>OV702283.1:313996062-316496062 GCA_916181665.1 Avena sativa
TATCATAAGTATGAAGATATGATAATAACCACTTTATTATTGCCTCTTGGGCATATCTCCAACATGCATAAGGGAGCGTAGGATCTCAGAGTTTAAGGTTGTGGTTAGGTTTATATCTTAATTACTTTCCTGTAGTTGAGGATGCTTGCAGGCGGTTTAATCACAAGTATGTATTAGTCCAAGTAAGGTCGGTACATTAGCACGGGTTCACCCACACAACACTTACAACACCAAAGAAGAGTACTCGTCTATTTGAAGCGAAAGCACTTGAAAGAATTCACATGTGTCCTCGAGAACGTTTGGTCCTTATAAGTATTTCCACCGGCTTGTCCTTTGCTAAGAAAGGATTGGGCACTTGCTGTGTTTGTTCTTTATTACTTGCACTTTGTTGTGTTGCTTTATCAGAAAACCACTAAAAATCCGTTTGCTAAGTATTTACAGAGATTTCCTACTCCATACCACTAGTCAACACCTTCTGCTCCTCGTTGGGATCGACACTCCTATTTATCGAAAGTATTGCGATACACCCCCTATACTTGTGGGTCATCAAGACTATTTTCTGGCACTGTTGCCGGGGAGTGAAGCGCTATTGAAGAGTGGAACTGGTAAGGGAAACTTCTACTATGAGTATTTCTTTTTGTTTCTGTTTGTTACTTTGTTTCCAATATGGATAACCCACTTGGTTTTCTATTTGGGAAAACTACTACCACTGCTAGGGTAGTAGATGAACCACCACTAGTTGAGATAGATCCTTTTAAGATACCTACAAGTATTGTTGATCGTGTTATGGATAATTATTATTTAGGGCATGGAACTGTCCATCCTGGTGATCACTTGCTTTTTATCCATGAATTATGCGGCTTGTTTAAGTGTGCAGGTATCACAACTGAATAGGTGAAGAAGAAGTTACTCTTTATATCCTTGAAAGGGAGAGCCAAAGAATGGTATAAGCTGCTGAAGAATGGACAATCCATGGAATGGGAGGAAATGGCTTCTCTCTTTTATTCTAAATTTTATCCTCCCATTGAGATTCATAAGGATAGAAATCTGATATATAACTTTTGTCCTCGTGATGGAGAGAGTGCAGCTCAAGCTTGGGGGAGACTAAAGTTACTAATGCTTAAATGTCATTTTCATGAACTCCCTAACAATATTATTATCAATAACTTTTATGCTAGGATTTCTCTTCATGATAAAGACTTACTAGATGCTTCTTGTGCTGGATCATTCACACGCATGAAGGAAGAAGCTAAACGGGATCTACTAGACTGTATTCAAGAGAACACTGAAGCCTGGGAGAATGACAAAGGAAGAAAGTCAGGTATAAACTATGATTATGAATGCATTAAATCTTTTATGGGAACTGATGACTTCCGTGATATTAGAAATGAGTTTGGTCTTTATTCCCAAAGTATTGCCAACTGTTTTAAGGCCTTTTCCTCTTACATAGAAATTCCCAAAAAGAAGTGGAATAAGTACCATGCTCCTTATAAAGATGTTGTAAGTCATGTTCCTATTAGAAGTGCTGAAGTTTGTACTACTAATCATATTGTGCCTGAACCTTATGTTGATAAAATACCTTTCCCAGCTAAGGTAAAGGAGTATTATATGATGATTAGTGCATATAATAAAGGTACTAAGAAAACTATGGAGCTTGATGAGCAATTGAATATTGAACTTGTGGTAGCTCATGTGAAAGACCCTGTCACTAGAAATATAGAGGATGAGTATATTGTCTTCTGTGAAGACGCTTCTAATATTATCTCCGATCCTAGTAAAGCTAGAAAAGCTAGTGTCCATATGCTTTCTATTAAAATTGGTGATCATTGCTATTATTGTTTATGTGATATTGGTGCTAGTTCTAGTGTTATTCCTTATGAGCTTTACAGGGAAATTATGCATGAAATTGGTCCTTGTGAGCTTGAGGACATTGATGTGGTTATTCATCTTGCAAATAAGGAAACCATTTGCCCTATTGGTATTGTAAGAGATATAGAGGTTCTTTGTGGTAAGATTAAATATCCTGCTGATTTTCTAGTACTTAATTCAGCAGCTAGCAAAACTTTCCCTATCATTTTTGGTAGACCTTTCTTGAACACTTGTGGAGATATTATAAATTGTAAGAAGGAGAAAGTTTTAACTAAGTTTGATGTAGATTCTTATGAGTTTAACTTTTCCAAATTTGCTAAAGATCGTTGTGAAAACAGCTTGCCTAATAAATATTTTAGGATGGAACAACTTGCTTCTATTGATCCAGTTTATGATCTTGGACCTCTTTTTGATGACTGTAAGTATGCTCATTCTAATGATAAAGTTGTTGTCAGTGACAGTTATATTGTCAAATTTATTCAAAGCGCTACTGATAGTTATTATGAGAGAGGGAAACATGGTTTTATGCATCTCAATAATGTTAAGTTTCCCCGTTTTATGTTGAAAGCTTTGAAGTTGCATTGGTTTTGTCTTCCTGTGCTAGTGGCTTTTTGTTTCAATAATTTGTTTTCTCATGACACTCCCATGCATAGGAAGTGGGTTAGACTCAAATGTGTTGGTTATTTGCTTCTTGATGCTCTCTTTCACTCAAGATTTATATCTCCTTTGTGAGCATCTTTGAAAGTTTCAAGCCTAACTTAAATGCATTAAAGAAAAGTACTTGTTGGGAGATAAGCCAAGAGTTTGGTTGAGTCTTGGAAGTTATTACCTCAGTAATAACCGCTCCTTATCCTTTTTGTTTTGGTTTTTGTGTCAAGTTCAACTACTTTTGAGAAGTGGAGGAGTTGTGAAAAGTGGTTGTCCTGGGACAGATTTTTGTGCTGTTTGTAAAAATTCGTGAGGGAGCTCAGTACGTAGTATGGAGCTGTATTTTTCTGATCTCGTTCTCCAAGTTGTTACCCAACTTTAATTAGTTCTGC
Source organism: Avena sativa (assembly GCA_916181665.1). NCBI lineage: Eukaryota > Viridiplantae > Streptophyta > Magnoliopsida > Poales > Poaceae > Avena > Avena sativa. Next base: position 313,998,972 of record OV702283.1, read on the forward strand.
ACTTTTTGATTTGAGCAACAAAAGGTTTTCTAAAAAATCAATCTTTACCTTCTAGTCTGTTTTGACAGATTTCTGCTCTCATTTGCATTTGCCTCTTACAGAAGCTTTTGTTTTGATGGATTTCAGTTGAAGTGTGAACCTAAAGGTTTATTGTTTTTGCTTATTTAAAGGATCGTATGGGCACCTAGAGGGGGGTGAATAGGTGCTACTTCAAATTTTACTCTTTTTCAAATTAGGGTTTGACAAGAAAGGTAAATTCTCTAGAATATGCAACTATGGTGAATTTACCTATATGTCAATCAAGCACAAACTATCACAACACTAAGCAAGAACAAGTAAGTAAAGTGCGGTAAAGGATAGAAGTAACCGAGGGAGTGGACGCGGAGACACAAGGATTTGTTTCCCGTAGTTCCTTCCTTTTGAGGGGAAGTACGTCTATGTTTGGAGAGGGGGTGGTTTCAAACCACCAACGCCATGAGAGGCCTCCCTTGTTCTCCGATGAACCTCACCCCAACGGGCTCGATTCACCTTCCACTATATCGGCAACCTTCGAGGTGGAAGCCGGCACCTTTACAACAAGTTCGGGGCACACATCCACAACTGAATTGGAGGCTCCCAAATACAAGCAAGATGTCAAGACAAATCAAAGACAAGATTGTAAGAACCAAATCAAAGTTAGGGTTTCCAAAGAAACACTAGAGCTTGGGGGCCCTCAAGTGAATGAGGGGGAAATGAAGATCTATCTTGGTGAAGATGTAAATCAAGGCCTCCTCCTTCAATTCTCCAAAGATCAATGACTTTGGATGGTTGGATGAAGAGATCTTGTGGATTTGGTGGCTCTAATGGGGTTGATGTTCTTGAGCAGCTCGAGCAACTGGAGGAAGAAGATAAGGGTCCCTATTTATAGACAGCCCCCTCCACGAACCGTTTTCTGACCGTTGTAGAAAAGTTAGACCGGAGACTCTTGTCTGGAGACCGGAGACTCCGGTCTACACCGGAGACTCCGGCCAATCTCCGGACCAGTCTCCGGACTGCCCTTCTGACTGACCCAGGCCAGTTCTTCACCAGCAACACCAGAGACTCCGGCCTTCCAACACCGGAGACTCCGGACTGACCAAAGTCCGGAGACTCCGGAGTAACCTCCGGTGAAGCCTCCGGATCCCTAGTCAGAATGTCCCAGCCAGGTCCTGGGAAGCACCACCGGAGCCAGAACCGGAAACTCCGGACCACACCGGAGACTCCGGTCTTGGCAGACTGGAGACTCCGGTCTGGAGTTTCCAGATCAGTGACAAATGGGTGTGGTCTTTTCCCAAGAGTGTGTGTGCAGTTTATCAATGATAATACCAACCTGTGGACAATAACAAACAGTAAAATGATCTACTTGTTGTTAACGAACACCAAAAGTGATTATGACAATAAATGCCCTTTCAATCTCCCCCTTTTTGGTGTTCGATGACAACAAGTGATTTGCATGGAATAACATATAAATGTGGCTCCCCCTGACTATGTGCAACAAGATAATGAAGTAAATTATATAAGGAAAATAATATCAACGATAGCACACATAGATATCACATGAGTTACAATAGGTGCTGTACACAAGCACATAGTCATAGACACACATAAGAACAGTAGATAACACACATAAAGTTCAAGTTAGAATATCCAAATAAAAGGCAAATGAAGGCAGATAGTCGCAAATCCCAAGTAAATCCCATGCAAAGCGATGAGAATGTCTTCTCCCCCTTTGGCACCGAAACACCGAAAAGGGTAAAAGACTTATACTAGCGCCCCAATAACTCAGTAGTCATCGTCATCCTCGTCATCCTCGGCATCCTCATCCTCATCCTGGTCATCCTCATTCTGGTCACCCTCATCCTGGTCATAGTCATCATCATCATCATCATCCTCAGGGACAGCAGGCCCTTTTCCGTGAGGGCGAGAAGAGGACGTACCCTGGTATCCAAACCCTGAGGTGACATCAGCAAACGTCTTCCAGTCCACCAAACTATCCTGTTGGGCATTCCATGCCCCAAATGAGAGAGTGTGATCAGACTCTGTGGACTACTGAGCCCCATGCTCATCATTGTATTCATCTTCACCTTCCTCAGTATCAGCAGCACCCTGGTCCTTGATCTCTTTGAGAAGCTTCTCATTGCGGCGGTTGCTTTGGTAGGATGCATGCTGCTGCTTGCGTATGTCGACGTTCATGCAACAAAGGGTCCTCTCCCAAAAGCTGGCCTTCTTGACCCTCTCATGCACATAGTCTCGAGTCATGGTAGGCATAGGGGCATTGGAGGCATTCTTCCTCCAAACTCTAGGTGGAGAGGGAGCCCTCTCCGTCTCAATCTCCTCATCATCATCATTCCCATAGCGACGCCTTGGAGCAGGCCCCATGTGCCCCTTCTGCTGCAGAGAGACCAGAGTGTGCACAGTGAGGTGTGGTGGTATGCCATGTGGAGAATCATGCGCCTGGGAGTTGATGAGCCTCATAACCAAGGGTGCATATGGAGGAGATTTCTTGTAAAGAATGGCATGGAACATCTCCTTGAAAATGAAGTCCATCACATCAATGGGTGCAGCATCAGCCTCTGGTCCAGCACTAAAGGTCCGGTGAGTATGGTACAGGAGGTTGACAAGCCCACCCCTGATGGCATCATCATTTCCAGCACTTGGAGCAATGGTGTGACGAAAAATCCTCAGCATAAGGTTGTAGAGGGTCTTGAGTCCCTTGGAGCCCCCCACAACACCACCATCATACAGAGGTGCCAGCTTCAACTTGTTCTCACCCAAAGCTGCTGAGTGCATGCGTTGTCCCACAGGAGTAGATACTCCATGAAAGGTCTCAAAGATGACATTGGCAAAGTCATGAAAGATAGATGTGCAGCGAGTAGTGCCAGTCATCCACACCATGGTCCTATCAATATCAGACCCAAACACCATTGTGGCATAAAACTGCTGAACAAGGTGCACACTGTAGTCTTCGCGCAGCTCCATCAAGTTGTAGAGACCCAGCTTGTCACAGATCCACGGGGCATCATTGAAATAAGGGCTCTGGCGCATTTGCTCAATATTCATGAACTTCTGAGGGCAGACAGGTGATTTGGTGAGTACACCATACACATCCTTCATGAACACACCCTGTTCTTTCCTCCAGAAACGAGGGTCATCACTGGTACGAGGCAGTGCATAGAAATCTGTCTTCCTCAGCTCACGGTACTCCTCTTTAGACATCTTGGCTAGGGACTGGAGATTGTCATACTTGGCTCTCTTTGCACGTTCCTCCCGTTCAGCCCTCTCCTGATCCCTCTTCATGTAAGCTGCATCACGTGCCCGCTGTTTCCGGTTGGACGGAGGCACGATAAACTGACCCTGAGCTTCATCATAGCGAGGATTGCCCCTTTGGGACTTGGCCTTGGTACGACGAGGACGACTAGAACCATCACCTGTGAACAGCAATGAGGGAGATAGCATGGAGATGAGTATATATGTCCCAAAGATACAGTACAAGAACTTTGATGCATTTCTGGACTATTTTGATTCACCCAACACCGGAGTCTCCGCACCTTATACCGGACTCTCCGGCTCAGACCGAAGTCTCCGGTCCTGGGGACCGGAGTCTCCGGTCAGGAGGCTCGGGTATGAGATGGGAACACGCTGGTGAGGGTGAATCTAGTAGATCGGGCAATGCAACAAGGCTAAAGTACTAGAGTGCATGCAAACAAGTGATTCCAATGAACAAATCAGCAACAATCCTCAAAAGCACATCTAGGGATGAACCCTAGGAGGAGAAAGGAGAGGAGAGGTACCAGATCTATCCATGGGATCAATTCCTCTGGTGGGAAAGACCCAATGGAGGAGAGGGGAAGGTTGGCCGGCTGCACGGCGGATCCCGGGGGCTTCTTCACCTCCGGGGAGGATTTTTGGAGGAGGAGGCGACGGGTTTGGAGGTAGGGGACGGGGTGAAGAATGAGGAACTGTTGTTCCAGTTCACCCCGTGCCCCCGTTCTTTAAGTGACAGAAACCGTCCAGACCGAAGACTCCAGTCTACACTAGAGACTCCGGCCTACATCGGAGACTCCGGTGTTTGTACACCGGAGACTCAGGTCCTCCTCAACCAAAAGTTCCAGGAAAGGTGTTTGGGGACATATATGAGAGATAGATGGTTTTTAAGATAGGTAAAAGGCTTGGGTTGAGACATCAAACTGTGAAGAACCAACAAGAGCCATAGGGATTCAAAAATGTTCAAAAAAGCTCCAAGAGACTAGAATCAAGCAAATGACAAACATGAGTAAGTGCCAACCTCTCAAATGAGAGAGGGCGGTGGCCTAGGCCACCATATTTGAGTATACTTGGCTTGGCACCACGAAGATATATCTTGGGTCCATTACCAAAACTCATCATTAAGCTCACATATCACTAAATGATATTAAGAGGAATGATTTTGATTGCTTTGGGCATAATGGGGGGAGGGATGATCCAAACAATTATGATCGCACTCCCCCTATATCCATGCCTACACCTAAACCAAATATGAGATGAAACATAGGTGAGAGTGCAAGAATATAAAGTCAAGCTCCTTGAATCTATGACATTTAGTTCATTCCTCAAGTAGCAAAACCTTGCTTCATCAAGTGGCTTCGTGAAGATATCGGCAAGTTGATCTTTGGTTGATACATATGATAGATCAATATCACCTCGAGCAACATGATCTCTAATGAAGTGATGGCGAATCTCAATATGCTTTGTCCTTGTGTGATCCACCGGGTTGTAGGCAATCTTGATGGAACTTTCATTGTCACATAGAAGAGGCACTTTGTCACAATGGACACCGTATTCCTTTAAAGTTTGCCTCATCCATAGCAATTGGATGCAAGCACTAGCAGCTGCCACATACTCGGCCTCGGCGGTGGAGAGAGATATACAATTTTGCTTCTTGGAAGACCAACATACCAAGGACCTACCAAGGAATTGGCAAGCCCCGGATGTTGATTTTCTATCATCCTTGTCACCCGCCCAATCGGAATCCGTGTATCCACAAAGAGCAAATGTTGAGCCTCGAGGATACCAAAGACCATAGAATGGGGTATGAACCAAATACCGAAAGATTCTCTTGACCGCCATTAAATGGCTTTCTTTAGGAGCCGCTTGATATCTTGCACACACACCTACACTCAACACAATATCGGGTATAGATGCACAAAGGTAAAGCAAAGAACCAATCATAGACCGGTATACCTTTTGATCCACATCTTTACCATTTGGATTTTGTTCTAGATGAGTCTTTGTAGCCATGGGAGTGGGAGATCCATTCAAGTCTTGCATATTGAATCTCTTGAGCATATCTTGAGTATACTTGGCTTGATTGAAGAATGTCCTTCCTCTAACTTTCTTGATCTCAAAGCCAAGAAATACTCTCAACTCCCCCATCAAAGACATCCGGAACCTACTAGTCATAAGCTTTGAGAATTCATCATTAAAAGCTTTGTTAGATGAGCCAAAGATAATATCATCAACATATATTTGGCATACAAAAAGCTCCCCATTGACCTTCTTAGTAAAAAGAGTGGGATCGATTTTCCCAACCTCAAAGCCACGGTCAAACAATAACTCTCTAAGGTGCTCATACCACGTGCGTGGGGCTTGCTTGAGCCCATAGAGCGCCTTATCAAGTTTGTAGACATGGTTTGGTAAGTTGGGGTCCTCAAATCCCGGGGGTTGCTTAACATATACCAATTCATTTAAAGGACCATAAAGGAATGCACTTTCTACATCCATTTGTTGCAACTTAAAGTTATGATGTGCCGCATAAGCAAGAAGGATACGGATGGACTCAAGGCGAGCCATGGGTGCATACGTCTCTCCATAATCAATGCCTTCAATTTGAGAATACCCTTGTGCAACCAATCTAGCCTTGTTCCTTACTATAATTCCATGCTCATCTTGCTTGTTCTTGAATATCCACTTTGTTCCAATAACATTGCGGAAATCCTTTGGCTTCTCAACTAACTTCCACACTTTGTTTCTCTCAAAGTTGTTGAGATCTTTGTGCATAGCTTGTAACCAATCCGAATCTTCAAGAGCTTCCCACACTTTCTTTGGTTCAATCATGGAGATGTGTGCTTGGTGTTCACTGAACCTCTTCAATTGTGCTCTTTTGTAAATTCCTTTCCTTAGATCTCCAACAACATTTTGGAGGGTGTGGTCTCTTATTTCCAACATTCTTTACTTTCTAGCTTCGCGACTAGCATGGATCTCCTCATTGTTTCTTGGAGGACCCTCTTCATCATTTTGATCATCGTCTTGACCATCAACTTGACCTTGATCGTCATTGGAGTCATCCTCTACATTGGGAGGCAAATATTGACCTTGGTCTTGATCAAGTGCTCTTCTAGCATCAATTTGAGCTTGTCTCAAAACAGTTTGGATGGATCTTCCTTGACAAATTGACTTGGCACCACTTGACAACCCATCGAATGGACCAAGCTCCCTTTGACTAGAGTTCACACATTGATCACTATGTTGAGGGTCCACATCTTGTCTTTGGCTTGAGTCAATGTCCTCTTCGGTAGATGGAGCATGTTGAGGTTGTGAAGATGAGGGCTCCACTCGAGTGGAGCATGGTTCTTCTCGATCCGCCATAAGGGGTTCCTCAATGGGGCGGATATATCCCACACCCATTCTTCCTATGGCATCCTAAGGCATTTCATCATCTGCATCACAAGCATCAACACGCCCCCCTTGGGGACCATCATATTCTCCGAAGGTCACACTACAAGATTCTATGACGGCTCCGGAGAGCTTGTCATAGATTCTATAAGTGTGAGATTCGAGACCATAGCCAACAAAAATACCCTCTAATGCTTTAGACTCGAATTTAGACAAACGAACACCTTTGATGAGATAGAAACACTTACAACCGAACACCCGGAAATAAGATATGTTGGGCTTGTTACCGGTAAGTATCTCATATGGAGTCTTGTTGATTTTCTTGCGGAGGTAGAGTCGGTTTGAAGCATGGCAAGCGGTGGAGATGGCTTCAGCCCAAAAGTTGTATGGAGATTTAAACTCCACCAACATGGTCCTAGCCATCTCAATAAGAGTCCAGTTCTTCCTTTCGGACACACCATTTTTTTTAGGGGTGTATGCAGCGGAATATTGATGTTTAATCCCCTCATCACTAAGAAAGTCATTCAAGGTGTAGTTCTTGAACTCGGTGCCATTGTCACTTCTTATAATCAACACGGGAGTATTGTATTGCCGTTGAACCAAGTTGATGAAGTCGATAAAATTCTTTTGAGTTTCACTCTTCAACTTGAAGAAATAAACCCAAGAGTATCTTAAAAAGTCGTCAACAATCACCAAACAATATTTCTTCCCTCCAAGACTTGCATGAGATGGAGGACCAAATAGGTTCACATGGAGGAGTTCCAAGATCTTGTTAGACTTGATTTGGTTCATGGGCTTGTGAGGAGCGTCATGCATCTTCCCTAGAAGACATGCCCTGCAAACACGATCTTTGGCAAAGGAAACATTTTCTTTTAGTCCAACTATATGGCCCTCTTTATGGAGACTTTGCAAAGTTCTCATATTGACATGGGCTAGTCGGCGATTCCATAACCAACCCACATCGGCCTTTCCGAATAAGCACATTGGACCTGTAGTGGTTTGCTCCGAGAAGTCCACCACATACAAGTCATGTTCGACGTGCCCAACGAAAGCGACCTTGAGAGACTTGCTCCACAAGAGGACCACAATATCTACATCAATGAAGACGGCAAAGCCCATCTTACCAAGAGCAAGGACAGAAAGTAGATTGTATCCAAGGGTCTCAACAAGCATGGCGTTCACGAGTGTGATGTCGTGAGCAACCACAACCTTGCCGAAACCCATTACCTTAGACTTTGATTTGTCGGCATATGTCACGGTAATTTGATCATCATTAGGCTTTAACTCCTTAACAATAGACGAGCTTCCGGTCATATGACTTGTACAACCACTATCAAGCACCCACTTTGACCCTCCGGAAGCATAAGTCTACAAAAGATCAAGCTAATTTTTTAGGTACCCTTTTTCAATGGGTCCTCTTTTGTTAGCAACAAGGGTCTTGGGAACCCAAATAGACCAAACAATATAACCATCATAAGTACCAACATATTGTGCATACACATCACCATAGTAATCGTGCATTAGAACATAGTGAGGAATAGCACTTCCCGCAAAGTCATCATGTGACATAGTTTTACCACTTGTGGTCTTACTCTCCACAATGGTCTTGTTAGTCTCTTGTGCGGGCTTGTCCTTCTTCTTCTTATTGTTCTTCTTCTTGGTTTTGGAAACAAAACCAATGCCCCCTTTATCACCACTACGCCTTTGCTTGTTCAAAAGATCATCAATGGACTTGTTGCCTTGTGGAAATGTGGCCTTAGCAAGTTCCCCCTTCAACCTAGCATTCTCTTCAAGAATAGTTGTGCTACTAGAGGGAATGAAGTTACTAGTTCAAGGAATATTGGACAATTGAGTTTGAAGCGTTTCATGGGACTTTGTGAGTGACAAGAGTTCACTCTCCAAGGCCTTGTGGGCCTTGTTAAGCAAACTAAAGTCCTCGGCAAGTTTTTCATGAACCACACCAAACTCAACCTTGTCCTTTTTAGCTCTTTTGTATTTAGCAATAGCATGATCACGCTCTTTGATGAGTTTGTTAACAATATTGTCATTGGCCTCATCAAGCCCTTCAAGTTTTAGCTCAAGTGATAACCTAGTTTCTTGTTCTTCTTCTAGAGCATTGTTTAAAGCCTCTAGCTCAATCATGTGTTCATGCCCAAGTTTACATCTAACATCTAGAAGATCTTGAGCATGGTAAAGTTGATCTAGGATGTTTTAAAAGTGTAACTTAGCATCTCCTTTTAGGTTAGTCATAAACTCATCAAAGGCAATTAATTCCTTTTTAACATCAAGAGACATTTCATCATCAAGTTCATCATTATCTAAGGGAGTAGAGTGGGATGATGAGGATACCTCCGTTCCTCTTGCCATAAGGCAAGTGGCGTTCTTGTTGGTAGAGTTCTCATTTGGAGAATCAAAGAGTGAGAATGTCGGATTAGAGGTAGTGGCTAGAGAAGCCACACCATGTGAAGTTTCCTCTTCCTCATCTACATCATCTTCATTGTCGGAGGAGTATTCTTCATGAGTGATCAAGACAATTTCTCCCGACTTCTTGTTGATGGGATTCTTCTTGATGAAAGGTTTCTTGTAAGGTGCCTTGAGAGTCTTCTTCAACACAAGCTTACCCCCATGATCTTCTCTCTTTTCATAGGGACAACTTGCTACAAAGTGATAGCGGTCACCGCAATTGAAGCAAGTTCTCAATCTCGTTGTATTTTCTCTTTTCCCATTTGGGTTGCTCTTTCTTTGCATTTCCATCTTGGCCTTGGCGGGGTTCTTCCAAAAGTTCTTTGCATAGAAAGCCATATATTGACTATGAGCAATCTTGACTTCATCGGGGTGGTCCATGGAAGGCCCTTCATCACTATCATCTTCATCCCCATGGTCCACAGCTTTGGCCTTTAATGCAACATTGACAACATTGCTCATGCCAAGGGCACGAGCACGGGCATCTTTGGCATTCTTGGCGGCAACCTTGAAAGCGGCCATATCTTTCATAACTTCATTTGAGGTCATGAGATGGTAGTTGTGTCTTCCTTGTAGACTCTTCAAGTCGGTGGGCTCAAAAGGCATGAGTGCACTCACATATTTCCTTTTTATCCATGCATCATCCACATGTGAGGCACCCACATTTCTAAAGGCAGTGGCGGTGGTCTTGAGCCTTCAGTACATGTCTGCATGATCTTCACCTTCTTTCATGTAGAAGCCTTCAGCTTCATTGCTTAGAGCATCATATCGGTTCCTCCTCATACTCTCATTTCTAACAAACAACACAGTGAGAGCATCCCAAGCTTCCTTGGCAATGCTAAAGTGCTCAATGTGTGGGTAATCCTTTGTTCCCAATCCTTGTTGAATCATATGCAAAGCAGTGGCATTGAGTTGACTATTGACAACCTCTCTTCTTGTCAAGTTGTTTGGATCCCCAATAAAGAGTCCATGCTCGATGATGTTCCATAGTTCAATGCAAGAGCTGCGCATATGAGTCCTCATTAGTGATTGTCATTGAGCAAAAGTAGCAGATTCTTCAAGCTTAGGTGGGTCACCTCTATTGTATACATGAGGGTGAGGGATTGGAGGGTCGGGAGAGTACCATGAGTCACGGTGCTCACCCTTCCCACCATCATTGTGTGTGGAGGAATTAACGTTGTCAGGTTTACCCCCCACCACCATACCTTCGGGGGATACCAATGTATTCCCTTTAGGTAGAATGGATGGTTGATCCTCTTGAGGAAATGGAGGTGATGAGCTTTCTTTGTCTTTAAGAAGTTGCTCGAGCATCTTCTTGACTTCGTTGACCAAGGAAGAGCTCAATCTTGTTTCCAAGTTTTTGAGATCTTCCATGGTCACCGGTGTCGACTCACTACCACCATCCCCTTCGTTGCTACCCATATTCTCTTAGGCAGTAAAGACCGAATAAAGAGCCGAGGCTCTGATACCAATTGAAAGGATCGTATGGGCACCTAGAGGGGGGGGGTGAATAGGTGCTACTTCAAATTTTACTCTTTTTCAAATTAGGGTTTGACAAGAAATGTAAATTCTCTAGAATATGCAACTATGGTGAATTTACCTATATGTCAATCAAGCACAAACTATCACAACACTAAGCAAGAACAAGTAAGTAAAGTGCGGTAAAGGATAGAAGTAACCGCGGGAGTGGACGCGAAGACACAAGGATTTGTTTCCCGTAGTTCCTTCCTTTTGAGGGGAAGTACGTCTACATTTGGAGAGGGGGTGGTTTCAAACCACCAACGCCACGAGAGGCCTCCCTTGTTCTCCGATGAACCTCACCCCAACGGGATCGATTCACCTTCCACTATATCGGCAACCTTCGAGGTGGAAGCCGACACCTTTACAACAAGTTCGGGGCACACATCCACAACTGAATTGGAGGCTCCCAAATACAAGCAAGTTGTCAAGAAAAATCAAAGACAAGCTTGTAAGAACCAAATCAAAGTTAGGGTTTCCAAAGAAACACTAGAGATTGGGGGCCCTCAAGTGAATGAGGGGGAAATGAAGATCTCTCTTGGTGAAGATGTAAATCAAGGCCTCCTCCTTCGATTCTCCAAAGATCAGTGACTTTGGATGGTTGGATGAAGAGATCTTGTGTATTTGGTGGCTCTAATGGGGTTGGTGTTCTTGAGCAGCTCGAGCAACTGGAGGAAGAAGATAAGGGTCCCTATTTATAGACAGCCCCCTCCACAAACCGTTTTCTGACTGTTGTAGAAAAGTTAGACCGGAGACTCCGGTCTACACCGGAGACTCCAGCCAATCTCCGGACCAGTCTCCGGACTGCCCTTCTGACTGACCCAGGCCAGTTCTTCACCAGCAACACCGGAGACTCCGGCCTTCCAACACCGGAGACTCCGGACTGACCAAAGTCTGGAGACTCTGGAGTAACCTCTGGTGCAGCCTCCGGACCCCTAGTCAGAATGTCCCAGCTAGGTCCTGGGAAGCAGCACCGGAGCCAGAACCGGAAACTCCGGACCACACCGGAGACTCCGGTCTTGGCAGACCGGAGACTCCGGTCTGGAGTTTCCAGATCAGTGACAAATGAGTGTGGTCTTTTCCCAAGAGTGTGTGTGCAGTTTATCAATGATAATACCAACCTATGGACAATAACAAACAGTAAAATGATCTACTTGTTGTTAACGAACACCAAAAGTGATTATGACAATAAATGCCCTTTCACTTATACTAATGTTGCCATTAAAATTTGTGTATTGCCATTGTGAGGAAAGGAAATTCCAGGAGAAAGGAGAAAAGGAGTCTGCAGAGTTCGTCTTTGAATAGGTAAAAGTGGTGAAAACAGAAGGTTCGTGAAACCCCAATCTTTTTATATTTTTGATGTTTTTAATACATAAGGGAAGTTACGAGATTGAACAAAGGAGGAACCAGAGGCCGGGGTGGCCAAACCCACCCCAGGCACGGGCCCCAGTTGGCCGCGCCTGGAGGGGGTGTGCCTTCCCCGAGCTCCGTCTCTGCCTCGTTTTCATATCAAAACCTTCCTTATGATTTGAAACTTCATAATATATAACCCCCCGGATCCCCTGAGGTTCGTGCATCATGTTCTCATCGTGTTTTCGTTTCGATCTGTTTCGGTCAGGAAATCTTCTCAAGTTTAGAGCACCATGGTCTCCGTCAACGACAAAGGCAAGAAGCCCGAGGAAGATGATCTTCAAAAACCCAAGGAGGAGGAGTGTTTGGTAGGTGATGAAGAAGACATGGAGGAGGACAAGCAACCGGATACCCGTGCTACCGTCGCAAGCATTGGAGTGGTGGCAAAACCTACCAAGCTTAGGAGGACAACACGGATGTCTACAGGAGGGAAACCTCCACGTCATACCCTCTCTCCACGGTCACCTCCTCCAAGGGAGGAACACACTAAGAAGGAAGAGTGGGGAAAGAATAGCAAGGACTGGAATTCTCAGCCCGATATGATCATGAATGGCATTGAGCAGAATTCGGAGTTGATTCATACTCTAACCTTTGAGATTGAGGAGTTAAGGAAGATGATTGAGGACCTTATCAAGAGAAAACCACCACCACCACCGAAAGAGTAATTCGTCATCAGGTTTGGCATCCCCTTGGCTTGTTCCAAGCTTGGGGGGAGTGTCGCGGTATCACAATCATTATATTTTATCTTTTACCTTTTTAGTGAATTCATATCTTTGGTAGAGAGGTTATCTTATAGTTTGGTTTGCATGTGGAAGTATCTCTCCTTTAGTTGATTATCTATGTATCCCTTGGTGTGAGTGCCTTTATGGATTATTAATGAGAAGTTTCATCTTTTACTTTTTGCACTTCTTATTTTAGTTTGCAATCTCTATTATATGATGGATCTTGTTGATCAGTATTGACATCACTTTGGGATCATCAAGTGGATCTAAATTGGTTTTGGCAAACCGATTTCTGGTCAGTAGCAACACTTTTTGAGGTTTGGAAGAAAAATAGAAAAGCTTATAGGTATTTTGTATCATTTATTTTCTTTCTTGTTGGCTCATGAGATTAGTATTCTTTATTTAAGATCTTTTGTGTCTTCAAGGAAGATTGCATGTTTGGCTTTATCACTTGTGGGTTTGCTTGTTTCTGTCAACTCTTTTGCTTGCTACCTAGCCTTGCTAGCCAAAAACCTATTTTGAGAAGGCATACTTCTCATTCTTCCAAACTCTTTTAACCAAAGCCTTTGCCATTTGTGTCCACCATATCTACCTATTAGCATTATTGCTATTCCAAGCAAATTCTCAAGCTTCATCTATCTTTCGAATTAAAAAGTATTTTGTTATGTGAAAACTAGTTAGTAAAGCTCTCACGAACTTGACGGCACACCTTATTTTCTTGCCCCTAATAGACTTGAACCATTGTGTCATCGAAATTGTATATGCTTGCATCTATACGTTGGAATTAGCAGAACCGTGCTGTCATGGGGAACGCTTTCAACATTGCACCTATACATAGTACACAATTGATATCATGCTCTTTTGTTTATGGATGCCGACAGTGTGAAATAAAGAGGGAACTTGTAAGTCCATGGAGTCTGTATTTTGTGTTAGAGAAACGCCTGGGCCGCTAGCCTAAACCATGCTTAATCATGGTGGAAACTTGCAGCATCACCATAGTGAGCATTCTATGCAGCATCCTCAATAAAAAGCTATGCACATAGTAAATAAAAAGATTGCTGAGATGCTCATTGTCTGCTTGCCTTGTCATTTTGGTTATGGGATAGCTCCTGTACCATGTGCAAGGGGTACCCCGTTGGCGGTTCTCTATGATACGCATGTACTTACAATGACAAGAACTTACCGGTGACCAAAGTTGAGTAGCATGAGGAGCAGCCCTCGTACTCAAGGGACATGAGATTGCCAACTTATATTTCGTCAAGCATATACTCCATATGTGTGCACTTTAACCTTAATCATCTCAAGATGCCTATGATAGGGGCAATGAGGGCTCAAAGCTAGTAAGTACTATAATCTTTTGGAAGCTCTTTATGACTTGAAATCCCTGCTACCCTCTATGAAGGTACCTTTCTCCTATTTTCTAAGTTGAGTCAGTAAACCTACTTCCTCTCTATCTCCAACAAGCATTTGAGTTGTTGTGTTGCAAGCATTCATATGGTGATTTATTCAATCATGTTCTTTATCTTCCCTGTTTGCATAAGACTCTTATCTATTGAGTATTACTTTGAAATCCTTCATTGTGAAAAACCTTTTTGAGCAAAGAGTGCTCCTGTTATAAAACTTCTACAAAAAGATTTTTGAGAAACTGTTTGCCAACTATTCTCTGACCAGGAACAAGAGTTTGCCAATTCCAATTATGATTTAATTTTATGCATCTCTATTATGACTTATGTACTTGTTGCAAGCTAAGTTATATAATGGTGAGTTGTTTCTTCTATGAGTTGTGTAATGGTAAGTGTGATGCTTCTTATCCATATTCTTTTATCGACACTTTACTCCATAAACCTGTGGACATGTTTACTGAGCTTAGTTTTCGCTTGGGGACAAGCGAAGTTCTAAGCTTGGGGGGATTTGATACGTCCAATTTGCATCACCATTCTATATCATAATTTGCCTCTATTTATTGATATATGGCTTATTATGAGGTATTACTTATGTCTTTTCCATAGTTTTTGCATGTTGGATGATTCTTGGAGGATGGACTGCCGGAGTCTGGATTCTGATGGAAAAAGAGGTGTTTTGATGCAATTTTGCGAAGATCAGAAAAATACCAAAAAAATATGGGAAAATTATATTTTCCCAGAAGACAGAGGAAGCCAGAAGGGGAGGCACGGAAGGGCCATAGGGGGCCCACACCCCCCTAGGCGCGGGTCCCCCTGGGCCGCGCCTAGGGCAGGTGTGGCCCACCTGCTCGGCCTCTGACTCTGCCCTCCCGCCTATATCTTCCTTACGGAACCCTAACACCAGGGGGCGACCACAGATAGATTTCCCCGCCTCTGCGGGGCAGAAAACACCAAGAGAGAAAGATCTCTCCGGCAGACAGATTTCTGCCAGGGAAACTCCTTCCCGAAGAGGGGAGATCGTCGCCATCAACACCGTCATCAAGCTAGGCTTCATCAGGATCATCATCATCCACACCATCATCTCCACCAGCACCATCATCACCACACCGTCCTGCTATAATAATTGTGTTGGATATTGCTTTAGTTCTTAGGGGAAACTTTCCTGGTGTTAATTACTATTGTAGTTGATGCTTGTGAGTGGAACCATTGAATTAATGTTTATGTTCAGATTGTTATTGATCACCATACCATCTTTCATCTTGATCCATATGATGTCTTATGAGTAGTTCGTCTAGTTCTTGAGGACATGGGAGAAGTCATGTTGTTAGTAGTGGATTTGTGTTGAGTTATTATTCAATGGTTTAGTATGTAAGTTCTGGTGCTATTCTTTTAATGGTGTCATGTGAATGTAAACTATATGATACTTCACCATTTATGGGCCTAGGGGAATGCATTGTATATTTGGCTACTAATTGTGGGGTTGCCGGAGTGACAGAAACCTAAACCCCCATTAGGACACCATTGCATAAGGGAGCGTAGGATCTCAGAGTTTAAGGATGTGGTTAGGTTTATATCTTAATTACTTTCCTATAGTTGCGGATGCTTGCAGGGGGTTTAATCACAAGTATTTATTAGTCCAAGTAAGGTCGGTACATTAGCACAGGTTCACCCACACAACACTTACAACACCAAAGAAGAGTACTCAGCTATTTGAAGCGAAAGCACTTGACAGAATTCCCATGTGTCCTCGAGAACGTTTGCTCCTTATAAGTATTTCCACCGGCTTGTGCTTTGCTAAGAAAGGATTGGGCACTTGCTGCGTTTGTTCTTTATTACTTGCACTTTGTTGTGTTGCTTTATCAGAAAACTACTAAAAATCCGTTTGCTAAGTATTTACAGATATTTCCTGCTCCATACCACTAGTCAACACCTTCTGCTCCTTGTTGGGATCGACACTCCTATTTATCGAAAGTACTATGATACACCCCCTATACCTGTGGGTCATCAGGCTGCCTCGCGGCGTCTCTTTGTCTCTCCTTCGGACTCCGTGTCGCTTCGGGAAAAATAGGAACTTTGGCTTTTGTTTCATCCAATTCTGAGAATATTTCTTTAGTAGTTTTTCTAAAACCAAAAACAGCAAAAAACAGGAACTGATACTGTGGCATCTTGTTAATATGTTAGTTCCAGAAAATTCATAAAAATGCCACAAAGTGTGGACAAAACATAATATAAATGGTTCAAAACAAGCATGGAGCATCAAAAATTATAGATACGTTTGCAACGTATGAGTGCCACGCTGGTGGAATGATGGAGATCATATCATGATGCACAAGAGGGAGATCGAATGCAAGTGTAACACCCTCGCCTGATAAGGCTGAGTTCATGTGTATAGTGTCAATCCCTAGATTGGTTCACTGGCACACACAGTACAAAATGATACCAAATATAATTGTGCATCATAACTTGTCAACACCCGGATTTTTAATCCCAGATGCTTGTTATGCCATACATCGCAATCCCACGATTACCATTTTTGCGAGACATAACAGAATTGGATACCACAGTACATCATCCATTACAAACCATACATAAGGTCTTACACAAATAAGGATCTCATGATCCAGTTCTTAATACAACTCAAGTAGCGGAATACGTAATAATAACGGTAGCGTAGGCAAAGCTCCATCTTCGGGGTCACAGGCAAAGCTGACAATGGGAGATGATCCTAGTTGTCGTAACCTTCCTGGGGTCCATCATCCTGGTACTCTTCTTCATAGTCTGGCCACGGGAATAGCCAGGGACAAAGCCATGAGTACTCTTTAAGTACTCGCAAACTAATACTAACAAGTGAAGGGGGGTTTTGTAATAGGACACTAAGCTCTATGGTTGTTTTGCAAAAAGCCAGATTCACCTCTACTAAGTTCAGAAGCAAGAAAAGCTAGTTGAAATTTTATAACACCTAAGTGGGAACTTGTATTTCATATCACAACTCTGTTGTGGTCAAAATTCTCAAATCATTTCACAAGTCATTTTGAAAACATCTGACGGGGAAACAGTATGGCCACTCCAACTGTCCATAGCCGCGGACGCGGCTATTCGAATAGTTTGACACTCTGCAGATATTGTACACTTTCACCATAACATTCGATACATCCGTCAGGAACAAATCCTGAATTCACCATACTCAGTATGCGGATAATCAATCCTAACCTTTCAATTACACGCCCTAGTATAGGCACCTCTCCTGTGAGTTTGGCCTCCCAACCATGACCAACTGTCATCTTGGGTACTGCACAGGTGGACAATCTTCACAAGGTAGCCTCAGCTCAGACCTTGGCCGTGAGGGAACCCATACTAAAGTATATAAGTTTCCAGTCAAGCCCTACCCAGTTTTCGGGTATTGTGGTTGTACGGTAAAATTGGAATGGTATCGCATCCAGACAACCATCAGTTTTATAAAGGGCTAAGGCTCATGCCTCAACATTTTCATCACCAAAATCATCTGGTGTTCGGAAACACATGTCCAAAACATCTCAGTAGAATGACTCATCATTCTAAGGTTTTCATAACCATTTTCCACCAAGTATTCCCATCTAAAGTTGATCAAGTTTTATGCTTAGCACTAGCATCTACAAGTGAGGGTGATTACTAATGAGGGGTGGTAAACAAGTGGAGTTTAACTAAGTTCAATCTCATGCCTTAGGATGACATCAAGATTATCTAGCTTAGGCCAAATTTAATGCTCTTTATGCAACCTTCAATTATCTTTCTAGTATCTACAATTTACTTAAGTAAACTCTAAGAGAAAGCTTTGATAAAGAAATAAAGTATAAAGCTTGCAAGTAAAACTAGGATGGGGTATCATCAAATGTATCTAACCAAGTATGCTTAGTGCATTGCATGGGTTATCTAACTTTCATAATTGCAAGTTTTAGCTTGCTTAATCAACTAGTAGTATTAGGCTTGCCTTGTGCAGAGCAGTGGTTGAAGTTCTCCTCGGCTTCTTCTTCGTAGTATCATCCTTCCTCCTCGTATCCTTGGTCGGTACTAGCGTCTATGAATAAATACGAGGTACACAATCACCAAACAATACTTAACTACTTTCATTCATCACACAAAAGGGTTCTATAGATGATCTAGCATCATCACTAATATTACAAGATTAAAGCATTAGTCTTATTGATTTTATTTTTAGAAAAGTAATTTCTACTCATTGAAAAACTACTTAAGAGTTAATATTCTCCAACTCAAACATGGGATCATGTTGACACATGTCATCACCACATATTTCAGTACATGGGAATGTGATTTAAAGTGGTGTCACAATTTAATAAGGTTTACCCTTTTATTTTAAATAATTAAAGTGACTAGAAATGCCTATGTGACATTCTTTTATTACTTGAACATTATTTCTGCAAGTAAACCCATATATTTTTATATATTCTGAAAGGTATGATCAAATGTGAATTTTTGAGAGTTGGAATCAACTCAAAAGCTATTATGGTTTAAATTTGAAAAATGTTTGAAAGCAGAAAAGCTTCTGCCTTGTTATTTTTACCAAGGTTGATCTATAGATCCAAATGATTTGAATCCAACGGTCTTGGATTAAGCATTTCAATATCTTTCTAACAAAGTTGGTTTCATGCAATTTGGTTTACTGAATCGAGCTGGGTTGATTTTTGAAACTAGGTACATAACTGGGTTTGAATATAAATAGAAAAAGCTAAATTCAAATGAGTGGGCTGCGCGGGAAGGGTTATTCGGCCGGCCGAGTGTCACTCCGCAGCGTGGGGCACAGCTGATAGGGGGTCTACTGGTCAGTGGCTCATTAAACGCGAAGCGGTACGGGGCGATGTGGTGCGTTGGATTAGAATGAAGATCGACGGCTGAGGGTCGTCGTCGACGATGAACAAGTCACCGGCGAGCTCGAACCCTAGCGGCTCAGTGGGGGTGAATAGGGGGAATACCGGGGCTCCAGTGACGATGGCGAGGCGGGCAAACGACGAAGTCGATGACGGCGAACTCAGGGGTGGTCGCGGTAGCTCCGGGGGTGGTCGAAATCAACGGCTCCTCTCTTCTCCAGAGGCGGCCTGCTCCGGCGCAATTTCGGCGAGCTGCTGCTCCTCGTGCTCCGGCTAAGGGGTGGAAGGATCAGTGAGGGGAGGGGAGTGAGATGGTGTGAAGAAATTGAGCGGGGGTCGTCTCCTTTTATAGGCTCGACGGCGAGACCGAGAGGGATGGGCAGACGACGGTGGCGACACGGCTACGGGCGGCTAGAGGCATGGCCGAGGTTGGCGATCGACGGGCGGTCTCCTAGCGATGCTCTAAAGTTTAAATGCATGTGTAGGGGCGGTGGCAAACGGTCAGGAACGTGCGGTGCTCTGTGAGGCAAAGGCGGCGAACGGGGGTGTCTGCGGGGTTGCTGGGGCGGTGGTGATCACGCGTGCACACGGCGAGGGAGGCGCACGGTCTGTGGGCGTGTTGTCGAGGGTGGCGCTCTGGTGCGCTCTCGGCATGCTTGCAGAGCGGCTTGGCATGGCTTGGGCGTGTGGTCCAGTGGCTGGCAGGGTTCGAGCGCTGGACAGGGGGTGGCGGTGGACGGTGGCCTGTGTCCTAGACATGGTGTTTATGCTTGGTGCTTGCTCTGGCTAGCTAGCCATGGTCGGCTGGCAAGGGTTCCTTCGGGTTGGCATGGCATGGTGCAAAGGGTAGGGGCTAGGGGTGGTCAAGGCACTGGTTGGCACTGGGGGAGACAAGTGTGATCAATGTTGAACAATGCTTAGCCAAATTACTACTCAAAACAGTGAAGTTTGGCCAGTTTTATTTGTTGTCTCCAAGTGTTTGATGAAATGGCCGCAAGAACTTGAGTTTTGAATTTTGAAAAGATTTTTGGTGGGTGTGCTAGGCATGTGTTGAGGATTCTGTGGATCCTTGGGTTTTGAAAAATTGAGCTTGTTTGAGTGGTTTTTGAAATAGTGGGATCTTCCCATATGAAATAGATTCAATTTTTAAACTGACATTTAAACTATGCATTCAAATGTTTTTGGATGATCACAAGGTGGGCCTTGGTACCTTGTTATGAGTACTATCAGGGGTGCAAATATCTATACATGTTTTTGTTAAGTTCTGAAAGTTAGAGATAGCCAAAGTAGGCATGGGAGTTAATTTGGCCAAAGTGACCATTCACTTAGTTTGTTTGTTTTGATTGGTTTGTCTTTGGGAAAAGTTTGGGGATTGTTTAGATGATGTTTATTTCACCTAAGAATCATTTTACAAGCAAAGAAACACAGAACCATGGCAATTCAAAAGAATCGAAATTTTAATACATACACATATGAATGCTTTCATATTTTTAATTGGAAAAGTTTTTGTTAACCCTAAATTTGAAGATTAGAGTTTGATTATTTAAGTTTAATATTTTTGGGATGTTACAAACCTTCCCCCCTTAAACAAAATCTCGTCCCGAGATTTGAAAAAGGACGAAAAAGATTACCTAGGATTTGAAGAGATCGGGAAACTCCGTCCTGATGTGATCTTCGCGCTCCCAGGTAGCTTCCTCTTCTGTGTGGTTGCTCCACTGAATCTTGAGAAACTTGATGCTTCGGGTTCTGGTAGTTCTGAAAGCTTCTTCCAGAATACGGATGGGTACTTCGGGATAGGTCAGGTCATCGTTGATTTCTATGGTCCGGTGATCGATATTCTTGAACACTTCAGTCTTCTCTGGAACTTCGAGGCACTTGCGACGTAATGAGATATGGAACACATTGTGCACGGCTGACATCTCTTCGGGTAGTTCCAATTGATACGACACTTCTCCTCGATGGTTCAGAATCTTGAAGGGTCCAATATATCTGGGGGCTATCTTTCCTTTCAGTTGGAAACGCTGCATTCCTTTCAATGTGATACCTTCAGATACACAAATTCTCCTATGTTGAAGGCGAGGTCTCGACGTCTCTTGTCGGCGTAACTCTTCTGTCTGTACTGGGCTGTCTTGAGGTGCTCACGAATCTTGTGAACCTTTTCTTCTGCTTCTCGTAGGATGTCAGGGCCGAAAATCTGACTCTCTCCTACTTCCGACCAGTTCAAAGGGGTGCGGCACTTCCTTCCATACATGAATTCAAATGGGGCCATTTGCAAACTAGCTTGATAATTGTTGTTGTATGAAAATTCTGCAAACGGCAGACAGTCTTCCCACTTAGATCCATATTCTAACACACATGCTCTCAGCATATCTTCAAGTATTTGATTTACTCGCTCCGTTTGTCCATCGGTCTGAGGGTGATAAGCGGTGCTGAAATCTAGGCGGGTTCCTAAACCTTCTTGGACTTTCTTCCAGAATCCCGAGGTAAACTGAGTTCCTCGATCCGATACGATGTTCTTGGGGACTCCATGCAAACTGACGATTCTAGCGATGTATAACTCTGCTAGCTTCAAACTCTAATATGTGGTCTTGACGGGTAAGAAATGGGCGACTTTGGACAACCTATCCACTATGACCCAGATAGAGTCATTTCCCTACTAGAAGTAGGCAATCCGGTGATAAAGTCCATTCCAACGGAATCCCATTTCCATTCCGGAATCTGCAATGGTTGCAACAATCCAGTGGGTCTTTGATGTCCTGCCTTGACTCGCTAAGATATATCACACTTGGCGATATAGCTTCCGATTTCTCTCTTCATCTTATGGCACCAAAATTGCTCCTTCAAGTCCTGATACATCTTCGTTCCTCCGGGGTGGATAGAATAAAGTGTATCATGAGCTTCTTTCAGAATAACTTCTTTCAACTCAGAATCTGCTGGTACACAAAGGTGTCCTTTGTACCACAGAACTCCTTCTTCGTCTTTGGTGAATCCGGGTACTTTTCCTGTACCGATACGACGCTTGATTCCATCAATACTAGCATTTTCTTTCTGCGCTTCTTTGATCTGGCTGATCAAAGTGGGTTGAAGTTCTATGCTAGCCAAAAATCCTTCACTCACTAATTCCATTCGAAAATCTTCCATCTGTTTGTGCAAGCTTGGTTGCTCCTTCAAAATCATGGAGTTCAAGCGGCACGTAAATCTGCTAAGGGCATCTACTACCACGTTGGCTTTACCGGGGTGATAGTGAATGTCCAGATCATAATCCTTGATTAGCTCAATCCATCTTCTCTGTCTCATATTCATCTCCTTCTGAGTGAATATATACTTCAGACTCTTGTGATCCGAATAGATCTCACAACGGTTTCCCATCAGGTAGTGCCTCCATGTCTTCAGGGCTAGAACTACGGCTGCGAGTTCGAGGTCATGGGTTGGGTAATTTTGCTCATGTTCTTTCAGTTGTCGAGATAGATAAGATATAACTTTGCCTTCTTGCATTAGCACACATCCGAGACCGATCTTGGATGCATCACAATACACGTCGAAGGGCTTCGTGATATCCGGCATGATTAAGATTGGGGCTGAAATCAATCTTCTCTTGAGTTCTTGAAAACTCGCTTCACATTTGTCGGTCCATTCAAACTTCTTGTCCTTCTTCAGCAATTGGGTCATGGGTCTGGCGATACTCGAGAATCCTTCTACGAACTTGCGGTAGTATCCCGCCAATCCGAGAAATGCACGAACTTGGGTGTGAGTGGTTGTGGCTTGCCAATCTTCGACATCTTTCACCTTTGCAGGGTCAACGGCAATTCCTCCGGCTGATACAATGTGGTCGAGGAATCCTACCTCCTGTAACCAGAATTCACATTTGCTAAACTTGGCATACAACTGATGCTCTCTAAGGGTTCCAAGAATGGTCCTTAGGTGTAGCTCATGTTCTTCTTACGATTTGGAATAAATCAGAATGTCATCGCTGAAAACAACGACAAACTTACCCAGGAAGTCCATAAAAATCTTATTCATGAGATTCATGAAATAAGCGGGGGCATTGGTTAATCCAAAAGACATGACCGTATACTCGTATAATCCATATCTGGTGGTAAAGGCAGTCTTTGGAATATACTCTGTGCGAATCTTGAGTTGATGATAGCCAGTCCTAAGATCAATCTTAGAAAACACTTTGGCACCGGTCAACTGATCAAACAAATCCTCTATCTTGGGCAATGGGTACTTGTTCTTTATAGTGACGTCATTCAACTTCCAATAATCCGTACACAAACGGTTACCTCCATACTTCTTGTCTACGAACAAGATAGGTGATCTCCATGGTGACGCACTTGGTTGAATTAATCCAATTTCCAGCATGGCATCCAGTTGCTGCTTCAGTTCTGCTAGTTCAGACGGGTTCATACTATAGGGTCTCTGAGCTATGGGTCCTGTTCCGGGCATTAGTTCAATGATAAACTCGATATCCCGATCTGGAGGCATACCAGGCAAAACATCTGGAAATACATCGGGTATTCACAGACTATCCGGACTTGGTCAATGGTACGTTGGGCTATACTCTTGTTGCACTTGAATTGGCGAGGTAAGGTTTCAGATATATGCTCGACTGATATTCCAGCGGTACTGGTCATGGTTATGGCTTTCTTGGCACATTCAATCAATCCTTTATGTTTGGACATCCAATCCATTCCTAGTACTACTTCCAAACCTTTAGTTCCGAGTACTATCAGATTAGCATAAAAATCTATGCCATGGATTCGGATAGGGACGGCTTTGCAAATTTGACTAGCTTTGGTGGTTGAACCAGGGATTTGAACAATCATAACATGCTTCAGTTTGGTTGGTTGAATCTTACTAGTGCATGCAAATTCTTCAGTGACAAATGAGTGCGATGCACCAGAATCAAACAACACTCGAGCAAGTACTGAATTAATAGAAAACATACCCAGCACGACGTCTGGCGCTTCCTGGGCTTCTTCAGCATGCATGAGAAAAAGATGGCCATTGCGGTTGAGTGAATTCCCTAGGGCAAACCTTCTTCCAGGCTGAACACGACGCTGCTGCTGAGCTGGGGCATTTGTATTGGGGGCTGTGACATTCTTCTTGAGGCACTCATTGGAGTAGTGACGCTTATTTCCACAGTCATAAGCCACTTGCGACTTGTCCTTTATTGCAACAGGCATAACATTGCTTCCAGTCCTCGGGGCAGTGTTGGTGTTGGCGGTAGCATTGTTGTTGTTGAACTTGGGTGGGGCACGGTTGATATTGCTAGAGTTGCTGGGGTTGTTGTGATTTCCTCCAGGCCTCGGGTTTCCACGGTTGGGATAGGTCGTACGGTTCATTAGGGGTCTGTTAGTTCTCGGGGCAAATCCTGGAGATGGGTTAGGGCGATACTTT
This sequence comes from Avena sativa, assembly GCA_916181665.1. NCBI lineage: Eukaryota > Viridiplantae > Streptophyta > Magnoliopsida > Poales > Poaceae > Avena > Avena sativa. Next base: position 314,023,419 of record OV702283.1, read on the forward strand.
GGGGTCTGATGGGTTCCTAGATGATGCATCATGCGACGCTTGCAGTTCTCATTGGCTTGGTTGATCTTTCCTTCCATCTGGATGGCAGAGTCGACAAGGGCTTCAATATCAGCAAAGGGTATATTGACTAACACCGTCTGCATCTCATCGTGCAAACCATTCAAGAATCTATCTTTCTTCTTGGCTTCGGTGTCGATCTCATCCGGGGCATACCTAGCTAATGACAAGAATTTGTCACGGTATTCCACTACAGTCATCCTTCCTTGCTTCAGTTCTCTGAACTCATCTCTCATTCTCTTGATCAAACCCGGTGGCACATGGGTTCTGCTGAACTTGACCTTGAATTCTTCCCAGGTCATTATCTGTCCTCCGGTCATTGCACGAACACTGTTCCACCATGCTCTTGCATCTCCGGCTAGATAGTGGGTGGCGAACAGAACTTTCTTGTTAGCTTCCACTCCAGCGACTTCTAGGTTATTTTCCATGGTCTGCAGCCAATCATCGGCGTCTAGGGGCTCTTCCGATTTAGTGAAAACAGGTGGGCTGGTGTTCTAGAAATTCTTGAACTTAGATCCATGGTTGTCCTGATTTCCTTGGCCTTGATTGTTGTGGGCTAGCTGAGCTATCTGCTGAAGGGTGGCTAGGTTGGCTTGACATTCAGCTCTTTCGGCTTCGCGGTCAGAAACCAACATTTGCAGGATCTGCAACATCGGGTCCAGGGATGAACCACTTCCTCCGCGTGGCATCTGAAGATTGAGATAGATCATGAGAAAAGAGGGAAATTTCTAAGGTTCCGGGACTTTGAAAAGTTTTTAAAGTTTGACTCAGATTTTTCCAGCAACTTGCTTTTCATTCATTCATTCATAGCACACGATACAAACACACACCACAAAATAAGAAAAGCAGATGGTTTTAAGAACCATTCTGGAAACTACGATACAGTGGGACCGAATACAACTCACTACGCTAGTGCTCAAGTGCTACTATTCCTCGGAGTCGGTGTAGTCGTCATCCTCATCATCCTCATCGTCATAGATGAAGGCGAAATCATCCTCATCGATGAAGAAGTCCATAGCCTGATCCTCTAGAAAATCATCATCATCGCTGAGATAGGAGTAGGGGTCTCCACGAAGATCCTCTCCGGCATTCTCCCTTTCCTCCAACTGCATGTCTCTCTCGTGGATGGTCTCCTCCAAATCCGAGATTCGGTGGCGAAGACGGGCAATGATGCGCTCCTTCTTGTCGAGCTGACGGCGGCGAGACTTGCGATCCTTTGCTAGCATGGCGATGGTCTGATCCTTCGTCTTGATGATGGCGGACTTGTGGTTGGAGTAGTCACGACAATTGTCCAATTCCTGCTGACGATCGTACATCATGAAGCTAAGGTGGTCCAACTGAGTCTTCAGCTCGTGGTGGTATGGGGCTTCTAGTGGCTGTCCCATAGCATCACGTCTTGGACAAAACTGAAAGCGGGTACCCTTGATCTGGTTGATACTCTGCCCACACAGACGGGCAAGAGCTTCCTGCATGGCCCTGGCAAGTCCATCGAGCCAGTTGTTCTCTCTTAAGGTGAATTGAATTCCCTCGGTAGTGGGAGGTTCAATCTTTCCTCGGAGACTTGCAACAATTAGCCACTACAGATCTTCTCCTCCTTGATCATTGAGCTGAGCTCCGAAGAACTCGGGGTGCGGACGCTCCAGAAGTTCCGAAAGATGGTCCAAATCCCGCTCAAAGATAAGGTCTCCTCCATTCCCCAACTAATAAAACTTGATGTACTTCACGTCCATCTATAAGAATATAGGATGAGTAAGTTAGTAGGGTGATCAAGTGTGTCGAATTTTAGGTATTTTGCAAGAGTTTTTTTTTAGCATCATGAATTTTTATGAAAGAAACAAGGTGATAAGAATGGGAATAAGTTTTTGTAAATATTTGCTTCCTTTGGTTTTGAAACTAAGTTTATGATTCAAACGTCCAGGCTAACTAGGGTCTCCTATGGTTAGGATGGCTCTGATACCAACTTGTCAACACCCGGATTTTTAATCCCAGATGCCTGTTATGCCATACATCGCAATCCCAGGATTACCATTTTTGCGAGACATAATAGAATTGGATACCACAGTACATCATCCATTACAAACCATACATAAGGTCTTACAAAAATAAGGATCTCATGATCCAGTTCTTAATACAACTCAAGCAGCGAAATACGTAATAATAACGGTAGCGTAGGCGAAGCTCCATCTTCGGGGTCAAAGGCAATGCTGACGATGGGAGATGATCCTAGTTGTCGTAACCTTCCTGGGGTCCATCATCCTGGTACTCTTCTTCATAGTCTGGCCACGGGAATATCCAGGGACAAAGCCATGAGTACTCTTTAAGTACTCGCAAACTAATACTAACAAGTGAAGGGGGTTTTTGTAATAGGACACTAAGCTCTATGGTTGTTTTGCAAAAATCCAGATTTACCTCTACTAAGTTTAGAAGCAAGAAAAGCTAGTTGAAATTTTATAACACCTAAGTGGGAACTTGTATTTCATATCACAACTCTGTTGTGGTCAAGTCAAATTCTCAAATCATTTCACAAGTCATTTTGAAAACATCTGACGGGGAAACAGTATGGCCACTCCAATTGTCCATAACCGCGGATGCGGCTATTCGAATAGTTTGACACTCTGCAGATATTGTACACTTTCACCACAACATTCGATACATCCGTCAGGAACAAATCCTGAATTCACCATACTCAGTATGCGGATAATCAATCCTAACCTTTCAATTACACGCCCTAGTATAGGCACCTCTCCTGTGAGTTTGGCCTCCCAACCATGACCAACTGTCATCTTGGGTACTGCACAGGTGGACAATCTTCACAAGGTAGCCTCAGCTCAGACCTTGGCCGTGAGGGAACCCATACTAAAGTATATAAGTTTCCAGTCAAGCCCTACCCAGTTTTTGGGTATTGTGGTTGTACGGTAAAATTGGAATGGTATCGCATCCAGACAACCATCAGTTTTATAAAGGGCTAAGGCTCATGCCTCAACATTTTCATCACCAAAATCATCTGGTGTTCGGAAACACATGTCCAAAACATCTCAGTAGAATGACTCATCATTCTAAGGTTTTCATAACCATTTTCCACCAAGTATTCCCATCTAAAGTTGATCAAGTTTTATGCTTAGCACTAGCATCTACAAGTGAGGGTGATTACTAATGAGGGGTGGTAAACAAGTGGAGTTTAACTAAGTTCAATCTCATGCCTTAGGATGACATCAAGATTATCTAGCTTAGGCCAAATTTAATGCTCTTTATGCAACCTTCAATTATCTTTCTAGTATCTACAATTTACTTAAGTAAACTCTAAGAGAAAGCTTTGATAAAGAAATAAAGTATAAAGCTTGCAAGTAAAACTAGGATGGGGTATCATCAAATGTATCTAACCAAGTATGCTTAGTGCATTGCATGGGTTATCTAACTTTCATAATTGCAAGTTTTAGCTTGCTTAATCAACTAGTAGTATTAGGCTTGCCTTGTGCAGAGCAGTGGTTGAAGTTCTCCTCGGCTTCTTCTTCGTAGTATCATCCTTCCTCCTCGTATCCTTGGTCGGTACTAGCGTCTATGAATAAATACGAGGTACACAATCACCAAACAATACTTAACTACTTTCATTCATCACACAAAAGGGTTCTATAGATGATCTAGCATCATCACTAATATTACAAGATTAAAGCATTAGTCTTATTGATTTTATTTTTAGAAAAGTAATTTCTACTGATTGAAAAACTACTTAAGAGTTAATATTCTCCAACTCAAACATGGGATCATGTTGACACATGTCATCACCACATATTTCAGTACATGGGAATGTGATTTAAAGTGGTGTCACAATTTAATAAGGTTTACCCTTTTTATTTAAATAATTAAAGTGACTAGAAATGCCTATGCGACATTCTTTTATTACTTGAACATTATTTCTGTAAGTAAACCCATATATTTTTATATATTCTGAAAGGTATGATCAAATGTGATTTTTTGAGAGTTGGAATCAACTCAAAAGCTATTATGGTTTAAATTTGAAAAATGTTTGAATGCAGAAAAGCTTATGCCTTGTTATTTTTACCAAGGTTGATCTATAGATCCAAATGATTTGAATCCAACGGGCTTGGATTAAGCATTTAAATATCTTTCTAACAAAATTATTTTCATGCAATTTGGTTTACTGAATTGAGCTGGGTTGATTTTTGAAACTAGGTACAGAACTGGGTTTGAATATAAATAGAAAAAGCTAAATTCAAATGAGTGGGCTGCGCGGGAAGGTTTATTGGGCCGGCCCAGTGTCACTCTGCAGCGCGGGGCGCAGCTGACAGGGGGTCTACTGGTTAGTGGATCATTAAACGCGAAGCGGTACGGGGCGATGTGGTGCGTTGGATTAGAATGAAGATCGACGGCTGAGGGTCGTCGTCGACGATGAACAAGTCACCGGCGAGCTCGAACCCTAGCGGCTCAGTGGGGGTGCATAGGGGGCATACCAGGGATCCAGGGATGACGGCGAGGCGGGCAAACGATGAAGTCGACGACGGCGAACTCAGGGGTGGTCACGGCAGCTCCGGGGGTGGTCGAAATCAACGGCTCCTCTCTTCTCTAGAGGCGGCCTGCTCCGGCGCAATTCCGGCGAGCTGCTGCTCCTCGTGCTACGGCTAAGGGGTGGAAGGATTAGTGAGGTGAGGGGAGTGAGATGGTGTGAAGAAATCGAGCGGCGGTCGTCTCCTTTTATAGGCTCGACGGCGAGACCGAGAGGGATGGGCAGACGACGGTGGCGACACGGCTACGGGCGGCTAGAGGCATGGCCGAGGTTGGCGATCGACGGGCGGTCGACTGGCGATGCTCTAAGGTTTAAATGCGCGTGTAGGGGAGGTGGAAAATGGTCGGGAACGTGCGGTGCTCTGCGAGGAAAAGGCGGCGAACGGGGGTGTCTGCGGGGTTGTTGGGGCGGTGGTGATCACGCGTGCACGCGGCGAGGGCGGCGCGCGGTCTGTGGGCGTGTGTCGAGGGTGGCGCTGTGGCGCGCTCTCGGCATGCTTGGAGAGCGGCTTGGCATGGCTTGGGCGTGTGGTCCAGTGGCTGGCAGGGTTCGAGCGCTGGACAGGGGGTGGTGGTGGACGATGGCCTATGTCCTAGACATGGTGTTTAGGCTTGGTGCTTGCTCTGGCTAGCTAGCCATGGTCGGCTGGCAAGGGTTCCTTCGGGTTGGCATGGCATGGTGCAAAGGGTAGGGGCTAGGGTGGTCAAGGCACTAGTTGGCACTGGGGGAGACAAGTGTGATCAATGGTGAACAATGCTTAGCCAAATTACTGCTCAAAACAGTGAAGTTTGGCCAGTTTTATTTGTTGTCTCCAAGTGTTTGATGAAATGGCCGCAAGAACTTGAGTTTTGATTTTTGAAAATATTTTTGGTGGGTGTGCTAGGCATGTGTTTAGGATTCTTTGGATGCTTGGGTTTTGAAAAATTGAGCTTGTTTGAGTGGTTTTTGAAATAGTGGGATCTTCCCATATGAAATAGATTCAATTTTAAACTGTCATTTAAACTATGCATTCAAATGTTTTTGGATGATCACAAGGTGGGCCTTGGTACCTTGTTATGAGTACTATCAAGGGGTGCAAAGATCTATACTTGTTTCTGTTAAGTTCTGAAAGTTAGAGATAGCCAAAGTAGGCATGGGAGTTAATTTGGCCAAAGTGACCATTCACTTAGTTTGTTTGTTTTGATTGGTTTGTCTTTGGGAAAAGTTTGGGGATTGTTTAGATGATGTTTATTTCACCTAAGAATCATTTTACAAGCAAAGAAACACAGAACCATGGCAATTCAAAAGAATCGAAATTTTAATACATACACATATGAATGCTTTCATATTTTAAATTGGAAAAGTTTTTGTTAACCCTAAATTTGAATATTAGAGTTTGATGATTTAAGTTTAATATTTTTGGGATGTTACATAAATACAACGAATATGATCCAGAATTTACATAAGTACAGAGCGTAAAACGAATATAAGGTAGATCTCCATCCTTAAAATGTGCCACAGGTGAATAATTGTTGAGTGGAGTCTCGCGACCTATGAACGATCACTCAGATACGATATAACCTGCAACATAAAACGTAGCAGCCCCGAAGGGTCAATACATGGAATATATGGCAAGTAGGCTAAAGTGGTTAACAATAAACCTAGAAACTACATGCTTATTTGGCTAAGTGGAGTTCAGGCTCATTTGCGAGCTCAATCCAAAACACCGAACAAGCGATTTCACTAAGAGAAATGCCCCTCTGAACCCGTTTTCCACCCGAAGACCGTCACCCCCGAAAAGATATTTTAACAAGCCTTCTTGCTCGCATATGAAAGGCCTATCTTCCTGAGGAAATATTTACCATGTGGCTAGCTCTAAAAAACCTAAACCCATAGCCTAGCAATTACTCGTGTGGCTCTCCTCTGCTCCAGCAAGCCCCATAAAGCAATAGTTTTATCCTAACATTTATAACAAATTAATTTTCCAATACGATAAATAGGACACTCTGGTTCACTCCCAGGTGCTCCTACCCAATTAAGTTCACCCAACAAGTTTTAAGTAATTGAGAAATTGGGATGAGTGAGAAATATGTCATAGCGTTAGTATCAAGTTGCTCAAATTGTCCATAACCAGGGACATGGCTAAGTACTTAGTTTAGACACCCTGCAGGGGTTTGTACACTTTACCGATATCACCTGGCCAACCCAGCTCAGACCACCACACTCATATTGTGTGATGATAGGGAGAAGTCCAAGACGAGACAATTTGGGAAGAGCTTTCCAAACCCATCCACGCACCGTACCAATCTACACAATTCTACATCTCTGGATACGTAGGGTTTGAGTCGCCATAACCTACTAAGTCCAGCCAGCCAGCCATTCTTACTGCCACATGGTTGCACATGTAAGCTACCAAACAAAGAAACCAATCCTTTCTCAGTACCCTGGGCGGAATTCCCCACCATAAATCCATACTCGATGACCCAATCAATGCTATTCCGCCTAGGTGGTTCATTAAAAACATGTTGGTTTGCCATTTAGCAAAATATAGGCCTTTCAAAACATATAACTTTTCATGGTGTGATTCCCTTCCTTGTCTAAATATCATAGCTAAGCAATCTACCAATATGATGGCTCATACAAGGAATACTAGGGAATAATATGGGACATAGCGTAGCATATACACATCAATTCTTATACATGCAATTCCTCGAAAATATCTACAATGCACAGGAAAACAGTAGGACATTTATGACCAAGATAGCACTACTTGCCTTTGTTGTAGATGTAGTCGATTAGATAATCCTCACAATCCTCATAGATATAATGGTTCCTCTCATCATAATCGCAATAGTTGTAATCATATTAGTTACACTCCTCGCAATCTAACGTTTGAAACAAGCACAACAAACACACCATTCAAAACATTGCAATCATGCAACAATGCAACAATACAATAAAACAAGGATGAACAAATTCATGCATGATGATTTAAAAGGTCACTCTTATTGTATTTAGTGTTCTGAATATTATTAGATCAAATAATGCACGTGGAGATCATTTAATGCATTAAAGCATTTATTACTAAAGCTATATGGTTTTAATATGGTTTATCTCACTTTAATTCAACTACTCCCTCCGTCCCGGTTTAAAGGGCCTATGTGTATACCTAGATCATTTATTTGACCAATAAAATATAAATTATTTAACACAAATTGTATACCATTAGAAAGTATAACATATAAATTTTCTAATGATACAATTTTTATGTTAAATAATTAATATTTTGTTGATCAAATTAATGACCTAGATATACGCGTAGGACCTTTAAACTAGGACAGAGTGAGTACTGATGTTCCTGTCATATTAAATTATGAATTAAATACTATTGTATAGGTACTGCAATTTAGAGATAGTAGCTATTTGACTCACCCAAAAAGGAGTTATAGATATTTTCTTATGATTAAAATACTATTGCAATGGGTTTAAAGATTTCTGTACGAATTTCTATTTTAACAGTAACAAATAATTTGGCACACAAATTATTTGGATATACTTTGCCAAAACAAAATAGTGGCAACTGGTTTCAGTAATTTTGGAGTTCTGGTTAATTTTCTGGTATTTAAATACTAGTTAGAAGGGTTTAAATCATTTAAATTATTTTCTTCAACAAAAATTATATTAAGGCCAGATTAGTGTTCTACATGAAACATGGATTCCATAGAGATATTATTTTTATTTTTCTGCTCTATAAATAATTTACTATGATTTATTTAATCCAAAAAGGTCATTAAACCATTTAAATGACTACAGTAATTATTTAGTGTAAAAGTTGGATACAAAGGTACGTTAATATTCTCCACAATATTCTGAATCCAAATATATATTATTTGCAATTTTATGAATAGTGGTTATTTTCTTATGAATTTATTACTCCAAAAAGACCATTAATCCATTTAAATAATGACGGCAAAACCTTAAAGTAATTTCATGAACCAATTGCATAAAAGTATTCTAAATGAAATAGCTTTCCATCGGTATATTATATGTGATTTTTGATGCTGCAGAATAATTTCTATAAATTTTACAAGATTCTCTATATTTTCTGCAATTTCTAAATCTTTTCTATTTTTACTGGGGGGTCAACTTTGACTGGCCAGTCAGCGCTGACGCGGCCGGCGACGTGGCGGCGTGCTATTGGATGATACCCCTTCGGGTTTCCGACCTAATCGGGAGCGTCCGTGGTGGATCTAACGGTGTAGAAGGGGTCCGTGATGGAGCTCACCGGTGGGCGGCAGTGGTCAACAGTGGTGGCTCAGACGGTGGCGACGGGAGGTGCTCCGGTAGTACCTGACAGTGGAGAAGTAGTCCATGCGAAGAAGGAGATTGCGTCAAGCTTAGAGGTCGACTTTGCAGCGTCTTCCTATTCCTGCAACGGATGCAGTGTGCGTTTGATCCTCCTCGATACCGACGGGGTCCGGCGAAGCTCCATCGACAAATTGGCGACGGTGCGTGGCTCTAAACAAGGGGGAAATAGATGAGGTGAGGAGGTTCTTCATAGGTATTGCAATGGAGAAGAAACTAGGGAGAGGGGAGCTTGGATACGTCGACGGCGTTGACCTACAGTAGATGTTATGGCGGTGCTCCGTCGAGATTGTCGATTCCGTCAATCTCGGGTGTTTCTTTGGTTAAAAAACATCCTTAGAGAGGCAGAAGGGTGGGCGTTTATATGGAGTCAAAAAAATTGGAGAGGGGCAAGGGATTCGACGTGGATTCAGCCGCGATTTTCTCGTGCAGTTCGGAGTTCCTCTCCGTCACGGCGAGGAAGATGACTGGGGTGGGGTCCCCGTGTTAGCGAGCGAGGGGAGAGGGGATATGTGGGTGGGCTGGCTGCTACTGCACTTGGGCCTGCTGGGTTGCCTTGCTTCCGCTGCTGCGCGCGGCAGGTAGAGAGGCGGGTTGGGCCAGGTAGAGTAGATTTAGTTTAGGGTTTTTATATATTCTTTTTATTTTAGTGATTTATTTTGTAACTTTTGAAATATAGCTCCAATTAGGTTCAAACTTGTTTGTAAATTTTTCTAAAATTCAAAAAAACATTTTAGGACTCTAGGGAATATATTCCTGTCCATTCAAGGATATCAAAGAGTAGTTTTTTATTTAGAAACCCTAATTGATGCATGCCATATGTCAATCACTCAAACAAAATCATTTTATGCCTTTTTGCCAGATAGGGCTGCTTAGACATTATAAAAGGATATAGGGTTTTATGCAATTGGCCTTATATGGCTACTATGAAATATTTCTGAATAATTTCTTAGGGTTTATTTTAACCACTCTAGACACAATGCCAAAAATTCCCGAAACAACAAGTTCAATCATATACCATAATGAACATAGTTTTTAACATCCAATAAAAATGAAGATTTCATGTTATCTTCTCTCTTTTCAAGCAAGTGGTGAAACACATATAGAACGATTTCCAAAATTGAAGTAGAGACTTAAAGAGTTCAATAGAGAAAATTAGAATATCAATTCACTATAATTTGGGGAAAGTCATTTTATTTCCCCTCTTTAATAATTTAAGTATGGTTGGATATTTCAAAAAATACAATTTGAAAAGAAATGCATGCAAGTTGGATAGTCATGTTAAACCTCTCATACAAAAATGTTTTTAAACCATGGTTGAGATAAATTCAACAAGTTCTCAAAAGTTTATTTTCACTCATAAATTTCAACAAAGTCAACAATCAACCAAACTTATTTTATTTATTTCACATTCCAAAATCGGGAAAATTTTAGGATGTGACAGACTACCGCCCTTAAAAGGAATCTCGTCCCGAGATTCGGGAAGGCTAGAAAGAAAGAAAAGTTTGGGATCCATTAGGGCGCTACCACCCTTAAAAGAAAATTGACTAGATTGCGTCCGAAGGTTTCACGTGGCTCATATTGATTCTCCTTTGGACATTATTGGTACAATGTCTCTACACCTTATGAACTCCATGATTTTTAGGATCTAGGAAACACTGCATGAATTAGGAAAACAGTCATGGTGGTCAACTAGGAAATGTTTGCTTCACAATACCCATACAATGAGCTTCAGGGTTCATCCTTGTCGTACATTCCTATGGTTAGCAACGAATGCTTTTGTAAAGGTGGAACAATATACCATTCTAAGGTCTAGGCTCAATATCGGCTCTTTGCTAAGGCTGAAAAGACACTCAAGATTCACAAAGCCAACAATACAAGAGCGAATAATAAGAGTAGTAGGAATGGTGATCAATCCATCCTACACCCAAATCATTACCCAGTATGAGGATAGGTGAATCATGTTTTTCTATCACTCTGGCATCCTCACTTTCCTTGTATAAGTTTCCATGGGCACGAGCCAAGGTTCAATGTAGATTCCCATGTATCCAATATATAGAGCTACTATAAAAATTAAGCTATCGATACATCAAAACATTTAGGTCACGTAATCTACTACATAACATCCTTTGAAACACTTCATACTTCCACATCCTTCAGTTGCATTAGATGAAGCATTCTCCTTTCTAAATACATTGTATTGTCAAACTTTCCACTTAACACATCATTCTATCTCCAAGGGTTCAAGATAGGGAAGAATAGATTCTACAAGAAAGAAACTACTAAGGAAATAGACCAACCCATGCAAACAAGCTCATATAACAACAAACATACAACAAGGCAATCAACACACAAGCAAACACTTGCATAAAAATAAAACAGAGGTCTAAACTTAGCAGTATATAACCAAAAAATAGTTTAAAAACATTGGGAACAATACTAAAGTAAGGTAGAGCAACATATAAACAATAAACAAAATCTATCAAAACAGTATAGCAGGCTTCATGAATTGTTTTGACCAGCTTAAACTCATCAGAAATTTTAGCCAATTTTTCTGCATGTACTATAGGTAATTACACTCTAGATCCTATTTTTTCAGATTCTTCTGAATTACCAGTAAAATATGTAAAATCGCGCAATACAACAGGTCAGGCAGAAAACTGTAGCAGTAATCTCACGAGTTTTAAATCAAATCACACCATTAAACTAATTTGAAAACCTCATGAAAATTTCAGAACATTTATAGTTTCAAAAAAACAGATCCTAAATAAGGCATCACACAAAATATCTCAATACAAACAAGCAAGCAACTAATATTGTCATACCACATAAGTTGGTAAGAATATGGTGGTCCAGACCTACTCAAACTTGGTGAGATATTTATTTATGTCATATTATTTGTTCTATTACTTGTAGTTCAACTCTCATGTAGGTATGAAATGAATGGAACTAGAAATTTTTAACAAGAAGAGGTTCTAGAAAATATAGGCAAGAAATATAAGAACTCTAATAAGTAGAAAATATGATAGTTCTCCTAAGAGAGTCCTCCTATTTCTAATATATTTCTAAGGTCACGATCCTACAGTCAACACACAGCTCTGATACCATCTTGTAACACCCTCGCCTGATAAGGTTGAGTTCATGTGTATAGTGCCAATCCCTGAATCGGTTCACTGACACACACAATACAAAATGATACCAAATATAACTGTGCATCATAAATACAACGAATATGATCCAGAATTTACATTATTTATTCAAGTACACAACAGAAAACGAATATAAGGTAAATCTCCATCCTTCAAATGTGCCATAGGCGAACAATTGTTGAGTGGAGTCTCGTGACCTATGAACGATCACTCAGATACGATATAACATGCAAAATGAAACGTAGCAACCCCGAAGGGTCAATACATGGAATGTATGGCAAGTAGGCTAAAGTGGTTAATAACAAACCTAGCAACTACATGCTTATTTGTCTAAGTGGAGTTCAGGCTCATTGCATAAAGCAATAGTTTTATCCCAACATTTATAACAAACTAGTTTTCCAATACGATAAATGGGACACTCTGGTTCTCTCCCAGGTGCTCCTACCCAATTAAGTTCACCAATAAGTTTTAAGTAATTGAGAAATTGGGATGAGTGAGAAATATGTCATAGCATCAGTATCATGTCGCTCAAATTGTCCATAATCAGGGACATGACTAAGTACTTAGTTTAGATACCCTACATGAGTTTATACACTTTATCCATGTGACCTGGCCAACCCAGCTCGGACCACCACACTCATATTGTGTGATGATAGGGAGAAGTCCAAGACGAGACAATTCGGGAAGAGCTTCCCCAAACCCATCCATGCACCGTACCAACCTACACTATTCTACATCTCTAGATACGTAGGGTTTGAGTCGCCATAACCTACTAAGTCCAGCCAGCCAGCCATTCTTACTGGCACATGGTTGCACATGTAAGCTACCAAACAAAGAAACCAATCCTTTTTCAGTACCCTGGGCGGCATTCCCCACCATAAATCCACACTCGATGACCCAATAAATGCCATTTCGCCCAGGTGGTTCATTAAAATCATGTTGGTTTGTCATTTTGTGAACTATAAGCCTTTCAAAACATATAACTTTTCAAGGTGTAATTCCCTTCCTCGTCTAAATAGCATAGCTAAGCAATCTACCAATACGATGGCCCATAAACAAGGAATACTAGAGAATAATATGGGACATAGCATAGCATATACACATCAATTCCTATACATACAATTCTACAAAAACATCTACAATCCATAGGAAAACAGTAGGACATTTATGACCAAGATAGCACCACTTGCCTTTGTTGTAGATGTAGTCAATTAGATAATCCTCACATATATAATGGTTCATCTCATCATAATCGCAATAGTTGCAATCATATTAGTTGCACTCCTCGTAATCTAACGTTTGAAATAAGCACAACAAACACACCATTTCGAACATTGCAATCATGCAACAATGCAACAATAAAATAAAACAAGGATGAAAAAATGCATGCATGATGATTTAATAGGTCACTCTTATTGTATTTAGTGTTCTGAACATTATTAGATCATATGATGCATGTGTAGAATTATTTAATGCATTAAATCATTTATTATTAAAGCTATATGGATTTAATATGATTTATCTCATTTTAATTCAACTACTGATGTTTTTGTCATATTAAATTATGAATTAAATACTATTGTATAGGTACTGCAATTTAGAGATAGTAGCAATCTGAATCACCCAAAAGGGGGTTATAAATATTTTCTTATGATTACAATACTATTGCAATGGGTTTAAAGATTTCTATATGAATTTCTATTTTAATAGTAACAAATAATTTGGCACGCAAATTATTTGGATATACTTTGCCAAAACAAAACAGTGGCAACTGGTTTTAGTAATTTTGGAGTTTTGGTTAGTTTTCTGGGATTTAAATACTAGTTAGAAGGGTTTAAATCATTTAAATTATTTTCTTGGACAAAAATTATATCTAAGGCCATATTTGTGTTCTACATGAAAACAGGGATTCCATAAACATATTATTTGTATTTTTATGATCTATAAATAATTTACTATGATTTATTTACTCCAAAAAGGTCATTAAACCATTTAAATTACTATAGTAATTCTATACTGTAAAAGTTGGATACAAAGGTATGTTAATATTCTTCACAACATTATGAATCCAAATATACATTATTTGCAATTTTATGAATAGTGTTTATTTTCTTATGAATTTATTACTCCAAGAGGACCATTAATCCATTTAAATAATGACGGCAAAACCTTAACGTAATTGCCTAAACCAATTGTATAAAAGTATTATAAATGAAATTATATTTCCATTGATATATTATATGTGAGTTTTGGAGCTATAGAATAATTTCTATAAATTTTACAAAATTCACTATATTTTCTGCAATTTCGAAATCTTTTCTTTTTTACGCTGCCAAAAATGTGGTGGCGTGCTATTGGATGATACCCCTTCGGGTTGCCGACCTAATCGGGAGCGTCGCGGTGGATGTAATGGTGGAGAAGGGGTCCGTGATGGAACTCACCGGTGGGCGGTGGTGGGTGACAGCGGCGGCTCAGATGGTGGCGACGGGAGGTGCTCCGGTAGTCCCTGGTATTGGAGTAGTAGTCCATGCAAAGCGAGAGATTGCGTCAAGCTCAGAGGTGGACTTTGCGGCGTCTTATCATTCCTGCAATGGATGCGACGTGCGTCTGATCCTCCTCGGTACCGACGGGGTCCGGAGAAGCTCCGTCGACAAATTGGCGATGGTGCGAGGCTCTAAACAGGGAAAACTATATGAGGTGAGAAGGTGCTTCATGGGTATTGCAATGGAGAAGTGACTAGGGAGAGGGGAGCTTGGATACGTCGGCGGCGTTGACCTCCATTAGATGTTGTGGCAGTGCTTCGTCGAGATTGTCGATTCCATCAATCTCGGGTGTTTCTTTGCAAAAAAAACATCCTGAGAGAGGCGGAAGGGTAGGCGTTGATACATTGGAAACATATCTATTACTTTTTATGCTCCATGCTTGTTTAGTATCTATTTTGCTTTACTTTTCTATACTTTGATGTGCTTTTTACATGTTTTCTGGTACTAAACTATTAACAAGTTGCAACAGTGTCAGGTGCCTGTTTTCTGCTATTTTTGGTTTTAGAAAAGTAAGTAAAGAAATATTCTTGGAATTGGACGGGACAAACATCAAAGTCAATTACTTTCCGTGAGGAACAAGAAGTCCAGAGGGAAGACGAGGAAGTGGGCCAAGGCAGCCAGACCCCCCCCCCCAGGCGCGGCCAGGGGTGGGCCTGCGCTTGGCTAGGGTTTGGCCCCCCTGGCCGCCGCCTCGTCCTCCCCCTTCGCCTATAAGAAGCCCCCGATGCAGAAACCCTAAGCACCCAATCAAATCTCCATGAAACCGTCTGTAGCCTCCGCCACCATCGTCCCTAGATCGGGGGGATCTGAAGTTCTTCCCGGCACCCTGCCGGAGGGGAGATCATCCCGGAGGCCTTCTCTCCGGTATGATGCGTGAGTAGTTCCACCTTGGACTATGGGTCCATGTAGTATCTAGATGGTTGTATCTCCTCCTTTGTGCTTTCATGTATAGATCTTGTGAGATCCGTTCATGATCAAGATCTAATCTATTTGTAATCATGCATGTTGTGTTTGCGGGGATCCGATGGATACTGAGATTATTATGTTGGTTTGATTAATAGTTTTATATTTATGATTCTATCATATATGTGTTGTTTGTGATCTTGCATGCTCTCCGTTGTTAGTAGCTATCTTGGCCAAGTAGTTGCTAGTGACTCCAAGAGGGGGTATTTATGCTCGATAGTGGGTTCATGCCTCTAGTTTCCAAGGGAAGTGACAATAATCTCTTCGGTTGTAGATGTGTTGTTTCTACTAGGGATAAAACAACGGCCTCTTGTTCATGGAACATGTGGACTGTTTACCTTACACACTTTGCTTAAAGCTGTTGTCTGTTGCTTGCAACTTAATCTAGAGGGATTCGGATGATAACCTGAAGGTGGACTTCTAGTCATAGATGCAGTTGGATGGCGGTCTATGTTTCTTGTTGTATTGCCCAATCGAATCTCATAGGATCTTTCTGATTAGTAATTGCATTGTTATGCCTTGCTCAGTTCCTGTCATTTGCCCTGCTGTAATTTTTTTACCCTTCATGCCATGTTGTTTATCTAAGGAGAGCACCTGTAGCGAACTATGGACCCCGGTCCAATCTTTACCATCAATGCATCTTCCACTGTTACTTGTTTACTTGCGGTAAACCATTACCTTCCACACCATACGTTTAATCCTTTGTTACAGCAAACCGGTGAGCTTGACAACCTCACTGATTCGTTGGGGCAAAGTCTTGAGTTTGTGTTGTGCAGGTCTCCGCGTTTATTGCAACACATGTGTGACGTTTCCTTCCTCCTTCTGGTTCGATAACCTCGGTCTCTACTGAGGGAAAACTTGTTGTTGTGCTGTTTCACACCTTGCTTTGGGGTTCCCAACAAGACTCCACATCAAGCACCAAGTTCTCTGGCGCCACCAAGGATTCATCAACAAGTTTTCTGGCGCTGTTGCCGGGGAGGCTAAGGACGTCTTCACAAGGGGAGTCCTTCACTTCCTTTCTCTTTGCTTTGTTTTTAGTTTGCTTTGTTTCTTTTGCTTGGTTTTGTTTGCCTCTTTTAAAAAAACTTAAAAAAAATAGTCTAGTTTGGTTTGCTTGCTTTATTCAAAAACACAAAAAAAATGTTCCTACCCTAGTTGCCACCTTGCTCTAGCTCACCATGGTCCTCCCCAAGTTCGCCCTGAAAGATATTGCAATAGGTAGTGGCTCCATAATTGGGAAAGATAATATTGAAGAATTCTTTAATTATGTTAGCAAGCATGAGGATATTGAGGAAAAATCTATAGCAGAGCCTGCTCCTAATTAAGAGATTGCTGCATCTTCTTTAGTTCATATGTTGGAGGCTAGGTTTGTTAGCCTTAACCCCTTCATACATTTTTTGTTCCTAAAACTAAAAGAAGAGAAGAATGCTGAAAAGAGGTTCATCCTTGAAACTTTATCAAAAGAATCCATGATGTTGCTAGGGAAGCCAAAAAGGACTTTGAGCGTTTCAATATTATAGGCTCAAGTGTAGATGTTGTGGGTATTTCTGACAAAACTAAGCCTAGAGAAGAATTTAAGATACCCATACCCTTTAAGCTTGTTGGAATGCATGAAGCCTTTGAAAAGAAGTTTGATTGGATTGCTCCTGAAAATCTTTTTAATGAAAGTAGTAGACCAAAGAGAGATGATAAGGGATCCTCCAAACCCATTTGGATGAGATACCTTTCATACTTGAAGATTTTGCAAGTATGGATGTTAATACTTCTTCATTTTAAAATACTTGATTCTTCTTGCTTCTTGTGCCTAACTTAAAGGCGTTAAAGAAAAGTACTTATTGGGAGATAACCCAAGAGTTTCCTTGAGTCTTGGAAGTTATTACTTCAGGAATGACCTATCCTTATCCTTTTTGTTTGCGTTTTGTGCCAAGAATGGCCTCTAATGAGAGGGAAGTAAGATTTGGGGAGTTGCTGTCCCGAAACAGATTTTTGTCCTCCACCAAAAAAATTCGAGAGGAGTCTCATTAACTCGGATTGAGCTCAAAATTTAAGAATAAATCCCCCAGTGTGTTATCTAACTTTCGTTAGTTCAAAACTTTTTGATTTTAGAAACATAAGATGTTCGAAAAAATCGGTTTCTACTTGCTGGTATGTTTTGACAGATTTCTGCCATTATTTGCATTTGCTTCTTATTGATTCCTTTTTGAGTTCTCTTTAGGTGAATTGAGATTTTTGAAGGAGTTACTAAATTAGTTTGTGTTTTTACTAAAAAGTCTTTCTGTTCCAAAGCTTTGCCAAGAGGTATAATATCTTTTGAATAAACTAATGTTGCTAATGAAGATTGTGTGAAGTTTTGTATGAAGGAAAATTTACAGGTGTAGAGAGAAAATGATGCAATGAGATGAAGAATGGACAAAAGCTCAAGCTTGGGGATGCCACCATGGTGTCACCCCAAGAAATATCCGATAGGTACAAGCGTCAAAGCTTGGGGATGCCCAAGTCATCCCCTTCTTCATTAATAAAAAGCTCAGGTCTGTCTAGACACTTCGTTTTTATTGTTTCATGCACAGTTGTGTTCTTCTTGGAGCCTCTTAGTTTTCGTTTGCTTTGCTTATGTTGTTTAGTTTGCTTGAATAAAGAAGTTTGGACCCCCGTTCTCGTTGTGTTGTTTTGCAAATAAGTTTGCTTGGTGTTTGGAAAGGAGTAGTAAGTTCTTGCTTGAAGTGCAAGTGGAGCTTGCATTGACTGTGACTTAGACTTTAACATGACATGCTAGGTGTTGTTTTTACCTTATGCTTAGTGATTATTGTTGTAGCATGTCTTGTTCCAAACAATTGGGATTTCTTAGTGTGCCTTGAAGAAATTATGTGTTGTTTTACCATGCAAAAGCATAGTATTGTGGTATTCTCCTTTGATGCTTTGCTTGGGTTGACTTGGAACATGCTCACACCATGTTATGACTATGACAAGTCACCATTAGCCTCTATGATCATTTAGTCCTTGACTTGTAGTACCACTCTTTGCTTTGATTAGTATGCTTTGTTGCACTGTATGTTTATGGCTATTATGCTCTCTTAGTTGGTTGCTCCCAATCTTTTGCTAGCCTCCACTTGTATGAGTAAGTTCTACTCATGCTTCCAACTCCCAAGAAACCAAGTTATTCCAAAGTGTCCACTATAAAATCCTATGCATGGTGTGTTACACCATTCCAAGTATATTCTTGTTTTCAATTATCTTCCAATTAAAAACTATTTTGTTATGTGAAAACTTAGTGATTAAAGCCCTCACGAACTTGATGGCACACTTTATATTCTTTGCCCCTAATAAACTTGAACCATTGTGACAACTTTTTTGTATATGCTTGCACTTATAAGTTGGAATTAGCAGAACCGTGCTATCACGGGGAACGTTTTCAACATTGCACTTGTACTTTGTACTCAATTGATATCATGTTCTTTTGTCTATGGATGTCACCGGTGTGAAATAAAGAGGGAACTTGTAAGTCCATAGAGTTTGTATCCTGTGTTAGAGAAACGCCTGGGCCGCTAGCCTAAGCCATGCCTAATCATGGTGGAAACTTGCAGCATCACCATAATAAGATATCTATGAAGCATCCTCAATAAAAAGCTATGCATATGGTAAATAAAAAGATTGCTGAGATGCTCATTGTCTGCTTGCCTTGTCATTTTGGTTATGGGAAAGCTCCTGTACCATGTGCAAGGGGTACCCCGTTGGCGGTTCTCAATGATTTGCAAATACTTACAATGACAAGAACTTACTTGGACCCAAAGTTGAGTATGCATGAGGTGTGTCCCTCGTATTCAAGGGACTTGAGATTGCCAACTTATACTTCGTCAAGCATATACTCCATCTTTGCCACTTTAACCTTAACCACTTCAAGATGCTTATGATAGGGGCAATGAGGGCTGAAAGATAACAAGTACCATAATTTTTGGAAGCTCTTTTTGAAACTTGGAATCCCTGCTTCCTTTACAAAAAAGGCCTTTCTTCCACCACTATTGAGTCTCCACCTTCTACCTTTAGGCACCTTTAAGAGAGCATAGTTGTCATTTTGTGTGCAGTGTCCCAAAGCTTATTGATTGATGCATATTGTGATATTACTCGTTCTTGTGCTATTTGTTTCTAGTCACCCTTGTGAACTTTGAAGGTGTCCTATGCATCTATATTGCTACTCTATGAGGGACAAGCTGATTGCCACTATGCTATGTGTAACACCCTCAGAATCGGCCCTATGCAAGTTTCAGCGCTTCCCGCCAAACCCGCATAGAAACGATTCGAAGGTGCCCACCAGGCACTTGCGTGCGGGTGGAAATCAAAGTAATAACATTACACAACAGTCCTCGATGGGACCCACAGAACAGATATATATAACACCGACTCAATGAGTCAAGAATACAGATATAATATACAAAGATCCAAATCACCTTGAAAATGATAGAGCGTCCGACTACGGACAAGATGCAAATGGGGCTAAGAGCCCTGAGGAATAACCAATGGCGTCCATAACCCTGCCCAGGCCAAGCCGGAAGGGTAACCCTGCTAACGACGTCGATCTCAAAACCTGCTTAAACAAAAGGGGTGCCGACAAAGGGCAAAGGAAAAAGAAGGAGCGTCAGTACTGAGGCCAGTACACGGCGAGACTAGAATTCGGCGGTCCTCGCCTACAAAGGTATGGTGGACTGAAGCGGCAGCGGCAGCATGCACTGACAACCTATAGAGACTCGATACAACTGGCGGTTATCAGAGAGGGGTAAGAATGACCTATACGGATCCAACCTGAAGCTAACACCAAACATACCCATCCTGGTGTTTCCCCCTCGAGACCAAACGAGGAAGTCAACCGAGGAACTCACACAGTTGGCAGTTTTATTTATTCAGTTATCGTTGTAGCAATTACTAGTCAGGTTTAGATAATCATCCTGATAAAGTAAGCAGTGGGCACTTTAGTTAACCATTCCGTTATAGTTACAATACTTACTACTCAGATACAATTAGCATGAGAGAACCCAAAAACCCAGCAGTTGTTGGTACTTTTATTCAGCCATTCCGTTGTAGTTGCAATACTTACTAGTCAGGTACAATGGTCGCAAGCGACACACCAAACAAGCAATTGTGGGTAGTATTAATTAGCCATTCCATTATAGTGAAGCTGATTACTAGTCATTATAAGTCAAATTTATAGCAATAAACTTTAGTTATGCTTGTCTATGGTCGAGATACTGTGCTCCAAGTCGTCCATAACCGCGGACACGGCTTTCAGAAAGTTTTACCCGGCCGGGGTGCACCAATAGCAACACACACTCGATCAACCTCGGAAAAACCAAATCAAAACCCAACGAGGCTTTCACGACAAAGCAATCACAGGATTCAGAATTATTTCAGGGGGCCACCCCTTAAGTAGAACCCGCAACGAAGTAAGCTAGCTCCGAGACGGACTCAAGGTTTGGGTGGACGGCTGTGAGCGACTGGGAACCCGAAAGTGTGGCTGGGCTTGTCGACACCGCGTAAACGTGTCCCGATCCTAAACAGTACAGTGTGCTCCTCGCACAATCGTAAATAAAGCAGTAAAGCATGGCATAAGTACAGGATCGTAAATAAAACCTCAAACTAGTTTGTGGCCCCAAGAAATAAGACTGAATCAAGCTCTGGCTAAGGGGGGTCCCATATACCTCCCGGATGTGGATAGCGCGATAAATCAAGGAACAGGTATCAAGTACTCGGGGTCCTACGGGACACAAGTGGGCGTTCGGAAACCAAATATTATCTATCACCCACCGATGCCTCTGCTTATTTCAATTTTAGTTGTTAAACAGGAATTAAAGTGAACGATAAGTAAAACTATGATCATCTCCAACATTCAACATGCGGCAATACATCAACAACTGTGGCACTGGACGACACGCAACAGCACTTGAGCAAGCGACTATGACGCGCAAGTCCGACTAGCTACCAAACAACAGGTAATAGGAGGTGGCCATGGCAATATAGGGCTGCATGGAATATCATAGGTGCGGAAACTAGAGCATCGCAACACAGATAGCAATAGATCAACAGGAGGGAATAAATACTATAAAAGTAAGATAGGTAGAAAGGGGGAGATGCTCGCCTGAAAACATTGTCGAAGGTTCAACCGGAGATCGGGGCGAAGCTCACATCAACTCAACGGCCTTACCCGCGAAGAACCAAAACACTAGAAGAAACACCGGATGCACTATTTAATACAACGGCAGAAGATCGGCATGATGCATGTATGATGCATGACATGGCAAAGGTGCGATGCAACTAGGTCATATTAAGTGAAATCGGGGTCCCGACAATTAAATATATGGTTCGAGTTGTTTATCTACCCCGTAAATTAAATGTTGTTTTAGCATGGCAAAAGATAGCACCGGTTCGCTACACAAGTTTTAAATGAGGCCAATATAAGGCTAGATTTGCCCGCATATGGGCCCCATATTTAATTATTAGGTGAATCGGCATAAGGCCCCCAAACCACATGACAAGGATGCATGCATGAACAATTTAATATGCGGCAAGTTGTATTATATTATAAATTAGGGTTTCGGGAAGGGGTTCACACATTAGGGTTCGGCAGATCTTGGGGATCCGGGGGTTCGGGGTCGGGTCTCGGGGTCCAGGGTTCGACGGGCTCGACGGAAACGTTCTCGGCGGTCGGAAGTAGTTCTTGGCGTTCGGGTAGGTGACTTGGCATGGCGTCGGGGCGCATCGGACTCGCCCCGGGTGGGTGTCGTGCTTGTCGCTGTGAAGCTCTTGTCGGGTCCGCGCCATCGAGTCGGTCTTGGCGTCCAGGATGAAGTGCTTGTCGTTCTCGTGGCGATCGTTGCGTCCTCCCGGTTCGGGTCTTGGCGTCCGAGGGTAGATCTTGGCGTGTCGAGGGTCCGGTCTCCGGTACATCGGGATCGGTCTTCGGGGAACTTTTCGATCCATGCCGGAGATCTTGGTAGCAGCCATCGTCGCGTCGAGGGCCTCAGGGTTCGCCGTCGGTGGCCTTCGGGTTCGTCTTCTCTCATCAGTCATCGGGGCACCCTAGGTCGGTTCTTCAGAGGACACCACGACTCTTCAGGCCGGGACATGGAGTTCCTTTCCGCGATAGGGCACTGATTGCAACTTTACAGAGGTGCTTGAGACATAGAGGCAAGGAACAAAACATGAGGCCCACGTAAACAGTAGCAGGCGGTGAGCATGACGTATGGTGGCATGCGACCAGAGGAGAAGGCAGCGGCCACGGCTGCTGAAGACGGCGGCACCACGCGGGACCAGAGAGGAGAACGGCGGCAAGGGCCTGGCGAGGAGGGGCCCTAGGCGGTCGGAGGCGGCGCTGCCGGCGCGGACGGAACCGGTCGGAGGAGGGTAGCCGCGAGGGGGCCCGTCGGAGAAGCTCGGGAGGGGCGGCCGCCAGGGGGAGACGGGGCCGAGGGCGGTGGCGGAGGCGGCTGCGTCTGGCCGGAACGCGGGGGACGGCGCAGGGCGCGGCCGGCGGGGTAGCTCGCGGCCGGCCGGGGCAGGCGGGGAGAGGCGACGAGGGACGGGCGCGAGCGGCTCGGCTCGAGGAGGAGGGCTCCCGCGGCAGAGAGGTGAGCGCGCGCGCGAGGGGGGCGTTGGAGGCGAGCGGGCGGTGGCGGTCGCCGGCGGCGAGAGGCCAGAGCGGCGCTTGGGGAGGGTGGAGCAGGGGGCGGTTGCCGGAGACGGTGGAGGCGGTTGGGGAGCGACGGCGGAGGGGCGCGGTTGAGGGAGAGGCCGGAGAAGAGAGAGAGAGGAGCGGGGCCCGTCGGTCTGGGGACGGTGGGGAGGCGCGGAGGGAGCTCTGCGCGGGCGCGGGCGCGTTGGGGAAGAACAGAGGGAGGAGGAAGAGAGCGGGGTAGGTGGGGGAGAAGGTGGGTCCGGGTGGGGCCAGGAGGAGGAGGGGACGCGGTGGGATTGGGGGGCGCGGCCTGGCAGGTGTGGCGTGAGTGCGTGGGGCATCGAGGGGAGCGATCAGGTGAGGTGGGGAACGTGCAGGTGGCGGCGGCAGGTGGGTGGGGTGTATCTGGGGGAGGCTGTGTGCGTGTGCTGGTTGGGTGGTGTGAGAGAGGGGTGAGGGAGAGAGAGAAAAGAGAGGGGGTGAGTTGGCAGATTTTGGTTGGAGGGGGGAAAGACCAAGGTGAGGTGGCAGCCTGCTACTGGTTGGGGTGAGGTGGAGGGGAGGGCTGGGTAGGTTAGTTGGTATCTGTAGGATTAATGGGGTGGGCCGATTATATTTCTGGGGTGGTCGTTCGGGTCAATCGGCCCGTTCGACTGCCCCTATTAAAAATAATTAAATGTTTTATTTAATTTAATCGCACCGTTTGTAAACCAATAATAGACAACAAAATATTCCAGCGACCCGGGTTTGAATTTGAAAGCAAGACGGGGCGTTTTTAGAAAACAAAACAGGCTTTGCGAAAATAGTTTTATGCATACAATGCATGATGATGACGATGCAATGCACAAATTCAACGCGATTTTCTAGTAGTGGTTTTTGCGGGATGCCACACTATGTTTTCTGTATGCGAAACAAACAAACGTTTTTCAATGCATGCTATTCATGATCTTTGTTTGTAACCTTTCATGTTGCATGCATAGTTACTATTTCCTATTGTTAGAAATCCATCTTTCATGCACATGTTTAGAGTTCTTTGATCCTAGCTTTCAATGCTTGCAAATGGTTGGATCTTCATTGTGAGGGTGCATGTCACCTCAAAAATTATTATTTTATCACTTACCTACTCGAGGACGAGCAGGAGTTAAGCTTGGGGATGCTGATACGTTGGAAACGTATCTATAATTTTTGATGTTCCATCCTTGTTTAGTATCTACTTTGCTTTACGTGTCTACACTTTGAGGTGCTTTTACATGTTTTTTGGTACTAACCTATTAACAAGTTGCAACAGTGCCAGATGCCTGTTTTCTGTTGTTTTTGGTTTCAAAAAAGTTAGTAAAGAAATATTCTCGGAATTGGACGGGACAAACGTCAAAGTCAATTACTTTCCGTGGGGAATAAGAAGTCCAGAGGGAAGACGAGGAAGCGGGCCAGGGCAGCCAGACCCCACATGCACGGCCAGGGGTGTGCCCGCGCCTGGCTAGGGTTTGCCCCCCTGGCCGCTGCCTCGTCCTCCCCCTTCTCCTATAAGAAGCCCCCGATGCAGAAACCCTAAGCACCCGATCAAATATTCATGAAACCATTTGTAGCCGCCGCCACCATCGTCCCTAGATCGGGGGGATCTGAAGTTCTTCCCGGCACCCTGCCGGAGGGGAGATCATCCCGGAGGCCTTCTCTCCGGTATGATGCGTGAGTAGTTCCACCTTGGACTATGGGTCCATGTAGTAGCTAGATGGTTGTATCTCCTCCTTTGTGCTTTCATGTATAGATCTTGTGAGCTCCGTTCATGATCAAGATCTAATCTATTTGTAATCATGTGTGTTGTGTTTGCGGGGATCCGATGGATATTGAGATTATTATGTTGGTTTGATTAATGGTTTTGTCTTTATGATTCTATCATGTCTTTTTTGTTTGTGATCTTGCATGCTCTCCGTTGTTAGTAGCTATCTTGGCCAAGTAGTTGCAAGTGACTCCAAGAGGGGGTATTTATGCTCGATAGTGGGTTCATGCCTCTAGTTTCCAAGGGAAGTGACAATAATCTCTTCGGTTGTAGATGTGTTGTTGATACTAGGGAGAAAACAACGGTCTCTTGTTCATGGAACATGTGGACTGTTTACCTTCACACTTTGCTTAAATCAGTGTTCTGTTGCTTGCAACTTAATACTAGATGGATTCGGATGATAACATGAAGGTCGACTTCTAGTCATAGATGCAGTTGGATGGCGGTCTATGTATCTTGTTGTATTTCCCAATCGAATCTGATAGGATTTTTCTGACTAGTAATTGCATTGTTATGCCTTGCTCAGTTCCTGTCAATTGCCCTGCTGTGATTTGTTTACCCTTCATGCCATGTTGTTTATCTAAGGAGAGCACCTCTAGTGAACTACGGACCCCGGTCCAATCTTTACCATTAATACATCTTCCACTGTTACTTGTTTACTTGCTGCAAACCATTACCTTCCACACCATATGTTTAATCCTTTGTTACATCAAACCGGTGAGCTTGACAACCTCACTGATTCGTTGGGGCAAAGTCTTGAGTTTGTGTTGTGCAGGTCTCTTTGTTTCTTGCAACACCTGTGTGATGTTTCCTTCCTCCTTCTGGTTCGATAACCTCGGTCTCTACTGAGGGAAAACTTGATGTTGTGCTACTTCACACCTTGCTCTTGGGGTTCCCAACAAGACTCCACATCAAGCACCAAGTTCTCTGGTGCCACCAAGGAGTCATCAAGCGTTTATATGGAGTCAGAAATTTTGGAGAGGGGCAAGGGATTCGACGCGGATTCAGCCATGATTTTATCGGGCGGTTTGGAGCTCCTCTCTGTCACGGCGACGAAGATGACTGGGGTAGGGCCCCGTGTCAGCGAGGGAGGAGAGAGGGGATCTGCGGGTGGGCTGGCTGCTGCTGCGCTTGGGCCTGCTGGACTTCCTTGCTTCCGCTGCTGCGCGCGGCAGGTAGAGAGGCGGGTTGGGCCGGGTAGAGTACGTTTAGTTTAGGTTTTTTATTTGTTCTTTTTATTTTACTGATTTCTTTTGTAACTTTTTAAATATAGCTCCAATTAGGTTCAAACTTGTTTGTAAATTTTCCTAAAATTTAGAAGAACATTTTAGGACTCTAGGGAATATAGTCATGTCCATTCAAGGATATCAAAGAATAGTTTTTTACTTAGAAACCCTAATTGATGCATGCCATATGTCAATCGCTCAAACAAAATCATTTTATGCCTTTTTTCTAGATAGGACTGCTTAGACATTATCAAAAGGGTATAGGGTTTTATGCAATTGGCCTTATATGGCTACTATGAAATATTTCTGAATAGTTTCTTAGGGTTTATTTAACCACTCAATCAAAACACACAATGCCAAAAATTACCGAAACAACAAGTTCAATCATATACCATAAATGAACATAGTTTTTAACATCCAATAAAAATGAAGATTTCATGTTATCTTCTCTCTTTTCAAGCAAGTGGTGAAACACATCTAGAACGATTTCCAAAATTGAAGTAGATACTTAAAGAGTCCAATAGGGAAAATTAGAATATCACTCCACTATAATTTGGGGAAGTCATTTTATTTCCTCTCTTTAATCATTTAAGCATGGTTGGATATTTAAAGAATCCAATGATTGAAAAGAAATGCATTCAAGTTGGATAGTCGTGTTAATCCTCTCATACAAAAATGTTTTTAAACCATGGTTGAGAGAAATTCAACAAGTTCTAAAAAATTTATTTTCACTCATAAATTTCAACAAAGTGAACAATCAACCAAACTTATTTTATTTATTTCACATTCAAAAATTGGGAAAATTTTGGGATGTGACTGCGAGAAGGACCATATCAATCACATTTTTCTTGCATGTGATTTTTATCCTTCGATGCATCTTATATTTCTTTGATTTGATCGCCACGCTAGCATTATAAGATGATGCCTCCTACTAAATATCAAGATAATAATATGTTCTTCCTTAGTATGCACCATTAAGAAAGTTCGTCATTTCGAAGAATCATGTGATGATCGGGTGGTATAGATTCTACGTGCGTATACAACGGGTGACGAGGGGTAACCTTGGCAGTGCCCATTGTTATGGACTTAGGATTTCGTGGAAAAGAGAATGCTAGGGATTTCTGTAGGGGTTCGTAGCATGGAAAACAAAAAAATCTACCGCATGAACACACACAAGCCAAGATCTATCTACTAGATTGTAGCAACAAGTCAATATAGTACTCACCCTCGAAGATTCCAAGATAGCAGATTCTCGTGGGTGATGTAGTTGTTCACTTGCCAATCTCAATATCGCGTAGACGATCCTTACGGCGCCACGTTCTGGCAGCGCTCCCGCAGTCGGTCACACGTTCGGTACTCTATGAAGACCTTCCTCTCCCTTGTTCTAGCAGGCAGCGAAGGTTGTAGCTATCTCCTCGCGATTCCGGCAGCATGACAGCGTGGTGTTAGAGTTTAGAGGGGGATCCCACAGGGCTTCGCCTTAAGCCGGAGTGAGTAGGAGGAGTAGAGGGGTTCCTCGGCAACTAGGGTTTAGAGGTCGAGGAGAGGAGGTGGGTCCGGCGGCGGCTAGGGTGGCGGCGGTGGCACAGAAGCTTGGGCAGCGGCGGCTTGGGGGCTAGGGTTTGCTTGTGGACTTGAGGGGCAGCCCCCTCCCATCTATTTATGAGAGGGAGGGTGGCTAGGGGAGGGGGTGGTCGAATCCTCCCCCAACTCCCTCTCCTCCTTGGCCGGCGGTGGAGGGAGAGGAGATTACCTCTCCTCCCTCCACCAGGAACCATTGTCCCAGTTTGACTATTCAAACTTTCCTTTTGACTTTCAATATTGGAGTTTGATTTATCTCTTTTAAATGCCCAACCTAGTGACCTAGGACATGATGCAACCGTTCCACTTTGTCATGACACATTCATGTACCCTTCCCCTTCCGGTTCAGTGAACCTTCTAGACCCTTCTAGATCATTCTGGTGAAAACACCAGAACCATTCCCGAACTCCGAAATTGGACTTTCCTTATATGAATCTTATTCTCCAGACCATTTTGGATCTCCTCGTGATATCCTGGATCCCTTCCGAGACTCCGAACAACATTCGATCTTCTTACTCACATTCCATATCTACTAAACAACATCGAATCCTTAAGTGTGTCTCCCTACGGTTCATGAATTATGCAGACATGACCGAGACTCTTCTCCGATCAATAACCAATAGAGGAATCTGGAAATTCATATGGCTCCCACATATTTCTATGATTACTTTGTGATCGAATGAACCATTTACATACGATACCAATTTCCCACTACTAGAGAAAAGGCTATAGGAGACATGATTATAGGAGGCACATTTAGACTATATGTGCCTCCTATAAAATAGGCGAGGCACATATGACTAGAATGAGCCTCCTATATTCTCTATACGAACGAAATCTGGTAGCCGCAGATTATGCGAGGCACATTCTAATCATATGTGTCTCCTATATATCAAATAGGCGAGGCGCATATGTGAAGAATGCGCCTCGCATAAACTGTGTGGGCCCAGGTGGGGGTCGGTGGTCGAATATGCGAGGCACATATGGTCATATGCGCCTCCTATATTTGATAATATGTGAGGCGCATATAGTCATATGTGCCTCAAGTAACTCCTGCGGGGCCGGATAAAGGTCGGTGGTCAAATATACAAGGCACGTAAGGTCATATGCGCCTCCTATAGCTGATAACATGTGAGGCTCGTGCGCGCAGAGTGCGCCTCCTATATTTTCTCGTCGCCTGTTTCTTTCGATTTAATTCAGCTAGACACCACCCAACACACACTTTCTCACGCAACACACACAAAGCATCGCCACCAACTCTCGATGTTCCCCTGCAGAGCCGCCGCCAGGGGCGGCCCTCACCCCTATGCCTCCCCGATCAAGATCGCGCCGCCACCAGCCGTGCCCCTCTGCTCTGCTGCCGTACCACGCACCCCTGCCGCCTCGAGCCCCCCCCCCCCAGTTTTTCTTTTCTTGTTCTAATTTTGTGTGGTTGTATCTTTTGTTCTGTAGTTTAAAAGAGAACATGTTATATATGAACTTTTATCAGAGAATGCACTTATATTGATTCTGCCATCCATCCTCTTATTTGCATAATGCATCATATGGTTTGTGGGTAATTCTGTGTATAACTAATAGAGAACATATTGAGTGAATTGGGAATTACTAATTATAATTGCCCTTCTCCATTTAAAGTATGTAGCGCACCGATGACATGTTTTTCCTTGTAAATTCAACATTTAAATGGTGGGGTACCTAAATAACTTGACCATTCTATTTAAATGCCGGGATACCGATCTCGCTTATTATTACTAAGATAGATCGCATATTCCCATGTCATTAATCATAGCATAAACATGACGGATCGCATATCGCCTCAAGTCATTCTTGGTTTGCTTTTTTTGGTCTTTCTTCGAAATGTCGATGATTAGATCGTGTTCTGGCGTCATGTGTATGAGATAACTAATATCATATTTCTTGTGTGTAGGAGATGGCAAAGAAGTTCTATGTCGTGTACATCGGTCGGGTTCCAGGTGTGTACGAGGAGTGGAAAGATTGCCAGAAGCAAGTGAACAACTTCTCGGGCAACAACTACCAAGGCTACGAGAGTAGAGAGGTGGCGGTAGGTTATGTGCTCTACTTCATCTAGCTAGAGCTCCGTCGTTGGAGTTGTAATGTGATTGTGAACTTGTACTCGGAGGTATGAACTTGTGGAACAAACACTTGATGTATGAACTTGTATGTCATGATTGATGTGTAATGTATTTGTATTTATGTTGGTTCTATTATGCTTTGGCAAATTGCAAGTTTCTGAAAAATTCTGTGCTGTTTATACTGTATTCTGTACTATATTGTATATTTGAATATCTGTATACTATTATTTATAGTGGTCTGTAAAACTTGAATTTCAAAAATATTATAGGAGGCACATATAGGACACTATAGGAGGCGCATATACTATAAATATACGAGGCGCATTGTGAAACATATGCGAGGTGCATATGATATGCGCCTCCTATACTTCACATATGCGAGGTGCATATCTATATGCGCCTCTCATATGTGAATTGTGCCTTGGATGATCCACATCTTCGGGTCAGGCGCCGATGAGAACATTGAACTATCCATGTGGCTGAGAGCCCTCACAGCCCAGGCACAACGACGCAATTATCAGGGGCGCGCTCTACCACTAAGCTAATAGCCCGTCGCGCGGGCCTCCCAAAGGGAGTCCTGCTACGCCAAAAGCGAGAAAAACTCCATCCCTTTCCTTTTGACATCCCCATGCCACCACACCACAGGGGGGGACATGGGGACGTCAAAAAAGGAATCCTATCACTATCAACTAATTTGTTCCGACCTAGGATAATAAGCTCATGAGCTTGGTCTTACTTCACCCTAAACGAAAGAAGACTTCCATATCTAAGTTTAGCTCAGACGTACACTTCTACCTTTTGGTACACTCCTATACTTCACATATGCGAGGCGCATATCGATATGCGCCTCCTATAATTCACATATGCGAGGCGCATATCGATATGCGCCTCGCATATGTGAAGTATAGGAGGCGCATATCATATGCGCCTCCTATAAAAATAGGCGAGGCTCAAAGTTAGTGGCGCATATGATATGCGCCTCGCATAAGCTTTTAGGTGCGCCTCGCCTAAAGTTTTCTCTAGTAGTGTCCCTTGTCTCACAATATTTTGCTTATCCGAGGTCTGATCGTCGGTATCTTTGCATACCTAGTTCAACCTCGTTACTGATAAGTACTCTTTACTCGTTCCTGTGATATGTGATCACTTGTGAGCCAGTCACATGCTTGCAAGCTAATTGGATGACATTCCACCGAGAGGGCCCAGAGTATATCTATCTGTCATATGGATGGACAAATCCCACTCTTGATCCATGTGCCTCAACACATACTTTCTGAACACTCAATGCCACCTTTATAACCACCCAGTTATGAAGTGGTGTTTGATGTCATCAAAGCATCCATCCGATGATGGCGATTAGCATGATCTCAAGGTCAAAGGAATTAGGTTACTATCTATCTGAAAGCTTATAGCAAACAAACTATTGAAATGACTTGATCTTTATGCTACGCTTATCCATAGGAGTATGTCCCTCACACCATTCTCCTAATGATATGATCCTGTTGTTAATAACATCTCAATGTTTATGATCAGGAAACCATGATTATCTATCAACCAACAAGCTAGTATTATAAATAGGATTTACTAGGGACTCTAACATGTTTACAAATCACACAAGTACTAATGTTTCCGGTTAATACAATTATAGCATGAATGTAAAAATTTATCATAAACACAAAGATATAATAATAACTACTTTTATTATTGCCTCTAGGGCATATCTCCAACAATTTTGTCAGCCGGTCAGACCAACAAGGGAGTCGATGTAGTCTGATTATGGAGAAAGCTCGGTTACAGAGTCGCCGGTTCGCTAGTTTTGATATAGCTTACGGCGGATTAATGAAAAACTAAGTTGGCCTCTCTGTCGGGTCCTCCCAGCCTTTATATGAGAGGCTGGGTCCTAGATCCGTATCCGGAGAGGTTACATGTTTACAAGTATAATACAAACTCTATGTTGTTTTATATTTCTTTCTTGATCGTCAAGACAAGATTCTATCCATCGGTTACTTCTTGGATTTCTCTGGGTTTCATGGGTCGTAGGACTTTATGCGCCTAGGGTAACTAATCATAGGTACCGGATAGGTCATACCCATGTTAGTAGCCCTTGAGACTCCACCTGGATCATAGATTCGGGTTGAGTCTCAAAAGCTATGTTTTAGCTGTAATCTGAAGTTTTGGCTATTAGAAGATAAGTCTATTCTTTTTTATCGTTGTAGGTATTTGGTATAATGAGCTTGGTGCATCTGACGGATCGGGAATCAGCTAATTGCTCTTGGGAAAACATCGTGAACCTACATCAAATTCGAATCCCCGGGCTTGAACTCAGTATTTACTAGCGTAATTCAGTTCGGACCGTGGAGGTCTTATCGAATACTTAATTCTAGTGCTTTTATTTTGGGTACGTAACGCGTCCATCGGAATTTTTAATCGTATCATGGATACGGATTAAATACTGGCAGACCATATTCGTGTGTGATTACTAGGCCTCGTAAGACGGACCCTAGGGTCTTATCTTCATGTCGTGGACACGCCATTCAGACATGTTATCACGGCGGACGCGGTCTGAGAAATTTTATCGACTGCCTTGTTTGGCTGTTGAAATATCTGAAGTTATCGACTTCCTTAGTATTTTTTATTGGGTGAAGTGTAGACACTCCCGATAAGAGTAATCGTATGAAGATACAAGTATGTAATACTCATAGGTTTAACTTCTATTTGAGAAGATTGCATTGTTTTCTATCAGGTGGATGATAGCACTCCCGATGGGAGTAGCCCCCGAGGCTATAGATGAATGCTTGAATTCGAGTGTAGGCTCAAAGATTATGCTATGTTCCTGCTAATATGTCGACTTCTTAGGAGTATTTATTTATCGGGTGTGCGACAAACACTCCTGATGGGAGTATCCCCTGAGGCTATGGTGTGTTGCTTGCATCAGAGCATAGACTCGAAGTAGATACATCATCTGAGGAAATTATTTCCCCCTAAATCTTGTTTTATGATAAACTCTCTTGGGTGCGTGACAACGCTCCCTATGGTAGTAGCCCCGAGTCTATGTTTGAGTTCTTGCACCAGAGCATAGACACAAAGCCTATTATTCAGATAAAGATACTTTTGTCTCATTGACTTTTTGACCAATCATAACATCATTGATGATGAAGATGGCGTGCCACAGTTTTGAGAAGAACGAGACCCGATGGGACGTGACACTGATGGGCCTAATTGTTGCAGTGTATGTTAATGCGTGGGCGGTGCACCGGCGTTAATTTACCGTGTGGCCCCATGTTTGCACGAAAATCAAGGCGGCGTGCGGTCACCACCATATTTACCGCGAATGATTTTTTTCATGTTTTAGTGTTATAGCCATGTGTCATCATCTCCATCGCCTTGGCACTTCGTTGTCTCTAATCAGCGGTGCATATTTGTCTCCCCCTTTTTATAACTTGAGGGCCAATTTTTTTTACTGCCAACCTCTGTTCACAACCATCTTCTTCCACCTTGCACCATTTCTGAGACTCATTGTGCACTTGCTTCTAGCCCTTTATGAATGACCATCGTTCGTCCCCTCGAGAGTCACTATGGGAAGATCAAGGGGAGCCTCGTCTGCCGCCGATACCACATCCAAGAAGAAGAAAGCCGTCAGTTGGGTGGCTTCGAAGTGCACGTGACATACGCGAAGCGCGCAAGTTCAGTCTCCTGGAAGAAGATGCTTTCAAACTTCCTAGGGATGAGGTCGTGCGTGCACCCGAGTTGGGATGGCGGGTAATGTTCTTATCTTTCTTGTACCATGGCCTCTCTCTCCTAGCCCACGAGTTCCTTCGTGGGATGCTCTTTGTCTATGGCGTGCAGCTATACCAGCTCACGCCAAATTCTATCCTCCATCGCCTTTTTTTATCATGCTATGCGAGAGTTTCCTCGGGATCCATCCCCATTGGATCCTATGGAAGCATTTCTTTTTTTTTGTCGTAATGCCTCTGACACTATCGTCCACAATGTCAGAGGAGCAATTATCTCCGTCCGTTTCGGCATCAATTACTTTGACTTAAAAACCACGGATTGTGTCCAAGGTTTGAAATCGAAGTGGTTTTACATCAAGGACCGGCAAGTCGAGGGTCAGAAGTTTGGGTTATCCCCTTTTGACCCGAAGAAATCTTGCCGGAGGCTTAGTTTTTGGAGCAGCGTCCTTCTCTGCCAAAGAGATGAAAGATATCTAGCCACTTCTGGACCGGATCAGGGAATTGCGCACCATGGAGTTGTCGAGTTTACAGATCCTGGCATACTTTTTGTGGATTCGTATCCAACCTCTCCAGGCCCGGCTAGCCGGCATGTGGACTTATGCGGGAAGGAAGGATATAATGAGGATTTCACCCCGAAGATCTTCCCCTTGATGTCCTGGAGAAGAGGGCGCAGCTCCTTCACAACATTGATGAAGAAAAATCCAGTCCCTTATGACTGTCGGGTAAAACCCTTCGACAATAATAATTTGGTGCCTGCAGTAAGTTTTGTGTGTTCCTGTGCTTTGTACTTCATCACCACTCTCCCTGTAGTTTCTTGGCTTGACTCTTTTTCTTGAGTTTTGCTCGGTAGGATCACAACCATTTGTCGTCTATGCCTCCACTGCCTGAGTCTGGTGAGCTGCCTGACAGTACCACCGTGTCCGAAGGATATGATGAAGCCCCAAGTGCAGATGATGATTATGAGGCATCATATGCTAACTCATTGCATGACACAACATCTGTTACCTCTGCCCACTCTGAGGATTTTGAGGTGGTAGCCGTATCCGGGAAGCGGAAATGCGCTGAGCCTGTTGAAACAGTCAAAGATTTCAACGATTCAATAGGCTCCGAGCCAAAGTACGTCAAACCTATCTCCGTTGCCCCTCCTAGGATGGGGATATTCCGGATGCCGCAGGACATCAGCTCGTAAGTTCTTTCCCGCTTATCTTTGTCTATATCATTTAGTCAGAACAATGACTCAATGAAAAATTCTTATTTTCCCCAGGAGTGAAGAGGACAATGAAAACTCTCCAAAGTCACCGGTTGGTGCTTCTACTCAGTCTCCTCTGACCAAATCCGCGGGCCAACCGATAGATTCAGCCGAGCTTCGGAAACAGGCTGCCAAAAACCTGACCCCAAAGGATGCAGCGTCGCCACCTCTAGAGACACCATTGAAGAAGAAGAAAACCGCAAGCAAGGGCATGGCGATAGCGGAAAACCCGTCTGAGCCTAATATGAAGGATGTGAGTGCTATTCTTTTTAGTTTTGTTGAAAGTTTTCTCTACTTTATCCCCTGAGTAGTTTTTGCGCGTCTTGTGCGGCCATTGATGTGTGAGATGGTCGAAATGGCCTCTCGATTATCAAGATTCATCATGAAGCCGAAGAGTCCAAAGGTACTGATTTTCCTTGCTCCCAACTTCGTATATCCTTTTTTTGACCTACCACTTACCCGATATTTTTCTCATATGCCCATAGCTGGTGCTAAGGAATCTGCGATTATTCGGGATCAAGCCCTTCAACGGGTGGATGAACTGGAGGCCGAACTGAAGAATATGAAAATCATCCCTTGAGGAAGCCAAATAGAATACTGCTACGGAAGCAGAATCTTCTAAGAAAAAAGTCGATGTTGTAGCTGCCCGAGATGAAGATCTTCAGATCCACATAGAGGCCATGACTTATTCCTTGACCAGTAAGATTTGTACCCTATTTTTGTACCACATGTTGGCTGCTCTCTTTTGGTCAGAGTTCTATTAAGTTCTAAGTTTCTGATTTTTCTATGCGGAAATAATCGGCCAGTCGTTGACTTTGGAAGAGGATCAACGACTCGATCCTTTGTTGGATGCGGTTGGGGTCCTGGAAGCGAACAGCGTGCGCGTGCACAATCTTCTGATTCGCTCGCGCCGTGCCTTCAAAGGTCTTCATGCTGAAATCTTCCCTGACAAGGAAGTACCCACTGATTTGAATGATCCGGTGACCATCTTTAATGTTGATCCTAACCCATTGACGGGGTATAGAATGACGCAGTCGAAGAATGGCGCCAGGATCTCTATGGCTTTAGCAATGGCGCATGGTGAGAAGATCGACTGACGCTGGCCAAGATATCGATCTCAATCCCTTTATAAAGAGGGCAAGACTATTTTCGGGGCTACTTATTTTGATCGGCTTAGGGCAAGGATCTCCTAACGCCAAAGCCTTGACTGACACTCCTTCTGCTAGCGCTATTGCTTCGGCTAATTCTTTAGTTGATGCCCCGTCGGCTAGCGTCACTGCTTATATCGAGAAAACTATTTAGAATTAGGTCTTGCTAGTGCTTTCATTTTGTGTTTTAAGTTGTTGCTCGGGTTGTGTTGTTGAAACAATGTTTCAT
This sequence comes from Avena sativa, assembly GCA_916181665.1. Classification (NCBI taxonomy): domain Eukaryota; kingdom Viridiplantae; phylum Streptophyta; class Magnoliopsida; order Poales; family Poaceae; genus Avena; species Avena sativa. The sequence continues at coordinate 314,059,691 of OV702283.1, forward strand.
CCTTGTTGTATATACTGTTCTTCTATTGTTTGAACCTGCCCTGTATCTGAATATCTAAATGTTTGTACATTGTCCATCTTTCCAGATGGCGTCTGACTCCCCTGGTTTCTCGACTGTCCCTCATGACTCTATTGTATGTGCAACACTGTCTGAAACTACTGCTCCTAAAAATGTTATCACTCACGTTGTGGATCCTCCTTTGTATTCTTAGAAAATTCGACACATAAAGCGGTTGGAAACTAATCTTGGTGCTATGAAAGCCATAGTGATGTTGCCCAGTCAAAGACGCGGAAAACCTTGGACCGTGAAGCCTATCTTCTGGAAGAAATTTCTAGGACGAGCGAGAATATACTTTGTAAGTTCTCTCGCAGAGCCCCCGAGTCTTTTTGCACCGTTGAAAATAAATGACCTTGAGTCTTGTTTTTTAGGTATCCGATTAAATGAGGTGGAGGAGAGCCATCTACTGCGTATTCGGATGAATGCACTGATAGAAGCCTCTCGGGGTACAAGTGCTGATATTTGGACTGATCACAAATGCGCCTTTACACTTGCCCTTATCCAGGATTGTGTATCCAAGGTGGAGGAATTTTTAGAGTGCTGCCGTAAATCCCTATCCCGTATATATAACACGTTATTCCCTCTAGGTGCCCAGCCTCAAGGTCTTGCCGCCTTAATGATGAAATTTCGGCAAGGTGAGAGGATTCATCACTATGTCAAACTCCAACATGTTGTGGATGCCAAACTGGCGTTCGCCTGGGTGCATGCTCATCACCCGACCCTTGATTTGTATGAGATATCCCTATGTCTTCCTTCTCCACTGGGCGATAATTTTACTATGGAACCTCATTATGCGGCTTCGCGTCACCCCGCTATTCGGATCATCCGCAAATGCTTGGATGAAGACGGAAAATTCTTCCTCAATTTTTAGGTGTAGATTAGTACTTGTAGAGAACTCCTACATATAAGATGTATAAAAATATGTAAAGCATGTTGCTCTTTGTATGTGATCTTGAAATGTATTTTTGTGCATTTTATAATATTTCTAGGGGGGTTGCCCTGTGCGAGATCCTTTTGGTTGCCTTACGCCCTGGGGCTGAGTCAGCTATTCAGGTCAAAGCTTTTGAGCTGGATGGCGTAGAAAAAATTTTGACGCACTGGATAGCGAAGCCCCTGAGTATCGGGTGTGAATTTTAAATGATTACTGTGATCAGCCCCCGAGTATTTGGTCGAGGATAAGAAACATTAGAAATCTGGAATAATGAGACTAAGTTTTGGGAACTCGGCTTGATTGATCTTCATGTATGTAGGTACATGTGGCCTTACTGAAAGTAACATACGAGTCTTTGTCTAGAGAGCCTAGTCGTAGGCCTTATTGAATGTAAATTGCAGAAAGTAAAAGATCCTAAGCATAGAAACATCGCAGCTGTGCAACGTTCCATGGATTGGAGTACTGAACTCCGATCTTCTTATCTTAGAGACGATATGCCCCGTCGCGGATTACTTCGGTGATGATGAAGGGTACTTCCCATGGCGACTCTAGTTTGTGGTGGTCATCTTGCTTGAGGCGAAGGACCAGATCCCCCACGACGAAGGACCTGGGATGCAATCGACGGTTGTGGTAGTTTTGCAGATTCTGATGATATGTTGTCATTCATTGCAGAGCGACAACCCTTGCTTCGTCGAGTGCATCGATGTCGTTTTCAAGTGCTTGTTTAGAGGTTTCTTTGTCGTACGTGATGAACCGAGGAGAATCGTGGGTTATTTCGACTAGAAGCACAACCTCGGTGTCGTGGACTAGGAAGAAAGGTGTTTCCTGTGTAGCAGTGTTTGGGGTTGTACATAAACTCCAGAGGGCGGAGGGCAGTTTATCTACCCAAGTTCCTTTCTCTTTCCAAGGGTGCCAGTAGTCTTTTCTTGAGGCCACTAGTGACAAGGCCGTTGGCTTTCTCGACCTTCCCATTTGTTTGCGGTTGGGATACGGAAGCGTAGCTGACGTGTATGCCCATCTCTTTGAAGTAGTCCTTGAATTCATTGGATGTGAAGTTTGTACCATTGTCAATAATAATGCTATGGGGAACTCCAAAGAGAAAAACTATCGACTTGATGAAGTTCACAGCCGAGGTTGCATCTTGGCTGGTGACAGGTACTGCCTCGATCCACTTTGTGAATTTGTCGGCTCTGACTAGCAGAAAGACGTGGCTGCCAGGCAAAGATTTATGGATCTTTTCCACCATGTCGAGTCCCCATTGAGCAAATAGCCAAACCATAGGTATGGGATCCAGTTCCGCTGCGTTGGGCTTGGTCGCGAAGCGCTGACATGCTTCACATGTTCTCACAATATCCTTTGTGTCCTAGACTGTTGTCAGACAATAGAATCCTGCCAGGAAGGCCTTTGCTGCGATTGGTTGCTGGCATCATGTCCGCATATTCCATCATGTATGTCCTTGAGGATGATATTCCCCTCTTCGGGTGTGACACATTGCTGCAGTACTCCTGAGATGCTTCTCTTATAGAGTCTTCGTTGACAATTCTGAAGGCCTTGGAGTGATGTGTGATGTGTTGTGCTTCAACTGTGTCCTCAGGGAGTTCTCTGCGCATCATGTATGCTACATATGGTTGCATCCATGCGGATTCTATCATCATGACTTCTGCGGCTTCCTCCTCTTCATCAGGGTGCTTCCTTGTTGCTTACTCTTCTTATATGGAACACCTCGCACCCATCAAAGCGGGATTCCATGATGTTGTACAGGTATCGATATGTGATCATATTATCGTTGGCAGTGTCGCACTTGTTCATCACTTGTTGAGCCACGAGATAGAGTCACCAATGATTTTGAGGCGAGTTGCACCGCAGGCCCTAGCCATGCGCATGCCATGCAACAGGGCCTCATATCCGGCTTCATTGTTGGACGCATTGGAGAAGCTCATCTGCAAAACGTAGCGCATATTGTCGCCTTGTGGTGACACCAGGATTACTCCTGCTCCTGCTCCTTCTGTTTGCTTGGACCCGTCAAAATACATTGTCCATGCACTTGATAGATCTAGGGGGCCCGCGCATTGCAGTTCTGTCCATTCCATGATTAAGTCAGGTAATACTTGAGATTTTATAGCTTTTCTCTTCTCATATGTGATGTATCGAGGGGATAGCTCAATGCCCCAGAGAGAAACACGCCCTGCGGCTTCTGGATTGTTGAGTATGTTAGAGAGAGGGGCTTCATTGACTACCACTATCGGGTGCTTCGAGAAATAGTGGTGTAGCTTGCGTGTTGTCATGAAGACACCATATGCAAGTTTCCGGTAGTGCGGGTACCTTTTTTGATAGAGAGAGGACCTTGTAGAGGTAGTATACCAGACTTTGTATGCCGTGGGTTTTACCTTCCCCGGGTCGCTCGACGACCAGAACTATACTGACTACCTGATTTGTGGCGGCTATGTAGAGTAGCAGAACCTCTTTTTCTTTAGGGGAAATGATGACAGGTGATGTCGAAAGTGTCCTTTTGAGTGCTTAAAATGCTCGTCATGCCTCTTCGGTCCACTCGAATTTATCTGATTTTTTTATGAGGGCGTAGAACAGAAGCGCCTTTTCACCCAATCGAGCGATGAATCTGCTCAGTGCTGCCATGCGTCTAGCCAACTGTTGGACACCTCGGAGGTTTGTTGGCTTCTTCATTGTGAGTATCTCCTATTTTTTCGCAGGTTCTCCTATATTCCTCTTGCCGATACTTGGTACCCGAGGAGTTGCCCCGCTGGGACTCCAAAGGAGCACTTTGTCGGGTTGAGTTTGATTCGGTATTTGTCGAGATTATTGAATGTTTCTCGAAGGTCATGTGAGATCTAGGCACATGGCTTAATAGGATTGATAGGATACTCATACCAAGAAGTTATAACTTCTTTTCCTGAAGCTTATCTGAAAAGAACTCTGAGGTTAGACGTGCTTGGCCTAGAACAATTTGAGGATGGGTGACCGACCGGGAAGTGGGTACCGGCTGCGCACGAGTGAGGACAAAGTGCGCATAAAATACTAGTGTTGGTCTGTGGGGCCATACAAGAGATCCTATTGAGCTGTCAGGAGTGTCACCCCCGGGGCCAAGAGGGAACGAGGTGCTACAAGTGGTATTAAAGCCAATCCTCATGGTTACAGAAGTGTGCGGGTCAGTGGCGGGACATATGGAGCATGGCGCGTGTGGCCCAGAGTGGACACGACATGGCACATGTGTCGGCACTGGACGATGTGCCAAGAGGGGACGTTCCTAGGGTATGCTTGATGGATAAGGGCATCAATCTTCTAAAGGGTGGGTTTATGTTAGATCGAGGCACATGGCTTAATAGGATTGATAGGATACTCATACCAACAAGTTGCAACTTATTTTCTGGAAGCTTATATGAAAAGAACTCTGAGGTTAAATGTGCTTAGCCTAGAGGAATTTGCGGATGGGTGACCGACCAAGAAGTGGGTACCGGGTGCGCACGAGTGAGGACAAAGTGCGCAGAAAAGACTAGTGTTGGTCTGTGGGGCCAGTCTAGAGATCCTGTCGAGCTGTCAGGAGTGGCACCCCCGGGGCCAAGAGGGAATGGTGTGCTACAGGTCACTGATAAAAGTCGACTCCTTGGTGGTGATGATGATGTTGTCGATGTAGACTTGAACGTTGTTGTCGATTTTGCTTCCAAGGCAATTTTGCATCATCCGCTGGTAAGTAACACCCGCGTTTTTTAGGCCGAAAGGCATTGTTGTGTAGAAGAATACGCTGTAAGGTGTGATAAATATTGTTTTATCTTGATCTTCTTCTTCCGAATTTGGTGATATCCGGAATATGCACCAGAAAGGAAAGACGTTCGTATCCAGCAGTTGCATCGATAATTTGATCGATTTGCGGGAGCAGAAAGTGATCCTTTGGACAGTGTTTGTTATGTGCGGACGATGCACATACGTAACTCTTTTGTGTTTTTCTTCGGGACGCACACAGGATTGGTGACCCATAATGCTTTCTTGGTCTCCTTAATAAACTTGGCGCCCATTAGGCGATGGATTTCTCGTCCAATGGCTTGTCATTTGGGTTCCACAAAATGGCGAAGTGATTGTTTCATAGGTCTAGCGTCAGTGTATAAGTTGAGTGCATGCTCAACGAGCTCCCTGGGGATTCCATGCATATCTGATGGTAACCATGCAAAAATCTCCCAGTGCTCATGGAGGAACTCGATAAGGGCTTTCCTATGTGGGACCAAGGTTGGAAGCCACAAAGGTCGTTTTCTTTGGGTCTGTGGGGTGTACCTGGATTTCCCTTGTATCTTTTGCAATGTCAAAAGCTTGGTCGGGCATAACTCGTGATACTGGTAGGAGTTTCATGTCCGTTGATATCTTCAACTACTCAAACTTTGATTCCATCCCGAAAGATTTAGAGATCTTAATTGTTGAATTCTCGGTCATAGTTGTCGGATCGGGTGAAGATTCCTCTCACTATGATGATCCCATTGGATGCTGGCATTTTCATTACTAAATAGGAATAATGCGGTACTGCCATGAATCTTGCGAAATCTAGGCGCCCTAGGATCGTGTGGTACTGTGATGGCCAGTTCATAACTTTGAATTCGAGCTTCTCACGCATGAAATTATCTCATGATCCGAAGACAACATCAAGATAGATTTTTCCTAGAGGAATTTCGAGTTTACCTGGGATTATTCCGTGGAAGGATGTCTCCGTTGGCGCTAGATTCGTCAAGGAGCAGTTCATGGCTCGTAGAGTTTTGGCGTAGATGAGGTTGATGCTGCTACCAGCATCCATGAAGACCTTTCTTGTATCAAACCCGCTAATTTGTGTGTCGACAATGAGAGTCAAATGACCCGGTCAATGTACTCTAAGTGGGTGATCAGATCTGCTGAATGTGATTTCCTGTTTCGACCAATGAAGGATTTCGGGAGTTGGGGTGGTGCCGTTACTACCATATTGACTTGTCGGGTAATCAATTTTTGGATTCTATTTGATGGGCGCCCTTTCTGGATCATAAACATTGCTCATCTAGACCTCAGATACTCCTCTTGGTTTTTGTTTCTTGTGGGTTGTGGCTTCCCTACTAGTGTTGGTCCTGGTGGAGGTGGTGGTTTCACGATAGCAAGGGTCCTGGTGCGGCAGTGTACCCAATATTTGTTGCGTCATTCACTTTCGCGTTGCATACTGCCTACATCCCTAAAAAGGTGCGGCAATCCTTCATAAGGGGAGATGAACGTCGCCTTCCCTCAGAGTCAACATAGAAATGCATATTGCATGGTCCTTCCAACATTTGCATTGGGGACATCGGTGGTTCCTTTGGTCGGTACTGCTGCGTTGGTCTACTTTTCCCTACGTCCTCTCGACTGCTGCGGTAACCGCTGTTGCGATTGTCGTTTCTTTGGTTATCGTCCCCAACAAAACCGACCATGACATAGTTTGGCATGTTGTACCCATCGTAATTGCGTCTTCTTCTGTTGTCATTGTTATTCCTGTCGCACTCTTCTTTGGGTGACCGCCCGTGCTTGTTTTGCACAGCGTCTTTGCCATCAGCCCAGCAATTTTCCATATCCATCGGTTGATAGATTGTTTTCGGCTTAACACGGCCTAGTTCTTCGATGAACTCCTTTCGGCGCAGACCATCGTTGAAGGCGTCGATTGCCCTTTCATCGGAGATGCTTTAGGCTGAATTTTAATCATATTCCACCTTTGGATATATGTGCAGATTGATTCTCTAGGCTTCTGCTTGCATGCTCGCAATTCCTCGATCGATGCGGGTCATTTGAATGTGGATTTAAATTTGTGGATGAACTTGTCCTCTAGATCACTCCAGCTATTGATATATTCTTTGGGTAGCTGCCTGATCCACGAGCGCGTTGCACCACTTGGATGTAACTGGAGGCTCTACATAGCCATATCCTGTGAACCACCTTGAAGTTTGACAATTTGTAGATAGTCGGCTAGCCATGATTCGGGTTCCTATAGTCCATCGTACTTCTAACGATCATGAGTGAGCTTGAAGTCCTTGGGTACTAGGGTTTTGTGAACCCGGCGGGTAAAGCAACTGGCGCCATAAGGTTTGTGCTCATCCTCGCTCTCTGCATCAGAATATCTTCGACTACTGCGCTCTTCCCTAGATCTGTCGACCCTTCTTTGTGTGATAATCGTTTCTTGCATCGTCCCCACACGAGGAATGTTAAAACCGCACATGGTGGGGTGAGCTTGATATTCGATTGTTCCCCGTGTGCCGAGGGTTGCTGCGACAGCGGGATGATTTGTCAGCTCGCTGCATGACTCCCTGTTCTCCTTGCGCAAGAGTTTCGCCTACCATGCCAAGTCCCATGAGGGTGGAGCAATGAATAGCGACCCGTGGATCGTGGCTGTCAGTTGCGTTGTTAGGAGGTAGGTCTGGGAAGCGACAAGGGAGGGCTTGTGTTGTTTTTGTTTTAATATTTCCCACAGAATCCATTGACATAAATGACAAATTTAGATCTCTTGCCAGCTCGTGCCTTTCAGCTTCAGGAATGCGTTGCAGCAGCTGTAGGGTTCGCAGCATAGAAAACAAAAAAATTCCTACGATGTGAACTATATACCCAGATCTATCTACTAGATACAAACAACGGGCGGATGTATATCCGTAGAGAACATACCCTTGAAGACCGACAAAGCTTAATGAGTTCAACTCGTGGTTGATGTGGACGATCTCTTGCCGATCTCAAGATCGAGAGGAAGTCCTAGCGCCGCAAATTAGCAGCGCATCCGTGCTCGCACACATGTTCGAGGCACCGAGCAACCTCCGCCTCCTCGCTCTAGCGATGCAGCGGAAGCACAACTCTTTCTTGCCGAATAGCCACCGGGAACATGTATCTCGCTAGTCCGAGACCATGGGGGATAAATTCTAGAGGGGGAGAGAGATCCTTCACGAGGAGGTGTAAGAGACAAGTGAGGAGGGAGGCTCCTTTTATAGGAGGAGGGGGGAACCCCAAGGGGGTGGCCGGCGCATGGGGGCTACCCCCTTGCCCTCCCCTCTTCATGTGGGTGGACACTCCACTCACAAATCTCCTTTAAATTCCCTCCACTCAAAAGTCCACTCAAATTCCCATTAAATTTCCACCAAATTTAATGCAAACTCTCATTAAATAAAACTCTTTTATTTTATTCAGAATTTTGTCAATTACTTTAATGACAAACATTCACAAATAACCCCTTGCTAGAATTCTATTTCACATGCATAACCACTTTATGCAATTTCACCCGAAAACCTGTTTCGGTATCTAGTGAAATAAATTCCTGCGCTTGTTCATTCTTTCGGCATGAAACATTTGATCCAATTGGATGTCGGTGTCTCTTAAGTGTGTCACCCTACGGTTCGTGAATAATGCGGACATGATCGAGACCCCTCTCGGATCAATAATCAGAAGCGGGATCTGGAGACCCATACTGACTCCCACACATTCAACGATGACTTTCTTGTGATCGTCGGAACCTTTTACGCTAGCATCTTAATCCCTTTGTTTCACGATATATTACATGTCCGAGATTCGATCATCGGTATCTCCATACCTAGTTTGATCTTGTTACCGACATGCACTCTTTTCTCGTTCCTGTGATATAACATTCTAGTGATCAAATCACTTGCTTGCAAGCTAATTAATGTGATATCACCGAGAGGGCCCAGAGTATATCTATCCGTCATCGGGATGAACAAATTCCACTCTCGATCCATGAGCCTCAACATAACACTTTATTAGTTCTGAATCCATCTTTATAATCACCCTGTTACGGTGTGACGGTTGATGTTATCAAGAAACTCTTCCGGTGTTAGTGATTGACATGATCTCATGGTCTAAGGATTAGGATCACTTCGTAAGTTGTTATAGCAATATAAACTCAATGACTTTGATCGTAATGCTATACTTCGGATGAATGTTCATCACACCATTACACTAATGTTGTGATCCCGTTATTAACAACATCCAATGTCCATGATCAGGAAACCTTGATCATCTTGTTAATCAACGAGCTAGTTTATGAGAGAGGCATAACTAGGAACTTTCTGTTTGTTTATTAAACACACATGTATTAACGTTTCCGTATTAATACAATTATAGCATGCAAAATAAACATCTATCATATACTTGGAATACACATAATAAACACTTTATTATTGCCTCTCAGGGCATATTCCCTTCAGTCTCCCACTTGCACTAGAGACAATAATCTAGTTACATAGTGATAAATCTAACACCCATTGAGTTCTGGTGTTGATCATGTTTTGCTCTAGGGAGAGTTTTAGTCAACGGATCTGCTACATTGAGATCCGTATGTACTTTACAAATCTTTATATCTCCATCTTTGACATGCTCGCGGATGGAGTGAAACCGGCGCTTAATATGCTTGGAATGCTTGTGAGACCTTGGCTCTTTGGCATTGGCAATGGCACCATTGTTGTCACAATAGATCACCATTGGGTCCAACGCGTTTGCCACCCCTCCTAGTTCGGATATGAACTCCTTCATCCAAACTGCTTCCTGAGCCGCTTCTGAAGCAGCAACATATTCGGCCTCCGTTGTTGATCCCGCTACCACAGGTTGTTTGGAGCTCCTCCAACTAACCGCTCCGCCATTCATGAGAAATACGTATCCGGATTGAGACTTAGAGTCATCCGGATCGGTGTCAAAGCTAGCGTCGACATAACACTTAGCGACGAGCTCTTCTTCACCTCCGTATACAAGAAACATATCCTTAGTTCTTCGTAAGTACTTAAGGATATTCTTGACCGCTATCCAGTGTTTCGAACCTGGATCCGATTGGTACCTACTAGTCAAACTAATAGCATGTGCCACATCCGGTCTTGTACATAGCATGGCGTACATTATAGAGCCTATGGCTGAAGCATAGGGGACTTTGTCCATTATCTCTCTTTCTTCCGCCGAAGCCGGACTTTGAGTCTTACTCAATGTCTTGCCTTACAACATAGGTAAGAACCCCTTCTTACTTCCGTCCATTTTAAACTTCTTTAAAATCTTATCAAGGTATGTACTTTGCGATAGCCCTATTAGGCGCCTAGATCTATCTCTATAGATCTTTATGCCTAATATGTATGACGCTTCACCTAGGTCCTTCATTGAAAATTTGCTGTTTAGATAACTTTTAACACTGTTTAAAAGATCTATATCATTTCTGATCAATAATATGTCATCCACATATAATATCAGAAATGCCACATTGCTCCCACTCACTTTCTTGTAAATACAAGCTTCTCCATAAGTTTGGATAAATCCAAACTCTTTGATCACCTCATCAAAGCGGAGATTCCAACTTCGTGATGCTTGCTTCAATCCATAGATGGATCGCTGAAGCTTGCACACCTTGTTAGCATCCTTAGGATCGACAAAACCCTTTGGTTGTATCATATACAACTCTTCTTCAATATTACCATTGAGAAACGCGGTTTTGACATCCATCTGCCATATCTCATAATCGAAATATGCAGCAATTGCTAACATAATCCTAACTGACTTTAGCATCGCTACGGGAGAGAAAGTCTCATCGTAGTCAACTCCTTGAATTTGTCGAAACCCCTTTGCGACAAGTCGAGCTTTATAGACGGTCACATTACCATCAGCATCAGTTTTCCTTTTGAAAATCCATTTGTTCTCCACGGCCTTTCGGTCGTGAGGTAATTCCACCAAGTTCCAAACTTGATTTTCATACATGGATTCCATCTCGGATTTCATGGCTTCTAACCATTTGTTGGAATCCGGGCTCATCATCGCTTCTTCATACGTCGCAGGGTCATCATTTTCATCAACCATGAAATTCATGACAGGATTTCCGTACAGCTCGGGAGCTGCACGCGTCCTGTTTGACCTGCGAGGTTCGGTAGTACTCTCTTTCGGAGTTTCATGATCATTATCATTAGTTCCCTCTTCAACAGGTGGAGCCAACTCCGGAACAACTTCCGGCGCTGCGCTACTCGCCATACTTTGAAGAGAAGGTTCCACAACCTCTTCGAGTTCTACCTTCCGACTACTCACACCTTTCGCGAGAAACTCTTTCTCTAGAAAGGATCCATTCTTGGCAACAAAAACCTTGCCCTCGGATCTGTGATAGAAGGAATACCCAATAGTTTCTTTAGGGTATCCTATGAAGACGCATTTTATCCGGTTGAAGTTCCTTCACATAAACATCGCATCCCCAAACTTTAAGAAATGACAGCTTAGGTTTGTTTCCAAAACACAATTCATACGGTGTCTTTTCAACGGATTTAGATGGTGCCCGATTTAAAGTGAATGCAGCAGTTTCTAGTGCATAACCCCAAAATGACAACGGCAAGTCCGTTAGAGACATCATAGATCGAACCATATCTAATAAAGTACGATTACGACGTTCCGACACACCATTTCGCTGTGGTGTTCCGGCAGGTGTGAGTTGTGAAACAATTCCACACTCTTTCATGTGAGTGCTAAACTCGTAACTTAGATACTCACCTCCACGGTCGGACCGTAGAAATTTGATCTTTCTATTGCGATGATTTTCCACTTCATTCTGAAATTCCTTGAACTTTTCAAAGGTTTCAGACTTGTGTTTCATCAAGTAGATATAACCGTATCTACTCAAATCATCCGTGAAAGTAACAAAATAACGATATCCACCTCGCGCCGACACACTCATTGGACCACATACATCAGAATGTATGATTTCCAATAAATCTGTCGCCCGTTCCATTGAACCGGAAAATGGCGTTCTAGTCATCTTGCCCATAAGGCATGGCTAACATGTATCAAATGATTCATAATCAAGTGATTCCAAAAGTCCATCCGAATGGAGCTTCTTCATGCGTTTAACGCCAATATGACCTAGACGGCAGTGCCACATATATGCGGATATATCATCATTAAGTTTAATCCTTTTAGCATCAACATTATGAATATGTGTAACATTATCATCGAGATCTAATAGAAATAAACCATTCATCATCGGTGCATGACCATAAAAGATTTCATTCATATAAATGGAACAACCATTGTTCTCGGATTTAAATGAATAACCACTTCGCATCAAACACGATCCAGATACAATGTTCATGCTCAGTGCAGGCACCAGATAACATTTATTCAAGTTTATAACTAATCCCGACGGCAAGTGGAGAGGCAGCGTTCCGACGGCGATCACATCAACGCTTGATCCATTGCCGACACGCATCTTGACCTCACCCCTTGCTAGCGGTCGCTTGTTCCACAGCCCCTGATTCGAGTTACAAATATTAGCAACTGAACCGGTATCAAATACCCAGGTGCTACTGCGAGCACTAGTCAAGTACACATCAATAACATGTATATCATATATACCTTTGTTTGCCTTGCCGGCCTTCTTATCTGCCAGATACTTGGGGCAGTTGCGCTTCCAGTGGCCAGTCCCCTTACAATAGTAGCACTCGGAATCAGACTTAGGTCCAACTCGGGGTTTCTTTTCAGGCGCGGCAACAGGCTTGCCGCCCTTACTTCCCTTCCGTTTTCCCTTCTTGTCTTTCTTGAAACCAGTGTTCCTATTGATCATCAACACTTGATGTTCCTTTTTGATCTCCACTTCTGCAGTTTTAAGCATTGACAGAAGCTCGGGGAGAGACTTCTTCATGCCTTGCATATTATAGTTCATCACGAAGCTCTTATAGCTAGGTGGCAGAGACTGCAGAACAGGATGGATGCCTAAGTCAATGGGAATTGATATTCCCAAGGACACAAGCTTATCGGCGTAACCCGACATATTGAGTACATGCTCACTAACGGAGTTGTGCTCTTCCATCATGCAGCTAAAGAACTTTTCTGAAGCGTTGTAGCTCTCTACAGCAGCATGTGTGTCGAAAATCATTTTCAACTCACCCATTGTATCAAATGCATTGCCGTTTTCGAAACGCTTTCGAAGTTCCGGCTCTAGCCCATACAATATGCCGCAATGAACTAAGTTGTGGTCCTCCTGACGAGTCTGATAGACATTCTTCTCCTCGTCAGGGGCATCATCTAAAGGTGGGGGGCCTAACGGCGCTTCTAGCACATATTGATTTTGCGCAGCAGAGAGGAGAATCCTCAAATTCATGGCCCATTCGGTAAAGTTGCTACCGTTCGTTGCTAGTTTCTCTTTCTCCATGAACACATTGAAATTAAAAGCAGGTGGTGCCATCTACAACAGAATTTGTAAAGTTTAGACTAAGTGTATGATAGATTGAGTTCAACTAATCTATATTACGAATGAACTCCCACTCAAAAACGACATCCCTCGTGCCTTTTTGGTGATTACATGAACCAAATCCACTACACCAAGTCCGATCATCACGTGAGTCGATATAGCTTCAAAGGCGAGCATCAAATGGGCATCATATCAACTATATGACTCATGCTTAACCTTTCGGTCCGTGTTTCGAGGCCATGTCTGTACATGCTAGGCTCGCCAAGTTAGAACCTTAGTATTCGCATGTGTAACTGTTTTACACCCGAAATATGGTCGTGGATCCAAGAACACCCGATCATCACGTGATGTCTTGGAGCGACGAAAACATAATCGGTGCATACTAAAGGAAGAACACATTCTTATCTTGATATTTTAAATGAGGGATCATCTTATTATGCTAACAAAGCGCTAAACAAGCAATATAAGATGCTATCAAACATCATATGTTTATTAGTGAAATTATATGGTTCCCGCAGATGATCTCTATCATGTGCATAGTGGTATGATCACTATCATACCTATATGTGTAAATCCAAGGTCTATGGATTTTACACGCTATGTGTGTTGTAAGAGTATCATCTCATACTTCTACTTACAACACTACCATATCATAACACTAGCCCAGCAACAATCTAAACTAGACGCCTCTAATTTATCCATTGCGAGTTTTACGTGGCTTAGGGCTTTCGAGATAGAACCGTTCTTACCTACGAACATGAACCACAACGAGGATAATCAAATTGTTGACAACTCGCTTGCAAAATAGACATTGACTATAGTAGGAGAGACAGACACCCGCTAGCCACTTATGCAAACTAGTTGCATGTCAAGCGTGGAACAGGTCTCATGTGCGAGGACATGTAAAGTTTGTCCGGGCCGCTTCATCCCACTATGCCACCAATATCCAAAATTACAACAAAGGAGAAACAACATGATCATCATCGCCCACATACTCATATGTGTACTACCCGTGTAAAGTATCTACGCATAGATCCGGCTCTGATACCACTGTAGGGTTCGCAGCATAGAAAACAAAAATTTTCCTACGATGTGAACTATATACCAAGATCTATCTACTAGATACAAACAACGGGCGGATGTATATCCGTAGAGAACATACCCTTGAAGACCGACAAAGCTTAACGAGTTCAACTCGTGGTTGATGTAGACGATCTCTTGCCGATCTCAAGATCGAGAGGAAGTCCTAGCGCCGCAAATTAGCAGCGCATCTGTGCTCGCACACACGTTCGAGGCACCGAGCAACCTCCGCCTCCTCGCTCCAGCGATGCAGCGGAAGCACAACTCTTTCTTGCCGAATAGCCACCGGGAACATGTATCTCGCTAGTCCGAGACCATGGGGGATAAATTCTAGAGGGGGAGAGAGATCCTTCACGAGGAGGTGTAAGAGACAAGTGAGGAGGGGGGCTCCTTTTATAGGAGGAGGGGGGAACCCCAAGGGGGTGGCCGGCGCATGGGGGCTGCCCCCTTGCCCTCCCCTCTTCATGTGGGTGGACACTCCACTCACAAATCTCCTTTAAATTCCCTCCACTCAAAAGTCCACTCAAATTCCCATTAAATTTCCACCAAATTTAATGCAAACTCTCATTAAATAAAACTCTTTTATTTTATTCAGAATTTTGTCAATTACTTTAATGACAAACATTCACAAATAACCCCTTGCTAGAATTCTATTTCACATGCATAACCACTTTATGCAATTTCACCCGAAAACCTGTTTCGGTATCTAGTGAAATAAATTCCTGCGCTTGTTCATTCTTTCGGCATGAAACATTTGCTCCAATTGGATGTCGGTGTCTCTTAAGTGTGTCACCCTACGGTTCGTGAATAATGCGGACATGATCGAGACCCCTCTCGGATCAATAATCAGAAGCGGGATCTGGAGACCCATACTGACTCCCACACATTCAACGATGACTTTCTTGTGATCGTCGGAACCTTTTATGCTAGTATCTTAATCCCTTTGTTTCACGATATATTACATGTCCGAGATTCGATCATCGGTATCTCCATACCTAGTTTGATCTCGTTACCGACATGCACTCTTTTCTCGTTCCTGTGATATAACATTCTAGTGATCAAATCACTTGCTTGCAAGCTAATTAATGTGATATCACCGAGAGGGCCCAGAGTATATCTATCCATCATCGGGATGAACAAATTCCACTCTCGATCCATGAGCCTCAACATAACACTTTATTAGTTCTGAATCCATCTTTATAATCACCCTGTTACGGTGTGACGTTTGATGTTATCAAGAAACTCTTCCGGTGTTAGTGATTGACATGATCTTATGGTCTAAGGATTAGGATCACTTCGTAAGTTGTTATAGCAATATAAACTCAATGACTTTGATCGTAATGCTATACTTCGGATGAATGTTCATCACACCATTACACTAATGTTGTGATCCCGTTATTAACAACATCCAATGTCCATGATCAGGAAACCTTGATCATCTTGTTAATCAACGAGCTAGTTTATGAGAGAGGCATAACTAGGAACTTTCTGTTTGTTTATTAAACACACATGTATTAACGTTTCCGTATTAATACAATTATAGCATGCAAAATAAACATCTATCATATACTTGGAATACACATAATAAACACTTTATTATTGCCTCTCAGGGCATATTCCCTTCAGCAGCGAAGTGCCCCTCTTGGGCTGTGGTCCTCCGGTGACGCTGCCATAATTTCGAGTAGAGCTGAGCAGTGTCCGGCGGAGGCTGGATTTATCAGCTAGCCTTTTCCTCTCATCTAGAGATCTTTGCAGTCAAAGCAAATCCCTTCTCTTGTGGTGCAACAGATACTGATAAGCCATCAATTCATATCGTGTGGCATATGTTGTCATTGGTATCGCACCTAAAATTGCGTCTCAGGCCTTTTCTACCAGGTTGCCAGAGGTAGCCGAAGTGTTATGTGCTTGCTCTCGCGTTCCCCATCTCTTTGTATGACATGACGATCTCTCATCGGCAGGTCCTGTCTGTCCTCACCATGTCCTGCGTTGTCATCCAACAAAATATCATCAGGATTAAGGATCGGGTTACCATTGGACTCCACGGGTGCTGAGGTTTCTCCTTATTTTAGGACCGTGCACACTTGGTGGTGCATGATGTATGATTGGTTGTCATCACTGTCGTATCCGTAGGAGACAGTGAGTTGTGAACCAGTGAAGTCCCAGGGATCTTGCTCTGGGTATGATTCTCCCTTCCTAATTCTAGAGTCAACGCTTTCTTCGGTTTCGTCGGGAACGATGCTTGATGAACTTGGGCTGTGCTACAGTGTTGAATGTGAGTCTGATCCGAAAGATAGATCGTCATATAGACCAGCCAAATCTTTTAGATCTGTGGAGTTTCCATGGATTTCAACGATGTCTGCCGAGTTGGTTGTGGCCTTTCCTGTTGAGACGATGGAGGATGCGGGTGTCACCGTGGGTGATGCAGGTGTGGCCGACGGATCTGAGTAGATCGGAGCCGAAAGGCAGAGATTCTCAGATTCTCCCACACAAAAATGGAAACTTCCAATCATGATATCGGTCTCCTGGTCAAAATTGACGGGAGCCAATAAAGGGGTGGGTGGGTGCGGATCAACGAGATCATGGACCTCGCTGACCTCAATTGTCGGGTTGTTTCTTGGTGAAAGGGAAGCCGCCGAATCCACGTCTCCAGCGCTCAGATTTCTCACAGACGACACCAATTGACGAGGGGTAACCTCGGCAATGTCCATGGTTATGGACTTAGCGTTTCGTGGAAAAGAGAACGCTAGGGATTTTGGCTGATCAGACAAACACAGGAGTCGATGTAGTCTGATTGTGGATAAAGCTTG
The DNA here is from genome assembly GCA_916181665.1 of Avena sativa. Taxonomy (NCBI): domain Eukaryota; kingdom Viridiplantae; phylum Streptophyta; class Magnoliopsida; order Poales; family Poaceae; genus Avena; species Avena sativa. The sequence goes on from OV702283.1 coordinate 314,076,750, forward strand.
GTTATAGATTCACCGGTTCACTAGTTTCGATCTAGCTTACGGCGGATTGCTAGAAAACTAAGGTGCCCTCTCCGTCGGGCCCTCCCAGCCTTTATATGAGAGGCTGGGTCTTGGAGCCGTATCCGGAGAGGTTACTTGTTTACAAGTACAATAAAAACTCTATCTCGGTTCATAATTCTTTCTTGATCGTCAAGACAAGCTTCTATACGTCAGATACTTCTTCTATTTCTCTTGATTTCATGGGCCATAGGCCTTTATGCGCCTAGGGTAACTAATCATAGGTACCTGATAGGTCATACCCATGTTAACGGGTGTAAGCCAGATTTACACACGCGAATACTAAGGTTTTACTTGGAGAGCCTAGCATATACAGACATGGCCTCGGAACATGAACCGAAAATTAAAGCACGAGTCATATGAATAATATGATGTCCATATGATGCTCGCCATTGCAGTTGCACCACCTCACGTGATGATTGGTCATGGTGTAGTGAATTTGGTTCGTGTAATCACGAAAAATGACTTGAGGGATGTTGTTTTTGAGTGAGAGTTCATGTTAAAGTTTAAGTCAATTTATCATAAACTAAATCAAAGTGAATTTGCATAGTTTGTTGTAGTCATTTGCATTTGTCTACTACCTTGCACTTAGTTATAATTGAGATAATAGAACTATAGATTTCTGGATATTTACTTTATGATCTGGTATCGTATTGTTTTATGAGTGTAAATCTAAAGTATAAAATACTATAACTTTCAGCAAAACCTCACTTACTCTGTGAAATTTGGTAAGTAGTATTGAATCAAGAGTAACAAATTCTAGTGTTAGTATCTAAGTATCATGCTTGCCTCCATGATCTTTGATATTCGAAAATTGTTTTAGTATCAAGGTTATCTAGGAGCTGAAAGAATTGTTTCAAAAACCATCATGCGTGAAAGGTATTATGATATCTGAAATAATGTTTGGTTGCAATGTGATAGAATATAATTTTAGTAAGATACATGTCCTTATATTGTATGAGAATTTGCGAAGGTTGGAGATGCTAGGCATCCCGATCTTCCAAAAGGTTTTGGAAACTAACATTATACTCAAAATTCGTTTCTTATAGGCTATAGTAGCTTGATCATGAAAGTTGTCATGATAGGATGGTGTAGGTAAAATGCTTACTACACTAAAATATTACTAAAAATGGTTTTTGGAAGAACGCCAAACATTTGATGATGGTGATTCACATCAAAGTGCAAGTCTAGGGGTATTAGTGTTTGACTAACACGCTTTGGACTATGTGTCATGTGTATGGAACCACTGTTGACGTTTATAAATTCTTCTAATAAGGAAAGGAAATGCTGAAAGAGAATCTGGTGAATATTTGGTAGAAAAGAAAAAGACTGGAAAATGTCCAACTTAGGTATATAGATGATATACATATTGTGGGTATATTCTTTGCTTGTTAAACAATGTGGTTCTTAGGTATTGGATACCGGTTGGTGTGAAGTGTCACACGGGACAACACAATTCATGAACTGCAACAGCCTAAATAACTAGCAAAAGAATATGGGATGATGTTCATTGGAAACAAATAAAGTGTTGTTGTGTTTCTCGTTGATATCAAACCTAGCCTTCAAGATTTGTTTTAATAATTGTTATTTTGTTCTAGTAGTATGAGAATAATGGTTATTCAAATAATTACCGTATTTCATAGCAGATTGATGAAATTTTACAAGTCTAGTTGAATATGTTAAAAGAGTTTTATAATCATAATCATAAATAATGATGATGTCATAATCATAAAAACTCTTTTAACGACGATGTCACTCATAAGTGATATTCTAATCATTCGTCTTGTGACTTTTTAGCATTAGTGTTATGGATTATGTTCAAGGAGTTGACTATGACAAGATTCGATTTTTCATAGCGATATTTAGTCTAGACGGATTAGTGTATCAACCACTACATATATCAATTTTTGTATATGGTAGTTGAATAAACAAAACAATGTTCTTCTAATAGAATGGTTACCTAGGATGTGTACATGACACAATCCGAAGGGTTTTGTTAATTCAATGGATGCTAAAAAGACAAGCAAACTTCAATGGATGAAGTAAGCATCAAGGAGTTGAAATCTTCACCATGATGAAATTGTTAAAAGGTTTAATTTCATTGGAGATGATGAAGATACTTGCATTTGCAAGAAATTAAGTGGGAGCTCTAAGAAATATTTATGATACATTGTGTACAAGACATGTTGTTGATTGGAAATGCTGTATCTTTTATTTACACAAGTTAAGAATTTCATTAAAAATAGATTTAGATGAAAGACTTAGGCAAAACCCGAATATTCAGCATCAATGTCTATATGAGGCGCTAATATGGTTGTGCCAAATGTACATAGATGAGATATTGAATGAGTTCAATATGGAAACGACAAGAAAGATTCTTGGCACATGGAAAAGGCCAAATCAAGATTCAAGTGTATTGACACTTGGTGATTAAAACAAGATTCAATTGATTTGACACTTGGTGAGTGAAATCATATGAATGTTTTGATCAATCATACCGTAATATGTACATATCCAGATATATCCTATGCTCTAAATGTTATGAGCATATACCAGGATGACTCATAGGATAATCATTTGACGATAGTAAAGATATTCTTATGATCTTTGGAAGAACTAAGAATATGTTCTGTATGTAGATGTGGTAGGTAGTTTATTGTAAAGTGTTACATTGGTACTAGACAAATTGTTCATTATAAAGCATTACATTGGTACTAGCTTTGTCATAAGATACAAATTAAATTTATCTCAATTTAGGCTATAGGTTAAGATGACACAATATTATGGAAGAAAGTTCCATGATGGACTTGGATAAGTTCCAAAGTTAAATAAGTTGTGATGGATACTATAACAAAGGCTGAGTATATGAATGCTCTAGTAGCAGTAAAGGAGGAAAGTTGTGTCAAGAATTTTTTTAATCAAACTAGGTGTAGTTCCAAACAGGATAATACTATGAAGATCTATTGTACGACAATAGTATCAACATGTTTTAACCCCAGGAAACTAAGGTATCACAAAAAGACAAAATTTATACAATGCCATCTTATTTGAGAATGAGTGATGCGTAGAGACGCAAAAACATGCAAATACATGCGGGGCTGAAAGCATCAGAACTAAAAATTATGTTTACCACAAGAAATGTGTATGAACAACACCGGAATGCCATAGGTGTTAAAAATGTGCAAGTACCAAACTAGATTATTGACTCTAGTGCAAGTGGGAGACTGAAGTAAATATGCTTGAGAGGCAATAATAAAATGGTTATTACCTTATTCCATGTTTATGATAAATGTTTAGTTCCTATGCTATAATTGTGCTAACCGGGAGTGTTAATACATGTGTGTTTAATAAACAAAGAATATGTTCCTAGTAATGCCTCTCATTACACTAGCTTGTTGATTAACAGATGATCAAGGTTTCCTGATCATGAACATTGGATGTTGTTAATAACAAGGTCATGTCATTGGAGAATCATATGATGGATATTCACCCACGATAGGTTTAGCAATACGATCATGTCATCAAAGTTTATATTGCTATATCAATCTCACACGAAGTAACACTAATCCTTAGACCATGAGGATCACTTCAATCACTAACACTGAAAGAGTACTTTGATTCCATCAAATGTCACACTATAACAGAGTGATTATAAAGATGTTTTTGGTTAATTACTTAGAAAGTGTTAGTTGAGGCTCGTGGATCAAGAGTGAGATTTGTCCATCTCGATGGCAGATATATATACCCTGGGCCCTCTCAGTGATATCACATTGATAACAACTTGCAACTAGGTGATTTGATCACGAGGAATGTTATATCATGGGAACAAGAAAATAGTACTTGTCGGTAACAAGATCGAAGTAGGTATAGATGATACCGATGATCGGATCTCGGACAAGTAAAATATCCAAGACAAAAGGAATTGGTTAGTACGAAAAAGGTTCACATGATCACTAGTTTATCGTTGAGTAAGTGAGACTCGTTATGGATCTCTAGATCATGCTGATGATTATTGATCGGATAGAGTCTCGATCATGTCCACTTAGTTCACGAACCGTAGGGTGACACACTTAGGGCTCGTCGACGCATTTGAGTGGATACGGAATGCGGGAGAAAATACTAGACAACATAGAAACCGTTTTGATAAAACTGCCAGTTTTTTTTGAATGGCGGAGTGCCCCAGAAGGGGCTAGAACCATGTATTAATACAGAAGTGGAGGGGTACAAATATTACAAAGGGCCTCATGAAATAAGAAAATAACACATAGGTCCTTAGCACATGTAGAAAAGACCTTGCTAAAAGATTGGGAATTACATTCTAGTCTCCACTGTGGAGCAGCGAGCTCAGCATGTTGCAGCCATGGACAGAGGCGGGGACGCGACCACTTGCCCCTGCCCCGGCAAATCCCTCAACAACTGTGCCCAAAAAGGGCCTCTCGGTGGAGGTTGAAGTCTTGTCGGAGCTCACCGGCATAAGGAAGGCCTTCTTGGCCAAGGATTTCGGCTTCTTGAAAGATGCAGAGGAGATGCTCCGAAGCAGAATGGTTCTAGAACTCCGACACCACCCCATCTCAACGCCCAATTCGACAGCTTCTTCATCCATCGCCGCCTTGGTGCTTGAAGAGAAGAAGAGAGTCGAATCCAGCAGAAGGACCAGAGTAGCAGAGGCGCACCCACATCGCAGCAAGAAAAATGGTTCATCGTCAGATCCAGAGCTCCTGCCACGGGCTTGGAGAGGCGAGCGAATATGATAGCGATGAAGGCAAGCCGGGTAGAACTGCTTATTGAAGGGGGGCTTCACCAGATACGCACCCAGTGCCTAGACACCACCTCGATGGCTTGACCCAGGGCATCTCCGGCGACCGCCTGACACCGCGGTGAAGCGTCAGAACGGACGGCCTCCTAAAAGAGGGGAAGACGGCCTTATTGACAGAGATGCCCTGCTCCGAGCTTCCTCCGTGCCACCACTCTTTCCACCAGAGAAGAACGTTGAGGAAGACGAAGCAGTGGATGCACCAGACCTAGCCGATGGAGCCCGGTGACCTACTTCTAGTCGGCACTATGGCACAAAAACTACAACATCTAAACCTATAAACTACTCTACTTAGTCCGGCTCCTCTCCTCCGCCTCCGCCGGCCGGCGATGCTGTCGACGGGAGCTTCAGATCGGGCCGTGGAACGAGAGTCGACTCTCAAGGGGAGGGTTGGTGGAAGGGACGAGAAAGGTGGACAAGTGCTGGACCTTTTAACGAGAATACTCCGCCCCCTTTGGTTATCCTCTTCTTTTCTCTCCTCTCCCAGGCAGCCACTCTAATAAAACTGCCAGAATAGTTTTGGTATATCAAAACATTGCAGGGGGGTGAATTATTAATGTGTTCATTAAATGAAGTGTTTATTAAATTGAGTGGAATTAAACCAAGTAAATTAAAGTGCTTTAATGGAAAGACCTTTAATTTCTTGAGTGGAAATTTAATTGGAGAAAGTGGACTTGAATTTTTGTGAGTGGAGTGTCCACCCACATGAATGAGAGAAGAGGTGGGGGCACCTCCTTGGCCGGCGCCCATAGGAAGGGGCTGACCCCTCCCCCCTATAAAAGGAGGTGGTGGAGACCCCTCCCTCACACACCACTCCATTCCTCTCATATGCCCTTTGGTTGACATTATCCCTCTTGCTAGTTGATCCACTATCGTGAGTATGGTGCTTAGACGAAGCCCTGTTCAAGACCTTCCCCCACCACCACCACCATGTCGTAGTGCAGCTGGAGTTCCCGAGGATCCACTGCTTTCGCTGCCCAACTGAAGCAAGGGACGAAGGTCGTTGTCGTGTTGGATGTGTGACCGATTACAAAAGCGCTGCCTGATTGTGGCGCTGATAGTCTTCACGACATTCGAGGACGAACGTGTACATTCTATATCAACCATGTTTGTTTGCAGGAATCATTATCCCGCTTTCGGTCTTCGAGGGTGAGTACTTCTGAAACTGTTACAAGTATCACCTAGATTTGATCTTGGCAGTCACAACCGTATATTGTTTTTTCTTATGCAACGAACCCATCAATTTTGTGCTCCAACTATTGTGTGATTTTGCTATAATAGTGTATACTTTTTCTACAAGATGACCGACGATAGTCTTCGGAAAATTCATTTTGCTAGGTAGCAACCTTTTTGCTACAAGGTCTTTGAGGATGTCTGTGACAAAATCTATTTTTTTTGCTACATTAGCACATTTTGTTTACTATCATCGTTTTGTGGTTTGCTACAATAATGTAAATTTGTTGCTACGAGGTTTCTGACGAGGTTTTTTTTACGAGTATCCGGTGATATTTTCTGGCGAAGTCGGTTTTGCTACATTAGTATTTTTTTGCTACAAAATCTTTGGTTAGTTTTCCGATGAGGTCTCCGACAAGGGTTGTCTTTTTGCTCTGTTTGTATACAAACCTTTTTTTTGCTACAATATAACAAAACGGGATTTAGTGTAGTAAAAAAGGATTGTGTCACTAGGAGGACCCGGGGATCGGAAATTTTGATCCCGAAGGATGTGTAGCACCCCCATATATTCTCTTTTCCCACGCAAAAAAGGAGAACCTGCCAATGTCTTGGACTTGGGGGCAGAGTTTAGGTCTTGGACTTAGTAGCTCCTGGTTTTATTAATTTTCCATGCATTTAGCATACGATTTTTTTCCCATTTCACTGGTTCATATTTTGCACCATTAAATCGATATATATCCTGCCCGGTCAAGACAAAAAAAATGTCAAGAGAAGGATGAACCGATGTAGGAGTATCATTGACTGGGCTGAAGACATGTGAAAGCCCATGGGCCGAACTGTCCCTCGTCGTCGCTCCATCTCCATTCTCGTCTCCGCATTCCACTTGAAACCCTAGTCACCACCCATCAATCGGATCACGTCTTGGCATTTCTGGGCGCAGAAGACCGCCGGAGAGATCTTGCAACTACGATGTATGTATTCTCTCTCTCTTTTTTCTAGCTCTTCGCTGGCCAGTTCGTCCGATCTCTGAACTTCGATTGTTTCTTGATCTGGTGCATATGTTCCCGTCTTTATTTTGCGCCGGAGTTGCGGATTTGTTTTTTAATTTCTCAGTATTAGCGGTGAAATATGGTATGGAACATCGTGTATTTAGCCCTAATATTTTGTCGAGGCGAACGAGTTGGCGATCTGATCGGGCATAAGAAGCTGGGCGAATGGAGTATAAATTTTAAGGCAAGATCGCAATTTTTCACCAGCCTTCCACCGCGAACGAAATGGCGATCTTGTCAGGCGATAAGAAGCTTGATGAATCAGTGTGCTTTGCTAGGCAAGAACACAAACAAAACGTGTAGTGGGTTTGCTAATTCCAGTGCCTGAGGCTGTGGGATGTTCCCTTTACATATTTCATGACTTGGGATCTTGGGATTTTTATTTGGAAAGGTAGATCTTGGGATTATGATTCAAATGCATAGGTGAATTCGAGAATGGGGATCCCCCCATGTATGTTCTTCATGGCGGAAGTACAATTTTATGTTTATGCACTGCAGTGTAAGTAGTTTTATTTATTCAGTTTTACAATCAGGGCCCGTTCGGGACGGAGGAATGCATAACAAAGGAATAGGAAAAATTTAACCGATTAACGCCAATGAACTGGAAAATCGGCCGATTAAATGGAAAATCAGGCAATTAATCGCTACTCAGCAGCCGACCGAGCAGCCACCAGTTACCGAATTCCAGAACAATGCTAAAACTTGAAGAAGGCAATTATATATGTGACCATGTTGAGGCTATTAATACTTGATTGAACTCCCATTGTATGAATCTGTCTCTATACATAGAACGTGTTGCTATCTTGTCAATTTCAGGAATGCTTGATCTTATATGCGACCACGTTAAACTTTAAGCTTCTTGTTGCCCAGTTAGCTTCAAATTTCTCTAAATGATTGATTGCTGTTGTTCTTTTTGTGGTTCATCACTATTAAAAGATTCTTTGTACAAAATCGTTGCTTGCATTATTCTCAGTATATGTTTGGAAACAGCAACGTTAACCGTTCAGTGTTTTTTTTGGGTTCTGTAAACATGTTCTTTTTCATGGCAGGGCGGATGAACCTGTTGATCCTAAGAACCACCTTGAGCAACGTTGCAAGCCGCAATGTGTGAAATCATTGTATGACTATGAGGTAAGTGCCACATTTCTCATGCCCAGAAGACAAACTAGTACAGTGAATTCTGAAAACCAAGTGGTTGCCATTTCTTGTAATTCGCTTGCTAAACGAGCTTCGACCGGTGTGGGAAGGTGGCTATTTAAGTGTTGGCATTTACACTAAATTGATTTTCATCAAGCACCCATGGAAGAGCAAATCGTCTGGGCTAATGCTAGCATATTTCTTAGGTGAACAGATATTTGTACCATGTATAGACTAGAGACAGTTCTATCCATAGCCATCTTTTTGAGAGCAACAGTGACCTCGCCCCTGGTTCCATTATATAATAAAGCCCACAACAGGTGAAGCTGGTTACATTGGCATAAGCGTTTGTTAAGGCCATCAAAAGCGCCCATCCTTGGGCAAGTTCTACAGTATCAAGAGCCAGCGCTCAAAATAAGTTTTTTCAGCAGGAAACTATTTTGCTTGGAATGCATAGCCATCTTATTATAATCACCAGAACCTGTTTAATAATTGATGCTACAAGATTAGAATCTAATCTACCCTGTGTGGCTTGAAAGAAAAACATTTGCTTTTGCTAAGCATTTGCATTATCGAACTGGAAGATTCACGTCTAACCCTCTTTTGCTGGAAATTGGCCAATAGATCATCACCATATTACTGTAAGCTATTTTTATATCTTGACATTTTATTTGATGGAGCTTTAGTTTTGTACTTGGCCGTCTAGGGCACTAGACACTAGTTTTGGTTGCTACTGGTATGTTAAGCGGCAAACAATTCGTATCATATCGCATGGGTGAGGCACTCGACTCATACCCGTGCAAACATTTTTCTGGAGCTGCATGACAGCAGATATGGACTATTATTTATGTTCCGTTTTGCTTGCATTGCTCAATCTTGTATGCACATTTTATTAGTGGCAAATGTAGTCCTCATGAAACATGTGAGTTACTTATCAAGTTGAAACTCATTACCATACGCAGAAATGTGTGAAGAGGGTCGAGGGCGATGAAACTGGGCACAAGCACTGCACTGGGCAATATTTCGACTACTTGTCATGCGTCGACAAGTGTGTAAGTACTTTTGAACATAAAAGTAGCTCGAAAACAACATTCTTCCAGCGGTCCTATACTCCTGTGGTGACTAATGCTTCGAACTTGTGTTTGCAGGTAGCACCCAAGCTCTTTCAGCAGCTCAAGTGATGGCAGGGCGCCGCTGATTGCCTTGGACGCCAATAAATCCATCCGCTGTCTTGCCTTTCCTGTTCATGTTGAACCTGTGACATGGAGCTCTGATTTTGCTATTCATAAAGCTTTGTTAAAACCAGGGCAGCAAACATTATTTTTTGGGGGGCAGTTGGAACAGCTATTTTGGTATTTTGTTTGAGTTGACATAATGTTCATTTTATGTTACTGTGGTGAATGAAGGCATCTGCTCTACTCGAATTTCATTTTTACAGCAAGGTGTTGAACTTTTGCATGGCACCACACGGAACTTAGTTTCAAACAGATCGGATTATCGAAATGCCAACAACTTTGCTCTCTTTCCTTCCCCCGTACGCTCCACCAAATCTTGCCCACTACTAACCACCACCAGGGCATCTGGCAACAAGGTCGTCCCCAGCTTGTTTTGGCAACGAGGTGGGTGAGGATTCACCCCTGTAGGGTTTATAGCTGATTTTCAGTATTTCGAAATCCCTGGTGGTAATGGTGTCAGTAATTCGAGAAGTTTCACGATATGCGCGGGCCAGATCTACACTCCGTTGCAAATCAACAATGGGCGTGTGCCCAAGCAAAGATCTACACTCCGTTGCAAATCAACAATGGGCGTGTGCCCAAGCAAGTGGTGGATCCAGGATTGAAGCTGTACCAGGGGCTCCCCTGCCAAGAGCAGTGCAGAAAACGGCCATGAGCAACCTCTAAGGTTTTCAAAGCACAATGGCACAATGATGCACATCTGGTTGGTCTTCCCTTCTTTGTCCGGTGTGCACTCCACAACGAAAATGGACAGCACCTCAGCAGGTCCAGATTATAATTCCGTTTTCTTGGTTATTTTTTCCCATAGTTGCACTAGAACAGCTGCCCAGTGTGCATGTTTCCAAGGTGCTTCTGTGTACTGTACTAGCCTTGCATAGTTTAGAAATGAATGAATGAATTACGCAAACAATAAACACCAACAGTTTTGAACGCACAATCTTCCATTCAATGGTAGTAACCATTGTTGCTTCATTCAGGAACAATTTTTATAATTTGCGCACGGAAATTTCTTGGCAGAAACAAACAACAGATAAGATGAAAAACATAATTGACAATAAGTAATGGACAAAGAGGTAAATCTTGGGCAAAAAGCCATGAACATAGCAAGTTACAACCAGGAGACCAAACATAGAAGCCAAACCAATTTCATCTGTAATAACAACGAGAAATAGGCTGAAAAAAAATATTAGGCCTCAAGATAATTGTTCAAAATGTATATAACAAAAAGAGAAACAAAACCAAAAATGATACGCTACATTCCTCAACATTAGTGACCCGAATCCTAGTAAATATAGGCCAATCGGAGAACAAGAAAAATGTCAGGTATGTGCAGAGGGTCAGTTTGTAGAGGGGGAGACATCTTTTGGCTGCTCACTCGTCTCCCCTGAAGTTCCCTGTAAAAGGAGCAAAAGCACCATATTGTCATGGCTCTTTATTTCTTCTTTCTAAGTCTCATTATGGTATATTTCCTAAATACAGGCATCACCACAAAAAAGACAACAAATTTGTGGCTCCAAAAAAGCAGAAAAAAGAGAGTCTATTTTGATCCACAAATTTGTCTTTATTGTGTACACCACAGCTGAAAAGACACATTGATGAAATTTTAGACATGCTACACATCTAAATGTATATGTATAGTCTTCAATTCAGAAAATTTTGAGGTTTCAATATACAGTTTTCACTTTTTTTTTCTAAAGGGCCCTATGTAGTCAGGCTCTGTTTCAAATTTTCACCGATGTAAGAGACTCGTCATGTACCTGAACTTCTTCCAGAAGACCCTCTAGTTCAGTTAAGATATCTGGGAAAGCAGGCCGATTTGATGGGATGGTTTCCCAGCATCTCTGCAGCAAGTCTAATAGCTTGGGATGCGCATTTTTTGGCAGCACTGGGCGCAATCCCTAGTATCAGAATGAAGTGTTAGGATACCTAGCCCATTGTTCGAGGTGCATACTAAAAAGCTAACACATATTACATACCTGCCTCACACCTACAGCTGCTTGCAGAGGGGTCATGGTATCATATGGGATCTGGCAATGCAAGAAAAAATGTATTAACAAGCTTAACACAATGATAAATCACTAGGTAATTACAACTAGTAAAAAATACTCCCTCCGTCCCAAAATGTAAGGCGCCTAAGCTTTAGTCAAAAGTCAACATCTTCTAAGTTTGACCAAGTTTATACAAAAAAATATTAATATCTGCAATATCGAATGGACATATTGGGAAACTATAATTCATGGTGAATCTATTGATATTGATTTGATATTGTGGATGTTTATATTTTTACGTATAAATTTGGTCAAACTTAGAATATGTTGACTTTTGACTAAAGCTTAGGCGCCTTACATTTTGGGATAGAGGGAGTATCATACCTTGGACGTCATGAGTTCCCAGAGCACAATAGCAAAACTGAATACATCTGCTTTGTTATCATAGGGTTGATGATTTATAACCTAAGCATAGAGCAGAGGGGATACATTAGCTTATAATTTTATATTTTCATCTCTAATAGTTGTGAGTGTGAAGTTGACTATGTAAATATGATGAATCATAAAACGTTGAATTAATACTCAGATCAATAACATAATATACAAATCACAACTAGTTACTTGGGTAGTAATGATATATTAATGCCATAAGTAACTTATGATATGTTTAGTTATTCCATTCAGGGCATAAAGAACATCAAAGTAACAGGCACATTTGGAACCAAGTAATCTTAGGTTGGTTTTAGTTGATCATCACACCTCAGGCGCCATCCATCTGTATGTTCCAGTTTCAGCTGTCATGATACCTCCTTGATCCTGGAACCGAGCTACACCAAAATCTGCAACTTTCACAACCTAGACAAATAACACCAGAAACATTCATCAGGTTGAATAGTGTTCATCATAAATACAACATGCAATACATGACCCTAAGCCCCCAACACAGAAAGGAGGACATGATATACACAATGTGCAGCAACACTGCAACAGTATCCTCAACATTCCTGGTTGCACTGCACTATTTGTATTTTTTCTGTGCCATTCTTTTCCATCTTTTCTCTAAAGATGCAAGTGGGTCACCATTAGGCTACCCTTTACCCTCTTTAGTTCAAAAAAATGAACTAACCTTTTCAAAATGATGATGTCATCACAAAAGTTAGTTCATTTTGTTGAACTAAAGAGGGTAAAGGGTACCTAACATTGACCCACTTGCATCACTACTTTTCTCCATGTTGATGACGAATAAAGTATTAAAGAGTTATAAGCTACATACATTATCTTTGTCCATTAGAAGATTTGCTGTCTTCAAGTCTCTATGGACAATACCCCTCTGATGCAAGTAACACATCCCTCGGCATATATCACATGCAAACTTCAGCAGAGTTGGGAGATCAAAGACATTACGCTGCTTGTGCACGTAATCATAAAGGCTTCCTCCAGACATGTATTCTGCAATATATGAAAAGAAATGCTGAATAACTCCCAAGGGACCAATTAAGCAGAGACAAAGCACATCCTCTTCATCACCTACCTAGCAAGCATAGTTTTGGGATCTATGAAGTATATTCTGCAAATACTACAAGATTATAGGGGGTTGTGTACAAAGCACATCCTCTTCATCACCTACCTAGCAAGCATAGTTTTGGGATCTATGAAGTATATTCTGCAAATACTACAAGATTATAGGGGGTTGTGTACAACTGCTATGGATACAGCTACATCACATCAAAGCAGTGGTATACTGGTATTTCGGTTGCAGCTGACAAGAAGGCCAATTCCATGGATGTATTGCAGAAGATGAACACGTATGAAAGGAGGAGAGTTTCTAGGGAACACTATTGTATTAGAAATCTAGGATTGAAGGGATCTAATTTGTTAGGAGTTAGTATTGTGTTAGGAGAAGTCAAAGACCTTAAGCATCCACTTCATAAGGATACCGTGTTTCTAAGCTCGAGACAAGCAAGAACAATCAAACTATTTTCTCCCGGTAGTTTTATCGTCTTAATCTATGTTTACAATCTCTAGCAGCCACAGCATCTGGCTATGTTCAGCACTGTAGTTATCCTGTTCTGAATCAAGGTTCCCAACAAAAACATTCAGATCTAATTTTCTGTGTCACAAACAATTCTCGGTAAATTTTCTATCTGATCATAAAGCTCACCTGTAATTATGCAAAATTTTGGTGGTTTTGTGCATGCGCCAATGAATCGAACAACATTGGTATGGTGAACTTCCCTGAAAAGATGTAGGTAAGGTATACTTAGTTTTGGGTACTTGCAAGGGACAACACTTAACACAGAGTATGATCTGGTCATTTTCTGCATAAGACGAGATAACAGAATATCTTCAACAAATTAATAAGAGGGACATATGTTATTGGTGAACATTATATAACAATGACAATCTTACAGATGTTCCTCAAATGGTAATACCTTAGAATATATACTTCTTGTGTAAACTCATTCCAAACATTCTTATTCAAATGCTCGGCTTTTAAAACCTTAACAGCAACATCCTCGCCAAAGTAAGTCCCATGGAACCTTCAAATAAGCATAATACATCGTCAAGAAAGCACTCCTGGGTACAGAGGGTGAGTAATTCGGTAGTATACAATCGACTCACAGGTCACCACAAGAACCAGAAGCAATCATATCTCCCATCTTCAGAAGTCGTTTATCAATTTCCCATTCACCACCTTTTACCTGGAATGGCAATGTTCTTTCCGCAGCTGAGGAGTGGGATGAACCAGACCATGAACCCTGTACTCCCAAAAAGAACCACCAAATTATATTGCTTCATGTATCGATAGATAGCAGAAACATGACTAAAAATATCTGAGTGCAAACTTCTATCTCCATATATAAATAATCAAGAATGTACCTCATTCCTTAAAACAGATGCTTCAAGCGCCTTCTCTAAACCATCAGTATCCTGATCATACCGTTGCAAAGATGGTATTATTTGAGTAGAATATAAAATATGGTTCACATATAAAAAGAATCAGAACATCCAAGTTAATTTATTGTTATCAGCCATGTAGTTTTAATAGGTATCATATTATCATTCATCCCTGCACCGCGAGGGAGAGAGGCATGCGACAGTGTGGTATCAGTGGTGTTACTTCCATAAGAATGCCGAGGTAGGCCTCAAGAAAATTGCTGTTGAATTCATGGAACTACGAGTATGAGGTGGCAAGTTCATGATGTGACTTGCAACGCTGTACCTGGATATTCCATTACGGCTGGTTCTTCAGGAAGCAAGTTACGTAAGAGCGCAGACTAGATTACTTACTGATGCTAACTTGTTAAAAAAATTATGTGGTATCAGTTTAAGCTTTTTTTTTTGCACTGGTATCAGTTTAAGCCGTGCAATTGTTTTTGCTAATACTACCCCCAGTCAAGTCAAGACTGTACTTTTTCATAGTTAGCAGTGTTAACTTCGTAGCAAGGTGGACTATACTCACTTCTACCAGTGACAGTTAATCGTAGTAGCATATATTTTGTAAGAATAGGCTAGGCCAAGGGAAATACTCCAATACATCAATTCTGAACCTTTTTTAATTCAACAAATGACATGATAAGAACACTAAATATTACCTCAATGGGCCAACCATCAACAACAAAAACATCAAGAGAATAGCCATCCACTGTGGAGAAAACATGTGCTTCCCTGATGTTCAGTCCAATGTCTGATAGCAAGGCAGAGAGCTGGCAGAACAGTGTAGTTAGAATGCATACTGAGGATGAGAGGTCAAGCTCTTACTCGAACCAAAGGAATTATTAGCATGCATATCCAAATACATGGTTGAATGCTGAAAAGTTGTCCCTTACCAAGATGCCTAGTAGAGTATAAGGACAAAATCAGTTAAGCATGAAAGTTCAAATTAGAGTAATATACTCCCTCCGTCTTAAAATAGATGTCTTAGGTTTTTAAAAAATTGGATGAATCTATATACTAAATAGTGTCTAGATTCATCCAAATTTTGAAAAATTTGGGACATCTATCTTGAGACAGAGGGAGTACATGAAATATAAGCTTTTGCAGAACTGAAAAAATATTATCAAGACATGAAAGCTTAAAATGTAGCAGGACTTCAGATTGAAAGGCAGACAAAATTGCTGACCTGACTAAGAAGCTTTGGCTTGTCAATTGTGGAGAAAACTATCTCATGAATATGGGTGTTTGGTGTGTCCTGCCTGTGAGGTATACACAGCCAATATTAGAATATTTGTAAAAGTCTAGATAATAAAATTATCTGGAATAGCATGCACATTGGTGCGCATGGAGGACACACAGTACTACTTATGCAGGTGCAAATGCATGAGTTCTTTCGATTTCATACATGCATATCTGGGGGTTACGCGGGGCATATGTATTTATCTCGATCTTCAATTAATGTGCGCTTGCGTAAAATGATGGTGCCACATACAACCTGCGGGGTTAGTTGACCCCACCAGTTTTCCAAATCACTGCTATTTGTGTTCCTAGTTGCATCAGCACATGAGACCCCGCAGGGCTCTAGTTCTGACTCTAGTCTCTGTGTTTCTAGTGTACAATAGAAAGTGAGATAGCTACAATGTGGATACACTAGTATTCCCTTGTACCTTCCTTTCTCCATGTACTTGAAACTTTTGAGTTTTGATCAAGACACGCACATACGTAGGCAGTAGGCAATCATTTTCTTTGGTAGAATGTGACCAGATACCATATACCCTACTGTAATATGTCAATCATGTAAAACAACGGATAAATTTGGGGGAAGGCGTACGTTTAATAGAGGTAGAAGTTCATCTCAGGATTGGAAAGTGTCAAGGGTAAAGACAAAAAAATATCAAAAGTGTGAAATATTCAGACAAGGAGGGAGTATATCAAGGGTTACAACTTACAAGGTATTCCAAAACGAAGGGGATATCAAGGGTTACAACTTACAAGGTATTCAGAAACAGAGGAGTATATCAAGGGCTACAACTTACACGCCTTAGGAATTGCAAACATAAGGCAAAGGAAGCAGACAATTACATGGTAAGAACACCAGTTTGTGAATAGGTTGACCACAGCAATTTAATTGTGTACCGTTTTTTGTTTCTACTCCTTTTTAGTAAAGATAGTATATTTGCAAAGCCCCTTTTGCTCCACACGAAAAATGAAGTAAAAGGATTTGATCTACCTTGATATTGAAAAATTAAGTAATCACAAAGGTGTGTTAACTAAAAAGTAACTAACAGAATAGGAAGTGTAATTTGCACCCTCTTACTACCAACCACACTACCAAATTATATACATATGTTCTATAAGTTCCCATATTTTTCTTCATAGTCTAGATGACTCACTGATTCAACTCTAACTCAAATGTAGGTTGTTTTACCAATCGTCCATGAATATAAAGCTATCCAAAGGTCTAGAAACATTGTACAGAAGAACATTAGCCTTAATGAAGACAATAGAAGACACTGTTTTATCAGTTATAACAAACCAGAAATAGCAATCAGACAAATGCTATATTCATCTCAGAGTTCCTATTGAACCAGAAGCAGCATATAACATAGTGCACGAGTACCTTACAGAGAGCTCATCACCATCATCGCCCCCTTCGTCAGATGCATCAGAGTCATACGCGGAATCCGTGTCCTCAACCTTTAATCAAAATTTAAATTCAATTCCATAACTCTGATTTCTAATGGTAATGCTGAAGATTAAAGATCGTGAATGCATGGCACAAGCATATAGCCTCCATGAGAAACGTTCTAAAATAAATGAAGGTCTAGGTTTGTCCTAAGTCAAACTTCGCTAAGTTTGACCGAATTTATAAAAATACATGCCAATATCTACAACATCAAATCTATATACTATGAAAATGTATTGTACGATGAATCTTATAAAACTAAATCGGTGTTGTAGATCTCAGTACATTTTGGTACCAAACTTGGTCAAACTTAAAATTGTTTGACTTAGGACAAAACTAGAATTTCAATTATTTTGGAACAGAGGGGGTAACCTTCTAGCTTCCTAATCATTATATCTAGATAAAAAAGTTATACTAATTGCACACTATAGCCAATCCAATTCTTCCTAGCCAAGCTAATGTACTTAACAGTAATAATATAGCAGGTATCAAGCTTCACTTGCCACCTGTCCTATGACATTTTTGACCACAAGACAATCTGCTATAGCATATTATGATATCATGGCTTAAGTTGCTTATGTGTTCACGTTCATTTGTTACAGAACACTTGCTGTTAGGTATAGACTGAGATATAATGCCAGTGACAATCATTATCTTCTTTTTCAACTAAGCTTAGCCAAATCTGAGATAATGTTTTTGAAGCACCACCATATGTAACTACTAGTTAGAATCCAACAAGCATCCACTAGCCAATAGAGGAAGGTACAGTTGTCTCATAGCACTAATTAGTTGCCTGTAGAACAAACTAATCAACATAAGTAGGAGTTTTACCCTCAAGAAACGGACACGGAACGCAGGGCGCCTCAAAGGATCCTTTGCTTCCACCAAGACCTTCTGATGGACTAAGACATCTGCTGATTTGTCGACATTGATATCAAGTTGATAGCTACATGATGGGAAACGAAAAGAATCATTATTAGCCTTGTGAGTGTACAGAAGACAACTAAGGAATAATATGCTCTAGCACTAGTACTAAATCCGAAAACAGTAATTTCAGCTACCAGCTTCCGTTCCAGACACGAGATATCAGAAGGAGGCGATTCATTCATTTTACTCTATATATCCAAATGCAAAATACCAACTAAAACAATAGGCATAACAGCCAAGTCAAAGACAAGAGTTGCAGAACCAGAACTCCTTTCTGATAAAAGTGGGACACATTACTGTTCACTTCATTTGCATCTAAGCATAGCTTAATCCCACCAGAAGAGAGAGACCAGTTCAAAATCGATTTGAGTACAGTAATCCCAGTGTCAACAACCCTACTGGACGTGAGTGAAGAGGAATCTAACCAAATCGATTGGCCGGGCAAAAATACTGAGTCAATTCAATTCCGTAGCCGAGTCAAACACCAGCTCCCAGCAAATCAAACCCCACTAAGCACTGGAAGCTTAAATGCCACTGCGGCAACAGTTGATATCTTAGCACGATCCTCATCAATAATCTTGGCGAACAAACCCGGAGCAATCCGAGGCGCGATACCGAGCACAGATTCCACGGCCTGAGACCTAAACTAGGCGAAACCTTGGCAGACCTAAGACGCAGGAGCCGGTAGAAGAGAGAGCCAGGCGATCACCTGTACGGGAGGCGCGCGAAATGGGCCTCGAGCTGGACGCGGAAGTCGGGGCCTGCCGCCTCCTCGTTGCCGTCGGCGACGAGCCGCTCGAACACCTGGGCGCAGATGTCGCTGGGGGCGACCCCGCCGCCTCCGCCGCTCCCACCCGATGCCGCGGGCGCGGGCGCGGAGGCGGCGTACCGAGGCGGGGATGAGCTCTCCCCCACGCCCTCCTCTACGGCCCCGCCCTCCGCCGCCACCGCCATCCTCCCCGTAAATCCTCAGCCGCCCGCGCGGGTTACCGGGCGCGCATCTTCCACCCCTCTCGAAGCTCACCTAGGGTTCTCCCTCCAGCTCGGCTGACGGTGTGTTCTAGAAGGTTCACGGGGAGCGGGCGGGCGGGTGGTGGTGGGAAGTACTGGGTAGTTGGAGCACTTAAAAGAGGGAGAAGGATAGGAGTGGGGGAGAAAGGAGAGGAAGACGATGATGGCTCGAGTGACGTAGGCGCGAGGTGTGGGGAAGTAAATTTGGGGCCAGATCAGGGGCAAATTTGTCCTTTCCGTGTCGAGGATGCCCCACGCGCTCCGGCACGCTCTGTACATGCGCGGCCGCCTCCGTGGGCCTTGTTCGCACGGTCCGTCGGACGAGGGACCAGTGATCAGTGAGAAAAGCCCTGTAGACGCTGTGTACTGAAGGGTAGTGTTCGTGCGACGTGGATGTGGCTTCCTACACGGTCGTTGCTACGGTTACCTGAAGCTGAAGATTGGTCATTACCAGCTAACGTGTGGACCGTTTTGTGTACTAGTACCACTCATTAAGAATGGACCCGCTGAGTCAGCATTAGATCATCTTGTCGGGTCAGCTAAATGTATGACCTTACAAATTAAGTTTTTTTTTTGCGTAATGACCTTACAAATTAAGTTAACCTTGCTTCCATGACCGAGATCCTGGTTCTCTAGGTGGTGCGATTGATACTAGTGCATTTTTTTCTCTTCCTCTTTTGTGAGTAGTCAAACCACGGATTTTTGCAGCTAGATTTAAAATATGAACTTTATTAAGATTTATAGCGCTAACATTGTAAAATAGACTATGTTTTTTCAATTCTAAGTGTATTTTGGAAGTCTCGCGTTACTTACTCTGTTTGAGATTATAAGTTCAATTAGCCAATTTAATAAGACCAAAAAAGTTAATTACTCTCCCTCGTTACTACTGCATGCACTTATAATCCCAAACAGAGGAAGTACATGATAAGGAACGACCTAACGGTGACTAGGTGACTCGCGATGAGAAAGTGGACCTGCAGTCAATTAAACCAGGCGAAATCGACAACCACATGGCATTTTCTATAGCACATACGAAAACAACAAGTTTTCATTCGCAGAAAGAAAGAAAAAAAACATGTTGCGACCACCATCTGCTCGAAGTTGCCAAATTGATATTCTATATATTGTTGATGCTAGGAACATTCTTGAATCTGCCATGCTTCTATTGTAATAGCCGGAAAAATGCCGCGTGTAATCAATGTCCCCATCGGCTTATAGGGAGTAATTCCAAATGTTAGGTCCGTGGAAACCCTGGTATATTCCATCTGATCTTTGGTGTTCATCCTCACAACACAAGTAAGCCTGTTCAAAAGAGGCCACGACTAAAAACCCGGCCACTGTGTACTTTCCGAGGGAAAGGCAATGATGTCTATTTCGTGAGGGAGAAGACGGTGTTGCCCTTTGATGTGGATTGCTCTAATCTTGTTCTTTGCTTTTATCCAAAACGTGGATTAGAACCAATCCGTAGTAGTGCTTGCTGGAATCTGCCTAAAAGTGGGGAGGAAGGGGAGAACCTAAGATGATGAATCTTTTGCCTTGGGCTCCATGCCTCCATGTCAGGCCTTGGGAATGGCATGTGGTTTTTATCGGAAGCAGAAAATTCAAAGCGACAACACGTACTCCTTGAGCATATATACTTTTGGCGGCAAAGCTAGATCTCTTTTTTCATAAATTGTGTCAAAGCAAGATATTTGGGAACATTCTTAGACCATTACTGAAAATTAGATGATGATTGCCGTTCAATGTGTGTAAGCATCTGCTAATTAAATAAGCGCCTAATGTTCGGAGCGATCTGTTACGTAAGCACGGGCATATAGTGGTCGGCTTGTAGCGTATGATTCAAAGGCTACAATCCAAACACCAATAGCTAACCTAAGTCTATCCTAAGTAAATAAAAATGAACAGGAGCTCCTCCGGAAGGGTCTCGAAGCCTTTCATTAGAATACAGTGGAGATACAAGTCTATCCTAAGTAAAAAATGAACAGGAGAGTCCCCTCGGAAGGGTCTCTTTTCATTAAAACACGGTGAAGATACAAGAATACGGGAGAAAGCAATCGGATCCTCCTTCCAACTCATCTCTCCAAATGTTGGGCCTCATAATGGAGGTTGAAGGTTCGCCGGCAAGCTTGAAGGCCTCAATTTGGTCAGGATAATCGGCTGGCTAACCGCCTCCGATTTAGAACTGCATAATATGTTGGCTTCACTACACCATGGTTGATCGTCACCGCTGCAACTCAGAGAGCCTTCCCTTTCATTCACAACCACTGCGCCCAGGAAGAGAAGACACACCAAAGAACAACAGCAACGAGCAGCCAGGATTCATCGACGCCGCGCAAAGAAACCAAGCTCCCTCCTCAGAGCTCCTGCCCGAGATGAGGAGAAGAAGCCGTAAAAGATGCAACATTAACGAACCCGACAAATAGCCTCCCCCAAAGGAGAGAGCAACAACCACCGGATAGAAGAAGGGGATTGTGTCGCACGCTCCGCCCTCCCTCGCCACCAAGGCCGGCCAAGGGGAAAACAGGAACACCCTCCAGCAGATCGCCACGCCGCTCCTCTTCGCCACCATGGCCGGCTAGGAGCACCGCCGCAACTGCACCTCCTCCGCAACCAAGACGACGGAGGCGCTTATTGCGGGGGAGGGGGGGGCTATCGGAACACCATCCGCTAAAGTGATAATTTGAGCATTGATGCTGGCTTACCAAGTATTTCTCAAGACAAACCCATGCATATGACTCTCAAGTTCTCAGTCTAAATAGTTAAAGCAATATTGGTGATAAAGTTTTCAAATTTTAATTTTAGGCATGTCCAAAACGTTATTTTTTCGGTGTACCAGAAGAAGTGGTAATAGTCGTTAAAAGCTTGCATGTTTGCATTAGGCCTATCAGTGGGAGTATATATATGATGCCAAGGCGACGAGCACCGATAGCTACAAGGAGTGTATGGGCATTGTCCTTTACCTAAGTAAATGTATAATGACCAACAAAATTACAATTTTTTGAAAGTACTTCCCTAGACAAATTTATGTACTAACATATAGTTTTCGCTTTCTCAATCTAAATAAACACTAGGGCTCAAAAAAAGTCGGATCACTAATAAGAGGCGTAGACTCAACTTGACCCGCAGAGAGTTATAGTTCCATCATCGGCGAGACCATCCTATCCGCAACCGCAATGATGGCCTGACTTCTGCAAAACATCACCATCACCACCAGAAGAGCAGAGTGACCATGGATGGCCAATACAATGCCTTGGGAGCGCAAGGCGTCGAAGCACCGTTGCCGCCCGATCAGAAATGGATCTATAGTTTACACCCGGAGTGCCAAGGAGGATGGGTGGCACCTGGCATGTTCAAGAAGAAAACAACATAAAACGTGTGTCACCGCTGTTGGGCAGCCGTGGTTGTAGCGGGCTAGACTTTTGCCCCGACATGATCTCACCACCTCCAGGGCATAGCACAGTGTAACATCCCAACGACCGCCACACCCATAGCCACGCAGACAACTTGTTGGCTAAGCACGCATAGTGACACAACATCGCATGAAAACCCTGGCAATAAACCTCCCCTAAACAAGACGAATAGAGACGATAACTCAACTGATGATGTGATAATGAAGGTAGGGTAATCGGACCCTCCCAATCCCGAAACGTGGCCCTACCCATAGAGTTGGCAACTACGCCGCCTCCGTCCGCTGCAAGTGGCCTTGCTTGCCAGACGGGCTACAACAAGGAGATAGAGAGGGTGTGGGAGACTACCGGCGCATATCGCTATCATTTCGAGTCGTCGACACATAATATTTGAAGATCACAAACTTTCCTCTCAATTTACCACAACCTTAGGAGAAGCCTTCATGCAAATTTTAGGCGTGGTATGGCTAAATTTTTTTAAATAATACATTTTTTTATTGAATTTCACAAATAATACACAAAACGGGCAAATTGCAAATCTGTTGGTCGGTCGGCCGTCAACAGACGAAACACTGCCTTCGTCCGTTCAACGGACGAAACACTGCCTTCGTCCGTTCAACGGTCGACACGCAGCCTTCGTCCGTTCAACGGACGACACACCCCTCCTTTACCAAACAGCTGACAGCATGTGTCGACACACCCCTCCTTTACCAAACAGCTGACAGCATGTGTGTCGTCCGTTGAACGGACGAAGGCTGCGTGTCGTCCGTTGAACGGACGAAGGCAGTGTTTCGTTCGTTGAACGGACGAAACGAGTCTGTCGTCTGTCGAACGGCCGACCGACCAACATATTTGCAATTTGTCCGTTTTGTGTATTATTTGTGCAATTCAATAAAAAAATGTATTATTTAAAAAAAATGACTGGACATGAGAATGTAGTTATTTTCAAAATCAAAAACTTTAAATTGAGCTCGAGATACAGGAAGTCTGTATTTAAAAAATAAAAAACGTTTCTTTTGCACTTTAAAAATTAAAAAAATGCACAAGTACACAATATATTTCTAGTATGTACGTTTAAAGTTTCATCGAATTGTCTTTTGAGATGTGACTTACACAACAAAGAGACAAAAATTGACCTTTTCTTTTGCCTATTTAGAGCCATATTATGTTTTTTCTAGCCAAAAATACAAAGCATTATTCAGCAAAAAATGCAAGTTTGTAGAAAACATTTGGAGAAACTTCAGAATTATTTGACACATTAAATACGATTTTCCATTTTTGTTTCGGAAAAGGTTTCATGAAGTACGTGCTCCATATATATTGCCCTCTTCTTCAAATTTTGTTGTTTAACTAATTTTCGAATGAGACTTTCCTCACTAATATAGAACATGCCTTCACACACAACCGAAATCGTCTGTCACACACGACACTATGCATGGGTGGGTGATGCGTCTCTATGGCGCACACAATTATCTCTCGAAATAGCTTTCGCCCGCTTTATAAATAAAGCACACGGACGAGACCGCTGCTGGGTCAGACAGCACAACGCCCAAAGGACAACCACGAGACCAACGCTGGAGAAAACAACACAACAAAGCCTAAAAATAAAGAAAAACAAGATAAAGAGGAAAAGAAAACAATACCGACACCGCATGCGCGACGAAAACGACGATGTCATGCAACCGCTGCACCCATCGGAGGATGACCACCACACTCCTCATACTCTGACACGCCCCGTACCAAGCAACACCTCCAAGAAGGAAAGCGACGATGTCGACGCTGCTGCTCGGACGAATCCTAAGGTTTCCCCCGGTACGCAATGTAAGCAGGTAGAGGGAACACCCAACGCCCTTCAAGAAGGATGGTGGCACCCGCAGGCGTCACCGCATCGGGGCCGGCAAGGCCGACAGGGATTTCGCCCAGTCCCAACAACCACACCCCCGGGCAAGCCGAAGCACACCACCAACCACGCCGCCCACCAACATGCGCCACCACGATCTTGACAACATCATCGCCGCCACACCACGACACTTCCTACGGGGTCGGATGGACCGAAAGGAGGCAACCGAAGGCACGGGGAAGCGGAACTATCACCACGTGGGAGGGCGCAACCTCCACCGCCAGGGACGGTAACCGACCGGACGCCGCGGTCCAAGCACACCAAGCCACAAGCTACTGGAGGGAGGCAGAAGCTTATCCCCCCGGAGGACTTCCTCACCAATGAAGGGTGCCGGCCGGACGCAACCACAAGAACACACCAGGCCGAAGGCCCGGCCGAGCCCTGGAAGGGTTCGTAAAGTTCTCACGGCCACGCTGCAGCACGAAGAACATCGCCACAGCTACCCCCGAAGAAGCCATAGGTTCGGCCGGGGCGGATGGGCCCGTGAAGCTTTCACCACCGCGCTGCAGAAGGCGTGACATCAGCCCCGCGACCCCCAGCCCAAGACGCTCCGAAATCCATCCAAGACACACCGGTCCGAGCCAGCCCGCTCAAACCCAGATCCGGCCCGAAAGGGCCAGATCTGGGGCGAGCACCGGCCATCGCGGCAGCCCCACCGCCAAGGGAAGCGGCCCCGCCACCATGTCGCCCCAGCCACCGCCGAGGACACCGCCGACCGACCATCAACGCCGCTTGCCAAGGCCCGCGGTGCCCGGGTCGGACCCGCCTGCCCAGATCTGGGCCAAGCAAAGCCCCTGCCTTGGTAGCAACCACGGGCCAGCAGCCCCATGGCGCCGCCGTCACAGCCCAGGCACATCGGGAACCGCCGACCAGCCGCCGCCCAGCGCCGGTGAACCGCCGCCATACCGCCGCCGCCCAGCGCCGGTGAACCGCCGCCGCCCGCGGATCATGCCCCCAGCACGCCCCACGTGCACCACCCGCCGCCGCCTGTCGCACTACTAGGAAACAGGCTGTTAGTGGCGCACCCGAAATGCCCATCCGTGGCGCACCACGGGCCTTGCGCTACGGCTATCTCTCAGCCGTGGCGCACTAGGCAGTGCGCCACAGAAGTTTAGATACAGGCGTGGCGCACATGCCAGTGCGCCACAGAAGTTTGGGCAGGTGCGCCACGCGTATGAAACGATAATCGTGGCGCACTAGGTGCTGTGCGCCACGGATATAAATTTCAAAATTCAAAAAAAAAGCAGCAGATCTGGATCTCGTCGTCAGTGCCGTCGCGCGTCGGTGCAGGTCGCCGTCGTCGCCTCCTCGTCGTCACCTTGTTGTCGTCGTCGGAACTGCAAGGAGGAGGAGGAGAATAGGAGGAAGAGGAGGAGAAGAAGAAGAGGAGGCAAAGGAGGAAGAGGAGGAGAAGAAGAGGAGGAGAAGAAGAGGAGGCAGAGGAGGAAGAGGAGGAGAAGAAGAGGAGGCAGAGGAGGAAGATGAGGAGAAGAAGAGGAGGAGGAGAAGAAGAGAGGGAGGTAGGAAGAGATGGAGGAAGGGAGGTCGACGTCGCCCGTTGTCACTGCGAGGAGGAGGAGAAGGAGGTCGACGTCTCGCCGTCACTGCAAGGAGAGGAGAAGGAGAAGGAAGAAGGGAGAAGGAAGAAGGAAGAAGGAAGAAGGAGAAGGGAAAGGGAGAGGAAGAGGGAAAAGGGGAAGGGAAAAGGGGAAAGGAAAAGGGGAAAGGAAAAGGGAGGAGGGCGGGGTGGGGATTCAAATTTGAATCCCGCCCAAGCTTATCCGTGGCGCACTAGGTGTAGGTGCGCTACGGATAAGTCGCCCTGTTTTTTTTTCTGCAGGAAAAAATGGTTTTTTGACCGTAACTTTTTACTCTTTTCGAATTTTTAAAATCTAAAAAATCGCTAAACGACCTAAAGGGGTTGCAAGCGGATCTGGAATCTCGTTCTGGTCATTTTGGTATATTATACGATTTTTTTCGATATCGTATGCAAAAGTTACGGCCTTTTTACCGTGGCATGACTTTTTTTTGCAAATAAAGTCGAAACTCATTTCTGTTAATTTTAATAGAAGCTATACCACATTACCTACCTAAATATGAAAGAATTTAATTTTTTGAAGTGTTTATCATTTTCGTTTATTTTTTGCAAACCCTAAAAAGACGATCCACGGGGGGGGGGTGGAGTTGGTGCATGCCACTTAGGCGTAGGGCACTAGGGCAGAGTGCCCTACGGCTAAGTTTATACATCTGTGGCGCACTATGCCATGTGCGCCACAGATGTTTGTGGCCGTTTCACAGCAGAGGGGGCGTGCGCTTAGGCGTAGCGCACCCCCCATGTGCGCCACAGATGACACAAACAACCGTGGCGCACATGACTATAGTGCGCTACAGATGTTTGGCGAGCGTCCAACAGGGCCCTGGACCACACACATCTGTGGCGCACTATAGTCACGTGCGCCACGGTTGTTCTAGTTACTAGTAGGGCACTGCCCACAGGTGAGCCACGCCTGTTTTAGCCGTGGGGCACTTCAACCATGTGAGCCACGGATGTGCTGATTACCTATAGCTGTTTTCCTAGTAGTGTCGCGCTGACGCCAGGAGGAGCTGGCCATCGCCGCCCTGCGTCCCGGCGGGAGGAGCAGACTCCGACCCAGACGAGAGGCCCCGCGACCCTCTCCCCCCCACCGGGCAGGAGGACGAAGGCGCCCCGCCGCCGTCGGCACCGGCCTGGCTTCGCCCGGCCGGGCCCCATGGCGGCGGCGAGGGGAGGGAGGAGCCTGCGGGGGGAGGATGGCGGCGCGAGGAGCTAGGGTTTCCCCCGGTCGCCGCGCGGGGGCGACGCGGGAGGAGCGGGGGCTAAGCAAGATTAATCCAGACAAGCGGCGCACACAATTATTGAACTAGTGTACGAAAGGGTTCTACTTCGCACGTGATTTTCTTAAGGCAAGTGTGTGCAAATATGAGGGATTTTACAAAAGATTATTTGCAGTTTTGTGTGTGCCTTTTTAAAAGATTGCAAACAATGTTTGTTATTTCATAGTATATGTTCAACTCCTTTCAGACACAATTATATGTTGTTTGATATTGCACATGTTTTTAACTATAGAACCATGATACATGCAGATATATGCCCTGTTATAGCAGCAACACATAATAGTAGGATATCAATTATATTTACTTTCATTGTTCATACACCATATAAACATGCATTTTGGCATGGATTCAGTGCTAACTATACAAATAAGATACATACACAAAATAGATAATTTAGTTTTCTTGGTTGCGCCTTTGTGTTCGTGAGAGGCTCCAAAAAGGATAATACCGCTACCACCGTCTTTGATGGTTTCAACATGAACACCTTGCAACTGATTCTTTCACTTGTAGTTCTGGATCTGCTTAACAGATGTGCGGTTATTCACTTCCTCAAGTGAAGTGCAATTTTTCACTTCTCAAGGGAATACTGCACATAAATATCATCAATATGAGACTATATATACACATTGAAGCTAAAAAACCAATACAAATCAAATAGTTAGTGGACTTACGTAGAAATGCAACTATAGGAAGTAGATCGTCACCTACATGGAGAAGTGTTCCTGCAACTCGGGGACGAGGCGGACAAATGTCCCCTCGAGAAGTCCACGAGATGAAGGTGATATGAGTACCTTCTAAGAAAATTGCCTAAGAAAATGCTAGAAGATAGAAATTGCCGTGACCTAGCAAACCACTTCATGTTGTAGTAAGCAAGTCATTGATATAACACTTATGGATCACTGTTTCACAAATATTACATCCATCATAGTGCTACAATAAAAACATTGTAGGTCCAAATATTACAAACTTATTATGACAAACCAAAATGTAAAGTGACTTCAAGATCCTCTTCAGGTGCTGCAGAATAAACGGAAGCTAGCGAAGAACGAGGTGACGATGCGCGTGGGAAACGGATCAAAGGTTGATGTGATCGCGGTCGGCACGCTACCCCTTCATCTACCATCGGGATTAGTTTTATACTTAAATAATTGTTATTTGGTGCCTGCGTTAAGCATGAACATTATATCGGGATCTTGTTTATTGCGAGACGGTTACTTGTTTAAGTCCAAGAATAATGGTTGTTCAATTTATATGAGTAATATGTTTTATGCACATGCACCTTTGATAGATGGTCTATTCTTGTTGAATCTCGATAGTGGAAATACACATATTAATAACATTGAGGCTAAACGTTTGAAATCGAGCGATAACTCGACCTATATGTGGCACTGTCGTCTTGGTCACATTGGAGTGAAGCGTATGAAGAAACTCCATTCCGATGGACTTCTTGAATCACTTGATTTCGAATCACTTGATAGATGCAAAGCATGTATGATGGGTAAAATGACTAAGACTCCATTTTCTGGTATGATGGAGCGAGCTACGGACTTATTGGAAATCATACATACCGATGTGTGTGGTCCAATGAGTGTAGCATCGTGCGGTGGTTATCGTTATGTTCTTACCTTCACGGATGACTTGAGTAGATATGGGTATATCTATTTCATGAAACATAAGTCCGAAACTTTCGAGAAGTTTAAGGAATTTCAAAGTGAGGTAGAGAATCAACGTAACAAGAAGATTAAATTTCTACGTTCTGATCGTGGAGGTGAATATCTAAGTTACGAGTTTGGCGAGCATTTGAAGAAATGCGGAATACTTTCGCAGTTGACACCGCCGGGAACACCACAGCGTAATGGTGTGTCCGAATGTCGTAATCGAACTCTCTTAGATATGGTTCGTTCTATGATGTCACTTACAGATTTACCGCTATCATTTTGGGGTTATGCATTAGAAACAGCCGCATTCACTTTAAATAGGGCACCGTCTAAATCCGTTGAAACGACACCGTATGAATTATGGTTTGGGAAAAAACCTAGATTGTCGTTCCTTAAAGTTTGGGGATGCGAAGCCTATGTAAAGAAGTTACAGCCGGACAAGCTTGAACCCAAAGCGGAAAAATGCATCTTCATAGGATACCCGAAGGAAACTATTGGGTATACCTTCTATCATAGATCC
The DNA here is from genome assembly GCA_916181665.1 of Avena sativa. Classification (NCBI taxonomy): domain Eukaryota; kingdom Viridiplantae; phylum Streptophyta; class Magnoliopsida; order Poales; family Poaceae; genus Avena; species Avena sativa. The sequence goes on from OV702283.1 coordinate 314,106,122, forward strand.
GAAGGCAAAATCTTTGTTGCCAAGAATGGATCCTTTCTAGAGAAGGAATTTCTCTCGAAAGAAGTGACTGGAAGGAAAGTAGAACTTGACGAGGTTGTCGAACCTTCTCTCGAAATTGCGAGTAGCGCAGCACCGGAAGAAGTTCCTGTGGTGCCTGCACCAATTAGAGAGGAAGCTAATGATGATGATCATGAAACTTCGGTTGAAGTTGCTATAGAGCCTCGCAGGTCAACGAGAACTCGTACCACTCCAGATTGGTATGATCCCGTTATGAGTGTCATGTTGGTGGACAACACCGATGACCTTGAGACATATGAGGAAGCGATGATGAGCCCAGATTCCAATAAATGGCAAGAAGCCATGAAATCCGAGATTGGATCCTGTTGCCTGCCAAAACCCACCGGCGAGCAGCGACGAGCAACACGAAGAGCCGGGAGGCTCCCAGAACTGCTGGTGGGCCCTGGTCCCTCGGGCAACGGCCCGCAAAACTCCGGCACACGTCCTGGCTGGTGCAAGGGCGTGCCACCTGACCTGTACCTGGTCAGGAAGGTGATGGATTGCTTCGATTGGTTTCCTGCATGGCAAACAAACATACGTAAAATTCGAGCCGCGACCGGCTCCCAGGTTTCCCTGTGAATCGGCTCCTGGAGCCGATTATCCCATGGTTCTGCATTAGATCTATGATAACATGGGGTTTTGCTTCATCAATACAAGTTAAATCGATCTACGACAGTTTAACGTTTTCACCACGTAATTGGAACATCCTACACGTAATTGAGCCTGGTAAATACAAAATATGATAGAAAACTAACCCTAGAGAAGGCCTAACAACCGACGTAAAGTCAATTCCCGGAACAACTCCTCTCGAATTAGCAAACCATATCCTCACGTACTACTGGATCGTTCAACCCGTTTGCAAGGCCTGACTACGTGGATATCAAACTAAACCTTGGAAAACAAGGCAAAACTATAACGGATCGAATCGACTGAATAAAGATCAAGCAAGATGCTACCCTTACACCCGGGAAAAGGTGCAACGGCAGCGAGATAACTAGAGGCAGCATAACTAAACAATCATAGCAAAAAGCACCGATGCTAGCCCAAACAAATCTATGATAATAGTATTACTCGCCATCAACAAGGCTTCAGTACGAGTAACACCAAATAACGCATAAGCAGATACTGCCTAGATCGCAAGATGCGATCTAGGCAGCATGACACTTACCCGAGAAAAACCCTAGAAACAAGGGGTGGCGATGCGCCGAGATTGTGTTTGTTGCGAACGTGATCGTCCTCCTTTTCTCAATAACCTTAGGTACATATTTATAGTCCGGAGACTTTCTATATTTGGAATAACCCTAACAACTCTATCTCTTACTTAAACCGAAACGGAACCTACTACAATATAAGATACACGGGCAATTTAGCCCAAATCCACGTACAAGGCCGATTCAACAACACGTTGCATATATGTATCTTCCAAGCCCATCTTGATTACGGCCCATCTCCTCCTTTGGCCAAAATATGGCGATAACACATGCCCCCCTGGTTTTGGCAATAATAATTCCAAAACCACTCTGCTGATGTTTTTTTCTTCCCCCTTTTTTTTATATATCGGGTTACGCGTTGCAGAGCAGGATCGTCACGCCACCCCCCTCATCATGATGCCCTGTCTTCTCAACTCCTCCGCAGTGCATGATTTGACCGTTTTGGCACCACATTATGGAAACTGCTATGGCATTGAACCGTCTCCCACTATTCCCCTTATTTAAATTCATCTGAGCAGTTTGCAGCCCCCATCTTCCTCCATTAGCCAAAAAACCCTCTTCTTCCGCTGAAAAAACCCTCTTCCTCCGCCATGGCCTCCTCTTCTTCCTCCAAATCATCTGCCCTTTCTTCCCAATCTTCCAACACGATGAGCAACCGAGAGCCGACGCCGGAGCACCCGCCAATGGCGGCGTACGAGGCTCTCGCCCCACAATGGTGGGACGAGAGGGACTGGGACTTCGCCGCCTGGTCGGAGGACGATGAGTCCCTGACCGACGGCGAGGAGGGCCTCCAGTTCCTTGTCGACGGGGAACTGGAGGTGGAGAGCTCCGACGACGCCTGGTCCTGGGATGGCGTCGAATCCTCCGACGAGGAGGAGGAAGCGGAGGAGGACACCTCCTCCGATGAATACCCGCCGGTGAAGCGCTTCCGCGCCGGGTCCAGCGAGGACACCGAAGACGACGACGAGGACGAGGAGGCCCCCGCTGACATCCTCAGCAGCAGCGACGAAGACGACGCCGGCAGCAGCGCTGATGACAGCGAGGACGACGACGGCGAGGACAGCGGCGACGACACCGGCCTCTAGATTAGGAACTAGTAGTAGTAGTACTAGCAGTAGATTTCCTTTTGTAAGAAATCGGCTCTATTGTAAACAATCGTCTTTTGAATCAATCGTCTTTTGAATCAACAAAGATTGCTTTTCCAATTCGCTTTTGCCGATAGTCAAAATAGGTCAACGTTCCAGAAGCCGATAGCAACGTATCGGCTTTCACCATACTAGCTCATATAGTCAACCAAGTCAAAGCCCAACGAGCCGATGGTAACACATCGACTTTCCCCACAAACGTTGACAAGGTCAAATTTGGTCACATATTTAGACAAATCTGAGCGGCCACTCTCCAACTTCAAACGGTAGCCTGCGACCCTCTTCAAAAAGGCTAGACCAGATCTCCAATTTCCTCACCGCATAGATCGAGCTTACAGCGACAAGAACCCTCGATCCCCAATCGCATAGATCCATCTCCGCCGGCAAACCAGATGGCGGAATCGTCCAATACCAGCGCAGCGGTCTCTGGTCTGAAGGTACGCCTGCTCCTCGCAGTCTGAACACGGTGTTAGAATTAATAGCAAACACCTGAATTAATGCTTTATTCCACCATTAAATTTTTTAGGTTTCAGACATCCTGCTGCCGCATCCTTCTCTCCCAAATTCTCTCTGTCTTGGCCCCCGTACAGAATTTAGTCCTGCCCATCTGATCTCTTGCGAGGCAAACAGAATCCCCTTCGTAAGCCAAAACCTAGATTTGAATTCTTGGGCCGACTGCTTGCGAGCCTGGCCTAATCTTCCTGAACATTGGGTCTCTTGGTTCATCAGGGTAGCCAAAACTTACCAATCTCAATGGGAAACCACGGGAATAGCTGATGCCTTGCATTTGTCATTGTCTCCCCTGGAGAAACATGAAAATCTTCTAAAAACCATCGGCTATTTCTGGTCCGATGCTCTGAACTGCTTCATGTTTGGTCATGGCCCCATGACACCAACTCTGTTAGACGTGGTGATGATTACTGGTCTGGACGTTACATCACCCAGCCCCACTGCTTTTAAGCTGACAAAGGTCCCCTACAAGCTTTCTTCCAAAACAGACTGCACGAACTGGGGTGCCTATCTTCAAAAACACATGAAAACTAAAGGCCCTGTCACAGAGAAAGAACACACGGCTTTCCTCAACTTCTGGCTGGAACATTTCATATTCTGTGGCCCTTCCCTGGCTCCAACCAAGAATTACCTCTCCTTGGCCTACGAACTTGCCAAAGGCACTCAACTTGGCATCGGCAAACTGTTCCTTGGAGAAGTCTATCGATATCTCCAGTTGATGTCTGTCAAATTATTCTCCGGCCTAGCAGTCAAAACATGAGGTCCTTGGTGGTTCATTCAGCTATGGGCTCAGCTGTATTTTCAAAACCATGTCCCAAAATTCCCCCTTTTGGCGAGTTGCACCTTCCCAAATGTCAAAGGGAAGCAGATCCGATGCACCAGCTATGGCCAAGCTCTGTACAGACTGCCAGGTAGCAAACTGATCCTTCAGGAAGCATCCAAATGGTTCAGCATTTTCTTTCAAGGCCTGGATAATCCTATCTTCTTTCCTTACACGGAAGAATCGGAACATTTTGAAAATCCAATCTCCTTCAGGCTAGACAACTTTGCCGATGACACCAACACTCGGCAGCTATTTTCCACTGTGATCCGTCCCTGCTTTCTTCCAGTTGGCATGAGCACATCCAATAGAATAATCAAGCCTGGATATGAATTCTACCAGCCAGTCGTAGTGGCTCGGCAATTTGGCCTTGGACAAGTACCTCCCCATTTCTTTCTACACCATCTTACAGAGAGCAGAGCTGACCTGCCCGATCCTCTCACCAGTCAAAGGTGTTATTCCTTCTTTGATGCTCTGACCATCCCAATTCCCAACAACCTCATCTTTACTTCATCAACCGATGGTTTTGAGAACTGGTGGTCGATGTGGAAGACTCATGCCTTCAGGAGAGCTCTGGGACCGTTGCTGGAACAGCTTGATGCTGAATATGATATCCCTGTAGAACAGGTACTATTACTTGTAAATTTTCTTGATGCAACTCACAAATGATTCCTCTAATATCCCGCTCTGCCTCCTTGCAGCGACAAGATGGTCCTGAACCTACACACGATGATGGCTCCCCCTTCGAATTCTTCCCACCAGCTCCTGTGGTCCTTTTCTGCAAAAATTCGCCACCTTTTAAAAAGGTCGTGATGCAGAACCAGCCGATATCACCACAATCGGCTTCCAAGATCCAAGCCACTTATGGGTCAGCCGCCTCTCGAGTTCCAACTAAAACAAGAACGATGGTGAGGAAGGTAGCTGCCAGGAAGACCTCGAGGCGCCGGAGCCCTTCTCCAGAAAGTTCGCATGTACGCTGATCCATGCCTTGGTTGATCTCTTTCGTCCTTGCAAACATGCTCGTGCTTACTAGCTCTCCTTTCTTACAGGCTTCCGTCGAAGACACCTCCAGCGAGGACACACAATCCGATCGAGGAGAATTGGGTCCAACAGCCTCTGAGAGGACCATCACACCGAGTCAACCAGATTTGCCACAATCGGCTCCCAGGAAAAGGCCAGTTCCCGAACCTGCTGCCCCCCGAGCATCAGTCGAGGCGGGGCCAGTCGTGAGCCCCAAAAGGGCTCGCAAGGGACTGCAAACTTCTTCGTCGAGCCAGGAGGTTTCACAACATCACCCTTCATGCTTTTACCAATTGTTTTTTTATCTGCCGATTCATCACTATTTACATCGGCAAGCACCTTCCATGCAGGCGACTGACACTCCTAGTGGGAAAGCCGGGGCAGCGCCGATGTCTCTCGCAAGGCCGGATCTAGCAATCCCTGACGGTGTAGATGAAATGGTTACCACTTTAGTCGAGCCCCCAGTGACAACACACAAGCCGATTGCCTCGTCATCTGCTGCCCCCTTGATCTTAGGAGAGGTACGTTCGCCTCGTTCGGCTCATCCTTCCATGTTAGATGCATACTGACGCCATTTCGGCCTGCCAGGGTTGTGATATTTCAGGCCTGCTGACGTTCGACCCTGAATCCATCGAACCAACTCTCCCTGTTGCCAACGATGAACCACGAGCAAGGGCTGTTCGACCTCAATTCCAGCGCCTCAAAGCCTTGCTGTCCTCCCCGATCGAGAAGTTGATCGAGGGTTCTGAAGAGGTGAAGAGTGTTCTTGCTGAAATCAAGGACCAACTCCCAGTAGCATTGCAGGTGAAGCTCTGGCCAGTTGTAACTCTGTCTTTCTACGGGTCAAGGGTGAAGTTGGCTCGCGAGAGGATTAATCTGCGCCGCGCCCAACTCCCACTGAAGGCCAACATTGCAGACAAATGTCAGCAGCTCAACGAGAAAAAGGTGACTCTGGATGCCAAAACGGACACCTCTGTCAGCACCGCCGAGCTTGCATCCTTGAAAAAGGAACTGGGAGATCTTGAAGAGAAGGTCCGGGCGACTAAACAGCTCATCCGTGACAAGGAAGCATTCATCGCCCGCTCTCAAGACGAAGCGGAAGGCCTCAGAGCTCAACTGAAGACTGATCTGGCGGAAATACGTGCCCTGAACAAGCAGCTAGTGATGGGCAAGGACGAAGATGACGAAGCCGAAATCGCTGAGGTGGATCGTGTCCGCGCTGACGCCCTCCACGCCTTCGAGGCATTCCTTCAGTAGCTTCTTCACGTAAACTGACACCTGTTCGTAGCAGTTTGAACCTCTAGAGTCGATGGCTGTGCATCGGCTGTATTTTTTTTTATTGGCCGATTTCATGTATCGGCCCCCATATTTCACTGTCCATCATCCCACATGCTTGGGAAATATTTCTTGAGGTGCTGACCGTTGACAGCCACTGGGAATTTCACGCCGTCTAGCTCCTCAAGCATGTACGCGTTCCCTCTTAAAACTTGATCAACCCTGTATGGCCCGTGCCAATTTGGGGACCATTTACCGTATGCTGCATCCTTAGTTCCCAATGGCAATACAGCTTCCCATACGAGATCGCCAACGTGGAACTCCTTTGGTCTCACCTTCTTATTATATGCACGAGCTACCTTGGCCTTGTTCTCTTTGATTTTCTCAAGCGACCACAGCCTAAGCTCAGTTAAATCCTCGACACTGTCACTCATCAGGGCCGTATATTCTTCAGTTGTTAGATCGTTCTGAAAAGTGACACGTCTCGATCCAGCCGTAATTTCCCAGGGCAATACGACTTCTTGTCCATAGACTAGATGGTATGGCGAGGTTTTTATCGCTCCATGACATGACATGCGATAAGCCCATAAAGCCTCTGACAAAACCTCGTGCCAACGCCTAGGGTGCTCATTGATCTTCCTCTTGATCAGCTTGATAAGGCTCTGGTTGGACGCTTCAGCTTGCCCATTTGCTTGAGCATAGTATGGAGATGATCGGATCAGCTTAATTCCCGTGTCCTCACAGAACTCTCTAAACTCGTAAGAAGTGAAGACCGAACCTCCATCGGTCGTGATCGTTTGGGGAATCCCAAATCTATGAATGACATGTTCCTTCACAAAATCGATAACAGCCTTCGAGCTCACTGACTTCATAGGGACGGCTTCCACCCATTTAGTGAAATAATCCGTAATGGCCAAAATCCACATGTGGCCTTTGCTTGATGGAGGATTGATCTTGCCAATCATATCCATGCCCCAACCTCGGAATGGCCAAGGCTTGATGATGGGGTTCATTGCTGACGCGGGTACCGTCTGAATTTTTCCAAATTTCTGACATGCTTGACACCCTTTGTAGTACTTAAAGCAGTCCTCAAGCATGGTGGGCCAATAAAACCCTGATCGCCTGATCAACCATTTCATCTTGTGAGCCGATTGGTGAGTTCCACAGGCGCCTTCGTGTACCTCGTGTAGGAGCCGATTGGCCTCGGTTGGTCCCAGACATTTGAGCAGTAACCCTTCCAGAGTCCTGTAGAACATGTCGTCTCCGATAAGCACATACTTCATGGCCTTGTACCTTATCCGTTTAGGTGCCCCCCGAGCCGAATCTTTCAAGTAATTGAAGATATCAGCTCTCCAGTCGTCCGCCTCCAGGAACTGTACTTGAACATCAGTTCCCTCTGCTACGTCCTTGTAGCCTGAAGCCATTTGTGCGAGATCATTCGCCTCTGTATTCTGCGATCGCGGGATCCAGTTAAAGTTTATGTACCGGAACTGTGCCATGAGCTCACGGCATCGTAACCATAATGGGAAGAGCGACTCGCTCTCACACTTGTATTCCTCCATGAGTTGGGAAATCACCAATTTGGAGTCTCCAAAAATTTCCACTGCCTCTGCTCCAGCTTCGATGAGCAACTCCATTCCCTTGCGTATCGCCTCATACTCGGCGACGTTGTTGGTGCGAGGGGTAGCTAGCCTGATGGAGAAGGAATACGTTGCCCCCCGGGGCGACACGAGTAGAATGCCAATGCCGCAACCATCATCACAAACCGATCCATCGAAAAACATAGCCCACACTCGTATCGACAGCGCTGCTATATCAGTGTTGATCCTTTCAGCAATAAGGTCGGCCAGTGCCTGACCCTTAACCGCTTTCGCGGGTTGATACCGGATATCAAATTCCGATAATGCAAACATCCATTTGCCGAGTCGGCCTTTCAACATAGGAGCCGACAGCATGTGTTTTATGACATCTGATTTGCATATAATGATAATCTCTGCTGAGAGCAATATGTGGCGCAGCTTGGTGCAGGTGAAAAACAGGCAGATGCACAACTTATCGATCTCAGGATACCTTGTCTCTGCATCCAGCATCCTTCTGCTGATGTAAAACACAACTCGCTCTAGACCATCATAAACCTGCACCACCACCGAGGCGATGGACGTGTCAGCTACTGACAAGTAAATGTAGAATGGCCTATCCGGCTGGGGTGGAACCAATACTGGCGGCTTCGTTAGATATTCTTTGATCTCGTCGAAGGCTCGTTGTTGTTCTGTCCCCCAGCGGAACTCTTCATCAGATTTAATTTTCACCAGTCCCATGAACGGCTCTATTCTTCCTGACAGATTGGAGATGAATCTTCTGACGAAGTTGATCTTGCCGATGAGAGACTGCAGTTCTTTCTTCGTGGTAGGTGGCTTCATTGTTCGCACTGCCTCCTGACTTTTCAGGCCGATCTCAATTCTGCGTTCATGGACCAGGAAACCCAAGAACTGACCGGCCGTCACCCCGAAGGCACACTTCTTTGGATTCATTCGTAGCCCGAATTTCCTTGTTCGGTCCAGGACGCGTCGCAGATCGTCCAAGTGTCCTTGTACTGAAGCTGACTTGACCACCACGTCATCGATATAAATTTCCACCAGCTTGCCGATCAGATCATGGAAGATGTAATTCATGGCTCTTTGGTATGTGGCGCCGGCATTCTTCAGTCCAAACGTCATGACTACATATTCAAACAACCCCACCGAACCTGGGACTCTGAATGCAGTCTTGTGTATGTCTTCCGGAGCCATAAAAATTTGGTTGTAACCGGCATTGCCATCCATGAAGCTCAAAACCTTATGACCAGCAGCTGCGTTGATTAATGTCTCTGCTACCGGCATCGGATACTCATCCTTCGGAGTAGCTCTATTGAGATCCCGAAAATCTATGGCAACACGCCAGCGGCCATCCTTTTTCTCTACAGGTACGATACTAGAAATCCACTCAGCATACCTGCATGGCCTGATTAACTTGGCTGTCAACATTTTCTCGATCTCCTTCTTGACTTCTTTCAAAATTTCGGCCTTCATCTGTCGTGCTCGCTGCTGGAACGGCCGAAACCCTTTTTTAAGCGGGAGTCGATGCTTCAATGATGCTCCTGTCTAACCCGGGCATCTCTGTATAGTCCCAGGCAAAGCAATCTGGATACTCTTTCAACAAAGCTATCATCGGACCCCGCAGATTTGGATCTAACTTCTTGCTGATAAATGTTGGTCGTGGCTTATCCCCAGGACCGATGTCAATCTCCTCTAGCTCATCAGCGGAGGTAAACCCATACCCTAGCTTTCCGTCACCTGCTAAATCGATGCTAAACACGGGGCAAACAGTTGGTGAGGATAACAAAGGAAATTTGGGCCGATTGCCGGAATCGGCCCACTTTTTGATTGCATTAGTCAAGGAAGGTTTACAACTTATCTGTGCTCTACAATGGCAGGGGACCTCCCTACTACGACTGCATGACCTGTTTGTCGTAAGATTGCTGCTTTTTATTTTTTGTGGCCGATCGCAGGGATCGGCCATACCACGTACGATCGTGGACTTTGCTACTCTGTCGGGCCAGTGGATAAGACCAGCCTCACCCCGTTTTTTGTAGCTTCAATGCGCTCACAGCCGTCTAGACTGACTCCAGAGATCGGCTCTTGGTCTCCTGCCTCCCAGATGTTCATGCCAGCTATGGAGATCTCGATCGAATCATCTGCATGAATGACCTCCACTTCATCTCCATCCCATTGTATCAGGCACTGGTGCATCGTGGATGGAATGCAGCAGTTGGCGTGAATCCAATCCCTCCCCAGCAAGACGGCGTAGGTGCTTTTGCTGTCAACGATGAAGAATGACGTAGAGATGGTTTTTCTGCCCACGGTCAGGTCCACATTCAGAACGCCTTGCGTCTCTGAAGTTTGGCCGTTGAAGTCGCTTAACGTGACGTTGGTTTTGATCAGATCTGCAGTGGAGCGTCCCAAACGCCGTAGCATGGAGTATGGCATTATATTGACTGCCGCTCCGGTGTCAACCAACATCTTTCGGACAGGCTGCCCATTGATATAACCTCGCAGGTATAGGGCTTTCAGATGTTTGTAGCCCTTCTCTTGTGGCTTTTCAAAGATAACCGGCCGTGGGCCGCAGTCAAACTGTGCCACTGGTAGTTCTTTGGCTCTTGGAGCGCAAAACTCTGACGGAAGTGTGAACACCATGTTTGTGCCAGCCGATGTCTTTGCATCGGCTTTTACTGGTTTGGGGCGCCACTCTTTCCTTTTCAGACGAGCCTCTGTTTCCAAGGTTTGCCGAACTTTCACGGCCAGATCGGGCCGTGCTTTCCTTAAAGCGTGGAGGTACTGCGCTTCGGCTTCCTCCAAGTTACGTAGCCGCTGAACTCGACGCTTTTGGGTGTGCCTGAGTCCATCGGGGCACCACCTTGGGCGGTGATATCTGTCTTCTTCTCTTCCACCCATTGGCTCCTCGAGGTATTTTGCTCGAGGAGGGAGAGGCCCTAGGCGCTTGAACACTGAGACTGGACCTGTGTCGTCCTTCTGCTGTCCACATTCCGGACAGTTGTCGATCGTAGGCAATCGGCTCATTCCCGCGTCCCAGCAATACTTGAAGAAAGGACAATCCCAATGTTTATCCACGCCTTCTTTTTCCTTTGACTTTTTACGAGCGAGGTGCTCATATCCTTCATCATCTCTACCGTGCCGGCGACGTCGGTCATACTGATGCTCATACTTGTTAAGGAGGTGCGTGGAGTGTGGCTTCTGATATCGCACGCTTCTCACTTGCTCCTCGGTTAAATACCGCCTGTCATCATAACGGGGCCGGTCACGTGGACCGGCCTCCTCTCTTTCTTTGCCCCGAGAGCGACCGTCTTCCTCCTTATATGTGCCATGGTGGTACACAGGTCCTGCCATATTAACATCGAACGAGAAATCCAACTGACGCCTCGTGGAGTGGCTGTGTTCTACCATGTTGACGCCGGGAAATGGGTTTGTGTCTACTTTCATGGCGAATTGCCCAAGGATCAGACGGCCCTGTTCTATCGCCGTTTGGATCTGGCGACGTAGCTCTTTGCAGTCATTGGTGGTGTGGGTGAACGAGTGATGCCACTTGCAGTATGGTCTCCCGTTCATCTCTTGAGCCGTAGGGATTTTGTGGCCTTCGGGTAACTTCAGCTGCTTTTCTTTCAGCAGTAAATCGAATATCTGCTCAGCTTTGCTCACGTCGAAGTCGAACCCTTTTGCAGGCCCTTGCTGTTTTACCCATTTGCAGGACACAGGATCTGCCCCCCGAGCCCATTCAGCCACGGCCACCTCCTGGTCTTGTGTAGGATCCTCTTCTTCTGTATCGACCAGGCCTATCAGACGTTTGAACTTGTCTTGGTACAACTCAGGGTGGCGCTGTTCATACATTGTCAGCTTCTGGGCCATGTGCGCCAATGAATTGTACTCTACTTGGAAAGCCAGATCTTTGATAGGTGCCGAGAGACCCAACACTGCCAGCTCGACTGCTTCTTTCTCAGTTAAACGAGCCGAATAACATCGGTTCTTGATAGTCCTGAAACGTTGAATGTACTCAGCTACCGTTTCTCCCCGCTTTTGCCGCACCTGCGCCAGATCTGCAATGCCAGCCTCGGTAGCTTCTGAATGATACTGAATGTGGAACTGTTCTTCCAGTTGCTTCCAGGTCTGGATCGAATCCGGTGGCAACGAGGTGTACCACCCAAAAGCTGGTCCTGTCAGAGATTGCGCAAAGAACCTTACGCGTAACTGATCCGATGCTGAAATCATGCCTAACTGTGCCAGGTATCGGCTCACGTGCTCGATCGAGCTCGACCCTTCTGATCCGCTAAACCTTAAGAACTCAGGGAGCCGATACTTGGGTGGCAGCGGAATTAGATCAAACTCGTTTGGGTACGGCTTAGAATAGCCGATTGTCCTTCTCTTCGGCACGAAGCCGAACTGGTCTCTCAAGATGGTACGGATTTGCTCCACCGTTTGAGCTGCAGGGGCTAAATTCTCAGAACTCGCTCCGGTGGCGTACTTGGCTAGCCATGCCTGTTTATCAGCGTCCATCCCAGACATCCCTGCTCCGGAAATACCTGCCCCCGAAGCCCCTGCTCCAGAAACTCCTGCCCCAGAAATCCCTGCAGTTGCCACCTGGTTCGTGCGCGGCAGGCTATTGCAGTCCGGCACGTAGGTGCACACATATCCATGTGGAATCTCTTTAGGTGGTTCAAACAGGAATTGGCAATCGCCAGGGTCACCTCCAACCTTGTAGACAACGTACGCCGGTGCCCCTGGTGGCTCCGGAGCTGCAAGCGTGAATGGCAGCTGTGGCCTGGTTTGGAGCGGTCTTTCTCCCTGGTGAGTCCCTAGAGTAGGCCCCGACGGAGAGTACTGATGTTTCATGATCTCCTGAACTACGCAAACCGCGACACGCTCGAAAGCGTTCACTAGGCTCTCAGAATGGCGATGAAGAGAATGAGCCACCATGTAATTGACTTCCTGTCGCAGAGCTCTGGTGCGCTCCTCTGAAGGAACAGACAGATCCACCTCGTCAAGAGCACCTTCGGGTGAGAACCCTTTCCACTTGATGCCATGCTTACGGGTCCTCTCAAAAGAGTCGATGAGATCGGCTTCGAAGAGAGCTTTGATATCATCATACTTCGCCTTGTGCTCCTCAGGCAGATCGTCGTACGTGACCGGTCTGTTCTCCATCGCAGCGTCGGATGTTGATGTAGACGTTGTTGAATGTCCCACCGGGCGTGCCAGAATGTGTTGCCTGCCAAAACCCACCGGCGAGCAGCGACGAGCAACACGAAGAGCCGGGAGGCTCCCAGAACTGCTGGTGGGCCCTGGTCCCTCGGGCAACGGCCCGCAAAACTCCGGCACACGTCCTGGCTGGTGCAAGGGCGTGCCACCTGACCTGTACCTGGTTAGGAAGGTGATGGATTGCTTCGATTGGTTTCCTGCATGGCAAACAAACATACGTAAAATTCGAGCCGCGACCGGCTCCCAGGTTTCCCTGTGAATCGGCTCCTGGAGCCGATTATCCCATGGTTCTGCATTAGATCTATGATAACATGGGGTTTTGCTTCATCAATACAAGTTAAATCGATCTACGATAGTTTAACGTTTTCACCACGTAATTGGAACATCCTACACGTAATTGAGCCTGATAAATACAAAAGATGATAGAAAACTAACCCTAGAGAAGGCCTAACAACCGACGTAAAGTCAATTCCCGGAACAACTCCTCTCGAATTAGCAAACCATATCCTCACGTACTACTGGATCGTTCAACCCGTTTGCAAGGCCTGACTACGTGGATATCAAACTAAACCTTGGAAAACAAGGCAAAACTATAACGGATCGAATCGACTGAATAAAGATCAAGCAAGATGCTACCCTTACACCCGGGAAAAGGTGCAACGGCAGCGAGATAACTAGAGGCAGCATAACTAAACAATCATAGCAAAACGCACCGATGCTAGCCCAAACAAATCTATGATAATATTATTACTCGCCATCAACAAGGCTTCAGTACGAGTAACACTAAATAACGCATAAGCAGATACTGCCTAGATCGCAAGATGCGATCTAGGCAGCATGACACTTACCCGAGAAAAACCCTAGAAACAAGGGGTGGCGATGCGCCAAGATTGTGTTTGTTGCGAACGTGATCGTCCTCCTTTTCTCAATAACCTTAGGTACATATTTATAGTCCGGAGACTTTCTATCTTTGGAATAACCCTAACAACTCTATCTCTTACTTAAACCGAAACGGAACCTACTACAATATAAGATACACGGGCAATTTAGCCCAAATCCACGTACAAGGCCGATTCAACAACACGTTGCATATATGTATCTTCCAAGCCCATCTTGATTACGGCCCATCTCCTCCTTTGGCCAAAATATGGCGATAACAGATCCATGTACGAAAACCAAGTATGGACTTTGGTGGACTTACCAGATGGCCGGAAGGCTGTCGAGAACAAATGGATTTTCAAGAAGAAAACAGATGCTGATGGTAATGTTACTGTCTATAAAGCTCGACTTGTCGCAAAAGGGTTTCGACAAATTCAAGGAGTTGACTACGATGAGACTTTCTCACCAGTAGCGAAGCTAAAGTCTGTGAGGATTATGTTAGCAACCGCTGCATATTATGATTATGAGATATGGCAGATGGATGTCAAAACAGCATTCCTCAATGGAGACATTGATGAAGAGTTGTATATGATGCAACCCAAAGGTTTTGTCGATCCTAAAGATGCTAACAAGGTATGCAAACTTCAACGGTCCATCTATGGATTGAAGCAAGCATCCCGAAGTTGGAATCAACGTTTTGATAAGGTGATCAAAAGTTTTGGTTTTATACAAACTTATGGAGAAGCTTGTATTTACAAGAAAGTGAGTGGGAGCTCTGTAGCATTCTTAATACTATATGTGGATGACATATTGTTGATTGGGAATGATGTAGACCTTCTTAATAGTGTCAAGGAATATTTGAATAATAGTTTTTCAATGAAGGATCTTGGCGAAGTAGCTTACATATTAGGCATAAAGATTTATAGAGATAGATCGAAACGCCAAATATCATTGTCACAAAGTACATATTTGGACATAGTTCTAAAGAGGTTTGGAATGGAAGATAGCAAGAAAGGGTTCTTGCCCATGTTGCCCAATACGACCTTGAGTAAAACTCAAAGTCCGACATCGGCAGAAGATAGAGAAAGGATGAGTAAGACTCCCTATGCCTCAGCCATAGGATCTCTAATGTATGCCATGCTATGTACTAGACCCGACATTGCATATGTTGTTAGTTTAACTAGCAGATATCAAAGTGATCCAGGAGTGGATCATTGGACAGCGGTCAAAAACATCCTTAAGTACTTGAGTAGAACTAAGGATATGGTTCTTTCTTATGGAGGTGATGAACAGCTCGTTGTTAATGGTTACACCGATGCTAGTTGGAACACCGATCCGGATGATTCTAAATCACAATCTGGATACGTATTTATTTTGAATGGTGCAGCAGTTAGCTGGAGGAGTGCAAAGCAAAGCGTTGTGGCGAGATCTTCAACTGAATCGGAATACATGGCTGCTTCGGAGGCTTCACAAGAAGCGATATGGATGAAAGAGTTCATTATAGAGCTGGGTGTGGTTCCTAGTGCGCTGGACCCAATGTCTATCTACTGTGATAACATGGGCGCCATAACCAATGCGCAAGAACCAAGGTCACACAAGAAGCTGAAGCACATCAAGCTACGTTTTCACGCTATTCGAGAACATATCCAAGATGGGGATATAAAGATTTGCAAAGTACACACAGATCTGAATGTGGCGGATCCGTTGACTAAACCTCTCCCGAGGGCAAAACATGACCAGCACCAAACTGCCATGGGTGTTCGGTATATTACCATGTAATCTAGATTAGATGACTCTAGTGCAAGTGGGAGACTGTTGGAGATATGCCCTAGAGGCAATAATAAATGTAGTTATTATTATATCTTTGTGTTTATGATAAATATTTACATTCATGCTATAATAGTATTAACAAGGAAACATTAATACTTGTGTGATTTGTAAACTTAATTTGAAGTCCCTAGTAAAGCCTCTATATAATACTAGCTTGTTGGTTAATAAATGATTGTGGTTTCCCTATCATGAACATTGAGATGTTATTAACAACAAGATCATATTGTTAGGAGAATGATATGGTGGACATACTTCTATAGATAAGCGTAGCATAAATATCAAGTCATTTTAATAGTTCAATTGCTATATGCTTTCTGATACATAGTAATCTAATTCCTTCGACCATGAGATCATGCATATCACCTTTACCGGATGGATGCTTTGATGACATCAAACACCACACCGTAACTGGGTGGCTATAAAGGTGGCATTGAGTGTTCGGAAAGTATTGGTTGAAACACATGGATCAAGAGTGGGATTTGTCCATCCATATGACGGATAGATATACTCTGGGCCCTCTCGGTGAAATGTCATCCAATTAGCTTGCAAGCATGTGACTGGCTCACAAGGGATCACATATCACGGGAACGAGAAAAGAGTACTTATCGGTAACGAGGTTGAACTAGGTATGCAGAGATACCGATGATCATAACCTCGGATAAGTAAACTATCGTGAGACAAAGGGAAATTGATATCGTATGTAAGTGGTTCATTCGATCACAAAGTAATCGTAGAAATATGTGGGAGCCATATGAATTTCCAGATTCCTCTATTGGTTATTGTTCGGAGAAGTGTCTCGATCATGTCCGCATAATTCACGAACCGTAGGGAGACACACTTAAGGATTCGACGTTGTTTGAGTAGTTATGGAATGATGAGAAAGAGACCGAATGTTGTTCGGAGTCTCGAATGGGATTCGTGATATCACGAGGAGATCCGAAATGGTCCGGAGAATAAGATTCATATAAGGAAAGTCCCGTTTCGGAGTTGGGGAATGGTTCCGGTGTTTTCATCGGGAATGTTCTAGAAGGTTCCGGAATGTCCGACACTCCGGGGGGGAAGGGTACATGAATGTGTTATATCAAGTTGGTATGGTTGCATCATGTACTCGGTGTCATCGCTGATCAAAATAGAGGGTTTATTCAAATCCTAGTTTGAAAAGTCAAACGGCTAGTTTGAAAGTCAAACGACAGTTTTTGGAAAGAGGAGGAGGAGTGGGAAACCGAGTTGGGGAGGAGTTCCCTCCTCTAACCGGCGGCGCCCACCCAAGCCGAGTTGGGGAGGGACTCCTCTCCCTCCCCTTGGCCGGCCGGCCCCCTCCACCTATATAAGGAGGGGCAGGGCTCCCCTCCTTGACACACAACTTCCACGCCTCAAACCCTAGCAGCTGCTGCCCACCATAGCCGCCGCCGCCCCCTAGGGTTTCTCCCCTAGCCGCCGACTTGGGAACCTCCAAGCCCTAGCCGCCGGCTCTAGCACCTCTTCCTCGGCGTGTCTAAACCCTAGATCGTCGAGGGACTCTCTCATACTCCACCATACTCGCTCCGGCTTAAGGCGAAGCCCTGCGAGATCTCCCCTTTACTTCCGGTACCACGCCGTTGTGCTGCCGGAATTGCGAGGAGAGTGCTACAACCTCCGCTGCCTGCTGGAACAAGGGAGAGGAAGGTCTTCGTCGAGTACCGAACGTGTGATCGACTGCGGGAGCACTGCCGGAACGCAGCGCCGGAAGGATCGTCTACGCGATCTTGAGATCGGGAAGAGTACGACTACATCACCCACGAGAATCCGCTCTCGTTAAACACTTTGGAATCTTCGAGGGTGAGTTATTCTATCGACTCGTTGCTACAATCTAGTAGATAGATCTTGGCTTGTTTGTTTGTATGCGGTAGAAATTTTTTGTTTTCCATGCTACGAATCCCTACACAATATGCAAGAAAACCATGCCCAATGGCATGTGGAAAGATCAAACACGAAGAAGGTGAACTCCATCACACCTCAAGAGAATGAAGAACTCAATGCTAAGTTGGATGATCTTATAATAGCCATTAAAGGTAAGGAAACCACGGTAAGAACTACTCCTGAACTAACTATTGAAGAAGTAGACTTTATAGCTCATAGTGATTATAACCCTGCTTGGAAGAAGAAATACAATCCAAACTTTCAGAAACATTATTCTAGCCCAATAGGTAGCTATAATAATAATATGGCATCAAGCAATACTAGTCTCCAAGAAACTCTTAAAGCTTTTATGGACTCACAGAATGAGCAAAACAATATTCTAGTCAAAATTACGGAGAATCATGATGCTATGCTTGGTAAATTATCTAACCAAGTTAGTTTGAGAAACGATTTGCAGGCCCTCCAAGAAAGAACAAGGATAGTTGAGGCACATCTAGGTAAGATAACCGAGAGACAAACTCTCATTCTAGCAAAATTTGCAGGTAAAGTTGAGCCCAATCCAGTTGAAGATCTCAAGATGATAAGAATCCAAAGGGAGGAGCCCAAATAACTTGATTATAACAATGCACCTTCACCAAATTACACTGTTGAAGATCTTGTAAAAAAGGATCAATGTCAAGATTCTGGTAAGTGAAGGAAATGAAGAATCCATGTATCAACACTTCGTTTGCTGAAAAATTGCCTGTTAAGCTAGATGATATATCTGAGCCTACCATTAAGATTAAAATTGGGACTAATGAAATAGGCTTCTCTCTAATTCGTCTAGTACCTCCTCCCATAATCATCTGAGCCTACCATTAAGATATATCTGATCCTACCATAATCATCCATGTCTTCTCTTCCTTCATCATCTAGTACCTCCTCCCAATTAATTAGGCTTCTCTCTAATTCGTCCCGCGGAGTGCTGAAATGAATTGCGGCTAGCTCCGCAATTGTTTTCTCTTATTTGATATCTTCCTCTTCATATGGCCTCTTTTTTAGTTTGGCAAAGTGGAACATCATTTTCTCTTCTCCAAACAACATTGAAATAGTCTCCTTTTTATTATCAATTCGAGCATGGTTATGGAGACAAAAGGCCTGCCTAAAAGGGTAGGACAACAAGAGTCTCGAGGCATATCAACAATATGAAAATCAAGGGGGTACATAAGTGCTCCAATAAACACAAAGATATTCCTAATCACGCCTTCCGGTCTTATATTAATTCTATTTGACAGTTTAATAGTAGTGTCTACCGGTTCCACATCTGGATTATTTAAATTGTAGCGAAGTTCCTCATAAAGTGATGAAGGCATAATATTTATAGTGGAAATAGGTTCACAAATTCCATATAAGAAAGTTTCCCCATAATATATAGGATTCATAGGCTTAGAAGTTTCGTTACCTCGTACCTTACCTTCGATGAATTCTGAAGTTTCAAGGTCTAGCGTAACCACTTTATTATTCATGGTTCGTGCTTCCATAAGATCCTTCAGTATAATAATATTTGCATTGGCAGCATCGGGGTTCTTTTCTGATTTCTTTAATCTTCTTTTTATGTGTTCTTCCTCTCTGCGCTTTTTCTTGATATTCTCTTGAATAGATTCAGAGGAAAACTCTACTGTTGGTGCACTTTTCCTTGCACACTTCTTTTCTTTGGGGGACTTATAGGGTTTCCATTCTATAGGTACCTGAAGATGCCCTGCATAATTCTCAATAATTTTCTGTACTGAGTAAGAATAAATACCAAGGGTTTTAATCATTGCACAAGTCTTTTCATATGCAAGAAAATCATTAACAGAAGCATACTTAGAAGAATTGTTTAACATAATTCTCTCCTTATCTTTAAGAATTTCTGTTGTCTCCCTCATTTTCATTATTAATTTTCAGGATTCAT
Source organism: Avena sativa (assembly GCA_916181665.1). NCBI lineage: Eukaryota > Viridiplantae > Streptophyta > Magnoliopsida > Poales > Poaceae > Avena > Avena sativa. Next base: position 314,125,504 of record OV702283.1, read on the forward strand.
CATAGGTATAGGATAGAAAACTACCATTAGAAGCAGTATCTAAACTCATTCTATTTATTATTATTAAGCCCTCCATAAAAAGTGTGAGTGATTAACCAATTAGGCAAACGATGGTAGGGGCAATTATCTAGATAACTTTTATACCTCAGATAGCCTTCATATAAACTCTCATCGGGACTATTTTTGAAACTGATAATAGTACCTCTCATCTTGTGAGCTTTGCTTTGAGTAATATTTCGATAGGAAATTGAGTACCAATTCTGTCTAAGTCCTTGGTGCCTCTGCACAAAAAGATCTATACTAGTTGCAAACATAATTTGAGAGTGTTTTTCTAAACAACTGGACTTTAACCTTATCAAGATTACAGTTATCAAACATAAAGGAACCAAAAACATCTTCAAAGAATTGTAAGTGTCCATATGGAATCTCTTCATTGGTTCATGCAAATTTCTTAGAGTGTAGCAATTCAAGTAATAAAGGATGGATCTCAATACCATCAGGATTTATGCTTTTGTTGACAGCTATGAAAGTGTCCATGGGGAAACCCATTTTCCCGACGGCCTCAAGCTGGATTAAATGTTGAGTATTATCCATTGTTATGGTCCTGCAACTTAAATCAAAGATTAGTACAACGAAAGTAAATAACTAAAAGTAAAGTGACTTATAGCGCAAAGCTCCCCGGCAACGGCGCCAGAAAATAGCTTGATGACTGCAAGTGCACAGATCGTTTGTAGCTAGTTTCGAAATAAAGATATCGATCCCACAGGGAGTAGTAGGTGAAAGACTAAAATGCTTTTAACTAAAACTAAACAAAGTACTTAAGAAATAATTTTAAGATGCAAGAAAAATAGAATTGTTTTGGGGTTTTTGATTGAACAAAGCAATTATAATTAAACTAAAGTAAAACTTAATGCAAAAAGTAAGAATCACATATGTAAGAGAGCTTGGAACTGCAATAGGGAAACCGTATTCTTAAGGAGTGGTGGATACACTGCTAGCAATTTAGATGGAGTAATCAAGATTATCATAATGAATATTCTCATGACATATATGTATGTGGGAGGAGCTCCATATATGGACGAATAGGCAGCAACCGCTGCTCACATCATCCGTCATAACAACGCAGATAGATAAATGACATCAATCATATTATCTCGCTATTAAGGGATTTCTCCTGTGACATGGACATGGCTTAATGAGTTCTCCCTACTTCTCCAAGTTAGTATGTAAAGAATGACAACAGCTTTATAGTCACAGTAAGTGCTATCATCCCTCCGTCTACCAACAAGTAATCCCCTTCATCGAGTCCCCATAAGAGTCAAATATTAAGAGGTGCACAACTCCCAATATCAAGATGAAGACAATTAACACATACACATAATGATGTATAACATAATAATCTCTATCTTATCTCAATCATATACTAGGGTTTCTCCATCTCTCCAAGAACTAATGATCTACTCAGACATGGAGACAATCAACATCGTAGCAATGATAATGAAAACAATCATAGATGAATAGTACTTGTATAAATTCACAACAAGTATATAAATTACAAAAAGATCTAGATGAGATGTAGATGGGATGGATGGAGATGATGGTGATGCAGCGGTTGATGATGATGAAGATCGATGCCTTGGCCTCCCGGATCTGCGTAGGGCGAAGATGAATCCCTTGGGAAAGTTCCCCCTCCAGATCCCTTCCGGAGGTGAGGTTTCTGTGATTTCTGGTCGTTCTGTATGTCGTCTCTCCTTTCTGTTTGCACGGGGCGAAACTATTTGAGGAGGGCGTGGTGGCGCCAACTATACGGACGGAAAAAATATTCCTGCCATATAGTTGGTCGTTAAACCTTCTAGATGTTGCGATAGCCGCGTGTTTTCTTCTGGTGTTATTGATATTTCCCAAATTAGATATTTACCCATTTTTGACTCCTTTTCGCTCCAGTACAACTGGTCCAAGAATTGTTTCCATCGTATCCATTATCTGTCCTGATCCTGGTGAAAATAGACATAAAAGATGTGCGCAAACATCGTAAATACCAAGATCCTACCACTACAATGCAAATAATAATATAAAACATGATGCAAATATGCACTCATTAGCAGCGGGGTCTCGGAGGCCTACTGTCCCGGCTAGCGATGCACGCCATAGGAATGGATAAGAACGGAGCGATAGCGCAATTCTTTGGAACTGTAGGAGATGTACCGAAGCGTGTCAAAGAAGAGTAGCGACCTCTTACTCTTATAGGCACGAGTAGGCAGGCGAACAGGAAGCATCGGGAGAGGAAACAAACATGCATCGACCAGAGCCAAACCGCCTCCACTAAGTTCAAATTAAATCTCCACTGAGTTCATATTAAACACCCACTTATGCAGACTGTTCAGATTTTTAATCCATTCAACCGCGACAAAAATAAAAATAAGCTCTCGGTTCGAGGCATTCCCGCAACCCGTGGCACGCGCACGTGTCATGACGAGGCGAGGCGTGGCGTGGAGAGGCAAGGCGGGCGGCAGAGGAGGAGGAGCGCGCGTGTATATGTCTTTTGTTCTCAAGCTCTTACAAGTGGTGGAAGAGCTCTCCTTATAATCCGGCCCAACTTCCACTCAACTAGCAATGTGGGACTAAATTTTTGTCCTAGTTCTTTCCTTGCATGAATGGGCCAAAAGGGCCTCTAGGATTTCAGGAATTTATTGGCATATAATAAATGGGCTGGGCCTATTTAGGCAAAAATTCCAACAATCCTCCACCAGATCCCAGAGGCACATGAATTTTGCCTTTGGTTCCAAAAACTTATTTATATATTGGTACTACAGTGAAGACTGTTAAATTGAACTTCCACCTAGAGATTTATGTTATACTAGGCTGCAACTTGTATAGTGGACTATGCCTTGAACTACAAGTTTGCTGCAAACCTAACTTTACACAAAGTCTTGACCGATACTAGGCTACCATGGGACTTCCCTGCAGGTGGAGCTTATGCGTCATACTCCATGGTCTTTCATGAGTTTATTATAGAGCACCCTACTTTTATAGACTGCGATGTTTAACAGTTAGACTCATATATGTGGGTTTTTCAAAAGATATTTCGCAGGACAACGTCTCTTCTTAAGATAAGACACTTATAACACATTAAGATAATAAATCAGTCTGCCGTACAGAATAGGAAAGTATTGCATCTTTATAGAGTGGTGTCTATTAAAGTAGGGATTCTTTCCTCTCAGCCAACCAATAGCTTGTATCCTAATTCTAATTTACGGTATCTCCAATCACATAGAGTGGTTTACCACTATGGAAAACTCATATTGTGGGTCTCATACCCATTTCCTTCGATGCATTTTCTATCATGTTGCGTGATAGACCCTTTGTGAAGGGATCTGCCAAGTTTTTATATGTTTGGATATAATCCAATGCAATAACTCCGAAGTTTTTAATTTTCCTGACAGATTTCAGTCTCCTCTTCACATGTCTTGATGACTTCATATTATACTTAGAACTATTTACTTTGAAAATTATAGTTTGATTATCACAGTTCATAAGGATTACGGGTATTAGTTTTTCAACCACATGTAAGTTCATCAAGAGTTCACGAAGCCACTCCGCTTCAACAGTGGTTGTGTCTAACGTTGTGAGTTCTACTTTCATAGTTGACCTCGTTTAGAAGGTCTGCTTGTAAGACTTCCAAGAAACAACGCCACCACCAAGTGTGAATACATATCCACTCATGGACTTTATCTCTCCAGCATCAGATATACAATTTGAATCACCATAACCCTCTAGTACCTTTGGATACCTGGTATAATGAATGCCATAGCTCACAACGCCTTTTATATAGCGCATAACTCTCTCAAGAGCATGCTAGTGATCATCTCCTGGATTTGAAACAAATCGACTGAGTTTGCTTACAGTAAAAGTGATGTCAGGCCTCGTGGCACTAGATAAGTACATAAGTGAGCCAATAATTTGAGTGTATCTCAGTTGGTCTCTAGCATTTCCTCGATTATTTTGAAGCAACACACTAGGATCATACGATGTAGGAGAAGACTTACAATCGCTATACCCGAAATGACTCAAGACATTTTCCACATAGTGAGACCGAAGCAACATAATCCCACCTTCATCATCTCTCAATATATTTATGTTCAGGATAACATCAGCTACTCCTAGATACTTCATCTCAAAAGAACGAGATAAGAAATCTTTGACCTCCTTAATTGCGTTAAGGTTGGTTCCAAAAATCAGTACGTCATCAACATACAAACAAAGGATGACTCCCTCACCCCCACCATGGAGATAGTACAAACATTTGTCATCTTCATTTATAACAAAGCCTACAGTAGTTAAAGTTCTTTCAAACTTCTCATGCCACTTATTAGGGGCTTGCTTTAGACCATATAAAGACTTAAAAAGTTGCACACCTTTCCTTCTTGACCACTTACCACAAAACAATCTGGATAATCCATGTAAATTTCCTCATCCAACTCTCCATTTAGGAAAGATGTCTTAACGTCTATTTGATGAACGAGAATACAATGAGAGGCAACCAATGAAAGTAGTACTCGAATGGTGGTCAATCTGGCAATAGGTGAGTAAGTGTCAAAGAAGTGTTCACCTTCTTTTTGAGTATAACCTTTGGCCACAAGCCGTGCCATTTACTTCTCAATAGTACCATCAGGCCTAAGCTTTTTCTTAAACACTCACTTGCATCCTACAGGTTTGCACCCACAAAGGCAATCAGTAATCTCCCAAGTTCCATTAGCTAAGATGGAATCGATCTCACTACGGATGACTTCCTTCCATAGTCAGCATCAGGAGATGCATAGGATTATGAAATGTAAGTGTGAGTGTCATCCCCAAGGTACACAATGAAGTCATCACCAAAGGACTTTGCAGTCCTCTGTCTCTTGCTCTTTTTAGGAATTTCATTATCCTCCTCCTTAGGACTTTCAGAGTGTTCAATTGGAATGGTAGGTTTTGAAATTGTAGAAAATTCCTGATTATATGAACTAGGTATCTCCGGATTTGATGAGTCATGATTATCTTTCATAGGAAATATATCCTCAAATAAAGTCGTATCAGTCGACTCCATAATTGTACAAACATGTATGCCAGGTACTTCAGATTTTACTATTAGGAATCTATAACTAATGCTATGGAAAGCATAACCCAGAAGAACACAATCAATGGTTTTTGATCCAAGCTTGCACTTCTTGGGGATTGGTACATTAACCTTTTGCCAAACAATGGCAAGTACGTAAGTAAGAGAGTTTTAATCTTTTCTTCTCCCATTCTTTGAATGGAGTAATTTTTTTGTTCTTTGTGGGATCTTGGTTTAGAACATGACACGCAGTCAATAGGGAGGCATCCTCTCATGAATAATGCTATGTTCCGTACAAAAGGAATCAAACTCGTTGGAAAAATACTCTCCATCATGATCATACCTAAGCCTCTTAATCTTTCGATCAAGTTGATTTTCTGCTTCAGCTTTATAGATTTTGAAGAAAGTCAAGGCCTCATCTTTTGATTTCAGAAGATACACACGAAAGTATCTCGTAGAGTCATCAATCAAAGTCATGAAATATTTCTTTCCACCTTTTGTCAACACACTATTTATCTCACAAAGATCAGAATGTATAAGCTCTAGTGGTGTTAAATTTCTTACTTCTGCAGTCATATGTGACTTGTAATGTTGTTTAGCTTGCACGCAAACTTGACACTTAGAACTCCTTAATAGTAGAGAAATCAGGAATGAAATTTATTTTGGCTAGTCACGTCATACAACCAAAATTAATATGGCAAAGACAAGAATGCCAGGTATTTGATTCAAAATTTGTGTAAATATGATTAACACCTTTATTACAAATGCCTGAAAAAGATAAGTAGAACAAGCCTTCGCACTCATAACCTTTACCAACAAAGTTTTCATACTTAGAAATTAAAAATTTCTTAGACCCAAATATAATCTTATAGACGTCTCGACACAGAAGAGATCCGCTAACAAGATTTTTATTTATTGAGGGAACATGATGCACGTTCTTCAGGCGCATGGTCTTTCCCGGAGTGAATTTCAGATCGACCGTACCAACACCATGAACATAAGCATGCGAGTTGTTCCCCATCAGCACAGTTTGAGTCCCTCTAACCTAATATAAAGAAAACACGAAAATATTAGAACAAACATGTACATTAGCGCCCGTGTCAATCCACCAATCAGGAGAATGACATAATGAAAGAATAGTAGGTAATATACCAATACCCAACATCTTTCATATCAACTTCACTCATAACAACATTAGCAGTCTTGCCGCCCTTCCCATGCTGGCGCTTGTCAAAACGGTTGGGACAAGCATGAGCCCAATGATTAGGATCACCACACACATGACAAGCACCTTTCTTCTTATCAGTCTTCTTCTTGAAACTGGTAGACTGTAAGGCCTTGTTCTTCCATCGAACTTTCCTTTGCAATCAAACTTTCCCTTGTTCTTGAACTTGTGAGGCTGAAAGTTCCTTTTCTATACCAGATTGGCATTAGAACCTCCCTCGATACCTCGAGCACGTGTGTCTTTTGCTCTTGCCTTCTCTTCCACATCAAGAGTCCCAATGAGGTCCATCATGGAAAACTCTTGTCTCTTTGCGTTTTAGAGAAGTAGCAAAATTCCTCCATGACGGGAAAAGCTTGGCAATAATGCCTCCGGCAACAAACTTGCTCGGTAACACACAAGTGAAGTGCTCGAGCTCCCTGGCAAGTGACTGTATTTTATGAGCCTGCTCCAAAATGGGGCGATCATCAATACTGTTAAATGACATACAGTCCACTGCCAGCATCGGAGACTCCAAATTTTCTCTCAAGCGCATCCCACATATCCTTGCCATTGCTAAATAACAGATATGAATCCATAATATTGTCACCAAGAATGATGATCAAGGCAGCCTTAAAAGTGGTATCAAGCTTTTGAAAGGCCTCTTCCTGAGCAGGATTGAGATCCCCCTCAGATGCGCCATAGATAACGTTATAGCAGCTCATGGTTTGAAACTAGAGCACTGCCCTCGCAGGCCATCTCTTGTAATTGACACCTTCAAACAAATGTGGCTTCATGGATGCAACAAAGCCACTTGGGGCAAATTTCCTATAATAAAGTTTTTGGATTGTTGAGTATAAGAGCAATTTACCCAAGATAAACGCTAGATAAAATATGAATATAATAATAGAAATTAAACTAATCATGTGAATTAGTGGATACAAATTAAGGTAGATATCCAAGAAGATTGCAAGGCACACAACTTGAGATAATATTAGAGCAAGGTCTACATCAAACTAAAAGGAACGACATACTATCTGACTGAAATAAACAAGATTGAGAAAGAGGATGTACATCACAGCAGAGAAACTGCCAGGATTGGCATTGGCACCTTCGTCGAGGAAGAGGTTCTTGATGTCGGGGAAGAAGTCGTCGTTGTGAAAGACGTCGGCGCTATCACTCAGAAGCTCTCGGCTCAAGGCATTCCCACAACCTGCGGTGCGCACGCGTGTCGTGACGAGGCGAGGCATGGCGAGGTGGGCAGCGAAGAAGGAGGAGCGCGCGTGTATATGTCTTCTCTTCTCAAGCTCTTACAAGTGGTGGAAGAGCTCTCCTTATAAGCTAGTCCAACTTCCACTCAACTAGCAATGTGGGACTAAAATTTTGTCCCATCCCTTGCCTTGCATGAATGGGCCAAATGGGCCTCTAAAATTTCAGGAATTTATAGGCATATAATAAATTGGCTAGGCCTATTTAGAAAAACATTCCAACAGAACCTTTAACCGTGACTAAATGTTAGTATCTCTAATCCCGATTTTGTAGTCCCGGTTAGACAACCGGGACTAAATGCCATCCAGAATCAGGACTAGAGGCCCTTTTCTACTAGTATTCCGTGGTACACACGCATGAGGACTTTCCTTGTACAATGAGGGTCTTAATGGCATCTCCACCGGGTTGATCCAACCCGTACAAACCTGTCCGCACGGACACGCGAAACTTGCGCGGCGCCCCAGCGGCACGACCCATCCAGACGGACGCGTCTGTCTCGACCCATCCATGCACCGTGCGGGTGTTCGTCAGTCGGCTACTCGGGACCCATATGTAAGTAAAACATTAGTACTTAGACGATAGCTTTTCATTTGATTAGGCCCTACCAACTACAAAAAAGCACATTTAAACAAAATAAAAGAAGACTACTACTGCTGGAGGAGGCTGTCGCTATGGCTACTCACCACTGTTGCCGCGACCACCATAGCCGCGACCACCATTGCCGCTGCCGCTGGCCCCATCGATCGCCACCCTAGAGGAACAGATGGCCCGCTGTTGGAGGTGTTCGCGATGACGGTCGCACGCTTGGCCGCGAACCATCGTCTTGCCCGCCGTCTTCCTGCGGTCCTCCACCGCCTGGTTCGCCAGGGTCTTCTCCATCTCGGCGGTCCAGTGGTCCCTCGCCTCCTGCTCGGCGAGCTCCGTCGCCACCATCGCTACCAAGGCCTCCGCCCGGCGCGCGGGTTCTGCCTCAGCCGGGTTCACCCCCGCCGGAGCCGGAGCCCCGTTGGGGCAAAAGCCCAGCGCCTGCATGATCTGCAAGGAGTCGTCGATCGCCTCCTCTCCCTCCTTGTTATCCTCCTTCACCTCTGTCTCGTCGCCGTCGACAAGAGCCCACGTGGCCGCGACCTCAGCGACCATAACCACACGCTCCTCCTCCACCGCCGAGTCATGGCCGCGTGGCCTCCTCCTCCAGCATGGTCATGGCCGCGTGGCCTCCTCCTCCAGCATGGTCATGGCCGCGTCGTAGCGGATCTCGCGGAGGGCCGCTAATGCGGCCTCCATGGCCATCGTCTCTACTGCCTCCTTGGCGGCGACGTGGTGTACCTCGCACACCGCCCATTGGACGACCACCCTTGAGGCCGCCTCCACCACCCGCTCCGGCGCTGCCTCGGCCACACGGCCTTCCTCCTCGAAGGTCAACACATGCGCCTCGGTCATGTGCTTGGCCAGCAACATGGGCTCGAGGTGGACGACGTCGATCTTCACCTTCGGGTAGTGGGTGCGGCACATCTCCCAGATTTTGGTCCAGTTGGCAATTTTGCGGCGAGGCATGGCTACTAGCGATTGGCGCTTTTCCGAGTGATGGTTTGCTCTTGCTTGGGCTTGTTGTCCCTGACGCGCCGACGACGGTCTTTTATTGACCACGACGAAGAAGGGAAACAGCCGGGGAGATGCGAGAAGTTTTCTGGCCATGGAAGGCGAGACGCGTGTGGGAAACCAAAAGGTTTGATGACAGAAAATGCCGGCCACGCAAGAAGCCGCCTGCGCTGATAGCCGACACCGTGTCATCATTAACGTCCCATCACCGAAGGTGTCAAGCGATGACAGCGGATGGGTTGGGCCGCTGACCGCGGTTGGCCGAACATGCTAGACTACGACAAAAAACAATCACAGATCGACCTAAACGGATAAAAACGGACAGTTTTGGTCGACCGTTTGGGTCGGCCGGGTGGAGATGTCCTAAGAAGCCCGTTCTGTACTAGTGGCTGTGAAAGAACGAAATGGTCTAGGAGACGGAAGCAAGCTTGAGCCTCGAGTATCCTTCAGCGTGGGTGGAGCAGGCACATGACCGGAGCAGGCTTGCGGCAGAGATGCACGTATGGGTAGCCGAGAAATGCTCATAAGAAGAAAGCTCTCGAGGTTGATGGATGAAAAGCTCGGAACTGAAGCAGCACTAGTGTCGGCCAGTAACGGTTATATCATCATCCATCCGTTCTTCGGCAAAAGGATCGGTGCCACTCCTTGTTGATGTCACTCGAGGTGACAATCCAGCCACTTTCTGGGAGGAGAGATTTACCGCAACTATCTATCTATCCGCGTGAACCACGCAGAGACTTATCCACAAGCTGTCACAAAACGCTGCGGTCTTCCGAGTAATCATCATCATGAGACAAGAGGAACACCCAAGCATGAAGCCCAAGTCTGAATCCTGACGTGGATTCAGATAGACAGACAGCTAGTGCAGTTGCTACAAGGCACTCTCAAGGTGCTGAATAGTAAGTACCCTTTTAAATACTCCCTTTTCATTACGCACTTGTGCTGAGATCGGATCAAAGAGGAGATCAGAGAGGGTGTTAATTATGAGTAGAGGTAGCTTTCGGCCTAATCCATCCGCGTGTTGGTCTAAATAAATCTTGTTTAGGCGTAAGGTCCATCACGATTAGCACGCATCTTGCGTGTGATCGCACATACCTACACTGCCCGACTCCACCTTCCCATAGGTAGGTTTAACTAATGGATTAATTAGATAGGAGTAGTTGATTTGTTTCAGAGCTGCTTAGCTAGAAGGGTGTGCAGCATAGTTTTTCATTGTTTAGTATACTCCTTAGTACATCTCCAGGCTCCAGCCGAACCACTATAATGCTTTAGCGGAGAAAAATTTCTGGTTTGCTTCTCTGACGTGCACCAAGGCAAACTCTAAAATCAGTTAGAGGAGTAAAAATTTGGAGATGTTGTACCTAACCGTTTTTCAAAACAGTTAGAGGAGTATATTTTTACTCATTGGAGGAGTAAACTGAACGGTCCGACTTCTAAATTTACTACTCGGCTCCGAGAAAATCTCCCGCCTCCCGACCGGCCGCACCCATTCCCGCCGGCCTCGTCGCCGGTGACCGCCATACCCCGCCGCCCCCATCCCGGTCCCTGCGCCACCCTCCGGCTTACCTCTCTCTCGCTCGCCACCTCTAGCTGTGGCCGGAATCGACGGGTTGAGCTCGTTTTCGCCGTCCGCCGCCCCGATTTGAAGCAAATCGGGCTCCGCCGGCCTCAATTCGCCGCACCTCTGAGCCGTCAAAGTCTAGGAAGGCGGTAGAAGGCAGCCTCCCTCGCCCTAGACGCCTCCTCTACCCTACCCGACGACCGTCCGACCAACCTCGTCACTCTGCCTATGGTCTGCCTTGGAGGTTGTCTGAAGGTTCACAATGGATGTGATTGAGATCTTTGGAGATGAGTACTTGAGGGCACCCAATGATGATGACACCGAGATGCTCTTGGGTGAGAGCGAAGAAGGATGATGGCTGGGGATGCTTGGCTCAATAGATTATATGCATTGGTCATGGAAGAAATTTCCAGCTAGATGGAAAGGTCAGTATAAAGGCCATTGCAACGACCCAACAATCATCCTAGAGGCGGTGGCATCGAAGGATCTATGGATTTGGCATTGCCTTTTTTGGATTTCCTGAGTCTCACAATGACCTCAATGTGCTTTATAGATCACCAGTTTCCTCTAGGCTTATTGCAGGTGATGCTCCTCGTGTCGGCTATGAAGTCAACAACCATGAGTACACCATGGGTGACTATCTTGCAGATGTCATTTATCCTCCATGGGCCACCTTTGTTAAGACAATCCCAAAGACTCTCATTAACAATCCCAAGAAGGCTCACTTTGCCAAGGTTCAAGAGTCTGCGAGGAAGGACGTGGAGTGTGCTTTAGGTGTGCTTCAGAAGAGATTTGGCATAATCAAAGGCCTTGCTGAGTATTGGAAGCCGAAGAAGTTTTAGCAAATAATAAAGTGTTGCATCATCTTGCATAACATGATCATTGAATATAACGTCCAGCACATCTCCAATGGTAATCTTGTAGAACCAGCACATAATGCCAACAGGATCCAGGCCTTCCTCCAAGCCCATGCACACATTGAGAACAAGGAGGTGCATGAATAGCTGCAACATGACCTTGTTGAGCATCATGGGACTATCCATGGTGCTACCTAGTTGTGTTTGAACTATTCTCATGATTCGTTAAATTTGAACCCTGCCATGTGTTTGGATTTGAATTTATTTGGTTTTTAAACTTAATATTTATTTATTCATAAACATTTTATTTGATTGTATGTGAACTATGCCAAATTTCGGCTATCAATACTTTGATTTCTAGACAAAAAAGCTTTACTCCTAAGTTGAGGGGTTCGATTAGGAACCACCAACCTTTAGAGGAGTACTTTTACTCCTCTAAGGTTTACTCCTCTAAAGTTTAGGGGATCGGTTAGAGATGCCCTTAGATGACTAAAAAATTTAGGAGTAGGCCTTAGCAACTCGTAAATATACTTGGCCGCGGAGAAAAAATCCATTCGCCTCCACCTTTCGCCTTCGCCGAGAGCCTGTACCGTCCTCTGCCCTCTCCTTCCCACTCCATGACGCTCACCGGTGGCTACCATCGCCGAAACCGGGTCTCAGAACTACAATAGCCGTTTTGATCCTACCGCCGATTTAACGTTGTTTCCAGCTGTGGGGAGCTCGGTTTGTTTGTAAATAGGGGCGTCGAGGGATTGAAATGTCGTAGCTCGACCGCCCGCGGAGATAGGCATCACTAGAACTGAGGGCCCAAACCTATTTTCTGAAGAGTAGTCTCCGACCGCGGTGACCTTGTTAATCGACTGGCGACCGACAAGATAGTTGTTTTGCGACTTCTACGCCGTCTTCCGGTTGTTGCGCAACCCCGGTGTTTGTCTCACCCCTCCGCGTCGGATCAACTCCGCCGGCCGCAATTCTCACCTTCTTCGTCCAGGAGGTGTTCGACAAAATAACTAGGTGAGTTTTTTGTGTTTTTCATTTTGGTTTTGAATCGGCTTTAACATAGATCTTCGGTTGTAGATGAAGAGGTTGAGGGATGTGATCTTCGAAGAATCTTCATTGCCGGAGGAGGAAGAAGGTGATGAGGATTTCGAAATGGCTATGATCATGATTTTGAACGAGGATTTTTGTCGTCCATGGCTAGGACCCCAATTCGATCGTTTGTACATCAAGCGAGATAGATCGAAGGGGCATGCAAAACTCATAAGAGATTATTTCAGACCCAATGCAGCCTATCCGACGAGGTATTTCTGGCGGCGGTTTCAGATGCACAACAATCTATTTCTCAAAATTGCAAGAGCCATGGAGAAGCATGATGATTGGTTTAAACTTAGGAGAAGTGAATCCGGAGAGATAAATGCAAGCCCTCGATGAAGTGTGTCACGACTTTTCAAGTGCTTGCCTATGAGTGTTCAGCTGACACCATTGACGATTATGTTCGTATTGGGAAGATACGGTCTTGGAGGCTGCGAGAAGGTTCACACAAGCCATGATTGATGTCTTCGGGCCGGAGTACTTGATGGCACCCAATGAAGATGACACCGAGAGACTCTTGGGTGAGAGTTAAGAACGAGGATGATATGGGATGCTTAGAGTAATCCACTGCATGCATGGACATGGAAGAATTATCTAGGAGGATGGAAAGGACAATACAAAGTGTTGGGATTAGTGCTCTAGAGTCTAGAGTCAGTAACTGGAGTAAATAATAGCGCATGGAAGTTTTGGCCCATCCTGCTATCCACGTCGACCCGACTCTTTCTGGCCGTGAGATGGACGCTAGGGATTATACGCTTCACCATCGCACTGGAGCCCCCTCTCCCAGTGCGGCGGGTCTCGCCTGCCCGTGATTCCCTGGCGCGGGCAGCTCGCACGCCCTTTCCTGCCCCGAGTTGCTAAACAGTGAGCCATGCGCCGTCACCTAGGTCATGTGTTAGTGGCTGTGGGCGATGCTGCTCTTTGTAAGAGGCATATGGAGGGAGACATGGCTCAGTACCCGTCGGTTCATGGGGCCCATCAACACCCGATGTGGAAGCAGAAACCCTTTCCATCCACGGGTCCTCGCAGCGAAGTCATGCATGCAGTTGGTCTTGTTAGTGTGGGAGAGCTTCTCTCACAGATGGTACCTATATGCGTACTTCCGGCTGCTCCATGCCTCGCGTATCTGTAGAGTGTGGGCGCCGCAGGTTTTTCTAACATGCGTACGCACAACACTCTTTTTTCCTATGCCTTGTATGTCTCTAATTCATGGCTTTCAGGACAGCCCATGGACTATATAACGGTTCTTTCCATTTTTCTCGATGCAATGCGTTGGATAGGCTCTCTCTTTCTCCCACCTTCGTCTCTTTTCGGCTCACTCCAATCACCAGTCGTGTGCGTCTGGACGATGAACACACCTGGTGCCGACGATGCGGCTGTCCACGGGTATGACTGATAACACACAGTATCGGCGGCAGACAACGGGATACATGACGAGAACCTAGACTCCCGCACTCTAGTGCTGTCATAGCATGTGTTTCTCTTGTGGTTTCCATCTGATCTAGCTCGCTGGGTGTGGTGCTGGAACTGTCGACCACAGAGCGGGTTGTGGCGATCGAACCGACGATGATGGCACGGACGATAGGTACATATCGCCCTTTTTGCCTTATTTTCTTTTAGTTTTCTTGACATTTTTCATATGCTTACTTGTTTCTGCTTTATGGTTCTTACATGTTGAGGAGTGAAAACGTTGAATGCAAAACCATTGACAGTGAGAATGTTGACTGCGAAACCGTTGAGTGTGAAACCGTTGGATGCAAACACGCTGCACGTGAACACCATCATCATAGGTGAGACACATTGAGAATGGAAATACGTTGAGGGTCTAAAAACTTTGAGGACAAAAAGAACAGATTCTCACAAAGTAAGACGGTGAAGAGAAATCTTTCGAACAATAGATATCCATTCAAAATGTGGCCAAACAAGGACCGACTAAGTGAGACGGAAAGAAAGGTTGGATATAAAACTTTGGACTATAACCACTGTACAAATATTACACGTCGTTAATTGTAAAACGAATGATAATATAAAAAGAGTATGCGAAACATTAAAACAAAAGGAAGAGCCTAAGAAAACAAAATAGATTGAGTTGTGTTGCTTTACAATGAAATAGTCGATACGCGCATTGTTGAATGTGAACATTATCGAAAGATAGCAAAAAGAAACAAAGAAAAAATGCCCAAAAATAGATGGTGAAATGTTTTATCGCCATGTTGATGAACTTAAATGATTGATAATATTTTTTGTGAAATTCTACCGATTTATTAATAATCATCAACAACAATATAAAAAGTCCTAAAAATCATAAAATTTACAAATGGGTCAATGGACCACCTAGCGAAGACCACAAACACTCGCACGAGACAAAGACGCGTCACCGTCCTCGCACCTCCATCATGGGAGCTAGGCAAAACTTATCGTAATAGAGTTTGTTGTGGTAGACGAACGAGAAGTCATCGTGCTAAAGCCCTAAATAACCAGCGTACCAGAGCAGTAATCATCGCCGAAGATAACCAACATAGATCAGAAGAGATTGACCTCAAAATACACCAACAAATATGAAAAACGACCGGATCCTAAAAGATCGGACACACGACTCCACACGCTCTTCATCCATACTAGAAGCACCACGAGAGTAAAGATAGAGAAAAGACCTTATTCTGACTTTAAGACGTAACCACCGCTTTAACATCCTAAAGAAAACACTAAAAATAGTCTAAACAAAATACTAAGACCTTTCGCCCGTAAGGGACCGTGGTCCGCCACGCCTCCCAGACCCTAAGGCTACTGAAGGCAGGATGGACGTGGCGTCGCCGGCAGAGGAAAGGAACCTTAGATGGATTTTGCCGCCTGTTAGAGTATTATGCATATACGGTTATTGTAGTTTAGATAGAGTTAGGATCTGTTTACGTACAATTATAACTTAACTTGTACTCCAAGATGATCTCCTGTACGCCTATATATACTCGTTCATGAGGCTCTGATACCATGAAAGAGTATGAGTTTGGCGGAATATGATGGATGTCATCGACACCCCTCAGCAAGCCTATGTACCCTCGGCAAGCTGCCGCAGCCCCACGACGACCGCTTCGACACGTCTCCGCCATCCTCCTTGCGCACTATACGCATGCGGCTTCATATGCGGCTACCTCGACATCGGCATTCCCGGCCCTGACATCGACACGGCACCCCCCTTGCAACAGCTATCCTGACATCTAGTGGCGGACCTTGAACAAAATCTTTGGACGGGCGAAACTGCAAAAGAACATCTAAATTTTTTTGGAACACCAAATCATATGGCAGCAACATGCTAGAATCTGTAGCATTTTCAGAAACATGTATAATTAGATTGATCTTGTCCACAAAATACATTTCTAACATCAATGCATGTATAAGCTACTCCGAAACAACAGAAACCATATACTACTTAACAATGGATTTTCAATGATCATATACCCAGGTTCAAATGGTACTGTTCCTGTTTCATGAGCTTTTCTTTAAGGAATTGTTTCATGAGCTTCACGTTAACCCCTCTTTTTCTTCTGAAAAAGAAATCAATTTTTTATCCTTAACCATCGCCTTATCACTGGAGATTTAAAAAACCAAGTAAACAAAAAATTGACCTAGTTTGAACTTTCCCTAATAAGGTAGGAAAAGCAAAATCAGAACCCAACATTACCAAGATAGGCCGCGCGCTCTAGGAACCTCCAATTTGTCTGCTGGCTCTGGCTGCTCACCATGCATGGCACCGGCAACCAGTCTATAAGATCTGAGCGCGGAAGATACGAGCCCACTGGACCACCGGCCGCCTGCCGCCGCCCACACCGGCCACCCTCACGACCCAATAGCAGTGTCGTCCAATCAGTCCAATATAACATGCTTGTGTCTGTCTTTGGCTTAGTCGTAGACATGGACTAAGTGGTCCATATAGGCTAGAGGCCGAAATATATAAGGGATAGTAGAAAATTTGCATTTTCCCCCTTGTGGGAGGAGCACGACCCAGGTTGGCCCCGTGATGGTTCGCCAGTGCTGCATTGACACAAGGGCTATGTCAACACCCGGATTTTTAATCCCAGATGCCTGTTATGCCATACATCACAATCCCAGGATTACCATTTTTGTGAGACATACCAGATTGGTACCATAGTTCATCATCCATTACAAATTATAATAAAGGTCTTACAAATAAAGGATCTCATGATCCAGTCTTAATACAATCAACGCAGCGGAATAATATAATAACGGTAGCGTGGTCGAAGCTCCATCTTCAGGATCACAGGCAATGCTGACGATAGGAGATGATCCTAGTTGTCGTAGACTTCCTGCTGTCCATCATCCTGGTAGTCCTCCTCATAGTCTGGCCATAGGAATAGCCAGAGACAAAGCCATGAATACTCTTTAATTACTCGCAAACTATCACTAACAAGTAACGTGGTTCAAATAGGATTCCTAAGCTCTAGGTTGTTTTGCAAAAAGCCAGGTTTATCTCTAACTGAGTTTAGAAGTAAAGAAAACGTTTAATGTCTTTCAACAACTAAGTGGGAACTTAGCTTTCACTTTCAGAACCCTGTTGTGGTCAAGTCAAAGTCATGATTCATTTCACAAGTCATTTTGAAAACATCTGACGACGGAACAGTATGGCCACTCCAACTGTCCATAACCGCGGACGCGGCTTCGAATAGTTTGACACTCTGCAGAGGTGGTACACTTTCACCACAACATTCGATACATCCGTCAGGAACAATCCTGAATCACCATACTCAGTATGCGGATAATCAATCCTAACCTTTCAATTACACAACCTAGTATAGGCACCTCCCCTATGAGTTTGGCCTCCCAACCATGAGCATCTGTCATCTTGGAAACTGCACATGTGGACAATCATCATGAGGTAGCCTCAGCTCAAACCTCTCCCGCAAGGGAACCCATACTAATATATATAAACTTTCAGTCAAGCCTACCCAAATTCGGGTATTGTGGTTGTACAGTACAATTGGAATGGTATCACATCTGAACCCAACCATCAGTTTTATAAAGGGCTAAGGCTCATGCCTCAACATTTTCATCATCAGATCATCTGGTGTTCATAACACATGTCAAAACATTTCATTAGAATGACTCATCATTTCAAGGTTTTCATAATCATTTTCACCAAGTATTCCCATCTAAAGTGATCAACTTTTATACTTATCACTAACCACTAAGGTTAAGGGTAATCACTAATGAGGGTTGCTAATCAAGTGTGACTTATCCAAATCTAATCTCATGCCTTAGTATGACATCTAGTCTTATCTAACTTAGGCCAAGTTTTATGCTCTTTATGCTACCTCTAATATATTTCCAAAACTCACTAAAAGTAATAAAGAACTTTGATAAAGAAATAAAAGAATAAAGCTTGCAAGTAAAACTGGGGTTTGGTATAATCAAGTGGTATAACCAAATATGCCTAAGGCCTCTAGTTTGCATAGTTATTATGCAAGTGTTAGCTTGCAAAGTTCTAGCTTGCTAAGATGGCTTGCCTTGAGTAGTGTAGTGGTTGAAGTCCTCCTCTGCTTCCTCTTCATATCCTTGGTCGGTACTAGCGTCCATAAATAAATGCGAGGTACACAATCACCAAACAATACTTAACTACTTCTATTTAGCATACAAAGGTTCACACTAGATGATCTAGCATCATCGTAATCATCACAAGGATTAAAGCTTTCCTCTTATTTATTTTATTTTGGAAAAGTAATTTCTACTCATTGAAAACTACTTAATATTTAATATTCTCCAATTAAAATATGGGATTATGTTGACACATGTCATCACCACATATTTTAAATACTTGGGAATGTGATTTAAAGTGGTGTCACAGTTTAATAAGGTTTAACATTATTATTTTAATTAATTAAAGTGACTAGAATTGCCTATGGGGCATTCTTTTAGTACTTGTCCACTATTTCTGCAAGTAAACCTAGATATTTTTATATATTTAGAAAGGTCTTATCAAATGTGATTTTTGAGAGTTGGAATCAACTCAAAAGCATTTATGGTTGATTTTTAAAAAATGTTTGAATGCAGAATAGTATCTGCCTTGTTATTTTTACTGTAGGTGATCTGTAATTCCAAATGGTTTGAATCCAACGGGCTTGTATTAAAAATTTCCATACCTTTCTAGAAAAATTAGTTTCATGCAATTCTATTTAATGAATCTCTCTAAATTGACTTTTGAATCTACTGACAGAACTAGAGTTTGAACTAAATGGAAAAATCTAAATTTGAACTAACTGGGTCGTGCGGGAACTAACTGGGCCAGCCCATTGTGCACAACGCAGCGTGCAGGCTGAGTTAAGTGATGGCCCCACGCGTCAGCGACTCTAGCTACGCGAAGCGGTAAGGGGAAATCTGGACCCTGCGATTAGCATCTAATCTAACGGCTAAGGTGTGTCGTCTCCTTCAGGCAGCGCCGGCGAGACTGAACCCTAATGCGGCGGTGGGGGTCGTGTGAGGCTCAACAGGGCTCCATCTGGGGTCGGTGTTGGGGACGAACAACATTTTCGATGACAGCGGTTCGAACGGTGTCTGCGGCAGCTCCAATCAACGACTCCTCTTCTCCTCCTTCGTGGCAGACTCCGGTGAAATTCCGGCAACCTGGTGCTCGTATTGCTCCGGGGAAGGGTCAGTGGTGCTCTGTGAGAGGTGTGATGAATTGGGGCTGGGGAGGCCTCCTTGTATAGGTTAGCGAGAGGGGCAGCGCGTCATGGTCGGAGCTCGACGGAGTCCGCCGTGCAGTGAGATAATGGCATGGCGGAGGGTGTAGGCCGGTGCGCGGTCTCCCCTGGCGATGCTCAAGGACTTAATGGCATGACAAGGGGCGGTCGAGGTTGGTCGGGAACGGTCGATGCTCTGTGCGGCACCAACGGTGGTTTTGACGACGCACGAGGTTTTTGGCGACACACGGGAGCTACAGGTCGTGCGGCGGAGAACGGTGGTGTCTGGGAGGTTCCTGGGGTCGCGGTGATTGTAGGCACGGGCGGCGAAGGCAAGGCGCGGCGTGTGCGAGCGTGTCGGGCGCAGCCCTCTAGCGAGTTCTCGACATGGCACAAAGACATTGGGCATGTCGTGTTCTCTGTGGTCCAGGGCCTGGCTGCTTGCGAGGGCTGGACATGGGGTGGCGATGGACGATTAGCTGCCTCCTGGACATGGTGGCTAGGCGCGGCAAAGGCTCCCGCTAGCTAGCCATGGTCGGGTGGCAAGGGGTATCTCGGGTTGGCATGACATGGTGCAAGGGTAGGGGTGATAGGTTGATCAATGCTTGTGTGATCACTAGGGGATACAAGGGGTGAGAGTAGGGTGCAAAGAGGGAACAAAGCATTGATCAAAAACAATGTTAGTTAGACAGGTTTTACTGTGCTCACAAAGTGTTTGATGAAATGGCCGAAAGAAACTTAGTTTGAATATTTTGAATGAAATTTGGTGAGTGTACTGGTCACATGCTTGGTAGTATATGGTTGCTTGGGTTTGTCAAGGTGCACTGGTTTGGTTGGGTTTTGCGAAATGGTGATCTTAGTACCTACACTTGATTCATATTTGAATTGTCATTTGAATAGAGTTGCCAAATGTTTCTATTGGTTTGCAAGGTGGGCTTGGGTTCACTTTTACTTGGTATAGCAAGGGGTGAAAAGAATTGGATTTGTTTCTGTTAGAAAACTTGGACTAGAAACATTCAAAGTGGTCTAGTGAACAAGTTTGGCCAAAATGACCATTTGCTTATATTGTTTGTTTTTGATTTTCTCTTCAATTGATTCTGCTTGGAAATGATTTAGATGATGTTTTTTTCATCTTTAAACCAATCCTTGCCATTCATAGCAATCAAACAAGTCATGGCAAGCATTCATGCATTCATCACATACACACATGCATTCATATTGATTTTAATTAACAAAAGGTTTTGTTAACCCTAAATTTGGGTGATTAGAACTTGATAATCTTGATTAATATTTTTGGGATGTTACAAACCTTCCCTCCTTAAACAAAATTTTGTCCTGATATTTGAGAAAAAGAAAACTAGGATTTAAAGAGATCTGGAAACTCAGTCCTAATGTAATCTTCTCGCTCCCAGGTAGCTTCTTCTTCAGTGTGGTTACTCCACTGGATCTTGAGAAACTTGATACTCCGGGTTCTGGTGGTTCTGAAGGCTTCTTCCTGAATATGGATGGGTACTTCAGGATATGTTAGGTCATCGTTGATCTCTATGGTCCTGTGATCAATATTCTTGAAAACTTCGGTCTTCTCCGAGACTTATAGGCATTTGCAAAGTAACGATATATGAAACACATTATGCACGACTGACATATCCTCTGGCATTTCTAGTTGATATGATACTTATCCTTGATGATTCAAAATCTTGAAGGATCTGATATATCTAGGGCTAACTTTCCTTTGAGTTGAAAACGTTGCATTCCTTTCAAGGGTGATACTTTCAAATATACGAAATCTCCGATATTGAAGGCTAGGTCTCGACATCTCTTGTCGGCATAACTCTTTTGTATGGATTGGGCGGTCTTAAGGTGCTCACGGATCTTGTGAACTTTCTATTTTGATTCTCGTAGGATGTCGGGTCCGAAAATCTGACTCTCTCCTACTTCCAACCAATTCAAAGGGGTACGACACTTTCTTCCATACATAAACTCAAATGGGGACATCTGCAAATTGGCTTGGTAACTATTGTTGTATGAGAATTCTGCGAAAGGCAGATAGTCTTCCCATTTTGATCCATATTCCAACACACAAGCTCTCAACATATCTTCGAGTATTTGGTTTACTCGCTCCATTTGTCCATTAGTTTGAGGGTGATAAGATGTGCTGAAATCTAGTCTTGTTCCTAATCCTTCTTGGACTTTCTTCCAAAATCTTGAGGTAAACTTGGTTCCTTGATCTGACACAATTTTCTTGGCCACTCCATGCAAACTTACTATTCTGGCAATGTGTAGCATCCCAATTGTCTAACAATTGTAATGCTACTTGGTCTAGTAATATAATGGCTACTTCCTATATATAATTGTTGCATCATAATTATATCATGCTCATGTCATCATGCCACCTTGCATTTGAGCATCATATAAAACCCTTTTTTGTTTTGGATCTTCTCTCATATGCATTGTCAATTGTATTTGCCTCTTGATATTGTATTTGGTTTTTGATATATTGTTTAATGCCCAAGTTGAGTTGGGGGCATATCTCTTATTCCACTCCACCACCTTTCTTTGTCACCACCTTATAATTCTACCACCCTAATTA
Source organism: Avena sativa (assembly GCA_916181665.1). NCBI lineage: Eukaryota > Viridiplantae > Streptophyta > Magnoliopsida > Poales > Poaceae > Avena > Avena sativa. Next base: position 314,147,460 of record OV702283.1, read on the forward strand.
CCCATGGGATTTTATTTTATCTTGGCATTTACTCTAGCTCATGTGGGTTGGGATGGATCTAATTCTAATTCTTTTGCTTGGCTGTATTCCACTTTTGGAAATGCATCAAAATAATGCCATGTTAATATTATTGTTTTCACAAGAATACACATGGCATCAATTATTTTTCATGGGCCATGCAAGTACCACCACATTCTAGTCTTTTGGTTTTTATCTGAATTTTTGAGTGAACCATCCATCTCCCTCTCTACCACTCCTTTGGCTTGATCTAATGGGTCTTGCTAAAAAGCCACCACCATTACCTCTCTCTCTAATCCTTTCTCCAAAACCTAAACCTAATCTAAACCCTACACCTCTCCCACCCCTTTTTGTATGATCTAGCTAGATGCATACAAGTACCTAACCTAAGCCCCCTCATCTCTCTCTATTCCTCATCTTCCCCTCCCTTTTTCACCTCCATATATGCATGATCAAGTGGATCTTTTCTAAAACCCAAACCCTACACTTTTTCCACCTATTCTTGCTTGATCTAGTTTGGAGCATGCAAGCATCTAAAACCCTAAGCCATCACCCTCTCTCTCTTATCCACTATCTAAGATCCTCCCTAATCACCTACCCCACCATCACCATACCCCCCTCTCTCCTAAACCCTAAACCGAGCCTCCCTAGCTCCCTTCCTCTCTCTCGGCCTCTCTCCTCTCTCTATCATGCAGGCCCCACATGGCTACCCCTCTCCCGGGCCCCACACCCCATCTACTCCCTCCCTCTCTCTACCCCAACCCTAAACAAACCCTAGCCGAGGCTACCCATCCTAGCCCGAGCCTCCCCTCTCCTCTCTCCTTCTCTTCTCTCTGCCGTGCGTGCCCACACCGAGCCTACCCCTCTCTGGCCTCACCCTGACCCCACCTGGAAGCCCCTACCCTGCCCTGCCGGCCAGCACGAGCACGTGCTCGAGGAGAGGCACAAAAGGTGACCGAAGCCACCTTTTTTCCTCTACCCACTCCCCCACGGCACCCCCTCTCCTCTACCGTCCCTATTACCCCCCTCGCTCGCCTGCTGCCTTCCCCAGATCCACCCCAGGTCCCTGCCTCTCCCCCTCTTTCCCTCCACCGCCACCGTCTACACCATCGCCGCCCACCGTCGGCATCCACCTCTTACGCCGGTTCGAGGAGGCGGGCGGTTGTTGAGGCGTTGAGGAAGGCCGTGGAGAACCCCTGCATCGCCCCTGTCCACGTCGCCGAGGAGGAGAAGCCCCAGACCTACCACCGATCCGCGACGCCTATGAGCAAACCCTAATCGCCGGTCCATCTGCGTCCTCGCCGTTTCCCTGCGCTCCGACACGATCCGACCCCACCGAGAGCCCCGCGGTGAGCTTCTGACACCCTCTGACATCCTCTCCCTCGCCAACCCCCTCTGGTCTCACCGTTTGTTTCGGCGAGCACGCTGCATGCGCCGACGGCGCTGTCGTCTGCTCGCCGCTGCGCCTCGCAGAGGGCTTAACCAGCCGCCATCCGCCCTTCTAACACCAACCCAGGCCTACCGCAGTGGCTCCGCCCTCTGCGCGTACGCCAGGTCGCGGGCTCGAGTCTCCCCCCCGCGTTGTGTCCTGCCACTGTCGCGCATCGATTGCTCGACAGAGAATTCAGAGAAGAACAACAGTACGCGTCGTCTTTTTGCAGATAGCCCCTCCGTGTTTCTCTCGCTCAACCCGCGGTACACGCTAGCCCCACCTGTCTGTGCCTGTGGAGTTCTACAAAAAGAGGCCTGGCTTCTGTAAACCTTAACCCGCCCTCCAGCCCCAGCCCCACCTGTCAGTTCCTATCCCTCTCGCCGCTGTCTCGTGGGCCCGCAGCCACTAGGCCCGCTTGTCATCCACGCGGGCTAGACAGAGCCCCGGTGTGAAAGCTTTTTCGCGCGCGTGTGCCTCGCCCAGTCAGCACCTGGCCCACCTGTCTGTGGCTGAGGCTAGCTCTGTCCGGGTATAAAATGTCCTGACGATTTTCTGTTTAAATAAAACAATTGCTTAAATGTTTAAATATGTTTTAATTTCTGTTTTTAAATAACTTTTCAAATATTATCCCAAATAATACAAATGATATATGTTTTGAAATCAGAAAAATGTGAGGAGTTCAAATATGGCCTTCAAAATATATTTTGGACACTTTAATTTTCGAGTTGATCAAAATTACAATAAAATGCCCTTTTCCTTATTTATTTAATAACTTTTGTTTTATAACTCCAAATTTAACAAATAATATGTCTAAAATGATTAGCTCGACGAGACCTTTCCGTCTATGCATTCCTTGTCCTGTTTTTGCAGCATGCATCATACAAATATATTGTAAACAGCAACTTATTTGAGAATAAAACATGACTAAAACTCAATAAAGTGATTTATTCTTGTATTCCACACCTCACCCATGCCATGCTATATTATTGCCATGCAAATTGTGCATCATTCATCATGGCATGATTGTTTGCTTGTCGCATTTTATTCTTATACTTGTGCACTTTATTTATGTTGGCCCTTGTTTGTTTGGTTCTTCTTCGAATAGACGCTGAGCAGGGGATATATCAAGAAACCCAGGAGCACTACCCAGATCCTTCTCTCGCTCCAACTGAGCTGCCAGGCAAGCACTACCACATGCTTGCATACATACAGTACCTATTGCGTCTATCTTATTCTTGCATCATGGAGTCACGATTGCATTAAACTGAATCCCAAGTACTGCATAGCCTTTACTTTTAAACCCCACCGAAGCTTGTTCCTCCATCCCATGAGCCATTACTACAGGAGTTGTTTGAGCCATGCGAGTCGTAGAACAGCATGTGTAGGGTATGTGAGTGTCTGATGGATAACGAGGTACCTAAACAACTTAATAGTATGGGATAACTAATGAAAGTGGCATCGGTGAGCAATATCTGCTATTTGGTTTTTCATGCTCACTTGTGTCCCGTAGGACCCCGAGTACTTGATTCCTGTTCCTTGAATATTCGCGCTATCCACATCGGGAGGCTTATGGGATCCCCCTGAGCCAGAGCTTGATTCATTCTTATTTCTTGGGGCCACAAACTAGTTTGAGGTTTTATTACTATCCTGTACTTATGCCATGCTTTACTGCTTTATTTAAATTGTGCGATGTACTGCACCTGTACTGTTTAGGATCGGGACACGTTTTCGCGGTATCGACAAGCCCAGTCACACTTTCGGGTTCCCAGTCGTTTACAGCCGTCCACCCAAACCTTGAGTCCGTCTCGGAGTCAGCTAACTTCGTTGCGGGTAGCTTAATGGGGTGGCCCCCTGAAATATTTCTGAATCTGGTGATTGCTTTGTCGTGAATGCCTCGTTGGGTTTTGATTTGGTTTTTCCGAGGTTGATCGAGTGTGTGTTGCTATTTGTGCACCCCTGCAGGGTAAAACTTTCTGAAAGCCGTGTCCGTGGTTATGGACGACTTGGAGCACAGTTTCTCGATCATAGACAAGTATAACTAAAGTACCGCTTTTAATTTGACTAAGTAACTGACTAGTAAATAGTGCAACACTCATGGAATGGATAATAAAACTGCCAACGGATGGGGGGTGTTCGTCCGCTTCCTCGTTGGTAAGCGAGGAGGAGGGTGGATCTGTTAATATTACTGTTATAACTGTTGTTATTAATTCCCGGACATCCGTCTATCTTTGGTTCGGCGGATGGTTAGCGAGTATCTATAGAACTGTTAGGGTTTATCTTTTGCTGCAATTGCGTCACCCCAGGTTGTGTCCCCTTTAGAGGTATAAAGACTTGCTGAGTACCCCTAGGGTCTCACACGATAAATTATTTGATTCAGATGAACAGGTACACTCACAAGATGGATACTGGGTGGAGGAGACGGACGATGTGGGCAACGATCATTCGGTGTAGAGATTCCGGGAACGGGGATCCGTGAGATCTGTGGGCGGGATGTGTTTATTTATGGGCATCTTATGCCGATTTGCTTCTTATCCGTACTCGGATCTTGTTTGCCGCTTCCGCCTGATACTCTGATGTTTGATGTATGAGGAGATATCCTGAACTATTATATCTATCTAGGATATTTGGATCTTGCCGTATGGCGTTGCAATATTTCTATTTCTTTTAGATGGAATGGCTCTGATGTACTGTTGTATGGTGGCTTGCATACATACTCATTTGTGTATGTAGTTGATCCCTTCGCCTGCCGATTACGCCGCCCGTTCTTGTCCCGATGTTTGGAAATGGTTGGGACGGCCGAAAGGTCTACCTGTGAGTGGCATTTGGGCCCCACCGTACTATTTCAACCATTTCCGCTCATCCAGGCTTGTAACTAGGAGCGTAATTCACCGAGGTAGTTACAATTGGTATCAGAGCCATCCTGCCCTTCAGGGTCTCAGCCAAATGGTCGTTGTCAGTCTAGCAAATATTTTTGGTAGCTATGTATACTAGGGAAAAACAAAACGCGAGAGTAGGACTGCTTCCACTTTTCTTCTTACCCACCCACCACCCTTTTCTGGTAAGGAAGTGTAACGTTTTCAATCCTCTTCTTAAAATTCAAACTAGGATTCACGTGTTCTGGGTTTCCGTAGTACCATAGGTTGTGTCTGTGTGTGTGTGTGTGTGTGTAATTCCTTGTCTATCTGTTGCATCCAGTTTGTTATCACAATCTGCCTTTGGTTATCAACTGTTGGTACATTCCATACTGACAGGCTTTTGAAAACTGGTGCGATCTATCTGACTCCTTGTTAACCGGTGCCATCTTCTTAAGGGTGTCCTTCCTTCTAGCAACTCCACATTCTGTGAAACCATCAGTTGCTAATCGCTACCTGATAAGGTTTTTGCGCATCTATTGGTATTTTAATGCCGAAAAATGCGGAAAAAATTTCTTTGATACATCTGTGCTTCCACACTCCTTTTCAGTCGTGTGTGAAACATTATCTACCTCCCTTTTATCAGCATGTCCATGCTAACTCATTCTTTTGTCACCGGCGCTTAATCCTAGAGTTTCATTTCATCTCCAATTCTCTTGGGCTAATTACATAACATGTGTCGATCCGATGCTGGTGATTGTAATTTGGTTCTCGGCATAGCTATATGACACTTATCTTGAGTGGAATATGGAAAATGCAATCACCACTACCCTCCAAATGGTGACGGTTATCTCCTGTGATTTTGAGTACACCGCGATCATATCTATGCATATTCAAGCATCTTTGGCAATCCGGAGTTTCTCCAAGCACTACGACAGCCTATCATCTGTCCATCATGCTGCACATCCTTTTGAACCCCATATCTGCACAATTCTCTTTGAGACGGGGGAATTGCATCTTTTCGTCTCTGATAGCTTTGCTTGAAGTATGAGCTATCATCGGTTCTTATCCAAGATCTCTTTATCTTTGTAACCGGTGCTCCGATCGACAATGTGAACCAGGTGACATCTCTTTTTATTCCGAAGGACCAGATAATCTATTCTTCCAGTGCAGCTTCTTCAACACGAACCCGTGCTCGTAACGTTGATCTTTCAAAGAGCGTTGAGCTCAGAAAGTGTTTCGAGCATTTGTTCGTTCTCCCGCCTCTTGAACTTGGTATTCTGGGAATATCTTGTTAATCCATGGTGGTATATGTTGATAATATGCTTGCCTATTCGATATCAATGGAAGGACATGGAAGATCATCTGTGTCTCTTTCTCTCGAGCTTCGTGAGCACTGCCTGTGTGCAAAGTCTCAAAGTGAGAATTCTGACTTTTTGAAGTCACATATCTCGACCACGTCCTTCTGCTAAATACATTACTTCAACTCTAGAAACAGCAAGTCCATTGTTAATTCCATCCTCCATCTTCAACCAATCTGGAGTTGTTCCTTGTTGGCAAGTTATCATCGTCGTTCCGCTGAAGATTTCCTCAAGGCTGCTAAATCTCTCTCAATCATTTCAAGAAGAACATGGAGTTCTTTCCACCCCCATCTCGTTAAGTAATCTCTTGAAACCCTCTCGTTCTATCATCTATGCTCAATCCACCGGAGGCCATGAGGACCTTCCAGATCTTGTATTCCTTTGGTTCAAGTGGTGCTATCTTTTTCTTTGTCTGTGGAACCTTGCAGTTGTCTTCGTAATCTTCCTTCATATCTTTCCGGTGGCTGGTTACTTATGATATGACGACAACATCATCACCCTTATCTATCTTGGATCCGGTGAATCGTTTGCATCAATCTTTGTTTTCTTACGGAGTTCCACGAGATCTTCTTGTCAATACCTTCAGTCTGTTTCGGTAGTTGGGTTGCATGGTTTTCTTATTCATGTGCGGAGTAATGCTTTGAGTGCGGGATGGAGTAGCTACCATACCACTACTCTTATCATTCGCTCTTGTACATTGAATTGGTGAATTAATGTGATTTCACTCATTCCACGGAAGTTAGAAGTGGCCTTTATCCCTTGATACTTTTACTTCCGTCCTTGTTTTTCCGGAGTGCTCTTTCGAAGAAAGTAATCAATAATCTCTTGTTGGTGATCTCACCCTTTCTACACGGAGCAAAATCCTCAATTATCTGGTGGAAACAAACGCAAACCTTTATCTATCCTCGTCTTTCTACCGATGCTCGATATCCCCAAACAAGATTAAAGGAAACTATCTCTCTCTTTGTTTCATCAATTCTTTTCCTGTGGTAAAGCCAATTATGGTTGATGCCATCAGCCGCAAATCTATTGCGTTAGCCTCAAGGCTAAAGAAAGCAATAAGTATCTCTACAATAAACTCCAGATCCTCATATTCTTTGCTTCTCGGGATTCCACCATGATCTGGCTTCACATCCATCTCTGGAAGTTATATCTGCGCACCTAAATTGCGTGATCCTTGGGTCTTACCGGCGCAACAAGAATCTAATCCGACGATGTCTAACTAAATCTTTCTGTTGTTATCAAGGGACTCTATTGTTTGAAGGCAATATTGTTTCCGAACTTCATTTCTCAAATCCGAGAGAAGATACGATGCTATTGTAATAGTGGTTCAAAACCTCTCCAATCTAGCTCCTTTCTTCCGGCGAGACAAAGATTCATCCCCTCTAGTATCGGTAAATCTTTAATCTTAACGGTGTCTTTCTTTATCCATGATACATCATCTTGTCCCTTCTTTCACAAGTGGTTCTATTCTTTTATCATGATTCTTGGGAAAACCGGAGCTATGCCCATCCTATCCTTCTTGTCTCACGACAATCCTTCAACTCTTCTAACCCGTTGTTTCTCAAGCAAAACGCAAGACTCGCAACAAGTCTAGCAAGTTTTCCAAGGTGTAGTGGTCGCACCATTCCGCTGTTCATCAACTTGGGAACGTGAGGGTCACCTTCGTTCGAACACCCGCCTCTCCTTGTGTTGTTTTATTTTTCCTAGGAATCTCGGGGCGAGATTCTTGTTTAGTGGGGGAGAGTTGTAGCATCCCAATTGTCTAACAATTGTAATGCTACTTGGTCTAGTAATATAATGGCTACTTCCTATATATAATTGTTGCATCATAATTATATCATGCTCATGTCATCATGCCACCTTGCATTTGAGCATCATATAAAACCCTTTTTGTTTTGGATCTTCTCTCATATGCATTGTCAATTGTATTTGCCTCTTGATATTGTATTTGGTTTTTGATATATTGTTTAATGCCCAAGTTGAGTTGGGGGCATATCTCTTATTCCACTCCACCACCTTTCTTTGTCACCACCTTATAATTCTACCACCCTAATTACCCATGGGATTTTATTTTATCTTGGCATTTACTCTAGCTCATGTGGGTTGGGATGGATCTAATTCTAATTCTTTTGCTTGGCTGTATTCCACTTTTGGAAATGCATCAGAATAATGCCATGTTAATATTATTGTTTTCACAAGAATACACATGGCATTAATTATTTTGCATGGGCCATGCAAGTACCACGACATTCTAGTCTTTTGGTTTTTATCTGAATTTTTGAGTGAACCATCCATCTCCCTCTCTACCACTCCTTTGGCTTGATCTAATGGGTCTTGCTAAAAAGCCACCACCATTACCTCTCTCTCTAATCCTTTCTCCAAAACCTAAACCTAATCTAAACCCTACACCTCTCCCACCCCTTTTTGTATGATCTAGCTAGATGCATACAAGTACCTAACCCTAAGCCCCCTCATCTCTCTCTATTCCTCATCTTCCCCTCCCTTTTTCACCTCCATATATGCATGATCAAGTGGATCTTTTCTAAAACCCAAACCCTACACTTTTTCCACCTATTCTTGCTTGATCTAGTTTGGAGCATGCAAGCATCTAAAACCCTAAGCCATCACCCTCTCTCTCTTATCCACTATCTAAGATCCTCCCTAATCACCTACCCCACCATCACCATACCCCCCTCTCTCCTAAACCCTAAACCGAGCCTCCCTAGCTCCCTTCCTCTCTCTCGGCCTCTCTCCTCTCTCTATCATGCAGGCCCCACATGGCTACCCCTCTCCCGGGCCCCACACCCCATCTACTCCCTCCCTCTCTCTACCCCAACCCTAAACAAACCCTAGCCGAGGCTACCCATCCTAGCCCGAGCCTCCCCTCTCCTCTCTCCTTCTCTTCTCTCTGCCGTGCGTGCCCACACCGAGCCTACCCCTCTCTGGCCTCACCCTGACCCCACCTGGAAGCCCCTACCCTGCCCTGCCGGCCAACACGAGCACGTGCTCGAGGAGAGGCAGAAAAGGTGGCCGAAGCCACCTTTTTTCCTCTACCCACTCCCCCACGGCACCCCCTCTCCTCTCCCGTCCCTATCTACCCCCCTCGCTCGCCTGCTGCCTTCCCCAGATCCACCCCAGGTCCCTGCCTCTCCCCCTCTTTCCCTCCACCGCCACCGTCTACACCATCGCCGCCCACCGTCGGCATCCACCTCTTACGCCAGTTCGAGGAGGCGGGCGATCGTTGAGGCGTTGAGGAAGGCCGTGGAGAACCCCTGCATCGCCCCTGTCCACGTCGCCGAGGAGGAGAAGCCCCAGACCTGCCACCGATCCGCGACGCCTATGAGCAAACCCTAATCGCCGGTCCGTCTGCGTCCTCGCCGTTTCCCTGCGCTCCGACACGATCCGACCCCACCGAGAGCCCCGCGGTGAGCTTCTGACACCCTCTGACATCCTCTCCCTCGCCAACCCCCTCCTCACCGTTCGTTTTGGCGAGCACGCTGCGTGCGCCGGCGGCGCTGTCGTCTGCTCGCCGCTGCGCCTCGCAGACGGCTTAACCAGCCGCCATCCGCCCTTCTAACACCAACCCAGGCCTACCGCAGTGGCTCCTCCCTCTGCGCGTACGCCAGGTCGCGGGCTCGAGTCTCCCCCCCGCGTCGCGTCCTGCCACTGTCGCGCATCGATTGCTCGACAGAGAATTCAGAGAAGAACATCAGTACGCGTCGTCTTTTTGCAGATAGCCCCTCCGTGTTTCTCTCGCTCAACCCGCGGTACACGCTAGCCCCACCTGTCTGTGCCTGTGGAGTTTTACAAAAAGAGTCCTGGCTTCTGTAAACCTTAACCTGCGCTCCAGCCCCAGCCCCACCTGTCAGTTCCTATCCCTCTCGCCGCTGTCTCGTGGGCCCGCAGCCACTGGGCCCGCTTGTCATCCACGCGGGCTAGACAGAGCCCCGGTGTGAAAGCTTTTTCGCGCGCGTGTGCCTCACCCAGTCAGCACCTGGCCCACCTGTCTGTGGCTGAGGCTAGCTCCGTCCGGGTATAAAATGTCCTGACGATTTTCTGTTTAAATAAAACAATTGCTTAAATGTTTAAATATGTTTTAATTTCTGTTTTTAAATAACTTTTCAAATATTATCCCAAATAATACAAATGATATATGTTTTGAAATCAGAAAAATGTGAGGAGTTCAAATATGGCCTTCAAAATATATTTTGGACACTTTAATTTTCGAGTTGATCAAAATTACAATAAAATGCCCTTTTCCTTATTTATTTAATAACTTTTGTTTTATAACTCCAAATTTAACAAATAATATGTCTAAAATGATTAGCTCGACGAGACCTTTCTGTCTATGCATTCCTTGTCCTGTTTTTGCAGCATGCATCATACAAATATATTGTAAACAGCAACTTATTTGAGAATAAAACATGACTAAAACTCAATAAAGTGATTTATTCTTGTATTCCACACCTCACCCATGCCATGCTATATTATTGCCATGCAAATTGTGCATCATTCATCATGGCATGATTGTTTGCTTGTCGCATTTTATTCTTATGCTTGTGCACTTTATTTATGTTGGCCCTTGTTTGTTTGGTTCTTCTTCGAATAGACGCTGAGCAGGGGATATATCAAGAAAACCAGGAGCACTACCCAGATCCTTCTCTCGCTTCAACTGAGCTGCCAGGCAAGCACTACCACATGCTTGCATACATACAGTACCTATTGCCTCTATCTTATTCTTGCATCATCGAGTCACGATTGCATTAAACTGAATCCCAAGTACTGCATAGCCTTTACTTTTAAACCCCACCGAAGCTTGTTCCTCCATCCCATGAGCCATTACTACAGGAGTTGTTTGAGCCATGCGAGTCGTAGAACAGCATGTGTAGGGTATGTGAGTGTCTGATGGATAACGAGGTACCTAAACAACTTAACCTGAGTAGTATGGGATAACTAATGAAAGTGGCATCGGTGAGCAATATCTGCTATTCGGTTTTTCATGCTCACTTGTGTCCCGTAGGACCCCAAGTACTTGATTCCTGTTCCTTGAATATTCGCGCTATCCACATCCGGGAGGCTTATGGGACCCCCCTGAGCCAGAGCTTGATTCATTCTTATTTCTTGGGGCCACAAACTAGTTTGAGGTTTTATTACTATCCTGTACTTATGCCATGCTTTACTGCTTTATTTAAATTGTGCGATGTACTGCACCTGTACTGTTTAGGATCGGGACACGTTTTCGCGGTATCGACAAGCCCAGTCACACTTTCGGGTTCCCAGTCGTTTACAGCCGTCCACCCAAACCTTGAGTCCGTCTCGGAGTCAGCTAACTTTGTTGCGGGTAGCTTAATGGGGTGGCCCCCTGAAATATTTCTGAATCTGGTGATTGCTTTGTTGTGAATGCCTCGTTGGGTTTTGATTTGGTTTTTCCGAGGTTGATCGAGTGTGTGTTGCTATTTGTGCACCCCTGCAGGGTAAAACTTTCTGAAAGCCGTGTCCGCGGTTATGGACGACTTGGAGCACAGTTTCTCGATCATAGACAAGTATAACTAAAGTACCGCTTTTAATTTGACTAAGTAACTGACTAGTAAATAGTGCAACACTCATGGAATGGATAATAAAACTGCCAACGGATGGGGGGTGTTCGTCCGCTTCCTCGTTGGTAAGCGAGGAGGAGGGTGGATCTGTTAATATTACTGTTATAACTGTTGTTATTAATTCCCGGACATCCGTCTATCTTTGGTTCGGCGGATGGTTAGCGAGTATCTATAGAACTGTTAGGGTTTATCTTTTGCTACAATTGCGTCACCCCAGGTTGTGTCCCCTTTAGAGGCATAAAGACTTGCTGAGTACCCCTAGGGTCTCACACGATAAATTATTTGATTCAGATGAACAGGTACACTCACAAGATGGATACTGGGTGGAGGAGACGGACGATGTGGTCAACGATCATTCGGTGTAGAGATTCCGGGAACGGGGATCCGTGAGATCTGTGGGCGGGATGTGTTTATTTATGGGCATCTTTGCCGATTTGCTTCTTATCCGTACTCGGATCTTGTTTGCCGCTTCCGCCTGATACTCTGATGTTTGATGTATGAGGAGATATCCTGAACTATTATATCTATCTAGGATATTTGGATCTTGCCGTATGGCGTTGCAATATTTCTATTTCTTTTAGATGGAATGGCTCTGATGTACTGTTGTATGGTGGCTTGCATACATACTCATTTGTGTATGTAGTTGATCCCTTCGCTTGCCGATTACGCCGCCCGTTCTTGTCCCGATGTTTGGAAATGGTTGGGACGGCCGAAAGGTCTACCTGTGAGTGGCATTTGGGCCCCACCGTACTATTTCAACCATTTCCGCTCATCCAGGCTTGTAACTAGGAGCGTAATTCATCGAGGTAGTTACACAATGTACAATTCTGCTAGCTTCAAACTCTGATAAGTGGTCTTGACTGGTAAGAAATAGGCTACTTTGGACAGTCTATCCACTATGACCCAGATAGAGTCATTTCACCTACTAGATGTAGGCAAACCGGTGATGAAATCCATTCCTATAGAATCCCATTTCCATTCTGGAATTTGCAATGGTTGCAACAATCCTGTGGGTCTCTGGTGTCCCGCTTTGACTCTCTGATAGATATCACACTTGGCTATATAGCTTCCGATTTCTCTCTTTATCTTATGCCACCAAAATTTCTCCTTCAAATCCTGATACATCTTCGTTCCTCCGGGGTGGATAGAATAAAGATTATCATGGGCTTCTTTCAAAATAGCTTGTTTCAACTCTAAATCTGCTGGCACACAGATATGTCCTTTGTACCACAAAACTCCTTCTTCATCTTCGGTGAATCCGGGTACCTTTCCTGTACCGATACGATGTTTGATTCCGTCGATACTAGCATTTCCTTTCTGCGCCTCTTTGATCTGACTGATCAAAGTGGGTTGAAGTTCTATGCTAGCCAAAAATCCTTCACTTACTAGCTCCATTCTGAAATCTTCCAACTCCTTGTGCAAACTTGGTTGCTCCTTCAGAATCATGGTGTTCAAGTGACACGGCAATCTGCTAAGAGCATATTCTACCACATTGGCTTTGTCGGGGTGATAGTGAATGTCATGGTCATAGTCCTTGATTAGCTCTATCCATCTCCTTTGCCTCATATTCAGATCCTTCTAGGTGAAAATATACTTTAGGCTCTTGTGATCCGAATAAATTTCACAACGGTTACCCACGAGGTAATCCCGCCATGTCTTCAAGTCTAAAACTACGACTGCTAGTTCAAGGTCATGGGTAGGGTAATTCTGCTCAGGTGATATGTCGGAAACGTATCTATATTTTTTGATGCTCCGTGCTTGTTTAGTATCTACTTTGCTTTGTTTTGTATACACTTTGAGGTGCTTTTTACATGTTTTCTGGTACTAACCTATTAACAAGTTGCCATAGTGCCAGTTGCCTGTTTTCTGCTATTTTTGATTTTAGAAAAGTTAGTAAAGAAATATTCTCGGAATTGGACGGGACAAACGTCAAAGTCAATTGCTTTTCGTGGAAAACAAGAAGTCTAGAGGGGAGACGAGTAAGCGTGCTAGGGCGGCTAACCCCACCCCCCAGGTGCGGGTGGGCCCTGCCCCGCGCCTGGGTAGGGTTTGACCCCCCTGGTCGCCTCCTCGGCCTCCCCCTTCGCCTATAAGAAGCCCCTGATGCAGAAACCCTAAGCATCCGATCAAATATCCATTAAACCGTCTGTAGCCACCGCCACCATCGTCCCTAGATCAGGGGGATCTGAAGTTCTTCCCGGCACCCTGCCGGAGGGGAGATCATCCCGGAGGCCATCTCTCCGTATGATGCGTGAGTAGTTCCACCTTGTACTATGGGTCCATGTAGTAGCTAGATGGTTGTATCTCCTCCTTTGTGCTTTCATGTATAGATCTTGTGAGCTCCATTCATGATCAAGATCTAATCTATTTGTAAGCATGCATGTTGTGTTTGCGGGGATCCGATGGATATTGAGATTATTATGTTGGTTTGATTAATGGTTTTGTCTTTATGATTCTATCATGTCTATGTTGTTTGTGATCTTGCATGCTCTCCGTTGTTAGTAGCTATCTTGGCCAAGTAGTTGCTAGTGACTCCAAGAGGGAGTATTTATGCTCGATAGTGGGTTCATGCCTCTAGTTTCCAAGGGAAGTGACAATAATCTCTTCGGTTGTAGATGTGTTGTTGCTACTAGGGAGAAAACAATGGTCTCTTGTTCATGGAACATGTGGATTGTTTACCTTACACACTTTGCTTAAAGCAGCTGTCTGTTGCTTGCAACTTAATACTGGAGGGGGTTCGGATGATAACCTGAAGGTGAACTTCTAGTCATAGATGCAGTTGGATGGCGTTCTATGTATCTTGTTGTATTGACCAATCGAATCTCATAGGATCTTTCTGACTAGTAATTGCATTGTTATGCCTTGCTCAGTTCTTGTCAATTGCCCTGCTGTAATTTGTTTACCCTTAATGCCATGTTGTTTATCTAAGGAGAGCACCTCTTGTGAACTATGGACCCCTGTCCAATCTTTACCATTGATACATCTTCTACTGTTACTTGTTTACTTGTTGCAAACCACCATTGCCTTCCACACCATATGTTTAATCCTTTGTTATAGAAAACCGGTGAGCTTGACAACCTCATTGATTTGTTGGGGCAAAGTCTTGAGTTTGTGTGACGTTTCCTTCCTCCTACTGGTTCGATAACCTCGGTTTCCTACTGAGGTAAACTTGCTGTTGTGCTGCTTCATACCTTGCTCTTGGGGTTTCTAACGAAGTGTCCCACGACAAGTGGTGGGCACCATCATCAGGTTGTTTTAGTTGTCGGGATAGATAGGATATGACTTTGCCTTCTTGCATTAGCACACATCCGAGACAAATCTTGGATGCGTCACAGTACACATCAAAGGGCTTCGTGATATCCGGCATGATCAAGATTGGGGCTGAAATCAATCTCTTCTTGAGTTCTTGGAAACTTGCTTCACATTTGTCCGTCCATTCAAACTTCTTATCTTTCTTCAACAATTGGGTAATGGGTCTTGTGATGCTCAATAATCCTTCTACGAACTTTCGGTAATATCCCGCTAATCCGAGAAATGCACGAACTTGGGTTTGAGTGGTTGTGGCTTGCCATTCTTCAACATCCTTAACCTTGGCGGGGTCAACAACAATTCCTCCTACCGACATGATATGTCCGAGGAATCCTACTTCCTGTAACCAGAACTCACATTTGCTAAACTAGGCATACAACTGATGCTCCCTAAGGGTTTCCAGGATGGTCCTTAGGTGTATCTCATGTTCTTCTTATGATTTGGAATAGATCAGAATGTCATCTATGAAAACAATGACAAAATTATACAGGAAGTTCATAAAAATCTTATTCATGAGGTTCATGAAATAAGCGGGGGCATTGGTTAATCCAAAAGACATGACAGTGTACTCATACAATCCATATCTGGATGTAAAGGCAGTCTTTGAAATATCCTCTGCGCGAATCTTGAGTTGATGATAACCAGTTCTAAGATCAATCTTAGAAAACACTTTGGCACCGGTCAACGGGTCAAACAGATCTTCTATCTTCGGTAGTGGGTACTTGTTCTTAATGGTCACATCATCCTGCTTCCGATAATCTGTACACAAACGGTTATCTCCATCTTTCTTATCCACAAATAAGACAGGTGATCTCTAGGGCGACACACTGGGTTGAATCAGTCCTATCTCCAGCATAGCATCCAGTTGCTTCTTCAGCTCCACTAATTCAGACGGGTTCATGCTATAAGGTCTCTGAGCTATGGGTCCAGTTCCAGGGATTAGTTCAATGATAAACTCGATATCCCGATCTGGGGGCATACCAGGCAATACATCTAGGAATATGCTGGGGTATTCACAGACTACTCTGACTTGGTCAATGGTTGGTTGGGCTAGACTCTTGTTGCACTTGAATTGACGGGGCAAGGTTTCAGATACATGCTCTACTGATGCTCCAGTGGTACTAGTCATGGTTATGGATTTCTTGGCACAGTCGATTAATAATTTATGTTTCGACATCCAATCCATTCCTAGTACTACTTCCAAACCTTTAGTTCCAAGTACTATTAGATTAGCATAAAAATCTATGCCATGGATTCTGATAGGTACGGCCTTGCAAATTTGTCTAGCTTTGGTGGTTGAACCAGGTATTTGAACTATCATAACATTCTTCCATTTTGTTGGTTGAATCTTACTAGTGCATGCAAATTCTTCTGTAACAAACGAGTGTGATGCTCCAGAATCAAACAACACTCTTGCAAGTACTGAGTTAACAAAAAACATACCCAGCACGACATCTGGCGCTTCCTGGGCTTCTTCAGCATTCATTTGAAACAGACGACCGTTGCGGTTGAGCGAATTCCCTGGGGCAAATCTCCTTCCAGGCTAAACACGGCGCTGCTGCTGAGCTGGGGCATTCACATTGGGGGCTGCTGCAAGCTTCTTGGGGCACTCATTGGAGTAGTGACCCTTGGTTCCACATTCATAACAAGTAACCTGAGACTTATCTTTTCCTGCAACAGGCACGGCATTGCTTCTAGTCCTTGGGGCAGTATTGGTGTTGTTGTTGTTGTTGAACTTGGTCGGTGCATGGTTGAAATTGTTGGAGTTGCCGGGGTTGTTGTTGTGGCTTCCTCCAGGCTTTGGGTTTCCTCCTCCACGGTTGGGATAGTTCGGACGGGTCATCGGGGTTCTATTGTTTCTCGGGGCATATCCTGCGAACGGGTTGGGGTGATACTTTGAGGTATGGTGGGTTCCTGGTTGATTCATCATTCTACGCTTGTGATTCTCATTGGCTTAGTTGATCTTGCCTTCCATCTGGATTACAGAATCCACTAGGGCTTCAAGGTCAGCAAACGGTATATTGACTAACACTGTCTGCATCTCATCATGCAGACCATTCAAGAATCTCTCCTTCTTCTTGGCTTCGGTACTAATCTCATCAGGAGCATACCTAGACAGAGATAGACATCTGTCACGGTATTCTACCACATTTATCCTTCCCTGCTTCAGCTCCTTGAATTCATCCCTCATCCACAGAATCAAACCTGGTGGCACATGGGTTCGGCTGAACTTGAGTTTGAATTCATCCCAAGCCATCATCTGTCCTCCATTCATGGTACGAACGCTATTCCACCAAGCTCTTGCATCTCCTACTAGATAATGGGTGGCAAACGGTAGTTTCTCATTAGCCTCCACTCATGCGACTTCTAAGTTGTTCACCATGGTTTGCAGCCAGTCATCCGCATCTAATGGCTCTTCAGACTTACTAAAAATGGTGGATTGGTGTTCTGAAAGTTCTTGAGCTTGGATCCATGGTTGTTGCGGTGACCCAGCATACGACTGCATGATGTAGTACACTATAGTCGTTGACATAACACCAGTGAAACACCGTTCACTAGTATTACACCCCTCAGAGTGTTACAACAGAAACACAGCGGGTCCAATACATGGCTAAAGGTTACAAATCACTCTATACACAAGATCCAGAGAATACTCTAGGTTAAAGAGAGAGAAAGAGCTTCTTACAAAGAAGAATCAAAGATAAACAACGCAAAAACTATTATACTATTAAGACTAGTATTTTAACTAAAGGGTTGACATTGCTGCTATAGCAATACACTACAGGAATAGGTTCTTTGGCTAGAGAGTATATTACTATCTAATCAGTAACTCTGTCTTCACTTGAGTTGATGCATATGTTGAATTTCTTGTCTTCGTTGAAGAGCTTAGCTTTTGATGATGACTCCTGGAGCATATCTTGATGTAGATGTCATCTTAATGGCTTCAGAATCTAGCAAGGGTTAAGAAGATACTTTGAGTACGAGCATACTCAGCAAGTTCACTTGAAAAGGAGTGTTTGATGCACTATATCTACAGCCACATACCGTAGGTCCTAGGCAATGCAAGTTTTCGTAAACATTTCTTCAAAGGTTGCTTTTATTCTGAAAAGCTATGTCCGTCAGCCTTCACGGGTTTACCAGAACTTTCATGGAGTTCCTTTCCCGCCGTGTTCGCAGCTCCTTCCCAGAACAGGGAGTAACGAGTTATAGTTCTTACACTCTGCAGATGTGCGTTACTTTACCCATGAGAGATCAACTCTTTGTTGCACAAACGGGCAGCTTATTCCCATCCACAATTCCATGATGCGGGGCCTAGAAGATGATCCAAGCCAATCACTGCCCCCTTCGCGACCCTGCATGCCTCCTTGATGTACACCATGCCCACATATTGAATTACGGCAATGGATTGTACAGACCATTAGATGCCAGAACTATCATGGGATGTTGAGGGTTCCCACCCATATGCTGCATATCCTCTATGAATTACCAATTAATATGCACGCTATGTGATAATAGCCACGACCTGCACATTCGGCTACATGCGAGAGGAAGAAGATACGGCTGACTTCTCTGTCCCATTCCAAATCTCATGGTTAACGCGTGATATACGGCGCAAGAATCACTGGCGACATTGGTTGTTAAGTCCTAGATAATATGTTCCTTTACCACCGGAACTTTCATAGTAGGTTATTACCTCATGGTAAATAACCTATAATCACATTATTATGAAAATAGTGTTTCCGGACCTTTTTCAAATGCAGGTGATGACAACACTGGATTTTTAAAATACTTTACAGAAAATAACCAAAGGACATGAGCAAGTGTGAACTTGCCTATTATGATTGCAAGATTATGCACTCACGGTCTTCAAGACAGTATAATATCCAATATCTAAAATCAGCATCATTGGTCCGGTAAGGACTAATGTTTAAAGAAGCAAGATGCTCTTATGCATAAATAATGTGATGCACTTTATAAACGCGGATCCCGGGGATAACGTTGTTCTAGGGTTTGGATACTGGAAATGATTTCTTTAGAATGTGTTGTCCTTTTAGATAAGTTTCACACTTGTGCTTCTTATTAAGGCTTGTGAGTGTGTGTGACACATCATGTAAACATAATGGTGTACAACAATAAGATATACCATTGAGGTACGCTATTCAAGGAATGCTTATATAAGAATTATCTTATCTTCAAGTTTAACCTTGCAAATAATGGAATTTATAAGGAACTTAAGTGTTAACAATCCTAAGTATACAAGCAAAGGATAAAGTAATGCGATCCTGATTAATTGTCATATGTTGACTGAAGTGGCAAAACGAATAAATTTTGAAGAAAAGATTTCTTTATTAAGGTTTAAACAATTTTTGATAGTTTTAGTATATGATTGATAGAATGTGATTGATATTGTTTATGCTTGTTTGAATAGTCTGGACTTGAGATGCCTTACGACTTAATTATAATAGACCAAATTTAACTATAAAACATATAACAAAGTCTTTAGCCTTATATTTAAAGTCTTTTTTAGAGGGTAAAACAGTAGGGTAAAGAACCCCACTGCAATTTTTATAAATCATATAGAGTTACAAAGAAACATTTACAAGTTTCAGGCCACCTCAAAAGAGGGATAACATACTGAGAAGCTATATCCTGTCTAAATTATTTCTAATCCAATCTTTGAGGCCCTAATAATTCTTTTCTTAATTCTATACAGGACCCATCTTAACTCCTGGGCGACAATAGCCCTCCATTCCTCAAGAGAAGCATGCTTGTTGTTGAAAATTTCATTGTTTCTGCACATCCATATGCCCCAAGCTCCTAGGATAATAATTTCCATTGCAAAATGGACTTTAAGATCTTTTTTAATACTGGCTAAAGCTTCAAAAAGATTGTGATCAGCCACTTGGACATGGGAAATTTCAGCCTAGCAAGCTTTTGCAAAAGGACAGCCCCAAAATAAGTGTAGAATAGTTTCCTCACTGGTGCAGCCATGAAACACACATTCATATGAAGCCAGAGTAAATTGTTTCCTTTTCAGAAGGTTCTGTGTGTTTAGCCTATCAAGGAGCAAGAGCCAGAAGAAGAACTTATGCTTTTGTTGACAGGAGGATTTCCACAACCAGTAAAAATGTGGCTGAACAGGCTGATAACCAGATAATGAATAGTAAGCCTTTTGGACTGAAAAAATATTACTGCCCCAAATATAACTCCAGTTGTCAGTTTCCCCCTGCATGCCATCACTGAGTATTTGATCAAGGCTTTTATATTCCTGGTAATCTTGCTGTGACAGAGGGAGAAAAAAGTGATCTTGTATGTTAGCTGTCTGTAGAAACTCATGGACAGAGATGTGTGGGTTTTTTGCATAGGAAAGAAGATGAGGAAGCTTATGCTGTAGACATCCATCATTCCACATATCAGACCAGAGAAGGGTGGATTTTCCATCACCCACCGAGCACTTTGCAATTCCTTTAAATATGTCAACCAATTTCAGATGAGCTTTCCACCAAAAGGATCCCTCCAGACTTATTCCAGGTAGTTTACCATTGCAATAATAAGTGTTCCAGACAAGGTGAACCCATGGGATATCCTTATGATTGTAAAATTTATCCAAATTCTTCAAAAGAAGTGTTGAGTTTTGAACATTAAGGTCAAGAACCCCCAATCCCCCATGGTTCTTTGGTCTACAAACTTTATTCCATGCAACAAGAGCTTGACCCCGAGCTTGAACATTAGATGTTTTCTTTCTCCACAAGCATTGTCTCATATACTTAATCAGCTGATCTTTAATAGTGACAGCAAGATCAAAACAGCTCATATAATATATGGGAAGGGATGATAAAACAGATTTAACTAACTGCAATTTCCCCCCCATAATTAAGAAAATAAGCAATCCCACACAATCTTCTCTCAACTCTCTGAACAATAGGCAGAAAGTGTTCCACTGCAGGCTTATTAAGGCTTAAAGGCAGTCCAAGGTAGGTGAATGGCAATGATCCAGGGAGGCATGAGAGTGTATTGGCAAAGTGCTCAAGCCTCACAGTGTCCATATTAATTGGCATCATACTAGATTTAGAATAATTAACTTTGAGTCCAGTGGAGAGAGCAAAAGTATGAAGGAGGGCCTTGAGGCACAATAATTGCTCTGAGTCAGCCTTAAGGATTAATAAAGTGTCATCTGCATACTGCACAACTGGGAAATCAGGACAGAACACACCCTCAATGGGAAGGGAGAGAAGACCAATATTCATTGCTTTATTAAGGATGCTTTGAAGAAGATCAGTAGCCAAAATGAACAGGAGAGGAGATAAAGGATCCCCTCGTCTTACACCTCTTCTGCAATAAAATTTCTTGCCAGGCACTCCATTTAACAGAACATAGGAGGAAGCCGAACCAAAGATTAACTGAATCTAAGAAATCCATCTATCACCAAAAACTTTGGCTTTGAGAATATTGATAATTGTTGAATGCTCAATTCTAACAAAAGCTTTTTCAAAGTCAAGCTTAAGAATTAAAATTTCTTCTTTGGACTTGTGGCATTTATCAGGAATTCAAATGCCCAAGCTAGACAGTCTTGAATAGACCTTTGTTTGAGAAAACCATACTGGTTCTTGTGAACAAGTTTAAGGATAAACTTTTGTAGTCTATTAGCCAGAATTTTGGTTATAATCTTGAGGACACTGTTTAGCAGAGAAATAGGCCTAAAATCAGCAGGTGTCAAAGGAGCTTCAATTTTTGGAATGAGGGTGATAAAAGAGGCATTAATGCTTTCCAAGGAAGTCTGCCCCGCATAGAAATCCACAAGGAGTTGTTTCACATCATCCTTAATAATAGGCCAACATTGTTTCATGAATTCATTGTTAAAACCATCTGGGCCAGGGGATTTATCATTAGGAAGATATTTAATTACATCTTCAATCTCCTCATCAGAGAAAGGTTTTTCCAAAGCATCCTTGTCCTCTTGCCTTAAACATTCTCCTGCCAAGTCACTAAGATTGAAGTGCATTTCAGGCTTATCAGATGTACCCAATCTATCTTTAAAGGCTTTCCAAAGAAGATCTGCTTTACCATGATGATCTTGAATCTCATCATTCGAATCATCTTTGAGCATGGAAATGTAGTTATGTCTGAAACTTATGGTAGCTTTGGAATGAAAGAATTTTCTGTTCTCATCACCCAGCTTGACCCATTTAATTTTCCCCCTTTGCTTCCAATAAGCATTTTGATATTGTAAAAGAGAAATTATAAGATTCTTCAGGATATCTCTGAGATTCCATTCTAGGATAGTAAGAGTTCTCATTTCCTCCATAGCATCTAGTAGATCAATGGTGGCATTAACATTGCAGATTTGTGATTTCAGGCAGAGCAGATTTTTTGCCCAGAGCTTTACTCCCCTTCTTACATTTTTGAATTTAGCATTAATTTTTTTGGCAGAATCCTGAAAACCAACAGGAATGTTCCAGGCATTTTGAACAATTGCTTTAAAATCCTTATGATGCATCCAATAATTTTCAAATCTGAAAACCTGAGCTTTGGGTATCATTGTGCCAATGGAGATGACACAAGGAAAATGATCAGAGGTAGGCTTTACAAGAGGAGCAACAAAAGTAGAAGGAAAGCTCTGAGTCCAGGAAGCAGAAGTAAAGAACCAGTCCAGCCTTTCCAAAAGGGGTTCTTTTTGCATGTTACTCCAAGTGAACTTTCTACCTTTGAGGGGTAATTCTATGAGACCCAAATTATTAATGGCTTCATTGAAAAGAAGCATACCATTCACATCCCCACCCTGTCTATTTCTATCAGAAGGCTTTCTACAAAAATTGAAGTCACCCACAATGAGCCAATCCGTATCATCAGGCATATCAATATTTCCGAACCAATCTAAAAAATCTGCCTTTTTTCAGGTAAACATGGCCCATAAATATTGGTGAGGATCCAAATTTCATTGGACAAGAGAGATGTCAAGGTGATGGAGATGGAGAACTCATTGTGAAAGGAAAGATGCCCAGAGAACATAGAACTATTCCAAATGGTGATCAAACCCCCAGAGGCTCCCCTGGAGGGAAGAAATTCAAAATTGGTAAATTTGGGGGGCAGAATTTTCTTATGTAAGAGATGTCAAAATCTTCTCTCTTAGTTTCTTGGAGGCAAATAATATCACAGCCAGATTCATCAATTTTATTTCTGAGAGCAACCCATTTTTTTGAGAGTTAATTCCCCTGATATTCCAGTTCAAGATCTTCCAAATTCTTTTGTTATCCATTAAGAAACCAGATGTATGTAGAATGATGGGCTGATATAAGTAATGTAACCACCCAATTGATAAAACTACAGCCACATAGACAAAAGGCAATCCATATCATAACACCACTGACAAATTCAACAATAAGTAACAAACACATCAAAAGACCACTAGTGCATGCTTCAGAACAGGAAGTCAACAAGTCTCCAGCAAAAGACATAGTTTGATACATTAGAACACTTAAGTGGGGGGTTTCATCTTGGCTTGCTGACCACAGGTACCAGCAGCCCTAGATTTCTTCTTTCCTCCAATGCTCAAGCTTGATGAGCCAGTTCCTTTGATGATGCCTTTTGGAGGAGCCTTTACTGCCACTTCAGTGGCTTTCCCTTTCTTGAGCAACCTCTTCTCCAGGTCACCATCCTTTACCTTGCAGAAAGAGGCAGCAAGATTTTTAACCACTTTAGGATTCAAACAAGGTGGAACAGCATTGCAAACCAGGCAATCAGCAATTAAGTGGCTTTTAAAACCCCCATTCAGTTCAACAATTCTAGGGCTTCTTCTCACCTCAGTGTCAACTAGAGGCTCCTTGCCCTTTCTCTTTCTGGAAGGGGTGGAGGGAGAGCATGAAGATTGCTTAGCTTCAATGCCCAGACAAGGAGGAGCCATCTAAGAAATGCTTTCATTAGGGATGAAGAAAGAAATGGAGTTCTCTTCAGCAATAGGCTCCTTAATAATTTCCCATAAAGGAGAAGTAAGAAAGCTCTTGACCCAACTAAACTTCTCAGGAGTAGCAAGCATGAGAGTAATAAAATTAAACCAACTTACAGGGATATCACACATGAGAGAGCCTTTGGAAGAAGAGTTCTTATGAATATGAGGAGCAAAATAACTTTCCTAGAGCTCCAGGCCTTGTTGGGAAAAACCCTGTTTTGCAGCATGCACATCAGGTATTGACACAAAAGTTCTCACCATTCCCACCTGGAGATGTGCTTCATTAGGAGAAAGGAGGTGCTGATCCTCCAACATCCAATCCTCATTTTCAGCAGCCACAGCACCTGAATCCATGGGGCTCTCCACCCTCCCCTCATCATCTGAGTTTACATAATCATCATCAACCAAATAGTTCTGTAAAATGTTCTCAAGTCCCTCACCAATACAAACACCTTGAGGCCCAGCAACCACATCCTGATCCTCAGCAACCATAGGCTCAGCATTTACAGACTCATCATCATCTGACTCCCAGTCTTGGACAAGGATGACACCTGTAACCCCACTGCTAACATCCTGTGGGAGAAGATTATTGTTATACACTAGCATGTCTTCACCAGGAGCAATAACAGGGCCTTGAACAGGACCAGCAGCAGCTTCCCAGGGGCCCCAACCTTCATTATTGTCACCTTCAGGAGCAGGATCCTGCACAGGGGCCAACCACTGACCCCAACCACCCCCAGGAGCAGGGGGAGGGGGAGGAGGGGGGATCTGGGGCCCAAAGACAGGTGCAGGATGTGGGTCCACATTGTCATCTGGAAGTGGGTCCTCATCAGGTGCCCCCCCAAGCAGGTCACTTTGCACCACTTCAACAGAAAAAGTCTAGGACTCAGACTCCACCAAGTCGCCAATAGTAAACCTGACACTCTTGGGTATATCAACCAGATCAGTAACACGTATCTTCGCAAGAATCCTTCCTTTTTGATCCGGGTACCTCTCCCATAAAAGGACCTTCCCAATATCAGCAAAAACCGCATTCAGATCCTCAGTATGCCAGTGGTCCAAGGGAGGAGCAACTAGCATCACCCAACATTCATTGTTAAATTGAGCCCTCCTCCAATTCCCCCCCCATTATGCTTAACAAAAGAAACATGCACATTTTGAAACGGAATGGGGCTAGCCGCAATGAGCCTGTCCCTGTCACTGACATGGTGAAATTGCACATATGCAGCCCCAAAAGGACATGCCTGGACATCCCGAAAATGAACACGAGCCTCATTGTTGAGGAAATCAACCAAGACATCACGAATATTCAAGAAAGGGATTGGACCAGGAGGGAGGGGATTAATGGTAGCGATAGCATACTGTTCATGAGTCCTCGACCTCCGTGGCACCACCACCCTCTTGACACAATTCCGTCCAGCCACTTGCAGAACTTGGAAGCCATTTGGCAAGAAAGGAGCAGGATCAATCGGGATGTTCGCCATTTCGACAGTCTTCACCGGCCATGAGCAAGGGAGGGATGGGGTTTCTGCAGATGGGGGAGTTGAGGAGACAGGGAGAACAACAGTTGTTTTTTGCAAAGAAATGGTGAACTCGTGAAAACTGTTGTGAACGATGGGCCGAGAAAGAGTATTCTTCTGGGCCTTGAACCACCCCTTGTAAGAATTGTCGGGCCACATGCATTTTGGGAAGGAAGGGAATTTCAAAAAAGGAATGAGACCAGGTAGTTTAAATGCCGCGCGATTGGCGCCTCCTGATGACCCGACCGGTGTTACTACTGATTTAACACCGCCATCAGCGAGAACCTGCGCATAGGATCTATCTTGAATGCTTGATTTGAAATCGCACTTATTATGTTCAGCAGGAGCAGGCGATGAAACCGCAACAGGATTCAGAAATTTGAGCCGATGGAAAACAGAAACACCTTTATTGCTAGGCTTTAACGAAGGAGATTTTTTGGAATTTTTCTTTTTGTACGTGACAACTTTCCAATCTCCTGCAGATTCTTTGTAGAACTCCTTTTCTTCAAAGATCCAATTTGGCCCCCCATTACCCCAAAGGTTGACGTGAATCACAAACGACTTGCATGAAAACTTTGAAATATTGTAGATTTCAAACCCCACTGCCCATGAAGCAACCGAGAAACAAAAAGTTCTATCTTGTAGAAATTTCACTTGGAATTTAGAAGCCTGACCACCAAAACAAGCTTGGAGTGCAAGACTAACCGTATGGAAATCCAACTTAAAATTTGCTCTTCCAAAAGAACAAACCAGGTAGAAAGGTCTCTTTCTGAAGCCACCAAGGAAATTAACTTGATGGCTGAATTTATCAAAAATCTTCTTCTCAAAATCCTGCACTAATGAAAAATCCAGGGCAGGTCGACTCAAAGATTCATCCTTGATAGCACACTCCATAGGAAGGTCCTCGGTGAAATCCAGTGTTATTGGCACAATCTTCTCAATATTGAGGGGAAATTTCTTAACCAAAGGGCTGGGCAAAATCTGTGCGCCAACTACAACCCTCTTCACTTGAAGATCAATAGAAATACCCGAGGCCACAACCTCACCTTGAATCAAGTATCTAGCATCAATAAACACCTCATTGTGATTGAGGAGAACCAGCCTTTTTGAACTAGGGAAAAGCATCAAAAAACCTTTAGAAGGCTCAAGATCATCAGCCGGCAAAGAGGAGCAAAGGGCATGCCATTTAAAACCAGTGTCCTCATCTGTTCCAGAGATGGTAGGAGATCTACCAAGAAAACCAGATGAAGGATCCAGAGAATCATTAACACGAGAGAGATGAGAGGGGAACCTCAAAACAGATCCAATAGAGATTGTAACATCCCAAAAATCATAGTTTCAAAACTCATTCATATCATCTTTTGCATTTAGGGTTTTCTCAAAATTATTTAGAGACAGATGTCTGAGCTATGATTTCATGTGAACAATTTATCTCAAATGGCCATCACCCTTTGAAATTTGAATGTTTTGGTACTGGTTCACTTGCCTCCATTGATGGAGAGATTAGGTGAAGCTTTTTACCCAAGTTTCCAAATTTGGAAATGGTTTCAAAATACTTTTTCAAATATTTGCAAACTAGAGCAAGCCTCTGATTACTTTGAAACCCAAGCTTGATCAAGCCTTGCAAAGTAACCACTTAGTTAATATGACTGTTTTTGAATCCACAAAACCCTGCAAAAATTCCCAAGGCAGTTGAATTCAAAAGGATTTGAAATTCATATCAAATTCATACCAGAAAATGAATTTAGAAAAAGAAAAGGCTTGAACAATGGAAAAGGGCCGCGCGGCCAGAATCTGGCCCAGCAGCGGATCAAGCCCAGCAAGCCCACCCGGGGATCTCCCTTTTCTTCTCACACGCGCGAGCACACGCAAACAGACGCTGACAGCCTGACCCCACCATCACCTTGCGCGTTTCGCTGACGAGCGGGTCCAGTCCACGTCGTCCTCGTCTTCCCCAGACTGCGCCTGCGACCACGTCGCTGCAGCAGTGATGGCCGGTAATGGCGCGGAGTAAATGGGCAATTATCTTCGAGCGTTTCTTGTCGATTCCCCGGCTATAAGACCCTCTCTGCCCCGCGATCTTTTTCCCCCAAACACCTCGCTCACTCCGCCACCAGGCTGCCCTCAATCCTCCGCGCATCGCCGCTGACAGAGCCCTCTCCGGCGAGCAATTCAGGTGAGCCTCGCGTTCCCCTCTGCCTATCGTTCTTGCTATCTGACTCAGTGTATCTTTGCGCACCTCCTGACCTCACTAGTCCGTCTTGTACTGCCCCAGGTCGCCGGTTCCACTTGACACCGCGAGCACTGACGGCGACATCAACTCCGACGAGTTTTCCCGGTAGGTACAGACCGCCCCTCGCCTTTCCGTTCATGCACACAACTTTCCCTTGACCCTGTGAAACTAACCGTGTCGCTATCTTGCCTTGGGGTGATTCACAGCGACGTCCACGACGACCACCTGACGCACCCGACGCCGCCACGAACTCCGGCGAGCAATCGCAACCGTGTCCGAGCGCCCCTCCGCAAGCCAGTACCACGACGAGCTTCAGCAGCCTCCGGCGAACCTGGTAATACTTCTCTCCCTCTCGCGGACGATGTAGAACGCCGGCGCCGCCGTAGTCAGACGCGCCGCCGCCAGTTAGCACCGCCAGCGCCGCCCGTTTCTGGCTTGATGATTTGGACCATTGGATCTGCATCGTAGGGTTAGGATAGGACATTAAACGAAAGGGTAAGCGCGCATCTGAGCCGCCAGATCCCACTTAGATCGTACGGTCCACGGAACGCGATCCGCGCGAAGCGGTACGCACCAGTAAGGATGCGACGCGTGGCAAGGTTTAAACTAAAAACAGAATTTAAAACCAGATTTAGATTCAAACTTCAAATGCTTATAACTTTTGAATGCCACGTTAGATTTTTGCAAATTTTATACCGTTGGATTCAGTGAAACAAGGCCTTTCTGAATATCCAATTTATTTAGCATATAGTAACAGTTAAAATGATTTTATTTGTGGAACAAGTTTTAGGCTATTTTAGATATAGATTTAATTTGGTAAATTATAATGGGGCCAAATAAGTTTAGTTGGCAAACTTGTGACATGTTAAGTTTCTATAGACATGAACATACTTGGTAGAATTTTCAAAAATCATCACCTAGTAAATTCTTGCATGCATGCATTCATATTATTTTTGGTTGTATATATTTGTGTGTAATTGTATGCTATTGTTTCTTGTGTAGATTTTGCTAGTGATTGTGATTGTGAAGAGTGCTACTCTCCCCACTACCAAGGCAAGTGATATTTACATGAATAAATTTGTCCTATATTTTGAACTAGCATTAGATATTTTGTTATAGTGTTGCATGCTATTTTTGTCTAATGCAAAAGATGGGGAAATCCTATGTAGTCTAGTAGATTTGCTAAGGAATTATCCCTAAGATATGTTGCCATACTTTGCTTAGCCTAGCTTATAGCAAAACAAGGGTTGGTGAAAAACTACACTTACTATAAAGGAAATATTTCTAAGTCAAGAGACTTATACTTTTCTAATAAAACCACTAAGTCAAATGAACCTCCTGGGTGGAATGGAAAGTATGGGTTATGTTGAGTGGTTACACAAGGCCATGGACTTGGGTTGTGTATCTCACTTGTGGTAAGCCACCCAGGCACAAAGGGATTTGGAGGCCAAGTGTTGAGAAAGCTTACAGTGCAACCACTTGGCAATATGGGCTCTGCCATGATCATATAGGTAGCTAGAACTTAGTCACTTGGACAGTTGGTGGTAGTTGGGTTGTTAGGTTGGAGCGCGTCCATTTGACTAAGGAAAGGCTTCTGAAGGGTCCTGTCTTGGGAAACCAAGTCTGGTGGGGAAAGTGCACAACCTCTGCAGATGGAAAACCTAAGTACTTAGCCTTGTCCAAGGAAATGGACACTTTTGAGCATCAAGACATGGAAGCTACAAGAATCTCAACACTCCAACTTCTAAATAAAATTTGGTGGGTGAACAAGGGTGAAGGACCTCAATGTCTATTGGTGGTTCCTTGGGAATGTTTTTGACAAAGAAAAACTTAGTGATTTCAACTAATAAGTAAAACCTATTTTCAAGCAAAGCAAGCCAAGCTACACTTAGCCAAAATGCATATAGTAATATAGTCCACTTAAAATATAATAAGGTATCACTTGCCAATACTATTCCAAAGTATTGACCCTCTGTGGCTGTAACTTGTGATGTTGCAGGTTACTCCGATGATGAATAGGAGTCATGAGTCTACACTCAACATGCTTGCCTGTGGCACATGAAGATGAAGACTTATGTTTATTTACTTGTTCCTTAAAACTCTTGTATTAGGCCTATGGCCATGAGTTGTAAAAGACTATATTTTATCTCTGGAATGAATGTAATAAACGACCTTTGTATCTGTGTACTTCATCTTAAACTGTGGATGCTAGCATTGATCCAGGGACTAGCATTGCAATCACAGGGATCCTTTCCTTTATAAAGGAGGGGTCTAACAGATGGTATCAGAGCACTGTGTTGCCTGTAGGATTGTGACCCTAGGATTGGAAAACCACTAAGGAAAAAGTTTTTCAACTACTTCTACACTTGTCTATTCTTCGCGTAAGACTTTTCTAATCTCTTTCAACTTCCCTTGTAGATGAACTCCATCAACGAAGCCGTGAGGAAGGGACCACTCATGACCATGACCTTGGAGTGTGAAACGGAGTTTCCAAGTATTCTCAAGGACCTCATGGAGGCAATGGATGCACATGGTGAAGCCGTGTACAAGGGCTTTCCAGTGATGGATGAAGGAGTGGAATATTGGTGGGTGCAACTTCACTTGTACAAAAACAAGGAAGACAACCACAAAGAAAGAGGATACTGCATGTACACTAACACTACAATGCACACCACATTCTTTGAGTCAGCCAGGGATGCAGCTTGGAGGACCATCAAAGAACTAAGTGCTACAGTCAAGTGCAGAATGCTCAATCTCCAAAAAGACTTAGAGAAAGAGAAGGAGCTTACTCAAGAGTTGGAAGACACCAACCAAGAGATAAGGGGAGATGTTATAGACCTAGTGATAGAGTCAAGAGAGCAAGATTGGTGGATTGCATCTAGGAACATAGTGTTTAATAATAGGTCCCGTGAGATTGGATTGTAAGAACACTTCGTTAGTTGGACCACCACTTATCACCTTATTTTCCAAAATGATACCTTAAATAAGTTGGACCTTGTTTGATGTAATGGATTGTGTATGCATGACATGTGTGGTATTTGTGTTCCATGGTTATGTATGAGATGGTTGTTTTGTGATCATTTTAAATAAGTGTTGTTCTAACTTTTCAATTTTATAAATAGATGCCTATTGCCGTCAGCACTGTTGAGGAGTTCCAGGTTACTCGTTTCGGACCCCGTATCGTTGAGCTTACCACTCTGCTCGATCTCCCTCTTCCTACCATCACGGTGTACCCACTCACCAAGTTCGAGAGGAAGGACCTCTGGGGCTTCAAGGTGAACCAGCCCGGACGCCAGACTGAGCCTACTACGGAGGCCATCGTCTTCAAGCTGATGCACGACGACAGGGAGAGAGGCATAGAGGTAGTCATGCAGGACCTGATAGGACGATTGTTAGGCCGTCACTCCCGACGGGTTAGGGGCACTCACTTCCACGCCTTCGGAAGGCGTGATGTTGATGGAGATTCCATCGACTTTGAGGACGACTCGAGGAGCACTGCAGAGCCGATACGTCTCTATCTTCAGGACTTAGAGACTCTTCTCAGGCACGTAGATACGGACAGGATGAATGTCATGCTTGGAAATGACGAGCTTTAGGTGCAGCTACGCGAGAAGGACAAGCTTTTCGCACAGCAGGATGAGATGATCAAGGAAATGGAGACGAAGTTCGAGGCTCAGGATCGCAAGTTCAAGAGTCAGGAGAAACGCGTCCAGGATAGGAACAAGAAAATCCGGGACATGACCGAGGAACTGAAGTCCAAGGACTTCGAGCTTGAGCAGCAGCAGATGGTTATTGAGAGACTTCGCTCCCAGAAGAGGGCTCTCAAGACCAAGGTCGATTCCTTGACCACTACGATTGAGGAGAACAAGACCGCGATGGAGAACGCAGGTCTTACCTTCGTTGAGGAGGAGATTGACGCTGATGAGTAGACTTGACTACTCGTTTACCTTTCATATTCATACTTGTTATTGTGAACTTATTATTGGACCATCCGACATGTGGATGGCTTGCCACTTGTGTGTTTTACTTCATGAGATTATTATGTGGTTGTTGAACCTTTGTTTTTATATTGCTTGTTATGTGTTTGCTTTTGATGTATTGTGCATGAAACATCTATGGGTATCTCATTCTTATCTATTTGAACAAACCACAGATGCCTCCCCGTCGCGCAAACCCCAACCCCAACAACATCACCCCGGAAATGCAACAAATGATGAATGCGCAAACACAGCTTATGCAAATGATGACAACGTTCATCCAAAACCAGAATAACAACAACAACAACAACAACAACGACCCCAACAACAACAACAACAACAACAACAACCCTCCGGGTTTCGATATGCTCACCAGATTTCTGCGTCTGAGGCCAGCAAAGTTTTCGGGAACAACTGATCCCATGGTAGCCAATGACTGGTTACGTTCTGTGAACAAAGACTTAGTGACCGTGGGCTGCACGGATGCTGAAAAGGTCAGGTTTGCAGCACATCTGTTGGAAGGACCAGCCGCCACATGGTGGGACAACTTCCAAATCACCACTCCTATTAATGAGGTGACTTGGGCTATCTTTGAAGATGGTTTTCGCACGGCTCATATCTCATCAGGGATAATGAGTCTAAAAACGAAGGAGTTTCACAACCTGAAATAGCGCCACCGCAGCGTGGCAGAATACATAGAAGAATTCAACAATCTGGCACGCTACGCACCGGATGAGGTTGATACAGATGCCAAGAGAAAGGAAAAGTTCTTGGAGGGTTTGAATGATGAGCTGAACCTACAGTTGTCTGTGGCATATGTTCCAACTTATCAGTCGTTGTGTGACAAGGCTGCTATTTTGGAAAGTAAAATGAAGCAAGTCGAGAGTAGAAAGAGGAAACACTCCGACAAACACAGCTCGGGATCGTCTCACAAACGATCTCACTATGATGACAATGGCAGCTCAGGATCCCATAAACATGGGAAATTCATCAAGCACAACCGTCATGACAATAAGCATCACCGCAGTCATGACAAGGACAAATACAAGAACCACAAGGGTGGACATAAGAGCCACTATGGTGGAAATGGTAGTGGAAGTGGAGGCCAACCTCCTAAAAAGGACATCAGTCAGGTTGAATGCTTCAAATGCAAGAAGATGGGACACTATGCAAATGAGTGCCCCGAAAAGAAGGTGGAAGGACCTAACAAGCCGAATCCTTTCCAGAAAGGACAGGTTAACCACATCAATGTGGAGGAGGTCTATGAGGAACCTGATGCCGTGGCTGGTAAGTTCAGACTCAATTCAATTTCAGCATTTGTACTCTTTGATACCGGTGCAT
The DNA here is from genome assembly GCA_916181665.1 of Avena sativa. Taxonomy (NCBI): domain Eukaryota; kingdom Viridiplantae; phylum Streptophyta; class Magnoliopsida; order Poales; family Poaceae; genus Avena; species Avena sativa. The sequence continues at coordinate 314,180,050 of OV702283.1, forward strand.
CTCATTCATTCATATCAAAGGCATTTGTTGAAAGAAATGAACTGCCGGTAGAAACCATTGGGTGTCCTATAAGAGTAAGTTCTCCGGGGGGAGAAATGATAGTAAACTCAGGTTGTCATGACTTAGTCATAGAGTTTGGAAAATATAAGTTTCCAGTGAACCTAATAATTCTGGATTCCCAAGGACTGGATGTGATTTTGGGAATGGATTGGATGGCTAAGTATGAAGGAGTATTAGATTGTGTCAACCGTTCAGTTACCCTCACAACCCCCGAAGGTAAAAGAATAAAATTCAAGTCAAACTTTGAATCCAAAGGAAGTAAGTTAAATTCTCTTAAGGGGGTTAGCATAGACAGTGTACCAATAGTATGTGAGTATCCGGACGTGTTTCCGGAAGAGCTACCAGGAATGCCACCGGATAGAGATGTGGAGTTTTGATAGATTTGGTGCCAGGATCAGGACCAATAGCCAAGAGACCGTACAAAATGTCTGTTGATGAATTGAAAGAGCTCAAGAAACAACTAGGAGAACAGTTACAGAAAGGGTTTATTCAACCAAGTTCTTCATCTTGGGGAGCCCCGGTATTGTTCGTGGAGAAGAAGGATAGAACACAAAGATTATGTATTGACTATCGTTCTCTCAACGAGGTGACCATCAAGAATAAATATCCTTTGCCAAGAATCAACGACTTATTTGATCAGCTAGAAGGAGCATGTGTATTCTCGAAGATTGATCTCCGGTCAGGTTATTTTCAACTCAAGATACGAGAGCAAGACATACCAAAAACAGCATTCACCACAAGGTATGGATTGTATGAGTATACTGTGATGCCTTTTGGATTAACCAACGCTCCAGCATACTTCATGAATATGATGAACAAGGTGTTCATGGAATTCCTTGACAAGTTCGTTGTCGTTTTCATCGATGACATCTTGGTCTACTCCAAGAGCAAGGAAGAGCATGAAAGACACTTGCGCTTGATACTCGAAAAGTTAAGAGAGCATAAACTTTATGCCAAATTCAGCAAGTGTGAGTTCTGGTTAGAGAAAGTTGGATTTCTTGGTCATGTGATGACAAAAGATGGTGTGGCAGTTGATCCTGCAAAAGTTTCAGCTGTGACAGATTGGGAATCACCTAAGAATGTAAAAGAAGTTCGTAGTTTCCTTGGCTTAGCAGGTTACTACAGAAGATTCATTGAAAATTTCTCAAAGGTTGCTAAGCCTATGACAGAATTGTTAAAGAAGGACAAGAAATTTGCTTGGACTGAAGGTTGTGAAGTCAGCTTCCAAGAATTGAAGAAGAGACTAGTGACAGCACCAGTTTTATGTCTGCCAGATTTGGAAAAAGATTTCCAAGTATATTGTGATGCGTCACATCAAGGTTTGGGTGCCGTACTTATGCAAGACGGTAAAGTCGTAGCCTATGCTTCGAGACAACTCAAAACTCATGAAGTAAACTATCCTACTCATGATTTGGAGTTAGCCTCTGTCGTCCATGCACTCAAAACATGGAGACATTACCTTTTGGGAAAGCGTTGTGAAGTGTTCACCGATCATAAGAGTTTGAAGTATATCTTCACCCAGAAGGAAATCAACATGAGACAAAGAAGATGGCTAGAGCTTATCAAAGATTACGACTTAAGTTTGCAATACCACCCCGGTAAAGCAAATGTAGTAGCCGATGCTCTAAGTCGTAAGACGTTTGTAAATGGCCTTACTAAAGGGGAATTTCCAGATGACTTGTGTAAGCAATTCAAAGAACTCAGATTGGAGATTGTGCCAGAAGGGCATCTCATGTCCTTAGATGTTCAACCCACTCTATTGGACAAGATCCGAGAAGTCCAGAAGACCGATAAAGAAATTGAAAAGATTAAGGAAAATATTAGTCTAGGGAAGGCTAAGAGTTTCCATATAGATGAACAAGGTACTTTATGGCACGGGAAACGTATATGTGTTCCACAAGACCCGGAGTTACGGAAACTGATCTTACAAGAAGGTCACAACTCTCCATATTCTATTCACCCGGGAAATACCAAAATGTACATGGACATGAAGGAAAGGTTTTGGTGGAACAATCTCAAAAAGGACATCGCCGAACATATTGCTTTGTGTGATGTGTGTAGCAGAGTCAAAGCGGAGCACCAGAAACCAGCAGGTTTGCTTCAACCACTGCCTATTCCTGAATGGAAGTGGGAAAATATTGGTATGGATTTCATTACCGGATTACCAAGGACCAGGTCAGGGTATGATTCCATATGGGTAGTAGTGGATCGCCTAACTAAAGTGGCTCATTTTATACCAGTGAAGACAACCTATACAAGTGCCAAGTTAGCTAAAATTTACATGAGCAGGATTGTATGCCTTCACGGTGTGCCAAAGAGTATTGTGTCAGATAGAGGAACCCAGTTCACATCTCACTTTTGGAGACAACTTCATGAATCCTTAGGAACGAGATTGGAGTTTAGCACTGCTTTTCATCCTCAAACGGATGGACAAACAGAAAGGACCAACCAAATTCTTGAGGACATGTTGAGGGCATGTGCCCTAGACTATGGAGCAAGTTGGGATGAAAGTTTGCCTTACGCAGAGTTCTCTTACAACAATAGTCATCAATCTAGTATTGGAATGGCACCGTTTGAGTTACTCTACGGAAGGAAGTGTACCACCCCATTGTTATGGAATGGTGTGGGCGAAAGGAGCTTATTTGGACCGGATCTTATCAAAGACGCCGAAGAGAAAGTCAAATTGGTTAAGGACAGGTTGAAGATAGCACAGTCCCGACAGAAAAGCTACGCGGATTCTAAGCGTAGAGAAGTCACCTACGAAGTTGGGGATAGAGCTTATCTCAGGGTATCACCACTCCGTGGGGTGAAAAGATTTGGAGTCAAAGGAAAATTGGCACCAAGATATGTTGGGCCATTCCAGATTCTAAGTCGCAAAGGAGAAGTTGCATACGAAATTGAATTGCCAGAATCTCTATCAGCAGTCCATAACGTATTTCATGTGAGTCAACTTAAGAAATGCCACCCAGAAATGGAAGAGTCTTCTTTGAAGGATACCATACCTTTGGAAGAAGTTCAGCTAGAAAGTGATCTCACTTATGAGGAAAAACCTGTCAAGATTCTAGAGACCGCGGAAAGAGTTACCAGGACCAAGACTATCAAGTTTTGTAAAGTGCAATGGAACCATCACTCCGAAGAGGAAGCAACATGGGAAAGAGAAGATGATCTTCGGAAAGACCACCCTCACCTATTTGCTAGCCAACCCGAATCTCGAGGGCGAGATTCATCTTAAGGGGGTTAGATTTGTAACATCCCAAAAATCATAGTTTCAAAACTCATTCATATCATCTTTTGCATTTAGGGTTTTCTCAAAATTATTTAGAGACAGATGTCTGAGCTATGATTTCATGTGAACAATTTATCTCAAATGGCCATCACCCTTTGAAATTTGAATGTTTTGGTACTGGTTCACTTGCCTCCATTGATGGAGAGATTAGGTGAAGCTTTTTACCCAAGTTTCCAAATTTGGAAATGGTTTCAAAATCCTTTTTCAAATATTTGCAAACTAGAGCAAGCCTCTGATTACTTTGAAACCCAAGCTTGATCAAGCCTTGCAAAGTAACCACTTAGTTAATATGACTGTTTTTGAATCCACAAAACCCTGCAAAAATTCCCAAGGCAGTTGAATTCAAAAGGATTTGAAATTCATATCAAATTCATACCAGAAAATGAATTTAGAAAAAGAAAAGGCTTGAACAATGGAAAAGGGCCGCGCGGCCAGAATCTGGCCCAGCAGCGGATCAAGCCCAGCAAGCCCACCCGGGGATCTCCCTTTTCTTCTCACACGCGCGAGCACACGCAAACAGACGCTGACAGCCTGACCCCACCATCACCTTGCGCGTTTCGCTGACGAGCGGGTCCAGTCCACGTCGTCCTCGTCTTCCCCAGACTGCGCCTGCGACCACGTCGCTGCAGCAGTGATGGCCGGTAATGGCGCGGAGTAAATGGGCAATTATCTTCGAGCGTTTCTTGTCGATTCCCCGGCTATAAGACCCTCTCTTCCCCGCGATCTTTTTCCCCCAAACACCTCGCTCACTCCGCCACCAGGCTGCCCTCAATCCTCCGCGCATCGCCGCTGACAGAGCCCTCTCCGGCGAGCAATTCAGGTGAGCCTCGCGTTCCCCTCTGCCTATCATTCTTGCTATCTGACTCAGTGTATCTTTGCGCACCTCCTGACCTCACTAGTCCGTCTTGTACTGCCCCAGGTCGCCGGTTCCACTTGACACCGCGAGCACTGACGGCGACATCAACTCCGACGAGTTTTCCCGGTAGGTACAGACCGCCCCTCGCCTTTCCGTTCATGCACACAACTTTCCCTTGACCCTGTGAAACTAACCGTGTCGCTATCTTGCCTTGGGGTGATTCACAGCGACGTCCACGACGACCACCTGACGCACCCGACGCCGCCACGAACTCCGGCGAGCAATTGCAACCGTGTCCGAGCGCCCCTCCGCAAGCCAGTACCACGACGAGCTTCAGCAGCCTCCGGCGAACCTGGTAATACTTCTCTCCCTCTCGCGGACGATGTAGAACGCCGGCGCCGCCGTAGTCAGACGCGCCGCCGCCAGTTAGCACCGCCAGCGCCGCCCGTTTCTGGCTTGATGATTTGGACCATTGGATCTGCATCGTAGGGTTAGGATAGGACATTAAACGAAAGGGTAAGCGCGCATCTGAGCCGCCAGATCCCACTTAGATCGTACGGTCCACGGAACGCGATCCGCGCGAAGCGGTACGCACCAGTAAGGATGCGACGCGTGGCAAGGTTTAAACTAAAAACAGAATTTAAAACCAGATTTAGATTCAAACTTCAAATGCTTATAACTTTTGAATGCCACGTTAGATTTTTGCAAATTTTATACCGTTGGATTCAGTGAAACAAGGCCTTTCTGAATATCCAATTTATTTAGCATATAGTAACAGTTAAAATGATTTTATTTGTGGAACAAGTTTTAGGCTATTTTAGATATAGATTTAATTTGGTAAATTATAATGGGGCCAAATAAGTTTAGTTGGCAAACTTGTGACATGTTAAGTTTCTATAGACATGAACATACTTGGTAGAATTTTCAAAAATCATCACCTAGTAAATTCTTGCATGCATGCATTCATATTATTTTTGGTTGTATATATTTGTGTGTAATTGTATGCTATTGTTTCTTGTGTAGATTTTGCTAGTGATTGTGATTGTGAAGAGTGCTACTCTCCCCACTACCAAGGCAAGTGATATTTACATGAATAAATTTGTCCTATATTTTGAACTAGCATTAGATATTTTGTTATAGTGTTGCATGCTATTTTTGTCTAATGCAAAAGATGGGGAAATCCTATGTAGTCTAGTAGATTTGCTAAGGAATTATCCCTAAGATATGTTGCCATACTTTGCTTAGCCTAGCTTATAGCAAAACAAGGGTTGGTGAAAAACTACACTTACTATAAAGGAAATATTTCTAAGTCAAGAGACTTATACTTTTCTAATAAAACCACTAAGTCAAATGAACCTCCTGGGTGGAATGGAAAGTATGGGTTATGTTGAGTGGTTACACAAGGCCATGGACTTGGGTTGTGTATCTCACTTGTGGTAAGCCACCCAGGCACAAAGGGATTTGGAGGCCAAGTGTTGAGAAAGCTTACAGTGCAACCACTTGGCAATATGGGCTCTGCCATGATCATATAGGTAGCTAGAACTTAGTAACTTGGACAGTTGGTGGTAGTTGGGTTGTTAGGTTGGAGCGCGTCCATTTGACTAAGGAAAGGCTTCTGAAGGGTCCTGTCTTGGGAAACCAAGTCTGGTAGGGAAAGTGCACAACCTCTGCAGATGGAAAACCTAAGTACTTAGCCTTGTCCAAGGAAATGGACACTTTTGAGCATCAAGACATGGAAGCTACAAGAATCTCAACACTCCAACTTCTAAATAAAATTTGGTGGGTGAACAAGGGTGAAGGACCTCAATGTCTATTGGTGGTTCCTTGGGAATGTTTTTGACAAAGAAAAACTTAGTGATTTCAACTAATAAGTAAAACCTATTTTCAAGCAAAGCAAGCCAAGCTACACTTAGCCAAAATGCATATAGTAATATAGTCCACTTAAAATATAATAAGGTATCACTTGCCAATACTATTCCAAAGTATTGACCCTCTGTGGCTGTAACTTGTGATGTTGCAGGTTACTCCGATGATGAATAGGAGTCATGAGTCTACACTCAACATGCTTGCCTGTGGCACATGAAGATGAAGACTTATGTTTATTTACTTGTTCCTTAAAACTCTTGTATTAGGCCTATGGCCATGAGTTGTAAAAGACTATATTTTATCTCTGGAATGAATGTAATAAACGACCTTTGTATCTGTGTACTTCATCTTAAACTGTGGATGCTAGCATTGATCCAGGGACTAGCATTGCAATCACAGGGATCCTTTCCTTTATAAAGGAGGGGTCTAACAGAGATCTTCTCCCCCTTTTACAAACATCTGCCCTCAAGGGGAGAGCTTTTGGCATTGAGAAGAACCAACCAAGAATCAGCCGAGAGAGCGAGAGAGCCGTCAAGAAACTTACCACCCGTGGACACACCAGAGTAGGTGATCTTCCAACAACCCCCTGAGGAATCCATGCAGAGCTGTTGCCGGTGAGACGCCGACGAAAGCCGGAGGCCGACCAACGGTCACCTCAGAGGAGCCTCATGCCTCGGAAATCGTGCGGGCTTTCTCCTCTCTAGGTAACTCATTCGAACAAGGAGATCATATATAAAGTCTTGTAGACTAAAGTTAACTTTAAAAACATGGATATATTTTAGGTGTAATGCTTATGATATTTGTACCTTGTGTACTTTGTAATGTTTTCTTAAGGTTACTTAAGAATGGTTATTCTCCTATTTAAGAAGTGGTATCTTAATCTTATAATGGAACAAGATCACTTATTTCCTTATAAAGGTGTGATTATAGTTTGTGGATATGCAAATAGTACTAGTGTCTACTCTTGAATGATCTTTGGATTCAGTCCATTATAAGGTTGTGAGTGGAACAATGGTAAAAGGTTGTATTTGATTAAAATATCATTCTTGAAGATTTTATAATTGTTAAAGATATTTTTAGAAAATAACTACACATATGGTTGAAGGATAATTCAATAAAATTGTATTTATAATGTTTTGAACCATTATGACTTCATAGTATCAATACTTAATACTAATAGTATTTATTTAGATTCCATTGGCTAATTTTTAGAATTATTAGCAATTTTTATTTACCCTTATATGAATTATTCATTGAGTAAATAAGTTTAAATTTGAATTATTAAGTTTTGAATGTTTATTTACTTCAAAAGTGGAATATTATATTTTTAACATGTAGGTTTTATTTTTGTGATCATTTTGGTATATTACAATTAGTTTTGTGATTTACAAATAATAAGATATGATTTTTATAAGATTTATTACTTTATAAATACTTAATAAATAATAAATATTTAATTAAGTGAAACAATAATGCATGATTATAGTTTTAAATTATAGTTCTTATTTTTCTAAGATTTTTGGTATTTTTATTTATATTTTTAATATTTACCGATATTAAAATATGAATTATCAAAATATTAATACTTATAAAATCTTTATTAAATAGTAATTATTTAAATTGTTAACATAATAATGTTTAATAATAGTTTAATGTTATAGATTTTATTTTTCTAAAAAAATTCATATATTAAACATATTTTTCTGAATTATAAAACAAAAGTTATTAATTAAACAAGATTTAATCATTTATTTCATTTCTGGAATATTGATATTTGAATTTATATTGTTTTATCAATTTACTAAACAGGGAATACTTTTCTTACCGAGGCTAAACCTACCCAAGGTCACTGACGGGTGGGTCACATACCACATGGCATGCCCAGTTTGGTTAATGTTTTTGTTACTAAAGTTGTTCCTATTCTCAGAGAATGACACATGGGCCCTAGGGCCACATCACACGCCACGCTAGCAAGGACTGGTCAAACTAGCTGACGTGGCTGGAACCTGACGTAGGCATGACGTCATGCTGACATTACACGAGTTGATCCTCACTGGTTGAGGATCGATCGATCTAGTGCGCACGCGGGGTTGTGGCTAGGTGCGTTAGAAAGAGCATGCGCTGGCGAGTTGAACTATGGTCGCGCCGCCCCTAAATGGTCACCGGAGAGCTATCCACGATGGTGACCTACGGCGGTGCACGATGGAGCACGGGGAGACCTCGATACAGGACACAATCGAATCAACGAAGGCTTTTGGGAGATAGAGGAGCTCACCCTGGTTGTGATGGAGTGCTTGGGGAAGTGAGAGGAGGCGTGTAGACGACGAATCGACAACGATGGCCACGGTGACCGACAAAAGGGAACGCTTGATTCCGCTTGATTCCCGACGCACCAACCCCCGTTCTTGGTCCTAATCGAACGAGTCCATGATGGAGCTTATAACGGTGGCTTTGGCAAGGCATGGGGTGGTCGGACATGGCCGGAACGACTAACACCGACGAGCTAGGGTTTCGGCATGGTTGGGGAACGAGGCAGGGAGAGTTTCATAGGGGTAAATGAGGATGAGGACGAGCAGGGACATCGCCGTGGCCTCCTTATCCTCTCCTGGCGACGGCGGCGTGCATCTTGACGCACTGACGGCGGCGGACGGCCTCGGCATCTCCACCGAGCTGCTTCCATCTGGAGGAAGACGACGATGCCGTTTTTTTCAGAAAACCCCCTGGCAAAATTTCAAACTCAACCCGCAGTCCTACAACTGGTCCCACTCGTCAGTCACTGTGTGAATGAGCTGGGCTCGCTATTGGGCTGAAGAGGGCTGCACGTGAGTGGTAGATAGTGGAGAGAAGAAATGGGCCAGGGGCCAGAAACTATTTCCTCTATTTTTTCTTTCTGTTTGTTTTCCATTTTCTGTTTTATTTTTAGATTAATACTTTAACATTTGTTTTGAACTTTTCTAACAAAGTTTATTTGCTGAATACTTGCAGCAACAATTGATATTGATTGAGTTTCATTTTTGTAAACCTTTTTGATAAATATTTTCTTTATTTATTTAGTATATATTCTTTTAATATTTTGGAAGGGCCTTTGTCATTAATTTTTCGGTTCATGATAATCCATGGATGATATTTCTTTATTAAATGATAGAATTTAATTCTAGTTATCTTATAGTTTGGAGGGAAATTCTTATACTATGATCCTATATAATTATTTGTTGTATGAGATATAAAAGAATTAATATGGTTAATATTACTCCCATGAATCTAGGTAATAACAATGTATATATTATATTATTACTAATATAGGAGTTAAGGTTTTGAATTGCAATTGTTTACCCTAGGATTTAGGGTTCTTAATGTACCTATTTTCTTTTGTTGATAATAGTTTATGGCTAAGCATATTGTCTTCTTGTTTGTGATCTTTGATGATATCACCTTTTAAAATAGAAAGTTATTAACTGGAATGTCTTATGGAAAAGCATTGATAAAAATAACTCCTAAGCACATATGGTTATGATAATTGGAAATGACAGAAATGTGCTTAAGTGATTTGCTATAGGAAATATTCCTATAAAGGATTGTGCAAATAAAATGATTTATCCAACAAATGAGATGGATGTTAAGCTTGATTATGGATTTAGGGTTTAGTAATTACCAAGAATTTCTATCTTCTATAATTCACAATCCTGGACTTCTAATAAAGGAATTCCTTTCCTAGATATACTACTCCTTCATATCCATAATCATGTGCTAACATGATGAGCTTTACTTCACAAGAATATTCTAACCACCTTTTATTCTTCTAAATCCATTCATCAATCCTATGAGCTTGACACTAAAGCTTACATAATCTTCTCATATCTATACTTGGTTATATCGACTACTCTACTACTGATAACCACCAATCCCACAAGTGGTTACTTCTAATTACATTCACACTTGAAAGGATACGGATGTCGCCTAGAGGGGGGGTGAATAGGCGATTAAAACTTTTCCTAGAGTGGCTCAACAAAGGCGGAATAAAACTAGTGTTTACTTTGTAAAGCACAACCTAGAAACAACTAAGGTTTACCTATGTGCACAAACAACTTATGCTAAGCAATACAAGCAACAAAGTGATAGCAAGATATATAGTACTTCAAGCACGAAGGCTATCACAATGTAAAGTGCATAAGTAAAGAGCTCGGGTATAGAGATAACCGAGGCACGCGGGGACACCGATATTTTACCGAGTTCCTCCCAACATGGAGTACGTCTCGTTTGGAGAGGGGGTGGTATCAAACCACCAACGCCACAAAAGGCCTCCCTTATTCTCCGGTGAATCTCACCCCAATGGGATCAATCCACGCTTCCACTATCGGTGCACTTGTCGGTGGCAACCGGAACCTCTCACAAGGTTGGGGCACAACTCCACAACTTAATTGGAGGCTCCCAACAAACGCCACAAAAGGCCTCAACAAATGCCACCAAGGCCACAATGCCACCAAGGCCACAAAACCGTCTAGGGTTCCAAGAACCCAAGAGGGACAAGCTCCAATGAGCAATTCAAACCAAATCCTCCGAGGAGAACTCAAACCGATGCAACAAATGCAAATGGCAAGAACACCACAAAGATGCCCAAATCCCTCACTCTCAAGTTCCAACAAAGCTACTAAAGCTATTGGGGGAACAAGAGATGAGGAATCAAAGAGAGACACAAAATCCCCCAAAATCTAGATCCCCAAAGATGCACTCACAAAGAGATGAATCGGTTAGGTCAAAACGTGGGGCTAGATCTCCTCTCTTTTCCACTCAAATATGGGCAAGAATCATCGGAGGGAAAAGATTAGGCAAGCTTCAAGATTTAGAGCAAGTGTGGACAAAGTTTAGCCTAATAGATAATAGAGGAGCTATCTAAACTGAAAATGAACAAGGGGTATAAATAGGCCCAGAAAATCTAGCCGTTTGAGCAGTTTTTCGGCCGGTCCGGTAGTACCGGTTTACCGCATGTGCCAAGAAAAATACCAAGTAGCAGCAGCAGCAGATGGGGCCAGAGAGAGGGGCCGCAGCAGCAGCAAGGCTGTACGTACGCGGCGAGCGCTGCACGCAGAGGCAGTAGCAAGCAGCTGTAGGGCCCGCTGCAGGCGCGGCAGCAGCACCTGCTCGCATGCAGCCAGCAGAGAGAGAGCAGCGGCTCAGCTAGGCAGAGCGCGGGCAGCAGCGCGCGCAGCAACCGGTCAACGCGGCACAGCAGCAGCACGGCGCAGCAGAGGCAGAGCCAGGCGCGCGCGCTCATGCGGGCGGACCAGCGGCAGCGGGCCCAGCTGGCAGCCGCGCGGGAGCGAGGCGGGTGGGCAGGCGCGGCAGAGCGGAAGCAGCAGCGGGCGGGCCAAACAGCGTCAACGCGAGCGATTCGAGGCGGGCATAGATCTGGATATGGGAAATTTAACTGGGCCGGTACTACCGGCCCACCCGGGCGGTACTACCGGACCAGACCGGTACAGCCGGAGCGCGTACCGGGCCAGACAGAAAATGGGCTGCGCGCGCCAGGCCCGAGCGGTACTGGGCTGCGGTAGTACCGCTCGGCCTAGTTTTTCTTTTTCTTTTTCATTTAAAACTGCAAATATTCAAACGGACATAACTTTTAAACGGCAGCTCCGATTGACCCGATTCCAGTTGCGTTGGATAGAGGACAACAAGGGTTTATCAATAAAAGGTGGAAATATTAATTATCACCAAGTGAGAAAGTATCAAGTAGAATAATGTGATATCCCTCACTTGGTGAGAAACCGAAAAGCCGCATAAATCAAAATCGCAACAAGATATATATGGGAGATCCGATTTTGATGAACAAGAGCTTGTTATGGAGATTACCACCAGCTCTATATCCTCACATGAATAAGACCAAATAACAACCAAATACGATGATGCAAGTATGCAAAGGTTTGAGCTCTCTCCGAACGATGTGACCGAATTACTCATACGAGAGCCCCTCTTGATAGTACGGTTATCTATCCTAAACCTGGTCTCCTACACACAACAAGAGACCGGCAAAAGGGAAAAACCTATCAAGATTATACCTTTGCCTTGAGCATTCCACTTGAGCTCGATGTAGACGGTCTTGCCCTTCTCAAGATGGACGCCTTTCTTAATTTCTCATCATCGACCTCGCATATTGAGCTTGCCCAACAAATCTTCTTTGCATTTCATCGACCTTGAAGCCAACACATGCTCCAAGCGATGCCAATGGACAAATCCTACAAGTAACTTAATACACACATTAGTTCAAAAAGATTGTCATTAATTACCAAAACCACACATGGGGGCCCAACATGTTCTTTCAACACTTTTCCTTAATCATCCATCACCAATATTACTCTAATATATTTCTATATATATATGTACCAAATCCTACTTCACCACAAGTGTTTAATATTTCCCAAAAGGAAACTACTACTTCAATAACTCCATGCTACTCTAGCTTAAACTTCGTCATACTGTCTTATATCTACTTCACTTCTGTATCTTATATATAAAATTTGCATCATATCATGTGACTTGTCATGGCTATCCTAGAATAACATATCTATACTTGGTTTAATCATGTTCTACCCACCAATGTCACGTATACATGATATAAGCATTCAATCTTGGTGGCTAAAGCATCATCATTATAATCCTTTGATCCTTTATGTCTTGGGTTTCTAGTTGGCTAATCAAGGCTTTCATCAATACAACACTTACTGTTGTATTATAATTATCTTCTTAATATATCTAGTGGATTAGGGAATGTTATTCATGGATTATACCTACTTAGTCCAATAGGATTACTCCTGGTAACTATCTTCAATAATCATCCTTGTAATCTGTAACATCCCAGATTTTATAATAGGATGTTACTAGTTGCATGCATCATCCTTGCATCATTGCATCCTACAAAGGAAATTGCAACAAAACCCTAACAACAAAACCTACTAAAACCACTAATAAAAAATCCATCTATGTGAGCAAGGAATAAATAACCTTGCTGATCCTTCTAAAAACTATGTAAAAACAATGTTCTCTGGTCCTATGATGACCACCTCATTTTTTACAAAAATTTAGAAACAAGTTTCACCAGGTTTGGACTTGTTTTGCAGAAGTTATTGGTGTTTTATTAAAAACAGAAATTGAAAACTAATAAGGAAAAAAAGAGGCAGCAGCGAACCTTGCTGGGCTGGCTCGCCAGCCCACCCTGCTCCCGCGCCCGCGCAACAGCAAGCTAACCAGCGCCGCGCCAGCCCACACCGCCGCCTCCGCTGACAGCCGGGACCCACAGGGTCGTCCCCTACCTCGAACAGGAGTCCTCCTGTAGCACGCGTGCGAACCGAATCCGGTAGGATTCGCGGCCGATCCGAGCCCCCTCGCCCAAGTTTCCACCCCATATAAACCCCGCCACCCTCGGCCTCACCTCGTTCAATTTTCTCCTTGCGAAAACCTAGCCAATCGATATCTCGCACCGCCGCCGTCGGGTCGACCTCACTGAGACGGTTCGGGACCCCCTGTCGCTCCTTCCTTCCCCTAGAGCTGTCCCTCGTTCACCACTGATTCGCGTCGTGTGCTTTTCCCCTTCCCTCTCGCAGAAACGCGTCCGCGATTGCTCGCCGGAGCACCGCCAGGGACGGAGAAGGTCGGCGGGACCCTGCCGATAGACGAGGAATCGAGGAGGAATGACGAGGCCACGAGCGTGACCGCGAGGACCTGACGCACCTCGGCGACCACACCGCTGCCTCCAGGAGCCACCAGATCGCCGCCGAGCTTCACCACCCGACAGCGCCGCCGCCGCCTCGCCATCAACACTGCCGCGATAAGCCACCACCCTCCTCCCGCCGTTGGATCTGCTATCTATGGCCCAGATTAGAAGGGCGAGCGAAGCGGTAAACGCCAATCGCGCTGCGCCGCATGGCAAAGCGCGTCGGCACCGCGCCCGCGCCGCGTCACCCCCCACCTTGCCAGCTGGACCAATCGGAAGCTGCCACTTGGCAAGTTTTAAAGTTAGGGCTAGATCTGTTTGCAGATTTAGTTTAAAACTTGCGAAATTCGGATAAAATTAAATACTTGGCCAATTTTAGCTTACAATATACCATTGGATTCATAATTTTATGTAGAACACAGATCTGCAATAAAATTTCAAGTTTACAGTAGGGTTTTTGGTGTAGGTTTTAATCATTAGATTGGAGTATTTAATTCATAGAAAAATAATTAGAACTCCGTTTTAGTTGATTTTTGTTGCGTTGACCTTGTTTCCGCAATACCTACTGAACAAAATTTGCTTAAGATCATTAGATCTAATTTGGGGCTAATTAGATGGTTGGGTCTCCTATTAACCCTATGAAATATATTAGTGACCCAAATTGATTTAAACCTATGGGAAATCAATCCTAGTAACACCCTTAACACAATTGCAATCCAATTATACTACCTTGGTCAATACAAGACCAATCTTGCATAAATACCATGTTGCATGCATGCATGTTATCCCTGTGGCATATTTTGGTGCAAATTGTGATTAGACCCTTGTTTTTGTTTTGTTAGATTGTTCGGAGTGCGCTAAGGAGTGCTATTGTGCAGAGTGCTTCTCGGATCAAGGCAAGTTACACCACTTGTTCATAATTTTTTCCCAGTTTTGATTCTATGCATGTGATCTTCAAAATTCTGTAGTACGCATGTGTAGGATGCTCTAGTAGAATTTTTCCTTCGAATTATTTTGCAAGTGCAATGATTATGTAGTATGCCATGAGTAGCTCTATACTTAGGATTTACCCTCCTAATAGGTTACCCCTGTTTTTACTTGCTTGCTATGCTATATATACAAAGTACCGTTGGGGGGTTCGAAAGACAAAGAATTTTTCTACGTATAAAGGCTCTCTAGAGCAAAATTTTCTTCTCAAATCCACTTCAAAATAAAACTAAGTTTTCTTCTGGGCGGAATGGTTGTCGGGTCAACGAGTGAGATTTTGGTGGAGGACGGCCGCCCAGGAATCAAAGAAGTCTGCCATGTTTCAGAATTCAGAAGCTTCCAGTGCAACCACAATACATTATGGGCTCTGTCTTGGCCTAGTACTTAGTGGGAAACCTCACTTGGGTACCAACATTTGGAGGTTCTTGGCACAGTTGGATCCGGAAGGTAGAGGGGCTACTAAGGTAAAGCCTCGCCATGGTCTTGTCTGTAAAAGGGCTTGATCATGGATTGTGGGTAAAGTGCACAAACTCTCGAGAGTATTGCAATCTGATCGATCAGCCGTGTTCACGGAAACAGAACAACATTGAGCATCTGAAGGATGGAGCCTCTGAAGGATCTTCCTCTCTCTTTTCTAAACAAAAGTTTTTAAAACCCCATGGCGTGAGTAATATCTCCAATGGGTGGGAATTTGGGAACTTGGTGTGTAATATCCAAGTGTCGCTTGGTGCGTAATATCCAAGTGTTTGGTAGTTTGTACACTTGGTGCGTAATATCCTCGTGTGCCATTCGACCTTATTTTATCTAAGCAAATGTTTACAAAGTAGGAAAATCTTCTCTCCTTCTCTCTACTTAAGAAAACTAGCTTTGAGCAAATGAACTCTACATCCTAAACTAGCCTTGCATGTAGAGATAGTCTTTTCTCTCCTTGGTGTAATTTGCCAGTACATTCAAAGTATTGACCCAACTTGTTGGATGCAGGTCTTATGTGCAGAAATCGAAGATTGAAAGGTGCGTAGGGATCGCGAGTCTACACTCGACCAGCCTGGGGCGTTGATGGACTCAAGCTGCTTTTGTGTTTCCGCTGTTATTTGAGCAAGCTTAATGCTATGCAACTTTGTAATAAATTCATACTCTGAATTCTCCGTGTAATAAGACTTTGTGTTTTACATGATATTTCATCGACTGTGAGTGCTAGCTATTTATCCAGGGACTAGCATGATAATCACAGGGACCAAGGATCCTTACCGATCCGAGGTCACTACATAATCTTTACCTCAGATACCCTTCTATCATTTCAGGAGTGAGTTAACTCCATCAATAATCATATTGATTTTATTCACTTCCAACACTCCCATCCTAAGGATGATATTTATAACAGCATTACCATCTACATCTTCCTACTTCTTTTTCTAAAGGTTTTAAATGAATGCTATGATAAGGATAAGAGTTGATAGATCAAGTATTGATAGATTAAGAATTGGTGAATCAATAGTTGATTACTCAATATTGATGAACAATAGATATTGAGATAGGATTCTATAAGGATTGATATGGGAAGGAAGGTATATGGTGAATAATCTTGAATTGCTTCCCTTGCTACTCAATACAACTAAAGAGTTAGGGTTAAGTATTACCATGATCCACATGGTAAAAATAAATAAGGATAAAATAGATTAAGAGTTAGTTATTATACTCTTATCATTTGGGTTATATTCTTAATTTGGTATTCATGGGTTGTTGTGATGAATACTAGGATGTGATCACTTAAGGATCAAATTATAATCATTAATCAAGGTGTAATGGTTTAATTCTTTATTACATTTGATCTACCCTTAGATCAAATCTCCCTTACCCAAAATAAGGTTTTAGCATAGATCATATTGAAACTTATCGCAGTCAACTTGATGATCTACTTCAATTCCATCAAGTTGAGAGAAGCTTCAATCACTTTGACAAGTTTTGTTCAAAAGCGCGAAAATTATTCAGATTTTCTATGCATGAATGTAATGCACACATCTGTATTCAGCTTATTTCTAAGCTCTAATGATGGGATGTTACAGTTGTCCTGGTTTCCATGGCCTTGATTGTTATTGTCCATCTAAGCTATGTGTTGAAGGGTGGCTAAGTTAGCTTGACGTTCGGCTCTTTCGGCTTCACGGTCGGAAACCAACATTTGCAAGATTTGCAGCATTGGGTCCGGGGATGAGCTTCTTCCTTCGTGATGCATCTAAAGATTGAGATAGATCATGAGACAGGGGGAAATTTCTAAGGTTTAGGGGTTTGTTTTCGAAAAGTTTTTAAACTTTGAGTTTGACTCAGGTTTTTCCAACTAGCAACTTGCTTTTCATTAATTCATTCATAGCACACAATACAAACACACACCACAATAAGGAATCAGATGGTTTTAAGAACCATCTTGTGAAACTACGATACAATGGCTCTGGATACAACTCACAAGTAGTGATCTCTAGCGTAGGTGTGATTTCTACTAAAGTGATCTAGTGCGGCTACTCATCAGAATCGGTGGCTTCATCATCATCATCAATGAAGGCAGAATCATCATCATCAGTGTGGAAGTCCATAGCTTGGTCCTCCAGGAAGTCATCATCGTCATAGAGGTAGGAGTAAGGGTCTCCACAGATATCTTCCCCTGCATTCTCCCTCTCCTCAAGATGCATGTCCCGCTCATGGATGGTCTCCTCCAAGTCTGACATTCTGTGACGAAGGAGAGCAATGATGCGATCCTTCTTGTCACGCAGACGGCGCAAGGTCTTGTGCTCCTTTGCAAGGATGGCGATGGTCTGGTCCTTATTAATTGCGATGGCATAGTTGTGGCTGGCAAATGCGCGGGCGTTGTCCAATTCCTTCTGCCTATCATACAACATGAACTCAAGATGATCTACTTGATGCTTCAGCTCCGGGTGACCTGGCACCTCCAATGGCTGTCCCATTGCATCATGCCTTGCGTAGAACTCAAAGCGGGTGCCCTTGATTTGATTGATGCTTTGCCCACACAGACGGGCAAGAGCTTCCTACATAGCCCTGGAGAGTCTGTCTAGCCAGTTGTTCTCTCTTAAGGTGAATTGGATTCCCTCTGAGGTGGGTGCCTCAATCTTCCCTCTGAGACTTGCAACAATCAACCACTGTAATTCTCCTCCTTGATGATTGTTGAGCTGGGCTCCGAAGTACTCGGGGTGTGGGTGCTCAAGGAGTTCCGAGAGTTGGTCCAAATCACGCTCAAAGATGAGCTCTCCTCCGTTGCCCAACTGGTAGAACTTGCTATACTTCACCTCCATCTATAAGAAGATATGATGAGTAAGTTAGTAGAGTGATCGAGTGTGTCAATTTTTATGTAAGTTTGCAAAGATTTTTGAAGGACATGAGTTTTCATGACAGAATCTAAGTGATAAGAATGAGAGTAAGTTTTCATAAATACTCAATTCTTTTGGTTTTGAAACTAAGTTTTTGATTCAAGCGTCCATTCTAACTAGGGTCTCCTATGGTTAAGATGGCTCTAAGACCAACTTGTCAACACCCGGATTTTTAATCCCAGATGCCTGTTATGCCATACATCGCAATCACAGGATTACCATTTTTGCGAGACATAACAGATTGGTACCATAGTTCATCATCCATTACAAACCATAATAAAGGTCTTACAAATAAAGGATCTCATGATCCAGTCTTAATACAATCAACGCAGCGGAATAATATAATAACGGTAGCATGGTCGAAGCTCCATCTTCAGGGTCACAGGCAATGCTGGCGATGGGAGATGATCCTAGTTGTCATAGACTTCCTGATTTCCATCATCCTGGTAGTCCTCCTCATAGTCTGGCCATAGGAATAGCCAGGGACAAAGCCATGAGTACTCTTTAAGTACTCGCAAACTATCACTAATAAGTAACGTGGTTCAAATAGGATTCCTAAGCTCTAGGTTGTTTTGCAAAAAGCCAAGTTTATCTCTAACTGAGTTTAGAAGTAAATAAAACTAGTTTAATGTCTTTCAACACCTAAGTGTGAACTTAGCTTTCACTTTCACAACCATGTTGTGGTCAAGTCAAAGTCATGATTCATTTCACAAGTCCTTTTGAAAACATCTGACGACGGAACAGTATGGCCACTCCAACTGTCCATAACCGCGGACGCGGCTATTCAAATAGGTTGACACTCTGTAGAGGTGGTACACTTTCACCACAACATTCGATACATCCATCAGGAACAATCCTGAATCACCATACTCAGTATGCGGATAATCAATCCTAACCTTTCAATTACACACCCTAGTATAGGCACCTCCCCTATGAGTTTGGCCTCCCAACCACGACCATCTGTCATCTTGGGAACTGCATAGGTGTACAATCATCACGAGGTAGCCTCAGCTCAAACCTCGGCCACAAAGGGAACCCATACTAAGATATATAAACTTCCAGTCAAGCCCTACCTAAATTCGGGTATTGTAGTTGTACGGTAAAATTGGAATGGTATCGCATCCGAACCCAACCATCAGTTTTATAAAAGGCTAAGGCTCATTCCTCAACATTTGCATCATCAGATCATCTAGTGTTGATAACACATGTCAAAACATTTCATTAGAATGACTCATCATTCCAAGGTTTTCATAATCATTTTCACCAAGTACTCCCATCTAAAGTGATCAACTTTTATACTTAGCACTAGCCACTAAGGTTGAGGGTAATCACTAATGAGGGTTTCTAATCAAGTGTGACTTATCCAAATCTAATCTCATGCCTTAGTATGACATCTAGTCTTATCTAACTTAGGCCAAGTTTTATGCTCCTTATGCTACCTCTAATATCTTTCCAAAACTCACTAAAAGTAATAAAGAACCTTTAATAAAGAAATAAAAGAATAAAGCTTGCAAGTAAAACTGGGGTTTGGTATAATCAAGTGGTATAACCAAATATGCCTAAGGCCTATAGTTTGCATAGTTATTACGCAAGTGTTAGATTGCAAAGTTCTAGCTTCCTAAGATGGCTTGCCTTGAGTAGTGCATTGGTTGAATTCCTCCTCTGCTTCCTCTTCATAGTAGTCTCCTTCCTCTTCGTATCCTTGGTTGGTACTAGCGTCTATTAATAAATACGAGGTACACAATCACTAAACAATACTTAACTACTTCTATTTAGCACACAAAGGTTCACACTAGATGTCACATCCCAAAATTTTCCAAATTTTGAAATGTGAAAAATTAATAAACAAAAGAAACAATTGTTGAAATTTAGGGTAAAAAGAAATTTTTTGCTTCTAAATGGAAACATCAAAACCCTTCCTGAACAAATTTGAATGAAAAGGGTATCCAACAAAATTTCAATCAAGTGAAATGCATTCATCAATGAATTTATCTTGAAATTTAAACACTTGGCAAAGTTAAACCAAAACCCAAAAACTCCAATGAAAGAAATCATTTTCAAAATCTCTCTAAGACTATGGATTTGATACATATAAAAATTTAGCAACAAACATTTATAAATGATCAAAAATGATAAACAAAATATTATAAAACCATGGAAATTGGTTTCATTTAATTTGGAGCCATGGTTAAAAACTTATGAATTTAATAAGCTAAAGAGAAATAATTTCCAAAGCTAATAAAGATCCTAACTAAATTCAACACCAAAATTGTGAGAAAAGTAATTCAAAACGGATTTGAAAAGATAAAAAAATATTAAATAAAATTATACCAATTGGAATCACCAATTTTGGATCTAAATAAAAAGATATGGATTTTATAAGACAAAGAGAGAAATAAATAAATAAATAAATAAGGAATATTTAAAAGACAAATTAAATCTTGGCCAAATCCATAAACAAATGAAAGTTTACTGAATAATAAAAAGGAATAAAATATTATTTAAATAAAATCATATGGATTGAACCATATTCAATTTTATTTAAATAAAGACAAATTGCCTAAACTAAATAATAAATTCCAAGAAAATTATTTAGAAGACAATTTAAAACTTGAATTAAATCCATAAGCAAATGGAATAAAGATAATTCAAATAAAATAAAAGAATAAATATTATTTAAGTAAAATTATATGGGCTTTAACCAAATTAAATCCTATTGGAATAAAGACAAAATCCCTAATACAAATGATTAATTAAATCATGAGAAAATAATAAATTGGAATTTGCCAAAGTGGATTAAAAGTTATCTAATTAACTTAAAAAGAATAAAGGATTAATTAAATAGAATTATATGGTTTGGAACCATATTTAAAATCTTATTTAAATAAAGACAAATGTCAAATTTAAATAAATAATAAACCATAAGAGAATAAAAGAAATTATTCTAAAATGGACTTTAAAATACATTGTTGAACAGTATAAAAACCTACTAGAAGTTTGGAAAAGTTTTGAATTAAAATAAGTGTTTGAATAATTTAAATAAAAATCAAAACAGGAAATAGAAAAGGAAAAAAGAAAAAGAAAACAGAAGAAAAAAAATAGAGAAAGCAAAACCCACCTATTCCAGCCCAACTTGGCCCAGCAAGCCAGCAGCAGCCCACCCGGCACCCTCTCTCTGTCGTCCTTTTCTCACCAGCAAAATGACCCTCAACCCCACTGACTTTACGGGCCAGCTTCCACCTCAGCATCATCGTTCTCACCCACCCCCGCGAGACCAGTTCTTCCCCATTCCCCGTCCGTTTTCTACTTTGATTTCGCGATGTCAATTCACATTGAATGCGCCTGTAACTCGCCCTGTGACCTCGCCCATTTAATCACCTCCCTCTTCCCTTCCTTTCCCCTCAGACGCTGTTGCCAGAGAGCCACCAGGCTGCGAGAATTGCTGCCCACACCATCGCTGCTCCGATGTGCTCCGGCCACGATTCCGGCCAACCCCGACCTCCCCACTGCTCCTAACTTCCACGAGCCTGCTCGCCAACACCAGGAGCACCTGCCCGTACCCCTAACTCGCTCGCTTGCGCCCTAGAACGTCGCCTCCAACGACACCAACTCTCCACCGTTTTTGGCTCCGACTCCGGCGACCTCTCCTAGTAAGTACTGACCACGCTTCTCCCTCTCAATGATGCTCGTGTTCCCACCTTCGTCTTGCGCGTCTAACGAGCCCTTTTCCTTGCCTTCCCGAGCCATGTAGCCTCGTCTTCGACCACAACAGAGCATGCCCGACGGAGGCAGGAACTCCGGCGAGTAATTGTCGTTAACACCGTGCGCCTCCTGCCCTCCTACGACAACGTCGAGTATCAGCGCGACCCTGCAAACACGGTGAGCATCTCCCCTTCCTCCCTTGCTTCCTGGTTGCGCCAAACCACCTCTGGTAGAGCTGCGCCTCCGCTCGCCGTTGCCAGTGCCACCAGTTTGTGGTCAGTGCATCCATGTCCGTTAGATCTTGATCGCGCGGTGTAAATTAGATCTTATACGAAAGGTTTTTGGGTTTATCTGATCCGTGCATTGCCACTTAGATATTACGCTCCACATAGCATGATCCTCACGAACCGGTACGGACCAGTAAGAAACAGTCACGTGGATCAGTCTTTGTTTTAAAAACAGAATTAGATCTATTAGATAGTTGAGTTTGAAAAATTCATAACTTTTGTTTTACACGTCCCAAATTTACAAATTTTATATCATTGGAATCAGAAAAATGAAACCTTTGCAACCATACCCTTAGTTTAGTATTTTGATTCTAGAAAATTTAGTGTTTTTGCAGAAATATTATTAGGTCTATTTTCGGTATAAAATTTATTCTAAAAATGGTTTTTGAGTAAAATCTTTTGCAAATGGTTTGATTTGAACTCTCTGACCCTAAACACTAAATTATAGATTTAAAAACATATTTTATTCACACTATAAAATTATTCCTTTGAATAAAGGCATTTCTAGTAAAACAAAAATGTTGCTATGATTTAAAAATGATTTTTGGGTGAAACCTTTTGCAAATGGATTTGTTTTAAACACTAACATTTGTGTTTAAAAACATATTTGGCTAACACTAGAAATTATTCCTTTGATTAAAATAATTTCTAGAAAAACCAAAATGATTAAATGTCCCATTTTCATTAACTTGATTTTAAATGGTGTTGCCACTTTTATAAATGACCAATAGGTGTTTTAAAATGTTTATAGCCTTATTAGAAACCAGTTTTTCAATAAAACAATCTTTTGCATGCTTGCATGCATTGTTTTATTTTCTTTATTTTATGAGATGAATTGTTTGAATGCTAGATTGAATATGTGCCTTGCTTGATTGAAATTGTAGTGAACTTTGAAGAGTGTGACAATTGCAAGATCAAGGAGTGAACCTAGTTTCTCTACTAAAAATGAAAGTGGTGCTTCATACATTTTGTCCTATTATTTTCACTATGCATTAGTGATATTTTGAGTAGGACTTGCATGGAATTTGTACTAAGTATGCTATGCCTTGGGAAATCCTAGTAGATGATGCCTTAGTAGAATTTTCCCTAAGTTAAGATTCTTGCTACTAGTATGCTTAGCCTAGCTAGTAGAAAACAAGGGTGGATTATATTCATGCTATGAAATATTTTTAAGTCTATGACTTGTGTTTTGTTGAATAAACAACTATGTGAATGAATCACCTGGGTGGAATGGTGTGAATGGGTTATGTTGAGTGGTTGCACGGGGCCCATATTAATGGCCTCCCTAGTGTATCTCACTTGTTGAAAGCCACCGGGGAACAAAGAGATTTGAGATATCAAGTATTGAAAAGCTTCAAGTGCAGCCACATGGCATATGGGCTCTGCCTGGATCATATAGGTCGCAATAACTTAGCCAGATGGACAGAAGGTGGTAGGGGGTGATAGAATGGAACGCGTCCATTTGGTCTAAGGAAAGTCTTCTGAAAGATCTTGTCTCGATGCATGTCGAGTCTTGTGGGGAAAGTGCACCACCTCCAGAGAGAGTAAAATCTAAGTACTTAGCCGTGTCCCCGGTAATGGACAATTTGAGCATCAAGACATGTAAGCTATCAAGGATCTCCTCATCCCAATTTCTAAGTTAAAAACTTGTGGTTGAACAAGGGTTAAAGAATTCCAATTTTCAATTGGGAGATTTCTTGGATGATTTTGACAAACAAAAACTTAGTGTTTTCAACTTATAAGGAAAACCTTATTTTGAGCAAAGAAAGCCTAAACTCCACTTAGCCAAATGCATATAGATGATAGATACCACTATTATACCATAGTATCACTTGCCAATACAATTCAAATGTATTGACCCTTGTGGCTCTAACTTATTATGTTGCAGGTTTGTTTGATGTTAGTGAAGTGTGTTGAATAGGATTACAAGTCTATAACCAACATGATTGCCTATGGCACTTTGAAGATGAAGGACTCCATGCTACATACTTATATCTACTGCATTGTAATGAGATAGCCAAATGAGCTATGTAAGATGTAATAAATTATTTTATTCCTGGTTATAAAGTTGTATTATGACCTTTGTTTCTTAATATTACATCTTAAACTATGGATGCTAGCTATTCGATCCAAGGACTAGCATTGTAAACACAGGGATCTCTACCTTATCAGGTTGGGACCTCTACTATCGTGGTGGTATCACGGCATATGCCATGGGTAGGCTAAAGTTGGGGCCGATGGACGTGGAGGAATCCGGGGAGGGATGATGCAGTGAAGACCGCACTCGTATGAACAAAGAGAAATACAATGTATATTGGATCGAAGCTCTCAAGTGGAGATAACACCTCATTCTACACATCTAATCTCTTATAATCTTTCCATACATGTGTCTATAATCATGCTCCTTGAGCTGTATCTCCTATGCTTCTACCTAGATCTCTCTGTGAGAGTGGAGGAAGAGGAAGAAGGAGAGCTCCTAGTGAGCAGAGAGGGGAGGAGCCCCTTCGGTGGGCCTCCCCTGAACGATCCCCCTGGTGCTCCTTATAAAGGGGAGCCCAGGGGCCTAATCTTGCTCTCTACGATTGGCATCTTCTCAGCATATTCCGGGCATCTTCTTGAGATGCTCAGCATATGCCTTGGCATCTTTGGAGATGCTAAGGCATATTCATTAGCATATTCTTGGATGCCTTAGGCATATTCCTTACTGCATGTGTCAGTCTGAGCCATGGGCGTCCCAAGACTGGCACGATACTCGCGGAACTCCTCCTGGCTCGATGGCGTGTTCTAGTTGAGGTTGAAGGTGATTTCCTGAGTTGCTAGGGTGATAGGAGACCTCCCGAGATGATCTGATTCAGCCTAGTGGGATGGACAGGCCGAATCAACCTCCCATGACTCGACATGGGTCGTTCTGCAGGAGAGAAGGGGCCCATCGATTCGAACTGTAGCCCAGCCGAGGTCTGGATGTGGCCTGGCCGGGTTAAACGTCATTCGGCCCAAGCCGATGAGAGCCCAGCCAAAGAGCCTCGTCCTTCAGTGGCTGTTGCCCGTGGTGGGCCGACATATCCCTTGTCGGCCCATCCGGGGCAGGGAGCCTCTCGTGGATCTGCCTTGGAGGAGGCCCGCGGTGGGCCGATGGACGTGGAGTGGGTGCCGGCCCACCCGGGTGAAGCTGCATGCCGGCTGGTGGTGGGTTTCCTGGCAACGAGGTGGGTGTGCCGAGGTGCGCGGGACTGGCAGGAACGAGCGGTGCACTGGGTGATTTAACGTGGGTTTGGTTATTCGGCGGGGATCGGTGAGTCGGTAGGTAGGGAGGACGGCGATAGATACACGGGACGAGTTTGGTGTATGTCGGCCCATATGGCCGAGATCTGATGGTCTGTCCAGGTTAGTAGAGGTAATCTAGCTTTGGCAGGCCGAATTCGGTCTGCTGGAATATAATTTGGGGCCAAATTCAGTCCAATTCGGCCCAGAGAACCTTTTTGCCTTTTCTTTTATGGTTGCTCATTTTGTGTCTTATTTCTTATTGTATTCACTCTTTATATCCTCATATTCTTTTATATAGATCTCAACTATTCTTTCCATCAACTCTGGGGTACCTGGGGGTACACCCCCGACATTAGTCCCCGAGGTTATGTGGGACTCGTAGAGTCGTGCATAGGCTTCATACTAAATATTCCCAGAGTTGTCTTCCGACCTATAATCTCTTGGTTATACCGTTCTTTGTCACATAACCTTTTTTGGCAGGGTTATGACATCTGACCATTTTTGGCATTGGTCTCTTAACCTCTTTGGGTAAGTCTATGAGCTCTTGCCTTCTTGGGCACTCCTCTCTTAACCCCTTTGAGTAATATATGAGTTCTGGCCTTCTTGGGCACTCCTCTCTTAACCCCTTTGGGTAATACATGAGTTCTAGCCTTCTTGGGCACTCCTCTCTTAACCCCTTTGGGTTAGTTATGACTTCTGACCTTTTTTAGCACTGGTCTTTTAACCTCTTTGGGCAAGTTATGACTTCTGGCCATTTTTTGCACTGGTCTTTTAACTTCTTTGGGCAAGTCATGAGTTCTGGCCTTCTTGGGCACTGCTCTTTCAACCTCTTTGGGCAAGTTATGACTTCTGGCCATTTTTGGCACTGGTCTTTTAACCTCTTTGGGCAAGTTATGAGTTCTGGCCTTATTGGGCACTGCTCTTTTAACCCCTTTGGGTAAGTTATGAGCTCTGGCCTTATTGGGCACTGCTCTTTTATCCCCTTTGGATAAGTTACGAGCTCTGGCCTTATCGGGCACTGCTCTTTTAACCCCTTTGGGTAAGTTACGAGCTCTGGCCTTATCGGGCACTGCTCTTTTGATCCCTTTGGGCAAGCTATGAGCTCTGGCCTCATTGGGCACTGCTCTTTTAACTCCTTTGGGTAAGTTATGAGCTCTGGCCTTATTGGGTACTGCTCTCTTAACCCCTTTGGGTAAGTTATTGCCCGAGTCATCTGATTCCAAATCCGAGTTACTTTACTCAAAATTGACTTTATGTCTTAAGTCTGAGTCCTCTGACTCAAATCCGAGTTATATGACTCAAATCCGAGTTATCTCAGTCCAAATCTGAGTTATTTTACTCAAAATTGACTTTATGTCTTAAGTCTGAGTCATCTGACTCAAATTCGAGTTATATGACTCAAATCCGAGTTAACTCATTCCAAATCCGAGTTACTTTTTACTCAAAATTGACTTTATGTCTTGAGTCTGGGTCATCTGACTCAAATCCGAGTTATATGACTCAAATCCGAGTTAAGTCATCCCAAATCCGAGTTACTTTACTCAAAATTGACTTTATGTCTTAAGTCTGAGTCATCTGACTCAAATCCGAGTTATATGACTCAAATCCGAGTTAACTCATCCCAAATCCGAGTTACTTTACTCAAAATTGACTTTATGTCTTAAGTCTGAGTCATCTGACTCAAATCCGAGTTATATGACTCAAATCCGAGTTAACTCATCCCAAATCCGAGTTACTTTACTCAAAATTGACTTTATGTCTTAAGTCTGAGTCATCTGTCTCAAATCCGAGTTATATGACTCAAATCCAAGTTAACTCATCCCAAATCCGAGTTACTTTACTCAAAATTGACTTTATGTCTTAAGTCTGAGTCATCTGACTTAAATCCGAGTTATATGACTCAAATCCGAGTTATCTCATTCCAAATCGGAGTTATTTTACTCAAAATTGACTTTATGTCTTAAGTCTGAGTCATCTGACTCAAATCCGAGTTATATGACTCAAATCCGAGTTAACTCATCCCAAATCCGAGTTACTTTACTCAAAATTGACTTTATGTCTTAAGTCTGAGTCATCTGACTCAAATCCGAGTTATCTCATTCCAAATCTGAGTTATTTTACTCAAAATTGACTTTATGTCTTAAGTCTGAGTCATCTGACTCAAATCCGAGTTATATGACTCAAATCCGAGTTATCTGTTTGCCACGATATAACTTGATTTGGCGTGATGACGATAATTTTCCTTTGATATGGATCCGAGATATAGATCCGAGATTAAGCTTTGGGATATGATAATAGGGCTAACCGCTAAGAGATCTGATTCGAGATGTAGATATGAGATATAGATTCGAGATATGATAAGCTGGCCAATAGTCATCCGAGATATGGGATAACTTGGCAAGATAGTGAAATATCAATCCGAGTCATAACATAACCTGGCAATCTGGCGAACTGAATAAAGCTTCGGCCTGAATCAGAGATATGATTAGTACGCCGAGTCTGAATACCAATCCGAATTATAATATACCCTAGCAAGCTAAATCAAATGTTAGTCCGAATCAGAGACAATCTACTTAGCTGAGTTAAAGGTTAATTCGAAGCATAAACAAATTGACTCAAATTATATCCGAATCATCAATAAGTTGTCCTTTAAGCTGAGTGAAAGGACAATCTAAAGCATAAATAAACTGACTCAAATTCTATCCGACTCATAAGTAAGCTGACTCAAATTCTATCTGGATCATAAATAAGCTGATTCAACTTCTGTCCGAGTTATAAATAAGCTGGCTGGGGAGCTGAGTTACAGGGTAATCCAAAGCATAAGTAAATTGACTCAGAATCTATCTGAATCACAAATAAGCAGATTCAACTTATGGTTGAGTTATAAATAAGCTGGCCTGTGAGCCGAGTCACAGGATAGCCCACATCATAAACTAACCGACTCATAATCTATATGAATCACAAATAAGCTGATTCAACTTATGGCCGAGTTATAAACAAGCTGGCTGGAGTATAGATCTAAATCAACTTAATGCTCTCTTAGTCTAAAGGTGACTCTACGGATAAGTTGACTAGTCCTCGGGTTAAGTTATTTTCTCCCCGGGGTGAAGGATTGAGTGTAGGTGGCTGAGTTATCTGGCACTTACAGTATACTTGGAGAAGTGTTTGGGTGAGTCTTGCTAGGTCATACTTGCCCTGCTGAGTTACTTGGTACTTACAGTAAGCTTGGAGTAGTGCTTGAGTCCTTCTTGCTGAGTCTTACCTGCTTTGATGAGTTAGACTTGGAGAGCCTCTGCGCTTACCTCTTTGTTCTCTGTTGGCTTGGTGAAGCTGAATGAGCCCTATGAGGAAGAAGTTGATGAAGATGTTCCCGTCCGGATGGAAACCCAACCAACGCCACTAGAAGGCCCCACGGTGGGCGCCAAATGTCGTGGTGGTATCACGGCATATGCCATGGGTAGGCTAAAGTTGGGGCCGATGGACGTGGAGGAATCCGGGGAGGGATGATGCAGTGAAGACCGCACTCGTATGAACAAAGAGAAATACAATGTATATTGGATCGAAGCTCTCAAGTGGAGATAACACCTCATTCTACACATCTAATCTCTTATAATCTTGCCATACATGTGGCTACAATCATGCTCCTTGAGCTGTATCTCCTATGCTTCTACCTAGATCTCTCTGTGAGAGTGGAGGAAGAGGAAGAAGGAGCGCTCCTAGTGAGAAGAGAGGGGAGGAGCCCCTTCGGGGGGCCTCCCCTGAACGATCCCCCTGGTGCTCCTTATAAAGGGGAGCTCAGGGGACTAATCTTGCTCTCTACGATTGGCATCTTCTCAGCATATTCCGGGCATCTTCTTGATATGCTCAGCATATGCCTTGGCATCTTTGGAGATGCTAAGGCATATTCCTTAGCATATTCTTGGATGCCTTAGGCATATTCCTTACTGCATGTGTCAGTCTGAGCCATGGGCGTCCCAAGACTGGCACGATACTCGCGGAACTCCTCCTGGCTCGATGGCGTGTTCTAGTTGATGTTGAAGGTGATTTCCTGAGTTGCTAGGGTGATAGGAGACCTCCCGAGATGATCTGATTCGGCCTAGGGGGATGGACAGGCCGAATCAACCTCCCATGACTCGGCCTGGGTCGTTCTGCAGGAGAGAAGGGGCCCATCGATTCGAACTGTAACCCAGCCGAGGTCTGGATGTGGCCTGGCCGGGCTTAACGTCATTCGGCCCAAGCCGATGAGAGCCCAGCCAAAGAGCCTCGTCCTGCAGTGGCTGTTGCCCGTGGTGGGCCGACATATACCTCGTCGGCCCATCCGGGGCAGGGAGCCTCTCGTGGATCTGCCTTGGAGGAGGCCCGCGGTGGGCCGATGGACGTGGAGTGGGTGTCGGCCCACCCGGGTGAAGCTGCATGCCGGCTGGTGGTGGGTTTCCTGGCGACGAGGCGGGTGTGCCGAGGTGCGCGGGACTGGCGGGAACGAGCGGTGCACTGGGTGATTTAACGTGGGTTTGGTTATTCGGCGGGGATCGGTGAGTCGGTAGGGAGGGAGGCCGGCGATAGCTACACGGGCCGAGTTTGGTGTATGTCGGCCCATATGGCCGAGATCTGATGGTCTGTCCAGGTTAGTAGAGGTAATCAGGCTTTGGCAGGCCGAATTCGGTCTGCTGGAATATAATCTGGGGCCGAATTCAGTCTAATTCGGCCCAGAGAACCTTTTTTCCTTTTCTTTTATGGTTGCTCATTTTGTGTCTTATTTCTTATTGTATTCACTCTTTATATCCTCATATTATTTTGTATAGATCTCCACTATTCTTTCCATCAACTCTGGGGTACCTGGGGGTACACCCTCGACATCTACAGATGGTATCAGAGCACTGTGTTGCCTGTAGGATTGTAACCCTAGGATTGGACAAAACCCCTTAGAAAAATAGGAGTTGTATTTGTTCCAAACTTATTTACAAACAATCTTATAAACTCTTCCCCAACATTATGGTTTTGAATCTACATCTCTTATTTTTCTACTTGATGGACAAAACCTTCAACAAGAGCAAAGACTTCAACTTGAGCAAAGACTTCACCAACACCAATGACTTCAACTTTAGTTTCACCAAGGACTTCAACATGGACATCACTAAGGACTACAAGTAAGACAAGAAAGACTACTCAAGATTTGAAGACTAGGGAAACACAACTTAAAAGGAACCATCATCATCTTTGAAGCTTTGTGACCAAGATACAAGAATTTCTCCAAGGATACCATGATCTTGTTCATGAAGAAACAACCAATAAGAATGAAATGATCTTAAGTGAATCCTATAGTTGGACCACCATACTAATGTTTAGTTAGATCAATCACACCAACTTAGGTGGTGTAGCAAAAATATTTTGTTGCCAAAAATGTGCTTGAACCTTGTTGTTTGATTGGAATGCATGATTGTGATTGCTTGCACATTGCTTTGTGTGAATTGATGTGTGTGAGTAGAACTTTTCCTCTAGAAATATTTTTCCTAATCTAATCCCAATCCAACCCAAACAAATGACTACTCCAAGAGACTCCAACATCAAGGATGGTGACAACATTAACCAAGAGATGCACATGAGAAAACAACTTGTAGCAACCCAAGCCTAGTTGAATCAAGTGACAACTTAGTTTTTAGCCAACAACATTGAGTTAGACCCAACCATGCAAAAATTCTTGGAAACACAATCCCAATTGTTGCAAAGGATGACCAATCAAATGATCAACATGAGAAGCAACCTTTCCCAAGGAGATTGTGATAACAATGATATCAAGGATGATATTATAGAAGGAATTCAAGCTTGCAAAATTTGTGGAGACATGGAACACACTTACAAAGAGCATATGGATCAATGCCCTAATTGTGAAGAGAAACATCCAACTAGATAATGCCCCACATCTCAAGTTACTTGTTTCCTATGTGAAGGAAATAATCATGTCCCTATCCAATTCCCCATCTATCCTATAATTCAACAAATGAAACAAGATGGAATGCATCAAATGTTTGGAAAACTCCATAAGGGAACAACTTCTACCAAGAAGGATAAAGACAAAATTAGAACCGTGCCTCATAAGGTCACACCTAAAGTGACCACAAAGTGTTGTTACTCATGTGGAGAAGAAGGTCACATATCTAGTGAGTGCCCCAAGAAGCGAGAAAGGTTTCCCACCTTTGAGGTGAAGTATGAAGAACATGAACTAAAAGCCCTCCTAGCTTTGGAGAGACCCAAAAATAAGAAATGTCCCAACCCCAGCAAGCAAGACATTAGCCAGGTGCAATGTTACAATTGCAAAGAGATGGGACACTTTGCTAATAAATGCCCAGAAAAGAAGAAGAGCCAAGAAAACAAACAAGCAATAGTGAGACCCAAGATGAAGAAAAATATTAGCCAAGTGATGTGCAACAACTGCAAAGAGCTGGGCCATTATGCATCGTATTGTCTAGAGAAGATACCTCAAGAAATCAACCTTGTCACATGTTTCAAATGTGGAAACGAAGTACATTATGCAAAGAATTGTCCAGAGAAGTTTCATCAAGACCTCAAGTAAGCCAAGATGTAATCTAGTCAAAAATCTTTTAAGGGTGGTAGTACCCTAGTTGTCTTGAAACCAACTTGTAACCTCTAGGCTTCCCAAATCTCGGTACGAGATTTCTTTTAAGGGTGGTAGCCTGTCACATCCCAAAATTTTCCAAATTTTGAAATGTGAAAAATTAATAAACAAAAGAAACAATTGTTGAAATTTAGGGTAAAAAGAAACTTTTTGCTTCTAAATGGAAACATCAAAACCCTTCCTGAACAAATTTGAATGAAAAGGGTATCCAACAAAATTTTCAATCAAGTGAAATGCATTCATCAATGAATGTATCTTGAAATTTAAACACTTGGAAAAGTTAAACCAAAACCCTAAAACTCCAATGAAAGAAATCATTTTCAAGATCTCTCTAAGACTATGGATTTGATCCATATAAAAATTCATCAACAAACATTTATAAATGATCAAAAATGATAAAAAATATTATAAAACCATGGAAATTGGTTTCATTTAATTTGGAGCCATGGTTAAAAACTTATGAATTTAATAAGCTAAAGAGAAATAATTTCCAAAGCTAATAAAGCTCCTAACTAAATTCAACACCAAAATTGTGAGCAAAGTAATCCAAAAAGGATTTGAAAAGATAAACAAATATTAAATAAAATTATACCAATTGGAATCACCAATTTTGGATATATAAATAAAAAGATATGGATTTTATAAGACAAAGAAAGAAATAAATAAATAAGGAATATTTAAAAGACAAATTAAATCTTGGCCAAATCCATAAACAAATGAAAGTTTACTGAATAATAAAAAGTAATAAAATATTATTTAAATAAAATCATATGGATTGAACCATATTCAATTTTATTTAAATAAAGACAAATTGCCTAAACTAAATAATAAATCCCAAGAAAATTATTTACAAGACAATTTAAAACTTGAATTAAGTACATAAGCAAATGGAATAAAGATAATTCAAATAAAATAAAAGAATAAAGATTATTTAAATAAAATTATATGGGCTTTAACCAAATTAAATCCTATTGGAATAAAGACAAAATCCCTAATAAAAATGATTAATTAAATCATGAGAAAATAATAAATTGGAATTTGCCAAAGTGGATTAAAAGTTATAAAATTAACTTAAAAAGAATAAAGAATTAATTAAATAAAATTATATGGTTTGGACCCATATTTAAAATCTTATTTAAATAAAAACAAACGTCTAATTTAAATAAACAATAAACCATAAGAGAATGAAAGAAATTATTCTAAAATGGAATTTAAAATACATTGTTAAACAGTATAAAAACCTACTGGAAGTTTGGAAAAGTTTTGAATTAAAATGTGTGTTTGAATCATTTAAATAAAAATCAAAACAAGAAATAGAAAAGGAAAAAAGAAAAAGAAAACGGAAGAAAAAATAGAGAAAGCAAAACCCACCCAGTCCAGCCCAACTTGGCCCAGCAAGCCAGCAACATCCCACCCAGCACCCTCTCTCTGCCGTCCTTTTCTCACCAGCAAAACGACCCTCAACCCCACTGACTTTACGGGCCAGCGTCCACCTCAGCATCGTCGTTCTCACCCACCCCCGCGAGACCAGTTCTTCCCCATTCCCCGTCCGTTTTCTATGATTTCGCGATGTCAATTCACATTGAATGCGCCTATAACTTGCCCTAT
This sequence comes from Avena sativa, assembly GCA_916181665.1. Classification (NCBI taxonomy): domain Eukaryota; kingdom Viridiplantae; phylum Streptophyta; class Magnoliopsida; order Poales; family Poaceae; genus Avena; species Avena sativa. The sequence continues at coordinate 314,213,682 of OV702283.1, forward strand.
GACCTCGCCCATTTAATCACCTCCCTCTTCCCTTCCTTTCCCTTCAAACGCTGTTGCTAGAGAGCCACCAGGCTACGAGAATTGCTGCCCACATAGTTACTGCTCCGACGTGCTCCGGCCACGATTCCGGCCAGCCCCGACCTCCCCACTGCTCCTAACTTCCACGAGCCTGCTCGCCAGCACCAGGCGCACCTGCCCGTAGCCCAAACTCGCTCGCGCGCGCCCTAGAACATCTCCTCCGATGATGCCAACTCGCCACCGTCTTCGGCTCCGACTCCGGCGACCTCTCCCAGTAAGTACCGACCACGCCTCTCCCTCTCAATGATGCTCGCCTGATCACCTTTGTCATGTGCGTCTAACGAGACCTTTGCCTTCCTGAGCAGTGTATCCTCGCCTTCGACCACAGCAGAGCGTTCCCGACGGAGGCAGGAACTCTGGCGAGCAATTGTCGTCAACATCGTGCGCCCCCTGCCCTCCTACGACAACATCGAGTATCAGCACGACCATGCGAACACGTTGAGCATCTCCCCTTCCTCCCTTGCTTCCTGGTTGTGCCAGACCACCTCTGACAGAGCCGCGCTGCCGCTCGCCGTCGCCAGCGCCACCAGTTCGTGGTCAGTGCATCCCTGTCCGTTAGATCTTGACCACGCGGTGTAAATTAGATCTTATACGAAACATTTTTGGGTTGATCTGATCCATGTGTTTCCACTTATATCTAATGCTCCACATAGCGCGATCTTCACGAACCGGTATGGACCAGTAAGAAACAGCCACGTGGCCCAGTCTTTGTTTTAAAAATAGAATTAGATCTATTAGATAGTTGAGTTTGAAAAATTCATAACTTTTGTTTTACACGTCCCAAATTTACAAATTTTATATCATTGGAATCAGGAAAATGAAACTTTTGCAACCATGCCCTTAGTTTAGTATTTTGCTTCTAGAAAATTTAGTGTTTTTGCATAAACATTATTAGGTCTATTTTAAGTATAAAATTTATTCTAAAAATGGTTTTTGAGTAAAATCTTTTACAAATGGTTTGTTTTGAACTCTCTAACCCTAAACACTAACTTATAGATTTAAAAAGATATTTGATTAACACAAGAAAATTATTCCTTTGAATAAAGGCATTTCTAGTAAAACAAAAATGTTGCTATGATTTAAAAATGATTTTTGGGTGAAACCTTTTGCAAATGGATTTGTTTTCAACACTAACATTTGTGTTTAAAACGATTTTTGGCTAACACTAGAAATTATTCCTTTGATTATAATCATTTCTAGCAAAACAAAAATGATTTAAATGGCCCATTTTCACTAACTTGATTTTAAATGTTTTTCCACTTTTATAATTGACCAATAGGTGATTTAAAATGTTTATAGCCTTAGTAGAAACCACTTTTTCAACAAAACAATCTTGCATGCTTGCATGCATTGTTTTCTTTTCTTTATTTTATGAGATGAATTGTTTGAATGCTAGATTGAATATGTGCCTTTCTTGATTGAAATTGTAGTGAACTTTGAAGAGTGTGAAAATTGCAAGATCAATGAGTGAACCTAGTTTCTCTACTAAAAATGCAAGTGGTGCTTCATACATTTTGTCCTATTATTTTCACTATGCATTAGTGATATTTTGAGTAGGACTTGCATGGAATTTTTACTAAGTATACTATGCCTTGGGAAATCCTAGTAGATGATGCCTTAGTAGAATTTTCCCTAAGTTAAGATTCTTGCTACTAGTATGCTTAGCCTAGCTAGTAGAAAACAAGGGTGGATTATATTCATGCTATGAAATATTTCTAAGTCTATGACTTGTGTTTTTTCTAATAAAAAAACTATGTGAATGAATCACCTGGGTTGAATGGTGTGAATGGGTTATGTTGAGTGGTTACACATGTCCCATATTAATGGCCTCCCTAGTGTATCTAACTTGTGGAAAGCCACCCAGGAACAAAGATATTTGAGATGTCAAGTGTTGAGAAGCTTCAAGTACAGCCACATGGCATATGGACTCTGCCTAGATCATATAGGTTGCAATAACTTACCAGATGGATAGAAGGTGGTAGGGGGTGAAAGGATGGAACGCGTCCATTTGGTCTAAGGGAAGGCTTCTGAAAGATCTTGTCTCGATGCATGTCGAGTCTTATGGGGAAAGTGCACCACCTCCCGAGAGAGTGAAATCTAAGTACTTACTCGTGTCCCCGACAATGGACAATTTGAGCATCAAGAGATGGAAGCTATCAAGGATCTCCTCATCCCAATTTCTAAGTTAAAAACTTGAGGTTGAACAAGGGTTAAAGGATTCCAATTTTCAATTGGTAGAATCCTTGGATGATTTTTACAAACAAAAACTTAGTGTTTTCAACTTATAAGGAAAACCTTATTTTGAGCAAAGCAAGCCTAAACTCCACTTATCCAAATGCATATAGATGATAGATACCACTATTATACCATAGTATCACTTGCCAATACAATTCAAATGTATTGACCCTTGTGGCTCTAACTTATTATGTTGCAGGTTTGTTTGATGTTAGTGAAGTGTGTTGAATAGGATTACAAGTCTACAACCAACATGATTGCCTGTGGCACTTTGAAGATGAAGGACTCCATGCTACATACTTATATCTGCTGCATTGTAATAAGATAGCCAAATGAGCTATGTAAGATGTAATAAATTATTTTATTCCTGGTTATAAAGTTGTATTATGACCTTTGTTTCTTGATATTACATCTTAAACTGTGGATGCTAGATACTCGATCCAGGGACTAGCATTGTAAACACAGGGATATCTACCTTATCAGGTTGGGACCTCTACACTATATAATCTAGCATCATCCTAATCATCACAAGGATTAAAGCTTTTCTCTTATTTATTTTATTTTGGAACAGTAATTTCTACTCATTGAAAACTACTTAAGATTTAATATTCTCCAATTAAAATATGGGATCATGTTGACACATGTCATCACCACATATTTTAAATACTTGGGAATGTGATTTAAAGTGGTGTCACAATTTAATAAGGTTTAACATTATTATTTTAATTAATTAAAGTGACTAGATTTTCATATGGTGCATTCTTTTAGTACTTGTCCACTATTTATGCAAGTAAACCTAGATATTTTTATATATTCAGAAAGGTCCTATTAAATGTGATTTTTGAGAGTTGGAATCAACTCAAAATCATTTATGGTTGATTTTTGAAAAATGTTTGAATGCAGAAAAGTCTCTACCTTGTTATTTTTACTATAGGTGATCTATAATTCCAAATGGTTTGAATCCAACGGGCTTGGATTAAAAATTTCCATACCTTTCTAGCAAAATTAGTTCCATGCAATTCGGTTTAGTGAATCTCTCTGAATTGATTTTTGAATCTACTGAGAGAACTAGAGTTTGAACTAAATGGAAAAAATCTAAATTTGAACTAACTGGGTCGCGCGGGAACTAACTGGGCTGGCCCACTGCGCACAACGCATCGTGCGGGCTGAGTTAAGTGGTGGCCCCACGCGTCAGCGACTCTGGCTACGTGAAGCGGTAAGGGGCAACTGGACCGTGCGATTAGCATCTAATCTAACGGCCGAGGTGTGTCGTCTCCGTCGGGCAGCGCCGGCGAGAGCGAACCATAACATGGCGGTGGGGGTCATGTGAGGCTCACCAGGGCTCCAGCTAGGATCGGCGTTGGGGGTGAATGACTTTGTCGACGACGGAGGTTTGAACGGTGGTTGCGGCAGCTCCTGGGAGGCTCCAATCAACGGCTCCTCTTCTCCTTCTCCACAGAAGACTCCGGTGAAATTCTGGCGAACTGGTACTTGCCTTGCTCCGGGGAAGGGTCAGTGGTGATCTGTGAGAGGTGGGGAGTGAGATGGTGTGGCGAATTGGGGCTGGGGAGGCCTCCTTTTATAGGCGAGCGAGAGGGGTAGCGCGGCATGGTCGGAGCTCGACGGAGTCGGCTGTGCAGTGAGCTAATGGCATGGCGGAGGGTGTAGGCCAGTGCATGGTCTCCTGGCGATGCTCGAGGACTTAATGGCATGGCAAGGGGCGGTCGAGGTTGTTCGGGAACGGTCAACACTTTGCGTGTCACCGACGGTGGTTTTGATGACGCACGGGAGCTACGGGTCGCGCAGTGGCAAACGGGGGTGTCTGGGAGGTTCCTGGAGTCGTGGTGATTGCAGGCACGGGAAGCGAAGGCAAGGCGCGGCGTGTGCGAGTGTGTCGGGCGCGACGCTCTAGCGTGCTCTTGGCATGGCGCAGAGACATTGGGTGCGGCATGTTCTCTATGGTCTAGGGCCTGGCTGCTTGCGAGGGCTGGGCAGGGGGTGGCGATGGACAATCAACTGCCTCCTGGACATGGTGGCTAGGCGCGGCGAAGGCTCCTGCTAGCTAGCCATGGTCGGCTGGCAAAGGGTATCTCGGGTTGGCACGGCATGGTGCAAGGGTAGGGGTGATAGGTTGATCAATGCTTGTGTGATCACTAGGGAAGACAAGGGGTGAGAGTAGGGTGCAAAGAGGGAACAAAGCATTGATCAAAATAGTGTTAGTTAGGCAGGTTTTATTGTGCTCACCAAGTGTTTGATGAAATGGTCGAAAGAAACTTATTTTGAAGATTTTGAATGAAATTTGGTGAGTGTACTGGTCACATGCTTGGTAGTATATGGTTGCTCGGGTTTTTCAAGGTGCACTGGTTTGGTTGGATTTTGAGAAATGGTGATCTTAGTACCTACACTTGATTCAATTTTGAATTGTCATTTGAATAGAGTTGCCAAATATTTATGTTGGTTTGCAAGGTGGGCTTGGGTTCACTTTTACTTGGTATAGCAAGGGGTGAAAATAATTGGATTTGTTTCTGTTAGAAAACTTGGACTAGAAGCACTCAAAGTGGTCTAGTGAACAAGTTTAGAAGAAATGACCATTGGTTTATATTATTTATTTTTGATTTTCTCTTCAATTGAATCTGCTTGGAAATGATTTAGATGATGTTGTTTTCATCTTTAAACCAATCATTGCCATTCATAGCAATCAAACAAGTCATGACAAGCATTAATGCATTCATCACATATGCACATGCATTCATATTGATTTAAATTAACAAAAGTTTTTGTTAACCCTAAATTTGGGTGATTAGAACTTGATAATCTTAATTAATATTTTTCGGATGTTACATTCTACCACCTCGCTTAAACACCTCATCAACTTTCTATACAGTCCAAGCATCCACGTCGCGACACGCCGTCTGCGACACTCCCACTGCTACTATAGGGGATATCAGTCTACTGGATTCTACTTCGGTTTCTCTCCAGTCTGACCGTCAACTACGTTCTTGTTGTTTACGACGCTACCGCTATGACTGCAGGGGAGTGTTAGAGTATTAGGTATATACGGTTGTTATGGTAGTTTAAATAGAGTTAGTATCTGTTTACGTACAATCCTAACTTGACTTGTACTTCAAGATGATTTTCTGTACGCCTATATATACTCGCCCATGAGGATCAATAATACGTTCATCATATTCCGCCAAACTCATACTTTTTCACCGCCGCCTCCTAGGAAGCCCCTCTGTCTTGGTACCGGTTTGGGATTGTTTGAGGCTCGCAGATAAATGATTGACAATATTGTTGGAGAATAATACGGTTTCTATGCCGTATCCTGCTGATAACCGATAGACTCCTGGTTTGTTTAGATTAGAGTCCTAGTCTAATTCCTCTTGTAATCAACTTGGCTTGCAAGGCAAGACCACCCATGTAATTCTCTATATAATGCAATGAGAAGGAGGAGGCGTGTGATTTAGCAGCCCCAATTATCATACCGATTTACATGGTATCAAACACCGGTCGGTCCTCCCTCTTCTAAAAACCCTAAAACTCTAGCCGCCGCCTCCCTCTCCCTACCACCACCATGACTCCGGCTCCGTGGAAGCCACGTCCTGGCTCTGGACTGTGGCGTGCCCCAGGCGTGCTCGGTCCTCGCCTCGGCGCTTCGCAAGCATATGCGGCCTACGGTTCCGCCCAGCACCAACACGACATCAACCAGACTCCATCGACTCCCATCTATCATGGACCGCCGCAGCACGTCGACCCCGCACAGTGTGCCTATACATGCATGATCTACGGGAAACCCATCTCAACTCCATCAAGTGTATCCTCCGCTATCTCAAAGGCACTCTTGATCTTGCGCTCACCATATTCCCATCCAAAACACATACTCTTATTGCCCCATCATAAACACATACTCTTATTGCCTACTCTGATGCCGACCGGGCTGGATGCCCGGATACCAGACGCTCTACTTCCGGTTTTTGCATGTTTCTTGGGGACAATTTGATCTTCTGGTCAGCTCAGCGGCAGGACACAGTCTGTTGATATAGTGCGGAGGCGGAATACCGTGCAGTTGCAGCAGCTGTTGCTGAATCTTGTTGGGTTCGGCAACTTCTTGAGGAGCTTCATCGCCCAGTTCGCTCTGCTATTGTTTTTTCTGTGACAATATGAGTGTTGTATATCTTGCTCACAACCCAGTTCATCATCGCATGACCAAACACACTGAGCTTAATATTCACTTTGTACGGGAGAAGGTGGCTCTAGGTGCTGTGTTCTCCATGTACCATAATCGTCATAATATGCAAATATCTTCACTAAAGGACTGCCGACAACATTATTTCATGAGTTCAAGTCCAGTCTTCACCTCGTTGATCACCCCGGTTCAGCCTACGGGAGCGTGTTGGAGAATAATACGGTTTCTTATAGCAGATAACCGATAGACTCTTAGTTTGTTTAGATTAGAGTCCTAGTCTAATTCCTCTTGTAATCAACTTGTCTTGCAAGGCAATACCACCCATGTAATTCTCTATATAATGTAATGAGAAAGAGGAGGCGTGCGATTTAGCAGCCCCGATTATCATACCGATTACAAACTAAGAGACTATATATATATATATGCGGATGATTTAGAGGCTTCTCAATGTGCCATCTCATTTGGTACTATATTATTATATATATGCGGATGATTTAGAGGCTTCTCAATGTGCCACCTCATATGGTACTATTCATGTCTATTTTCTTCCAATCACAAGCTGCCACATCAGCTCCTATGAATAGTATTGTTTTGTTTTGTAGGTATTTTTATGTCCATGTCTACTAAGGGTGGATGATTTAGAGCTTCCTCAACGTGGCACCTCATTTGGTACTATCTACGTCTATTTTCTTTCAATCACAAGCTCCCATGTCAGTTCCTATGAATAGTATTGTTTTCTTTTGTAGGTATTTTTATGTCCATGTCTTATCCTTTGAAAAATTGAAGGTGATATTTCGTCCCAACTTTCGCCCATAGTTTTGTGGCACTAACTACCCTATACGTATAATACTAGTTTTTTCATTTATTTTAGTTTTGTCGGTAAATTTTGGCGTACCTTTCCGGTGGTAATTTTTCGGTGGTAGTTGGCCTACATCTACGATAATATTTTTAACTTCATTTTTCAACTACTCGATGGTCGTTTTTGACACAACTTTCCGACTGTAATTTTCTGAATGTACTTACGCTATGTTTATGGTGCTATCCCTTTGCTGTCATTATTTTTTCGAAGGTAGTTAGCCTACGTCTATGATCATTATTTTAGCTCCTTTTTCAACTATTTGACGATAATTTTTCTACACAACTTTCTAACTGTATTTTTTTGCCGGTACTTATCCCAAGTAACATCTCAAAGGTTAACAATTTTCTAACCATATTTTATGTGTGATATTTTTAAATTTCTTTTCCTATTTTTCAACCATAATTTTTCTCACACTTTCCAATTATAATTTTCATACTGTAACTGTCGTGGTGGTGTCACGGCAGTTTCCATGGGTAGGCTTAAGTTAGGGGCCGAATGGATGCTTGTGGTCACCGGGGAGGGAGTGCACAGTCTAGTCGCGCACGAAGAATAAGATGAACTCTCCACACTTAGGAATTTTATTGATACTAGAAGTTTACAAGTGCTTCTTGAGCTGTTTCCATAGAGCCTCAGGGCACTGGTTTCCTACTTGTCCAACCTCCTCAAACCCTAGCTATGACCCTCCTTATATAGGCGAAGGCCAGTTAGGTTACAACCCTTTGGGTCCTAGGGTTACTGTTTGGATCTAGGTCCTCACTGTACGGGTCGGGTCATGGGCCAGCCCTAAGCCCTTGACCTAGTCCACAAAGCTAGACAGCTAACTGTCCTCTCGTACGTAGCTTCCAGTTCTTTTGGCATCATGCAGTAACTTTGTGCATCAGCCCTTGCTTTAGGCATCACCCGGCTCCTTTAGTGTCACCCGGTGTCGCCCTTCTCTTTTGATTGTGCTTCACCATGGTCCCTCCCGATCCTCACTCGGAAAGATGCCATGCGTCCTTTCTGACTCGGCCTTCCCTCATGGGATTCGGCTCGCTGCTTCCTGCAAGGCAAGAAAACTTGTCTTATACGGGCCGACATAATTCCTATGTTGACCGTACACGACCATCTTATCCGGCCATTGTTACTCGGCCAGGTTCATTCCTTACTTGGCATAAGCCAAGCTGGGCAATGTTTTACCCCTTATGACCCTACTAGGGGTTATTCCCCCGACATTAGTCCCCGAAGCTGGTGAGGCCTAGCAGTTCTAGCTGTTAGGTGTCACCAGGTTCCTTTAATGTGCTTGAAACTTCTCTTTCTGTCAGCATTTACTTCTTAGGGCGCACTGTTTGGCGTAATATCGATCTTTGCCGAGTCTGTTTTGCTCTTTCCAAGTCTTATCTTTGACTTTTTGGCTCACCTTTTCCTCGTGCCGACTCATTTTGGACGCTGTCGAGTCATTTTGGCTTGCCTTAGTCACTGACAGCTTGTAATCATGATGACTTGCCTCAAATTTGTCCCAAATCCTGACCGCACAGTGACGGCGGCGCAGCAACTCCCCGTCACTATGGCAGTCCCATCGCTCAGCGCCTCGTGTCTAGCGCAGCATGACGTGGCAGTGAATTTTCCGTGTATCACCTACACGTGGCGTTCGCTGATTGGCTCACTCGGTCGAATACACGGCCACACGCTGGCCGCACGGCGCAGGAGGATCCCACGTTTGGGATTTTTACTCCCCTTAAGTAGGGGCGACGAGAACTTAACTTCCCTCGCCCGTTCAGTTTCCCTTTGCCATCTTCTTCCTCTTTGCGCTCCCAAATCCTAACTTCTCCCTTGCGGTTCTTCTTTTCTGCCGCTTCTTCCCTGCGATTGCTCATTTCCCCTCTATATTCCATTACGGGTCCTCGCTCCTCCAAGCCTCTTCCAGCGGCGGAAGAGCCAGAGGCCAGAGATATCATGGATGCTCGCGACGTCACCGAGAGAGCAGATGAACAGGAGGTCGCCGCCGGCGAGCGCGGCGGCTGGGAGGGCTCAGAAGTTTCTGCGGAGGAGGTTGAGTGGCTGTGCTCCACCAGGCACCTCCCGCTCGAGGTGGATTGCCGCCTCCTGCTAGGTGAGATCTCTCCTAAGCCTGAGGCGAATGAGAGGGTAGTTTTCCTCTCGCATTTCGAGCGTGGTTTTGCCTTGCTAGTGAGCAAATTCTTCGTTTATTTCCTCTCCACCTTCCATCTTCAAACCCACCATTTGCCTGCCAATGCAATTGGTTCTTTGTCTTGTTTTATTTCTGCCTGCGAGGGCCATCTCGGCATTTGGACCACTGTTCTTCTCTGGGCCAAATATTTCAGCTTTAGGATCCAAGTAGTGCCTGAACCCAGCGTTCCCCGCGCCGAGAAGAGGCCCACCAGGTGCGGTGCCGCTAGCATCACACCCAGGAAAGATTCCAGCTTTCCTCGGGTCACCAGCTAAGGCTCTTGCAAGAAATGGCATAGGACTTTTTTCTATGTCAAAAACAGCGGGTCCAGTGACTACATCTGGATCCCCCCTTTCTCGGACGAGGTTCCCAGCAAGGAGTTATGGAAGCTTGACCCGCGCGACAAGAATGCCGCGGTGAACAGGGCCAATGGTATTCTGGAGAGGCTGCTGTCGCCGAATGATAACTTCCCTTAACAGAGGAGGATCTCATGTGTGCTTTCATTGTACGTCGGGTCAGCCATATCCAAGCAAGGAGCCACAAGATGTGCTTCATGAGCGGCACGTAGGACCCTACTCGACACTCCACGTTGGAGCTCACCCACGACTCCGTGGCCCGCCAGGTCAGCTCGATCTTCAAGCTGACTTTGGCGGAGGACCGGGCCTAGAGCTGCCCTCCTTTTAGCCGGGATAGACTTGTCCCCTGGGTAAGTTTCTGAGTCACTTTCTAGCCGACAAAGATTCTCTTATGTTCTTTTGTTGTTCCGTTTGTTTATTGTTTTTATTCAGTTTGTCTTTCGCGGAATCTTGTTCACAAGGTTGATGACAGTAATGTCCCTCCTGGTGGCTATTACGAGGATCGCTTTGACTCTGACGAAGTCGAGTTTGATCTGGAGTGCTTCATGCCCATTCCGCATGAAGCTGCCACTTCAACTCCGGGTACAACCCACACTCGAAACCCCTTACGAGATTGGTTTGACGACGATGATGATGACTGTGAGATTTTGGAGGTACTTGTCTTTTAACCTTAACCTTTTGACTTATCTGAGTGAGCTCGTAATTTACTTATGCAGCTGGCTAGGTACATGATGTTCCCCCTCTCGCTGTGGGAGGAGTCGGCAAGATCTCTGCTTCCAAGCCGGGTAAATGACACGGGGCCTCCTCCAGCACTCAGTCCGCCAAGAAGCGCAAAGTTAATCCTGCTGCTCCTCCTGCAGCCACGCTAACCGAGACTCGCAAAGCTGCTGGGCGCCGGGTCACTCGTCGCATTCCGCACAACCCTGCTGTCTCCGGGTAAGTTTTGTTGCTTGTTACTTTCCATTTTTCTTTTCCTGTTTCGTGATTGCTTTCTTATAAGCATTTTTGTTATTTTTAGCACGACGCCTTTGTCTGCCAGCCAGGCTGCCCCTAGTATGGCCTCTTCGCCTTTGAGGCCAGTCTCTCCTCCTTGTTCTGATACTGTCGTGCCAAGCCCCGTCCGGGTCACTGTTCCCACTACTGAGACTCACGCATCTCAGAGTGAGGCCGACCCGGCGGCGCACCCGTCGGAGGATACCCGGCCTAGATCCCCTGCTGCTTTTCCAGAACAAACTCCTAATCCCAGCGCTAGCAATATCGACACAGAGAAGACCCCTGATACCAGTTCTCCTGCTCCCAGTGCATCAATTGACCCCGTTGTTGCTCCTGAGCCAGCTCATTTGGCTCCTGTGTTTTCCAGTCCTAGACCTGCTCACTCTCCTCTTCTGTCAAAAGATCAGACATGTCCCTGCTGCCCAAGGCCAGGCTCACCCCACAACCAGCAAACCCTTATTGACCAAGCAGTGGACCTTGGTCCACGCCCCAGGCACCGCACCTCAGATTCGGCCCACGGTAACAACAACGTCACCTGCTCCGGCAGGTAAGTTGGGCGAATCTGCAGCTGCCGGATCAGGAAGCACTTCTAGAGCTGGCGGCTTGCATACCAGCGTCGCTGCTACCCGCGCCAAGGTAGGAACTACCCTGAAAAAGGGTAAGTCCTCACTCGGACGCTTAGCGGGAATGTCCTCGGTTCTTCCGAGCGTTATGATGTGTCCTGGAACGCAGCTGGCGAGCAAGAGGTCAACTCTAGTGCTGGTAAAAAGATGATGTTGGGCCCCAAGGCCGTTTCTGATATGACCCAGCAGGCCATCGCCTTGATGGACAAAGCAGATGAAGTGAACTAGGTATGTAATCTTCTTACTCTTTTGTGTATTGAGTATCTTTTTGTCATACATGATCCCTAGTCCCTGAGGTTATTGCCGAGTAAGGAACTTACTCGGCTGTAATCTCTAAGTTAGAACCCAACTCTTATTCAGCTGCAAGCTTGAGTGCATACCTTCTGACTATATCCTTTTTTTGTGTAGCTTACGCACAATGAGCGCACCAAGGTGCATTAGGCTCTCCTCTTGGAGTACCGGAAGCTGGAGCTCGCTCACCAAAATCTGCTAGCTGAGGCTAAGGGCCAAGATACTTTCTTATTCGGCTTCCTTTTATTCGGCACACCTTCTTTGCTTCATCTTGCTGATTTTCTCCACTACTCTTCCATAGCTTATGCGTAATCCACTATCGATGCTCTGCACCTACAGATCAGCGACACTGAAAGTAAGCTCTTGGAGATTTTGTCTCCGCTATGTATTTATGCTTATCCCTTTTCCATTTTTATCTCGACGGATCCGAGATAGCTTTGTTGTTGCTAACGAGTCATACGCTCCGAATAAGCAGAGAAGCACCGGATCGAGCTCCAAAAGGAGCGAGACGAGGTGACTCAACTAAAAAAGCAAATAGCGGATATGGAGCAGAAGCACCAGTCGGAGGCGAAGGGGCTACGGGAGGAGCTTGCCTAGAAAGATAGCCAACATGCTGCTAGTGCCGACAAGACCAATCAGCTACTCAAAGAAGCCGAGTCGGCGGTTGAGTCGGCTCATCAGGATCTGGACGCTCTTTAGGCCAAGGCTAGGATTTGGCAGAGCAAGCTTGGCGCCATCAAATCTTTCCTCGGTAGTGAGTTCTTACCCTTTTCATTGTACTCATCCCTTTGTCTGCTTTTCCTTGTTTTGTTAATGTTCTTTCACGCTTGCAGAAAATTTCCCCAAGGCCGAGATGTTCGCGATACGGGCCATGAAGAAAATCAGAGCCGAGTCCGGAGCTCCTGCTGATGGCGAAGTCACCATTGATGAGCATCTTGCAGCGCTGTCAGAACACGCAATGACCCTTAAATCATGCGGCGTTGACTTGCTCAAATCAGCGATCCACGCATTCAGGATGCTCTGGACGGATGAAGACGCGCCTACACTCATCGAGCCTTTGGCTGCCAGGCTGCTTCAGACTGAAGACAGGCTGGATCAATGGCGCGACTCGGATGGCCGAGCTACAGCGGACAAGGCTTTTGCCTTTGTGCTTTCATGGTACGAGGACGTCACCTTGATTTTCTCGAGCGCATGAGGGCGGAAGGCAAGTGGCTCCACGATCCTGAGCTTATCAAGAAACGCCAGGAGAGAGCTTATGCCATGGTCGAGTATGCTTTGGTGCATGCTTGGTGCGATGGGCCTAGCTTCCTCGACCTGTGCGAGCCTCTTGCCGAGATCGCCGACGATGAAGGTGTGGATAGCAAAGCCACCGAGTCAGATGGACCCGAAGACTCGACCGCCGACGCACCTGACTCGGCAGACGCTCCCGATGATGCTCCTAGCTCCAGCCCCAAAGACATGCCTCCGAGCCCAGCTGCTTCTTAGGCTAGTTACAAAAACATTTGAATTTCATGAGATCCCCGGTATGCCGGGTGTAGATGTAACATATAATGCACTTATTTTGGGTGTGCGCCTTGTGATAAGGCGTAAACTTTAGCTTTGAATGTGAATTATTCAGGCGTAAACTTTAGTTTCATTTTGTCGTTCCCCTTTTCCTTGAATTTGGCTCTTATCTACCTTTTTTGGCATTCGACATTAGAGTCTCAAAGTTCTAAGGATTGAGTTAGCGGATATGAAACTAGGCCACTTGACCTAGGATCATTCGACATACAAAGCAACATAATCTGTAGTGGGTTAGTAAAAAACACACATAGAGTCAACTCGCATCTTTCCCTTTACTTATTCGGTGTTCATGTTTACTCGTCATTGATTTTTTCCTCTTGCTTGCCATGAAGCCGTGTTTTCGGACAACAGCATATTCGAAGAGTCGATTCTATCCGAGTAAACACTACTTCTTCCGAGATAAGTCTTAAGTGTCAACGCCAGCCGACATAGAATAATCAAAGGATAAACATGAGGGGTAGTCCCCGAGTCAGTTTTTCGAGTCATACCATTTTATTATCAGCACATAGCCGGCATAAGCGTCCAACATATGAGAGTTTGAGAGATACATACACTGCTTCTCCTAAGTGTAGAAAGGACGTAGGAGTGCCACATTCCATGGCCTTTTGGTTTCATCGCCTGATTTGTCTGCCTTGTTCTTTTGTGCTTCGTGAGCATCTATTAGGTAATATGAATCATTGTGCAATGCTTTGCTTACAATGAATGGTCCTTCCCATGGGGGTGACAGTTTATGCATTCCATTTGTGCGTTGCACTAGTCTGAGCACCATTGCTTCTTCAAGTAAGTCAACTCCATCTTCTCGGGCCTCTTTTACCTCGGCTTCCGAGTATTGTCTTACTCTTGGCGAGTCATACTCTATGTCGGCAGGCAAAACTGCTTCTGCCCCATACACAAGGAAGAACGGCGTATAGCCTGTTGATCGATTCAGAGTTGTCCTTAAACTCCACAGAACTGAGGGTAATTCCTCTATCCAATAGCCAGGCGATCTCTGGAGTGGTTCCATTAAGCGGGATTTTATCCCGGATAAAACTAAGCCATTAGCTCGTTCAACTTGTCCATTTGATTCTGGATGAGCAACTGATGCTACATCAAGTCTTATTTGGTTTTTTCCACAAAAACGAGCGAAAGCTCCTTCGGCAAAGTTTGTGCCATTATCTGTGATCACACTGTGCGGGTAACCGTATCTCAAGATTATATCTTCTAGGAATGTGGCAGCTGTTTTTCCATCCAATTTTTTGATGGGCTTCACTTCTATCCATTTGGTAAACTTGTCAACCATTACGAGTATGTGGGTCATGCCACCCCTCGCTGGTTTGAATGGTCCTACCATATCCAGGCACCATACTGCACATGGCCAAGTGATTGGTATAGTTTTTAACTCGGACACTGGTAATGTGACTTTGACGTGTAACACTGGCAACCATTGCATTTTATCACAAGTTCCTGTGCCTCTACCAGTGCACTTGTCCAATAGAATCCATGTCGGAACGCCTTGGCTACCAATGCTCTATACGATGCATGGTGCCCACATTCTCCTTGGTGAATGTCCAACAGTATCTCTTGACCATTCTCTGGACTTATACAATGCTGCAATACACTTGTCACACTTCTTTTGTACAACTCCTTGTTGATTATTGTGTATGCTTCTGCTCTTCTTTCTGTTTGCCTTGCCAGTATCTCGTCATCTGGCAAAGTTCCATCTTTCAAGTAATTGAATATTGGTTGCACCCATGCTGGTATCAGTGGTGCCGGATCTGTTTCCTCATCAATTTCCATTGGCTCAGCCGACATATGTTCTGCCGACATAACTTGAGGAGTCCCCGAGTGTGATTCGGCTACCCCTGAGGTGAGCGGAACAGTCCCCAAGTGACTCGAACCTGCCCCTGAGTCGATATCCATTGGCACAGCGTCTGACTCCTGATTTGCCGGGATGAGCCTAATTGAATCGGATTCTAGTGACGGCTTGATCGATGGTTTCCTGAGATGTTCCAATGCTACTCCTAGTGGTATTGCTTGCCGAGATGAGCCTAACTTGGATAGTACATCCGCTGCCTTATTCTCTGCTCTGGGTATGTGATGAAATTCACACCATCAAAATATCCCGAAATTTGTTGCACATGAAAACGATATAGTGCCATGTTTGCATCCAAGGCGTCCCAATGCCCAGATACTTGCTGGATAAACAAATCCGAGTCACCAAAACACATGATGCTTTTGATGCCAATCTCTTTGGACACTTTTATTCTATGGACAAGTGCTTCATACTCGGCCACATTATTGGATGCAGCGAAGTGGATTTGCAACACATATTTTGATTTGATCCCTCTTTGGTGATGTGAGCATTATCCCGGAACCCAGACCCATCTTTGTCTTGGATCCGTCAAAATGCATCTTACAGTAATTCGGATCTGGCAGTGGTGGCTCTTATTGCATCTCCATCCAATCCATGAAGAAATCAGCTACGGCTTGAGATTTGATGGCATCTCGCCTATCATATTGTGGAGTATATGGTGCCAGCTCTATGGCCCATTTTTCCACTCGGCCACTGGCATCTTTGCTGCCCAATATATCCGAGATGGGTGCCTCACATATTACCAGGATTGGGTGTTCTTGGAAATAATGCTTCAGCTTCTTTGCCGCCATATATACCACATACGTCATTTTTTGGTAATGGGGGTAATTTTGCTTTGATATAGAGAGCACTTCGCTCAAGTAATTAACTGGCCTTTGGGCTGATTTGCCCTCTTCTTCGCGTTCTACCACTATCACTGCACTTACAACTCTGTTGGTTGCAGCGACATAGAGCAGCATTGGCTCTTTGGATAGTGGTGACGCTAATATTGGTGTTGTTTCCAACATCTTTTTGAGTTCATGGAAAGCGCTATCAGCTTGCTGTGTCCATGTGAATTTATCTGATTTCTTCATCAGTTGATATAGTGGTAAGGCTTTTTCGCCTAGCCGACTGATAAATCTACTCAACGAGGCCAGGCATCCTGTGAACTTCTGGACATCGTTGAGGGTTTTTGGCAATTCCATTCTTTCGATGGCCCTGATCTTTGCCGGGTTAGCCTCTATTCCTCGGCTGGATACAAGGAATCCGAGTAACTTTCTAGCTGGGACACCAAACGTGCATTTTTCCAGGTTAAGTTTCATCCGGAATCTTCTTAAGTTTGCGAATGTTTCACGCAAGTCCTCAATTAGAGTGTGATTTTGTTTGGTTTTTATCACCACGTCATCGATGTATACTTGAACATTTTTGTCCAATTGATCTTGCAAGCATTTTTGCATGCATATTTGGTATGTCGCACCTGCATTTCTTAATCCAAACGACATGGTACGATAGCAATAAGCCCCATACGGGGTGATAAAAGCTGTCTTTATTTGATCACTCGGATTTAGTGGTATCTAGTGGAAACTAGAATACGTGTCCACAAACGACAACAACTCACACCCGGCAGTAGAGTCTATGACTTGATCGAACTGTGGCAGGGGAAATCGATCTTTTGGACACACCTTATTGAGGTCGTGTAATCAATACACACGCTCCACACCACTGCCATGTTCGGGTCATCTTTTTTCTTCTCAACCAAGACTGGATTTGACAACCAATCTGGGTGCAGTACTTCCATGATAAACCCGGCAGCCAAGAGCCTGGATATCTCGGCGGCTATCACTTTCCTCCTATCTTCGGCGAAGCGGCGGAGGGGTTGCTTTACCGGCTTGGCATCTGGCCTTACATGAAGAGAGTGCTCAGCCAGCTCCCTCAGAACTCCTTGCAAATCCTGTGTGGACCATGCAAAGATATCCCGATTCTCACGGAGGAAGCTGGTGAGCTCGCTTTCCTATTTGTCAGTCAGCCCAGCACCAATGGTAACTGTGCACTCTGGGAAAGTCTCATCCATCTGTACCTTCTTGCTTTCCTTGGTAGCTTGGAATGATACACTGCCATGCGGATTAGTAAGTGCCGGCATGGACATTTGTGATGCCTTGCCCAATGCTGCCACTTCCATCATTTGATGCTTTTCCTGTGATATGACCAGTGATTCGGCCAGTGAAGATCCGGCTGAGGCACAAGCAATTGATCTATTGTAATCTCCTTTGACTGTGATAACCCCACATGGGTCTGGCAGTTTCATCTTTAAGTAAGCAATGTGAGGAGTAGCCATAAACTTTGCAATAGTCGGCCTGACGAGTAAGGCATGGTATGAGCTGACCAGGTCAACTACCTCGAACTCTATGGATTCAGTGTGATAGTTTTATCTGTTGCAGAATAAGACGTCAACCCATATCTTACCAATTGGCTCACAGGACAATCCCGGCACAATGCCATGGAAGGTTGTCTTAGTCGGCTCCAACATGTTCATAGTGATGCCTAACTTAAGCATGGTATCCTTGTACATGATGTTGATGCTGCTGCCATCATCGATCAGCACCTTGGAAAATTTCACATTGATATCAGGGCCCATGAAAGTTGGATCCAAGACAAGAGCATAACCTCCTGGTGTTGGCATGATATTGGGGTGATCCTTTATGCTCCAAGTTATCTCCTGTTCAGACCAATGCATGTACTTTGGAATTGCCGGCATTGTGGCATTCACTTCCATCATCGGTCTCTGCTGACTCTTTTTGTCATTCGGCTCTATGACAAATATGACATAGCTCTGGTGGTGCTCTATGTACTCATTTCTGGTTCCATGGCCGACATGCGCATCGTCACCTCTTGGGTTATGCACCTGATGCACAGCCTCTCTTCTTTCTTGGTTATGATATCTTGGTTGTCTGTTCTCATATCTATGCTCAGCTCGAACAACTTGGGCATTTCCTCCTGTGAGCGGTGGAGGGGGAGGTGGTGGCAGTTGCTTAGTCGGTGAATCCACTCTATCTCCCTTCTGAAACAAAGTGCATTGTCTTGTGTGATTTGCTGGCTTACTCGGACTTGGCGTGTGGAACTTACACGGTTGGTCCAACATCATTTCGTAAGTGTATTTCTATCTGTCTTGATATGGTTTTCTTTGTTCATATGGATTCTTGCCATCATTCTTTGGAATCCACTACTGTTGTCCATTTGTCCTTTTACGTTGGCTACTTCCAGCATCTAGATGATCCTGACTCACAGCCTGGCCTCTCGTCTCTTCTTTTGCTTCTATACTCGGCTCTTTCCTGGCGCCTTTGCGACCCGGCAGCGTCATAGATCTGAGTCTCGGTCATCCCGTATGCCAACATAAGCAGAGGCTAAGTCGAATCTCCTAACGCATATGAGTCGGCGATTCTTATTGTTTCTGCCAAGCTTGCCGGCATATCTCTCTGTAACCTTTGCCACAATACGCTTCCATGTCTTCATCCTTGTGCAAACCATGCAATGGCTTGAGACTCAATTACACATTCACAAGAGTTGCGCATTGTGCACCATCTTGTGAGGAATTCCCTGTTTGTTGCATTCGGCTTTTGCTTGCACATAGCTAGCTGTTATGGGCGATTCGGCCTCTTGTAGGTGCTTGTGAAATTGCTCACAAAGGCATCCTAAAAATCGATCCAACTGTTGATGCTTCCCGGTGGCAAGTTATTCAGCCACACCCTTGCTGGTCCCTCTAGCATCTGCGGCACATATCGCACTGCCCGTCTCAAATTTCCCTGCGTGATTTTTACAGCAGTTCCATAATCTATGAGCCAGTCTTCTGGCTTTATGCTTCCATCGTAAGTCTTTGTTCCTCTGGCCAGCTGAAATTTTGGCACTGGCGACTCCTTCATGATCCTTGGGCCAAAGCATGGTGGACCCTGTGGACCTTGCGACTCGATCAATTTTGCCATCTTTATTCGATCGAGCTTTACCCTTGCATCATTCGGCTGAAGATTTCTGCCTCCAAGTATAGCTCCCATTGCTTGGTACGCATGATCCGGCAATTCATACCCGTCATTTACCATCGCCGAGTAACCGTCATTGTATATGTTTGCGTTCGGGTCTACAGGTTGCTGTACTGCTTTTCTCGCGCTTTGCTGTCTCTTTTTGGGTTGAGTTGGCGCAGTATTCGGAGCTGGATTTCCTCCTCCTGCCAAGTGAGTTCCTCACCTAGGTTGAGGTGAAAAATTTTGCCCTCCAGTGTCATTTCTTTGTCCTGCTTGCCTTTCTCGGCCTGCATTTTCATTGTTCTCATTTCCTTGAACAATATTCCTTCTTGTTCCCTGTGCATGGGTTGGGTTTCCTTGAGCCATCGTCGGGTCATAGGTAACCATTTGCTTGTTCGTTCCTGAATCTACACTCTTTTCTTTTCTCTGCATCGGTGCCACACCCGGTGATGAAGCTCTATGACCTGCCAACCTTGCCGGGATTGGAGTTGCCGAGTGAACCAGCTGTGACCTTCTAGCTACACCCGGATTCGCCCTGTAGTAAGCCTCATTCAGCATCCTTGCTGATCTCACCAATTCATTGACTCATTCTTGTTGCTTTCTCTTTGCTTCACCCGTCAAATGGGGGAGCTCAGCCATCGCTGCCTCTACGGCTCTCAGATTCGCTACTGCAGTATTGTATGTCAGCCGCATGGCTGTTTCGTTGTTGTTTTCTGGTGTTATCTTTGGTGTTGCGTCCGCCAATTCTTCGTTGAGGTTTCTCCCTCTCAACCTTGTTGCATCAAGCCGGGTCTTTGCGCCCTTGACTCGATTTGCCGAGTTGAGCTCTCGGATTGTGATATCCACATCTTGTTGTAACTGCGCTAACTCCTTTGCCTTCTCCAGGACTTTTATCCTGGTCTCCTCTAACTCGGCTTGCACGCGCGCCGGGTCTGCTGCTCGTGCTACTGGCTCTACCAATTTGTCTATTGCCTCTTGCAATTCTTTGGCTCTCTTACTCCTAGCTATGTTCTCTGGCTTTTCTAGTGGCGCCTTTGTGGTTCTTGCCGCCCTTGGCGTTTCCTCTTGATTTCCTCCCTCAGCATCCTCATTCACCACATGGACTACTGGAGGTGGTGCAGGGTTAGGAGCTGTCATCATTACCTCGACGGAGACGAGTTTGTGAAGTTTGCCTGCGGCAGGAACGGTAGGTGGATCCGAGGCCAGGATGACGCTCTTCGGGTACGCGCGCTCCATGTGCACTGCGATGTATACCTGGTGCTCGCCAATCTTGATAAAGAGACTGGCCCTAGGGAACGGCTTGGTCCCGAAGCAGCCCGCGTTGTCGCTGATGAAGTTGAGCGCTCCAAACCTCTGGAATAGGCCAGAGTAGACGCGCTCGCCGGTCTTGGCGATGATGTTGCCCGTCCGGATGAAAACTCCATCAAGCACCTGCTTCTTCCCCATGGTGGGCGCCAACTGTCCTGGTGGTGTCACGGCAGTTGCCATGGGTAGGCTTAAGTTGGGGGCCGAATGGATGCTTGTGGTCACCAGGGAGGGAGTGCACAGTCTAGCCGCACATGAAGAACAAGATGAACTCTCCACACTTAGGAATTTTCTTGATACTAGAAGTTTACAAGTGCTCCTTGAGCTGTTTCCATAGAGCCTCGGGGCACTAGTTTCCTACTTGGTCCAACCTCCTCAAACCCTAGCTACTCCTTATATAGGCGAAGGCCAACTAGGTTACACCCCTTTGGGTCCTAGGGTTACTGTTTGGATCTAGGTCCTCACTGTACGGGCCGGGTCATGGGCCAGCCCTAAGCCCTTGACCTAGTCCACAAAGCTAGACAGCTAACGGTCCTCTCGTACGTAGCCTCCAGTTCTTTTGGTGTCATGCAGTAACTTTGTGTGGCAGCCCTTGCTTTAGGCGTTACCCAGCTCCTTTTGTGTCACCCGGCGTCGCCCTTCTCTTTTTACTGTGCTTTACCATGGTCCCTCCCAATCCTCACTTGGAAAGATGCCACGCGTCCTTTCTGACTCGAACTTCCCTCGTGGGACTCGGCTCGCTGCTTCCTGCAAGTCAAGCAAACTTGTCTTATACGGGCCAACATAATTCCTATGTCGGCCGTACACGACCATCTTATCCGGTCGTTGTTACTCGGCTAGGTTCATTCCTTACTCGGTATAAGCCAAGACGGGCAACCCTTATGACCCTATTGGGGGTTATCCCCCGACAGTAACTATCCTTCAGTAATCTTTTTAGCGTGAGTAATTTCTCGACCGATATTCGCCTTTTTATTTCTTTCACACTAATATTTTGGGAGAATAAGAACTTGTATTGATTTAGACAATATTACAATGTTTATATAGAAGAGAGGAGGAGGGTCGGCCAGCCTAGGATTAGACCCAAACCGACTTAGGCTAGAGTCCTAAGATAACACAAACACAAACTCTAATACCCCCTGTAGTGTTAACATCGGGCGCCACAATGTTGAGACTGGAGCATATGTCGATGAAAGACGTAGGATGGAGTCCTTTGGTAAAAATATCTGCAAATTGTGCACTTGTTGGAACATGTAGAACACGAACTTCTCCAAGAGCAACCTTTTCCCTAACAAAGTGAATGTCGATCTCGATGTGCTTGGTACGGCGATGTTACACAGGCGACGCGGCACTGGAGTTCCACAAGTAGTTGGCGTATCCAAACTGCTTCAGCAACAGCATGCGCAACCACCCTGTATTCCGCTTCAGCCGAAGACCGGGATACCGTAACCTGCTTTTTCGATGACCAAGAAACAAGATTATCACCCAAATAAACACAAAAGGCGGATGTGGATCGTCGAGTGTCTAGACATCCTGCCCAATCTGCATCAGAATAAACTGTCAACCTTGTTGGAGAACATGAGTTAATTAATAGACCATGATCAAGAGTTTCTTTTAAGTAGAGAAGAATCTTTTTGACATGAGAAAGATGAGGTAAACGAGGATCATGCATATAGATACATGCTTGCTGGACAAAATAAGAGATGTCGGGTCGGGTGAGAGTAGCATATTGTAAAGCACCAGTGAAACTACGATATAAGGTTGGATCTGGAACATGATCACTGTCAGCCGAAAGTTTGGTGCCAACATCAGCCGGTGTACGACAGGGTTGACAGTCAATCATGCCGGCTCGGTTCAAGAGATCAATAATATATTGTCGTTGCGAAAGAAAAGGAGTAGAAGATGTTCTAGTGGCGGTGACACCAAGAAAATGATGAAGTGATCCTAAATTAGTCATAGAAAATTCTTTGTTAAGAAGAGCGATGATATGTTGAAGAAAAGAATCAGAAGAAGATGTAAGAACAATATCATCTACATATAAAATAAGATATGCCGTGTGAGAGGAAGATTGGAAAATAAAGAGAGGTGTCATATTTGGAAGGGATAAAACCAATAGTTTGAATGAATGTAGCAAATCGTTGAAACCAGGCCTGGGGATCTTGTTTAAGACCATAAAGAGATTTCTTTAGAAGACAGACAAGATTTGGATTAGAGGGATCTTCAAATCCAGATGGTTATTGACAATAAACAGTTTCATTCAAAGTACCATTAAGAAAAGCATTTTTTACATCAAGTTGGTGAATAGGCCAGGATGAACAAACTGCAAGACTTAGGATGATGTGAATAGTGCTTGGCTTGACAACAGGGGAGAAGGTTTCATCAAAATCAATTCCTTGTTGTTGAGAAAAACCTCTACAAACCCAACGGGCCTTGTAGCGAGCCAAAGACCCATCAGAGTTATACTTATGATAAAACACCCACTTCCCCGAGACAATATTGGCGCCGGATGGTTTAGGAACAAGAGTCCATGTATTATTTTGAATAGGAGCATCAAATTCATATTTCATGGCAGAGTGCCATAGTGGATCAAGAAGAGCACGTTTGTAGGAGCTTGGGATAGGTGAGATCAATGGAGTAGCTAAAAGATTGAGAAAACATCGGGGAATATGGAAAACCTTTTTGCCACGAGTACACATGACATGATCATTGGTGGGAATAGGTATGGGAATGGCATTAGTAGGAAGTTGATTAGTTGTTGAATAAGAAGGTGTGGTTGTTGTGGGAGAGACCGAGCCAGAGGACATGTTGACAGGAGAGTCTACCGCGGCAGGGGAAGGTGACGCGACAGGCTGCTGCGGGCTCTCGGCAGGAGGTGGTGCTGCCGCAGCAGAGGGCTCGACAGCCACGGTAGGGGTGACCGTTGCCACTAAAAATGACGCACTATAGGGGCAGGATATGATTACATAGGTTTAGGGATCGGCAGGGACTGAACGGTTGAAAAGGGGAAAGTATTTTCATCGAAGGTGACATGACAAGATATAAGAACACGACTGGAGGAAGGATCAAAACATCGTGATCCTTTCTGATCATCAGATGGACCTAAGTATATGCATGGCAAAGATCTTGGAGCTAGTTTATGGTCCGGCGGTAGAGGATGTGTTAGGAAAACATAGACAGCCAAAAACACGCAAATTGGAATAATCAGGGTGAGATAGAAAGAGAGATTGGAAGGGAGAATAAAGAGGACATGTTTTAGTTGGTCGGATGTTTAAAAGATATGTGGCTGTTCGTAGAGCTTCAGCCCAAAAACGTGGTGGAAGAGAGGCTTGAATTAGTAAGGTGCGCAAGATGTCGTTGATAGAGCGAAGGGAACATTCAGCCTTGCCATTTTGAGAAGATGTGTATGGGAAGAAAAACGAAAGAGGATACCTTGGGAGAGAAAGAAATTTCGATTTTGGTTATTATAAAATTATTTTCCATTGTCACATTGTATGAAGCGAATTGGGAGACCAAAGTGAGTTAGAACATATTGCCTAAAATTAATGAAGAGTTTGTGAACATCTGATTTGACACGAAGAGGGAAGGTCCGAACATAATGAGAGTAATCATCTAAAATAACAAGATAATATTTGAACCCTGAAACACCTGGGACGGGAGAGGTCCATAAATCACAATGTAATAACTCAAACGGAAAAGTACTATAGGTAGTTGATGTGCCAAAAGGTAATCTAATATGTTTATCGCATTGACAGGCATTACAAATAGAGGGATCATGAGAAGAACTAGAACTAGGGATGCTAAACTGTTGCAGCATGGATGACACGGTATTTTTTATTGGGGTGACCGAGACGACAATGCCATAGATCGACGGAGGAAATCATGGCTTGAGGTGTGGAGGTGGGTGCGCCATGGAGAGGATAGAGATCGCCCGAACTATTGTAACAAGCAAGGATCGTCGCCGTTTTCAGATCCTTCACAGATAAACCAAGGGGATCAAATTCTATGGAAACATTATTGTCAATTGTGAATTTGCGAACAGATATTAGATTTCCAATTACTGATGGAGCAACTAAAATATTTCAAAGGATAAAATTTGTGTTTGGATTAATGATGTAAGAGTGACCTAAGCATGAGATTGGAATATAGGATCCATCGCCAATGGTGATGGTAGTAAAGGGAGAGAAAGAACAAGCTGACAGAAAATCCATATTTGAAGACATATGCGAGGAAGCACCAGAATCAAAAATCCAATCCGTACCTTCGTGATTGTTGAGTGTGAAATTGTTCATGGCGGCGACGAAGGCGGCTTGGTCCCTGCTTGGTGGAGCGGTTGACGGAGCGGGTGATGCAGGCATGCACTAAAGAGCCGGAGGAGCGTGGTACATGTGGGGCAGCGATGTCGGTGGAGCCATGTATTGTTGTGGCGACAGCATGTGTAAGTCGTCGATGGAGCTTTGGCGGTGTAGACCTCCTGCGGAGGACGAGGTGCGAGAGGCCCAAGTGCGCAGATGGAGGGGTGTGATGGCGTTGCGTCAACGTGGGAGTGCTTTGTCGGGAAACCCCAAGAGCAAGGTGTGATGCAGCACAGCAGCAAGTCTTCCCTCAGTAAGAAACCGAGGTTATCGAACCAGTAGGAGGAAGGAAACATCTCAAAGGTGTTGCAAGCAATGTGGAAACCTGCACAACACAAACTCAAGACTTTGCCCCAACGAACAGTGAGGTTGTCAATCTCATCGGTTGCTGTAACAAAGAATTAACTATATGGTGTGGAATATGTATCAATGGTAAAGATTGGACCGGGGTACACAGTTTACTAGAGGTGTTCTCCATAGATAAACAACCATGGCATGCAGGGTAAACAAATTACAGCAGGGCAATTGACAGGACTGAGCAAGGCATAACAATGCAATACTAGAGATAAAGATCCTATGAGATTCGATTGGGCAATACAACAAGATACATAGACCGCCATCCAACTGCATCTATGACTAGAAGTCCACCTTTGGGTTATCATCCGAACCCGCTCTAGTATTAAGTTGCAAGCAACAGACAACTGCTTTAAGCAAAGTGTGTAAGGTAAACAATCCACTTGTTCCATCAACAAGAGACCGTTGTTTTGTCCCTAGTGGCAACAACACATCTACAACCTTAGATATTTCTGTCACTTCCCTTGATTAAATAGAGGCATGAACCCACTATCGAGCATAAATACCCCTCTTGGAGTCACTAGCAACTACTTGGCCAAGATAGCTACTAACAACGGAGAGCATGCAAGATCACAAACAACATAGACATGATAGAATCAATAAGACAAAACCATTAATCAATCTGACATAGTAATCTCAATTTCCATCGGATCATCGCAAACACAACATGCATGATACAAACAGATGAGATCTTGATCATGAACGGAGCTCACAAGATCTAGACATGAAAGCGCAAAGGAGGAGATACAACCATATAGCTACTACATGGACCCGTAGTCCAAGGTAGAACTATTCACGCTTCATACCGGAGGCTGGCATGATGAAGAAGAAGGCTTCAAGGATGATCTCCCCTCCGGCAGGGTGCTGGGAAGAGCTTCAGATCCCTCCTAATCTAGGGACAATGGTGGCGGTGGCTATAGACGGTTTCATGGAATATTTATCGTGTGCTTAGGGTTTAGGCATCGGGGGCTTCTTATAGGCGAAGAGGCGAGGCAGGAGGGTGGACAGGGGCCCACACCCTTCCCAGGCGCGACCTAGGGTGGGCCCATGCCTGGGGGGTGCAGTCGCCCTATGGCTCCCCTCTGTCTCTCCTCTGGACTTTGTGTTCTCCTCGATGAAATATTTTCTTTGGCTTTTGTCCCGTCCAATTTTCGAGAATATTTCCTTACTAGCTTTTCTGGAACCAAAAACAGAAGAAAACGGGCAACTGGCACTGTGGCATCTTGTTAATAGGTTAGTACCAGAAAACATATAAAAAGCACCTCAAAGTGTGGACAAAGCAAAGAAAAGTAAATACTAAACAAGCATGGAACATCAAAAATTATAGATACGTTTCCGACATATCAAGCATCCCCAAGCTTAACTCTTGCTCGTCCTCGAGTAGGTAAGTGATAAAAAGAATATTTTTTTAGGTGACATGCACCATCAAAACCAAGATCAAACCATTTGCAAGCATTGAAAGATGGGATCAAAGAACGCTAAACATGAACATGAAAGATGGAGTTCTAACAGTAAGACAAAGTAACTATGCATGCAACATGAAAAGCTACAAACAAAGATCATGAATAACATGCATTGCAAAATGTTTGTTTGTTTCACATACAGAAAACATGGCATAGTGGCATTCAGCTTGTCCCTCATGGAGTAGCAAATAGATGCATAGGACACCTTCAAAGTTCATAAGAGTGACTAGATACAAATAGCACAACAACAAGTAATATCAACAATATGCATCAATCAATAAGTTTTGGGACAATCCACATAGAACTAAGAATGGCAACTATGCTCTCTTAACTGGTGCCTAATGGTAGAAGGTGGAGACTCTATATAACAGTGTAAGAAAGGCCCTTCATAAAGGGAAGTAGGGATTTCAAGTTTCAAAAAGATCTTCCAAAAATTATGGTACTTGTTAGCTTTTAGCCCTCATTGCCCCTATCATAAGCATCTTGAAGTGATTAAGGTTAAAGTGAACAAACTATGGAGTATATGCTTGACAAAGTATAAGTTGGCAATCTCATGGCCCTTGAATATGAGGGCCACACCGCATGCTACTCAACTTTAGTCACCTGTAAGTTCTTGTCATAGTAAGTACATGTGTATCATAGAGAACCGCCAACGGGGTACCCCTTGCACATGGTACAGGAGCTATCCCATAACAAAAGTGACAAGGCAAGCAGACAATGAGCATCTCAGCGATCTTTTTATTTGCTATTTGCATAGGTTTTTATTGAGGATGCTTCATAGATTTCTCATTATGGTGATGTTGCAAGTTTCCACCATGATTAGGCATGGCTTAGGCTAGCGGCCCAGGCATTTATCTAACACAAAATACATAACTCCATGGACTTACAAGCTCCCTTTTTATTTCACACCGGGGACATCCATAGAAAAAAGAGCATGATATCAACTGTTTACAAAGTACAAACGCAATGTTGAAAACGTTCCCCATGACAGCATGGTTCTGCTAATTCCAACGTATAAGTGCAAGCATATACAACATAGATGACACAATGGTTCAAGTTTATTAGGGGCAAGAAATATAAAGTGTTCTATCAAGTTCATGAGAGCTTTAATCACTAAGTTTTCACATAACAAAATACTTTTTAATTGGAAGATAGCTGAAAACAAGAATATACTTGGAATGGTGTAACACACCATGCATAGGAATTTATAGTGTACACTTTGGAATAACTTGTTTTCTTGGGATTTGGAAGCATGAGTAGAGCTTACTCATACAAATGGAGGCTAGTAAAAGACTGGGAGCAACCAAATAAGAGAGCAATAATGGCCATAATCATGCAGAGCGACAAAACATTACTAATCAAAGCATAAAGTGGTATCACAAGTCAAAGACTAAATGATCATAGAGGCTATGGTGAATTGTTCATAGTCATAAAATGGTGTTAGCATGTGCCAAGTCAACCCAAACAAAGCATCAAAGGAGAAAACCACAATACTATGCTTTTGTATGCTAAAACAACGCATGATTTTTTTCAAGGCACACTAAGCAATCCCAATTGTTTGTAACAAGTCATGCTACAGCAATAATCACTAATCATAAGGTCAAAACAACACCTAGCGTGACATGCTAAAGTCTAAGTCATAGTCAAAGCAAGCTCCTCTTGAACTATTCAAGCAAGAACTTTCTACTCCTTTCCAACACCAATCAACTTATTTGAAACAACACAGCGAGAGCGGGGTCCAAACTACTTTATGAAAGCAAACTAAACAAACTAAGAAAGGCAAACGAAAACTAAGACGCTCCAAGAACAACACAACAGTGCATGAAACAATAAAAACGAAGTGTCTAGAAAGACATGAGCTTTTTATTGATGAAGAAGGGGATTCCTTGGGCATCCCCAAGCTTTGACGCTTGTACCTCTTGGATATTTCTTGGGGTGACACGGGGTGTCATCCCAAAGCTTGAGCTTTTGTCAATTGTTCATCTCATTTCATCATTCTTCCTCTACACCTGAAAATTTTCCTTCATACAAAACTTCACACAATCTTCATTAGCAACATTAGTGTATTCAAAAGATAATAGACCTTTGGGATAAGCTTTAGAACAACAAAACTTTCAATAAAAACACCAGCTACTGTATCAAATCCTTCAAAAAACTCAATTTCCCAAAAAGAACCCAAAAAGGAATCAATAAGAAGCAAATGCAAATAATGGCAGAAATCTGTCAAAACAGACCAGCAGGTAGAAACCGCTTTTTTCGAAGACCTTTTGTTACTCAAATCAAAAAGTGTTGAACTAACGAAAGTTATCTAACATACTGGGGGATTTATTCATAAATTTTAAATTCAATCCGACTTACAGAGACTCCTCACAAATTTTTATGGTGGAGGACAGAAATCTGTTTTGGGACAGCAACTCCCCAAATCTTACTTCCCTCTCATTAGAGGTCATTCTTGGCACAAAAAGCAAACAAAAAGGATAAGGAGAGGTCATTACAGAAGTAATAACTTCCAATACTCAATAAAACTCCTGGGTTATCTCCCAACAAGTACTTTTTAACGCCTTTAAGTTAGGCACAAGAAGCAAGAAATCAAGTATTTTCAAATGAAGAAGCATTAACATCAACTCTCTTGCTCCTACCTTTCTTCTTCTCTTTAGGGAAAATATGATTGCTTACTAGAGGATCAAAATGTATAATGCCTTTTACCACATCTATTATTGCTCCAAGGTGTTTCAGCAGGGATCTTCCGAGTGTAATCTGTCCTTTGCCTACACATTCAATAACAAGATAATCAGTAGACACCATTTTCCCTGAGATTTTTGTAAACACACCTTCAGCTATTTCAATGGGTAATAAATTTGCATTATTGGTAAGAGATATTTCTTCTCCTCCTTTAGAAAGTCCCCAAAGACTCAAAGACTCATAAATATCTTTAGGCATAAGGAAAAATTCAGACATGATATCACAACGAGCATCAAAAGTTGCACTATTTATAGAAACTTTGATTGTGGGAAACCACTTTGAAGGCTCAGAATTTATTGGAACATAACCATGATTCTCTCTAAGTGTGTGATAGCAACTGTTCAAAGCAGCGGTACTGGACTCAAGAGTGTTTAACCTAGCATAAATGTCTATAAAAGAAGAATCAGACTTGCCAGGCATATTATAGATTATAATCAACCTCTTTATAGCATCTAAAGCTTCATTCTCAGTACAATGAAAAATATCCTTCTCAGCCACAACATCCAAAGCATATCTATAACAAAGAGCAATACTGTGGTAGAAACTATTAATAACCAAGCTAAGACTTATCTTAGGCTCAGTTTCCCTTTGTAAAGCAGAGATTCTAGACCAAGCTTCTTTAAAACTCTCTCCGCTTCCTTGCTTGAAAGTAAAGATCCTTTTCATAGGTGACACAGGGATTGGATCAAAACCAGACATAGTAGCAACTAGAGCAAAAACTAATTTTTTTGTGTTTTTTATAAGAGAAAGCAAACCAAGTTAAACTAAATTTTTTGGGGTTTTTTGATAATAAGAGGCAAACAAAACCAAGCAAACCAAAATCAAAGTAAAGAGAAAGGTTGAGAAGGACTCCCCTTATGAAGACGTCCTTAGCCTCCCTGGCAACGGCACCAGAAAACCTTGATGGCGCTGCATCAACGTGGGAGCGCTTTGTCAGGAAACCCCAAGATCAAGGTGTGATGCAGCATAGCAGCAAGTCTTCCCTCAGTAAGAAACCGAGGTTATCGAACCAGTAGGAGGAAGGAAACGTCTCAAAGGTGTTGCAAGCAACATGGAAACCTGCACAACACAAAATCAAGAATTTTCCCCAACAAACAGTGAGGTTGTCAATCTTACCGGTTGCTGTAACAAAGGATTAACTATATGGTGTGGAAGGTGATGGTGGTTTGCAGAAAGTAAACAGTAACAGTGGAAGATGTATCAATGGTAAAGATTGGACCGGGGTCCATAGTTCACTAGAGGTGTTCTCCTTAGATAAAAAAACATGGCATGCAGGGTAAACAAATTATAGCATGGCAATTAGCAGGACTGAGCAAGGCATAACAATGCAATACTAGACATAAAGATCCTATGAGATTCGATTGGGAAATACAACAAGATACATAGACCGACATCCAACTACATTTATGACTATAAGTCCACCTTTGGGTTATCATCCGAACCCCCTCCAGTATTAAGTTGCAAGCAACAGACAACTACTTTAAGCAAAGTGTGTAAGATAAACAATCCACTTGTTCCATCAACAAGAGACCGTTGTTTTCTCCCTAGTGGCAACAACACATCTACAGCCTTAGATATTTCTATCACTTACCTTAATTAAATAGAGGCATGAACCCACTATCGAGCATAAATACCCCCTCTTGGAGTCACTAGCAACTACTCGGCCAAGATAGCTACTAACAACAGAGAGCATGCAAGACCACAAACAACACAGACATGATAGAATCAATAAGACAAAACCATTAATCAATCTAACATAGTAATCTCAATATCCATCGGATCCCCGCAAACACAACATGCATGATTACAAATAGATGAGATCTTGATCATGAACGGATCTCACGAGATCTAGACATGAAAGCACAAAGGAGGAGATACAACCATCTAGCTACTATATGGACCCGTAGTCCAAGGTGGAACTACACATGCTTCATACCAGAGGCTGGCATGATAAAGAAGAAGGCCTTCGGGATGATCTTCCCTCCGTCAGGGTGCCGGGAAAAGCTTCAGATCCCTCCCCCCTCCCGATCTAGGGACGATGGTGGCGGCGGCTACTGATACGTCAGAAACTTATCTATAATTTTTGATGCTCCATGCTTGTTTATTATCTACTTTGCTTTGCTTTGTCTCACTTTGAGGTGTTTTTATATTTTTTTCGGAACTAACCTATTAACAAGTTTCCACAGTGCCGGTTGCGTGTTTTCTTCTGTTTTTGGTTCCAGAAAGGCAGAAAATCAATATTCTCGGAATTGGACGGGACAAAAGCCAAAGTCAATATTTTACCATGGGGGACACGAATCCAGAAGACGAGACGAAGAAGAAAACCAGGGCGGACAAACCCCCCTAGGCATGGCCAGGGGTGGGCCCGCGCCTAGGCAGGGTGTGGCCCCCCTGGTCGCCTCCCGGCCTCGCATCTTTGCCTATAAGAAGCCCCCGATGCAGAAACCCCAAACTCCCCAATCAAAACTCCACGAAACTTTCTGTAGACGCCGCCACCGTCGTCCCAAGATCGGGGGGGTCTGAATCTCTTCCCGGCACCCTGCCAGAGGTGAAATCATCCCGGAGGTCTTCTCTCCGGTATAAAGCATGAGTAGTTCCACCTTGGACTATGGGTCCATGTAGTAGCTAGATGGTTGTATCTCCTCCTTGTGCTTTCATGTGTAGATCTTGTGAGCTCCGTTCATGATCAAAATCTAATCTATTTGTAATCATGCATGTTGTTTTTGCGGGGATCCGATGGATACTGAGATTACTATGTCAGATTGATTAATGGTTTTGTCTTTATGATTTTATCATGTCTATGTTGTTTGTGATCTTGCATGCTCTCCGTTGTTAGTAGCTACCTTGGCCGAGTAGTTGCTATTGACTCCAATAGGGGGTATTTATGCTCGATAGTGGGTTCATGCCTCTAGTTTCCAAGGGAAGTGATAGAAATATCTTCAGTTGTAGATGTGTTGTTGCTACTAGGGAGAAAACAATGGTCTCTTATTCATGGAACTAGTGGATTGTTTACCTTACACACTTTGCTTAAAGCAGTTGTCTGTTGCTTGCAACTTAATACTGGAGGGGGTTCAGATGATAACCTGAAGGTTGACTTCTAGTGATAGATGTAGTTGGATGGCGGTCTATGTATATTGTTGTATTTCCCAATCGAATCTCATAGGATCTTTTTGTCTAGTATTGCATTGTTATGCCTTGCTCAGTTCCTGTCAATTGCCCTGCTGTAATTTGTTTACCCTTCATGCCATGTTGTTTATCTAAGGAGAGCACCTCTAGTGAACTATGGACCCCGGTCCAATCTTTACCATTGATACATCTTCCACTGTTACTTGTTACTTGCTGCAAACCATTACCTTCCACACCATACATTTAATCCTTTGTTACAGCAAACCGGTGAGCTTAACAACCTCACTGATTTGTTGGGGCAAAGTCTTGAGTCTGTGTTGTGCAGGTATCCGTGTTGCTTGCAACACTTGTGTGACGTTTCCTTCCTCCTACTGGTTCGATATCCTTGGTTTCTTACTGAGGGAAAAGTTGCTGTTGTGCTGCTTCACACCTTGCTCTTGGGGTTCCTAACAGGCTGCACACTAGCAATCAGCTACAGGCAGTTTCATGGAATATTGATCGGGTACTTAGGGTTTAGGCATCGGGGGCTTCTTATAGGCTAAGAGACGAGGTGGGAGGGAGGCCAGGGGGCCCACACCCTGCACAGTCGCGGCCTAGGGTGGGCCCGCGCCTGGGGGGTGCGGCCGCCCTGTGGCTCCCCTCCGTCTCTCCTCTGGACTCCGTGTTCTCTTCGATGAAATGTTGACTTTGGCTTTTGTCCCGTCAAATTCCGAGAATATTTCCTTACTAGCTTTTCTAGAAACAAAAACAGCAGAAAACAGGCAACTGACACTGGGGCAACTTGTTAATAGGTTAGTACCAGAAAACATATAAAAAACACCTCAAAGTGTGGACAAAGCAAAGCAAAGTAAATACTAAACAAGCATGGAACATAAAAAATTATAGATACGTTTCCGACGTATTAGGGCGGAGGCCGGGACTCCAGTGCCCGGTGTAAGCCGGTGGGAAGCCGTATGGAGAGGGGGCCGACCAGGGCATCGGCCAGGCCTAAACGAGACCCATCCATGGGTCATGCTGCGGCTGCCAAGGGGCCATGGCGGAGGGTGGTGGCGACACTGGTGGAGTCGGCGCTGGTGGAGCTGGTGCAGGAGCAGGTGGTCGTGGCTGAGGAGTCGGCGCTGGGACGGGTGGCCGATACACGGGATTTTTGCCGCGGTAATTGGGGCTTGGACGCCATCCAGGAGGGGCCGTCGGTGGTGCAGCAAGAGTAGGCAGGAGCGACAGGCAGCCTTGCGTGCTTGGTTCTAGGACTAGAGCTGCAAAATAGATCGCACCTCGGCGAAGCTAGGATAAGGTTTCAGAAGAAGAATAAAGGCAACTTGCTTTTCAAATTTATCACTGAGCCCGACAAGAAGGGCGTTGATGAGTGCACGGTCGTCAACGGGATCACCGAGCTCCCGAAGTTCTTCGTTGATGGCCTTGATGCGTTGGCAAAAGACAGTGACGGGGGAGTCGCCTTGAGTGCTGGTGTGGAGCTCAATGTGGAGGGCGTTGACGCGTCAGTCGGAGTTGTCCTGGAAATGCTGCTGGAGGGCAGCCCAAAGTTGTGCTACTGTGGCGTCGTTGGTGGAGACGAGGTTGAAGAGCTCGGTGGAGATCCGTGTGTAGATCCATTGGATGATGGTGAGATCGTATTTCACCCAGTGTGGATCATAGGGGCGCGGTGTCGAGGCTGCAAAGGCCGCAGCGCCCGAGATGCACGTGAAACAGGTGGCACCAGTGGTAGAAGTTGTGTTTGGCGAGATCCAAGACGATCGGGACGAAGGGAGAGACGTCTGAGATTGTGTTGGCAAGAGATAGTTGAGTGATTTGTTGGGGTATTTGGTGGGTTGGAGTAGAGGAGGAGTAGGGGGTGCGCCGGCGGCGCGAGCTTCAGACGCGGTCTATAGTGAAGCCGACGGCGGCGGTTTTGGCGGAGGAGCCATCCCAGGTGTGGAAAACCTAGGCGTCTTATACCATGATATTTTGGGAGAATAAGAACTTGTATTGATTTAGACAATATTATAATTCTTATATAAAAGAGAGGAGGGGAGTCGGCCAGCCTAGGATTAGACCTAAACCGACTTAGGCTAGAGTCCTATGATAACACAAACACAAACTCTAATACACACTAATTTCACTATCCACCACCTCTTCTATCCAAGAAAAATACTACTATTGTCTCATGGAGTAACCTCGGAGAACAATACTACACTACATACGGCGTATACTCCACCAATACTTTTAGTCGATTATCGATCACATTTCCCAATCACGGGAGAAATGCCATGCCACATTTTCTAGTATTAACCTACAAGAAAAATAAACCTCACAGCATCGTCATGATCAAGACATCAACTTGCCATAGAACAAGTTGAAGAAGGCCATCAAGACCACATAAGCCTATTTCATGGAAAATGATACTGATCAGCCGGGGGATCGTGCATCCTCATCCCCCGGGTCCCACCAAACAACGTGTCCCACCTACTGCATCTTATCCTTCACGTTTTCTACCATGAAACACAGAGTCTCTACTACAGTCGTGCGTCGCCGCCCACATTCACCATCGCGCGCCGCCACCCGCATTCGCTGCCGCGCGCCGCCGCAGTTCCCTCAATCCCTGGCACGCGCCGTCGCCGCGCGCCGCCGCCGTCCCTCAACCCTACACACGGCGCCATAGCCCCAAACGCCATGGCTCCTCGCGGAGGTCCCCAACCGCATACGTACTACCCCCGCCCTTGCCTTGACCCGCCCTAGCCGGAGCTCTTGCGCCCGCTGCCAGGGAAGATCTCGTGCCCTCCTTCTGGCTCGGTGCCGGCACACCTCCGACTACGACGACGGCGATGCGAGCCATGGTCGACGCTGCAGTTATCTCTGACCCGAAAGCCTTCGTTAGGCTGTGTCGCCGTCCTCCGCCCCCGCGCCGTCCTCCGCGTTCAGCTCCCTCCTTCTCCCATGGTGACTGTCGTCGACGCTGTTGCCGCCTTGAACCTCTACCGTGCCTCCCCCGAGACGCCCTCCCCACCGCGCCTTGCATGGTGGTTCTGGCTGACGCCGTCTCCGGCGAGGTCTCCACCGCCCCGTGCCAACCTTCGCCCCTGGTCTCGTCTGCGCACATGAAGCAGTGACGCTTCTGCCGAGGGGAGCGAGGTGGCCTGCGGCCATGGCCATCAAGGCTTCCTTCGGCTGTTTTATGCCAGACTCTAGATCTTTAGTCTTTATTTTTTCTATATTCATATATATTTTTAGCTACATAATCATATTTGTATTGCTACTTTGCTACTTCTTTTGAGTCCTACACTGTATTTTTTATCAAGAAAAAATGCTTGAAAGATGCTACAATAACATAATTTTTTTGCTACAACTGTTTTATGGTCTTGCTACAATAACACAATTTTTTTGCTATCACATGCCCGCGAGTTCTCCGGCGAGGTCCCTGGCAAAAGTCTCCGACAAGGTCGGGTTTTTGCTACATTAGCACATTATTTCTGCTACCATTGTCTTGTGGTTTTGCTACAATAGTGTAACGTTTTTGCTATACGGTCTTCGGTGAGGTCTACCGGCGAAAGCCTTCGGCGAGATCAAATATGCTACGTTAGCCCAACTTTCTTGCTACACGGTCGCCGGCGAGTTCTCTGGCGAGATCCAGGCTGTTTTTCTATTTTCGGCCCGAACCGTTTTCTGCTACATGTAACAAAAGCGGGACTATTTGTAGCAAAAGCGGGATTTTGAGACTTTTTAGAGGACACATGTCAGCATGAGGACCCAAGGGATTGGGGAAATATCCCGGGAGACACGTAGTACTGTCCCTGTTTCATATTGTAAAATAGTCAGTGAATTAGGAGAGGAACAACTACTCTCTTACGTAGAAAAATGCTCACCGGAAAATTTTGTGTTGCAACAACAAACAACATAGACCTGAAAAAATAAATCGAACACCATGGCCTCTTCCTCACTCACTTTTATTTTGCAGGGACTCTCTTCCTCACTCTTCAGTTCTTCACACATCACTCCAAATAGACACCGATGTTAAAGGCCTGTCGTTTAACACAAAGAAAGCCTGGCCTTTCCCAAACTCCCTGCTTAAAGGGCCGTGCTAAGCGTCCCCTGAATAATGGGAGCCTTCTATTGTCCTGGTCCCGCGTCCGACACGTGTTCCTCTACCACCGAGACCCTCTCTGTGTTCCTCTACCACCCAGACCCTCTCTGTACACGCGGAAACTATCTCCATACTCTAGAAAAAAAAGACCGCAATCCTTACCCCGCCTCATTCGCGCGCCGGAGAACACGCCAGGCGGCGGCCTCGCAGCAAACACCGGGTAGCAGTTGTAGCAGCTCCGCTCGCCCCTTGTAGCAGCGACGGCGGCCCCTTATAGCAGTGCCCGCTGCAGGACATAGCAGCTCCGCTCGCAGGTTGGTAGAGCCAGTGGTCGGGTGTAGCAGCGCTCGCGGCCGGATGAGCAGCGCTGCTCGCTGGATGTAGCAGAACCAACTGCATGCTGTAGCAACGTCCGCTGTCAAAGGTAGCCACTCCGCTCGCAAGTGGTAGCAGCGCCGACGGTCGGACGTAGCAGCGGTCGCGACCGGATGTAGCAGAACCAACTGCATATTGTAGCAGCGCCTGCAGCCGGAGGTAGCATCACCGCTGGCCGGTTGTAGCACAGTCGGCGACTCCTTGTAGCAACGCATGCGACAGATTATAGCTCTGGTAGCTGTCCTCGCAGCAGCACCCCACCACTCGCGGGATGAACATCTCCTCGTGGTACCACCTTGGGTCGCCTCCTTCACTGCGATTGGGGCAGCAGCAGGCGAAGGGGGAAGTCCCCCTCTGCTGTAGAAGTCGTGGACTACGGAGGGGCAAGCTCACACCATGGGAGGAGCTGCTGATCCTCATGACTGAGGGAGTCAAGGGAGAGCGTCCCATCGTGAGGAAGGGGGCGACCGTGGTGGGGATAAGGGAGCGGTGGGTGTAGGGGCCATAGATACGTGTTGATCGTGCGAAGCTAGGGTCATCAAGGAGAACATGTGGACGATGAAAGTATAGAATCTCCGGAGGATACGTATCATTTCCCCGGCTGAAAAGCCCAGCCAACATCTTGGCCTAGGCAGCGTTAGAGCATCACTAGCAGGACCCTTAAAAGGGCAAAAACCGTGATAAATGGGCAAAAATCGCGAAATTCTGGCGACTATACGGGTCATGGCCTGCTAGTGCGAACTAGTAGGACCCTTACTTGGCCCGGCCTGTGAACTCTTTTACGGTCCCCTCTACTCGGCCCAGCCAAACCTTTATAAATAGGAACAGCGAGGCGTTTACAGGTCGCAACCCTTCCTCCCTCCGTCGCGATAACCCTAGTGCCGCAGCTGCCATCCACACTTACGGCGAGCCATTCCGCGGCGCCCGTAGGTAGATCGGAGCCGCCGACGTCGCCATGTCGTCGAGGGGTGGGGGATCTGGCCGTGGGGGAGGTCGCAGTGGAGGGGCCCCCTGCCGATGCGGCGGGGGAAGTGATGGCGGGCGGTGCCGAAGCTCACGCGAGGAGCTCGACAAGGACATGCGCCGTCATCGGATTGCGTTCGTAGGGGCAGAGGCGCGCGAGCCTCCACTACATCAAGCACCACAAGTCGGTGCCGCGCAAGCTATACCGCTACTACGAGGCGGACGTCTGCAACTCGATGAACTCGAACATGGAAGTTGTCCGTGCTTCGCGGACTCCGGCGACGCCGCCTCAAGCACGCAGGTACACAAGCAGAACTCACAGGGCTCGAGCTCGCAGACGCGCGCCCTCTCCGACGAGGATTTCCCGCGCGACGAGCTTGAGGAGCGCTCGCTGCTGGAGAGCTCCATGGCGGTGTCGGCGAAGGCTCGCGCGGCCCTCCGGTGGGACGAGGAGGATCTGCAATAGGTGTTGGCCTAGCTCTGCGCGATGAAAGAGGGCGCAATCCGTTTTGTCGTCCTCAACGACGATTAGCCGACGCCGTCGCGTGCCCGTAGAGCTATGGCGGGGCCAATTTTGGTCCTAGTGTGCCCCGCCACCGCAAGATATGTAAATTTGCTATGTAAATTTGCAATGATTGCGTTGATTCGTGAACAATCGAACCTAAATTTGCAATCCGTAATCTATGTTTTCGCGGGTTTTGATTTTATAAATAGGGGTCAAAATACAGGTGTTGCTCCTAACGGATGAACTCTAACCCGTAAACGCGAAGTATATGGCCATATACTCGTCTTTTTACGGGTGGGAGTTTAGGAGTCCTGCTTCCTAAACCCACTCACACTACGAGCCCCTAAAAGTTGGATGCAAGTGGACAGTCCACCGGACAATGCGAGAAAATTACAAAAAACCACCACATTACAGGTTAGGGTTTCAAAAAACCACCATTATTCGTTAGGGTTTCAAAAAACCACCACTTCAGCACTAACATTTTACAAAAAACACTGATTCAGTTTTCATCATCTGTAGACAGCCAAACTGACCATTTGGGCCCACTGTCAGGCTGACGTGGCAAACGGCAATAGTCCAGAACTGACGGCGTTTATCTGAGCCGTCAAAACAGAAATAGAACCCCACCAGCGGGCATGGGACCCACACGTCATCTCTCTCTTCCTCCTCCTACTTCAATGGTGATGGCCGACTGCGTCCAGCCCCATGCCGCTGCCACGGGCCAATGCAACAAGCTTAGAGGAGCAGTGCCGCGGCCGTCGCCGTTCTTTGTACTCCATGGGCAGGGGCTGCCCTCTCCCTCATCGTCCGCCTCCGGACTCGCAAAGTCAACGCCGGCGGCCATGGCTCCCTGCCTCGGTCAGAGATGAAAATCCAGTCCAGGAAGCACTCGTCGTCGTCCCAGCCTGAGCGCCACCCTTGCTCTCGGGGGCGAGCATACCCTGTCCCCGTCGGCGCACCGCTCCCTTCCCGGTCCTGCCGGCGAGCAGCCTCCTCCCCCGCTCACCTCCTGTATCGGGTTTCTTCTCCGCGACCGGCGCGCTGCGGCCTGCGCACTGCCTTGGCCTCTATCGGAGCCTCCCCTCCCATCCCCTGCCTCGGCCCCCGCGTGAGAGCACCGTCCGCGGCCACCCCAACTTCCAAGGTGCGTGGCCACTTGCCCCCGTTGCTCCAGAGTGCCGGCCACCGCTCGCCTTCCCTGCATCTGCGCGCTGCCGCGGGGTACAGCCTCCCTTCCTCCTTAACCACCGGAGCTACGACCCTCAAGCGCCGCTAACCCGAGGCCCCTGCTGTAGTCTCCCACGGATGCCGCACTCGCCACCAGCACTGCTCCTCCGGCCGTCGGCATTCATGGCGGCGCTCCGACGCTCCGATGCACACAAGGTGTTTGAAAGAATGTCCAGGAGAAAAATAGTCAGTGAAGGTGCTGATAGCTGGGCCATACATCCGATACAACTGCATATTCACGGCCGTTTGTCTAGATCGTTACAGCTTGCCACGTCAGCCTGACAAGCAGTCCCTACCTGTCAGTTTTGCTGTCTATTGAGGATCAAAATTGAATCAGTGCTTTTTGTAAAATGTTAGTGCTGAAGTGATGGTTTTTTGAAACCCTAACGAATAGTGGTGGTTTTTTGAAACCCTAACCTGTAATGTGGTGGTTTTTTGTAATTTTCTCGGACAATGCGGACAGTCCGTTACACCAGTGCATGAGATAAATTGGTTGAGTATTTGTACGTAGATGATTACCTTATTAGAAGACAGGGTTGATTAGGGGGGACGTCTGGGCGGACGTCCGCCTGCATCCCTACCTAAAACCCAAGCCCGAAAACCACGTCATTGGCGTCGGCCCCACCTGCCAAGGACCCGTTCGACAGGCCTGCGGCCACGGAGCCCTCGATTCTCTCGGCCCAGAATCTCCTCCTCGACCAGCCTCACAGCCGCCACCGCGGAAGCAGCTCGCCAGGGACTCCTGCACCGCGGCGAAGTGGGCCAGGGCCTCGACGAAGGTGGCGTCGGCGTGGGTCTGTGGCTCCTTACCGACGCAGAACAGCTCTTCCTCGGTTAGGATCACCAGTTTGGGCTGCAGGGCCTCGACGGTGCCGAGGAGGAGGCGGAGCATCTGCGACGCGTCCGTGGACGTGCGGGACATGGTTGTCACGTCGCACGAGACGATCACCGATGACGACGACGAGCCGCGGCGTCGGAAGCATCTGATCTTGGTGCAGAGCTCGTGGACGTCCGCAACCTCGTCGTCGTAACGGAACGGGAGGCCCAGAGGCTCGGCGAACTCCGACAGCCACCGTCCAGGTGCAGGTGCAGTGGCCTGAAGCGTGCCGGCGGTGGTGAGTGCCGTGAGGCGGAACGGCTTGCCTCCGTCACGGGCGAGATCCGACATGAGCGACGACCAATGGACGCCGTCTCAGACGTTGAATGTCAGCAACCTTCCTGACGACCGTGACTGTTCCACACCTGGGGGCATCGAGGAAGAGAAGCTGAAGCGGCCCAAGAGAATCTCCAGGAAGCCCGGCTGGCTATCAGGTCCAGAGTGGGCCAAGTGAGGCCTTGTAATAGCTAGCTGCTCTCCCATAGTATATTAGTTGTAGTGGTAAGCAAGAAAGAACTCGGCTTGTAACTGAACACTGGACGGCGGTGCCGTAGAAAGGACGGCGGTGCCGTGGATCCTGAACTAGCCCGGAGGGTGGAAGGGTGGATCGGGCTAGAAACCTAATTATATTCCCCAATCCCTTGTCGATTCCACCACTGAGTAGCTGGGATCTTACAATTGGTATCTAGAGCCACTTCGATCCCCGATCTGGAGGTTCCTGGCCACCACCACGCCACCCGATTCGTGGCACGAAGAAGGGCGGCGATCATGGAGGGGTTGTCGGCGGAGTCGAGGGCGTTGTACGAGATCTTGAAGACCGACACGAGGGAGGAGTATGAGGCAAAATTTATCGTCTACAAGAAGGAGATGTTGGATGCAGTCAAGGTGTTCGTCGACGACACCAAGGAGCAACTCCGGGTCGTCAGCGACAACATCGACTTGGCAAGTGAGAAGATGGGAGCTGATCTGGAAGTGGTCAAGGCCACGTTTGCCCAGGAGCTGGCCTCCGTCAAGTTCTCCCTCAGCGGTGAGATATCTCAGCTTGCCGCTACTGTTGACCGCGCCGTCCGCCTGAACACGCGACCACCACCTTGGTCGCCGGAGGATGGAGCTGTCGGCCCAGATGGGCACTGCGTCGATCTACAACTCCGGGGGAAGGCTTGTGCTTTGCACTCGCCTCCTCCGGAAGGAGGTATGCAATCCGGCCAGAAATTTTTTTCCTCTTCTAGTTCTGCGCCTGTGGTGGATATTTCTGATGCATCTGGTTCTGCTCTGCGCGTGGAATTGCCGCAATTCGATGGGAACAATTCGAAACTATGGCAACGGCGCTGCGAGGAATACTTTCAGAGGTGGAATTCTCCGAAGCATTTGTGGGTTTCCTATGCTTCATCCTTGTTTGTGGAAGCTGCGGCCACTTGGTTGGAATCTTTTGTGCAAAACTCTCCTCAAGCATCCTGGAAGGAGTTCACAGCAGCGGTGCAAGCAAGGTTTACCCGCAATCAGCATCAATTATTGGTCAGGAAATTATTCCATATTTGCCAGACTAGTACAGTAACTGATTATGTGCAGAGATTTGCTCAACTGATGGACCAAATTTCAGCTTATGAACACAGACCTGACCCAATCCATTATTTGACTCG
Source organism: Avena sativa (assembly GCA_916181665.1). Lineage (NCBI taxonomy): Eukaryota > Viridiplantae > Streptophyta > Magnoliopsida > Poales > Poaceae > Avena > Avena sativa. Next base: position 314,255,881 of record OV702283.1, read on the forward strand.
TTTCTTGGACGGGTTGAAGCCTGGTGTCAGGGTACTGGTAGCCCTCCAACAGCCCAAAGATCTTGACACTGCTTATTCCTTGGCGTTGCTCTATGAGGAGCTGGGAGATGGAATTACCCCGATGAATTTTCAACCCACTTCAGGCCATGCTTCTAGGAGGCATTTGTATACACCTCAGCCCTCTCCACCTCCTCCACCCCCAGCTAAATGGATATCCAAAACAGTAGAAGAGAGAAAAGTGCATGAGGCTAGCAAGAATAGTCCAGAAGATAAGTGGGCCAGTTTAAAAGCTTATAGAAGATCCAAGGGTCTTTGCTTTATTTGTGGTGAAAAATGGGGAAAAGATCATCAGTGCAAGACCACCATACAGTTACATGTAGTGCAGGAAATGTTGGACATGTTGCAACTGTCTGAGTCTGACAGTGAGTATTGTGATGCTGAAGATGGGAATCCTGAATCATTAATGTCACTGTCTGCAGCGGCTACTGATGTGAACAAAAAAGCTATAAGAACTATGTTGTTACACGTGCAGATTCAGGGACATCAGTTTCTGTTCCTAGTTGATTCTGGTAGCTCATCATGTTTCATTGACCAAGAAAAAGCTAGTTTACTTCAGGGTAAACAGCAACTGTCTACACCAATCCATGTGAAGGTCGCTGGAGGAGCCTTGTTGCCCTGTACAGATTACTTTCCTGACTGTACCTGGTCAGCAAATGGGTATGAATTCATCGATTCATTCAAGGTGTTACCACTACACAGCTATGATGGCATTATTGGTCTTGATTGGCTGGCCAAAAATAGCCCCATGATCACTCATTGGGCACAAAACTGGATAGTGGTGCATAGACAAGGACAATTACGTGTATTGCATGGGGAAGGCGAGGTAAATTTCACTCATGCTCTTATCGAATTGCAAGTGGCGCAAGAAGATGTCCAGGATCAGACAGCAAATCTTCCATCTGGTATTCAGCAACTGCTCCACCGATTTGCTGATGTTTTTGCTGAACCCACTGGCCTGCCTCCTAGTAGGCAGTATGACCACAGAATTCCGCTCATCCCGGGTGCAAGACCAGTGTCCTTGCGGCCTTACCGATTAGCTCCTGAACTGAAGACAGAATTGGAACGACAGATTCAAGACATGCTCAAAACTGGTGTTATCACACACAGTAACAGTGCCTTTTCTTCCCCGGTAATTATGGTACGCAAGGGTGAGAAAGAGGATAAGGCTTGGCGTGTGGTTGTGGACTACCGCCACCTCAACGCCTTGACTGTCAAGGGGAAGTACCCGCTACCGGTCATTGATGAACTGCTCGATGAGTTGGCTGGTGCCAGTTGGTTCACAAAATTGGATTTGCGGTCGGGATATCATCAGATCAAGCTAGCCCCCGGGGAGGAGTACAAAACATCATTCCAAACGCACAATGGGCACTTTGAGTTTCGTGTCATGGCGTTTGGCCTCACTGGTGCCCCAGCTACATTCCAGCGTGCAATGAATGAGGTGTTGGCCCCATTTTTACGCAAATTTGCCTTGGTGTTTTTCGATGACATATTAATCTACAGTCCAACTTATGAAACACACCTGGATCATGTCATGGCAGTCTTAGAAGTATTGTTGAAAGAGGAATGGCGTGTGAAGTTATCCAAGTGTGCGTTCGCTCAGAACAAGGTTTCTTACCTCGGGCACATTATTTCTGCCAATGGAGTAGCAACGGATGAATCTAAAATTGAGACAATCAAGCTATGGCCTCGTCCCACGTCACTGAAGGAGCTGAGAGGATTCCTTGGGATTACAGGATATTATCGTAAATTCATCCGACATTATGCGGTGATCAGTCAACCGCTTACGGCTCTGCTCAGGAAGGGTGTCCTGTTTATTTGGACCGATGCTACAGAAGTAGCCTTCCAAACCTTGAAGAATGCTCTAGTCACCGCTCCTGTACTTGCCCTTCCCAACTTTGCACTGCAATTTTCAGTAGAGACAGATGCTTGTGATGTCGGTGTTGGCACAGTTCTCTCGCAACAAGGACATCCTGTGGCCTTCGTCAGCCGCACACTTGGGCCGCGCAACCGTGGACTATCAGTTTATGAGAAGGAGTATCTTGCCATACTGCTCGCGGTCCAGCAATGGCGGCCATACTTGCAAATTGGGGAATTTGTCATCCGTACTGATCATAAAAGCCTGACCCACCTCACAGAGCAGCGATTGCACACAGAGTGGCAGCAGAAAGCTTTGACGAAACTGATGGGGTTACAATACAAGGTAGTATACAGAAAAGGAATTCACAATGGCGCTGCTGATGCCTTGTCGCGGAAGCCGCCACACAACTCTCAGATCCTGAGCATCACCACAGCAACCCCAGCTTGGCTTGACAGAGTAGAGGATAGCTATGCTACTGACTCTCGCGCGCGTGAATTGCTCCAACAATTAGCAATCTCCCCATCCGCGGACGGCAAATTCACCCTCCGCAATGGCCTCCTGCGCTATCAAGGAAGAATCTGGGTTGGTCAAGATTTGGAATTGCAGCACCATATCATTGCGGCTTTCCATGATAGTCCTGTTGGTGGGCACTCAGGTTTTCCAGTTACCTACCGCCGTTTGAATTCTCTGTTCAAGTGGGAGGGAATGAAAACCCAAATCCGTGAATATGTTCGAACTTGCCTCACCTGTCAGCGTGCTAAGCCGGAACGCTCCTTGCCTGCTGGTTTACTGCAACCGCTCCCTGTTCCTTCAGAACCATGGGAGATGGCCACAATGGACTTCATCGAGGGCCTTCCCCCATCCAGGCAATTCAGTTGCATCTTGGTCGTGGTTGACAAGCTCACCAAATTCGCGCATTTCATTCCCTTGAAGCATCCTTATACAGCATCCAAAGTTGCCGAATTATTCGTCGACAACGTCTATCGTCTGCACAGCATGCCAGCTTCAATTGTGTCCGACCGTGACCCTGTGTTCACCAGTAAGTTCTGGCAAGCTCTGTTCCGTGCTACTGGGGTGCAATTGCGAATGAGTACGGCGAACCATCCGGAAACGGACGGGCAGACAGAGCGTGTCAATCAGTCGATTGAATGCTTCCTTCGTTGTTTCATCAGCAGTCACCCTCACCATTGGGCCAAGTGGTTGTCGCTGTGCGAATTCTGGTACAACACAAATTGGCACTCTTCGACTGGCAAATCACCATTTGAGGTACTCTATGGGCGGCAGCCGAGATACTTTGGGATTTCTGCTTCAGACCAAATAGCAAATGCAGATGTGGGCGCTTGGTTACAGGATAGGGCACTGATTCTCGCCTCGGTTCGGCAGCACTTGCTGCGTATGCAACAACGCATGAAGAGCCAATCTGACAAGCACAGGACCGAGCGCACGTTCCGGGTGGGAGATGAAGTTTTTCTCAAGCTACAACCTTACTTACAGTCGTCTGTTGCCCATCGTTCCAACAACAAATTGAGCTTCAAATTTTTTGGGCCATTTCCAGTGCTAGAACGCATTGGAGCTGTCGCTTACAAACTCGACTTGCCTGCACATAGTCGAGTTCATCCAGTTTTTCATGTTTCCTAGTTGAAGCCATGTCTGCGCCCGGGCCAGCAGGTACTGCCTCAGTTGCCCTCTCCTGATGCTATGATGCAGGTGCCTGTTCGTGTGTTGCAGCGTCGCATTCGTCAACAAGGCCTGCGTACAATTGTCCAAGTTTTGGTGCAATGGAGTGGTGCGCCGGAGGAGATGGCCACATGGGAGGACCTGGAGGCGATCAAGCAACAGTTTCCCCGTTCACCTGCTTGGGGTCAAGCAGGTTTTCAAGCAGGAGGGATTGTCAGCAACCTTCCTGACGACCGTGACTGTTCCACACCTGGGGGCATCGAGGAAGAGAAGCTGAAGCGGCCCAAGAGAATCTCCAGGAAGCCCGGCTGGCTATCAGGTCCAGAGTGGGCCAAGTGAGGCCTTGTAATAGCTAGCTGCTCTCCCATAGTATATTAGTTGTAGTGGTAAGCAAGAAAGAACTCGGCTTGTAACTGAACACTGGACGGCGGTGCCGTGGATCCTGAACTAGCCCGGAGGGTGGAAGGGTGGATCGGGCTAGAAACCTAATTATATTCCCCAATCCCTTGTCGATTCCACCACTGAGTAGCTGGGATCTTACATTGAAGTCGACCACGTGAACGTCCGGGTCGTCCATGGTGGCCTCCAGGATGGCCTGGTTGGCTATGAAGTGCGCGAAGCCGCGAACTTGACGAATGGCGACACCTCTTGCACCATCTGGTACGCTGCCAATCTGTTGGTCGGTGCCCACTGCGGTGCGAACGGATGACATACCGTGCGCGCTCCAGTCATCCTGAACCGCAGGCCCCTTGCGAAGTAGCAGGACATACGATCGAAGGAGCGAGGATGTCGTCAGGGACCTTCGCCATGATCACCGACGCGCGGATCAAGTCCCGGGCTTCAACTGCCGTAGCGCCGTCCAGGAGGAGGTCGCCTAAGCTGTTCTCCTCCAAGACCAGGAGCTCCTCCTGGGCTTCCACCACCAACTGCTTGCCATCCACTATGATTTTTGTACTCAAGAGATCATTTTGAAGCAAAACATCAGTCTCTTGGACGACGTCCATCATTGCCAAGAACTCGTGATCCTGCAGCCGATAATCCGGGAAAGGATTGCTGCCGTACATGGTGGCATTCTCATGGGGAGATACTAACTGAGGAGGCCATAGGAGATAGCTGTTTTCTTCATGCTATGTGGGGAAGGAGATAAGAGGGGAGTAAGAAGGATATGGCATTGCCTCCATTTCTCTCAGTGCTGATTGCCCTTGGTTTTCACAAAGCATGTGCATATATACAAGGAAAAAGGGCAAGGTTCCATGACCATTTCTCATGTGGGATAGTTTTTATGTGGGGCTAATGTAAGCTAATTTGTCTGATCTTGAAGCACCAATGGGGAACATTCATGTAGTTTTTCTTTTTTGTACCGTTCCTTACGAACTTCAGTGTGCAATCGTTCAAATTTTGGTTATAAATCATGGTGAAGAGGACTCTACTCCACCCTCTTTCTCTGCACTCTGATTTATCACCAAACTGAAACTCGACACTGTCAAGTTTTTTTCAAATAGCAAAAGTCAAAGCAAAATTAAAAAATGCAATCCCATGAGAAACTGTATGTTGTGATATGCCATCCTGTGCAAGACATTGTTTCCGTTGCCAGCTCTCACATATGTATGTAAGTCAGAACATGAAGCAATGTTCAAGACTGAACCTTCACTTAAAACCAGGCCAAGTACACTCGCTCTCCCTATGTTAGTACTCCCTCCGTTTCAAAATATAAGATGTTTTAGTTTTGTGAAGCAAATGTATCTAGACTATTTCTAGTATGTAGGTTCACTCAGGTTTGAAGTTTTAGCTTTGTGAAGCAAATGTTTTAAAATCTAGACACTAAAACAAGTCTAGATACATTTTTTTCACAAACCTAAAACATCTTATATTTTGAAACGGAGGGAGTATGTGATTACTTTATAACTAGTGTCTAATCAGTTCACGACACGAACTTGCTCTTATCCCTATTCTTTATGTGTGCTAGTGTATTACTAATCAATCATACATCTGCATTACTAGCGAGCCGGTAGACACTGGTTCTAGCAACATGTGTATATTAAAATTGTGGATGCGATGAAACCGAGAGTACAACTGAAGTAAACAATTCTACTTGTCCGAAGGGTACGGTTGATGCAGAAAGGGAACTTACAGAAAACAAATGTGGTGCCAGTGAGATATTCATGGTGCCAATGAGCAACCTCTTTTTTTCCTGAACTTCCCTTGGACTTGGTTGGGAAAGAACTCCGGCAGCCGGCAGTAGGAGACCTGGTAAACCACTAGATATTGAGATATTATAGCAGTCTATCGGTGTAAAATCAGCCTACATCATAGCTCATACACACTCGGACGATCGCTCAGGTTCAGAAAACACCTGCAATTCGTAAACTATGTCTTGTTTTCTGCTTATTGAGGTATAGTGTGTCCTCAGTTTTTCTATCAGTTTGAGCTTTTGGCTGAACAAAGATGATGCATGCAAGTATGCAACCCATTTCTGCCAAGACAAGCAACAAGTGATTTGTGTTATAGGACAAGCTGAAGATGTTACCATCCATCATGCCAACAAGGCCAGCCGCTGAAGATTGTGAATTGTGATTACTCTAGTGACAGTACTTGCTAAGCCCATATATTGTTTATTGAAGGTACTCAATTTTTTCACGATTAACCAAAACAAAACGCATACTGAAGTGCAACAAACAAAACTTGCACAGTTGGAAAGGTAAGCAATGGATTTTATATAGTAAAGATCCGATATAGCATGGAATTGTATCTGGAACTTTCATCCACTAGGTATTTCAGCCAAGTAGATGACTTCATTACCAGCTTATCGACAGAAAAGTTGTAAGAGAAATACCATGACCATTGGCATGATAAAAAATATCCAGAAGGAATATTAAAGCACAACCTAACAAACTTATTATACAGGAGAAGAAAGGGAAAACGCTAGCCTGAAATCTTCTCACGGAGAAACTTACAAACTGATGTGGCGAATGGAAAAGGAAATACAGAATATCATAATGGGGCATAACAAGGCTTCAGGATATAATAATGGGGCATAGAAAAAATGACTCCATACTCCATAGACCATGTAGTAAAGGAGCTTGTCTGTTTTACATGTTCATGAAATACTACCATCAATTCGTCAAAAAAAAAATACTACCATCAATGAAACTGACATCAAGATAAGTTAAGGCCGGCATATAGATACCTAAGTGTCATCCAAATCTCTTTTCTTTACAAAGGGAATAAATACCAATTACACCCAGCTTCTGAACCAACACGATGTCCAAAAACACCAGGGATGCACACAACCAACAACAAAATAAAAAAAGAGAGAAGAAAAAACAAAGACCCTGTCGGGGTGTACAACCACTCGCAGCAAAAGCCCTCTAACCACCACCCAAAATAACACACGTACAACAAACAAGGATCTCCAAAATCAACGCCTCCAAGAAAGAAACAATGCACAAGCATTGTTGTCGCTCGATTGTAGACCTTGTGTTTTCACCTCGGAGAAAGTCCGAGTTTCTAAAATAATGCGTTCAACAAGGCCATTGCCAGGTACAACCAATGAAGGTTATACCTTGGGTTTTAACCCTAAAAATCGAGTCTCGGTATTCGAGCACCAACAAAAATGCAGTCTACCTGTGTTGTCATCCCTGCTCGCCAAGGCTACTGCTGCTGCAAGTCACCGAACACCCGACACACAGGGAAAACCTATTGACATAGATATATCCTATGGGTGCACGACATTGGTATACCTGGTCCAGCCCAAGGAAGGCCCACGTAAGGGCACGCAGCCCATGAAGATATTTGGGTGGTCCAAGCCCGTGGCGATTTCGACTTCTTGGAGGACAAGTCTAGATTAGATAGAATTTCAAAGAGTATCAACCCTAATTTGTAACCGACTCGATCTATCCTGAAACCTGGCCTATCTATATAAAGTCCAGGAGGGTACGACCAGAAGGATCCTCGACTCAACTCATACACACCTCCACGCCAGATTGCATCTGCGCACCCCTGTAACCTTCGGTTTCGCCGTAATCAAGAGGAGACAAGTAGGAGTAGGGTTTTCCCTCCGGGGGCCTGAACCTGGGTAAATCTCGTGTCCCTGTGTTGCTTGTCTGTTAACCGTTTCGCGGCTTCTAGCATCCCCATCTTCTCCAAAACCCAATTCCATAACAATAGGCATTGACGAGTCGAACCCTCGTCAATTGGCGCCGTTTGTGGGAAGCGAGGACGCGGATCGTGCGGTCGTGACGGTTCCATCCAGAGCGATCTACGATTCATCGGCAATGGAGAGTCACCTCCTCTTCGGCGCCTTCGACTTCACCGCCCACTCGCCGGCCACCCTTAAGGATTTCGAGTCTGTTGGCGACGGGATCAAGATGCTATTCGGGATATTCTGCTTCCAGGTGGGGCAGACCGGCACCCTCCGCCTCCCAGAGCGGGTGCCACTTCATCCATCAGGCCCTCTTCGTGGGCCCCACCCATCGACGCCCTGCGCACATCGACGATGATGGGCGACTCGGATGATAGCAGAAGCTGCAACTCCGATATGTGCGGTCCTCCTTCGGATGAAGGAACCTACGATTCTGGATCTGAGAGCTGCGGCAACAGCGACCCACCCCGTGAGCGCTACCTGTGCGCCACCATCCATGATGGCAACGTCAACAATGGAGCGGACCCGCCGCTGGGTTCGAGTGCCATACCTCCCAATCCCCCTCCCAACCCGCAGGTTGAGAACGAGGGAAACAAGGGAAACCCGACCAACGGAGCCACTGAAGGCAGCAATCGCGCCTATGACCAGATCAACCTCAACGAGGAAGGCTGGCGCCTGGCACGCGAAGCCGTGCAAGGCAACAAAATCCTCTACTTGTGGATGCCTCCCGGGACCTGCTGATGACCTACCACCTCCTCCTGATCGATGAGCACAATCGGCAGGTAAAGCTGATGGAGGAGCTCGACAAGCGTAAGCAGGCAGCAGCGAAGTCCAGCGCACGGCGATCTACGCTCTCCGCCGCTGGCGGCTCCACTTCACATGGCAACACCGCCAACAAGTACCGCTCCCGCATGGAGCGCATGGATCCCGCCGCGCGACTCGAGGTCACCCAGGCCCTCAACATGTCCTTCATGATGATGGACTCGCACGACAACGTCATGCCGAAAACGTCACAGGCTGCGATCATGGTGGCCACCACCTATCTCGCGTCCAATCCGCCTCCAGCGGGCGACCCGAAGAACGCAATGCACAAGTCTGCGCTAGCAAGCCTCAGACTCGTCGGAGCTGCGCTCTACGACGAAACTCCTGCGGAGCCGAAGAAAAAAGCTGCGGTCAAATTCACTCGAAGTTGCACGCCCTCATCTGACTAGAAGGAGAACGACTTGCCCCGGCGCCGCAGCAGCAACTACGATGCTCGTAGTGAGCTCACCCAGCGCAAGCTCGACAAATCACGTGCTAAACGCACATGTTAAACTGAGTCCGAAGAGGAGGACGATGGAGAGTTGTGCGGAGCCAGATGCTTCAGCAGATCTGTTTGGCAATCGCGGATGACGAAAAATTTCAACCTCCCTTCGGACAATCCAAAGTTCGACGGTACGCAGGAGCCAAAGGCTTGGCTCGACGATCACCTATCGTCGATCAAGCTCCACGGCAGAAATAAGAACACCGCCTTACAAAGCCTTCAACTACAGCTGACAGGCGCGGCTAGGGTATGGCTCAGCAGTCTATCCTCTGGCTCCATCTGAAGCTGGGAGGAGCTAGCGTACAGCTTCATCCACAACTTCAAGGGCACCAGCAAGAGGCCAGCCTCAATCAAAGAGCTGCGGTCCTGCACCCAGCGGACCAAAGAGTCCATCCGCTCATACATACTACGCTGGTCCCATATCAAGAACTCCGCCGCACACATCTCCGAGGAAAGAGTAAACCACACTAGCGGTCCTAATTCTTTTCGCGTACCTTCAGTTTGGTCCTAGTCCTTTCAAAATGCATATCTAGGTCCTAAATCTTTCGTAAGTGATTCACGCGAGGTCCTAAATCGGTTTGACCCATGTTGACCGGTGCCACGTCAAAAGTGAGGCCTACGTGGCATACCAGCCACCCTTTATATTTGCGAATAGACCCCTGAGGTTGTATTTCGTCATCCATCGCGCCCACACAAGCAACGCTAGATCCCAGCAAATGTGTGTCGCTATCCTGCCTTGTCGGGATGCACGCCACTCCCATGCGCGTGTTGTCGGCGGACTGCGCGCCGCTCCCATGTTGGCACCCAAGCATGTTGCATGATTGAGTCGGACCTAGCGTTTTCCGCTGCTCATGCGGCGGCTAGGTGCATGTCACGGCTCCTCTTACGCCACACTCATGTCTTGTCTCCGCTTACGCCGCACGGCGGCGAGTTCTTACGCGGGGCGATGGGGGCGCGCTCTCTGGGTCCAGGTTCGTACGGCAAGGACATCGGTGAGCGCGGGCATAGCAGAACGGAACGAGGTGGTCCTGCGCCATGAACATCGGCGACAAAGAGCGGAGATGGAGAAGAACTAGGGGCCCAGGAATTAGAACCTCGCATCTTATAAGGGTCCCTCCGTAAATTTTTCCAACTGCCACATGTCTGATGTCGACGTGGCACTAGTAAACATAGGTCAAACCGATTTAGGACCTCGTGTGAATCACGTATGAAAGATTTAGGACCTAGATATACGTTTTGGAAGAACTAGGACCAAACTGAAGGCACGCGAAAAGAATTAGGACCGCTGGTACGGTTTCCTCCCGAGGAAAGAGCAATCGACATCTTCAAGGACGGTGCCGGGCGACCAGACTTCAAGGAGGAGCTTGGGCGCATCAAGCCCAAAACCCTGGACCACCTCATAGACATCGCCAACCGCTGAGCAGATGGCGAGATTCCGTCAACCGAACGCATTCGGATGACGAAGACGACTCCGGCCGCCAGCGCGAATGCCGCAGAAAGACAAGATCGCACGTCTATGACGATCGCGACGGAGTCGACATGGTTGCGACTGGATACGCCGATCGACGCGATGACGGAAACCGCAACAGCGGATACCGCATCAGCAACTACCGCGATAACGGACGACCCATGCAAACGTGGCAACGTCGCAACCGCGACGACGATCCGTCGGCATACGAAAAACTGTATGGCCCATGCAACGTCCACTTCTACATCGACAAGAAAGACGGAAGAAGGCCAGCCACATGCTCAAGGACTTCCAAGAGTTCCAGAAGCTCAGCGAGGGCCTCACCCAAATGCGACGCCAGCCGCTGAACCCTGGATTCGCACCTGCTCCAGGTGCCATCGCCCACAGAGTTCCTCCACCACCACCTAGCGGACCGTTGCAGCCGCCGATCGCACAAGCACAAAATAATGGTGCAGATGGGTACCCCCACCGAAAGGATCCCTGATGATCCAGAAGGGGCACCCAACCAACAGGGTGTAGAAGAAGATCACCCGCCAAGTCAGCCTAGTTGTGACCTCCCCGCCAGCCATGCCTGAGTACCTCAGCGGCTCGGAGTCCTGCATCACGTTCGATCGTTCGGATCACCCATGCCAAATACCTCGCCTAGGTCACGCTTCCCTGGTGCTCGAGGCTCAGATCAGGGGATTCTAAATGAGCCGCGTCTTCATGGACAGCGGCAACGACATCAACCTGATGTTCGCCGGCACACTCGTAGCGATGCGGATCCCGCTGTGCAACCTGGAGCAGTCAGACACGATGTTCCACAACATAGTCCCAGGGAAGGGCATATACCCCCTGTGCAAGATATGGCTCAACGTCATCTTCGGCCAGCCCGAAAACTTCAGACGCGAGCGGTTAGAGTTCAAAGTGGTGGACTGGCCATCACAATACCATGCCATCCTCAGGCGCGTGGCATCCGCAAGATTCCTAGAAGTACCGCACTACACGTACCTGCTACTAAAGATGCCAGGACCTAGGGGCGTCATCACCATCCAAGGAAGCTTCACCAGGTTAGACAGCTGCGACAGAGACTTCAACAGAATTTCTCAGTCGTTTAGCATGCAGGAGGAGCTCACGATACTCAGAGAGGTGACAGACAATGGGGCACCCCCAGTCGTCAGGCAAAACACACCTTCCATGTCGTTTGACTCCACTGTCAACACAAAGAAGGTGCAGGTTCACCCGAGGGACGCCTCCAAGATGGCGTTGATTGCCAACGACCTGAGTCCCGCATAGGAAAGCGCGCTCGTCGAATTCCTCCATGAGCACTGGGAAATCTTCGCCTGGTGTCCTGCGGACATGCCAGGAGTTCCTAGGAAATTCACCGAGCACGCATTCAATGTGTTCCCAGATGCAAAGCCAGTCAAGCAGTCAATGCGTCTACTATCCGAGCCAAGAGCTGAAACCGTCGGAATCAAATTCAATATACTGCTCGATGCCAACTTCATCAGGGAAATCAAGGAAAGCGAGCGGCTGGCTAACACCGTGCTGGTCCCCAAAAAGGACACGGACATCCTGCGGATGTGCGTGGACTTCACATTGCTCAACAAGCACTTTCCCAAGGACCACTTCCCTCTACCGCGGATCGATCAAATCATCAATTCGACTGTAGGATGCGAGAAGCTCTCCTTCCTCGACGCCTACTTAGGCTACAACCAAATTCGGCTGAAGGTTGAAGATCAGGAGAAAATGGCGTGCATCACGCCGTTTGGGGTATTCTTCTACAACACCATGCCCTTCGGGCTGAAGAACGCAGGTACCACATACCAGAGGTTCATGCAAGCATGTCTGAAGCACCAGATCGGTCGCAACATCCAGGTCTATATCGATGACATAGTAATCAAGACCAGGGAGGCCAGGACTCTAATTGACGATCTCTTCAAGACGTTCGATAACCTTGATCATTACAAGATCAAGCTGAACCAAGACAAGTGCGTTTTCAACGTCCTGTCTAGTCAATTACTCAGGTACTTTATCTCCCAACGGGGCATCGAAGAGAACCCGAAGAAAATCAAGGCCATACTAGCCATGGAGAAGCCAAAGAACCTCAAAGGCGTTTAGCAGCTAGCTGGGCGAATCGCGGCGCTGAGCAGATTCATCAGCACCGTACTCATGGTTGAGCGACCCGAAGATGGCAAGACCCACGGGGTCCAACGCCCAATATAATACCTCAGCGAGGTACTGACCCCGACAAAGCAGAGGTACCCTCATTATCAGAAGCTCGCCTACGACGTATTCATGACGGCGCATCGGCTTAGCCACTACTTCCAAGAGTACCAGATCGTGGTCGTCAATGATGCCCCGCTGTCGAACATCCTGAACAACCCCAAAGCCACGGGGTGCATGGCCCTGTGGGGCATCGAGCTGTCTCCTCGGGACATCGTCTATGAGTGGGCACTGCCATCAAATCCCAGATCCTCCCTGACTTCATCATCCACTGGATGGAGCTCCAGCTCCCAGACACTTCGGACGTGTCGCAGTCCTGGACGATGCACTTTGACGGCTCCAAGCGCGATGCTGCAGCAGGGGCCGGCATCATACTGACGTCTCCTCAAGGCGACAAGATGAAGTACGTCCTTCGGATGAAATTTCGCGCCTCCAACAACGAGGCCGAATACAAGGCGCTCATCCATGGCATGAGGATGGCTAAGGTGTGCGGCACAACACGCCTCGTCATCTACGACGATTCGAACCTCGTCGTCCAGCAGACGATGAACGAGTGCGACGCTCACAGCGCCAACATGATCGCGTACCGCGTGCTCTACAACTCACTCGAAGGAGACTTTGACGGCTGTGAGCTTCGGCACGTCGGCAGGGAAAGCAACGAGGAGGCTGATAGGCTCGTCAACATTGGCTCTACCTGTGCTCGGGTGCCACCAGGAGTGTTCCTCGAACAAATCTGCGTACCCCCCATCAAGAGGAAATTCCCAAAAGGCTCCGCCGAAGAAGCATAACACTCGGGGGCTGCGCTACCCGAAGAACAAGAAGGACCCGAAAAGATAGACATGGAGATCGAGCTGGTCAGCCTAATGCAGGTCATGGAAATTGAAGAAATGTGGACGCAACTGTACCTTCGGTACCTGCTAAATAATCAGCTGCCTGAGGAACCGACAGATGCCCGACGCATATCTCGTCGGTCAAAGGCTTTCACCATCATCAATGGCGAGTTGTACAAGCGTGGCATTTTGGGTGTCCTCCAGCGATGCGTCACCATCGGTGATGGCAAAAACATCCTCAAAGACATCCATGAGAGTATTTGCGGCCATCACGCAGGCAGGCGCGCCCTAGTCGCCAAAGCTCTACGAGTTGGGTTCTACTGGCCAACCGCAATGAACGACGCCAAGGACATAGTCCAGAGGTGCAACGCCTGTCAGAGGTACGCGCATAAGCCACACGCGCCAGGATCCGAGCTGGGGCCTATACCATTAGCTTGGCCCTTTGCCTAGTGGGGCCTCGACATGATCGGCAAACTGCCAAAGTCCTCGCCGGGAGGCCACGTCTTCCTGCTGGTGGCAGTCGACAAATTCTCCAAGTGGGTCGAGGCTACGCCCGTCACCAACCAAAGCGGCAAAACTGCCATCAAGTTTTTCGAGTCCATTGTCTACAGGTTCGGCATGCCCCATAGCATCATAACAGACAACGGCTCAAACTTTATCTCGAAGGAATACCAAGACTTCTATGGGAACCTCGAGATCAACATATCATATGCCTCCGTGGCGCACCCGCAGACCAACGGACAAGTCGAAAAGGCCAAGGGCCTCATAGGCAGCGGCATCAAGAAGCGCCTACTTTGCCCACTCGAAAGGCTTGCGGGGGCCTGGGCAGATGAGCTACCTTCTGTCCTCTGGAGCCTGCATACAATTCCAAATATCTCAACTGGCTATACGCCCTTCTTCATGGTGCACGGAGCCGAAGCCGTGCTACCAGCTGAGGTATGCCACAAGGCCCCATGGGTCATCACTTACAGCGAGGCCGAATCATCGGCCACACTCGAAGACGCCGTCGACACACTCGATGAGGCACGCGACATCGCCATGGCCCGCTCTGCGGTGTATCAGCAGAGCCTTTGCAAGTACCACAGCCGCCGGTTGTGCCCAAGGTCCTTCGTCGAAGGAGACCTCGTCATGCAACTTAAGCAAGAAGGCCACAAGAAGCTCGAGTCACCCTGGGAAGGACCCTACATCGTCACCAAAGTCATCCCAGGTGGCGCCTACCGCCTCAAGGACGTCAAATCAGGAGTCGAATACTCCAACCCTTGGAACGTCGCACGACTGCGACGCTTCTACCCCTAGTTACCCTTTACTTTCAATAAGGCTATTTAGCCAAGGCTATTCAGCTGAACAATGTACCTCCTCGTTTGCTATGAATAAAATCTAAGTTCCTTGGCCCAAAAAATATTTTCCTTTACATTAATTCTCGCTAAACGTGCTTGGGGGTTGCGCCTCACCTTACGACATCATCGACTGATAAACAAACGCATACAACCTGATTAGCTGACCATGTCAGGCTAACGAAAAGGATATGCACATGAAATGCACTACGTGCCAATACATACAAACTTTACAAAGGGCATTACAAGCCCACTCGAATAAATACAAACTTTACATTATCTCGTTTTATTTACAGGACCTAATTGTTCTGGAGCATAACATTCGTCCACTCCTCAAATAAATCTACAATCTCTTCGGCATACTGCACAATGGCTGCGTAATGAGGGCACATATCCCATACATTGCCACCTGGAGGAGGAGGCGGTCCAGCCGCTATCTCCGCAAGATTAACATCGCGATGATGCAGTCGAACGAGAGACAGGGCTGCCTTCACCCCCGCAATCAGCTGATGGCGCACCAATTCCTTGACGTGGCCTACATCCCGGAACTTCCTAAGAAGACCCAAAAAGCTAGAAGGTGCAGCGTCCAGGGGAAACATGGTGGCCCAGACGGCCGCAAGAGACGACCTCGCCTGCTTCAGCACCCGAAGAACCTGGTGTACATGATCTTGCACCGTCGCAAGGACGAATGCTCGATCGTGGTCCATCCAAAAAAGCCACTGGCCTCCAGTTTTTGCTGCGTTAGGTAATTCATCCGAATTGCGACGCGCTCCTTCTCTTTCCTCGGAATGAGATTCACAACTACACAAGCATGGGGTGAGCCAGCATAAAAATAAGGCACACTCGAAAGAACATTGGTTCACGAGGACTCACATTAGAGTTGCTCACCCATCTGCCAAAATTCTCCAAGAAAGAACTCCTCCCTGGCAGTGGCTCGCTCGGCCTTCGACTTCCACACATCCGCATGACCTCAGATGCTGAGGATGTCTTTTTCCAAACTACGAACACGATCACACGGGAAGGGCAACTGTGATGCCTCATCCAATGATGGGCGAGGATCAGGCGCAGTAAGAGTGATCACTGGAGCCTCACATGAAGGACCCTAGGGGTAAACATGCAAATATGAATATTGCAAACACTTTTGACAGCAGCTAAAAGACAGACTCATATACATAAATAAAGCCACCTCATGGCAAAGTGAGACTTGTTCATTCAAAAGGTGTTACAAAAGACAGCAAAGGAAGAAAAGCTATACTAGCTACAATGCAAAGTCCTAAGTGCCAGCACCCGGATCAGCCTCGGATCTAGATTGCTTACTCTTGGCCTCTCGCTGCTGCTTTGCCGCATAATCGGCAAGGAGGTCGATGAGCTTAGGCCCGTAATGCTTACAGCGGAAGCAAAAGAGGCAAAAGCTACCTCGGAGCCATCCGCCGCCGTCAGCATCTGGGACGTGACCTAGGACAGGTCCAGCTCAGCTCTGGACGCCATCGCCATGGCCAACCCCATGGAGGCACCAATGCCCTTCTCCTTGCGTTTGTACTCCGTCGGAGCTTCGTCCGACAGAGCATTTGCCAGCGAGTCGATGTCCTCAAGATCAACTCCCTTGGGATTGACCTCCTTGTAGAAGCGCGCAAGCACCTTCTTGGCCTTGTCCAGGGAGCTCACGACAGAGGAGCAGCGATCCTCGATCGTTGTCACAGGATCTGCCAGGAAATCTCCATGCTCCAGCATGCCGCGATCAAATGCGACGCCAGAAGCATCTGGAATAAATAGCATGAGAAGAAATTCGAGTGAGGAAAAACAAAAAGCACCCCAAGATACGGAAGATACAAAAAAAGAGATAAGGGCAGCTTACCAGAGATAGCCTTGGCAACAGCCATGAGCTTGTCAGCCATGGCCTTCTCCCGAGCAGCTGAAACGACCGCGATCTGCTGCTCACGATCTTTGGCCTCCTTTTGCTGGCGTTGGAGGGCCTCAGTAGCATCTGTTGCCTTCTTCTCCACCTGACCGAGGCTCTTTTCGAGAGTGTTCAGCCTACGGAGAGCAGCATTATTCTCATCTGCAATATAGATAAACACTGGATGAATACAACAACAAACTTGAAGAACTCGAGAAATAATAGAAAATAAAACAACGCACCTCGGAGCTGCTTCAGCTCATCTTCCAACGCCAGATGCCGCTGGATTAGAAGATTGGTGCTACGGACAAAAGTCTACAAGGAAGCAAGAAAAGCCTGATAAATAAAGGGCTCGGGGGCTTCCCCCAGGCAAGGGAAAAACAACACTTACGTGTTCAGGCGTGAACTCCGAAGGTTTTCATATACTCTTCTGAGTCACGAGATCACGATCCTCCCGCTTCGTGGAGCTTGAATCCTCGTCCTCGGAGTTGGCCACTACCTGGGGAAAAGAAGTTGTCGGCTTCGATTCTGCGATGACTTCTTCGGTGTGTCCATCAAAATACCCCTTCGAAGGATTACTGCTAGCACTTATCAGATCAATAAACAAGCTAATACTTAGCATATGAATAAGGAAACAAGGCTCAAGCAGAACGACTTATGACTAGATATCTAACAAGTTGAAGACAGGAGGCTCCTTCTTCTTCTTCTTCTTGGCCGGTGCCTGCGGGGCAACCGCCCGAATGGGCACGACAGGGAAAGGCACAGAAGACACACCCTTATCCTCGCCGTGCTGCTCGAGGAAGGACGGACCCCTTGGTGTTGGTGGTGTCGCCCCATCCGAAGATTCACTCCGGGAGCGTTTTCGGGTCTGCCCTTCGCTCGGCTCGGGGGCTTCCGTGGTAGGAGACTGCGCAGGGGGAAGCTCGGATTCGGACTCCGCCAGTTCATTATCCGGCGCAACTGGGAACTTCTCAGGTAGAGGGGGCATCATCCCCACTACCTTGAAGTCCTGCAAATCAAAGACAAGAAGATGACAAATTGTCAATACAAATAACAAACGGCTAGCACTCGAAATAGCGCTATGCGCAACTACAAAGTTTTTCACCTGCGGGACTACTTTCTTCACACTGAACGGGGAGGTCAAGCATTTCCCCGGGAGGTCCTCGTCGGCCTTGAACTTTAGCAGGGGTCGAAGATCTCTATCAAGGTCACCCGAAGACAACTCCTCAGGTGAAACCCTTGTTGGATCACTGCGGCCAGCATACATAAACATCGGGTGCGCCCTCGCTTGGAGAGGCTGCACCCGACGCTTGAGGAAGGTGCGTATGATGTCGACACTGTTGACCTCCTTGCCGGCCAGCAGCTGGAGTGCCTCCACCCACTTGTAGAGCTTATCCACCTTCGTTGTTTCACCCTCTAAGACGTCGTTGTTCCACGACCTCTTTCGAGTGATCTTCTATGCAGAATCGAAAGGGGGGAGACCAAAATGCTGCCTGTCCAACTTGACGTCATGGATATAGAACCACTTACGGCGCCGGTATTAGACGGACTCGCAAATGGAAAAGGAGAAGAATTGGACAGAGGAGCGAATAGAGATGATGCAGCCACCGAGCGGATAAACACCGCCGGCACCAAATTGCCTCTACATGGAATAGAGTTTCCGGAAGAGGCCAAAGTGCGGCTCCATACCGAGCCAGCACTTGCACAAAGTGATGAAACAAGCAATATGAAGAATAGAGTTGGGAGACAGATGATGCAACTTAATCCCGTAGAAAAAAGGAGTCCACGAATTATGGGCAAGGAGAGACCCCGGACGGTAAAAGCGTAAAACATCACCCAAAACCCTTCGGGTGGGCGAGGAATTATCTATTGGCCTGGGAGGACGACGTCATCCTTCTTGGAGACAAGGCCAGAATCACGCAGCTTGCACAAATTCGTCTCGCGCATCTCTGTGTGCTTCCATCGGCCGTCGGTGGTGCGGGCCAGAGTGGCAACCTTCTTGCCAGCGCCGGTGGCGCTCGATCCCGCTCCAGCAGTTGTCGTCTTCTTTGACTTACCCATCTTGGAGCGACGGGTGCGACGATTAGAGCGGACGAACAAGGAAGGAAAAATACGGAAAGCGTCTAGTACGCGATGACAAGCAGAAAGCTCAAGGAAATGGTGGCAATGGAGACGAGGCAAGATCAAATGGCGATGGGTAAAAACACTGTTTTTCCCCGCGGTATAAAAGGACGAAGACGACGCACTGGAGCCATCGATTGGGAAGCCCTAGTGCGCAACTAAGATCTCACCATACACGTTAAAAGAATATTTCATGATCCCTATTGTTTTGTGTGTTAGATAACAATACCAAGGATTATTTAATGTGTGTTGAAGTGCTGCAGATCCTTACCTTGAAAAGGAGACTGAAACTGATTTTGGGGGACGGATAATCCGCCCCTACCAGGGGCCGGATAATCCGCCCCTCCCCAATCTAAAAAGGGCGCAAGGGCGCGACCGTCTGTATGGGGGACGGAATATCTCCCGGATTTTTCGGCCAGGGCCGGAGTTTTTCCCAGGCCAGATAATCCGCCCCTAAAGGGGGCCGGATAATCCCCCCCCCTAGGTTTTGCTTCAAAGGTCTCCACGACGCATCACTCAGAGAGGGGCGGAGTTTCCCCCGAACTTTCCGTCTCTAGGGCGGCCCCAGGGGTGGATAGTCTGCCCCTTGAGGGGGACGGATAATCCGCCCCCTCGAGTATTTTCACCAAGTCAATCTCGGTGTGACCCACTGTGTGGGGCGTATTTTCCCCTGGACTTTCCGTCCAGGGGCAGATTTTTTCCTCAGGGAGGATAGTCCGCCCCTAGTGGCGGGGCGGATAATCCGCCCCCAAACTTCACCAATGGCTAGATCTGTGCATAGGTTATTTAAACAAGCCATCTTCCTCCTGCCAGAACTCTGGGTTCATTCGAAAAAGACAAGATATTCTCCTCAAGTTTCATCCAAGAGATCTCCATCTTCATCCACCCAAAGGCCCCGTTCCTTGGGGAATCGAAGGAGGAGGGCTTGATCTTCACCAACTGCAGTCAAGCGCTTCATCTCCTCTCCATTCATTTGGAGAATCTTCGATCTAGTATTTCTTGCAAATATCTAGATCCTTGTGTTGATTATATTGATAATCCTTGTTCTTGTGACAGCTTGTTGTCATTACGGGAGCCTCCAATTTGGTTGTGGATGTGTGCCCCGCTAAAGTTGTAAAGGCACTGGTTCCCGCATCGAAGGGTACAAATAGTGGAGAAGGTGGATCAGGCCTTTCATGGCGAGATCCATCGGAGAATAGGGTGAGGCCTATTGTGGCGTGGTGGTCTTAGAACCGCCCACCCCTCCAACGCAGATGTACTTCCCTTAACAAGGAAGGAACTGCGGTAAAACAAATCCCTATGTCTCCGCGTGCTCCACTACGGTTTCCTCGCTCCTCTCTTTACGTGCTTAGTAGCTAGGGTTGCATATAGGGAAATTCTCGTAGTTGCATATTTAGAGAATTTAATTTGTGTCAAGCCTAAAAGTGAAAAGAACTAAAAAAATTGAGTAGCACCTATTCACCCTCCCTCTAGGTGCCCATACGATCCATTTCAATTGGTATCAGAGCCCCGGCTCTTAATTCGGGCTTAACCGCCTAAGAGAAGTATGGGTTCCAAGGTAGACGGGAGTGATGCTCCGGAGGTAGTCACCATGAACGATCTCAAGATGTTGGAAATAACCTTGATTAGTTCCATGGAGGCTAAGATGGAAGAGATGTGTCTAATGATAATGCGTATCTCCCCATCCGCAACATCACCTCCATCCGCTTCTTAGGCTACCACTCCGCGATCCAAGGAAACGGGTAAAACTGATTCCAAAGAGAACAAAGTGGTTGGTGATGGCACTATCAAGAGCTCCTCCTCGAAAAAGGATAGTGGTAAGGAAGGATACAATGAGGTTTACCATGTGTATTCACCTGATCCACCTATCCCACATCCTCATATGCATAATAGGGGTGATCCACCCAAACTTTCTGCATCTACTTTTAATCAATGGCAATTTTTGATGAAGTATCATGTGTGCAGCTCCTCCATTGAGTTATGGAAAATCATAGAGAATGGTCTTCATGTTGGATATCCAAACAACCTAACAAGAAGAGAGGTTGTAGACATTCAACTCAATGCAACGGCTCTACACAGGATTCATCTTGGTGTGGGTACCAAATACATGCCACACATAGAGCATCTCAACATAGCTAAGGAAGCTTGGGATGCCCTCACCGAGCTCTTCATTGGAAATGAAAGCATGAGAAGAAACATATATGATGCTTTGAGTAATCAAGCTGAAGGATTCTATATGTTGGATGGAGAATACCACGAGGACATGTATAGGAGGCTTAAGTCAATAGCCACCACTTTCAGAAATCATGGTGCCTCTCATGTTGATGATGCTTTGATCAAGCGCAAGTATGTCAGTTCTCTTATGCCATTTGAGCCCACAGATTTGAAGAGTCTCCGAGGAAGGCATAACTACCACCTAATGACATCCAATGAGGTAATGCAAGAAATGGCAGCTTTCAAAGTGGCTGCCAAGAATGCCGAAGATGCTCGTGCACGAGCCATTTGTTGGAGATATGCCCTAGAGGCAATAATAAATGTAGTTATTATTATATCTTTGTGTTTATGATAAATGTTTACATTCATGCTATAACAGTATTAACAAGGAAACATTAATACTTGTGTGATTTGTAAACTAAATTAGAGTCCCTGGTAAAGCCTCTTCATAATACTAGCTTGTTGGTTAATAAATGATTGTGGTTTCCCTATCATGAACATTGAGATGTTATTAACAACAAGATCATATCGTTAGGAGAATGGTATGATGGACATACTCCTATAGATAAGCGTAGCATAAAGATCAAAGTCATTTTAATAGTTCAATTGCTATAAGCTTTCTGATACATAGTAACCTAATTCCTTCGACCATGAGATCATGCTTATCACCATCACCGGAAGGATGCTTTGATGACATCAAACACCACACCGTAACTGGGTGGTTATAAAGGTGGCATTGAGTGTTCGGAAAGTATGGGTTGAGACACATGGATCAAGAGTGGGATTTGTCCATCCATATGACGGATAGATATACTCTGGGCCCTCTCGGTGGAATGTCATCCAATTGGCTTGCAATCATGTGAATGGCTCACAAGGGATCACATATCACGGGAACGAGAAAAGAGTAATTATCTGTAACGAGGTTGAACTAGGTATGCAGAGATACCGACGATCAAAACCTCGGATAAGTAAACTATCGTGAGACAAAGGGAAATTGGTGTCGTATGTAAGTGGTTCATTCGATCGCAAAGTAATCGTAGAAATATGTGGGAGCCATATGAATTTCCAGATTCCTCTATTGGTTATTGTTCGGAGAAGTGTCTCGATCATGTCCGCATAATTCACGAACCGTAGGGAGACACACTTAAGGATTCGATGTTGTTGAGTAGTTATGGAATGATGAGTAAGAGACCGAATGTTGTTCGGAGTCTCGGATGGGATCCGGGATATCACGGGGAGATCCAGAATGGTCCAGAGAATAAGATTCATATAAGGAAAGTCCTGTTTCGGAGTTGGAGAATGATTCCGGTGTTTTCATCAGGAATGTTCTAGAAGGGTCCGGAAGGTCCGGCACTCCGGAGGGGAAGGGTACATGTATGTGTCATAACAAGTTGGAATGGTTGCATCATGTACTAGGTGTCATCGCTAAGCAAAATAAAGGGATAAATCAAATCCTAGTTTGAAAAGTCAAACGCCAATTTGAAAAGTCAAACAGCAAGTTTGCTTGGTGGAGGGAGAGTAGGAAACCTACATGGGGAGGAGTTCCTCTCCCTCCACCCGCCGGCCAAGGAGGCCGACTTGGGGGAGGACTCTCCTCCCCTGGTCGGCGCCCTACCACCTATAAAAGGAGGGGCAGGGGTGCCCCTCTAGACACACCTTGCCCCACCAAAACCCTAACCCTAGTCGCCGGCCCTCCTGCAGCCGCCGCCGCCCTAGGGTTTTCTCCCAAGCCGCCGAGTTGGGGCTTCCCCTTTCCCTAGCCGCCGGCCTAGCCCTCTCTCCCTGGTGCCTCTAAACCCTAGATCGCCAAGTTCTCTCTCATAGTCCACCATACTCGCTCCGGCTTAAGGCGAAGCCCTGCGAGATCTCCCCTCTACTTCCGGTACCACGCCGTCGTGATGCCGGAATCACGAGGAGAGTGCTACAACCTCCGCTGCCTGCTGGAACAAGGGAGAGGAAGGTCTTCATCGAGTACCGAACGTGTGACCGACTGCGGAAGCGCTGCCGGAACGCAGCGACGGAAGGATCGTCTACACGATCTTGAGATCGGCAAGAGTACGACTACATCACCCACGAGAATCCGCTCTCGTTAACCGCTTTGGAATCTTCGAGGGTGAGTTCCTCTATCGACTCGTTGCTACAATCTAGTAGATAGATCTTGGCTTGTTTGTTTGCATGCGGTAGAAAATTTTTGTTTTCCATGCTACGAACCCCTACAGTGGTATCAGAGTCGTGTCTATATGTAGATATGTTGCACGAGTAGAACACAATGGTCATTGTGGGCGGTGGTGCTTTTATTATCAATTGCTTCTTGTGTACTTTGCATCTTGCGGTATGATGGGATGAAGCGGCCCGGGCTAACCTTACATGACATCGTTCATGAGACTTGCTCCACGCTCAACATGCAACTTGTATTGCATAAGTGGCTTTGCGGGTGTCTGTCTCTCCCATTATAGTATAGATCCAATTTACAACGGGCACTTGATAGTTCAAACATCTATGTTGTGGTTCTTGTTCGTAAGTTAGATCGACACTTATTGAAAGCCCCAAACCACGTAAAATATGCAAAGAAAATTAGAGGCATCTAACTTTGTTTTGCAGGGGTGTGCTGTGATGTGATATGGCCATGATTGTGATTATATTTGATGTATGCAATGTTCCTTATTGTAAGTTGGCAACCGGCAGGAGCCATATGGTTGTCTTTAATTTCTGTTAAGACCCGCGTGTCTATTCAAGGTAGTTGTAATAGTTGAAGCTGGTGGACGACAATCATGGAGCAGCGTCATTGACCTTGATGCAATGCCGGTGATGATGGAGATCATGTTCGTGCTTGAAGATGGAGATCGGAAGCACAAAGAAGAAAGGCCATATCATATCACATATTATGAATTGCATGTGATGTTAATCCTTTATGCATCTTGTATTGCTTAGTTAACGATGGTAGCATTATAAGATGATCCCTCATGCACATAAATTTCAAGTTCTAAAGTGTTCATCCTTGGTAAGCACTGTTGCTAAAGCTTGTTGTTTCGAAGCACCACGTGATGATCGGGTGTGTTAGATTCTGCAAGTGTACGTGAGCAAGCCAGATTTGCTCATGCAGAAGCTAAGGTTTGATCTTGACGAGCCTAGCATATGCAGACATGGTCTCATAACACGGATCACCGAAAGGTAAAGCATGAATCATATAGTAGATATGATGAACATGTCGATTGTTCGCCATTGAAGCTACATCAACTCTCGTGATGATCGGTTTTGATGTGGTGGATCTGGTTCGTGTGATCACTAAAACAATGTGAGGGATATTGTTTTGAGTGGGAGTTCACCTAGATTAATTTAACTATTAATTAGAACTCAATTTGTCATATACTTAGTCTAAATTATTGCAAATATGTTGTAGATCAATGGCGGCCCCTACCATCAATCTTAATGCGTTCCTAGAGAAATAAAAGTTGAAAAACAATGGAAGCAACTTAGCGGATTGGTTCCACAATTTGAGGATTGTCCTCAATGCTGGTAATTTGACCTATGTGCTGGATGCACCGCTGGGTGACCCTCCTGCAGCTGATGCTACCGATGAAGTAAAGAATGTTTACCTCGCTCGAAAGAATCAGTACTCCACAGTTCAGTGTGCTATCTTGTATGGTTTGGAATCGGAGCTTCAGAAAAGGTTTGAGAATTCAGACCCACATGATATTGTCTGTGAACTCAAATTGATATTTGAGACTCACGCGGCAGTTGAGAGCTATGAGGCTTCTGAAAAGTTCTTTAACTGCAAGATGGAAGAGGGCAACTCCGTCAGTGAGCATGTGCTTAAGATGTCTGGGCATGCAAACAAACTCCAAAGCTTGGGTATAGTGATTCCTAATGCTTTGGGGATTTACCGTGTCCTCCAATCACTACCACCAAGTTACAAGAACTTTGTGATGAACTACTATATGCAAAGCATGAACAAGCAGTTGCCAGAACTCTTCTCCATGTTAAAATCTGCAGAAGTGGAGATCAAGAAAGAGCACCAAGTGTTGATGGTCAATAAGACCACCAAATTCAAGAAAGGCAAGTCTAAGCAAAAGGGACACTTCAAGAAGGGTGGTAAGAAAGTTGCCGCACCGACGAAGAAGACCAAGGCTGGACCTAAGCCTGATACTGAGTGCTTTTACTGCAAGGGAGAAGGTCACTGGAAGCGGAATTGCCCAAAGTACTTGGCGGATTTGAAGAACGGCAACATCAAGAAGAAAGGTATATCCGATATACATGTTATTTATGTGTATCTCACTAGTACTCGTAGTAGTGCCTGGGTATTTGTAACTGGTTCGGTTGCTCATATTTGTAACTCGAAACAGGTGCTGAAGAATAAACGGAAGCTAGCGAAGAACGAGGTGACGATGCGCGTTGGAAATGGATCAAAGGTTGATGTGATCGCGGTCGGCACGCTACCTCTTCATCTACCATCGGGATTAGTTTTATACTTAAATAATTGTTATTTGGTGCCTGCGTTAAGCATGAACATTATATCGGGATCTTGTTTATTGCGAGACGGTTACTTGTTTAAGTCCGAGAATAATGGTTGTTCGATTTATATGAGTAATATGTTTTATGCACATGCACCTTTGATAGATGGTCTATTCTTATTGAATCTCGATAGTGGAAATACACATATTAATAACGTTGAAGCTAAACGTTTGAAATTGAGCGATAACTCGACCTATATGTGGCAATGTCGTCTTGGTCACATTGGAGTGAAGCGTATGAAGAAACTCCATTCTGATGGACTTCTTGAATCACTTTATTTCGAATCACTTGAAAGATGTGAAGCATGTCTGATGGGTAAAATGACTAAGACTCCATTTTCTGGTATGATGGAGCGAGCTACGGACTTATTGGAAATCATACATACCGATGTGTGTGGTCTGATGAGTGTAGCATCGCGCGGTGGTTATCGTTATGTTCTTACCTTCACGGATGACTTGAGTAGATATGGGTATATCTATTTCATGAAACATAAGTCCGAAACTTTCGAGAAGTTTAAGGAATTTCAAAGTGAGGTAGAGAATCAACATAACAAGAAGATTAAATTTCTATGTTCTGATCGTGGAGGTGAATATCTAAGTTACGAGTTTGGCGAGCATTTGAAGAAATGCGGAATACTTTCACAATTGACACCGCCGGGAACACCACAGCGTAATGGTGTGTCCGAACATCGTAATCGAACTCTCTTAGATATGGTTCGTTCTATGATGTCACTTACAGATTTACCGCTATCATTTTGGGGTTATGCGTTGGAAACAGCTGCATTCACTTTAAATAGGGCACCATCTAAATCCGTTGAAACGACACCGTATGAATTATGGTTTGGGAAGAAACCTAAATTGTCGTTCCTTCAAGTTTGGGGTTGCGAAGCCTATGTAAAGAAGTTACAGCCGGACAAGCTTGAACCAAAGAGGAAAAATACGTCTTCATAGGATACCCAAAGGAAACTATTGGGTATACCTTCTATCATAGATCCGAAGGCAAAATCTTTGTTGCCAAGAATGGATCCTTTCTAGAGAAGGAATTTCTCTCGAAAGAAGTGCCTGGAAGGAAAGTAGAACTCGACGAGGTTGTCGAACCTTCTCTCGAACTTGCGAGTAGCGCAGCACCGGAAGAAGTTCATGTGGTGCCTGCACCAATAAGAGAGGAAGCTAATGATGATGATCATGAAACTTCGGTTGAAGTTGCTACAGAGCCTCGCAGGTCAACGAGAACTTGTACCACTCCAGATTGGTATGATCCCGTTATGAGTGTCATGTTGGTGGACAACACCGATGACCCTGCGACATATGAGGAAGCGATGATGAGCCCAGATTCCAATAAATGGCAAGAAGCCATGAAATCCGAAATTGGATCCATGTACGAAAACCAAGTATGGACTTTGGTGGACTTACCGGATGGCCGGAAGGCTGTCGAGAACAAATGGATTTTCAAGAAGAAAACAGATGCTGATGGTACTGTTACTGTCTATAAAGCTCGACTTGTCGCAAAAGGGTTTTGACAAATTCAAGGAGTTGACTACGATGAGACTTTATCACCAGTAGCGAAGCTAAAGTCTGTGAGGATTTTGTTAGAAATCGCTGCATATTACGATTATGAGATATGGCAGATGGATGTCAAAATAGCGTTCCTCAATGGAGACATTGATGAAGAGTTGTATATGATGCAACCCAAAGGTTTTGTCGATCCTAAATATGCTAACAAGGTATGCAAACTTCAACGGTCCATATATGGATTGAAGCAAGCATCCCGAAGTTGTAATCAACGTTTTGATAAGGTAATCAAAAGTTTTGGTTTTATACAAACTTATGGAGAAGCTTGTATTTACAAGAAAGTGAGTGGGAGCTCTGTAGCATTCTTAATACTATATGTAGATGACATATTGTTGATTGGGAATGATGTAGACCTTCTTAATAGTGTCAAGGAATATTTGAATAATAGTTTTTCAATGAAAGATCTTGGCGAAGCAGCTTATATATTAGGCATAAAGATTTATAGAGATAGATCGAGACGCCTAATATCATTGTCACAAAGTACATATTTGGACAAAGTTCTAAAGAGGTTTGGAATGGAAGATAGCAAGAAAGGGTTCTTGCCCATGTTGCCCAATACGACCTTGAGTAAAACTCAAAGTCCAGCAACGGCAGAAGATAGCGAAAGGATGAGTAAGACTCCCTATGCCTCAGCCATAGGATCTCTAATGTATGCTATGCTATGTACTAGACCCGACATTGCATATGCTGTTAGTTTAACTAGAAGATATCAAAGTGATCCAGGAGTGGATCATTGGACAGCGGTCAAAAACATCCTTAAGTACTTGAGAAGAACTAAGGATATGGTTCTTTCTTATGGAGGTGATGAACAGCTCGTTGTTAATGGTTACACCGATGCTAGTTGGAACACCGATCCGGATGATTCTAAATCTCAATCTGGATTCGTATTTACTTTGAATGGTGCAGCAGTTAGCTGGAGGAGTGCAAAGCAAAGCGTTGTGGCGAGATCTTCAACTGAATCGGAATACATAGCTGCTTCAGAGGCTTCACAAGAAGCGATATGGATGAAGGAGTTCATTACAGAGCTCGGTGTGGTTCCAAGTGCGCTGGACCCAATGTCTATCTACTGTGATAACATGGGCACCATAGCCAATGTGCAAGAACCAAGGTCACACAAGAAGCTAAAGCACATCAAGCTATGTTTTCACGCTATTCGAGAACATGTCCAAGATGGTGACATAAAGATTTGCAAAGTACACACAGATCTGAATGTGGCGGATCCGTTGACTAAACCTCTCCCGAGGGCAAAACATGACCAACACCAAACTGCCATGGGTGTTCGGTATATTACCATGTAATCTAGATTAGTTGACTCTAGTGCAAGTGGGAGACTGTTGTAGATATGCCCTAGAGGCAATAATAAATGTAGTTATTATTATATCTTTGTGTTTATGATAAATGTTTACATTCATGCTATAACAGTATTAACAAGGAAACATTAATACTTGTGTGATTTGTAAACTAAATTAGAGTCCCTGGTAAAGCCTCTTCATAATACTAGCTTGTTGGTTAATAAATGATTGTGGTTTCCCTATCATGAACATTGAGATGTTATTAACAACAAGATCATATCGTTACGAGAATGGTATGATGGACATACTCCTATAGATAAGCGTAGCATAAAGATCAAAGTCATTTTAATAGTTCAATTGCTATAAGCTTTCTGATACATAGTAACCTAATTCCTTCGACCATGAGATCATGCTTATCACCATCACCGGAAGGATGCTTTGATGACATCAAACACCACACCGTAACTGGGTGGTTATAAAGGTGGCATTGAGTGTTCGGAAAGTATGGGTTGAGACACATGGATCAAGAGTGGGATTTTTCCATCCATATGACGGATAGATATACTCTGGGCCCTCTCGGTGGAATGTCATCCAATTGTCTTGCAAGCATGTGACTGGCTCACAAGGGATCACATATCACGGGAACGAGAAAAGAGTAATTATCTGTAACGAGGTTGAACTAGGTATGCAGAGATACCGACGATCAAAACCTCGGATAAGTAAACTATCGTGAGACAAAGGGAAATTGGTATCGTATGTAAGTGGTTCATTCGATCGCAAAGTAATCGTAGAAATATGTGGGAGCCATATGAATTTCCAGATTCCTCTATTGGTTATTGTTCGGAGAAGTGTCTCGATCATGTCCGCATAATTCACGAACCGTAGGGAGACACACTTAAGGATTCGATGTTGTTGAGTAGTTATGGAATGATGAGTAAGAGATCGAATGTTGTTCGGAGTCTCGGATGGGATCCAGGATATCACGAGGAGATCCGGAATGGTCCATAGAATAAGATTCATATAAGGGAAGTCTTGTTTTGGAGTTGGAGAATGATTCCGGTGTTTTCATCGGGAATGTTCTAGAAGGGTCCGGAAGGTCCGGCACTCCGGAGGGGAAGGGTACATGTATGTGTCATAACAAGTTGGAATGGTTGCATCATGTACTAGGTGTCATCGCTGAGCAAAATAAAGGGATAAATCAAATCCTAGTTTGAAAAGTCAAACGCCAATTTGAAAAGTCAAACGGCAAGTTTGCTTGGTGGAGGGAGAGTAGGAAACCTACATGGGGAGGAGTTCCTCTCCCTCCACCCGCCGGCCAAGGAGGCCAACTTGGGGGAGGACTCTCCTCCCCTGGCCGGCTCCCTCCCACCTATAAAAGGAGGGGCAGGGGTGCCCCTCTAGACACACCTTGCCCCACCAAAACCCTAACCCTAGCCGCCGGCCCTCCTGCAGCCGCCGCCCTAGGGTTTTCTCCCAAGCCGCCGAGTTGGGGCTTCCCCTTGCCCTAGCCGCCAGCCTAGCCCTCTCTCCTTGGGCATCTAAACCCTAGATCGTCAAGGTCTCTCTCATAGTCCACCATACTCGCTCCGGCTTAAGGCGAAGCCCTGCGAGATCTCCCCTCT
Organism: Avena sativa; assembly: GCA_916181665.1. Lineage (NCBI taxonomy): Eukaryota > Viridiplantae > Streptophyta > Magnoliopsida > Poales > Poaceae > Avena > Avena sativa. Next base: position 314,285,986 of record OV702283.1, read on the forward strand.
ACTTCCGATACCACGCCGTCGTGCTGCCGGAATCGCGAGGAGAGTGCTACAACCTCCGCTGCCTGCTGGAACAAGGGAGAGGAAGGTCTTAATCGAGTACCGAACGTGTGACCGACTGTGGAAGCGCTGCCGGAACGCAGCGCCGGAAGGATCGTCTACACGATCTTGAGATCGGCAAGAGTATGACTACATCACCCACGAGAATCTGCTCTCGTTAACCGCTTTGGAATCTTCGAGGGTGAGTTCCTCTATCGACTCGTTGCTACAATCTAGTAGATAGATCTTGGCTTGTTTGTTTGCATGCGGTAGAAATTTTTTGTTTTCCATGCTACGAACCCCTACACCATTGGGATGCAAAAGGGGGTCAACATGGCCTTGAAGACAAGTGTGGCTGATCAAGATGAATATGACATAGAAGATATGGACTGTCCCGAGGATGTAAAAAGAGCTCAGGGACAATACATGGCCTTCTATGCTAGAAACTTTTGGAAGGATCTAGCCAAAGCCAAATCTGAACTAGAACGCAAGAGTGGAGCAAATGGAAGAAGGGAGAACGGTCCCAACCTAAGAACATGTTTCAACTATGGAGACCGACTGCACTTTCTAGCTGAGTGTCCTTATCAAAGTAGAGAAGACAATGGAGGAAGACTCATTCTCAAGGAAAAGTCAAAGACTCCACGAAAGAAAAAATTTGTGAATAAGAATGCTCCATTCAAGAAGCAACTAAATATAGTCCTAGTGGCTCAAGAAGAGTATACTTCGGGAAGTGAAGATGAAGACGAGGATGATAGCTCTCGAGAGGTGGCTGCTATAGTCACCATATCTACACCAACATCTCTCTTCGACTCTCCGAACGAAAACGTCATCAACAAGAACGCTACTTGTATCATGGCAAGAGGCTCTGAGGTATCATCTTCTAACACTTCTTTTCCTAAGGCTATGATTGACATGGATGATCCTACTAGTCTTAAGGTTAAAGAAGAAATTATTGCTTTGGACTATTTTAACTTGCAAGGTGAGCACAAAATACATTTTGAGGATCTTATGGACCAGCTGACCCAAAATGAAGTGCTTCTTGAAGAAAAGGGCAGGATTAAAAGGGAGGATGCAATGGAAATTGCATCCTTAAAAAATGCACTAGAAGAAGAGGAAGAGGCTCGTGTTTCTCTTGAAGAGAGGCTTGAGTCTATTGAGGAGTCACATGAAGAACTGGTGACAAAGATTGTTAAGGAACGTGACAATGCAGTAGCCAAAGCAAAGAAACTAAAGAAAGAAAAGGTTGACTTTGGGGATGCTCATGCTAGACTCTCCGAGGAATTGGAGAAACTTGACATTGCTCACAAGGCTTTGAAGAGAGAATTCTCTATTCTCAATGAGTCACATGATCAGCTCCAAATTCAATTGACCAAGTATGATGTTCCTAGCACATCTAAATCAACATATATTCACAAGGAAAATGCTAGGGTGGAATATGAGCTTGTCAATGACACCACTCCCAAAGGTAAGGCTGTACTTGATGATATTCTTGGCAAGCAAAGATCAAATCTTGGAAAAGAGGGACTTGGATATGTTTCCAAGTCCAAGAATAAGAAGAACAATAAGAAGAAGATCAAGAGTGAACAAGCAAAGACAAGCACCGTTGAGAAGAATGTCACAAAAGACAAAACTGACCATATTGGTTTTGCAGGGTCTAACAATCCAAATTATGAACTTTTTTGTGATTACTATGGTGATGTCTATGCAAATCATGTTGGTACTTTTGATGAATATGTTGCTTGGTATATTTGGGTTCCAAAGACCCTTGTTACTAACATGAGAGGACCCATTGAAAAATGGGTACCTAAAACCAAGAAGTAATTTTCTTGCAGGGCTATGCTTCCGGTGGGTCTAAATGAGTGTTGGATAGTGGGTGCACTAGTCATATGACGGGAAGCAAAGAGATCATCATGGATATGAGACCTAATCATGATCATATTACAGTCTCATGTGGTGATAAGTCTAAATCTGATGTATTGGGTCTTGGCAAGGTTGTGGTTGCCCACGATATCTCTCTTGTGTACGTCATGCTTATTGAGACCCTCGGTTACAATTTACTTTCTGTTCGTGCCCTTGGTAAGATGGGCTTTGCTATTTTCATTGATGGTGATTTTGTGGTACTCTTGTGGAGCAAGTCTCTAAAGGTCGCTTTCGTTGGGTACGTCGAAAATGACCTGTATGTGGTGGACTTTTTAGGAAAACCACTGCGGGTCCGATGTGCTTATTCGGAAAGGCCGACATGGGCTGGCTATGGCATCGCCGTTTAGCCCATGTCAACATGAGAACTTTGCAAAGTCTTCACAAGGGTGGCCACATCATTGGACTAAAAGACAATGTTTCTTTTGCCAAAGGTCGTGTTTGCAGGGCTTGTGTTGAAGGCAAGATGCATGACTCTCCCCACAAGAGGAAAACTATTGTTTCTTCAAAGAGGATCTTGGAATTACTTCATGTGGACTTATTTGGTCCTCCATCTCATGCTAGCCTCGGTGGGAAGAAATATTGCTTGGTGATAGTCGATGATTACTCAAGATACACCTGGGTCTATTTCTTCAAGCTAAAGAGTGAGACTCAACAAACTGTCATTGATTTCGCCAATGAAGTTTAGCGCCAACACAATGTCCCCATATTGGCAATAAGAAGTGACAACGGCTCCGAGTTCAAGAACTACACATTAAATGAATTTCTAAGTGAAGAGGGGATAAGACATCAATATTCCGCTGCGTACACCCTCAACAAAATAGTGTAGCCGAGAGGAATAACCGCAATTTGATGGATATGGCTAGATCAATGTTGGCTGAATTCAAGTCTCCATACAACTTTTGGGCTGAAGCCATATCTACCGCTTTTCACTCATCAAATCGGCTCTACCTCCGTAAGATCTTGGACAAAACACCTTATGAAATACTTACCGGTAACAAGCCCAACATATCGTACTTCCTGGTATTCGGTTTCGCTTGTCTAAATTTGAGTCTAAGGCTTTAGAAGGTATTTTTGTTGGTTACGATGCCGAATCCCACACTCATAGAGTCTACAACAAGCTCTCTGGAATTGTTGTAGAATCTTGTAGTGTGGAATTCGATGAAAATGATGGCTCCCATGTGGGGCAAGTTGATGTTTGTGATGCAGATGCTGAAATACCCCAAGATGACATAAGAAGAATGGGCGTGGGATTTTTCCGCCCCATTGAGGAACCCCTTGTGGTGGATCGGGAAGGACAATGCTCCACTCAAGTGGAGCCCTCATCTACACAAGATAAACAAGCCCCTACTGCTGGAGAAACCTCTGCACCAACACCACAACCTCCTGAAGATCATCTGTCTTCTAGGCAAAATAGTAGTCCCAGGCCGGACTATCCGCCCCCTCTCTGTCCACCCCTGGCACTCCAACTCGCTCCAGGGGAAATCAAGAAGAGAAAGCAAGTCCAGAAAATCCCAGGCCGTATTCTCCGGCCCCAAGGGGCGGATTATCCGGCCCTGAAGAACCAGAACAGCAACAGTCTCCTGTTATTAGCTCAGATCAATATCAAGGGCAAGGTAGTGGCTAAGACAAGGATCCAAATGTTGAATAGTCTCCTTTAATAAACAATAAGGAAATTGAGGCTCGTCGCAAAGCTCGCGCTGATAGGAACCTTGAGTTAAGGGGCCACACTCTTGACAAGGTTGTAGGTGATCTAAGAAGAGTGTCTACTAGAAGAGAACTTGCTAGCTTCTGTGATCATCAAGCACACATTTCAATGGTTGAACCAAAGAAGGTCTTTGATGCTCTTGAAGATCCCGATTGGGTGGTTGCAATACATGAAGAACTAAATAACTTCGAGCACAACAAGGTTTGGAAGATCTTAGAGAAACCCAAAGAATGCCGCAATGTTATCGACACAAAGTGGATTTTCAAGAACAAACAAGATGAAAATGGCATTGTTGTAAGGAATAGGGCAAGGCTAGTGGCTCAAGGATTCTCTCAAGTGGAAGGCATTGATTTCGGCGAAACCTATGCTCCTGTGGCTCGCCTTGAGTCCATCTGTATCCTTCTCGCTTATCCTGCTCATCATAATTTTAAATTACAGCAAATGGATGTTAAGAGTGCTTTTCTTAATGCTCCTCTACATGAGCTGGTATACGTCAAGCAACCCCCAGGATTTGAGGATCCCAAATTTCTGAACCATGTCTACAAACTTGATAAGGCGCTCTATGGCCTTGAACAAGCCCCACGTGCGTGGTATGAGCATCTTAAAGAGCTTTTGTTAGACCGTGGATTTGAAGTTGGGCAAATCGATCCCACTCTTTTTACTAAGAAGTTTAATGAGGAGATTTTTGTATGCCAACTATATGTAGACGACATTATTTTTGGCTCTACTAACCAAGCTTTTAATGATGAATTTTCAAAGCTTATGACTGACAGGTTTGAGATGTCTATGATGGGTGAATTAAGGTTCTTTCTTGGATTCGAGATCAAGCAACTTAGATAGGGAACTTTCATTAATCAAGCTAAATACATCCAAGACATTCTCAAGAGGTTCAAGATGACGGATCTCAATGGCGTTGCTACTCCAATGCAAACTAAATGTCATCTTGAGCTTATTCCAAAGGGTAAAGACGTGGACCAAAAGGTATACCAATACATGATCGGCTCTCTCCTTTACCTTTGCGCATCTAGGCCCGATATCGTGTTGAGTGTAGGAGTGTGTGCAAGGTACCAAGCCGCTCCTAAAGAAAGCCACTTAGTGGCGGTCAAGAGAATCTTCAGATATTTGGTTCATTCCCCAAATTTTGGTTTATGGTATCACAAAGGCTCTAGTTTCTCTCTATGTGGTTACACTGATTCAGATTGGGCCGGTGACAAGGATGATCGAAAATCAACTTCTGGTGCATGTCAATTCTTGGGCAGGTCTCTACTGTGTTGGTCTTCGAAAAAACAAAATTGCATATCACTCTCAACCACCGAAGCTGAATGCTGCTGCTGCAAGTCCTTGTACACAATTATTATGGATGAGGCAAAATTTAAAGGAATATGGTGTCAATTGTGACAAAGTGCCTCTTTTATGTGACAATGAAAGTGCTATTAAAATTGCTTACAATCCGGTGCAGCATACAAGGACAAAACATATTGAGATTCGCAATCATTTCATTCGAGATCATGTTGCTCGTGGCGATATTGCGTTATCTTTTGTGATCACGAAGAACCAACTTGCTGATATCTTCACGAAGCCACTTGATGAAGCAAGATTTTGTTATTTGAGGAATGAGCTAAATATCATAGATTCAAGGAGCTTGGCTTGACTACCCTTGCATACTCACTTGCACTTCCTCATGTATTTGGTTTAGATATGGGCATAGACATAGGGGATCTCTGGTCCTAATTTATTGGGCTAACCCTCCCCCATAATGCCGAAAGCAAGAAAAATCATTTCCCTTAATATCATTTTGTGATATGTGGGTCATCGATGAGCATTGGTTTTGAACTCAAGATACATCTTCGCGGTGTCATGCCATGCGCTCCAACATGGTGGCTTCGGCCTCCGCCCTCTTCCTTGAGAAGAGTTGGTTTCTATTGGCTATCTTTGGATTTTCTTTCAGATCTCTTGTTCTTATGGAAAACACACCCAATTTTGGCTTTTAGTTGATTTGTTCTTGCAATTTTGGGTGTGTAGTACCATCTAAATTTGGTGCTCTAAACCCAAGACTTTTGTTTTTTATCGGTTGATTCGTTGGCTCGCATCACTCTTCTTACTTTTTGGTGTTTCGATGCAAAAGGGGGAGAAGTAGTTATATTTAGGTCTCGGATTTGCATAGGTCGGGCGCAAGCATTTTCCTCTTTATCATTTGTTTTCTTTATCGGTTGCTTGTGCTCCTTTAGTGTTGAACTTCTTTGTGCTAAGTTTGTATGAGACTCTGTCGTGCGTGGTACTATTTGTGCACTTGTGTGGAATTCTGGAATTCTAGATTTATCTTGTGGAACTATTCGTATGGAATTCTAGATTTATCTACGGAGTATGGAATTGTGTGGATGTCATATGGATTTATGGAATTATCTATTGATTGCATAAATATGGTGGGATGTGTTCAAGGCCTAGTATTCTCTTTGTTCACATTGGATATTTCACATCCCGGTGGTATGACCTATGTTTTCTAACTCATCCTTGTTATAGTTGTCAGTGTTATGAAATTGGCTTGCTCTTTAGTGTGTGCATTTATATTCAAATGCAAATTATTAATATGCACACATTTAGGGGGGAGCCTCTTTCATTTCTTGAAGATGATGTTAGTAGGTTTCATTGCAAATCCTGGTATTTTCATCTAACACCAAAAAGGGGGAGATTGAAAGAACATTTCATGATCCCTAGTGTTTTGTGTGTTAGATAACAATACCAAGGATTATTTAATGTGTGTTGAAGTGTTGCAGATCCTTACCTTGAAAAGGAGCCTGAAATTGATTTTGGGGGGCGGATAATCCGCCCCTACCAGGGGCCGGATAATCCGCCCCTCCCCAATCTAAAAAGGGTGCAAGGGCGCGACCGTCTGTATGGGGGGCGAAATATCTCCTGGATTTTCCGGCCAGGGCTGGAGTTTTTGCCTAGTCCGGATAATCCGCCCCTAAAGGGGGCGGATAATCTGCCCCCCCTAGGTTTTGCTTCAAAGGTCGCCATGGTGCATCACTCAGAGAAGGGGCGGAGTTTCCCTCGGACTTTTCGTCTCTGGGGCGGATTTCCCCACGGGCGGATAGTCATTATCCGCCCCCTCGAGGATTTTCACCAAGTCAAGCTCGGCGTGACCCACTGTGTGGGGGGCGGATTTCCCCTCGGACTTTCTGTCCAGGGGCGGATTTTTACCCCAGGGCGGATAGTCCGCCCCTAGTGGGGGCGGATAATCCGCCCCCAAAATTCACCAACGGCCAGATCTATGCAGGGGTATTTTAACCAGCCATCTCCCTCCTGCCAGAACTCTTGGTTCATTCTAAAAAGACAAGATCTGCTCCTCAAGTTTAATCCAAGAGATCACCTTCATCCACCCAAAGGCCCCGTTCCTTGGGGAATCGAAGGAGGAGGGCTCGATCTTCACCAACTGCAATCAAGCGCTTCATCTCCTCTCCATATTTGGAGAATCTTCGATCTAGTATTTCTTGCAAATATCTAGATCCTTGTGTTGATTATATTGATAATCCTTGTTCTTGTGACAGCTTGTTGTCATTACGGGAGCCTCCAATTCGGTTGTGGATGTGTGCCCCGCTAGAGTTGTAAAGGCACTGGTTCCCGCCTCAAAGGGTACCAATAGTGGAGAAGGTGGATCAGGCCTTTCGTGGCGAGATCCATCGGAGAATACGGTGAGGCCTATTGTGGCGTGGTGGTCTTAGAACCGCCCACCCCTCCAACGCACATGTACTTCCTTTAACAAGGAAGAAACTGCGGTAAAACAAATCCCTATGTCTCCGCGTGCTCCACTACGGTTTCCTCGCTCCTCTCTTTACGTGCTTAGTAGCTAGGGTTACATATAGGGAATTCTCGTAGTTGCATATCTAGAGAATTTACTTTGTGTCAAGCCTAAAAATGAAAAAGAACTAAAAAATTGAGTAGCACCTATTCACCCCCTCTAGATGCCCATACGATCCATTTCACACGTGTCAGCATCAAAACGAACATTTGCCAGCATGCCGTCCACTACGCGCGGAAACTGAGAAGACGCCGTAACTTACGTCACGCCTACGCGTGACTAGTCAACGTCAAGTCAGGCGGTAGGACCCACGATCGTCCCGTCGCATCATTTCTGTTGCCGTAGAAGATTGAGATCACCAATTGTCAGCACTGACGTCATCAAGGCAAATCCAGCAACGGCTCGAAGATTTCGACTGATCATACAAGTACTTACTCGAATCTATGATTCGAGAAATTACTCGGGGGCTACTCCTATCAGGAGCACTGGCTGTGCACATGAGAAATTGCAAAAGTAACGTCACCTCGAAATTATCTTTGAGTCCTACGTCGAGTCTACGACTCCATTACGGACTCGGGGGCTACTCCCATAGGGAGAGTCGTTCGCGCATATAAAAAAATGTGTCCTTCGGACTAATAATATAAAAGATTAAACTAAAGTCTCTGCTCGAGTCTATGACTCGAACAGACACTCGGAGGCTACTCCATAGGGAGTGCTGGTCGCACACCCTATGAACTATTCGACTGAGATCTTTCAGATCAAATATGACAAAAATATTTTGGCAACTTTGCCAAAACCAACGCTAAGTGAGAAGCAGTCTCCTTGGCCACCTAAAACACCTCCGCGGTGATAAAATTTTGGATGCTATCTACGATGCAAAGATAAGACCTACAAATATCGTCTGATGGTCTGGCAACACACCCGACTGCGCTCTGCTAGTAATATTCCGTGTCAAGAGGCATGATGGAAATCCCGACAGACGCGTTGGGTACATTATTTAAAAATCACTGAGATTCGACTCCTGTAAGACCACAACGGCCTGAGTCAAATCACGCCAGCAATCGTCGGACTCGAATTTGATGAAGATCATGTTGTTTTGTCCTATGACAGTTAACTGGCCTGATCTGTCGGTGAGCCAGGCACACGCATCAACAATCCCTATAAACTAAATATTTTATCCTTGTAAAACAGGCTCAAACTACAAAGCACATGAAAGGTTGAAGAGTCTCCAGCTGAATCTACGATTCGACTGAACACTCGGGGGGATACTGACATAGATATATCCTACGGGTGCACGATATTGGTATACCTGGTCCAACCCAAGGAAGGTCCACGTAAGGACACGCAGCCCATAAAGATTTCGGATGGCCCAAGCCCGTGGCGATTTCAATTCCTTGGAGGACAAGTCTAGATAGATAGAATTTCAAAGGGTATCAACCCTAATTTATAACCGACTCGACCTATCCCGATACCTGGCCTATCTATATAAAGGCCAGGAGGGTACGGCGAGAAGGATCCTCAACTCACCTCATACACACCTCCACACCAGATTGCATCTGTGCACCCCTGTAACCTTCGGTTTCACCGTAATCAAGAGCAGACAAGCAGGAGTAGGGTTTTCCCTCTGGGGGCCTGAACCTGGGTAAATCTCGTGTCCCTGTGTTGCTTGTCTGTTAACCGTTTCGTGACTTCCAGCATCCCCATCTTCTCCAAAATCCAAGTCCATAACAATGGGCATTGATGAGTCGAACCCTCGTCACCTATGCCGCAAAATCTTCCTCACAACCAGCACCTCTCCGCTTGCCAACCTCCGATCGCAACCACCATGACTTTATTCTCTTGTATCAGTTCCATGGAAATATATATTAAGACATGTGTGGCATCCCGCTAAAACCACTACTAGAAAATCGCGTTGTTTTTGTGCATTGCATCACCATGACCGCATGCTCATGTCATCATGCCACATTGCATTTGAGCATCGTCATCATCTTGCGTTTGTTTGCATAAAACTATTTTCGAAAAACCTGTTTTTGTTTTCTAAACGCCCCGTCTTTGTTCAAACATAAAACCCGGGTCTCCGGATTATTTTTTTTTGTCTGCCAATGATTTGCAAAAGCCCCGTTTGGAATAAATAAATTGTCTAAATATTTTTAGGGGGAAGCCGAACCGGGCCGATCCGACCCAGTCGGCCACCCCCAGTACAAAAATCAGACCACCTAAACCCTTTTCTACCTAACCCTAACCTACCCAGTCCCCAGCCACATCACCCCGACCATTCACCTCGCGCCACCTCACCTCTCCCTACCCCCTATCCAATCAAACCCTGCCACCTCACCCAGCTGACCCACTCCCCTTCCCCTCTCTCTCTCTTCCCCGGCCCCACCACCTGCCTCTCCTCGCGTGGGCCACTCCCTAGTCCCCACCTGGCCGCGTCCCCGCACAAGCACACAACGCACGCTCCCTTCCCCCCTGGTCAAAGCTCGTGACCCCTGGCCCACCTGGCCGCGAGGCCACCCCGCAGTGCCCGCGATCCCCTTCCTCTCCCCCAAGCTTCTCCCTTCCCGAGCGCCGCCACCTCCGGCTCCTTCCTCTCCTCGCCCCACGCCACCACCCCGACACCCTGACCCCACCCTCCGTAGCGCGACCCGCACCGCCCCTGCACACCACCGCCGCTCATGCACCTCCCTCCTCTGGCCCTCCTCAGCTCCGCCGCCAGCCAGCGCGCCACCCACCACCAAGCTCTGCTTCCGGCCGCGTGACCCCGTCGCCGGCGCGTCCTCCCCGCCGGGGCCGCCTCTTCTCCGCGAGCCCGGCCGCCTTCCGCAGACGCCCTCCGCCGCCGCGCGACCCCTCCTCTCACCCTCGCCACCAACCGCCGGCGAGCCTCGCCTCCAGCGCCGCCCCTCCGTTTGCAGCAGAGCACCGCGCCGCCAAGCTCGGGCCGGTCGCCGACCGTCGCAGACCACCGCCTCCGCCCTGCGCGGGAGCGCCTCCCCGCGTCGCCTGCGTCCGCCCGCGAGTGACCTCCTCGCTGCTGGCCTCCCTCATCGCCAGCTCCCCTGCAGCGAGCCCCACGTCCCGGACCCCGCCGTTCGCAGAGCCGCCGCTGGCGTTGCACCCTCCGGCCATGGTCTTTTTCACCGCCCTCCTGCGTCGTGGCCGCCCTCCGCTCAATATCCTCGCCCAGCAAGCCTCGAGCCACATCCTCCTATCCCTATCGGAGTCTCCCCTGGCCAAGCTCTGTGTTCCCCATCGCCCTTGTCCTGCAGTGGACAGTGGTGTTGATATGGGCATGTAACTGTGGCTATGTGGTACCTACCTGGTGACAAGAATGGGTAGTCGAGCCAGAACCCGGATGCTAATGCCATGAGAGAAGATCCACACCGACAAGATGCATCCCGGTGAACAATTGGCGTCGCTCCTTGAAGGTCGATACCGACACGCCAATCTAAGCCACGAGATACCCCAAGTTCCCCTACACGGACACGAAGATCGCCTACATGGATAAGATGACCGGACCCCGAAGACCGAACCCGGCACGCCTAGTTCTTCCTCTCGGATCCAAGGACGCCGAGACCCCGGTGCGACAAGTACTCCTTCCCGGACGCCAAGTTCGCCGAGAACCCTGGCGTGCTAAGTTCTTCGACCCGAAGGCCACAGATGCGACAAGTACTTCTTCCCGGACGCCAAGGTCGTCGACACGGATACGCCAACTACTTCGCCGCAGAACGCCAAGTTCTTCATCCCGGACGCCAAGACCGACCTGATACGCGGGCCCGACAAGATCGACACCGACCAGGGCGAGTCCGATGCGCCCCCGACGCCACACCAAGTCCTTCTCCCTGGAATGCCAAGCTCTTCATCTTGTATCCGACCTTCGAAGACCGATCCCGTCGAACCCTGAACCCTGAGACCGAACCCCGAACCCCCCGGAACCAAGATCACCGACCCCCCTAATGTGTGATTCCCTTCCCGAGCCCTATTTTATAATAATATCTAAACTTGTTGCACATTAAAATGTTAATATTTGCACACATATCATGTGGGTTTGGGGGCCTTATGCCGATTCACCTCAAGTAAATATGGGGCCACATGCGGGCAAATCTAGTCTAATATTGGCTCCATTTAAATTTGTGTAGCGAACCGGTGCTATCTTTTGCCATGTTAAGACAACAATTAAATGTCGGGTATCTAAACAACTAGAACCATATATTTAATTGTCGGGACCCCCGGTTCCGCTTAATATGATCTAATTGCATTGCACCTTTGCCATGTCATACATCATACATGCATCATGCCCGATCTTCTGTCATAGTATTAAATAGTACATCCGGTGTTTGTGCTAGTGTTTTGCTTCTTCACGGACTAGGCCGATGAGTTGATGCGAGTGTCGACCCGATCTTCGGATGAACCTTCGGCAATGTTTTCAGGCGAGCATCTCCCCCTTTCTACCTATCTTACTTTTATAGTATTTATTCCCTCCTGTTGATCTATTGCTATCTGTGTTGCGATGCTCTAGTTTTCGTACCCGTGATATCCCTTGCAGCCTTATATTGCCTTGGACACCTCCTATTACCTGTTGTTTGGTAGATAGTTGGACCTGCGCGTCGTAGTCGCTTGCTCAAGTGCTGTTGCGTGTCGTCAAGTACCACAGTTGTTGGAGTATTGCCGTGTGTTTATTGTTGGAGATGATCATAACTTTAATTACTGGTTAACAACTAAAATTGAAGTAGGTAAATGCAGAGGCACAGGTGGGCAATAGATGTTATTTGGTTGTTAACCGTCCACTTGTGTCCCGTAGGACCCCGAGTACTTGATACCTGTTCCTTGAATATTCGCGCTATCCACATCCGGGAGGATTATGGGACCCCCCTGAGCCATAGCTTGATTCATTCTTATTTCTTGGGGCCACAAACTAGTTTGAGGTTTTATTTACTATCCTGTACTTATGTCATGCTTTACTGCTTTATTTAAATTGTGCGAAGTACTGCACCTGTACTGTTTAGGTAAGCGGAGTGTTTTCGCGGTATCGACAAGCCCAGTCACATTTTCGGGTTCCCAGTCGTTTACAGCCATTGGCGCAAACCTTGAGTCCGTCTCGGAGCCGGCCAGTTCTGTTGCGGGTAGCTTAATGGGGTGGCCCCCTGAAATATTTCTGAATCTTGTGATTGCTTTGTCGTGAAAGCCTCGTTGGGTTTTGATTTGGTTTTTCCAAGGTTGATCGAGTGTGTGTTGCTATTTGTGCACCCCTGCAGGGTAAAACTTTCTGAAAGCCGTGTCCGCGGTTATGGACGACTTGGAGCACAGTATCTCGATCATAGACAACTATAACTAAAGTAGTGCTATAAATTTGACTTTATAATGACTAGTAATCAGCTTCACTATAATGGAATGGCTAAATAAAATTGCCAACAATTGCTTGTTTGGGTTGTCGCTTGCTACCATTGTACCTGACTAGTAAGAATTGCAACTATAACGGAATGGCTAAATAAAAGTACCAACAACTGCTGGGTTTTGGGATATCTCATGCTAATTGTATCTGACTAGTAAGTGTTGCAACTACAACGGAATGGTTAACTAAAACTGCCCACTGCTTATTATATCAGGATGACTATCTATACCTGACTAGTAATTGCCGCAACTATAACGGAACGAATAAAACTGCCAACTGTGTGAGTTCCTCGGTTGACTTCCTCGTTTGGTATCGAGGGGAAAATTCCAGGATGGGTATGCTTGGTGATAGTTAAAGGTTGGATCCGAATAGGTCTTTCTTATCCCTATCTGATAGTCGCCAGTTATATCGAGTCTCTATAGGTTGTTTGGTGCATGCTGCGCTGCCGCTTCAGTCCACCATACCTATGTAGGCGAGGACCGCCGAATTCTAGCCTCGCCGTGTACTGGCCTCAGTACTGACGCTCCTCTTTTTCCTTTGCCCTTTGTCGGCACCCCTTTTGTTTTAGCAGGTTTCGACGTCGTTAGCAGGGTTACCCTTCCGGCTTGGCCTGGGCAGGGTTATGGACGCCATTGGTTATTCTTCAGGGCTCTTAGCCCCATTTGCATCTTGTCCGTAGCTGGACGCTCTATCATTTTCAAGGTGATTTGGATCTTTGTTCTGTATATCTGTATTCTTGACTCATGGAGTCGTGTTGTATATATATTTGTTCTGTGGGTCCCATCGAGGACTGTTGTGTAATGTTATTACTTCGTTTTCCACCCGCACGCAAGTGCCTGGTGGGCACCTTTGAATCGTTTCTATGCGGGTTTGGCGGGAAGCGCTAAAACTTGCATAGGGCCGATTCTGAGGGTGTTACAACATGTCCCATGGCACCGACCAGAAGGCAAAGCTTCGTGCCTCGCCCAAGTGAATGATCGCAGATGACCGTATCGATTCCGCTCTAGCAATCCAGTAGCATCCTGCGCCAAACTGCGGAAAACTCCGAGAAGAGGACCGAAACTCGTCGACAGCCCTGATCCAGAAAGCCGACATGAAGCAGTTCGACGCTATGGTGGTTAGAAAACTACAGGGTCAAACCACCTTTATTCTCTGGTGCAGACGAGCAAGCACCCACGCCGCTATCCGCCGCCCACCAACGACGAGGGAGATTTTAGCAACCCCCACTGCATAAGGGAACAGTAGGTGTACCAGCGACAGAATCACCGTTGCGGGGCAACCAACCATCACCGTGAGGTACACAACTTAAACACACAACAGATCACGGCCCAACCCAGATCGGGTCCACGCATCCCATATCGAACCTACGGAACATAGATCGGGCCCGCACGCCTGGCTGCCACTCCGCCTGGCCACCTCGTCCCGGAGGTCCTCCGCGTCCGCCGACAGACATCCCACCACTGTGCGTCCCGGCAATACTTCACCTCCTGCGCGTAGAGCCTCCGCATGGAGCGCCTCCTAGCCCTCCACTGTTTGGCGGCTGCGCGCCGCCATCACCGGCAGTGCCGCGGTGGCAGCAGCCATGGGAGGCACGGGAGAAGGGCTTTTCTAGGGTTCCGGTTGCCCTCCGGAGCTGCCACACGCGAGCGACTCGGGAGGGGAGGAAGGGCTCCTATGTCACCTAAAAAATCATATATGGATCTTAAAAATGGGGGAGAATTTTACTTCTCAGCCTCTGCACCAACTAGGGATGCGCACAGCCATTAAGCATGAGTACCAGGATTTTTAATCTTGGTTAAACACCAAGCCTGGTCCTCGAAATAAGTTGCATGAGTACCAGGATAGCCTGGTCCTTAAGTATAAATAGATACCTAAATTCGCTCCCGTGAGGATTTGAATCCAAGTGTTGAGTTTGTACATCCACTCCCCCAACCAGTTGAGCAATAATCCTACACCTACGGAAACATTCCTACGGAATTTCCTTACGGACTGACGTGGAGGCAGCTGTTTGGGCTGATTTTTTTTTCTTTCTTAAAATGTGGAGCACGTACTGATCAACTCTGCTATAAGTTGGTTGCCCGTAGAAATTTTTTGTAGAACGAGTCCGTAGATGTAGCATTGCTCCCAGTTGAGATATGCTCACTTCCTTAATCGTAGCAGCGAAAGAAACTTTCTACAAGAAAAACAAGAAGCGAAACATTAATTTAGAGATGAAAACATAATATAAATGCAGTACTGGATCAACGATAATGGCAGACCAACGATTCCAGTTGGCAGCGGCGGAATCAGTAGATTGAAATGAATACACAGTATATTCACATTTGGTCTTGTTTGTATCCTCCTAGTGGGTTCTATTGCGAAAATGTCAGCAATACAAAATGAGAATGCAGTAATTAGAAAATAATATGCATGTACTATGTAGCAGAAGTTCCTAAACAAAAACACAGAGAGTACAGTTGCTCCTGAAGGACACTTGTCAATATTTGATTGTCATGAAGATAATTCTATGCATAAGCCTACAAAATCTGTTAAGTGGGAAAATGGGCAAATGTCACCAAGAAAACACACATACATGTTTTTGAATGCCAAAAATAGATTGCAGGCTACTTGGCCTAACAATTCTCCAGAAGAGCATGAACTCTGAAAGATAAAGATAACATTGACAACTATTTGTATGCTCTACAGTTCTTAGTGGCTGAAAACAGAACGGGTACAAATAGATGCATTAAAGTCATAAGTACTTCTTGCCAAGCTTAGTACCATAGAACACTAAAATGCTCTAAGCGTCGCTTATCCGAAATGCCTTGTGGCTCAATCAAAATTAGAATCTGGGAAAATTGAGCACAGAACACCTATCTTGGAGAAACTCCACATCAGTTTCAGTGAAGCTAAGTGGAGCCAACCTAATAGGTTCCTTTATCCCTGCCTGCTTCTTCCACAAACATCAACCAACCTGTCGTGAGCCTGACATGCCTTTTTTTTGTCTAATTTTAGTAGATTTTACTCTGCTTATACTGTAATTTAATTCTGTTTTAATTTCGATGTATTCTATAATTTAAATGAAGTTAATTGTTTAACATGGAATTCAGTAAAATGAAAAAGGAGTCTCAGTGTCCCATTATCGAGGACCTAGTTACCAGGGTGTCATAACACAAGTGTTTTTGGATCCTGTTTCTTTGCCAGCATGTGATCAACAAGGTTGCTTCATCTTCCACATGGACTAAAGGTGACAACAGCTCCAGAAGCATGTGACATGGAATATTTGTCATCTTCTGTCATGTTCATTGGCCCAGTAGCTAGGCATGAGATTTCTTGGCCCATTGGATCATTCTTCTGGACTTCGAATAGAAGTAGTAGGAACAAATTACTTTTCAAACAATACTCAGTAAGTTCTAGAAATGCCACAAATGACCACCACATATCTAGCACTAGTATAAACGCATTTTCACACGCAAGAGTTTACAGTAACTAGATTCCTGCTACTTGCTACAATTGTTCAGAACTTCAGATCAGATGGGGGTCAAAATCCTACATGCCAAGATATTAATCCTATCATGTGTGTAGTCAGCAAGTACCCCACAGGATTTTATTCCTGCGGTGTCACGTCACAATCATCCCATGGGCTATGGAAGAAGTGCCAAAAGGGCGGTATTTTAAAGACAAAAATGAGAAGGTTCAGGGTCTACCGTTTGTCAAAGAGGAGGCAAAAGTAGGAGGAATGTCTAAAGCTAAAAGAAAGAAAGATGACGCACCCCCCTTGATCATTCTGGTATTTTCGACAGCACATGGCATATCACATCGACCATCAATATTCTGTTCCTGTTCTGTCAATTGCTTGAGAGGGACAAACCACCTACCTGGCCACTACTGCCTCTGCCTAGAGGGATCCGATCTCTCTCATCCCCGAGTTAATCTGAACCAAATGAATCTTTTACGTTTCTAGGTCATGTTCAGTCGATAATTGGTGCCATGGTTGGGCCAGCAAGGCCTTCTGGTCACGCTTCAAAATTACTTTAATTAAGACCTGATACGCTATTACGGAATACTTCAGCGCACATACTTTGCAACTCAAAAAACTTGGCATTTACAAAAATAAAGTACTACTACTAAAAAGGACCGTACAAGGTGAACAATGCCAGGTACTAAAATGCTAAAGCATAGTTAATTGTTCTCCAAAAACCAACAAAGGGGAAAGAAGAGAAGATTATGGCATACAAGAGAATGCTTTCTGATTAATGATACAAAGAATGATTAGCTAACCTACCAATGATTCATATGCATACATTGTACATTAGCTATCTTTACAATGTTGAGCTGCAGTTGGTGTATGATTTGAATAAGCGGGCTGTGGTTCCTCAAATGTAATCCATGGAGTCGTTTATGGACTGACCACTCAGCAACTGGCCACCGTTTGATGGGCTCTGGTGATGGTTTGGATGGTGACCCTGAGTCTGTTGCCCGCCTAAGTAAGCCATATGCTGTTGTTGCTGTTGCTGCTGCTGCTGCTGCTGCTGCTGCTGCTGCTGCTGCTGCCGTTGCTGTTGTTGAGAGAAATAGGATGGTATCTGCTGGAGTCCGCCATTGAAGGGATTCCCGTTCATGTTTGGAGCTTGCCCTGCAGCTATCTTAAGTCGCTGGACTTCTTCTCGCAGGGCGTCGTTCAGAGCTGCATTTGGTAGGGGATGGAACATTTTAGTATGTTGAGACAAGTAGAAAAACACAAAATTTCATTTTGGCTTTTACTGACTGGACAGCCACTTCATCAATACATCCAGAGACCTTGTATCAGGCAATCTTAGCCGTTCAGACTTCAGAGCATTCAAACAATGACTACCGGAAGAACTGTAGAAGTTCCAAAGGAATATCAGAACATACCATCCCGTAGTTTAGCTTGCTCTTCCATGGACTGCAACCGAAGTCTGAGCTCTCTATTCTCAGTAGTTAAGCCAGAAGTATCCTTCTGTGTTTCAAGAAAACAGCAATAACTTAGATATGATTACATAGACATACGATGAACAAAAGGAAAAAAAAAAGGTTAAATAACCAGATATTGGAGAGCATATCCACAAAATAAAACAATAGGGCTTACAGACTCTACTAGCAATTACCCATCAAATATTCTCAACGGCACACAGAAATGGGTAATGTGCTAGCAGTAGTGGTATATTTTTATGCAAAGACCAAAAGGCATGTGCATAGTATGTATGCAACCAGCAAGAGCTAACAAAACCAAACAAACACAACCAACTGTTTGATAATGCTCAAGAGTTTGGCCCTTGTTGGATGGTTGCCATATACTTTAGCTTACAATGTATACTATGTTTGGCCTTATACTATCCATGAATCCATCTGGTTCTATCAACTTCAAACAGTAATCTGAAGAGGCACATCGCCACACCTGTTTGTGGTAAGTGATCTATCAAGATGCGGATATGTGCCTTACTTCAACCTACTAGGTGCCGTGATTCATACTCTAATTACCATGCAAGTTACAAGATGAGAGGTGAAGGCAAGGCATTAAATAAAGAACAAACGATTGTCCATTTCATCAATAAAAAATCTCCCGTTATTTGTTTAAATGTGAAATATATACAAATATCATGTACTGATATGAAGGCAAGTCCAGTTCGTCTAATCCCCTGGTGCCCACCTTCTCTGATATATTGCCCACCCTAACAGATCAAATTTCCATGAAAACTTCCAGAACAAACTTGAAATGCTAATACAATTCAATTTACAAAAGATTTCCGGAATATACATGTTTGGAGTGTACTCTAGCAGAAATACTAATAATAAAGCTAGTTCACGTGATACATAAATCCTTCAAATGTTTATGAAATTCAAAAGCTGAACAGTATTATGTGTGTTGTTTCCACAAAAAGTCAACAATAAGGATCAACTCCCACATAGCAAACAGATCGATAAAAAAAACAGCTCCCAAATCGCCTAACTAAGCATCTTCAACTTCAATGGAAAGGATTAAATGCAACAACATATTGTACACAGGAAACGTATAAGCAGCTATTGTACTTCGCAGAACATGACAACCTATATGAGTGAAACAGTTGGTTTCTGTATCAGTTACTCTATTATGGTCATACCACATGTCAAACATCACAATTGACCAATGAACATATCGGATTACATAAACAAAAGTTTATCTCACATCCCCGAATAAAATAATCCCATACCTGGAGAAGCGTAAGCTGCGCTGAAAGCGTAGTGGCCTCGGTCTGCAGTGTCTGGACCTTCCTCTCCAGCTCACCAGTATACTTGATCTTCCTCTCCTTGGACCTCGCCGCCGACTGCCGGTTCGCCAAAATCCTACACGCAGAATCCCCACAAACATGACCCAAATTAGTAACAACCCAAACACACCTAGAACCAATCAGGGCAAACCCTAAACACTGCAATTGTTCTAGTATCATCATTAACACAGGGCAGAATAGCAGATTCTCAAAACTGATAAAACAATAGTAGCAGAATTTACTATAGACATTGACATGCACGCTTCACAAGTCAGATTAAAGCAATAGATGAGAGATGACAACTCCTTCCGGATCTAGAAAGCACTAAAAACGGCTGAAGAATCCCGCACCTCTTTGCGCGCTTGGGATCGAGGAGCGCAAGCTCGGCGATCCTCTCGGCCGGCATGGCCTTCTTGACGTAGTCCGGCAGCCCGCCCGATAGCGCAGACTCGCCTTCGAAGGGCGGGTTCACCCCATCCATCGAACCGCTCCTCTTATGCCCACAGGCACCCCCGGCTCCTCCCCCCAAGGCGAGGCCCTCGAAGAAGGCGGCGTCAAGGGAGAGGCTCCTGTTGTGGGTCCCTCCGGGAGGCCGAGGTGCCGGCGCTGGGGACGCGCTGGACGCCATCGGCGGCGGCGGGGGCGGGGTTGGGTCCGAAGCCGCCGGGGAATCGTCGGAGAGGGAGGGGAAATCTAGGTCGGAGAAGGAGAAGTCCCCGTCGGGGTCTAGAAGGAGGTCGGCGTCGGGGAAACGCAGGAACGTCTCCGAGTGGGCGCGCCGGTGATGCCCTCTCGCGACACCGCCGGAAGACGGCGCCGGCGTCGGCAGCTGGAAGCGCGGGTCCATGGGGGGCAACGGAAGGTCGACAACGGCGGCAGAGAATCAGCTAGGTAGCCTGCGGCGACGGCGGCGGCGCGTGGAGTCGAGCTGGGGGCGGGCGCTGTGCGTGTGTGTGAGCTCGGGGGGATCGAGTTGGTGGGATACGTGTGAGGAGAAGAAGGGAGGAGGCCGCGTGGGTGGTCTCGCGCGTCCTCGCGTGGTCCTGGCTCACGCGCTTGTGCAGACCAGAACGAATGTCGAGGCGAGATGGACGGTCCGTGTGGTATGTAATGGTGGAGTGGGTGCAGGGAGTGGCAGAGAATCTTCGCTGGGAGCACAGGTGTGGATGCGAGGTGGAAGAGGGTGTCCGGATGGACTGGGCGTACGGCTCTGCCGCCTAGAGGTACAAATCACGAGGCGCATCGGACGATGTCCCTACGGCACGCTCAGTGGACTCGGTGTAGGCAGAGTCGAGTAGTGAAGGGCACAAATGTAATTTCGAACAGGTGGAAGGAATGCCGCGTTGTTCCTATCAGTGAACGGCGTGCTGCAGCCGGTGCAGGACCCACTTACTGTCTGCCGGTGGACTTTCACTCTCTGGATGGCGTGTGGGCCAGTATATTTCGTGGGTCTGCGTATTAGTGAGCTTGCGAGCCCCGATGGTTCATGTCCTGTGACCTGTCACCCAATGGCGGACTCGTTGTGTTTGTTCGAAGTGAAGAATTGACGGCGAGAGATAAGAATAAAAATATGTATTTTATGATGATCGATACAAGCTTTTATACAGTTAAAATATGCACAGGCATGTCGGTTCTCTGGATCAGAGGAAATGATGAGACGGTTTCAGGATCGATGGATGGAATCCCATGGAGCGTCTCCAGAAAGGAACCGTCGGGAGCGGGGATGTCGGTTCCCAGGTGTGGAACCGCACCTCCTAAATAAGCGGGGATTATCCCCTAATTATCAAGGATAATTATTCTTAACACTGCTCCTAATAACTGCTTGATTGTATAAGAACTTGTCATCTTGATCAAATCTCCTTCAAAAACCCTGTGGAAAAATGTGAGGAGTATGATAGAATATGCTGTTAAAACTTCTTCATAAACCCTGTAGGAAAATAAGGAGAAAATGGTACAGCATATAATGATTATCGCCTCTGTTAATCCAACATGAAATAAATCTATAGAATCCAGAGGTCAATAAATATATCGTTTATACCACTCCGATGGGGAAAACGGATAGTATGACATATAATCTTATGTTGATATTACCTTATTAAAAACCCTAATGAGAATCTGTAAAGTAAACTCACTTAAGAAAAAAAGAGTGTAATATGATGCTTTGAACAGGAATAGTTCAGGAAGATACTCCCCCTGATTCTTGCAAATCTCGAAGCTGTCGCATACCGATTCCATAAATATATTTCTGAAATGTTGAAGTTGGTAGAGACTTCGTAAACAAGTCGGCGAGATTATCGCATGATTAGACTTGCAAGATGTTTACTTCTCCACTCTTTTGGAGTTCATGAGGATAAAACAACTTTGGGGCAATATGCTTAGTGATATTGCTCTTGATGTATCATGTTTGCATCTGTGCAACACAAGTGAAGGGAATATGCCCGAGAGGCAATAATAAAGTGGTTATTATCGTATTCCTTATTTATGATAAATGTTTATTTCTCATGCTATAGTTGTATTAATATGAAAACGTTAATACATGTGTGTTTAATAGACAAATAGAAAGTTTCTAGTTATGCCTCTCTTATAAACTAGCTCGTTGATTAACAAGATGATCAAAGGTTTCCTGATCATGGACATTGGATGTCGTTAATAACGAGGTCACAACATTGTTGAAATGATGTGATAAACATTCATCTGAAGTATAGCATTACGATCAAGGTCATTGTGTTTATATTGCTATAACATCATAAGAAGTAATCTTAGTCCTTAGACCATGAGATCATGTCAATCACTAACACCAAAAGAGTATCTTGATAACATCAAACATCACACCGTAACAGGGTGACTATAAAGATGGGTTCAGTGCTACGAAGGTGTTATGTTGAGGCTCATGGATCAAGAGTAGAATTTGTCCATCCCGATGACGGAGAGATATACTCTGGGTCCTCTCGGTGATATCACATTAGTTAGCTTACAAGCAAGTGATTTGATCACTAGAATGTTATATCACGGGAACGAGAAAAGAGTACATGTCGGTAACGAGATCAAATTAGGTATGGAGATGCCGATGATCGAATCTCGGACATGTAATATATCGCGAGATAAAGGGATTGAATTACATGCGTATAAGGTTCACACGATCACACAAGTCATTGTTGAATGTGTGGGACTCAGTACGGATCTCTAGGTCCCGCTGTTGATTATTGATCGGAGAGGGGTCTCGATTATTTCTACATTATTCGCAAACCGTAGGGTGACACACTTAACGGATACCGAAACCATTCGAAGCAAATGATATGCTAGAGAAAGAAAAAGAAAGCGTAGGAATTTATTTCACTAGACACCAGAATCGTTTCGGTTGAAATTGTTGAAACTAGTTCTGCATGTGAAATTGAAATGTTGTAAGGGGTTTTATGTGAATGTTTGTTAATTAGAGTAATTAACAAAATTCTGAATAAATAAATAAAATGAGATTTATTTAAAGAGAGATTACACTAAATTTGGTGGAAATTTAATGGAAATTTGATTAGAGAAAATGGAGGGTCACCTATATGTGAGTGGACCTTCCACCACATGAACGAGAGAGAGGTGGGGGCAGCCTCTATGGCCGGCGGCCATGCCCCCTTGGGATTCCCCCTCCCCTATATAAGGAGCCCCTCCTCTCACTTCTCTCTGACACTTCCTCGCAAAGGATCTCTCCCCCCCCTTATAATCCCCCCATGGTCTCGGATCAGCGAGATACATGTTCCCAGTGGCTTTTTCTGGAAGGATTTGTTGCTTCCGTTGCTTCGCTGGAGCGAGGGCGTGGAGGTTGTCGGGGTATCCGAACGTGTGTGCGATCACGGATGCACCACTGCTTTGTGGTGCTGGACCGGTTGGACTAGATGGACTTCATCACGATCTTGAGATCGGCAAGCGTTCATCTACATCATCCACGAATACAGCCTCGTTAACGCTATTCGGTCTTCGAGGGTATGATGTATATCAACCCGTTGCTTGTATCTAGTATATAGATCTTGGTACATAGTTGTTCCCATCGTAGGAAATTTTTTGTTTTCTATGGTGTGAACCCTACAACAAGCCGCATTATCCTCATAGATAATGGTAGGTGATTCGATAGAACCAATTCCACATGACTCTTGTATGTGGTTTATCATTCTACGAAGCCACACACATTCGTGTGATGCCTCATATAATGAAATTATTTTAGAATGATTGGTAGAAGTGGCAACCAGAGTCTGTTTCGAAGACTTCCATGATATAGCAGTTCCACTATGTAGAAACACAAAGTCGGTCTGCGATCTGGCATTATGGGGATCAGATAAGTAGCTAGCATCAGTGTATCCAATCATACCAGAGTCTAGATTACTATGAAACTGAAAGTATAGACCAAGATCCTTTGTGCCTTGGAGATATCGAAAGACATTCTTGACTCCCGACCAATGGCGTTTGGTGGCGAGCTGCTCTATGTCTAGCAAGTAGATTCACTGCAAATGCGAGGTCAAGTCTCGTACAATTTGCAAGATACATGAGCGCACCAGTGGCACTGAGATATGGAACCTCGGGTCCCAACATCTCTTCTCCATCATCCCTTGGCCTGAACGGATCTTTCTCTACGTATAGAGAACGAACCACCATGGGAGTTTTAGATGGATAGGATTTGTCCATATTGAATTTCTCCAATATTTTCTGGATATGGAAGCTTGGTGTACCATTATCCCTGAGTGAAGGTGCTCAAGTTGGAGACCCAAGCAAAATTTGGTTTGACCCAAATTCTTCATCTCAAATTATGTCTTTAGATGATTGAGTGCTTCATCAATATCTTGTGCGTTGCCAATAATGTTGAGATCATCGACATACACTAAAATGATGCAAAATCCTGAAGAGGACTTCTTGATGAAGACACATGGACAATCATCATTGTTGGAGTAACCCTTCTGAAGAAGGAACTCACTAAATCGGTTGTACCACATTCGTCCTGACTGTTTCAAGCCATATAAAGACTTGTTTAGTTTTACACAGTACATGTTGCGTTTAGCGCTTACATTCGGGACAGAGACTCCATCAGGAACCTTCATGTATATGTCTGAATCTAGTGACCCATAAAGATATGCGGTCACGATATCCATCAACTACATAGATAGATGATTTTGCACTGCCAAAGATATAAGATATCAGAAAGTGATACCACTCATTACTAGAGAATATGTGTCATTGAAATCAATGCCTGGTCTCTGCGTGAAACCCTGTTCTACGAGCCTCCCTTTGTATCTCACCACCTCATTGTTCTCATTCCGTTTCCGGAGGAAAACCCATTTTAATCCCACAGGGAAAACATTGGGAGGTGTTGGTGTTGCTTCAGTGAATACCTTCCTTTTATTGAGCGAAGCAAGTTTTGCTTGTATTGCTTCCTTCCATTTAGGCCAGTCGTAGCATTTCTCACACTCAACGATAGTCCTTGGATCATGATCATTGAGAAGGTTATCGGCAATTGTAGCAGAAAAATAAGTATCGACAATCGTAGACTTACGGTTAAATGATTTTCTAGAATCGATATAGTTGGTGGATATCTCATGCACCCTTGGTGACTCTTCATGATTTACCGATACGCGTGAGTCTAGGTGTTCTGATGTCCCAGCCAGTGTGTGCAAGATGGAGCTAGATTGTGGAGGTTGACATTCCACTAGGTGTTCGTCAGCATTGAGCTGACTTGCATTTACTGATTTGGAGGATTTTCTCCTCTCTCTCCTTTGTTGCTTGCGAGAAGTAGGTTCCGGTTCAGAGGCCGTACTACTCCCCCTCTTTTTAGGATCAGGGAGTTGAGTGGTTTTTGTTGGTACCTCCATTCTTTCAGGCGCATTTCTGGTCGGTTTCAAGGATTTTGTAACACCTTTTAGATCAGTAAATAAATCTGGCAGATTATTTGCAAGATGTTGCAAATTGATAATTTTCCGAACTTGGAGTTTGGTCTCTTGGGTACGTGGATCAGAGGTTGAAATGGCGATAGCATTCCAATCAATTTCCTGGCATTCTTTCTGGTACTTGAAATCTCCCCCTAATGTCGGAAAGTGTTCCTCATCAAATATGCAATCAGCGTGACTGGCTGTGAATAGATCCCTAGTAAGGGGTTACAGGTACTTAATAATCAACAACGATTTGTACCCCACATAGATCCCTAGTTTTCTGTGTGGGCCCATGGATGTCCGCTGCGGTGGTGAGATCGGGATGCATGTAGCACACCCAAACTTATGCAGATGGGAAATGCTGGGATGATTTCCACGTACCAATTGTAGAGGGGAAGTATTGTGATATGAAGTAGGTCGCAATTGGATTAGGTCAGCAGCGTGTAAAACCGCGTGACCCCAACACGAAGTTGGCAAGCTACAATTCATTAACAAAGGTCTTGCAATGAGTTTGATCATCTTTATTAGGGACTCAGCCAAAGCATTTTGAGTGTGAACATATGGAAGATAGTGCTGAACTTCAATCCCCAAGGCCATGCAATAGTCATTGAAGGCGCGTGAAGATAATTCTGCAGCATTGTCCATGTGAATTGATTTAATTTGACTTTCTGGATAATGGGCCTGTAATTTAATTACTTTCCTTATTATCTTGGCAAATGCATGGTTTCGTGTGGAAAGAAGACACACATGTGACCATCGTATAGATGCGTCAATCAAAACCATGAAATACCTGAATGGTCCAGATAATGGTTGGATAGGACCACAAATATCACCTTGAATTCGTTCCAGGAACTGAAGTGGTTCAACTTGTATTTTGAGGTGCGAAGGCCTCAAAATTAGCTTCCCTGTGGCAGATGATGTACACACAAAGTCTGATGACTGAGGGAATTTGGACTCATGCAAATTATGACCAATGGAATTGCTAGTAATCTTCCGCATCATCCCGATGCCGGGATGGCCTAGGCGATCATGCCAAGTTTGAAATGCGACAATATTCTGAAAGATTACCTTGTAAGCAACATTGTAACATCCCAGCATTAGAGCTTAGAAATAAGCTGAACCCAGATGTATGCATTGCATTCATGCATAGAAAATCCGAATAATTTTCGCGCTTTTGAACAAACCTTGTTAAAGTGATTGAAGCTTCTTTCAACTTGATGGAATTGAAGTAGATCATCAAGTTGACTATGATGAGTTTCAATATGACCTTTGCTAAAACCTTATCTTTGGATAAAAGAGATTTGATCTAAGGGTAGATCAAATGTAATAAAAATTAAACCCTAATACATTGCTTAATGATTAATACTTGATCCTTAAGTGATTATCTCATAGTATTCATTATAATAACTCATGAATACCAAGCTATGAATATAATTCAAGTGACAAGAATGTAATAACTAATCCTGACCAATCTTATTCATATCTATTCCTACCATAAGTGCCATACTTAACCTTAACTCTTTAATGAGATTGAATGGGAAAGAAACCAAGTCAAGATCATTTACCATATATCTTTCTTCCCATATCAAATCTTATCATTTCTATTGAATCTTATTCTCATATTTGTTGTTCATCAAGGTTGAGTAATCAACTATTGATTCACCAATTCTTAACCTATCAATTATTAATCTATCAACTCCTGTCCATATCAAAGCATTCACTTAAGGCCTATGAAGAAAGAAGTAAGAATAGGTAAGTAGTAATTCTAGTTTTGGATATCATCTATAGGATGGGAGTGATTGAAGGGAATCAAATCAATATGGTAATTGAATGAGTTAACTCACTCCTGAATGGATAGAAGAGTTATATGGAAGATATAATTATATGGTAACAAATAGGATTATAAGGATGAACATTGAAGATAGATCCCAAGGAGAATCCTATTGGATTAAGTAAGCATAGTCCATGAATAACATCCCTTAATCCAATAGAGATACTAAGAAGATAATTTTAATACAGATGTAATGTTGTATTGATGAGACCTTGATTAGCCAACTGGAAACCTAAGCCATAAATGATTAAAGGATTATAATGATTATGCTTTAGCCACCAAGATTGAATGCTTATATCATGTATAAGTGACATTGGTGGGTAGAACATGATTGAAACCTAGTATATATATGTTATCCTAGGTTAGCCATGATAAGTCACCATGATATAATGTGAAGCTGAAATATAAGATGCCGGAGTAAAAGTAGATCTAAGATAGTATGACCAAGCTAAAGCTAGAGTAGCATGGAGTTATTGAAGTAGTGTTATTCCTCTTATAGAATAGTAAGTTTTTGGGGAGAGTAGTTGGATATATACACCTACTGGAGTAATATTAGTGGTGGAGGATTATGGAAGGGTATGAATGGAGTTATAAGTAATTACTTAATGGATTAGAGGTTATCAGAAGTAAATTAGTTGATATAACCAAGTATGGATATGTAAAGATTATGAGCTTTAGTGTCAAGCTCATTTGATTTATAAATGGATTTAGAAGACTTAAAGGTGGATAAGAATGTTCTTGTGAAGCAAAGCTCATCATGATAATACATGGTGATGAATATGAAGAAGTAGTATATCTAGGAAAGGAATTCCTTAATTAGAAGCCTAGGATTGTGAATTATGAAAGATAGGAATTCTTGGTAAACACTAAACCCTAAATCTATAATCAAGCTTAACATCCATCTAATCTGTTGGATAAATCATTTTATTTTCACAATGCTTTATAGGAATATTTTCCTATAGCAGATCATTTAAGCACATCTCTGTCATTTACAATCATTATAACCATATGTGCTTAGGAGTTATATTTATCAATTCTTTTCCATCAGACATTCCAGATAAAAACTTTCTATGTTAAAGGGTGATATCATTAAATATCACAAACAAAAAGACAGTATGTTTAGCCATTAATATTTATTCACATCAACGGAAGAATATAAGGGGGTTAAGTATTCTAAACCCTAGGGTAAGTATTTATAGTTCAAAAAAACCTAACCCTTATGTTAGTTATAATAAAATATTTACATTGCTATTTCCTAAATTCATGAGGGTAATATTAATCATATTAAATTCCTTAGAACTTTATGTATCATATAATAATGAAGGATCACCATATAAAAGTTTCTTTAATACTATAAGTTAACAAGAATCAAATCTCATTAAATAATAGTATTACATCCTTAAATAAGTTCATGGTATGATATATAGATTAAAATTCATAACAACGGTTATTACAAAATATTAAAAGAAAAGAACTTATATAAAGAAAATAAAGAAACTATAACATTATATAATAAAATCTCACAAAATGATTCTAAATGTACCTCATTACTGCTGTAAACAATTAGCAAGTAATTTCTATAAAGAATCTTTAACCAATTGTGCAAAATTCAAATATGAAAATAAAATAAAGGAAAATAGTTTCTGGTAGCAGCCCATCTTTCCTTCTCTTTATCTGCTACTCACGCGCCGCCCGTAGCAGCCCACTTCAGCCCAAGAACCAGCCCAGCTCGTCTCACTCTGTGACTGACAGGTGGGGCCCTACCAAGGACCGCGGGTTTGTTTCAAAGAAGATTAGGGGGTTTTCTGCAAAATTATCGTCGTCGTCATCCTCACGCACACAGGCACCTGCGTGCGTACCGTCGATGCTGTCCGCCGTCGTCATCAAAATCCGACCGCCGTGATGCTCGCCGCCGACCCTGAGAGGTGTAGATAAGACCGCCGCGTCCTCCTCTATCCTCTCATACTTATCTCATCTTCTCTCGTGCCCTCTAGACCTCCCTATCTTCCTCACCCGAAACCCTAGCTCGCCGGTGTTCGTCGTTCCGGCCATGTCCGACCACCCCTTGACTCGCCAAGCCACTGTTAGAAGCTTCGTCGTGTCCTTGTTCGCCTAGGACCAAGCATGGAAGCTGAATCAGACGGAATCGGGCGTCATCTTCCGTCGGCCGTCGTGACCATTATCGTCGATTCGTCGTCGTCACGCCTCCCCACGCCTCCTCGACCTCTCCATCGTCATCAGGGTGAGATCCTGGATCTTCCAGTACTCTCCAATCACTTTATTTCGTCGTAAATCGCCGTCGCACCGTGCACTTCCGTCGGCCACCGCAGTAGGTCGTCGTCGGAGCAACTCCGGTGACCATTCCCGAGCGACGCAAGCACTGTGAGGCTCAGCGTTGAGCACTGAGTCGAACGCGACAACCCCGCGTTCTCACGCGCTCTCAATCCGAAGATAGAATCACGATCTAAGGATCATCCAGGGGTGATGTCAGCGTGACATCACGCTGATGTCATAATTAATACTTTCTTTAATAAATAAAAACCTTAGATATGACACGGCATAGGCCCACTAGTCAGTGACTGAGGCTAGATGTGTGTGCGGTATAAAAAGTCCAGTGTCTGTTTAGAAAATAAACAAAACAATATAATTCAAACTCAAATAAATTCCAGGAATTAAATAAAGTGATTAAATCTTGTTAAATCAATAACTTTTGTTTTATAATTTAGAAAAATACTTTTAATATATGAATTTTTTATAAAAATAAAATCTATAACTTAGTTGTATTATGAAACATTATTATGTGAATAATTTAAATAATTATTATTTAATAAAGGTTTTATAAGTAATAAAACTTAGATAATTCATATTTTAATATTGGTAATTATTAAAAATATCAATAAAATACCAAAATTTTTAGAAAAATAAGCACTATAATTTAAAACTATAATCATGCATTATTATTCCACTTAATTAAATATTTATTGTTAATTAAGTATTTATAAAGAAGTAAATATTATAAAAATCATATCTTATTATTTATAAATCACAAAAATAAATCTAATATACCAAAAAAATCACAAAAATAATGCCTACATGTTAAATATATAATATTCCACTTTTGAGGTAAGTAAAAATTTAAACACTTTAATAACTTGAATTTAAACCTATTTCCTTAGTTAATAATTCATATAAGGGTAAATAAAAATTGCCAATATCCTAAAATTAACCAATTAAAGTCTAATAAGTAATACTAGTCCTAAAAATTGATAGTATGAAGTCAAAATGGTTTAACACATTTTAAATACAATTTTATTGAATTATCCTTCAACCATAAGGGTAGAATATTTTATAAAAGGATCCTTATCCAATATAAAATCTCCAAGAATAATTTGTAGTAACATTCAATCTATTCCTTTACTTTAACCACAAGTTTATCAACATACCAAAACATTATAGTGAACTCATAAGCAGTTAAGTAACATTAATCCATTGTTTACAAACTATAACCACTCATCTATAAAAAGATAAAAGTTTCTATTCCAATATAAAATTAAGAAACCAATACTCAAATAGAAGTAATACCATTCTTAAATAACTTTAAGGAAACATTATGCAGTGAACAAAGTATAAATATAATAAGCATTACACCTAAAGTCCATCTATATTTTAAAGTTAACTTTAGTCTACAAGACTTTAAGTATTATACTAAAGATACGGCTATGTGTTTTATAGTTAACTTTGGTCTGTTATAATTAAGTTATAAAGCATCTCAAATCCAAACTGTTCCAGTAAGCACAAACAACATCAACCACCTCTGATTAACCACAAGGATTGTTTAAACCTTAATAAAGAAATATTTTCTTCAAAAGTTATTCGTTTTGCCACTTAAGTCAACAGATGACAATTAATCGTAATCACATTACTTTATGCTTTACTTATATACTTAGGATTGATAACACTTAAGTTCTTTATAAGTGAAATTACTTGTAAAGTAAAATTTGAAGATAAACAATTATAGTGTAAACAATCTTGAGTAGCATTCCATATGTGTGTATCTTATTGTTGTATAAATATGTGTTTTTCACACACACTCACAAGCCTTAATAATAAGCACAAGTGTGAAACTTAATCTAAAAGAGCAACACATTCCAAAGGAACCATTTCCAGTATTCAAACCCTAGAACAACGTTATCCCCGAGATTCGTGTTTATAAAGTGCATTACATTACTTATGCATAAGAGCATATGGCTTCTTAAACATTAGTCCTTACCGGACCAAGGATGCTGATTTCAGATATTGGATCTTATGTTGTCTCGAAGACCGTGAGTGCATAATCTTGCAATCACAAAAGGCAAGTTCACACTTGCTCATGTCCTTTGATTATTTTCTATAAAGTATTTTGCAAATCCAGTGTTGTCATCACCTGCATTTGAAAAAGGTCAGAAAACACTATTTTCATAATAATATGATTATAGGTTATTTATCAAAAGGTAATAACCTACTATGAAAGTTCCGGTGGTAAAGGAACATATTATCTAGGACTTAATAACCAATATCGCCAGTGATTCTTGCGCCGTATATTACGCGTTAACCATGAGATTTGTAATGGGACGGAGAAGTCAGCTGTATCCTTTTCCTCATACGTATGGAGGCAAGACGACCTTAACATGACGTTGTGATTCCTTGTGCGGATACAACATATGGGTAGACACCCTTACGCCCCACACTTTTGGTGTCTAGATTATCTATGAATGGTGTTTAGTGGTATAGTCCATTTAATATGGCGCTTGCCAATGCATCACCAGGTCATAGAGTTTTTGGGAACTCATCAGTGTTTTATCCTGCCCGAAAGAGGGCTTAACGGAGGTGAGCCGACCCCGAAGGATCGTGTAGACATATGAGGTCGCGGAGAGGGCAGTGATTGGCTTGGATCTTAGACTGGGCCCCATACCAAGGAAGTATGAACAAGGTCATGACTTGGTTGTGCAACAAGGCTAAGGTCTCACATGGGTAAAGTGACGCACCTCTGCAGAGTGTAAGAATTATAACTTGTTACTCCCTATTCCGGAAAGGAGCTGTGAACGCTGCGGGAAAGGAACTCCATGAAAGTTCTGGTAAACCCGTGAAGGCTGATGGACATAGCTTTTCAGAATATAAGCAACCTTTGAAGAAATGTTTACGAAAACTTGCATTGCCTACGACCTATGGTCTGTGGCTATAGTTATAGTGCATCAAATACTCCTTTTCTAGTGAACTTGCTGAGTACGCTCGTACTCAATGTATCTTCTTAACCCTTGCTAGATTCTGAAGCCAGTACAGACAACATCTACATCAAGTTATGCTCTAGGAATCATCATCAGAAGCTAAATCTCTTCAACAAAGACAAGGAAGTCAACATATACATCAACTCAAGTGAAGACGAAGTTACTGATTAGATAGGAATATAATCTCTAGCCAAATAACCTATTTCTGTAGTGTATTGCAATAGCAGCAACGCCAGACCATTAGTTAAAGTACTAGTCTTAATAGTACATCATGCAGTGGTATGCTAGGTCAGCGCAAACATGTTATACGGGCTTGATGTACGTATAGTACATCATGCAGTGGTATGCTGGGTCACCGCAAACATGTTCTACGATCTTGATGTACGTATAACACAGTCCGGACGACAGAGAAGGAATTTTTTCAAGTACTTGCTTGCCATATCCGTTATCTTTTGTGAAGAGCAGATACTCTTCTTTGTTGTCTTCATGGGTTTCAATATGAAAACCATTCTTACCGATATCTCGATAACTGATTAAGGTACGTGACGAATCGGGATATAATAAGGCATCCTCAATTGTCACTTGTGTATCGTTTGGGAGGGTAAATATGAAGCGATCCAACCCATTAAGTATTGGATCCTGTGTTTACAGTGCTAGTCCCTTGATCGATTATCTAGCACACACAGTTTCGATGAATAAAAGAGTATCAATGCATCATATTATTACAATGATTGATCCAAGAATATAAATATTACAAAATTGCTTAGCTCACAGCTAGCTCAAATAACATAGTTCAACAAATAAACAATAGATAAAGGCTTCATTACGCCATAGGCAACTCGCTGAGTGGAGATTCGCAACCTAAACAATAACCTTACTCGTCGTCAAAATAACCTGCAACATAAAAAGTTGTAGCCACGAATGGTTAAGACATTTGAATTGTATTGGCAAGATATCACTATTATGTGGACACAAATGGCAACCTATCATATACATGCTCACTTTGGCTAGTGGAGTTTTGGCTATTTGCGGAAAGCAGCATTTTCTCCTACCTTTTTAAATAAAGTTTTAGTTCTTCAAAATAACTAAGAACAGTTCGAGTAACTCGAGAGCTCCTAAAAACTATGGACATATTGAGTCACTCAAGTGCTCCTATAACCCATTAAGTTCACCCATCAAGTTTTATTAGAGAAATTAGAATGAATGAGACTTTTCAACCATGTCAAGAGAAGTTACTCATAATTGTCCATTACCGGGGACACGGCTAAGTACTTAGTTCATAAACCATCTGCAGAGGCTAGTACACTTTACCCACAAGCCCTGATCAACCCCTTTTGAGAGAAGACCGGGACGAGACCTTTGGGAAACAAAATCATGAGCCTAACTCCGGACCGTACCATCCTATCAACACCTACATCTGCTAGTCACGGTAGGACATGATCCCATAACTTACTCAGTTAAGTCAGAGCCCATATGACATGTGGTTGTACATGGAAGTTACTAATCAAGACCGCCTATTATCTCTTTGAAGCCTGGGTGGCAATCTCCACCAAAATCCACACTTGATGACTCAATCAATGCCATTCCACTCAGGTGATTCATTGATTAAGTGGTTTTCTCTTCAGCAAAAATATAACCTTCTCAAACACATATGTATCATGAAAACCACCCACGCAACTAATAGCATGGCTAAGCATCTACAGTACGATGGCTATCAAGGAATCAACTGGGGATATGGCAATTCTATTGGGTACTCACACCATAGCATAACATATATAATATAAAACATTTTCTTCAATGCAAGCTACTGAAAACTAAATGCACAAGAAAACAATAGGAGTTTTATGATAGTGACACATGCCTCAGTTGTAGTTATCGTTCACGCAGTTGTCGCAATCACAATAACCGCACTCTGGGCAATCTATCGCGCAAAACAATAATTTCAATCAATCATACAATAGCACAACACAACAAAACAGTATGCATGCATTTTATAAAAGAGAAACAAGTTCAAAAGCATTTCATAGGCATTTTATATTAAACAAATAGGCTTTTGCTAGGTATTAATGAATTCTGAATACTTTTTATACAGAATAGTTTCATAAAATTATAAGAACCATGCTACTGGATAGGTAATGTTCATAGCTTTCATGTGCCACTCGTTTCACCTTAAAATGATTTATAGAATAAAAGTTATAGCCAAAATACTCATTTAAGGGATTTAATCATAGGTAAATATGTTGGTACTGTAACAAAATCAACTAATGCTACAATGACGTAGATTACAATTTTCTGAATCCATGGACACCAAATTTGCCAATTTTGGAGTTGTGGATATTTTTCTATGAATTTTATACCATTAAAGATATTTAAAAAATCCAGGAAATATTAGTTGTGCAAAGTTACTATTTTATTGCAGAATAAAATTCTACACATTATTCTGAATCCAGGAATATGATATTTATATTTTTCTGACTTTTATTCAGTTTTATACGAATTTTACAAGATTGATACAATTTTCTGCCTATTTTCTTTTTTATAGAAGTCGAGAGAATATTCCAGGAATATTCATGCAGACGCGGCAGGCCAAGTGGCAGCACGTCATTGGCCAGTACCCCTTCACTACTAAATAGAACGTGGTCCATTGGATTCGGAGAGGATCCGACGGCTGAGGTTGTCCAGGACGAGACTCACCGGCGAGGTGATGAGGGCGGCGGCAGCGACTCAGGCGTGGACGACGACGGCGCTCTAGTGGTCTCCGGCGGTGTTGAGGACGGCTACTGGGTGCATCGGGACGAGGGGAGTAGGTAGTGTTGACGGCGTCTCCGCTTGCTTCCTGGAACGAAGAGGAGGGGCGGCAGGGGATTGCGGGGCTCCGACGGCGGTCTGCGGGTGCTCCCATGGTCTTGCGGAGAGGGGGGTGGTGCTCCCATGTCATCAAAGCATCCTTCCGGTGATGGTGATTAGCATGATCTCATGGTCGAAGGAATTAGGTTACTATGTATCAGAAAGCTTATAGCAAATGAACTATATTAAATGACTTGATCTTTATGCTACGCTTAACTATAGGAGTATGTCCATCACATCATTCTCCTAATGATATGACCCTGTTGTTAATAACATCTCTATGTTCATGATCAGGAAACCATGATCATATATTAACCAACAAGCTAGTTTAACAAGAGGCTTTACTAGGGACTCTTTTATGTTTACAAATCACACAAGTATTAATGTTTCCGGTTAATACAATTATATCATGGTATGTAAACATTTATCATAAGTATGAAGATATGATAATAACCACTTTATTATTGCCTCTTGGGCATATCTCCAACAGTCTCCCACTTGCACTAGAGTCAATAATCTAGTTTCAAACCTTTGTGTATTCAACACCTATGGCTTTCTGGTGTCGTATTACACGATTGCTAGTGGTCAACTGATCTCCGGATCTGACACTTCCAGGTCCGTGTGTAATTGCATGTCGTTTGGTCTCTACGCATCACTCATTCTCTAATGAGATGGCTTTGTATAAATTTGGTCCTTTGGTGAGACCTTTAGTTCTTTGGGGTTAAAACATGTTGATAATATTGTCGTACAATATATCTTCATAGTATTATCCCGCTGTGAACTACACCTAGTTTGATAACAAACTACTTGACACAAATGCCCTCTTTAGCTGCTATAATAGCAGTCATATACTCAGCCTTTTGTTGTAGTATCTGTCACAATGTCTTAACTTTGGAATTCATCCAAATTCATTATGGAACTTACTTTCCATCATATTGTGCCACCGTTAGTTTAGATTGAGATAAACTTAATTTGTACTTTGTGACAAAACTAGTATCAAAGTAATTCATTTACAATGAACTAACCATCTATTTGTCATTTCTACAAAATAATATATTCTTAGTTCTTTTACAAGATCATAAGAATATTTTTACTATCGTCCAATGATTATCTTATGAATCATTCAGATATATGCTCATAACATTTAGAGCATAGGACATATCTGGATTTGTACATATCACAGTATGATTGATATAAATACTCTTTGTGATTTCATACATCAAGTATCAATCTATACTTGAATCTTTGTTTCACTTACCAAGTGTCAATACACTTGAATATATCATCAATATTGAACTCATTCAATCCTTTCTGTGCGACAAGAACCTTTCTTGTAGTTTCTATATTGAACTTATTCAATACATCATCTATGTACTTTCGGCACAACCATATTAGCGTTTATTGATGCCAAATATTTGGGTTTTGCCTAAGTCTTTCATCGGGATGAAATTCTTAATATGTGTTAATAAAAGATACATCATTTTTAATCAACAATATGTCTTCCACATAATGTATTAGAAACATGTCTTAGCGCTCCCACTTAATTTCTTGCAAATGCAAGCATCTTCATTGTCTCTGATGAAATTAAACTCTTTTAACAGTTTCATCATAGTGAAGATTCCAACTCCGCGATGCTCACTTCAACCATTGAAGTTTGCATATGCTTTTAGCATCCTTTGAATTAACAAAACCCTATGGACCGTGTTATGCACATGTCCTAGGTAACAATTCTATTAGAAGAACTTGTTTTGTTTATTCAACTACCACATAACAAAATTATATGTAGTGGTTGCTATATTAATCCGTCTAGACTAAATATCGCTATGAAAGATCAAATCTTGTCATAGTCAACCTTTGAACATTGTTGTGAACTCTTTCCCAACATGTCGACCATTTCATAGATGCGAAACATCCATGTATATTTCTTTATAGATCCAAACACAACTGTAAGGTCTTACACCTTTCTCGAGGGTCCTTCAAGTTCAAAACTAGATTTCTCGTGTATGGAACTATCACGGATTTTATGGCTTCAAGCCATTTTACGGAGTCAGGGCCCATCATCGCTTCTTTGCATGTAGTACGTTCATTATTCTCAAATAATGATTCAACCCTCAAATCTTGGTATTTGATTGCTTACTCGACCTACTTGGTTCAATAGAAACTTTGACCTTCGTAACCACAACCTTTGAGGCACGTGAGCCATGAGCATTGTTGCTGCCTCCGGAACACTTTTCGGCGTTGCGCAACTTTGCACATATAGCTAAGGTTCTTTTAACCTTATCAAAGTTCTATTGTCCTCCCACCTATCTTTTCACGAAAAATTCCTTCTCAAAGAAACTTGACGTTCTAAGTGACAAACACTTTTGTCTCCAATGTTATGGAGGATTACTTAACAGTTATTTGAAATAACATACAAAGACAGGTTCATCCGACTTTGGTTGCAAACATCTTTCTTATGCATAGCATACCAATGTTTAAGAAAGGACAACTTGGGTTTATCCCAAACCATAACTTTATATGGTGTCATTTCAACGGATTATGATGGAGCTCTTTTCAGTGGAAAAACGATAGTCTCTATAGCTTTTAATCTTTAAAATATAATGGCAGTTTTATGATTTACACCTTCGATCTTACCATGTCAAACAAGGTTTAATTACATATCTCGAACGCTCCATACTCTTATGGTGTTTCGGGACATGCAAATCCACGGAACGATTTCTTAAATCTTATGTATTATGCTAAACTTGTAACTCAAGTATCTTCCTTTATGATCTTATCATAAACTATTTATATTCTTGTTACAGTGATCTTGCACTTCATCTTGAAAGTCTTTGAACTTTTCAAATGTTTCATACTTCATCCTTATTAAGTAAATATTCATATATTCACTCAGATTTTTGGAGAAAGCATATGAAGTTGAAATCCATCGCTCTTGACTACACATAATGGACTTCGTACAACAATATGTATAAGTTCCAATAAGCTAGTCATTCGTTCCCTTTTGGCCTATGAACGAAGTTTTAATTATCTCTAGGAAAGTTTCACAAGCGTCATTTGATCAAAAATCAAAAGACTCCAAAATTCCATACACATGGAGTTTCTTCATGTTTTCTTTCCAATATAATTTAAACGGCGATGTCACTTCCTAAGTGATCTTTCAATCAATTTGTCTTTCGACATTTTTAGCACTAGTTTTATGGATGTGATTTCTCCAACAAGATTTGTGAATCATCCATCTTTTATGGATTACGGCAATTATTTGAACAACCCTTTTGTTCTCATAATACCTGATAAAACAAAGCTTGAAGGCAAGCTTTGATGTTTAACGAGCAACACAATAACCCTTTATTTGTTCTCGATGAACATCATCACATATTCTTTTGCTAGTTACTTAGGCCATTGTAGTTCATGAATTCTGTTGTTTCGTATGACGATTCATACCAACAAATTCAATATCAAATACTTAAGAACCACTTTGTTTAATAAGCAAAGAATATAGTCATAACACGTATATCCTTTATATACCTAAACTGAACAATTCTAGTCTTTTCTTTTCTGCCATATATTTATGAGATTCTCTTTCAATATTTCCTTTTCTGTTTGAAAGAATCTATCAACATCAATAGTGGAGCCATACACATGACACATAGTCCAAAGCGTGTATAGTTAAATACCAATGTCTTTGGACTTGCACTTTGAAGTAGATCACCATTATCAAATGTTTGGTGTTCTTTCAAATTCCTTTCTTTAGTAATCTCTTGGTGTAGTAAACATTTTACCTACATCAAATATTCACCCTTATCATGGAATTATCCATGATCAAGCTAATTTTAGCTTATAATGGTGAATTGCGAGTATAATGTTGCTCTCCAAAACCTTTTGGAGGATTAGGACAACTAGTGTCTCCAACCTTTTGCAAATTCTCATCAAATATGAGAACATGACTTTTGCCATATTATACTCTATCATGTTGTAACCAAAACTTCGTTTCAGATATCACAATATCTTTCACACATCATGGTTTCTGAAACAACTCTTTCAGATCCTAGATAACCTTGATATTAAGACAATCCTTTGAATATCAAGAATCATGGAGACAAACATGATACTCATACACTAACTCTTGGAATTGTCACTCTTGTTTTAATACCAATTATTAAACTTCATGGAGTAACCGAAACTTACTGAAAGTTTGCAATAGGACTTTTAAACTTTAGATTAACACTTCAAAACAATACGATACCAGTTCGTAAAGTAACTAACCAGAATTCTATAGTTCTATCATCTCAATTAAAACTAAGCGCAAGGTGGTAAACGGATGCCAGTGACTACAACAACTATGCAAATTCACTTTGATTTAATTTATGATAAATAGTGTTCAACTTTTAATCATATTGCCGTTGAACTCCCACTCAAAACAATATCCCTCACATTGTTTTAGTGATCACACGGACCAAATCCACCACATCAAAACCGATCATCACGAGAGTTGATGTAGCTTCAATGGCGAACAATCAACATGTTCATCATATCTACTATATGACTCATGCTTTACCTTTCGGTGATCCGTGTTCCGAGACCATGTCTGTACATGCTAGGCTCGTCAAGATCAAACCTTAGCTTCCGCATGAGCAAATCTGGCTTGCTCACGTTGTATACACTCGCAGAATCTAACACACCCGATCATCACGTGGTGATTCGAAACAACGAGCTTTAGCAACGGTGCTTACTAAGGATGAACACTTTAAAACTTGAAATTGTGTGCTTGAGGGATCATCTTATAATGCTACCGTCGTAAACTAAGCAATACAAGATGCATAAAAGGATTAACATCACATGCAATTCATAATATGTGATATGATATGGCCTTTCTTCTTTGTGCTTCCGATCTCCATCTTCAAGCACGAACATGATCTCCATCATCACCGGTATTGCATCAAGGTCAATGATGCTGCTCCATGGTTGTCTTCCACCAGCTTCAACTATTACAACTACTTTGAATAGACACGCGGGTCTTCACAGAATTTAAAGACAACCATATGGCTCCTGCCGGTTGCCAACTTACAATAAGGAACATTGCATACATCAAATATAATCACAATCATGGCCATATCACATCACAGCACACCCCTGCAAAACAAAGTTAGACGCCTCTAATTTTCTTTGCATATTTTATGTGGTTTGGGGCTTTCAATAAGTGTCGCTCTAACTTACGAACAAGAACCACAACATTGATACTAGTATTGTCAATCACCCGTTGTAAATTGAATCTTAACTATGTTAGGAGAAACAGGCACCCACAAAGCCACTTATGCAATACAAGTTGCATGTCAAGCGTGGAGAAAGTCTCATGAACGATGTCATGTAAGGTTAGCCCGGACCGCTTCATCCCACCATCCCGCAAGATGCAAAGTACACAAGAAGCAATCGACAACAAAAGCATCAACGCCCACAATGACCATTGTGTTCTACTCGTGCAACAGATCTACATATAGACACGGCTCTGATACCACTGTAGGGGTTCGTAGCATGGAAAACAAAAAATTTCTACCGCATGCACACAAACAAGCCAAGATCTATCTACTAGATTGTAGCAACGAGTCGATAGAGGAACTCACCCTCGAAGATTCCAAAGCGGTTAACGAGAGCAGATTCTCGTGGGTGATGTAGTCGTACACTTGCCGATCTCAAGATCGCATAGACGATCCTTCCGGCGCTGCGTTCCGGCAGCACTCCCGCAGTCGGTCACACGTTTGGTACTTGATGAAGACCTTCCTCTCCCTTGTTCCAGCAGGCAGCGGAGGTTCTAGCACTCTCCTCGTGATTCCGGCAGCACGACGCCGTGGTACCGGAAGTAGAGGGGAGATCTCGCATGGCTTCGCCTTAAGCCGAAGCGAGTATGGTGGATTAGGGTTTCCCGGAAAACTAGGGTTTAGAGATCCGGGAGGAGGAGGTGTCGGCGGCGGCTAAGGCGGCGGCGACGGACCGGCGGCGGCGGGCGGCGGCACTGGCGGCGGCGGTGGCTCGTGGAGAGGGCTTGGAACTTGTGTTGTTTGGGGCAGCCCTCCCCTTCTATTATGAGAGGGAGGGGCAGCCTTGGAAGGGGTGGGTTTGAATCCAAACCCAAACCCAAGTTGGATTGAGAGAAGGACTTGTTTCTTCTCCCACTAGGGAACTATTGTTCCAGTTTGACTTTCAATTTAGAGCTTTATTTCTCTCTTGCATATGCCAACACCAAGTGACCTTGGACATGATCCAATCATTCCACTTACCCATGACACATTCATGGACCATTCTCCTTTCGGACCGGTGAACCTTCTAGACCCTTCTAGAACCTCTCCGATGAAATCATCGGAATCCGAAATAGGACTTTCCTTATATGAATCTTATTCTCCGGACCATTCCGGATCTCCTCGTGATATCCCGGATCCCATCCGAGACTCCGAACAACATTCGGTCTCTTACTAATCATTCCATAACTACTCAACAACATCGAATCCTTAAGTGTGTCTCCCTACGGTTCGTGAATTATGCGGACATGATCGAGACACTTCTCCGATCAATAACCAATAGAGGAATCTGGAAATTCATATGGCTCCCACATATTTCTATGATTACTTTGCGATCGAATGAACCACTTACATACGATACCAATTTCCCTTTGTATCACGATAGTTTACTTATCCGAGGTTTTGATCGTCGGTATCTATGCATACCTAGTTCATCCTCGTTACCGATAAGTACTCTTTTCTCGTTCCCGTGATATGTGATCCCTTGTGAGCCAGTCACATGCTTGCAAGCTAATTGGATGACATTCCACCGAGAGGGCCCAGAGTATATCTATATGTCATATGGATGGAAAAATCCCACTCTTGATCCATGTGCCTCAACCCATACTTTCCGAACACTCAATGCCACCTTTATAGCCACCCAGTTACGGTGTGGTGTTTGATGTCATCAAAGCATCCTTCCGGTGATGGTGATTAACATGATCTCATGGTCGAAGGAATTAGGTTACTATGTATCAGAAAGCTTATAGCAAATGAACTATATTAAATGACTTGATCTTTATGCTACGCTTAACTATAGGAGTATGTCCATCACATCATTCTCCTAATGATATGACCCTGTTGTTAATAACATCTCTATGTTCATGATCAGGAAACCATGATCATATATTAACCAACAAGCTAGTTTAACAAGAGGCTTTACTAGGGACTCTTTTATGTTTACAAATCACACAAGTATTAATGTTTCTGTTTAATACAATTATAGCATGGTATGTAAACATTTATCATAAGTATGAAGATATGATAATAACCACTTTATTATTGCCTCTTGGGCATATCTCCAACATGCTGGTCCTGATGGGCTTCTTGCGGCTCGCTCGCGCGACATTGGGTAGGAGCAAGGTGGGCGGTAGGAGAGGAGTGGTCCGGATGGGATGGTTTGGGTAGAGGAGTTTAGGTGTTTTTTTTCTTTCGATTTTATTCTTTTTCATTTCTGTTTTCTCTTGTATATTTTGACTCAAAGCTCCAAATGAGCTCAAACCTGTTTGTAAATTTTTATAAAATTCAAAATAACTTTTTAGGACTACTATGTAATATATTCTTGTCCATTCAAAATATTCAAACAATAGGTTTTATTTAGAAACCCTAATGATGCATAAGGGGTTTTCAAATATGAATTTTGACCAATGGTTTTGAATTTGAGATTTTTGCAAGATGCTTTACGCAATGCATATGAATCCTATGAATCTTTCCCATTTTAAAATCTGGGATGTTACAGACTAACCCCCTTAAGATGAATCTCGTCCTCAAGATTCGAGATGGCTAGCAAATAGGTTCTAGTGGTGTTATCGGGATCCTTGTTCTAGATTCCAAAATAGCTTCACCTTAGTGTGGGTACATTTATCAACCTAACCCCTTTAAGAGAACCGAACTTGGCATCTCCAAACATGTAAGACTTAATTGTGGCATCTTGTATTAGCTATCAATTTCTTCTCTAGTGAGTTCACTTTAACAGATCCTCTAAGTAACTCCATATGTGATTAATCTCATCCATGAGTGCCTTATATGAACGAATGTGATGCACCAGTATTGAAAATGTATGAATGTGTTGCATAAATTAACTAGAAGCTTACCAGTCACAAAGCATGGCTTATTGTATCCTCTCTTCATGTTCACGTGGTTCACAGTTGCCTTCTCGGTTGAATTTGACTTGGTCCCATCTTCTGGACAACTATAGGCATAGTGCCCCAACTTCTTGCACTTGTAGCATTCCACATTGCTAATTTCTACGCACTTCTATTCTTATAGACAGTTGTTGGGCCTCCAAGTGCAGAGGTTTGTAGAACAGCAGCAAGTTTCCCTTAAGTGGATTACCCA
The DNA here is from genome assembly GCA_916181665.1 of Avena sativa. NCBI lineage: Eukaryota > Viridiplantae > Streptophyta > Magnoliopsida > Poales > Poaceae > Avena > Avena sativa. Next base: position 314,329,318 of record OV702283.1, read on the forward strand.
AGGTTTATAGAACTTAGGGAGGAAGTGGTTAAAGGTATTCCCTCTCAAGCAATCCTGCAATCAAGATACAAGAAGTCTCTTGTGTCCCCAACACACCCAATACACTTTTCAGGTGTATAGGTGCACTAGTTTGGCGAAGAGATAGTGAAATACAAGTGGTATGGATGATTATAAGTGGTATTGGTGCCAGAAAGGAGGTTCTGACGGGGAGGAAAAGACTAAAGGCAAAAAGATGGAAGCAAGCAAACATGTAACAGATCTAGTTGTAAACGGTGTTTCAATGCTTAGAAACAAGGCCTAGGGATCATACTTTCACTAGTGAACACTCTCAATAAATATATTCTCTTCATGATACTACCCTGAACTACTCTCCGGTTGGACAATCTAATCCATGGTAGGGCTATAACAGCAGACCTCAAAGTCCGCCTTCCCCATCTAGATAACTCCACACTGTCACCTTGAGCGCTAGATGGTTCCAACAAACACCACAATTTCATAGAGACATCCAACTCCAAATATAACTCATGAATATATATGTAATCTAGCTTAAGTGCCACACACGGTGCGCACACTGTCACTTTCACACACGTGGAGAAAAGCATAGATCTATTAAAGCAATTGAGTATTTATGTAACCTCTAGCCTAAGTGCCACCACGGCGTGCACGCTGTCACTTTCATACACGTGGGGAGAGCAGAGAATGGTTTAAGCACCTGAGTAGAAGATTAGATCTACTTGGTTACAAAGCTCATGACCACAACATGATCACGCATAGAGAGAGATGAACACATAGCTACCAGTAGAGCCCTTTGCCTCAAGGAATAACTACTCCCTCCTCATCATGGGAATCAACAACGGCGATGGAGATGGTGGTGGAGAGCGATGGAGATGGCTCCGGGAGCACTTCCTTGTCCCGACAGGGTGCGGGAACAGAGACTTTCTGTCCCCTGATCTCCCCTTCGGTGGCGGCAGCGCTGTGGAGGTTTTCGTGGATGTTTCTGGGATGTTTTAGGGTTTTATCATCGAAGGCTTCTTATAGGTGAAGTAGTCAAGGTCGATGGAGGCCTAGGGGGCCCACACCCCCTGGTGGCACGCCCAGGGTGGGCCCGTGATACATCCAAAACGTATCTACTTTCTCAAACACTTTGCTATTTTTTCTTCTCTAAACTTGTGTGAGTTGGATACAACTAACACGGACTGACGCTGTTTTCAGCAGAATTACCTTGGTGTCTTGTTTTTATGCAGAAATCAACTATCAGAAAAAATCCCGAAAAATAGGCCAAAAATTATATTTCACCAGAAGATCCACGGAGCCATAAGAAGAGAGAGAGGGGAGGCCTCGGGGGCCCACACCCACCCCAGGCGTGGGCCCACCTGACCCCGCACGTAGAGGGGGTGCAGCCTCCCCAGGCACCTCCTCGGCCTCCCTCTACGTCTATAAGCTGTCTTTCAACCTAAAAACCGGGGAGGTCGATAGTTTTCTAGAAAGAGTTCTGCTCCATCGCCGCCACCAGAAACCAAGATTCGGATCCAGAAACTCCGTTCTGGCACCCTGCCGGGACGGGGAATTTGAAGAGGATCATCGGCATCACCAACTGAAAGGATCGTATGGGCACCTAGAGGGGGGGGGGGGTGAATAGGTGCTACTTCAAATTTTCTTCTTTTTCAAATTAAGGTTTGACAATAAGGTAAATTCTCTAGATAATGCAACTACGGTGAATTTACCTATATGGAAAAATGCAAGAGCTACCACAACACAAAGTAGTAACAAGAAAGTAAGGTGCGGTAAAGGATAGAGGTAACCGAAAAGTGGACGCGAAGACACAAGGATTTGTTTCCCGTAGTTCCTTCCTTTTGAGGGGAAGTACGTCTACGTTTGGAGAGGGGGTGGTTTCAAACCACCAACGCCACGAGAGGCCTCCCTTGTTCTCCTATGAATCTCACCCCAATGGGATCGATTCACCTTCCACTATATCGGCAACCTTCAAGGTGGTAGCCGGCACCGTTACAAGTTTGGGGCACACATCCACAACTTAATCGGAGGCTCCCAAAAACAAGCAAGCTGTCAAAGCAATCAAAGACAAGCTTGTAAGAACAAAAACGAGAGCTAGGGTTTCCAACAAAACACTAGAGCAAAGGGGCCCTCAATGAAATGAGGGGGAAGTGAAGATCTCTTTTGGTGAAGTAGTAGATCGGGGACTCCTCCTTCGATTCCCCAGAGATCAAGGCCTTTGGGTGGTTGGATGATGCGATCTTGAGAAATTTAGTGGCTCCACTTGACTCCAATGGTGGACAAGACTTTAATGAGCTGAGCACCTTGTCCAAAGGTAGGTGGAGGGGTATTTATACCCCTCCACAAAATCTGACCGTTGCAGCATTTACTGAAGCGGTAGTACCGGAGATACAAGCGGTACTACCGGAGAAATCCGGTACTACCGGACATAGGTACCGGAACACCCTTTTTGAACAACACAGATCCATAAGAAACTCTCTGTCACGCCCGGTAGCAAAACCCGGTACTACCGCATTTTGCTACCGGCGTAGACAGAAGCTTTTTCCAACGAGCAAAAACTCTCTGTCACGCCCGGTAGCAAAACCCGGTACTACCGCATTTTACTACCGGCGCAGACAGAAGCTTTTTGCAACAAGCAAAAACTCTCTGTCACGCCCGGTAGCAAAACCCGGTACTACCGCATTTTGCTACCGGCGCAGACAGAAGCTTTTTGCAACAAGCAAAAACTCTCTGTCACGCCCGGTAGCAAAACCCGGTACTACCGCATTTTGCTACCGGCATAGACAGAAGCTTTTTGCAACGTTCAAAAAGCCTCTGTCCCGAGCAGTACTAAAATGCGGTACTACCGCATTTTAGTACCGGAGCAGGCAGAAGCTTTTGACAAGCTGTAAAAAAGCTTCTGTCGCGCTAGGTACTAAAATGCGGTACTACCGCTTTTTAGTACCTGGCCCGGCAGAGACTTTTTGACAGTTAGTCATTTGCTTCTATCTGGTCCGGTAGCAAAAAGCGGTACTACCGCTTTTTGGTACCGCGCCAGGCAGACAGTTTCTGAAAGTATGCAAACCTTTTTAAAGAACCTGCGATACACTTAGCAAACTATTAGTCCGATATGTGTGTTGTTATCAAACACCAAAATCACTAGGGATAGCAAATGCTCTTTCAATCTCCCCCTTTTTGGTGTTTGATGACAACACACATTTTGCAAGGAAATCTAGTGACGACAAGATGTAGATGGGGCTCCCCCTAGATATGTAGAAACAAGCCCCAACAGTTAGAATAGAAGTCGCACATAGAGGACATACCTTTGCTAAGAAACATGTGATGACCAATAGATTATGAATGAGGAATATCATCACATAGAATGTATCCAACAAGAATAGCCATAATACACACAAGATGGATCCATAAGATAACCACATAGTCTTAACATACATAGCACCAAACATAGCACCAATAGTTAGGTTCACACATAGTAAGAGGCAACCAAATAAAGTTCACAAGCGAATAAAATCCAAGGCAAGAACGAGCTTGTGACTTTCCCTCGCAAATCTCCCGCATGCCTAATGTGCAACTTCTCCCCCTTTGGCATCAAGACGCCAAAAAGGGACAAGAGCAATACTAGCGCCCCGAGGATCACTCATCATCATCATCAACGTCGTCCCATGCACCATGAGTTGGAGGGGCACGGAAGGAGGAGGTGGCATCATCTTCCCAGTTGCTGTGCTTGGAGATCCATTGATCTTCTGGGGTAATGTTGTTCTCAGAGCCCTTGGAAGCAGTCAATCCTTGAGCTTCCATCATTTCCTTCTGACGAGCACATGCCTTCTTGGCATAGACATGAGCCTCGTACAGGCGTTTCTGATTGTCCACTTGGAGGCAGAATATCTTCTTTAGTTTGGCCTCAAACCTCTTAGCCCAAGATGGCTGTGCTGGCTGGCGACGAGAGACCACAAAAGCTGGGGCATCAGCAGCATCACCTGAGTCCTCAACTGGGTTCCCATCCTCATCAACAATCTGGCCATCCGCATTGCGGGGTTTGGGATGGGTCTTGATCAGCAGATTCTTGTGACGGTGAGTGGCAAGCCGAAGCTGAGGCAAGTCACGGGCAATTTTTGGGCACTTGCTAAGGATGAGAGCCATGATGTATGGAGCAAAAGGAGGCACCCTCCGCTGAAAAGTGGCGCAGACCATCTCATTCCAGATAACATCTATCACATCCATAGGGAGGCCAGAGTCACGATGGTAATAGGTGGCCATCATAATGTCCACCATATAGGCATGAATCTCATCAACATTCCCTGCACGAGGGGCGACAGTCTCGCGATAGATGCGGAGCATGATGTCATAAGTAGGAAGGAGCCCTTTGATCTTACCAGGGATGCCGCGCCCCCGGATGTACAGTGGGGCAAGCCTATCTTTCTTCATGGGGTTGTCATTTGCATGGCACCGAAACCCAACGGGAACATCCTTGCCACGGTCTTCGTACCCGAGGATGGCCGCAAACTCAGCCAATGATGCTTCCTTAACAACACCCTCGGTCATCCAAGTGAGAGTCCTAGCATCATTCTTGGCAAAGTGAACGGTTGCATAGAACTGAGCAATGAACATAGGATCATAGTTGCATTTGAACTCCATAATAGGAAGCAAGCCAAAGTTGGTACACATGTCAAGAGCCTCACCAAAGTAGTTCAGATTCTTCCTCACATGATTCATCTCAATCCATTTTTGAGGAATCACGATTTTGTCATCCTTCATGAGAATCTCATGGAACACCCGCTCCTGGAATTCCGTGTAGAAGAGGCTGTTCTGTCGAGCATAGGAGCGGGCCGCCCCATACGGACTGACCACTCGCAGAGCATGAAATTCAGACTCAGAGATATCACACAACAGCCTGGGCCCTGATGGCCCGGAACTTTGACTCTTGCGAGGACCAGAGGGAGGAGGAGGTGGAGGAGCTTTACCACGACCAGCACTTTGCTTGACCCCCTTTCCCCCACGACCACGAGTTGTTGGCAGTTTCAGACAGGCACTAGGTTGGGGCATGACCTCCTCTTCAGACTCAGTCTCAGATTCCGACTCATAGTCCTCGATCTCACAGTGAGCTTTGGAGCGCTTGCGCGATCCCTGGGAACCCCCTGCACCTGTGAAAGAACGAGGGAGAAAGCATAGGGGTAAGGGCACAAGAACCTGGGGCAAACAGATGATGGAAATGAGTGTTTTAAAAAAAAATTTACTGCCAGTACAGGGGCGGTAGTACCGGACCTGCACAAGCGGTAGTACCGCCAAGCGGTAGTACCGGAAAAAGATTCCCGGTACTACCGGCCCGCGACTACAGTGTAGATCTGGACTAAGATCCGAGTATGGGCAACAAATTAGTTGTCAAAACACGATTCCCATCGGGCCAAGGGATAGATCGGGTAAATAGCACACGATACAACCTCAAGGATGCAAGTTTTAACCACGAATCGAAGGAACCTAGATTCAATGGAGAAAACAAGAAGGAAGATGAGGAGGGCGGTGGTACCGGTGTCCATGACGGTGGGGAAGAGGGAGGAGCCCGCGGGGAGACCGAATCCGGGGGGGATCCGGGAGAGGGAGGGGCGGATGGGCTTCCTCCGGCGACGTCGTGCTCTGGTGGTGGCGCTGGTGAGGAGTGGAGACGAGGAAAGAATGAGGCACTGAGGGGTCCCGCTCCCTCGTCTCCAGTCTTAACCGACATGCGCGAGCGGTAGTACCGTATCTTTTCAAACGGTAGTACCGCCGAGCGGTAGTACCGCAAGTAACGGCCGGTAGTACCGCTCCTGGGAAGTTTTCAGGCAGGAACCTGGAAACATATCCAGGGGCGGTAGTACCGTCAGTGACTTCCGGTAGTACCGTTGGGCGGTAGTACCGCGTGTGATCCGGTAGTACCGTTACCAACAGGACAGAGGCCAGGAAAACAGAAACAGGAAGGTTCTTGTGCAGAGTAGATGGGTTTTGTTGGTGAGGAGGGGCCTGGGTTTAGAGAGACACGCGGAAACGGGACAATGCACTCAAGGAAGAAAACAAAAAAAAACAAATGAAGAACCAAACTTGAGTGCATGACCAAAAGCAACAACAAAACTAGTGGATGACAAACATGAGTAAGAACCAAATCAACTAGGTGACAACCACGAGTAAGCACATCATCCCCTCGATTGAGAGGGGGCGGTGGCCTAGGCCACCATGTTTGAGTATACTTGGCTTGGCACCACGAAGATGTATCTTGGGCCCATTACCGAAACTCATCATTGAGCTCACATATCACAAAATGATATTAAGAGGAATGATATTTGTTTTAATTTGCGCATAATGGGGGGAGGGATAGTCCAATCAATTAGGAACGCACTCCCCCTATGTCCATGCCTACATCTAAACCAGACATGGGTCGAGTATTAGGTGAGAATGCAAGATAATCAAGTCAAGCTCCTTGAATCTACGATATTTAGTTCATTCCTCAAGTAGCAAAACCTTGCTTCATCAAGTGGCTTCGTGAAGATATCGGCAATTTGATCTTTGGTTGATACATAGGATAGATCAATATCACCTCTAGCAACATGATCTCTAATAAAGTGATGTCGAATCTCAATATGCTTTGTCCTTGTGTGATCCACGGGGTTGTATGCAATCTTGATGGCACTTTCATTGTCACATAAAAGAGGCACTTTGTCACATTGGACACCGTATTCCTTTAAAGTTTGCCTCATCCATAGTAATTGGGTGCAAGCACTAGCAGCAGCGACATACTCGGCTTCGGCGGTGGAGAGTGATATACAATTTTGCTTCTTAGAAGACCAACATACCAAGGACCTACCAAGGAATTGGCAAGCCCCGGATGTTGATTTTCTATCATCCTTGTCTCCCGCCCAATCTGAGTCCGTGTATCCACAAAGAGCGAATGTTGAGCCTCGAGGGTACCAAAGACCATAAAATGGGGTATGCACTAAATATCGAAAGATTCTCTTGACTGCCATTAAATGGCTTTCCTTAGGAGCCGCTTGATATCTTGCACACACACCTACACTCAACACAATATCGGGTCTAGATGCACAAAGGTAAAGCAACGAACCAATCATAGACCGGTATACCTTTTGATCCACATCTTTACCATTTGGATTTTGTTCTAGATGAGTCTTTGTTGCCATGGGGGTAGGGGCTCCATTCAAATCTTGCATTTTGAATCTCTTGAGCATATCTTGAGTATACTTGGCTTGATTGAAGAATGTTCCTCCTCTAACTTGCTTGATCTCAAAGCCAAGGAATACTTTCAACTCCCCCATCAAGGACATCCGGAACCTACTAGTCATAAGCTTTGAGAATTCATCATTAAAAGCTTTGTTAGATGAGCCAAAGATAATATCATCAACATAGATTTGGCATACAAAAAGCTCCCCATTAACCCTCTTAGTAAAAAGAGTGGGATCGATTTTCCCAACCTCAAAGCCACGGTCAAACAATAACTCTCTAAGGTGCTCATACCACGTGCGTGGGGCTTGCTTGAGCCCATAGAGCGCCTTATCAAGTTTGTAGACATGGTTTGGAAGGTTGGGGTCCTCAAATCCCGGGGGTTGCTTAACATATACCAATTCATTCAAAGGACCATAAAGGAAAGCACTTTCTACATCCATTTGTTGCAACTTAAAGTTATGATGTGCCGCAAAAGCAAGAAGGATACGGATGGACTCAAGGCGAGCCACGGGTGCATAAGTCTCTCCATAATCAATGCCTTCAATTTGGGAATAACCTTGTGCAACCAATCTAGCCTTGTTCCTTACAATAATCCCATGCTCATCTTGCTTGTTCTTGAATATCCACTTTGTTCCAATAACATTGCGGCAATCCTTTGGCTTCTCAACTAACTTCCATACTTTGTTTCTCTCAAAATTGTTGAGCTCTTTGTGCATAGCTTCTAACCAATCCGAATCTTCAAGAGCTTCCCACACTTTCTTTGGTTCAATCATGGAAATGTGAGCTTGATGTTCACTGAACCTCTTCAATTGTGCTCGCGTGGAAATACCTTTCCTTAAATCTCCAACAACATTTTGGAGGGAGTGGTCTCTTATTTCCAACATTCTTTCCTTTCTAGCTTCGCGACGAGCGTGGATATCCTCATTGTTTCTTGGAGGACCCTCTTCATCATTTTGATCCTCGTCTTGACCATCAACTTGACCTTGATCATTATTGGATTCATTCTCTATATTGGGAGGCACTGATTGGCCTTGGTCTTGATCAAGTGATCTTCTAGCCTCAACTTGAGCACCCCTCAAAATAGCTTGGATGGATCTTCCTTGGCAAAATGACTTGACTCCACTTGACACCCCATCAAATGGACCAAGTTCCCTTTGACTAGAGTTCACACATTGATCACTATGTTGAGGGTCCACATCTTGTCTTTGGCTTGAGTCAAATTCCTCCTCGGTAGATGGAGCATGTTGAGGATGTGAAGATGAGGGCTCCACTCGAGTGGAGCATAGTTCTTCTCGATCCGCCATAAGGGGTTCCTCAATGGGGCGGATATAACCCACACCCATTCTTCCTATGGCATCCTGAGGTATTTCAACATCTGCATCACAAGCATCAACACGCCCCCCTTGGGGACCATCATATTCTTCAAAGGTCACACTACAAGATTCTATGACGGCTCCGGAGAGCTTGTCATAGATTCTATAAGTGTGAGATTCGAGACCATAGCCAACAAAAATACCCTCTAAAGCTTTAGGTTCGAATTTAGACAAACGAACACCTTTAATGAGATAGAAACACTTACACCCGAACACCCGGAAATAAGATATGTTGGGCTTGTTACCGGTAAGTATCTCATATGGAGTCTTGTTGATTTTCTTGCGGAGGTAGAGCCGGTTTGAAGCATGGCAAGCGGTGGAGACGGCTTCGGCCCAGAAGTTGTATGGAGATTTAAACTCCGCCAACATGGTCCTTGCCATTTCAATGAGAGTCCGGTTCTTCCTTTCGGCCACACCATTTTGTTGAGGGGTGTATGCGGCGGAATATTGATGCTTAATCCCCTCATCACTAAGAAAGTCATTCAAGGTGTAGTTCTTGAACTCGGTGCCGTTGTCACTTCTTATAATCAACACGGGAACATTGTGTTGCCGTTGAACCAAGTTGATGAAGTCGATAAAGGTCCTCTGAGTTTCACTCTTCAACTTAAAGAAATAAACCCAAGAGTATCTTGAAAAGTCGTCAACAATCACCAAACAATATTTCTTCCCACCAAGACTTGCATGAGATGGAGGACCAAATAGGTCCACATGTAGGAGTTCCAAGACCTTGTTAGACTTGATTTGGTTCGTGGGCTTATGAGGAGCGTCATGCATCTTCCCTAGAACACATGCCCTGCAAACACGATCTTTGGCAAAGGAAACATTTTCTTTTAGTCCAACAATATGGCCCTCTTTATGGAGACTTTGCAAAGTTCTCATATTGACATGGGATAGTCGGCGGTGCCATAACCAACCCACATCAGCCTTTCCATATAAGCACATCGGACCTGCAGTGGCTTGCCCCGAAAAGTCCACCACATACAAGTAATTTTCGACGTACCCAATGAAAGCGACCTTGAGAGACTTGCTCCACATGAGGACCACAATATCATTATCAATAAAGACGGCAAAGCCCATCTTTCCAAGAGCACGGACAAAAAGTAAATTGTATCCAAGGGTTTCAACAAGCATGACGTTCACGAGTGTAATGTCGTGAGCCACCACAACCTTGCCGAAACCCATTACCGTAGATTTTGACTTGTCGGCATATGTGACGGTGATTTGATCTTCATTTGACACCAAGTCCTTGACAATAGACGAGCTTCCGGTCATATGACAAGTGCAACCACTATCAAGTACCCATTTTGAACCTCCGGAAGCATAGGTCTACAAAAGATCAAGCTAGTTTTTAGGTACCCATTTTTCAATGGGTCCTCTTTTGTTAGCAACAAGGGTCTTGGGAACCCAAATAGACCAAGCAATATAACCATCATAAGGACCAACATATTGCGCATACACATCACCATAGTAGTCACGCATTAAAACATAGTGAGGGTTAGCACTTCCCGCGAAATCGTCATGAGACATAGTTTTGCCAATTGTGGTCTTACTTCCCACAATGGTCTTGTTGGTCTCTTGTGCCGGCTTGTCCTTCTTCTTCTTGTTGTTCTTCTTCTTTGCTTTGGAGACAAAACCAATGCCCCCTTTATCACCACTACGCCTTTGCTTGCTCAAAAGATCATCAATAGACTTGTTACCTTGTGGAAATTTAGTCTTTGCAAGCACCCCCTTCAACCTAGCATTCTCTTCAAGGATAGTCGTGCTACTCGATGGAATGAAGTTACTAGGTGAAGGAATATTGGCCAATTGAGTTTGAAGCGTTTCATGGGACTTTGTGAGAGACAAGAGTTCACTTTCCAAGGCTTTGTGGGCCTTGTTAAGCAAGCTAAAGTCCTCGGCAAGTTTTTCATGAACCACACCAAACTCAATCTTGTCCTTTTTAGCTCTTTTGTATTTAGCAATAGCATGATCACGCTCTTTAATGAGTTTGTTAACAATGATGTCATTGGACACATCAAGCCCTTCAAGTTTCGACTCAAGGGACAATCTAGTCTCTTGTTCTTCTTCTAAAGCATTGCTTAAAGCCTCTAGTTCAATCATATGTTCATGCCCAAGTTTACATCTAACATCTAGAAGTTCTTGAGTGTGGGAGAGTTGATCTAAGATGTTCCCAAAATGTAGTTTAGCATTACCTTCTAGGTTAGTCATAAACTCATCAAAAGCAATTAGTTCCTTTTTAACATCAAGAGACATTTCATCATTAATGTCATCATTATCTAATTGAGTAGAGTGGGATGATGAGGATACCTCCGTTCCTCTTGCCATAAGACAAGTGACGTCCTTGGAGGAAGAGTTCTCATTTGGAGAGTCGAAGAGTGAGAGTGTCGGAGTAGAGGTGGTGGCTAGAGCCGCCATACCATGTGAGGTTTCTTCTTCTTCCTCCTCTTCATCATCTTCATTATCGGAAGAGTATTCTTCATGAGTGATCAAGACAATTTCTCCCGGTTTCTTGTTGATGGGGTTCCTTTTGATGAAAGGTTTCTTGTAGGGTGCCTTAAGAGTCTTCTTCAACACAAGCTTCCCACCATTATCTTCTCTCTTCTCATAGGGGCAACTTGCCACAAAGTGGTAGCGGTCACCACAGTTGAAGCAAGTTCTCAACCTAGTGGTATTCTCTCTTTTCCCTTTTGGATTGCTTCTTCGTTGCATTTCCATCTTGGCCTTGGCAGGATTCTTCCAAAAGTTCTTTGCATAGAAAGCCATATATTGACTATGAGCCATCTTGACATCATCGGGATGGTCCAAGGAGAGGCTTTCATCACTATCATCTTCATCTTCAAGGTCCACAGCTTTGGCCTTTAAAGCAACATTGACCACATTGCTCATACCGAGGGCACGAGCACGGGCATCTTTGGCGTTCTTTGCTGCGACCTTGAAAGCGGCCATCTCTTGCATAACTTCGTTTGAGGTCATGAGATGGTAGTTGTGTCTTCCTTGTAAGCTCTTCAAGTCGGTGGGCTCAAAAGGCATGAGTGCACTCACATATTTCCTTTTTATCCATGCATCATCCACATGTGAAGCACCCACATTTCTAAAGGCGGTGGCAGTGGTCTTGAGCCTTCGATACATGTCTTCGTGATTTTCACCTTCTTTCATGTAGAAACCTTCGGCTTCATTGCTTAGAGCATCATATCTGTTTCTCCTCATACTCTCATTTCCAACAAACAACACAGTGAGAGCATCCCAAGCTTCCTTGGCAATGCTAAAGTGCTCAATGTGTGGATAATCTTTTGTTCCTAATCCTTGTTGAATCATATGCAAAGCAGTGGCATTGAGTTGACTATTGACAACCTCTCTTCTTGTCAAGTTGTTTGGATCCCCAATAAAGAGTCCATGCTCGATGATGTTCCACAGTTCAATGCAAGAGCTGCGCATATGAGTTCTCATTAGTGATTGCCATTGAGCAAAAGTAGCAGACTCTTCTAGCTTAGGTGGGTCACCTCTATTGTACACATGAGGGTGAGGGATGGGAGGATCGGGAGAGTACCAAGAATCACGGTGCTCGCCCTTCCCCCCATCAAGTCGTGTGGAGGAATTAATAGTGTCTAGTTTATCCCCTACCACCATACCTTCGAGGGATACCGGAGTATTCCCTATAGGTGTGGATGGTATTTCCTCTTGAGGGGATGGGGGTGATGAGCCATCTTTGTCTTTAAGAAGTTGCTCAAGCATCTTCTTGACTTCGTTGACCAAGGAAGAGCTCAATCTTGTTTCCAAGTTTCTGAGATCTTCCATGGTCACCGGAGTTGACTCACTACCACCTTCCCCTTCTTGGCTACCCATATTCTCTTAGGCGGTAAAGCCCGAATAAAGAGCCGAGGCTCTGATACCAATTGAAAGGATCGTATGGGCACCTAGAGGGGGGGGGGGTGAATAGGTGCTACTTCAAATTTTCTTCTTTTTCAAATTAAGGTTTGACAATAAGGTAAATTCTCTAGATAATGCAACTACGGTGAATTTACCTATATGGCAAAATGCAAGAGCTACCACAACACAAAGTAGTAACAAGAAAGTAAGGTGCGGTAAAGGATAGAGGTAACCGAAAAGTGGACGCGGAGACACAAGGATTTGTTTCCCGTAGTTCCTTCCTTTTGAGGGGAAGTACGTCTACGTTTGGAGAGGGGGTGGTTTCAAACCACCAACGCCACGAGAGGCCTCCCTTGTTCTCCGATGAATCTCACCCCAATGGGATCGATTCACCTTCCACTATATCGGCAACCTTCAAGGTGGTAGCCGGCACCGTTACAAGTTTGGGGCACACATCCACAACTTAATCGGAGGCTCCCAAAAACAAGCAAGCTGTCAAAGCAATCAAAGACAAGCTTGTAAGAACAAAAACGAGAGCTAGGGTTTCCAACAAAACACTAGAGCAAAGGGGCCCTCAATGAAATGAGGGGGAAGTGAAGATCTCTTTTGGTGAAGTAGTAGATCGGGGACTCCTCCTTCGATTCCCCAGAGATCAAGGCCTTTGGGTGGTTGGATGATGCGATCTTGAGAAATTTAGTGGCTCCACTTGACTCCAATGGTGGACAAGACTTTAATGAGCTGAGCACCTTGTCCAAAGGTAGGTGGAGGGGTATTTATACCCCTCCACAAAATCTGACCGTTGCAGCATTTACTGAAGCGGTAGTACCGGAGATACAAGCGGTACTACCGGAGAAATCCGGTACTACCGGACATAGGTACCGGAACACCCTTTTTGAACAACGCAGATCCATAAGAAACTCTCTGTCACGCCCGGTAGCAAAACCCGGTACTACCGCATTTTGCTACCGGCGTAGACAGAAGCTTTTTCCAACGAGCAAAAACTCTCTGTCACGCCCGGTAGCAAAACCCGGTACTACCGCATTTTACTACCGGCGCAGACAGAAGCTTTTTGCAACAAGCAAAAACTCTCTGTCACGCCCGGTAGCAAAACCCGGTACTACCGCATTTTGCTACCGGCGCAGACAGAAGCTTTTTGCAACAAGCAAAAACTCTCTGTCACGCCCGGTAGCAAAACCCGGTACTACCGCATTTTGCTACCGGCGTAGACAGAAGCTTTTTGCAACGTTCAAAAAGCCTCTGTCCCGAGCAGTACTAAAATGTGGTACTGCCGCATTTTAGTACCGGAGCAGGCAGAAGCTTTTGACAAGCTGTAAAAAAGCTTCTGTCGCGCTAGGTACTAAAATGCGGTACTACCGCTTTTTAGTACCTGGCCCGGCAGAGACTTTTTGACAGTTAGTCATTTGCTTCTATCTGGTCCGGTAGCAAAAAGCGGTACTACCGCTTTTTGGTACCGCGCCAGGCAGACAGTTTCTGAAAGTATGCAAACCTTTTTAAAGAACCTGCGATACACTTAGCAAACTATTAGTCCGATATGTGTGTTGTTATCAAACACCAAAATCACTAGGGATAGCAAATGCTCTTTCACCAACGCATCTCCATCAACCACCGATGTTTCCCTCATCCATGAGTGAGCAATCCCCCACTGTAGGCTTGGGGGTGGTAGGGATTGGATGATTTCTATCATGTAATCGAATAAGATCTGTTAGGGCATAGTGCCTACTATCTATATTACTGTATTTGACTTTGTTGCAACTTGTTATGCTTAATGCTTGTCACTAGGTCTCGAGTGCCATGATCTCAGATCTGAACTTATTATTGAATCATTATGATAGTATTGTTTGTGATCTTATGTACAAGTTGTGTACACATATCATTGTCCAGATCTAAAGGCCCCAAAGTGACAATAATTGGGACAACCGGAGGGGATGGCTGTGGTGTGAGGATCACATGTGTTCATGGAGTGTTAATGCTTTGCTCCGGTGCTCTATTTAAAGGAGCACCTTAATTGCCAGTAGTTCCATAGAGGCCCCGCTGCCACGGGCTGGCTGGACAGAAGATGTTATGCAAGTTCTCATTGCGAGCATGTATGACTATATTTGGAGCACATGCCTAGGATTGTTTAGTACTTGGATGCTTGTTATTATTTATCTGCAATGCCCTAGATCTTGAAGTTACATGTTTAGACTCGTCCATGCAACTCTCGTCCATCCATCCCTATGCCTACCGCACTCAAATCCCACTGTTACCGTTACTGTTACTATTGCTCCTGTTTCACTGTTGCTATTGCTTTGCTGTTGCTACTACCAAATTGTTGCCACTGATAAACTTCTGTGAGCAAGAACTATTTCTAGGTGCAGCTGAACTGACAACTCAGTTGTTAAGGCTTGCAAGTATTCTTTGGCTCCCCTTGTGTCGAATCAATAAATTGGGTAATACTACCCACGAAGACTGTTGCGATCCCCTACACTTATGGGTCATGAGTGTGAGTTTCCAACTATCTAGAAAAAGGACATTCCCAATTTCTCGAGTGATGACGAGATTGTTCTTTACGTAAAGAAAGCCCGAAGAATATGGATCTGAATGCCACTAGCCAAGCTTCCTGAAATATTAAGAGGACCAACATGTTTTACTTACGATTCCCATGTTTGATGCTATGAGTTTTCAAACTTCATCCTAACAAACTCTATCCGCTTGAATGACTTTATGTCGATTTATGGAAATTAGGTCAAATATGAACTAAAGTAAATTGTAGGTTGCTTTGAAAGATTTGTGAATTTTTTTGGAGGTAACCATCGGAGGTCATTTAATATATCACATACCACCACCAAGAATTTTGACAACAGGTTCAACTTCTTACTAAGATTTTGCATCTTGACAATTTAACAAAATTAGGTCAAAGTTGAACTACAAGTAAGCGTGATGGATTGCTCTCGAGTTAAATGTCATTTCATGGGTAGATGAGTGCATCTTCTCGCACTAAACAACACCGTCGGTGTGAGTTTCCAACTATAAGTAAATAACATTCTAAATTTCCATAGTGATGACGAGATTGTTCCTTTTCGAAAAGAAATTCTGAATAATACGGATCTAAATGCCACGAGCCAATCTTTTAGACATATATAGTGGACCGGCATGTTGTACTTACGATTCCCATGTTTTATGAGTTTTCAAACTTCGTCCTAGCTAACTCTATCCATTTGAATGAATTTATTTCGATTTATCGAAATTAGGTCAAATTTCAACTACAAGTAAATTCTAGATTGCGTTGAAAGTTTTATGAATATTTTTGGGAGGTAACCATCGGGGGGTCATTTAATATATCACAAACCACACCATCAAGGATTTGATAACATGTTTGACTTCTTGCTAATATTATTCATATTGATAACTTAACGAAATTAGGTCAAACTTGAGAAACAAGTAAGCGCGATAGATTGCTCTTGAATTAATTGTCTTTTTCGAAGGTAGATGGGTGCATAATTTCTGGACATAGCGGACCATGCATGTTTTATTTGCGATTCCTATGTTCTATGAGTTTTCAAGGTTCGTAGTTAAATTAACCCACTTAAATTACACTACCCCCTCTGATTCAAATTAATGTTTGCCAAATTGCGAATAAGGTCAACATTTGCCACAAGGTAGGACCCACATAGCTTGGTCATATTGCTCCATACAATAGAGAGGAGAGAGGGGAAATGATTTTTCTATTCTAATGGGCAATCCACAAGCTTGAGGTATAACTTTACTTTCTCCAAATGTACTACTATGTGACTTAAGGTGTAATTTTTTTACACATTGCGGATGCCCTAAGGAAAAAAAGCAAATAATGGGCCCACTTGGCAGTGAAAACTCCTATGCAGAAGTTAGCCTCTTCAGTGTAGTGGGTCCCACGAATCATCTCGTTTAGACACTGTCTAAATGGTGGATCTTTTACTCGTAATTGGACATATTCTCACCTCTGTCTACGCGTTGTACATGCAGCGAGAATAAAATGTATGCAGGGAAAGAGGGCAGCAGTGAAGAGATAAGAGGCGTTGAAGGCGGTTCGAGGTCAGAGCATTTATGATTGGTTCCTGACACGAGGTACTCCTGTCGCCTTATAGTGTACACTCTACTAGTATTATGTAGTAAATTTCAGGACCTATGCATGCAAAAAGTGTGTTTTCTCTCTCCTTCGCTGCCTCTCGTCTTTCCCCACCCCTCTCCCCTCGCGCACCGGCCTGGCTGATCTCTCCCTCGTCCACAGGGTGGCGTGGCGCATGTGTGCCTTAGTACGGCGGCTCTGTTTTTTTAGAGGGTGAGGCTCTGTTTCTCTGGTGTGTTAGGAAGCCTCATTGGTGTGGAGTAGGTAGGGTGTCAAGTGGGATCCCACAAAAATCCCACTTTTAGTTTATTTTCCAAAATCTAGTGTAAATTTTTTCTCAAAATTTGAACTAGATTTTGGCAAATGAACTAGAAGTGGTATTTTGGTGGGATCCCACTTGACACCCTAGGAGTAGTACATAGGAAGGAAACTACTTTGCTCCTCGGCGACAAAAAGATCCAAACTTTTTAGGTTTTGAAATTTTCACTTGCTTCCCATACATCAGGAGGGAAAGGTTATTCAATAAGGCCGGCCATGCATAGTAGTACTTCTTATCTTATCTTTTTTGTCAAAAAAAACTATATAGTGTACAGATAACTTTGAACATGGACCGTTGGATCAAGACTGGCAAATCCAAACATTGCTAACTATTGGATCTTCTTTTCCATTCTTAGCATCTAGAAGATTCTATTGATAGTATTTATCACAATGAACGCTAGTATGCACAAACCTCAAAGCACACTTAAGGGCATAGTTTTAGGGACCTTGTGCTAAATGCATGGACTTGGATGTAATTTTCATTTTTTATGAGGTCCTCGATGTAACTTGTACTTCCACCGACCATGTTAACTGAAGCACCTCGCTCCTATGGGACCTACCACAGTTAGAAGAAAATACAACTGCCCCAATTATCACACGAAGTGGACCACAGTTTCTTATAGTTCTGTTTTCAAGCTTCCTGGCTAACTTCGCACACCTCACTGACTTCTTGCCGATTTAACTGAATTATTAGGTCAAACTTGATCTACAAGTAAGTGTAGTACATTGCTCTTGAATTAGATGTCCTTTTTGAGGTAAATGGGTGCATCTTATCGCGGTAAACAACACCGTTGGTGTGAGTTTCTATCTATCAAGAAAAGAACATTCTCAATCTCTCGAGTGATGACGAGATTGTTCTTTTACGTAAATAAATCCCGAAGAATATGGATCTGAATGCCACAAGCCAAGCTCCCTAAAATATTAAGTGAACCAACATGTTTTACTTACGATTCCCATGTTTAATGCTATGAGTTTTCAAACTTCGTCATAGCAAACTCTGCCCGCTTGAATAGCTTTATGCCGAAATTTCGAAATTAGGTCAAATTTTAACTAAAAGTAATTGTAGGTTGCTTCGAAAGATTTTTTCATTTTTTTGGAGATAACCATCGGGAGGTCATTTAATATATTAGAGACCACCACCGAGAATTTTGACAAGAGGTTCAACTTCTTACTAAGATTTTGCATCTTGACAATTTAACGAAATTAGGTCATACTTGAGCTACAAGTAAGCGTGATGGATTCCTCTAGAATTAAACGTCATTTCATGGGTAGATGAGTGCATCTTCTTGCGGTAAACAACACCGTCGGTGTGAGTTTCCAACTATCAGGAAATAACATTCTAAATTTTCATAGTGATCATTGATATTGTTTCTTCTCTAAACTTGTGTGATTTGGATACAACTAACACGGATTGACGCTGTTTTCAGCAGAATTACCTTGGTGTCTTGTTTTTGTGCAGAAAATCAACTATCAGGAAAAATCCCGGAAAATATGCCAAAAATTATATTTCGCCAGAAGATCCACGGAGCCAGAAGAAGAGACAGAGGGAAGGCCTGAGGGGCCCACACCCACCCCAGGCGCGGGCCCACATAACCCCGCGCCTGGAGGGAGTGCAGCCTCCCCAGGCACCTCCTCGGCCTCCCTCTGCGCCTATAAGTTGCCTTTCGACCTAAAAACCGAGGGGGGGGTCGATAGTTTTCTAGAAAGAGTTCCGCTCCGCCGCCGCCACCAGAAACCAAGATTCGGATCCAGAAACTCCGTTCTGGCACCCTGCCGGGACGAGGAATTTGGAGTGGATCATCGTCATCACCAACGCATATCCATCAACTATAAGTAAATAACGTTCTAAATTTCCATAGTGATGATGAGATTGTTCCTTTTCGAAAAGAAAGTCTGAAGAATACAGATCTAAATGCCACGAGCCAATCTTTTAGACATAATAGTGGACCGGCATGTTGTACTTACGATTCCCATGTTTTATGAGTTTTCAAACTTCTTCCTAGCTAACTCTATCCATTTGAATGACTTTATTTCAATTTATCAAAATTAGGTCAAATTTCAACTACAAGTAAATTCTAGATTGCGTTGAAACTTTTACGAATATTTTTGGGAGGTAACCAATGGGGGTCATTTAATATATCACAAACCACACAGTCGAGGGTTTTGACAACAGGTTCGACTTCTTTCTAAGATCATTCATCTTGACAACTTAACAAAATTAGGAGAACTTGAGAAACAAGTAAGCGCGACAGATTGCTCTTGAATTAATTTTTTTTTTCAAAGGTAGATGGGTGCATAATTTTTGGACATAGCGGACCATGCATGTTTTATTTGCGATTCCTATGTTCTATGAGTTTTCAAGGTTTGTAGTTAAATTAACCCACTCAAATTACACTAATCCCTCCGATTCAAATTAATGTTTGCCAAATTGCGCATATGGTCAACATTTGCCACAACGTAGGACTGTAACACCCCCGGCCACTCCGGACCGACGACTGTCACTTCTGGCAGCTCAATAGGATCTCTAGACTTACCCCACAGACCAACACTAGTCTTTTCTGCGCACTTTGTCCTCACTCGTGCGCACCCGGTACCCACTTCCCGGTCGGTCACCCATCCTAGAATTGCTCTAGGTCAAGCATGCTTAACCTTAGAGTTCTTTTCGAATGATCTTCCGAAAAAAAAGTTGCAACTTGTTGGTATGGGTTTCCTATCAATCCTATTGAGCCATGCGCCAGGGTCTCACATACACCCACCCTTAGAAGATCGACGTCCTCGTCGATCAACCACAAGCCAGGAACGTCCCCTCTTAGCACACGTCTGTGCGTCCAGTGCCGGAACATGTGCCATGCCGTGTCCACTCCGGTCCACACGCGCCATGCGCCATATGTCCTCCATTGACCCGCACACGCCCATGTAACCGTGAGGGTTGGCTCTGATACCACTTGTAAAACCCCCGGTCACTCCGGACCGACGGCTGTCACTTCTGGCAGCTCAATAGGATCTCTAGACTTACCCCACAGACCAACACTAGTCTTTTCTGCGCACTTTGTTCTCACTCGTGCGCACCCGGTACCCACTTCCCGGTCGGTCACCCATCCTAGAATTGCTCTAGGCCAAGCACGCTTAACCTTAGAGTTCTTTTCGAATGAGCTTCCGGAAGAAGTTACAACTTGTTGGTATGGGTTTCCTATCAATCCTATTGAGCCACGCGCCAGGGTCTCACAAGGACCCACATAGCTTGGTCATATTGCTCCATGCAATAGAGAGGAGAGAGGAGAAATAATTTTTCTATTCTCTATGGGCAATCCACAAGCTTGAGGTATAACTTTACTTTCTCCACATTGTACTACTATGTGACTTAAGGTATAATTTTTTACACATTGTGGATGTCCTAAGGAAAAAAACAAATAATGGGCCCACTTGGCAGTGTAAAACTCCTATGCAGCGGATAGCCTCTTCAGTTTAGTGGGTCACACGAATCATCTCATTTAGACAGTGTCTAAATGGTGGAGCTTTTACTCGTAATTGGACATATTCTCACCTCTGTCCACGCGCTATACATGCAGAGAGAATAAAATGTAGGTAGGAGAAGAGGGCAGTAGTGAAGAGAGAAGAGGAGTTGAAGGCGGTTCGAGGTCAGAGCATTTATGATGGGTTCCTGACACGAGGTACTCCTGTCGCCTTATAGTGTACACTCTACTAGTAGTACGTAGTAAATTTCAGGACCTATACACGCAAAAAGTGTGTTTTCTCTCTCCTTCGATGCCTCTCATCTCTCCTCACCCATCTCCCCTCGTGCACCGGCCTGGCTGATCTCTCCCTCATCCACAGCGTGTCGTTGCGCATGTGTGCCTTGGTACGGCAGCTCTGTTTTTTTAAAGGGCGCGACTCTGTTTCTCTTATGTGTTTGGTAGCCGCATTGGTGTGGAGTAGGTAGGGTGTCAAGTGGGATCCCACAAAAATCCCACTTTTAGTTCATTTGCCAAAATCTAGTGTAAAATTTTGCTCAAAATTTGAACTAGATTTTGGAAAATGAACTAGAAGTGGGATTTTGGTGGGATCCCACTTGACATCCTAGGAGTAGTATGTAGGAAGGAACCCACTTTGGTCCTTGGCGGAAAAAATATTCAAACTTTTAAGGTTTTAAAATTTTCACTTGCTTCCCAAACATCGGGAGGGAAAGGTTATTCAATAAGGCCGGCCATGCGTAGTAGTACTTCTTATCTTATCTTTTTTGCCAAAAAAACTATATTGTGTAGAGATAACTTTGAACATGGACCATTGGATCAAGACTGGCAAATCCAAACATTGCTAACAGTTGGATTTCTTTTCTATTCTTAGCATCTAGAAGATTCTATTGATAGTCTTTATCACAATGAACTCTAGTTTGTAGAAACCTCAAAACACACTTCAGTGCATAGTTTCAGGAACCTTGTGCTAACTACATGGACTTGGATGTCATTTTCATTTTTTATGAGGTCCTCGATGTAACTCGTACTTCCAACGATCGTGTTAACCGAAGCACCTCGCTCCTACGGGACCTAGCACAGTTAGAAGAAAATGCAACCGCCCAAATTATCACACGAAGTGGACCACGGTTTCTTATAGTTCTGTTTTTCAAGCTTCCTAGCTAACTTAGCACACGTCACTGACTTCTTGCCGATTTAACGGAATTATTAGGTAAAACTTGATCTACAAGTAAGCACAGTACATTGCTCTTGAATTAGATGTTTTTTTGACGTAGATGGGTGCATATTGTCGCGGTAAACAACATCGTCGCTGTGAGTTTCCAACTATCTAGAAAAGAACATTCTCAATTTCTGGAGTGATGACGAGATTGTTCTTTTACGTAAAAAAAGCCCGAATAATATGGATCTGAATGCCACAAGCCAAACTTCCTAAATTATTAAGTGACCAACATGTTTTACTTACGATTCCCATGTTTAATGCTATGAGTTTTCAAACTTCTTCATAGCAAACTTTGCCCGCTTGAATGACTTTATGCCGATTTATCGAAATTAGGTCAAATTTGAACTAAAAGTAAATTGTAGGTTTCTTCGAAAGATTTGTGAATTTTTTTTGGAGGTAACCATCGGGAGGTCATTTAATATATCAGAGACCACCACCGAGAATTTTTAAAATAGGTTCAACTTCTTACTAAGATTTTGCATCTTGACAATTTAACGAAATTAGGTCAAACTTGAGCTACAAGTAAGCGTGATGGATTGCTCTAGAATTCAATTTCATTTCATGGGTAGATGAGTGCATCTTCTCGCGGTAAACAACACTGTCGGTGTGATTTTCCAACTATCAGGAAATAACATTCTAAATTTCCACAGGGATGATGAGATTGTTCCTTTTCGAAAAGAAAGTCTGAAGAATATGGATCTGAATGCCACAAGCCAATCTTTCAGACATATATAGTGGACCGGCATGTTGTACTTATGATTTCCATGTTTTATGAGTTTTCAAACTCCGTCCTAGCTAACTCTGTCCACTTGATTGACTTTATGTCAATTTATCGAAATTGGTCAAATTTCAACTGCAAGTAAATTCTAGATTGTGTTGAAAGTTTTACGAATATTTTTGGGAGGTAACCATTAGGGGGTCATTTAATATATCACAAAACACACCATCGAGGGATTTGACAAGAGGTTCAACTTCTTGCTAAGATTATTCATCTTGACAACTTAACGAAATTAGGTCAAACTTGAGAAACAAATAAGAGTGATAGATTTCTCTTGAATTAATTGTCTTTTTCGAAGGTAGACGGGTGCATATTTTCCGGACATAGAGAACCATGCATGTTTCATTTGTGATTCCTATGTTCTATGAGTTTTCAATGTTCGTAGTTAAATTAACCCACTTAAATTACACTAATTCCTCCGATTCAAATTAATGTTTGCCAAATTGCGGATAAGGTCAACATTTGCCACAAGGTAGGACCCACATAGCTTGGTCATATTGCTCCATGCAATAGAGAGGAGATAGGGGAAATGATTTTTCTATTCTCTATGGGAAACCCACAAGCTTGAGGTATAACTTTACTATCTCCACAATGTACTACTATGTGACTTAAGGTGTACTTTTTTTATACATTGCGGATGCCCTAAGGACATCCAAGTGACGTTGCAAGAGTTGATCGCCGAGAAGGAGGTGTCCTCAGACAAGAGGGAAGAGAGGAAACACAAGTAAAGGGAAGATGTGGTGAAGAACTACTATGAGATTCAAAATAAGCGTCTCAAGATAGAAGATATCAACGCCCGGGCTAGAGATAAGAAGGTATAGCTCAAGCAACTCCCCAAAGAAAATAGGATCATGACTGCGGATCTCACCGACATGGACCAAATTCAAAGGGTTGGTTCAAGAGGAAGAGGAAGTTGATCTATGAGCGAGATGTATAGATGACTCGCTCTTATTCATGTTTATGTGCATGTATGAACCATGGATACGCAGGGGACATAGGCGCTGAACAGTATCATCTCTGTTTGTGTGAATTGTAGGGTTCATAGCATGGAAAACAAAAAATTCTATCGCATGAACACACAAAACGAAGATCTAAACTACGATATTCGTGCAACGAGTTTGTAGAGAACTAACTCTAGTAGATCCAAATCGTTTAACGAGATTCAGATCTCGTGGTTGATGTAGTCAATCACTTGCTGATCTCAAGATTGCGTAGACGATCCTTCCAGCGCCTCATTCCGGCAACGCTTCCGTAGACGGTCACACGTACGATAGTCGATGAAGACCTTCCTCTCCCTTGATCCAGCAGAAAGCGGAGGTAGTATATCTCCTCAAAATCCCAACAACACGACGGTGTGGTGGTGGTGGTGGAGGAGGAGAGATTTCTGTAGGGCTTCGCCTAAGATGGAGCAGGACTGTGGATGAGAGAAAGAGGGGTGCGACGGCTAGGGTTTATACGTCAGGGCTTGAGGTGCCAACTCGGCTAGCAAGGGGAGAGTCTGATGACCCACAAGTATAGGGGTGTATCGCAGTACTTTTGATAAATAGGAGTGTCGATCCCCAACGAGGAGCAGAAGGTGCTAAACAGTGGTATGGAGCAGGAAATCCCTGTGAATACTTAGTAAACGGATTTTTAGTGGTTTTCTAACAAGGCAACAAAACAAAGAGAAAGT
Organism: Avena sativa; assembly: GCA_916181665.1. Taxonomy (NCBI): domain Eukaryota; kingdom Viridiplantae; phylum Streptophyta; class Magnoliopsida; order Poales; family Poaceae; genus Avena; species Avena sativa. The sequence goes on from OV702283.1 coordinate 314,353,341, forward strand.
AACAGAAGTAACAAACAAACGAAGCAAGTGGCCCAATCCTTTCTTAGCAAAGGACAAGCCGGTGGAAATACTTATAAGGACCAAACGTTCTCGAAGACACATGGGAATTCTGTCAAGTGCTTTCGCTTCAAATAACTGAGTACTCTTCTCTGGTTTTGTAAGTGTTGTGTGGGTGAACCTGTGCTAACATACCACCCTTCCTAGGACTAATACATACTTGTGATTAAACCCCCCTACAAACATCCTTAACTACAAGAAAGTAATTAAGATATAAATCTAACCACAGCCTTAAACTCTGAGATCCTACGCTCCCTTGTGCAAAGGTGTCCTAACGGGGGTTCAGGTTTCTGTCACTCCGGCAACCCCACGATTAGTAGCCAAATACACAATGCATTCCCCTAGGCCCATAAATGGTGAAGTGTCATGTAGTCGACGTTCATATGACACCACTAGAAGAATAGCACCACAACTTAAATACTAAACCATTGAATAATAACTCATCACAGATTCACTACTAACAACATGACTTCTCCCATGTCCTCAAGAACTAAACAAACTACTCACGAGACATCATATGGATCAAGATCAAAGATGATATGATAATGGATAACAATCTAAACATAAACAATAATCCAATGGTTCCACTCACAAGCATCAACTACAATAGTAATCAACACCAAGAAGGTTTCCCCTAATGAACTAAAGCAATATCCAACACAATTGTTACGGCGGGACGGAGTGGTGATGATGGTGGTGTTGGAGATGATGGTGTGGATGATGATGATCCCGATGAAGCCTAGCTTGATGACGGTGTTGATGGTGACGGTATCCCCTCTCCAGGAAGGAATTCCACCGGCAGAAATCTGTCTGCCGGAGAGATCTTTCTCTCTCGGTGTTTTCCGCCCCCTAGAGGTGGCGGAAATCTATCTGTGGTCGCTCCCTGAGGATTAGGGTTCCGAAGGGAAGATATAGGCGAAGGGGAGGAGTCGGAGGCCGGGCAGGTGGGCCACACCTGCCCTAGGCGCGGGGTCAGGTGGGCCCGCGCCTAGGGGGTGTGGGCCCCCTGAGGCCCATCTCCGTCCCTCCTTCTGGCTTCCTTCGTCTTCTGGTAAAATAATATGTTTCCATATTTTCTGGTATTTTCTGATCTTCGCGAAATTGCACTGAAACGCCTTCTTTTCCATCAGAATCTAGACTCCGGCAGTCCATCCTCCAGGAATCATCCAACATGCATAAACAGATGAAAAGCCATAAGTAATACCTCATAATAAGACAAATATCAATGAATAGAGGTAATTTATGATATAGAAAGGTGATGCAAATTGGGCGTATCAACTCCCCCAAGCTTAGACTTTGCTTGTCCCCAAGCGAATACTGAGCTCAGTAAACATGTCCACATGTTTATGGAGTGAAGTGTCGATAAAAGAATACGAACAAGAAGCATCACACTAACCATTGCACAACTCATAGAAGAAAGCAATTCACCATTATATAACTTAGCTTGCAACCAAGTATAGCAGTCACAATAGAGATGCATAAAGATAAATCATAATTGGAATTGGCAAACTTGTTCTTGGTCAGAGAACACCTGGCAAACAGTTTCACAAAAGCTTTTTGTAGAAGTTTCAAAATAGGAGCACTCTTTGCTCAAAAAGGTTTTTCACGAGTGAAGGCTTTCAAAGTAATACTCAATAGATAAGAGTTTTGTGCAAACAAGGAAGATAAAGAACATGATTGAGTAAATCACCATATGAATGCTTGAAACACAACAACTCAAAAGCTTGTTGGGATAGAGAGGAAGTAGGTTTACTGACTCAACTGGTAACTAGGAGAAAGGTCCCTTCTTAGAGGGTAGCAGGGATTACAAGTCATAAAGAGCTTCCAAAATATTATGGTACTTACTAGCTTTGAGCCCTCATTGCCCCTACCATAAGCATCTTGAGATGATTAAGGTTAAAGTGAACAAAGATGGAGTATATGCTTGACGAAATATAAGTTGGCAATCTCATGTCCCTTAAATATGAGGGCCACTCCTCATGCATACTCAACTTTGGGTCCAGGTAAGTTCTTGTCATTGTAAGTATTTGCATATCATTGAGAACCGCCAACCGGGTACCCCTTGCACATGGTATAGGAGTTTTTCCATAACCAAAATGACAAAGCAAGCAGACAAAGATCATCTCAGCGATCTCTTTATTTACTATGTGTATAGCTTTTTATTGAGAATGCTTATAGATGACTCACTATGGTGATGCTGCAAGTTTCCACCATGATTAAGTATGGCTTAGGCTAGCGGCCCAGCCATTTCTCTAACACAGAATACAAACTCCATGGACTTACAAGTTCCCTCTTTATTTCACACCGTTGACATCCATAGACAAAAGAGCACGATATCAACTATGTACAAAGTACAAGTGCAATGTTGAAAACGTTCCCCGTGACAGCACGGTTCTGCTAATTCCAACATATAGATGCAAGCATATACAACTTCGATGTTCACAATGGTTCAAGTGTATGGGCAAGTAAATAAAGTGTGCCATCAAGTTCGTGAGAGCTTTACTGACTAGTTTTCACATAACAAAATACTTTTAATTCGAAAGGTAGATGAAACTTGAAAATATGCTTGGAATAGCAAAAGCTACTAGGTAGATATGGTGTACACAAGTGGCAAAAGCTTTGGGTTCAAAGGATTTTGGAAACATGAAAAGTATGCCTTCTCAAAACAGGTTTTTGGCTAGCAAGGCTGGGTAGCAAGCAAGAGAGTTGAATGAAACAAGCAAACATACAAGTAATAAAGCCAAACATGCAATCTTCCTTGAAGACACAAAATAATCTTAAATAAAGAATACTAAGCTTATGAGCCAACAAGAAAGAAAACAAATGATACCAAATACCTGAAGGTTTTTTTATTTCTTTATTTTTCTTTCAAATTAATGCCACTGACCAGAACTCGGTTTGCCAAAACCAATTTAGATCCACTTGATGATCCAAGAGTGGTGCCAATACTGATCAACAAGATCCATCATATAATAGAGATTTCAAACTAAAAATAAGAAGTGCAAAAAGTAAAAGATGAGACTTCTCATTAATATTCCAATAAAGGCACTCACACCAGGGGATACATAGATAATCAACTAAAGGAGAGATACTTCCACATGCAAACCAAACTATAAGATAACCCCTCTACCATAGATATGAATCCACTAAAAAGGTAAAAGATAATGGTGGTGATACCGCGGCACTCCCCCAAGCTTGGAACAAGCCAAGGGGATGCCAAACCTGATGATGAATTACTCCTTTGGTGGTGGTGGTGTTCTCTTGATAAGCTCTTCAATAAGTTTCTTCAACTCCTCGAACTCAAAAGTAAGAGTACGGATTAGCTCCGAGTTTTTCTCTATCCGGTTCATGATCATGTCAGTCCGATAATCCCAGTTGAAAGGACTATATCTTCCCATGATGTTTTTGGTGTTAATGATAACCCCAACTGTGTTTTTTAATTGTGCGCTTGAGTTTCAGGGGAAACGTTGTTGATGTCTCCTTCTATAGTGGTGGATGCTCTCTTGGGATCTCATGAAGACGGTGACCTTTTAGTCTTCTCCTAGTTTCTCTCCGGTTGTTGTTTTTAGGTCACCGTACTATTAAGAGGGGGTCCATTTTGGAAAGCTGTGGGAAATCACTTGTTCTTGCACAAACCTATATGCACCGCCACAACCATCCCATTATCCCATGAGAGAGCGTTTTCCTGTTCTGTTGGAGCCTTTTGTGTCTCACCAGAACTTCCGGCCTAGGCCAGAAGTTCCGCTCAGATTCTTTTCTGCAGGCTGTTTTACACTTTGTTCCGACGCTAGTTCCGCCCCAAGTTCCGATGGTGAATCAGTAACCTTCTGTATGAAGTGTTCTATTTGCCGGAACTTGGGCCGGAACTTGCATCAGAACTTGTCCTGCCAAAAGATCCTGAGCGGAACTTCCGCCCAGACGCCGGAACTTCCGGCCAGACTCGGTTCGCGACCCAGAAGTTCTGCCCCTTGTTCCGCTCCAAGTTCCGGTGGCGGCTCAGTAACCTTCTGTTTTGAAGCGTTCTATTTGCCGGAACTTGGTCGGAACTAGCATCGGAAGTTCACCGGAACTTCCGGTCTGTTTTGACCGGAACTTCCGGTTGCGCTTCTGGAGCGGGCGTCAACGGTCTGATGACCGTTGGAGCCAGGCTGGGCGGTACTTCCGGCCTCTCACCGGAACTTCCGGTGTGGTCGCGGGGGCTCTAACGGTTCAGCTCGAGGGGGCCTATTTAAGGCACCCCTCTTCTTCCTCCCACTCTCTCTCGAATTTTTCTCTCTCCTCCATTAATGCTTGAGCTTCACCTCACTAGATCTCTCTCTCTAGCCACTCAAATGACTTGATCTTTTGAGAGGTGACCTAGATCTACACTTCCACCAAAGAAGATTTGATTTCCCCCACCCATCCTTTGTGGATCTTGTTGCTCTTGGGTTTCTTGGAACCCTAGACGGTGTAGGGCATCCTCGGAGCTAAGGCTTGCATTGTAAAGCTTCGAGGTGTCGTTGAGGGCCTCCAATTGAGTTGTGGAGCCTCCCCCTCAACCTTGGTGTAAAGGTTTCGGTTGGCGCCTTCAAGGTCACCGGTTAGTGGATTGTGAGGCCTCCTTTGTGGGGGAGATCACCAGAGAAGAAGGTGAGGCCTTTGTGGCGCTCGGGTGACCTTGTGTGGCCCCGACACCTCTCCAACATAGACGTAGCTCCTTGGGAGTGAACTACGGGAATTACATCTCCGTGTCCCCTCTCCGGTTACTTCGTTCCCTTCCTTTACTCCTTGCTATTTACTGTTTTTGTTGTTGGTGTTTGTTTCCTTGAATTTAGGTTGTTCACTTAGTTGCATCTCTAGATAACTTCCTTTCTTGTTGAGCCTAAAAGTGAGAAACAAATTAAAATTGGGTAGACGCCTATTCACCCCCCTCTAGTCGTATAAAGTCGGTACTTTCAATTGGTATCAGAGCCAAGGCTCTTATTTCGGGCTTTACCGCCTAAGAGACTATGGCCGACGAAGGTGGTAGTGAAACCGAAAAATCCAAGAAATTGGCCACTATGGATGACCTCAAGCAATTGGAGTCATCCATGATGTCCAAGTTCGAGGAAATGATGACTCTCTTGCAGTCTCTCAAGCCAAACCCCATGGTTGCTATTGACACACCCCAACCCAACGAGGTTCCTCCCACCGTTACGGTGTCCGCCCCCGGGGTAACTCCCGCAGCTGCCACCACTCACTTGGGACTTGGTTTTGTTGCTCAAACCTCTTCCAAGGTTCCAAGTGAGAACATCGAGGAGCCCGAGAACCCAACTTCCAAAGAGGAAAATGGAGGAAAGGACTACTCGGCGGTACCCCCACCGCCGAAGTACACTCCGGATCCACCCATCCCCATGCCACACATTATACCTCAAGGAGCACCACCCATGCTAGATACTTCTAATTTCGCCAATTGGCAATATCTAATGCGCTCACATATTTCCAGCTCGTCTATTGAGTTAGTGAGGATTGTGGAGGATGGATTCTCTCCATATGACCCAAAGAAGTTGACACGAGGTGAAGTGGTGGACAAGCAACTCAATGCCACAGCTTTGGTAATGATTCAAAAGGTCTTGACTCCAAAGGATTTTGCTCACATTCGCCAATTTGACACCACCAAGGAAGCTTGGGATCAACTCACCGAGCTCTTTGTTGGGAATGCAAGCATCCAAAGGTCCAAGTTTGATGAGATCAACAACGAGTGCGATGGTTTCGCAATGCAAGATGATGAGACCCCCGAAGACATGTATAGGCGCCTTAAGGTCCTTTGTTCCACTATGAGGGACCTTGGGGATCACTATGTTGATGACAAGTTTATGAAGAGGAAGTTCATTCAAGCTCTCATACCATTAGAAGAACAAAAGCTCAACTCTATCAAGGGAAGAACCAACTTTCACCTAATGACCTCCCAAGAAGTCTTGAGTGAAGTAATTGCCATGACTATTGCCAAGAAGAATGCAAAGTCCGCTCGAGCTAGAGCCATTGGGTCAACCAAAGTGAATCTTGCTTTGAAGGCCAAGGCTATTGAAGTTGATGATGATGATACATCAAGTGAGTGGTCTCAAGAGGACCTCAAATGTGCCTTCAACGAACATCTTGCTCTCTCTTCAAGGGCCTTTTGGAACAAGTCCGGATTCAAGTCAAGATCAAGGGACAACTCAAGATTCAACTCACCCAACAAGTCTCCCAAGGCAAGGTCATGCTACAATTGCAACGACAAGAGTCACTTCGTGGCCAAGTGTCCCTTTGAGAACCGTGAAGACAATGGTGGTCGTCTCATTCGCAAGATCAAGTCAAGACCTCCTCATCCCTTGAACAAGAACTACGCCGTCAAGAACGCCACTAACAAGGAACGAGCAATTGTGGTCCATGAAAAATATCTTTCGGGCATGGATGAAGATGATGATGATGAAGTTCATGGTGGAGAGATTGTGGGAGTTGCTGCTATTGCCACTACCTCAACTCCACGTCTATCCCTCTTCGACTCGCCAAATGAAAATGTCATCTTCTCCAACCAAAAGTGCTTCATGGCCAAGGCCACCGAGGTAACACCGAAACCCACTCCTCAACCTATCTCTAGTGAGCCTTCCTCTCTTGATCTTGTTGGTCTAGAGGTGAAGAAAGAGATGATTGACATGTGTGAATTTGTTGCTACCTTAGATGAAGAAACTAAAAACTGCTTTGAGTCCTTACTTGCGCAACTTGACAGTGCTAGAGATGCCTTAGATGAAAAGGAAGAACTTCTTGACTTGATAAGTAAAAATGAAAGAGATGCCGCCGATGAAATTGCCTCTCTCACTCAAAGTCTTGAGGATGAACAAAATATGAGAATTAATTTTGAATAAAATGTGTCTAAGCTTGTAGATGATCATAACAACACTTTGTGCTCTACAATTAAAGAACGTGACCATGCTCTTGCTTTGGTTAAGGTTCTCAAGAAAGAAAATGTTGAGTTTGTGGGTAGTCATGATAGGACTCAAAAGGATCTTGAGAAACTCAAAGAGGAACACAAAGCCTTGGAGAGTAAATTCTCAAATCTTTTTGAAGCCCATGAACAGCTTCAAACTCAATTAACTTGTGATCTCTCTAAGTCTTCCGCTGTGCAAATTATAGACTTGTCTATCTCTCTCAACCCTTGTTGCAAGCATGAGCATCTCATAGAGGAAGTCAAGGTGTTGAAGGATCAACTTGCCAAGACTAAGAAGAAGAAGAATAACAAGAAGAAGAAAAAGAACAAGGGCATGGCCCAAGGGGTACCAAATGGCCTAACACTCTTGCAAAGTGACAACTTTGCCAGAAAGAACAATCCCTCTTATATTATTTGCAAATCTTATGATGGTCATGTATATGCTAGATACGTGGGAACGTCTTACACGCATGATTATCATTGGGCCATTTGGGTGCCAAAGGCTCTTGTCACTAACAAAAGGGGACCCATTGCAAAATGGGTACCTAAAACCAAGGCTTGATTTTCTTGTAGGACTATGCTTACGGTGGATCAAAATGGGTGCTTGATAGTGGTGCCATGAGTCATATGACCGGAATCAAGTCTACCATGACCGAATTGAGGCCCAATATTGCCAACACCATGGTATCCTACGGTGACAAAACAAGCTCTTAGGTTTTGGGTTTTGGCGAAGTGGTGGTAACCCCGGATGTATCCTTGGTTGACGTCATGCTTGTCAAAACTCTTGGTTACAACTTACTCTCAGTTCGTGCTCTTGCTCTTATGGGTCTTTCTTCTTTCTTTAATTCTCATACCGTGGTCCTCGTGTGGAGCAAGTCTCTCAAGGTGGCTTTTGTAGGATATGTAGAACATGACTTGTATGTGGTGGACTTTTCAGGGACCACTACTCCTCATGCTCTATGTCTCTATGCTAAAGCCGACAAGGGCTGGTTGTGGCATCGCCGCCTAGCCCATGTTAACATGAGAACTTTGCAAAGACTTCACTCCGAGGGCCACGTCCTTGGAATTAACGATGTTTCTTTTGCCAAAGATCGTGTTTGCAGGGCTTGTATTGAAGGGAAGATGCATGAAAATCCTCACAAAGCACTCAATCAGATCACTACCGAGAGGTGTTTGGATCTCTTTGGTCCTCCCTCTCATGATAGCCTTGGAGGCAAGAAGTATTGCTTGGTTATTGTGGATGACTTCTCAAGATACACTTGGGTGTTCTTTTTCAAGTACAAGAGTGAGACTCAACAAACCGTCATTGACTTTGCTAATGAGGTTCAACGGAAGCACAATGCAACTATTCTCTCAATTCGAAGTGACAATGGCACCGAGTTCAAAAACTATACCTTGGACGAGTTTCTCAGTGATGAAGGAATCAAGCATCAATACTCCACTCCCTACACCCCTCAACAAAACGGAGTTGCCGAAAGGAAGAATCACACATTGATGGATGCGGCTCAGTCTATGCTAGCTGAGTTCAAGTCTCCATACAACTTTTGGGCCGAGGCCATCTCCACCGCCTGCTATGCAACCAACCGGCTTTATCTCCGCAAGAAAAAGAACAAGACCCCCTATGAACTTCTCACCGGGAAAAGCCTAATGTTAGCTACTTTCGGGTGTTTGGTTGCAAGTGCTACATTCTCAAGAAAGGAGTTCGTTTGTCCAAGTTTGAATCCAAGGCTCAAGAAGGAATTTTTGTTGGCTACTCAAATCAGTCCCATGCTTATAGAGTCTACAACAAAGCCAATGGAAGAGTTGAAGAAACGAGCAACGTGAAGTTTGATGAAAATCATGAGTCTCTTGTTAGGCAAGATGGTGTTTGTGATCCAAGTGATGAAATTCCTCCCAAGGCCATAAGAAGAATGGGTGTGGGCTTCCACCTTCCCATTTAGGATCCCCTTATGGACGAAGGAGAAGGACCAAGCTCTACTCAAGTGGAGCCCTCACTTTCACAAGATCATCTTGCCCCTCAAGGACCTACTTTCTTGGAACAAGCTCCCTCAAGCTCTTCCGAAGCTTTCCATGCTCATGACTCTCCAAGCTCCAAAGAACAAGCTCTTCATCAACAACATCAACCTCCCCACGATGGGGCTCCTCCTCAAGGCACCTCCCACGGACAAGCTCTTCATCAACCTCATCAACCTCCCCAAGATGGGGCTCCTCCTCAAGATCACGGCTCTCCCCAAGGTCAAGATCTTCGAGATCAAGAGCAAGTCAATGATCCTCAAGGATCCTCTCCAAGTGATGACTCCCCCGAAGTGGAAATTGATGAAGATGACCCTCGTGTTCGTGCTTATAGTCAAGGCGGCGACTCAATTGGTGGTAATGACCAAGTGATAGCTCAAGAATCTCGAGTTGAATCACAAGCCCGCCGTCAAGCCTATCGTCTCGCCAAGCTTGTTCGAGATGGCCATATCCTTGATAATATCTATGGAGATTTCAATAAAGGTTCAACTACTAGGAGGCAACTAGCTTCTTTTAGCTCTCACCATGCGTTTATCTCTCTTGTGGAACCACAGAAAGTCTTCGAAGCTCTTGAAGATGATGATTGGCTTGATGCTATGAACGAGGAACTTCACAACTTCAAGAGGAACAATGTTTGGACATTGGTTGAGCGGCCCAAAGACTGTGAAAACGTTATTGGAACCAAGTGGGTCTTCAAGAACAAGTGCGATGCGAATGGAATTGTCATGTGCAACAAGGCAAGGTTAGTTGCCCAAGGATACTCACAAGTTGAGGGCATCGACTACGGTGAGACTTACGCCCCCGTTGCTCGCCTTGAATCCATTTGTATGCTTCTTGCCTTCTCTACCAATCATAACTTTAAGTTTCATCAAATGGATGTTAAGAGTGCTTTTCTTAATGGTCCTTTGAAAGAGTTGGTATACGTTAAGCAACCTCTGGGTTTTGAGGATCCCCTTTTTCCGAACCATGTCTACAAGCTCAATAAGGCACTCTATGGCCTCAAGCAAGCCCCACGTGCGTGGTATGATTGCCTTAGGGAGCTCTTGTTAGACCGTGGCTTCGAAGTGGGCCTCATTGATCCCACTCTTTTTACTAAGAAAGTTGGAGGCCACTTGTTCGTATGCCAAATATATGTTGATGACATTATCTTTGGGTCTATTAACAAAACTTTTAATGAGGATTTTGCCAAGCTCATGACCGATCGCTTCGAGATGTCCATGATGGGGGAGTTGAAGTTTTTCCTTGGGTTTGAAGTCAAGCAATTGAGGAAAGGGACTTTCATCAACCAAGCTAAGTACATCCAAGACATGCTCAAGAAGTTCAAGTTTGATCAAGTCAAAGGTGCCAAGACTCCCATGCCAACTAAGGTTAATCTTGATCTCGATCCCAAGGGTAAGGAGGTGGATCAAAAACTCTATCGATCTATGATTGGTTCTTTGCTCTATCTTTGTGCATCCCGACCAGATATTATGTTGAGTGTGGGTATGTGTGCAAGATTTCAAGCCGCACCAAAGGAAAGTCACATGGTGGCGGTCAAGAGAATCTTTTGATATTTAGTTCATACCCCAAACATTGGTTACACGGACTCGGACTGGGCTGGCGACAAAGTGGGAAGAAAGTCAACCTCCGGAGCTTGTCAGTTTCTCGGAAGATCTTTGGTTTGTTGGTCCTCGAAGAAGCAAAACTGTGTGTATATGTCCACTGCCGAAGCTGAGTACATCTCTGCCGCAAGCTGTTGTGCTCAATTGCTATGGATGAAGCAAACCTTGAAGGATCTTGGACTATCTTTTGACAAGGTGCCTCTTCTTTGTGAAAATGAGAGTGCAATTGCTATTGCTCACAATCCCGTGCAACACAAACGTACCAAGCACATTGAGATTCGTCATCATTTCATTCGGGACCATGTTGCTAGAGGAGACATTTCTTTGGAGTATGTTCCCACCAAGGCAAATCTTGCGGATCTTTTCACGAAGCCTCTTGATGAAGCAAGGTTCCGGGATTTAAGGCATGAGCTAAATATCATTGATTCAAGCAATGTTGCTTGAGTACCTTGCACACCTACCCGCGTCTCAATGTGCATCTTGTTTGGATGTAGGCATTTATTTAGGGAGAGTGTAGTTCCTCTTATGAACAAACGCTATCCCTATTATGCGCACATTAAAGTTTTCATACTCTATAGTCTCTAAAGGAGACCATTTGAGCTTCATGATGAGTGTTGGTAATGAACCCAAGATATATCTTCGCGGTGTCAAGCCATTTACTCTTATATAAGGTGGCCTCGGCTACCGACCTGTTTTTATTTGTGTCTTTGACCTTTTTGTTTTTCTTGGTTTTTGTTGGCTTTGGTTCTTCACAGTTTGAGTCCTCTATCCTAAGCCTTTCCTTACCTCAAGCCCTCTCTATTCCCTGCACAAGTTCTTCCTTGTTATCTTCCAATCCTGAGATGGTGTTTCTGGCATCAGCGGAAATTCCGGTCAGTCTGACCCAGAAGTTCCAGTCCATCGGAACTTCCGGTCCCTGACCGGAACTTCCGGTGGTGCTCCCCATCCTATATAAGGTGGGCCCTGGGGAAAACGGGATCTTCTTCCTTTTTCCCCCAAGACCCATCCTCTATTTGGAGCAGCCGCCGACCAGGACCTCTCCACGAAAGTGCTCCGGCCCCTTCGTCTCCAACCACTCCTTCGCAGATCTTCTCCGTGGGATCCTTCCCCACCTCGATCTCCCGCCATGGACTCCGGTATTTGCCCTCAACTCCCTCCATTAATGGAGATCTTGCTCTCACCATGGCTTGAGTTAGGGCACACCTTGTCTACGCTAGTTCTTTGGCTAGAACTTGTTGGAAGATCTTGGTAGGCCTAGGGTATCATGCTAGAGTAGATTGGTCCAATACATTCTTGAAAATCTTTGCACTTGTGGCTTTTAGATCTAGATCTAGTGAACTGCTGTTTGGAACCGTCAATTCGTGGTCTCACCGGAACTTCCGGTGCGCCACGACCGGAACTTCCGATGTACTATTTTCACAGGAAGTTCCGGCGATTCAGCGGAAGTTCCGGCAACAATGCAATTTGTTTTCCTGATTGTATTTTTCCAATCTATCACTTTTGTTTCCTCTTCCGAACTTGTGCACTTATCCCACCTTCCCTCCCTACTCTTGTGCTTTCTTCTCAGGGCAAGGAGATACCCGCCAAGGCAAGCGTGCCCGCCGACCATCCTCTGACATTCCTCCTGATATTGATGAAGAAGATGTTGAGGTTGTGCATCCGACCACTCAGACTACTCGTCAGAAGGCTGCTGCTGCTCGCCGTGCTGCTGCTGCTGCTGTAGGGAAGAGGCCTGCTCTTGCTCAGAAGGCCACTACTGCTGGGCCAGACATGACCAAAGCCAAGATTTCCAAGTGGTCTCAGAAAGCTTACTCTGCATTCAGGGCTACGGATCCCTACCTCGTGCCGCGTGATCGTCTTTGCTTGGACCCTCACTTCCACACCTGCCGTCAGGAACAGATATATGAAGAAATTTATGCATCGAAGAAGAAGTTCGTGGTTGCTCCTCAAAAGTACATCAATGTGGCTCACATGGAAGAGAAGCAAGTTTACTTTGGCGAGGCTCTTGATATTTGCCAGAAGTTTGGGCTGGTTCCCCTCATGGAACACCGTCAGAACTTTGATGTGACTGCTATTGCTTAGTTTTACTCAACTCTGTTTATTCACATGCAGTCCTCTACCGAAGGTGTGTTGAAGTGGATGACCAGGGACGTGTTTCTTACCGCCACTTGGTCTGAGTTTGCTGAGCTTCTTGGCTATCCCATTCAGCCTGGCCGCGGGGCAAATGGTTGGCGTGTTCATGGTCCTGAAGCTGCTGATCCTGAGGTCCTGGAGCCTCTCTATATTGAAGGGTGGGGAACTGTTGGGTTTGTGAATCATCTGCTGCCAGTTTTTGACATCATGCGCAGGGTGTACTTGAACACCATATCTCCCAAGGCTGGCAACTTTGATCAGTTTCATGGCTATCAGGTTGACCTCATGCATCAAACTTATCTTCGCCGGGACACAGACAGGTCAATGGATATTATGCACTTCATCTACTCAGAGATGTGAGCGGCTCTCATTGAAAAGCGCTCCTGCATCTATGCTCCCTACATATAGACTCTCATCAATCACAAGTGGCTTGAGACGACTGGCACCTCCTTTCCTCAAAACAACATCACCATTCATGAGGAGAAGAAGCTACGTGTGATGAAGCACCAAAAGCCTCGTTCTCAAGAAGAAAAGGAAGCTGCACTCAAGAAGACTCGAGATGTTGCTGGTGGTCCCTCCTCTGCTCCTGGTGGCTCTAGTACTGGTGGTCCTTCTCTCCAGAGGCAGCCGTCTTGGGCAAAGAAGCTGCTTGGGAAAGTGAAGAAAACTTTCTGCTTTCTGCAGGACCGCGAGTATCAGGCCTATGTTGATCAGCGTCACAATGTTTAGCGCCATAAGGCCATCATGACCGCTCTCAACATTCCTAGCTCTCCGATCTCTAGCTCTGTCACTGTTCCCAAGGATGATTGGATTCGCGACAACTGCCACTGGTCCGAGGATGAGTCTGAGGAGGAGGTCACTAGTCCGCCTGAGTGGGGTCCTTGGGTCCCTGAGTCTTCTCCTCCTCCCCCCTCTCATGGCTGGGACGAGTAGATTGATCTCTTCTTCCTTTTTGGTGTCTCGATGCCAAAGGGGGATAAAGATGTCTATTAGGTTGTCTACGGGATTTGCATGGGTTGAGTCGCGAGCCTGTTCTTGCCTTTGATCTTTTCTTGCTCGCGAACTCTCTAGTTTATTTGTGTGCTTGTGGTTTTATGTCCGTGAACTTGTGTGTGCTTGTGGACCATGTGATATGTTATGTTTGAGACTATGTGGTATCTTTGTGGTATCTTATGCATGCCGTGTGTGTGGTATCTTGTTGTCATCCTATGAGCTCATGCATATGGTGGTGGAGCCTCATTGCTCTTATTGTTATTATTACTCCTTTTGTCTCCACCGCATTTGGTTGGTTCTGGTATGATCTCTATCCTTTCTTGTACCTTGCACTTGTGCTATCTTTGCAATTGGTAGGGGGAGCCTCCATGTATGTGTGCCTGTCTTGTCCTTAGAGTTCTTCTTCTCTACCTTGCACACATACAGGGGGAGCTTGTCCCGTCCATTGCAAAGATTGCTTTGATTCTATGCAAATCTTTGTGATTGTCATCTAACACCAAAAAGGGGGAGATTTAAAGGACTATATCTTCCCATGATGTTTTGGGTGTTAATGATAATCCCAACTGTGTTTTTTAATTGTGCGCTTGAGTTTCAGGGGAAACGTTGTTGATGTCTCCTTCTATAGTGGTGGATGCTCTCTTGGGATCTCATGAAGACGGTGGCCTTTTAGTCTTCTCCTAGTTTCTCTCCGGTTGTTGTTTTTAGGTCACCGTACTATTAAGAGGGGGTCCATTTTGGAAGGCTGTGGGAAATCACTTGTTCTTGCACAAACCTATATGCACCACCACAGCCATCCCATTATCCCGTGAGAGAGCGTTTTCCTATTCTGTTGGACCCTTTTGTGTCTCACCGGAACTTCCGGCCTAGGCCGGAAGTTCCGCTCAGATTCTTTTCTGCGGGCTGTTTTACACTTTGTTCCGACGCTAGTTCCGCCCCAAGTTCCGATGGTGAATCAGTAACCTTCTGTATGAAGTGTTCTATTTGCCGGAACTTGGGCCGGAACTTGCATCGGAACTTGTCCTGCCAAAAGATCCTGAGCGGAACTTCTGCCCAGACGCCAGAACTTCCGGCCAGACTCGGTTCGCGACCCAGAAGTTCCGCCCCTTGTTCCGCTCCAAGTTCCGATGGCGGCTCTGTAACCTTTTGTTTTGAAGCATTCTATTTGCCGGAACTTGGTCGGAACTAGCATCGGAAGTTCACCGGAACTTCCAGTCTGTTTTGACCGGAACTTCCGGTTGCTCTTCTGGAGCGGGCGTCAACGGTCTGATGACCGTTGGAGCCAGGCTGGGCGGAACTTCCGGCCTCTCATCGGAACTTCCGGTGAGGTCGCGGGGGCTATAACGGTTCAGCTCGAGGGGGCCTATTTAAGGCACCCCTCTTCTTCCTCCCACTCTCTCTCGAATTTCTCTCTCTCCTCCATTAATGCTTAAGCTTCACCTCACTAGATCTCTCTCTCTAGCCACTCAAATGACTTGATCTTTTGAGAGGTGTGGGAGGTAACCTAGATCTACACTTTCACCAAAGAAGATTTGATTTCCCCCACCCATCCTTTGTGGATCTTGTTGCTCTTGGGTTTCTTGGAACCCTAGACGGTGTAGGGCATCCTCGGAGCTAAGGCTTGCGTTGTAAAGCTTCGAGGTGTCGTTGAGGGCCTCCAATTGAGTTGTGGAGCCTCCCCATCAACCTTGGTGTAAAGGTTTCGGTTGGCGCCTTCAAGGTCACCGGTTAGTGGATTGTGAGGCCTCCTTTGTGGGGGAGCTCACCAGAGAAGAAGGTGAGGCCTTTGTGGCGCTCGGGTGACCTTGTGTGGCCCCGACACCTCTCCAACGTAGACGTAGCTCCTTGGGAGTGAACTACGGGAATTACATCTCCGTGTCCCCTCTCCGGTTACTTCGTTCCCTTCCTTTACTCCTTGGTATTTACTGTTTTTGTTGTTGGTGTTTGCTTCCTTGCATTTAGGTTGTTCACTTAGTTGCATCTCTAGATAACTTCCTTTCTTGTTGAGCCTAAAAGTGAGAAACAAATTAAAATTGGGTAGACGCCTATTCACCCCCCCCTCTAGTCGTATAAAGTCGGTACTTTCACCAGTTCTTGTTATTCTTTCGCCACTCTTCATCCTTAACATGATCCTTCTCTGCATTGTTAGAACGAGGCATATACCAAACCGAGGGCAAATTCCCTTTGGGCACATGTTGATATTGATATTCATTTATAAGTGTATGGCAGGGTCTCTTGTTACATGGAGGAGATGATCGTGGAGAGAGATTATGACGTCGAGATTTCCCTCCTGTAGACATCCATGCTGTCCTATTAAGCTTGGTAGGTCGTGCCACCAAACCAATGCTTGCGACGGTAGCACGAGTGTCCAGTTGCTTGTCCTCCTCCATGTCACCTTCATACCCTACTGAAATCTCCTCCTCCTTGGGGACTTGAGGTTCTTCTTCCTAGGGCTTCTTGCCTTTGTCATTGGCGGAGGCCATGGTACTCTAAACTTGAGAAAATTTCCTGACAGAAACAGATAAAAAAGAAAACACGACGAGAACACGATGCACGAACCTCGGGGGATCCGGGGGGGGTTATATATTATGAAGTTTCAATGCATAAGGAAGGTTTTGACACGGAAACGAGGCGGAGACGGAGTTCGAGGGTGGCAAACCCCCTCCAGGCGCGGCCAGGCTAGGCCCGCGCCTAGGGTGGGTTTGTCCACCCTGGGCTCCGTTTAATCTTCAGTTACGTCTCGTAACTTCCCTTATGTATTAAAATCATCAAAAATATAAAAATATTGGGGTTTCACGAACCTTCTACTTTCACCACTTTTACCTATTAAAAGATGAACTCTGCAGATTCCTTTTCTCTCTCTCCTAAGAATTTCCTTCTTATAAAACCCTTGCACAAACTCAATGACAACATTAGTGTAAGCAAAAGCAATAAACCTTTGGTACAAACTTCAACTGAAAACCCATCAAAACAAAAGCTTCTGTAAGAGGCAAATGCAAATGATGGCAGAAATCTGTCAAAACAGACCATCATGTAAAGATTGATTTTTCCGAAGACCTCTGTTGCTCAAATCAAAAAGTGCAGAACTGATGAAAGTTGGATAACAACTTGAGAACAAGCTCAGAAAAATGCATCTCCATCCGAAGTACCGAGATTCCTTACGAATTTTTACAATGTAGCACAAAAATCTGTCCCAGGATAGCCACTTTCCACAACTCCTCTACTTCACAAAAGTAGTTGAACTTGACACAAAAAAGCAAAACAAAAAGGATAAGGAGCGGTTATTACAGAGGTAATAACTTCAAAGACTCGACAAAACTCTTGGGTTATCTCCCAACAAGTACTTTTCTTTAATGCCTTTAAGTTAGGCTTGAAACTTCCAAAGATGCTCACATAGGAGATATATATCTGAAGTGAAAGAGAACATCAAGAAGCAAATAACCAACACACTTGAGCCTAAACCACTTCCTATGCATGGGGGTATCATGAGAAAACGAATTGTTGAAACAAAAGGCCACAAGCATAGGAAGACAAAACAGATGCAACTTTAAAACTTTCAACATAAAACGGGGAAACTTAACATCATTGAGATGCATAAAACCATGTTTCCCTCTCTGAAAATAACTTTCAGTAGCACTCTGAATAAAGTTGACAATATAACTGTCACTGGAAACAACTTTGTCATCATAATAAGCATACTTACGGCCACCAAAAAGAGGTCCAAGGTCATAGACTGGATCAATAGAAGCAAGTTGTTCCATCCCGAAATCTTTATTAGGCAAGCTATTTTCACAAGGAGCTTTAGCAAATTGGAAAAGGTAAACTCATAAGAATCTCCATCAAACTTAGTTAAAACCTTTTCCTTCTTACAATCAATAATAGATCCACAAGTGTTCAAGAAAGGTCTACCAAAAATGACAGGACAAGTTTTGCTAGCTGCTGAATTAAGCACTAGAAAATCAGCAGGATACTTAATCTTACCACAAAGAACCTCCACATCTCTTACAATGCCAATGGGGCAAATGGTTTCCCTATTAGCAAGGTGAATAACCACATCAATGTCCTCAAGCTCACAAGGACCAATCTCATGCATAATTTCCCTGTAAAGCTCATAAGGAATAGCACTAGAACTAGCACCAATATCACATAAACCATAGTAGCAACAATCACGAATTTTAACAGAAAGCACAGGAACACTAGCTTTTCTAGCCTTACTAGGATGAGAGATAATATTAGAAGCGTCTTCACAGAAGACAATGTGCTCATCCTCTATATTTCTAGTGACAGTGTCTTTCACAATAGCTACCACAGGTTCATCACTCAAATGCTTAGCATGCTCCACAGTTTTCATTGTACCTTTGTTATTTGCACTAATAATCATAGAATACTCCTTTACCTTAGCTGGGAAAGGCATTTTCTCAACATGAGGTTCAGGCATAATATGATTAGTAGTACAAACTTGAGTACTTCTAACTAGAACATGGCTAACAACATCTTTATAAGGTGCATGGTACTTGTTCCACTTCTTCTTGGGAATTTCTATGTCAGAGGAAAAGGCATTAAAACAGTTGGCAATACTTTGGGAATCAAGACCAAACTCATTACTAATATCACGGAAGTCATCAGTTCCCATAAAATATTTAATGCATTCATAATCATAGTTTATACCTTACTTTCTTCCTTTGTCATTCTCCCAAGCTTCAGTGTTCTCTTGAATACGGTCTAGAAGATCCCATTTAGCCTCTTCCTTCATACCTGTGAATGATCCAGCATAAGAAGCATCTAGTAAATCTTTATCATGAAGAGAAAGCCTAGCATAAAAGTTATTGAGAATAATATTGTTAGGGAGTTCATGAATAGGACATTTAAGCATTAGCAACTTCAATCTCCCCCAAGCTTGAGCTGTACTCTCTCCATCAAAAGGCCAAAAGTTATATATATATAAGATTTCTATCCTTCTGAATCTCACTGGGAGGATAAAATTTAGAGTAAAAGAGAGATGACATCTCCTCCCATTCCATGGATTGTCCATTCTTCAGCAGCTTATACCATTCTTTAGCTCTCCCTTTCAAGGATATGGAGAGTAACTTTTTCTTCACCTGTTTAGTTGTGATACCTGCACACTTAAAAAACCCGCATAATTCATGGATAAAAAGCAAGTGATCACCAGGATGGACAATTCCATCCCCAAAATAATAATTATCCATAACACGATTAACAATACTTGTAGGTATCTTAAAAGGATCTATCTCAACAGGAGGTGGTTCATCTACTACCCTAGTAGTGGTAGTAGTTCTCCCAAACAGAAAACCAAGCGGGTTATCCATATTCGAAACAAAGTAACAAGAAGTAACAAGAGCAATACTCACAGTGAAAGTTTCCCTTACCAGTTCCACTCTTCAATAGCGCTTCACTCCCCGGCAACGGCGCCAGAAAATAGTCTTGATGACCCACAAGTATAGGGGTGTATCATAGTACTTTCGATAAATAGGAGTGTCAATCCCAACGAGGAGCAGAAGGTGCTGAATAGTGGTATGGAGCAGGAAATTCCTGTGAATACTTAGTAAATGGATTTTTAGTGGTTTTCTGACAAGGCAACAAAACAAAGAGCAAGTAACAGAAGTAACAAACAAATGGAGCAAGTGGCCCAATCCATTTTAGCAAAGGACAAGCCGGTGTAAATACTTATAAGGACCAAACGTTCTCGAGGACACATGGGAATTCTGTCAAGTGCTTTCGCTTCAAATAGTTGAGTACTCTTCTCTAGTTTTGTAAGTGTTGTGTGGGTGAACCTGTGCTAACATACTGCCCTTCCTAGGACTAATACATACTTGTGATTAAACCCCCTGCAAACATCCGTAACTATAGGAAAGTAATTAAGATATAAATCTAACCATAGCCTTATACTCTGTGATCCTACGCTCCCTTGTGCAAAGGTGTCCTAACAGGGGTTCAGGTTTATGTCACTCCGGCAACCCCACGGTTAGAAGCCAAATACACAATGCATTCCCCTAGGCCCATAAATGGTGAAGTGTCATGTAGTCGACGTTCACATGACACCACTAGAAGAATAGCACAACAACTTAAATATTAAACCATTGAATAATAACTCATCACAGATTCACTACTAACAACATGACTTCTCCCATGTCCTCAAGAACTAATGAACTACTCACGAGACATCATATGGATCAAGATCAAAGATGATATGATAATGGATAACAATCTGAACATAAACAATAATCCAATGGTTCCACTCACAAGCATCAACTACAATAGTAATCAACACCGGGAAGGTTTCCCCTAATGAACTAAAGCAATATCCAACACAATTGTTACAGCGGGACGGAGTGGTGATGATGGTGGTGGTGGAGATGATGGTGTGGATGATGATGATCCCGATGAAGCCTATCTTGATGACGGTGTTGATGGCGGCGGTCTCCCCTCTCCGGGAAGGAATTCCACCGGCAGAAATCTGTCTGCCGGAGAGATCTTTCTCTATCTGTGTTTTCTGTCCCCTAGAGGCGGCGGAAATCTATCTGTGGTCGCTCCCTGAGGATTAGGGTTCCGAAGGGAAGATATAGGCGAAGGGGCGGAGTCGGAGGCCGGGCAGGTGGGCCACACCTTCCCTAGGCGCGAGGTTAGGTGGGCCCGCGTCTAGGGGGTGTGGGCCCCCTGAGGCCCATCTCCGTCCATCCTTCTGGCTTCCTCCGTCTTCTGGTAAAATAATATGTTTCCTTATTTTTCTGATATTTTTCTGATCTTCGTGAAATTGCACTGAAACACCTTCTTTTCCATCAGAATCTAGACTCCGGCAGTCCATCCTCCAGGAATCATCCAACATGCATAAACAGATGAAAAGCCATAAGTAATACCTCCTAATAAGACAAATATCAATGAATAGAGGTAATTTATGATATAGAAAGGTGATGCAAATTGGGCGTATCAGAGTCCCTCCCCAACTCGTCTAGGAAGAGGGGAGTTTTAAACTTGCCTTTCAACTTTTCCCTTTCCTTCCCAAACTAGGATTTGACTTCTCAAACTAGGTTTGACTTTTCAAACTAGGGTTTGACCCTTTCCTCCTAGTCCTTGGAAGAGTTGCCCTTGGGTTTGGTGCGGCCAACCCCTTAGGTCATGTCGCATCCCAAGTGACCCCTCTGGGGTGGTGGACATTCCAGAACATCCTATAAGCTTCCGGTCAAAACACCAAAAACATTTCCGAACCCCGGAAATTGACTTTCCTTATATGAATCTTATTCTCCGGACCATTCGGGATATCCTCGTGATGTCCTGGATCCAATACGAGACTCCAAAAAACATTAGGTCTCCAACTCACATTCCATATCTGATTAAAATGACATCGAATCCTTAAGTGTGTCTCCCTATGGTTCCTGAACTATGCAGACATGACCAACTCTCGGATCAATAACCAATAGAGGGATCTGGAAATCCATATGGCTCCCACACATTTCTACGATGACTTCATGATCGAATGAAGCATTTACATACGATACTGATTCCCTTTGTCACGCGATACTTTACTTATCCGAGGTTTGATCGTATGTATCTCTATACCTAGTTCAACCTCGTTATTCATAAGTACTCTTTACTCGCTTCGTGATATGACATCCCTTGTGACCTAGTGACATGCTTGAAAGCTAATTGGATGAAATTCCACCGAGAAGGACTAGAGTATATTTATCCATCATATGGATGCACAAATCCCACTATTGATCCATGTGCTTCAACACATACTTTCAGAATACCTAATGCCACCTTTATAAGCACCGAGTTACGAAGTGGTGTTTTATGTCATCAAAGCATCCATCTGGTGATGGTTATTAACATGGTCTCATGGTCTAAGGATTAGGTTACTATGTATTTGAAAGCTTGTAGAAAACAAACTCTAAATGACTTGATCTTATGCTACGCTAACTATAGGAGTGTGTCCATCACATCATTCTCCTAATGATATGATCTTGTTATTAATAACATCTAATGTCCATGATCAGGAAACCATGATCATCTATTAATCAACAAGCTAGTTTAACAAGAGGATTACTAGGGACTCTTTTATGTTTACAAAACACACAAGTATTAATGTTTCCGGTTAATACAATTATAGCATGTTATGCAAACATTCATCATAAACACAAAGATATAATAATAACCATTTTTATTATTGCCTCTTGGGCATATCTCCAACAGTCTCCCACTTGCACTAGAGTCAATAATCTAGATTACATGGTAATATACCTAACACCCATGGCGTTCTGGTGTTGGTCATGCTTTGCCCTAGGGATATGTTTAGTCAATGGATATGCCACATTCAGATTTGTGTGTACTTTGAAAATCCTTATGTCACAATCTTGGACATGCTCGTGAATAGCATGAAAATGTAGCTTGATATGCTTCAGCTTCTTGTGTGACCTCGGCTCCTGTGCATTGGCTATTGCACCCAAGTTGTGACAATAGATGGCCATCGGGTACAATGCACTAGGAACCACACCAAGCTCCATAATAAAGTGCTTCATCCATATCGCTTCTTGTGAAGCCTTCAAAGCAGCTATATATTAAGATTTAATTAAATATATCGCTAAAACACTTTGCTTAGCACTCCTCTAGCTCACTGCTGCACCATTCAAAATAAATACATATCCAGACTGTGACTTAGAGTCATCCAGATCGGTGTTCTAACTAGCATCGGTGTAACGATTTACAACAAGCTCTTTGTCACCTCCATAAGAAAGAACCATATCCTTAGTCCTTCTCAAGTACTTTAGGATATTTTTGATCGCTATCCAGTGATATACTCCTGGATCACTTTGATATATGCTAGTCAAACTAACAGTATATGAAATATCTAGTCTTGTACACAACATGGCATACATGATAGAACCTATGGATGAGGCATAGGGGATTTTGCTCATCCTCTCTCTATCTTTTGTCGTAGCTGGACTTTGAGTTTTACTCAAGGTCGTATTGGGCACCATGGGAAGAACCCTTTCTTGCTTTATTCCATTCCAAACTTCTTTACAACATTGTCCAATTATGTACTTTGTGAAAACGCTATTAAGCGTATTAATCTATCTCTATAAATCTTGATACCTAAAATGTATGCAGCTTTGCCAAGATCCTTAATTGAAAAACTAATATTCAAATAGTCTTTGACACTTTTAAGAAGTTCTATATCATTCCCAATCAACAATATGTCATCCACATATAGTACTAGGAATGCTACAGAGCTCCCACTCACTTTCTTGTAAATACAAGCTTCTCTATAAGTTTGTATAAATCCAAAGTTTTTGATCAAATTATCAAAACATTGATTCTAGCTCTGGGATACTTGCTTCAATCCATAAATGGACCGTTGAAGTTTGCATACCTTGTTAGCATCTTTAGGATCGACAAAACCTTTGGGTTGTACCATATATAACTCTTCTTCAATGTTACATTGAGGAACACCGTTTTGACATCCATCTTCCATATATCATAATCATAATATGCAACGATTGCTAACAAAATCCTCACAGACTTTAGATTCACTACCGGTGAGAAAGTCTCATCGTAGTCAACTCCTTGAATTTGTCGGAACCCTTTAGCGACAAGTCAAGCTTTATAGGTAGTTACATTACCATCAAAATCTGTTTATTCTTGAAAATCCATTTGTTCTCGATAGCCTTGCGGCCATCCGGTAAGTCCACCAAAGTCCACACTTGGTTTTCGTACATGGATCCAATCTCGGATTTCATGGCTTCTTTCCATTTTTTGGAATCTGGTATCATCATTGCTTCCTCATATGTCACAGGGTTGTCAATGTTGTCCACCAACATGACATTCATAATAGGGTCATACCAATCAGGAGTGGTACGAACCCTCGTCGACCTGCGAGGTTCAGTAGTAACTTCGTTTGAAGTTTCATGATCATTATCATTAGCTTCCTCTCTTATTGGTGCAGGCGGCATAGGAACGTCTTCCGGAGCTACGCTATTCTCAAATCTGAGAGAAGGTTCAACAACATCGTCGAGTTCTACTTTCCTTCCAGTCATTTCTTTCGAGAGAAACTCCTTCTCAAGAAAGTATCCTTTCTTAGCAACGGAAATTTTGACTTCGGATCTATGATAGAAGGTATACCCAATTGTTTCTTTAGGGTATCCTATGAAGACGCATTTATTCGCTTTGGGTTCAAGCTTGTCGGGCTGTAACTTCTTTACATAAGCTTTGCAACCCCAAACTTCAAGGAACGACAACTTAGGTTTCTTACCAAACCATCATACGGTCTCATTTCAACGGATTTAGATGGTGCCCTATTTAAAGTGAATGCGGATGTTTCTAATGCATAACCCCAAAATGATAACGGTAAATATGTAAGAGACATCATAGAATGAACCGTATCTAAGATAGTTCGATTATAACGTTCGGACACACCATTACGCTGTGGTGTTCCCGGCGGTGTCAATTGTGAAAGTATTCCGCATTTCTTCAAATGCATGCCAAAATCATAACTTAGATACTCACCTCCACGGTCAGAATGCAGAAATTTAATATTCTTATTACGTTGATTCTCTACTTCACTTTAAAATTCCTTAAACTTCTCGAAAGTTTCGGACTTATGTTTCATGAAATAGATATACCCATATCTACTCAAGTCTTCCGTGAAAGTAAGAATGTAACGATATCCACCACGCGATGCCACACTCATTGGACCTCACACATCGGTATGTATGATCTCTAACAAGTCTGTAGCTCGCTCCATTATTCCATAAAATGGAGTCTTAGTCATTTTTACCATCGGACATGCTTTGCATCTTTCAAGTGATTCAAGAAGTCCATCAAAATGGAGTTTCTTCATGCGCTTCACTCCAATGTGACCAAGACGACAATGCCACATGTATGTGGAATTATCATTCAATTTTATTCATTTAGCATCTATATTATGAACATGTGTATCACAACTATCGAGATTCAATAAGAATAGACAATCCATCTCAGGCACATGACCATAAAAGATATTACTCATATAAATCGAACAACCATTATTCTCAGACTTAAGCGAGTAACACCGTTTCACAATAAACAAGATCCAGATATAATGTTCATGCTTAATGCAGGCACCAAATAACAATTATTTAGACTTAAAACTAATCCTGACGGTATATGAAGATGGAGCGTGCCGACGGCGATCACATCAACCTTGGAGCCATTTCCAACGCGCATTGTCACCTTGTCTCTTGCTAGTCTTCACTTATTCTGCATCACCTGTTCTGAGTTACAAATATGAGCAACCGAACCAATATCAAATACCCAGGCACTACTATGATTACTAGTAATATACACATCAATAACCTGTATATCGAATATACCTTTCTTATTGATGTTGTTGTTCTTCAGATATTGCAGGTACTTGGGGCAATTCCGCTTCCAGTGACCTTCGCCCTTGCAGTAAAAGCACTCAGTATCAGGCTTAGGACCAGCCTTGGGCTTCTTAGTAGGCATGACAAATTTCTTGCTACCCTTCTTGAAGTTTCCCTTCTTCTTAGGCTTGCCTTGCTTCTTGAAATTGGTGGTCTTATTGACCATCAATACTTGGTGCTCTTTATTGATCTCCCCTTCCACAGACTACAACATGGAGAAGAGTTCAGGCAATGACTTATCCATGCGATGCATGTTGTAATTCATCACAAAGTTATTGTAACTAGGTGGTAGTGATTGGAGGACACGATGAAACCCAACAAGTTAGGAATCGTTATTCCCAAATCTGTGAGTTTATTCGTGTGCCTAGACATTTTAAGAACATACTCGCTAATGGAGCTGCCCTCTTCCATCTTGCAGTTAAAGAACTTCCCAGAAGCTTCATATCTTTCCACGGTCGCATGAGTCTCAAATATAATTTTGAGCTCATTGATAATATCATGAGGGTAGCTGTAACATCCCTAAAATCATGATTTCAAAGTTTGCATATCATTCATGCATGCATATAGATTTGAGATCAAGTTTCAAACTCATTTCAGAAAAACAGAAGCACATTGTGCTATGATTTTATGCGAGCAGATTTAAACCAAATGGCTATCCCCATTTGAAAGTTTGTTTGTTTTTTAACCAAGTTTGTTGCCTTCTATGAGGATAGGTTTGAGTGTGGAATTTAAACCAAGTCTTTCAAATTGGAAATGGTTTCAAAAACCATTTTTCAAATTTTGCAAACCAAGTGCCTAGTCTCTGTTATTTTTGATCTCCAAGATTGACCAAGCCTTTGTAAAGCAACCACTTGCTTTTATGCCTATATTGGAGACTACTGTACCCTGCAAAAACCCCAGAAGGATTTGAATTCAAAAAGAGTTTGAATTCAATTCAAAACCATTCCTGAAAATCGAAATAGAAAAAGAAAAGAAGCAAACAAAAGAAAAGGGCCAGGCGCCAGGAATCTAGCCCAGCAGTGGAGCAGGCCCAGCTAGCCCACCCGGGCCATCTGTTTCTCTCTCGCACGCGCTCGCGCACCCACTCAGCCGCTGACAGCCAGACCCCACACCCCCTGCTTATTTCGCTGCCAAGCGGGCCCCGTCCACGTCAGCTTCGTCTTCCCCTGATTCCGCGCACGACCTCCGCCGCTGCCCGTTGCTGCACTGATTTCGCGAGCTTAATTGGCATTGATGCAGCAAGCGTTTCTTGTCGAGCCTCTGGCTATAAGATCCCCCCATCCTCGCGACCATTTCCCCTCAAACAATTTCGCCTCCACGCCACCAGGCTGCCCACAACTCGCACGCCGCCGCCGCTGTTCCGACGACTGCGACGGCGAATTCCGGTGAGTTCCGTGCTCCTCTCTGTCTCTCGTTCATGCTATCAAGATCAGCGAGTCTTTGCGCACCTACTGACACTTCTCATTCGCCCTCGCATGATCCGTAGCTCCAGAAACGTTGAAGACTGGCCGCCACCGTCCTCTGCACGAACTCCGGCGACCTCCCTCCGTAAGTAGCCACCGCCCCTTGCCCTCTGACTGGTACACCTAGAGTCTACATCGTTGTGCGCATCTAACGGTACCCTTATTTTGGCTTAGCGCGACGAGGAACCTCGCCAACGTCGACGACTGACCGTGCCCGACGTCTGCCTCTACTCCGACGAGAAATCCTCGCCGTGTCCGCGTGCCCCTCGACGAACCAACGCCACCTCGAGCTTCATCACGCCACTGCGGTCCTGGTAAGCGCCTCCTTTCTTCCCCGGGCGACCTAGAGCGCTAGCACCGCCGCAGTCAGATGCGCCGCCGCCTGTCGCCGCCGCTAGCGCCGCTCGTTTCTGGTTAGGAGATTTTTAGCCGTCAGATCTGGATCCTACGCGTAGAAATAGTTCACTTAACGAAGGGGTATGGACAGATCTGAGCCGTGCAGCGTTAGTTAGATCCAACGGCACAGAAGGGTGATCCGGTGCGAACCGGTACGCGCCAGTAATATCGCGACGCGTGGCTAGGGTTAGATTTAAAAAAAGAATTCAAACCAGATTTTGATCCAAATTTCAAATGGCTGTAACTTTTGATTCCCACGTTAGATTTTTGCAAACTTTATACCGTTGGATTCAGTGAGTCAAGCCCTTTCTGAATCTGCAATGTGTTTAACAAAAAGTATCTGTTAAAATGAATTTGTGTGCAGAAACATATTTAGGTCTATTTTGAGCATAGATTTAGTTTAGTAATTTGTTTTAGTGCTAAATAAGTTTAGTTAGCAAACTTTGTGACTTGTTATGTTTCTGTATCATGCACTTGCTTGGTAGAGTTTTCAAAAACATCACTTAGTAATTTCTTGCATGCATGCATTCATATTTTTGTTTGTATATAAATTGTGTGTAATTGTATGCTACAAATTTTTGTGTAGATTTTGCTAGTGACTGTGATTGTGAAGAGTGCTACTCTCCCCATTACCAAGGCAAGTGATACTTCATGATATTTCCACCCTTTATTTTGAATAAAGCATTAGAATTATTTTTGCTAAGTCTTGCATGCTACTTTTGCCAAATGCTATGTTGGGAAATCCTATGTAGTAGTAGAATTGTAGAATTGCTAGGGAATTTCCTAAGTTAAGTTACTATGCCATGCTTAGCCTAGCTAGTAGAAAACAAGGGTTGGTAAAGTATGTACATGCTATGATGAAAATAATTCTAAGTCTTTTGGACTTATGCTTATCTTAATAAAACAACTAAGTCAATGAACTTCCTGGGTGGAATGGGACTTGACTGGTGGTTTTTGGTTGAGTGGTTACACAAGGCCATGGATTTGGATTGTGTATCTCACTTGTGGTATGCCACCCAGGCACAAAAGGGATTTGGAGGCCAAGTGTTGAGAAAGCTTACAGTGCAACCACTTGGCAATATGGGCTCTGCCATGATCATATAGGTTGCTAGAACTTAGTCACTTGGACAGTTGGTGGTAGTGGGAATGATAGGTTGGAGCGCGTCCATTTTACTAAGGAAAGGCTTCTGAAAGGTCCTGTCTTGGGAAACCAAGTCTGGTGGGGAAAGTGCACAACCTCTGCAGATGGAAAATCTAAGTACTTAGCCAAGTCCATGGCAATGGACAACTTGAGCATCAAGACATGGAAGCTACAAGAATCTCATCACTCCAACTTCTAAGTAAAACTTGTGGGTGAACAAGGGTGAAGGACCCCAATGTCTATTGGTGGTTTCTTGGGAAAGTTTTTGACAAAGAAAAACTTAGTGATTTCAACTAATAGGAAAAACCTATTTTCAAGCAAAGCAAGCCAAGCTACACTTAGCCAAAATGCATATAGTAATATAGTCCACTTAAAATTACTAAGGTATCACTTGCCAATACTATTCCAAAGTATTGAACCACAGTGGCTGTAACTTGTGATGTTGCAGGTTAGTCCGATGAGGATTAGGAGTCATGAGTCTACACTCAACATGCTTGCCTGTGGCACATGAAGATGAAGACTTGTGTTTATTTACTTATTCCAAAACTCTTGTGTTAGGCCTGTGGCCATGAGTTGTAAAAGACCATGTTTTATCTCTGGAATGAATGTAATAAATGACCTTTGTATCTGTGTACTTCATCTTAAACTATGGATGCTAGCAATGATCCAGGGACTAGCATTGCAATCACAAGGATCCTTTTCCTTTACAAAGGAGGGATCTTACAGATGGTATCAGAGCACTGTGTTGCCTGTAGGATTATGACCCTAGGATTGGAAAACCACTAAGGAAAAAATTTCAACTACTTCTACACTTGTCTATTCTTCTCGTAAACTTTTCTAATCTTCTCATTCTCATCTCTACTTGTAGATGAACTCCATCAACGAAGCAGTGAAGAAAGGACCACTCATGACCATGACCTTGGAGTGTGAAAGTGAGTTTCCCAAAATTCTCAAGGACCTCATGGTGGCAATGGAAGCACATGGTGCAGCTGTTTACAAAGGCTTTCCAGTGATGGATGAAGGAGTGGAGTACTGGTGGGTGCAACTTCACTTGTACAAAAAGATGGAAGACAACCACAAAGAAAGAGGATTCTGCATGTACACCAACACTGTGATGCACACCACATTCTTTGAGTCAGCAAGAGAAGCAGCTTGGAGGACTATCAAAGAACTAAGTGCTAGAGTCAAGTGCAGAATGCTCAATCTCCAAAAAGACTTAGAGAAAGAGAAGGAGCTTACCCAAGAGTTGGAAGCCACCAACCAAACCTTAAGGGGAGATATTATAGACTTAGTGATGGAATCATGTGAACAAGATAGGTGGATTGCCTCTAGGAACATTGTGTTAGCCAACAGATCCAGTGAGATAGGATTGTAAACGCATTTCGTTAGTTGGACCACCACCTATCACCTTATTTTCCAAAATGATACCTTAAATAAGTTTGGACCTTGGTTGATGTAATGGATTCATGAATGCATGACTTGTGTGATTTTGTGTTCCAAGGATATGTATGTGATGTTTGTCTTTGTTTTATCTTAAATTAATGTTGTTCTAACTTTTCTATCTTATAAATAGATGCCTATTACCATCAGCACTATTGAGGAGTTCCAGGTTACCCGTTTTGGTCCTCGTATCGTTGAGCTTACCACTTTGCTCGATCTCCCTCTTCCCACCATCATGGTGCACCCACTCACCAAGTTCGAGAGGAAGGACCTCTGGGGCTTTAAGGTGAACCAGCCCGGACACCAGACAGAGCCTACTACGGAGGCCATCGTCTTCAAGCTGATGCACGACGACAGGGAGAGATGCATGGAGGTAGTCATGCAGGACCTGATAGGACGTCTGCTAGGCCATCACTCCCGACAGGTTAGAGGCACCCACTTCCACGTCTTCGGAAGACGTGATGATGATGGAGAGTCCATCGACTTTGAGGACGACTCGAGGGACGCAGCAGAGCCGATACGTCTCTATCTCCAGGACTTAAGTGTCTCTCATCAGGCACGTGGACACGGACAGGACCAACGTCATGCTCAGCAATGACGAGCTCCAGGTGCAGCTTCGCGAGAAGGACAAGCTTTTCGCACAGCAGGACGAGATAGTCAAGGAAATGGAGGCGAAGTTCGAGACCCAGGACCGTAAGTTCAAGAGTCAGGAGAAACGCGTCCAGGATGGGAACAAGAAGATCCGGGACATGACTGCAGAACTGAAGTCCAAGGATTTCGAGCTAGAGCAGCAGCAGATGGTGATCGAGAGGCTTCGCTCCCAGAAGAGGGCTCTCAAGGCCAAGATCGATTCCTTGACCACTACTATTGAGGAGAACAAGACCGCGATGGAGAACGCAGGTCTTACCTTTGTCGAGGAGGAGATTGATGCTGATGAGTAGACTTGACTACTCGTTTATCTTTCATTATCGTACTTGTTATTTGTGAACTTATTATTGGACCATCCGACATGTGGATGGCTTGCCACTTGTGTGTTTTATTTCGAGAACTTGTTACCTGGTTGTTGATCTTTTATCTTGTGTTGCATGCTATGTGTTTGCTTGTGATGTATTGTGCATAAAACATCTATGGGTATCTCATTCTTATCTCTATTTGAACAAACCACAGATGCCTCCCCGTCGCGCAAACCCCAACCCCAACAACATCACTCCAGAAATGCAACAGATGATGAATGCTCAAACACAGCTTATGCAGATGATGACAACATTCATCCAAAACCAGAATAACAACAACAACCCCAATAACAACAACAACAATAACAACAACAACAACCCTCCGGGCTTTGATATGCTCACCAGATTTTTGCGTTTGAGGCCAGCTAAGTTCTCGGGGACAACTGATCCCATGGTGGCCAATGATTGGCTACGTTCTGTGAACAAGGACTTAGTGACCGTGGGCTGCACGGACGCTGAAAATGTCAGATTTGCAGCGCATCTGTTGGAAGGGCCAGCCGCCACATGGTGGGACAACTTCCAAATTACCACTCCTTTAGATGAGGTGACTTGGGCTATCTTTGAAGATGGCTTTCGCACTGCTCATATCTCATCAGGAATGATGAGCCTGAAAAAGAAGGAGTTTCACAACCTGAAGCAGCGCCACCGCAGCGTGGCTGAATACATAGAAGAGTTCAACAATCTGGCGCGTTATGCACCGGATGAAGTTGACACAGATGCTAAAAGAAAGGAAAAGTTTCTGGAAGGCTTGAATGATGAGCTGAATCTGCAACTGTCTGTGGCATATGTTCCCACTTATCAGTCGCTTTGTGACAAGGCTGCTATATTGGAGAACAAAATGAAGCAGGTCGAGAGTAGGAAAAGAAAGCACTCCGACAAGCACAGCTCGGGATCGTCTCACAAACGATCTCACTATGATGACAGTGGAAGCTCAGGATCCCACAAACATGGGAAATTCAACAAGCACCGCAACCACAACCGTCATGACAACAAGCATGACAAGTACAAGAACCACAAGAGTGGACATAAGAGCCACCACAGTGGGAATGGTAGTGGAAGTGGAAGTCAGCCTGCTAAAAGAGACATCAGTCAGGTTGAATGCTTCAAATGCAAGAAGATGGGACACTATGCAAATGAGTGCCCCGAAAAGAAAGTTGAAGGACCTGTCAAGCCCAATCCTTTCCAGAAAGGTCAGGTGAACCACATAAATGTGGAGGAGGTTTATGAGGAGCCTGACGCTGTTGCTGGTAAGTTCAGACTTAATTCCATTCCAGCATTTGTACTCTTTGACACTGGTGCATCTCATTCATTCATATCAAAAGCATTCGTTGATAGAAGTGGGTTTGCATCTGAAAACATTGGGTGTCCAATAAAAGTTAGCTCTCCGGGTGGAGATATGATAGTAAGTCTTGCATGCCGGGACCTTGTCATAGAGTTTGGAAAGCATAAGTTTCCAGTAAGCCTGATAATCCTAGATTCCCAAGGATTGGATGTAATTTTGGGAATGGATTGGATGGCTAAGTATGAAGGAGTACTAGATTGTGCTAATCGTACTGTTGCACTCACAACCCCAGAAGGAAAAAGAATAAAATTCAAGTCAAACTTCGAAACCAAAGGAAGTAAGCTTAATTCTCTTAAGGGGGTTAGCATGGACAGTGTGCCAATTGTATGTGAGTATCCGGATGTGTTTCCGGAAGAGTTGCCAGGAATGCCACCAGATAGGGATGTGGAATTTCTGATAGATTTGGTACCAGGTGCTGGAACAATAGCAAAGAGACCATACAAAATGTCAGTTGATGAACTGAAGGAGCTCAAGAAGCAACTAGGAGAACAGTTGCAGAAAGGATTTATCCAACCAAGTTCTTCATCTTGGGGAGCCCCAGTATTGTTCGTGGAGAAGAAAGATAGAAGACAAAGGTTATGCATAGATTACCGTTCACTCAACGAGGTAACTATCAAGAACAAATATCCTTTGCCTAGAATCAACGACTTATTTGATCAGCTTGAAGGAGCATGTGTGTTCTCGAAGATTGATCTTCGGTCAGGCTATTTTCAACTCAAGATAAGAGAGCAAGACATACCTAAAACAACATTCACAACAAGGTATGGATTGTATGAGTATACCGTAATGCCTTTCGGCTTAACCAACGCCCCAGCATACTTCATGAATATGATGAACAAAGTGTTCATGGAATTTCTTGACAAGTTCATTGTCGTTTTCATCGATGACATCTTAGTCTACTCCAAGAGCAAAGAAGAGCATGAGGGACACTTGCGTTTGATACTTGAGAAGTTGAGAGAGCATAAGCTTTATGCCAAATTCAGGAAGTGTGAGTTCTGGTTAGAGGAAGTTGGTTTTCTTGGTCATGTTATGACAAAGGATGGTGTGGCAGTTGATCCTGCTAAAATTTCAGCTGTGACAGAATGGGAATCTCCCAAGAATGTAAAAGAAGTTTGTAGTTTCCTTGGCTTAGTAGGTTACTACAGAAGGTTCATCGAGAATTTCTCCAAAGTAGCTAAGCCCATGACTGAATTGTTAAAGAAGGACAAGAAGTTTGCTTGGTCTGAAGGTTGTGAAGTCAGCTTTCAAGAATTGAAGAAGAGACTTGTAACAACACCAGTACTATGTCTGCCAGATTTGGAAAAGGATTTCCAAGTATATTGTGATGCGTCTCATCAAGGTTTGGGAGCCGTACTTATGCAAGACGGTAAAGTTGTGGCCTATTCCTCGAGACAACTCAAAACTCATGAGGTAAACTATCCTACTCATGATTTGGAGTTAGCCTCTGTCGTCCATGCACTCAAAACATGGAGACATTACCTTTTGGGAAAGCATTGTGAAGTGTTCACCGATCACAAGAGTTTGAATTATATTTTCACCCAGAAGGAAATCAATATGAGACAAAGAAGATGGTTAGAGCTTATCAAAGACTATGATTTAAGTTTGCAATACCACCCTGGTAAAGCAAATGTTGTAGCAGATGCTCTAAGTCTTAAGGTATTTGTAAATTGCCTTACCAAAGGTGAATTGCCAGATGATTTGCGTACCCAATTCAAAGAACTCGGATTGGAGATTGTGCTTGAAGGACATCTCATGTCTTTAGAAGTCCAATCCACTTTGTTGGACAAGATTCGAGAAGCTCAAAAGATCGATAAGGAAATTGAAGAGATTAAGAAAAATATTGGTCTAGGGAAAGCTAAGAATTTCCATGAAGACGAACAGGGTACATTATGGCATGGGAAACGTATCTGTGTTCCACAAGATCCGGAGTTGCGGAAACTGATTTTGCAAGAAGCCCACAACTCTCCGTATTCTATTCACCCGGGTAACACCAAAATGTACATGGACATGAAGGAAAGATTTTGGTGGAACAATCTCAAGAGGGACATCGCCGAGCATATTGCTTTGTGTGATGTGTGTAGTAGAGTAAAAGCGGAGCATCAGAAACCAGCAGGTTTGCTTCAACCACTACCTATTCCTGATTGGAAATGGGACAAAATTGGTATGGATTTCATCACCGGATTGCCAAGGACCAGATCTGGATATGATTCCATATGGGTAGTAGTGGACCGCCTAACTAAAGTGGCTCATTTCATACCCGTGAAGACAACTTATACAAGTGCCAAGTTAGCCAAAATCTACCTGAGTAGAATTGTATGCCTTCACGGTGTGCCTTAGAGTATTGTGTCCGATAGGGGAACCCAATTCACTTCCCATTTTTCGAGGCAGCTACATGAGTCATTGGGAACGAGGTTGGAATTCAGTACTGCTTTTCACCCTCAAACCGATGGAAAAACGGAAAGGACTAACCAAATCCTTGAAGACATGTTGAGGGCATGTGCCCTAGACTATGGAGCAAGTTGGGATGAAAGTCTGCCTTACGCAGAATTTTCTTATAACAACAGCTATCAAGCCAGCATTGAGATGGCACCGTTTGAGTTTCTCTATGGAAGAAAGTGTACCACCCCAATGTTATGGAATGGTGTGGGAGAAAGAAGTTTATTCGGGCCAGATCTTATCAAAGAAGCCGAAGAGAAAGTCAAATTGGTTAAGGACAGGTTGAAGATAGCACAGTCCCGACAGAAAAGCTACGCAGATCCTAAGCGTAGAGAAGTCACCTACGAAGTTGGTGATAGAGCCTATCTTAGAGTATCACCACTCCGTGGAGTGAAAAGATTTGGAGTCAAAGGAAAGTTGGCACCAAGATATGTTGGGCCATTCAAGATTCTGAGTCGCAAAGGAGAAGTTGCTTATGAAATTGAACTTCCAGCATCTCTATCAGCAGTCCATAATGTATTTCATGTGAGTCAGCTTAAGAAATGTCACCCAGAAATGGAAGAATCTTCTTTGAAGGATACCATACCTTTGGAAGAAGTTCAACTAGAAAGTTATCTCACTTATGAAGAAAAGCCTATCAAGATTCTTGAGACTGCAGAAAGAGTCACGAGAACAAAAACTATCAAGTTTTGCAAAGTGCAATGGAACCATCATATCGAAGAGGAAGCAACATGGGAAAGAGAAGATGATCTTCGGAAAGACCACCCTCACCTATTTGCTAGCCAATCCGAATCTCGAGGGCGAGATTCACCTTAAGGGGGTTAGATTTGTAACATCCCTAAAATCATGATTTCAAAGTTTGCATATCATTCATGCATGCATATAGATTTGAGATCAAGTTTCAAACTCATTTCAGAAAAACAGAAGCACATTGTGCTATGATTTTATGCGAGCAGATTTAAACCAAATGGCTATCCCCATTTGAAAGTTTGTTTGTTTTTGAACCAAGTTTGTTGCCTTCTATGAGGATAGGTTTGAGTGTGGAATTTAAACCAAGTCTTTCAAATTGGAAATGGTTTCAAAAACCATTTTTCAAATTTTGCAAACCAAGTGCCTAGTCTCTGTTATTTTTGATCTCCAAGCTTGACCAAGCCTTTGTAAAGCAACCACTTGCTTTTATGCCTATATTGGAGACTACTGTACCCTGCAAAAACCCCAGAAGGATTTGAATTCAAAAAGAGTTTGAATTCAATTCAAAACCATTCCTGAAAATCGAAATAGAAAAAGAAAAGAAGCAAACAAAAGAAAAGGGCCAGGCGCCAGGAATCTAGCCCAGCAGTGGAGCAGGCCCAGCTAGCCCACCCGGGCCATCTGTTTCTCTCTCGCACGCGCTCGCGCACCCACTCAGCCGCTGACAGCCAGACCCCACACCCCCTGCTTATTTCGCTGCCAAGCGGGCCCCGTCCACGTCAGCTTCGTCTTCCCCTGATTCCGCGCACGACCTCCGCCGCTGCCCGTTGCTGCACTGATTTCGCGAGCTTAATTGGCATTGATGCAGCAAGCGTTTCTTGTCGAGCCTCTGGCTATAAGATCCCCCCATCCTCGCGACCATTTCCCCTCAAACAATTTCGCCTCCACGCCACCAGGCTGCCCACAACTCGCACGCCGCCGCCGCTGTTCCGACGACTGCGCCGGCGAATTCCGGTGAGTTCCGTGCTCCTCTCTGTCTCTCGTTCATGCTATCAAGATCAGCGAGTCTTTGCGCACCTACTGACACTTCTCATTCGCCCTCGCATGATCCGTAGCTCCAGAAACGTTGAAGACTGGCCGCCACCGTCTTCTGCACGAACTCCGGCGACCTCCCTCCGTAAGTAGCCACTGCCCCTTGCCCTCTGACTGGTACACCTAGAGTCTACATCGTTGTGCGCATCTAACGGTACCCTTATTTTGGCTTAGCGCGACGAGGAACCTCGCCAACGTCGACGACTGACAGTGCCCGACGTCTGCCTCTACTCCGACGAGAAATCCTCGCCGTGTCCGCGCGCCCCTCGACGAACCAACGCCACCTCGAGCTTCATCACGCCACTGCGGTCCTGGTAAGCGCCTCCTTTCTTCCCCGGGCGACCTAGAGCGCTAGCACCGCCGCAGTCAGATGCGCCGCCGCCTGTCGCCGCCGCTAGCGCCGCTCGTTTCTGGTTAGGAGATTTTTAGCCGTCAGATCTGGATCCTACACGTAGAAATAGTTCACTTAACGAAGGGGTATGGACAGATCTGAGCCGTGCAGCGTTAGTTAGATCCAACGGCACAGAAGGGTGATCCGGTGCGAACCGGTACGCGCCAGTAATATCGCGACGCGTGGCTAGGGTTAGATTTAAAAACAGAATTCAAACCAGATTTTGATCCAAATTTCAAATGGCTGTAACTTTTGATTCCCACGTTAGATTTTTGCAAACTTTATACCGTTGGATTCAGTGAGTCAAGCCCTTTCTGAATCTTCAATGTGTTTAACAAAAAGTATATGTTAAAATGAATTTGTGTGCAGAAACATATTTAGGTCTATTTTGAGCATAGATTTAGTTTAGTAATTTGTTTTAGTGCTAAATAAGTTTAGTTAGCAAACTTTGTGACTTGTTATGTTTCTGTATCATGCACTTGCTTGGTAGAGTTTTCAAAAACATCACTTAGTAATTTCTTGCATGCATGCATTCATATTTTTGTTTGTATATAAATTGTGTGTAATTGTATGCTACAAATTTTTGTGTAGATTTTGCTAGTGACTGTGATTGTGAAGAGTGCTACTCTCCCCATTACCAAAGCAAGTGATACTTCATGATATTTCCACCCTTTATTTTGAATAAAGCATTAGAATTATTTTTGCTAAGTCTTGCATGCTAATTTTGCCAAATGCTATGTTGGGAAATCCTATGTAGTTGTAGAATTGTAGAATTGCTAGGGAACTTCCTAAGTTAAGTTACTATGCCATGCTTAGCCTAGCTAGTAGAAAACAAGGGTTGGTAAAGTATGTACATGCTATGATGAAAATAATTCTAAGTCTTTTGGACTTATGCTTATCTTAATAAAACAACTAAGTCAATGAACTTCCTGGGTGCACTAGAGGAAAAAGGGCTATCCGTTCGCGACCCCTCGGAGCATTAGTCCCGGTTGCGCCACCAACCGGGACTAATGCTGGCACGCGTCCCGGTTGGAGCGGGCACGGGGCCAGGGGGCATGCATCCCGGTTGGTAAGGGGGCATGCGTCCCGGTTGGAGCCACCAACCGGGACTAAAGGTTTGGCCACAGCCACGTGGCGTGGCACGCACCTTTAGTCCCGGTTGCTGGCTCCAACCGGGACTAAAGACCCCTGCCCTCTATAAATGCAACGCCCCAGCCCCCTCTGCCTCCACTCTGTTTTTTCGAATGGTGGAAGGTGTGAGGGGGGGGGGTGTGCTAGTTTTTTCTCATGCATGCATTGAAGGTGTTTGATGAAATGTTTGAGTGAATAATTCCGTTGAATTTCTCATAGAACAAAAATATAGAAGGTGTCCGAGACGCACTTGAGCTTTCTCCTCTTTATTTTCCTCGATCGAGGTTAGCAATCTTATCTTTTCTAGGTCATTGATACAATTCATGTGTCGGTGTGAATTGGTTATTTCACTATTTATGATGTCCTGTTTTTTGATAAACTTACTTATATGATGCAGATGAATGGTCGGGAATGGATGTACGGTGACCGGCGCGTAGCCGGGTATATCAAAGGCGTGGATAAATTTATCGATGTGGCTACGGCAAAAAAAGAGAATGGATTTATACGTTGTCCA
This sequence comes from Avena sativa, assembly GCA_916181665.1. NCBI lineage: Eukaryota > Viridiplantae > Streptophyta > Magnoliopsida > Poales > Poaceae > Avena > Avena sativa. The sequence goes on from OV702283.1 coordinate 314,391,523, forward strand.
TGTGTTCAATGTCGGAACAACAAGGAGTACTCTTCCTCGAAAATCATTCGCGGCCACCTGATTATGAAAGGTTTCATGCCCAACTATAATTGCTGGACCAAGCACGGGGAAAGAGGGGTTATGATGGAAGATGGTGAAGAAGAAGATGATGATAACAACTATCATCATATGTTTCCTGAATACAGTGATACTGCAATGGAAGACAATGGAGAGGAAAGAGGTGAAGAACGGGCATCAGATGAGCCGGCTGATGAACTTGGTAGGGTCATTTCTGATGCAAAGCGAGACTGTGAAACAGAAAATGAGAAGTTGAAGTTAGAGGGCATGTTAGAAGATCACAAGAAATTGTTGTACCCAAATTGTGAAGATGGCAGCACAAAGCTCGGTACCACACTGGAATTGTTGCGATTGAAGGCAGAGTGTGGTCTAACTGACTCCTCATTTGAAAAGATGCTGAAAATAATGAAGCCAAAGTTTCCAAAACATAACGAACTTCCCGAGAGTACCTACGAAGCAAAGAAGACTCTCTGTCCTCTGGGATTAGATGTGCAAAAGATACATGCATGCATTAATGACTGCATCCTCTACCGCGGTAAGGAGTATGAGAATTTAGATAAATGCCCAGTATGCAACGCGTTGCGGTATAAGATCAGACGAGATGACCCTGGTGATGTTGATGGAGAGCCCCTCCGGAAGAGGGTTCCTGCTAAGGTTATGTGGTATGCTCCTATAATACCAAGGTTGAAACGCATGTTCAGAAACAAAGAGCATGCCAGGTTGTTGCGATGGCACAAAGAAGACCGTAAGAAAGACGGGAAGTTGAGACACCCTGCTGATGGGTCACAGTGGAGAAAAATCGAGAGAGACTTCCCAGACTTTGCAGGTGACGCAAGGAACTTATGGTTTGGTCTAAGTACGGATGGCATGAATCCTTTTGGGGAGCAGAGCTGCAGTCACAGCACCTGGCCCGTGACTCTATGTATCTACAACCTGCCTCCTTGGTTGTGCATAAAGCGTAAGTTCATTATGATGTCAGTGCTCATCCAAGGCCCGAAGCAACCGGGCAACGACATTGATGTGTACCTTAGGCCATTAGTTGAAGAACTCTTACAGTTGTGGGGCAAACCAGGTGTACGTGCGTGGGATGAGAACAAACAGGAGCCATTTAATCTACGAGGGTTGTTATTCGTAACCATCAATGATTGGCCTGCTCTTAGTAACCTTTCAGGACAGACAAACAAAGGATATAAGTCATGCACCCACTGTTTAGATAAGACCGAAGGTACATATTTGCATAAATGCAAGAAGGTTGTGTACCTGGCGAATCAACGATTTCTTCCGACCAATCATCCTGTAAGAAAGAAAGGCAAGCATTTCAAAGGTGAGCCAGATCACCGGAAGAAGCCTGAACTCCCTGCTGGTGATGATGTATTTGGTATGGTCAAGGACATAGAAGTAATCTTTGGAAAGGGTCCCGGCGGTCAATCAGTTCCGAACGACGTCGCTACAGGACACGCACCCATGTGGAAGAAGAAATCTATATTTTGGGAGCTGCCATATTGGAAAGTCCTGCGTGTCCGCTCTTCAATCGACGTGATGCACGTGACGAAGAATCTCTGCGTGAACCTGCTAGGATTCCTAGGCGTGTATGGGAAGACAAAAGATACACCTGAAGCACGGGAGGACCAACAAATTATGAAAGACCCAAAGAACATGCATACAGATAACAAGACGGATAAAGGGCGTCACTTAAGTCGTGCCAGCTATGCTCTTACCAAAGCAGAGAAGGAAATCTTTTTTGAAGTCCTTTACAGTATCAAGGTGCCGTCGGGCTTCTCATCTAATATAAAGGGGATAATAAATATGGCAGAGAAAAAGTTCCAAAACCTGAAGTCTCATGACTGTCACATGATTATGACGCAGTTGCTTCCGATTGCATTGAGGGGGCTTCTACCGGAAAATGTTCGAGTACCCATTGTGAAGCTGTGTGCATTCCTCAATGCAATATCTCAGAAGGTAATCAATCCAGATATTCTGCCAAGGTTACAGAAGGATGTGGTACAATGTCTTGTTAGTTTTGAATTGGTGTTCCCACCATCCTTCTTCAATATTATGACGCATCTCCTGGTTCATCTAGTGGAAGAGATTGCCATTCTCGGTCCGGTATTTCTGCACAATATGTTCCCCTTTGAGAGGTTCATGGGAGTCTTAAAGAAATATGTTCATAACCGTGCTAGACCAGAAGGAAGCATCTCCAAGGGATATGGAACAGAGGAGGTCATTGAGTTTTGTGTTGACTTTATTCCTGACCTTAAGCCGATTGGTGTTTCTGACTCGCGGCATGAGGGAAGACTAAGTGGAAAAGGCACGCTGGGAAAGAAAGCAATGATATGTAGGGACGGGGATTCTTTCACTAAAGCACACTATACAGTTCTACATAATTCCACCATGGCAGCTCCGTATATCGAGGAACACAAGAATATTGTACGCTCCAAAAACCCGGGGAAGCCTGAATCATGGATTACAGATGAACACATGAAGTCTTTCGGTGGTTGGATGCGGACACATCTCTTGAATGACACCACTGTTGGAGATCAGCTATACTTGTTGGCCGCGTCACCATCTTCTACTGTATTGAATTTCCAAGGGTACGAAATAAATGGGAATACATTCTACACGATCGCCCAAGATAAAAAGAGCACCAACCAAAATAGTGGTGTCCGCTTTGATGCAATAGACGAGAATGGACAAAAGGACACATATTATGGTTACTTAGAGGAGATATGGGAACTAGACTATGGAGTCTCTTTTAAGGTCCCTTTGTTTCGCTGCAAATGGGTCAACCTGAATGGGGAAGGGGTAAAGATAGATCAGTTGTACGGAATGACAACAGTGGATCTCAACAATCTTGGTTATAGAGATGAACCATTCGTCCTAGCCAATGATGTGTCTCAGGTTTTCTATGTGAAGGACATGTCCTCCAGACCAAAAAAAAAGAAAAAATATGCAAACGAATACATCATATGATGAGCCAAAGCGTCACATAGTTCTTTCAGGGAAAAGAAACATCGTGGGAATCGAGGACAAGACAGACATGTCAGAAGATTATAATAAGTTTGATGAAATTCCGCCCTTCACAGTGAAAACTGACCCAAGCATTCCGTTAAGTAAAGAAGATGCTCCATGGTTACGTCTGAAGCGGTCATAAGGAATGACATATGCCAAGAAGTTCATGCTCATATTATGTAACTCTAGTTCATGTCTTTCGCGGTTTGTGGCTTGACCGAAGGATATCTTTCGCGGTTTGTGGCCTTTAGTCCCGGTTTTGTAGTCTCAGTTTTTAATATTAATAAATGTCTTGAGTGTTAGTCCCGTTTTGTGGCTGGACTGGGAGTGCCTCTATGACCAGTTTCTTGGAGATGCCGGAGGACTGGGCTCCGTCGGCATCTCCCTGAAACTGGTCGTAGTGGTGTCCCTGCTCTCGAAAACCATCTTGCAGCTTGTAACTTCACTAACTAGATCAATACGCCTCGGAGCTAACTAATTTCACATATTAGGGAGTGCCTCTATGACCAGTTTCTCGGAGATGCCGGAGGACTGGGCTCCGTCGGCATCTCCCTGAAACTGGCCGCAGTGGTGTCCCTTCTCTCGAAAACCATCTTGCAGCTTGTAACTTCACTAACTAGATCAATACGCCTCGGAGCTAACTAATTTCACATATTAGGGAGTGCCTCTATGACCAGTTTCTCGGAGATGCCAGAGGACTGGGCTCCGTCGGCATCTCCCTGAAACTGGCCGCAGTGGTGTCCCTTCTCTCGAAAACCATCTTGCAGCTTGTAACTTCACTAACTAGATCAATACGCCTCGGAGCTAACTAATTTCACATATTAGGGAGTGCCTCTATGACCAGTTTCTCGGAGATGCCGGAGGACTGGGCTCCGTCGGCATCTCCCTGAAACTGGCCGTAGTGGTGTCCCTGCTCTCTAAAACCATCTTGGAGATGCCTCAAACTGGCTGGAGGACTAGACTCACAAGGATGCATATTTATAGTACAAGCAGCTCGGCATAATGTCGACACTCACGACATAATGTCGACACTCACCCCTATTATTAGTGCTGACTCATCTTTAGTCCCGGTTGGTGTCTCCAACCGGGACTAAAGGTTCATCTTTAGTCCTGGTTGGTGACACCATCCGGGACAAGGTACAAGCCGCACGACATAATGTCGACACTCACCCCTATTATTAGTGTTGCCTGGCCCACTCTGCCGCAATCCCTTCAGTCGCGGTTGGTTTCTCCAACCGGGACTAAATATGAACCCTCTCTTTATATAGGCATTTCCCTCTATTTATTAGGTAACACTTAAGACATTTATTAATATTAAAAACCGGGACAAACCGGGACTAGCTAACACTCAGGACTAAAGCCGCCCCCTTTAGTCATAATCATGCCTAGTCCTATAGTACGCAGCTTCAGGGTCTTCATCGTCGTCGTCATCATCATCGTCATCGTCACCTGCCACTCCGGGGATCCTCAGCCCATCCATGGCATATACCAGGGGCCATTCCAGCCTCGGATTCACGGCGGGTGGGAGAGGGGTCTCCTGGAAGACGATGCCGCTACCGCCGAGACAGTGTGGGGCCTGTGGCGGGTGGACTCGTGGGCACCTTAGGCGAGGATGGTCTCCCCCGGCGATGTAGCGCATCACTTTGATGATAGTACAGTTCTCCCACCACAGACGACGGCCGGCTTCGTTGTGGTTCACCGGTGGCGGGCCATCACCCTCGTACCTGGCGAGCTCCCTTTCCCGCCTATTAGCGAAGAAGGCATTCCAGGTGTCGTAGTTGTCGGGATCACACTGGGGATCCATCCGCTGCTCCGACGTGAGCTCGTGGTAGAAGTGGTTTGTGATGGCCGCCTGGCGTGCGGAACCTTGAGGGACAGGAGGGACAGGAACCCCTCCAGCGCTCAGCATCCAGCCGGCGGGCGGCCGGTAGCCCGGCGGACAAGGGTAGTTGGAGGCGCACAGCGCCTCGGTCTCCTCGAGGGTCAGAATGGCCCAGTAGGCGTTGTCCATTGTTCTAAGAGAGGAAGGTGTGGATGTGTGGATAGCCATGACACGATCACCCTAAATATAGAGGGAAAGGGCGGGAAAACTTGGCGTGAAGCTTTGGGAAATGGCGGGAAATATCTTTAGTCCCGGTAAGTGACTACATCCGGGACTAAAAGCTCTAGTAGAAAGGAAAGGGCGGGAAAACTTGGCGGGAAGAGGTGGGAAATGGCGGAAAATATTTTTAGTCCCGGTTTGTGACTACATCCGGGACTAAATGTGTGCCGAACAATGATGTTCGAGGTTTCATGGCTTTCGGTCCAAATGACCGATGTTATGTGCTGAATCACGGCATAGTTTGTGATGTTGTGCCCATATTATGCATGTGTGTGGACATTGGTATGGAGAACAATGTTGCAGGAGGAAGTTTTCCTTTTTGTCGCACGGAAAAGCCCTTTTCCATTTTCCGAGCGCAAAAAACGGGTCGTTTTGTGAAGTAACCACCAAAATGCCATTTCACAATGCTACCGTCCCATTTTCCTAAAATACTAGACCACCTTACATGGACTATCTCCCAACCGGTACATCTCAAACCTTTTCGTCCATCCCGGGTAAAAAGGACAAATGTCTGCCGAATCGGCAGGAAGTGGGTCCGGTTTGTACTACAGGTACATGATCTATCGCCCGTGATTTTTTGAAAAAATCATTTTTAGACTCGCAATATGTGGTTTCTTCAGAGATCCAATGCAAGTTCTAACGATGCTCGTCCCCTATCTTCATGCACACCGGTTCAACCATAGTTAGAAATTCAGATAATTCAAAACGGGCATAATAAATTCAAAAAAAATCCGAACAATGAAAATCCTTCGCGTGGTGTCATATTATGTTACATAGTTGAAAGGAAAAATACCAGACTTGGTATATTGATCATGTTTCGAAAAAACCTTCACAAAATGACCTATCATGTTCGAGGTTTCATGGCTTTCGGTCCAAATGACCGATGTTATGTGCTGAATCACGGCATAGTTTGTGATGTTGTGCCCATATTATGCATGTGTGTGGACATTGGTATGGAGAACAATGTTGCAGGAGGAAGTTTTCCTTTTTGTCGCACGGAAAAGCCCTTTTCCATTTTCCGAGCGCAAAAAACGGGTCGTTTTGTGAAGTAACCACCAAAATGCCGTTTCACAATGCTACCGTCCCATTTTCCTAAAATACTAGACCACCTTACATGGACTATATCCCAACCGGTACATCTCAAACCTTTTCGTCCATCCCGGGTAAAAAGGACAAATGTCTGCCGAATCGGCAGGAAGTGGGTCCGGTTTGTACTACAGGTACATGATCTATCGCCCGTGATTTTTTGAAAAAACCATTTTTAGACTCGCAATATGTGGTTTCTTCAGAGATCCAATGCAAGTTCTAACGATGCTCGTCCCCTATCTTCATGCACACCGTTTCAACCATAGTTAGAAATTCAGATAATTCAAAACGGGCATAATAAATTCAAAAAAATCCGAACAATGAAAATCCTTCGCGTGGTGTCATATTATGTTACATAGTTGAAAGGAAAAATACCAGACTTGGTATATTGATCATGTTTCGAAAAAACCTTCACAAAATGACCTATCATGTTCGAGGTTTCATGGCATTCGGTCCAAATGACCGATGTTATGTGCTGAATCACGGCATAGTTTGTGATGTTGTGCCCATATTATGCATGTGTGTGGACATTGGTATGGAGAACAATGTTGCAGGAGGAAGTTTTCCTTTTTGTCGCACGGAAAAACCCTTTTCCATTTTCTGAGCGCAAAAAACGGGTCGTTTTGTGAAGTAACCACCAAAATGCCGTTTCAGAATGCTACCGTCCTATTTTCCTAAAATACTAGACCACCTTACATGGACTATCTCCCAACCGGTACATCTCAAACCTTTTCGTCCATCCCGGGTAAAAAGGACAAATGTCTGCCGAATCGGAAGGAAGTGGGTCCGGTTTGTACTACAGGTACATGATCTATCGCCCGTGATTTTTTGAAAAAATCATTTTTAGACTCGCAATATGTGGTTTCTTCAGAGATCCAATGCAAGTTCTAACGATGCTCGTCCCCTATCTTCATGCACACCGGTTCAACCATAGTTAGAAATTCAGATAATTCAAAACGGGCATAATAAATTCAAAAAAAATCCGAACAATGAAAATCCTTCGCGTGGTGTCATATTATGTTACATAGTTGAAAGGAAAAATACCAGACTTGGTATATTGATCATGTTTCGAAAAAACCTTCACAAAATGACCTATCATGTTCGAGGTTTCATGGCTTTTTCGGTCCAAATGACCGATGTTATGTGCTGAATCACGGCATAGTTTGTGATGTTGTGCCCATATTATGCATGTGTGTGGACATTGGTATGGAGAACAATGTTGCAGGAGAAAATGGTTTTGAATTATTTATTTAAATCCAAACACTTTTTATGTTTAAAGTTTTTCTAAATTCCAAATTAATATTTAAAAATATAAGTTAATTCATTTTAAAAGGTTACATTAATTATTTTTTAAAAATATAAAATGGTTTTGGATTATTTATTCAAATCCATACACTTTTATGTTTAAAGTTTTTCTAAATTCCAAATTGATATTAAAAATATATAAGTTAATTCATTTTTAATTGTAAATGGTTCATATTTTAAATGGTTACATTAATTATTTTTTAAAACAGAAAATGTTTTTGAATTATTTATTTAAATCCAAACACTTTTTATGTTTAAATTTTTTCTAAATTCCAAATTAATATTCAAAAATATAAGTTAATTAATTTTAAATGGTTTCATTAATTATTTTTTAAAAATAGAAAATGGTTTTGGATTATTTATTCAAATCCATACACTTCTTATGTTTAAAGTTTTTCTAAATTCCAAATTAATATTTAAAAAATATAAGTTATTTCATTATTAATTTTAAATGGTTCGTAGTTTAAATGGTTACATTAATTATTTTTCAAAACAGAAAATGGTTTCGAATTAGTTATTCAAATGCAAACACTTTTTATGTTTAAAGTTTTTCTAAATTCCAAAGTAATTATCATTTAAAAAACATTACAAATTTAAACCCCAAAATAAAAAATAAGGCGGGAACAGAGAGAAAATAACTGAAAAAATTTGAAAACAGGGGAATACATCCCGGTTGGAGCCACCAACCGGGACGGAAGAGCCCCCTGCGCGCGCGCCCCTTCAGCTGCTGAAAATTGGACTATAGGTCCCGGTTGGTGGCTCCAACCGGGACGTATGCCCCTTTAGTCCCGGTTGGAGCCACGAACCGGGACTAAAGGCCCTTTAGTTATAACAGCGTGCCTCCTCTTCTTCTTCCCTTCCCCACTCACTTCTCTGCCTCTGCCTCTGCCCGCGCCCTCGCCGACAACGACGCCGCTAGGCTGCCCCCGCCACCGCCGCGCGCTCCCCGTAGCGGCTCCGTCGTCAACGCCTCCGCCTCCGGCCGCCACCTGCGTCTCTTCTCGCGCGCCGACGACCGCGCCGCCCGCGCGTCTCCTTCCCCCGACGACCGCCGGCCGCGCCCGCGTCTCTGCTTCCCGTCGACGACGCGCCCTTCCCCCACCGCCGCGCGTCAGGTACGGCGCCGCCCCTCCCTGCCTCTCTGTCCTCCCCCTCCCTCTGCTGCTGGTGGCAAAACAGAGCACCCGAATTAGATTGATTTTTTTTTGAACGGATTATGGGTGCAGAGCACCCGAAATATATTGCTGCAATAACGTCGCTGGAGTACAGGAGGCCTAAGAAATAAAAATTACACAGAGGCCCAGAAAATAAGCACCGAGGACCCTAAAAGAAACTTGAAAAAGCAATCAAGTCCACCATCTTCTTCCTCCTCCAGATCGACGAAGAAGCTCCGGTATCGGCCCGCACCTTGCCACAGGGTACGACCGACACACAGGGCGAAGCAGCGAAGGAGCGGCAGCCCTACTGCCCTTGAGTCCGACGTGTTGACGAAGCATCAGCCGCCAAGAAGCCGCCGGAGAGAAGCTCCCGGATCGAAACCGCCGCGACAGGAAGCCAACACCTACACACCACAAGCCACCACCATGGTCGCTTGGTTCCGGAGTTCCTTGAGTTAGGGTTTGCGCCCCTCGGAACCCCGATTAACTTGTCGAGCATGCTTTAGGGTTACATTCCAATGCACATTAACTTGTCGTATCATCATCATTGCTTGAGCATTGCATCGATTCCATGTGTTGATTGTTTCCCTTTCTTTCCGGTGATTTGGTTCTTCTTGGTAGAATACGATATCGAGATCGAGATCGAAGACCGAGATCAAGACCATAGATAGATCTAATTAAATGACAAGTTTAATTAGAACACCCTAGTAACCCTAACAGGTGATTCCGGAGTTCCTTGAGTTAGGGTTTGCGCCCCTCGGAACCCCGATTAACTTGTCGAGCATGCTTTAGGGTTACATTCCAATGCACATTAACTTGTCGTATCATCATCATTGCTTGAGCATTGCATCGATGCCATGTGTTGATTGTTTCCCTTTCTTTCCGGTGATTTGGTTCTTCTCGGTAGAATACGATATCGAGATTGAGATCGAAGACCGAGATCAAGACCATAGATAGATCGAAGACCTTTTGTAGCCTTATACTCATGTTCCCCTCTCATAGCCTTAGGGTTTAGGGTTTCTCTTCATTTTTATTATTGTGTATGTATATATTAGGGTTTCACCTTCGATCCGAAAAATATTCGTTAGCCGCTTTGACTTATTCGTAACTTTCTCCTTTAGCCGCTTTGACTTATTCGTTTTTCCACCTATGCAGAAAATATGGACCCACACGTCAGAGACGAAGAAAAGGAAGAGTTGATCCAAGGTGTGATCCGTGGGGAAGATAATTTAGACGTATCAACTTTTCTGAACAACTCCGGTGAGGGTGATCCTCTTTTTACCGGAGTAGACAACTTGTTTGAGGTTGAAGGTGTTGCCTTCCGCGAGGGAGAAGGCGATGCCTTGTGTAATCGAGAAGACGACCGCTCCGGCGAGGTGCATGTAATATAAATCAATTCATTAATTAATCATCTGCTATCTATATAGAAATAGTAACGACGATCTTTCTTCTTTTAGCCCTCCGGATCGAAGGAATCTACTGAAAAGAGCAGACGAGGCCCAACCAAAAAGTTGCAAGACCATGAGAGGTTCAGGATCGAAGATGTCGCTGAAGACGGCAGACCGACAGCTCCCGAAGTTGTCGCAACCAAATTTGTGGCACAATGCGGAGTAATCGTTAGGGACTTAATCCCGATCACCATTAGAAATTGGAATAGGCCTGCTAATGCGGATGAAGAGGGAACATGTTTATTTGTCCCTAACCACGCCAAAGATTTACTATGGAAGAGGCTCATGGTTAATTTCAAACTACCGAAGATAGAGCTAGATCCAAATGCGGAGGATCCAGTTGAGGACGCCTTACAACATGGGAGAGCCATGGAGGCTAAGGTCAGGGAGTGGGCTTTGAAGAAGATGGCCCAGTGTTTCACCAACTGGAAGAAAAGATTGCACCTTGACTATGTCGTGAAAAAGAAGACTCTCGATTTCAAGAATATTCAGTTTGAGAAGATAAAACCATTCTGGGATGAGTTTGTGGAATACAAGAAATCAGAAAAAGCTAAGAAAATGTCTGAAACGAATAAGCTGAATGCTGCTAAGAAGAAGTATCACCATACTATGGGGCAAGGTGGCTACAGGGTTGGCATTCCTAAGTGGGAGAAACTTGAGCAGGAACTGCGTGATAAAAAGATCACCCCAGAGACAGACGATTGGGTAGAACGTTCAAGGAATTGGTTTTACGGGCATGGGGGCACGTTGGACTCGGAAGGGAGGTGTATATATAACATACGACATAAAGAAGACCCCTTGCCAATCGAGAGGATCAGAAAAGCAGTAAAGGCTGTTAAAGATGGGGACTTCATTCCCGGTAGAGAGAATGATGAGCTCACACTCTCCCTTGGAAATAAGGAACATGATGGACGAACACGAGGCACAATAGGCTCCCAATCATGGAGGACTGGGTTTCCCGAAGAGAGGAAGAAATATCCTGATAGAAGCCGTCAGAGGAGTAAGGACAGGGCGGCAGTTGAAGCAGAAAGTCATAAAGAGCGAATGCGTTTAATTGAAGAACGATTAAAGCAACAACAAGATGAAATTAACACACTTAAAGAGCAAAGTACTACCGGCCCATCTCAGCAGCACACTGCATTCGATGCTACCGGCCTATCGAATAATCGAAAAAGCAGTGTGGCTTCCACCGAGGTCCCGGGTGATGACAATGGCGATGCCGATGATGCACCGACGATGGCTCCTGTTGGCTACCCAGTGGATGATATCACAGGGATGACACACTGCGAGCTACATGTCAAAGTTGTGAACATATCAATGAAGGTGGCGGTCGGCCATGCCTTACCAATTGGACCCACACCAACTTACCACTGTCGTCCGGTTCCAGAGGGCTACGCTGTTGTCGGCGTGGATGAAATCATGCCCACCTTTGAGGTTTTGGATCTTCACTACCCTGCTGGTGAAGGGGATGTGACTGTGTTGGGTGACGCAAAAAACGTCACCATTCTATGGCTGAAGGATTGTATCGTGCTTCGAAATCACACGCCAAGGCCATCTTCGCCGCCGCCTCACCCGTCTCCAGCGAGGTCGTCGCCGCCGCGGCAGCCGTCTTCGTCGCCTCACCCGGCTCCGTCGCCTCACCAATCTCCGGTGCAGCCATCGCCGCGGGAGCCATCGCCGGCGCCTCAGGATAAAAAGCGTAAGCGTACCGCTACTGTGCGTCGTAAGCGATCGCCGAAACGTAAACAAGAGCCTCTTACAAAAGTACCAACGGTTCCTCCCAAGAGATCTTATGACTGTACTGAAGAGGAGAATGCGGCGATCGTTGATGCGGAAACGACAACGTTTTTCGCTAAGATGAGGCGGCCGAAAGAGCCAGAGTTCCCCAGCACCAAAGAAGAAAAAGCCAAAGTGTTGAAAATGCTAAAGAATCTTCATCAACCCGAGCCAAAGCTGTCATCAGACTATGAGCGTTCTATTCTCAAGTCACATGCGGCACAAAAAGCCTCGAAGAGCAGTACTGATGCAAGCGGGAAATGTGTTGCCCAGCTCGGAGAACAAGCAAAACAGACTTGCGCCCCTCTCAAGGTGATTTCTCAAACCAATGTGGGGTCGAGCAAATATGGGGCCGAAGAGCAGTATGATCTAGAGGTAGTTGCACAATACGGAGAAGCTGCCGCTGCTCAAGGTATGAGTATTGCCCAGTACTTATCCCAGTTAGAGTTCTTCCCCGTGAGTGAAGTAGCATACAAATACCAGTACGGAAAACCTCTCGTCAAACCTGAGGAGGTAAACAATCTTCCAACAAAAATGCGAAGATTGCATAACTGGTACATGCATGCCACAAGGGCCGGGGCTAACTGGATAGTGCTGAGGGTTACAAAAAAGCATCATGGGAAAGATAAGGATGACATGATATCCATTGAATTTGATGAACTATTTCAATTATTCAATCAAGACGCCTTGGACAAATCGATCATCAGTGCCTATTGTCTGTAAGTACTAATTCTGTAATTAATTTAGTCTCCAGCTATATTATTTTGTTTATTGCATGTATATAATCATACTGTAATATGCAGAATGAAGATTCTCGAATGCAGCAGAGGACAAATCTATGACATTGGCTTCATTGACCCATATTGGGTTCATGAAGCTAATCTCAAAATAAGCCCCCAGGATACGGAGGATAATATAGTACACGCGTTAAGGTTTCAAGAAACCAAAAGGGAAATACTATTTCCTTACAACTTCCAGTGAGTGTTATTGTCTTGTATACACTTTCTATTTCGCTTACTCGATGTTAAGTATATAATTGATTAGTTCTGCATTCGCAGGTACCACTATATTCTGTTAATCATTCAACTTGACAAAGGGCGTGTACTAGTCATGGACTCGAAACATAAACCCCTTGAGACGTGGAAGGACATGCAGATACTTCTCCAGCGGTAATTCTAATCATTACGACACTATATCGGCAACGTTCGTGAATTTTATGATATCAAGTACTTAATAACTTATTTTATTCGTTTTCTACGCCGGGCAGCGCTTGGAAACGGTTCACCAAGAAGGCTAGGGTGTTTGGAAAGAGGAGCTTACATTTCAACCACTAGATGTAAGCACCACTAGCTATATCCACGCATCTCTTTGATTCTAGTTTTGATACAGTTATTATCATGCTTGATTATTATTTTGATTGAACTCTGTTCTCGTAAAGTGCCTGACGCAGGGACCAGGTAACAATCTATGTGGATACTATGTATGCGAGTTCATCCGGCAGACGTGCGATGAGAAGGACAGAAATTTAGAGCAACTCCACGTACATAAACAATTTCTATAGTTTTTTATTACAATCAAATTGTGTTTAGTTTCATATTCATATAGGCTGACTCCTTTTTTAAATCAGATCGAACGTCTACGGGACGGTCTTCTGCCAAAGGATCGCATACGAGCAATTCAGGAGGAATTGGCGGGATTCTTGGATGCAGAAGTCCTAAACACACAAGGGGAATACTACTCGGCTGTGTATAGACAATAGGAATTGTAAAAATAGCAACTTTCAAGAAATTGGTCGGTAGCATCGAATAGCAACTTTTGTATGTAGTGCATGAACTCGATCCGTGTATTGAATGTAATGTTGTCATGATGATCTTGTGTAATATAAGTTTCCTTCGTTGATAAGTGCAAAACACTAAATAAACAATAAAACAACCTAAATGAATTCTCTGCCGCGGCACAAAAAGTGGCAAAAATGCTGCCGCGGCAACAAAATGTACCAAAATGAATTCTCTGCGCGGCAGAGAAATGGGCCAAATCTCTGTCGTGGCAGCAGGTTATTAGTCCCGGTTCGTGTTACGAACCGGGACTAATGCTCCACCCCCCTCGCGCTCTGATGCCGCCACGTGTGCCCCATTTGTCCCGGTTGGTGGGGCAACCGGGACTAATGGTTAGAGCTTTAGTCCCGATTGCCCCGTCCCGGTTGGGCAACCGGGACTAATGGCCCTTACCAACCGGGACGCATGGGCCCTTTTCTACCAGTGGTGGAATGGGACTTGAATGGTGGTTTTTGGTTGAGTGGTTACACAAGGCCATGGATTTGGCTTGTGTATCTCACTTGTGGTATGCCACCCAGGCACAAAAGGGATTTGGAGGCCAAGTGTTGAGAAATCTTACAGTGCAACCACTTGGCAATATGGGCTCTGCCATGATCATACAGGTTTCTAGAACTTAGTCACTTGGACAATTGGTGGTAGTGGGAATGATAGGTTGGAGCGCGTCCATTTGACTAAGGAAAGGCTTCTGAAAGGTCCTGTCTTGGGAAACCAAGTCTGGTGGGGAAAGTGCACAACCTCTGCAGATGGAAAATCTAAGTACTTAGCCAAGTCCATGGCAATGGACAACTTGAGCATCAAGACATGGAAGCTACAAGAATATCATCACTCCAACTTCTAAGTAAAACTTGTGGGTGAACAAGGGTGAAGGACCCCAATGTCTATTGGTGGTTTCTTGGGAAAGTTTTTGACAAAGAAAAACTTAGTGATTTCAACTAATAGGAAAAACCTATTTTCAAGCAAAGCAAGCCAAGCTACACTTAGCCAAAATGCATATAGTGATATAGTCCACTTAAAATTACTAAGGTATCACTTGCCAATACTATTCCAAAGTATTTACCCACAGTGGCTGTAACTTGTGATGTTGCAGGTTACTCCGATGATGATTAGGAGTCATGAGTCTACACTCAACATGCTTGCCTGTGGCACATGAAGATGAAGACTTGTGTTTATTTACTTATTCCAAAACTCTTGTGTTAGGACTGTGGCCATGAGTTGTAAAATACTATGTTTTATCTCTGGAATGAATGTAATAAATGACCTTTGTATCTGTGTACTTCATCTTAAACTGTGGATGCTAGCAATGATCCAGGGACTAGCATTGCAATCACAGGGATCCTTTTCCTTTACAAAGGAGGGATCTTATAGTAGCGGTTCTCAAAGTGCTTCTGAAGCTCCGATTCCAAACTGTACAAGATGGCACACTGAACTATGGAGTATTGATTCTTTCGAGTGAGGTAAACATTTTTCACCTCATCTATAGCATCAGCTTCAGGCGGGTCACCCAGCGGTGCATCCAACACATAGGTCAACTGACCAGCATTGAGGACAATCCTCAAGTTACGGAACCAGTCCGCGAAGTTGCTTCCATTACTTTTCAACTTTTCTTTCTCTAGGAACACATTAAAATTAATGGTAGGGGGCGCCATGATCTACAACATATTTACAAAGAGTTTATACTAAGTTTATAATAAATTGAGTTCATATTTAATTCTTAAATTAACTAGGTGAACTCCCACTCAAAACAACATCACACATTGTTTTAGTGATCAAACGAACAAAATCCACTACACCAAGTCCGATCATCACGAGAGATGTTGTAGTTTCAAAGGCTAACAATCAACATGTCCATCATATCATCCATATGACTCATGATTTACCTTTCGGTATTCCATGTTCCGAGACCATGTCTGTACATTCTAGGCTCGTCAAGGTTAACCTTAGTATCCGCATGTGCAAATCTAGCTTGCACCCGTTGTATGCACACGTAGAATCTATCACACCCGATCATATCGTGGTGCTTCGAAATGACGAGTCTTAGCAACGGTGCCTACTAAGGACGAACACTTTATTACTTGATATTTAGTGAGAGGGATCATATTATAATGCTACCGTCGCAATATAATAAATACAAGATGCATAAAAGGATTAACATAACATGCAATTTATAATATGTGATATGATATTGCCTTTCTTATTGTGCCTTTGATCTCCATCTCCAAAGAACGAACATGATCTCCATAATCACTGTGTGGTGTCAAGGTCAATGGTGTCACTTCATGGTTTTCCTCCACCAACAGCAACTATTACAACTACTTGATGAATAGACACGCAGGTCTTAACAAAATTTAAAGACAACCATAAGGCTCCTGCTATTTGCCAACTTATAATAAGGATCATTGCATACATCAAATATAATCACAATCACGTCATGGCTGGTGACTGAGTTCCTGCACCAAAACAAGGTTATTGCAGTACTTGTAGCAGCAAATATTTATAGAGTTTGTCTCGATGGGAGCTCGGCGAACACGACCCTACAGCCATGTTGTCAATGCGGCTACGTACGCACCCAAACCATGGTTTGGAAATATTCTACTCTATAGGTTGCTAGAATAAATGAATTTAAGATGGTTTGTAACAACTACTACTAGGATTGAAAGAAAACTAGAACAAAAGTAAAACTAGAAAGAGGTGAATGCAATGATATGAAATATTAATGCTATGATTCCTCAAGTAATGTTGTGTATACCGGTGTGTATGATAAGTGCTTATGGAATAGCCGTTAACTATAATTGTGACGGTCCCTCATATACCGTTGGTAAGTGGAAACTAGACAACTCAATTGTCCACACCCTCTTCAGACATGGGTCATCTCGTAAGACAATAGTCTATTAAGATAACAAGACCAATCAAGGTTAACCGGAGCAAAGGAATTAAGTTCTATGGACAACCATACTCCTAAGAAGGTGTGCTAGTCACAAGATATCCCATCTGTCACTTTGGGGTCAAGCAATTCACAACACTGTACCTATCTATATCATGAGTGATCTTGAGGGAATTCTGGAGGTGCATCCTAAGCTGCTATTGCCTCCGCAAATCACTTATAGCAAATAGCCTATTAGTTCTACCCATGGACTTGTCAGGTACCCATGAAAGAGTAGAGACAAATGATAAATTTTGTGACACCCCATGAATCCCTAGTAAATTCCTCGACAATGGATTGGACGTCTCCAATCACTATAATAATATCATGAATAGAACAATGTAAAGAGAAAGCACAAACATATTAATTAACAAGAACACACCACACTTCAATTACTCAAATAATCATAACATTAATAAAAGGGGGTCCAATCCATGTTACAACCCATCGTGGAGACCGTTATGGGGAAGGATGAAGGAATAGCAGCAATGGAGATGGTGATGACGGCGCGATGATGGTGGCATCGTCGTGGTGATGGCGGCGTCCTCCTTCCTCTTATTGCTTGGATGGCTTGATGGTGTTGATGGAGATCTTGATCTTGGTGGAGCTTGAGAGGCTATGGAGGCGGAATGGCGCCACCATGGAGGCGGTATATGGGATCTGATCTTTTATATGGTTGGTGGTGGCTTCCTCCTCCCTTCTTTGGATCCTCCCCTCTTTATGTAGTCCTTGGGAGTGCCCTAGGGTACCCACAATATTGTCATATGACTTGGAGAAGGTTCTGGAGATTTTCTGGGGTGAAATCCCGTCGTTTCCGACCTTTTTGGCAACTATATGGCCAGAGCTATATGGCCAAAATTTTGGCTCCAGCCGTATAGTTGGTCGTCAAACCGTTTGTCTCCTTTCGTATTTTGGTCGCCATTTCTTCACACGAACTCTGTTTTGGGCATTCTTGGACTCGTTGGATTCGTATCGTCGAGGGATACAACCCCATGGTCTTGGATATTTATTTTTAGAAGTTTGAAAAATTCACTTTTCCAACCTCTCAAATGGCTAAGTCTGGTCCCTACAGCTCCTCCATACTATGCTCTTTTTGTTCCTTTTTCCTTTGTTTGATCCATAATCATCATCAACACCTACATACATGTAAAAGACAAGGAAAAGGGATAAAATTTTACCTAAACTACTAAATACGCAAAGCTCATACTGAATGTAATGAAAGCAAGTAATCATGCATATCAGGCATAACAATAGTTAGATGGAGAATGATATGATAGGAAAATGACACAATTTATATAGCTAAAAAGTGATGTATTATCACAGTCATCAATGGCCATATCACATCATATCACATGCCCTACAAAAACAAGTTAGACGCCTCTAATTTATTTGCATGTTTTACATGACTGGGGCTTTTGAATAAGAACTGTTCTTACCTACGAACAAGAACCACAACGTTGATACAAGTATTGTCAAGTGCCCGTTGTAAACTGAATTTCACTATGGTGGGAGAGACAGACACCCGCAAATCCACTTGTGCAATGCAAGTTGCACGTTGAGCGTGGAGCAAGTCTCATATGATGACATGTAAGGTTAGCCCGGGCCACTTCATCCCACCATCCCGCAAGATGCAAAGTACACAAAAAGCAAGCGACAATAAAAGAATCAACGCCCACAAAACCATTGTGTTCCACTCGTGCAACAGATCTACACATAGAGTCGGCTCTGATACCACTGTAGGGTTCATAGCAAGGAAAACAAAAAATTCTATCGCATGAACACACAAAATCAAGATCTAATCTATGGAAAAGCCAAGATCTAATATATGAGATCAGTGCAACGAGTTTGTAGAGAACTAACCCTCATAGATCTAAAGCGTTTAACGAGATTCAGATCTCGTGGTTGATGTAGTCGATTGTAGTCGATCACTTGCCGATCTCAAGATCGCGTAGACGATCCTTCCGGCGCCACGTTCCGGCAACGCTTCCAAAGTCGGTCACACGTACGGTAGTCGATGAATACCTTCTTCACCCTTGTTCTAGCAGGCAGCAGAGGTAGTAGATCTCCTCGAAATCCCAACAACACGACAGTGTGGTGGTGGTGGTGGTGGAGGAGGAGAGATTACTGCAGGGCTTCGCCTAAGCCGGAGTGGGACGGTGGACGAGAGAGAGAGGGGTGCGACGGCTAGGGTTTAGGCGCCAGGGCGTTGAGGTGCCAAGGGGGGCGCCCCACTGATACGTTGGAAATGTATCTATAATTTTTGATGCTCCATGCTTGTTTTGTATCTACTTTGCTTTACTTGTCTACACTTTGAGGTGCTTTTTACATGTTTTCTGGTACTAACCTATTAACAAGTTGCAACAGTGACAACTTCCTATTTTTTGCTATTTTTGGTTTTAGAAAAGTTAGTAAAGAAATATTCTCGGAATTGGATGGGACGAAGGACAAAGTTAATAACTTTCCATGGGGAACAAGAAGTCTAGAGGATAGACGAGGAGGCCAGACCCCCCCCATGCGCGGGTGGGCACTAGCCCGTGCCTGGCTAGGGTTTGGCCGCCCTGGCGGCTGCCTCGGTCTCCCTCTTCGCCTATAAGAAGCCCCCGATGCAGAAACTCTCAATACCCGATTAGAAATCCACAAAACTGTCTGTAGCCGCCGCCACCATCGTCCCTAGATCGGGGGGATTTGAAGCTCTTCTCGGCACCCTGCCAGAGGGGAGATCATCCCGGAGGCCTTCGTGAGTAGTTCCACCTTGGACTATGGGTCCATGTAGTAGCTAGATGGTTGTATGTCCTCCTTTGTGCTTTCATGTATAGATCTTGTGAGCTCCGTTCATGATCAAGATCTAATCTATTTGTAATCATGCATATTGTGTTTGCGGGGATCCGATGGATATTGAGATTATTATGTTGGTTTGATTAATGGTTTTATCTTTATCATTCTATCATGTCTGTGTTGTTTGTGATCTTGCATGCTCTCCATTGCTAGTGGTTAACTTGGCCAAGTAGTTGCTAGTGACTCCAAGAAGGAGTATTTATGCTTGATAGTGGGTTCATGCCTCTAGTTTCCAAGGGAAGTGACAATAATCTCTTCGGTTGTAGATGTGCTGTTGCTACTAGGGAGAAAACAACGGTCTCTTGTTCATGGAACATGTGGACTGTTTACCTTACACACTTTGCTTAAAGCAGTTGTCTGTTGCTTGCAACTTAATACTGGAGGGAGTTCGGATGATAACCTGAAGGTGGACTTCTAGTCATAGATGCAGTTGGATTACGGTCTACGTATATTGTTGTATTGCCCAATCAACCTCATATGATCTTTCTGGATAGTAATTGCATTGTTATGCCTTGCTCAGTTCTTGTCAATTGCCTCGCTGTAATTTGTTTACCCTTCATGCTATGTTGTTTATCTAAGGAGAGCACTTCTAGTGAACTATGGACCCCGGTCCAATCTTACCATTAATACATCTTCCACTGTTACTTGTTTACTTGCTGCAAACCATTACCTTTCACACCATACATTTAATCCTTTGTTACAGCAAAACGGTGAGCTTGACAACCTCACTAATTCGTTGGGACAGTCTTGAGTTTGTGTTGTGCAAGTCTCCACGTTGCTTCCAACACCTGTGTGACGTTTCCTTCCTCCTTCTGGTTCGATAACCTTGGTTTCTACTGAGGGAAATCTTGCTGCTGTACTCTTCATACCTTGCTCTTGGGGTTTCCAACAAAGCACTCTTCCTCCCTGTTGAGTGTAGCATCACCCACCCCTCCTTATATGGGAGGGGGCTGGCGTCCAAGGGCTTCCCAGCCCTAGCCGAGTTGCTCGGCTAGCAAGGGGAGAGTCCCTCCCCAACTCGGCTAGGAAGAGGGGAGTTGTAAACTTGCCTTTCAAGTTTTCCCTTTCCTTCCCAAACTAGGATTTGACTTTTCAAACTAGTATTTGACTTTTCAAACTAGGGTTTGACCCTTTCCTCCAAGTCCTTGTCCGAGTTGCCTTGGGCTTGGTGCAGCCAGCCCCTTAGGGCATGCCGCATCCCAAGTGACCCCTTTGGGGTGGTGGACCTTCCAGAACATTCTAGAAGCTTCCGGTCAAAATAGTGAAAATATTTCCGAACCCCGGAAATTGACTTTACTTATATGAATCTTATTCTCCGGATCTCTTCGTGATGTCCTGGATCCAATCTGAGACTCCGAACAACATTCGGTCTCCAACTCGCGTTCCATATCTACTTCAAACAACATCGAATCCTTAATTGTGTCTCCCTACGGTTCGTGAATTATGCAGACATGATCGAGACAACTCTCCGATTAATAACCAATAGAGGGATCTGGAAATCCATATGGCTCCGACACATTTCTATGATGACTTCGTGATCGAATGAACCATTTACATACGTTAATGATTCTCTCTGTCGCGCGATACTTTACTTATCCGAGGTTTGATCATCGGTATCTCTATACCTAGTTTTACCTCGTTACTGATAAGTACTCTTTACTCGTTCTATGATATGACATCCCTTGTGACCTATTTGCATGCTTGCAAGCCAATTGAATAACATTCCACCGAGAGGACCCAGAGTATATATATCCGTCATATGGATGGACAAATCCCACTCTTGATCCATGTGCTTCAACACATACTTTCAGAATACCTAATGCCACCTTTATAACCACCCAGTTATGAAGTGGTGTTTGATGTCATCAAAGCATCCATCCGGTGATGGTGATTAAAATGATCTCATGGTCTAAGGATTAGGTTACTATGTATTTGAAAGCTTGTAGCAAACAAACTCTAAATGACTTGATCTTATGTTACGCTAACTATACGAGTGTGTCCATCACATTATTCTCCTAATGATATGATCTTGTTATTAATAACATCTAATGTTTATGACATGAAATCATGGTCATCTATTAATCAACAATCTAGTTTAACAAGAGGCTTACTAGAGACTCTTTTATGTTTACAAAACACACGAGTATTAATATTTTTGATTAATACAATTATAGCATGTTATGCAAACATTCATCATAACCACAAAGATGTAATAATAACCATTTTTATTATTGCCTTTTAGGCATATCTCCAACATGCATGTCCTGTTTTGGTCCTCCTTTAAATTTGATCGACATGAAGTTTTTCAGAAAAAACAAGCTAGACAAATGGGAGGCATCGGTGGGTGCACCTGCCAGACCTGGACGAACAATGACTCAGGCCTGTTCTTTTTGACCCGTAAACGGACCGAAACGGTTAAAGGCTTGTCCGTTCTGCGGGGTCGTTGGAGATGTCATAACCGCCTCTAATGTGACATGTTAGGGTAGATTTATCTATTCTTTAAAATAATAGGGTTAAAATCGGATCAAAATTGAGTTCAGGGATATTGATCAGGTGGATTCGAGGGTGAAATCTATATTTTTTAATAAGAGATATAATTAAAAGGGGTATATAGATTTTTAGTCCCCCAACTTACACCGCGATAGGGCTTTAGTCAAACATCTTGCAAAGTGAGCAAGATTAGTCCCATAACTTGTAACCCGGAAGCATTTTAGTCCAATTCAATCAAATTTTTACAATTTCAATCGAATTCGTTCAACTGTAGGTGAAAACTAATTCTAGGGATGTGATGTGGCATTGCAATTTTTGCAAAATGGACCTCGTGTATTTTTTCTCTGCCACTTGCAACTTTGGTATGGCCCCACCTGTTAGGGATCTTATTATAACCTAAGTGCTGCAGGAGGAATAGAAGGTTGCACTACAACACAAGAGGATACGTGGTACTAACATCAAGGGCGCTCTTTTATTATACTCCCTCCGATCCATATTAGTTGATTTGAATTGTTAAAATTTAGATGAACTTATATATTAAATAGTGTCTAGATTCACCAAATCTAGACAAATATGAGTCAATTAATATGGGTCGAAGAAAGTACATTATTTGTAGGATAATGCGTGTTAGCTTGCCTACAAACCCTGACATGAAGCACCTACAGGAAAAAAGTAGGTATCTGCCACGCAACAAGCTGGCTAGCTCAAGGGACATGAAACACAAAAAGAAAATTATATATACTAGGCGCATGTACACATTCGAGTAGTGAATTTTGGTTGATCGAGTGTATACACCCTGGCTACATGTAAGCCTTTATTTTGGATATTTAAAAATATTATTCTAAAGTTGTGAAAAAATCTAAAAAAAGAAAATCTTTAATCCGAAACAATTTGTATTCTAGACTATATAGAAAAGACAAAATTAGAGATATAGGTTCGCAAATTGTGCACCTTCAGTTCCTGTCAGAATTGTCTTTTTTGTATAGCATAATATAAATTAGTTGGGTTGAAATTTTGCACAATAAAAACCATTACATCATTGCGCACATATATATATTTTCCAAAAATGTTTTTTATACTTTGAATTGCATCTTTACCGTGTGTGTGCTTCCATGTTATATAAATTAATTACATCCTCTTAATTAAACAATATCATCTGTTGGCATAGTGGATTGTGTCGGTCTCTAACTATACAAAGGTATTGAGTAACGCTTGGAGTTTTAACTATTTTAACACGTGGACCCGTCTGTCATTCCGCACTAAGAACATAAATGCTAGAGAAAAATACATAAGGGTCATTTTTAAAAAAATATGGACAAATTTTGTCAAACTTGCTAAAATTTAGTTAAATTGGACTATACGCTCTATGATATAAAATATGGGGCTAAAACGCTTACACGATGCAAGAGGTGGGACTAAATATGTATATCTATCTATCTATCTATCTATCTATCTATCTATCTATCTACTAATTTTTCTTGAGGTAGGTTCGTCCGCCTTCAAATTTTCGTCCCGATTTTTATTCGACGATTTTGCTCCTTAGAGTTTGGAGTTATTACGTGCACTGCCACCGCCAAAGTCAAATTGCACCGTTAGACCATCCACAGTGTTGGACAAAAGCGATTCTTAGCCTCTATCAAATTGGTTCAATATAGTGTGGAGATATACTTGAATCGACTCATACTAAAAAGCGATGCATGCAGTTGAATCGGCTCCAAGCGATTCAAAGGATTTAAATATAATTTTGTGTCTGACACAAGTAAGAAATAACCGGACACCACATCTCGATGGAAAGGATTGAGACAAAGAAAAAGTTCTTTTATAACTCTTGGGTCTCATGTACAGTGTTTGAACCGGTTCTATACACTACAGCCAAATCTCCTTCTTTTTACTCGAATCGCACCACCAGTGTGGCTGGTCTTAGAGCTTAGAGCGTTTCTTCGATGAGCTCGACGTCATAAGGAAACAGAGGATATGAGGGGTGGGAGGCACAGGATGGGAGAGGGCAGCGCTGCCGGCCGGCGGCGGCCACAAAGGGATAATCTTGAGGCCGAGGATGGATAGGGTGGATGGGAGAGTGCGACGGAACAGTTCCTAGATAAGCTCGGTCTCGCGGGGAGACAGAGGATGGGAGGGGGCGGCGCCCTAGATCTGGGAAGCGACGTCAACCGACATCCATGGACTCGCGCGATGGCGACCTGGACCTGCGAAGCAACGACAATAGAAATCGAGGGCGGTGGGGAGAAAAGGACAAGGCCTATCGTGGTCTCTGCAGGGAAGCAGAGGAGGAACCCGCCCACAACTGGATGGTTTGGTCTTTCCCGTGGATAAGAAAAGTGGCCGCTCTGGTGCAAGCGCGGAGGAGAGCGGCGGCCGGAGCGTCCAAGCAAAAGGCAGCAGCGGGCGTCGTGGAGGAAGGTGGCCGATCTGGTACAAGCGCGGAGGAGGGCGGCGGCCGGAGCGCCGAATCACAGAGCAGTAGAGGACGTCTTCGAGGAGGGTTGGGGCGGCGCCTCGTGAAACAGATGAGGCAGGGGCATCGAGGTCGAGCCCCCTCCTCCACGCCCAAGCATAGGGGCAACAGCGGGCGTTGTGGAGGAGGGTCGCCGCTCTGGTGAAGGCGTGCAGGAGGGCTGTGGCCGGAGAGGAGCGACGAAGCACAAAGCATGGAGGAGGGCCGGCGCGGCGCCTCACGAAACAAACATGGAAGGGGGCGTCGAGGTCAAGTTGGACCGGAAACAGGGACGGCAGCGCATGCTCGGCAGGATTTTATCACCACGGAACTCGTCGACCCAGTCCCACGAAGATCCATCAATCCCCGCACAAAACTGATCAATGTTCTGCTCAGCAGCGACGACACCGCGGCCGCCAGCAGGCCGTTCAACGATATGCCGCGCCGGACTGTGGTCACCTGGAACGCCATGGTCGCCGCCCATGGGATGCGTGCGGGAGGGAGCGGAGAGCATACTCAACATCCTTGAATTATCCACGACCATGCACTGATGCACCGCTGTGGGGTGAGCCCGAGCGAGTCTGGCCACCTTCGTTGGCCTTTTGTGCTCCCTTCTGTTGATATAGCTTTTAATCCCTGGATTTTTCAATCGCTAAGATAAAATATGTTTCCTGAATTGGTGCGCTCGTCTGTGTGTACATTTTATGTTAGAAAATTGGTGGTGAATTCAGATGGAGTCTCTGCATTCCACCGCCGCTGGACCGAGTATGAGTGAGTTTTATAGGTCATTTGGACTTTAGACAACCTTGGTGGTTTCGTGATTATGAGAAGCAATGGCCAGTCAGTATATAAATTATGTCACTGTTGATGACTCTACCATGTGCATATCTCATTTTATCAGGTAATGAAAAATTAACGAAAAGTTATTAGATTTTGGTCCTTCTGATGGTCTTGCCCTGAATTTATGTATTCTCGTGTTTATCTAGAGCCGAAAAGCATCTACCAACTCATTATCACAAACTCTCGTTTATAAAGTAGTTCCCTTCACCTTTTTATATTGCGTGTCTAGATTATAGTCTTGGCCTTCAAATTGTCCTACTCACTTTAAATGTCTACAACACGTTAAAAAAAACCTTAAATGTCTACAATAATATTATCATACTTTGCAGGCTCTTGGATTTGCAATGTCTTTATTTGCTCATATCTCACCCACCGACCTTAGTGATTTGAGATGAGAGGCATGTCATCCAACTCAAAGCTATTGCTACAAGTGGGCAAAAACTAAAACTTATGTAGAAACACGTATCTCTTCCAGATTCTAATGCTCTGTAGTGATTAAGTGTTTCTTCCTTCTTATAGATTCATGAGATTCATTTATAGGCTATGATGCCTGCATACTAAAACACGTAAATGAATGACCAGATAAAGTGTTAGGCGAACTGAGCAAGGCAGCGGCATGGGTGAAGGCTGCCGGTTACTAGAGGTATGTGTACGCTTGATGAAGTTGGGCGGCACGCAGGGGAATTCATGGAAGTGGTGGGGAGGACGGCGCGCGGTAGATAGAATTTGGGGAAGAGGTGGGGAGGGCGGCGTGCGACGATGTAGAAGGACTTCGTTGAGTGGGGATGTCATGTTGGCATTACAAAGCTGTTAATGACAAGATTTATGTTCTTTGCAACTAATTACCATAAACTATGGTGTTTTGTGAAAAATAGATCATGATTGTGGTTCTTTGAAAAGCCTCCTTATAGGTCTCTCGTACGGAGATTTTCTCTCACGAACACACGGGTTTTTATCTAGTACTATATAGTATCTACTATCTACTAATTTTTTTAAAGTAGGTTCGTTCAAGACTTTTGGTTCCAATTTTTCGTTTAGACGCTTTTGTCCTGACTATTCGAGGATATACCCGTGCGCTTGTTTTTTCCTACCGCGACCGAACCCTTTCGTCTCTCTTCCTCCGTCCATGCCGCCGCAGGCCCGCAGACGCACTCCCATCTTCCTAGCGTTTCTACGGGAGAGCGTCAGCGGCCGGATCCGTTCTGAAGGTCGACGAGGAGGCCTTCTACTAGCTTCCTTCGTCCACGCCGTCGCAGGTCCGCAGCCGCCCTTTCCCAGCTTCCTAGCTTCTACGGGAGCACGTCGGCGGCCAGGTCCGTTCCCGAGGGCGACGAGGAGGTTGTCTACTAGGAGGAGGATGTCCACAAGGGGTAGGGGATGCCCGGCCCTAGCTGTGCCAACCGGGTCCATCCCGGAGGTCGACGAGGCGTCCGCATACAGGAGGACGAGGCGTTCGTATTAGTACACATGGCTCCTGTGGCGGTGGTTAGCGGCGGTGGCACTGCCAACCTCGACGAGTTTGACCTGTCACGATCAGCATTGGATGCTTTGGAAGATGGAGTACCGGCGAGCCAGAGTGCCGACTAAATTCTTCGCAATTGAACCCAACCCCAAGCATATCAGCTTCTGTATTATCTGAAGAAAAGGATTTTTTCAGCTAGGTGGGGAGACAAGCGCGCTAGAGTAGCTCGAAAACTGTCACCTGCACTACTAAGCCTTTATGAACGAGAGTATGGAAATTGGTAGCAAAAAGTTTGCAGCTGAAATTAATTAAACTGAACATGTCTAAACTGAAACTAAACTGATGCAATATCAGTCTCTGGACTGAACTGTATATACATAGGAGGTGAACATCTTGTGCAAGAGGAAGGTTGGAATTCCTCATCTAAATCAAACGAGATAGAATACAGTACTTAAGAAAGAATTTAGCCAGGGTACGACCAATGCATTTAAGAGGATACGAAGTACTACAAGCTACAGATGACTAGAGAAAACGCGGTCACCAAAGGTAACTCCACTCTGGCCTTCCATGTCTCATTGATGGAGGAGTACGAACCCATGAATTGGGGTCTGTATGAAGATGATGCAGAATATTTTTTTTTAGAAATGGACGCTTTATTATTTAACAGTAAGTTTACACCCGGTCTCTGCATAGTTAGGATGCACATAGCCGATCAACCACACAGTGTCAACACCCGGATTTTTCAATCCTAGATGCCTGTTATGCCATACATCGCAATCCCAGGATTACCATTTTTGCGAGACATAACATAATTGGATACCATAGTACTTCATCCATTACAAACGATACATAAGTTCTTACATAAATAGGGATCTCATGATCCAGTTCTTAGTACAACATCAAGCAGCGGAATACGTAATAATAACGGTAGCGTAGGCGAAGCTCCATCTTCGGGGTCACAGGCAATGCTGACGATGGGAGATGATCCTAGTTGTCGTAACCTTCCTGGGGTCCATCTTCCAGGTACTCTTCTTCATAGTCTGGCCATGGAAATAGCCAGGGACAAAGCCATGAGTACTCTTTAAGTACTCGCAAACTAATACTAACAAGTAAAGGGGTTTCTTGGATAATAGGACACTAGGCTCTAGGGTTGTTTTGCAAAAAGCCAGGTTTATCTCTACTAAGTTCCAAAGCTAGTCACAAATTTTATAAATTCCTAAACGGGAACTTGTATTTCCGGTCACAACTCTGTTGTGGTCAAGTCAAAGTCTCAATTCATTTCACAAGTCATTTTGAAAAGGTCTGACGGGGGAAACAGTATGGCCACTCCAACTGTCCATAACCGCGGACGCGGCTATTCGAATAGTTTGACACTCTGCAGAGATTGTACACTTTCACCACAACATTCGATACATCCGTCAGGAACAAATCCTGAATTCACCATACTCAGAGCGGATAATCAATCATAACCTTTCAATTACACGCCCTAGTATAAGCACCTCTCCTGTGAGTTTGGCCTCCCAACCATGACCACTGTCATCTTGGGTACTGCACAGGTGGACAATCTTCACAAGGTAGCCTCAGCTCAGACCTTGGCCGGGAGGGAACTAATACTAAGGTATATAAGTTTCCAGTCAAGCCCTACCCAATATTCGGGTATTGTGGTTGTACGCTAAAATTGGAATGGTATCGCATCCAGACAACCATCAGTTTTATAAAGGGCTAAGGCTCATGCCTCAACATTTTTATCACCAGAATCATCAAGTGTTTGGAAACACATGTCCAAAACATTTCAATAGAATGATTCATCATTCCAAGGTTTTTATAACCATTTTTCCACCAAGTATTCCCATCTAAAGTTGATCAAGTTTTATGCTTAGCACTAGCATCTACAAGTGGGGGGTAGTACTAATGAGGGGTGATAACTAGTGGAGTTTCACTAAGTCCAACCTTATATCTTAGGCTGATATCAAGGTTCCTAGCTTAGGCCAAATTTTATGCTCTTTAAGCAACCTTCAGCACAACTAGCTAGTATCTACCAAACTCTTAGGTAGACTCTAAGTAAGTTTCGATAAAGAAATAAAGTAAGATGCTTGCACATAAAACTAGGATTGGTTTTTAACAAGCAAGTAGGGTCACAAGTATGGGTTTGTGGCATCAGTAGGGAATCTTGCAAGGGTTAGCTTGCATCAATATGGGTATAAGCTTGCATAGGTATAGTATCTGCTTGCTCATTCACTAGTAGTATTAGGCTTGCTAAAGTAGAGTGTCTTGCAAGTTTTAGCTTGCATAGGTCAACTTGATTAGTAAGGATTGCCTTGTGCAGAGCAGTGGTTGAAGTTCTCCTCGGCTTCCTCTTCGTAGTATCCTTCTGCCTCCTCGTATCCTTGGTCGGTACTAGCGTCTATGAATAAATACGAGGTACACAATCACCAAACAATACTTAACTACTTGCAATCATCACACACAAGGGTCCTATTGATGATCTAGCATCATCTCTAACATTACAAGGTTAAGGCTTGGTTTAAATCTTTTTATTTTTAGAAAAGTAATTTCTACTCATTGAAAAATTACTTAAGATTTAATATTCTCCAAACTAAACATGGGATCATGTTGACACATGTCATCACCACATACTGTAGTCCATGGGAATGTGATTTAAAGTGGTGTCACAATTTAATAAGGTTTTACCCTTTTATTTTAATTAATTAAAGTGGCTAGAAATGCTTATGAGGCATTCCTTTATTACTTGAACATTATTTCTGCAAGTAAACCTATATATATTTTTATATATTCTGAAAGGTATGGTTAAATGTGATTTTTGAGAGTTGGAATCAACTCAAAAGCTTTTATGGTTTAAATTTGAAAAATGTTTGAATGCAGAAAAGCTTCTGCCTTGTTATTTTTTCTATGGGTGATCTACAGATCCAAATGACTTGAATCGAACGGGCTTGGATTAAGCATTCACAGACCTTTCCAACAAAATTGGTTTCATCCAATTTGGTGCACTGAAACGATCTGGGTTGATTTTTGAAGTTGGGTGCTGAAGTGTGTTTGAAAAGAAATAGAAAAGTTTTAATTTGAATTGCTGGGCTGCGCGGGAAATTCTAACGGGCCGGCCTGCTAAGCGCAGTGCTCCCGCGGGCTGCTTAAGTGGGTGTCCCCACTCGTCAGTGACACGGGGCTGGGCGAAGCGGTATGGGGCAACGTGGATCGTTCGATCTAGTTCTAATACAACGGCTGAGGGTCATCGTCGACGCGAGACAACTCCGGCGAGAACGAAACCTAGCGCGGCCAGTGAGGGGTGCTGGGGGCTCACCGGGGTACGGGTGAGGGTCGGCGAGGCGGGCGAACGACGAAGTTGACGAAGGCGAACTCAGGGGTGGTCGCGGCAGCTCCTGGGGCGGCTCCAATCGCTGGCTCCCTTCTTCTCCGGCAGCGGCAGGCTCCAGTGAAATTCCGGCGAGGTGGTGCTCGCCTTGCTCTGAGAATGTGTAGCATCCCAGTTGTCTAACACCTGTAATGCTACTTGTTCTAGTAATAAAAGGGCCACTTCCTACATATAATTGTTACATCATCATCATATCATGCTCATGACATCATGCCACCTTGCATTTGAGCATCATAAAAAACCCTTGAGCTTTGGTTCTTATCTCATATGCATTAATATTTGTATTTGCCTCTTGATATTGTATTTGGTTCTTGATATATTGTTAAATGCCCAAGTTGATTTGGGGGCATATCTCTTATTGACTCCACCACCTTTTCTTCACCACCTTATAATTCCACCATCCAATTAATATGAGCTTGGCATTTTTATTGAGTTTTACCTCTAGCTCATGTGGGTTGGGATGGATCAAGTTCTAGCTCCACATGCTCCCATGTATGCACCATGTTGTTTTCACAATATTGGTATATGAGAGCCACATGGCCACCTTTGCATGCCTTGTGAGTGTGACCCTAATTCTAGCTCCCATATGTGTTATTTTTGGGGTTATCATCATGTTGGGATATTTTGTGGGCTTAATAAATATCTAGTGGCATATATACACTAGCAAGTCCCATTGTATTTCAGATATGGTCATCTCCATCTATTCCACATGGGGCATCCTTTTTAATTCTTTATGCTTGGCCTTTATTCCAATTTTTGGGAATGCAAAATAATAATGCCATGTAATAACCTTGTTTTCACAAGAATCAACAGGGCAATAAATATTTCTGCATGGGCCATGCAAGTACCATCTTGTGCTTGTCCTTGGATTTTATTTGCTTTTTGAGTTGATCATCTCCATCTCTATCCTCTCTTTTGGCTTGAACTTGTTGGATCTTGCTATAAACCCTACCACATAATCCCCTCTCTACTTCTACCTCTAACCCTCTCAACTAAAGCCTAAACCAAACCCTCTATTCCAAACCCTAAACCTAACCTCCCCTCTCACCTCACCCATGCTTCTAAACCTAGCCGCCACCTATCCCTCTCGGCCTCCCCCTCTCCCTGCATGAGGACCCTACCCGAGCCTCCCAACCCTAGCTCCATACCCCCTAGCTACCTCTCTTCCTTCTAACCCTAGCCCCACCCGAGGACCCCTCTCTTCTCCCCCTCTCTTATCTTGCTCTCCCCCTGCCTGCCTGCCCCACCACGAGCTCCTTACCCCAGACCCACCTGGCAGCCTCCCTCTCCCCTCCCCTGCCTTGCCGAGGCCCTGCCGATCACGTGAAGGAGAGGACAAAGGTGGCCGAGGCCACCTTTATCACCTTCCCCTCCCCCACGCAAGCCCCACCTGCCCCCGTCCTTATCTACCCCTTCCTCGCCCCTCTAGCCTCCCCCAGATCCCACCCAGAGGCCCTGCCTCGTTCCCCTCTGCCCTCTTCTCTTCACCACCATCGCCGGCCACCGGCGGCTCTCGCTCGAACACAGCAAACCAGGAGGCGGGCGTGGTGCTGAGGTTGTCGGGGAAGCCCGTGGAGTGCCTCTGCTTCGACCTGTGCACGGAGCCGCGGAGAGGACGCCCCAGCACCGCCGGAACCGACGCCGCCCGACGCGAAACCCTAGTTTTCCGGCCGCCGGCGTCGTCGCTGATCCGCTGCGCCCCGACCTGTTCCGACCACACCAACGCAACCGCGGTGAGCCACGCTACCTCCCAGACACCTCCCCTTTCTTGTTCGTTTCCTGGATGCGCGGGTCACGGCGACGAGCGCCCTCGGTGCACGGCGTGGACGTCGTCGTCGTCTCGCTCCCGTGCGCGCCAAACCCTAGCTAGCCGCCTACCCTCCCTCCTAGCAACTACCCAGCCCGGCCGCAGTGGTTCCGCGTCCGTGCGAGCGCCCCCGGTCGCGCGTTCGAGTCCCGCCACGCCGCGCCGTTCCTGTCAGTTTCGTCAGAGAGGAAGAAAAACAGTGTCGTGGGCACTTTGCATTTTTCTCCCCAACCTTTTTGTTTCTAACCCCGCGCTCCAGCCCAGCCCCACCAGTCAGTGCCTGTGTCCGTTTTATGAAAAGGCTCCTGGCTTTTGGTGCTCCTCAAACTGCGACCCTCCGACCCCACCTACCAGCCTCCTTGGCCATTTTGCAGCAGGATCCCTGGGTTTTCCAGGCCCTCCACCCGCGGTCCTTCCCCTCTTCTGTACACGTGGGCGGCCCAGTCAGCCTGGCCCCACTTGGCAGTGGCTGTGGCTAGGACGGGGTGTAGTGAAAAAGGTTTTCGGGTTGTCTGTTTTATTTCAAATCCATTTCAAATTAATTCAAATACAAAATTAAATCTGTTTTTAAATATCTTTTAAATTACAAATCCAAATTCTACATATAATATATGTTTTTGAATCAGAAAAATGTGAGGATTTCAAATATGCTATTCAAATTACCTTTTGCACATTTAAAATTCCAAGTTGATTAAATTACAACAAATGCCACTGGAACTTAATAAATTAAAAACTTTTGATTTATAACTCCGAATTTGACAAATGATATGTCTAAAATGATCAGCTCGACGAGACCTTTCTGTTTATTCTATCCATGACTTCAATTGCAGCATGCATCATATAAATATATAGTATACAACAACTATTATGACAATAAAATGTGGCCAAACCTTAATAAAATGACTTATTCTTGTATACTACACCTCACCCACGCCATGCTACTTTATTGCCATGCAACTTGTGCATCATTCATCATGGCATGATTGTTTGCTTGTCGCATTTTATTCCTATGCTTGTGCACTTTATTTATGTTGGCCCTTGTTTGTTTGGTTCTTCTTCGGATAGACTCTGAGCAGGGGATATATCAAGAGAACCAGGAGCACTACCCAGATCCGTCTCTTGCTTCAACTGAGTTGCCAGGCAAACACTACCACATGCTTGCATACATACAGTACCTATTGCCTCTACCTTATTCTTGCATCATTGAGTCGCGATTGCATTAAACTGAATCCCAAGTATTGCATAGCCTTTATTTTTAAACCCCACCAAGCTTGTACCTCCATCCCATGAGCCATTACTACAGGAGTTGTTTGAGCCATGCGAGTCGTAGAACAACATGTGTAGGGTATGTGAGTGTCTGATGGATAACGAGGTACCTAAACAACTTAACCTGAGTAGTAATGGGACAACTAATGAAAGTGGCACCGGTGAGCAATATCTGCTATTTGGTTTTTCCTGCTCACTTGTGTCCCGTGAGACCCCGAGTACTTGATTCCTGTTCCAAGATTATTCGCGCTATCCACATCCGGGAGGCTTATGGGACCCCCCTGAGCCAGAGCTTGATTCATTCTTATTTCTTGGGGCCACAAACTAGTTTGAGGTTTTATTTACTATCCTGTACTTATGCCATGCTTTACTGCTTAACTACGATTGTGCGAGGAGCACCTGTACTGTTTAGGATGGTGACCCGTTTTCGCGGTATCGACACCCCGAGTTTTTGGGTTCCCAGTCGTTTACAGCCGGCCCCACAAACCTTGAGTCCGTCTCGGAGCCGGCCAGTTTCGTTGCGGGTGTACTCCAAGGGGTGGCCCCCTGAAATATTTCTGAATCTTGTGATTGCTTTGTCATGAAGGCCTCGTTGGGTTTTGATTTGTTTTTTCCGAGGTTGATCGAGTGTGTGTTGCTATTTGTGCACCCCTGCAGGGTAAAACTTTCTGAAAGCCGTGTCCGCGGTTATGGACGACTTGGAGCACAGTTTCTCGATCATAGACAAGCATAACTAAAGAACCGTTTTAACCTGACTAAGTAATTGACTAGTAAATAGTGCAACACTCATGGAATGGTTAATAAAATTGCTAACGAATGGGGGGTTGTTCGTCCGCCTCCTCGTTGGTAAGCGAGGAGGAGGATGGATCTGATGAAATTACTGTTATAACTGTTGTCTTTAATTCACGGACATCCGTCTATCATTGGTTAGACGGATGGTTAGCGTTTATCTATAGAACTGCTAGGGTTTATCTTTTGCTGCAATGGCGTCACCCCAGGTTGTGTCCCCTTTAGAGGCATTAAGACTTGCTGAGTACCCTTAGGGTCTCACACGATAAATTATTGGTTCAGATGAACAGGTACCCTCGCAGGACGGATACTGGGTGGAAGAGGCTGATGATCTGGGCAACGATCGTTCGGTGTAGAGATTCCGGGAACGGGGATCCGTGAGATCTGTGGGCGGGATGTGCTTATTTCCATGGCATCTTATGCCGATTTGCTTCTTATCCGTACTCGGACTTTGTTTTGCCGCTTCCGCTTGATACTCTGATGTGTGATGTATGAGGAATTATCCTAAAATATTATATCTATCTAGGTCATTTGAATCTTGTCGTATGGCGTTGCTATATTTCCTTTCTTTCTAGATGGAATGGCTCTGATGTACTTTTGTATGGTGGCTTGCATACATACTCACTTGTGTATGTAGTTGATCCCTTCGCCTGCCGATTACGCCGCCCGTACAGGTCCCGATGAGTTGGAAGTGGTTGGGACGGCCGAAAGGTCTACCCGTGAGTGGTTTTTGGGGCCCCACCGTACTATTTCAACCACTACCGCTTATCCAGGCTTGTATCTAGGAGCGTAATTCACCGAGGTAGTTACAATTGGTATCAGAGCCATCCCGACCTTCAGGGTCTCAGCCAAACGGTCGTTGTCAGTCTAGCAAATATTTTGGTAGTTATGTATACTAGGGAAAAACAAAACGCGAGAGTAGGACTGCTTCCACTTTTTCTTCTTACCCACCCACCCACCCTTTTCTGGTAAGGAAGTGCAACGTTTTCAATCCTCTTCTTAAAATTCAAACTAGGATTCACGTGTTCTGGGTTTCCGTAGTACCATAGGTTGTGTGTGTGTGTGTGTGTGTGAGTGTAATCCCTTGTCTATCTGTTGCATCCAAGTTGTTATCTAATCAGTCTTTTGGTTATCAACTGTTGGTACATTCCATACCGACAGGCTTTTGCAAACCGACGCAATCTGTCTTACTCTTTGTATCCGACGTTATCTGTTTGGGGTGTTCGTTTCCGTAGTGCCAATCTTAGGTTAAACGTGAGAAGAAGGGGTTAGGATATGTGTTCCACTTATTCATGTGCGGAGTAATGATTTGAGTGCGGGATGGAGTCGCGACCATACCACTACTCTTATCATTCGCTTTTGTATACTGAATTGGTAGAGTCACTAATCTTGATTCGCTAAGTAATTTTGCGCATCTATTGGTATTTTAATGCTGAAATTTGTGGAAAATTTTTCTTTGATATGTTTGTGTACCACACTCCTTTTCAGTCGTGTGCGATATGCTTAATATCTTTTAGGTGCTTTGAACTTTGTTGATATTTTAATATCATCTTAGTAAATTGTATCCTTTAATCTTGGTTAATTCCATCTTGGTACTATTTTGGATTATTATTATTCTCCATTATAGTACTGACTTGTGTTTTATATCAATCTCAGGATGGCTCCACCACGCCGTTCAGATGAGGACATACCACCAGAATTGGGGGCCGCATTGTCAAACATAGCCAATGCCTTGGCAGCAATGCAGCAGAACCAGCAGCGTTTGGAAGAGAGTGTTCGGAGGAATGAGTTTGCTCCACTCCCTCCACCTCCCAAGCGGGGCGACATCAAAAGCTTCCTGAAGTTCAACCCTCGCCAATTTGATGTTTCCGATCGACCACTGGACGCGGATGATTGGCTGCGTGAGATGTCAAGGTTGCTTGAGACTGCTGATGTTCCTGAGCAGGAGTGGGTCAAGTGTGATACTCACCTTCTGAAGGGAGATGCAGCTCTCTGGTGGGAGAATTACTTGAAGGCAAGCTGCACTGGTTTTCAGCCTACTTGGGAAAGGTTCACTGCAGCTTTCAAAGAGCAGTTTCTGTCAGAGATTGTCATGGAAAGGATGAAGGAAGCGTTTCTCAACCTCAAGCAGGGAAATGATAATGTCAACACCTACATCAGGAACTTCATGAATCTTTCTCGTTATGGTGGCGATGAGGTATCTGATGACAAGAAGAAACAAAAGAGGTTCAGGCAAGGGCTCAATGCATCGATCAAATATGCAATCACACATGCAAGGCCGGCATCTTTCCTGGAACTACAGCACACAGCTCTGCAAGAGGAAGCAAGCAGGCAAGTGTTTGAGGAGTCCAAGAAACACAACAGGGATGCATCAAGCTCTTCAGTTATGGCAGCTCCTTCTAAGCGTCGTGTCTGGGTTCCTAACACCCCATCGTCACTCCCGGCTTCACCAAGACCTGCAAGCTACGCGTCAAGGCCACTAAACTCCATCACTGCGGCTCCCAGGGGCTACACCCACAACTACCCTGCAGCGCCTGGCGGAGTCCCTGGCTACGTTGCTCCACGTCCACCTGGTGCCTGCTTCACGTGTGGAGATCCTGGACATCTCAACTGGAACTGTCCGTTGAAGAACAAAGCTCTCCCTCCACCCCCGCCAAGATCTCCAGCAAGCTCTCCTATGGTTCGTGCACCACCACCTCGGGCTCTCAACATCAACACCAAGCCCGGGTCTACGGTTGCTCGTGCCAATTGTGTCAACGCCGCTCAAGCTGAGCATGCACCTGGAGTGGTGATGGGTACGCTATCCGTTAACTCAGTCCCTGCACGAGTTTTGTTCGATTCTGGTGCATCGCATTCTTTTGTTTCGCATAAGTTTGCACAAGAGCAGGATCTGGATAGGGTTCCTTTATCACGTCGTCTGGTGGTTCTATCTCCTGGTTCAAACATGAGGGCTGCTCATATCAGCCATGGCAATCAAATTGAGATTGGTGGCTCTTCGTTCTCGGCTTCCTTAATTCTCCTGGGCAATTCTGACATTGATGTCATCTTGGGCATGGATTGGTTGACGGCAAATGCAGCTGTGATTGATTGTGCTGAACGCTCGGTTTCTCTGAAGATTCCTGAAGGCCATATAGTCTTTTCTCCAAGTCTGACTCCTGCTGTCCAGCTTTTCTCTTTGGCGGCTCTGAATGATGATGCTATGGAAGCTGTTCAGAGAGTCCCAGTGGTCTGTGAGTTTCCGGATGTCTTTCCTGAAGAGTTGCCGGGTATGCCTCCGGATCATGAGGTTGAGTTTGTAATTGAGCTTGAACCTGGAACGGCTCCTATCTCCAAGCGGCCTTATAAAATGGGTCCTGCTGAGTTGGCTGAACTCAAACGACAGCTTGATGAACAAGAGAAGTTGGGTTTCATTCAACACAGTACTTCTTCTTGGGGTAGCCCAACAATCTTTGTGAAGAAGCGTGACAGAACTGATAGACTTTGTGTTGACTATCGGGCTCTCAATGCTAAAACCATCAAGAACAAATATCCCCTTCCGCGGATTAATGATCTCTTTGACCAGCTAGCTGGAGCTGTGGTATTCTCTAAGCTGGACTTGAGAAGTGGTTATCACCAAATAAAAATTCGCAAGGAAGATGTGCCCAAAACAGCTTTCACCACCCGCTATGGCCTGTATGAGTACACGGTGATGTCTTTCGGTCTCACCAACGCACCGGCTACCTTCTCGAGGCTTATGAACTCGGTCTTCATGGAGTACCTGGATAAGTTCGTTGTGGTCTATCTGGATGACATCCTGGTCTATTCTAAGTCCAAGGAAGAGCATGAAGAACACCTTCGTTGTGTCCTCAACAAGCTTCGCGAGAACCGCTTGTATGAAAAGTTCTCAAAGTGTGAGTTTTGGCTGCCTGAAGTAACCTATCTTGGTCATGTCATCTCTGCCAAGGGCATTGCAGTCAACCCGGAAACGGTAAAGACAATTGTTGAATGGCTTCCTCCTGTTAATGTCAAAGAAGTGCGGAGTTTCCTCGGTTTGGCTAGTTATTGTCGTCGCTTCGTTCAGAACTTCTCGAAGATAGCGAAGCCTCTTACCGATCTCCTCAAGAAAGGCAAGAAATACCTTTGGACTCCTGCATGTCAAGAAAGCTTTGAGACACTCAAAGAGAAGCTCACTTCCACACCAGTATTGGTTCCTCCGGATACATCTAAGCCTTTCCAGATATTCTGTGACGCCTCTTTGCAAGGATTGGGTGCGGTTCTTATGCAAGAAAGACAAGTTGTTGCTTATGCCTCTCGACAGTTGAAGACGCATGAGATCAACTATCCCACACATGACCTCGAGCTTGCAGCAGTTGTCTTTGCTTTGAAGCTATGGAGGAACTACTTGCTTGGCAACCGATGTGAGATCTTTTCTGATCACAAGAGTTTGAAGTATATCTTCACACAGCCTGATCTCAACCTTCGGCAGAGGATATGGATTGAAGCAATCAATGATTTTGATTTGACCATCAACTACACACCGGGCAAAGCTAATGTCATGGCCGATGCTCTCAGCCGCAAAGCTTATGTCAACAACCTCATGATGGAAGAACAACAACCTCTTTTGTGCAAGGAATTCCGTCAGCTCAACCTGGAAGTTGTGGAACAAGGGCATCTCCTGAACCTTCTGGCTACCCCTCTCTTGGAAGAAAAGATTCGTTTTCGTCAGCGTGGTGATCCGCACACCAGAAAGATCACCTCCCAGCTTCAGCTTCCGAAGTATGAGTCCTTCCACGTAGATGATCAAGGCACGCTTTTCTTCAACCACCGGATGTTTGTTCCAAACTACCCGGGTTTGAGAGAGCAAGTTCTCAAGGAGGCGCACGATTCTGTTCTATCTATCCACCCTGGCAGCACAAAGATGTACATGGATTTGAAAACACAATATTGGTGGCCTGGTCTAAAACGATATTGTGCAAAGTATGTCTCGGAGTGTGATGTCTGCCGTAGAGTGAAAGCTGTCCATCAGAAACCTTTCGGTCTTCTACAGCCATTGAAACCTCCGGAATAGAAATGGGAGAAAGTAGAGATGGACTTCATCACTGGCTTTCCAAGGTTGCAGAAGGGCAACAATGCAATCTTTGTTGTCATCGACAGGCTTTCTAAAGTGGCTCATTTCTTCCCCGTCAAGGAAACAATTTCTGGAATTCAGTTGGCTGAGCTCTATATCAACAGAATTGTCTCTCTGTATGGGGTTCCGCTTGAAATCAGTTCAGACCGTGGAAGCATCTTCACTTCAAAGTTCTGGGAAAGTTTCCAAAATGCTTTGGGAACAAAGTTGAACTTCAGCACTGCTTACCACCCTCAGTCGCAAGGACAAGTGGAAAGGATCAATCAGATTCTGGAGGATATGCTTCGTGCATGCGTCATCTCTTTTGGCATGAAGTGGGAGGAATGTCTTCCATATGCTGAATTCTCGTACAACAACAGCTTCCAGAAGAGTCTGAAGATGGCACCATTCGAGGCTCTCTATGGTCGCAAGTGCAGAACTCCTATTGGTTGGTCAGGTGCAGGAGAAAGAATCTGGTTTGGCCCTAACATTGTAACTCAAGCAGAGGAGAAGGTGCATATCATTCTTGAGAACCTGAAGATTGCTCAAAGTCGTCAGAAGAGCAATTATGACAGGAAGCACACGGACATGGTGTATGCCCCGGGTGATCTCGTTTACCTTCGTGTCACTCCCATGAGAGGCACACACCGCTTTGGAATCAAAGGAAAGCTGGCTCCTAGATACATCGGTCCTTTCAAGATTCGTGGTAGAAGAGGAGAAGTTGCTTATGCCCTTGAGCTCCCGGAAAAACTCAAAGTCCATGATGTTTTCCACATCTCTCAGCTCAAGAAGTGCTTCAAAGATCCCGGCAGGACCGTGGATCATGAGCTAATCGATCTCCAAGAAGACTTGTCTTATCAAGAACACCCCACCAAAATCCTTGAGACCGCAGAAAGAAGGACTCGCAACAAGTCCATCAAGTTCTGCAAGGTCAGTGGTCACACCATTCTGTTGATGAAGCCACTTGGGAACGTGAAGATGAACTCTGTGCCAACTATCCTACCCTCTTTGTGTCTTCTTCTTCTTCCTAGAATCTCGGGGCGAGATTCCTGTTTAGTGGGGGAGAGTTGTAGCATCCCAGTTGTCTAACACCTATAATGCTACTTGTTCTAGTAATAAAAGGGCCACTTCCTACATATAATTGTTACATCATCATCATATCATGCTCATGTCATCATGCCACCTTGCATTTGAGCATCATAAAAAACCCTTGAGCTTTGGTTCTTATCTCATATGCATTAATATTTGTATTTGGTTCTTGATATATTGTTAAATGCCCAAGTTGATTTGGGGGCATATCTCTTATTGACTCCACCACCTTTTCTTCACCACCTTATAATTCCACCATCCAATTAATATGAGCTTGGCATTTTTATTGAGTTTTACCTCTAGCTCATGTGGGTTGGGATGGATCAAGTTCTAGCTCCACATGCTCCCATGTATGCACCATGTTGTTTTCACAATATTGGTATATGAGAGCCACATGGCCACCTTTGCATGCCTTGTGAGTGTGACCCTAATTCTAGCTCCCATATGTGTTATTTTTGGGGTTATCATCATGTTGGGATATTTTGTGGGCTTAATAAATATCTAGTGGCATATATACACTAGCAAGTCCCATTGTATTTCAGATATGGTCATCTCCATCTATTCCACATGGGGCATCCTTTTTAATTCTTTATGCTTGGCCTTTATTCCAATTTTTGGGAATGCAAAATAATAATGCCATGTAATAACCTTGTTTTCACAAGAATCAACAGGGCAATAAATATTTCTGCATGGGCCATGCAAGTACCATCTTGTGCTTGTCCTTGGATTTTATTTGCTTTTTGAGTTGATCATCTCCATCTCTATCCTCTCTTTTGGCTTGAACTTGTTGGATCTTGCTATAAACCCTACCACATAATCCCCTCTCTACTTCTACCTCTAACCCTCTCAACTAAAGCCTAAACCAAACCCTCTATTCCAAACCCTAAACCTAACCTCCCCTCTCACCTCACCCATGCTTCTAAACCTAGCCGCCACCTATCCCTCTCGGCCTCCCCCTCTCCCTGCATGAGGACCCTACCCGAGCCTCCCAACCCTAGCTCCATACCCCCTAGCTACCTCTCTTCCTTCTAACCCTAGCCCCACCCAAGGACCCCTCTCTTCTCCCCCTCTCTTATCTTGCTCTCCCCCTGCCTGCCTGCCCCACCACGAGCTCCTTACCCCAGACCCACCTGGCAGCCTCCCTCTCCCCTCCCCTGCCTTGCCGAGGCCCTGCCGATCACGTGAAGGAGAGGACAAAGGTGGCCGAGGCCACCTTTATCACCTTCCCCTCCCCCACGCAAGCCCCACCTGCCCCCGTCCTTATCTACCCCTTCCTCGCCCCTCTAGCCTCCCCCAGATCCCACCTAGAGGCCCTGCCTCGTTCCCCTCTGCCCTCT
Organism: Avena sativa; assembly: GCA_916181665.1. Taxonomy (NCBI): domain Eukaryota; kingdom Viridiplantae; phylum Streptophyta; class Magnoliopsida; order Poales; family Poaceae; genus Avena; species Avena sativa. Next base: position 314,433,061 of record OV702283.1, read on the forward strand.
TCTCTTCACCACCATCGCCGGCCACCGGCGGCTCTCGCTCGAACACAGCAAACCAGGAGGCGGGCGTGGTGCTGAGGTTGTCGGGGAAGCCCGTGGAGTGCCTCTGCTTCGACCTGTGCACGGAGCCGCGGAGAGGACGCCCCAGCACCGCCGGAACCGACGCCGCCCGACGCGAAACCCTAGTTTTCCGGCCGCCGGCGTCGTCGCTGATCCGCTGCGCCCCGACCTGTTCCGACCACACCAACGCAACCGCGGTGAGCCACGCTACCTCCCAGACACCTCCCCTTTCTTGTTCGTTTCCTGGATGCGCGGGTCACGGCGACGAGCGCCCTCGGTGCACGGCGTGGACGTCGTCGTCGTCTCGCTCCCGTGCGCGCCAAACCCTAGCTAGCCGCCTACCCTCCCTCCTAGCAACTACCCAGCCCGGCCGCAGTGGTTCCGCGTCCGCGCGAGCGCCCCCGGTCGCGCGTTCGAGTCCCGCCACGCCGCGCCGTTCCTGTCAGTTTCGTCAGAGAGGAAGAAAAACAGTGCCGTGGGCACTTTGCATTTTTCTCCCCAACCTTTTTGTTTCTAACCCCGCGCTCCAGCCCAGCCCCACCAGTCAGTGCCTGTGTCCGTTTTATGAAAAGGCTCCTGGTTTTTGGTGCTCCTCAAACCGCGACCCTCCGACCCCACCTACCAGCCTCCTTGGCCATTTTGCAGCAGGATCCCTAGGTTTTCCAGGCCCTCCACCCGCGGTCCTTCCCCTCTTCTGTACACGTGGGCGGCCCAGTCAGCCTGGCCCCACTTGGCAGTGGCTGTGGCTAGGACGGGGTGTAGTGAAAAAGGTTTTCGGGTTGTCTGTTTTATTTCAAATCCATTTCAAATTAATTCAAATACAAAATTAAATCTGTTTTTAAATATCTTTTAAATTACAAATCCAAATTCTACATATAATATATGTTTTTGAATCAGAAAAATGTGAGGATTTCAAATATGCTATTCAAATTACCTTTTGCACATTTAAAATTCCAAGTTGATTAAATTACAACAAATGCCACTGGAACTTAATAAATTAAAAACTTTTGATTTATAACTCCGAATTTGACAAATGATATGTCTAAAATGATCAGATCGACGAGACCTTTCTGTTTATGCTATCCATGACTTCAATTGCAGCATGCATCATATAAATATATAGTATACAGCAACTATTATGACAATAAAATGTGGCCAAACCTTAATAAAATGACTTATTCTTGTATACTACACCTCACCCATGCCAAGCTACTTTATTGCCATGCAACTTGTGCATCATTCATCATGGCATGATTGTTTGCTTGTTGCATTTTATTCCTATGCTTGTGCACTTTATTTATGTTGGCCCTTGTTTGTTTGGTTCTTCTTCGGATAGACTCTGAGCAGGGGATATATCAAGAGAACCAGGAGCACTACCCAGATCCGTCTCTCGCTTCAACTGAGTTGCCAGGCAAGCACTACCACATGCTTGCATACATACAGTACCTATTGCCTCTACCTTATTCTTGCATCATTGAGTCGCGATTGCATTAAACTGAATCCCAAGTATTGCATAGCCTTTATTTTTAAACCCCACCAAGCTTGTACCTCCATCCCATGAGCCATTACTACAGGAGTTGTTTGAGCCATGCGAGTCGTAGAACAGCATGTGTAGGGTATGTGAGTGTCTGATGGATAACGAGGTACCTAAACAACTTAACCTGAGTAGTAATGGGACAACTAATGAAAGTGGCACCGGTGAGCAATATCTGCTATTTGGTTTTTCCTGCTCACTTGTGTCCCGTGAGACCCCGAGTACTTGATTCCTGTTCCAAGATTATTCGCGCTATCCACATCCGGGAGGCTTATGGGACCCCCCTGAGCCAGAGCTTGATTCATTCTTATTTCTTGGGGCCACAAACTAGTTTGAGGTTTTATTTACTATCCTGTACTTATGCCATGCTTTACTGCTTAACTACGATTGTGCGAGGAGCACCTGTACTGTTTAGGATGGTGACCCGTTTTCGCGGTATCGACACCCCGAGTTTTCGGGTTCCCAGTCGTTTACAGCCGGCCCCACAAACCTTGAGTCCGTCTCGGAGCCGGCCAGTTTCGTTGCGGGTGTACTCCAAGGGGTGGCCCCCTGAAATATTTCTGAATCTTGTGATTGCTTTGTCGTGAAGGCCTCGTTGGGTTTTGATTTGGTTTTTCCGAGGTTGATCGAGTGTGTGTTGCTATTTGTGCACCCCTGCAGGGTAAAACTTTCTGAAAGCCGTGTCCGCGGTTATGGACGACTTGGAGCACAGTTTCTCGATCATAGACAAGCATAACTAAAGAACCATTTTAACCTGACTAAGTAATTGACTAGTAAATAGTGCAACACTCATGGAATGGTTAATAAAATTGCCAACGGTTGGGGGGTTGTTCGTCCGCCTCCTCGTTGGTAAGCGAGGAGGAGGATGGATCTGATGAAATTACTGTTATAACTATTGTCTTTAATTCACGGACATCCGTCTATCATTGGTTAGACGGATGGTTAGCGTTTATCTATAGAACTGCTAGGGTTTATCTTTTGCTGCAATGGCGTCACCCCAGGTCGTGTCCCCTTTAGAGGCATTAAGACTTGCTGAGTACCCTTAGGGTCTCACACGATAAATTATTGGTTCAGATGAACAGGTACCCTCGCAGGACGGATACTGGGTGGAAGAGGCTGATGATCTGGGCAACGATCGTTTGGTGTAGAGATTCCGGGAACGGGGATCCGTGAGATCTGTGGGCGGGATGTGCTTATTTCCATGGCATCTTATGCCGATTTGCTTCTTATCCGTACTCGGACTTTGTTTTGCCGCTTCCGCTTGATACTCTGATGTGTGATGTATGAGGAATTATCCTAAAATATTATATCTATCTAGGTCATTAGAATCTTGCCGTATGGCGTTGCTATATTTCCTTTCTTTCTAGATGGAATGGCTCTGATGTACTTTTGTATGGTGGCTTGCATACATACTCACTTGTGTATGTAGTTGATCCCTTCGCCTGCCGATTACGCCGCCCGTACAGGTCCCGATGAGTTGGAAGTGGTTGGGACGGCCAAAAGGTCTACCCGTGAGTGGTTTTTGGGGCCCCACCGTACTATTTCAACCACTACCGCTCATCCAGGCTTGTATCTAGGAGCGTAATTCACCGAGATAGTTACAGAATGGTGTGGCACGATCAGTGAGGAGAGTGGAGTGAGATGGTGTGAAGAAATCGTGCGGGGGTGGCCTCTATTTATAGTCGAGCGAGGGGACCGTCGGGGCGCACGGTGAGCTCGTCGGGGGCGATGTTACAGGCGGCTAATGGCATGGGCAAGGGTAGGGGACGGTGCTGTGTCTCCTGGCGATGCTCAACGACATGGTCGCGAGGCATGGGGCGGTGTGGTTTGGTCTGGAACGGGCGGTGCTCTGCGCGGCAGAGGCGGCGTCTTCGACGGCGGGCGGTGGCTGTATGGCACGGGGCGGCAAACGGGGATGTCTGGCGGTCTCCTGGGTCGGTGGTGATCATGTGTGCGTGCGGTAAGGGTGGCGCGCGGTCTATGGACGCTGGTCGAGGGTGGCGCTCTGGTGCACGCTCGGCATGGTCTTGGCGTGGCTTGTGCGCGTGGTCCAGGGCTTGGCAACGCTCGCGGCTGGGACAGTGAGTGGCGGTGGACGGTGGGCTGCCTCCCAGACAAGGTTGGCACGGCTAGTTCTTCCTCTAGCCTGCTGTCCACAATGGGGTGACATGGGGGTGCTCGGCTGTTCACCATTAATGGCAATGGCAAGCTCACAGGGGTGCTAGTGTTGGGCTAATCTTTCTAGATGGTCTACTGAGTTGTGTGTGAGCTAAATAGGGAACAAGAAGGCTCAAAACACTGCACACTATAGTGTTTGATGTTTTGTTTGATTTGTGTCTGCAACCTGTTTGATGAAATGGCCGCATGAAATCAAGTTTTGAATTTTGAAATGAATTTTGGTGGGTTTGCTAGATTGGTGCTGGTGAGTCTGCAGATGCTTGGGTTTTGAAAGTTGAGCTTGTTTGAGTGGGTTTTGAAAAAGTGGGATCTTCCCATATGAAGAAGATTCAATTTTGAATTGTCATTTAAACTATGCATTTGAAAGTTTCTGGATGATCACAAAGTGGGCCTTGATACTTTGTTATGAGTACATTCAAGGGGTGCAAAGATCCAGAAAAGTTTCTGTTATGTTCTGAAAGTTTGAGACAGCCAAAGTAGGCATGGGAGTTAAATTGGTCAAAATGACCATTCACTTAATATATTTGTTTTGATTTACTTGTCTTTAGGAAAAGTGGGGGAAATGTTTTAGATGATGTTTGTTTCACCTAAGAAACATTTTACAAGCAATGGATCACACAAACAAGGTGGTTTTTAAAGAAATCAAAAATCCATGCATACACATATACATGCATTCATGAATTTATTTAGAAAAGTTTTTTGTTAACCCTAATCTTGATGATTAGTGGTTGATGATCTAAGTTTGGTATTTTTGGGATGTTACAAACCTTCCCCCCTTAAACAAAATCTCGTCCCGAGATTTGAAAAAGTACGAAAAGATTACCTAGGATTTGAAGAGATCTGGAAACTCCGTCCTGATGTGATCTTCACGTTCCCAGGTAGCTTCCTCTTCTGTGTGGTTGCTCCACTGAATCTTGAGAAACTTGATTCTTCGGGTTCTGGTAGTTCGAAAGGCTTCTTCCAATACACGGATGGGTACTTCAGGATACGTTAGGTCATCGTTGATCTCTATGGTTTGGTGATCAATATTCTTGAACACTTTGGTCTTCTCGGGGACTTCGAGACACTTGCGAAGTAATGAGATATGGAACACATTGTGCACGGCTGACATCTCTTCAGGTAGTTCCAGTTGATACGATACTTCTCCTCGACGGTTCAAAATTTTGAAAGGTCCGATATATCTGGGGGCTAACTTTACTTTGAGTTGGAAACGCTGCATTCTCTTCAATGGCGACACTTTCAGATAAACAAAATCTCCTATGTTGAAGGCGAGGTATCGACGTCTCTTGTCGGCGTAACTCTTCTGTCGGGATTGGGCTGTCTTGAGGTGCTCGCGAATCTTGTGAACCTTCTCTTCTGCTTCTCGTAGGATGTCGGGTCCGAAAATCTGACTCTCTCCTACTTCTGACCAGTTCAAAGGGGTGCGGCACTTTCTTCCGTACATGAATTCAAATGGGGCCATTTGCAAACTGGCTTGGTAACTGTTGTTGTAAGAAAATTCTGCAAATGGCAGACAGTCTTCCCACTTGGATCCATATTCTAGCACACATGCTCTAAGCATATCTTCGAGTATTTGGTTTACTCGCTCCGTTTGTCCATCGGTCTGAGGGTGATACGCGGTACTGAAATCTAGGCGGGTTCCTAAACCTTCTTGGAATTTCTTCCAGAATCTCGAGGTAAACTGAGTTCCTCGATCCGATACTATGTTCTTGGGGACTCCGTGCAAACTAACGATTCTAGCGATGTACAACTCTGCTAGCTTCGAACTCTGATAGGTGGTTTTGACGGGCAAGAAATGGGCGACTTTGGACAATCTGTCCACTATGACCCAAATAGAGTCATTTGCCCTACTAGAAGTAGGTAGTCCAGTGATAAAGTCCATTCCTACAGAATCCCATTTCCATTCCGGAATTTGCAAAGGTTGCAACAATCCAGCGGGTCTTTGATGTCCGGCCTTGACTCGCTGACATATATCACACTTGGCGATATAGCTTCCGATTTCTCTCTTCATCTTATGCCACCAAAATTGCTCTTTCAAATCTTGATACATCTTAGTTCCTCCGGGATGGATAGAATAAAGAGTATCATGAGCCTCTTTCAAGATAACTTATTTTAACTCAGAATCTGATGGTACACAAAGGCGTCCTTTGTACCACAAAACTCCTTCTTCGTCCTCGGTGAATCCGGGTACTTTGCCTGTACCGATACGACGTTTGATTCCGTCGATACTAGCATTTCCTTTCTGCGCCTCTTTAATCTGACTGATCAAAGTGGACTGAAGTTCTATGCTAGCCAAAAATCCTTCACTTACTAATTCGATTCGAAAATCTTCCATCTCTTTGTGCAAACTTGGTTGCTCCTTCAAAATCATGGAGTTCAAGCGGCACGGCAATCTGCTAAGGGCATCGACTACCACATTGGCTTTACCAGGGTGATAGTGAATGTCCAGGTCGTAATCCTTGATTAGCTCAATCCATCTTCTCTGCCTCATATTCAGCTCCTTCTGAGTGAATATATACTTTAGGCTCTTGTGATCCGAATAAATCTCACAACGGTTTCCCATAAGGTAATGTCTCCATGTCTTCAGGGCTAGAACTACGGCTGCGAGTTCGAGGTCATGGGTTGGGTAATTTTGTTCATGTTGCTTCAATTGTCGCGATAGATAAGATATAACTTTGCCTTCTTGCATTAGCACACATCCGAGACCAATCTTGGATGCGTCACAATACACATCGAAGGGCTTCGTGATATCCGGCATGATCAAGATTGGGGCTGAAATCAATCTCCTCTTGAGTTCTTGAAAACTCGCTTCACACTTGTCTGTCCATTCAAACTTCTTGTCCTTCTTCAGCAATTGGGTCATGGGTCGGGCGATACTCGAGAATCCTTCTACGAATTTGCGGTAGTATCCCGCCAATCCTAGAAAAGCACGAACTTGGGTTTGAGTGGTTGGGGCTTGCCAATCTTCTACATCTTTCACTTTGGCAGGGTCAACGGCAATTCCTCTGGCTGATACAATGTGACCGAGGAATCCTACTTCCTGTAACCAGAATTCACATTTGCTAAATTTTGCATACAGCTGATTCTCTCTAAGGGTTCCAAGAATGGTCCTTAGGTGTAGCTCATGTTCTTCTTCTGATTTGGAATAAATCAGAATGTCATCGATGAAAACAACGACAAACTTATCCAGGAAGTCCATAAAAATCTTATTCATGAGGTTCATGAAATAAGCGGGGGCATTGGTTAATCCAAAAGACATGACTGTATACTCGTACAATCCATATCTGGTGGTAAAGGCAGTCTTTGGAATATCCTCTGCACGAATCTTGAGTTGATGATAGCCAGTTCTAAGATCAATCTTAGAAAACACCTGGGCACCGGTCAACTGATCAAACAAATCTTCTATATTAGGAAAGGGGTACTTGTTCTTGATGGTGACATCATTCAACTTCCGATAATCCGTACACAAACGGTTACCTCCATCCTTCTTGTCCACAAACAAGACAGGTGATCTCCATGGGGACGCACTTGGTTGAATCAGTCCGATTTCTAACATGGAATCTAGTTGCTTCTTCAGTTCTTCTAGTTCTGACGGGTTCATACTATAGGGTCTCTGGGCTATGGGTCCTGTTCCGGGGATTAGTTCAATGATAAACTCGATATCCCGATCTGGGGGCATACCGGGCAAAACATCTGGAAATACATCGGGGTATTCGCAGACTATCCGAACTTGGTCAATGGTAGGTTGGGCTATACTCTTGTTACACTTGAATTGGCGAGGTAAGGTTTCAGATATATGCTCGACTGATATTCCAGCGGTACTGGTCATGGTGATCGCTTTCTTGGCACAGTCAATCAATCCTTTATGTTTGGACATCCAATCCATTCCTAGTACTACTTCCAAACCTTTAGTTCCGAGTACTATTAGGTTAGCATAAAAATCTATGCCATGGATTCGGATAGGGACGGCCTTGCAAATTTGCCTAGCCTTGGTGGTTGATCCGGGAATTTGTACAATCATCACATGCTTCAATTTGGTTGGTTGAATTTTACTAGTGCAGGCAAATTCTTTGGTGACAAATGAATGCGACGCACCAGAATCAAACAACACTCTCGCAAGTACTGAATTAACATAAAACATACCCAGCACGACGTCTGGCGCTTCCTGAGCTTCTTCAGCATGCATGAGAAAAAGACGGCCATTGCGGTTGAGTGAATTTCCTGGGGCAAATCTTCTCCCTGGCTGGACACGACGCTGTTGCTGAGCTGGGACATTGGCGTTGGGGGCTGTAGCATTCTTCTTGTTGGGGCACTCGTTGGAATAGTGGCCTTTATTTCCACAGTCATAACAGGTCACTTGTGACTTGTCCTTAGCTGCGACAGGCACAACATTGCTTCCAGTCCTCGGGGCAGTGTTGGGGTTGGCGGTAGCATTGTTGGTGTTGAACTTGGGTGGGGCACAGGTGAAATTGCTAGAGTTGCCGGGGTTGTTGTGATTTCCTCCGGGTCTAGGGTTTCCACGGTTGGGATAGGTTGGACGGGTCATAGGGGGTCTGTTGGTTCTTGGGGCAAATCCTGGAGATGGGTTGGGGTGATACTTTGGGGTCTGATGGGTTCCTGGTTGATGCATCATGCGACGCTTGCGGTTCTCATTGGCCTGGTTGATCTTTCCTTCCATCTGGATAGCAGAGTCGACAAGGGCTTCAATATCAACAAAGGGGATATTGACTAACACTGTCTGCATCTCGTCATGCAGACCATTCATGAATCTTTCTTTCTTCTTGGCTTCGGTGTCTATCTCGTCCGGGGCATACCTAGCTAATGACAAAAATTTGTCACGGTATTCCACTACAGTCATCCTTCCTTGCTTCAACTCCCTGAACTCGTCTCTCATTCTCTTGATCAAACCTGGCGGCACATGGGTTCTGCTAAACTTGACCTTGAATTCCTCCCAGGTCATCATCTGGCCTCCGGTCATTGCACGAACACTGTTCCACCATGCCCTGGCATCTCCGGCTAGATAATGGGTGGCGAACATGACTTTCTCGTTGGCTTCCACTCCTGCTACTTCTAAGTTATTTTCCATGGTTTGCAGCCAATCATCAGCGTCTAAGGGTTCTTCTGACTTGGTGAAAACGGGTGGGTTGGTATTCTGGAAATTCTTGAGTTTAGATCCATGGTTGTCCTGATTTCCGTGGCCTTGGTTGTTGTGGGCTAGTTGGGCTATCTGTTGCAGAGTGGCTAGGTTGGCTTGACGTTCCACTCTTTCAGCTTCGCGGTCAGAAGTCAACATTTGCAGGATCTGCAACATCGGATCCGGGGCTGAACCACTTCCTCCACGTGGCATCTGAAGATTGATATAGATCATGAGAAAAGAGGGAAATTTCTAAGGTTTTGGGTCTTTGAAAAGTTTTTAGAGTTTGACTCAGGTTTTTCTAGCAACTTGCTTTTTCATTCATTCACTCATAGCACACAGTACAACACACACCACAACAAAGAAAAACAGATGGTTTTAAGAACCATTCTGGAATCTACGATACAGTGGGACCGACTACTACTCACTACGCTAGTGCTCAGTGCTACTACTCCTCGGAGTCGGTGGCTTCATCATCTTCATCATCATCGATGAAGGCGAAATCATCCTCATCGGTGAAGAAGTCCATGGCCTGATCCTCCAGAAAATCATCGTCATCGCTGAGATAGGAGTAAGGGTCTCCACGAAGATCTTCTCTGGCATTCTCCCTTTCCTCTAACTGCATGTCTCTCTCGTGGATGGTCTCTTCCAGAGATGAGATGCGATGGCGAAGACGGGCAATAATGCGCTCCTTCTTGTCGAGCTGACGGCGGCGAGACTTGCGATCCTTTGCTAGCATGGCGATGGTTTGGTCCTTCGTCTTGATGATGGCAGACTTGTGGTTGCAATAGTCACGGCAGTTGTCCAACTCCTGCTGACGATCATACATCATGAAGCTAAGGTGGTCCAATTGAGTCTTCAGCTCGGGGTGGTATGGGGCTTCCAGTGGTTGTCCATTTGCATCACATCTTGGGCAAAACTCAAAGCGAGTACCCTTGATCTGATTGATGCTCTGCCCACACAGACGGGAAAGAGCTTCCTGCATTTCTCTCGCAAGTCCATCGAGCCAGTTGTTTTCCCTCAAGGTAAACTGAATTCCCTCTGCAGTGGGAGGTTCAATCTTTCCTCATAGACTTGCAACAATTAGCCACTGCAGATCTTCTCCTCCTTGATCATTGAGCTGAGCTCCGAAGAACTCGGGGTGCGGACGCTCCAGAAGTTCCGAAAGCTGATCCAGATCCCTCTCAAAGATAAGGTCTCCTCCATTCCCGAGTTGGTAAAACTTGCTGTACTTCACGTCCATCTATAAAAATAGAGGATGAGTAGATTAGCAAAGTGATCAAGTGTGTCAAAATTTTATGTATTTTGCAAGAGTTTTTGAGGAACAGGAGTTTTTATGAAAGAATTAAAGAGGTAAGAATGAGAATAAGTTTTCGTAAATATTTTTTTGTATTCTTTGGTTTTGAAACTAAGTTTTTGGGTCAACGTCCAATCTAACTAGGGTCTCCTATGGTCAGGATGGCTCTGATACCAACTTGTCAACACCCGGATTTTTCAATCCTAGATGCCTGTTATGCCATACATCACAATCCCAGGATTACCATTTTTGCGAGACATAACAGAATTGGATACCATAGTACTTCATCCATTACAAACGATACATAAGTTCTTACACAAATAGGGATCTCATGATCCAGTTCTTAGTACAACATCAAGCAGCGGAATACGTAATAATAACGGTAGCGTAGGCGAAGCTCCATCTTCGGGGTCACAGGCAATGCTGACGATGGGAGATGATCCTAGTTGTCGTAACCTTCCTGGAGTCCATCTTCCAGGTACTCCTCTTCATAGTCTGGCCATGGGAATAGCCAGGGACAAAGCCATGAGTACTCTTTAAGTACTCGCAAACTAATACTAACAAGTAAAGGGGTTTCTTGGATAATAGGACACTAGGCTCTAGGGTTGTTTTGCAAAAAGTCAGGTTTATCTCTACTAAGTTCCAAAGCTAGTCACAAATTTTATAAATTCCTAAACGGGAACTTGTATTTCCGGTCACAACTCTGTTGTGGTCAAGTCAAAGTCTCAATTCATTTCACAAGTCATTTTGAAAAGGTCTGACGGGGGAAACAGTATGGCCACTCCAACTGTCCATAACCGCGGACGCGGCTATTCGAATAGTTTGACACTCTGCAGAGATTGTACACTTTCACCACAACATTCGATACATCCGTCAGGAACAAATCCTGAATTCACCATACTCAGTATGCGGATAATCAATCATAACCTTTCAATTACACGCCCTAGTATAAGCACCTCTCCTGTGAGTTTGGCCTCCCAACCATGACCACTGTCATCTTGGGTACTGCACAGGTGGACAATCTTCACAAGGTAGCCTCAGCTCAGACCTTGGCCGGGAGGGAACTAATACTAAGGTATATAAGTTTCCAGTCAAGCCCTACCCAATATTCGGGTATTGTGGTTGTACGCTAAAATTTGAATGGTATCGCATCCAGACAACCATCAATTTTATAAAGGGCTAAGGCTCATGCCTCAACATTTTTATCACCAGAATCATCAAGTGTTTGGAAACACATGTCCAAAACATTTCAATAGAATGATCCATCATTCCAAGGTTTTCATAACCATTTTACAAGTGGGGGGTAGTACTAATGAGGGGTGATAACTAGTGGAGTTTCACTAAGTCCAACCTTATATCTTAGGCTGATATCAAGGTTCCTAGCTTAGGCCAAATTTTATGCTCTTTAAGCAACCTTCAGCACAACTAGCTAGTATCTACCAAACTCTTAGGTAGACTCTAAGTAAGTTTCGATAAAGAAATAAAGTAAGATGCTTGCACATAAAACTAGGATTGGTTTTTAACAAGCAAGTAGGGTCACAAGTATGGGTTTGTGGCATCAGTAGGGTATCTTGCAAGGGTTAGCTTGCATCAATATGGGTATAAGCTTGCATAGGTATAGTATCTGCTTGCTCATTCACTAGTAGTATTAGGCTTGCTAAAGTAGAGTGTCTTGCAAGTTTTAGCTTGCATAGGTCAACTTGATTAGTAAGGATTGCCTTGTGCAGAGCAGTGGTTGAAGTTCTCCTCGGCTTCCTCTTCGTAGTATCCTCCTGCCTCCTCGTATCCTTGGTCGGTACTAGCGTCTATGAATAAATACGAGGTACACAATCACCAAACAATACTTAACTACTTGCAATCATCACACACAAGGGTCCTATTGATGATCTAGCATCATCTCTAACATTACAAGGTTAAGGCTTGGTTTAAATCTTTTTATTTTTAGAAAAGTAATTTCTACTCATTGAAAAATTACTTAAGATTTAATATTCTCCAAACTAAACATGGGATCATGTTGACACATGTAATCACCACATATTTTAGTCCATGGGAATGTGATTTAAAGTGGTGTCACAATTTAATAAGGTTTTACCCTTTTATTTTAATTAATTAAAGTGGCTAGAAATGCTTATGAGGCATTCCTTTATTACTTGAACATTATTTCTGCAAGTAAACCTATATATATTTTTATATATTCTGAAAGGTATGGTTAAATGTGATTTTTGAGAGTTGGAATCAACTCAAAGCTTTTATGGTTTAAATTTGAAAAATGTTTGAATGCAGAAAAGCTTCTGCCTTGTTATTTTTGCTATGGGTGATCTACAGATCCAAATGACTTGAATCCAACGGGCTTGGATTAAGCATTCACAGACCTTTCCAACAAAATTGGTTTCATCCAATTTGGTGCACTGAAACGATCTGGGTTGATTTTTGAAGTTGGGTGCTGAAGTGTGTTTGAAAATAAATAGAAAAGTTTTAATTTGAATTGTTGGGCTGCGCGGGAAATTCTAACGGGCCGGCCTGCTAAGCGCAGTGCTCCCGCGGGCTGCTTAAGTGGGTGTCCCCACTCGTCAGTGACACGGGGCTGGGCGAAGCGGTATGGGGCAACGTGGATCGTTCGATCTAGTTCTAATCCAACGGCTGAGGGTCATCGTCGACGCGAGACAACTCCGGCGAGAATGAAACCTAGCGCGGCCAGTGAGGGGTGCTGGGGGCTCACCGGGGTACGGGCGAGGGTCGGCAAGGCGGGCGACGGCGAACTCAGGGGTGGTCGCGGCAGCTCCTGGGGCGGCTCCAATCGCTGGCTCCCTTCTTCTCCGGCAGCGGCAGGCTCCAGTGAAATTCCGGCGAGGTGGTGCTCGCCTTGCTCTGAGAATGGTGTGGCACGATCAGTGAGGAGAGTGGAGTGAGATGGTGTGAAGAAATCGTGCGGGGGTGGCCTCTATTTATAGTCGAGCGAGGGGACTGTCGGGGCGCACGGTGAGCTCGTCGGGGGCGATGTTACAGGCGGCTAATGGCATGGGCAAGGGTAGGGGACGGTGCTGTGTCTCCTAGCGATGATCAATGACATGGTCGCGAGGCATGGGGCGGTGTGGTTTGGTCTGGAACGGGCGATGCTCTGCGCGGCAGAGGCGGCGTCTTCGACGGCGGGCGGTGGCTGTATGGCACGGAGCGGCAAACGGGGATGTCTGGCGGTCTCCTGGGTCGGTGGTGATCATGTGTGCGCGCGGTGAGGGTGGCGCGCGGTCTGTGGACGCTGGTCGAGGGTGGCGCTCTGGTGCACGCTCGGCATGGTCTGGGCGTGGCTTGTGCGCGTGGTCCAGGGCTTGGCAACGCTTGCGGCTGGGACAGTGAGTGTCAGTGGACGGTGGGCTGCCTCCCAGACAAGGTTGGCACGGCTAGTTCTTCCTCTAGCCTGTTGTCCACAATGGGGTGACATGGGGGTGCTCGGCTGTTCACCATTAATGGCAATGGCAAGCTCACAGGGGTGCTAGTGTTGGGCTAATCTTTCTAGATGGTCTACTGAGTTGTGTGTGAGCTAACTAGGGAACGAGAAGGCTCAAAACACTGCACACTATAGTGTTTGATGTTTTGTTTGATTTGTGTCTGCAACCTGTTTGATGAAATGGCCGCATGAAATCAAGTTTTGAATTTTGAAATGAATTTTGGTGGGTTTGCTAGATTGGTGCTGGTGAGTCTGCAGATGCTTGGGTTTTGAAAGTTGAGCTTGTTTGAGTGGGTTTTGAAAAAGTGGGATCTTCCCATATGAAGAAGATTCAATTTTGAATTGTCATTTAAACTATGCATTTGAAAGTTTCTGGATGATCACAAAGTGGGCCTTGATACTTTGTTATGAGTACATTCAAGGGGTGCAAAGATCCAGAAAAGTTTCTGTTATGTTCTGAAAGTTTGAGACAACCAAAGTAGGCATGGGAGTTAAATTGGTCAAAATGACCATTCACTTAATATATTTGTTTTGATTTACTTGTCTTTTGGAAAAGTGTGGGAGATGTTTTAGATGATCTTTGTTTCACCTAAGAAACATTTTACAAGCAATGGATCACACAAACAAGGTGGTTTTTAAAGAAATCAAAAATCCATGCATACACATATACATGCATTCATGAATTTATTTAGAAAAGTTTTTTGTTAACCCTAATCTTGATGATTAGTGGTTGATGATCTAAGTTTGGTATTTTTGGGATGTTACACACAGTCTCGGACCAAAGCAATAAAAACAGGATTAAAAAATAATGTAAATTAAAACACAGTTCTCCAAACTAGCTAAGGAAGATCTATCCGCAGCGCTTGCTGCCATCCATGCCGGAGAAGATATCCCACGCCGTATCCTCCAACCGCCTACAGCCCTCCGCAAACAAGTCGCGGAACTCCTTACATTATAGAGAAGTCCATGATCGGAAGACAGCCGTGTAACATCCAAAAATGTTGAACATTCATTATTAAATTCTAATCACTAAAATTAGGGTTAACAAAAACTTTGATTAAATAAAAACCAAATAAATGCATGTGTGTATGTGATGATTGAATGAATGCATGAATGGACTTGTGTGATTAACCTAAATAGCAAGGAATGGTTTAAAGATGAAAATAACATCATCTAAAACATTTCCAAGCAGAAACAAATCAAGAGAAAATCAAAAACAAAACAAATAAAGCAAATGGTCATTTTTGTCAATCTTGCTCACTAGGCCACTTTGAGTGTTTCTAGTCCAAGATTTCAAACAGAAACTTTTTCATTTCTTTTCACCCCTTGCAAGACCAAGTAAAAGTGAATCAAAGCCCATCTTTCAAACCTGCAGAAACATTTGGCAACCTCATTCAAATGACAATTTAAAATTGAATTTTTAACATATGTGAAGATCACACCTTTTCAAAACCCAACTAAACCAGTGCCCCTTGACCAATCCAACTAACCAGATACCCCCTAGTATGTACCTAGCAAACCCACGAAGTTTGAATCCAAAATTCAAATTTAAATTTCTTTCGATCATTTCATCAAACACCTTGTGATCAGCAAACAACAAAACATCAAACACTATTAGTAGCAGTAATTTTGGTCAACCTTGTACCCTTCCTAGCTTACTCTACACTCTCAGTAGATGATCAAACTAATCTAACTAGCTTTAGTACCACTATGAGCAAGCATAGCCATCAATGGTGACCATGCCGAGAGCACCATTGTCACCCCCATGTCGCCAGCAAGCTAGAGGAAGCACTAGCCTCGCCAACCTTGTCTGGGACACTCTCCGTCGTCCACTGCCACCCCCTGTCCAAGCCCCGAGCCTTGCCAACCCCTGGACCACATGACAAGCTCATGCCCAGTCTCTCTGCGTGCGAGCCGAGAGCGCGCCAGAGTGCCGCACGTGACACCAGCCTGCAGACCGCGCGCCTCCCTCGCCGCTTGCAGACGTGATCGCCAGCACCCCGCCAGACAACCCTGTTCGCCGCCGCGCGGACCACGCATGATGTGCGGCAATAAACTTGCCATCTGACTCGCCCAGAGAGTCATGACGTTCCGAGCGTTCCTTACTGCCCCACGCCGCGCCATCAAGCCGTTGAGCTTCGCCAGGAGGCAACGTACCGCCCCCTATCGTCGCCCATGCCATTAGCACGCTGTGCCGACGACCACGACAAGCTCAGCCCGCGCCATTCGGTCCCCTCGCCGCACTATAAATAGAGGCATTCCCAGCTCAAACCCTTCACACCATCTCACTCCCCACCTCTTACTGATCATACACACTCACCCCCGAAGCAAGGCGAGCACCAGGTGGCCGGAATTTCACCGGAGTTCATCGCTGGAGAGGAGGAGAGGCGCCGTCGATTGGAGCCGCCCCAGGAGGAGCTGCCGGTACCAGGAGAATCATCGTCGTCGACTTCGTCGTTCGCCCCCATCGCCGGAGCCCCGGTGAGCCTCCCACAACCCCCACTGGCCGCGGTAGGTCTCTGTCTCGCCGGCGTTTCCCGACGTGGACGATGAACCTCAGCCGTTCGATTAGAGTTAGATCGTGCGGCCCTAATCGCCCCATACCGCTTCGCCACTCGTTGTCTCACTGACGAGTGGGGTCGCTCACTTAACCAGCCCGCGTGCACGATGTGCGTAGTGGGCCGGCCCAGTTAAACCTCCCGCATGATCCAACAATTCAAACTTAGGTTTATTCTTTTAATTTCAAACTCAGATTTGTACCTAGATTCAAAAATCAACCCAACTCGATTCACTGAACCAAAATGCATGAAACCAATTTGGTTAGAAAGGTACTGCAATGCTTAATCCAAGCCCATTGGCTTCAAACCATTTAGATTTATAGATCACCGAGGGTAAAAATAACAAGGCAGAAGCTTATCTGCATTCAAACATTTTTCAAAATTCAACCATGAAGGCTTTTGAGTTGATTCCAACTCTCAAAAATCGCATTTAACCATAACTTTCATAATATATAAAAATATATAGGGTTACTTGCAGAAATAATGATCAAGTAATAAAAGAATGCCTCATAGGCCATTCTAGTCATTTTATTTAATTAAAATAAAAAGGTTAAACCTTATTAAATTGTGACACCACTTTAAATCACATTTCCATATACTGAAATGTGTGGTGATGACATGTGTCAACATGATCCCATGTTTGAGTTGGAGAATATTAAATCTTAAGTAGTTTTTCAATGAGTAGAAATTACTTTTCTAAAATGAAATAAATAAGACAAATGTTTTAATCTTTGTGATAATAGTGATGATGCTAGATCATCTAGTGTGAACCTTTGTGTGTTAAATAGAGTAGTTAAGAATTGTGTGGTGATTGTGTACTTCGTATTTATTTATAGACACTAGTACCGACCAAGGATACGAGGAGGAAGGAGGATACTACGAGTAAGAAGCCGAGGAGAACTTCAACCACTGCTCTACACAAGGCATGCTATTAACTGAGCAAGCTAAACCTTGCAAGCTTATACTTGCAATTATGCAACTAATACTTACAACTATGAAAGTGAGATAACCTATGCAATGCATTAAGCATGCTTGGTTAGATACATTTGATAATACCCAATCCTAGTTTTACTTGCAAAGCTTAATACTTTATTTCTTTATCAAAGCTTTCTCTTAGAGTTTACTTAGTAACTTGTAGATAATAAAAGAATATTGGAAGGTAGCATAAAGAGCATAAAACTTGGCCTAAGTTAGATAATATTGATGTCACCCTAAGGCATGAGATTGAACTTAGATAAGATACACTTGTTTACCACCCCTCATTTTTATTTACCCCCACTTGTAGATGCTAGTGCTAAGCATAAAACTTGATCAACTTTAGATGGGAATACTTGGTGAAAATGGTTATGAAAACCTTAGAATGATGAGTCATTCTACTGAAATGTTTTGACATGTGTTCTTGAACACCAGATGAATTTTGATGATGAAAATTTTAAGGCATGAGCCTTAGCCCTTTACCAAAATTGATGGTTTTCTGGATGCGATACCATTCCAATTTTACCGTACAACCACAATACCCAAAATTTGGGTAGGGCTTGACTGGAAATTTATATATCTTAGTATGGGTTCCCTTGCGGCCAAGGTCTGAGCTGAGGCTACCTTGTGAAGATTTTCCACCTATGCAGTACCCAAGATGACAATTGGTCATGGTTGGGAGGCCAAACTCATAGGAGAGGTGCCTATACTAGGACGTGTAATGGAAATATTAGGATTGATTATCCGCATACTGAGTATGGTGAATTAGGGATTGTTCCTGACGGATGTATCGAATGTTGTGGTGAAAGTGTACAATCTCTGCAGAGTGTCAAACTATTCGCATAGCCGCGTCCGCGGTTATGGACAGTTGGAGTGGTTATACTGTTCCGTCGTCAGATGTTTTCAAAATGACTTATGAAATGTTTTATGACTTTGACTTGACCACAACAGAGTTGTGACATGAAATTCAAGTTCCCACTTAGGTGTTATAAAACTTTTAACTAGCTTTCTTTGCTTCTGAACTTAGTTAAGGTAAACCTGGCTTTTTGCAAAATAACCCTAGAGCTTAGTACTTCCTATTCCAAAACCACTTCACTTGTTAGTATTAGTTTGCGAGTACTTAAAGAGTACTCATGGCTTTGTCTCTGGCTATTCCCGTGGCCAGACTATGAAGAGGAGTATCCGGAAGACGGACAACAGGAGGGTTACGACAACTAGGATCATCTCCCATCATCAGCATTGCCTGTGACCACGAAGATGGAGCCTCGCCTACGCTATCGTTATTATTACGTTATTTCGCTGCTTGAATTGTATTAAGACTGGATCATGAGATCCTTTATTTGTGTAAGACCTTATGTATGGTTTGTAATGGATGATGTATTGTGATATCCAATCCATTATGTCTTGCAAAAATGGTAATCCTGGGATTGCGATGTATGGCATAACAGGCATCTGGGATTAAAAATCCGGGTGTTGACAGCCGTGACTCGATAGATAACCTGCAAGGGAGAAGATACAACATTATTAAAAATCTTGTCATTTCTACATAGACAAAGCGACCAAATAATGGCAAGCGCTCCCACCCTAAATATAGTCCCATATTTATCCTCAAACCCATTCATCAAGTTGCCAAATACATTGACTACCGATCGAGGAGGAGATAAACCAGAGGCTATTTGGATGATTGACCATATAGCACGAGCAAATTTACAATGGAAGAATAAATGGCGTATTGTCTTATTATGGTGATAAAATACGCATTCAGTGCTACCATGCTAATTCCTCCTAACAAGATTATCTTTTGTGAGAATCACCCCTTTACGGAGATACCAAGCGAATATCTTCGTTTTAAGGGGTATCCTCATCTTCCAAATTTTACTATTGTCATCGACTGGAATATTAGGTTGGATCAAAGCTCTATAAAATGAATCAACAGCAAATTTACCACTATATAGTAATTTCCATTTGAATTCGTCCATGCCCTTAGATAGTTGTATCCTGGATAATCTCACTAAAAGATTATTCCAAGACACCAGTCTAGGACCTAAGACACTTCTTCTGAAAGACACATTAGGAGGATTGGTTTTCATTACCTCAGCGAGAGTATCCCCTTTGTGCCTAACGGTCGAGTATAGAGCTGGATATTGTTCACAAAGAGAATTTTGGCCAAGCCATTTATCTTCCCAGAACCTAATCTGTGAACCATCCTTAATATTAAAATTGCCAAACCGGAAGAAATGTTTTTTGGAAGCCATTATCCTAGCCCAAAAGTGTGAATCACCTGGTTTCCAAACCAGTTTAGACACCGCTTTTGAGCCAACATATTTCCTCCATAACATGGTTTTTCATACCCCTTCTTGGTAAGAAGTTTGAATAACCATTTACCCAGTAATGCGGTATTTTTGACTTTTAAATCATGTATGCCCAATCCACCATATTCTTTGGGTCGGAAAACGACATTCCATTTGGCTAGTCGATATTTGTTTTTCTCACTATTCCCCTGCCAAAAAAATCTTGAGCAGAAATAGTCCACTTTTGACAAGACACCTTTTGGTAACTAGAAGAATGAGATCATATACAGTACCATGTTGGTGAGTACTAAATTAATGAGTACCAGTCTTCCACCGAGGGATATCAATTTACCTTTCCAACTATTAAGACGTTTCTGGAGTCTTTCCTCAACAAGTTTTTATTCAGCAATCATGAGACGCCGATAATGTATCGGTATTCCCAAATAATTGATTCGAAATTGCCCCTGACCACAGCGAAAGAGATCGGCATACAGGTGGGCCTCGTCTTTAGCCTTACCAAAACAATACAAGCCACTCTTATGGAAGTTTATTTTCAATCCAGAGAGCTGCTCAAATGTTGATAGTATTAATTTCATATTTTTGGCTTTCTCCAGATCATGTTCCATAAATAGTATTGTATCATCAGCGTATTGAAGAATAGATAGTCCACCATCAACAAGATGTGGAACCAATCCTTCAATTTGGCCATCAGCCTTTGCTCTCTCAATAAGGATAGCCAGCATATCTACCACTATATGAAATAGTATAGGCGATAGTGGATCCCCTTGTCGTAGCCATTTTTTTGGACTAGAAGTAATTACCTGTGTCATCGTTGACATTTATGGCAACACTTTCACCAAACACAAAAGACTGTATGAGAGCACACCACTCTTCTAAAAAACCTTTCATACTGAGTGTTTGCTGTAGGAAAGACCAATTAACTTTATCATATGCCTTCTCAAAATCAATCTTGAATAATACACCATTTAGTTTTTTTGAGTGTAGTTCATGTATCGTTTCATGCAGGATTACAACTGCATCTAAGATGTTTCTCCCTTGCATGAAGCAGTCTAATCGTAGCAATCTTTGTAAAAAAATTAAAACTAAAGTTAAGGAGGCAGATTGGACGATACTGCTGTATACGTTCTGTGTTGTTAACCTTAGATAGTAAAATTATGTTGCCAACATTTAACCTGAAGAGGTCCAGCTGACCAACTTGCAAAAACTCAAACAAGCGCATCAAATCCACCTTAATAACTTCCCAAATTTTTTGATAAAACTCTGCTGGAAAGCCATCAGACCCTGGCGCTTTGTTATGTTCCATTTGGAAGACAACCTTCTTAACTTCCGCCTCAGTATAAGGAGTAGTCAGAAAATTGTTTTTCTCAATAGAAACCTGAGGAAAATCCTTCGTCCGGGACTCATCCAACAAAAAAGATTTTTCTGGTGGTGCCCCAAACAAGGATTTATAGTAGTTGGTAATATAAGATTTAAGATGCTGCCGTCCTTCAATCGTCCCTTTATCCTGAATTAGAGAGTTAATAAATTTCTTCTTATGCTTGCCATTTGCAACATCATGGAAGTATCTTGTATTCGCGTCTCCTTCAAGGATGAATTTAGCTTTAGAACATTGGTACCACTTGAGTTCTTCCTCACGCAGAAATCTGTCAATTTCTGCATTCGATTGCTTTTTAAGCTCAATCTCTTATGCAGTCAATAACCTAAACTCCCTTGAAGCCCCCAAGTCATTAATAATAGCAGAAAGGCATATTTTTTTCCTTTTTAAGAATACCAACAGTATGTCTAGCCCAACCACAGAGGAATTTGTGCAAGACGCACATTTTGTTGTTCCAACATTGTATAGGTGTGCGACCACTAACTGGTTTTTCCCAAATAGCATTCACCAGGTCATAAAAACCATCATGATCAATCCACCCCAGTTCAAACTTGAAACTGTTTTTGGATTTTCGTGGTGGTGTTCCGACAGATAACAGTAATGGAGCATGATCCAATAAAACCTCAATACGCTCTAAAGGGCGAACAGTTACCATAGGAAATTTATCTTCCCATTCGGTATCCATAATCACCATATCTAATTTTTCGTATGTAGGCTCCGGAAGACTATTAGCCCAAGTAAACTGTCTTCCTAACATTATAACCTCTTTTAAGTCCAAGCTGTCAATGACAACATTAAACTTGAAAGGCCAATGTTCATCAAACCGGCCCTGACATTTCTCATGAGGGAATCTTAGCAAATTAAAATCCCCACCTATAAGGATAAGATAGATAGGGATTATCCTTAGCTAGATTTACCAACTCACATAAAAAGTCAGCTTTATAAACATCCTGGACAGCCCGGTATATGCCGACTAGAGACGAAACGAAATCATCAACCTTGTTCCGGATATGGAGTTTAATAAAAAAAAATCCAACCGAATTGGCTAAGATTTCCATACTCTCATCTATGACGCCTAACAGGATTCCCCCAGATCTCCCCCGCGGCGGAAAGGCGATTGAGTTGACTTTGTGAAAAATCACGTCTACCAGTCTCAGAAATACCCAAAAAATCTAACTTATAATCTCTCACACAATCGGCAAAGAACAAATGTTTAGCCAAGTCACGAAGACCTCTGCTATTTGAGAACATGCCATTCATTGAGAAACAATTGGAGATTTGGATACACGTGACCTCTTACGAGACCTTTGGCTCTTTGATTTCCGACTATAAGTTGTAAGATCATATAATGAATCCAGCCCAGTCTCATCAAAGCCCACTTATGATACTTCACCAACTAAGTGAGATAAGAGTTGACCATCTACTGTGGCATGCAACTCCTCCCCCTCCATTGGTGAAGAGTCAGAAACAACAGAGATTTTAGGAGTAACCGTTAGACTATCAACCTCCATATGTCTCAAAACAGAACTATAAAGATCAACTTCACTTACAGATCTCCCCAAACTAACACCAACGTTAGCCAGCTTATCCATAATAGAGTTGTTGGAGAAAGAAAGGATTTAGAAGATATACCCGGGGTGTCCAAATTCTTTTCCGCCTTCCTCCGCATGGCTTTGCCCAAGGAGTCCTCATCCATGGCTGAGGCCCCCAGAGCGTCGACACCATGACGAGAACTCCTGTGAGCTAGGGTCCCGGCCCTGAAGTTAGGACCATCTGCGGCAGGGGACAAACCCAACCCCTTCTGGGTTAGGTCAACCCCCCGGTCACAGGTCCACCATCCGAGCTAGAGCGCCCCTCCATGTCCGCCGGACAAGCACCATGGGAGGGGCCTCTAGTATCCCGCATCAAAGTCGAAGGGGGTTGTACCGCCAGGGGCAAAGGTGAAGCACCCTGCGCCCCCGTGGCCAACCCTACAACCCCGTGGGCGGCGAGCCCCACCTGGGCCCGCCTCCACACCGAAGACCCATAGACGACCTCCTGCACGACCGGTACCACCTCCTGTAGCACCGGATCCGCTCGCGTGGGAATAGAACGACCCATCATGTTAGGTCTCCCACGCGTGGGAGAAGCCGAAAGCGAAGAAACACAAGTCGTCTCCAAAGAACCACAAGCCACATGCAAAGCCTCCTGAAGCTATGAAGGAGAGACACGAGGAGAGCACAACACAGGTCTAGAACCGCGCAGGGGAGAGTCCAATGGAAGCGCCTCCAAAAGTTATGGCAGGGTTAGCATTAAAAGGAGTAACAGCAAATAGTAGCACAAGATTCGAAGGCACTAAACATTCCAGCTGAGCACCCTGCCTGGTAGCCACCTTGCCTATTAGTGGTCGAGGAAGAGCCAGCCCCAACCGCCTGTGAGCCACCCCCTGTGTCAGATGTATCCATAGCATCCTCAGAAGGATTCTCATTCGCATCATCATCCCTGTTCCTCCATAAGTAAGGTGGAAACTTAGGCTCTGGTACAAAACCCTCCGGCGCCAAACGAAAACAAAGCTCATAAACCTTGAGACCCACCACAGCATCGGTCACAATGTAATGTCCTAGGGAATCCTGCAGCCTCAAGAAAACACTAGTATCCGTCATAGCAACAAGAATCCGAACGACACCACGTCTCCTCAAACTGAAAAGGTCCACATCCAAAGTAGTGCCCATGAGACCACCGACCGCCCATAAACCCAAGAAATACCGCAAACAATGTGGCACCGCCTCGACATGCAGCCAAACCTGCTGCAGCTCAAGCTTATGGGGCACCTCCTATGTCCGGTAAACAGAAAACGAGAGCTGAGAGGTGCACAGTGGCACTGGCACCTGGATCCCATCCACCTTGTCCAAATCCTCCATCGACTGAAAACTCACAAGAAAGGCAGATTCTCCATAGGGCATCGCTTCCCACTTCCACTAACTATGAACCGGGCATTTCCTGACAATCTGTCGCTAAACCACATCTGCAGGGACCATCGGCCCAGTGACCTGAACAAGATCTATGGGGGTCAAGTTGGCCCCAAGATGGTCCCGCACCACAGAATCAGGAATCTGAGAAGACAAAGTCAACTCATTGCCAATACCAGAGGGGTAGGCCTTGGCTGCTTAAGAACGGGACATCTCAAAGTGGGATGAGAAGAATTGTCACAAATATAGCAATTATGAACCGCCTTACAATCTTTAGTTGCATACGTATTGACGTCACACTTCCAGCAACGAACAGATTCCTGGTTCTTCTTACCCGCGGCAGCAGGCATCGGTGCAACAACAACAGTCTCCAAAGCTGCGTCAGCCTGAGGAACATTGGCAACAGTCCCATGTGGCCCGTACAGATACTGCGGCTATTGTCCCAAAACCTGAGAAGACGTTCCCACCTGGCCAGCGGGATACCCATATTGCTGAAACTGTGACGGCTGCTGGAGCGGCTGCAAACCCGGCTCAAGACCCACCTGCAACTGATCCTGCTTCTTCTTCTTCTTCCGCTTCGGCACCTGCGCACTTAAATTTCCGACCCTGGCCGCAAACTGCTGCGGCGATACCCTCTGCTGGATCATTGGTGCCCCACCCGACGGATGGCCGCGATACGGCGGCTGGAGTGGCTGCAAGGCGAACTGAGGCCGCGACGCCGAGAAGTAAGCACCCTGGGGCGACAAAAACGGCAGCGCCATCCCCTGACTGAAGCGAGTCGGAGGCGGCATCCTGGGCGGCCCGGAAAACGGCGGTGGCCCATGGCCAAAAGAAGGCAACGCAAACAAAGGAGGCACAACATGCGAGGGTCGCGACCCAGAGCCCTGTCCCAGGAAAGTACCGGTGGTGGGGTGCGCTGATGCCGTCTCGATCCCGGCAGTCTGCTGTGGCGCCATCACCTGACCGCGAGGGGGAGCCGACGAGCCCGCCGACTGAGAGGAGCGCGGGGAGCCGGAGCACGAGGGGCCGCAGCACCCGGCAGCGGAGCAGCAGCACGCTGCGGCGGCACGACCATGAAGTCAGAGCCGAGCAAGGCTTGGGCGAAACAGCGCGATGGAGGCTTGGACGAAGGCGGCGGCGTAGTTGATCGCGATACAGGAAAAGATCGACAGACCGAAGCGTTTGTATTCACCAGATGTCGCCCGATCCCGACCTGTCTCGCAACACTGCTCCACACCGTGGCCGACCCGGACACCTCCCCGCCTGGAGGCCCACACACAGTATCCACATCGGCCCGAGCGTCCGTCCGCGCACCTGCCTGCGGGGAAATCAGATCTCTACACCTTGCGATCTCCCTGACAGCGGCGGCCTCGACGAAACCAGCCAACACCGGCGCCGTTGACGACCTCCTCGCAGGAAGGGGGCCCCTCCATGGGCGAACCAAAGGACCCCGGCGCACCAACAGTCTCACCGCCGACGACACAACACCCATACGGCGAACCGGCGGCGAGGCAGAGCGGCAAGGTTGCAGCGAACTCTGCGGGGGCGACGAAGACGAACCACGTTCCCAGAACCGAGATGCCGGCATAGGGAACCCCATCTCCTCCCAAAATTCCTGCTTCTGCATCGGTCCTCCTCCGCCGGCGGCAAACAGTAGTCCACCCCAGCTCGCCGGTAGGATCCTGTAGGGCGTCGAGCCTTTCCCGCGCAGCCAAGGCCTCGCCGCCATCAGAGTCAGAATCGGAGCCCAGGCACTGAAATCTCGACCCCGAACTCGACGAAGGGGAAGGCGCAGCCGCCTCCGACGACCCGAGCGCCCCGGGCGCCCGTGAACCTCCTCCCACGTCTCTCACGCCGCTTCATTTCCCGTACAGTACCTGGTACAACAGTTGATCTGATGCAGAATACATACCACTAGCATTGCCCTTACAGTGAATAGTGTGAGAAAGTTGGGCATTCTGTAGCAGGACATGAACTGCCTAAGCTGGTCATCACGCAATCACGTGTAAAAGCCAGACATCCATTTTAACTTGGCCAGGCGCATCGACAACGATGTGTTTTCTTGTTGTGTGATGGTGCTGCTAATACTATAGAGACCAAGGAGATGGTTTCGGCGTTAAGCAATTTAGGTTGTTAGATTAGATATCGCCGATTGTTATTTCAGTGTAGCCTCTCAAGTCTCAAGAGATTATCATCAGCGACATCACGTGAAGTTTGGGTGCCAATCCAGCGAAGACACAGCGCTCTGCTAAAGAGGAGCAACTTCAAGACGAGTTGGAGGTTGCGTTATCATATGTTAGGTAATTAGGTATTTTTAGGAATGGCTTTATATTCTTAGCTATACACTACATGTGTTTTCTTTGCAGTTCTTTCGGACAAAAACATGTTACCTTTGTTACAGTCAAAAATATGTAGAGACTTTTTATTAAGAATTGTAGGGATAAAAATTTGACATTCACTATATGTATCATACATTATTTCTTCTTATTAAATTTTAAGAGTCATCTCGTGCTGGGTGAGAACCGTTTCACTCGTTTACTTGCAAATCAGATATCATC
Source organism: Avena sativa (assembly GCA_916181665.1). Taxonomy (NCBI): domain Eukaryota; kingdom Viridiplantae; phylum Streptophyta; class Magnoliopsida; order Poales; family Poaceae; genus Avena; species Avena sativa. The sequence goes on from OV702283.1 coordinate 314,459,432, forward strand.
GTCTCTTATGGTACACGAGGACCATTACTTAGATCGGCTAAAATTTATAAAAAATGCCAAATCAATGATAAGGTGAGATAAGACTTTTGATCTGAAGACAATGTAAGAGCAACGACGGATGAAGAGAAGGAATTGGTTGCACATGACGAACGAGAAGAAATATAACAATTTGTCTAATGAGTAAGCAATAGAAGAAAACGATATTTGTCGGAAAACGCTTGTCAATTCTAAATTTATGGCGAAGAAAAAAAATGATAACTGTGACAATGCACGGGCATTCAGCTAGTTATTTATCTATCTATCTACTAATTTTTTTTAAGATAGGTTTGTCTGTACTCAGTTTTAGTTCCGATTTTTTCATTGGATCCTTTTACCCCTTAGAGCATCTCCACTCGCCTACCCAGGAGGCCGATCCGGATGCCGAATTTTGATCCGGACGCCGAAAATCGCCTCAGTCGCGTACCCAAGGACTTGTTTTCGGCCGGATTTCGCCCATTTTTAGTCCGGGCTACCCAGGCCGAACCCAGGTTTCCGGGTACGCCCTGGGGGCGCCGGACTCAGTGATATCGGCGAAAAAAACAAAGCGGCGCGTGGACCCGCCGTGCCAGTGACGGAAGCCGAGTCGTCGTCATCACCGAGCCGTCTGCGCCCACGCCGCCAAGAGACCACCTGCGCCTACGCCTCCCCAAGACAGAAGGCTCGGCGCCGACCGAGGACGCCGCCTTGAAGATGGCGCTGGAGCAGTCGCTCCGCGAAGCGCCGCCACTTACGCCGACGCTGCCGCTGACGCCGACGATGCCGCTGGTCGAGCCCTCCTCGCCGGACATCCTCGAATGGTCCAGGAGGGACTGGGAGAAGGCGGAGCATCGGCGTATCCTCGGCCTGCAGCAGCAGCAGGCCGAGGAGCAGGCCGCACGGCGTCGGACGCTGTCTGGGCATGAGCTCGCCTACCAAGGCGTCCCGCTCTACGTCCTGGACGACGACGACGAGGACGCAGGCCCGTCCTACCAGCCATGGAGGTACGACGACCCTGGCCAGGGCAGCTCCCGCCAGAACCAGCTGCCGAGCGACGACGACGACGGCGGCGAGGATGACGACCGAGCCGACCCCGACTACACGTCGTTCTACGGCAACTTCGGCATGTAGGACGGCGAGGAGAAGGCACCGGTGGCGGCCTTTTTAAGTTTATTTATGTACTAGTTTCGTTTAAATTGATGTAATCCGCCTATATTCGCCCAACTTAATAAAAATCGCCTAAATTTGATGAATTTTAGCCGAACTTGGGGACTCGGCCTGGGTACGCGGGTGGTAGAATGGACGTATCCAGTCCGAAAACAAGTTTAATTCTGTCAAAAAACGGACCAAATTTTGTCCTGGGTTTGGCCAATGAGTGGAGATGCTCTTTCTTTGGAAATTTTTCAATGCCTGCCACCGCAAGTGAACATGCCTGTTCGTTGAAAGAAAATTCCCCAACCGCCCTCCCGAGCTCTGCTCCGCCTCCCTCCCGAGCGGAGCGGCCCGCCTCTACCCGCCGGCGCGCTGCTCCGCTTCCCTCCCGAGCACCCCGCCTCTCTCCGGCCGGCGCCTTCCCAAGCCCTGCACCTCCGCCGTCCATATTCCCCTGCGTGGTGTTCCTCCCTGCCGCATCTTGTACGCGTGCGCCGCCCCCTACCGCATCTGCATGCGCCACCACGAACTTCCCTGCCTCCATGGACGCCATCCTCCGCCTCCTCTCTTCCTCAACCCGGTGTACCTCACAACAGTTCTTCCCTTGATCTCTTTCACAACAGTAGTCCACCCCATTGGCGGCCGACGGTTCCACGGTGCCCGGACCCTGTTACAACAAGGTACCCGTCCCGCCCTCTCCTCGATCTTGTGATCCACGCGTGCACTTTTTAGTTTAATAACTAGGAAAAAAGCCCGTGCGTCCCACCGGCAGATGGAAAAACGACGGAGACCAATAATAAATGTCACCTATATTAGTTGACTCAAATTTGTCTAGAATCCATCTAGCACTAAAGCATGTCTAGATACATTCGAATCTAGACAAATCGAAGGGTCGGAGGAAGTATTTTAAATTCAAATTTAATTATTATGTTCATATGTGAATACAATAAAAAACCGCCTATACAAATGCACAAAAGTATACAAATTACTCATATATACAAATTCACAAAGCATACACAAAATCTTCTATACACTACAATAGTGCACATCTACGTACTATCGTAGTCCGTAATTCACATATAGATGAAAAAAAAGACCAAACCTCTTATAAGTATCAAATCTTATGTTCATAATATCTTCTAATGCTTATTAATTCAACACGGAATAGCAGTACCATAATCTTATGTCCAACCTCACACTTGCTTCCGAAACTCCTTTCTCCACACTTCATTGGTTCATCTTGCTGAGATAAACCGGAGGATGCAGCTGCGCCGCAGTTGTATGGAGTCGAGACAGAGAGATATAAAATCTTGAACAAAAAGTTTTGTCATAGTCTATGGCTTTGGCACTTATGTGATTTCCTCGTTTAAACCAAAATTGATCACGACATCACTTGAGAATAGAATAATTCATCGTATCACTATTTCCGAGGTATTGTTGTAGTCTTGAAAGTAGCACACTGTCTGTTGATGCATGGAGCACAGGCATGATTATTCTCTCAATATAGCCATAAGTAAAAAACAATTGTGCTCCTTGTTGTCCCATCTATCCACACAAGAAAAACTAACTTACATATGGCAAAGTAGCTTCTTAACTTCGTGGAGTATAGCAAACTCTGGTTCTTCCAAAACTTTTGCTATCTCATCTCATTTATAATAAGAATAGTTCTCACCTGGGCATATGATATGGCTTTGGAGGAATTTAAAAAATGGAGTCCAACTTCTTCAGTACACTCAGACCATCAGAAGGCAGCTCATTCATCCAAAAATATTGTCCACACGAATGACATTGAGCGATGCAGTTGGGGAACAGCTTTGCGGGCAGCCCAGAAGCCAACACCAGGGGTATCTAACAAGTCTGCAACAACCACATCAACTGACCAGCGCCTCGCCTAAAGCAGTAGTTGAGTGAGGGGATCAAAATCTTGTGCCATCTGATCTAGCCAAAGCTTGCGAACTATGTCTGTAGAGACGGACCTGGCTGTTGGGGCTATTGGTGACGCCGGTGATCATGACTTGCACGCGCGGCCAGAGCCCGTCCATGAGCATGACTGCGTGAGTCGCTTTGACTCGATGCGGTGCTCCACCGCATTGTGCGCTTTCCCGCGGTCTCTCGTCCATAAAGATGATGGACGTCTCTTTGCACGTACTGGTCAGCCATGACCCATGGCCACGGGGGACATGATCCTTGCACATGATCGCGCACGAGTATTGCTGGAGCCGGGCTAAAACCCCCTTGCGCCATGAGAATCTGGTAGAGATTGGATTGGCCATGGACCCGTGGTCGATCTAGAGAACGATACGATTGAATCAGCGGTTTAGGGTTTTCGTCCGACTTCCACAAGATAGCTAGCTATGCTTTTCGTTGTACGTGTCAAATATTGATGCCCGAACGTCTGTTTTTCTAGCGACCGTTTGAGGGCTACGAGCAGCCGCTGGCAAAGTCGTCGGTCCTTTCCTTTTATCTTCCTCGTGTTGGTCCACAGGCTGATTGAGAGTCCCGTTTTCACGTCAAAAAAAGAGTCTCGTTTCTTTTATCTCGCGTTCTCTTTGTCCGCAAGTTGATTTGAAGTTCTACCTTTGCCCGACCTATATAGATGACTGAAGAGAGAATTTGATTGGTATTGGACTCTCGTCAGGGTGGGCTGGTGCACGTACGGATAAGGACGAACGAACGAAGACGCGCTACTACTGACGAAGAGAGAAATGATATGTTGACTTATGAGTGGTACCGTGGGTAATTTTTGTCCAAATATTATGGGTAAAACGGTCTTAAAAAAGTGTTGAACCGAGAGAAACACTTCGTGCTTTATTATTAGGTATAGATATAGATTTCATTTCGCGCAGGACACTGTGTTTCCCCTCACGGAGCGAATTATTTAAGGCCGTGACAATGCATGGATATTTAGCTAGTAGCAAAATAATAAGCCTAGAAGCTTTTATTATGTTCATCGGGCAGCCATGATACTGGGCCTTGTGTTGTGGGATGTGGCCCAACTGTGTAGGAACGAAAAAAGGGCCACTATGGACCGAATCGCAACGATGCAGATGGGTCGCCTCTCGAGTCTCCAGTCTGACACTCGGAGCGCAGCCCATACAGCGCAGCCCCTGTCATCCCGCATCTACCGTCTATGGCCGTATCTACCCACCCGCTCTTCTCCTCGACCTCTTCGGCTCCGGCGACCGGCGGCGGGCGTCTCAGGTGACCGATCTCTCCCCTTCCTCCTGCTCCATAAAATCCATAGGTAGACGAGGATGATCCGATGATTCTCGTGTACGAGATGCGTTCCACGATTTGAGTTTGACCATGGATTTCGAAGAAACAATCGTATACCCATCTTCCCTTCCCCTCTTACTCCTGTACACATTCGCCTTGGCCTTCGCCTGGACCGAGTTGGGTCGAAGCAGAGGAGAGGGTGCACGAGAGACCCGGAACAGCGACGCGGTAGCCCACTGGGCACTGGCGACCTCAAGGGTGCTCCTTCCCTTCTTGCTCGCTTCGAGGTCCCAATTCCCCTTAATCATCAGCCCGTAGTCAGCAGAAGATTGCTCGGCCCTCGACCTCCACCGGGCGATAATTGTGTCATATGTTCATATGCCCTTGGTGATCATTTTAACAGATAGAGACTCTGAACGTAGTCGATATTTGGAATTAGAGGCGATAATTTGACCTTTGTTTATGTTTGCTGAATTGGATGTAGCCCTATTCATTATTTGTTCTATTTAAAAAGTATCCATGTTGTGGGTAGTGTGTACTCTGAATTGATAAGGATGGTATGTTGCTATGTTTGTTCAATGTTCTCACAGAAGGAATTCTTGTGTTAGAAGACGGAATAACGAAATGACATTCACACCATAGAAATGACACCGAAGCACACCTTCGGTGTCCCCCCCCTCAAACTTAAGTTTGCATGTGAAAGTTTTCTTTTGACCCTGTCGAAACCCATATCAGGCCATGTATACCTTCGTATAGGTGTACCCGGTTAAAATGGGTATACTCCACTTCTCACTGGCTGATCCCACCTCCCGTTATCATGATCTACGTCTTTGCATGCCAAATTTTGAATTTTTGTTGATGTTGTTATATAACTCAAGATTTCCACCTCCCGCGGGCATGTGAGTATACGTGTACGGTGAGTATGTATAAGAGGACTATACGGGCTTAGGGTGGGTTTGTACGGTCTTCGAAACGAAACGGTACCAAGTTTTTGTTTAACAAAGTTTGAAGGGAGGGGGGACACCGAAGCAAAAGTGATCTGTGAATTGTTCACTTCTGTCGAATGCTGTATCTCATTGTATGGCTTGAACATTCATAATATGATATACAAATCCACATGTTTTGTAGATAGAAACATTTTATGTCATACAGTAGATGATGCCCAAGTATAGTAAGGAGAATTTCAATTGTTTCTTCTCAATTTTGAAGTTGGCAAACAAACTGTTCCTCATCTGTCTGCAGCTCTAATTTGAGAGCAGCTCAACACAGAAGTAGCAGCGCCAAACGGGCCCTTATATTTCTTTTTTCCCTTGGAGTGCACTGTACATAGCCTTTGTAGTATCAGCTTTGTATTATAGTCTGACGCATATCACAATAATAAGATCTAACTATGTGAAGAGGTTATTGCCTATGCAAATTGTTGATGCGGATTACCATATGTTTGCTATCAGGTTATTCTGAGTTCTTATATGCTGACAAATGGAATTGGTATTGTACTATTGCATGAACTTGATTCCTTCGTAAATTATACCGATGATATCCAAATTACTGGGAAAGCGTATTTTAACTTAGTTTTACTAGTATTATTAATACTAGCACAGAGCCCGTGCGTTGCTACGGAACCTCAATAAAATTAAACCAAACTATAAAACATGCTCGTGTGTTGCAATGGAGGAGAAAAAGCCTCATACATGGAAAAACACATAGTCATACATGGAAAAGCCCCCACGCTCGGATACTGGCTCTACACGGACGAATCACGCCTCTCCAAGTTCTCATCCGGCCCTCCACGGCCGAATCGGGGTTCTACCCAACGATTATTGCAGGCGACGACGCCTTTCTGCCCTGGCTCCGGCGGGAATCTCAGCGTCGGCTAGGCGGAGCCGCGAGAGGAGGTTGTCAGGGATGGAGAGTGAGACGGGGCGTGAGGGAGATGCCGGGGAGGGCAAGCAGTGACTGGAGGGAGAAGGACAAAGGAGCGGACCTGGACCACGGCGATCTCGGCGCCAGCGATGCGGAGCGGCGAGGGGAGGGATGCGGCTCTGTTGTCTGGAGATCGATAGGGAGGAGGATGGGGCACCGGTGGCAGAGGCGGAGGAAGGGGAACGACACAGACTCACTGAGCGGGCGGAGGTAGCGGACACCGAACAACCGTACCCTACTTCACTCAACGGTGGCAGGACATGTAATATTGCCAAACAGTTAGGGGCAAAACCATCTTTTACTGGCAGACAAAATTTCGGCTTCTGACGAACGGTCCCAATCTTTTTAATAGTATAGAAAAGGATTGTGGATGTTCGTCGCCAGCCGAAATTTTCCGTCTGCTAGATTTATGACGGTATTGCCCCTGCCTGTTTGGCAATATTACATGTTGTGCCACTGTTAAGTGAAGAAGGGTACGGTTGTTCGGTGTCCCATACCTCCGCCCTGCTCGATGCCCGTTCCCCTTCCTCCGCCTCTGCCACCGGTGCCCCATCCTCCTCCCTATCGTTCTTCGGCCAACGGAGCCGCACCCCTCCCCTCGCCGCTCCGCATCGCTGGCGCCGAGATCTCCGAGGTCCAGGTCCACTCCTTTGTCATTCTCCCTCCAGTCACTGCTTTCCCTCCCCAGCATCTCCCTCACGCCCCGTCTCACTCTCCATCCCCGACAACCTCCTCTCGCGGCTCCACCTCGCCGGCGCTGAGATCCCTGCCGGAGCCAGGGAAGAAAGGCGTCGCCGCTGTCGCCTGAATAATTGTTGGGTAGAACCCCGATTCGGCCGTCGAGGGCGGATGAGAACTTGGAGAGGCATGATTCGTCCTGTGTAGAGCCAGGATCCAAGCGTGGGGGCCGAATCTGGCCAGTTCTTTCTTTCAATTTTTTGGAAAAAACTTATTACATCCGGATGTTTCTTCAGTCGATTTTTCTGCATGTGTCAAGTAGTCGATGCTTCAGATCCAAAATACTGCTTGGATATATGATCTAGAGTACTGCCCCTATGGCGGCGGCGGGTCAAGGAATCGAGGTGAGATGTACGTGGACTGCAGCCACGACAAGAATGCGGAGGAGGGCGGCAGCGGCGAGTAGAGGTCCAGCTTGATGGGGATGGACGAAGAAATTGGTTCGATTGATCGGAGGTTCAGAGCTGCAGCAGATATTGGTCCTGATGGTGAGGGGCTTGGTGGCAATCAACGGAAATTGTTCCGTCTTCTTCTGCCCATGGCATGGGACGTGCTGGTGGAGACTTGGAGAGGATGGTCAAGCTTTGCCCAGTCGCTGCGCTTTTGTGTTATAGCTCCAACCTACAAGCGAGGATCTTGCGCCTGTAGTCTTCTTGCTCAAGTTCTGCTGCTGCTCTATGCCAGTTTTTCGTTCATTTTTCAGCGGAAGAAATTGGATGTCTGCTTCCTATGCTTCAATCCCTCTGCCATTCTGTTAAACCACCCTCTAATCAGCTATGTGCTTCCATTAGGTGTCCCAAATCATAGTTTTATCAAACCTCAAACAAGAGATGTGAGTCGATGGAACAACAGGATGAACATACTGTGGTTGGTGCCTGTTCATAGGCTTCCTTACAGATGACCTGAATCTGTTTAGCCTGTCATGGGGTTGGTGGTTGAGTTTGAGTGTTTAATAATTTGGAAGAGGTCTAACTTAAGTTGCACTGAAGGTTTAATCACAATGCAATTGTTATCTGAATTTGGCACGAGCTCCTTGAAAGTAGCAGTTCGACCAAGGGTGATGCAGAAACAGAGATTGTTAGTTGAGCAGTCCGAGAACCTTTTAAGAAAAACAAACAGTTTGTAGACTACGTGTGGGACAGAATAGAAGATTAAACCTAGCACCGGATCCGATTTCATTTGTGTTGTGTCGTGCTATAAACTGTAACTGTCGGCAGATTTGGGGTTAGCTCGGAGAAACCCAACCCAAGTCTTCCCAACACTTGATGAAATGCAGTAATAAGGTCAGAGATTACCAAGGGGTACCATTTTAATGACTTATAAGATTACATTGGTGCAAATTGCAGGATATCATATAGATGAAATACAGGTTTAAATGCGCAAATTTCAATGCATTATAAAACACATCATCTTTATCTATGCGTTTCATGATTAGCTTATGTTAGCTTAATGCACGACTCTTAATCCATTGTCCTCAAAACAATGTTTTCTCCTGTCAGAATTTTCATAATCTAAAGTAAGAGGGAAATTCACAATGATCTTCTTGACTGAACCAGGGCCTATGGAATAAGAAAAGAGGGAGCAAAATGAAAGGAAGATGATTATGTGTTTTTCCATGTAATTAAGGTTAGAATGTGCGCGAAATCCATGAGAAATCTATATCTGGCCTGATTTCTCGTTTGTCATAGACGCAAGTTGGGATTTGTTGTGACGATGCCCCGTTCCAGTGGCCGTGGTGATCATGCAGGATTGATTTGCATTCCCTTCTTGATCGTTGCAGGTCTTTGTAAGCCGCGTTGATCTGGCTTCTGGTGGAGAGTGAAATGGTGGAGTGTGAAGGGTTGCGACGGCTCGCTGGTCTACTGCTCAAGTGCTGCGATCTTGACATACCGAATCGTCCCAAGGGCCTTGAGGATCCTGAGCGTCTGGCAAGGGAAACAGTTTGTATGTTCTGTTCACTCTTTTACCTCCAATTACTGGATCAGTCGAACTCCTATACCTCCTCTTATATGCTAGTATGCTACGTGTTGGTGGCCTTTTATTCAGCAGATAATTCCTTGTTGTTATGCAGTTAGCGTAAATGAGATCGAGGCGCTGTATGAGCTCTTTAAGAAGATTAGCAGTGCTGTGGTTGATGATGGTGTGATTAATAAGGTCTGTAAGTTCTGCCGATTTTGTTGGGTGTGGACTGTGGAGTGTGGTGGTTGACAATTTATACACTATTGTGCTAAATATCAAGGCCTTGCCTTTTTTATGCGCAGGAAGAATTCCAGCTAGCGCTGTTTAAGACTAACAGGAAAGATAGCATGTTTGCTGACCGGGTATGTATACACGGCTTTTATTTAATGGAGATCTCTGTTGTAAAAAGAAAAGGAAGTTCAATTTTATATTATTCCTGGTATTTGTTTGCTCTGCTCAATTGTTTTATTCTTTGTGCTATTAGATATTTGATTCATGTTTGATCTAACGTTTTGCACTTCTATTGGTCACGAAAGCATCTTGGATGCAGTATGAACATTGGCTGTGATGCAGTGTTACATTATATAGAGCTTTCTAAAATACCATGAGCTTCAGATTTAGAAGTTCCGATTATGTGCTGATGCACGTGTGTGATGTGTCTGGGCATGCACACCACATGCCTCTATTGGCTGAGCCAGGATTGCGGCATTTTGCCATGAAGTGGTTGAGATTTGAGTATATTTGCGCTGTCATAGGTTATGAAAGTAAAACTAACGCTAATTTGAGCTCATCTCTATAATAATGATACATTGAAATAGGAAAAACCTGCAAACAGTATACGCGTTATAGTAGATAAGAGCATCTCTAACCCATCCCCTTTCCATGGCCGCATCCCTTTATTTGCTCCTCGGCGGCTCTAACCGAAGCTACAAAAATGGTTAGAGGAGAAAATATAGGATACCGGCTCCTATAATCTCCCCCCTCTCCCAAATTTGCTCGGCCGCCGACTCGACTACTAAATTATCCCCTCCCGCCTTGCCGCCAACCCCTACCGCCCAAAACCGCCGGCGCCGGGATTGTCCCCTCCCCCGGCCCGAATGTCACCGGAGCTCGGTTCCGTAGTCCCGCGGACTTTCCCGTTAACGCGATGCCGTCGGAATCGACGGCTCCAATACCGCGGAAACGGTTGGGCACCACCGGCGTGGTGCGGTCGACGGTAGCGGTCGCCAAGACGACCTCCAAGGCCACAGAGACGACGAGGAAGCTCGGCCGGCCACCCCTTGTGCCGGTGCTGAGCGGGCCGCGGGCATGGAAGCCAACAGAGGCCATGATAACCCATTCGCAAGCGGCGGAGGAGAAGAAGAGGAAGGCCGCAGTGGCCTCCACACCCAAGCCGGCGACCACGACGACGAAGGGCAAGCCTCCAAGGCCACATCGTCCTCCTCCTCGCCGGCCACCGTCGCACCTCAACGAGGCGCCCGCGAGGTTATCGATGAAACACCCTGAACGACTCCGAGTGCCACCGAGGTGAGCGTTGCCGAGTTCATGTCCCAACTTGAACATTCTTACCAACAAGGCCTCGACGACCTCGACCTCAACTTTAGCGGTGACGATGAGGTGGGCGACGAGGATGCCACCGAGGAGGCCGGGGATGAGGCTGAAGAAGGGTTGACCGAGGTGGGCAAGAAGAAGAGCAAGGGCAAGAACACGCCCAAGGCCTCGGGAAAGAGATCCGCTAACTATAGCGAGGAAGAAGATGTTGCTTTGTGCCACGCTTGGATGAATATCTCGCTCGATGCTTCGGTTGGCGCCGATCAATCAAAGGAGATGTTTTGGGGGAGAATTGAGGATTACTACCACAAGGTGGTCACCGTGCCATCCTACCATCCTACCGTACCCAAGGCTCACTTGGTCATCGTTGGGGTACAATTCTTGGGTGTTGCAACTGTTGGGCCGGGGCCGTGGAGTATGTCACCAATGTACCACCGAGTGGGGTCCTCTCCAACAAGATGTGTTCAAGCACCGCAACACAAGAGAGGTGGTAACAAAGCCTTTGCTTTGCACCATTGCTACAAGGAGCTCCAAGGCAATGAGAAGTGGATTCGAAGGAATTATGAGACCACACCGAAGAGGGCTAGGCTAAGCCAAAGGAGGACGATGATGAAGAGGAAGACCTCAACAAGAGGGCGGATGGTGTCAAGATAGCCAAAGAGAAGAAGAGGGGAGGTGTCGGCGCCTACAAGGAAGAGTTCAATGCCATCATCGAGACAAAGAAAGCATTGGTGGCCGAAAGCAAGGAGGACAAGGAGGCTAGGTGGAATGAGCTCAAAGTGTTGGAGGAGGAGAAGTGGCGGTCCAAGTTGGCGGTGGAAGAGCGAAGGATTGCACTGTAAGAAGAGAGGATGACGAAGGAGAAGAAGCTAGAAGAGGAGCGGCTAGCACTTGAGCGAGAGAAGTTGGCCAAGGAGAGGGAGGATGCCAACCGCAACATCATGTTCATGAACCCAAGCACATTGGATGACAAGGCTAGGGCATATTGGGAGATTGCTCGTGCGAGGATCTTGGGCTGAGAGCTAGGTGGTGGTGGTGGTGATGGTGGCCGAGGTGCTCTTTGAGGTGGCCGAGATGGTGAATGCCTCACTTTTGGATCTAACACGATCGATTTAATGTATTTTGGATAATATTTATGCATGTTTGTAATATGGATACTTGACATGTGGCGTGGAGATTTGAAAATTGTGATGAAAATTTTTTACTCTAAGTTTTTGGGGATCGAATCCGGCGGCCCAAGTTTAGAGGAGCAAATATACTCCTCTAAGTTTTTGGGATCCTTTTTCTCCTCTAAAGGAAAGGGGATGGGTTATAGATGCTCTAAGTACAGTCTGTGTATCTAAATAATGACGATTTAGTTCATCTTATGCTATTATTTCTATACCAATTATGTAACAAGAGCCAGACTTTGCAAAGGCTAAATATACAGCAAAATAAAATAGGGGTATGTTTGACTCTTAAAAAGGGTATCTCTAAATACGAAGTATACAAATTTGAAATCTGCAAGAAACTAACTTAATACTAGTATGAAATAGTAGGGTGTAGGGTCCCACGTGACCTCATTCGTTGGAAATGATGTGAATTATGAAGTACTTACTCCTTACTGTTACAAATTATTACTTTCTGAACATCCACACACAACACTTTCTTTTGATGGTTTGATCTCCATACTTGTTTATGCTGTAATTTAATTTATTAGGTGTTTGATTTGTTCGACACGAAGCACAATGGGATTCTCGAATTTGAAGAATTTGTGCGGGCTCTGTCTGTGTTCCATCCGAATGCACCAGTTGATGACAAAATCGATTGTAAGCCATCATACTTAATTTTTTTGCTCATTTTTTAACTGTGATAATTTGACATGGTCGAGTGAGAATTCGTTTCTTTTGTTTTGCTTCTATGCGACAATCATTCAAGAATATTGATCTTCAGTTATTACTTCTTAGCAAAGGTTTATGGAAAGTTAGTTATCTGTTGACTTCATTGGCATATTCCTTGATGCTTATGTGCAAGTGATGTGCACCTAAAACTGCTTCATGTTCTACATTTCCACAAGGAGGGACACAAACTGTTCAATGTTGCATATATTCAACCCTGCAAGTTAGGCAGACTATCATTGCAATCCTAGCAGTTGGGACTGGGCATTCTTTCTTTATATTTAGTTCTGTTCTATGTAGAGATCACCCTGTAAGGGAGTTTGGTGTGTAGATATGGCAGTCTTCCCCAGTAGATGCACTGAATTTAACTCATCTGATATTCCCTAGACCGTCTTTGTGTTCAATTTTCTTCTTTGGTTTCTGACATCCAATCACATGGATATCCTTTTTCTTTCTCAATCACTTCTTCATTTCTTTCATAAATTTTGCTTGTGTCCTCCTAAATCATCTACTGTTCTAATCTTATGTCATATATGAACAACTTGCAGTTGCTTTCAAACTCTATGATCTCAAACAACAAGGTTTCATCGAAAAACAAGAGGTACTACCCTCATTTTTCCTATAGTCACTCTTTCTTCTGTGCTATTTTAGTACATGTGATTCGTTAACCTGTGGAAGGCTGTTCTTTCACCTATATGATCGTGAATACGTAATATTGTAGTCCGTCTCTTCTTTCTGCCAAGTCATGTTTCTGTTCCAGCAATTTATTGTACTGCCAGTGAAAAGTTAGGAATGGTGGGAGAGTTCTGCACATGAATGTTAATAAATTTGTTAACCATTTTGAACACTCGTGCGTATAAATTGGTGCTCTTTAGCAATCCTTCTTTTGTTAATACTATCCTTTTTTTACTTTTTTTTACTTGGAGAAAGCATACCATCAAGTTTAGGTACAATTGCCTCGAGAGAAATTAATCATCTACCTTCTCAATTGTCAGGTAAAGCAAATGGTGGTCGCCACACTTGCTGAATCAGGAATGAACCTTTCAGATGATGTTATAGAAGGCATTATAGACAAGGTATACATAAGTATAGGTGTTGCTGTACAAGTGTACATAGTGGTATGTGTGTTGAATTTACGCTTTGTTGCTTACTGGTCATACTTCTTTTTCTCCGTCCATAGACATTTGAGGAAGCAGATACAAAGCATGATGGTAAGATCGACAAGGAGGAATGGCGCAATCTTGTCTTGAGGCATCCATCTTTGCTCAAGAATATGACTCTCCCATATCTCAGGTCGGTATGGCTGACCTGTTTGTGCATTGTGTGCCCCTTCCCCTCTCCTAGTAACTTGAGTCAAGCTTTCTTCCTGATCAATAACTACTTCAGCTTCATGGGGTGTATGTGAACTTCGGCATGCTAAAATCTTAATGACCGATTTGCGGTGCATTTTCCAATCTCACAGAATATAGGCCCTCTAACTTTGAACTAGTACTATAATTCAATCCTTGCTTAATTAGCAAGCAAGTAATGGGATATTATATGGCAGCTGCATACCTGTCATGATTATAACTTGAAACCAGGTCAAAAAAGGCTGATTTGAGCTTAAACATTGAAAGTTGAAAGAGCACATAGATGTCACTTTATTTTGCACAATATTAGCTTGTTTAATAATTGTTTGTCAATGTTGTCCTAATTATGAAATACTTTATCAACAGGGATATTACCACAACATTTCCAAGCTTTGTCTTCAACTCTCAGGTCGAGGATGCGTGAGATTCCGATTTCTATGTTACCACTGATGCTTGTGGGGAGCACAGCAGACCAGATCCTAGGTGGAAGTTGTGTGTTTATTTGTTTATTCCCTTTTGGCGACATCCTTCTTGTTCCTGGAACCATTTCTTGTAGTTTTTCCGCTCCTTCAATATGTGAATTCCCAGTAATCTCGTGATGGTTCTTCTTTTGTATATATCTGAGTATATTCTAGCATGAACTGTTCCTTGTCATGTATAAATGCTCACCAGGTACATGGTTGCCTGTTCGAGTAGAAACCGAGAAGTGGTATTGCACACTTTCTGTTTTCCTGTTTTGTTCATCCATCTGTTGGTTCTTGTTGTGTTTCTGGTGGCTGCATGAAGCTTTGTGAAGCATATGATACAGTTAATCCTTTCTATCTTTGATGTGAAGCAATCAATGTGGTGATGCCTTGATGTTCTCCAGGTGAAGCTTCTTGAGATTTGCAGTGTATCACATTTGCACGCCTGATCGCATTCTTAGAGTTGGTGTGATCTGTAGGGAGCTAGGGCCATTGAAGACCAGAATTATCCTATCTTCAGTTCGCGTCCAATCAAATCATGGCTGCCCTGCAGTCATGACAAGATTGCCATGGTGCTCCTTCACCTGAAGGTCTAGAGCTTCATGGCCCTTGGCAGTTGAACACCAACAAGAGCTAAGACATGAGGGATGGCCAACATCTCTAACCGTGGTGCTAACAACCCCTTGAAGAAGTGGTCAAGTGTCTTTTTTAGATCAACAACGATCATCATCCTAGATTCCATTGATGAGATCGACGAAACCTGAAACAATGAAGGTTTGTTAAGCGTGTCTGAGAGGTTTTGAAGCCAGAAGCTTACAAGTTAACAGAAATTCAGAGAAAGCGAAAGGCGAGAATTAGGGTTGCAAGCGGGACGGGTAAGCGGGCAATCAATTTAGTACAACTCATATCAGCTAGCACAATTTATAGAAAGGTTTCAATCTGCGCACCTAGTACAATTTGTACTGTCTGTCATGTTTTGCGGGCCTAAGCGGTCCCTGCATATGCAGCCCTAGCGAGAATCTAAAGGTATAGATTGGTGCCCCTCCATGGGCACCCCTCAGCGATTTCAGCCTCTGAGCCATCGGACGACACCTCGCAGCGAATCTTGGCCGTCCAGTTTTTCACCGCGTGGTATAAGAACCTCCTATCCCGCTGAAACCCTAGCCACCACTTCTCCCCAATCCCCACATCTCTTGCCCTCCCCAATCCTAGCGTCTCTCCCCATCTCCAATCCTCACATCGTCTCTCTTCACCTGTGCTTCTCCCCTGCGCCGAGCCACCGCCTCTCCATCGAGCTAGTGTATCCCCATCTTTTGGACGAGCTCGTTGCCTCGTCTTCCTCGTCCTCAATGGAGAGGGGTTCGAGCTATCACGCGAGGATAGCGACCAGGGTGTCGTCCATCTCCTTCAAGTTGTGCTCGACACACAGGTGTCTCTCTCTTTCTTTCTCTCCCTCTTACGATCCCCTTCTCCCTGCAGCGATTTGGAAGGGGAAAGGAGGATTGATTTTTTGTTGGCATCATTTCCTTCTCCCTGCTGCATGCTCTGCTCGGCTCTTGTTCACCCATCAGGGGCACCGTGAGTGGCACGCAGTCGCCATTGTCCTCACGGGATGTAGACAGAGGTGCAGAGGTAGGGCGTAGGCCTCCAACTGGCGGTACCGGCCTTGGTTCGTCAGCGAGGTTGTTGGTGAACAACACAACTGCCTGCCCTTCCCTGCCTTTTATTCCCCATGGAGGACACCAGCCAACGACACAACAAAATTTCCGGTCCTGAGACCAAATTCGAAGGTAGAATATCTGCTCCTCAATGATGATATTTATTTAATTTCCTACATATTGAAACTTCAAACCTGTATATTCTTGTGTTGTGTTTTAGGCCAATTTTTTTACACTCTTGAATTAGGCAACACACTGTGAATATCATACGGAATAGAGATATAAAATGGATCAAGGTTTTTGTGTTTTCCTTCCCATTTAGTTCCACACATGTTTGATTAATTTTATTAGCATACAAGATTGATTGTACTTACTATTGACACATGGTGATGGGTTTCAAAGATTCATGTCTGTCCATTTCTTTATAGAAATTCATTTTTCTTTGTGTGGCAGAAATGGAGAGATGATGTCTATTTCTTTATAGAAATTCATTTTTCTTTGTGTTTTCAGATTGTATGGTGTTAGTCTGATGGTTAAGATTGGATGATAGGGTATCACAGCAAGCAAGCGTCATGAGGCCGTCCTAGCATTGACAAGGCTACGTGTGCGTCCAATCCAAGGTCTCTCTCACTACCCTACTGTATATTACTTTCTGATTTTAATTTGCCACGGTTGGATGTTGCTCACCTGAACTTTTTTGGATGCCAAGCACGGATGAGCTTACCGGTGCTAGAACTAACCATGAAGAGCACAATGGGATCACCTGCAAATTTGTGGAATTCTCTCGGTTGTGGAATCGTCCTTTGTTTCAAAGAGCATGCAAATATAAATTGACTGCAAAAGAACATGAATGGTGGGCATATAAAGAAATGATGTGCCATCTAACCAATAAAAGTTGATGCCTCGATAGAAACACACAACCCAGTTTCAGATTCGAATTAGTCATCTACATGCGTGCATGATCAGGTGGAAAGAAACAGACACACAATCGAGGGTTAATCTCTTTTGCTTAACCAAAGAAGAAATTCTTGGATGAGGCCATGCTACAGGGAAGAAAATACCAATACACTTCTGATTCCTCCTTTATCTGCATAAAAATTAAAGAAAATAGAGTAGAAAGAAATACATGTTATAGAACTGAGGTACTTACTTCTATCATGATCAATAATTTTCTATCTATCTTTTGTTTCTGTTCCCGAACCAATAGGAAAAGGTCCATTGAAGTACATGCATGGTATCTAGAGTTGTCAAACAAAAAACATGGTCTCTAGTGCTTTGCAAGTCAACTGCGTCACGAAGAGCAACGTGCTTGAATTGCAAATGGGAGAAAAGAGCATCACGCTACAAAGTTTTGAGGAAAAGATGAATGTATAGAAACTTACCTGTTTTTCAACATGCTTGCTGAGATTTAGAATTGATTAACTGATATTTAGAGTTAGGTTATCTTCTTTCAACATGGGCAGCTGAACCGACGAAACTTCCATCTGCAAAAGAAGGCAGAACAAAATCTAACATGCTTGCTTCATATATCAACCTGAATACTACGTGGTCAAAACAAAGGAACTTCAGCTAGGCGAGTCATCCGAGGAGAGAAGCAGAACTGATGTACTTACTCCAATACGCATGGTAGAATTGAGGTACTTACTGTCTCGTTATTATTTTCATTCTCATTAGGTCAGTTCTATACTTTCATCTATCATGCAGCTGGGTTCTTGACCCTACAAAATGCTTCATGAGGATTTTATTCATAAACTCACATTTCATAAGTCATTTTCCTTACCTGTAGCTAGATACGTTGTATGAGGCACATGCTTGTATGCTTGTTTTCTCATGAGATTAATCTTTTGACTCAAATCTGCCTATTAACTTTGACTGAGGCTCATGATTTTTCAATGTTATTTTTGTTATACTAAATATTTAGATTCTTCTAATTATGGTTTACTCTGAATTGGATTTTATTTGACAGGTGGGGAAAGTCGGTGTTTGGGCACCTAGATTCCTTTGTTTGTTATAGAGTATATGAGCTACCAAGGTTTGTTTCGCACGTCATCTCATATCTCAGTGCATATACTGCATGCTTAGGATTATGTAATACCCTAGAACAAGCTACTCAACACTACCAGTTAACTACAGAACCAAAAAATTTAAAACTGTAGAATCTTTGAGTTGATGTTGTGGCCACCGTGAGGTTTAAAATATCATCATTTAAATTATTAGATATGGGCTGTATATATCTTATTACACATCTCCAGTGTGCATTAAAGCATGCCCATTTCCTTTATTTGTGAGCTTTTTGTTTTGTAGTCAAGATGGTTTGTTTTGAAGTATATATATAGTGTGGTTCCCAGTTTCCATGCTACAATCTGATAATTTCTCTGAAGATTTTACACTAAACTTCTCAATTTGTCCTATTTTCTCCGTGGAATTTATCTTCATGCCAACCTATAGTTTCCTACTTAGTATGATTTCTATCCATTACACTTAGGTAGTTGAGCTTTTGATTGTAGTGAAATCTGATTTGGGGCTCTATTATTATCCGTTCCATGCAATTGAATGTTTCAGGTTTCATGTAATGCAGTTCAACACTAAAAATGGAACTTTTGTTTTGTCATAACCTGGGCTGGAGCCACAAAAGCCACATTTACTCTGATGTGCAGAATACAAGGAGGCCGGTAGCTCAAGGAAAATTAACATTAGCGCCTATAAAATGTGTTCCACCTATATTATACCAATTCATGAGATTTAAGTTCTTTCAATATTTTGTTTATGCACAACAGGTGTGCTTTTCTTTTAGTGTCTCCTGCCATTTTATTTTTGTAGTTTTCATCTGATCAAGTGTTCAGGTAAATAAATCATTTAGAGCTGCACAGGGCCTTGTTTGTTACCTTTCATATATACTAAATCATTGTCGAGTTCATCTCAGTAGATATTGTATGACAAGGTTGTTTAGGTAACCAATTAAGCCACATATGGAAATTTACATCATGGGAGTAAAATATATAGCGTAAACCTTGAATTAGTTTGCATGTTCCCTGAAATTATCCGACTCTTGGCCTTTTCTGCGATATTCTTAAACATTTTGTTGTTACTGATCATTGGTGCTCTAATAAGTGGTGAATTCTTACTGTTCTCTTTTATGTGTGTTCTAGAAAGTAGATTGGTGTACCTTCATATGTATGGAAAAAACAATTCCATTTCTCTATATATCAGGTTGGTATCTAGGGCTCGTGGACTCCTTTATTTATAAAAAAAATCTCATTTCAGCTATTTCCAAGCTTTAGGTGTTTATTTGTTATGTTCATAAGATGAGATGTTCATTGTTCTTTGGTTGCCATGACCAGGTATGATTATTAAGAAGTAGTAGCACAATTTGTCTCTAACAACAAAAAACTAATTGGTGGAAGAGATATCTTATAGCATAAAATTTCTTCAGTACTGACACCCCTGAATATCATGGTCAAATAAAGGGCTGTAACTTTAGTTTGCTCTAACGAACCCAAAATATCCCTTTCTGTAGTATATGAATGTACTTATCAGCTACCGAAAACTTATCATGAAGTAATAGTAGTGGTAGTGAACAAGGATGTCATAGTGCCTCATAAGAAGAAGGATTAATATTTCGTAGCTTCCAATTGTCATTGGATAATATCAGTTTTATATTGGCAGCAGACGCACATGCTGATTCACCATTCAACTTTAGCTTGATGTTCATTGTCGTGAACCAAATAACGGCAAGGCAAATCAACAACTATAGTGTATGCGTAGTAATCAGACGAGCTTGACTGTTCACTATCATGGGGTGGAGTTGCTCACCTGTAGGTGCGATGTGGTTCCTAGCTAAGAAGGATAAAACTTGGAGCAACTTGTGGATGTCGGAGCACTGTTGGATGCCGTCAGAGACCAGTTGTCGGTGATAGCTACAGAATGGTGCTCTTCTCCTCTTGTTCTCATGATGTGTAGTGGAGCTGAGTTGAGAAATAGCAAAAGAGGAGGAGCAAAAGAGGAGGAGAGCACAGATGTGCAGTTTGGTTGGTGGTATGTTCATGTCAAAGTAAGATTTGTTTCATATAATTTTGTTGATCTGTAGTATAAATTCATATTTGATTTTTGCATCTGGTATCTGAGGGTGGACTATTCAGCCTGAACCCTGATCGTAGCGTTTTAGGATGGAGGGTGTCGCATCGGCGACGACTGTCTACCTTAGGATGTGCTCACAGGCAACCTCCTAGACATACTCAACGGGCGACATGTCAGGCTTCATAGGGATGACATACTGTTCTGGTGCGTGCCCTAAAAAAATAAAATACGTATTATTATTTTCTGCAAACTTATAATCATTAAATTGTCTCAAATTTAACGGGACCGTGTGTCAAGACGCACCCCTAAATATAGTATGTACAAAGCCAAAGGTGTGTCGGACATCGGCAGCCGCAGCCTCCCTCGGCAAGGTAGAAACATTTCCTAGGAGC
The DNA here is from genome assembly GCA_916181665.1 of Avena sativa. Classification (NCBI taxonomy): domain Eukaryota; kingdom Viridiplantae; phylum Streptophyta; class Magnoliopsida; order Poales; family Poaceae; genus Avena; species Avena sativa. The sequence goes on from OV702283.1 coordinate 314,479,803, forward strand.
ATGCGCCCCCAAAAGTGATCAAACCCACAAAAATATCTATCATTTGCAGTTTTGGTAAAGAAACGCACCGAGCAGATACCATAAAAGTGGTCAAACCCGCAATTTTTTTAAGTTCCCCGCTGCAAAGTGGTCAACGCTTGCCTGGACAGAAATTTCACACCCAACTGCTTCCGCCGACAGTCGATTTCGCGGTGGCGGAGGCTCAACTCTAGCGCCCAACTTCAATTCTCGCCGCCAGCGATTCCTACAATCAATTTTCGATTTCGCCGGACTATCCTTTTCGCCTGGAGGGAGGCGAAAAACAGCCTGAGGTGTCCATGGACAGATGGGGAAGATCTTGGCGCCGCCAGTTGGCCGGCCAGAGTCATCGTTGCGGCTGCCTTGTTCCGCTGGCCAGCTACACCGTGTGCTAGCTCCCGTCTGTCGAGTACAATTGCAGCTGTCTCATTCTATTGTAATAGCTCGTTTATGTATGCGTCCATAGCCAAGCTAGCTAGCTCCTGTCCGTGTGCATAGCTCATGTTCGCGCGTGCATAGCCAAGCTAGCTAGCTCTATGCACTTGTGTGGAGGCCGCCAACGGTCTGGCATAGGGCAAGCGCGGTCGGGAGTGGTGTAAGTGGATCGAGGATATGAGGAAGACGGCTGAATATTCTAGGAATATTCGGTTTTGCAGGATACATATGCGGTATCTGTTTCACGTGGACGTTTTTCGGATAAAAAATAGCTTTGCAGTACATCGCATCCATATTGTGCAGCACCGCGGGATGGTATCTGCTAGAGGTGCTCTTAGCCGCTCTCCACCTACAACGGGTTCTCAGAATGTGCTGAGACCACCCCTCAAAAAGAGAGAGAGAGAATCTGCAAGACCTGCAAATAGAACTGATATGTTCTAATAATATGATCCGAAGATCACGCTCCACCTCTTTGCAGAGCTTGGGATTAGCTTCGACAGCAGATGAATGTTAATCCAGGATTGACCATTAAAAATAAATTCATCCCTGACTCTCCAAAGGCTCTATAGAGCAAATAAATTAACTACTGCATGTCTTTTGTTAGAGCATCTCTAACAAAAGAAAGTACAGGAAGAAAGGCCATATCATATCACATATTATGAATTGAATGTGATGTTAATCCTCTTATTCATCTTGTATTGCTTAGATTGCGATGGTAGCATTATAAGATGATCTCTTTCACAAAATATCAAGTTATAGAGTGTTCGTCCTTAGTAGGCACCGTTGCCAAAGCTTGTTGTTTCGAAGCACCACGTGATGATCGGGTGTGTTATATTGTGTGAGTGTATACAATGGTAGCAAACCAGATTTGCTCATACGGAAACTAAGGTTACATCTTGACAAGCCTAGCATGTACAAACATGGTCTCGAAACACGGATTACCGAAAGGTAAAGCATGAGTCATATAGATGATATGATGAACATGATGATTGTTCACCTTTGAAACTATATCATGTCACGTGATGATCAGACTTGGTGTAGTGGATTTGGTTCGTGTGATCACTAAAACAATGTGAGGGATATTGTTTTGAGTGGGAGTTCAACAGTAATATGATTAAAAATTGAACACTATTTATCATAAATTAAATCAAAGTGAATTTGCATAGTTGTTGTAGTCATTGGCATCCGTTTACCACCTTGCGCTTAGTTATAATTGAGATAATAGAACTATAGAATTCTGGTTAGTTACTTTACGAACTAGTATCGTATTGTTTTAAATTGTTAATCTAAAGTTTAAAAGTCCTATTGCAAACTTTCAGTAAGTTCTGGTTACTCTGTAAAGTTTAATAATTGCTATTAAATCAAGAGTAACAATTTCAATGTTAGTATATAAGTATCATGTTTGTCTCCATGATTCTTGATATTCAAAAGATTGTTTTAATATCAAGGTTATCGAGGAGCTGAAAGAATTGTTTCAAAAACCATCTTATATGGAAGATATTGCGATATCTGAAATGATGTTTTGATTACAACATGATAGAGTATAATATGGCAAAGTTTATGTTCTCATATTTGATGAGAATTTGCGAACGTTTGGAGATGCTAGTCGTCCTAATCCTCCAAAAGGTTTTGGAGAGCAACATTATACTCGAAATTCACCGTTATAAGCTAAAGTAGCTTAATCATGAATAGTTCCATGATAAGGATGAATATTTGATGTAGGTAAAATGTTTACTGCACTAAAAGATTACTAAAGAATGGAATTTGAAAGAACACCAAACATTTGATGATGGTGATCTACTTTAAAGTGCAAGTCCAAAGACATTGGTATTTAACTATACATGATTTGGACTATGTGTCATGAGTATGGTGCCACTGTTGATGTTGATAGATTCTTTTGAAAGGATAAAGAAATACTGAAGGAGAAATCTAAAAAATATTTGGCAGAAGAGAAAAGACTAGAATTGTTTAGCTTAGGTATATAGAAGATATACATGGTATGGCTATATTCTTTGATTGTTAAACAATGTGGTTCTTAAGTATTGGATACTGAATTTGTTGGTGTGAATCATCATACGAAACAACACAATTCATGAACTACAATGGCCTAAGTAACTAGCAAAAAAATATGTGATAATGTTCATCGAGAACAAATAAAGGGTTGTTATGTTGCTCGTTAATATCAAAGCTTTCCTTCAAGATTTGTTTTATCAGGTGTTATGAGAACAAATGGGTTGATCAAATAATTGCCATAATCCATAAAAGATGGATGATTTAAAAATCTCGTTGTAGAAATCACATCCATAAAGATAATGCTAAAAATGTCAACAGACAATTGATTGAAATATCACTTAAGAAGTGACATGCCGTTTAAATTATAGTTGAAAGAAAACATGAAGAAACCCCATGCTTGATGGAATTTTGGAGTCTTTTGATTTTTGATCAAATGACGCTTGTGAAACTTTCCTATAGATAATTAAAACTCTATTCATAGGCCAAAGGGAACGGATGACTAGCTTATTGGAACTTTTACATATTGTTGTATGAAGTCTATTATGTGAAGTCAAGAGCGATGGATTTCAACTTCATATGCTTTCTTTGAAAATTTGAGTGAATATATGAATATTTACTTAATGAGGATGAAGTGTGAAACATTTGAAAAGTTCAAAGACTTTCAAGATGAAGTGCAAAAATCAATGTGACAAGAAAATAAAGAATTTATGATAGGATCAGAAAGGAAGATATTTGAGTTACAAGTTTAGCATAACACCTAAGATTTGAGGAATCGTTCCATGGATTTGCGTTTCCCAAAACACCATATGAGTATGGAATAATCGAGATATGCAATGAAACCTTGTTTGACATGGTAAGTTCAAAGGTGTAATTCATAAAACTGCCATTATATTTTAAAGATTAAAAGCTCTAGATACTACCGCTTTTTCACTGAAAAGAGATCCGTCATGATCCATTTAAATGACACCATATAAAGTTATGGTTTGGGATAAAACCCAAGTTGTCATTTCTTAAACATTGGTATTCTATGCATAAGTGAGATGTTTACTCCCAAAGTCGGATGAACATGTCTTTGTATGTTATTTCGAATAATCGTTGAGTATTCCTCCATAACACCAAAGACAAAAATGTTTGTCGCTTAGAACGTCAAGTTTCTTTGAGAAGGAATTTTCCGTGAAAAGTTAAGTGGGAGGACAATAGAACTTTGATAAGGTTAAAAGAACCTTAGCTATATGTGAAAAGTTGCACAGCGCCGAAAAGTGTTCCGAAGGCAGCAACAATGCTCATGGCTCACGTGCCTCAAAGGTTGTGGTTACGAAGGTCTAAGTTCCTATTGAACCTAGTAGGTTGGGTAAATAATCAAATACTAGGATTTGAAAGTATATCATTGTTATTTGATAATGATGAACAGACTATATGCAAAGAAGGGATGATGGACCCTGGCTCCGTCAGATGGATTTAAGCCATAGAATCCGTGATAGTTCCATACACGAGAAATCAAGCTTTGAACTTGAAATACCCTTTGGAAAGGTGTAAAACCTTATAGTCGTGTTTGGATCTATAAAGAAATAGACATGGATGTTTCACATCTATGAAATAGTCAACATGTTGGGAAACAGTTCACAACAATGTTCAAAGGTTGACTATGACAAGATTTGATCTTTCATAGCGATATTTAGTATAGACGGATTAATGTAGCAACCACTACATATAATTCTGTTATATTGTAGTTGAACAAACAAAACAAAGTTCTTTTAATAGAATTGTTACCTAGGACGTGTACATAACACAATCCAAAGGGTTTTGTTAATTCAAAGGATGCTAAAAGTGTATGCAAACTTCAATGGTTGAAATAAGCATCACAAAGTTGGAACCTTCACCATGATGAAACTGTTAAAAGAGTTTAATCTCATTGGAGATGATGAAGATGCTTGCATTTGCAAGAAATTAAGTGAGAGCGCTAAGACATATTTCTAATACATTATGTGGAATACGTATTGTTGATTGGAAATGATGTATCTTTTATTAACACAAGTTAAGGATTTCATTTTGATGAAAGACTTAGGCAAAACCCGAATGTTTGGCATGAATATCTATATGGATAGATTGAGACGCCAATATGGTTGTGCCAAATGTACATAGATGAGATATTGAATAAAGTTCAATATGGAAATAACAAGAAAGGTTCTTGGAACACAGTAAGGATTAAATCAAAATTAAAGTGCATCGACACTTGGTATAAGTGAAATAGAAGATTCAAGTATTTTTGATACTTGATGATTGAAATCACAAAGAGAGTTTATCAATCAAACTATGATATGTACACATCCAGATATGTCCTATACTCTAAATGTTATGAGCAAATACCCAGAATGATTCATAAGATGATCATTGGACAATAGTAAGGATATTCTTATGATCTTTTGGAAGAACTAAGAATATATTATTTTTGTAGAGATGACAAATAGATGGTTAGTTCATTATAAAAGTACTACATTGATACTAGTTTTGTCACAAGGTATAGATTAAGTTTATCTCAATACAAACTAAGGGTGGCACAATATAATGGAAAGTAAGTTCCATAATGGATTTGGATGAGTTCCAAAGTTAAAACATCGTGACAAATACTACAACAAAAGGCTAAGTATATGACTGCTATTATAGCAGCAAAAGTAGTTTGTTATCAAACTAGGTGTAGTTCACAACGGGATAGTATTATGAAGATATATTGTACGACAATATTGTCAACATGTTTTAACCCCAAGGAACTAAAGGTATCACCAAAGGACCAAATTTATACAAAACCATCTCATTAGAGAATGAGTGATGCGTAGAGACACAAAAACATGCAATTACACACGGATCTGAAAGTGTCGGATTCGAAGATCGGTTGACCACTAGCAATCATGTACATATAACACTGGAAAGCCATAAGTGTTGAATACACAAAGATTTGAAACTAGATTGTTGTCTCTAGTGCAAGTGGGAGACTGTTGGAGATATGCCCAAGAGGCAATAATAAAGTGGTTATTATCATATCTTCATGCTTATGATAAATGTTTACATGCCATGCTAAAATTTTATTAACCAAAAACATTAATACTTGTGTGATAAGTAAACATGTAAGAGTCCCTAGTAAAGCCTCTTGTTAAACTAGCTTGTTGGTTAATATATGATCATGGTTTCCTAATCATGAACATTGAGATGTTATTAACAACAAGGTCATATCATTAGGAGAATGATGTGATGGACATACTCCTATAGTTAAGTGTAGGATAAGATCAAGTCATTTAAATAGTTCACTTGCTATAAGATTTCAAATACATAGTAACCTAAATCCTTCGACCATGAGATCATGTTAATCACCATCACCGGATGGATGCTTTGATGACATCAAACACCACTTCATAACTGGATGGTTATAAAGGTGGCATTAAGTGTTTGGAAAGTATGTGTTGAGGCACATGGATCAAGAGTGGGATTTGTCTATCCATATGACGGATACATATACTATGGGCCCTCTCGGTGGAATGTCATACAATTGGCTTGCAAGCATGTGACTGGCTCACAAGAGATCACATATCACAGGAACGAGAAAAAAGTACTTGTCGGTAACGAGGTTGAACTAGGTATGCAAAGATACCGACGATCAAACCTCGGATAAGTAAAGTATCACGAGACAAAGGGAAATTGGCATCGTATGTAAATGGTTCATTCAATCATGAAGTAATCGTAGAAATAAGTGGGAGCCATATGAATTTCCAGATTCCTCTATTGGTTATTGATCGGAGAAGAGTCTCGATCATGTCTGCATAATTCACGAACTGTAGGGAGATACACTTAAGGATTCGAGTTTAGTAGATATGGAATGTGAGTAAAGATATCGAATATAGTTCGGAGTCTTGGATGGGATCCAGGATGTCACGAGGAGATCCGAAATGGTCCAGAGAATAAGATTCATACAAGGAAAGTCCAATTCCAGAGTTCGGGAATGGTTTCGGTGTTTTCACCGGAATGTTCTAGAAGGGTCTAGAAGGTCCACCAAACCGGAAGGGGAAGGGTACATGAATGTGTCATGACAAAGTGGAATGGTTGCATCATGTCCTAGGTCACTTGGCTGGACACTTGGAAGAGAGAAATCAAACTCTAATTTGAAAGTCAAAAAGGCAGTTTGAAAAAGTCAAATCCCAACATGGTTTCCGAGTTAGGGAGGGTTTCTGAGTTAGGGAGGGTTTTCACGTGGGTTGGGAACACCCAATTGGACGCCCCCACCTATATAAGAAGGGGTGGGGGTGCACCCCAAGGTACCCCCTTGCCCTAGGAGCCCAAGACCCAATCCCTAGGCCGCCGCTGCCCCCCAAGCCGTCGGCGCCTTAGATCCCCTCTAAACCGCTGCTGCCGTCTAGCCTAAACCCTAGACGCCAGCTGCCCTCTTCCCTCGGCATATAAAACCTAGATCACTGAGGCCCTCTTATACTCCACCATACTCGCTCCGTCTTAGGCGAAGCCCTGCGGAATATCCCCTCTACTTCTGACACCATGCCGTCGTGCTGCCGGAATCGTGAGGAGAGAGATACAACCTCCGCTGCCTGCTGGAACAAGGGAGAGGAAGGTCTTCATCGAGTACCGTACATGTGACCGACTGTGGGAGCGCTGCTGGAACGTGGTGCCGAAAGGATCGTCTACGAGATCTTGAGATCGGCAAGTGAACAACTACATCACCCACGAGAATCCGCTCTCGTTAACCGCTTTGGATCTTCGAGGGTTAGTACTCTATCGGCTCATTGCTATAATCTAGTAGATAGATCTTGGCTTGTGTGCGTTCATGCGGTAGAATTTTTTTGTTTTCCATGCTAGGAACCCCTATAGGTACTACACATCCAAAATTGCAAGAGTCAAAACAAAGAATGGCCAATATTGGGTGTGTTTTCCATAAAAACACAAGATAGGCAAGAAAAAAACCAACAAAACCCACAAAGAACCAACTCTTCACAAATAAGAGTGCGGTGGCTGAAGCCACCATGTAGGAGTGAATGGTATGACACCGTGAAGATGTATCTTTGGTTCATGATCAATACTCATCAATAAGCTCACATATCACATAATGATACTAAGATAAATGGTTTGTCTTACTTTCGACATTATGGGGGGAGGTTATCCCAATTAATTATGTCCACACTTCCCCTATGTCCATGCCCACATCTAAACCAAATAGAGGATGAGATATAAGTGAGTATGTAAGGGTAATCCAGTCAAGATCCTTGAATCCACGATATTTAGCTCATTCCTCAAGTAACAAAATCTTGCTTCATCAAGTGGATTCGTGAAAATATCAGCAAGTTGATTCTTCGTGATCACAAAGGATAAGTCAATATCACCACAAGCAACATGGAACAAAATGATTATGAATCTCAATATGCTTCGTTCTTGTGTGTTGTGCTGGATTGTAAGCAATTTTGATGGCACTTTCATTATCACACAAAAGAGGCACTTTGTCACAATTGACACCGTATTCCTCTAAAGTTTACCTAATCCATAACAACTGAGTGCAAGCACTTGCAGCAGCCACATATTCAACTTTGGAGGTGGAGATAGATATACAATTTGGTTTCTTCGAAGACCTATAGGGTTCGCAACATAGAAAACAAAAAAATCCTACAATGGGAACTAAGTGCACCAAGATCCATCTATCTAGATACAAGCAATGTGTGGATATACATCCATAGAATACATACCCTCGAAGACCGAAAAGCTTTTCCAAGTATGAAATCGTTGGTGATGTAGTTAATCGCTTGTCGATCTCAAGATCGTGATGAAGTCCAACTGGTACACCAGGTCCAACACCATCAAGTCTAGCACAAAGCAATGGTGCATCCGTGATCGCGCACACATTTCGGTATCCCGACAACCTCCGCGCCCTCGCTCTAGCGAAGCAGCGGAAGCAACAAATCCTTCTAGAAAAAGCCATCGGGAACATGTATCTCGCTGATCCGAGACCATGGGGAAATTATAGAGGGGGAGAGAGATCCTTCGCGAGGAGGTGTGAGAGTGGAGGAGGAGGTGCTCCTTATATAGGGGAGGGGAAGCCCAAGAGGCTTGGCCGCCGGCCATAGAGGGCGCCCCCTCCTCTCCCTCATTCATGTGGGTGGAAGCTCCACTTCACATAAACACACCTCCACTCACATGCATTAATTTTCCACCAAAATCAAAGGCAAGCTCTCATTAAATAAAACTCTTTTATATATTTTATTCAGAATTTTTTTAATTATATTAATTAACAAACATTCACATAAAACCCCTTGAAACATTTCAATATCACATGTAGAACCAGTTTCAACAATTTCACCTGAAACAATCCGGTTTCCATTGAAATAATTCCATCTCTTTCATATTCTTTCTCTGGCATATTATTTGCTCCAAATGGTGTCGGTATCCCTTAAGTGTGTCACCATACGGTGCCCAAATAGTGCAGACATGATTGAGACCCCTCTTCGATCAATAATCAGCAGCGAGACCTGGATATCTGTACTGACTCCCACACATTCAACGATGACTTCTGTGATCGTGTGAACCTTTTACGCATGTAACTCAATCCATTTGTCTCGCGATATATTACATATCCGAGATTTGATCATCGGTATCTCCATACCTAGTTTGATCTCGTTACTGACATGCACTCTTTTCTCATTCCCGTGATATAACATTCTAGTGATCTCATCACTTGATTGCAAGCTAATTAATGTGATATCACCGAGAGGGACCAGAGTATATCTATCTATCATCGGGATGGAAAAATTACACTCTTGATCCATGAGCCTCTACATGACACCTTTGTAGCACTGAACCCACCTTTATAGTCACCCTGTTACTGTGTGACGTTTGATGTTATCAAGATACTCTTCCAGTGTTAGTGATTGACATGATCTCATGGTCCTAGGACTAGGATTACTTCGCATGATGTTATAACAATATAAACACAATGAATTTGATCGTAATTCTATACTTTGGATGAATGTTCATCACATCATTCCAACAATGTTGTGACCTCGTTATTAACAACATCCATTGTCCATGATCAGGAAACCTTTGATCATCTTGTTAATCAACGAGCTAGTTTATAAGAGAGGCATAACTAGGAACTTTCTATTTGTTTATTAAACACACATGTATTAATGTTTCCGTATTAATACAATTATAGCATGCAAAATAAATATTTATCATAAACAAGGAATAATATAATAACCACTTTATTTTTGCCTCTTAGGCATATTCCCTTCAGTCCCCCACTTGCACTAGAGTCAATAATCTAGTTTGAAAACTTTGCGTATTGAACACCTATGGCTTTTTGGTGTTGCATATATGCGATTTCTAGTGGTTAACATAATCTACGGATCTGACACTTTCAGGTCCGTGTATATTTGCATGTCTTCGCGTCTCCACGCATCACTCATTATCTAATGAGATGGCATTGTATAAATTTGGTATTTTGGTGAGACCTTTAGTTCCTTGGGGGTTAAATCATGTCGATACTATTGGCATACAATATATCTTTATAGTGTTAGCCCATTGTAAACCACACCTTAGTTTGATAACAAACTACTTGACACAAATGCCCTCCTTTGCTGCTACAATAGCAGTCATATACTTAGCCTTTTGTTGTAGTATCCGTCATAATGTCTTAACTTTGGAATTCATCCAAATCCATCATGGAATCTCCTTTCCATTACATTGTGCCACCCATAGTTTAAATTGAGATAAACTTAATTTGTATCTTGTGACAAAACTAGTATCAATGTAACTCTTTACAATGAACTATATGTAATTGTTTGTCACTTCTACATAAATATATCCTTAGTTCTTCCAAAAGATCATAAGAATATCCTTAATATTGTCCAATGATCATCTTATGAGTCATTCTGGTATATGCTCATAACATTTAGAGCATAGGGCATATTTGGATGTGTAAATATCATAATATGATTGATCAAAATATTCTTGTGATTTCACTCACCAAGTGTTAAAACACTTGAATCTTGTTTCACTTACCAAGTGTCAATACACTTGAATCTTGATTCAACCCTTTCCGTGCGACAAGAACATTTCTTGTCGTTTCCATATTGAGTTCATTCAATATCTTATCTATGTATATTTGGCACAACCATATTAGAGTCACAATCTATCCATATATACATTCATGCCTAATATTCGGGTTTTGCCTAAGTCTTTCATCGAAATGAAATTCTTAACCTGTGTCAATAAAAGATACATCATTTCCAATCAACAAGATGTCCTCCACATAATATATTAGAAATATGTCTCAGCGCTCCCACTTAATTTCTTGCAAATGCAAGCATCTTCATCGTCTTCGATGAAGTTAAACTCCTTTAACAGTTTCATCACGGTGAAGATTCCAACTCCGCGATGCTTACTTCAACCATTGAAGTTTGCATGCCCTTTTTTTAGCATCCTTTGAATTTAACAAAACCATTTGGATCGTGTCATGTACACGTCCTAGTTAACCATTATATTAGAAGAACTTTGTTTTGTTTTTTAAACTACCATATACCAAATTATATGTAGTGGTTGCTACAATGATCCATACAGACTGAATATCGCTATGAAAGATCAAATCTTGTCATAGTCAACTCCTTGAACATTGTCGTAAAATATTTTATGACATGTCGACTATTTCAGAGATGTGAAACATCCATGTCTGTTTCTTTATAGATCTAAATACGACCGATAGGTTTTACACCTTTCCAGAGGGTCTTCCAAGTTCAAAAAACTTGATTTCTCGTGTATGGAACTATCACGAATTTTATGGCTTCAAGCCATTTGACGGAGTCAGGGGCCATCATTGCTTCTTTGCATGTAGTCGGTTCATCATTGTTAAACAATACTGATTTACTCTCAAATCTTAGTATTTGATTGTTTATCCGACCTACCTTGTTCGATAGGAACTTAGACCTCTGTGACCACAACCTTTGAGGAACGTGAGCCATGAGCATTGTGCCTACCTCCAGAACATTTTCCAGCACTGCGCAACTCAGCACCTATTGTACTCCCACTTAACTTTTCCAAAAATTCCCTTCTTCATGAAACTTCACGTTTCAAGCGACAAACTCTTTTGTCCTTAGTGTTATGGAGGAATACCCAAAAAAAATATTTGGGATAACCTACAAAGACGTGCTTATCCCACTTTGGTTATAAACATCTTACTTATGCTTAGCATACCAAAATTTAAGAAATGACAACTTGGGTTTTACCCCAAACCATAACTTATATGGTGTCATTTCAACGGATCAAGATGGAACTATTTTCAGTGTAAAAGCAGTATTCTCTACAGCTTTAATCTTTTAAAATATAATGGCAGTTTTATAAATGACACCTTTGATCTTACCATTGCAAACAAGGTTTCATTGCATATCTCGAACACTCCATATTCCTATGGTGTTTCAGGAAATGCAAATCTTTAGGTGTTTTGATAAACTTGTAACTCAAATATCTTCCTTTATGATCAAATCATAAATTCTCTATTTTCTTGTTACGATGATTTTCCACTTCATCTTGAAAGTCTTTGAACATTTTCAAATATTTCACACTTCTTCCTCATTAAGTGAATATACAGATATATTCACTCAAATTTCTGGAGAAAGCATATGAATTTGAAAGATCCATCGTGCATGGCTACACATAATGGACTATATACATCAACATGCACAATGTCCAATAAGTTAGTCATCCATTCCTCTTTGGACGATGAATGGAGTTTTAATTATTCTGAGGAAAGTCTCACAAGCGTCATTTGATCAAAATCAAAGACTCCAAAAATCCATGAACATGGAGTTTCTTCATGTTTTCTTTCCAATATAATTTAAGCGGCGATGTCACTTTGTAAGTGATCTTTCAATCATTTGTATTATAACATTTTTAGCATTAGTTTTATGGACGTGATTTCTCCAATTAGACTTGTATATCATCCATCTTATATGGAATACAACAATTATTTGAACAAACTTTTATTCTCATAATACCTGAAAAAAAAACAAATCTTGAAGGCAAGCTTTAATGTCAATGAGAAATACAACAACACTTTGTTTGTTTTCGATGAACATCATCACATACATGTTCTCTTGCTGGTTACTTAGACCATTGCAGTTCATGAATTGTGTTGTCCTATATGATATTTCACACCAACCAATTCAATATCCAATACCCAAGAACCACATTGTTTAACAAGCAAAGAATACAGCCATAACATGTATATAATCTATATACCTTAGCTGGACATTTCCAGTATTTTATTTTCTGCAAAATATTTTATAGATTCTCTTTCAGCATTTCCTTTTCCTTTTAATAGAATCTATCAACATCAACATTGGCGCCATATATATGACACATAGTCCAAAGCGTGTATAGTCAAATACTAATACCTTTGGACTTACACTTTGAAGTAGATCACCATCATCAAATGTTTGGCGTTCTTTCAAACTCCATTCTTTAGTAATCTTTTAGTGTAGTAAACATTTTACTTACACTTATATTCATCCTTTTCATGATAATTTTCATGATCAAGATAATATAGCTTACAAAGGAGAATCATGAGTATAATTTTACTTTCCAAAACTCTTTTGGAGGATTAGGATGTCTAGCATCTCCAACCTTCACAAATTCTCATCCAATATGAACATATATTATACTCTATCATATTGCAACCAAAACATTATTTCAGATATCGTAATATCTGTTACACATGATGGTTTATGAAACAATTCTTTCAGCTCCTAGATAACTTCGATATTAAAACAACTTTTGAACATCAAGAATCATGGAGGCAAACATGATACTTTAGATACTAACACTGGAATTGTCACTCTTGATTTAATACTAATTATTAAATTTCATGGAGTTTGCTAAAATTTTGCAATAGGACTTTAAACTTTAGATTGACACTTAAAACAATATGATACTAGTTCATAAAGCAAATATCCAGAATTCTATAGTTTTATTATCTCAATTAAAACTAAGCATAAGGTAGTGAACGAATGTCAATGACTACAAAAAATTATGCAAATATACTTTGATTTAATTTATGATAAATTGAGTTCGACTAATCCAAATTAGAAATGAACTCCCACTCAAAAACAACATCCCTCGTGTCTTTTTGGTGATTACATGAACCAAATCCACTATACCAAGTCCGATCATCACGTGAGTCGGTGTATCTTCAACGGCGAGCATCTAAATGGGCATCATATCAACTATATGACTCATTCTTAACCTTTCAGTCTGTGTTCCGAGGTCATGTCTATACATGCTAGGCTCGCCAAGTAAGAGCCTTAGTACTTGCGTGTGTAAAACTGTCTTACACCCGAAATATGATCGTGGATTCAAGTACACCCGATCATCACGTGATGTCTTGAAGCGGCAAAATATAAACAGTGCGTACTTAAGGGAGAACACATTTTTATCTTGATATCTAAATGAGGGATTATCTTATAATGCTACTAAAGCATCAAACAAGCAATATAAGATGCAAACAAACATTATATGCTACAGTGATATGATATGGTTTTTGCACTTGATCACTATCTTGTGCATTGTGGAATGATCTTTATCATTCCTATATGTCTAAGACCAAGGTCTATGGAACTTATACTTTTTCATATTATAATTTTCAATAGTATCAATCCATACTACAAATTATAACACTACCGTATCATAGTACTTGCCCGACAAAACCAAAAACTAGACGCCTCTAATTTATCTTTTGCAAGTTTACGTGGCTTAAGGCTTTGAAGATAGAACCGTTCTTACCTACGAACATGGAACCACAATGTTGATAGTCAAATAATTGACAACTCGTTGTAAATCAGATATTGACTATAGTAGGAGAGACAGAAACCCGCAAGCCACTTATGCAAAACTAGTTTCATGTCAAGCGTGGAACATGTCTCATGTGCGAGGACATGCAAAGTTTGTCCGGGCCGCTTCATCCACTATGCCACCAATATCCAAAATACACATAAGAAGCAATAACATGAACACAAGCGCCCAAATACTCATATGTGTACTACCCGTGCAAAGCATCCACGCATAGATCCGTCTCTGATACCACTGTAGGGTTCACAACATAGAAAACAAAAACAATCCTACGATGGGAACTAAGTGCACCAAGATCCATCTATCTAGATACAAGCAATGGGTGGATATACATCCATAGATTACATACCATCAAAGACCGAAAAGCTTTTTCGAGTATGAACTCGTTGGTGATGTAGTCGATCTCTTGCTGATCTCAAGATCGTGATGAAGTCCAACTGGTCCAGTAGGTCCAATACCATCAAGTCCAACACCGCAAAACAGTGGTGCATCCGTGATTGCACACACGTTTGGGTATCCCAAAAACCTCCACGCCCTCGCTCTAGTGAAGCAGCGGAAGCAACAAATCCTTCCAGAAAAAGCCACCGGGAACATGTATCTCGCTGATCCGAGACCGTGGGGAAATTCTAGAGGGGGAGAGAGATCCTTCGCAAGGAGGTGTGAGAGTGGAGGAGGAGGAGGTGCTCATTATATAGGGGAGGAGGGTCAGCCCAAGAGGCTTGTCCGCCATCCATAGAGGGTGCCCCCTCCTCCCCCTCATTCATGTGGGTGGAAGCTCCACTTCACATAAACACACCTCAACTCACATGCATTAATTTTCCACCAAAATTAATGCAAAATCTCATTAAATAAACCTCTTTTATTTATTTTATTCAGAATTTTGTTAATTACATTAATTAACAAACATTCACATAAAACCCCTTGCAACATTTCAATATCACATGTAGAACCAGTTTTAGCAATTTCACCCGAAACAATTCCTGTTTCCATTGAAATAATTCTAGTGCTTTCATATTATTTCTCTGGCATCTTATTTGATCCAAATGGTGTCGGTATCCCTTAAGTGTATCACCCTACGGTTCGCGAATAATGCAGACATGATCGAGATCCCTCTCCGATCAATAATCATCAGCGGGACCTGGATATCCGTACTGACTGCCACACATTCAACGATGAATTTTGTGATCGTGTGAACCTTTTATGCATGTAACTTAATCCCTTTGTCTCGCGATATATTACATGTCCGAGATTTGATCATCGGTATCTCCATACCTATTTTGATCTCGTTACTGACATGCACTCTTTTCTTGTTCCCGTGATATAACATTCTAGTGATATCATCACTTGCTTGCAAGCTAATTAATGTGATATCACTGAGAGGGACCAGAGTATATCTATCTGTCAATAATATAATAACCACTTTATTATTGCCTCTCGGGCATATTCCCTTCAAGACCAACATACCAAGGATCTTCCCCAAAATTGGCAAGCTCCAGAAGTTGATTTCCTATCATCCTTATCACCAGCCTAATCAGAATTCGTGTATCCACATAGAGAGAAATTAGAGCCCTTGGGATACCATAGACCAAAGTTAAGGTAATGAAGCAAATATCAAAATATTCTCTTGACCGTCACTAAGTGGCTTTCTTTAGGAGACACTTGATACCTTGCACACACTCCTACACTCAACACAATATCGAGTCTAGATGCACAAAGGTAAAGCAAAGAGACGATCATGGACCGGTATACCTTTTGGTCCACATCTTTACCATTGGTGACATGGGTATGCCCTACGGGTGCCCAATATTACCCTATCCGATCTATCCCTAGCCCAGTAGAAGTCCATGTGATAATCCGCGCTTGACAATGAAGCCTAGGAGGGATTCGGGTGGCCCAGGACCATGAAAGAGGTGTTTCCTTCACTACAAAAAATGTCCTTTTACAACGGACGATTGGTTGAAGGTCTATTTTTCATGGTTGAAAAGCCTTCTACAACGGATGACCATCGTGGTAGAAGCCCAGTCACAAATGATTCTACCACGGTTTTTTTCAACCGTGGAGGATCGCACCCTTTAGCCACGAAAAGTCGTTCTGTCGTAGATCTGTTCGCCAGCCGTGTTAACTGCTGACGTCATGCAAACTTTCACATGGTGAACGCCATTAACGACCAGTTAGCGCCATTAACTATCAATGAAACCATGATAGAAGCAAGGACCAACCAAGGCTTGATAATTATTTAGTGGGCCGACCCATTAAGAGAGCCAAATAGTATCGTGGATCGTTATTGTTTTGTCGTGCACTGTTACAAATGGGCCCCCAGGTGCTGCCATAGGCGGCCCGTAAACTTTCTGGACCGTTACTGTTTACACATACACTGTTTGAAATTGGCCCATTTGCATGACCCATAAATTTCTAGGCCCCTTAGTGTTTCGCACTGCACTGTTCAAGATGGGCCTGCTTGGCTAGCCTCCTTTGGCCCGTAACCCTTCTGGCCCATTACTATATAGCTATGCACTGTTCGAAACAAGCACATATACTTTGGGCCCATTACTGTTCAGGCCCATAAATGTCCGACCCATGTCCTGGCTCGTTACTGTTCTAACCTGGTAAGTTCCTCGGCATGTTACTGTTCTGGCCTGGTGCAAATTCGGCCAGTTAATGTTCTATCCTGCTATGCTACGATCTTGGCCTTTTTCTGGCCTGACCTGCTACTATTTTGGCCTATTACTGTTTTGGCTATTTAAGGTTCTGGCCCTTTACTTTTATGGTCCCTTACTGTTTCGAGTGTTACTATTTTGGCCTATTACTGTTTCAACCTGTTACTGTTCTGGCCTGTTACTGTTTAGAGTTGTTACTATTTCAGCCTATTACTGTTTTGGTCTGTTACTGTTTCAGCCTGCCACTGTTATGGCCTGCCACTGTTACGGACCGCTACTGTTACTAATCTCTTCTGTGGGTCGGCCCCGTTACTTTTATGGTCTTTTACAGTTCTGCATTTCTAGAGCCCATTTCGATATCATAAAAGGTGCACAACTTGTGAGCATTTTTACTGTTCATTGTCGGCCTAATACAAGACGAAAAAATACATAGCAAGATATTGTACCCTAATCGACCTGGCTAGCGCAGGTACGGTACCGCCTAGCGCTATGTATGGACGACATCAACTAAATGCCTACACGGCCTATACAATTAGTATAGATGTTACATCAAATGCAAACTACTTAAAATTATTACATATTATCAACTCAAGGGAAAGAAAAATCGACATTTCAGTTGACAATCGAGTTGATAGCAATCCTCAATTTGCTTTCTCCATCACCTGCATCTCCCTTTTGAGTGTGACATCTACATTGGAAAACAAACTTGAGACATGATCTTGCAGCCCCCTCTTTGGTGGCGATAGCAATAATTGCAGTCTGAAACTAAGTAATAATAAGTTAATACATCAAACAAGGCAAACTACTCATTTAACTGATACGACATGAGATATGAACTGGAGTTTACTACTGGTCAATGGTTCAAATGTATTAACCATCATGTCAAACAAGCAGGACAAACAAACATTAAACAAGTGTGCCTACCATGAAACATGAAATATAACAATGTGTGTGACTTAGAATTTCAACAAATATAAACTAGCCAGGTCATTTCAACAAATATACGTAAAAGCAGTTATATATCCTGGAATGCAAGAGACGTTGGGTGAATTTGAATTTATGTGAGCTACACAATGGCATACACTTACTATTGTAGATAAGAATGAACCAGACGGAAATTATAACACCATCATGCGAGAACTTGTACAGCAGGAATGCAAACCAGGAATGAACTATACGGTAGAGGATAATTACATCGTTGCTTAGGACGAACCAGAACAAGATATGAAATATAATGGCGTAGGTTGTGAACCTGTAGAACAGGACAAGCAAACATTAGACAAGTGTGCCTACAATGAAATGAACTATCAATCAAAGTGTTTCTTAGAATAGAAAATATAAAGTAGCCAGGTCATTTCAACAAATATATATGTAAGCAATTCTTTATCCTGGAATGCAAGATACGTTGGGTAACTCGGAATTTGCGGTGAGCAACATAATGGCTTGCAGTTACCATCGTAGCTATAACAATGAAATAGATAGAAATTATAAAAGGATCATACCAGAACTTGTAGAGAAAGAATGGAAACCATGAATGAACTATATATATAGTAAAGGATAGTTATGTCGTTGCTTATGACGAACCATTAGATACGAAATAGAATGAAATCAATTGTGAACCTGCAGACCAGGACAAGCAAGCATTATAGAAGTGTGCCAACAAATGAATTGAGCAATCAAACAGTGTTTCTTAGAATTTAGCAAATATAAACTAGCCAGGCTATTTCAACAAATATATATGGAAGCAGTTGTGTATCCTAGAATGCAAGAGATGTTGGGTGACTCGGAATTTGCGGTGAGCTACACAATGGCATGTAGTTAGTATCGTAGCTAAGGATGAACCAGACAGAAATTATAACAACATCATACGAGAACTTGTAGAGTAGGAAGGAAAACCACGAATGAACTATATATACGGTAGATGGTAATTATGTCATTGCTTAGGACGAACTAGCACCAGATAAGGAAACAATGGCATCGCTTGTGAACCCGTAGAAGAGGCTGTAGAAACCAACATGTTCAAATCTCCCTTTTGGAGCTCTAAGTAAAGACAAAGAAAATAGTCAGTGTTGCAGCTTTTGAAGCACCAGATGGCAACAACAAATTTATAATAGAATTAGTACGAATAGTTTGAACATGTACTACATGTTAGCAAAATGATGCCATGGAGAAAATAATATCAAGAACATAGCTCAGGACTAACCTGATAAATTCAGTAACAATGGAGCAGGGAATTCACACTAATATTTTCCACTGACTTTACATTTTGCAAGAACTAAACAATAGCAAGCAATTACTATTGTACGGAGTAGCTAAGAACATGAGCATGACTTTAAAATTTATAGAGCAGCGAATGCAAGCCAATATATCTAGTGATATTTATGTAGCACAAAGAACAGGCATGCACACTGACTTGGTGTGTAGCATGATTAGAAAAATGCAGTTCACTGCGACAGGCTTGAACCTGCTATGCTGCTGACAAAATAAAAAAAGTTAGGAGATTTGGTTACCATTGATGACTCCTTGTTGACGTGGAGCACTTCGTCGGGAAACCCCAAGAGCAAGGTGTGAAGCAGCACAACAGCAAATCTTCCCTCAGTAAGAAAACAAGGTTATCGAACTAGCAGGAGGAAGGAAACGTCTCAAAGGTGTTGCAAGCAATGTGTAAACCTGCACAACACAAACTCAAGACTTTGCCCCAACGAACAGTGAGGTTGTCAATCTCATCGGTTGCTGTAACAAAGGATTAACTGTATGGTGTGGAAGGTGATAATGGTTTGCAGCAAGTAAACAGTAACAGTGGAAGATGTATCAATGGTAAAGATTGGACCAGGGTCCATAGTTCACTAGAGGTGTTCTCCTTAGATAAATAAACATGGCATGCTGGGTAAACAAATTACAGCAGGGCAATTGACAGGACTGCGCAAGGCATAACAATGCAATACCAGTTAAAAAGATCCTATGAGATTCGATTGGGCAATACAAAAATATACATAGACCACCATCCAACTGCATCTATGACTAGAATTCCACCTTCAAGTTATCATCCTAACCCCCTCCAGTATTAAGTTGCAAGCAACAAACAACTACTTTAAGCAAAGTGTGTAAGGTAAACAATCCACTTGTTCCATGAACAAGAGGCCGTTGTTTTCTCCCTAGTGGCAACAACACATCTACAACCGTAGAGATTTCCATCACTTCCCTTGATTAAGTAGAGGCATGAACCCACTATCGAGCATAAATACCCCCTCTTGGAGTCACTAGCAAATACTTGGCCAAGATAGCTATTAACAACGGAGAGCAAGCAAGATCACAAACAACACAGACATGATAGAATCAAATAGACAAAACCATTAATCAATCTGACATAGTAATCTCAGTATCCATCGGATCCCCGCAAACACAACATGCATGATTACAAATAGATTAGATCTTGATCATGAACCGAGCTCACAAGATCTATACATGAAAGCACAAAGGAGGAGATACAACCATCTAGTTACTACATGGACCCGTAGTCCAAGGTGGAACTACTCACGCTTCATACCGGAGGCTGGCATGATGAAGAAGAACGCCTCCGGGATGATCTCCCCTCCAGCAGGGTGCCAGGAAGATGTTCAGATCCCCCGATCTAGGGACGATGGTGGCGGCGGCTACAGACGGTTTCGTGGAGTTTTGATAGGGTTCTTAGGGTTTTGGCATCGGGGGGACTTTATAGGCAAAGAGGCGAGGCAGGGGGCCAGCAGGGCGGCAGCACCCCCAGGCGCGGGGTGGGGCCACCCGCACGGCCATGGGGTGTGGCCCCCTGGTGAGCCTCCTCCGTCTCGTATTCTGGCTTCGTGTTGCCCATGGTAAAATATTGACTTTGGCTTTTGTCCCGTCCAATTCCGAGAATATTGATTTTCTGCCTTTCTGGAACTGAAACAGAAGAAAACAGGCAACTGGTACTGTGGCATCTTGTTAATAGGTTAGTACTAGAAAACATATAAAAACACCTCAAAGTGTGGACAAAGCAAAGCAAAGTAGATACTAAACAAGCATGGAACATCAAAAATTATAGATACGTTTTCGACGTATCAAGCATCCCCAAGCTTAACTCCTGCTCATCCTCGAGTAGGTAAGTGATAAAAGAATAATTGTTGAGGTGACATGAACCATCAAGACCAAGATCAAACCATTTGCAGGCATTGAAAGTTGGGATCAAAGAACTCTAAACATGTGCATGAAATATGGAGTTCTAACAATAGGACAAAGTAACTATGCATGCAACATGAAAGGCTACAAACAAAGATCATGAATATCATGCATTGAAAAACATTTGTTTGTTTCACATACAGAAAACATGGCATAGTGGCATTAAGCTTGTCCCTCATGGAGTAGTAAATAGATGCATAGGACACCTTCAAAGTTCATAAGATTTACTAGATACAAATAGCACAAGAACAAGCAATATCAATAATATGCATAAATCAATAAGTTTTGGGACACTGCACATAGAACTAAGAATGACAACTATGCTCTCTTAATGGTGCCTAAAGGTAGAAGGTGGAGACTCAATGTAATAGTGGAGGAAAGGCCCTTCATAAAGGGAAGCATGGATTTCAAGTTTCAAAAAGAGCTTCCAAAAATTATAGTACTTGTTAGCTTTCAGCCCTCATTGCCCCTATCATAAGCATCTTTAAGTGATTAAGGTTAAATTGAACAAGCTATGGAGTATATGCTTGACAAAGTATAAGTTGGCAATCTCAAATCCCTTGAATACGAGGGCCACACCTCATGCTACTCAACTTTAGTCACCTGTAAGTTCTTGTCATAGTAAGTACATGTGTATCATAGAGAACCGCCAACGGGGTACCCCTTGCACATGGTACATGAGATATACCATAACCAAAATGATAAGGCAAGCAGACAATGAGCATCTCAGCGATATTTTTATTTACTATGTGCATAGCTTTTTATTGAGGATGCTTCACAGATTGCTCATTATGGTGACGCTGCAAGTTTCCACCATGATTAGGCATGGCTTAGGCTAGCGGCCCAGGCGTTTCTCTAACACAAAATACATAACTCCATGGACTTCTAAGCTCCCTCTTTATTTCACACCGGCGACATCCATAGACAAAAGAGCATGATATCAACTGTGTACAAAGTACAAGTGCAATGTTGAAAACGTTCCCCATGACAACATGGTTCTGTTAATTCCAACGTATAAGTGCAATCATATACAACATAGATGACACAATGGTTCAAGTTTATTAGGGGAAAGGAATATAAAGTGTGCCATCAAGTTTGTGAGGGCTTTAATCACTAAGTTTTCACATAACAAAATACTTTTTAATTGGAAGATAGCTGAAAACAAGAATATACTTGGAATGGTGTAACACACCATGCATATGAATTTATCGTGGACACTTTGGAATAAATTGGTTTCTTGGGAGTTGGAAGCATGAGTAGAGCTTACTCATACAAGTGGAGGCTAGCAACAGACTGGGAGCAACCAACTAAGAGAGCAATAATGGACATAATAATGCAGAGCGACAAAACATTACTAACCAAAGCAGAGTGGCACTACAAGTCAAGGACTAAATGATCATATAGGCTATGGTGACTTGTTCATAATCATAACATGGTGTGAGCATGTGCCAAGTCAACCCAAACAAAGCATCAAAGGAGAATACCACAATACTATGCTTTTGTATGCTAAAACAACGCATAATTCTTTCAAGGAACACTAAGCAATCCCAATTGTTTGGAACAAGACATGCTACAACAATAATCACTAAGCATAAGGTCAAAACAACACCTAGCATGTCATGCTAAAGTCTAAGTCACAGTCAATGCAAGCTCCTCTTGCACTTTCAAGCAAGAACTTTCTACTCCTTTCCAACACCAATCGACTTATTTGAAACAACACAGCGAGAACGGGGGTCCAAACTACTTTATTCAAACATACTAAACAAACTAAGCAAACCAAACAAAAACTAATACACTCCAAGAACAACACAATAGTGCATGAAACAATAAAAACGAAGTGTCTAGAAGGACCTGAGCTTTTTATTGATGAAGAAGGGGATGCCTTGGGCATCCCCAAGCTTTGACGCTTGTACCTCTTGGATATTTCTTGGGGTGACACCGGGGTGGCATCCCCAAGCTTAAGCTTTTGTCCATTCTTCATCGCATTACATCATTCTTTCTCTACACCTGAATTTTTTCCTTCATACAAAACTTCACACAATCTTCATTAGCAACATTAGTGTATTCGAAAGATAATAGACCTTTGGGTTTAGCTTTAGAACAGCAAATGTTTTCACTAAAAACAGAAGCTACTGTAGCAACTCCTTCAAAAATTCTCAATTCGCCAAAAGAGAACTCAAAAAGGAATCAATAAGAAGCAAATGCAAATAATGGCAGAAATCTGTCAACACAGACCAGCAGGTAGAAATCGATTTTTTCGAAAATCTTCTGTTGCTCAAATAGAAAAGTGTTGAACTAACGAAAGTTAGATAACATACTGGGAGATTTATTCGTAAATTTTAAGATCAATACGACTTACAGAGACTCATCATGAATGTTTATGGTGGAGGACAGAAATCTGTTTCGTTATAGCAACTCCCCAAATCTTACTTCCTCTCATTAGAGGTCATTCTTGGCACAAAAAGCAAACAAAAAGGATAAAGAGAGGTCATTACTGAAGTAATAACTTCCTAGACTCAAGGAAACTCTTGTGTTATCTCCCAACAAGCACTTTTCTTTAACGCCTTTAAGTTAGGCACAAGAAGCAAGAAATCAAGTATTTTCAAATGAGGAAGCATTAACATCAATACTTGCAAAATCTTCAACTATGAAAGGTATCTCATCCAAATGAGTTTTGAAGGATCCCTTATCTTCTCTCGTTGGTTTACTACTTTCATCAAAAGGATTTTCTAGAACAATCCAATCAAAATTGTTTTCAAATGCCTCATGCATCCCGACAAGCTTAAAGGGTATGGGTATCTTAAATTCCTCTCTAGGCTTAGTTTTATCAGAAGTACCCACAACATCTACACATGAGCCTAGAATATTGAAATGCTCAAAGACCTTTTAGCTTCCTTAGCAACATCGTGGAAATCTATGAGCAAAGTTTCAAGAATAAATTCTCTCTTTTCAGCATTCTTTTCTTCTTTTAGTTTTAGGAACAAAATTTGCATCATGGGGTTAAGTCTAACAAACCTAGACTCCAACATATGATCTAAAGGAGCTGCAGCAATTTCATATTTAGGAGCAATATTTGCTATAGATTTATCCTCAAGATCTTCATGTTTGCTAACATGATTGAAGAATTATTCAATATTTTCTTTCCCAATTATAGAGCCACTACCTATCGAAAGGTCCTTCAGGGCGAACTTGGGGAATAACATGGTGAGATAGAGCAATGTGGCAACTAGAGTAGGCACTATTTTTTTTGTTTTTGATAAGACAAAGCAAACCAAACTAGACTAATTTTTTTTGGAGTTTTTGATAAAAAGAGGCAAACAAAACCAAGCAAAAGAAACTAAGCAAACTAAAAACAAAGTAAAGAGAAAGGTTGAGGAGGAATCCCCTTCTGAAGACGTCCTTGGCCTCCCCGACAATGGTGCCAGAAAACTTGTTGATGACTCCTTGTTGAGATGGAGCACTTCATCGGGAAACCCCAAGAGCAAGGTGTGAAGAAGCACAGGAGCAAGTCTTCCCTTAGTAAGAAACAAAGGTTATCGAACCAGTAGGAGGAAGGAAACGTCTCAATGGTGTTGCAAGCAACGTGGAAACCTACACAACACAAACTCAATACTTTGCCCCAACGAACAGTGAGGTTGTTAATCTCACCGGTTGCTGTAACAAAGGATTAACTGTATGGTGTGGAAGGTGATGATGGTTTGCAGCAAGTAAACAATAACAATGGTAAAGATTGGACCGGGGTCCATAGTTCACTAGAGGTGTTCTCCTTAGATAAACAAACATGGCATGCTGGGTAAACAAATTATAGCAGGAAAATTGACAGGACTGAGCAAGGCATAACAATGCAATACTAGAGAAAAAGATCCTATGAGATTCGATTGGGCAATACAACAATATACATAGACCACCATCCAATTGCATCTATGACTAGAAGTCCACCTTCAGGTTATCATCCAAACCCCCTCCAGTATTGAGTTGCAAGCAACAGACAACTGCTTTAAGCAAAGTGTGTAAGGTAAACAATCCACTTGTTCCATGAACAAGAGACCGTTGTTTTCTCCCTAGTGGCAACAACACATCTACAACCGTAGAGATTTATGTCACTTCCCTTGATTAAGTAGAGGCATGAACCCACTATCGAGCATAAATACCCCCTTTTGGAGTCACTAGCAACTACTTGGCCAAGATAGCTACTAACAACGGAGAGGATGCAAGATCACAAACAACACAGAAATGATAGAATCAAATAGACAAAACCATTAATCAATCTGACATAGTAATCTCATTATCCATCGGATCCCCGCAAACACAACATGCATGATTACAAATAGATTAGATCTTAATCATGAACCGAGCTCACAAGATCTATACATGAAAGCACAAAGGAGGAGATACAACCATTTAGCTACTACATGGACCCGTAGTCCAAGGTGGAACTACTCACTCTTCATACCGGAGGCTGGCATGATGAAGAAGAAGGCCTCCGGGATGATCTCCCCTCCGGCAGGGTGCCGGGAAGAGCTTCAGATCCCCCCGATCTAGGGACGATGGTGGCGGCGGCTACAGACAGTTTCATGGAGTTTTGGTCGGGTTCTTAGGGTTTTGGCATCGAGGGGACTTTATAGGCGAAGATGCAAGGCAGGGTGGCCACCAGGGCGGCTGCACCCCCCAGGCGTGGGGTGGGCCCACCCGCGCGGCCAGGGGGTGTGGCCCCCTGGTGAGCCTCCTCCGTGTCGTATTGTGGCTTCGTGTTGCCCACGGTAAAATATTGACTTTGGCTTTTGTCCCGTCCAATTTCGAGAATAGTGATTTTTTGCCTTTCTGGAACCAAAAACAGAAGAAAACATGCGACTATCACTATGGCATCTTGTTAATAGGTTAGCACCAGAAAACATATAAAAACACCTGAAAGTGTGGACAAAGCAAAGCAAATAAGATACTAAACAAGCATGGAACATCAAAAATTATAGATACGTTTCCGAAGTATCAAACCATGGTCGGAGAGGCTTCTAACCATCACCCGTAGCCTCGCGGGTGACGTCGAGGTCACCGAGGGTGCTGCGATTATGGTGGCTGTTTGCATCGGGGAAGCAGATCTTGGGCGGTTGATGCCGGCTTGAGCGCTGTGGACGAGAGCATCGCTGAGGCAGAATCGGTGCACTACATAGCGGCTCTGGTATGGTACGGTTGGGGTGGATGCCAGCGGCATGGAAGAAGATCTTGGGCAGTCATTGACGGATTCAACGCTGTGCATGGGAATGTGGGGAAAGGAAGCCAGGTGCAGTGACCTAGATTGGGTGCGTTGGACGTCGATGAAGCAGCAATGGTGCGTTGGATGAGACCGCAGCTGATGCGGCTCCAACATACTGGTGAGTAAGGA
This sequence comes from Avena sativa, assembly GCA_916181665.1. Lineage (NCBI taxonomy): Eukaryota > Viridiplantae > Streptophyta > Magnoliopsida > Poales > Poaceae > Avena > Avena sativa. The sequence goes on from OV702283.1 coordinate 314,506,383, forward strand.
GGGCATGGTGTCGAGTTTCGGCGGGCAAAGCCAGCATGAGAAGTGCTGCGGGAGCTTCTACCACCGGAGCCAGTGGTCGAAGAGGCAAGAGAGTGTGAGCGGGGCTAGGGGTTTTTCTGGGGATTTTTCTTTGTGTGTGTGTGGGGGGGGGGGAGAATCAGTTTTTGAAATATATTGGTATTACTGTAGTACCAACCCAAGAGGGAAATACTATTAATTAGTATTGTTTTCTTGAAACAGAGGGGTGCGAGAAATTTCGTAGTGTTTGAAACAGATGGGCGCGAGAAATTTCACAGAGTTTTTGAAACGGAGGGGCGCGATAAATTTTGTAGTGTTTGAAACGAAGGGGCGCATGAAATTTTGTAGTATTTGAAATAGAGGGGCGTGAGGGAGTGGGGACCATGTGATTTTGGCCGTCTAGCAATCTTGTCCGTCCATCCAAAATCAATGGGATAGAGTCGATACCTTCCCTACGAAGGCTCTAGCGTGGACTTCTATGCAAGAAATCACTTGGTGTCCAAGAGTAGACTATAGAGGGTAGATGTGAAGGCCACAATATAGTAGTAGCACACCATTAATCAGGCTAGGTGGGGGCCAGGTTATTTTGGCGCTCCACGAGTTTAAAGTTTTCGTGTACTTAATGATGGCTCAGTTGATGTAGAACCTGTTGGGAACCCCAAGAGCAAGGTATGATGAGCACAGCAACAAGTTTTCCCTCAGTTATAGAACCAATGTTATCGAACCAGTAGGAGAAATAAACCACTTCTGAAGGTGTTGCTAGAAACGTGGAACCTGCACACAACACAACCAAAATAATTTGCCCCAACTTATCAATGAGGTTGTCAAGATCACTGGTTTTGCTGAAAACAAAGGATTAAACATATAGTGTGGAAGAAAGTAATTGCAGAAAGTAACAATAAACAGTAGATGGTAAATCAGCGGGAATGAACGGACCAGGGTCCATAGTTCACTAGAGGTGTTTCTCCATAAGATACATAACATGCTGGGTGAACAAATTACAGATGGGCAATTGACAAATAGAGAATGCATAACAATGCATGTACATGACATGATCATCACTATGAGATTCACTTGGGCATTCAACATGATACATAGACCGTAATCCAACTGCATCTATGATTAATAATCAACCTCTGGGATATCATCCGAATAACCCTCGGGTATTAAGTTGCAAGCAACAGATAATTTCATTAAGCAAAGTGTGTAAATAAACAATACAATTGCCCTTGGACAAAGGATTATTGTTTTCTCCCTAGTAGCAACAACACATCTAAAATCTTAGAAGTTTCTATCACTCTCCCAGATTACTAGAGGCATGAACCTACTATCGAGCATAAATACTCCCTCTTGGAGTCACAAGAAAATACTTTGCCAAAGTAACTAATAGCAACAAAGAGCATGCAAGATCAGAAATAACATAGACATGATAGAATAATTAACCAATCTGACATAATACTCAATATTCACTGGATCCCAATAAACACAACATGTAGGATTACAATAAGATGATCTTTATCATGATAGGCAGCTCACAAGATCTAAACATGGTAGCACAAATAGGAGAAACAACCATCTAGCTACTACTATGGACCCGTAGTCCAAGGATGAACTACTCACACATCACTCCGGAGGCAGACATGGTGATGAAGAAAGCCTTCTTGGATGATCTCCCCTCCCTGGCAGGGTGCTGGGAAGAGCTTCAGATCCCTCCCGATCTAGGGACAACGGTGGCGGCGACTATAGACTTTTTCATGGAATTCTGTTTGGGTCCTTAGGGTTTTCGTCTCAGGGGTATTATATAGGAGAAGGGGCGAGGTCGATTGAGCGCCAGGGGGCCCACACCCTAGGGCGGTGCGCCCCTTGGCCGTGCCTGGGCCAGGTGTGGCTGCCTTGGGGTGCGCCTCCCCCTCACCTTCAGACTCCGTGTTGTGTTGGAAAAAATAGGAACTTCGGCTTTTGTTTCGTCCAATTCCGAGAATATTTCTTTACTAGTTTTTCTGAAACCAAAAATAGCAGAAAATAGGAACTGGCACTATGGCATCTTGTTAATAGGTTAGTTCCAAAAAATGCATAAAAATGCCATGAAGTTCAAGCAAAACATAAAGCAATTGGTGTAAAACAAGCATGATGCATAAAAAATTATAGATACGTTTGCAACGTATCAGCATCCCCAAGCTTAACTCTTGCTCGTCCTCGAGTAGGTAAGTGATAAAAAGAATAATTTTTGAGGTGACAGGCACCATCACAATATTGATCAAGGTATTGCAAAGCATTGATAGCTGGGATCAAAGTACTCTAGAGATAGGCATGAAAGATACATTTCTAACAATAAGACATAGCAACTATGTTGCAACATGAAAGGCAACACAAAAAAAGATCATGAATAATGCTTTGAAATACATTTCTTTGTTTCACATATATAAACATAGCAAGAGTGGTATTCAGATTGTCCTTCATGGAATAGCAAAACATAAATGCACAGGACACCTTCAAAGTTCATAAGGGTGACTAGATACAAATAATTTAAGAACAAGCAATACCATAATTATGAATCAATCAACATGTTTTGGGAAAACTCACATTGAACTCAGAATGACCACTATGCTCTCTTAGCTGGTGCATAAAGGTAGAAGATGGAGACTCAACAAAAAGTAAAAATAAAGGCCCTTCGGAGAGGGAAATAGGTATTTCAAGTTTCATAAAGCTTCAAAAAATTATGGTACTTATTAGTTTTGAGCTCTCATTGCCCCTATAATAAGCATCTTGAAGTGATTAAGGTTAAAGTGAGGGAAAATATTATGCTTGACAAATCACAAGTTGAAAATCTCATGCCCCTTGAGTACGAGTACCGAGACCTCATGCTACTCAACTTTGGTAGCAAACAAGTTCTTGTCATTGTAAGTATATGTGTATCATAGAGAACCGCCAACGGGATACCCCTTGCCCCATGACACAGGAGCTATACCATATCAAAATGACAAGGCAACAGACAATGAGCATCTCAGCGATCCTTTTATTTACCATGAGCATAGTCTTTTATTGAAGATGCTTCATAGAGTGCTCATTATGGTTATGCTGCAAGTTTCCACCATGATTAGGCATGGCTTAGGATAGCCGCCCAGGCGTTTCTCTAACACATATACAAACTCCATGGACTTGCAAGCTCCCATCTTATTTCACACTGCCAACATACATAAACAAAAGAACATGATGTCAACTGAATAAATAAGTGCAATGTCGAAAGCGTGCCCCATGAAAGCATGGTTTTTCTAACTCCCAACTTACAATTTGCAAGCATATAAGCATCATAAGACAGTCACAATGGTTCAAGTTTATTAAGTGCAAGAAATAAAATGTGCCTTCAAGTTCGAGAGCTTTAATCACTAATTTTTACATAACAAAAAATTAATTTGGAAGATAGATAAAAACATGAATATACTTGTGTCAACACCCGAATTTTTAATCCCAGATGCCTGTTATGCCATACATCGCAATCCCAGGATTACCATTTTTGCGAGACATAACAAATTGGATATCACAGTTCATCATCCATTATAAACCATACATAAGGTCTTACAACAAATAAAGGATCTTATGATCCAGTCTTAATACAATTCAAGCAGCGGAATACCGTAATGATAATGGTAGCATGGGCGAGACTCCATATTCATGGTAACAGGCAATGCTAACGATGGGAGATGATCCTAGTTGTCGTAACCTTCCTGCTTTCCGTCCTCCTGATAGCCCTCTTCATAGTCTGGCCACGGGAATAGACAGAGACAAAGCCATGAGTACTCTTTAAGTACTAGCAAACTAATACTAACAAGTGAAGTGGTTTTGAAATAGGAAGTACTAAGCTCTAGGCTGTTTTGCAAAAAGCGAGATTTACCTTAACTAAGTTCAGAAGCAAAGAAATCTAGATGAAAGTTTTATAACACCTAAGTGGGAACTTGAATTTCATAACACAACTCTGTTGTGGTCAAGTCAACGTCATAAATCATCTCATAAGTCATTTTGAAAACATCTGACGACGGAACAGTATGGCCACTCCAACTGTCCATAACTACGGACGCGGCCATTCGAATAGTTTGACACTCTACAAAGGTGGTACACTTTCACCACAACATTCTATACATCCATCAGGAACAAATCCTGAATTCACCATACTTAGTATGCGGATAATCAATCCTAACCTTTCAATTACACGCCCTAGTATAGGCACCTATCCTGTGAGTTTGGCCTCCTAACCATGACCAACTGTCATCTTGGGTACTGCACAGGTGGACAATCTTCACAAGGTATCCTCAGCTCAAACCTTGGCCGCAAGGGAACCCATACTAAGGTATATAAGTTTTCAGTCAACCCTACCCAAATTTCGGGTATTGTGGTTTTACGGTAAAATTGGAATGGTATAGCATCCATACAACCATCAGTTTTATAAAGGGCTAAGGCTCATGCCTTAACATTTTCATCATCAAAATCATCTGGTGTTCAAGAACACATGTCAAAACATTTCAGTAGAATGACTCATCATTCTAAGGTTTTCATAATCATTTTCACCAAGTATTCCCATCTAAAGTGATCAAGTTTAGCACTAGCAACTACAGGTGGGGGGTAAACACTAATGATGGGTGGTAAACAAGTGTAAATGATCTAAGTTCAATCTCATGCCTCGGGATGACATCAAGATTATCTAACTTAGGCCAAGTTTTATGCTCTTTATGATACCTTCATATATCTTGCTAATATCTACAAGTCACTACGTAAAGTCAAATAAAAGCTTTGATAAAGAAATAAAATACTAAGCTTGCAAGTAAAACTAGGATTGGGTATCAAGTAGTGTAAGCTTGCAAGGATTAGCTTGCTACGTTAACTTGTATAGTGAGACTTTGCAAGGTTGCAAGTATAGGCTTGCCTTGTGCAGAGCAGTGGTTGAAGTTCTCCTCGGCTTCTTCCTCGTAGTATCCTCCTTCCTCCTCGTATCCTTGGTCGGTACTAGCGTCTATAAATAAATACGAGGTACACAATCACCACACAATACTTAACTAATTCTATTTATCACACCAAGGTTTTCACTAGATGATCTAGCATCATCACAAACATTACAAAGATTAAAGCAAATAGTTTTATTTCCTTTATTTTAGAAAAGTAATTTTCACTCATTGAAAAACTACTTAAGATTTAATATTCCCCAACTAAAACATGGGATCATGTTGACACATGTCATCACCACATATTTCAGTACATGGGAATGTGATTTAAAGTGGTGTCACAATTTAATAAGGTTTAACCCTTTTATTTTAATTAATTAAAGTGACTAGAATGGCCTATGAGGCATTATTTTATTGCTTGACCATTATTTCTGCAAGTAAACCTATATATTTTTATATATTTAGAAAGGTCTTGTTAAATGTGATTTTTGAGAGTTGGAATCAACTCAAAATCTTTCATGGTTGAATTTTGAAAAATGTTTGAATGCAGAAAAGCTTCTGCCTTGTTATTTTTACCATAGGTGATCTACAAATCTAATTGGTTTGAATCCAACGGGCTTGGATTAAGGATTCTAGTACCTTCCTAACAAAATTGGTTTCATGCACTTTGGTTCAGTGAATAGAGCTGGGTTGATTTTTGAATCTAGGTACAGAACTAAGTTTGAAACTAAAAGAATAAACCTAAATTTGAATTACTGGATCGCGCGGGATGTTAACTGGGCCGGCCCACGGTGCACAGCGCACGCGCGAGTGGGTTTAAGTGAACGACCCCACCAGCCAGCAAGACATGGGGGTGCGAAGCGGTATGGGGGGATGTGGACCGCATGATCTAACTCTAATCCAAAGTCTGTGGATCATCGTCCACGACGGGCAATGCCGGCGAGACAGAACCCTAGCGCGGCCAGTGGGGGTCGTGGGAGGCTCACCGGGGCTCAGGCGAGGGTCGGCGATGGGGGCGAACGACGAAGTCGACGACGTTGATCCTCCTGGTACCGGCAGCTTCTCCTAGGGCGACTCCAATTGCTGGTTACTTTCTTCCTCCTCCGTGGCAGACTCCGGCAAAATTCCGGCGATGTGCTGCTCGCCTTGCTCCGGGAGTGAGGTGGGTGCTTCTGAGAGAGAGGGGAGTGAGGTGGTGTGAATAAATCGAGCGGGGGTGGCCTCTATTTATAGTGCCAGAAGGGGACCGATGGGCGCGGGCTGAGCTCGGCGTGGTCGTCGTCACAACGAGCTACTGGAATGGGAAAAGGTAGGGGACAGTGTTGTGTTCCCTGGCGAAGCTCAACGGTATGGTCACGCGGCGTGGGGCGGTGCGGAATGGTCAGAAAGTCACAGTGCTCTGGGCAGGTCCGACGCCAATTTTAATGGCACACCGCGGCTACAGGTCACGCGGCGGCGAACGGGCTTGTCTGGGGTGTTCCTGGGGTGGTGGCGATCCTGCTTGCATGCGGCGAGGGCGGCGCGCAGTCTGTGGGCGTGTGTCGCAGGCGGCATGCTGGCGCACTCTCGTATAGCTCGCAGAGAGGCGAGGCACGCCTGGGCTGTGTGGTCTAGGGGCTGGCAATGCTTGAGGCTTGGACAGTGGGTGGCGGTGGACGGTGGAGAGTGTCCCAGACAAGGTTGGCGAGGCTAGAGAAGCTTCTAGCTGGCTGGCGACATTGGGGTGGCAATGGTTCTCTCGGCATGCTTGCCATTGATGGCATGGTCAGTTTTACAGTGAGCTAGAGGGGTTAATTGAGCTAGTTGATCTAGTAAGGGTGTAGTGTGAGCTAGATAGGGAACAAGTTAGGCACTGATCACTGCTCACAATAGTGTTTAATGTTTGTTTGTTTGGTGATTGCAAGGTGTTTGATGAAATGGCCGAAAGAGATTCAAATTTGAATTTTTGATTCAAACTTTGTGGGTGTGATAGTTACATACTAGGGAGTCTATGGTTGATTGGATTGGTCAAGGTGCACTGGTTTGGTTGGGTTTTGAAAATGGGTGATCTTCACATATGTTAAAGATTCAATTTTGAAATGTCATTTGATTCAAGTTGCCAAAAGTTTCTGCAAGTTTGAGAGGTGGGATTTGATTCACTTTTACTTGGTCTAGCAAGGGGTGAAAATAAATGGAAATATTTATGTTTGAAATCTTGGACTATAAACACTCAAAGTGACCTAGTGAGCAAGATTGGCAAAAAATGACCATTTGCTTTATTTGTTATGTTTTTGATTTTCTCTTGATTTGTTTCTGCATGGAAATGTTTTAGATGATGTTGTTTTCATCTTTAAACCATTCCTTGCTATTTAGATCAATCTCACAAGTCCATTCATGCATTCACACAATTATCATGTACACACATGCATTCATATGATTGAATTAACAAAAGTTTTTCTTAACCCTAATTTTGGTGATTGGAATTTGATAACCATTGTTTAACATTTTTGGGATGTTACAACTTGGAATGGTGTAACACACCATGCATATGAGTTTATACTGGACTCTTTGGGAATAACTTGGTTTCGTGGGAGTTGGATGTACGAGTAGAGCTCATACTCAGTACATGTGGAGGCTAGCAAAAGACTAGGAGCGACCAACTAAGAGAGCAATAATGGCCATAATCATGCAGAGCGACAAAACATTATTAATCAAAGCATAAAATGATATCACAAGTAAAAAACTATATGATCATAGAGGCTAAGGTGACTGCTTCATAGTCATAACATGGTGTAAGCATGTGCCAAGTCAACCGAAATAAAGCATCAAAGGAGAATACCACAATATTATGCTTTTGTATGCTAAAACAACGCATGATTCTTTCAGGGCACATTAAGCAATCTCAATTGTTTAAAACAAGTCATGCTACAACAATAATCACTAAGCATATGGTCAAAGCAACATCTAACATGATAAGATAAAGTCTAAGCCACAGTCAAAACAAACTTCTTTTTGTACCACCATAAGCATGAACCATTCTACTCTTTTCGAACACCAATCAACTTATTTGAAACAACTCACAAAGATAATAATCAATAAAAACCAGAGAGATTGTATCACCTATCTACAAAGAATAACTAAAAAGTTCTAAGCAAAAGAAGAAGAAAACTAAAGCTAAACACAGTGCTAGCAAAAGTGAACACTCGCAGAATAATAAGAGTGAAAGCTAGAGTGTTCTAGGCAATAAAGAACGAGGTGTGACTTCTCCAAAAGAGGTGTGTTGGGATCCAACCAACTTATTGTAGCAAACATAGCAAAATAAAACAAAAAACAAAAACAAAGACGCTCCAAGAACAACACACAGTGCATGAAGCAATTAAAATATAGTGTCTTGAAAGAAGACCTGAGATTTTTGTTGATGAAGAAGGGGATGCCTTGGGCATACCCAAGAATTTATGCTTTTACCTCTTGAATGTTTCTTGGGGTGACACGGGTGGCATCCCCAAGCTTGATATTTTGTCCATACTTCATATCATCATATCATTCTCTCCGTACACTTTAAAACTTCCTTCATACAAAACTTGGCACAATCTTCATTAGCAACATTAGTGTATGCAAGATAATAAACCTTTGGGTGTAAGACCCCACCTTTATAAGGTAACGGTCCCTGTGATTGCAATGCTAGTCCCTGGATCAAATGCTAGCATCCATAGTTTAAGATGAAGTACACAGATACAAAGGTCTCTATTACATCGTCATTCCAGAGATAAACATAGTCTTTTAAAACTCCATAGCCATAGGCTAGTACAAGAGTTCACAACATAAGTAAATAAAGTAAAGTCTTCATCTTCATGTGCCACAGGAAAGCATGTTGAGTGTAGACTCATAACCCTAATCCTCATCAGAGTAACCTGCAACATCATAAGTTACAACCACAGTGGGTCAATACATTTGGAATTGTATTGGCAAGTGATACCATAGTAGAATAGTAGTATCTAACATCTAAATGGTTTTGGATAAGTTTAGCTTAGGCTTGCTTTCCTCAAAATAAGGTTTTTCCTATCAGTTGAAAACACTAAGTTTTTGTTTGTCAAAAACTCCCAAGGAACCACCAATAAAAATTGGTGAACCTTAACCCTTGTTCATCCACAAGTTTTTAACTTACAAATTGGTATGAGGAGATCCTTGATAGCTTCAATGTCTTTGATGCTCAATTGTCCATTGCCAGGGACACGACTAAGTACTTAGGTTTTTCCTTCTCGAGAGGTGGTGCACTTTTCCCACAAGACTCGACATGCATCGAGACGAGATCTTTCAGAAGCCTTCCCTTAGACCAAATGGATGCGTTCCATCCTATCACCCTAGCACCATTTGTCCATCTGGCTAAGTTATTGCAACCTATATGATCAAGGCAGAGCCCATATGCCATGTGGTTGCACTAGAAGCTTCTAAACACTAAGTATCTCAAATCCCTTTATTCCTGGGTGGATTTCCACAAGTGTGATACACAAGGTAGACCATAGTTATGGTCCTTGTGTAACCACTCAACATAACCCAATCATACCATTCCACCCAGGTGATTCATTCACTTAGTTGTTTTATTAAGCAAAAACGTAAGTCAAAGACTTAGCAAAATTTCCATAACATGTATATAATCCACCCTTGTTTTCTACTAGCTAGGCTAAGCATGATAACATAACAAGTATCTTAACTTAGAGAAAATTCTACCAAGACTACAACTACTAGGATTTCCCCATGGCATAGCATATAGATACTTAGCAAAATTTCATGCAAGCCCTATACAAAAGTATCTCTAGTGCATAGTCAAAAAATAATAGGATAAATACATGAAGCACCACTTGCCTTGGTAGTTTGGGGAGTAGCAACTATCTTCACAATCACAATCACCACTAGCACCAAAATCTACACATAAAACGATAGCACCAAATTCTCATTCAAAATATTCAAACAAAAATATATGAATGCATGCAAATGCAATGCATTTTCTATACTAAGACAATCAAACTAAACAGTACTGACCACAATACTAACTAATTACAGTCTAAACAAACTTAAATTTTTCTTTAAAATCATTTCCCAAATAAATTATATGGCCAAAATAAGCCTATATTTGATTCTGCAAATAAACCAAATTTTACAGAAGAAAAATACAAATTCAAGCCTACAGTGGTGTAGGATTCATTTTTCTAAATCCAATGATATCTTATTTGTATTTTTTGGATAAACAGAACAAAAGTTATGAATTTTATAAGTTTGAAACTCTAATAGATATAAAAACATATTTTAAATCAAAACCCCAGACACGTGGCTGTGTCTGATTGGTCGATACGGCTTCGCGCGAATCGATTATGTAACACCCTCGCCTGATAAGGCTGAGTTCATGTGTATAGTGCCAATCCCTGAATCGGTTCACTGACACACACAATACAAAATGATACCAAATATAACTGTGCATCATAAATACAACGAATATGATCCAAAATTTACATTATTTATTCAAGTACACAGTGGAAAACGAATACAAGGTAGATCTCCATCCTCCAAACGTGCCACAGGCGAACAATTATTGAGTGGAGTCTCGCGACCTATGAACGATCACTCAGATACGATATAACCTGCAACATGAAACGTTGGAGCCACAAATGGTCAATACATTGAATGTATGGCAAGTAGGCTAAAGTGGTTAACAACAGATCTATCAACTACATGCTTATTTGGCCAAGTGGAGTTCAGGCTCATTTGCATAAAGCAACAATTTTATCCTAACATTTGTAACAAAGTAGTTTTCCAATACGATAAATAGGACACTCTGGTTCACTCCCAGGTGCTCCTACCCAATTATGTTCACCTAACAAGTTTTAAGTAATTAAGAAATAAGGATGAGTGAGAAATATCATAGCATCAGTATCAGGTCGCTCAAATTGTCCATAACCGGGGACACGGCTAAGTACTTAGTTTATACACCCTGCAGGGGTTAGTACACTTTACCCATGTGACTTGGCCAGCCCAGCTCGTACCACCACTCTCATATTGGGTGATGATAGGGAGAAGTCCAAGAAAGAACCGTTCGGAAAGTAGCTTCCCAAACCCGACACGCACCGGTCCAACCTACACTATCTACATCTCTGGATACGTGGGTTCGAGTTACCAGAACCTACTGAGTTCAACCAACCGCCCATTTCATTATTGGCACATGGTTGCACACAAAAGCTACCAAACAAAGAAACCAATCCTTTCTCAGTGTCCTGGGCGGCATTCCCCACCATAATCCACACTCGATGACCCAATCAATGCCATTCCACCCAGGTGGTTCATTAAAACATGTTGGTTTGTCATTTAGCAAAACATAAGCCTTTCAAAACATATAACTTTTCATGATGTGATTCCCTTCCTCGTCTAAATAGCATAGCTAAGCAATCTACCAATACGATGGCTCATAAACAAGGAATACTAGGGAATAATATGGGACATAGCATACCATATACACATCAATTCCTACATATGCAATTCTACAAAACATCTACAATGCATAGGAAACCAATAGGACATTTATGACCAAGATAGCACCACTTGCCTTTGTTGTAGATGTAGTCGATTATATAATCCTTACAATTATATTGGCCTCTTTCGTAATAACCACAATACTTACAATCATAGTAGTTGCAATCGCAGTAGTTGCACTCCTCGCAATCTAACGTTTGAAGCAAACACAACAAACACCATTCAAAACATTGCAAACATACAACAGTGCAACATTACAAGAAAACAATGATGAACAGATGCATGCATGACGATTTAATGAGTCACAATGGTTGCATTTAGTGTTCTGAACATAGTTAGATTACATGATGCATGTGAAAAGTCATTTATTGCACTAAAGCTTTTACTACTAAAGTTGTATCGATTTACTATGGTCTATACCACTTTAATTGAAATAAATATGTTTATGTCGTATTAAATTGTGAACTAGATGCTATTGGATAGAGGTAATGCAATTTAGAGATAGTGGCAATTTGAATCACCTAAAAAGGAGTTATAGATATTTTCCTATGATTAAAACACTATTTTAATGGGTTTAAATATTTCTGTATGAATTTCTATTTTAACAGTACCAAATAATTTGGCATCCAATTTCTATGTATAGATATTGTCAATACAAAACCTTAGCACTTGGATTCACCCTAATCGGAGTTATAGATCTTTTTGTATGATTTAAATAGTGTTTAATGGGTTTTAAATGATTCATATAGTTTCTGCTGTCTAAAAATCAAACTAAAATTATATCAGTAATCTCCACGGAATTGTGATTTCAGGGACATATTATTTATAATTTTCTGAATAGTATTTATTTTCTTATGAATTTATTAATCTAAATAAGCCATTAAACTATTTAAATCTTCACGGCAAAACCTTACAGTCAAAGGCTGAACTAATTGCATTGATGATCTACATGGAACCAGCTTTCCATCGGTATATCATTTATATTTTTGTGACAAGCAATTAATTTACTATGAATTTAATGATTTATAAAGCCATTAAAACTAATTAAATTTCTACGGGGTAAATAATACGCAAAGGCTAGATCCAACCAGATATTATTAATGTACATTACAGTAGCTTCAATTTGATATATTGTTCATATTTTTCGGAGTTACAGATAATTTTCTATGAATTTATTAACCTAAAAGACCATTAAAACTAATTAAATTAGTGCAGTAACCACGTCCAGTAAAAGTTGGATCTATTCTGATAAGATGACTCTACGTAAAATTATCTTCAATTTGATATATTATACGCAATTTTTGGACGTGGTATGAATTTTTAATGAATTTTACAAGTTAGATCTATAATATGCAATTTTAAATTCGAACGGAATATTCCAGAGAATATTCCGCTGACTGGACAGGTTGACTTTGCATGCTGACTGGGACTAGATATTGACCTGACGTTGACGTGGCGTTGATGAGGAAGATGACCGGGATGACAACATGGCATGCACCGGTTTGATTGGATCTTGACCGTCTGGATAGGATCCGGTGGCTAGAAGAAGAGATTGGCCCGATTTTGGCTTAGAATAGACATGAAACAGATCTACGTTAGAGAGAGAAATACATAGGTCAAATTGAAAAACTTACAACATGAAAGTTGTGGGGAATCATTATTCCTACATTCTCACCAAAGGAATTTTGATTTGAAGAAACGAGCGTGAGTACATCTTGGATTTACACCATCAGATCTGAAATATTGCGATGCAAAATTCTCCGGCTGTGGTGGATGAAAAGAGGTGAGGTTTGTCGGGATTGAAATATTTCGATGAGTTCTACAACTTTCGTGTTTTGACCGAAGGCAAACGACGAAGTCTAGATGGGTTAAAAAGCGAAATAAGATTCGGGCATGTGTAGATTCGGGATTTCGAGAAGAGAAACCCGTACAGCTGTCGCTCCACGAGTTTATATGGAGGTTTAGGACGGTGGGAAGATAGGTTTTGGAGTAGGGAATAAGTAGAAACAAACGGAAGTCGATTTGGAGTTGTAGATAAAAAGTTACGAGTGTTTGAATAGAGATAGGTCTAGAAAATAGGTTTTTACACGAATTTTAAAGCAACCTGGGACACGATCGGTACGTGCCTGGCTGGTTCGGTCGGGTCGGTTCGGGTGGGCCGGCCCGTTTAGTTTTTTTCTTTTTACTTGTTTCCCTCATATCTTTTGATACGAACTCCAAATGACACGATTCTTGTTTCTAAAATTTTCTAAAATCGAATAGATCATTGTAGGATCATATTTGTAATCTTTTTACTAGTTTGCAAGTAGTGGGTTTATAAATCCTTGTATATTCCATTTTATTTATATTTTTATTTGTTTGTATTTATTCCATAACTTTTTCATACTAGCTCCAAATGAGCTCAATTTTGTTTCTAAAATTTTGTAGTATTAATTGGATCTCTTTAGGCTATAATTATCAATAATTTATGCCTTAGCAATAGTGGGTTTTAATAAGTCAATTTAATTACTCTTAGGAACATTTGGGCGAATCAACTATAGGATTTAGATACCAGGATTTGGATTCAATTTATGAGAACTTTGCACGGATGTAATGAAATGCTTATGAATGCTTCATGATTTTCATTTTGAAATCTTGCACACCAATTCTAAAATCCATATTCAATCCATGCCCTTTTTCCTATATGGCTACTTAGGTCATAACAAAAGAATATAAGATTTTGAATTCAAGGTTGAGAGGATTTTCTATTGAAAAAGTTTCTTCTCTTTGAGAATTTTCAACATAGTCAAACAATCAGTCAAACTTATTTATTTATTTCACATTCCAAAATTAGGAGAATTTTGGGATGTGACAGATTAATGTGGAGCGTTGGATCTAAGTGACTCTATACAGTTCAGATCAAACAAAAACGATTCGTTTAAGTGATCTATCTTAGCCACTGGATCTGGATCTAAGGGCTACGATGCACGTGACCAAAGTCTGGCGGCGCTAGCGACGACTGCGTGGCACGGAGCTCTAGCGGTGACGCTCCGACGATTGCAGAGGGGGTTGGGGGTTGCGGTGATGCTTACCAGACTCGCGAGATCACGAGGAAGCTCAACGTGTTGCTGGCGTGGGCAGGGGCGTGCTATGGTGGCCGGGAGAGCTTGTCGGAAACCTTGCTGGAGTCAGGCACGGCTTGACTGAGACGACGGCGATGTTCTAGGCCTACCTAGGACAAACAAATCGCATCAGTGGTTGCGCAAGGACACATCGCACATGGGTGTTTGGTCTAGAAGACAAGGGGCGCTCGATTTCTTACCGTAATTTCTCGCCGGAGATGATTGACGCCTCGGGTGCTCACGGTGGTTGACGGAGACGGCGACCTAGGCCAGTATAGGACGAACCAGAGGTATGATTAGTTGCGCAAGAACCAGAGGATCACATTCGTGTGGTAGAGACGCAAAGGGGCGCGCTAAAATCACCAGAATAGCTCGCCGGAGTGTGTCGGGCAGCAGCGGTGTGAGCTTGATTGCGAGCAGCCTGGGGGCGCTAAGAGGGGGCTTGGTGAGGGGAAATGACCGCGGTGAGGTGGTGATTTAGTAGCCAGAGCAGGGGTGGCAATTACGCGAGGAATCAACAGAATTTAAGTGAATTCATTTGCGGCGCGTGGGTGTGGCGCGGGTGCAGTGAGAAACCGAGAGAAGGGGGAAAACCCCAAGTGGCCCGTTGGGCTGGTTCTGGCACTGGGCCGAAACAGTGGTGCTGGACCTTTTCTATTTCTTTTCTCTTTCTCTATTTCTATTTGGATTTTCATGAACCAAATTCAAACTAAATTCAAATGAGTTTTAATTCAAACCACCTCTGGATTTTTGTAGTGTGATCCAAGTATTCAAATATGTGTCAAACACACTTGTTTACTCAATTACACTTAGGTCCTTTGAAAATAAAAATAAAACCAGGCCGCATATGATATATAAACCATATGCATAAAATTGGTTTTAGTTTGAGTTTTGATTTGAAATTTTTTGTGCTAGCTAAGAATGCTATGAATGCAAGTATGAAATGCAATTCATGAATTTTGGGATGTTACAAATCTAACCCCCTTAAGGTGAATCTCGCCCTCGAGATTCGGATTGGCTAGAAAATAGGTGTGGGTGGTCTTTCCGAAGATCATCTTCTCTTTCCCAAGTTACTTCCTCTTCAGAATGATGGTTCCACTAAACCTTGTAGAACTTGATAGTTTTGGTACGAGTAACTCTTTATGCAGTATCAAGAATCCTGATAGGTTTCTCCTCATAGGTGAGATCACTCTCCAATTGAACCTCTTCCAAAGGTATAGTATCCTTCAAAGAAGTTTCTTCCATCTCCGGATGGCATTTCTTCAAATGACTCACATGAAACACATTGTGAACTGTTGATAGTGATTCAGGCAGTTCAATCTCGTAAGCCACTTCTCCTTTGCAGCTCAAGATCTTGAATGGTCCAACATACCTTGGTGCCAATTTTCCTTTGACTCCAAATCTTTTCACACCACGAAGTGGTGAGACTCTAAGATAAGCTCTATCACCTACCTCATAGGTGACTTCTCTATGTTTTGGATCTGTGTAGCTCTTCTTCGGGACTGTGAGAACACACGGGCTCCTTTTAGCCAATCAAATAGATCGTTGATTCTTGGCAAAGGATATTTGTTTTTGATAGTCACTTCATTGAGTGAACGATAGTCTATGCACAACCTTTGACTTCTATCCTTCTTTTCAACAAACAGAACTGGTGCACCCCAAGATGAAGAACTTGGTTGGATATATCCTTTCTGCAGCTGTTCTACAAGCCGTTTCTTGAGTTCTTTTAACTCATCAACTGTAATGTTGTAGGGTCTCTTTGCTATTGGTCCAGATCCTGGTAACAAGTCAATCAGAAACTCCACATCTCTATCTGGTGGCATTCCATGCAATTCCTCCAGAAACACATCTAAATACTCCCTCACAATTAGCACACTGTCTATGCTAACCCCCTTAAGAGAATTCAACTTATTCCCTTTAGATTCAAAGTTAGACTTGAACCTAATCCTTTTCCGATCTGGGGTTGTGAGAGTGACAGTACGATTGGCACAATCTAGTACTCCCTCATATTTAGTCATCCAATCCATTCCCAAAATTACACCCAACCCTTGGGAATCTAGGATTATCAAACTAACTGGAAACTTATACTTTCCAAACTCTATTACTAGATCATGACATCCAAAGTTCACTATCATCTCTCCACCAGGAGAGCTTACTTTTATAGGATACCCAATAGTTTCAGTTGGAAGTCCATTTTTATCAACAAATGCTCTTGATATGAATGAATGCGATGCACTAGTATCAAAAAGAACAAGTGCTGGAAAAGAATTGAGCTTGAACTTACCAGCCACAACATCAGACTCTTCATATATTTCTTCCACATTGATGTGGTTCACTTGTCCCTTCTGGAAAGGGTTGGGTTTGTTGGCTCCTTCAACTTTCTTTTCTGGGCATTCATTTGCATAGTACCCCATCTTCTTACACTTGAAACACTCAACCTAATTGAGATCTTTCTTTACAGGCTGAATCCCATTACCACTTCCACTGTGGTGGCTCTTGTGTCCACTCTTGTGGTTCTTATACTTGTCATTATCATGACTGCGATGGTGCTTGTTGTCATGATGACAGTTGTGGTTGTGGTGGCTGTTGTACTTCCCATGCTTGTGGAATCCATAACTTCCACTATCATCATTATGGGAACGCTTGTGAGATGATCCCGAGCTGTGCTTATCAAAGTTATGTTTCCTCTTCCTTCCCTCAACCTGTTTCATCTTGTTTTCCAAGATGGTGGCCTTGTCACATAGTGATTGATAAGTTGGGACATAGGCAACATATAGCTGCAGGTTCAATTCATCATTTAATCCTTCGAGGAACTTCTCCTTCCTCTTGGCATCAGTATCAACTTCATCTGGTGCATAGAGCGCCAGATTGTTAAACTCCTCAATGTACTCAGCCACACTGCGGTGACGCTGTTTCAGATTGTGGAACTCTTTCTTCTTTAGGTTCATCACTCCTGATGAGATGTGGGTAGTGCGGAAACCATCCTAAAAGATAGCCCATGTCACATCCTCAAGGGGAGTGGTGATCTGAAAGTTATCCCACTAGGTTGCTGCTGGTCCTTCGAGTAGATGTGCTGCGAATCTGACCTTTTCCTCGTCGGTGCAGCCAACAGTGACTAAGTACTTGTTCACGGAATGTAACCAGTCATTGGCTACCATTGGATCAGTTGTTCCTGAGAACTTGGCTAGCCTCAACCTCAAGATTTTTTTTTTGTTGTTGTTGTTGTTGTTGTTGTTGTTGTTGTTGTTGTTGTTGTTGTTGTTGTTGTTGTTGTTGTTGTTGTTGTTGTTGTTGTTGTTGTTGTTGTTGTTGTTGTTGTTGTTGTTGTTGTTGTTGTTGTTGTTATTGTTGTTGTTGTTGTTGTTGTTGTTGTTGTTGTTGTTGTTGTTGTTGTTGTTGTTGTTGTTGTTGTTGTTGTTGTTGTTGTTGTTGTTGTTGTTGTTGTTGTTGTTGTTGTTGTTGTTGTTGTTGTTGTTGTTGTTGTTGTTGTTGTTGTTGTTGTTGTTCTGATTTTGAATGAACTGAGTCATCATCTGCATCAGTTGAGCTTGGGCTATCATCAACTGCTCCATCTCGGGGGTGGCGTTATTGTTGTTGTTTGGGTTGGGGTTGGCACGATAGGGAGGCATCTGTGGTTTCAATAAGGATAAGGAATGAGATATAATGTCAACACCCGGATTTTTAATCCCAGATGCCTGTTATGCCATACATCGCAATCCCAGGATTACCATTTTTGCGAGACATAACAGATTGGATATCACAGTACATCATCCATTACAAACCATACATAAGGTCTTACACAAATAAGGATCTCATGATCCAGTCTTAATACAATTCAAGCAGCGGAATAACGTAATAATAACGATAGCGTAGGCGAGACTCCATCTTCATGGTCACATGCAATGCTGATAATGGGAGATGATCCTAGTTGTCGTAACCTTCCTGCTGTCCGTCTTCCTGATACTCCTCTTCATAGTCTGGCCACGGGAATAGCCACGGACAAAGCCATGAGTACTCTTTAAGTACTCGCAAACTAGTACTAACAAGTGAAGTGGTTTTTGAGTAGGATACTAAGCTCTAGGGTTGTTTTGCAAAAATCCAGGTTTAACTTAACTAAGTTTAGAACCAAAGAAAGCTAGTTGAAAGTTTTATAACAAATAAGTGGGAACTTGAATTTCATATCACAACCCTATTGTGGTTAATTCAAAGTCATAAATCAATTCATTAGACATTTTGAAAACATCTGACGACAGAACAGTATGGCCACTCCAACTATCAATAACCGCGGACGCGACTATTCGAATAGTTTGACACTCTGCAGAGGTAGTACACTTTCACCACAACATTCGATACATCCGTCAAGAACAATCCTGAATTCACCATACTCAGTATGCGGATAATCAATCCCAACCTTTCAATTACATGTCCTAGTATAGGCACCTCTCCTATGAGTTTGGCCTCCCAACCATGACCAACTGTCATCTTGGGAACTGCATAGGTGGACAATCTTCAGAAGGTAGCCTCGGCTCAAACCTTGGTCGCAAGGGAACCCATACTAAGGTATATAAATTTCCAGTCAAGACCTACCCAAATTTCAGGTATTGTGGTTGTACAGTAAAATTGGAATGGTATCGCATCCAGAAAACCATCAGTTTTATAAAGGGCTAAGGCTCATGCCTTAACATTTTCATCATCAAAATCATCTGGTGTTCAAGAACACATGTCAAAACATTTCATTAGAATGACTCATCATTCTAAGGTTTTCATAACCATTTTCACCAAGTATTCCCATCTAAAGTGATCAAGTTTTATGCTTAGCACTAGCATCTACAAGTGGGGGTAAACACTAATGATGGGTGGTAAACAAGTGGGAATTAGCAAAGTTCATTCTCATGCCTCAGGATGACATCAAGATTATCTAACTTAGGCCAAGTTTTATGCTCTTTATGCTACCTTTAAATATCTTTCTAATATCTACAAGTCACTAAGTAAACTCGAATAAAATCTTTGATAAAGAAATAAAAGAATTAAGCTTGCAAGTAAAACTAGGATTGGGTATCATCAATTGGGTATAATCACATATTCTTAAGGCATACTAACAAGCAAGTTTTAGCTTGCCAAGTCAACTGGTAGTATTAAGCTTGCCTTGTGCAGAATAGTGGTTGAAGTTCTCCTCGACTTCTTCCTCGTAGTATCCTCCTTCCTCCTCGTATCCTTGGTCGATACTAGCGTCTATAAATAAATACGAGGTACACAATCACCAAACATTACTTAACTACTTTTATTTATCACACCAAGGTTTTCACTAGATGATCTAGTATCATCACAAACATTACAAAGATTAAGGCAATAGTTTTATTTCCTTTATTTTAGAAAAGTAATTTCTACTCATTGAAAAACTACTTAAGATTTAATATTCTCCAACTAAAACATGGGATCATGTTGACACATGGCATCACCACATATTTCAGTTCTTGGGAATGTGATTTAAAGTGGTGTCACAATTTAATAAGGTTTAACCTTTTTATTTTAATTAATTAAAGTGACTAGAGTGGCCTATGAGGCATTCTTTTATTACTTGACCATTATTTCTGCAAGTAAACTTCTATATTTTTATATATTCTGAAGATATGGTTAAATGTGATTTTTGAGAGTTGGAATCAACTCAAAAGCTTTTGTGGTTGAATTTTGAAAAATGTTTGAATGCAGAAAAGCTTCTGCCTTGTTATTTTTACTATAGAAGATCTACAAATCCAATTGGTTTGAATCCAACGGGCTTGGATTAAGCATTCCAGTACCTTTCTAACAAAATTGGTTTCATGCATTTTGGTTCAGTGAATCGAGCTGGGTTGATTTTTTTGAATCTGGGTACAGAACTGAGTTTGAAACTAAAAGAATAAACCTAAATTTGAATTACTGGGTCGTGCGGGATGTTAACTGGGCCAGGCCCATGGTGCACAGCGCACGCGCGGGTGGGTTTAAGTGAACGGCCCCACCAGTCAGCGAGACAGGGGGGTGCGAAGCGGTATGGGGGATGTGGACCGCACGATCAAACTCTAATCCTACGGCTTCGGTTCATCGTCCATGTCGGGCAACGCCAGCGAGACAGAACCCTAGCGCGGCCAGTGGGGGTCGTGGGAGGCTCACCGGGGCTCAGGAGAGGGTCGGCGATGGGGGCGAACGACGAAGTCGACGATGGCGATCCTCCTGGTACTAGCAGCTCCACCTGGGCGGCTCCAATCAAAGGCTCCCTTCTTCCTCCTCTGCGGCAGGATTCGGCCAAATTCTGGCGTTGCGCTGCTCGCCTTGCTCCGGGAGTGAGGTGGGGTGCTTCTGAGAGAGAGAGGGGAGTGAGATGGTGTGAACAATTCGTGCTGGGGTGGCCTCTATTTATAGTGCCTGAAGGGGACTAACGGGCGCGGGCTGAGCTCGTCGTGGTCGTCGGCACAATGAGATAAAGGCATGGGCGACGATAGGGGGCGGTGCTATGTTCCCTGGCGAAGCTCAACGACATGGTTACGCGGCGTAGGGCGGTGCGAGATAGTCGGAACGTCGCGGTGCTCTGAGTGGATCCAACGGTCGTTTTAATGGCGCACAGGTGATACGGGTCGCACGGCGGCGAAAGGGCGTGTCTGGGGTGTTCTTGGGGCGGTGGCGATCATGCTTGCACGCGGCGAGGGCGGCGCGCGGTCTGTGGGCGTGTGTCGCGGGTGACGCTCTGGCGCGCTCTCGGCAGGCTCGCAGAGAAGCTTGGCGCGCTCGGGTTGTGTGGTCCAGGGGCTGGCAGTGCTCGAGGCTTAGGCAGGGGGTGGCGGTGGACAGTGGACAGTGTCCCAGACATGGTTGCTAGGCTTTGTGCTTCTCCTAGCTTGCTGTCGGCTGAGGGGTGGCAAGTTGAGCTCGGCATGGTCACCATTGATGGCTATGGCAATCTCACAGTGATGCTAAAGCTTGTTAAATGGGCTAGATGATCTACTAATAGCTTGCTGTGAATGAGAGAGGGAACAAGTTAGGCCAAAATCACTGCTCCTAATAGTGTTTGATGTTTGTTTCCTGTTTGCAAGGTGTTTGATGAAATGGCCGATAGAGATTCAAATTTGAATTTTTGATTCAAACTTGGTGGGTGTGTTGGTTACATACTAGGGAGTCTCTGGTTAGTTGGAAAGGTCAAGTAGAATTTGTTTGGTTGGGTTTTGAGAAATGGTGATCTTCACATATGATAAAGATTCAATTTTGAATTGTCATTTGAATCAAGTTTCCAAATGTTTCTGTAAGTTTGAAAGGTGGGCTTTGATTCACTTTTACTTGGTCTAGCAAGGGGTGAAAAGAAATGGAAATGTTTCTATTTGAAATCTTGGACTATAAACACTCAAAGTAGCCTAGTGAGCAAGATTGGCAAAAATGACCATTTGCTTATTTGATTTGTTTCTTTAATTTCTCTTGATTTGTTTCTGCTTGGAAATGTTTTAGATGATGTTGTTTTCATCTTTAAACCATTCCTTGATATTTAGATCAATCTCACAAGTCCATTCATGCATTCATACAATCATCACATACACACATGCATTCATATTGATTTGAATTAACAAAAGTTTTTGTTAACCCTAATTTTGGTGATTGGAATTTGATAATCATTGTTCATTATTTTTGGGATGTTACAAATCTTCCCTCCTTAAACAAAATCTCGTCCCGAGATTTGAAAAAGAAGAAAGAGGAAAACTAGGATTTAAAAAGATCGGGAAACTCCTTGATGTGATATTCTCGTTCCCAGGTAGCTTCTTCTTTAGTGTGGTTACTCCACTGAATTTTGAGAAACTTGATGCTTTGGGCCCTGGTGGTCCTGAAAGCTTCTTCCAAAAATATGGGTACTTCGGGATACGTCAGGTCATTGTTGATCTCTATGGTGTGGTGATCAATGTTCTTGAAAACTTTAGTATTTTCTGGGACTTCAAGGCATTTGCGAAGTAACGATATATGGAACACATTGTGTACTGATGACATTTCCTCTGGCAGTTCCAGTTGATACGATACTTCTCCGCGACAATTCAGAATCTGGAAAGGTCCGATATATCTGGGGGCTAACTTTCCTTTGAGCTCGAAACGTTGCATTCCCTTCAAAGGCGACACTTTAAGATACACAAAATCTCCGATATTGAAAGCAAGGTCTCGACGTCTCTTGTCGGCGTAACTCTTCTGTCTTTACTGGGAGGTCTTGAGGTGCTCATGGATCTTGTGAACTTTCTCTTCTGCTTCTCGTAGGATGTCGGGTCCAAAAATCTGACTCTCTCCTACTTCCGACCAATTCAAAGGGGCGCGACACTTTCTTGTATACATGAACTCAAATGGGGCCATTTGCAAACTAGTTTGATAATTGTTGTTGTAAGAAAATTCTGCGAACGGCAGACAGTCTTCCCATTTAGATCCATACTCTAGCACACATGCTCTCAACATATCTTCGAGTATTTGATTTACTCGCTCCGTTTGTCCATCGGTTTGAGGGTGATACGCTGTGCTGAAATCTAGTAGGGTTCCCAGTCCTGCCTGGACTTTCTTCCAAAATCACGAGGTAAACTGAGTTCCTTGATCTGACACAATGTTCTTAGGGACTCCGTGCAAACTGAAGATTCTAGCGATGTATAACTCTGCTAGCTTTGGACTCTGGTAAGTGATCGTGATAGGTAAGAAATGGGCGACCTTGGACAATCTGTCAACTATGACCCAAATAGAGTCATTTCCCCTACTAAAGGTAGGCAATCCGGTGATAAAGTCCATTCCTACTGAATCCCATTTCCATTCTAAAATTTGCAGTGCTTGCAACAGTCCTGCGGGTCTCTGATGTCCCGCCTTGACTCGCTGACAGATATCACACTTGGTGATATAGCTTCCGATTTCTCTCTTCATCTTATGCCACCAAAATTGCTCCTTCAAATCTTGATACATCTTTGTTCCTTCGGGGTGGATGGAATAAAGAGTATCATGGGCCTCTTTCAAAATAGTCTCCTTCAATTCTGAATCTGCTGGTACACAGAGACGTCCTTTGTACCACAGAACTCCTTCGTCATCTTCGGTGAATCCGGGTACTTTGCCTGTACCGATACGACGTTTGATTCCATCGATACTAGCATTTCCTTTCTGTGCCTCCTTGATCTGACTGATCAAAGTGGGTTGAAGTTCTATGCTAGCCAAAAATCCTTCACTTACTAATTCTATTCTGAAATCCTCCATCTCCTTGTGCAAACTTGGTTGCTCCTTCAGAATCATGGAGTTCAAGCGGCACGACAATCTGCTAAGGGCATCTGCTACCACATTGGCTTTACCGGGGTGATAGTGAATGTCCAGATCGTAGTCCTTGATTAGCTCTATCCATCTTCTCTTCCTCATATTCATATCCTTCTGAGTGAATATATACTTCAGGCTCTTGTGATCCGAATAAATATCACAACGGTTTCCCATCAGGTAATGCCTCCATGTCTTCAGGGCTAGAACTACGACTGCTAGTTCAAGGTCATGGTAGGATAATTCTGTTCATGCTGCTTCAGTTGTCGGGACTGATAAGATATGACTTTGCCTTCTTGCATTAACACACATCTGAGACCAATCTTGGATGCGTCACAATATACATGAAAAGGCTTCGTAATATCCGGCATGATCAAGATGGGGGCTGAAATCAATCTCTTCTTGAGTTCTTGAAAACTCACTTCACACTTGTTCGTCCATTCAAACTTCTTGTCCTTCTTCAACAATTGGGTCATGGGTGTTGCGATAATCGAGAATCCTTCTATGAACTTGCGGTAGTATCCCGCTAATCCGAGAAATGCACGAACTTGGGTTTGAGTGGTTGGGGCTTGCCAATCTTCAACATCCTTCACCTTTGTAGGGTCAACGGCAATTCCTCCGGATGATACAATATGTCCGAGGAATCCTACCTCCTGTAACCAGAATTCACATTTGCTAAACTTGGCATACAGCTGATGCTCTCTAAGGGTTCCAAGGATGGTCCTTAGGTGTAGCTCATGTTCTTCTTCTGATTTGGAATAGATCAGAATGTCATCGATGAAAACAACGACAAACTTATCCAGGAAGTCCACATGAGGTTCATGAAATAAGCGGGGGCATTGGTTAATCCAAAATACATGACAGTATACTTATATAATCCATATCTGGTGGTAAAGACAGTCTTTGGAATATCCTCTGCGCGAATCTTGAGTTCATGATAACCAGCTCTAAGATCAATCTTAGAAAACACTTTGGCACCAGTCAACTGGTCAAACAAGTCTTCTATTTTTGGCAGTGGGTACTTGTTCTTAATGGTGACATCATTCAACTTCCGATAATCCGTACACAAACGGTTACCTCCATCCTCCTTATCCACAAATAAGACAGGTGATCTCCATGGTGACGCACTTGGTTAGATCAATCCTATCTCCAGCATAGCATCTAGTTGCTTCTTCAGCTCCACCAATTCCGACGGGTCTGGGGGCATATCGGGCAAAACATCTGGAAATACATCGGGGTATTCACAGACTATCCGGACTTGGTCAATGGTTGGCTGGGTTATACTCTTGTTGCATTTGAATTGACGGGGCAAGGTTTCAGATACATGCTCTACTGATATTCCGTCTGTACTGATCATGGTTATGGATTTCTTGGCACAGTCAATTAACCCTTTATGTTTCGATATCCAATCCATTCCTAGTACTACTTCCAAACCTTTAGTTCCGAGTACTATTAGATTAGCATAAAAATCTATGCCATGGATTCGGATAGGCACGACCTTGCAAATTTGTCTAGCTTTGGTCGTTGAACCAGGTATTAGAACAATCATAACATGCTTCAATTTGGTGGGTTGAATCTTACTAGTGCATGCAAATTCTTCAGTAACAAACGAGTGCGATGCTCTAGAATCAAACAACACTCTTGCAAGTACTGAGTTAACAGAAAACATACCCAGCACGACATCTGGCGCTTCTTGGGCTTCTTCAGCATGCATGCGAAAGAGACGACCGTTGCGGTTGAGCAAATTTCCTGGGACAAACCTTCTCACAGGCTGAACACGACGCTGCTACTGAGCTGGGGCATTTGCATTGGGGGCTATGGCAGTCTTCTTGGGGCACTCATTGGAATAGTGAACCTTGGTTCCACATTCATAACAAGTCACCTGAGACTTTTCCTTTGCTGCAACAGGCACAACATTGCTTCCAGTCCTTGGGGAAGTGTTCGTGTTGGTGGCGGCATTGTTGTTGTTGAACTTGGGCGGTGCACGATTGAAATTGCTGGGGTTGCCGGGGTTGTTGTGATTTCTCCGGGCCTTGGGTTTCCTCCTCCACGATTGGGATAGGTGGGACGGTTCATCGGGGGTCTATTGGTTCTTGGGGAAAATCCTAGAGATGGGTTTGGGCGATACTTTGGGGTATGATGGGTTCCTGGTTGATGCATCATGCGACACTTGCGGTTCTTATTAGCTTGGTTGATCTTGCCTTCCATCTGAATGGCAGAATCCACTAAGTCTTCAATATCAGTAAATGGGATATTGAATAACACTGTCTGCATCTCATCGTGCAGACCATTCAGGAATCTCTCCTTCTTCTTAGCTTCAGTGTCTATCTCATCAGGTGCATACCTAGCTAATGACAAAAATTTGTCACGGTACTCCACTACGGTCATCCTGCCTTGCTTCAGTTCCCTGAATTCATCTCTCATCATCTTGATCAAACCCGGTGGCACATGGGTTCTGCTGAACTTGACTTTGAACTCTTCCCAAGTCATCATTTGACCTCCTGTCATGGCACGAACGCTGTTCCACCATGCTCTTGTATCTTCGGCCAGGTAGTGGGTGGCAAACAGTACTTTCTCGTTGGCTTCCACTCCTGCAACCTCTAGGTTGTTCTCCATGGTTTGCAGCCAATCATCTGCATCGAGGGGCTCTTCTGACTTAGTGAAGATGGGTGGGTTGGTGTTCTGGAAATTCTTGAGCTTGGATCCATGGTTGTCCTGATTTCCATGGCCTTGATTGTTGTTGGCCATCTGAGCTATCTGTTGAAGGGTAGCTAAGTTGGCTTGACGTTCGTCTCTTTCGTCTTCGCGATCCTAAACCAACATTTGCAAGATTTATAACATCGGGTTCGGGGATGAAGTGCTTCCTCCGCGAGGCATCTGAAGATTGAGATAGATCATGAGAAAAGAGGGAAATCTCTAAGGTTCAGGGTTTTGAAAAGTTTTTGAGGTTGGACTCAGATTTTTCTAGCAACTTGCTTTTCATTCATTCATTCATAGAACACGATACAAACACACACCACAACAAAGGAAAACAGATGGTTTTAAGAACCATTCTATGAAACTACAATACAGTGGGACCGAATACAACTCACTAACGCTAGTGCTCAAGTGCTACTACTCCTTAGAGTCGGTGTCCTCATCATCCTCCTCCTCGTCATCATCATCATCAATGAAAGCGAAGTTGTCCTCATCAGTGAAGAAGTCCATGGCTTGATCCTCTAGAAATTCATCATCGTCACTGAGGTAGGAGTAGGGTTCTCCACGAAGGTCTTCCCCTGCATTCTCCCTATCTTCCAGCTGCATATCCCTCTCGTGGATGGTCTCCTCCAAACCCGTAATCCTGTGGCGAAGATGGGCAATGATGCGCTCCTTCTTGTCAAGCTGACGGCGACGAGACTGGCGATCCTTCACTAGCATGGCAATGGTCTGATCCTTCTTGGTGGCGATGGCATGCTTGTGGTTGGCATAGGAGCGAGCATTGTCCAACTCCTTTTGACGGTCATACATCATGAAGCTGAGGTGGTCCAATTGACTCTTCAACTTGTGGTGATATGGGGCTTCTAGTGGCTGTCCCATAACATCACGCCTTGGATAGAACTCAAAGCGGGTACCCTTGATCTGATTGATACTCTGCCCACACAGACGGGCAAGAGCTTCCTGCATTGCCCTGGCAAGTCCATCGAGCCAGTTGTTCTCTCTCAAGGTGAACTGAATTCCCTCTGAGGTGGGGGCTTCAATCTTTCTGTGGATACTTGCAACAACTAGCCATCGCATCTCCTCTCCTTCCTGATCGTTGAGCTAAGCTCCAAAGAACTCGGGGTGCGGACGCTCCAGCATCTCTGAAAGATGGTCCAGGTCACGCTCAAAGATGAGGTCTCCTCTATTCCCTAACTGATAAAACTTGCTATACTTCACGTCCATCTATAAGAATATAGGATGAGTAAGTTAGTAGAATGATCAAGTGTGTCAAATTTTAAGTAAGTTTGCAAGAATTTTTGGGGAACATGATTTTTCATGAAAGAGTCTAAGTGATAAGAATGAGAATAAGTTTTCATAAATACTCACTTCCTTGGTTTTGAAACTAGTTTTTGATTCAAACGTCCATTCTAACTAGGGTCTCCTATGGTCAGGATGGCTCTGATACCAACTTGTCAACACCCGGATTTTTAATCCCAGATGCCTGTTATGCCATACATCGCAATCCTAGGATTACCATTTTTGCGAGACATAACAGATTGGATATCACAGTACATCATCAATTACAAACCATACATAAGGTTTTACACAAATAAGGATCTCATGATCCAGTCTTAATAAAATTCAAGCAACGGATATAACATAATAATAACGATAGCATAGACGAGACTCCATCTTCATGGTCACAGGCAATGCTGACGATGGGAGACGATCCTAGTTTTCGTAACCTTCCTACTGTCCGTCTTCCTGATACTCCTCTTCATAGTCTGTCCACGGGAATAGCCAGGGACAAAGCCATGAGTACTCTTTAAGTACTCGCAAGCTAGTACTAACAAGTGAAGTGGTTTTTGAGTAGGATACTAAGCTCTAGGGTTGTTTTGCAAAAAGCCAGGTTTACCTTAACTAAGTTCAGAAGCAAATAAAGCTAGTTGAAAGTTTTATAACACCTAAGTGGGAACTTGAATTTCATATCACAACCCTGTTGTGGTCAATTCAAAGTCATAAATCATTTTCAAAACATCTGACGATGGAACAGTATGGCCACTCCAACTGTCCATAACCGCGGACGCGGCTATTCGAATAGTTTGACACTGTGTAGAGGTAGTACACTTTCACCACAACATTCGATACATCCGTCAGGAACAATCCTGAATTCACCATACTCAGTATCCGGATAATCAATCCCAACCTTTCAATTACACGTCCTAGTATAGGCACCACTCCTATGAGTTTGGCCTCCCAACCATGACCAACTGTCATCTTGGGAACTGCATAGGTGGACAATCTTCAGAAGGTAGCCTCGGCTCAAACCTTGGTCGCAAGGGAACCCATACTAAGGTATATAAATTTCCAGTCAAGACCTACCCAAATTTCAGGTATTGTGGTTGTACAGTAAAATTGGAATGGTATCGCATCCAGACAACCATCAGTTTTATAAAGGGCTAAGGCTCATCCTTAACATTTTCATCATCAAAATCATCTGGTGTTCAAGAACACATGTCAAAACATTTCATTAGAATGACTCATCATTCTAAGGTTTTCATAACCATTTTCACCAAGTATTCCCATCTAAAGTGATCAAGTTTTATGCTTAGCACTAGCATCTACAAGTGGGGGTAAACACTAATGATGGGTGGTAAACAAGTGGGAATTAGCAAAGTTCAATCTCATGCCTCAGGATGACATCAAGATTATCTAACTTAGGCCAAGTTTTATGCTCTTTATGATACCTTTAAATATCTTTCTAATATCTACAAGTCACTAAGTAAACTCAAATAAAAGCTTTGATAAAGAAATAAAAGAATTAAGCATGCAAGTAAAACTGGGATTGGGTATCATCAAGTGGGTATAATCACATATGCTTAAGGCATCTAGTTCGCATAGTAACAAGTAAGTTTTAGCTTGTCAAGTCAACTAGTAGTAATAAGCTTGCCTTGTGCAGAATAGTGGTTGAAGTTCTCCTCAGCTTCTTCCTCGTAGTATCCTCCTTCCTCCTCGTATCCTTGGTCGGTACTAGCGTCTATAAATAAATATGAGGTACACAATCACCAAACAATACTTAACTACTTTTATTTATCACACCAAGGTTTTCACTAGATGATCTAGTATCATCACAAACATTACAAAGATTAAGGCAATAGTTTTATTTCCTTTATTTTAGAAAAGTAATTTCTACTCATTGAAAAACTACTTAAGATTTAATATTATCCAACTAAAACATGGGATCATTTTTACACATGGCATCACCACATATTTCAGTACTTGGGAATGTGATTTAAAGTGCTGTCACAATTTAATAAGGTTTAACCTTTTTATTTTAATTAATTAAAGTGACTAGAATGGCCTATGAGGCATTCTTTTATTAATTGACCATTATTTCTGCAAGTAAACCTCTATATTTGTATATATTCTGAAAGATATGGTTAAATGTGATTTTTGAGAGTTGGAATCAACTTAAAAGCTTTTGTGGTTAAATTTTGAAAAATGTTTGAATGTAGAAAAGCTTCTGCCTTGTTATTTTTACTGTAGAAGATCTACAAATCCAATTGGTTTGAATCCAACGGGCTTGGATTAAGCATTCTAGTACCTTTCTAACAAAATTGGTTTCATGCATTTTGGTTTAGTGAATCGAGCTGGGTTGATTTTTGAATCTGGGTATAGAACTGAGTTTGAAACTAAAAGAATAAACCTAAATTTGAATTACTGGGTAGCTCGGGATGTTAACTGGGCTGGCCCACGGTGCACAGCGCACGCGCGGGTGGGTTTAAGTGAACGACCCCACCAGTCAGCGAGATGGGAGGTGCGAAGCGGTATGGGGGGATGTGGACCGCACGATCAAACTCTAATCCTACGGCTGCGGTTCATCGTCCACGTCGGGCAACGCCGGCGAGACAGAACCCTACCGCAGTCAGTGGGGGTCGTGGGAGGCTCATCGGGGCTCAGGCGAGGGTCGGCGATGGGGCAAATGACGAAGTCGATGACGGCGATCCTCCTGGTACCGACAGCTCCTCCTAGGGCGGCTCCAATCAACGGCTCCCTTCTTCCTCCTTCGCGGTAAACTCCGGCCAAATTCCGGCGATGCGCTGCTCGCCTTGCTCCGGGAGTGAGGTGTGGTGCTTCTGGGAGAGAGGGGAGTGAAATGGTGTGAAGAATTCGTGCTGGGGTGGCCTCTATTTATAGTGCCTGAAGGGGACCGACGGGCGTGACCTGAACTCGTCGTGGTCGTCGGCACAACGAGCTAAAGGCATGGGCGACGATAGGGGCAGTGCTGTGTTCCCTGGTGAAGCTCAACGAGATGGTTACACGGCGTGGGGAGGTGCGAGATGGTCGGAACGTCACGATGCTCTGAGGGGGTATGACGGTCGTTTTAATGGCACACATGTGATATGGGTCGCACAGCGGCGAACGGGCGTGTCTGGGGTGTTCCTGGGGTGGTGGCGATCATGCTTGCACGCGGCGAGGGTGGCGCGCGGTCTGTGGGCATGTGTCACGGCTGACACTCTAGCGCGCTCTCGGCACGCTCGCAGAGAAGATGGGCGCGCTCGTGTTGTGTGGTCCAGGGGCTAGCAGTGCTCGAGGCTTGGACAGGGGTGGCGGTGGACGGTGGAGAGTGTCCCAGATATGGTTGCTAGGCTTGGTGCTTCTCCTAGCTTGCTGTCGACAGAGGGATGGCAAGTTGAGCTCGGCATGGTCACCATTGATGGCTATGGCAAGCTCATAGTGATGCTAAAGCTTGTTAAATGGTCTAGATGATCTACTAATAGCTTGCTGTGAACCAGAGAGGGAACAAGTTAGGCCAAAATCACTGCTCCTAATAGTGTTTGATGTTTGTTTGTTTCCTGTGTGCAAGGTGTTTGATGAAATGGCCGAAAGAGATTAAAATTTGAATTTTTGATTCAAACTTGGTGGGTGTGTTGGTTACATACTAGGGAGTCTCTGGTTAGTTGTAAAGGTCAAGTGGAATTGGTTTGGTTGGGTTTTGAGAAATGCTGATCTTCACATATGATAAAGATTCAATTTTGAATTGTCATTTGAATCAAGTTTCCAAATGTTTCTATAAGTTTGAAAGGTGGCCTTTGATTCACTTTTACTTGGTCTAGCAAGGGGTGCAAAGAAATGGAAATGTTTCTGTTTGAAATCTTGGGCTAGAAACACTCAAAGTGGCCTAGTGAGCAAGATTGGCAAAAATGACCATTTGCTTATTTGATGTGTTTCTTTAATTTCTCTTGATTTGTTTCTTCTTGGAAATGTTTTAGATGATGTTGTTTTCATCTTTAAACCATTCCTTGCTATTTAGATCAATCTCACAAGTCCATTCATGCATTCATACAATAATCACATACACACATGCATTCATATTGATTTGAATTAACAAAAGTTTTTGTTAACCCTAATTTTGGTGATTGGAATTTGATAGCCATTGTTCAATACTTTTGGGATGTTACATATAACCCATAGATGCTGAACATGCACAATACATCACAAAACAACCATCACAATAACCAAGCTCAAAATAACATAGAGTTTGAACAAAGTAAACAACAAGTTTTTGGAAATAGTAAACACACCAAAGCAAGCCATCCACATGTTAGATGGTAATTGCGACTCAATAATCAAAGTATGATAGATAAAATATAGTCGAGTAGTCTACACTAATCCTCCATGTCGACCATCACATCAACAAGTGTAAGTCCGGCTGTCTCCATGGCTGTCTTGTACTCCTCGACACTAGTGGTCAAGGCCTCGACCTTCGCACGGAGAGCTCTCTTCTGTGAGCGTAGCCTCTCAATCACTCCCTGCTGGGTCTCGATCTCGAAGTCCTTGGCCTCCATCTTGGCCTTCATGTCCTTGATCTTCTTGTTTCTGTCCTGGACTCTTTTATCCTGATTCTTGAACTTCTTGTCCTGGCTCTCGAATCTGGCCTCCATCTCCTTGACGATCTCGTCTTGCTCCGCAAAGAGCTTGTCCTGTTCCCTCAACTGAACCTGGAGCTCGTCATTGCTAAGCATGACGTTGGCCTATCTGTGTCGAGGTGTCTAATAAGGCCCTCAAGGTCCTAGAGATACAGACGAATTGGCTCAATCGTCTCTCTAGTAGTGCCCTTGTACACTAATGCCTCTCCCTCCTCGTCACGTCTCCCGAACGGGTGGAAGTAGAGGCCTCTAAGCTCGGTGGAGTGGAATCCGTAGAGGCGTCTGAGTAGCTCCTGCATGACTACATCTAGACCCTTATCCTTGTCATCGTGCATCAACTTGAAGGAAATCTCCTTCGTGAGTGGCTCCGTCTGGTGTCCCGGCTGCGAGACTCTAAAGCCCCAAAGGTCATTCCTCTCAAACTTGGTGAGCTGAAGTGCCATGATACTAGGAAGTGGGAGGTTGAGCACACTAGTAAACTGCACGATGCGTGAACCAAAACGAGTTCCATTGAACTCCTCGGTAGTGCTGATCACAAAGCTAGGCATCTAATGTAAGATAGAGAAGTATTAGAACAACACTCGTAAGATAAAAGCAATACAATAGAATGAAAGCAAAAGCATACATCATCCATAAAAATACAAGTCATGGCATACAAAGTCTACCACAAACACTAAGGTTTAACATAACTTAGACAATTTTTTGTGAAAATACGATAAGTGTGGTGGTCCAACTAGCGGAGTACGTTACAGTTCTTACTCATATGCTAAGTCTATGATATCTTCCCTTAGACGTTTTAGGGTGGTCTCTAAGTCTTGGGTATACTTCTTCTCCTCTTCAAGGTCATTTTTAATGTTGAGCATTCTACACTTGAGTCTTTCACCAAGCTCCTTGATAGCATTCCAAGCTGCATTTCTTGCAGAGTCAAAGAATGTCATATACATTTCTGAGTTGGTGCCCATGTAGAATCCCGACTCTTTGTGGTTGTCTCCCTTGTTTTTGTACAAGTGAAGTTGCACCCACCAATATTATTCTCCTTCATCCATTACTGGGAATCCTTTGTACACGGCCTCACCATGTATACCTAAGCTAACCATAAGGGTTTTGAGTGCTTTGGGAAACTCCGTCTCACATTCTAAAGTCATGGTCATGAGTGGTCCCTTCTTGACGGCTCCGTTGATGGTGTCCATCTACAAATAGAGATGAGAAAGAAGATTAGAAATGTTTACGAGTAGAAAAAGAAAAGTGTGGAATTTTGCAAAGAGTTGCATTTTTCCTTAGTGATTTTATTAGTCTAATCCATCCTTGGGTCATAATCCTACATGCAACACAATGCTCTGATACCATCTATAAGACCCCACCTTTATAAGGTAAAGGTCCCTATGATTGCAATGCTAGTCCCTGGATCAAATGCTAGCATCCATAGTTTAAGGTGAAGTACACAGATACAAAGGTCTTTATTACATCGTCATTCCAGAGATAAACATAGTCTTTTACAACTCCATATCCATAGGCTAGTACAAGAGTTCACAACGTAAGTAAATAAAGTAAAGTCTTCATCTTCATGTGCCACAGGAAAGCATGTTGAGTGTAGACTCATAACCCTAATCCTCATCAGAGTAACCTGCAACATCATAAGTTATAGCCACAATGGTTCAATACATTTGGAAATGTATTGGCAAGTGATACCATAGTAGAATAGTAGTATCTAACATCTATATGATTTTGGCTAAGTGTAGCTTAAGATTACTTTGCTCAAAATAGGGTTTTTCCTATCAGTTGAAAACACTAAGTTTTTGTTTGTAAAAAACTCCCAAGGAACCACCAATAAACATTGGTGAACCTTAATCCTTTTTCATCCACAAGTTTTTAACTTAGAAATTGGGATGAGGATATCCTTGATAGCTTCAATGTCTTTGATGCTCAATTTGTCTGTTGCCGGGGACACGACTAAGTACTTAGGTTTTTCCTTCTCGAGAGGTGGTGCACTTTCCCCACAAGACTCGACATGCATCGAGACGAGATCTTTCAGAAGCCTTCCCTTAGACCAAATGGACGCGTTCCATCCTATCACCCTAACACCATCTGTCCATCTGGCTAAGTTATTGCAACATATATGATCAAGGTAGAGCCCATATGCCATGTGGTTGCACTAGAAGCTTCTAAACACTAAGTATATCAAATCCCTTTGTTCCTGGGTGGCTTTCCACAAGTGTGATACACAAGGTAGACCATAGATATGAGCCTTGTGTAACCACTCAACATAACCAAATCATACCATTCCACCCAGGTGATTCATTCACTTAGTTGTTTTATTAAGCAAAAACATAAGTCAAAGACTTAGTAAAATTTCCATAGCATGTATATAATCCACCCTTGTTTGCTACTAGATAGGCTAAGCATGATAACATAACAAGTATCTTAACTTAGATAAAATTCTACCAAGACTACAACTACTAGGATTTCCCCATGGCATAGCATATAGATACTTAGCAAAATTTCATGCAAGCCCTATATAAAAATATCTCTAGTGCATAGTCAAAAAATAATAGGATAAATAAATGAAGCACCACTTTCCTTGGTAGTTTTGGGAGTAGCAACAATCTTCACAATCACCACTAGCACCAAAATCTACACATAAAATGATAGCACCAAATTCTCATTCAAAATATTCAAACAAAAATATATGAATGCATGCAAATGCAATAGAATGAATTTTCTATACTAATCCAATCAAACTAAACAGTACTGAACACAATACTAACTAATTACAGTCTAAACAAACTTAAATTTTGCTTTAAAATCATTTCCCAAATAATTTATATGGCCAAAATAAGCCTATATTTGATTCTGCAAATAAACCAAATTTTACAGAAGCAAAATACAAATTCAAGCCTATAGTGGTGTAGGATTCATTTTTCTGAATCCAATGATATCTTATTTGCATTTTTTGGATAAACAAAACAAAATTTATGAATTTTACAAGTTTGAAACTCTAATAGATGTAAAAACATATTTTAAATCAAAACCCCAGACATGTGGCTATGTCTGATTGGTCGATACCGCTTCACGCGGATCGGCTAACGTGGAGCGTTGGATCTAAGTGACTATGTATGGTTCAGATCAAACAAAAATGATTCGTTTAAGTGATCTATCCTAGCCATTGGATCTGGATCTAATGGCTACGGTGCACGCGACCAAAGTCTGGTGGCGCTAGCGACGGCTGCGCGGCGGTGGCGCTCTAGCGGCGATGCTCCGGCAATTGCAGAGGGGGTTGGGGGTTGCGGTGATGCTTACCAGACTTGCGAGATCACGAGGAAGCTCAATGTGTTGCTGGCATGGGCAGGGGCGTGCTGTGGTGGCTGGGAGAGCTCATCGGAAACCTTGTTGGCGTCGGGCACGGCTTGAAGGAGACGACGGCGACGTTCTAGGCCTCCCTAGGAAAAAAATAGCATCAGTGGCTGCACAAGGACACGGAGCATTTGGGTGTTTGGTCTAGAATACAAGGGGCGCTCGATTTCTTACCGTAATTTCTCGTCGGAGATGATTGACGCATCGGGTGCTCACGGTGGTTGACGAAGACGGCGACCTGGGCTTGTATAGGACAAACCAGAGGTATGATTAGTTGTGCAAGAACTAGAGGATCACACTCGTGTGTTTGAGAGGCAAAGGGGCGCGCTAAACTCACCGGAATAGCTCGCCGGAGTGCGTCGGGCAGTGGCGGTGCGAGCTTGATTGTGAGCAGCCTGGGGGCGCTAAGAGGGGGCTTGGTGAGGGAAAATTACCGCGGTGAGGTTGTGCTTTAGTAGCCAGAGCAGGGCGGCAATTACGAGAGGAATCAATAGAATTTAAATGAATTCATTTGCGGCGTCACTGCGGGGAAGAAACGGCGGAGCGGGTCATCGCGCGGGGATTTGGGGACAATGAGCTGATGTGGCAGTGGGCCGTGTTTGTCAGCGAGTGGGTGTGGCGCAGGTGCAGTGAGAAACAAAGAGAAGGGGGAAAACCCCGGGTGGCTTGTTGGGATGGTTCTGACACTGGGCCGAATCGGTGGCGCTGGCCCTTTTCTATTTCTTTTCTCTTTTTCTATTTCTATTTGGATTTTCAGGAACCAAATTCAAATGAGTTTGAATTCAAACCACCTCTGGATTTTTGTAGTGTGATCCAAGTATTCAAACATGTGTCAAACACACTTGTTTACTCAATTACACTTAGGTACTTTGAAAATAAAAATAAAACCAAGCCTCATATGATATATAAACCATAGGCATAAAATTGGTTTTAGTTTGAGTTTTGATTTGAAATTTTTTGTGCTAGCTAAGAATGCTATGAATGCAAGTATGAAATGCAAGCATTTGTAATTCATGAATTTTGGGATATTACATTGGGTTTAGTTTCAACTCAAGTAAAACATCCATTAAAACATAATCTACTGTAAAAACTCCTTTTAAAAGCTCAGGTGATCAAAAGAACTAAAAAAGAAATCGATTAAGAGGCAAATGAAAATAATGGCAGAAATCTGTCAAAACAGACCTGCAGATAAATACCAATTTTTTATAAAATCTTCTGTTGCTCAAATGGAAAAGTGCAAAACTAACGAAAGTTAGATAATAACCTGGGACATGCACAAAAACAATTACAGATCAATATGAGATTTTGGGATTTTTCGCGATTTTTTATAGTGAAGCACAGAAATCTGTTTCAGGACAACAACTTCCCCAAATCTTACCTTCCTCTCATTAGAGGCTATTCTTGGCACAAAAACCAAACAAAAAGGATAAGGAGAGGTTATTACAGAGGCAATAACTTCCAAGACTCAACAAAAGAAAAACTTACTGAAATAAAAATTGGGTTATCTCCCAAGAGTGCTTTTCTTTAACGCCTTTCAGCTAGGCACAGAAAGCAAGAATCAAGTATTTTCGAATGAAGAAGCATTAACATCAAAATTTGTTTTAATAAGAGAATCAAAAGATAGATTCTTTATTTTTAGAGGGAAGTGTTCCATACCTTTCTTGAGTGGGAATTGATATTTAATGGTGCCTTCGTTCATATCAATAATGGCACCAACAGTTCTAAGAAAAGGTCTTCCCAAAATAATAGGACAAGAAACATTGCATTCAACATCCAAAACATAGAAATGAACAAGGACAAAGTATTGTTAACCATAATTCTCCCCATAGGTTTCATTTTAGCATTATCATCAAGATGGACATCCAAATAACAATCTTCCAATGGTGGTAAATCAAGCATATCATAATTTTTTCTAGGCATAATAGAGACACTAGCACAAAGATCACATAAAGATTTGAAATCAAAATCATTCACTTTCATATTAATTATGGGCTCCCAACCATCTTCTAATTTCCTAAGAATAGAAGCTTCATGTTTTAATTTTTCTTCTTTAATTTTCATGAGAGCATTTGTAATATGCTTTGTAAAAGCCATATTCATAGCACTAGCATTAGGACTTCTAGCAAGATTTTGTAGGAACATAATTACTTCAGAAATATTGCAACCATCAATATCAAAATCAATATTATCATTCAAGGTAGTAGAACTATTGTCTCCCATATTTTGAAATTTTTTAGCATTTTTATTGGTAAAGGTTCTAGTGGGTTTAGGCAATGTTGCAAAAGGAATGGGGACTTTGTCTACACCAATTATTTTACCATTAATAGTAGGAGGTTTGCTAGCATCAACATTACTAGTGGTGGTAATGGTACAAATTTTAGTCATACTATTATTTCTAGCAATTTCATCTTCTCTTTCCCACCTAGCATGCAATTCAACTAACATCCTAACATTTTCATCAATTCTAACTTGAATGTAATTAGTAGCAGCAAAGGGATTATCCATAGTTTTAGGTTTAGCAGCCATTTTATTAATCAAAGAAGATTGTGCTTCAGATAAATATGATATATTATTTTCAGCATTCGAAATTTTGTCTTGGAAACCAGGAATTTCCCTATTTAAATTCTCAAGTTGACAACTAATATTTTTTTAAATGGTAGATTGTTCCTCCATGGTTTTAGTGAATAATTTATTCTGCTCATATTGCATTTGCATGAAGTTCTTAGTGGATCTTTCAACATCCAAAATCTTTTCTTCACTAGGTATTCCAGATTAACCATGATAACTATTGCTATTATTAGGAGGATATGGCTTATAATTATTATTACCTAAATTATTCCTATAATCATTGTTGCTAAAATTATTACTTCTAATGAAGTTCACATCAACTTATTCTTCTTGAGTAACCAAAGAGGCTAAAGGAATATTATTTGGATCCATATGAGCTTTTCCACTAACAAGCATAGACATAATAGTATCAATCTTATCACTCAATGAGGAGGTTTCTTCAATAGAATTTACCTTCTTACCTTGTGGAGCTCTCTCAGTGTGCCATTCAGAATAATTTATCATCATATTATCGAAGAGATTTATTGCAGCACCCAAAGTGATGGTCATAAAGGTACCTCCAGCAGCCGAATCCAACCGATTTCTTGACGAAAAATTTAGTCCTGCATAAAAGGTTTGGATAATCATCCAAGTAGTCAGTCCATGAGTGGGGCAATTCCTCACTAAAGATTTCATTCTTTCCCAAGCTTGAGCAACATGTTCATTATCAAATTGTTTAAATTTCATTATGTCACTTCTCATGGATATAATCTTAGCAGGAGGGTAATACTTTCCAATGAAAACATCCAAGAATCAATACTATTTTTAGGCAAAGATAGCAACCAATATTTAGCTCTTCCTCTTAAAGAGAAAGGAAACACTTTAAGCTTAATAATATCTCCATCTACATCCTTATATTTTTTCATCTCACAAAGTTCAACA
This sequence comes from Avena sativa, assembly GCA_916181665.1. NCBI lineage: Eukaryota > Viridiplantae > Streptophyta > Magnoliopsida > Poales > Poaceae > Avena > Avena sativa. The sequence continues at coordinate 314,545,662 of OV702283.1, forward strand.
AAATTATTAAGGTGAGCAACAACATCATCAGTACTAACACTAGAAAATTGCTCTTTCATAACAGGATTCAGCAAAGCAGGTTTAATTTCATAGAAAGTACCTTCAGGAATAGGTGGAGCAATAGGTGTGCAAATGAAATAATTGTTGTTTGTGCTAGTGAAGTCACACAGCTTAGTGTTTTCAAGAGTAGTCATTTTTGCAAGATTAAAGCAAGCCACAAAAAATAGCAACTAAAGTAGGAACTAATTTTTTGTGTTTTTGATAAAAAAGCAAACCAAACAAAACAAAAGAAACAAAGAAAAAAACAAAGTAAAGTGTCACATCCCAAGATTTTTCCAAATCTTGTAATGTGAAAAATAAATAAATAAAATAAAACTTTGTTGTTTTTCAGGGCCAGAAGAAACTTTTTGAATTCAATTGGAACTTCAAACCAATTTGGATCAAATAAATCCTAAAAGGATTTATAAAGATAAACATTTAATAAAGGAAAATAAAATATTTTGGGAATTACTATTTTGGATCTTTTAATAAAAGATTTTTCTTTCAAATGAAAAGGTGGATTTATAAATAAAGATTATTTTATAAAGCCAAATTAAACCTTGGACAAGTTTTTGAAATAAAATGTTTTGCTTTGATAAAAATAGTGAAGGTTTATTTAAATAAAATAATAAGGATTTAATATCCAATTTTATTTAAGTAAAGGCTTTTCCCATTTTAAATAAACACTAAAACTTATTAAATTATTTTAAATAAGTTTTCCAAGTATTTTATATTCTCAAATAAAACCTACTGAAATGTTTTGGTTTTATTTTAGATTTCAAAATAAAGATTTTATTAAAACAAATCCTATTTGATTTAAATAACTAAGGTCCATTCTATTTAATTATTAATGGAACCTAAAATAAAAATGTTATTTTGTTTTAAACAAGATTTCCAAATATCTTTTATTTTCAAATAAAACCTAATGATTTGGTTTTAAAAATATTTAGATTTCAAAAGAGGGTTTTAATAAAACAAAACCCTATTTGATTAATAAAACTTGGTCTATTTATTTAATTAATAATGGACCCTATAAATAAAATTATTATTTTGATTTTGAAATTTGGTTTATGTTAGTGAACAGAACCAAGTTCAAAGTAGTGAAGTGTGGTGTTTGTTTGAATTGATTTGGTTGAGTGAATTGTTTGTTTGAATTTCAAATCAATAAATAGAAAATAGAAAAGGATAAAACAATCAGACAGAAAAAAATATAAGAACAAGTCGACACAGCCCAGTCCAGCCCACCTGTTCCCTTGCCCCGAACCGTTTTCTTCACCGCAGAAAGAACCCACTAAGCAGCTGACTGGTGGACCCAACTCCCTTTCCTTCTCTATCGCTGACAAGACGACCCCACGCCACATCATCGTCTCCTTCACCCCCCCGCAGACCAGTTCCTCCCCTCGCCGTTTACTGCCGTGTTAATTCCCTTGAATTCGTGTTGATGGATGGATTAAACCTCGCCGTGACCACACAGTGATAAACGCCAGTGACTCCTCTTCCATTCCCCCCAAACCCCACGCCTCGAGAGCCACCGGGCTGTCGCAAATTCCTTCTGCACCACCGCCGTCTCCGACGAGGTTCTTGACCGATTCCGGCGAGCACGAATCGCCCCACTGCCCCTCAACCACCCGAGCGTGACCCCCATCACCCTACGCATCTCCCAGCACCAACCACTCGTCCGCGCGTGCTCTAGAACACCGACAACAAACACGACAGAGCGCCGCCGTCTTCTGCCGTTCTCCGACGAGCCCCACAGGTTGATTCCGACCGCGCCTCTCCTCCTCCTTCACGCTCGCATCACCGTTGTAACTTTGCGCGTCTTACAGTGTTTTCCATTTGTCTCCTCGAGGACCACAGCCTCGCCTCCAACGACGTCCGTGCGTACCCGTGCCAGACAGCAACTCCGGCGAGGAATCACGACTGCCCCTGAGCGCCCCTTGTCAAGACAACAGTACCTTGATCATCACCACAACCCTGCTAATCTGGTGAGAACCTTCCCCTCCTCCCTCGCTTCCTATTTCACCGGCGACGCCACCGTCTGGTCGCTCCGCCGCCAGTGGCCGCCGCAGCGCCGCTCGCAAATGGTCGAGCACGCTAGCACCGTAGGATCTCGATCCGACGCTCCCGATAGATCACTTAACCGCGAAGGGGTATGCCTTCTGGACCGCACGATTAGACTAGATCCAACGCACTGCAGCGCGTGATCCACCCGAACCGGTACCGCCCAATGAAATCATGACGCGTGGCCAGTTTTGTTTAAAAACAGAAATTTGAAACAGATTTGGATGTGATTTTCAAAGCTTTGTAACTTTTGATCCACACGTCCAAAAATTGCAAATTTGGTATCGTTGGAATCAGTAGAACAAACCCTAGCCAACCATGCCCTTGGTTTAGCAAATAGTATCTGTTAGCTTGTTGGTTTTTGCAGAAACATTTGTATGCTTGTTAAGGATGTAAAAATTGTTTAAAAATGAATTTGGGGATAAAATCTTTGGCAAATGTTGTGTTTTGAACCTACTGACCATAGGAAACACTTTGTGGTTTCAAAAATGTATTTTGTGAAACAAAAGAATGATTCTTTGAATTAAAACCATTTCTAGTCAAATAGAAATGTGGTTTATTTATTAAAAATGGTTTTGGAAGAAAACCTTTGGAAAATGTTTTGTTTTAAACTCTCTAACCCTAAAAACAAGTTTTATGGTTTGAAAACATATTTGGTGAACCTTGGAGATTAATGCCTTGGTAAAAATATTTCTACACCACATAAAATGATACTTTGTTTTGAAAATGGTTTTTTAAAGTGAAACCTTTTGCAAAAGACTTTGCCACTTTACAAAATGACCATTAGGTGCTTTCAAATGCTTATGACCCATTAGGAACCTCTTTTTCAAACAAAACAAAACTTGGCATGCTTGCATGCATTACTTGGACTTTGTCATTTTATGTGTTGTTTTGCTTGATTGGTAGATTGAGTTTGTGCCTTGCTTGATTGATTTGTAGTGACTTGAAGAGTGTGATTGTTGCAAGGAAAAGGAGTGAACCTATACCCTCTACCAAAAAGGCAAGTGATGCTTCATACTTTTTGTCCCATTACTTTCACTATGCATTAGTGATTTTGCTAAGTAAAACTTGCATGGAATTTTGCTAAGTATAAACCTTGCTATAGGAAAACTAGTAGATGAAACCTTAGTGGAAATATTACTAAGTTAAGATCCCTATTACTATCAAGCTTAGCCTAGCTAATAGAAAAAATGGGTGGAATATATATTCACACTATGGAAAAATATTCTAAGTCTAAGGACTTGTGTTTTGTTTAATAAAACAACTAAGTTAATGAATCACCTGGGTGGAATGGTAATTGCTTGGTGGTTTTTGGTTGAGTGGTTCACAAGGCCCATGTTTATGGTTTACCTTGTGTATCTCACTTGTGGATGGCCACCCAGGAACAAAGAGATTTGAGATGTCAAATGTTGAGAAGCTTCAAGTGCAACCACTTGGCAATATGGGCTCTTCCATGATCATATAGGTTGCAAGAACTTAGCCATATGGACAGTGGGTGGTAGTGTTTGATAGGTTGGAGCGCGTCCATTTTGGTCTAAGGGAAGGCTTCTGAAATATCTTGTCTTGGGAAACCAAGTCTTGTGGGGAAAGTGCACCACCTCTGCAGAGTGTAAAATCTAAGTACTTAGCCATGTCCCTGGTAAAGGACAATTTGAGCATCAAGACATGGAAGCAATCAAGAATCTCATCATTCAAATTTCTAAGTTAAAATCTTGTGGTTTGAACAAGGGTTGTTTGAAATCTTCAATCTTTGATTGAGAGAAGCTTTGGAAAAGATTTTGTCAAAACAAAAAACTTGTATTTTCAAATGATAAGGAAAATCTATTTTGAGCAATGCAAGCCTCAACTCCACTTAGCCAAATGCATATAGAAGATAGACTCCACAATACTACCATAGTATCACTTGCCAATACAATTCAAATGTATTGACCCTTGTGGCTGTAACTTCTATGTTGCAGGTTTGATTGATTTTAGTGAAGATTGATTGATTAGGATTACAAAGTCTACAACCAACATCTGCCTGTGGCACTTTGAAGATGAAGGACCCCATGACTATAGTTATTCCGCTGCAATGTAATGTAATAGCCAAATGAGCTATGTAAGATGTAATAAAACTATGTTATTCCTGGTTATAAAGTTATATTATGACCTTTGTTTCTTGATATTACATCTTAACTGTGGATGCTAGCTATTGATCCAGGGACTAGCATTGTAAACACAGGGGGCTCTATCTTATTAAAGATTGGAACCTCTACAGATGGTATCAGTGTTGGAGATATGCCCAAGAGGCAATAATAAAGTGGTTATTATCATATCTTCACACTTATGATAAATGTTTACATACCATGCTATAATTGTATTAACCGGAAACATTAATACTTGTGTGATTTGTAAACTAAAATAAGAGTCCCTAGTAAAGCCTCTTGTTAAACTAGCTTGTTGGTTAATATATGATCATGGTTTCCTGATCATGAACATAGAGATGTTATTAACAACAGGATCATATCATTATGAGAATGATATGGTGGACATACTCCTATAGATAAGCGTAGCATAAAGATCAAGTCATTTCAATAGTTCAATTGCTATATGCTTTCTGATACATAGTAACCTAATTCCTTCGACCATGAGATCATGCATATCACCTTTACCGGATGGATGCTTTGATGACATCAAACACCACACCGTAACTGGGTGGCTATAAAGGTGGCATTAAGTGTTCGGAAAGTATTGGTTGAAACACATGGATCAAGAGTGGGATTTGTCCATCCATATGACGGATAGATATACTCTGGGCCCTCTCGGTGGAATGTCATCCAATTAGCTTGCAAGCATGTGACTGGGTCACAAGGGATCACATATCACGGGAACGAGAAAAGAGTACTTATCGGTAACGAGGTTGAACTAGGTATGCAGAGATACCGACGATCATAACCTCGGATAAGTAAACTATCGTGAGACAAAGGGAAATTGGTATCGTATGTAAGTGGTTCATTCGATCGCAAAGTAATCGTAGAAATATGTGGGAGCCATATGAATTTCCAGATTCCTCTATTGGTTATTGTTCGGAGAAGTGTCTCGATCATGTCCGCATAATTCACGAACCGTAGGGAGACACACTTAAGGATTCGACGTTGTTTGAGTAGTTATGGTATTATGAGAAAGAGACCGAATATTGTTCGGAGTCTCGGATGGGATCCGGATATCACGAGGTGATCCGGAATGGTCCGGAGAATAAGATTCATATAAGGAAAGTCCCGTTTCGGAGTTCGGGAATGATTCCGGTGTTTTCATCGGGAATGTTCTAGAAGGTTCCGGATTGTCCGGCACTCCGGGGGGGAGGGTACATGAGTGTGTCATTGAATGATTGCATCATGTACTAAGTGTTCTTGCTATTCCAAAAACATGAAAGTCAAATTGCCAGTTTGAAAGTCAAACGGCTAAAACAGGAAACTGTGGGAAACAGGAAACTGTGGGAAACAAGCAAGAGGAGTTGGAACCAACTTGGAGGAGGAGTCCCACTCCTCCAAGCCGGCGCCCAGACCAAGGCCGACTTGGGGAGGGACTCCCCTCCCCTGGCCGCGCCTCCCCACCCATAAAAGGAGGGGCAGGGCTCCCCTCCTAGAACACACAAGTTCCTATCTTCTACCTCCGGTTTAGAGCCGTTTTGGTTTAGAGCTTCTAATTGCTTTAGCCAGCGGTTTAGAGCCTTCTAATTGGTTTAGAGCCTTCTAATTGGTGTGTCTAATTACTAGACCACTAATAGCCTCTCTCATAAGCTCCACCATACTCGCACCGGCTTAAGGCGAAGCCCTGCGGGATTTCCCCTCTACTTCCGGTACCACGCCGTTGTGCTGCCGGAATCGCGAGGAGAGTGCTACAACCTCCGCTGCCTGCTGGAACAAGGGAGAGGAAGGTCTTCGTCGAGTACCGAACGTGTGACCGACTGCGGGAGCGCTGCCGGAACGTGGCGCCGGAAGGATCGTCTACGCGATCTTGAGATCGGAAAGAGTACGACTACATCACCCACGAGAATCTGCTCTCGTTAACCGCTTTGGAATCTTCGAGGGTAAGTTATTCCATCGACTTGTTGCTACAATCTAGTAGATAGATCTTGGCTTGTTTGTTTGTATGCGATAGAAATTTTTTGTTTTCCATGCTACGAACCCCTACAGTGGTATCAGAGCCAGGTCTATATGTAGATCTGTTGCACGAGTAGAACACAATGGTCATTGTGGGCGTTGATGCTTTTATTGTTGATTGCTTCTTGTGTACTTTGCATCTTGCGGTATGTTGGGATGAAGCGGCCCGGGCTAACCTTACATGACATCGTTCATGAGACTTGCTCCACGCTCGACATGCAACTTGTATTGCATAAGTGGCTTTGCGGGTGCCTGTTTCTCCTAGCATAGTTAAGATCCAATTTACAACGGGTGATTAACAATACTAGTATCAATGTTGTGGTTCATGTTCGTAAGTTAGAACGACACTTATTAACAGCCCCAAACCACGTAAAACATGCAAAGAAAGTAGAGGCGTCTAACTTTGTTTTGCAGGGGTGTGCAGTGATGTGATATGGCCATGATTGTGATTATATATGATGTATGCAATGTTCCTTATTGTAAGTTGGCAACCGGCAGGAGCCATATGGTTGTCTTTAATTTATGTTAAGACCCGCGTGTCTATTCAAAGTAGTTGTAATAGTTGAAGCCGGTGGTCGACAACCATGGATTAGCGTCATTGACCTTGATGCAATGCCGGTGATGATGGAGATCATGTTCGTGCTTGAAGATGGATATCGGAAGCACAAAGAAGAGAGGCCATATCATATCACATATTATGAATTGCATGTGATGTTAATCCTTTATGCATCTTGTATTGCTTAGTAGACGACGGTAGCATTATAAGATGATCCCTCATGCACATGAATTTCAAGTTCGAAAGTGTTCACCCTTAGTATGCACCGTTGCTAATGCTTGTTGTTTCGAAGCACCACGTGATGATCGGGTGTGTTAGATTCTGCAAGTGTATACAACGTGAGCAAGCCAGATTTGCTCATGCGGAAACTAAGGTTTGATCTTGACGAGCCTAGCATGTACAGACATGGCCTCAAGAACACGGATTACCGAAAGGTAGAGCATGAGTCATATAGTAGATATGATGAACATGTTGATTGTTCGCCATTGAAGCTATATCAACTCTCGTGATGATCGGTTTTGATGTGGTGGATTTGGTTCGTGTGATCACTAAAACAATGTGAGGGATATTGTTTTGAGTGGGAGTTCACCTAGATTAATTTAATTATTAATTAGAACTCAATTTATCATAAACTAAATCAAAGTGAAATTGCATAGTTGTTGTAGTCATTGGCATCCGTTTACCATCTTGCGCTTAGTTATAATTGAGATAATAGAACTATAGAATTATGGTTAGTTACTTTACGAACTGGTATCGTATTGTTTTGAAGTGTTAATCTAAAGTTTAAAAGTCCTATTGCAAACTTTCAGTAAGTTCCGGTTACTCCATGAAGTTTAATAATTAGTATTAAATCAAGAGTAACAATTCCAAGTGTTAGTATATAAGTATCATGTTTGTCTCCATGATTCTTGATATTCAAAGGATTCTTTTAATATCAAGGTTATCTAGGATCTGAAAGAGTTGTTTCAGAAACCATGATGTGTGGAAGATATTGTGATATCTGAAACGAAGTTTTGGTTGCAACATGATAGAGTATAATATGGAAAAAGTCATGTTCTCATATTTGATGAGAATTTGCAAAAGGTTGGAGACACTAGTTGTCCTAATCCTCCAAAAGGTTTTGGAGAGCAACATTATACTTGCGATTCACCGTTACAAGCTAAAAGTAGCTTGATCATGGATAAATCCATGATGAGGGTGAATATTTGATGTAGGTAAAATGTTTACTACACCAAGTGATTACTAAAGAAAGGAATTTGAAAGAACACCAAACATTTTATAATGGTGATCTACTTCAAAGTGCAAGTCCAAAGACATTGGTATTTAACTATACACGCTTTGGACTATGTGTCATATGAATGACTCCACTAATTGATGTTGATAGATTCTTTCAAACAGAAAAGGAAATACTGAAAGAGAATCTCATAAATATATGGCAGAAAAGAAAAGACTAGAATTGTTCAGTTTAAGTATATTGATGATATACATGTTATGGCTATATTCTTTGCTTATTAAACAATGTGGTTATTAAGTATTTGATACTGAATTTGTTGGTGTGAATCGTCATACGAAACAACAGAATTCATCAACTACAATGGCCTAAGTAACTAGCAAAAGAATATGTGATGATGTTCATCGAGAACAAAATAAAGGGTTATTGTGTTGCTCGTTAAACATCAAAGCTTGCCTTCAAGATTTGTTTTATCAGGTATTATGAGAACAAAAGGGTTGTTCAAATAATTGCCGTAATCCATAAAAGATGGATGATTCACAAATCTCGTTGGAGAAATCACATCCATAAAACTAGTGCTAAAAATGTCAAAAGACAAATTGATTGAAACATCACTTAGGAAGTGACATCGCCGTTTAAATTATATTGGAAAGAAAACATGAAGAAACTCCATGTGGATGGAATTTTGGAGTCTTTTGATTTTTGATCAAATGACGCTTGTGAAACTTTCCGAGAGATAATTAAAACTTCGTTCATAGGCCAAAAGGGAACGAATGACTAGCTTATTGGAACTTGTGCATATTGTTGTACGAAGTCCATTATGTGTAGTCAAGAGCGATGGATTTCAACTTCATATGCTTTCTCCGAAAATTTGAGTGAATATATGAATATTTACTTAATAAGGATGAAGTGTGAAATATTTGAAAAGTTCAAAGACTTTCAAGATGAAGTGAAAAATCATTGTAACAAGAATATAAACAGTTTATGATAAAGATCATAAAGGAAGATATTTGAGTTACAGAATTTAGCATAATACCTAAGATTTAAGGAATCGTTCCGTGGATTTGCATTTTCCCGAAACACCATAAGAGTATGGAGCGTTCGAGATATGTAATTAAACCTTGTTTGACATGGTAAGATCGAAGGTGTAATTTCATAAAACTGCCATTATATTTTAAAGATTAAAAGCTTTAGAGATTACCGGTTTTCCACTGAAAAGAGCTCCATCGTAATCCGTTGAAATGACACCATATAAAGTTATGGTTTGGGATAAAACCCAAGTTGTCCTTTCTTAAACATTGGTATGTTATGCATAAGAAAGATGTTTGCAACCAAAGTCGGATGAACCTGTCTTTGTATGTTATTTCGAATAACTGTTAAGTAATCCTCCATAACATCGGAGACAAAAGTGTTTTGTCACTTAAAACGTCAAGTTTCTTTGAGAAGGAATTTTTCGTGAAAAGTTAAGTGGGAGGACAATAGAACTTTGATAAGGTTAAAAGAACCTTAGCTATATGTGCAGAGTTGCGCAGCGCCGAAAAGTGTTTCGGAGGCAGCAACAATGCTCATGGCTCACGTGCCTCAAAGGTTGTGGTCACGGAGATCTAAATTCCTATTGAAACAAGTAAATCGGGTAAACAATCAAATACCAAGATTTGAGGGTTGAATCATTATTTGAGAATAATGAACCGACTACATGCAAAGAAGCGATGATGGGCCCTGACTCCGTCAAATGGCTTGAAGCCATAAAATCCGTGATAGTTCCATACACGAGAAATCAAGTTTTGAACTTGAAGGACCCTCGAGAAAGGTGTAAGACCTTACAATTGTGTCTGGATCTATAAAGAAATAGACATGGATGTTTTACATCTATGAAATAGTCGACATGTTGGGAAAGAGTTCACAACAATGTTCAAATGTTGACTATGACAAGATCTGATCTTTCATAGCGATATTTAGTCTAGACGGATTAATGTAGCAACCACTACATATAATTTGTTATATGGTAGTTGAATAAACAAAACAAGTTCTTCTAATAGAATCGTTACCTAGGACGTGTGCATGACACGGTCCATAGGGTTTTGTTAATTCAAAGGATGCTAAAAGCATATGCAAACTTCAATGGTTGAAGTGAGCATCGCGGAGTTGGAATCTTCACTATGATGAAACTGTTAAAAGAGTTTAATTTCATCAGAGACAATGAAGATGCTTGCGTTTGCAAGAAATTAAGTGGGAGCGCTAAGACATATTTCTAATACATTATGTGGAGGACATATTGTTGATTGGAAATAATGTATCTTTTATTAACACATATTAAGAATTTCATCCCGATGAAAGACTTAGGCAAAACCCAAATATTTGGCATCAATAGACGCTAATATGGTTGTGCCAGAAGTACATAGATGAGATATTGAATGAGTTCAATATAGAAACTACAAGAAAAGGTTCTTGTCGCACAGAAAGGATTGAAAGAGTTCAATGTTGATGATATATTCAAGTGTATTGACATTTGGTAAAGTGAAACAAATAATCAAGTATAGATTGATACTTGATGTATGAAATCACAAAGAGTATTTATATCAATCATACTGTGATATGTACAAATCCAGATATGTCCTATGCTCTAAATGTTGTGAGCATATACCAGAATGATTCGTAAGATGATCATTGGACAATAGTAAGGATATTCTTATGATCTTTTGGAAGAACTAAGAGTATAATATTTGTAGAAGTGACAAATAGATGGTTAGTTCAATGTAAAAGTACTACGTTGATACTAGTTTTGTCACAAAGTACAAATTAAGTTTATCTCAATCTAAACTAAGGGTGGCACAATATAATGGAAAGTGAGTTCCATAATGGATTTGGATGATTTCCAAAGTTAAGACATTGTGATAGATACTACAACAAAAGGCTAAGTATATGACTGCTATTATAGCAGCAAAAGAGGGCATTTGTGTCAAGTAGTTTGTTATCAAACTAGGTGTAGTTCACAGAGGGATAATACTATGAAGATATATTGTGCGACAATATTATCAACATGTTTTAACCCCAAAGAACTAAAGGTCACACCGAAAGACCAAATTTATACAAAGCCATCTCATTAGAGAATGAGTGATGCGTAGAGACGCAAAGACATGCAATTACACACGGACCTGGAAGTGTCAGATCCGGAGATCAGTTGACCACTAGCAATCGTGTACATACAACACCGGAAAGCCATAGGTGTTGAATACACAAAGGTTTGAAACTAGATTATTGACTCTAGTGCAAGTGGGAGACTGTTGGAGATATGCCCAAGAGGCAATAATAAAGTGGTTATTATCATATCTTCACACTTATGATAAATGTTTACATACCATGCTATAATTGTATTAACCGGAAACATTAATACTTGTGTGATTTGTAAACTAAAATAAGAGTCCCTAGTAAAGCCTCTTGTTAAACTAGCTTGTTGGTTAATATATGATCATGGTTTCCTGATCATGAACATAGAGATGTTATTAACAACAGGATCATATCATTATGAGAATGATATGGTGGACATACTCCTATAGATAAGCGTAGCATAAAGATCAAGTCATTTCAATAGTTCAATTGCTATATGCTTTCTGATACATAGTAACCTAATTCCTTCGACCATGAGATCATGCATATCACCTTTACCGGATGGATGCTTTGATGACATCAAACACCACACCGTAACTGGGTGGCTATAAAGGTGGCATTAAGTGTTCGGAAAGTATTGGTTGAAACACATGGATCAAGAGTGGGATTTGTCCATCCATATGACGGATAGATATACTCTGGGCCCTCTCGGTGGAATGTCATCCAATTAGCTTGCAAGCATGTGACTGGGTCACAAGGGATCACATATCACGGGAACGAGAAAAGAGTACTTATCGGTAACGAGGTTGAACTAGGTATGCAGAGATACCGACGATCATAACCTCGGATAAGTAAACTATCGTGAGACAAAGGGAAATTGGTATCGTATGTAAGTGGTTCATTCGATCGCAAAGTAATCGTAGAAATATGTGGGAGCCATATGAATTTCCAGATTCCTCTATTGGTTATTGTTCGGAGAAGTGTCTCGATCATGTCCGCATAATTCACGAACCGTAGGGAGACACACTTAAGGATTCGACGTTGTTTGAGTAGTTATGGTATTATGAGAAAGAGACCGAATATTGTTCGGAGTCTCGGATGGGATCCGGGATATCACGAGGTGATCCGGAATGGTCCGGAGAATAAGATTCATATAAGGAAAGTCCCGTTTCGGAGTTCGGGAATGATTCCGGTGTTTTCATCGGGAATGTTCTAGAAGGTTCCGGATTGTCCGGCACTCCGGGGGGGAGGGTACATGAGTGTGTCATTGAATCATTACATCATGTACTAAGTGTTCTTGCTGTTCCAAAAACATGAAAGTCAAATTGCCAGTTTGAAAGTCAAACGGCTAAAACAGGAAACTGTGGGAAACAGGAAACTGTGGGAAACAAGCAAGAGGAGTTGGAACCAACTTGGAGGAGGAGTCCCACTCCTCCAAGCCGGCGCCCAGCCCAAGGCCGACTTGGGGAGGGACTCCCCTCCCCTGGCCGCGCCTCCCCACCCATAAAAGGAGGGGCAGGGCTCCCCTCCTAGAACACACAAGTTCCTATCTTCTACCTCCGGTTTAGAGCCGTTTTGGTTTAGAGCTTCTAATTGCTTTAGCCAGCGGTTTAGAGCCTTCTAATTGGTTTAGAGCCTTCTAATTGGTGTGTCTAATTACTAGACCACTAATAGCCTCTCTCATAAGCTCCACCATACTCGCACCGGCTTAAGGCGAAGCCCTGCGGGATTTCCCCTCTACTTCCGGTACCACGCCGTTGTGCTGCCGGAATCGCGAGGAGAGTGCTACAACCTCCGCTGCCTGCTGGAACAAGGGAGAGGAAGGTCTTCGTCGAGTACCGAACGTGTGACCGACTGCGGGAGCGCTGCCGGAACATGGCGCCGGAAGGATCGTCTACGCGATCTTGAGATCGGAAAGAGTACGACTACATCACCCACGAGAATCTGCTCTCGTTAACCGCTTTGGAATCTTCGAGGGTAAGTTATTCCATCGACTCGTTGCTACAATCTAGTAGATAGATCTTGGCTTGTTTGTTTGTATGCGATAGAAATTTTTTGTTTTCCATGCTACGAACCCCTACAATCAGAGCATTGTGTTGCCTGTAGGATTTGTAAACCTAGGACTGGACAAAAACCCTTAGAAAAATAGGTGTTGTATTTGTTCCAAAAACTTATTTACAAACACTTGTAAACTCTTTCCTCAACCATTTTGGTTTCAACTCTACTTCTCTTCTATTTCAACTTGATGGAAAAACCTACCCATGGCCAAAGACTACACCATGTGCAAAGGATGACTTCAACATCTTCAACTCTAATGACTCCAACTTCTTCAACTCTAATGACTTCAACATCTTCAGCATATTCACCAAGGACCTCCAACTTGGATATCACCAAGGACTACAAGTGAAACAAGGAAATCTTACTCAAGAATTAGAGACTGAGGGAATGCAAAATAAGAAGGAGCCATCAACAACTTTGAAGTATTGCAACCAAGAGTTTATCTCAAGAAACCAAGATCTCATACAAGAAGAATCATGAAGGATGGAAAGATCAGAAGTGAACCCTATAGATGGACCACCATAATTTAGTTAAGTCAAACACACCAACTTATGTGGTGTAACCAAAAATATTTTTGTTGCCTAAAAATGTGCTTGAACTTTGTTGATTGAGTGAAATGTTTGTTTGTGATTGCTTGCACATTGCTTGTGTGAATTGTGGTGTGTGTGATTAGAATTGATTCCTTAGAAATATTTTGCCTATTCTAATCCCAATCCAACCCAAACAGATGACTTCTCCAAGAAACCCCAACATCAAGGTTGATGACATCAACAACAACCAAGAGGACAGCATGAAAGAACTCATAGCAACCCAAAACCAGCTGAGCCAAGAGACAACTCAACTTTTAGCCAACAACAATGGACTAGACCCAGCCATACAAAGAATTTTGAAACTTCAATCCCAATTGTTGCAAGGATTGATTACTCAAATGATCAACATGGAAGAAAACTTTTTCCAAAGAGCTAATGACAACAAGGATGACAAAGATGCTATTCTAGAAGGAACCCAAGCTAGCAATACTTGTGGATACAAGGATCATGCATCCAAGGAACATGAAGATCAATGCCCCAAGAAGAGAGAAAGATCTCCCACCTATGAAGAACATGAACTAGAAGAACTCCTAGCTTTGGAGAGACCCAAGAAGAAGAAGAAATGCCCCAACCCTAACAAGAAGGACATTACTCAAGTGCAATGTTACAATTGCAAAGAGATGGGACACTATGCCAACGAATGCCCAGAAAAGAAGAAGAACCAAAGAAACAAACAAGAGGCAGTGATACCAAAGGAAAAGAAAGATATCAGCCAAGTGATGTGTTTCAAATGCAAGGAACTAGGCCACTATGCAAACAATTGTCCAGAAAAGATGAAGAACAAGTTAAACAAGTCTATGAAGGATCTCAACCTTGGCCCATGATTCAAGTGTGGAAACAAAGGACACTATGCAGAATGTTTGCCCAGAGAAGTTTCCCCAGGACCCCAAGAAGGCCAGTATGCAATTTAGTTTGAAAATTTTTAAGGGTGGTAGTACCCTAGTTGTTTTGAGCCAACTTATAACCCTAGCCTCCCCAAATCTCGGGACGAGATTTATTTTAAGGGTGGTAGCCTGTCACATCCCAAGATTTTTCCAAATCTTGTAATGTGAAAAATAAATAAATAAAATAAAACTTTGTTGATTTTCAGGGCCAGAAGAAACTTTTTGAATTCAATTGGAACTTCAAACCAATTTGGATCAAATAAATCCTAAAAGGATTTATAAAGATAAACATTTAATAAAGGAAAATAAAATATTTTGGGAATTACTATTTTGGATCTTTTAATAAAAGATTTTGCTTTCAAATGAAAAGGTGGATTTATAAATAAAGATTATTTTATAAAGCCAAATTAAACCTTGGCCAAGTTTTTGAAATAAAATGTTTTGCTTTGATAAAAATAGTGAAGGTTTATTTAAATAAAATAATAAGGATTTAATATCCAATTTTATTTAAGTAAAGGCTTTTCCCATTTTAAATAAACACTAAAACTTATTAAATTATTTTAAATAAGTTTTCCAAGTATTTTATATTCTCAAATAAAACCTACTGAAATGTTTTGGTTTTATTTTAGATTTCAAAATAAAGATTTTATTAAAACAAATCCTATTTGATTTAAATAACTAAGGTCCATTCTATTTAATTATTAATGGAACCTAAAATAAAAATGTTATTTTGTTTTAAACAAGATTTCCAAATATATTTTATTTTCAAATAAAACCTACTGATTTGGTTTTAAAAATATTTAGATTTCAAAAGAGGTTTTTAATAAAACAAAACCCTATTTGATTAATAAAACTTGGTCTATTTATTTAATTAATAATGGACCCTATAAATAAAATTATTATTTTGATTTTGAAATTTGGTTTATGTTACTGAATAGAACCAAGTTCAAAGTAGTGAAGTGTGGTGTTTGTTTGAATTGATTTGGTTGATTGAATTGTTTGTTTGAATTTCAAATCAGAAATAGAAAATAGAAAAGGATAAAACAATCAGACAGAAAAAAAATATAAGAACAAGTCGACACAGCCCAGTCCAGCCCACCTGTTCCCTTGCCCCGAACCGTTTTCTTCACCACAGAAAGAACCCGCTAAGCAGCTGACTGGTGGACCCAACTCCCTTTCCTTCTCTATCGCTGACAAGACGACCCCACGCCACATCATCGTCTCCTTCACCCCCCCGCAGACCAGTTCCTCCCCTCGCTGTTTACTGCCGTGTTAATTCCCTTGAATTCGCGTTGATGGATGGATTAAACCTCGACGTGACCACGCAGTGATAAACGCCAGTGACTCCTCTTCCATTCCCCCCAAACCCCACGCCTCGAGAGCCACCGGGCTGTCGCAAATTCCTTCTGCACCACCGCCGTCTCCGACGAGGTTCTCGACCGATTCCGGCGAGCACGAATCGCCCCACTGCCCCTCAACCACCCGAGCGTGACCCCCATCACCCTACGCATCTCCTAGCACCAACCACTCGTCTGCGCGTGCTCTAGAACGCCGACAACAAACACGACAGAGCGCCGCCGTCTTCTGCCGTTCTCCGACGAGCCCTACAGGTTGATTCCGACCGCGCCTCTCCTCCTCCTTCACGCTCGCATCACCGCTGTAACTTTGCGCGTCTTACAGTGTTTTCCGTTTGTCTCCTTGAGGACCACAGCCTCGCCTCCAACGACGTCCGTGCGTACCCGTGCCAGACAGCAACTCCGGCGAGGAATCACGACTGCCCCTGAGCGCCCCTTGTCAATCCAACAGTACCTTGAGCATCACCACAGCCCTGCGAATCTGGTGAGCACCTTCCCCTCCTCCCTCGCTTCCTATTTCACCGGCGACGCCACCGTCTGGTCGCTCCGCCGCCAGTGGCCGCCGCAGCGCCGCTCGCAAATGGTCGAGCACGCTAGCACCGTAGGATCTCGATCCGACGCTCCCGATAGATCACTTAACCGCGAAGGGGTATGCCTTCTGGACCGCACGATTAGACTAGATCGAACGCACTGCAGCGCGTGATCCACCCGAACCGGTACCGCCCAATGAAATCATGACGCGTGGCCAGTTTTGTTTAAAAACAGAAATTTGAAACAGATTTGGATGTGATTTTCAAACCTTTGTAACTTTTGATCCACACGTCCAAAAATTGCAAATTTGGTATCGTTGGAATCAGTAGAACAAACCCTAGCCAACCATGCCCTTGGTTTAGCAAATAGTATCTGTTAGCTTGTTGGTTTTTGCAGAAACATTTGTATGCTTGTTAAGGATGTAAAAATTGTTTAAAAATGAATTTGGGGATAAAATCTTTGGCAAATGTTGTGTTTTGAACCTACTGACCATAGGAAACACTTTGTGGTTTCAAAAATGTATTTTGTGAAACAAAAGAATGATTCTTTGAATTAAAACCATTTCTAGTCAAAGAGAAATGTGGTTTATTTATTAAAAATGGTTTTGGAAGAAAACCTTTGGAAAATGTTTTGTTTTAAACTCTCTGACCCTAAAAACAAGTTTTATGGTTTGAAAACATATTTGGTGAACCTTGGAGATTAATGCCTTGGTAAAAATATTTCTACACCACATAAAATGATACTTTGTTTTGAAAATGGTTTTTTAAAGTGAAACCTTTTGCAAAAGACTTTGCCACTTTACAAAATGACCATTAGGTGCTTTCAAATTCTTATGACCCATTAGGAACCTCTTTTTCAAACAAAACAAAACTTGGCATGCTTGCATGCATTACTTGGACTTTGTCATTTTATGTGTTGTTTTGCTTGATTGGTAGATTGAGTTTGTGCCTTGCTTGATTGATTTGTAGTGACTTGAAGAGTGTGATTGTTGCAAGGAAAAGGAGTGAACCTATACCCTCTACCAAAAAGGCAAGTGATGCTTCATACTTTTTGTCCCATTACTTTCACTATGCATTAGTGATTTTGCTAAGTAAAACTTGCATGGAATTTTGCTAAGTATAAACCTTGCTATAGGAAAACTAGTAGATGAAACCTTAGTGGAAATATTCCTAAGTTAAGATCCCTATTACTATCAAGCTTAGCCTAGCTAATAGAAAACATGGGTGGAATATATATTCACACTATGGAAAAATATTCTAAGTCTAAGGACTTGTGTTTTGTTTAATAAAACAACTAAGTTAATGAATCACCTGGGTGGAATGGTAATTGCTTGGTGGTTTTTGGTTGAGTGGTTCACAAGGCCCATGTTTATGGTTTACCTTGTGTATCTCACTTGTGGATGGCCACCCAGGAACAAAGAGATTTGAGATGTCAAATGTTGAGAAGCTTCAAGTGCAACCACTTGGCAATATGGGCTCTGCCATGATCATATAGGTTGCAAGAACTTAGCCATATGGACAGTGGGTGGTAGTGTTTGATAGGTTGGAGCGCGTCCATTTTGGTCTAAGGGAAGGCTTCTGAAAGATCTTGTCTTGGGAAACCAAGTCTTGTGGGGAAAGTGCACCACCTCTGCAGAGTGTAAAATCTAAGTACTTAGCCATGTCCCTGGTAAAGGACAATTTGAGCATCAAGACATGGAAGCAATCAAGAATCTCATCATTCAAATTTCTAAGTTAAAATCTTGTGGTTTGAACAAGGGTTGTTTGAAATCTTCAATCTTTGATTGAGAGAAGCTTTGGAAAAGATTTTGTCAAAACAAAAACTTGTATTTTCAAATGATAAGGAAAATCTATTTTGAGCAATGCAAGCCTCAACTCCACTTAGCCAAATGCATATAGAAGATAGACTCCACAATACTACCATAGTATCACTTGCCAATACAATTCAAATGTATTGACCCTTGTGGCTGTAACTTCTATGTTGCAGGTTTGATTGATTTTAGTGAAGATTGATTGATTAGGATTACAAAGTCTACAACCAACATCTGCCTGTGGCACTTTGAAGATGAAGGACCCCATGACTATAGTTATTCCGCTGCAATGTAATGTAATAGCCAAATGAGCTATGTAAGATGTAATAAAACTATGTTATTCCTGGTTATAAAGTTATATTATGACCTTTGTTTCTTGATATTACATCTTAACTGTGGATGCTAGCTATTGATCCAGGGACTAGCATTGTAAACACAGGGGGCTCTATCTTATTAAAGATTGGAACCTCTACATAAAGAGATTGGTAGTGAGAGACTCCCCTTGCAGAAATCTTCTTTCTCCCCGGCAACAGCGCCAGAAAAGCTTGATGATGAATCAGTTGATGTAGAACCTATTGGGAACCCCAAGAGCAAGGTATGATGAGCACAACATCAAGTTTTCCCTCAGTTATAGAACCAAGGTTATCGAACCAGTAGGAGAAAGAAACCAGTTCCGAAGGTGTTGTTAGCAACGTGGAACCTACACATAACACAACCAAAATACTTTGCCCCAACTTATCAATGAGGTTGTCAAGCTCACTGGTTTTGCTGAAAACAAAGGATTAAATGTTTAGTGGGAAGAAAGTAATTGCAGAAAGTAACAGTAAATAATAGATGGTAAATTAGTGGGAAGGAATGGACCAGGGTCCATAGTTCACTAGAGGTGTTTCTCCATAAGATAAATAACATGCTGGGTGAACAAATTACAGTTGGGAAATTGACAAATAGAGAATGCATAACAATGCATGTACATGATATGATGATCACTATGAGATTCACTTGGGCATTACAACATGATACATACACCATAATCCAACTGCATCTATGACTAATAATCCACATCCAGGATATCATCCGAACAACCATCGGGTATTAAGTTGCAAGCAACAGATAATTGCACTAAGCAAAGTGTGTAAAGTAAACAATACAATTGCCCTTGGACAAAGGATTGTTGTTTTCTCCCTAGTAGCAACAACACATCTAAAATCTTAGAAGTTTCTGTCACTCTCCCAGATTACTAGAGGCATGAACCTACTATCGAGCATAAATACTCCCTCTTGGAGTCACAAGCAAATACTTGGCCAAAGTAACTACTAGCAACAGAGAGAATGCAATATCACAAATAACATAGACCTGATAGAATCAATAATCAATCTGACATAATACACAATATTCAACAGATCCCAACAAACACAACATGTAGGATTATAATAAGATGATCTTGATCATGATAGGCAGCTGAAAAGATCTAAACATGGTAGCACAAATAGGAGAAACAACCATCTAGCTACTGCTATGGACCCGTAGTCCAAGGATGCACTACTCACACATCACTCCAGAGGCAGGCATGGTGATGAAGAAGGCCTCCAGAATGATCTCCCCTCTTTGGCATGGTGCCAGGAAGAGCTTCAGATCCCTCCCGATCTAGGTACAATGGTGGCTACAGACTTTTTCGTGGAATTCTGATCGGGTCCTTAGGGTTTTAGTCTCGGGGGGATTATATAGGCGAAGGGGCGAGGTCGGTGGAGCGCCAGGGGGCCCACACCCTAGGGCGGCGCCCCCCTGGCCACGCCTGGGCCAGGTGTGGTCGCCCTGGGGTGAGCCTCCCCCTCTACTTCGGACTCCGTGTTGTGTTGGAAAAAATAGGAACTTCAACTTTTGTTTCGTCCAATTCCGAGAATATTTCTTTTCTAGTTTTTCTGAAACCAAAAACATCATAAAACAAGAACTGGAACTGTGGTATCTTATTAATAGGTTAGTTCCAGAAAATTCATAAAAATTCCATGAAGTTCAAGCAAAACATAAAACAATTGGTGTAAAACAAGCATGGAGCATAAAAAATTATAGATACGTTTGCAACGTATCAGTACTCCATTTTTAGGAGTGAATGCATGCAGCTAAAAAATATAATAATGCATGTTATTGCTATTATGTCAGCACATCGTGATTACGTACATGATAGTAGTTGGTTACTCTATTTTGAGGAGTGAATGTATGGAGCTCAAAAAAATATACTATATAACTAGCAAGCATCGTGATTACATGCATGATAGTGGTTGGTTACTAAGTTGCATGCATCGTGTATTAAGTGGATTCTATTGGGTTGCTCATATTACTCATACTCTCCGTATATTCGTTGATATCATCACAATCTAGTTACTGAGTTGCATGCATGTGCGCACAAGCTCCATTTCTTTTGTTGATTGAGTGATAGAGACCTTTTTTGCGCCATCCGCTGATCACTCTCGCTAATCAACACAGATAATTTGCCCATGAGGAATATAAAATGATTTTCCCTCTATACCCTATCTTGCATGAACCAATATGATGATAAGATATATGCACCGTATAGGAAAAAGTGAAGTCGAATCAAAACCAAATGGATGCACCGGATAGACTCAGCATACGAGACCCATAAAGAGAGCATGCAACATTTATC
Source organism: Avena sativa (assembly GCA_916181665.1). NCBI lineage: Eukaryota > Viridiplantae > Streptophyta > Magnoliopsida > Poales > Poaceae > Avena > Avena sativa. Next base: position 314,566,686 of record OV702283.1, read on the forward strand.
AGCCAACCATCTCATCCTCCCATGAATACAACAAGAATGGACATAATAATTTAGTGGGCTACTATACAAACAATTAGCTAATAACTAGTACTATCGTTAACAAAAAGCTCCATAGAGCGCATTCGATTGCTAATAAGCGTGGAATATAATTATGCGAAGATGGATGAGAAACCAAAAAAAGGGCCACTGGAAGGCTTCTCCCTTTCTACCAATTCCTACTCCAAACCTAAACATTTCACTGTCTCAGATTCGGTGATTACGGCACTATGGCCGCCCTTCGGAGGCATGACCTCTACAATCGTGAGCTCGACGACCAAAATGAGAAGGCTTCTCCCTTCCTTACTTAGCGGGGCGTGACCTCGACGGCCTCCGCAATGGTAGAAGCTGGCTACGGAGCTCTGTGACTTCCTTCTTCAAATTACTGCACTCAGCGCGAAGGGTTGAGGAGTCATGCTCATAAGATCGTGCGAGCCTCTTTTGAAAAGCCAGGTCGGCTCGGAGGCGATCACACTCCAGGTTGAGATCGAAGTTTTTCTGCAGATTTTTGATGTTATGGCTATTGATTTCATCTACTTTGGCCGAGATTATTGTCGTGACTTCCTACATGGAAAATCCATCATCAATAACAGAGCATGCATGGAGTGCATGTAAAGAAGAACATAAAAATGCCACTACATGTATAGTCCCTAGCTCTTTTTTTTCGATGGAGAGAGGGCATCATGTCATCATACAAGTCAGAGATATCCATCATGCTATCGACCCATGGGGTGGAAAATTCGACGCTCGAGCCACCTGGTCTGGAAGATGTAGAAAGATGGTTCAATAGTAGGAGCAGATAACCCAGGAATCAACGGAAGTACAAACACCTACCCAAACTCTTGGTCCTGATGATAGCCGATCTTTGGATACATGTGCGAGGAGGAGCCCTCAGCCCATTGCTGGTCCCATTTCTCGGTCCCAGCCTGTAGGTCCCCCTGCCGGCGGGGTTTATCCACCGCCATCTTGCTGTTCTTCCGATGAGACAGGTTATTTATGACATCGGTGGATGAAGGAGTAAAGAATTAAGGGAGGAGCAGTGGGGAAGGAAATGGTTTCTACGAAGGCGGAGTGAGGTAGTACTAGTAGGAAGAGAGTGAATAGTGGAAGCAATATGTCAAGGTCTGGGTCTTGTTGCCGCCCTTTGAGCAATCTCGTCGGTCCATCCAAAGACCCACCGGGCAGGATGAATGCTCTGCTGCAGTAGGAAGGAAAACGTAGGTCTCTCGGAGTAGACTATGGGCAGGAAACCATAACAACCCTAGTTTTATTCAATGCTAATTAGGATTTGATTGTGCATCATGGGCATCATTTATCTTCCTAATAAAAATGCATAAAGGAAATAAATTTCAAAACCCTAATGTGGGCTATTTCCCCCCCTCTATTTTGGAATCCTCTAAATATGTTCCAAAAATGTTACACTAAAACATGTGGTCCTTCCAAAATGAATTAGGAAGGCCACTAACTATTTCCGTAAAGTTTCTATTTAGTTTGGGTTTCAAAATAATTCAAAACAGTGACAAGTTTTGAAAATGCAGGAATAGGAAATTAAAACATCCATAAACCTATCTTTTTTTTGAGAAACACAAACGTCGCCTCCCACTGAAAGAATATTCCGCCTTTATGAGACACCAAAGCGTCAAACCTGGGGTTTGAACTCTGGTGGACTAGGGATACCACTGCCCTCCTAACCATCCAACCATATTTTCCTCCTTATATTAATCTTCTCAAATGTGTCTCAAAATTTCAAAGTAAATGTTGGGGAGTTTCTTTGTAAATTGGGAATCCCCTGAGATTCGTTTCATGTTTTTTTACAAATTCATTTGAGCTCTCAAATAATTTAGAACAACAGAAATTTTAAAAATTAGAAATATTGGGGAAAAGCTAACTACATACAGTCAGGTCCCTCTTCGTCTTCTTCCTGGAGCAGGTGCGTGCCCGCACCTGGTTCGCCGCGCGACACGTCGCTGCCACCGCCCCTGGACTAGATGACCTGCCGAGGAGAGCCCCAGCCCCGCACGCCTTCCTTACTCCTCCCCCTCGCTCAGACTCTCTCTCCCTCACCCTTGTCTTCTTCCCTGACTCGCCGGAACCCCCAGCCATGGCGGCCGCTGCGAGTCGCCGGCATTCTGAGCCCTGACAAACCTCGATGAGCAGTCCATCCTATCTGCCTCGATTCCATCTTCCTCTGCCCCTAAGTAATCGCAGCCGGGAGTGCGAAAAGCGGCTGAATCGACCTGTCTTCCGCGCCTCCGACCGTCGTTCCTGGCATCCATGGCGTCGCCTCGGCCTTCCTCGCTAGCCTCAACCACGACGACGTTAACATGGTGAGCTTCTTCCGCTAAACCTGCGCGCAAACCGTCTGACTGGAGAGCCACACGTCGCGCGTGATCGTGGTCTGTACCCTGACCCAATCAGTTTGCTAGCTCGTTTTGTAGTCAGTACAATTGAATGTATGGAGTTAATTTGTACTATACCGTGACGTTCTATTCGTTCTTATTCATACACGTTTCTGAATTCTGAATCAAAGTTAACTAGAGTCTCTTATTCTATCAGTGTACCGATTTGGTTACTTCCTGAAAGCATCCCGTACGTGCATGTTTATCTCTGATGGAACTCCTTTTCCGGTGGTTCAAACATCTGCCCAACTAATCCATCAATTCTTGAATTCAACAACAGTCAAAATATGTTAGTTCCCGGGTACTACTAGCTACTCCCTCCGTTTGAAAATATAAAATATTTTAGGTTATTCGTAACCTATACACGGAAAGATGTCTAGGTACATCTCCTTCACAAACCTAAAACATCTTATATTTCTAAACGGAGGGAGTATATTTCAGTGTCTATGTTCATATTCTTAGGTGAATAGCTACAGCCCAGGAAACGGTCAGCTTTGCCTGATGTTCCAAACAATTGATGTGTCTTTGTCAGTGTAGTAAATACACTTACTGAAGATCTAATTCACTGCTTTCTAACAACGTTAGTGAGCCATTTTATGGGTATTTAAAAGACTAATTTCGTATCTATTACTTTCTGTTTTTCAAGAAATAAATCGAACATGTAAAAATCATAACTGTTTCAGAAAAATACAAATGACCTATCAAATTGTTCAGAAAAATGATATCTACCTATTTAAGCTATAATTATGCATTGTTAAACAACTTAAATTGTAAGTTAGTTAGAAGAACTAAATGTACCCCTCTTATATGAATCCAGGATTTCTCCGAATTAGGGTTTGGACCCGTCGGACCCATTTAAAATAACCAAGCATGTTTAGGCTTTTAATTTCAATACAATTCAATTTGTCATATCATCATACTTGATTGAGCATTGCATCGATGCCATGTGTTGATTGTTTTTCCTATCTTTCCGGTATTTGGTTCTTCTCCGGTAGTATACGATATCGGAATCGAGATCAAGTCCAAGACTGAAGACCGAGATCAACACCATCGAAGCTCAAAGACCAATACTTGACCAACTGTAATTAAGTCAAGTACCAGATGTCCGAAGGCCTGCTTTCTGGATATCAACTGGCAAAGGCAAGCGAAGCCTCACACATACATATGAATCCTATGCTTTTAAAGTATTTTAATTCTTTCCATGTGCATATGATTCTAAAGTACTTTATCGATAGATAGAACAATCTTATCTGATGCATGTTCTCTTTGAACCTATATTCCCTGATCCACTGCTCCTAGCGTAATTAGGGTTTGGCTTTGTGAGCGCTGCTAGAGCTACTTTATCTGTTGTGCTTAGCCATGCTTAATGGTTCCGCTGATTCACTTGGTTGATGGATTCGAGCTTCGAATGAACCTAGTTGGACAGGAGAACGTGGTATGACAGGTGATGTGCGTTAAACATGCTAAGGCTTGTATGGGAGGCCACGAGGGTTGTGGTTTTTGCAGTCTCATACTTGCCACGCTTAGGACCCGACGTTCTTGCCTCTTGAACCAAGACGAGCGTACACCACACGGGGTTTATGGGGACCCCCTTGACCCCAACTTGCCTAGTCTGATCCATGAGTCCATAGTTTGAGGATTTATTCAGCACCCGCATGGAAAAAGGTTTTGGAAAATGGTGCAAGCATATAGGACGTGGCCGGGTGAAGGATGCTCGGCATTGAACTGGATCCCGGTACACAGAGTCGAGGACCGCCTGGGAGTATTACCAACTACCGCAGCCGGGAGCCCTTCTGGTGACTCATGGATTAGGCAAAATCAAGGAAAAGGTTTCGGTCGACCAATCTCTGTGAGCACACCAAAGAAGTGTGTCAAGTGAGGCTAAGAGTCGGTCGGCGCATGTGGGTAAAGTTGTACACCCTGCAGGATATTAAATATTTTTGAAAAGCCGTGTCCACGGTTAAGGACAACTTGGGAATGGACGTGGGATCATAGAGAACTTGAACCTAATCGTATAACTTGGCAAGCTAAGTAATGTGTGCTTAATGATGCTTCCTCTTGGGTACGAGGGGGTGATCCTAGATGAGGTTTGATGATGATGACTTGGTGGATATCAAAAGATGACGATCAATGCTTTGGAGATGTCGCTCTCTTATCCCCTTTTAAAACACTCTGATTAGATGAGTTTCTTCTTCCTCTTGTCTTACAAAATAAAGATGGCTTTATGCAAAACAACTCCACCAGCCATAAGTCTTGCGGAGTATACCCTATACTCACCCTTGCTTTGTTGAAACTTTTGCAGCAGAGTAAGTGTTACCATAGAAGATGAGTTTGGTACGGCATCTACGAGTAGCTTGGGGTTCCCGGCCGGCAGCCTGGAATCTATGGAATGGGACGTCATCGTTATGCTTCAGGCCTTTTAGGCCATTTGTTAAGTTTGCTATATTTAATAGCATAATTTGCCTTTCGTTGTTTGATGTTTGTGGTCAGTGACCTCTGCTTGTAATAATTTGGTTCTCTGCTCAGTTATGAGCTTGCTGTAATATTTTTGTGTCGTACGGTCACCGATGTGTTACCAATTCTTCACTGGATATTCTTAAGCTCAAGGTTAAGCTTATGTCAGACGGAGGTCTGGGATTTGTTTAGACCTGATCCAGCGGGTGTCATAGACACCATGCTAGCGATCGAGCAAGTAGCTGTAAATATTTTATGACCCACCAAAGTTCTATAGTAATGTCTTATCAAAGTAGTGGACAAGATACCATCCGTGCAACAAAAAACTATAGTGGAATTATGTAACCCGGAGGCTTCTACAGTTTATTTATTTTCGCTTTTACAATCTCTCGTACCGCCATATGCAAAATATACTAGTACTTTGTAGAACTATCCAATGTAGAGTAGTAATAGTAGTACAGTACTAGTAGTAGTAGTCACATTAAATTAAATATACATAGGGATTGACGCCTAATCATTACAAACACTCGCCAAAAGATCAAACAACAAATTTAAAGAGAACTTAGGGCTTATTTAGATCACATAATTTCAAAACACAGGAATTTAACAGGGTAGCATGTACAAAACAGAGAATTGCAAAAAAGAGCAAATCTGCAGGCTTGAAACACACGGAACACACAGGAAAAATGCCTCAAACCTACGTAAATCGGTGTAAAAAACTGGATGTTGAGATTCCTATGGGATTGGGTTGTAAAAATGCAATCCATACGAATTTTGGAGGTATCATTTCTTTCATCCAAATTGCTTCCTTATGGATCCTATGGGTTGAATTCCTACAAAATTCCTTCAAAAATCATTCGATCCAAAGAGGCCCTTAATTAAGATCAGCGTGCTCATGACAGACGAACACCTTTCGGTAGGAGGTGATGCGGTCATAGATTTTCAGCTTGAACCCGTCTGCAGTGACCTTGAACATAAGACATTCACCCTCCTTCAACTTATGGAAAGCAGTAAAGGTATACCACCATTTGTCAAGGACGATCTGGTCTTTGTTGCGGTTGGCATGGACAACTCACTCGCATTCCTCACACGCTTGGACCACTACTAGTTGTCGGTAGGGGTGTCCCTTCATGTAAGGCTTGAAGTAAGTCAGGATGATAAGCATATACAAGCCATGCTGGACTAACTGGATGCACGGTGCCATGGTGTTCGACCGACCTAGTGCGTCCTCTTGGTTTGGCAGAACTAGCGACCGATTTTGCAGCACTCGCCCTTGCCAAGGCCTTCACTCTCCTGCCCTACGGCTTCAACTCCCTTGGTATGATGGGGAAAGCATATTCATAGCCACTTGGAGCAGGAGCAGTCCGATCAAGAATGTAGTCTAGTTTTGACATTAAAGATGGGCCGTCCTACATAAAAATTACCATTGCGTCAGACCTTTTTAATTACCAAAACACCACAATGCATCGTATAAATTGACTAAAGATCACAATGCGTCATTGCACCATCAAAATTACCTAAACAACGCAAGGTATCAGGTAAATTAAATTGCTTAAATAGCACGATGTATCACTAGAATCACCTAACCCGGTGGGTCTTCAAAATTAGATTGATTAAACAGCTAGAAGGTATACCATTTAATTAGATTGATTAAGAAGCATAATGAATAATCTGTATGGATAAAATAGCACAATGAATTGTCTAGATAGACAAAACATCATATATGCAATGCATCATCAAAAATACCAAAACAGTATTGATTAAACAACAAGAAGGCATACAATTTAATTAGATTGATTAAGCATCACAATGAATAATCTGTATGGATAAAACATCACAATGAATTATCGGATAGAGAAAACAACATATATGCAACAACATCAAAAATACCCAAACAACACAAGGCATCATGTAATTAAATTTAATAAGCAGTGTCAGCATAATCAAAATTACCCAAACTGACGGGTCATTGAAATAATGTGAACAGCTAGAAGGCATATCATTTAATATTAAACAGCAGAATGCGGATCAAAATGGACGAAATGACACATTGAGGAGACAGGACACAATGCATCATAAAAAATACAAAAAAACACGACGCGTCATGGAAAATTCCTAAACAGCACAAAGAATCATCTAAGTACCAAAACAGAACCCTGCATCATCATCAAGAATATACCATAACTAAGCAGAACAACACAAAAGACGATTATCAAGAATATGATATATAAAGAACAACACAAAAGACAATTATCAAGAATATGACATAACTAAGCAGTTCAACAAGGGACCTGCAGTAGACGTTGCCAAAATCTAACTAGATGCACGTCGAATTTGGGTTAAAGACCCAATCCTCCAAATCTAACCTCGTTGCAGTTGGGTGTGGGGGAGAACTTGCTGCATAGGGTAGATGGGTTGAGAAGATGAACAAGGTGTCACTGACGAAGAACTATCCACATACACCGAAGAAGCACGGACAATCGCGGATGAAGGGGGAGCCACCGATAGGGGTTTAGCCGCGTACACTCTAAAATTTGGCACACTGGAAAGGAGAGTCAAACCTCTAGACGATAAGAACACGTCTTCCGCCGCACGAGCATTCGGGCCCGACGAAGCCGACGCCGTAAGCTTGGATGATTGCTCGGCGGGCAATGAGGGTTCTGGCATGGCCAACCAAAACCCTAAGGGCGATAGACACCTCACCTTGCGCGTGACCCGCACACACGCGAAAGGCGAAGGACACTTCAGAAAAGGCGCTGTGGCCGGAGGAATCGAACAAGCCACCTATAGCTCTGAAGCAGAGCTTGATGAGGACCCCATCTCCACCACAGACAAAGTTTTCGGCATTGGTTTCATCGTATAAACTTGGGTTAATGACTCAGAGTTGAGAGGTGAGTGTGGGAATGTGATAGAGAGAGGGGATGGTGGGAGTAGAGGGTAACCTTCTATCCCCTTTATTAGTACTCCCTCGGTCCCAGGCTTAAGGCCTATTTTTTTGAAAAGTCAAGCTACGAAAACTTTGACAAAAAATTTAGTGCACTTTGTGCTAAATATATGGACCTCGATGCAATTTTACCCTTTTTAGGTCCTTGATATAAAAGTACTCCCACCGTCCATGCAAAATTTAACCTAAAAGTAAGTGGTAAAATCTAAATGAATTTAAACTTAGTTGTCAACGAATATGAACATTTTTGGATTTCGAGACGAACGATCGAGGTCATGGCCATATGTACATCATACTTTATGTCGATGATGATGCCATATCCAAGAATTGCAAGACGCCAAATTGAGCCATATGTTGAAAATAATCGAAGAGGAAGTAGTATGACGACTATGGCTCGATGAGGTGCTTTTTCGAGAGGGACTGACCCGTCTGTTTTCCTTTCTTAAGTTTATGGTGCTTCCTGCTATATGTATGGATGTCGATGCAATTTTCCCTTTTATAGGTCCTTGATATAAAATGTACTCACCCGGTTTGTGTAAAATTTTAACCTAAAAGTGAGTGGTAAATTCTAAACGAATTTAATCTTAGTTGTCAAGGAATATGAACATTTTAGCATTTCAAGATGAACAACCAAGGTCATGGCCATATGTAAATCATATTTTTTGTCAATGATGGTCCCATATCCAAGAATTTGCATGCCATCGAATTTGGCCATATTTTGAAAACAATGAAAGAGGAAGTAGTATGAAGAGTATGGCTCAATGAGGTGCTTTCTCGAGAAGGAGCCGACCCGAATGTTTTCTCTGGTTAATTTTATGGTACTTCATGCTAGATGTATATGGACCTTGATGTAATTTTCCCTTTTTAGGGCATTATGTAAATGTATGAATCTCGATTTAATTTTCCCCTTTTTAGTCCTCGATGTAAAATGTACTCCCACTGCCTGTGTAAAATTTGGCCATATTTTAAGAACACTCAAAGAGGAAGTAGTATGAAGAGTATAACTTGATGAGGTGCTTTCTCGAGAAGGACCCGACCCGACTATTTCTCTTTCTTAATTTTATGGTGCCTCATGCTAGATGTATATGGACCTCAATGTAATTTTTCCCTTTTAGGGCCCTTTTTGGTAGATGTACGAACCATGATGTAATTTTCCCTTTTTAGGTCCTTGGTGTAAAATGTACTCCCACCGCCCATGTAAAATTTGAACCTAAAAGTAAGTGGTAAAATTTAAAAAAACTTAAGCTTAGTTATCAACAAGTATGAATATTTTTGGATTTCGAGTCAAACGACCGAGGTCATGGACATATGTACATCATAATTTATGTCGATGATGATCCCATATCCAAGAATTGCATGACGCCAAATTGAGCCATATTTTGAAAATAATCGAAGAGGAAGTAGTATGAAGAGTATAGCTTGATGAGGTGCTTTTTCGAGAAGGAGTCGACCCGTCTATTTTCCTTGATTAATTTTATGGTGCTTCATGCTAGATGTATGGACCTCGATGCAATTTTACTTTTTTTAGGTCCTTGATGTAAAATGTACTCACGCGGTCCGTGTAAAATTTTAACCTAAAAGTGAGTGGTAAAATCTAAACGAATTTAATCTTAGTTGTCAACGAGTACGAACATTTTAGGATTTCAAGACGAGCGACCATCTTAGCCATATGTAAATCATATTTTCTATCGATGATGATCTCATATCCAAGAAATTGCATGCCACCAAATTTAGCCATATTTTGAAAACAATCAAAGAGGAAGTAGTATGAAGAGTATGACTCGATGTGGTGCTTTCTCGAGAAGGAGCCGACCCGACTATTTTCCTTGGTTAATTTTATGGTGCTTCGTGCTAGATGTATATGGACCTCGATGTAATTTTCCCTTTTTAGGGACCTATTTGTAAATTTATGGACCTCGATTTAATTTTCCCTTTTTTAGGTCCTTGGTGTAAAATTTACTCCCACCGCCCGTGTAAAATTTACTCCCACCGCCCGTGTAAAATTTAGTAATATTTTTAAAACAATCAAAGAGGAGGTAGTATGAAGAGTATGGCTTGAGATGAGGTACTTTCTCGAGAAGGAGTCAACCCAAATAATTTCCTTGCTTAATTTTATGGTGCCTCGTGCTACATGTATATGGACCTCAATGTAATTTTCCATTTTTAGGGCCCTATTTGGTATATGTATAGACCATTATGTATTTTTACCTTATTAGGTCCTTGGTGTAAAATGTAATCCCACTACTCGTGTAAGATTTTAACCTAAAGGTAAGTGGTAAAATCTAAATAAATTTAAGCTTAGTTATCAACGTGTATGAACATTTTTGGATTTCGAGCCGAACGACCGAGGTCATGGCCATATGTACATCATACTTTATGTCGATGATGATCCCATATCCAATAATTACATGACGCCAAATTGAGCCATATTTTGAAAATAATCAAAGAAGAAGTAGTATGACGAGTATGGCTCAATGAGGTGCTTTTTCGAGAAGGAGTTGACCCATCTATTTTCCTTGCTTAATTTTATGGTGCTTCATGCTAGATATTTGGACCTCGATGCAATTTTCCCCTTTTTAAGTCCTTGATGTAAAATGTACTCACCCGGTCCATGTAAAATTTAACCTAAAAGTGAGTGGTAAAATCTAAGAAAATTTAATCTTAGTTGTCAACAAGTATGAACATTTTAGGATTTTAAGACGAATGACCAAGATCATGGCCATATGTAAATCTTATTTTTTTGTCGATGATGATCCCATATCCAAGAATTTACATGCCACCAAATTTGGCCATATTTTGAAAACAATCGAAGAGGAAGTAGTATGAAGAGTATGGCTCGATGAGGTGCTTTCTCGAGAAGGATCCGACCCAACTATTTTCCTTGGTTAATTTTATGGTGCTTCGTTCTAGATGTATATGGACCTCAATCTAATTTCCCCCTTTTTAGGGCCCTATTTGTAAATCTATGGACCTCTATTTAATTTTGTCCTTTTTAGGTCCTCAGTGTAAAATGTACTCCCACCGTCCATGTAAAATTTGGTCATATTTTGAAAACAATCAAAGAGGAAGTAGTATGAATAGTATAGCTTGAGATGAGGTGCTTTCTCGAGAAGGATCCGACCCGATTATTTTGCTTGCTTAATTTTATGGTGCCTCATGCTAGATGTATATGGACCTCGATCTAATGTTCCCTTTTTAGGGTTCTATTTGGTAGATGTATGGACCTCGTTGTAATTTTCTCTTTTTTAGGTCCTTGGTGTAAAATGTACTCCCACTGCCCGTGTAAGACTTTAACCTAATGGTAAGTGGTAAAATCTAAACGAATTTAAGCTTAGTTGTCAATGTGTATGATTTTTTTTGGATTTTGAGCCGCACGGCCGAGGTCATGGCCATATGTGTAGGGGTTTGTAGCATGGAAAACAAAAAAATTCTACCGCATGCAAACAAACAAGCCAAGATCTATCTACTAGATTGAAGCAACGAGTCGATTAGAGTACTCACCCTCGAAGATTCCAAAGCGGTTAACGAGAGCAGATTCTCGTGGGTGATGTAGTCGTACACTTGCTGTAACATCCCAGCATTTAGGATCTAACGAAGGGTAGATTTAGGAATATGAATTGTTGCATGCATTTATTTGTGAAAATGTGGGGAAAATGTTTTGCCAAATTAAAATCTTAAGTGATCAATGTTTCTTTTATCCTTTCAGATTAGGTTTAGTCTAAAGGATGATTGTTATAAACTTTGAGATCTTAAGGAGTTATGTGTTTAAAATGAATTTGAATTTTAAACTTGAGTGTTTGAATTATAATTTAAATAAGTTAGATATAAGTTTTGAATATTAAAATAATTAAGGGATAAGTATTATAACTTAAATTTTATCCAAAAACAATATTGAATATGAAACTTATTTCATATTATTAATACATAAACAAGTTACAAAGAATGTAACCTACTGAAGCCATTTCCAAACTTCACAATTTACAAAAGAATAAAGAATAAGAATATTCTTTATCAATAATAATATAATCTTTATTACAATAAAATAAAATAAAGATTACACGAATAATAAAAGAAAAATTACAAAAGAATAAGAAAATTACATTTGAATATCTACTAACTATCCTATATCTAAATCTACACTGAATCTTCATCTTTATCTTTGTACCTGCAAAACAAAGACTAAATAGAAACAAAATAAGATTAGTGTTAGTATTATTTCTCTCAGATATGTCAGTGAAATGCACCTGACAAATTCATCATTGAGAAATGTTTTAAAGGGGCAAGTTTCACCAATATGAAAGATTCCATCTTTCATAAATTCAAAGCCAGAAGTCAAATGACAGCCAAGACGGACCAATTCACCAGCCAGGTGAAAGTAATCTGGTAATAGTAAGTTCAAAAATTCTGAACATATCCACAAGTGCATAGCAGGCACACAAGCTAGACACACACCAGCATGCATATGGTGTGCTGTCGACCTCACAAGCATAGCCCAATCTCACAAAACCACAACACAGCCGTGGAGGAGCACACCAGTGCATCTCTCCACTACACAGCACACAAGCACAGCCAGTGTAAACATCAGCTAAACCAAGAACAATAGCCAAACCAAACCACCCCAGATCAACCAAACATCACCAGGATGGTGAAATAAGGAGGGGGATGAATCAGGTGGATAGCAAGATCAAGCCCAGGAGCTAGGAGGAGTAGGCTAGCTCAAGAGCAAGCACAGGAGTCCAGCAAAACCAGATAAAGATCATCATCATCAACTTACTACACCATCATCAGATTTTTGTGGCGAGCCTCATAAAACCATCACATGATTCATTCATAGTATCTGAACAAAAGCATGTGTTGCTTTATGAAATAATCTCTCAATAATCACCCAAGTGAGGTGAATCTATCCTAGAGATTCCAAGTTTAGTGTTAATTTATGCAACTTATATCATTCTTCATTTGTTCTTATCAGATCAGGGCACATCTCCTAGAGAGAGTAGCACCTCTAATCTTACAAGTTACAAACAAACTATTTCCTCAACTAACTAGGATTTAAAATCCTAGAGCCTTAGACCAACATCATAGGCAGGAGAGTTAAGAAAAGCTTTCATTTTATCTTGCCAGTGTTAATCACAAGTATTGGCAAGGCTAAGACCAGAAATAAAACCCAATCACTTGTGTGCCAGATCAAAATGGTATCACAAGGACAAGTTCTAAATGAGCTAAAACCAATCTTTGCTTAGTTTCCACAGATAAAAGGGACAAACCAATAAATATCATTTTCCTGAAGCCAAGTGCCAGGAATCAACATCAAATTCATCTATACATCCACAGAAAATCATTACATGTAATGATTATATTCAGTATGTATAATCTCATACAAGCCTACCATTATAATTTTAATTGCAGTAAGCAACTACTAAGAGAAACTACTGTCAGTATAAGCATTTTGACAGTAGAGTAAGTTATCAGATCAACAACATTTCCAACCAGGGATTCCATATAAATACTAGCATGGGATCATAGTGAATTACCACTAGAATAAATCTGACAAGCCACTAGCATCATCAAAGCCACTACAAATTATGATCCACAGCAAACAATCATTCTTCATGCTCAAGTATGATCACCACTAGATCTAAAGCATCATGAATATGATTAACAGGGGGTTATCAACCCTAATCAGAACAAGAACCCTAATTAAGAGATGAACCCTAATCAGAACATAGTCACTAGGCACGAGAAGCCACTAGATACACACATAGAGATTCATGGTAGTAGCATGAACAAGAACCACGGAGGCAACTTACCCGGGGTCCTCGCTGACGAATTGAAGAGGAAGCAGATTGGCCGACGAAACGTGGCGGCACAGGGAGCACCCAGGGGGGGCACTACAACCTACACTAGCCACGGCGGCAGCCACAACAGCACACGAGCCCAGCACACCACCGCAGGCGGGACCGCGACGGTGGCGACAACACTTTCCCCTAACCCTAGGGTTCGAGAACGGGGTGAACCTAGCCATAGGGAAGCCCCGGAGTCAAACCGAGTTTGACTAGATGAACGAGCGTAGTCGCACACCTGACCCTGCACCACGGCAGCGGCCAGGGGAAGCCTCAACAGCGGCCATCGCCAGCGGCGGCGCAAGAGCCCGCGGGGTCGAGGAAGAGGAAAGGTGAGAACGAGGAGACAGAGAAGTGGGTTGGGTGGGCCAAACCCCCTCGGGGTGATGATTTTGACCCTGCCCTATTGGGCCACACTGGCCCAATAAGCCCAAGTGGCCAGCCCAAGTCGTTTTAAAAAAAAGTTTTAATCAATTGGAAAGGACCAAAATGCCCCTGATCTCAATAAAATTTTAGAAAATAAAATAGAAGTCCAAAAATTATAAATAAAATATTTTTGGATTCACAATAATCCACTCTATCCAAATAAAATAAGATATAAAATTTTGGACATTTAAATTTTGTAATTTATATATTCCTTATGGAATTTTACAAAATTATTGAAAGATGATAAAAATAAATAAAAATCACTTTCATTATATATTAATATTGTAGTATTTTTGAAAAATACTAAAATAAATATTTAATAATAAATTTTAATGTATAATTAATAATTCCTAAAAGAATTATTAAATCAATAAAAGTCAAATAAAAAGGGAAATAAAAATAAAATAATTCAATATATGCAATGAATATATATAAAAATATATTTATAAATGCTTTATTAAAAGGCACCTTATACAGGGAAAATGCATATAGAATTAAATAATGCATTACGTTACTTGCATAATCATTTTGCTTCTTTAAATATTGTCCTTACCGGGCAATAATGATGTTTTTGTAGAACTAGAAGCTCAAGGTCCAGTGCAAGCATCAGACTTCACTACCTTGCCATCACAAGACAAGTTCATCACTTGCTCATGTCCTTTGAAGAGTCTTTATCAAAGTAGTTGCAAATTGTGTGTTATCATATATGATATAAAAGAAAGAAAATATTATTTTCATAAATAAAGAAATCATAGATATCATCCTAAGTGGTGATATAATGGAGCAATAGAACTTAGGGTTCTATTTGCAATAATGATGATCAAGTAGGGACTTAATAACCCCTGACATCAGTGATTCTAGCGTCGTATATTACGCGTTAGCCATGAGATTTGGAATGGGACAGAGAAGTCAGCTATATCTTCTTCCTCTCGCATGAAGCCGGATGTGCAGGTCGTGGCTGTTATCCTCGTAGCATGCATATTAATTGGTAATTCGTAGAGGATATGCAGCATATGGGTGGGAACCCTCATCGTCCCACGATAGTTCTGGCATCTAACGGTTTGTATAAACCATTGCCGTAATTCATTATGTGGGCATGGTGTACACCAAGGAGGCATGCCGGGTCGCGAAGGGGGCAGTGATTGGCTTGGACCAACTACTGGGCCCCACATCATGGAATTGTGGATGGGAAAGTACACCCGGTTGTGTAATAAGGAGTTGATCTCTCATGGGTAAAGTAACGCACCTCTGTAGAGTGTAAGAACTGTAACTTGTTACTCCTTGTTCCGGGAAGGAGCTACGAACGCGGCAGGAAAGGAACTTCATGAAAGTTCTGGTCAACCTGTGAAGGCTGATTGTTATAGTTTTTCAGAATAAAATCAATCTTTGAAGAAAGATTTACAAAAACTGTATAATGCCAAGGATTTATAATTCGAGGTGGTAGTTAGAGCATCAAACTTACCACCTTGCATATAATGAACTTGTTGGGTAACGCTGTTACTCATTATTTCCTTTGATCCCTTGCTTAGACTCTGAGGATACCGAAGACGTTCCAATGTATGCAGCCGAATGCCAAGAAGATGTGTTCTATGAGGAACCTGATCTGTCCGGAGGAGTTGAAGGAGTGGATTATGAAATACGCTATGGTGTCGATGATAATGAGTCCAACTAAGTAACCTAGTTAATAGTAACCAATGGAGCCGAGCAGCATGAACTCTATAGAATAAGCTATTGAGCTCAACACCTAGACAAAGTTGCTACTTTTAAATTCCGTTGAACACTTTATATTTTGGTTTGTAAGATGAATCTTTTGGAGGTCTTGAACTTCCGATATTGTAATAATAATAATGTGTGTACATTTGTAATATGGACCCGCAATGTTTTTGTTGTAACACTCTGAGGGATGTGATATTTACGGAATGGTGTTCTGTAGATGTCATGTCAACGACTATAGTGTACTACACATGCAGTGATATGCTAGGTCACCGCAGTTGGTATCAAAGAAAATTGCTTTGACCTTAGGTTGGAAACCTAGTAAAGGGTATTACCTGTAGGAGAATTAACAACGATAAAGAATTTTCTTAAAGTAATATAGTGGGTATTCAAATGAGAATATTCCGTTATATATTTTAGTGCGATAATTCTTTGTTATGATGCAATATATCATTGGATACTAATCAAAATTATTTTTCTGATATACAGAGATATGCACCAAAGTTTCCAAAACAAACTTTGGTAAGGAAAGAGGAGACTCTTGATGATTATCAAGGATCATTTACAGACCAACTTCATCAACTTTTAAAGCTCTTTAGTTGTCCAACTAGAATTCCAGTGAACACTATCACTTACCTTGATGGCCGGATGTTATCCAAGTATCGTGTGAGTATCCAACTTCCAGATAAGCTTGGATTATATCACGATCTACCTATAGGAGATGGTAGGAGTCATTTAGCAGCCTATCATGTTGTTGTTGTGGAGGCGATAGCTAATATCCGGGAGCAGAAAACCAAGGAGTTAGAAGGTAGCACATTCTCTGTGATACCTCATGATTCTATAGACTCGGAGCCTATATAGGATCATCTTAATTTGGTTAAGAAGCATCCTAAGTTAGCTTCCAAGTTTATGGATAGATACCGGACACTCGTTGCGTCTTTTTATAAGACTCATCAAGTGATTGTTGAAGACAAAATTGACATGTTAGAGGATCTAACTGATCCGGAAAGGAGGAAGCAGTTAGCATTCCAGTTAGAGAAAGAAGCAAGTAGTAGTGCAACACCTATCTTTAAGGATATACCTATAGATCCGGAATCTTTTATACCATATCCTTACTCACCAAGACCTGAACCTACACATGATCCTACTAAGGATATGCGGTATGCAGTACCACAGGGCTCAGAGGATGGTTCTGACTCAGAACTTCCTATTGAGAATTCAGATGGTTGGAGGATTGGATCATATAATGGATCTCATGAACACCAGATGTCCACAGATGGTTCTGACAGCAATGTTGGACAATCTAGTTGGATGGGTGCAAGGATGAACCCTAATAATAGTAGTAGAAATACCATGTCAATAGATAACCAGGATGAAGAAGAAGATCATGAGGAGAGAGTGTTTGAATCATCAACATCTTCTCAAAACCCAGGGAATATACATTATCCAGTGTTTAACTATCTTGCCCACGAGAGCACCTGGGGAGCATCAGGATCTGCGTATCCTGTTGACAACTCAAGAAATGAAGCTCAGGAGATGCAGGCTGGAGATAATGTTGAATATGTTTCTGAACACTTTTCAGCTGAGCTGGAGGGAGTCAATGTGCTGAGGTTGAGTAATGACTCAAGTCCTGACACTTCAGATACAGAGTATGTTCCTTCTGGAAGGCCATATGTTCCACAAACTGTGCGACGAACAACACGTCATCATGGTTGGACATCAGGCATGTACGATGAATGTAGTTACTATTAGAAGGAGACAACTAGTTAGTAGTATCAAGTACTGTGTATTGTACTCAAGTAATAAGGTAGTTTTGTAATGATACCTATATGGTATATGTTGTAATGACTTTGTATCATTATGTAAAATATGTGAAATGCATATTTGGATTATCTTTGGATCTTCATTGTGTGACTAGTTCTGTGCATAAAGTTGAGCTCAGAACACATGTGCATGATGTAATTATGAGTATTCACTTTATGTTTTAGGACTAGAGGGTCATGGATACGGGTGTAGAAATGGAAACTGAGCAGCAGCGGATGGAGCGAGAGGCCAAGGAAAAGGCCGATGCAGATGCAGCAAACCAAGAAGCATTACCACCACCACCACCAATGAGGTCGTTAATGGAGCAGAACATTATGCAATGCATGAAAATGATGCAAGAGACCCAGAACAAGTTCATGGAAGAGCTGCTGGGGCGAGCAAATCAGAGGGCACCTGAAGGTGGAGGAGTGAGTCTATCCGATTTACAGAATGCAAGACCGTTACCTTTTGCATCAGATCCTGAACCAATGGATGCAGAAGACTTGCTAGCAGATACAGAAAGGAAGCTGAAAACTGTGGGTTGCAATGATGAGGAAAAATTGAGGTATGCAACTCATCTGCTGACTCTACCTGCAACATCATGGTGGGAAAATCAGTTAGCCATGCAACAGCCAGGAAGGGAGTTTACGAGGGAGGAGTTCAAGCAGAGATTCCGTGAATATCATGTTCCGGAAAGTGTCATGGAGTTGAAGCGGAGAGAATTTGAGGAGCTTCAGCAAGGATATACTAGTGTCATGAAGTACATCCGGGAGTTTAGCCAACTGTCTCGTTATGCTGAGGAGGATGTTAATACTGAAGAGAAGCAGAAGAAGCGTTTCTTGCATGGATTAAATCCGTTTGTGAAGATGCATCTAAGGTTAGCCAATAAGCAAACTTATCAGCAGTTGTTGGATGCAGCCATTACTTTTGAAGATGATTACAAGAATGTCCAAGAGGATCGGAGGAAGAGAGCTAAGAAGGAAACTAAGAGAATTCATGCAAGTAAACCTAAATCCAACCTGGAGTTCAAACCTTGGAATAGGAATTATGGCAGCAACAACAATAACAATAACAAGGGAAGTGGTGGAAATCAATCCAATCCGAGAAGGAATGTTATCTGTAACAATTGTGGAATTACAGGGCATTTCCAGAGGGAATGCAAAAAGCCTGTAGTGATCTATTACGGTTGTGGCCAGAAGGGGCATATCAAGTTAGATTGTCCGAGCAAACCACCGGGAGGTTGGCCTATCAAGGGAGGAGGACAAGCCAGTGGAGGAAATGGACAGCCCAATAAAGGAGGAAATAATGGCAAGAAAAATAATGGCAAGAGGAACCGACCTACCGGGAAACTGAATGGTGAAACCCTCGAGGAGGTGGATAATTTGGAGCATGCAGTGATAGGTACGCTCAATATCCTTACCAATCCCGGCAAAGTTCTATTTGATACTGGTGCAACTACTTCATTCATTTCTGAAGAATTTTGTGATAAGTTCGGGATTAGAAGGGCAACGTTAGAAAGTCCTATGACCGTAGTTACGGCAGAAGGGAATGTGATTGTATGCCACATAAAACAAGATCAGGTTATCTTGATCTGTGGTTGTACATATTTCGCAGACCTTTATGTGATTCCTTTAAAGGGAATTGGAGTAGCGCTGGGGATGGATTGGATGATGGAACACGGAGCTCAGATAAATTGTGAGGAGAAAACTGTCTCAATCAAAACTCCAAGTGGAGCAAGGATAGTTTACCAAGCAGATAAACACAGTCATATCATGGTAGATCTGCAGTTGAATTCAATGAAAGAAGTTAAATTAGAAGAGATTCCTATAGTTAATGAATTCCAAGATGTTTTTCCAACGGATACCGGGAATTCCACCAGACCGGGAGATAGAGTTCACCATTGACTTAATACCTGGTACAACACCAATAGCTCAAGCACCATATAAAATGGGACCCAAAGAGTTGAAAGAAATTAAAGAGCAAATTGATGAGTTAGCAGGAAAATGATTTATACAGGAAAGTGTATCTCCATGGGGAACACCAGTAATCTTTGTGGATAAAAGAGATGGTGGAAGACGGATGTGTGGTGATTATAGAAATCTGAACAACGTGACTATCAAGAATAAGTATCCTTTACCAATAATTCAAGATTTGTTTGATCAAGAGAAAGGAGCTGGAGTATTTTCAAAGATCGATTTAAGATCTGGATACCATCAAATAAAAATCAAGCCGGAAGATGTTCCAAAAACAGCATTTGTCTCAAGATATGGACACCATGAGTATCTGGTAGTACCATTTGGTTTGACCAATGCACCGGCAATATTCATGAATCTGATGAACAAGATCTTCATGCCATATTTGGACAAGTTTGTCATCGTCTTTATTGATGATATTCTGATATATTCCAAGGATAAGGAAGAGCATGCTCACCATTTGAGGATAGCATTACAGACTTTAAGAGAACATAAGCTTTATGCTAAGTTCAGTAAGTGTGAGTTCTGGCTAGATGAGGTAGAATTCCTCGGTCATGTGATCAGTAAGGATGGTATTGTTGTGAATCCATCTAAAGTTCAGTCGGTACTAGAGTGGACTGCACCGATCAATGTGAAGCAAATTCGAGGTTTCTTAGGAATGGCTGGTTATTATCAGAGATTCATTGAAGGTTTCTCCAAAATAGCCAGACCTATGACCAAATTATTAAGGAAGAATACACCATTCAAGTGGGATGAGAAATGTGAAGCAAGTTTTCAAGAGTTGAAGACTAGATTAACCACAGCTCCAATCTTAGCAGTTCCTGAAACAGGGAAGGACTTCACCGTATACTGTGATGCGTCTAAAGAAGGTTTGGGTTGTGTATTAATGCAAGATAGGAAAGTGATTGCTTATGGTTCAAGGCAATTAAAACCACATGAAGTCAACTATCCAACTCATGATTTAGAGTTAGCAGCAGTAGTTTTTGTGCTGAAAGGATGGAGGCATTTTCTTTATGGAGCCAGATGTGAGTTATACACTGACCATAAAAGTCTCAAATATTTCTTCACTCAAAAGGAATTGAATATGAGACAGAAGTGTTGGTTGGAATTAATCAAGGATTATGATTTAACAATCAATTACACCCCAGGGAAAGCAAACGTTGTAGCAGATGCTTTAAGCAGAAAGAGTGCATATATTCAGCCTAGCAATAGGGAGCTACCAAAAGAGTTACAAATGGGCTTGGAAAGATTAGAACTTCAATTCATCAGAACAGAGGTTCTTGGAGGATTAGCTACTATGCAGGTAGTTGCAGAGCAGGGCAGTGATCTTAAGCAAGAAATGTTTAGACATCAAGAAAAGATCCTTTTATTGATGAGGAAATTCGGAGGATATCTCAAGGGCAAAAATCAGTTTTTCGCCTTGGGGATTATGGGTCTTTATGGTTCCAAGATCGTCTATGTGTTCCAGATGTGACTGAAATCAGAAATTTCATACTCAAAGAAGCACACGATACACCGTATTCTATACATCCAGGGAGTACTAAGATGTATATGGATTTGAAAGAACTATTCTGGTGGAATAACATGAAAAGACATATTGCTAAATATGTATCTGAATGCCATACTTGTCAAAGGGTGAAAGCTGAACATCAAAGTCCAGCAGGACCATTACAACCCTTGGAAATTCCTGAATGGAAATGGGAGGAAATAGGTATGGACTTCATTACAGGATTACCTATGACACCAAAAAGGAAGGATATGATATGGGTAATTGTGGACAGACTCACTAAGAGTGCACATTTTATTCCGGTGAATCAAAAGGATAATGCCGAGAATTTAGTTGAAGTATATGTTGGAGATATGCCCTAGAGGCAATAATAAATATAGTTATTATTATATCTTTGTGTTTATGATAAATGTTTATATTCATGCTATAATAGTATTAACAAGGAAACATTAATACTTGTGTGAATTGTAAACTTAAATTGAAGTCCCTAGTATAGCCTCTATACTTCACTAGCTTGTTGGTTGATTAAATGATTGTGGTTTCCATATCATGAACATTGAGATGTTATCAACAACAAGATCATATCGTTAGGAGAATGATATGGTGGACATACTCCTATTGATAAGCGTAGCATAAAGATCAAGTCATTTCAATAGTTCAATTGTTGTATGCTTTCTGATACATAGTAACCTAATTCCTTCGACCATGAGATCATGCATATCACCTTTACCGGATGGATGCTTTGATGACATCAAACACCACACCGTAACTGGGTGGCTATAAAGGTGGCATTAAGTGTTTGGAAAGTATTGGTTGAAACACATGGATCAAGAGTGGGATTTGTCCATCCACATGACGGATAGATATTCTCTGGGCCCTCTCGGTGGAATGTCATCCAATTGGCTTGCAAGCATGTGACTTGGTCACAAGGGATCACATATCACGGGAACGAGAAAAGAGTACTTATCGGTAATGAGGTTGAACTAGGTATGCAGAGATACCGACGATCATAACCTCGGATAAGTAAACTATCGCGAGACAAAGGGAAATTGGTATCGTATGTAAGTGGTTCATTCGATCGCAAAGTAATCGTAGAAATATGTGGGAGCCATATGAATTTCCAGATTCCTCTATTGGTTATTGTTCGAAGAAGTGTCTCGATCATGTCCGCATAATTCACGAACCGTAGGGAGACACACTTAAGGATTCGACGTTGTTTTGAGTAGTTATGGTATTATGAGAAAGAGACCGATTGTTGTTCTGAGTCTCGGATGGGATCCGGGATATCACGAGGTGATCCGGAATGGTCCGGAGAATAAGATTCATATAAGGAAAGTCCCGTTTCGGAGTTCGGGAATGATTCCGGTGTTTTCATCGGGAATGTTCTAGAAGGTTCCGGACTGTCCGGCACTCCGGGGGGGGGAGGGTACATGAGTGTGTCATTGAATGATTGCATCATGTACTAAGTGTTCTTGCTGTTCCAAAAACATGAAAGTCAAATTGCCAGTTTGAAAGTCAAACGGCTAAAACAGGAAACTGTGGGAAACAGAAAACTGTGGGAAACAAGCAAGAGGAGTTGGAACCAACTTGGAGGAGGAGTCCAACTCCTCCAGGCCGGCGCCCAGCCCTAGGCCGAGTTGGGGAGGGACTCCCTCCCTCCCCTGGCGCACCAAGGCCCCTCCACACATAAAAGGAGGGGCAGGGCTCCTCCTTGAGACACACAAGTTTCCACCTCTAATCTTAGGTTTAGAGCCGTTTGGTTTAGAGCTTCTAATTGCTTTAGCCTGCGGTTTAGAGCCTTCTAATTGGTGTGTCTAATCTCTAGACCACTAATAGCCCTCTCTCATAATCCACCATACTCGCTCCGGCTTAAGGCGAAGCCCTGCGGGATCTCCCCTCTACTTCCGGTACCACGCCGTTGTGCTGCCGGAATCGCGAGGAGAGTGCTACAACCTCCGCTGCCTGCTGGAACAAGGGAGAGGAAGGTCTTCGTCGAGTACCGAACGTGTGACTGACTGCGGAAGCGCTGCCAGAACGCAGCACCGGAAGGATCGTCCACACGATCTTGAGATCGGAAAGAGTACGACTACATCACCCACGAGAATCCGCTCTCGTTAAACACTTTGGAATCTTCAAGGGTAAGTTATTCCATCGACTCGTTGCTACAATCTAGTAGATAGATCTTGGCTTGTTTGTTTGTATGCGATAGAAAATTTTTGTTTTCCATGCTACGAACCCCTACAGTGGTATCAGAGCCGTGTCTATATGTAGATCTGTTGCACGAGTAGAACACAATGGTCATTGTGGGCATTGATGCTTTTATTGTAGATTGCTTTTTGTGTACTTTGCATCTTGCGGTATGTTGGGATGAAGCGGCCCGGGCTAACCTTACATGACATCGTTCATGAGACTTGCTCCACGCTTGACATGCAACTTGTATTGCATAAGTGGCTTTGCGGGTGCCTGTTTCTCCTAGCATAGTTAAGATCCAATTTACAACGGGTAATCAACAATGCTAGTATCAATGTTGTGGTTCTTGTTCGTAAGTTAGAACGACACTTATTGAAAGCCCCAAACCACGTAAAATATGCAAAGAAAGTAGAAGCGTCTAACTTTGTTTTGCAGGGGTGTGCAGTGATGTGATATGGCCATGATTGTGATTATATTTGATGTATGCAATGTTCCTTATTGTAAGTTGGCAACCGGCAGGAGCCATATGGTTGTCTTTAATTTATGTTAAGACCCGCGTGTCTATTCAAAGTAGTTGTAATAGTTGAAGCCGGTGGACGACAACCATGGTGAAGCGTCATTGACCTTGATGCAATGCCAGTGATGATGGAGATCATGTTCGTGTTTGAAGATGGAGATCGGAAGCACAAAGAAGAAAGGCCATATCATATCACATATTATGAATTGCATGTGATGTTAATCCTTTATGCATCTTGTATTGCTTAGTAGACGACGGTAGCATTATAAGATGATCCCTCATGCACATGAATTTCAAATCATAAAGTGTTCGCCCTTAGTTAGCACCGTTGCTAAAGCTTGTTGTTTCGAAGCACCACGTGATGATCGGGTGTGTTAGATTCTGCAAGTGTATACAACGTGAGCAAGCCAGATTTGCTCATGCAGAAACTAAGGTTTGATCTTGACGAGCCTAGCATGTACAGACATGGTCTCGGAACACGGATTACCGAAAGGTAAAGCATGAATCGTATAGTAGATATGATGAACATGATGATTGTTCGCCATTGAAACTATATCAACTCTCGTGATGATCGGTGTTGATGTAGTGGATTTGGTTCGTGTGTTCACTAAAACAATGTGAGGGATATTGTTTTGAGTGGGAGTTCACCTAGTTTAATTTCATTAATTAATTTGAACTCAATTTGTCATAAACTTATTCTAAACTATTGCAAATATGTTGTAGATCAATGGCAGCCCCTACCATCAATTTTAATGCGTTCCTAGAGAAAGAAAAGTTGAAAAACAATGGAAGCAACTTCGCGGATTGGTTCCGCAATTTGAGGATTGTCCTCACAGCTGGTAATTTGACCTATGTGCTGGATGCACCGCTGGGTGACCCACCTGCAGCTGATGCTTCCGATGAAGTAAAGAATGTTTACCTCGCTCGGAAGAATCAGTACTCCATAGTTCAATGTGCTATCTTGTATGGTTTAGAATCGGAGCTTCAGAAAAGGTTTGAAGAGTCAGACCCATATGATATTGTCGAGGATCTCAAATTGATTTTTGAGACTCATGCGGCAATTGAAAGCTATGAGGCTTCTGAAAAGTTCTTTAACTGCAAGATGGAAGAGGGCAGCTCCGTCAGTGAGCATGTGCTTAAGATGTCTGGGCACGCAAACAAACTTCAAAGCTTGGGTATAGTGATTCCTAATGCTTTGGGGATTTACCGCGTCCTCCAGTCATTGCCACCAAGTTACAGGAACTTTGTGATGAACTACAACATGCAGAACATGAACAAAGAGTTGCCAGAACTATTTGCTATGTTAAAGTCTGCAGAAGTGGAGATCAAGAAAGAGCACGAAGTGTTGATGGTCAATAAGACCACCAAACTCAAGAAAGGCAAGTCTAAGCAAAAGGGACACTTCAAGAAGGGTGGTAAGAAAGTTACCACGCCGACGAAGAAAACCAAGGCTGGACCAAAGCCTGAAACTGAGTGCTTTTACTGCAAGGGAGAAGGTCACTGGAAGCGGAATTGCCCAAAGTACTTGGCGGATCTGAAGAACGGCAACATCAAGAAGAAAGGTATATCTGATATACATGTTATTGATGTGTATCTCACTAGTACTCGTAGTAGTGCCTGGGTATTTGATACTGGTTCGGTTGCTCATATTTGTAACTCGAAATAGGTGCTGCAGAATAAACGGAAGCTAGCGAAGAACGAGGTGACGATGCGCGTGGGAAACGGATCAAAGGTTGATGTGATCGCGGTCGGCACGCTACCTCTTCATCTACCATAGGGATTAGTTTTATACTTAAATAATTGTTATTTAGTGCCTGCGTTGAGCATGAACATTATATCAGGATCTTGTTTATTGCGAGACGGTTACTTGTTTAAGTCAGAGAATAATGGTTGTTCGATTTATATGAGTAATATGTTTTACGCACATGCACCTTTGATAGATGGTCTATTCTTATTGAATCTCGATAGTGGAAATACACATATCAACAATATTGAAGCTAAACGTTTGAAATCAAGCGATAATTCGACCTATATGTGGCACTGTCGTCTTGGTCACATTGGAGTGAAGCGTATGAAGAAACTCCATTCCGATGGACTTCTTGAATCACTTGATTTTGAATCACTTGAAAGATGCGAAGCATGTCTGATGGGAAAAATGACTAAGACTCCATTTTCTGGTATGATGGAGCGAGCTACGGACTTATTGGAAATCATACATACCGATGTATGTGGTCCAATGAGTGTAGCATCGCGCGGTGGTTATCGTTATGTTCTTACCTTCACAGATGACTTGAGTAGATATGGGTATATCTATTTCATGAAACATAAGTCCGAAACTTTCGAGAAGTTTAAGGAGTTTCAAAGTGAGGTAGAGAATCAACGTAACAAGAAGATTAAGTTTCTACGTTCTGATCGTGGAGGTGAATATCTAAGTTACGAGTTTGGCGAGCATTTAAAGAAGTGCGGAATACTTTCACAATTGACACCGCCGGGAACACCACAGCGTAATGGTGTGTCCGAACGTCGTAATCGAACTCTCTTAGATATGGTTCGTTCTATGATGTCACTTACAGATTTACCGCTATCATTTTGGGGTTATGCATTAGAAACAGCCGCATTCACTTTAAATAGGGCACCGTCTAAATCCGTTGAAACGACACCGTATGAATTATGGTTTGGGAAGAAACCTAAATTGTCGTTCCTTAAAGTTTGGGGATGCGAAGCCTATGTAAAGAAGTTACAGCCGGACAAGCTTGAACCCAAAGCGGAAAAATGCGTCTTCATAGGATACCCGAAGGAAACTATTGGGTATACCTTCTATCATAGATCCGAAGGCAAAATCTTCATTGCCAAGAATGGATCCTTTCTAGAGAAGGAATTTCTCTCGAAAGAAGTGACTGGAAGGAAAGTAGAACTCGACGAGGTTGTCGAACCTTCTCTCGAAATTGCGAGTAGCGTAGCACCGGAAGAAGTTCCTGTGGTGCCTGCACCAATTAGAGAGGAAGCTAATGATGATGATCATGAAACTTCGGTTGAAGTTGCTACAGAGCCTCGGAGGTCAACGAGAACTCGTACCACTCCAGATTGGTATGATTCCGTTATGAGTGTCATGTTGGTGGACAACACCGATGACCCCGAGACATATGAGGAAGCGATGATGAGCCCAGATTCCAATAAATGGCAAGAAGCCATGAAATCCGAGATTGGATCCATGTACGAAAACCAAGTATGGACTTTGGTGGACTTACCGGATGGCCGGAAGGCTGTCGAGAACAAATGGATTTTCAAGAAGAAAACAGATGCTGATGGTAATGTTACTGTCTATAAAGCTCGACTTGTCGCAAAAGGGTTTCGACAAATTCAAGGAGTTGACTACGATGAGACTTTCTCACCAGTAGGGAAGCTAAAGTCTGTGAGGATTATGTTAGCAATCGCTGCATATTATGATTATGAGATATGGCAGATGGATGTCAAGACAACATTCCTCAATGGAGATATTGATGAAGAGTTGTATATGATGCAACCCAAAGGTTTTGTCGATCCTAAAGATGCTAACAAAGTATGCAAACTTCAACGGTCCATCTATGGATTGAAGCAAGCATCCCGAAGTTGGAATCAACGTTTTGATAAGGTAATCAAAAGTTTTGGTTTTATACAAACTTATGGAGAAGCTTGTATTTACAAGAAAGTGAGTGGGAGCTCTGTAGCATTCTTAATACTGTATGTGGATGACATATTGTTGATTGGGAATGATGTAGACCTTCTTAATAGTGTCAAGGAATATTTGAATAATAGTTTTTCAATGAAGGATCTTGGCGAAGCAGCTTACATATTAGGCATAAAGATTTATAGAGATAGATCGAAACGCCAAATATCATTGTCACAGAGTACATATTTGGACAAAGTTCTAAAGAAGTTTGGAATGGAAGAAAGCAAGAAAGGGTTCTTGCCCATGTTGCCCAATACGACCTTGAGTAAAACTCAAAGTCCAACATCGGCAGAAGATAGAGAAAGGATGAGTAAGACTCCCTATGCCTCAGCCATAGGATCTCTAATGTATGCCATGCTATGTACTAGACCCGACATTGCATATGCTGTTAGTTTAACTAGCAGATATCAAAGTGATCCAGGAGTGGATCATTGGACAGCGGTCAAAAACATCCTTAAGTACTTGAGAAGAACTAATGATATGGTTCTTTCTTATGGAGGTGATGAACAACTCGTTGTTAATGGTTACACCGATGCTAGTTGGAACGCCGATCCAGATGATTCTAAATCACAATCTGGGTACGTATTTATTTTGAATGGTGCAGCAGTTAGCTGGAGGAGTGCAAAGCAAAGCGTTGTGGCGAGATCTTCAACTGAATCGGAATACATGGCTGCTTCGGAGGCTTCACAAGAAGCGATATGAATGAAAGAGTTCATTACAGAGCTGGGTGTGGTTCCAAGTGCGCTGGACCCAATGTCTATCTACTGTGATAACATGGGCGCCATAGCCAATGCGCAAGAACCAAGGTCACACAAGAAGCTGAAGCATATCAAGCTGCGTTTTCACGCTATTCGAGAACATATCCAGGATGGGGATATAAAGATTTGCAAAGTACACACAGATCTGAATGTGGCGGATCCGTTGACTAAACCTCTCCCGTGGGCAAAACATGACCAACACCAAACTGCCATGGGTGTTCGGTATATTACCATGTAATCTAGATTAGATGACTCTAGTGCAAGTGGGAGACTGTTGGAGATATGCCCTAGAGGCAATAATAAATATAGTTATTATTATATCTTTGTGTTTATGATAAATGTTTATATTCATGCTATAATAGTATTAACAAGGAAACATTAATACTTGTGTGAATTGTAAACTTAAATTGAAGTCCCTAGTATAGCCTCTATACTTCACTAGCTTGTTGGTTGATTAAATGATTGTGGTTTCCATATCATGAACATTGAGATGTTATCAACAACAAGATCATATCGTTAGGAGAATGATATGGTGGACATACTCCTATTGATAAGCGTAGCATAAAGATCAAGTCATTTCAATAGTTCAATTGCTATGCTTTCTGATACATAGTAACCTAATTCCTTCGACCATGAGATCATGCATATCACCTTTACCAGATGGATGCTTTGATGACATCAAACACCACACCGTAACTGGGTGGCTATAAAGGTGGCATTAAGTGTTCGGAAAGTATTGGTTGAAACACATGGATCAAGAGTGGGATTTGTCCATCCACATGACGGATAGATATTCTCTGGGCCCTCTCGGTGGAATGTCATCCAATTGGCTTGCAAGCATGTGACTTGGTCACAAGGGATCACATATCACGGGAACGAGAAAAGAGTACTTATCGGTAACGAGGTTGAACTAGGTATGCAGAGATACCGACGATCATAACCTCGGATAAGTAAACTATCGCGAGACAAAGGGAAATTGGTATCGTATGTAAGTGGTTCATTCGATCGCAAAGTAATCGTAGAAATATGTGGGAGCCATATGAATTTCCAGATTCCTCTATTGGTTATTGTTCGGAGAAGTGTCTCGATCATGTCCGCATAATTCACGAACCGTAGGGAGACACACTTAAGGATTCGACGTTGTTTTGAGTAGTTATGGTATTATGAGAAAGAGACCGAATGTTGTTCTGAGTCTCGGATGGGATCCGGGATATCACGAGGTGATCCGGAATGGTCCGGAGAATAAGATTCATATAAGGAAAGTCCCGTTTCGGAGTTCGGGAAGGATTCCGGTGTTTTCATCGGGAATGTTCTAGAAGGTTCCGGATTGTCCGGCACTCCGGGGGGGGGGGGAGGGTACATGAGTGTGTCATTGAATGATTGCATCATGTACTAAGTGTTCTTGCTGTTCCAAAAACATGAAAGTTAAATTGCCAGTTTGAAAGTCAAACGGCTAAAACAGGAAACTTTCGGAAACAGGAAACTGTGGGAAACAAGCAAGAGGAGTTGGAACCAACTTGGAGGAGGAGTCCAACTCCTCCAGGCCGGCGCCCAGCCCTAGGCCGAGTTGGGGAGGGACTCCCTCCCTCCCCTGGCGCGCCAAGGCCCCTCCACCCATAAAAGGAGGGGCAGGGCTCCTCCTTGAGACACACAAGTTTCCACCTCTAATCTCAGGTTTAGAGCCGTTTGGTTTAGAGCTTCTAATTGCTTTAGCCTGCGGTTTAGAGCCTTCTAATTGGTGTGTCTAATCTCTAGACCACTAATAGCCCTCTCTCATAATCCACCATACTCGCTCCGGCTTAAGGCGAAGCCCTGCGGGATCTCCCCTCTACTTCCGGTACCACGCCGTTGTGCTGCCGGAATCGCGAGGAGAGTGCTACAACCTCCGCTGGCTGCTGGAACAAGGGAGAGGAAGGTCTTCGTCGAGTACCGAACGTGTGACCGACTACGGAAGCGCTGCCAGAACGTAGCACCGGAAGGATCGTCCACACGATCTTGAGATCGAAAAGAGTACGACTACATCACCCACAAGAATCCGCTCTCGTTAAACACTTTGGAATCTTCGAGGGTAAGTTATTCCATCGACTCGTTGCTACACTCTAGTAGATAGATCTTGGCTTGTTTGTTTGTATGCGATAGAAAATTTTTGTTTTCCATGCTACGAACCCCTACAGTATATGTCAAAGAGATAGTAAGTAAGCATGGAGTACCCAAAAAGATCGTAACTGATAGGGGATCAGTGTTTACTTCAACATTTTGGAAGCAATTGCATGAAGCACTTGGTTCAAAGTTAGATTTCAGCACGACATATCATCCTGAGACAGGAGGTCAAACTGAAAGAACAAATCAAATACTAGAAGACATGTTGAGAGCTTGTGCACTAGATTTTGGAGGAACATGGGAAGATCACCTACCATTGGAAGAATTTTCTTGTAACAATAGCTATTAGAGTAGTCTGAAGGCAGCTCCATATGAGATTCTGTATAGAAGGGAGTGTAGATCACCAATATGTTGGTATGAACCTGGAAGCAGCAAAGAATTTGCACCAGATTATATCAAGGAGAGACAAGAACATCATTGATAAGATCAGGGATAGACTGAAAATAGCCCAAAGTAAGAAGAAAAGTTATGCGGATCAAATTCGAAGATCATGGCATCCAGAAGTGGGAGATATGGTCTATTTGAAAGTAAGTCCAATGAAAGGAGTAAAAAGATTCGGAGTTAAAGGGAAATTGAGTCCAAGATATATCAGACCATTCAAGATACTAAGTCAAAACAGAACTATAGCTTATGCTTTAGAGTTACCATCAAGATTGGCTCAAGTGCATAATGTTTTCCATGTGTCACAACTTCGCAAATGTTTGAAAGTTCCAGATGATGCAATAACACATCAAGAGATAGAACTACAAGTAGACCTGACTTATATTGAAAAACTCTATAAGATTCTGGAAGAAAACTGGAAAAGATTGAGGAATAGAGCAATCAAATATTGCAAGGTACAGTGGGAACATCACCCTGAGAGGGAAGCCACATGGGAGAAGGAAGAGGATTTAAGAAAAGCTTATCCAAAACTATTCAGGTACATATCCACTAACTTCGGGACGAAGTTTAATTTAAGGGGGGAAGTCTGTAACATCCCAGCATTTAGGATCTAACGAAGGGTAGATTTAGGAATATGAATTGTTGCATGCATTTATTTGTGAAAATGTGGGTATTTTTTTTGCAAAATTAAAATCTTAAGTGATCAATGTTTCTTTTATCCTTTCAGATTAGGTTTAGTCTAAAGAATGATTATTATAAACTTTGAGATCTTAAGGAGTTATGTGTTTAAAATGAATTTGAATTTTAAACTTGAGTGTTTGAATTATAATTTAAATAAGTTAGATATAAGTTTTGAATCTTAAAATAATTAAGAGATAAGTATTATAACTTAAATTTATCCAAAAACAATATTGAATATGAAACTTATTTCATATTATTAATACATAAACAAGTTACAAAGAATGTAACCTACTGAAGCCATTTCCAAACTTCACAATTTACAAAAGAATAAAGAATAAGAATATTCTTTATCAATAATAATATAATCTTTATTACAATTAAATAAAATAAAGATTACAAGAATAATAAAAGAAAAATTACAAAATAATAAGAAAATTACATTTGAATATCTACTAACTATCCTATATCTAAATCTACACTGAATCTTCATCTTTATCTTTGTACCTGCAAAACAAAGACTAAATAGAAACAAAATAAGATTAGTGTTAGTATTATTTCTCTCAGATATGTAAGTGAAATGCAGCTGACAAATTCATCATTGAGAAATGTTTTAAAGGGGCAAGTTTCACCAATATGAAAGATTCCATCTGTCATAAATTCAAAGCCAGAAGTCAAATGACAGCCAAGAGGGACCAATTCACCAGCCAGGTGAAAGTAATCTGGTAATAGTAAGTTCAAAAATTCTGAACATATCCACAAGTGCATAGCAGGCACACAAGCTGGACACACACCAGCATGCATATGGTGTGCTGTCGACCTCACAAGCATAGCCCAATATCACAAAACCACAACACAGCCGTGGAGGAGCACACCAGTGCATCTCTCCACTACACAGCACACAAGCACAGCCAGTGTAGACAGCAGCAAAACCAAGAACATCAGCCAAACCAAACCACCCTAGATCAACCAAACATCACCAGGATGGTGACATAAGGAGGGGGATGAATCAAGTGGGCAGCAAGATCAAGCCCAGGAGCTTGGAGGAGCAGGCTAGCTCAAGATCAAGCACAGGAGTCTAGCAAAACCAGATCAAGATCATCATCATCAGCTTACTACACCATCATCAGATTTTGTGGTGAGCCTCATAAAACCATCACATGATTCATTCATAGTATCTGAACAAAAGCTGAAGGGTTTCGCGGCATAGTAAATCAAAATTTTCTACGGATGCGAACAGAGGGAAAGCCAAGATCTAATCTAGGAGATGCTATCAACGAGAGAGATTGGATTAGATCTTCATACCCTTGAAGATTCTCACAGCTGAACGTTCGTCGGAACGTGGGTGATGTAGTCGTACTCGCTTCTCCTCCTCGCGATCCGATCCGATCTAGCACCACAAGTGGCGGTGCCTCCGTGAGATGCACACGTGCAGCACCTCGACGTCTCCTCCTTCCTCGGACCAGCAAGTATGGTGGAGAGATAGATTGGATCTACAACACGACGGCGTGGTGTATATGGTGGAGAATTTCTGCAGCAGGGCTTCGCCTACAAACAGTCGGGAGGGAGAGAGGAAAGCTAGCAAGGCGGCTAGGGTTTGGAGGAGAGGTGTAGGGGGTTGGTGCGCCCCCACCCCTCTTTATATAGAGGGGGGGCGCAGCCCTAGCCCCTCCCCCAAGCCCAAAGGATAAGGAGTGGGGGGCAAGGACTCTCCCCTCTTCTAGAAACCCTATCTCTAGTTTAAACGATTTAAACTCTCTAGGATCGGCTGGGCCCTATGGGGCCTTGTGCCCCTGGCCCAATGCGGCCAGGACACTCCCTCATAGGCCCATGCGCCCTCCCGGAAGGTGGGGCCACGTTGGTCCCCTTCCGGAAGGTTCTAGAAGCTTCCGGTACAATACCGATTAACCCGGAACAATTCCGAACTCCAAAAACTGCACTGCCTTATATGAATCTTATTCTCCGGACCATTCCGGAACCTCTCGTGATGTCCCGGATCCCATCCAAGACTCCGAACAAAAATTCATAAACCAATTATCCAATCTATCCTAGCGTCGAGACACGTTAAGTGTGTGACCCTGCGGGTTCGAGAATATGCAGACATGATCTTCTATCAATAATCAACAGCGGGGTCTGGGCACCCATATTGACTCCCACACATTCATCGATGATCATATCGGATGAACCAAGATGCCAGGATTCAATCAATCCCATATATATATTCCCTTCGTCTCGCGATATTTTACTTGCCCGAGAGTCGATCGTCGGTACCGTCATACCTAGTTCAATCTCGTTCACTGCAAGTACTTTACTCATTCCGTAATCCGATATCACTTTGTGATTAACTCCTTAACCACATGCTTGCAAGCGGTGTTGATATCGATTACCGAGTGGGCCTGAAGTATATCTCTCCGACTTGGGAGGGACAAATCCCATCTCGATACATACAACCCAACAGATACTTTCCGATCACCTGAGAGACACCTTTATGATCACCCTCTCATAGGATGACGTTTGATGACCTCAAAGCTTTCTTCCGA
The DNA here is from genome assembly GCA_916181665.1 of Avena sativa. Classification (NCBI taxonomy): domain Eukaryota; kingdom Viridiplantae; phylum Streptophyta; class Magnoliopsida; order Poales; family Poaceae; genus Avena; species Avena sativa. The sequence goes on from OV702283.1 coordinate 314,600,714, forward strand.
TACCAGGGAGTTGTATTATCTCATGGTCTAAGGAATACAATATTTGACATAGGAAAAGCTTCGCAAAGATGAACACGATGATACGATCTAATTGCTTCGCTTAGTTTGGGTCTGTCCATCATATCATTCTCCAATGAAATGATCTCATTATCAATTGACAACTCATGTCTATGGTTAGGAAACCTTAACCATCATTGGTCAATGAGCTAGTCCTTAGAGGCGTACCAGGGACACGGTGTTGTTCACAAACCACACAAGTATTAATGTTTCCGCTTAATACAATTCTAACATGGAATATAAACTTTATCATGAACAAGAATTATAATAATAACATCTTTATTATTGCCTCTAGAGCATAATTCCAACAAAAGCATGTGTTGCTTTATGAAATAATCTCTCAATAATCACCCAAGTGAGGTGAATCTATCCTAGAGATTCCAAGTATAAAGATAAGAAATCAAACTCAGCCAAAAGCACTAAACTCTCAGACCAGCATCACAGAGTTTAGTGTTAATTTATGCAACTTAAATCATTCTTCATTTGTTCTTATCAGATCAGGACACATCTCCCAGAGAGAGTAGCACCTCTAATCTTACAAGTTACAAACAAACTATTTGCTGAACTAACTAGGATTTAAAATCCTAGAGCCTCAGACCAACATCATAGGCAGGAGAGTTAAGAAAAGCTTTCATTTTATCTTGCCAGTGTTAATCACAAGTATTGTCAAGGCTAAGCCCAGAAATAAAACCCAATCACTTGTGTGCCAGATCAAAATGGTATCACAAGGACATGTTCTAAATGAGCTAAAACCAATCTTTGCTTAGTTTCCACAGATAAAAGGGACAAACCAATAAATATCATTTTCCTGAAGCCAAGTGCCAGGAATCAACATCAAATTCATCTATACATCCACAGTAAATCATTACATGTAATGATTATATTCAGTATGTATAATCTCATACAAGCCTACAATTATAATTTTAATTGCAGTAAGCAACTACTGAGAGAAACTACTGTCAGTATAAGCATTCTGACAGTAGAGTAAGTTCTCAGATCAACAACATTTCCAATCAGGGATTCCATATAAACACTAGCATGGGATCATAGTGAATTACCACTGGAATAAATCTGACAAGACACTAGCATCATCAAAGCCACTACAAATTATGATCCACAACAAACAATCATTCTTCATGCTCAAGTATGATCACCACTAGATCTAAAACATCATGAATATGATCAACATGGGGTTATGAACCCTAATCAGAACAAGAACCCTAATTAAGAGATGAACCCTAATCAGAACATAGTCACTAGGCACGAGAAGCCACTAGATACACACAGAGAGATTCATGTTAGTAGCATGAACAAGAACCACGGAGGCAACTTACCCGGGGTCCTCGCTGACGAATTGAAGAGGAAGCAGATTGGCCGACGAAACGCGGCGGCACAGGGAGCACCCAAGGGGGCGCTACAACCTACACCAGCCACGGCGGCGGCCACAGCAGCACACGAGCCCAGCACACCACCGCAGGCGGGACCGCGGCGGTGGCGACAGCAGTTTCCCCTAACCCTAGGGTTCGGGAACGGGGTGAACCTGGCCATAGGGAAGCCCCGGAGTCAAATCGAGTTGGACTAGATGAACGAGCGTAGTCGCACACCTCGCCCTACACCATGGCAGCGGCCAGGGGAAGCCTCAACAGCGGACATCGCCAGCGACGGCACAAGAGCCCGCGGGGTCGAGGAAGAGGAAAGGTGAGAACGAGGAGGAGACAGAGAAGTGGGCTGGGTGGGCCAAACCCCCTCGGGGTGATGATTTTGACCCTGCCCTATTGGGCCACACTGGCCCAATAAGCCCAAGTGGCCAGCCCAAGTCGTTTTAAAAAAAAAGAAGTTTTAATCAATTGGAAAGGACCAAAATGCCCCTGACCTCAATAAAATTTTAGAAAATAAAATAAAAGTCCAAAAATTATAAATAAAATATTTTTGGATTCACAATAATCCACTCTATCCAAATAAAATAAGATATAAAATTTTGGACATTTAAATTTTGTAATTTATATATTCCTTATGGAATTTTACAAAATTATTGAAAGATGATAAAAATAAATAAAAATCACTTTCATTATATATTAATATTGTAGTATTTTTGAAAAATACTAAATAAATATTTAATAATAAATTTTAATGTATAATTAATAATTCCTAAAAGAATTATTAAATCAATAAAAGTCCAATAAAAAGGGAAATAAAATAAAATAATTCAATATATGTAATGAATATAAAAAATAATATTTATAAATGCTTTATTAAAAGGCACCTTATACAAGGAAAATGCATATAGAATTAAATAATGCATTACATTACTTGCATAATCATTTTGATTCTTTAAATATTGTCCTTACCGGGCAATAATGATGTTTTTGTAGAACTAGAAGCTCAAGGTCCAGTGCAAGCATCAAACTTCACTACCTTGCCATCACAAGGCAAGTTCATCACTTGCTCATGTCCTTTGAAGAGTCTTTATCAAAGTATTTGCAAATTGTGTGTTATCATATATGATATAAAAGAAAGAAAATATTATTTTCATAAATAAAGAAATCATAGATATCATCCTAAGTGGTGATATAATGGAGCAATAGAACTTAGGGTTCTATTTGCAACAATGATGATCAAGGAGGGACTTAATAACCCCTGACATCAGTGATTCTAGCGCCGTATATTACGCGTTAGCCATGAGATTTGGAATGGGACAGAGAAGTCAGCTGTATCTTCTTCCTCTCGCATGAAGCCGGATGTGCAGGTCGTGGCTGATATCCTCGTAGCGTGCATATTAATTGGTAACTCGTAGAGGATATGCAGCATATGGGTGGGAACCCTCATCGTCCCACGATAGTTCTGGCATCTAACGGTTTGTATAAACCATTGTCGTAATTCATTATGTGGGCATGGTGTACACCAAGGAGCCATGCGGGGTCACGAAGGGGGCAGTGATTGGCTTGGACCAATTACTGGGCCCCACATCATGGAATTTTGGACGGGAAAGTACGCCCGGTTGTGCAGCAAGGAGTTGATGTCTCATGGGTAAAGTAACGCACCTCTGCAGAGTGTAAGAACTGTAACTTGTTACTCCCTGTTCTAGGAAGGAGCTACGAACGCGGTAGGAAAGAAACTCCATGAAAGTTCTGGTCAACCTGTGAAGGCTGATTGTCATAGTTTTTGGAATAAAATCAATCTTTGAAGAAAGATTTACAAAAACTGCATAGTGCAAAGGATTTATAATCCAAGGTGGTAGTTAGCGCATCAAACTTCCCACCTTGCATATAATGAACTTGTTGGGTAACGTTGTTACTCATTCTTTCCTTTGATCCCTTGCTTAGGCTCTGAGGATACCGAAGACGTGCCAATGTATGCAGCCGAATGCCAAGAAGATGTGTTCTATGAGGAACCTGATCTGTCCGGAGGAGTTGAAGGAGTGGATTACGAAATCCGCTATGGTGTCGATGATAATGAGTCCAACTAAGTAACCTAGTTAATAGTAACCAATGGAGCCGAGCAACATGAACTCTATAGAATAAGCTGTTGAGCTCAACTCCTAGACGAAGTTGCTACTTTTAAATTCCGCTGATCACTTTATATTTTGGTTTGTAAGATGAATCTTTTGGAAGTCTTGAACTTCCGATATTGTAATAATAATAATGTGTGTACATTGGTAATATGGACCCGCAATGTTTCTGTTGTACCACGCTGAGGGATGTGATATTTACGGAACGGTGTTCTGTAGATGTCATGTCAATGACTATAGTGTACTACACATGCAGTGGTATGCTGGGTCACCGCACTTGCCGATCTCAAGATCGCGTAGACGATCCTTCCGGCGCTGCGTTCTGGCAGCGCTTCCGCAGTCGGTCACACGTTCGGTACTCGATGAAGACCTTCCTCTCCCTTGTTCCAGCAGGCAGCGGAGATTGTAGTTCTCCCCTCGCGATTCCGACAGCATGACGACGTGGTGTCAAACGAAGAGGGAAGATCCCGCAGGGCTTCGCCTAAGACGGTGCGAGTTATGGTGGATCTAGGGAATGCGGCGATCTAGGTTTAGAAGTCCGAAGAGGAGGAGGAGGTGTCGGCGGCGGCTAGGGCGACGGTGGCGGCTTGGGCGGCGGCGTGCGGCGGTGGCTTGGGCGGCGGCGGCACACGGGTGGGGAGGGCTGGTGTTGTGTACTTTGGGGCAGCCCTCCCCCTCTATTTATGAGAGGGAGGGCAGATTGGGAGAGGGGAGTTTGAATCCATACCCAAACCCAAGTTGGATATAAGGAAGGACTCTTTCCTTCTTCCACTAGGAAACTATTGTTCCAGTTTGACTTTTCAAACCTCCCTTTTGACTTTCAATTTAGAGCTTTATTTCTCTCTCACAAATGCCCAACCAAAGTGACCTAGGACATGATCCAATCATTCCACTTAACCATGACACATTCATGGATCATTCCCCTTCCGGTCCGGTGAACCTTCTAGAACCTCTCTGATGAAAACATCGAAATCATTCCCGAACTCCGGAATTAGACTTTCCTTATATGAATCTTATACTCAGGACCATTCCGGATATCCTCGTGATATCCCGGATCGCATCCGAGACTCCAAACAACATTCGGTTTCCCTACTTACATTCCATATCTACTAAACAACATCGAATCCTTAAGTGTGTCTCCCTACGGTTTGTGAATTATGCGGACATGACCGAGACACTTGTCCGATCAATAACCAATAGAGGAATCTGAAAATTCATATGGCTCCCACATATTTCTACGATTACTTTGTGATCGAATGAACCAATTACATGCGATACCAATTTCCCTTTGTCTCGCGATAGTTTACTTATCCGAGGTTTGATCCTCGGTATCTCTGCATACCTAGTTCAACCTCGTTACTGATAAGTACTCTTTTCTCGTTCCCGTGGTATGTGATCCCTTGTGAGCCAGTCACATGCTTGCAAGCTAATTGGATGACATTTCACCGAGAGGGCCCAGAGTATATCTATCCGTCATATGGATGGACAAATCCCAGTCTTGATCCATGTGCCTCAACACATACTTTCCAAACACTCAATGCCACCTTTATAACCATCCAGTTACGGTGTGGTGTTTGATCTCATCAAGTCATCCTTCTGGTGATGGTGATTAGCATGATCTCATGGTCGAAGGAATTAGGTTACTATGTATCAGAAAGCTTATAAAAAATGAAGTATATTAAATGACTTGATATTTATGCCACTCTTAACTATAGGAGTATGTTCATCACATCATTCTCCTAATGATATGACCCCGTTGTTAATAACATCTCTATGTTCATGATCAGGAAACCATGATCATATATTAACCAACAAGCTAGTTTAACATGAGGCTTTACTAGGGACTCTTTTATGTTTACAAATCACACAAGTATTAATGTTTTCGGTTAATACAATTATAGCATGTATGTAAACATTTATCATAAGCATGAAGATATGATAATAACCACTTTATTATTGCCTCTTGGGCATATCTCCAACGATATGTACATCATACTTTATGTCAATGATGATCCCATACCCAAGAATTGCATGACGCCAAATTGAGCCATATTTTAAAAATAATCGATGAGGAAGTAGTATGAAGAGTATGTATGGATGAGGTGCTTTTTCGAGAAGGAGCTGACCCGTCTGTTTTTTTTATATTAATTTTATGGTGCTTCGTGCTAGATGTATGGACGTCGATGCAATTTTCCCTTTTTTAGGTCCTTGATGTAAAATGTACTCACCCGGTCCGTGTAAAAATTTAACCTAAAAGTGAGTGGTAAAATCTAAACGAATATAATCTTAGTTGTCAACGAGTATGAATATTTTAGGATTTCAAGCCGAACGACCAAGGTTATGGCCATATGTAAATCATATTTTCTGTCGATGATGATCCCATATCCAAGAATTTGCATGTCGCTGAATTTGGCCATGTTTTGAAAATAATCAAAGAGGAAGTAGTATGAAGAGTATGGCTTGATGATGTGCTTTCCCGAGAAGGATCCGACCCAACTGTTTTCCTTGGTTAATTTTATGGTGCTTCGTGCTAGATTTATATGGACCTCGATGTAATTTTCCCTTTTTAGGTCCCTATGTGTAAATGTATGGACCTCGATATAATTTTCCCTTTTTTGGTTCCTCGTTGTAAAATTTAATTCCACTGCCCGTGTAAAATTTGTCCATATTTTGAAAACAATCGAAGAGGAAGTAGTATGAAGACTATGGCTTGATGAGGTGTTTTCTAGAGGAACCAACCCGACTGTTTTCTCCTTGCTTCATTTTATGGTGCTTCGTACTAGATGTATATGGATCTCGATGCAATTTTACCTTTTTAGGGACCTTTTTGGTAGATGTATGGACCTCGATGTAATTTCCCTTTTTTAGGTCCTTGATGTAAAATATACTCCCATCGCCCGTGTAAGATTTTAACCTAAAAGTAAATGGTAAAATCTAAACGAATTTAAGCTTAGTTGTCAACGAGTATGAACATTTTTATATTTCAAGCCGAACAACCAAGGTCATTGTCATATGTACATCATACTTTATGTCGATGATAATCCCATATCCAAGAATTTGCGTTATGCTAAATTTGGCCAGAAAACAATATAGAGGAAGTGGTATGACGAGTATGGCTCGATGAGGTGCTTTTTTGAGAAGGATCCGACCCTTCTATTTTATTGCTTAATTTTATGGTGCTTTGCGCCAGATGTATGGACCTCGATGAAACTTTCCCTTTTTATGTACTTGATGTAAAATGTACTCACATGATCCGAGTAAAATTTTAACCTAAAAGTGAATGCTAAAATCTAAACGAATTTAATCTTAGTTGTCAACGAGTATGAACATTTTTCTATTTCAAGCCGAACGACCAAGGTCATGGCCATATGTAATGTTGGGAATATGCCCTATAGGAAATCATGTATGCTAATATTTCCCACTGTATTCATAAAGATATTAAGTTGTCCTTGTATAAACATCTGATGTGTATCATTGAATATGTGATTCAGTTGTGGAACTATGCATTCAAATTGTTTGTACTAAATATCCTTGGTCATTGAGGTTGTGCTGGACACACAACTTAGACCAATGTGAAAGTTGGCTGATGACTCGGTTCCACTTGTTATGGGCATGGAGATGTTATTCTGACTTACACAGATTCGGCTAAATAGTTTAGCGAATCAGATTGACCCATATTGAGGTACAACGAACAAGTTTTCATTTGTATATCTCAATCAATGTAATCCTTAGACCTGAGGTTGTTGCACAGTCTGAGTTGAGGATCACCGGCTAAGGTTCTGTCAAACGTTGATCCGTAACTAGGCAGTTATAAAGGCAGAGTTCGGGACGACTGACAATCAAGCTGCGTGGTGTGAATAACCAAGATGGGATTTTGCCCCTCCAATTGGAGAGATATTCTCTGGGCCCTCTCGGATGATATGATTCGGAAAGCATGGCCATGCACGACTCGGTTAAGTGTTAACCAAGGCGATTGACTAAGAGTTAGTCGGTTGAATCACTTATCTCAGATCGAGAAGAGAGTCAAACTATTTTAAGGGATGAGAGTTATTCGCATATAGTCTGACAAGGTATATCGTGAGGCAAAAGGGACTCGGATGCAAGTCGCATTGGAAAGGCATGTCGTCAAGACTCTTTGGTACTTAGGAGTCGGCACATTCTGCTAGGAGCCACTACCGATTGATCGATTGAGGGTCGGACTCCAATCATGTCCAAGTTGCCATGAGCCTGCGGGGTTGCACACTTAACAGCGGGAGAAAGTTCAGATTGGATATGAACCGGAAATCTGGTTGGGTTGGAGCTGAGCCGGATTTGTAATGAGTCAGTGAGTTAGACTCACAATGACTAATATTATATGGGCTTTAGTGAATGGGCCACAAGTGAGTGGAGCCCATGTTCACTCCCTATATATATAGTGGGGCGTAGAAACTCAGGAGGATTAATGGTCAGGTCATTCCATGTGTTGGAAACCCTAGCTCCACAACTGTCCTACCGCCGTAACGAATCTAGCAGTTCACCGTCAGCGCTCCTCCTTGTACGTGTGGATACCAGCAGAGGTATTGTACGATCAACACCAGGACGATCGGATCAGATCGTGAGGACTGGACTGCATTCAACAGACGCGCTCCATCAGTAATCCACAACTGCGCAACTAGTGGTAATCCTCATGGCCTTCTAGCTCAGCTAGATCTTGGGATCACCACGTTAGAGGAAAAGTTTTGTTTTACCTCTGCGTGGCCCAACAATGGTATCAGAGCAATAACTTCTGGTTTTAGGCTCGAGATATCGCATATGTGATATGCGGTTGGCTGTAGATTGGATCTATGTGCTGTTTTAGTGGTCGATCTATGAGATAGATCGATTTTGTACGATGTTGATTAGATCAACTATACTCAGGGAATGGTAGATCTGATTTCCGTGATCATACTACTGAGGTCATGGAACGACATACCCCTACCAGTCGGTTTCCTCCATCGGGGTAGACTATGACACGTAAATCCAGAAGCGGTGATCGAAGATCAAAGGTGTTTGACTGAGTTGGAACAATGGTCGGAATCCATGTTTGGAATGTAGATGAGATCTACGTTTTTGGAAAAATCGCCGGGCGCTGCCCGCAGCCGCGAGGGGCGCTGCCCCTTCGATCCTAGAAATTTGGCTAGCGGGACCACCGGCTTCTCCATGTTGTAGCGCCTTAGATGTCGTTGCGAGTTTCACAACGCCGGTAAATAGCGTATCTATGGCTTGATTTTACCTTTTTAGGTCCCCGGTGTAAAATGTACTCCCAACCCCCGTGTAAAATTTTGCTATATTTTGAAAACATTTGAAGAGGAAGTAGTATGAATACTATGGCTTGATGAGGTGCTTTCTCGATAAGGAGCCGAACCGACTGTTTTCCTTGCTTAATTTTATGGTGCCTCGTGCTAGATGTATATGGACCTCGATGTAATTTTCCCTTTTTAGGGCCCTGTTTCGTAAATGTATGGACCTCAATGTACTTTACCCTTTTTAGGTCGTTGGTGTAAAATGTACTCCCACCGCCCATGTAAGATTTAATCTTAAAGTAAGTGGTCATAAAGTTTTTTCATGGTACACAATATTGCCACTAGGAGTTTCCCTTGTGAAAATTAAACTAGGAGGGAGAAGGGACCAAGAGCATAGAGGATGCAGTGAAGAGGACGATTTGAAGGCGGTGCGACGTTAGAGCAAAGTTTGGATGACATTCTGATGGGGATATGCCTACTAGGGTATACCCAGCAAGGCGTTTCCGACTGGATCAAGAGCTGGCGAGTGGGCCTGCAGAAAGGCGAGTGGATTGAAGCCCAGCAAGGTACCGAGCGACTGGAAGCTGAAGGCCCAGGCGAGTAGATAGGCCCAGTCGGATTGGGTTAAACGACTGTTAAAGCTGAAACCGAATCGGTTGAGATATGTAAACCCTAGGGGAGGTGAGCCTATATAAACCTCCCTAGAGGGCGAGTAGAGATACGTTCCCTCATACACCCAAGCGACTCGCCGCCTAGCCGCCGAGCTCGCCCATTGTAACACCTCCATAATACAATCTAGAAGGAGTAGGTCTTTACCCTCCGGGGGGCCGAACCTGGGTAAAACCCTGTGTCTTTGCCCTCATCTCGCACCGCAGATGGCTGGCCGCCCTTGCCCCTCGTTCTACTACTCGCTGCCAATTGCAGCATCTGCCGTGACCATTCCCACGACAGTGGCGCCCACCGTGGGGCCTGGCCGGTCTGGCCGGTGTTCTGCGGCGAGATCCAATCTGCCCATCAACGAGACGGTCGCCACAGGCCGCATGATAGCGATCGGCGAGATGCTCCAGATCTTGCCGAGCAGCTACGTCCCGGCGGCGCGACCCGTCACGCACAGCGTGATCCTGCCAATCGGCACGATCAGCCTCTTCGTCGGCCTCACCGACGTCATCGTCTCGGAGGACTCGGCTCGCATCCTCGAGTCGCCGCCACGCGATCGGCTCTCCGAGAGCCAGGTCCGCACGATCCACCGCCTCGCCTCCGAGTACAACTCGGCCCACAGCAACGTGGCCGGGAATTCAGCGGCCGCAGGAGATGCGGCCCTCACTGATGACGCCGACTCGGCGACCCCGGCGTCACTCGCCAGATCCATCACCGCGGCCTCATCCGCGGGCTCAATCGCCCAGGTCTCCAACGCGGGAGACTTTGAGGACCCCTCCATCCTCGGGATCTTCGAATTCGACTCCGGGTCAGAGAACTCCGCCGACTTCCGCGATGGAGCCAGTCGCCACGCCGCGGCCTACATGGCCACCGGCGCCGATCCGCCGGAGGATCCTTTTTCCACCCCAATCCCTCCTAACGCCACGACAACGGAGGTCGAGGAACTCCGCCTGAAACTGGCGGAGGCGGTGCGCAAGGAGCAAGCCGAGCGCGAAAAATTTCGCCTCGAGCAGGTGACGGCGCAGGAGCTGTCGCGCTACCACCAGCAGCGGATCAGGTCACGTTTGAACCCCACCGTTCAAGGGCGTGCCCTGAACTTCGACGACGAAAACGACCCGGCCCGCATAGCCGAGCGCGCAATCTGCGAGAACGCGCCACTAGGAGGAAGCGCCCGACCCCCGCCAGGATCGACGGCGATGGGTGCCCCACCACCACCAAACCGCACCCCTCCCAGGGACCAGCCGCGGATAGTTGTCTCCTCACGGGAGCGAGACGCAAACGGCCTCCCACTGTTCTCCACCCCGATGGACAACCTCGTGGCAGGCCGAGCAGCAGCCGACAGCATCACGGCCACTGGCGACGGCGCCCTACAGATCCAGTACGTCAGGGCCCTGCTCGCGAAGGCTGTGGAGCAGCAAAAAGCGGGCGCCGACTCGCAAGGTCGAGTATACTCGCGTTCCTGGGGAAGCAGAGCGGCCTCCAGCGGCCGCCCAGCGGTGGCAAACACCCTCAATTGCCCGCCACCAGAGCCACTGCAGCTCCAACACCGACCCGCGAACGCGGCACTCTCCACCAACGACCCCAGGCCGGCGACTAACTTTGTGCCGCTAACGGGCAACCCGTCGACGCCCGCACCCACATGATCAACAACCAAAGCTGGCGCGCACGCCAGCCCGACGACTTGCGGCACACCCTAACTAATCGCCGCGACGGCGAGCCTATGGGGTCGCTCAGTCGACTCGGGCCCAAGTGCTTCGGACCAATGATCCGAGGCGAGAAGTACCCGCCAAACTTCAAGGCGCCAAAGGAGATAGAAAAGTACGACTCCTCGTACGACCCCGCAGTCTGGCTCGACACATACCTCATGGCAATGGGGATCGCGGGTCACACTGACCTACTCTCCGCCCGTTACCTCCCCCTGATGATGGAGGGGACGTGCAGGCAGTGGATCAACACTCTCCCCCAGGACAACATCGACTCCTGGGAGGAAATGCGCGACGCCTTCGTCAGGCACTTCGAGTGCTCCTACACCCGCGCCACCACTATTGAGGACCTGGAACGATGCGTCCAGGGACCCCGCGAGTCGACCCGCAACTGGGTCCAACGGTGGCAAGAGCTTTGGTACAATGCGGTCGGCATCCACCCGGACACCGCGATCCATTGCTTCAAGACCTCGTGCCGCTACGAGCCTCTAGTCGCCAAGCTCAAGCGACACTCCCGCACACTCGACAACATCCCCGACCTCCTCGAGATCGCCAAACGGTACGCCGAGGAAGATCCAAACCAGGAAACCGATGACGAGTCAGGAGGACAACGCCGCACGGGCGGCAACGACGGCGGACGCCGAACCGACCTACGCTACAGCGGCACTCGCCTCACTGGCAAGCGCCACAGTGACGGGCGAGTCGACTTCGTCGCCAACGCCGGGCACGCACAGCGCGAGCCCAAGAGCTACCGCCGCGACGGAGGGCAACGCCGCGACGGCGGCAATTACAAGAACAAGCCAAGGTTCGATCCCGCAGCCCTCCTTAACCAACCATGTGCGTTCCATAGCAGGGAAGGGAAGCCCGCAACCCACACCACCGCCGACTGCCACACCCTCAGGGAAATCGAGAAGGCACGGCAAGCGCGGGAGGACACCGACAACGACCCGCCAAATGGCGGAAAATTCGGCAAAGTAGCCGGCTCGCTCCACACCTTCACAGGCTTCAACACGAAGCGCGAGAAGAAGGTCATCGCCCGCGCCGTCGCCGTCAATGCGGTGGCCCAAATAGACGTCCCCCAGTTCCTGAACTGGTCAGAGCAGCCCATCACCTGGAGCCGGCAAGACCACTCGCCGCGCATCGAGTACCCAGGACGAGTCGCCTTGGTAGTCAAGCCCAAGGTTGGCGACTACTGGCTCCCCAAGACACTGATGGACGGCGGTAGCTCCATCAACATCCTCTACCTCGACACCTTCAGGCGGCTGCGGCTCCCGCAGTCGATGATCGAGACGACCCACACCACGTTCCATGGCATCGTCCCCGGTCGGAAGGCGTACCCGATCGGCAAGGTCACGCTGCCAGTAACTTTCGGCACACCGGCAAACTTCCGCACCGAGCGGATCGTCTTCGAGCTGGTGCCCTTCGACAGCCCTTACCACTGCGTCCTGGGGCGCCAGGCGTTCGCTAAATTCATGGCAGCGCCCCACTACGCGTACAACGCGATGAAGCTCCCTGGGCCGTGCGGCGTCATCACCATCAACGGCGACCCCGACATGGCCGCCGAGTGCGAGGCCAAAGGAGCCGAGCTCGCCGACGCCGTCATCGCGGCAGAGACTAATCACGCCGACGAGCTCGCCAAATACGCGAGTGGGGTCAACAACGACGACCCCACAATACTCAAGAAGCCCAACTCAGAGGGCGCAACCACCTCAACCTTCGAGGCAACGACGCACACCCGCACCGTCGAGCTGGTCCCAGGCGACTCCAGCCAGACGGTGACGATCGGAACAGGCATGAGACCAGCATAGGAAGGCGAGCTCATCGAGTTCCTCCGTGAGAACAGGGACATCTTCACATGGAAACCCTCCGACATGCCCGGTGTCCCTAGGGAGCTCGCTGAGCACAAACTAAACGCCGACCCCAAAGTGCGACCTGTCAAGCAGTCGCTACGGCCCTTCAATGAAGAACGCCGTCGAGCAATCGCCGAGGAAGTGCAGCGTCTACTCGCTGCCGGCTTCATCCGGCCAATCAAGTACTCCAAGTGGCTGGCAAACCCAGTCCTGGTCGAGAAGAAAAACGGGACCTGGAGAATGTGTATCGACTACACAAACCTAAACAGCGCCTGCCCAAAGGAGCAGTTCGTCCTCCCGCGAATCGACCAGATAATCGATTCAACTGCGGGTTCGGAGTCTCTATGTTTCCTCGACGCCTACTCTGGGTACAACCAGATCAAAATGGCCGTCGAAGACGAGGAGAAGACGGCGTTCATCACGCCATTCGGAGCCTTCTGCTACACTGCCATGACCTTCGGCCTCAAGAACGCCGGGGCAACCTACCAGCGGTGCATGCAAGAATGCCTCGCGAGCCAAATTGGCCGCAACATCCACGTCTACATCGACGACGTGGTCGTGAAGTCCGCTCGCCAAGGCGACCTACTCGCCGACCTGGCGGAAACCTTCGCCAACCTGCGAAGGTACAAGATAAAGCTCAACCCAGGCAAGTGCACCTTCGGTGTACCCGCCGGACAACTACTGGGGTACGTCGTCTCCAAACGAGGGATCGAGGTGAACCCAACAAAGATCGACACGATCACCCGGCTCGGCAAACCCGAGTGCCTGCGCGACGTCCAGAAGCTGGCCGGCCGAGTAGCGGCTCTCAGTCGCTTCATCCCCCGTCTGGGCGAAAAGGCGATGCCCCTATACCGCCTGATGCGCAAGAACCCCACCTTCCAGTGGGACAAGGAAGCGGACGACGCGCTCCGCGACCTCAAAAAGGTGCTACTCGCTGCACCACTACTCGCCGCCCCCGCCGACAAAGAACCTATGCTGGTTTACGTCGCGGCGTCCGAGTGCGTCGTCAGCGCTGTGATGGTCGTCGAACGACCAGAGGAAGGAAAGGAGCGCCCGGTTCAGCGGCCGGTGTACTACATCAGCGAGGTCCTCACCGAGTCGCGCCAGCGCTATCCACAGTACCAAAAGCTCGTATACGCGGTCTTCAGGGCTCAGCGGCGCCTGCCGCACTACTTCCAGGAACACCCGATCACGGTCGTCTCCTCAGCGCCACTGCAAGACATCATCCGCAATCGCGAGGCGACCGGGCGGGTCGCCAAGTGGGCCGTCGAGATCGGCGTCCACAACATCAAATACGAGCCACGAAAGGCGATTAAGTCGCAGGCGCTGGCAGACTTCATCGCCGACTGGGAGGAGGCCCAGCAGCCAGAGAAGCTGCCGTACCTCCATTACTGGAGCCTGCACTTCGACGGCTCCAAGAACGCGGACGGTGCAGGAGCAGGAATAGTGTTGACTTCACCAAAGGGCGACAAGCTCCGCTACGTCCTCTGCCTCGACTTCACGCCCTGCACCAACAATATGGCTGAATACGAGGCACTACTCCACGGCATGCGCGCCGCCAAGGAGATGAATGTCAATCGCCTCCGATGCTACGGAGATTCCGACCTCGTCGCGGGGCAAGTCGCCGGCACCTGCGACGCCGTCTCCCCTACCATGGCGGCGTATCGCCAAGCGGTGGACAAGTTGGGCGGCCACTTCACCGGCTACTCTGTCGAGTGGATCGACAGGCAGAAAAACGAGGAGGCCGACGCCCTCTCTCGCATCGGGTCGGTTCGACTCGCACCACCCGCTGGCGTGTTCCTCGACACAATCTCCAAACCATCAGTCTCCTCCCCGAGGGAGATCAACATCGGAGTCCCACTCCAACCAGAGGCAGCCTTGGTCGCACTCATCACCGAGCCAGACGATTGGACCAAGCTCTACATTGCCTACCTGGAAGCCGGCACCCTGCCAGCAGACGAGACAGACGCTCGAATGATCGCTCGCCGATGCAAGTCCTACACCATCATCGACGGCGAGCTACACAAGCGCAGCATCACCGGCGTGTTCCAACGCTGCGTCCAACCGGCTGAAGGACGCAAAATCCTCCAAGACATTCACTCAGGTGACTGCGGCCACCACGCCGCCGCTCGCTCCCTGGTCGCCAAGGCTATGCGACATGGCTTCTGGCCCACCGCACACGCCGACGCTGTCGACATCGTCCAGCGATGCGCCGGGTGCCAGAAGTACGCTAATCAGACGCGCGTACCGAGCTCGGCGCTCAAGACAATCCCCATCACCTGGCCATTCGCCGTATGGGGCATGGACATGGTAGGCCCCTTCAAGAAAGCCCCCTCCGGCTACACCCACCTGCTAGTCGCCGTCGACAAATTCACTAAGTGGGTGGAGGCCAAGCCAGTCCGGAAATGCGATGGGAAGACCGCCACTAAATTCCTACGCGAGCTCATATATCGCTACGGGTTCCCAAACAGTATCATCACGGACAACGGCACCAACTTCGCCAAGGGAGCCATGGCCGAATTCTGCGAAGACCACCACATCCGGCTCGACCTCGCGTCAGTCGCCCACCCGGAATCCAACGGCCAGGCGGAACGGGCCAACCAAAGCATCCTCCACGGCCTGAAGCCGCGACTCCAAGTACCACTCGAGCGCACCGCCGGGTGCTGGGTCGAAGAGTTACCCTCCGTCATCTGGGGAATCCGTACCTCGGTCAACTGATCGACGGGATTCACTCCCTTCTTCATGGTCTACGGCGCAGAAGCAGTCATGCCCACCGACCTCGAACACGACTCACCGCGAGTCGTCCATTATACGGAGGCTGCAAACGAGCTGGCCCGCCAAGATGGGGTCGACCAGCTCGACGAAGCACGCGACCTCGCTCGGTCACGCACCGCCATCTA
This sequence comes from Avena sativa, assembly GCA_916181665.1. NCBI lineage: Eukaryota > Viridiplantae > Streptophyta > Magnoliopsida > Poales > Poaceae > Avena > Avena sativa. The sequence continues at coordinate 314,616,650 of OV702283.1, forward strand.
CCAACAAGGACTCCGCCGCTACCACAGCCGGCGGGTAAAAGCCCGCACCTTCCAGGAAGGCGACCTGGTGTTACGCCTCATCCAGGACAAGAAGGGCATGCACAAGCTCTCCCCTCCGTGGGAAGGCCCATTCGCTATCGGGCGCGTACTCGGCAACGACGCCTACTACCTCATCGACGTCCCCGGGGACGGCAAGCTCGACGTCAAGCGACCATGGAATGTAAACCTCCTCCGGAAGTTCTACTCCTAGAACCCCACACATGTACTCTCCAGTCGCTATGAAATAAAAGAAACGGTTACCGCAAATTGCGCCTACTCTCCATGACTTGTGCCACTCGCACTCGTAATAACAGCGGTATGCTAAAATGCAGATGTCAACCTTTGGTACAGCGATCGGCACGGCCAAGTAGTGCGGTGTAAGAGCACTGAATCACTTCAGGTCTTGCATCGTCCACGAAAAACGCCAACCCGGAGCCCCATTGGAGTCGCCTAGCTCGACTGGTTCTACGAGCCAAGACAACTGCCCTCGCTTCTCACAACGACCTTGGTCCTCCGCATCCTCGGCATAGCGACTCGAACGGCTAAGTACCACGCTCGGGGACTGAATACCAGTTCGTCAAGAGCGGTCAGGGAAAACGCCAAGTAAGAGAGCATGCCCAGGACTCGCCAAGCGACTGACCCCACAGGCCAGGCAGGAGTGACGCGCTCACACCAACGCGCTAAGTCCTCAACCACCCTCGAGTCGCGCCTAGAACTACCAAGTACCACGCTCGGGGACTCGGCCACCCGACTTCGTTCGCGTACGGGAAAACGGTAAAGTACAGAGCACTCAAGGGAGTCGCCTTGCGACTGGCTCTCCGAGCTCGGGCGAGTCGACCAAAGCAACAAAACACATAATAACAACACACATCATATACGAGGAAAACCCCACAAAATGGCGGACGCGCTCGGGGACTCGTCCAAAATCAATCCAAAGCACACAAAGAAATACCAAAATAGACACGACGTCCCATTCAATCGCATATTGCATTGTCTTATGTTACAAAATATGCCCGCGTGGCAGAACTGCTGCTAACACTTCAAGGCAAGCTCCCCCTATTCTGCAGGCTTCGACGATGACTCGCCAGCATCCCGGCGATTACGGATGAACGCGGTGTACGGATTTGATGGATACGTCGTCAGTTCACCCGCCATCGCCGCGCGAAAAGGCTGCTCGACCTTGAAGTCACGATGCGGCGGCTCGGGATCGTTCGGCGCGACGACCGTTTCCTGATAGGGAAGGAGGTCGCCCATCGCCCAGACACGCTCCGAGTACGTGGTGGCACGCTCTTGCAACTTGAGAACCTCGGACAGATCCACCGCGCCAGTTGACGATGGGTACCCACTCGTCACATCGTCGATGTCGAAGTCTTCGGGGAAGTGGGCGAGTCCAAGGCTCAGGGCCGTCGATGCTCCACGCCGAAACGACGATCGCGTCATAAATTCAACGGCCGCGGGTGCCTTCTCCAAGTACTTCCACACCTCAACGAGGTCGCTGGGAATCACCTCCGTGGGCGACACTTCTTGGAGGTAGGCGCGGATGCAGGTCGCTGACAGCGTCGCCGAGTCGACGAGCATGTTTACGCACTGCCTCGCGTCAAGCAAGCTCGCCTCTTCGTCGCTATCAATGATGCGACCTGCGAAGAAAAAGACAATGATGAGTATAATAGGTACCACAAAAATCACAATCATAAGAAAGGGAGGAAGCACTCACCAAGCAGCGGGCGCGCGAGTCCCGTAATGAAGCACTGAAGCAACGTGTGGTCGTCCTGAAGCCCAGCAATAAGGACTTCCGACACCTTGCGATCCTCCTCTGCGGCCGCAATGGCGGCCTTAGCTCGCCCGTCCGCCAAGATAGCTTCTTCTTTCGCCTCCCGCAGTTCGCGCTCGAGGTCGGCGATTCGTTGTTCAGCGGCACCCAGAGCAGACCGCACCGCCACTAATTCACCAGCAGGGACAAGCCCCTGGCGAGCTTGATCTGCCTTCTCAACAACAGCCTGAAGACCTTTGTTCGCCTCCTGGACGATGGCCAGCTCCTTCTCCGCGCGCTGTTTCGCGGCCAATCGGTCCGCCGACTCAAGCTGCAGACCCTGCATATCACCGAAAAAGTCAGTTAAAACGACCTCCATAAGTGCCCACCCGCTGAAATTCAGCAAGTACGCACTCGGGGACTGGCGATCAAGAAATTCCTAAGTGCCCACCCGCTGAAATTCAGCGAGTGCGCACTCGGGGACTGGCGATCAAGAAATTCCTAAGTGCCCACCCGCTGAAATTCAGCGAGTGCGCACTCGGGGACTGGCGATCAAGAAATTCCTAAGTGCCCACCCGCTGAAATTCAGCGAGTGCGCACCCGGGGACTGACGATCAAGAAATTCCTAAGTGCCCACTCGCTGAAATTCAGCGAGTACGCACTCGGGGACTGGATGCGAAAATAAAAGACGAGAAATTATAAGCATCACGCCGCTGCAAAACACCGACCTGATCCTCGGGGACTGGATGTACCTGGATGGCCGCGCCAAGCATGCTGTGGAGCTGGATCGCGTCCACGGACGCGAGTAACGCTGGCGTATGCCCACGACGCTGGTCGACCTCAGCATCGGTGGCCCCAGGAGCGTGGCTTGAGGGCGCAACCCCACTCGCCGTGGCCGCCTTGGTCACGAAGCGGGGGAAGGTAGCGATGGAGGCACCCGCTCCAAGGGAGGTCGCCTCCGCCACGGGTTCCTTCGTAGACGCGGCTGCCTCCGCCGCGGGCTCGGCCGGCGCGGCCGCCGTATCGTCAGAGATGGTGACGATGTCGTCGCCCTTGGCCTTCTTACTGCCATCCGCTGAGGCGACGACCTCGTCCGCCTTCCTCTTGCGCGAAGGATCCTCCTCGCTAGCGGCGGAGGGCACCTTGGCCACGGTCGGATGGCCCATCCTTTTCACTCCGGTCCTGCGCATTAATTGAATCAACAAGGACAATCGAAATAATTATGGAAATAAGAAGGGGTGAGCACACTCACTTGGCGACTGGGATGAAACGTAGCCCCGTGCGAAGGCCGGCCGGTTTTTCCAGTTCAGGGCCCAGTCGGCGACTGAGCCCCAGTTCCAGGACATCGTGTGCCCAAGACACAGATGGCGTCTTTGTCGTTGAGGCCGCAGCCGGCGCCTCTGGGACATCCTCGGCGGGAGCTTCCTCGTGAGTCGAAGCTGCTGCAGCTGGAGCCTCCTTGCGAGGTGAAGCCGCCGCAGCCGGAGCCTCCTTGTGTGGCGAAGCCGCCGCGGCCGGAGCCTCCCCCAGCCCGGAGACTGGGGCGAATGGCGGAGGCAATGAGGCCAGCGGCACCTCCATAGTCGCCGTGTCCAGTGCGGTCGTCGCCGGTGGTGCACCATCACCAGTTGGGCTGGGAGCATCGGAGCTGCTCGTCGAGTGTGGCAGTGAGGCCGTCTTCGACGGCTTCGTTTTCTTCTTCAGTGGGGCCCTCGCCTCCCTCTTCTTCTCCTTCCTCTTCGACGGAGTGGCTTGACGGCGCGAGGTGGTCTCTGGGAGTTCGTCGTCATCGTCATGGCGCTCGAGGCTTCTGCTTGCTTCGATCTCGCGCTGACGTTCCCGCGGGTCTTTCGGACCAGCGGGGCGACCTCTTCTTCGGACTCGTCCTTGTCATCTTCGTTGCCCTTCGCGGGTGGTGATTCACCTACGTCCTGGGCGGATGGGTCCGGGCTCTCATCGTCCGAAGGTGGGAGCCACCCTTCCACCACCTGGAATAGCTGCGATGGATACAAGCAGGATCAGAATTACCGCGACTGCATACACTGCGACTGCGAACAAGGTTAATAAATTACCGTTGGAGCTGGACGCTTCGCAGTGTAGGGGGCGATCTCGGCCTGCGCATCCAGGTACACCGCCTGGGTAATCTTCTTCAGTGCTGAGAGGTAATCTTCCAGCCTCCACTCGCCGAGGCAGGCCTTCGTCGAGTCCCCCCGGCCGATGTATTGGTACATGTAGTGGTCGCGCTGGGCGAGTGGAACAAGCCGCCCCCCAAGCCAGCAATTGTACAGATTTATCGTCTGGAGGCCCTTCTTCTTCAAACCACGGATGGTCTGGAGCATCTCGTCAATGACCATCCGCTGGTCGTCGGGAAGCTTGCCGACTTGGAGATGGTGCGGCTCCGAACGGCTAGCGGAGTACCGCGGGATCGCCGCCTCGCCCTCTGGGGTCGCCTCGGTCACGTAGAACCACGACTTTTTCCAGTCGCTCGCTGCCTTGGCGGGTAGCATCAAGTCGAAGAAGGAGGCTTTGGACTTGAGCTGGAACGTCAAGCCGCCCGCGGCTAGCATTGGGCTGCCTGCCTCCTCGCGGCTGATCCGTCCATGGAACAGATCCTGCCACAAGGGAAAGTAGGGCCGGCAGCCCAAGAAGCATTCGCAGAACGCCACGAAGATGGCGAGCTGCTCGATGCTGTGGGGACCCAGATCTGAAGGCTGGATCCCATAGTAGGCGCAAAAGCGCCGGAAGAACAAGGACGTGGGAAACCCTAGCCCTCGCTCAAGATGACTGGTGAAACAAACGAATTCCCTCTCTCGCGGGTTTGGGGTCGTTTCTCCGGCTGCGGGGATACGCCAACAGCCGGCTCGCAGGATCCCGGCCTCCTCGAAAGAGGCCAGCTGCGCCCTCGTGCACTTGGACCTGCCCCATGGTTCGGTGGAAAGGGCCATGGCCGAAAGGTTGGTTGGAGATCGGAGGATTTCGGGTCGATTGGATCGCGGAGCAAAGGAAGGAAAATGCGCGCACTCAGAAGAAGTGGTGGGCAGTTGCCTTTACGATTGCCTGCCATTCCTCTTATATAGCGGGAGTTACCCGCCAAATCAGGGGGCCGTTACCGCGCGTTGATTACGTCGAAAGTTACCGTTGGATTACCCCAACGGCTAGTTTGACCACGCCTGACGGTCCAACTCCATCCACTCGGCTCGCCAGGTCAATCACCATGACCGCGTCCCGCCGACTCGACTCGCCCAAGCCGCGACTCGGTTCACCGGATTTCCTCCTTTATACAGGAGCCCGCCGACGATTCGACTGGATGCCTACTCTGAAGCCGTATACTCCGACTGCCAGCAGCCACTTACGCCCAATCGACGACGGCCTCGGGGACTACTGATGGGGATATGCCTACTGGGGTATACCCAGCAAGGCGTTTCTGACTGGATCAAGAGCTGGCGAGTGGGCCTGCAGAAAGGTGAGTGGATTGAAGCCCAGCAAGGTACCGAGCGACTGGAAGCTGAAGGCCCAGGCGAGTAGATAGGCCCAGTCGGATTGGGTTAAACGACTGTTAAAGCTGTAACCGAATCGGTTGAGATATGTAAACCCTAGGGGAGGTGAGCCTATATAAACCTCCCTAGAGGGCGAGTAGAGATACGTTCCCTCATACACCCAAGCGACTCGCCGCCTAGCCGCCGAGCTCGCCCATTGTAACACCTCCATAATACAATCTAGCAGGAGTAGGTCTTTACCCTCCGGGGGGCCGAACCTGGGTAAAACCCTGTGTCTTTGCCCTCATCTTGCACCGCAGATGGCTGGCCGCCCTTGCCCCTCGTTCTACTACTCGATGCCAATTGCAGCATCTGCCGTGACCATTCCCACGACACATTCTGACACAAGGTATAGGGTATAGTGAGTAGTATTAAATTTCAGGGGATATTCAAAAGATCACCATTCGCGATAGTAGTACTACTCCTACTTTTAATAAGTGGTGGACAAGGCATGGGTTGATCCTTCTATGCCCATTGCATTGGATGCACACCATTTATGTTCCTTTTTTTGCGGGGGGCCAGTTCTAGCCAACCTTTCTAGTCCCAACATCTCCACCTCCATTCGTTCCCTTCCAAACGAAGAGGAAGCACAAAGCACACCCGGAACAAGCTGGTTCGAAAGTGAGGAGTGATATTTTTTTGCGTAGCAAGTAGTAGATTGCTCTTAAAGTTCTACAAATATATTTTGACGGTAGCCACCAGGCAATAAATGTAACAAAAACCAAAGAGATTTTTGAAAGATTCAATTTTCCCTTTTTTTAGGACCTTGATGTAAAATATACTCCCACCGTCCGTGTAAAAGTTTAACCTAAAAGTAAGTGGTAAAATCTAAACGAATTTAACCTTAGTTGTCAATGAGTATGGACATTTTTGGATTTCGAGCACAACGACCAAAGTCGTGGCCACATGTACATCATACTTTATGTCGATGATGATCCCATTTCCAAAAATTTGCGTGCCACCAAATTTGTCTATATTTCGGAAACAATCAAAGAGGAAGCAATATGAAGACTATGGCTTGATGAGCTGCTTTCTCGAGAAGGAGCCGACCCGACTGTATTCCTTGCTTAATTTTATGGTGCCTCATGCTAGATGTATGGACCTCGATGTAATTTCCCCTTTTTGGAAAATGTATGGACCTCAACATAATTTTCCATTTTTAGGTCCTTGGTGCAAAATGTACGCCAATCGCCCATGTAAAATTTGAACATAAATGTAAGTGGTAAAATCTAAAAGAATTTAAGCTTAATTGTCAATGAGTATGGACCTCAATGTAATTTTCCAAGGTCATGGCCATATGTACATCATAATTTATGTCAATGTTGATCCCATATCCAAGAATTAACATGCCGCCAAGTTAATTTGTCATTATTTTTAAAACAATCAAAGAGGAATGGGTATGAAGAGTATGGCTCGATGAGGTGCTGTCTTGAGAAGGAGCTGACCTGACTGTTTTCCTTGCTTAATTTTATGGTGCTTCGTGCTATATTATTATGGACCTCGGTGTAATTTTCCTTTTTAGTCCCTTTGTGATAAATGTATGGATCTCGATGTAATTTTCCATTTTTAGGCCCTTGATGTAAAATGTACTCATACCGCCCGTGTAAAATTTTAACCTAAAAGTAAGTGGTAAAATCTAAACGAATTTAAGCTTATTTATCAACGAGTATGAACATTTTTGGATTTCAAGCCGAACGACCAAGGTCATGGCCATATGTGCATCATACATTATATCGATGATGATCCCATATCCAAGAATTTGCATGCCGCCAAATTTGTCCATATTTTGAAAACAATCAAAAGGGAAGTAATATGAAGAGTATGGCTCGATGAGATACTCTCTCGAGAAGGATCCGACCCGATTATTTTCCTTGCTTAATTTTATGGTGCTGCGTGCGAGATGTATGGACCTCGGTGTAATTTTCCCTTTTTTTTAGGTCCTTCATGTAAAATTTACTCACTCGGTTCGTGATGTTCCCATATTTCGGAGTAGATGGGTGAATCTTGGCATGGTAAATAGTGTTGCCACAGGGAGTTTCCAACCATTAGGAAAAGGAAAAATCAATTTTGTAGGGGACATCAGTGTATTTTTTGAGTAAGGCAAGTAGGAATAATATGTATCTGTATAAAAAATAAAGAGTGAGAAGAGAGACTATGAGCAAAGAGGAGGCAGCTCGAGAGAGCTGCGAAGAGGAGGAGATTTTTTAAAAACGGTAAGAGGAGGAGTTGAAGGTGGTGCAGTAAGTATTAGAGCAAAGATGTGATGGCTTCCTATCACGGGGTACATGGTACAGTGAACTACTAGTACTACTAGTACGGACTAGTAATACTATTATATATGCATACAAAATAAATAGTGTTTTCTCTCTCCTTCCTTTCCTCACCATCCCCATACCCTGGCCGGCTCATCTCTCCCTCGTCCAAAACGTGGCTCTGCGCACGTGTGTGGACCTGCCTTGTGTCGGCAGCTTAGTGTGAGTATCTGGTTCAGCTTCGTCATGCATTGGTGTGCATAAGAAGGAACCATTTTGGGACTTGGCAGCAAAAAGTAATACTCCTACTACTGCTTAGCAGTTCAAAGTTTTCCGGTTTCAAAATTTTTACTCCCATCCCAAACATTCGAAGGGATGGTTATTCAAAATATAGTGCTGCATAAGGGATTGTTTTACAGAGTACAAGTAAATGTGATAGATTGATCTTAAAATTTTCCAAAAATCTTACTAAGCTAACCAGGAATTCAGTACATCAAAACCACCAAGAGTTTATGAAAAATTCTAGTTCTTAGCTATGCAATAATTTGGCATGGTAGAGTTACCATACTTGGTAGAAGTACATGGGTTCCTCTTGGCATGATGAACAATATTTCTACTATTTTCCTAAAAAAAACAATATTGCCACTAGGAGTTTCCCCTATTAAAAAAAAGATCTAGGAGCTAGAAGAGACAGAGAGGATGCAGGAGGCAGCGCGAGAGCAGCGAAGAGTAGGATTTGAATGTTGTGCGATGTCAGAGCAAAGCCGCGATGGGTTCCTGACATGAGGTACAGGGTACAGACGTACGGTGATGAGTAATAAGTAAACAAATTGTATTTTCTCTCTCCTTTACTTCCTTATCAGCATCCCCACATCCCGGCCAGCTGTTCTATCCCTCATCCAATACGTGGCGATACGCATGTGCGTCGACTTTCTTTGTCCTTCTATTTCACACCTTGCGCGACCTACAACACGTTGGTTCAAAAGTAAAGAGCATTTTTTGCGAAGCAAGTATAATAGTACGGTATGGCTCAGCTACTCGCTAGAGAAGGAGCAGAGAAACTGCTTTTCTTTGCTTAATTTTAAGGGCCTTTGTGCTAAATGTTTGGACTCTATGTAATTTTTATTATTTGAGTTCTTCAATGTAAACTGTAATCCCACCGACCATGCCAAATTTTTACTACAAGTAAGCTCAGTAGATTGCTCTTAAAATTTTCCAAAAAACTTTTGAATCTAACAAGGAATTTAGTACATCGAAAGCCACCGAAAGTTCTGAAAAAATCAAGTTCTTGATGTGCATCCGCATCCCGACAAAGTTGACATGGTTTTGTTAACATTCAAAATAAAAAATACAATATTTTTTGTGTGGAATTCTCTTATTAATTATTCTTTGGTTTCAAATCAAACTAAACAACAAAAGTCATGCCCTTATCGACATCATATGTTTATTTAGGATAGAGTTCCAACATCTGCTATATTGGGTACATCTTGTTGTACTAATCCGTTTTGCTAGCAGGAGTTCCAAATATTGGGAAAAAGTTAAAGATAATTTTTCGTGTAACATGAGTGTTTTGTCTATAAACAATGTACGATGCCTATGACTCTAAATGCTACACTCTAGTTTCAGACAGAGTGGACGACCATGCTCTTACTCGCGATTCTCAAGTTCCTTGAGTTTTCAAGATTTTTATTATTAGTGAAACCCGACCCACTTAAATTACTCAATTTATTAAGATTACCAATTTTCTAAGTGACGAGAATGTTTTTCAATTTGTAGGATCAGGAAAAATTCAATTTTCTAACTGACAAACTCAGGCTTCAAAAAAACGAATGTAAAAAAATCAATTTGCATCTTGAAAAATTTGACCTTGATTCGAAATCAGTAAAAAAACAAATGAAAAAAAATCGCACGACGTCCTCTAACTTGTGATACTTGCCATCAAAGATGATAGTCATGATAATTCACAACTTTCAAAAAAACAAAATACTTCAAAATATGTCCTACCATGTACGAATATTATAGGGCTTCAGGACGAATGACAAGGGTAAATGGCCATTAACAAGGAGCAGACAATAAGGAGTAAGGTTATTCCTCCGGGGGTCTGAACCTGGATAAAAGTCGAACCCTAGTCAATTGGCATCGTATGTGGAAACTAGGGATGTTGATGTTGTGATCATGACAGCCCCATCACCAGGAGTCTACGAGTCGAATACCTTTGGAGATCAGATCCAATTCGGCTCCTTCACCTTCAGCAGCCGGCTACTTCTGATAGATTTGTCTTCATCGGCGGCGCGGTGTACTCGCAATTGTTTACGGCATGGATCAGATTATCTTTGCAGATCCCTCGGTTCCCCTATACGAGCGGATCAAAAAGGCAGCCAAGCACATAGTAAGTGATGGGCATAGCAATTGACGTGTACGCATGCAGCCAGGATAGATCGGTGGAGCCAGACACCGCATGCAGCAAGAAGAAGAAAGAAACTTGGATCATGCGATCGTAAAAATAGTTAATGCTCGTAGAGCCGTCAGAAGTAAAGATCAAGACATGTGACCAATTCCTAGGAATTGCATGTATATCTCTCTCAAAAACGAAGAAGAGGAAAATTGCAAGTATCTCACACGCATCGCATGAGGAATCAAGACCAGCTACCAATTTAGAAGGCACATCAATGCCATCAGCGAGTCCGCGTTTGCATCAACATTGGCCGATCGTGTCCGGGGACCTGCGATCTCTTCGCCGGCAATTCTTCGCCTGGGGATTGCGCCGACTTGGCCGTGTCTATCCTCGATAGTTGCATCGACAGTTTGTCCACCATGTCAGGGACTACGCTGACTCCACCGAGTGACCTTCCAAAATCATCAGCTGTGGTGACCCGCTGTGGTCTTCGACTGCGGTGACCCGGTACGATCTTCGGCTAATGCGATTTGGTGGCTCCCTCCACTTCGGCAACCTACTTTGGTCTTCAGCTCCAGCGACCTGAGGGTTATTTTGGCTCCGGCGACCCACCTCGGTCTTCGACTTTGGCAACCCGCTGCCGTCTTTGGCTCAGGTGACTCAGAGGCACCCTCGTCTTTCGCGACCGCGAGCCATTACAATCTTCGGTTGTGGAAACCCGCTGTCTCCATCAACTACGGCGATCCGCTACAATCCTCGACCACGACCTGCTGGTTGCATTGTCTCCCGTGATCTGCCGATCGCATTGGCTCCCGCAATGAATTCGTCCATGACAACAACCAATAAAGCTAAGTTTCTCTCTACTTAGAGATGATTCTTTTTTATCTCACACTCGGTACACTCGGGGGCTGCGACCTCTTCAAGTAACCTAATGTGCCATCGGCTCCATGCACTCGAGCACCTCATACGCGATAGTCCGAGTATCTAATTCTTCCTGATCATCGAATCCTTGAACTTCGAACACCTCGACAAGGTACTGAGACTAAGGGTAATCAGGCTAACGAAAAGGCCTAGCAAACAGTGCAAAAGTGTCGACTCAATTGGCACCAAAATTTTATTTTACAGGCCGATAGACAAATAATCTTTACAATATACACATACTTCATATTTCTTTATGTTTTATGCAGCTTACAAGAACGTCGACTGTGTCAACAGGAGTCGACAAAACAACCGGCTACGCCATAAACTCAAGACCCGAGTCGAGTCCCTCCTCGGATGGTTGCTGATAACCCACAAGTATAGGGGGTGTATCGTAGTACTTTTGACAAATAAGAGTGTCGAACCCAACGAGGAGCAGAAGGTGTTGACAAGAGGTTTGGATCAAGGATTCACTGTAAATACTAGCAAACAGATTTTTAGGGTTTTTGGTAATGCATATAAATAAAGTGCGAGTAAATAAAAGACAGTAATAATAATTGCAGCAAGTGGCCCAATCCTTTCTTCAGCAAAGGACAAGCCGGTTGTATTACTTAAGATGGCCAAACGTTCTCGAGGACACATGGAAATATTTTCAAGTGCTTTCGCTTCATATAGTCGATTAATCTTCATTGGTTGGATAAGTGTTATGTGGGTGAACCTCTGCTAATGTACTACCACAACTTGCACTAATACATACTTATAATTATATCCCTTGCAAGCATCCACAACTACAAGAAAGTAATTAAGATAAAAACCTAACCATATCATTAAACTCTGAGATCCTACACTCCCTTATGGTTTATTTCACTCTGGCAACCCCACAATTAATAGCCAAATACACAATGCATTCTCCTAGGCGCATAAAGGTGAAGTATCATGTAGTCGACGTTCACATGAAACCACTAGAAGAATAGCACCACAACATAAATGTCAAACCATTAAATATTACTCAACATAATTCCACTACTAACAACATGACTTCTCCCATGTTCTCAAGAACTAAACGAACTACTCACGAGACATCATATGGGTCAAGATCAGAGATGAAATAATGATAAGTAACAATCTGAACATGAACAATAATCCAATTGTTCCACTCAATAGCATCAACTACAACAAGTAATCAACACCGGGAAATTTCCCCTATGAACTGCACAAGATTCAACCTAATTGTTACAGCGGTATGGCTTGGTGGTGATGGTGGTGGTGGTGATGATGATGATGATCCCGATGAAGCCTAGCTCGATGTCGGTGTTGACGGCAATGATCTCCCGTCTCCGGGAAAGAATTTCCCCGGCAGATTTTTCCCTGCCGGAGAGCTCTTTCTCTCTCTGTAGTTTAAGCCCCGCAGAGGCGTGATATGTCGGAAACATATCTGTAATTTTTGATGTTCCATGCTTGTTTAGTATCTACTTTGCTTTTCTTTGTCTACACTTTGAGGTGCTTTTATACCTTTTCTGGAACTAACCTATTAACAAGTTGCCATAGTGTTTGGTGCCTGTTTTCTTCTGTTTTTGGTTCTAGAAAGGCAGAAAATCAATATTCTCGGAATTGGACGGGACAAAAGCCAAAGTCAATATTTTACCGTGGGCGACACAAACCCAGAAGATGAGACGAAGGGGCGCCACAGGGTGTCGAGAACCCCTAGGCGCGGGTGGGCCCACCCCGTGCCTGGGTAGGGCGTGGTCCTCCTGGTGGCCCCCCTGGCTCACCCCTTCGCCTATAAGAAGCCCCCGATACAGAAAACCTAGGCACCTGATCAAAACTCCACGAAACCTTCTATAGCCGCCGCCACCATCATCCCTAGATCGGGGGGGATCTGAAGTTCTTGCCGGCACCCTGCCGGAGGGGAGATCATCCCGGAGGCCTTCTTCTTCATCATTCCAGCCTCCTGTATGAAGCGTGAGTAGTTCCACCTTGCACTACGGGTCCATGTAGTAGCTAGATGGTTGTATATCCTCCTTGTGCTTCCATGTATAGATCTTGTGAGCTCCGTTCATGATCAAGATTAATCTATTTGTAATCATGCATGTTGTGTTTGCTGGGATCTGATGGATATTGAGATTACTATGTCAGATTGATTAATGGTTTTGTCTATTTGATTCTATCATGTCTGTGTTGTTTGTGATCTTGTATGCTCTCCGTTGTTAGTAGCTATCTTGGCCAAGTAGTTGCTAGTGACTCCAAGAGGGGGTATTTATGCTCGATAGTGGGTTCATGCCTCTAGTTTCCAAGGGAAGTGACAGAAATCTCTTAGGTTGTAGATGTGTTGTTGCCACTAGGGAGAAAACAACGATCTCTTGTTCATGGAACAAGTGGATTGTTTACCTTACACACTTTGCTTAAAGCAGTTGTCTGTTGCTTGCAACTTAATACCGGAGGGGGTTCAGATGATAACCTGAAGGTTGACTTCTAGTGATAGATGCAGTTGGATGGCGGTCTATGTATATTGTTGTATTGCCCAATCGAATCTTATAGGATCTTTTTGTCTAGTATTGCATTGTTATGCTATACTCAGTTCCTGTCAATTGCACTGCTGTAATTCGTTTACCCTTCATGCCATGTTTTTTTATATAAGGAGAGCACCTCTAGTGAACTATGGACCCCGGTCCAGTCTTTACCATTGGTACATCTTCTACTGTTACCTATTTACTTGCTGCAAACCATCATCACCTTCCACACCATACGTTTAATCCTTTGTTACAGCAAACCCGTGAGCTTGACAATCTCACTGATTCGTTGGGGCAAAGTCTTGAGTTTGTGTTGTGAAGGTTTCCACGTTGCTTGCAACACCTTTGAGACGTTTCCTTCCTCCTACTGGTTCGATAACCTCGGTTTCTTGCTGTTGTGCTCATCACACCTTGCTCTTGGGGTTTCCAACGAAGCGTCCCACGATAGTGCTGGGCGTCATCAAGGCGGCGGAATATTTCTGTGATGGCTCCCCGAGTCTTAGGTTTTCAGGCGGAAGATATACGTGGAGGGGCGATGCCAGAGGTGGACCCGGGTGGCCACACCACCTAGCCGCGCGGCCTAGGGGGCCGCGCCTAGGGGTGGTGTGGGCCCCTATGGCCCATCTCCACTTCCTCTTCTGGCTATCTTCATATTCTGTAATAATAGGAATTTCCGTATATTTTCTGGGATTTTCTGATCTTCGGAAATATTGCATCTGGATAGCGCTTTTTCTAGCAGAATTCTGACTCCCGCAGTTAATTCTCCAAAAATCATTAAACATGCAAAATAGATGAAATAACATAACTATCATCTCTAAATATGAAATATATCAATGAATAACAGTAAATTATGATATAAAATAGTGATGCAAAATTGACGTATCAACTCCCCCCAAGTTTAGACCTCGCTTCTCCCCAAGCGAAAACTGAACTCAGCAAACATGACCACAGGTTTATGGAGCGAAGTATCGATAAAGAGAATACTGACAAGAAGCATCACATTTATCAATACACAAATAATAATAGAAAGCAACTCACTCTTATATAACTTAACTGCAATGAATAAGGGAGTCACAATAAAGCTGCACAAAGAAAATCATAATTGGTGATGGCAAACTTTGTTCTTGGTCAGAGAACAATTAAAAAATCATACTTATTTTTTAGCAAAGCTTTTATAATGAATCTTATATTGCAGGAGTCTCTTGCTCAAACATAACGGTCTCTTCACCAACAATGACAGCTTTCAAAGTTATATTCATTCGTATAAGAGCATTGTGCAAAACAAGGAACATAAGAAACAAGATTGAATAAATCAACATATAGATGATTGAATCACAACAACTCAAATGCAGGATTGAGATAGAGAGGAATAGATTTACTGACTCAACATAAAAGTAAAAGATAGGCCCTTCACAGAGGGAAGCAGGGATTAACAAGTTTTATAAAGCTTCCAAAAATTATGGTACTCATTAGATTTGAGCTCTCATTGCCCCTATCATAAGCATCTTGAAGTGATTAAGGTTAATGTGAGGGAAATATGAGTTATATGCTTGACAAATCACAAGTTCAAAATCTCATGACCCTTGAATACGAGTACCGAGACCCCATGCTACTCAACTTTGGTACCAGGTAAGTTCTTGTCATTGTAAGTATATGTGTATCATAGAGAACCGCCAATGCCTTGCCCCATGACACAGGAGCTATCCCATACCAAAATGACAAGGCAACAGACAGTGGGCATCTCAGCGATCTTTTTATTTGCTATTTGCATAGTTTTTTATTGAGGATGATTCATAGAATGCCCAATATGGTTTTGCTGTAAGTTTCCACCTTGATTAGGCATGGCTTAGGCTGGCCGCCCAGGCGTTTCTCTAACACTGGCCTCCTTCACATCCACAATTTGCATTTTTGATTCATTGGTAGAAACGCCTTGCTGACTGATAACATGCCCCAGATAAGCAATGCTACATTGAGCGAAGGAGCACTTAGACCTTTTGATACGCCACTGATACAGTTGCAGCAACTTCAAGACTTCTATGAAATGTGCCAATGAGCCTAATAAGAATTGATTGTGCCTAACAAACGCAGAGTGCGAGGTGCCTCAGTACCAGTTGTTGGGCCACGTAGAGATAAAACAAAAAAATCCCTCTAACGTGGTGATCCCAAGATCCAGTTGAGGTAGAAGGCCACGAGGTTTACCACTAGACGCGCAGTTGCGGATTACTGATGTAGCGCGTCAGTTGATGCAGTGTAGTCCTAACGATTCGATCGTCCTGGTGCTGATCGTACAACACCTCTGCTGGTGTCCACACGTACAAGGAGGAGCACCGTTGGCGAACTGCTAGGTTCGTTACGACGGCAGGACTGCTGTGGAGCTAGGGGATTCAACACATGGAATGACCTAACCGATCAACTATTTTCCCTTCTGGGTTACAGTGCTCCACTATATATAGGGAGTGAACGTGGGCTCCACTCGTGGCCCATTCACTAAAACCCATATAGTATTAGTCCCTATGAGTCCGACTCACTGACTCAGTCCAAATCCGGCGCGGGTCCAACCCAACCAGATTTCCGGTTCAGATCCAATTTGAACTTGCTCCCGCTCTTCAGTGTGTGACCCCATAGGCTCTTGGCAATTTGGACACGATTAGACTCCGACTCTCAATCGATCAGTCGGTAGCGGCTCCTAGCAGAATTGTCGACTCCCAAGTACCAAAGAGTCATGACGACTTGCCTTTCCAATGCGACTTGCGTCCGAGTCCCTTTTGCCTCACGATATACCTTGTCAGACTATAGGTGAATATTTGTCATCCCTTAAATAGTCCAACTCTCTCCTCGATCCGAGATAAGTGATTCACCTGACTAACTCTTAGTCGATCGCCTCGGTTAACACTTAACCGAGTCGTGCATGGCCATGCTTTCCGAATCATATCATCCGAGAGGGCATAGAGAATATCTCTCCGAGTGGAGGGGCAAAATCCGTCTTGATTATTCACATCACGTAGCTTGATTCTCAGTCAAACCAAACTCTGCCTTTATAACTGCCCAGTTACGGATCAGCGTTTGACAGAACCTAAGTCGGTGATCCTCAACTCAGACTATGCAACAACCTCAGGTCTAAGGATTACATTGATTGAGATATACAAATGACAACTTGTTCGTTGTACCTCAATGTGGGTCAACCTAACATGCTAAACTCTTCAGTCGAATCTGTGTAAGTCGGAATAGCATCTCCATGCCCATGACAAATGGAACCGAGTCATCGAGCCGACTTTCACATTGGTCTAAGTTGTGTGTCCAGCACACCTCAATGACCAAGGACATTTAGTACAAACAACATGAATGTATAGTTCCACAACCGAATCACATATTCAATGATACACATCAGATGTTTATACAAGGACAACTTAATAGCTTTATGAATACAATGGGAAATATAATCATACATGATTGCCTCTAGGGCATATTGCCAACACCAGTAAGTGCTGTCTTCGAGATCACACATAGCTCTGCATCTACTGCAGCTTCACTAATAGAACCGGAAGGAGTTTCATCAATTGCATCCGCTGAAACATCATCTTGAGGCAGCAGGCCCAGAAGTTCCTCGATAACATGAAGTTACACTGTAGAAGAACAAGCATGATTCGGGCTCCATTTCTCACCACAGGTGAAGCAAAGCCCCCGCGCACGGCGATACGCCCGCAGCGTCTTGAGGCGATCGTCAGTCGACAGAGAACGCGAGTTCTCCGCGCCACGTCGATCCCCCGAAGGACTTGGTGTTGGTGGAGAATGTACATAACGAGTCGCTGAGCGAGAAATATCTCAGAATGCCATCTGATGTGGGCAGCTCGAGAAACGGGTAAGACACTTGGCACCTCTCTTCCTGTTCAACAGATACGAAACAAAATCCATGTACTTACAATCTCCCATATTATTTCACCCCGCCGGCATCCATAAACAAAAGAACATGATATCAACTAAATAGGAATAAGTGCAATGGTGAAAGCATGCCCCATGACAACATGGTTTTGCTAACTCCCAACTTACAATTTTCAAGCATATAAACATCATAGATGGTCACAATGGTTCAAATTCATTAAGTGCAAGAAAATAAAGTGTGCCATCAAGTTCGTGAGAGCTTTACTAACTAATTTTCTCATAACAATTTTTTTAATTTGGAGGATAGATAAAAGTCGAGAATTTACTTGGAATAGCAACGATGCTAATAGGTATATATGGTGTACACAAATGGCATATGTTTTGGTTCAAGGTTTGGATGCACGAGAAGCATTCACTCTCAGTACAGGTTTTTGGCTAGCAAGGCTGGGAAGCAAGCATAGGAGTTGAGTGAAACAAGCAAACATACATGTGATAGAAACAATCATGCAATTTTCCTTGGAAGCATAAACGATCTTAACTTGAGAATACTAAGCTTATGAGACAATCAAGAAAGAAAGATAATGAAATAATATATCTACAAGTACTTTTTCTCTTTTCCACTCAAACCTCAAAATATTGTTGCTACTGACCAAATCTAAGTTTGCCAAAACCAACTAAATTTACTTGATGCTCCCAAAGTGATACCAATACTAACAACAAGATCAATCATATAAGAGAAATTGCAAACTAAAATAAGATGTGCAAAAAGTAAATGATAAAACTTCTTACTAATACTCCATAACGGCACTCACACCAAGGGATACATAGATAACCAACTAGAGGAGAGATACTTCCACAGTGCAAACCATCCTATATGATAACTTATCTACTCATGATATGTCTCTACTAAAAAGGTAAAGAGATAAAAGATAATGATGTGATAGCGTGGCACTCCCCCAAGCTTGGAACAAACCAAGGAGATGCCAAAACCTGATGACGAATTACTCCTTCGGTGGTGGTGGTGAATCCTTATCATCATCAGACTTCCAGGGTAGAGGCTCCCCATCAACAAAGGACGACTTGGTTTCCAGTATCCTAAAACTAGCAGCAGAACTTATGCGCTTAAACCTAGCCTCATACTAACAGTTTTGATTTTGCATGTCGTAGAGTTGTGCTTGTAATTGGTTGGTGGTCTGATGGAGCAAGAGAATATCATTCCAAAGCTTGGCAGACTCCTTCTTGTGCTCGGCGATGAGTTCTGAACTTATCTTATGGATGATGTCCACTTCGCGTTATGCCATCTTCTTGTATCTAAAGACTTCTTGATCCAACGCTTCCATCCTATCCTCCAGAATGCCTTCTCCTTTAGGGCCCCAAACCTCTTTAATCTGTACCTTCCCATCCTTGAGCAACAACTCCTTGGGATGGATCTTCAGCTCATTCATGTATGGGTTGAGGATGTCAGCGGAGGAATTCTACTTGGGTGATCCAGAGGAAGCCATGGAGGCTCCAAAACTGAGAACTTTTCCTGACAGAAATAGATCGAAATGAAAACACGACGAGAAAACGATATATGGACCTCGGGGGACCCATGGGATTATATATCACATAGTTTAATGACAACAGGAAGGTACTGGGAGAAAACGGGTCGGAGACGAACTCCGAGGGGGCCACACCACCTGGTGGCGCGGCCAGGCTGGCCCGCGCCCAGGGATGGTGTGAGCCCCCCGGACTCTGTTTCCATCCCTCTTTTGACTCATTATATTCCATATTAAATAAAAACTACAAAAATATAAGGTGGAAAGTTTTTTACGAACTTTTTCTTACCAAAACTGTTACCTATTTGAAAACAGACTCTGCAGATTCCTGAATTTGGTATTTAATAAATTCTTCTGGAGTCACCAGTTGAATAATATCAATATCTTCATTATAAGAATCTCCAGAAATTTAATGTTTGAGCCTTTGACCATTCACAACTTGCGTAGTGTTGTCTCTCAATGAAGAAATTTTTATTGCACCTCTTGAATATTACTTGGGGTGACACAGGTGGCATCACAAGCTTGAGATTTTTTTCCATACTTCATCTCATCACATCATTCTCTCCCTACACTTGAAAACTTCTTTCATACAAAACTTCACACAATCTTCAATAGCAACATTAGTGTATGCAAGATAATAAACCTTTGGATTTAGTTTCAACTGAAGTAAAACATCCATTAAAACATAATCTACTGTAGCAACTCCTTTTAAAGGCTCAAGTGATCAAAATAACTCAAAAGGAAATCGATTAAGAGGCAAATGCAAATAATAGCAGAAATCTGTCAAAACAGACATGCAGATAAAGACTGATTTTTTAAAAATCTTCTATTGCTCAAATCGAAATGTGCCAAACTAACAAAAGTTAGATAATAACCTGGGGCATGCGCATAGCAAATTGTAGATCAATACGATGTTCTGGGATTTTTCACGATTTTTTACAGCGAAGCGCAAAAATCTGTTTCGGGACATGAACTTCCCCAAATCTTACCTCTCTCTCATTGGACGTTATTCTTGGCACAAAAACCAAATAAAAAGGATAAAGAGAGGTTATTACAGAGGCGATAACTTCCAAGACTCAAATAAACAAAAATAAACTGAAAGCAAAAATATAATGGGTTGTCTTCCAAAAGCTCTTCCTTTATAGCCATTAAGATAGGCATGATAATTTTTATGACTCTCTCATATGTATAAATTGAACATATAAGAATGCATCAAGAAAAAAATATTCAACACATTTAAGTCTAACCCACTTCCTATGCAAAGGAATTTTGTAAGAAAACAAATTATTGAAACAAGAGGCTACTAGCACAGGAAGGCAAAACAAGTGCAACATCAAAACTTTCAACATAAAGAGGGGAAACTTAATATTATTGAGATACATAAAACCATGTTTCCCTCTCTCAAAATAACTTTCAGTAGCATCATGAATAAAATTAACAATATAACTATCACATAAACCATAATAGCAATGATCACCTATTTTGATAGAGAGCACAAGAACACTAGCTTTCCTAGTTCTACTAGGATATGAAACAATATTAGAAGCATCTTCACAAAAGATAACCCAAATACTAATAAGTGAATGATGGCTATCTTGTCAAAACGAGCCATCGATATGTGTCCGTCCGATCTACTCAGACCGACGCGATCACGGGTCATGCACCTCATAGTCCCGACAACTTCCATCAGGGGGTCCCACCTAAAACGTACCCGTCTGTCACTCGCTCCCGCACGCGCATCTCTCCCATCGATCTCCTTCTCTCTGCCGCTCGCCTGACCCAATGGTGTCCCTCGCGGCCGCCGCCGAGTATCCTCGTCTCCTAGGATCTCCTCCAACATCCTGGTACCTGTCGGTGATGCCCCGAATTCAAGCATCGCCGAGCTGCCCAAAATCCCTCGCTGCACCAATTGCTTTCGTCGACATCTAGCTAGCCTCCATATCCCCACGGCCACATCCGGCAGTTGCTGCACATTTCTACCCCATGACACTAGGTTCCAGGTGCAATTGTGCCCCCGGTCCCCACCTCCGTCTCCCCGACGCTCCTGAGTTCCCGTCATAGGAACGGCTGACGATGGCCGGTGCCGTGTTTCTCGACCAGGCTATAACTTGAGCGAGTCCAATAAACGAAGATTCATTCGAGACCCCATCTATGCACCAGTACAAGCAATGATATGGGCGATGGGGCTTGGGGCGAGCTTGTTAGTTGTCCTTCTCCTCTGAATGAATCTGGAGCTCAACATTATCACTATGCCAATGATCTGTCCTCCTTCACATTTGGGATGAAGGCTCTGAGCTGGGGTTGGACCGGCGGATCCTTGTGACTCGCTGCTCAAGGTAATGGATAAAAGTTGGAATTTTGCCGAATCATTTGTGATCCGTCGCTAAGAACTTTGGCTTCTGATGTTCAGAGTATTATTGTTGTTTTAGTGAATTGGTACATGAACCGGTGGTCTCATGCTAGCTGGGTGTAATGTTAGAGCTTGGTACTGTATATGGTTGGTGATATTATTTACTTCTAATTTTGGCCAACTTTAATGCTAAGATGCCTACTGATGCAATTTTAGTTGCTGAAACTATAATTTGTACCTCAATTTGGTGTGAGGGGATCTGAGAGTTGCACGGTCGTGACGCCGTCAACGAGTTGTTGAAAGGCGGCAGCAGCAACAACTCCATGTTTATGTTTTGCATGTCTTGCTCTTTGCTACTGAATCTTAAAGCAAATGCCTATCATATTAATGTTCTAACTATACCGGTATGTATGCATTAGACAAGGAAACCATTTTTATGCTACTGGTTGCATCAGTCTATTACATTTTCCAGTCATCTGTTTGCACTTGAACGATAGGCCCAGTTTGGTAGCTCAGTTTTCTCAAAAAGGAAGTATTCCAAAATAGAGTATATATCTCGATGCCTAGGAAACAAATACCACAGTTCTCCAAAATCTCAGTTTTGTTGTTTCGATGAAAATGACGGAAGTGTTTGGGAGTGTTGTATTTAGTTGTTTCATTAGACATTCACCATCGATTCTTCAACTAACATATGAATCCAGTAGCTTGTTAGTTCTGCTAGTTAGTTAGTCATCTAGTTTTAGTTTTAGAATACACTCTCATGTGCTCACTGGATGAAGAACGAATGCAGCGGAAGGAACATGAAAATTTGTCTGAATCAGAGGTTGCTTTTCCTAAACTAGGTGTACCCGACCATCGAAAGTTGTGTAAATACTCTAGTTTTTTAGGCAATCAGTCAAATGATGAAGTTAGTTGCCACTGCCTAGGAAGTTGTATTATACCTATGGAGTATCTTGTTTTTTAGATCCACTCGATTAGTATCTAGTACACCCATTTTCATCTACCGGAGGTTTGAAGCTTATGTTTGTTTAGGAAATATATGTTATTAGTATTTTTTGGATCAGTTTAGAGATTAGCGACTCGGCATTATCATTGATTTATAGGGTATTGTAGATATTTCTACCAACAAAGGGCTTCGTTTATTTGTCCTTTAAGTGTTTATACATCCAGGGGACTAGGTCTTCATTTCGTGTGTGTTTGTTTTTGGGTGCCCCAAGTTGATAGTGATCTAGGAAGCATGACAAGCCATGTTTATTATGTTCAAGACTTTTAGCCATTTTAATTAAGTTACTCACTTCTTTGTTATGTAAGTTTTTCCATTACCACTTTATGCAAATACTATTGCGATTACACAATTCAAGTTGCCTCGACGTTTTTTGTAGCCTAGATAATTGTATGAACTAAGTTGCCTACAATGGAGTGGTTCTACTGTTTCCTGCTAAATATTTATCTACTAAATTTTATTTCCAAGTTTTTCCCTAATTAAAATGTTGATATGCCAAGTTTTCAGAGGTAGGGGTGGAGAACTATTTTGATGGGTAAAGGATGATGAATTATAGATTAGTAATACATACTACTAGCATCTGTTAAGTTGCATTTACACTTTTGTAAAAATAGCCTGACAATATTGATAAGTTACCTTTACATTTATGTAGAGTTGTATGATGGTGTCTAATTAGTTGTTTTTAGAATCCCTGCAACAAAGTTGTTTACATGATTTTTACCTAGTTGTTCTTACTCCAGCCTAAGTTGCAGTAGGGATCGTGTAGAGTTCTATGATGGTATCTAATTAGTTGTTATTTAATCCCTGTAACTAAGTTGATTACATGATTTTGTCCAGTTGTTTTTACTCTAGTCTAAGTTGCAGTAGGGACCATGCATAGTTGTATGATGGTGTCTGATTAGTTACTTTTTTAATCCCTGGAACCAAGTTGTTTTCATGATTCTTATCTAGTTGTTCTTACTCTAGCCTAACTTGTATTTACTCTATCCTAAGTTCTGGCAGAGATCATGTACTCTGATGGTGTCTGCTTTAGTTGCTCTTTAAAACAAATGCAAGAATGGCTGGAGAAGCGGCAGGGGAGGATGGGGCAGAAAGGTGGGACAGGCAGAGGATCTTAGTTGTTGCATACAAGTGTAAGAACTTTCCGCCGTCAACTTGGTTGTAGTGTGAGAAATAGGAAGATCACAAAGTTAATGTTTTTATTACTCAGTGTTGTATACAACTCTAAGAACTTTTTGCTATCAACTTGGTTGTAGTGTCGAACAAAGTTAGGCTATGTCTACTTTTCTC
Organism: Avena sativa; assembly: GCA_916181665.1. Lineage (NCBI taxonomy): Eukaryota > Viridiplantae > Streptophyta > Magnoliopsida > Poales > Poaceae > Avena > Avena sativa. Next base: position 314,640,110 of record OV702283.1, read on the forward strand.
CAACTTGATTTACTTGATTTTGAAGCTGTTAATTAAGTTGTCTATCCAACATAGTAAAGTTTTTTTTCTCTCTTCATACTAAGTTGCTTATGTAGCATCTTATAAGTTGAACATGCATCATCTCTAAGTTGCTTTTACAATATAGTCAAGTTGTTTCTCTCTCTCTCTCTCTCTCTCTCTCTCTCTCTCTCTCTAGATACTAAGTTGTATTTTTAGAATTATATAAGTAGGATAGGTATCATCTCTAAGTTGCTTTTTCCAACAGAGTCAATTTTTTCTCCATACTAAGTTGCATTTGTAGCTTCTTATAAGTTGGATAGGTAGCATCTTTAAGTTTCTTTCCAACATACTCCCTCGGTCTCAAAATAGATGTCTTAGGTTTTTCAAAATTTGGACGAATATATATACCAAATAGTGTCTAGATTCATCCAGATTTTGACAAATTTGAGACATCTATTTTGAGACAGAGGGAGTAGTTAAGTTATTTTCTATCTGCATACTAAGTTTCTTTTGTGTCATCCTAGTTAACTTAGTTTTTGCAGCATCTAATTAAGTTGCTCTTGTAGATTTATTCTATTTGATTTAGTTTATTGCAACTTGTTAAATAAGTTTGTTTTCCAAATTAGTCAAGTTGTTTCTACCTTCATACTAAGTTGGTTTTTTCCATCCTACTTAACTAATTTTTACACCATCTAATTAATTTCCTCTTGCAAAATTTATTCTATTTGGTGTTTTAGCCTTTTTCTGAAACACATGTATCTAGATGTCTTTTGGTGTGTAGGTCCAGAGAAAAATGAGTGAACCTACACACTAAAAGACGTCTATGTTTCATAAAAAGGCTAAAACATCTTATATTTTAGAATGGAGGGAGTACATGCTAAGTTGGTTTTGTCATGTTAAGTACATGTTTGACTTCTTTGGCGTTTCAGAAAAAATGTCCATGGGTATCTAGAAGAAGAAAAGCTGCAAGGTTTTGGCATGCAGAAGAATCTGTGTTGTTAGAGAGGAAGGAGAAGGAACGGGATGGGTTACCTTTTTGCTTGTCCTATGAAAAGTCCTAAGGTTATGTTGTTGAACTTCTGATGTACTACTTTCTTCGGCTCATATTAGTTGACTCAAATTTTGTCTAGATATGGGTGTATCTAGCACTAAAACTTGACTAGATACATCCGTATTTAGATGATTCTAAGTCAACTAATATGGATCGGAGGGAGTATTTTATTTGCCATATGAGTAATAAAAGGTATCCATGACGATCTGGAAGAGGAAGAAACATGTACTGTTTTTGGTTTGCAGAAGAAGCTGGTAGATGGTTTTGATATAGCGAGCTGGGGTTTGGTAGCGGAATCCCCACACGCGGCCGGAGGCTTTCTAGTACGGAGGCCTACGCTTTCCCGAAATAGTGTATGCGGTCTGTTGTTGCTTTTCTTATCTGGTCGAGGGCTCGATTGGATGACACGAGCCAACGATTGCTGTCTAGATGTGCCCAAAGATAATATGTCCATCTTCTACATTTTTAGTGACAAGGTATTTCACAATTACTATCGCACGTTCAACATTTATTTTTCATCATGTTCTATAGCTTTCTTTGTACTTTTCTTAACCACACTAGTTATCATAGAATGTTCCTTTACCTTAGCAGGAAAAGGTATTTTCTCAATATAAGGTTCAGGCAAAATACGATCAACAGTACAAATTTCAATATTTTTTGTAGAAACACAATTAACAATATCTTTATATGGCGCATGATACTTGTTCCATTCTTTTTTTTGAAATATCAAGATAAGAGGCAAAGGCCTTAAAACAATTTGCAGGAATTTGAGAATCAAGACGATAAACAACACTAATATTATGAAAGTCATCAGTTCCCATAAAATATTTAATGTATTTATAATTATAATTTATACCTGACTTTCTTCCTTTGTCATTCTCCCATGCTTTAATATTTTCTTGAATACGGTCGAGAAGATCCCATTTAGCTTCTTCTTTCATGGGTGTAAATGATCCAACACAATAAGCATCCAATAAATCCTTATCATGGAGAGGAAGCCTTGCATAGAAGTTATTAATAATAATATTACTAGGGAGCTCATGAATGGGACATTTGAGCATTAGTGACTTCGGTCTCCCCCAAGCTTGGGAAATACTCTCTCCATCACTAGGCCAAAAATTATATAATTGATTCCGATCTTTATGAATCTCACTAGGAGGATAGAATTTAGAATAAAAGAGAGATACAATTTCCTCCCATTAAATAGATCGGTCATTCTTCAGCAGCTTATACCATTCCTCAGCTCTGTCTTTCAATGATATAGAGAATAGATTTCTCTTAACTTGATCCATTGTAATACCTGCACACTTGAACAACTCGCATAATTCTTGTATAAAGAGCAGATGATCACCAGGATGGACAGTTTCATCTCCAAAATAGCAGTCATCCATAACACGATCAACAAATTTCGTAGGTATATTAAAAGGATCCAATTCAGCAGGAAGTGGTTCATCTATTACCTTAGCAGTGATAGTAATTTTCCCAAATAGGAAACCAAGTGTGTTATCCATAATGAAATAAAATAACAGATGGAAATAAAAACAATACTCATAGTAGAATTTACTTTACCAATTTCCACTCTTCAATAGCGCTTCACTCCCCGGCAACGGCGCCAGAAAATAGTCTTGATGACGCACAAGTATAGGGGGTGTATCTTAGTACTTTCGACAAATAAGAGTGTCAAACCCAATGAGAAGCAGAAGGTGTTGACAAGCGGTTTGGATCAAGGATTTACTGTAAATACTAGCAAATGAATTTTTAGGGGTTTTTGGTAATGTAGATAAATAAAGTGCGAGTAAATAAAAGACAATAATAATAATTTTAGCAAGTGGCCCAATCCTTTCTTCAGCAAAGGACAAGCCGGTTGTATTACTTAAGATGACCAAATGTTCTCGAGGACACATGGGAATATTGTCAAGTGCTTTCGCTTCATATAGTCGATTAAACTTCATTGGTTGGATAAGTGTTATGTGGGTGAACCTATGCTAATGTACTACCCCAACTTGGACTAATAAATACTTGTGATTATACCCCTTGCAAGAATCCGCAACTACAAGAAAGTAATTAAGATAAAACCTAACCACAACATTAAACTCTGAGATCCTACACTCCCTTATGCAATGGTTTCCAAATGGGGTTTTAGGTTTCTGTCACTCTGGCAACCCCACAATTAGTAGACAAATACACAATGCATTCTCCTAGGCCCATAAAATTGAAGTATCATGTAGTCAACGTGCACATGACACCACTAGAAGAATAGCACCACAACATAAATATCAAACCATTAAATATTACTCAACATAATTCCACTACTAACAACATGACTTCTCCCATGTCCTCAAGAACTAAACGAACTACTCACAAGACATCATATGGATCAAGATTAGAGATTAAATAATGATAAGTAACAATCTGAAGATGAACAATAATCCAATGGTTTAACTCAATAGCATCAACTACAACAAGTAATCAACATCAGGAAAGTTTCCCCTATGAAGTAGACAAGATTCAACCCAATTGTTATAGCGGTATGGCATGGTGGTGATGGTGCTGGTGGTGATGATGAGGAGGATTATGGTGATGATGATGATCCCGATGAATCCTAGCTCGATGAAGATGTCAATGGTGATGATCTCTCCTCTCCAGGAAGGAATTTCCCCGACAGATTTCTCCCTACTGGAGAGCTCTTTTTCTCTCTCTGTAGTTTCCACCCCACAGAGGTGGCGGAATATTTTTGTGATGGATCCCCGAGTCTTAGGTTTTCGGGCGGAAGATATATGCGGAGGGGCGATGCCAGAGGTGGACTAGGGTGGCCACACCACCTGGCCGCACGACCCAGGGGGACCCGGGTCGAGGGGTGGTGTGGCCCATCTCCACTCCCTCTACTGGCTATCTTCATCTTCGGAAATATTGCATCTGGACAGCGCTTTTTCCAGCAGAATTCTGACTTCGGCAGTTAATTCTCTAAAAATCATCAAACATACAAAATAGATGAAATAACATAAGTATCATCTCTAAATATGAAATATATCAATGAATAATAGTAAATTATGATATAAAATAGTGATGCAAAATGGACGTATCAATTGCATCGCTTGATGCTACACAGATGCGACGTTGACACGCACCCGACAGACGCAACGCTTGCCACCCACTCGACAGACGCGACACTGGCCGTGCACCCGACAGAAGCGACTACATGGACATCATCAAAAATACCACATGACTCCGCATCGTCGACTCTAACTGCATCATCAATTCTTGGATCCTTATGCATGATACGTTGACTAGATGCACTTCTGGGTCAGTGGTTTATCCCCGCATGAGTCTCCACTCGAGTCTACGACTCGACTAGACACTCGGGGGCTACTCCTATCAAGAGCGCTGGTCGCGCACCCGATGTACTTTTGGGTCAGCGGTATGCCCACGAGATTTCTGACTACAACAACACGATACAAGACTCGAGTCTTTGCCGGAGTCTACGACTCCTCCAGACACTCGGGGGCTACTCCAAACTAGAGCATTAGTCGCACACATACAAGATCTTCGACTAGCATGCTACGATTCCTCGTTCGAATATACGACTCGAATGAGTACTCGGGAACTACTCCCATAGGGAGCACTGGTCACGCATTCGAAAAATCACAGGCATTGATGGCATTTGCAAGATAATCCGAAGAACTTTTGGATTACCATATCACATAACCGACGACTATAAGTCTCTTATCGAGTCTACGACTCGAAAAGACACTCGGAGAATACTCCCATAGGGAGTGCTAGCTGCGCACCATATAGTCCATTGTGTTGACTATGTACCTAATGGAGACTCCTTTACGACAACTGAACTCATTGGCTGGCCGATGAACTTCCGGGTGAAGTGCTTCGCACTTGACACAACTATCGACTCTGACATCCGAATGCAAGGTTCAAGACAACTAAGCCTCCACCTGAATCTACGATTCGGATGGACACTTGGGGGCTACTGACATGGATATGCCTAACAGGCACCCGACTATAGGCTACCTGGTGTGGCTCAAAGGAAGGCCCACTCGACGAACTGCCAGGGTCCATGACCCCATGACGGTTCGGCTGATACGAAGCCCATATGTACACGAACTCCAAGCGCGCAAGACAAGGAAATATCAAGACTAGAGTTTGGATACAACTTGTAACCTACTCGTATTGGCACCCGAGACCTAGCCTCCCCCATATATAAAGGATAGGAGGGTCCAACGAGGAGGACACGATAAAATCCCCACAACATACCTCATAACCTAACACACAACTCACCAGATCTCATATGTGCACCCCTGTAACCTTCGGCGTCGCCATTAACAAAGAGCAGACAAGCAGGAGCAGGGTTTTCCCTTCGGGGGCCTGAACCTGGGTAAACCTTGTGTCCCCGTGTTACAAGTATGTTAGCTGTTCCGTGATCTCCAGCGTCCCCTTCTTCTCCAAAACTCAAGTCCATAACAATGGGCATTGACGAGTCGACCCCTAATCAGGTATTGTCCAAGATTTTCGGAGATAAAGACGGTTTGACGAATGACATGTGGTGGATATAGTTTAAGCCCAAAAATTATACGGTGACTTGAATTAAGCCAACATAGACCTTGCCATATCCATTAAATTCCCTTTTTTCCTCTCGGCTACATCATTTTGGTAAGGGGTGTACGCAGCAAAATATTGAAGTCTTATCCCCTCTTTACTTAGAAATTCATTCAGGGTGTAGTTCTTGAACTTGGAACCGTTTTTGCTTCTTATTGCCAAAATAGGAACATTGTGTTATCGTTGAACCTCATTGGTAAAGTCGATGACGGTTTGTAAGATCTCACCCAATAAGGTAGAGATCCCTGTGATTGTAGTGCTAGTCCCTAGATCGTTTTGCTAGCACCCACAGTTTGAGATGAAGTACACAGAAACAAAGGTCATTATTACAACACAAATCCAGGAATACAATAGTTCTTACAACTCACTTAGCCTAAGGCTAACTTATTTAGAGTTCTCAATACATAGCATAATAATAGAGTCTTCATCTTCCTGCGCCACAGGCAAACATGTCGAGTGTAGACCCGTAACCCTACTCACGATCAGAGTAACCTACAACATGATAAGTTACAACCACAAAGGGTCAATATAGTTGGAGTTGTATTGGCAAGTGATACCATAGTTGTATAGTAGAACCTAACAACTATATGAATATGGCTAAGTGTGGATTTGGCTGGCTTTGCACAAAGCAAGTTTTATCCTACTAGTTTGAAAATACTAAGTTTTTCTTTTACAAAACACTAAGGTACCACCAATAGACATTAGTGAACCTCTACCCTTTTTCACCCACGATTTTAACTTAGGAAAATTGGGATGAGGATATTCTTGAACTGTTTCAATGTCTTGACGCTAAGAAATTGTCCATAACCGGGGACACGGCTAAGTACTTAGTTTTTTACCCTCTCGAGAGGTAGTGCACTTTCCCCATAAGACTTGAAAAACATCGAGACGAGACTTTTCAGAAGAAATCCCTCGAGCCACACGGACACATTCCATCCTATCAATTCTACCACCCTCTGTCTGTCTGGCTGAGTTCTCACAACTCAGTTGGTCAAGGCAGAGCCCATATGCCATGTAGTTGCACTGAAGCTTCGCGACACAAATATCTCAAATCTCTTTGTTCCTGGGTGGCCATCCACAAGTGTGATACACTAGGGTAAATCATATAAATGGGCCCTGAGTAACCACTCAACATAATCCATAAAAGTCCCAATCCACCCAGATGTTTCATTAACATTGGTTGTTTTCTTAATCAAAAATATAAGTATATAAATTTCCATAAAATCATAATATGAATTTCCACCCATGAATTCTAATAGCAAGACTAAGTATCCTAGCATACCATGTCTCTTAACTTAGGAAAATACTACCAAGATATAATCTATAGGATTTCCATAGCATAGCAATATAAAATAAAAGTAGCATGCAAGTCCTACTAAAATAACACTAATGCAATTGGTAAAATAATAGGACATATGATGAAAATATCACTTGCCTTTTTAGCTAGTAGAATAGGTATCCTCACAACAATAAACTTCACAATCGACACAATCTACACAACAAATCAAACAACAAAATATACAATTCAATATAGGCACTTAAAAATAATATGGATGCATGCAATTATGCAATGAGATGAAAACCACACTTTTAAAACCAAAGTTTACAGTACAGAATATAAAGTACACCATCTAAAGGCCAAATATCACAAAATCCACCTAAAAATAATTTATACAATAATTTTTATAGTCAAAATAGCCCTAGAAATGTCTCTTCCTAAAAATCAAATTTTATAGAAACAAGTGAGCAAAATAAGGCCACAGTAATAAATTTCACATTTTTCTGAATCCATAGACACCAAATTCGCATTTTTCTAAATTGTGGATCAAAAGTTATGAATTTTACAAGTTTAAACATCTAATAAATCATTTATGGGTTTTAAACAGAAAACCCAGACACGTGGCATAACCCTACTGGTCGGTACCGCTTTGTGCGGATCAAGCATGCACACCGTTAGATCTAAGTCAGATCGCATGGCTCAGATCAGCCGGTATCCCTTTGCTAACGTGATCTATCCTAACCCTCGGATCTGGATCTAGTGGACGGGTGGCGGTGATGGCGTGTGCGGCGGCGGCGCGTCTGACGATGGCGCACCGACAGTGCTAGGGGGTAAGGAGAGGGTGCAGGGTAGTTACCGAGGTTGCGAGGGCGAGAAGGTTGGCGTGGTAGACGTGGTTGTCGAAGGTGCGAACGGGCTCATCGATAATTCCTCGCCAGAGTTGCGTCGGGCGTCGGTGGCTTGTAGTCGTAAATGAAGACGAGCCCCTGGGGTGTGAGCAAGCACAAAAAGAGGGTTAGCGGATGCGCCGAGGACAGTGGACATCATAGGGCAAGGCAGAGGGCAAGGAGTGGTCGGAGATCACCGAATTTCGTTGCCGGAGTTCGTCGGAACGGCGGTGGCTCGAGCTGGAATTCGTGGAGCCTAGGGGCTCTCTGGTGGAGTGGGGTGAAGGGAAATGGAGAGGGAGCTGTGGGAATAAGTAGCGGGGTCGAGGGGGGCGGGGCAATCAATCCGCGAATCAAGCAAATAAACGCGAATTCAATCGGGGGAAGAAACGGCAGAGAGGAGCGGGTCTACGCACGAGATTGACGACGATGACGTGGCAGTGGGGCCAGCTTGTCAGTGGGAGGGTGCGGGCTCAGCACGGTGAGAAAAGAAATAGAGGGGGAGAGGGGGAGCTGGGTGGGCTGCTAGGCTGCGGTACTGGGCCGCGTCGGTTGGCAGGTAGGCTTCTCTTTTCTTTTTTCCTCTAGTCTTTTTCTTTTCTGTTTTATTTTCTAATAAGGATTTGAACTAGCAAATCAAATCCAAATCAATTCAAACCTTCACCAAAATTTTAGGGTGTGAACCTAGTGTTCAAAAAGATTTTAAAACATCAGACCTCTAATAAAGCATTTTGGGGTAAAAATAAAAATAAAAACACAATCCCCACACTTGCATATAAAGAGGGGTTTTTAATAGGTTTTTGCTAGGTTTAAAATTTTGAAAATTTTTGTGCAATGCACACATGCCATGATGATATGAATGCAATGAGAATGTTTTGGTTTAATGAAAATTGGGATGTTACAAACCTAACCCCCTTAAGATGAATATTGCCCTCGAGATTCGGGTTGGCTAGCAAATAGGTGAGGGTGATCTTTTCGAAGCCCATCTTCTCTTTCCCAAGTTGCTTCCTCCTCAGTGTGATGGTTCCACTGTACTTTGCAGAACTTGATTGTCTTAGTACGAGTGACTCTTTCTGCTGTCTCCAGAATCTTGATAGGTTTCTCTTCATAAGTGAGATCATTCTCTAACTGAACTTCTTCTAGTGGTATAGTGTCTTTTAACGAAGTTTCTTCCATCTCTGGGTTACACTTTTTCAATTGGCTTACATGAAACACATTATGAACTGGTGACAGAGATTTTGGTAATTCTAGCTCATAGGCCACTTCTCCTTTATGGCTCAAGATCTTGAATGGTCCTACATAATGAGGTGCCAATTCCCCTTTGACTCCAAATCTCTTCACACCACGAAGTGGTGAGACTCTGAGATAAGATCTATCACCTACCTCATAGGTGACTTCTCTACGTTTTGGATCTGCATAGCTCTTTTGTCGAGATTGGGATATCTTTAGTCTATCCTTTACCATCCCGACTTTCTCTTCGGCTTCCTTGATCAGGTCTGGTCCGAATAAGTTTCTTTCTCCTACTCCATTCCACAATAATGGTGTAGTACACTTCCTTCCATAAAGGAATTCAAACCGAGCCATCTCTATGCTCGATTGATAGCTATTATTGTAATAAAAATCCGCGCATGGCAGACTTTCGTCCCAACTAGATCCATAGTCTAGTGCACAAGCTCTCAACATATCTTCCAAAATCTGATTGGTCCTTTCCGTCTGTCCATCAATCTGTGGGTGAAACGCAGTGCTGAACTCTAGTCTAGTTCCCAATGACTCATGCAGTTGTCGCCAAAAATGCGATGTGAACTGAGTTCCTCTATCTGACACAATACTCTTAGGTACTTCATGCAAACACATGATTCTGTTCATATAGATTTGCCTAATTTAGCACTTGTATAGGTGGTCTTTACGGGTATGAAATGAGCCACTTTTGCTAAGCGCTCCACAACAACCCTATAGAATCGTATCTGAATCTAGTCCTTGCCAGTCCTGTGATAAAATCCATACTGCTTTTATCCCACTTCCAATCAGGTATTGGCAGTGGTTGTAATAATCCTGCCGATTTCTGATGCTCCGCCTTTACTCGACTACACACATCGCACAAGGCAATGTGCTCTGCGATATCTTTCTTTAGATTGTTCCACCAAAATCTTTCCTTCACATCCATGTACATCTTGGTATTGCCAGGATGAATAGAATATGGTGAATTATGTGCTTCTTGCAGGATCAATTTCCTTAGTTCAGGATCTTGTGGAATGTAGATACGCTTCCCATACCATAAGGTTTCTTGATCATCCTCATTGAATCCCTTTGATTTTTCTTTACCAATTTTACTCTTAATTTCCTCTATTTCCTTGTCCAACTTTTGGGCTTCTTTGATTTTATCCAAAAGTGTTGGTTGTACTTCTAAGGACATAAGATATCCTTCAGGCACTATCTATAATCTTAGCTCTTTAAACTGAGCACTCAAATCTTCTGGCAATTCTCCTTTGGTGAGGCCATTCACATAAACCTTGCGACTTAATGCATCAGCTATGACATTTGCTTTCCCGAGATGGTATTGCAAACTTAAGTCGTAATCATTAATAAGTTCTAGCCATCTTCTTTGTCTCATGTTGAGTTCTTTCTGGGTGAAAATGTACTTCAAACTCTTATGATCGGTGAACATTTCACAATGCTTTCCCATAAGATAGTGTCTCCATGTCTTTAGTGCATGGACAACAGAGGCCAAATCTAAGTCATGCGTAGGATAGTTTACTTCATGATTCTTGAGTTGTCTCGAGGCATATGCTACCACTTTACCTTCTTGCATCAACACATCACCCAGTCGTTGGTGAGATGCATCATAATAAACTTGAAAATCTTTCTCTAGATATGGCAAGCATAACACTGGTGCTGATACTAATCTCTTCTTCAACTCTTGAAAACTGGTATCACATGCTTCAGTCCAGTCAAAATTCTTCTCTTTCTTTAGTAGATCAGTCATCGACTTTGCTAATTTCGAGAAATTCACGATGAACCTTCTATAGTATCCTACCAAGCCCAGGAAACTACGGACCTCTTTAACTGATTTGGGAGGTCCCCATTCTGTTACAGCTAACACCTTCGCGGGATCGATAGCTATACCATTCCTAGACACAACATGTCCCATAAATCCAACTTCATTTAGCCAAAATTCAGATTTACTGAACTTGGCATACAACTTGTGTTCTTTGAGTTTCTCAAGAATCAAATGCAAATGTTCTTCATGTTCCTCATTTCTCTTGGAATAAATCAATATGTCATTGATGAATACCACAACAAACTTGTCAAGAAACTCCATGAAAATTTTGTTCATCATGTTCATGAAATAGGCAGGTGCATTAGTTAGTCCAAACGGCATCACCGTATACTCATACAATCCATATCTAGTAGTGAAAGCAAACTTTGGTATATCTTGTTCTCTAATCTTTAGTTGAAAGTAACCTGATCAAAGATCAATTTTTGAGAACACACGAGCTCCTTCTAGCTGATCTCAGAGATCATTAATTCTGGGTAGGGGATATTTGTTATTTATGGTCACTTCATTAAGTGATCGATAATCTATGCATAGCCTTTGACTTATGTCTTTCTTATCAACGAACAAAACAGGTGCACCCCAAGACGAAGAACTTGGTTGGATAAATCCCTTCTTCAACTGTTCTCCAAACTGTTCTCCACTAACATCATGTAAGGTCTCTTTGCTATGGGTTTAGTTCCTGGCAGTAAGTCTATCAGAAACTCCACATCCCTATCTAGTGGCATGCCAGGTAATTCTTCTGGAAACACATCAGGGTACTCCTTCACTACTGGTACCCTGTCTAGGCTAACCCCCTTAAGAGAATTTATCTTACTCCCTTTGGGTTCAAAGTTAGACTTGAACTTAATCCGTTTCTTTTCAGGGGTTGTGAGTGTAACAGTTCGTCCGGCCCAGTCTATCACTCCCTCATAACGAGTCATCCAGTCCATGTCTAATATTACATCCAATCCTTGGGAATCTAGGATTATTATACTAACTGGAAACTTGTACTTTCCAAATTCTAGGACTAGTTGATGACATCCAAAATTTACTATCATTTCTCCACCTAGGGAGCTTACTTTAATAGGACACCCAATTGTTTCAGATGGGAGTTTATTTTTCTCTGCAAATGCTCCTGAAATGAATGAATGCGATGTGCCGGTATAAAAAAGGATACATGCTGGAAAGGAATTAATCTTGAACTTACCAATCAGAGCATCAGACTCTTCTTGGATTTCCTCTACATTGATGTGATTCACATGACCCTTTTGAAAAGGATTTGGCTTGTTAGTCCCATAAGTATTCTTTTCTTGGCATTCATTAGCATAGTGCCATGTTTTCGTGCACTTGAAACATTCAACCTGACTGATGTCTCTCTTCGCTGGCTGATTCCAATTGCCATGTCCATTATGGTGATTCTTGTATCCACTTTTGTTGTTTCGGTAATCCCCATTATTGTGTCCATGATGTTTATTGCTATCGTGGTGGCGGTTATTGTTGTGGTGGTTGTTATGATTCCCGTGCTTGTGGGATCCCGAACTTCCACTTCATTCACCATAAGAACGCTTGTGAGATGATCCTGATCCATGCTTATCAAAATGGTGTTTCCTCTTCCTATTCTCAACTTGCTTCATCTTGATTTCTAAGATGGTAGCTTTGTCACACAGAGATTGATAAGTTGGAACATAAGCAACAGATAGTTGCATGTACATTTCATCATTCAACCCTTCAATAAAATTCTCTTTCCTCTTTGCATCAGTGTCAACATCATCCGGTGCATAACGTGACAGATTGTTGAACTCTTCAATATACTCGGAAATACTGCGATGGTGTTGTTTAAGGTTGTGAAATTCCTTCTTCTTCAACCCCATTACTCCTGAAGAGATGTGAGTGAATCCATCCTCAAACATTGCCCAAGTCACTTCTTCAATAGGGTTAGCGACTTGAAAGTTATCCCACCAAGTAGTTGCTGGTCCTTCCAGTAAGTGTGTTGCAAATCTGACTTTCTCGGCATCATTGCAACCAACTGTGACCAAGTCTTTGTTCACAGAGCGTATCCAATCATTTGCTACCATGGGATCAGTTGTACCAGAAAACTTAGCAGGTCTCAACCTTAGAAACCTTGTGAGCATATCAAGAGCTGGTGGGTTGTTCTGGTTGTTGTTATTGTAATTGTTGTTGTTGTAGTTTTGATTCTGGTTCTGGTTTGCCATAAACTGAGTCATCATCTGCATCAATTGTGTCTATGCAGTCATCAACTGTTGCATCTCATTGCCATTGTTGTTATTGTTGGGATTGGCACAGCGAGGAGGCATATGTGGTTTCAATAAGGATAAGTAAAGATAAATACCACATAGATTCTAATATGCACAATACAACATATAACAACAATCAAGCAAGCACAAGATAAACTTTAGGGTTAAAAACATCACGATCAACATGTTTGCAAAGATAAATAACATACTAGCATAGTCATCCATAAGTTGGCATGATCAATGCGACTCGATAATAAAACGATAAGATAGATATATAGATAGATAGGTATCACTACTCCTCCATGTCAACTTCCTCCTCCACTAGCGCAAGTCCTGCTGCGGCGAATCCTGCCTACTATTCCTCCAAGCTTGTAGTCAAAGCATCAACCTTCGCATGTAGCTCTCTCTTCTGTGAGCGCACCCTCTCTATCACCACGTGATCCGCATCTAGATCAAGGTCCTCAAGCTCCAACTTAGTCTCCATATCCTTAATCGTCTTGTTCCTCTCCTGGATCCTCTTCTCTTGGCTCTTGAATTTCTTCTATTGCCCTTCAAACTTCTCCATTTCCTTGATGCGCTTCTCTTGCTCCTCAAAGGCCTTGTCCTTCTCCTTAAGTTGGACACGTAGCTCATCATTGCTACGCATCACATTAGTCCTATCAGTATCAAGGTGCCTAATGAGGCTCTCTAAGTCCTGGTGGTAGTGTCGCACAGTCTTGATGGTCTCCTTAGTGGCCTCATCCAACACAATAGGCTCCCCATCCTCGTCGCGTCTCCCAAAGAAATGGAAGTAGTGGTTCTTGAGATCGGCAGAGTTACGTCCACCTAGGAATCCTATCAGCTCCTGCATGGCGATGTTGAGGCCTCTCTCTAAGTCATCGTGGAGTATCTTAAAGGAAATTTTCTCTGTTGGAGGCTCTCTCTGGCGTCCTGGCTAAGTAACCCTGAATCCCCACAAGTCCTTCCTCTGAAACTTCCTGAGCTGAAGTCCCTTGATGGTAGGGATTGGAAGAGCGAGTACATTGACGAGCTCCAAAATGCGAGTCCCAAAGCGAGTTCCCTTGAATTCCTCGGCAGTGTTGTAAACGAAGTTTGACATCTTTTGCATAGGATGGAGAAAAATTAGAGATAACACGAAGAAAACATAAAGTAATAATAGATGCAAAAAGTTAAAACAAAAGCCAATAGCATTCAACAATACATTAATCCACACAAGTAGCGGCATACATTATTCAACTCAAGCATCAAGGTTCAACCACAACTTAGTCAAAAAAAATTAACGCATACATTTTTCCATACGACATAGGTTGGTATGATCAAATTATTAATGTGAGAAAACGCCAAGTGTGGTGGTCCAACTATAAGATACGTCATGTCCTTCACTCACTAGTCAAGGTAGCTATCTGGGCATCCTTGGTAGCAATCGGTTTGTCTTGATCACAAGACTCACACGCCAAGTCTATAATATCCCTCCTTAGCTATTTTATGGTGGTCTCTAAGTCTTGGGTATGTTGTTTCTCCTCTCTAAGATCCTTCTGAGTGGTGAGCATTCTACACTTAAGTCTTTCTCCGAGCTCTTCAATGGCATTCCATACTACATTTCTTGCAGAGTTAAAGAATGACATATGCATTTCAGAGTTGGTGACCATGCAAAACCCCGTTTCATTGTGGTTATCCTCCTTATTTTTATATAAGTGGAGTTGCACCCACCAATACTCTTCTCCTTCATCTATCATCGGAAATCCCGTGTACACGACTTCACCATTTATCCCCAAGCTGATCATGAGGTTCTTGAGTGCCTTGGGAAATTCTGTATCACATTCTAGTGTCATAGTTAAAAGTGGTACCTTCCCGACGGATTCATTGATGGCGACCATCTACAAATAGAGATGAGAAAGAATATTAGGAGAGGTTGACATGGTTATAACCTGCGGGTACACGATCTTAGCATACCAAGTCAAGCCCAAGGAAGGCCCACGAACACATGCGCCATCCCATGAAGACTTTCGGGTGGCCAGGGCCCATGACGCCTTCGGATCCTTGGAGAACAAGACTAGAGTAGATAGAATATTCAAAGGGGCAAACCCTAGAACTTGTAACTGACTTGATTTGTGCCTGGGACCTGCCTATCTCTATATAAAGGCTAGGAGGGCACGACGAGGAAAACTCTCTCGCATACACACCTCCATGCCAGATTGCATCTGCTCACCCCTGTAACCTTCGGTTCCGCCGTAATCAAGAGCAGACGAGCAGGAGTAGGGTTTTCCCTCTGGGGGCCTGAACCTGGGTAAACCTCGTGTCCCCGTGTTGCTTGTTTGCTAACCGTTCCGCGATCTCCAACATCTCCATCTTCTCCAAAACCCAAGTCCATAACAATGGGCATTGACGAGATTAAACCTCGTCAATTGGCACCGTCTGTGGGAACTGGGGGCGTTGATTGTGCGATCGTGACGGTCCCAACCAAAGCGATCTACAACTCCGCGGCGATGGAGAGTCATATCCTCTTTGGAGACTTCGACTTCACCGCCCACTCGCCAGCCACCCTGAAGGACTTCGAGCCTATTGGCGACGGACTCGAGATCCTATTCGGGAGCTTCTGCTTCCAGGTGGGGCAGACCTGCACTCTCCGCCTCCCAGAGCGGGTGCCCCTGCCATCGATCAGGCCCGCTTCATGGGCCCCGCACCCCGTGCTATGCACATCGCCATCAACAGATGAGTCCTATGACAGTAGCAGCTGCAACTCAGATCTGTGTGAGCCACCATCGGAGGAAGGGACCTACGGTTCTGGATACAAAAGCTGCGGCAGCAGCGATCCAATCTACGAGCGCTACCAATGCGCCATAGTCATCCAGAGTGACGCAGAACATCACGCACCTAACCCGCCACCTAACCTGCAGGGTAGAAACGGCGAAAACAGAAGAAGCCAGTCCCTCCCACCCAACGGGGATGACACCGATCGGGTCATCCACCTCAGCGAGGAAGGATGGGCCTAAGCACGCGAAGCCGTAGCAGGCAACAAGATCCTGCCCGTGGGTGCCTCACGGGACCTGCTGATGGCATACCACATGCTCCTAATCGACGAGCACAAAAAGCAGGTGAAGATGCAAGACGTGCTTGATAAACGTAAGCAAGCAGCCTTGGAGTCTAGTTTGCGGTGAGCTGCGCTCTCTGCCATGGGCATTGGCTCTAGCTCGCACGGCAACCATGGAAACAAGCAAAGTTCTCGCATGGAGAACATGGATCCCAAGGCACGCCGCGAGGTGACTCGGGACCTCAACGCGTCCTTCATGGAGATGGATGCTGACGACAACGTCATCCCGAAGACCCCGCAAGCTGCGATCATGGTAGCCACCGCGTACCTCGTGTCCCATCCACCTCCGGAAGGGGACCCGAAAAGGGCCATGCACAAGTCCGCGCTTACCGGACTCAGACTCGTTGCAGCTGCGCTCCACGGAGAAGCTCCTGCGGAGCCAAAGAAGAAAGTTGCGGTCAGGTTCAACCGCAGCCCCACGCCCTCATCCGTGAAGAGCACGACCTTCCTCAAAGGCACAAGAGCTCGCGCCATCGCAGCCACGATTACGATGCTCGAAGCGAGCTAACCCAGCACAAGCTCGACAAAGCGCGCGCCAAGCATGTATGCTCGTCCGAATCCGAGGAGGATGACGACGAAGGAGAACTCTGCGGAGTCCGATGCTTCAGCAGATCTGTTCGGTGGACACGGATGCCGCGGAACTTCAAGCTTCCTTCGGACACTCCGAAGTTCGACGGCACACAGGACCCTAAGGCGTGGCTCAGCAACCACCTGTCGTCCGTCAAGCTACACGGCGAAAACAAGGAAAGCGCCATGCAATGCCTTTAGCTACAGCTGGCAGGCGCAGCCCGGATCTCGCTCAACAGCCTATCCTTGGGATCCATCCGAAGCTGGGAGGAACTGGCGTACAGTTTCGTCCGAAACTTCAAGGGTACCAGCAAGAGGACAGCCTCGATCGAGGAGCTTCGGGCCTGCACCCAACGAACGCGCGAATCCGTTCGCTCGTACATATTACGTTGGTCCAACACCAAGAACTCCGCGGCGCACATCTCTGAGGAGAGAGCTATTGACTCCTTCAAGTACGGCGTCAAACGCCAGGACTTCAAGGAAAAACTTGGGCGCGTCAAGCCCAAGACACTCGACCACCTCATGGACATCTCCAACAGGTGGGCCGATGGCGAGGACTCTGTCCACCCAGCGCACTCGGAGGAGGAAGATGACTACGGCCGGCGACGTGAGCGCCGTAGCAAGAGAAGATCGCGCGTCTACGACGATCGCGATGGACCCGACATGGTCGCGGCTGGCTATGCCGACCGCCATAGTGACGGCAACCGCAGCAGCGACGGATACTGCGGAAGCAACTTCTGCGACAGAGGACGCCCAACGCAATCATGGCAACGTTGATGCCGTGACGATGGACCCTTAGTATACGACAAACTGTCGGGTCCATGCACCATCCACTTCTACATCGACAAGTAGGATGGTAAAAAGAAGTCAAGCCACATGATCAAGGACTGCCGCGAGTTCCAGAAACTCAGCGAAAGCATGGCTTAGATGAGGCAACAAGCCCCGAACCCTGGGTATGGGAACGCACCCGCACCAGGTGAGATCGCACTCGGAGCTCCTCCACCACCACCTGCGGGACCTTCAAACCACCCAATCGCACCCGCGCAGAATAACGGTGGGCATGGGTACCCCGCGCCAAAAGGATCACTGATGATCCAAAAAGGGCGCCCAACAAATAGGGTGCATAAGAAAATCACTTGCCAGATTAATCTGGCCGTGACCGCTCCGCCCGCCATCCCTGAGTACCTCAGCGGATCGGAGTCCTGCATCACGTTCAGCCGTTCGGATCACCCTTGCCAGGTCCCTCGCCCAGGTCATGATGCACTGGTGCTCGAGGCGCAGATCAGAGGGTTCGACATGAGCCGCGTCTTCATGGACGGTGGCACCGGCATCAATCTGATCTTCGCTAGTACCTTGGCAGCAATGTGGATCCCGCTGTGCAGCCTGGAACAATCCGATACAACGTTCCACGACATCGTCCCAGGGAAGGGCATATTCCCCCTGGGAAAGATATGGCTTGACGTAATCTTTAGCAAGCCGGATAACTTTCGGTGTGAGCGACTCGAGTTCGAAGTGGTGGACTGGCCATCACAATACCACGCCATCCTCGGGCGTGGCATTCGCACGATTCCTGGCGGTACCGCACTACGCCTACCTGCTACTCAAGATGCCAGGACCCAAAGGCGTCATCACGGTCCACGGGAGCTTCACCCGATCGGACCACTGCGACAGGGACTTCAACAAAATGTCCCAGTCATTCGGCATGCAGGAGGAACTCATAAGGCTCCGCGAGGTGACAGACAATGGGGCACCCCCAGTCGCAAGACAGAACGCTCCAGACATGTCCTTCGACTCCACCGTCAACACAAAAAAGGTGCAGGTCCACCCGACGGATGCCTCCAAGACGGCGTTGATCGCCAACGACCTCAGCTCCACACAGGAAAGCGCGCTCATCGAATTCCTCCGTGAGCGCTGGGAAATCTTTGCCTGGTGTCCTGCGGACATGCCAGGATTTCCTAGGGAATTCGCCGAGCACGCACTCAACGTCTTTCCAGACGCCAAGCCCGTCAAACAGTCCATCCGACGACTGTCCAAACCACGGGCTGAAGCAATCGGAGTCGAAGTCAACAGACTACTCGACGCAAACTTCATCAGGGAGATCAAGGAAAGTGAGTGGCTCGCCAACACCGTGATGGTCTCGAAAAAGGACACGGACATCCTGCGGATGTGCGTGGACTTCACATCGCTGAATAAGCACTGCCCGAAGGATCACTTCCCTCTCCCTCGTATCGATCAGATCATTGATTCGACTGCAGGATGCAAGAAACTCTCCTTCCTTGAAGCCTACTCAGGCTACAACCAGATTTGACTAAAGGTCGAAGATCAAGAGAAAACGGCGTTCATCACGCTGTTCCGAGTGTTCTGCTACAACACAATGCCCTTCGGGCTGAAGAACGCAGGCGCCACGTACCAACGGTGCATGCAGGCATGCCTGAAGGACCAGATCGGCCGCAACATCCAAGTCTATGTCGACGACATAGTCATCAAAACAAGGGAGGCCAAGACGCTCATCGACGATCTCCGCGAGACATTCGATAACCTTGATCGATACAAGATCAAGCTAAACCCAAAAAATGCGCCTTCGGCGTCCCATCTGGTCAGCTGCTAGGCTACTTCATCTCCCAGCGAGGGATCGAGGCGAACCCGCAGAAAATCCGGGCCATAATGGCCATGGAGAAGCCGAAGAACCTCAAGGGCGTCCAGCAGCTTGCCGGCCGAATCGCGGCATTGAGCAGGTTCATCAGCCGCATCGGCGAAAAAGCTCTGCTGTTCTATCAGCTGCTACGCAAGGCATACAAATTCGAGTGGACGCCCGAAGCGGACGACGCATTCGAAGATCTAAAGCGGCTGCTCTCTACCTCTCCCATCTTGGTCACGCCAAAGGAGCGCGAGCCTTTACTACTGTACATAGCAGCCACACACCAGGTGGTAAGCACCGTACTGGTGGTCGAGCGACCCGAAGAAGGCAAGACCCACGGGGTCCAATGCCCAATCTACTACCTCAGCGAGGTATTGACACCGACAAAGCAGAGGTACCCTCACTACCAAAAACTCGCCTACGGCGTGTTCATGACGGCTCGTCGGCTGAGCCACTACTTCCAGGAGCATCAGGTGATGGTCGTCAATGAGGCACCCATGAACGGCATCATGAACAACCCGGAGGCCACAGGACGTGTGGCCCTGTGGGGCATCGAGCTGTCACCTCTAGACATCGTCTACGAGAAGCGCCACGCGATCAAGGCTTAGGTCCTTCCGGACTTCCTCGACCACTGGATGGAACTGCAGCTGCCAGACACACACCGGACATGACACAGTCATGGACGATGCACTTCGACGGCTCCAAGCGCGAGGCCGGAGCAGGAGCCGGGGTCATACTGACCTCGCCGCAGGGCAACAAGATGAAGTACGTCCTCCGGATGAAATTTTGAGCCTCCAACAATGAGGCCGAGTATGAGGCCCTCATCCATGGCATGAGGATGGCCAAGATCTGCGGCACGACGTGCCTGGTCATCTACGGAGACTCGAACCTCGTCGTCTAGTAGACGATGAACGAGTGCGATGCACACGCCGCCAAAATGATTGCATACCGCGCACTCTACAACGCACTCGAAGGAGACTTAGACGGTTGCGAGCTTTGGCACGTTGGGAGAGAAAGCAACAAAGAGGCCGACAGACTCGCCAACATCGGATCCACCTGCGCACGGGTGCCACCAGGTGTGTTCCTCGAACAGATCTGCGTGCCATCCATCAAAAGGAAATTCCCAAAGGGATCACCTGAAGAAGCAGAGCACTCGGGGGGCTGCGCTACCCGACGGCCAGGAAGGACCCGAAAAACTCGACACAGAGGTCGCAATTCAACCTGATGCAGGTCATGGCAGTCGAGGAAACATGGACAAGGTCGTACCTTAGGTACCTGATAGATGGAGAGCTGCCTGACAGCCCGACAGATGCCCGGCGCATATCTCGCCGGTCCAAGGCCTTCACCATCATCAATGGTGAGCTGTACAAGCGTAGCATTTCGGGTCTACTTCAAAGGTGCGTCACCATTGGCGATGGCAAAACCATCCTCCAAGACATCCACGAGGGCATCTGTGGCCATCATGCGGGCAGCCGCGCCCTTGTCGCCAAAGCTCTACGAGATGGGTTCTACTGACCAACGGCCATGAACGACGCCAAGGACATCGTCCGAAGGTGCAACGGGTGCCAGAGGTTCGCAGATAAACCACACGCACCAGGGTCGGAGCTCAGACCCATACCCCTGGCCTGGCCCTTCGCCCAATGGGGCCTCGACATGACCGGCAAACTACCCAAGTCCTCGAAAGGAGGCCACGTCTACCTCCTGGTCGCAGTCGACAAATTCACCAAGTGGATCGAGGCTATGCCCGTTACTAACCAAAAGGGAAAAACGGCCGTCAAGTTCTTCGAATCCATTGTTTACAGGATCGGCGTACTGCACATCATCATCACCGACAATGGATCGAACTTCATCTCCAAAGAGTTCCAGGACTTCTGCGAAGACCTCGGAATAAACATCACCTACGCCTCTGTAGCACACCCGCAAACAAACGGGCAGGTGGAAAAGGCCAACGGCCTTGTCGGTGGCGGCATCAAGAAACGCCTCATGAGCCCACTCCAGCAACTCGCAGGAGCCTGGATGCAAGAGCTACCCTCCGTTCTCTGGAGCTTGTGCACGACGCCAAACAGCTCAACTGGCTACACGCCCTTCTTCATGGTGCACGAAGCCGAAGCCGTGCTGCCCGCAGAGGTACGCCACAAGGCCCCACTCGAAGACGCCGGCGACACACTCGACGAAGCATGCGACATCGCCGCGGCTCGATCAGCGGTCTATCAACAGAGCCTCTGCAACTATCACAGCCGTCGGCTGCGCCCAAGGTCCTTCGTCGAAGGAGACCTAGTCTTGCGACTCAAGCAAGAGCGACCTAAGAAGCTCGAGTCGCCCTGGGAAGGACCCTACATCGTCACTAAAGTCATCCCAGGTGGCGCCTATTGCCTCAAGCAAGTGGAGTCTAGAGTCACATACTCCAACCCATGGAACGTCGCACAATTGCGACGCTTCTACCCCTAGCTACCTCCCTCTTTTTACTTTCAATAAGGTTATTCAGCCAAGGCTACTCAGCTGAAACAATGTACCTCCTCCGTATGATATGAATAAAGCTAAGTGTCTCGCCCCAAATTTTTTGTCTATTATTCGCATTTTTCTTCATACTACAACACACTCGGGGGCTCCCCTCACCTCACGACTTCGTTGACTGAGAATAACGCGTGTACACCTGAGTAGCTGACCACGTCAGGCTAACGAAAAGGGCACGCATACAAACAAAGCACCACATGCTAACAACAATAAACCTTTACAGCAAAGGGCACAACACGCCCAGTCGAATACATACAAATTTTACATCTATCTTTTTTACAGGTCCTACCTATTCTGAAGAATCACCTGCGCACGCTGCTCAAAGAGATCTACAATTTGTTCGGCATACTGCCTTACAGCCGCATAATGTGGACGCATATCCCACATACCACCATCCGGCCAAAGAGGCGGCCCAGCTGCCACAGCAGCAAGATCTACATCAGGACGATGTAGCCGAACAATGGAAAGC
This sequence comes from Avena sativa, assembly GCA_916181665.1. Classification (NCBI taxonomy): domain Eukaryota; kingdom Viridiplantae; phylum Streptophyta; class Magnoliopsida; order Poales; family Poaceae; genus Avena; species Avena sativa. Next base: position 314,662,503 of record OV702283.1, read on the forward strand.
GCAGCCTTCACACCTGCAACAAGCTGATGCCGCACCAGCTCCCTAACATGATGCACATCTTGAAACTTCGCCAGCAGGCCCTAGAGAGTCGATGGTGCCTCATCCAAGGGAAACATCACGTGCAGAACCGACGCTAACGAAGTCTTTGCTTAACGCAGCACCCGCGACACCTGGTGAACACGATCCTGCACAGTCGCAAGGACCATGGCATGATCGCGGTCCATCTAGAAAAAGCCACCAGCCTCCATGTCCTGCTGGGTCAAGAAGTTGATCCGAACAACAACATGCTCCTTTTCCTCCTTAGGAACAAGGTTAGCACCTGCAAAAATGGGAAAGTAAGATGACAGGCCAGCAGCCGCATCCGAACAAACGAGCAGCAGCTCGAAAAACTTACATTGAAGTTGTTCGGCCAGACGACGCAACTCCCCCATCAAGAACTCCTCTCTGGCAGCGCCTCGCTCTGTCTTCGATTTCGAAACTTCAGCGTGCCCGCGCATTCCAAGCAATTACTTCTCAAGACTATGGATGCGATCACGCAAAAACACAAGCTGCGACGCACCATCCAGAGATGGCCGCAGCTGCGGTGCAGCCAAAGTATCAACGGGATCATCACCCGAAGGTCCCTAGGGGAAAAGAAGGCAGCGATATGAACAAACACACGAATGGACAAAGAACTCGGAGATTCATTATATGCAGCAAAAAGCCACTGTGTGGCACAAGGACTGTTCATAGACATAATTACAACAAAAGAAACAAAAGCTATCCTACAACTACAAGGCCTAAGAAGCTGCATCCTGAGTAGCCTCGGAGCCGGATTGCCTGCTCTTGGCCTCCCCCTGCTGCCTCAACGCGTACTCAGCCAGCAAGTCAATCAACTTCGGCCCATAACGTTTACAGCGGGCAGCATAGAGGGTGAAGGCTACCTCGGATCCGTCAGCAGCCGTTGGCATCTGGGAGGTGACCTGATGAAGATCCAGCTCCACTCTAGACGCCAGTGCCATCGCCATCCCCATGGATGCACCGATGCCTTTCTGCTTGCGCTTGTACGCTACAGGCGCGTCGGCTGACAGCGCATCCGCCAGCGAGTTGACATCCTCGAGGGCGACGCCCTTGGGGACGAGCTCCTTGTAGAAGTGCCCAAGAACCTCCTTGGCCTTGGCGAGTGAGCCTACCACGGTACTGCAGCGGTCTTCGACCGCCGCAGTAGCATCATCTAGAGCACTTCTGTCCTCCAGAGCACCGCGGTCAAATTCGATGCCTGCGGCATCTAAACAAACGGAAAAGGCAGCGTGACTAAAAAGGAAATAGAAGAAAAGACAAGGAAGTAGAAAAGGAAAAGACGAAAACACTCACCCGAAATAGCCTTGGCAGCCGCCATCAGCTTGCTGGCTACATCCTTCTCGCGCAAGGCCGCAGCGGTGGCGAGTTGCTCCTCGCAGTCCGTAGCCTCCTGCTGCAGGCGCTCCTTGGCCGCAGCTGCGTTGGCTAGCTCCCACTCGAGGCGCTCCTTCGCACCAATGGCGTCCTCGGCCTTCTTCTCCGATCGCTCAAGGATATTTTTTAGAGCATCAATCTCGCGGAGGGTGGTATTATTGTCCTCTGCAAATAGCAGAACACTTATCAGGTCGAAGAAAAGAAAATAGAAGAAGACGCAAAAAGACCAACTCATGAACGTACCCTGAAGCTGCTTGAAGCTGGCCTCCAACACCAGGTGCTGCTGCACCAGTTGGTTGGCGCCTTGCACAAAAGGCTGCAAAAAGAAACTACTCGTCAAAAGAAAGACTTGGGGGCTACGCCCAAAGAACAAGCAAGACAGATTACACATCCGAAAAACACTCGGGGGCTCCCCCCGAGACACAAAGCAAAAACGATCAGCAGATCATCCTACAGATGCTCGGGGGCTCCCCCGAGACTCGAAGCAAAAATCAAAGTGATCAGCAAATCATCCAAAAAAACGCTCAGGGGCTCCCCCCGCGGCAAGAACGAAGAGACTTACATGATCAGACGGCGACTCCGAAGGTCCAGCCGAAGTCTTCTAGGGGACAACCACCCGAGCCTCCTGCGGAGAAGGGTTCGGAGCAGCACCCTCAGAGGTGGCCACCGTCTAAGGAGGAGGAACAACCTTCGACTCCCCCACCATCTCCCGAGCGCCATCACTGAAGGATCCATCGGTGGAGTGGCTACAATTGAAAAAGTCAGCCAAGTACAAGCAAAAAAGAAGATAGAAAACAAAAAGCAATTGAAGAAAACTTACGAGTCGAGCTCGCTCAAGTCGAAGACAAGCGGGGTCCTCCTGCCCTTCTTCTCTTCCTTCTTCTCTTCCTTCTTCCGCTTTGCCGACGGCTGCAGTGCTACGGCCTGCACGGGAACGGCAAGAATATGAGAAGAAGAGCCATCATGACCCCCACTATGATGCTCAAGGCACGTCGGATTCCTAGGAGTCGGTGGAGTCGAAGCATCCGAAGATTCACTCGAGCTCCGCGTCCGCTTTCGAGTCTGCTCCTCGCTAGACTCAAAAGTTTCCTCAGCCGGCGACAGCGCCGAAGGAAGCTCAGACATGGAGTCCACTACCTCATTGTCCGGTGCATCCGGAAACAGTTCGGGTAGTGGCGGCGACATGCCCGGTACCTTGAACTCCTGCGCATAGGAAGCAAAATTTTCAGCACACAAGAAAATGCAAGGAAAACGCGGTCGAAAAAAGCGCTACGCGCACGTCCCAGATCTACACATGCGGAACTGGACGAGAGGCAACAAAGGGAGGAGTCAGCGACTTCCCCGGGAGATCCTCTCCAGCTTTGAACTTCAGCTGCGGCCAAAGAATCCTGTCGAGATCCCCTCTGGAGAACTCCTCAGCCGAAACCCTGGTCGAATCATGGCGACCAGAATAAAGGAACATCGGGTGCGCCCTAGCCTGGAGCGGCTACACCCGATGTTTGAGGAAGGTGCGGATGATATCCACACCGTTCACCTCTTTATCCGGAATCAACTGAAGATCCTCCACCCGACGGTAGAGCCCCTCTATCTCCGCAACCTCGCCATCCAAGATGTGGTTCTTCCACGACCATTTCGGCTCGATTTTCTGGGAGGGGTCAAAAGGAGCAAGGCCAAAGTTCTGTCCGGCCACTATGGAGTCACGGATGTAAAATCATCGCCTCCGCCAGTACTGGACAAATTCAGACGTAGAAAAGGAGAAGAAGAGAAAGTTGGATCTCAGGGAAATAATGCAGCCGCCGATGGGATAAACGCCATCGGAGCCAGATTGCCTCTTCACGGAAGAGCTTCCGGAAGAGGCCAAAGTGCGGCTCGATACTAAGCCAGCACTCGCAGAATGTGATGAAACATGCGACATGAAGAAGAGAGTTTGGTGAAAGATGATGAAGCTGGATGCCATAAAGAAAAAGCAATCCACGGAGAAAATCGTGGATTGGGAAAGAGAGGCCCCGAAGGACAAAGGCGATGAACATAACCTGAAACCCAGCGGGAGGACGGGGAATTACCTCGTCGCCGGGAACCCTGACGGCCTCCCTATCTTGCGGGATAAGACCCTGCTCACTGAGTTTGCGGAGGTCACCCTCACGCGTCTCCGATCGCCGCCAGCCACCATCGGTGACGCGAGTGGCGGCGGAACCCTTTTTGCCGCCGGCGGCAGCACTGGTACCAATTGCAGTGGAGGACTTCTTGGGCTTCCCCATCGCAGTGCGGCGGCGACGACGATGAGCACCCAAAATCAAGGATGGAAAAGTTCGAAGAAATTCCAGCGCGCAGCAAGGAAAACTCAAGAAGATGAAACTAGTGAAACAGGAATGGCTGCGGTGAAAACAAACTCACTTTTTCCCAATGATTATAAGGACGAGGATGATGCACGACGACCGTCCATTGGGAAGACCTAGAGCCAACATCAAGATCTGACCGTGCACGTGTCAGCATAGCAGCGAACCGTCGCTCACACGCCGTCCACTACGCACGGAAATCGAGGCGACGCCGTAATTATCTCCACGCCGCGCGTGACCAGTCAACTCAAAGTCAGAAGGTGGGACCCATGTTCGTCCAGTCACGTCATATCTGGCACCGCAGACGCTTGAGGTCACCGATCGTCAGCACTGACGTCATCAAAAGCTACACTAGCAACGGTTACAATTCTTCGGCTACACACAGCTAAGAGTACTCACTTGAATCTAAGATTCGACTAACTACTCGGGGGATACTCCTATCAGGAGCGCTGGCCGCGCACCCGAAAAATAATCAAAGCACTATACCATGGAACTATTCTTCAAGTCCTACGTCGAGTCTGCGACTCCACTACGGACTCGGGGGCTACTCCCATAGGGAGGATGGATTCAAACATCCGAAAATTTTGTGTCCTACGGACCTGAAGCCAAACAACGGCCAAATTAAAGTCTCTGCTCGAGTCTACGACTCGAACAGACACTCGGGGGCTACTCCCATAGGGAGCGCTGGTCGCGCACCCTATGAATTCTTTGACTGCGATCCTTCAGATCAACATCTAAAAACTTTTCGGCAACTCTGCCCCACTTAACGCTAAGTGAGTAGCATCCTCCTTAGCCACCCGAAACACCTCCGCGGTGATAAACATTCGGATGCTGCGTTTGCGACGCAAAGATAAGACCTACAGATACCATCTAGTGGCCTAGTAACGCACACGACTGCGCTCTGCTAGTAAAAGTCCGTGCCAGCATGCGCGATGAAAAATCCCGACGGACGCGTTGGGTACATCATTTAAATTCACTGGAATTACACTCCTATAAGTCCTTCGCGGCATGCGTCGAATTACGCTAGCATATGTTCCGGGTTTGAGTCGAGGGACTCGAATCTGAAGAAGATCGTGTTGTTTTGTCCTAAGACAGTTAACTGACCCTGATCTGTCGGGAGAGTCAGGCACACGCATCAACAATCCCTACACACTCAAATCATTCTCTAGACAGACAGAGATATCTGCACCCGAAGGATTGAAGAGTCCTCAGCCGAATCTACGATTCGACTGAACACTCGGGGGCTACTGACATGGTTCTACCCTGCGGGTACACGATCTTAGCATACCTAGTCCAGCCCAAGGAAGGCCCACGAACACATGCGCCAGCCCATGAAGACTTTCGGGTGGCCAGGGCCCATGATGCCTTCGGATCCTTGGAGAACAAGACTAGATTAGGTAGAATATTCAAAGGGGCAAACCCTAGAACTTGTAACCGATTCGATTTGTGCCTGGGACCTGCCTATCTCTATATAAAGGCTGGGAGGGCACAACGAGGAAAACTCTCTCGCATACCACCGCATACACACCTCCACGCCAGATTGCATCTGCGCACCCCTGTAACCTTCGGTTCCGTCGTAATCAAGAGCAGACAAGCAGGAGTAGGGTTTTCCCTCCGGGGGCCTGAACCTGGGTAAACCTCGTGTCCCCGTGTTGCTTGTTTACTAACCGTTCCACGATCTCCAGCATCCCCATCTTCTCCAAAACCCAAGTCCATAACAATGGGCATTGACGAGATTAAACCTCGTCAGAGGTTTTATGAGATGAAAAGAGACAAAGTGTAAAATTCATAATGGTGTTATATTTCCCTAGTGGCTTTCTTAATCTAACCCATCTTAGGATCACAAACCTACAGGCAACACAATGCTCTGATACCATCTGTAAGATCTCACCCAATAAGGTAGAGATCCCTGTGATTGCAGTGCTAGTCCCTGGATCGTTTTTCTAGCACCCATAGTTTAAGATGAAGTACACAGAAACAAAGTTCATTATTACAAATCAAATCCAGGAGTACAATAGTTCTTACAACTCACTTAGCCCAAGGCTAACTTATTTAGAGTTCTCAATACATAGCATAATAATAGAGTCTTCATCTTCATGCGCCACAGGCAAACATGTCGAGTGTAGACCCGTAACCCTACCCACCATCAGAGTAACCTACAACATGGTAAGTTACAGCCACAAAGGGTCAATACAGTTGTAATTGTATGGGCAAGTGATACCATAGTTGTATAGTAGAACCTAACAACTACATGAATATGGCTAAGTGTGGATTTGGCTGGCTTTGCACAAAGCAAGTTATATCCTACTAGTTTGAAAATACTAAGTTTTGCTTTTACAAAACACTAAGGTACCACCAATAGACATTAGTGAACCTCTACCCTTGTTCACCCACAATTTTAACTTAGGAAAATTGGGATGAGGATATTCTTGAACTGTTTCAATGTCTTGACGCTTAGAAATTGTCCATAACCGGGGACACGGCTGAGTACTTAGTTTTTTTACCCTCTCGAGAGGTAGTGCACTTTCCCCACAAGACTCGACAAACATCGAGACGAGACTTTCAGAAGCAATCCCTCAAGCCACCACGAACGTGTTCCAGCCTATCAATTCTACCACCCTCTATCCGTCTGGCTAAGTTCTCACAACTTAGTTGGTCAAGGCAGAGCCCATATGCCATGTGGTTGCACTGGAAGCTTCGCGACACAAACATCTCAAATCTATTTGTTCTTGGGTGGCCATCCACAAGTGTGGTACACCAGGGTAAACCATAGAAATGGGCCCTGAGTAACCACTCAACATAATCCATACAAGTCCCAATCCACCCAGGTGTTTCATTAACATTGGTTGTTTTCTCAATCAAAAATATATATAAATTTCCATAACATCATAATATCAATTTCCACCCACGAATTATAATAGCAACACTAAGCATTCTAGCATAACATGTCTCTTAACTTAGGAAAATACTACCAAGATATAATCTATAGGATTTCCATAGCATACTAATATAAAATAAAACTATCATGCATGTCCTACTAAAATAACACTAATGCAATTGGTAAAATAATAGGACATATGATGAAAATATCACTTGCCTTGGTAGCTAGTAGAATAGGTATCCTCACATCAACAAACTTCACAATCCACACAATCTACACAACAAATCAAACAACAAAATACAATTCAATATAGGCACTCAAAAATAATATGGATGCATGTAATTATGCAAATAGATGAAAACCACACTTTTAAAACCAAAGTGTACAGTACAGAAGATAAAGTACACCATCTAAAGGCCAAAGATCACAAAATCCACATAAAATTAATTTATACAATAATTTTTGTAGTCAAAATAGCCCTAGAAATGTCTCTGCCTAAAACTCAAGTTTTACAGAAACAAGTGAACAAAATAAGGCAACGGTACTAAATTTCACATTTTTATGAATCCATAGACACCAAATTTGCATTTTTCTGAATTGTGTATCAAAAGTTATGAATTTTGCAAGTTTAAACATCTAACAAATCATTTCTGGATTTTAAACAGAAAACCCAGACACGTGGCGTAACCCTACTGGCCGGTACCACTTCGCACGGATCAAGTGCACGCACCGTTAGATCTAAGTCGGATCGCACGGCTCAGATCAGTCGGTGCTGTTGGAGATATGCCCTAGAGGAAATAATAAATGTAGTTATTATTATATCTTTGTGTTTATGATAAATGTTTACATTCATGCTATAATAGTATTAACAGGGAAACATTAATACTTGTGTGATTTGTAAACTTAATTTGAAGTCCCTAGTATAGCCTCTATACTTCACTAGCTTGTTGGTTGATAAATGATTGTGGTTTCCCTATCATGAACATTGAGATGTTATCAACAACAAGATCATATCGTTAGGAGAATGATATGGTGGACATACTCCTATAGATAAGCGTAGCATAAAGATCAAGTCATTTCAATAGTTCAATTACTATATGCTTTCTGATACATAGTAACCTAATTCCTTCGACCATGAGATCATGCATATCGCCTTTACCGGATGGATGCTTTGATGACATCAAACACCACACCGTAACTGGGTGGCTATAAAGATGGCATTGAGTGTTCGGAAAGTATTGGTTGAGACACATGGATCAAGAGTGGGATTTGTCCATCCATATGACGGATAGATATTCTCTGGGCCCTCTCGGTGAAATGTCATCCAATTAGCTTGCAAGCATGTGACTGGCTCACAAGGGATCACATATCACGGGAACGAGAAAAGAGTACTTATCAGTAACGAGGTTGAACTAGGTATGCAGAGATACCGACGATCATAACCTCGGATAAGTAACATATCGTGAGACAAAGGGAAATTGGTATCGTATGTAAGTGGTTCATTCGATCGCAAAGTAATCGTAGAAATATGTGGGAGCCATATGAATTTCCAGATTCCTCTATTGGTTATTGTTCGGAGAAGTGTCTCGATCATGTCCGCATAATTCACGAACCGTAGGGAGACACACTTAAGGATTCGACGTTGTTTTGAGTAGTTATGGTATTATGAGAAAGAGACCGAATGTTGTTCGGAGTCTCGGATGGGATCCGGGATATCACGAGGTGATCCGGAATGGTCTGGAGAATAAGATTCATATAAGGAAAGTCCCGTTTCGGAGTTCGGAAATGATTCCGGTGTTTTCATCGGGAATGTTCTAGAAGGTTCCGGATTGTCCGGCACTCCGGGGGGGAGGGTACATGAGTGTGTCATTGAATGATTGCATCATGTACTAAGTGTTCTTGCTGTTCCAAAAACATGAAAGTCAAATTGCCAGTTTGAAAGTCAAACGGCTAAAACAGGAAACCGTGGGAAACAGGAAACTGTGGGAAACAAGCAAGAGGAGTTGGAACCAACTTGGAGGAGGAGTCCAACTCCTCCAGGCCGGCGCCCAGCCCTAGGCCGAGTTGGGGAGGGACTCCCTCCCTCCCCTGGCGCGCCAAGGTCCCTCCACCCATAAAAGGAGGGGCAGGGCTCCTCCTTGAGACACACAAGTTTCCACCTCTAATCTCAGGTTTAGAGCCGTTTGGTTTAGAGCTTCTAATTGCTTTAGCCTGCGGTTTAGAGCCTTCTAATTGGTGTGTCTAAACCCTAGACCACTAATAGCCCTCTCTCATAATCCACCATACTCGCTCCGGCTTAAGGCGAAGCCCTGCGGGATCTTCCCTCTACTTCCGGTACCACGCCGTTGTGCTGCCGGAATCACGAGGAGAGTGCTACAACCTCCGCTGCCTGCTGGAACAAGGGAGAGGAAGGTCTTCGTCGAGTACCGAACGTGTGACCGACTGCGGGAGCGCTGCCGGAACGCAGCGCCGGAAGGATCGTCTACACGATCTTGAGATCGGGAAGAGTACGACTACATCACCCACGAGAATCCGCTCTCGTTAAACACTTTGGAATCTTCGAGGGTAAGTTATTCCATCGACTCGTTGCTACAATCTAGTAGATAGATCTTGGCTTGTTTGTTTGTATGCGATAGAAAATTTTTGGTTTCCATGCTACGAACCCCTACAGTGGTATCAGAGCCGTGTCTATATGTAGATCTGTTGCACGAGTAGAACACAATGGTCATTGTGGGCGTTGATGCTTTTATTGTCAATTGCTTCTTGTGTACTTTGCATCTTGCGGTATGTTGGGATGAAGCGGCCCGGGCTAACCTTACATGACATCGTTCATGAGACTTGCTCCACGCTTGACATGCAACTTGTATTGCATAAGTGGCTTTGCGGGTGCCTGTTTCTCCTAGCATAGTTAAGATCCAATTTACAACGGGTGATCAACAATGATAGTATCAATGTTGTGGTTCTTGTTCGTAAGTTAGAACGACACTTATTGAAAGCCCCAAACCACGTAAAATATGCAAAGAAAGTAGAGGCGTCTAACTTTGTTTTGCAGGGGTGTGCAGTGATGTGATATGGCCATGATTGTGATTATATTTGATGTATGCAATGTTCCTTATTGTAAGTTGGCAACCGGCAGGAGCCATATGGTTGTCTTTAATTTATGTTAAGACCCGCGTGTCTATTCAAAGTAGTTGTAATAGTTGAAGCTGGTGGACGACAACCATGGAGAAGCGTCATTGACCTTGATGCAATGCCGGTGATGATGGAGATCATGTACGTGCTTGAAGATGGAGATCAGAAGCACAAAGAAGAAAGGCCATATCATATCACATATTATGAATTGCATGTGATGTTAATACTTTATGCATCTTGTATTGCTTAGTAGATGACGGTAGCATTATAAGATGATCCCTCATGCACATTAATTTCAAGTTCGAAAGTGTTCACCCTTAGTATGCACCGTTGCTAATGCTTGTTGTTTCGAAGCACCACGTGATGATCGGGTGTGTTAGATTCCGCAAGTGTATACAACGTAAGCAAGCCAGATTTGCTTATGCGGTAGCTAAGGTTTGATCTTGACGAGCCTAGCATGTATAGACATGGTCTCAGGAACACGGATCACCGAAAGGTAAAGCATGAATCATATAGTAGATATGATTAACATGACGATTGTTCGCCATTTAAACTATATCAACTCTCGTGATGATCGGTGTTGATATAGTGGATTTGGTTCGTGTGATCACTAAAACAATGTGAGGGATATTGTTTTGAGTGGGAGTTCACCTAGTTTAATTTCTTTATTAATTTGAACTCAATTTGTCATAAACTTAGTCTAAAACTATTGCAAATATGTTGTAGATCAATGGCAGCCCCTACCATCAATTTTAATGTGTTCCTAGAGAAAGAAAAGTTGAAAAACAATGGAAGCAACTTCGCGGATTGGTTCCGCAATTTGAGGATTGTCCTCACAGCTGGTAATTTGACCTATGTGCTGGATGCACCGCTGGGTGACCCACCTGCAGCTGATGCTCCCGATGAAGTAAAGAATGTTTACCTCGCTCGGAAGAATCAGTACTCCATAGTTCAGTGTGCTATCTTGTATGGTTTGGAATCGGAGCTTCAGAAAAGGTTTGAGGATTCAGACCCATATGATATTGTCGAGGATCTCAAATTGATTTTTGAGACTCATGCGGCAATTGAAAGTTATGAGGCTTCTGAAAAGCTCTTTAACTGCAAGATGGAAGAAGGCAGCTCCGTCAGTGAGCATGTGCTTAAGATGTCTGGGCACGCAAACAAACTTCAAAGCTTGGGTATAGTGATTCCTAATGCTTTGGGGATTTACCGTGTCCTCCGATCACTACCACCAAGTTACAAGAACTTTGTGATGAACTACAACATGCAGAACATGAACAAGACGTTGCCAGAACTCTTTGCCATGTTGAAATCTGCAGAAGTGGAGATCAAGAAAGAGCACCAAGTGTTGTTGGTCAATAAGACCACCAAATTCAAGAAAGGCAAGTCTAAGCAAAAGGGACACTTCAAGAAGGGTGGTAAGAAAGTTACCACACCGGCGAAGAAGACCAAGGCTGGACCTAAGCCTGATACTGAGTGCTTTTACTGCAAGGGAGAAGGTCACTGGAAGCGGAATTGCCCAAAGTACTTGGCGGATTTGAAGAACGGCAACATCAAGAAGAAAGGTATATCTGATATACATGTTATTGATGTGTATCTCACTAGTATTCGTAGTAGTGCCTGGGTATTTGATACTGGTTCGGTTGCTCATATTTGTAACTCGAAACAGGTGCTGCAGAATAAACGGAAGCTAGCGAAGAATGAGGTGACGATGCGCGTGGGAAACGGATCAAAGGTTAATGTGATCGCGGTCGGCACGCTACCTCTTCATCTACCATCGGGATTAGTTTTATACTTAAATAATTGTTATTTGGTGCCTGCGTTGAGCATGAACATTATATCGGGATCTTGTTTATTGCGAGACGGTTACTTGTTTAAGTCCGAGAATAATGGTTGTTCGATTTATATGAGTAATATGTTTTATGCACATGCACCTTTGATAGATGGTCTATTCTTATTGAATCTCGATAGTGGAAATACACATATCAACAATATTGAGGCTAAACGTTTGAAATCAAGCGATAATTCGACCTATATGTGGCACTGTCGTCTTGGTCACATCAGAGTGAAACGTATGAAGAAACTCCATTCCGATGGACTTCTTGAATCACTTGATTTTGAATCACTTGATAGATGCGAAGCATGTCTGATGGGAAAAATGACTAAGACTCCATTTTCTGGTATGATGGAGCGAGCTACGGACTTATTGGAAATTATACATACCGATGTGTGTGGTCCAATGAGTGTAGCATCGCGCGGTGGTTATCGTTATGTTCTTACCTTCACGGATGATTTGAGTAGATATGGGTATATCTATTTCATGAAACATAAGTCCGAAACTTTCGAGAAGTTTAAGGATTTTCAAAGTGAGGTAGAGAATCAACGTAACAAGAAGATTAAGTTTCTACGTTCTGATCGTGGAGGTGAATATCTAAGTTACGAGTTTGGCGAGCATTTAAAGAAGTGCGGAATACTTTCACAATTGACACCGCCGGGAACACCACAGCGTAATGGTGTGTCCGAACGTCGTAATCGAACTCTCTTAGATATGGTTCGTTCTATGATGTCACTTACAGATTTACCGCTATCATTTTGGGGTTATGCATTAGAAACAGCCGCATTCACTTTAAATAGGGCACCGTCTAAATCCGTTGAAACGACACCGTATGAATTATGGTTTGGGAAGAAACCTAAATTGTCGTTCCTTAAAGTTTGGGGATGCGAAGCCTATGTAAAGAAGTTACAGCCGGACAAGCTGGAACCCAAAGCGGAAAAATGCGTCTTCATAGGATACCCAAAGGAAACTATTGGGTATACCTTCTATCATAGATCCGAAGGCAAAACCTTCGTTGCCAAGAATGGATCCTTTCTAGAGAAGGAATTTCTCTCGAAAGAAGTGACTGGAAGGAAAGTAGAACTCGACGAGGTTGTCGAACCTTCTCTCGAAATTGCGAGTAGCGCAGCACCGGAAGAAGTTCCTGTGGTGCCTGCACCAATAAGAGAGGGAGCTAATGATGGTGATCATGAAACTTCGGTTGAAGTTGCTACAGAGCCTCGGAGATCAACGAGAACTCGTACCACTCCAGATTGGTATGATCCCGTTATGAGTGTCATGTTGGTGGACAACACCGATGACCCCGAGACATATGAGGAAGCGATGATGAGCCCAGATTCCAATAAATGGCAAGAAGCCATGAAATCCGAGATTGGATCCATGTACGAAAACCAAGTATGGACTTTGGTGGACTTACCGGATGGCCGAAAGGCTGTCGAGAACAAATGGATTTTCAAGAAGAAAATAGATGCTGATGGTAATGTTACTGTCTATAAAGCTCGACTTGTCGCAAAAGGGTTTCAACAAATTCAAGGAGTTGACTACGATGAGACTTTCTCACCAGTAGCGAAGCTAAAATCTGTGAGGATTATTTTAGCAATCGCTGCATATTATGATTATGAGATATGGCAGATGGATGTCAAAACAACATTCCTCAATGGAGATATTGATGAAGAGTTGTATATGATGCAGCCCAAAGGTTTTGTCGATCCTAAAGATGCTAACAAGGTATGTAAACTTCAACGGTCCATCTATGGATTGAAGCAAGCATCCCGAAGTTGGAATCAACGTTTTGATAAGGTAATCAAAAGTTTTGGTTTTGTACAAACTTATGGAGAAGCTTGTATTTACAAGAAAGTGAGTGGGAGCTCTGTAGCATTCTTAATACTATATGTGGATGACATATTGTTGATTGGGAATGATGTAGACCTTCTTAGTAGTGTCAAAGAATATTTGAATAATAGTTTTTCAATGAAGGATCTTGGAGAAGCAGCTTACATATTAGGCATAAAGATTTATAGAGATAGATCGAAACGCCAAATATCATTGTCACAGAGTACATATTTGGACAAAGTTCTAAAGAGGTTTGGAATGGAAGAAAGCAAGAAAGGGTTCTTACCCATGTTGCCCAATACGACCTTGAGTAAAACTCAAAGTCCGACATCGGCAGAAGATAGAGAAAGGATGAGTAAGACTCCCTATGCCTCAGCCATAGGATCTCTAATGTATGCCATGTTGTGTACTAGACCCGACATTGCATATGCTGTTAGTTTAACTAGCAGATATCAAAGTGATCCAGGAGTGGATCATTGGACAGCGGTCAAAAACTTCCTTAAGTACTTGAGAAGAACTAAGGATATGGTTCTTTCTTATGGAGGTGATGAACAGCTCGTTGTTAATGGTTACACCGATGCTAGTTGGAACACCGATCCGGATGATTCTAAATCACAATCTGGATACGTATTTATTTTGAATGGTGCAGCAGTTAGCTGGAGGAGTGCAAAGCAAAGCGTTGTGGCGAGATCTTCAACTGAATCGGAATACATGGCTGCTTCGGAGGCTTCACAAGAAGCGATATGGATGAAAGAGTTCATTACAGAGCTGGGTGTGGTTCCTAGTGCGCTGGACCCAATGTCTATCTACTGTGATAACATGGGAGCCATAGCCAATGCGCAAGAACCAAGGTCACACAAGAAGCTGAAGCATATCAAGCTACGTTTTCACGCTATTCGAGAACATATCCAGGATGGGGATATAAAGATTTGCAAAGTACACACAGATCTGAATGTGGCGGATCCGTTGACTAAACCTCTCCCGAGGGCAAAACATGACCAACACCAAACTGCCATGGGTGTTCGGTATATTACCATGTAATCTAGATTAGATGACTCTAGTGCAAGTGGGAGACTGTTGGAGATATGCCCTAGAGGCAATAATAAATGTAGTTATTATTATATCTTTGTGTTTATGATAAATGTTTACATTCATGCTATAATAGTATTAACAGGGAAACATTAATACTTGTGTGATTTGTAAACTTAATTTGAAGTCCCTAGTATAGCCTCTATACTTCACTAGCTTGTTGGTTGATAAATGATTGTGGTTTCCCTATCATGAACATTGAGATGTTATCAACAACAAGATCATATCGTTAGGAGAATGATATGGTGGACATACTCCTATAGATAAGCGTAGCATAAAGATCAAGTCATTTCAATAGTTCAATTACTATATGCTTTCTGATACATAGTAACCTAATTCCTTCGACCATGAGATCATGCATATCGCCTTTACCGGATGGATGCTTTGATGACATCAAACACCACACCATAACTGGGTGGCTATAAAGATGGCATTGAGTGTTCGGAAAGTATTGGTTGAGACACATGGATCAAGAGTGGGATTTGTCCATCCATATGACGGATAGATATTCTCTGGGCCCTCTCGGTGAAATGTCATCCAATTAGCTTGCAAGCATGTGACTGGCTCACAAGGGATCACATATCACGGGAACGAGAAAAGAGTACTTATCAGTAACGAGGTTGAACTAGGTATGCAGAGATACCGACGATCATAACCTCGGATAAGTAACATATCGTGAGACAAAGGGAAATTGGTATCGTATGTAAGTGGTTCATTCGATCGCAAAGTAATCGTAGAAATATGTGGGAGCCATATGAATTTCCAGATTCCTCTATTGGTTATTGTTCGGAGAAGTGTCTCGATCATGTCCGCATAATTCACGAACCGTAGGGAGACACACTTAAGGATTCGACGTTGTTTTGAGTAGTTATGGTATTATGAGAAAGAGACCGAATGTTGTTCGGAGTCTCGGATGGGATCCGGGATATCACGAGGTGATCCGGAATGGTCCGGAGAATAAGATTCATATAAGGAAAGTCCCGTTTCGGAGTTCGGAAATGATTCCGGTGTTTTCATCGGGAATGTTCTAGAAGGTTCCGGATTGTCCGGCACTCCGGGGGGGAGGGTACATGAGTGTGTCATTGAATGATTGCATCATGTACTAAGTGTTCTTGCTGTTCCAAAAACATGAAAGTCAAATTGCCAGTTTGAAAGTCAAACGGCTAAAACAGGAAACTGTGGGAAACAGGAAACTGTGGGAAACAAGCAAGAGGAGTTGGAACCAACTTGGAGGAGGAGTCCAACTCCTCCAGGCCAGCTCCCAGCCCTAGGACGAGTTGGGGAGGGACTCCCTCCCTCCCCTGGCGCGCCAAGGCCCCTCCACCCATAAAAGGAGGGGCAGGGCTCCTCCTTGAGACACACAAGTTTCCACCTCTAATCTCAGGTTTAGAGCCGTTTGGTTTAGAGCTTCTAATTGCTTTAGCCTGCGGTTTAGAGACTTCTAATTGGTGTGTCTAAACCCTAGACAACTAATAGCCCTCTCTCATAATCCACCATACTCGCTCCGGCTTAAGGCGAAGCCCTGCGGGATCTTCCCTCTACTTCCGGTACCACGCCGTTGTGCTGCCGGAATCACGAGGAGAGTGCTACAACCTCCGCTGCCTGCTGGAACAAGGGAGAGGAAGGTCTTCGTCGAGTACCGAACGTGTGACCGACTGCGGGAGCGCTGCCGGAACGCAGCGCCGGAAGGATCGTCTACACGATCTTGAGATCGGGAAGAGTACGACTACATCACCCACGAGAATCCGCTCTCGTTAAACACTTTGGAATCTTCGAGGGTAAGTTATTCCATCGACTCGTTGCTACAATCTAGTAGATAGATCTTGGCTTGTTTGTTTGTATGCGATAGAAAATTTTTGGTTTCCATGCTACGAACCCCTACAGGTACCCCTTCGCTAACGTGATCTATCCTAACCCTCGGATATGGATCTAGCGGACCAGAGCGCTTTGGCCAGAAACAGGTGGCGCTAATGGCGTGTGCGGCGGCGGCGCGTCTTACGACGGTGCACTGGCGGTGCTAAGGGGTAAGGGGATAGTGCAGGGTGGTTACCGAGGTCGCGAGGGTGAGGTGGTTTCCGTTGTAGATGTGGTTGTCGAAGGGGCGCACGGGCTCGTCGATAATTCCTCGCCGGAGTTGCTTCGGGCATCGGAGGCTTGCAGTCGTAGACGAAGCTGAGCCCCTGGGGCACAATCAAGCACAAGAAGAGGGTTAGCGGATGCGCCCGAGGACAGCGGACATCATAGAGCAAGGCAGAGGGCAAGGGGTGGTCGGAACTCACCGAATTTCGTCGCCGGAGTTCGTCGGAATGGCGGCGGCTTGAGCTAGAATTCGCAGAGCCTAGGGGCTCTCTGGTGGAGTGGGGTGTGGGAAAATGGAGAGGGGCAGTGGGGAATAAGTAGCGGGGTCGGGGGGGCATCAAGCCACGAATCAAACGAATTAACGCGAATTAAATTGGGGGTAAGAAACGGCAAAGAGGAGCAGGTCTGCGCGTGAGATTGATGACGACGACATGGCAGTGGGGCCAGCTCGTCAGTGGGAGGGTGCGGGCTCAACGCGGTGAGAAAAGAAACATATGGGGAGAGGGGGATCCGGGTGGGCAATTGGGACGCGGTGCTAGGCCGCGTCGGTTGGTAGGTAGGCTTTTTTTCCTCTAGTCTTTTTCTGTTCTGTTTTTATTTCCTAATAAGGATTTGAACTAGCAAATCAAATCCAAATCAATTCAAACCTTCACCAAAATGTTAGGGTGTGAACCTAGTGTTCAAAAAGGTTTTAAAACATCAAACCTCTAATAAAACATTTCGGGGTAAAAATAAAAATAAAAACACAAGCCCCACACTTGCATATAAAGAGGGGTTTTTAATAGGGTTTTGCTAGGTTTAAAATTTTGAAATTTTTTGTGCAATGCACACATGCCATGATGATATGAATTCAATGATAATGTTTTGGTTTAAATAAAATTGGGATGTCACATGGTTCGTTGAGTATCACTTTTCTGCTTGAAGAAGTAGAACCATGTGTACCTTGAGTAGTCATCAACAATGACAAGACAATACTTCTACTAACTGAAAGTTGCATGAGAAGGAGGACCAAAAAGATCCACATGAAGGAGCTCTAAGATTCTTTTTGATGAAATAATTGTCTTCCTTCGATGGGGAGAGCCATGCATCTTTCTTTCAACACAAGCCCTGCAAACACGATCTTTGGCAAAGGAAACATTTTCTTTTAGTTCAAGAATGTGGACACCCTTGTGAAGACTTTGCAAAGTTCCCATGTTGACGTGGGATAGACGGAGATGCCATAACCAGCCTAGTTTTCCAAATAAGCACATCGGACCTGCACTGGTTTTCCTAGAAAAGTCCACCACACAAAAGTCATTTTCGACATACCCAACGAAAGCGACCTTTAGAGACTTGCTCCACAAGAGTACCACTATATCATCATCAATGAAAACTGCAAATCCCATCTTACCAAGGTGTGATACCCTAGCGCATGGCTTAATAGGATTGATAGGATACCCATATCAACAAGTTGCAACTTCTTTTCTGGAAGCTCGTCTGAAAAGAACTCCGAGGTTAAGCGTGCTTGGCATAGAGAAATTTTAGGATGGGTGACCGACCGGGAATGGGGTACCGGGTGCGCACGAGTGAGGATAAAGTACATAGAAAACACTAGTGTAGTCTGTGGGGTTAGTCTAGAAATCCTATTGAGCTCCCAGGAGTGACAACCGCTGGTCCGGAGAGGCCGGGGTGTTACAAGTGGTATCAGAGCTAGGTTCTCGCAGTTACGTGGGCGTGGGCGGGTCAGTGGCGGACATGTGAAGCATGGCGCGTGTGGCCTGGAGTAGACACAGTATGGCACATGTGTTGGCACTGGACACAATATATCATGAAATACATCAGTTCCCATAAAAGATTTAATGCATTCATAATCATAATTTATACCTGACTTTCTTCCTTTTTCATTCTCCCATGCTTTAGTGTTCTCTTGAATACGGTCTAGAAGATCTCATTTAGCTTCTTCTTTCATACGTGTGAATGATCTAGCGCATGAAGCATCTAATAAATCTTTATCATGAAGAGAAAGCCTTGCATAAAAGTTATTAATAATATTATTATTAGGGAGTTCATGAATAGGACATTTAAGCATTAGTAACTTCAGTCTCCCCCAAGATTGGGATGTACTCTCTCCATCACGAGGCCAAAATTTATATATTTGATTCCTATCCTTATGAATCTCACTGGGAGGATAGAATTTAGAATAAAAGAGAGGTACTATTTCCTCCCATTCCATAGATTGTCCATTCTTCAGCAGCTTATACCATTCTTCAGCTCTTCCTTTCAATGATATAGAGAGTAACTTATTCTTAACTTGTTCAGTCATGATACCTGCACACTTAAACAACCCACATAATTCATGGATAAAAAGCAAGTGATCACCATGATGGACAGTTCCATCCCCAAAATAATAATTATCCATAACATGATCAACAATTCTTGTAGGTATCTTAAAAGGATCTATATCAACATGTGGTGGTTCATCTACTACCCTAGCAGTGGTAGTGACTTTCCCAAACAGGAAACCAAGTGGGTTATCCATATTGGAACAAAGTAACAAACAGAAATAAAAAACAATACTCACAGTAGAAGTTTCCTCTACCAGTTCCACTACTCAATAGCGCTTCACTCCCCGGCAACGACGCCAGAAAATAGTCCTAATGACCCACAAGTATAGGGGGTGTATCATAGTATTTTCAATAAATAGGAGTGTCGATCCCAATGAGGAGCAGAAGGTGTTGACTAGTGGTTTGGAGAAGAAGTTGTTGACTAGTGGTTTGGAGCAGAAAATCTCTGTAAATACTTAACAAACAGATTTTTAGGGTTTTTTTATAAAGCAAGGAAATAAAGTGCAAGTAAATAAAGACAAAAAGTAATTGCAGCAAGTGGCCCAATCCTTTCTTAGCAAAGGACAAGCCAGTGGTAATACTTATGAGGACCAAACGTTCTCGAGGACACATGGGAATACTGCCAAGTGCTTTCATTTCATATAGATGATTAATCTTCTTTGGTTTGATAAGTGTTGTGTGGGTGAACCTGTGCTAATGTACCGACCTTACTTTGATTAATACATACTTGTGATTAAACCCCATGCAAGCATCTGCTACTACAACAAAGTAATTAAGATAAAAACCTAACCACATCCTTAAACTCTAAGATCCTACACTCCCTTGTGCAAAGGTTTCCTAACGGGGGTTCTGGTTTCTGTCACTCCGACAACCCCACAATTAGTAGCCAAATACATAATGCATTCCCCTAGGCCCATAAATGGTGAAGAATCATGTAGTCTACATTCACATGACACCACTAGAAGAATAGCACCACAACTTAAATATTAAACCATTGAATAATACCTCAACACAATTCCACTACTAACAACATGACTTCTCCCATGTCCTCAAGAACTAAATGAACTACGCTTGAGACATCTTATGGATCAAGATCAGAGATGATATAATGATGGATAACAATATGAACATAAACAATAATTCAATGGTTCCACTCACAAGCATCAACTACAATAGTAATCAACACCGGGAAAGTTTCCCCTAAGAACTATGCAAGATTCAACACAATTGTTACAGTGGGATGGAGTGGTGATGATGGTGCTGGTGGAGATGGTGGTGAGGATGATGATGATGATGATGATGATCCCGATGAAGTCTGGCTTGATGACAGTGTTGATGGCCACGATCTCCCCTCTTCGGGAAGGAATTTCCTCGGTAGAAATCTGTCTACCGGAGAGCTCTTTCTCTCTTTGTAGTTTCTGCCCCGCAGAGGCGGCGGAATCTTTCTATGGTCGCTCCCTGAACTTTAGGGTTTTAGGAGGAAGATATAGGCGAATGGGCAGAGAAGGAGGTGGGCCAGGGTGGCCACACCCCCTGGTGGCGCGGACCAGGGTGGCCCGCTCCTGGGGGGTGTGGGCCCCCTGTGGCCCTACTCCGCCTCCCCTTCTATCTTCCTTCGTCTTCTAGAAAAATATGATTTTCCATAGTTTTTCTGGTATTTTTCTGATCTTCGCGAAAATTGCATCTAGACACCGCTTTTTCCATCAGAATCCTGACTCCGGCAGTTCATCCTCCAAGAATCATCTAACATGCAAAAACAGATGAAATAACATAAGTATCACCTCTTAATAAGGAATATATCAATTAATAACAGCAAATTATGATATAGAATGGTGATGCAAATTGGACGTATCAACTCCCCCCAAGCTTAGACCTCGCTTGTCCCCAAGCGAAAACTGAGCTCAGTAAACATGTCCACAGGTTTATGGAGTGAAGTGTCGATAAAAAGAATACGGACAAGAAGCATCACACTTACCAATGCATAACTCATAGTAGAAATCAACTCACCATTATATAACTTAAATTGCAATGAGTATGGGAGTCACAATAAAGATGCATAAAGATAAATCATAATTGGGAATGACAAACTTTGTTCTTGGTCAGAGAACAGATGACAAACTGTTTTCAAGCAAAGCTTTTGTAAAGAAGTTTATAACAGGAGTACTCTTTTCTCAAACATAAAAGGCTTTTCACAATGTGGCTTTCAAAATAATACTCATTGAAATAAGAGTCTTGTGCAAAACAAGGAAGATAAGGAACATGATTGAATAAATCATCATATGAATGATTGAAACACAACAACTCAAATGCTTGCTGGAGATAGAGAGGAATAGGTTTATAGACTCAACTCAGAAGTAGAAGAAAGGCCCCTTCGCAGAGGGAAGCAGGGATTTTAAGTTCATAAAGAGCTTTCAAAAGATTATGGTACTTACTAGCATTGATCTCTCATTGCCCCTATCATAAGCATCTTGAGGTGATTAAGGTTAAAGTGAACAAAGATGGAGTATATGCTTGACAAAGTATAAGTTGGCAATCTCATGTCCCTTGAGTACGAGGGCCGCTCCTCATGCTCCTCAACTTTATTTACCGGTAAGTTCTTGTCATAGTAAGTACATGTGTATCATAGAGAACCGCCAACGGGGTACCCCTTGCACATGATACAGGAGCTATCCCATATCAAAATGACAAGGCAAGCAGACAATGAGCATCTCAGCAATCTTCTTATTTACCATGGTAAAATGGTTCTTTTTTCTCTCTTTCCTCTTTTCAATGTCTCTCTTTTTTTATAAGAAGAAAGCTTCATAGATTGCTCACTATGGTGATGCTGCAAGTTTCCACCATGATTAGGCATGGCTTAGGCTAGCTACCCGGGTGTTTCTCTAACACATATACATAACTCCATGGACTTACAAGCTCCCCTTTTATTTCACACCGATGACATCCAGAAACAAAAGAGCATGATATCAACGGGGTAGATATTTACAAGTGTTGAAAGTGTTCCCCGTGACAACACGGTTCTGCTAATCCCAACTTATAAGTGCAAGCATATACAACATAGATGACATAGTGGTTCAAGTTTATTAAGGGCAAGAAAATAAGGTGTACCATCAAGTTCGTGAGAGCTTTACTAACTAGTTTTCACATAACAAAAGAATTTTTAATTTGAAAGATATATGAAGCTTGAGGATTTACTTGGAATAGCAATAATGATAATAGGTAGATATGGTGGACACAGATGGCATAGGTTTTGGTTTATAGGATTGGATGCACGAGAAGTATTCCCTCTTAGTACAGGTTGTTTGCTAGCAAGGCTGGGTAGCAAGCAAAAGAGTTGAAGGAAACAAGCAAACATACAAGTGATAAAGCCAAACATGCAGTCTTCCTTGAAGACACAAAAGATCTTAAATAAAGAATACTAAGCTTATGAGCCAATCAAGAAAGAAAATAAATGATACAAAATACCTGTAAGTGCTTTTCTCTTTTCCTTTCAAACCTCAAAAAGTGTTGCTACTGACCAGAGCTTGGTTTGCCAAAACCAATTTAGATTTACTTGATTCTCCCAATGTGATACCAATACTAATCAACAAGATCAATCATAAAATAGAGATTGCAAACTAAAATAAGAAGTGCAAAAAGTAAAAGATGAAGCTTCTCATTAATATTCCATAAAGGTTCTCACACCAAGGGATACATAGATAACCAACTAAAGGAGAGATACTTCCACAATGCAAACCATCCTATATGATAAATTCTATATTCAAGATATGAATCTACTAAAAAGGTAAAAAGATAATGATAATGATGTGATACCGCGGCACTCCCCCAAGCTTGGAACAAACCAAGGGGATGCCAAAACCTGATGACGAATTACTCCTTTGGTGGTGGTGGTGTTCCCCTGATAAGCTTTTCAATCAGCTTCCTCAAATCTTCAATCTCGAAGGTTAGAGTATGAATCAACTCCGAATTATGCTCAATGCAGTTCATGATCATGTCGGACCGAGAATCCCAGTCCTTGTTATTCTTTCCCCACTCTTCCTCCTTAGAGTGTTCCTTCCCTGCATGGTTAGAATGGGTCATATCCCAACTAGAGGGAAACTTCCCTTTGGGCATCTTTTGGAATTGCTGCTCATGTATAAGAGTATGGAAGGGGTTCTTGGTACGTGGAGGAAGTGACCGTGGAGCGAGGCAATGAAGCGGAGGTTTCCCTCCCATAGACATCTGTGCTGTCCTGAGCTTGATAGGGTTTGCCACTCCAATGCTTGCAACGGTAGCACGGGTGTCCGGATGCTCGTCCTCCTTCACGCCCTCTTCATCCCCAACCAAGATCTCCTCCTCCTTAGGGTTTTGAAGATCATCTTACATGGGCTTCTTGACCTTGTCATTGGCGGAGACCATGGTGCCTATAAACTTGAGAATATTTCCTGATAGAAACATATCAAAATGAACAGACGACAAGAACACGATATACGAACCTTGGGTGTCATGGGAATGGCCACGCCAGATGCTGCGATTGGCAGCAAGTAGTAGAATGAGGGGAAAGGGCGGCCAGCCATCTGCGGTACAAGATGAGGGCAAAGACACAGGGTTTTACCCAGGTTCGGGCCCCCGGAGGGTAAAGACCTACTCCTGGTAGATTGTATTGATGAGAGATTACAGAGGGCGAGCTCGGCGGAGAGTCGATGGGGGTGTATGATGGAACTTAAGTGCTATGCGTGCCCTAGGGAGGTTTATATAGAGTCACCTCGCTAGGATTTACAGATCTACAACCGAGTTACATAAGGACTCGGAGGGTCTTGACCTAATCCGACTGGGCCTAGATACGCTTCTGGGCCTTCAGCTTCCAGTCGTGAAGCTTCCCTATGGGTCGCAGTGGAGTCGCCGTCCTGCAGGCCCACTCGCTAAGAGTATAATCCAGTAGGGAACGTCCTGCTGGGTATACCCCACTCGGCATATCCCCATCAGTAGTCCCCGAGGCCATCGTTGATTCATTGCAGGTGTTCTTTGGCAGTCGGAGCATTTGGGTCCAATTTGGACGCCCAGTCGAATCGGTGGTGGACTCCTCCAATGAGAGAAAGAATCTTGAACATGCATTATTAGTCGCAATAATGGCGACCAGTCGAATCGCCAATTGGGCGAGTAGTCGAATCGCAGCCATGGCCAATTTGGCGAGTAGACGAAGCTGGACCGTCATTTCTGGTCAAACTAACCGTTGGGTAATCCAACGGTAATATCGGCGTAATCACCGCACGGTAACGGCTCCCCCGAATTTGGCAGGAGACAACCAATATATAAGGAGAGTGACGGGTGAATTGCGAGTATTTCTCACTTTTCCTTCAACTCCGTGCATCCTTCAGTCTCCCATTCCTTCCAGAGCCGCCACAGCGATCCAACGAGCCTAGATCCACGACTCAATGGCACCTCCGAAAGATTTGTGGGGAAGTTCAAGTGCAGCAGAGCGATGCTGAAGTCCTCATGGATGCAGGGATTCTCTGTGCCGGGAGATGGTGAATTCCCGCGTCCGGGAAGGTGGAGCCAGATCCACATGCGGGCGAATTCATTTGCTTTACCAGTCATCTCGAGAGGGGGCTCGGATTCCCCACCTCGCTCTTCTTCTGGCGATTTTGCGCCTACAGCATCCAGCCGTCAGATCTGGGTCCGCATAGTATCGAGAGCTCGCCATTTTCGCGGCGTTTTGCGAGTGCTACTTGGGCTGCCGCCCATATTTCCCCCTGTGGCAGGAGCTGTTCCACGGGCGGAACATTCGCGAAGGTACGGGCGACCCGATGTTGGCAGCGGGCGGCCTCACCTTCCAGTCGAAGGCCTCCTTCCTTGACCTCCTGCTGCCGAAGAAGGCAGAAAGCGAGTGGAAGAAGCATTGGTTCTATGTCAGCGAGTCGACACCAGATGGCGAGGTGCCTATCCCGGAGTACTCCGTTGAGCGAACTGAACCATGCCAGCTCCAGGTCGCCAAGCTCCCGCATGACCAGCGGATGGTTGTAGACGAGATGCTGACGAAGATTCGCCAGCTGAAGAAGGATGGGTTGTAGACCATCTATTTATGCAATTGTTGGCTCGGGTGACAATTGGTGCCCTTGGCTAGCCGCGCTCACTAGATGTATGAATACACTGGCAAGGACGACGAGACCAAGGCCTGCACTGCCGAATGGAAGGCCGACGACTACGCCTCTGTGTTGAGGAAGATCGCCGACGCAGAGTACCTCGACTCGAAGGCCGGAATAACCCCATACACCGCGAAGCGCAAGGCGCCATCGGTAAGCCTGCTTTCCCTTGTTTATAGTCGAAGTCGCAGAAATGCAGTCGCGGTTTACCAATCATGTGTTGTTGGTTCAGCTGTTCCAAATTGTGTAGGACTGGCTCCCTCCCGCCGATGACGAGAGTTCAGACGAGGTCGAAGGGGGCGAGGGCGAGTCCTCCTATGACGACGATGATGATGATGATGATAACGAAGCCGTGGAGGTCGCCGCACCCGTGGTTCGAAAAACTCGCGGGCAACGGCAAAGAGAGATCGAGGCCCGCAAGAGCCTCGAGGGACATGATGGGGGCGAGGGCGACGCCCACGAACACAATTCACGGCGCGTAGCCATGCCATCAAAGAAGAAGTCGCCAAAGAAGAAGGAGGCACCAAAGGCCGTGTTGTCGCCTCGGTCGACGACCAGTTCTGAGGCGACTAGCACGGCTGATGACGCTGGTGCCGAAGCATCGACGAAGGGGCCAGAGACGGCGAGTGCGGCCGTGGTTGAGGACGAGGTGCCGCTGGCATCGCTTCCACCCCCGTTTTCAATGATCACGGGCCTTGGGGCTTCTCTAGCCGCAGAAGCTTCACCACCGAGGGAGGCGCCCGCGTCGACTGGAGGGGAGCTCCCTGCTGTCGCGGCCTCATCGACGAAGAAGGCCTCGGTGTCCTGGGCTTTGGCCCTGTTCGAGACGGGCATCAGCCGCAAGCTAGGCCCAGAACTGGAGAAGCCAGCGCATATCCACACCGTCCTACGCTACATCCCAGTCACCAGGTGAGTGTTCTGTCGTGCCGAGTTGGGTCACTAGTTTGTAGATGTTGTCTGAGTCGTTGATCGTTTCCTTTGTAGGATTGGTGTGAAGAAGATTGGTCACCCTTTGGTGGCCAAGGTCCCAGTTGATGCCTCAGGGAAAGAGGCTAATCCCTCAAAGAAGAGGAAGGGCAACGAGGCCGCGGCACCCACTGAAGCTGCGAAGAAGATGAAGGGCGACGATGTCGTCATTGTCATGGACGAGGCGACCGACGCGCCTAGTGGAGCTCAGACTGGAGTGGATGCGGCTGAGAAGGCCAATATGGGTGTAGGGTCATAGCAGGTGGAACCTGCGGTGCTGGTCGGGGCGTCAGGGCCTACGGCGAGTGCTTTAGGAGTAGCGGTGGTGACCTTCCCTCGCTTCATGGCGAGGCCCTCTACTTCAAGCGCCACGGCGCAATCGTCCCAAGTACCCAAGGTGCTGGGCGCGGATGTCGAGCAACATCACGGGCGCACATCCTTCATACTGCCCTCAGTCGACACGGTCGAGCTGCACAAGATGCTGGGTGTGGCTATTTAGGTATGTCTAGTCCCCGAGGATCTACTTGCTGAATTTCAGCGGGTAGATTCTTATTGCTTTTGGTTATTCAGTCCCCGAGTGGTTAGTCGCTGAATTTCAGCGGATAGGCACTTAGGAAAATCTTCGATGTTTGCTTATGTTTGTTTCGTATGTGCAGGGCCTCCAACACGAATCAACAGAGTGACTGGCCTCCAACACGAATCAGCAGAGTAACTGCCCGTCGGCGAGTTAACTGCAGCCCAATCGTCGTTGACCGCCGCGGAGAAGCGGGTTGCTGACCTGGAGAGGGAGCTTAAGGCCGCTAAGTCAGAGGCTAGATTGGCGGAGGAGAGGGCCAAGGCAGCTGTCGCTGCTGAAGCTGACGAGCGAAAGGTGCCAGATGCTCTTGTCACAGGGCTGCAGGATGACCTAACTGGTCTTCAAGATTTCATCACAGGGTGCTGCCGTCCACTCATTGGTGAGTTTCGTAGTCTTGTAGCTTTTGTATCAGCGAGTCCCCGAGCGGGCGGGTTGCTTATGCCGTCGAGTCCCCGAGCGGGGTAAACTTCCAGTTGTGCGCCCTTCTGACGCTAAGTTTTGGTCGCTTGCAGGGAAGATTCTTGATGACGAGCCTGAGGCGCAGTCATATGATGCGAGGCAGTGCGTCGCCACGCTGGTGGATTCTGCCACGCTTTCTGCGACCTGCATTCGCGCGTACCTCCAAGAAATCTCGCCCACAGAAGTGATTCCCAACGATCTCACGAAGGTGTGGCGCTACCTGGAGAGGGCGCCAACGATGGTAGAGTACATGTCACAGTACGCTTTCCGCCGAGGGGCCGCGACTTCTCTGAGACTTGGGCTCGCGCACATTCCCGACGACTTCAATCTCGACGATGTCACCAGAGGCTGCCCATCGGCGACTGGCTCGGTTGAGATCGCCGAAGTGTTGAAGTTGACAGAGAAGGCGGTTGTATACTCTGAGTGGGTATTGGCGATGGGCGACCTCCTGCCGTACCAGGAGACGATCGTTGCTCCGAACGACCCTGAGCTGACGCACTGTGACTTCAAGACGGAGCAGCCTTTCAGTTCGGTGATGGCGGGCACCTTGACCACGCACCCGTCAAACCCGTGGGTCCCCTTCTTCAGCGCTTGTGGTGGCGGTGGCGCGTCGTCTTCAAATCCTGCAGAGTAGATAGCTTGCCGAATGGCATTTAGTGAAAACATATGTATGTTTGCCCTTGTAAGCGAACAATATTTTGTTGCCGTAAGGAATGCAAGTATGCTCGAGTCAGCTATGATTTGGGTTTAGTTTGTTTTGTTGAGCGAGTCCCCGAGCGCGTCCGTCCTTTAATGGGGTTAACCTCGTGTTTTCTGTGTATGTTTGTTTGTGTACTATTGGTTAGTTGAGGTCGACTCGTCGTGGCTTGGGAAGCCAGTCGCTTGGCGACCCCAAGGGGTGCTCTGTACTTAGCCGTTTTCTCGAACGCGAACGGGGTCAGTTGGACGAGTCTATGAGCATGGTACTTAGCCATTCTAGTCGCATGCCCAAGGTAGGTGAGGACGGAGTGCATTGAAGTTGGCGCGTCACTCCACCTGACTCGAGGATCCAGTCGCGTGGCGAGTCCAGGGCGCGCTCTCGTACTTGGTGTTTTCCTGAGCCGCATGGGTTGGACTGGCGCGAGTCCCCGAGCGTGGTACTTGATCTTTCGAGTCGCTGCGCCGAGGATGCGGAGGACCGGGTCGCTATGAGAAGCGAGTGCGGTTGTCTTGGCCCAGTGGGCCAGTCGAGCAGGGTGACTCCGATGGGGGCCCCGAGTTGGCATTTTCATGGACGACGCAAGGCCCGAATTTTTTTGATGCCCTTGCATCGCACTACTTATCCGTGCCAATCGCGCAACCAAGGGTTGACTTCTGTGACTAGCGTAATGCTGCATTTACGAGTGCGAGTGGCACAAGAGTTGGAGAGTAGGCATAATTTGTGCGAGTCGAATATTTTTTATTGCATGGCGGGTGACATGGTTATACCCTGCGGGTACACAATCTTAGCATACCTAGTCCATCCCAAGGAAGGCCCACGAACACATGCGCCAGCCCATGAAGACTTTCGGGTGGCCAGGGCCCATGACGCCTTCGGATCCTTGGAGAACAAGACTAGAGTAGATAGAATATTCAAAGGGGCAAACCCTAGAACTTGTAACCGACTCGATTTGTGCCTGGGACCTGCCTATCTCTATATAAAGGCTAGGAGGGCACGACGAGGAAAACTCTCTCGCATACCACCGCATACACACCTCCACGCCAGATTGCATCTGCGCACCCCTGTAACCTTCGGTTCTGCCGTAATCAAGAGCAGACAAGCAGGAGTAGGGTTTTCCCTCCGGGGGGCTGAACTTGGGTAAACCTCGTGTCCCGGTGTTGCTTGTTTGCTAACCGTTCCATGATCTCCAGCATCCCATATTCTCCAAACCCCAAGTCCATAACAATGGGCATTGACGAGATTAAACCTCGTCAATTGGCGCCGTCTGTGGGAACTGGGGGCACTGATTGTGCGATCGTGACGGTCCCAACCAAATCGATCCACAACTCCGCGGTGACGGAGAGTCATCTCCTCTTCGGCGCCTCTTCACCACCCACTCGCCAGCCACCTTGAAGGACTTCGAGCCCGTTGGCGACGGACTCGAGATCCTGTTCGGGAGCTTCTGCTTCCAGGTGGGGCAGACCAGCACTCTCCACCTCCCAGAGCGGGTGCCCTTGCCATTGATCAGGCCCGCTTCATGGGCCCACACCCTGTGCTCAAACATCGCCATCAACAGATGAGTCTTATGACAGCAGTAGCTGCAACTCAGATCTGTGCGAGCCACCATTGGAGGAAGGGACCTACGGTTCCGGATCCGAAAGCTGCGGCAGCAGCGATCCAATCTACGAGTGCTACCAATGCACCGTAGTCATCCAGAGTGACGCAGAACATCACGCACCTAACCCACCACCTAACCCGCAGGATAGAAACGGCGAGAACAAAAGAAGCCAGTCCCCCCCCCCCCCCCCGCCAAACGGGGACGACACCGATCGGGTCATCCACCTCAGCGAGGAAGGATGGGCCCAAGCACACGAAGCCGTAGCAGGCAACAAGATCCTGTCCGTGGGTGCCTCATGAGACCTGCTGATGGCATACCACATGCTCCTAATCGAGGAGCACAAAAAGCAAGTCAAGATGCAAGACATGCTTGTCACATCCCAAGATTTTCCAAATCTTGTAATGTGAAAAATAAATGAATAAAATAAAACTTTGTTGATTTTCAGGGTGAGAAGAAACTCTTTGAATCCAATTGGAAACTTTCAAAACCTATTTGGATCAAATAAAATCCTAAAGGGATTTAAAAAGATAAAATAAACAGTAAAGTTAAAATATTTGGAAATACTATTTTGAAATCTTTTAATAAAAAAAAATTTGGTTTCAAAAGAAAAGGATAGAATTATAAATAAGGATTATTTTATAAGCCAAATTAAAACTTGGCCAAGCCTTTGAAATAAAATATTTCTATTTGATAAAAATAGTAAAGGTTTATTTAAATAAAATAATAAGGATTTAATATCCAAGTTTATTAATAATAAAGGTTTTACTATTTTAATTAAACATCAAAACTTATTTATTTATTTTAAATAAGTTTTCCAAGTATTTTATATTCTTAAATAAAACCTACTGAAGTGTTTTTGGTCTTATTTAGATTTCAAATGGAGATTTTAAATAAATCAAAACCCATTTGATTTAATAACAAAGGCCCATTTTATTTAATTAAAAATGGACCCTAAGAATAAAATTATTATTTTGTTTTGGACTTGGTTTTATGTTGTTAAACAGAACCAAATTCAAATGCAAAGTGAGGTGGAAGTTTGATTATTTTGAATGTTTGATTTGTTTGTTTGAAATTCAATCAGGAAATTCAAACAGAAAAAGGAAAAACAATCAGAAAGAAAAAAAATAGAACCAGACTCGACCCAACTAAGCAGGCCCAGGAAGCCCAACCTCAGCCCAGCTTCCTTCCCCCTTTCGGCAAAACGTTTTTCACCTAAACACACACCCGCAGAACGACTGACTGGTGGACCCTCTCCCTATCTCACTCCTTCGCTGACGCCCAGGCCCCACACCACCTCAGCATCGTCTTCCCCCTGACCACGTCGCCTCGCCGTTTCCTGTCCTTTACTCCGGCGATCAATTCGCGCTATTAACGGCCATTACTCCACCCCGTGACCACGCTGTTTTAATCGCCTGCGCCTTCTCCTCCTTTCCCCTCAAACACCGTTGCACGAGAGCCACCAGGCTGCTCTTAATCAGATTTACACCGCCACTGCTCTGACGAACATCCCCAGTAAATTCCGGCCGAACCTCGCCGCCCCTTGCCTTCCTAAGCACACCGCCGTGATCCCCACTCACAGGCGCATCTGTCCGTACCTCCCATTCACCTGCGGGCGCCCCAGAACGTCGACTTCGACAACCTCCGAGCGCCGCCGCGTCTGCTAATTTCTCCGGCGACCTTCCCCTGGTAAGACAGACCGCCCCACGCCCTCTCGTTCATGCTCCTGCACTCGCCACACTCGGCTGCATCTAACCGTGCCCTTGTTTTCCCTCAGGGCGAACCGCAGCACCTCCCTCGACGACCACCAGACGAACCCGACGCCATTCCCCACTCCGGCGAGCAATCCCCGTCACGTCTGAGCGCCCCGCGCCAGACCAGCACCACCTCGAGCTTCATCTCGACCTCGCGAGCACGGTGAGCATCCTAGTTTCCTCTATTGCTTCCTGTAACCTCCGATAGCACATCGTCCGACCGTCGCCGCCGTCTGCCGCCGCGCAGCGCCGCCAGTTAGTGGCAAGTTGATTGTATCCGTTAGATCGAAATCGTGTGGCTGTGATAGAACATAGACGAAGGGGTATCGTGTGCCTCTGCGCCACTAAATCTAAGTAGATCCTACGGTCCAGCAAGCACGATCCGACCGAAGCGGTACCAGCCAGTAACATTCCGCCGCGTGGCACCAGTTTGTTTTAAAACAGATTTTGAAATCAGATTTAGATGCAAACTTGTAAACCTTGTAACTTTTGATCCACACGTCCAAAAATTACAAACTTTATATCAATGGAATCGGTAGAACAAGCCCTAGCCAACCATGCAATTTGTTTAGTAAAAAGCTTCTGGTAAAATGTTTGTTTTTGCAGAAACATTTGTATGCTTATTTAGGTTATAAAAATTATTCCAAAAATGATCTTGGGATTGAAATCTTTGCAAATTGGATTGATGTGAACCTACTGACCTAGGAACCCACCCATGGATTTAAAAATATATTTTGTGGAGTTTAGTAATAAAAAACTTGATTTAGCCCATTTCTAGTCAAATAAAAATATTGATTTTGTTATGAAAATGATTTTTGAGAAAAACCATTGGAAAATGTTTTGATTCAAACCTAATGACCCTAAAACACCAAGTTTGGTGAATCAAAAACTTGTTTGGTGAACAATATAAATTGTTGCCTTGCTAAAAACATTTTCCACCACATGAAATAATGATTTGATTTAAAAATGATCTATAGATAAAACCCTTTTGCAAATGACTTTGCCACTTGAGAAAATGACCACTTTGAACCTTACAAAGTATAGAGCCTAGTAGAAACCACTTTTGCAAATAAAACTATCTTTTGCATGCTTGTATGCATGACTTTGTTTCTATTATTTTATGTGTGTTTGATTGTTGAATATTGTTTTGGAATGCTAGTAGAATCTTGGTTTGTTTGATTGACTTGTAGTGAAGTTAGAAGAGTGTGAGATTAGCAAGATCAAGAAGTGAACCAACATTCCAAAAAGGCAAGTTACACTATCATCTAAAGTCCTACTATTTTCATTATACTTAGTGGATTTTGAAACATGCATGAAAAGAATTTCTATACTTATGCTATGCTAAATCCTAATAGGATACCTTATATATTCCTTAGTGAAAACAATGTAGTTGTAAAATGCTTAACCATGCAATATATTTTGAGAAGAGATACATGTTGAGATTTTATAAAGATGAGAAAAGACTTGTGTTTTATATAATAAAACAAGTACTCAATGAACCACCTGGGTGGAGAAGGATACTCAAGTTTTGGACAAGGTGGCAACAAAAGGAACCATGTCGATGGCAATCTCTTTGTGTTGTGCACCAAAAGAAAACCACCCAGGGACTTAGAGATTGAACATGTTTCTCCAACAGTGGCTTCCGTGTACAGCCACATGCTATTATGGGTCTGGCTTAGTCAACTACATTGGGAAGACCCATGCATTGGTCTTCAGGTTTACTGAAAATGAGGGAACTCGGAACCCTACATGGGTGCCTGCAGACAAGCTAGCAATGGTGCATGGGAGGACCCTATGGAAAGACTTCGTCACATTCTCAATCTGCCAGTACTCCGTCTTGGTGAGTACTAATCCAGCGGCCACTGGTGGCAACAAGATGAGAGTGTGTCATCTGGGTAAAGTGTACAACTTCTGTAGAAGATTAAAATTCTAAGTACTTAGTCGTGTCCCCGGTTATGGACAATACTAAGCAACTAAAGGCCTGAAGCTTTGGGAAATCTCGACATTCCAATTTCCAAAAGAAAATTTTTAAGTGACAACAAAATACTTGATGCACTTGAGGATTTACCAAGGAGCTCAAGAGATTTGGATAAAAACTTGAAGCACTTGGGGATTTCCCAAGGAGCTCAAGAGATTTGGATAAAAACTTGAAGCACTTGGGGATTTACCAAGGAGCTCAAGAGATTTGGATAAAAACTTGAAGCACTTGGGGATTTACCAAGGAGCTCAAGAGATTTGGATAAAAACTTGAAGTGCTTGGGGTGTACCAAGGAGCTCAAGGGATTTTGATAAAAACTTGAAGCACTTGGGGATTTACCAAGGAGCTCAAGAGATTTTGACAAAGACATGAAACACTTGGGGATTTACCAAGGAGTTCAAAAGGATTTGACAAAAGATCAAAACTATTTTGAAAATATAGAATAAAATATTGCTTTCTGCAAATGAGCCTAAAACCCTACTTAGCCAAATATGCATGTATTAATAGGATCCACTTATTATTCTACATAGTAGTGAAATTTGCCAATACAATTCAAATGTATTGACCCTTGTGGCTGTAACTTGTAATGTTGCAGGTTTGATTGAAATTAGTGAAGTTGATTGATTAGGATTAGAAAGTCTACAACCAACATGTTTGTGTGGCACTTTGAAGATAAAGGACCCCATGCCTATAGATATTCTGCTGCAATGTAATGTAATAGCCAAATGAGCTATGTAAGATGTAATAAAATTATGTTATTCCTGGTTATAGAGTTATATTATGACCTTTGTTTCTTGATATTACATCTTAACTGTGGATGCTAGCTATTGATCCAGGGACTAGCATTGTAAACACAGGGATCTCTACCTTATTAAAGGTTGGGACCTCTACAGTGCTTGATAAATGCAAGCAAGCAGCCTCGCAGTCTAGTGCGCGGCGAGCTACACTCTACGCCATGGGCATTGGCTCCAGCTCGCATGGCAACCATGGCAACAAGCACCATTCTCGCATGGAGAACATGGATCCCAAGGCACGCCGCGAGGTGCCTCGGGCCCTCAACGCGTCCTTCATGGACATGGATGCTGATGGCAATGTCATCCCGCAGACACCGCAAGCTGCGATCATGGAATCCACCGCGTACCTCGCATCCCATCCACCTTTGGAAGGGGACCCGAAAAGGGCCATGCACAAGTCCGCGATTACCGGACTCGGACTCGGACTCATTGGAGCTGCGCTCCACGGAGAAGCTCCTGCGGAGCCAAAGAAGAAAGTTGTGGTCAGGTTCAACCGCAGCCCCACGCCCTCATCCGAGGTTGAAGAGCACGACCTTCCTCGAAGGCACAAGAGCTCGCGCCATCGCAGCCGTGATTATGACGCTCGAAGCGAGCTAACCCAGCGCAAGATCGACAAAGTGCGTGCTAAGCGCGTATGCTCGTCCGAATCCAAGGAGGATGACGATGAAGGAGAACTCTGCGGAGCCCGATGCTTCAGCAGATCTGTTCAGCGGACACGGATGCCGCGGAACTTCAAGCTTCCTTCGGACACTCCGAAGTTCGACGGCACATAGGACCCCAAGGCATGGCTCAGCGACCACCTATCGTCCGTCAAGCTACACGGCGGAAACAAGGAAACCGCCATGCAATGCCTTCAGCTACAGCTAACAGGCGCAGCCTAGATCTGGCTCAGCAGCCTATCCTCGGGATCCATCCAAAGCTGGGAGGAACTGGCGTACAGTTTCGTCCGAAACTCCAAGGGCACCAGCAAGAGGACAGCCTCGATCGAGGAGATGTGGGCCTGCACCCAACGAACGGGCGAATCCATTCGCTCGTACATATTATGTTGGTCCAACACCAAGAACTCTGCAGCGCACATCTCTGAGGAGAGAGCTATCGACGCCTTCAAGGACGGCGTCAAACGCCAGGACTTCAAGGAAGAACTTGGGCGCGTCAAGCCCAAGACACTCGACCACCTCATGGACATCGCCAACAGGTGGGCCGATGGCGAGGACTCCATCCACCGAGCGCACTCGTAGGAGGAAGATGACTACGGTCAGCGATGTGAGCGCCGTAGCAAGAGAAGATCGCGCGTCTACGACGATCGCGATGGACCCAACATGGTCGCGGCTTGCTACCCGACCGCTGCAGCGACGACAACCGCAGCAGCGGCGGATACCGCAGAAGCAACTTCCGCAACAGAGGACGCCCAACGCAGTCATGGCAACGTCGAGGCCGTGACGACGGACCCTCAGCATACGATAAACTGTCGGGTCCATGCACCATCCACTTCTACATCGACAAGCAGGATGGTAAAAAATAGTCAACCCACATGCTCAAGGACTGCCGCGAGTTCCAGAAACTCAGCGAAAGCATGGCTCAGATGAGGCAACAAGCCCCGGACCCTGGGTACGGGAACGCACGCGCACCAGGTGAGATCGCACATGGAGCTCCTCCACCACCACCTGCAGGACCTTCAAACCACCCAAATGCACCCGCGCAGAATAACGGTGGGCACGGGTACCCCGCGCCGAAAGGATCACGGATGATCCAAAAAGGGCGCCCAACAAATAGGGTGTAGAAGAAAATCACCCGCCAGATTAATCTGGCCGTGACCGCTCCGCCCGCCATCCCTGAGTACCTCAGCGGATCGGAGTCCTGCATCATGTTCAGCCGTTCGGATCACCCTTGCCAGGTCTATTGCCCAGGTCATGATGCCCTGGTGCTCGAGGCGCAGATCAGAGGGTTCGACATGAGCCGCGTCTTCATGGACGGTGGCAGTGGCATCAATCTGATCTTCGCTAGTACCTTGGCAGCAATGTGGATCCCGCTGTGCAGCCTAGAACAATCTGATACAATGTTCCATGGCATCTTCCCAAGGAAGGGTGTATTCCCCCTGGGAAAGATATGGCTCGACGTAATCTTTGGCAAGCTGGATAACTTCCGTTGCGAGCGACTCGAGTTCGAAGTGGTGGACTGGCCATCACAATACCACGCCATCCTCGGGCGTGTGGCATTCGCACAATTCCTGGAGGTACCACACTACGCGTACCTGCTACTCAAGATGCCAGGACCCAAGGGCGTCATCACGGTCCACGGGAGCTTCACCCGATCGGACCACTGCGATAGGGACTTCAACAGAATCTCCTAGTCATTCTGCATGCAGGAGGAACTCATAAGGCTCCGCGAGGTGACAGACAATGGGGCACCCCCAGTCGCAAGACAGAACGCACCAGACATGTCTTTCGACTCCACCGTCAACACAAAAAAGGTGCAGGTCCACCTGACGGATGCCTCCAAGACGGCGCTGATCGCCAACGACCTCAGCTCCGCATAGGAAAGTGCACTCGTCGAATTCCTCCGTGAGCGCTGGGAAATCTTCGCCTGGTGTCCTGCGGACATGCCAGGAGTTCCCAGGGAATTCGCCGAGCACGCACTCAATGTCTTTCCGGACGCCAAGCACGTCAAGCAGTCCATCCTACGACTGTCTGAACCACGGGCTGAAGCAATCGGAGTCAAAATCAACAGACTACTCGACGCAAACTTCATCAGCGAGATCAAGGAGAGTGAGTGGCTCGCCAACACCGTGATGGTCCCGAAAAAGGACACGGACATCCTGCGGATGTGCGTGGACTTCACATCGCTGAACAAGCACTGCCCGAAGGATCACTTCCATCTCCCTCGGGTCGATCAGATCATCGATTCGACTGCAGGATGCGAGAAACTCTCCTTCCTTGATGCCTACTCAGGCTACAACCAGATTCAACTAAAGGTCGAAGATCAAGAGAAAACGGCGTTCTTCACGCCGTTCGGAGTGTTCTTCTACAACACAATGCCCTTCGGGATGAAGAACGCAGGCGCCACGTACCAACGGTGCATGCAGGCGTGCCTGAAGGACCAGATCGGCCGCAACATCCAAGTCTATGTCGACGACATAGTCATCAAAACAAGGGAGGCCAATATGCTCATCGACGATCTCCGTGAGATGTTCTATAACCTTGATCAATACAAGATCAAGATAAACCCAGAAAAATGCGCCTTCAGCGTCCCATCTGGTCAGCTGCTTGGCTACTTCATCTCCCAGCGAGGGATCAAGGCGAACCCGAAGAAAATCCGGGCCATAATGGCTATGGAGAAGCCGAAGAACCTCAAAGGCGTCCAGCAGCTTGCCGGGCGAATCGCGGCATTGAGCAGGTTCATCATCCGCATGGGCGAAAAAGCTCTGCCGTTCTATCAGCTGCTACGCAAGGCAGACAAATTCGAGTGGACGCCCGAAGCGGATGATGCATTCGAAGATCTAAATCGGTTTCTCTCTACCTCGCCTGTCTTGGTCACGCCAAAGGAGCGCGAGCCTTTACTACTGTACATAGCAGCCACACACCAGGTAGTAAGCACCGTACTAGTGGTCGAGCGACCCGAAGAAGGCAAGACCCACGGGGTCCAACGCCCAATCTACTACCTCAGCAAGGTATTGACACCGACAAAGCAGAGGTACCCTCACTACCAGAAACTCGCCTACGGCGTGTTCATGACGGCTCGACGGCGGATCCACTACTTCCAGGAGCATCAGGTGATGGTCGTCAACGAGGCACCCCTGAACAGCATCCTGAACAACCCGGAGGCCACAGGACGTGTGGACCCGTGGGGCATCAAGCTATCACCTCTAGACATTGTCTACGAGAAGTGCCACGCGATCAAGTCTTAGGTTCTTCCGGACTTCCTCGTCCACTGGATGGAACTGCAGCTGCCAGACACACCGGACATGGCACAGTCATGGACGATGCACTTCGACGGCTCCAAGCGCGAGGCTGGAGTGGGAGTCGGGGTCATACTGACCTCCCTGCAGGGCGACAAGATGAAGTACATCCTCCAACAACGATGCCGAGTATGAGGCCCTCATCCACGGCATGAGTATGGCCAAGATCTGCGGCGCGACGCGCCTGGTCATCTACGGACACTCGAACCTCGTCGTCCAGCAGACGATGAACGAGTGCGACGCACACGCCGCCAACATGATTGCGTACCGCGCACTCTACAACGCACTCGAAGGAGACTTTGACGGCTGCGAGCTTTGGCACATTGGGAGAGAAAGCAATGAAGAGGCCGACAGACTCGCCAACATCGGCTCCACCTGCGCACGGGTGCCACCAGGTGTGTTCCTCGAACAATCTGCGTGCCATCCATCAAAAGGAAATTCCCAAAGGGATCACCTAAAGAAGCAGAGAACTCGGGGGCTGCGTTACCCGACGGCCAGGAAGGACCCAAAAAACTCGACACAGAGGTCGCAATGGTCAACCTGATGCAGGTCATGGCAGTCGAGGAAATATGGACAAGGCCGTACCTCAGGTACCTGATAGATGGAGAGCAGCCTGACAGCCCAACAGATGCCCGGCGCATATCTCGCCGGTCCAAGGCCTTCACCATCATCAATGGCGAGCTGTACAAGCGTAGCATTTCGAGTATACTCCAAAGGTGCGTCACCATCGGCAACGGCAAAACCATCCTCCAAGACATCCATGAGGGCATCTGCGGCCATCATGCGGGCAGCCGCGCCCTTGTCGCCAAAGCTCTACGAGCTGGGTTCTACTGGCCAACGACCATGAACGACGCCAAGGACATCGTCCAAAGGTGCAACGGGTGCCAGAGGTTCGCAGATAAACCACACGCACCAGGGTCGGAGCTCAGACCCATACCCCTGGCCTGGCCCTTCGCCCAATGGGGCCTCGACATGATCGGCAAACTGCCCAAGTCCTCGAAAGGAGGCCATGTCTACCTCCTGTTCGCAGTCGACAAATTCACCAAGTGGATCGAGGCTATGCCCGTTACTAACCAAATGGGCAAAACAGCCATCAAGTTCTTCAAATCCATTATTTACAGGTTCGGCGTACTGCACAGCATCATCACCGACAATGGGTCGAACTTCATCTCCAAAGTGTTCCAGGACTTCTACGAAGACCTCGGAATCAACATCACCTACGCCTCCGTAGCGCACCCGCAAACAAACAGGCAAGTGGAAAAGGCCAACGGCCTCGTCGGTGGCGGCATCAAGAAACGCCTCATGAGCCTACTCCAGCGACTCGCAGGATCCTGGACGCAAGAGCTACCCTCCGTTCTCTGGAGCTTGCGCATGACGCCAAACAGATCAACTGGCTACACGCCCTTCTTCATGGTGCACGGAGCCAAAGCCGTGCTGCCCGCAGAGGTACGCCACAGGGCCCCACGGGTCGTCGCCTACAACGAGGCTGAATCGACGGCCGCACTCGAAGACGCCGTCGACACACTCGACAAAGCACGCGACATCGCCGCGGCTCGATCAGCGGTATATCAACAGAGCCTCCGCAACTATCACAGCCGTCGGCTGCGCCCAAGGTCCTTCGTCGAAGGAGAACTAGTCTTGCGACTCAATCAAGAGCGACCGAAGAATCTCGAGTCGCCCTGGGAAGGACCCTACATCGTTATTGAAGTCATCCCAGGTGGTGCCTATCGCCTCAAGCACGTGGAGTCTGGAGTCACATACTCCAACCCATGGAACATCGCACAATTGCGACGCTTCTACCCCTAGCTACCTCCCTCTTTTTACTTTCAATAAGGCTATTCAGCCAAGGCTACTCAGCCGAAATAATGTACCTCCTCCGTATGATATGAATAAAGCTAAGTGTCTCGCCCCAAATTTTTTGTCTATTATTCGCATTTTTCTTCATACTACAACACACTCGGGGGCTCCCCTCACCTCACGACTTTGTCGACTGAGAATAACGCGTGTACACCTGAGTAACTGACCACGTCAGGCTAACGAAAAGGGCACGCATACAAACAAAGCACCACGTGCTAACAACAATAAACCTTTACAGCAAAGGGCACAACATGCCCAGTCGAATACATACAAATTTTACATCTATCTTTTTTACAGGTCCTACCTATTCTGAAGAATCACCTGCGCACGCTGCTCAAAGAGATCTACAATTTGTTCGGCATACTGCCTTACAGCCGCATAATGTGGACGCATATCCCACATACCACCATCCGGCCGAAGAGGCGGCCCAGCTGCCACAGCAGCAAGATCTACATCAGGACGATGAAGCCGAACAAGGGAAAGCGCAGCCTTCACACCTGCAACAAGCTGATGCCGCACCAGCTCCCTAACATGATGCACATCTCGAAACTTCGCCAGCAGGCCCCAGAGAGTGGATGGTGCCTCATCCAAGGGAAACATCACGTGCAGAACCGACGCCAACAAAGTCTTCACTTGACGCAGCACCCGCAACACCTGGTGAACACGATCCTGCACAGTCGCAAGGACTATGGCACGATCGCCCTCCATCCAGAAAAAGCCGCCGGCCTCCATGTCCTGCTAGGTCAAGCAGTTGATCCGAATAGCAACACGCTCCTTTTCCTCCTTTGGAACAAGGTTAGCACCTGCAACAATGGCAAAGTAAGATGATAGGCCAGCAGCCGCATCTGAACAAATGAGCACCAGCTCGAAAAACTTACATTGAAGTTGTTCGGCCAGACGACGCAACTCCCCCATCAAGAACTCCTCTCTGGCAGCGCCTCGCTCTGTCTTTGATTTCCAAATATCGGCGTGCCCGCGCACTCCAAGCAATTCCTTCTCAAGACTACAGATGCGATCATGCAGAAACACAAGCTGCGACGCAACATCCAAAGATGGCCGTAGCTGCGGCGCAGCCAAAGTGTCAACGGGATCATCACCCGAAGGTCCCTAGGGGAAAAGAAGGCATCGATATGAACAAACACACGAATGGACAAAGAACTCGGAGAGTCATTATATGCAGCAAAAAGCCACTGCGTGGCACAAGGACTGTTCATAGACATAATTACAACAAAAGAAGCAAAAGCTATCGTACAACTATAAGGCCTAAGAAGCTGCATCCTGAGTAGCCTCGGAGCCGGATTGCCTACTCTTGGCCTCCCCCTGCTGCCTCAACGCGTACTCAGTCAGCAAGTCAATCAACTTCGGCCTATAACGTTTACAGCGGGCAGGATAGAGGGCGAAGGCTACCTTGGATCCGTCAGCAGCCGTTGGCATCTGGGAGGTGACCTGATGAAGATCCAGCTCCGCTCCAGATACCAGGGCCATCGCCAGCCCCATGGATGCACCGATGCCTTTCTGCTTGCGCTTGTACGCTACAGGCGCGTCGGCTGATAGCGCATCCGCCAGCAAGTCGACATCCTCCAGGGCGACGCCATTGGGGACGAGCTCCTTGTAGAAGCGCCCAAGAACCTCCTTGGCCTTGTCGAGTGAGCCGACCACGGTACTGCAACGGTCTTCGACCGCCGCAGTAGCATCATCCAGAGCACTTCCATGCTCCAGAGCACCGCGGTCAAACTCGATGCCTGCAGCATCTAAAAAACGGAAAAGGCAGCGTGACTAAAAAGAAAATAGAACAAAAGACAAGGAAGTTGAAAAGGGAAAGCCGAAACCACTCACCCGAAATAGCCTTGGCAGCCGCCATCAGCTTGCCGGCTACATCCTTCTCGCGCAAGGCCGCGACGGTGGTGAGTTGCTCCTCGCGGTCCGTAGCCTCCTGCTGCAGGCGCTCCTTGGCCGCAGCTGCGTTGGCTAGCTCCTGCTCGAGGCACTCCTTCGCACCAACGACGTCATCGGCCTTCTTCTCCGCTCGCCCAAGGCTCTTTTTGAGAGCATCAAGCTCGCGGAGGGTGGTATTGTTGTCCTCTGCAAACAGCAGAACACTTATCAGGTCGAAGAAAAGAAAATAGAAGAAGACGCAAAAATACCAACTCATGAACGTACCCTGAAGCTGCTTGAAGCTAGCCTCCAACACCAGGTGCTGCTGCACCAGTTGGTTGGCGCCTTGCACAAAAGGCTGCAAAAAGAAACTACTCGTCAAAAGAAAGACTCGGGGGCTACGCCCAAAGAACAAGCAAGACAGATTACACATCCAAAAAACGCTCGGGGGCTCCCCCCGAGACACAAAGCAAAAACGATCAACAGATCATCCTACAGATGCTCGGGGGCTCCCCCCGAGACTCGAAGCAAAAATCAAAGTGATCAGCAAATCATACAAAAAAATGCTCGAGGGCTCCCCTGCGGAAAGAACGAAGAGACTTACATGATCAGATGGCGACTCCGAAGGTCCAGCCGAAGTCTTCTAGGGGACAACCGCCCGAGCCTCCTGCAGAGAAGGGTTCGGAGCAGCGCCCTCAGAGGTGGCCACCGTCTGAGGAGGAGGAACAACCTTCGACTCCCCCACCATCTCCCGAGCGCCATCACTGAAGGAGCCTTCGGTGGAGTGGCTACAATAGAAAAGGTCAGCCAAGTACAAGCAAAAAAGAAGATAGAAAACAAAAAGCAACTAAAGAAAACTTACGAGTCGAGATCGCTCAAATCAAAGACGGGCGGGGTCCTCCTGCCCTTCTTCTCTTCCTTCTTCTCTTATTTCTTATCTTCCGCTTCGCCGGCGGCTGCGGCGCTACGGCCCGCACGGGAACGGCAGGAATAGGAGAAGAAGAGCCATTATGACCCCCACTGTGACGCTCAAGGCACGTCGGATTCCTAGGAGTCGGTGGAGTCGAAGCATCCGAAGATTCACTCGAGCTCCGCATCCGCTTTTGAGGCTGCTCCTCACTAGACTCAAAAGTTTCCTCAACCGGTTACCGCGCCGAAGGAAGCTCAGACATGGAGTCCACTACCTCATTGTTCGGTGCATCCGGAAACAGTTCGGGTAGTGGCGGCGACATGCCCGGTACCTTGAACTCCTGCGCACAAGAAGCAAATTTTCAGCACACAAGCAAATGCAAGGAAAACGCGGTCGAAAAAAGCGCTACGCGCACGTCCCAGATCTACACATGCGGAACTGGACGAGAGGCAACAAAGGGAGGAGTCAGCGACTTCCCCGGGAGATCCTCTCCAGCTTTGAACTTCAGCTGCGGCCAAAGAATCCTGTCGAGATCCCCTCTGGAGAACTCCTCAGCCGAAACCCTGGTCGAATCGTGGCGACCAGAATAAAGGAACATCGGGTGCGCCCTAGCCTGGAGCGGCTACACCCGATGTTTGAGGAAGGTGCGGATGATATCCACACCGTTCACCTCTTTATCCGGAATCAACTAAAGATCCTCCACCCGACGATAGAGCCCCTCTATCTCCACAACCTCGCCATCCAAGATGTGGTTCTTCCACGACCATTTCGGCTCGATTTTCTGGGAGGGGTCAAAAGGAGCAAGTCCAAAGTTCTGTCCGGCCACTGTGGAGTCACGGATGTAAAACCATCGCCTCCACCAGTACTAGATAGATTCAGACATAGAAAATGAGAAGAAGAGAAAGTTGGATCTCAGGGAAATAATGCAGCCGCCGATGGGATAAACGCCATCGGAGCCAGATTCCCTCTTCACGGAATAGAGCTTCCGGAAGAGGCCAAAGTGCGGCTCGATTCCGAGCCAGCGCTCGCAGAATGTGATGAAACATGCGACATGAAGAAGAGAGTTTCGTGAAAGATGATGAACCTGGATGCCATAAAGAAAAAGCAATCCACGGAGAAAATCATGGATTGGGAAAGAGAGGCCCCGAAGGATAAAGGCTATGAACATAACCCGAAACCCAGCGGGAGGGCGGGGAATTACCTTGTCGTCGGGAACCCTGACGGCCTCCCTATCCTGCGGGATAAGACCCCGCTCATGGAGTTTGCGGAGGTCACCCTCACGCGTCTCCGATCGCCGCCAGCCACCATCGGTGACGCAAGTGGCGGCGGAACCCTTTTTGCCGCCGGCAGCAGCACTGGTACCAACTACAGTGGAGGACTTCTTGGGCTTCCCCATCATAGTGTGGCGGCGACGATGATGAGCACGCAGAATCAAGGATGGAAAAGTTCGAAGAAATTCTAGCGCATAGCAAGGAAAACTCAAGAAGATGAAAGTAGTGAAACAGGAATGGCTGTGGTGAAAACAAACTCACCTTTCCCCAATGATTATAAGGACAAGGACGATGCACGACGACCGTCCATCGGGAAGACTGTGGCATCCCGCAAAAACCACTACTAGAAAATTGCGTTGTTTTTGTGCATTGCATCATCGTGACCGCATGCTCATGTCATCATGCCACATTGCATTTGAGCATCGTCATCATCTTGCATTTGCTTGCATAAAACTATTTGCGGAAAACCTGTTCTTGTTTTCTAAACGCCCCGTCTTTGTTCAAACACAAAACCCGGGACACCGGATTATTTTGTTTTGTTTGCTATCGGTTTGCAAAAGTCTGTTTGAAATAAATAAATTATTTAATTATTTTAGTGGGGGCAGTCGAACGGGCCGATTCGACCCAGTCGACCACCCCCAGTTAAAAAGGTCCAACCTAGAAACCTTTTTCTACCAATCCTAGACTACCCACCCCTCCAGCCACATCACCTCCTCCACTCGCAGCGCGCCACATCATCCCTGG
The DNA here is from genome assembly GCA_916181665.1 of Avena sativa. Classification (NCBI taxonomy): domain Eukaryota; kingdom Viridiplantae; phylum Streptophyta; class Magnoliopsida; order Poales; family Poaceae; genus Avena; species Avena sativa. The sequence continues at coordinate 314,706,998 of OV702283.1, forward strand.
ACAAGCCCTACCCAATCCCCATCTGCCACCTGGCCCACCCCACTCCCTCTCTCACCACCCTGGACCCGCAGCAGCCCCCACCACTAACCTCACCCTCTCCCTGCCCTGTGGGTCCCGCCCCACTCCCCTGGCCACGCGCCCCCACGCGCCCCCCACGGACCCCCCCCCCCCCCCCCCCCCGCGTCTCCCTCTCCCTCACTTCTCCTCTCTCCCGACCCCGCCTCTCCTTCTCCCTCTGCTGCCACCGCTCCTCCAGCGACCGCCGCCGCCCTGGTCCCTCTCGGCCTCCGCTCCGCGCCCGGCGCCGCCCGCACCGTCGCCGCCGTCTCCCCCGTGGCCTCCTCCACCCGACCGCGTCGTCGCCATCTCCGGCCGCCAACCGCCGTGCGTCGCCGGCCCCGCGCTCTCCGCGCCTCCCCCCTCCTCCCGGCTCCGGCTCGCGTCCGCCCCGCCTCACCCCTCTAGCGCGCTCGCCCGGCCCGCCTCTCTCCTCCCTCCTCCCCTCTGCATAGCTCGCCGGTCGCCTCCTCACCAATCGCCTCCGGCCACCGCTCCTCCCCTCCCTCGCCCTTGCACCGCCTCCCTCTCCTCTGCGTCACTCCTCCGCGCGGGTCGCCGCCCTCATCCGTTTCGCCCCGACCCCGAGCCCGCGCCGCCGGCCGGCCTTCTCCTCCTCGAGCTCGGCTGCGCCGACGCCGCCCCCGGCCACCACCCAGCGTCCTCCTCCGCGCGATGCTGCGCCGGCCGGCCTCGTGCCCTCGTCACCGTCCCCGTCGGCTGCGCCTGCGCCCCTCTCCCGGCTCTCTCCACGGCTGCCGACGCCGCCTCCCTGCGATCTCAAGCTCGCCGCCTGGCCTCCACCGACTCCGACGCCCTGCGCGCGACCTCCGGCCGAGCCCGGCCGCGCTCGTCCCCGACCGCCCACGAGGCCCGTCCCCGTGCAGCCGCCTCCTGCAGCTCGCACTGCTGCGTGCCCTGTTGTGTTGATGTTGCTGTTTGGGTGTTTTGGGGAGGTGGCCGCGAGGTAAGACAAAGGGGATGTGCTGTTATGGTGCCAAGTTGAGGCATGCTCGTTCCGGCCCTCTGAAGTCGCCGAGATCCTCGATGTCGTGCGGAGTCCAACAACCAAACACGGAGAAGGTTGACAGAGCGTCAAGTTCCCCTTGTCGACAAGCTCGGCTCGATGATGTTGGATTAGAAGAATGTACTTGGTGGAAAGCGAAGGCCCTGACGCAGATTCCAAGCTCGCCACCGGCGAACAAGATGGTAACCAAGGTCGCCGACATAGAAAACCCCAAGATCTCCTTCATGGAAATCGAAGCCGAACCCGGAGACCTCCGTCATGGATCATCGAGCACTTCTACACGGACCCACGGGATGACATGTTCTTCACCCAAGGGCGACAAGGCTCTCTTCACGGATTTCGAGACCCCGACATCGAAACGACAAGATCATCGTCATAGAACCCGAAGACCACATGTGCGACAAGTACTCCCTCGAGGACGCTGAGTGCTTCACCCCGGACGCCAAGACCGACCCGATACGGGGACACGACAAGATCTTCGCGACGACAAGATCGACCCCGACCCGGAAGAATCCGATGCGCCCCCGACACCGAACCAAGTCCTGCTTCCCGGAAGCGCCAAGATCTACCTACGATATCCGAGAACGATCCCGCCGAGACCGAACCCCGACGAACCCCAGATCCGAACCCTGAGACCGAACCCCGAACCCCGGAACCTCAAGTTCGTCGAGCCCCTCTAATGTGTGAACCCCTTCCCGAAACCCTATTTTATAATATAATACAACTTGTCGCATATTAATTGTTCACGCATGCATCCTTGTCTGTGGTTTGGGGGCCTTATGCCGATTCACCTAAGTTAAATATGGGGCCCATATGCGGGCAAATCTAGTCTCATATTGGCCTCATTTAAATTTGTGCATCGAACCGTTACTATATTTTTTCATGTTAAGACAACATTTAATTTGCGGGGGTTCTAAACAACTTGAACCACTTGAATGATTGTCGGGACCCCGGTTCCGCTTAATATGACCTAATTGCATCGCATCTTTGCCATGCCATACATCATACATGCATCATGCCGATCTTCTGCTGTAGTATTAAATAGTGCATCCGGTGTTTATTCTAGTGTTTTGCTTCTTCGCGGATAAGGCCGTTGAGTTGATGCGAGTGTCGACCCGATCTTTGGATGAACCTTCGACAATGTTTTCAGGCGAGCATCTCCCCCTTTCTACCTATCTTACTTTTATAGTATTTATTCCCTCCTGTTGATCTATTGCTATCTGTGTTGCGATGCTCTAGTTTCGTACCCGTGATATCCCTTGCAGCCGTATATTACCTTGGACACATCCTGTTACCTGTTGTTTGGTAGATAGTTGGACTTGCGCGCCGTAGTCGCTTGCTCAAGTGCTGTTGTGTGTTGTCAAGTACCACAGTTGTTGGAGTGATGCCGCCTGTTCAATGTTGGAGATGAAACTGGCTTTAATTATCGTTCACTTTAATTACTGTTTAACAACTAAAATTGAAGTAGGTAAGCAGAGGCACAGGTGGGCAATAGATGTTATTTGGTTGTTAACCGTCCACTTGTGTCCCGTAGGACCCCGAGTGCTTGATACCTGTTCCTTGATTTATCGCGCTATCCACATACGGGGAATTATGGGCCCCCCTTAGCCAGAGCTTGATTCAGTCTTATTTCTTGGGGCCACAAACTAGTTTGAGGTTTTATTTACGATCCTGTACTTATGCCATGCTTTACTGCTTTATTATGATTGTGCGAGGAGCACACTGTACTGTTTAGGATCGTGACCCGTTTTCGCGGTATCGACACCCCGAGTTTTCGGGTTCCCAGTCGTTTACAGCCGGCCCCACAAACCTTGAGTCCATCTCGGAGCCGGCCAGTTTCGTTCCGGGTGTACTCCAAGGGGTGGCCCCCTGAAATATTTCTGAATCCTGTGATTGCTTTGTCGTGAAAGCCTCGTTGGGTTTTGATTTGGTTTTTCCGAGGTTGATCGTGTGTGTGTTGCTATTGGTGCACCCCGGCCGGGTAAAACTTTCTGAAAGCCGTGTCCGCGGTTATGGACGACTTGGAGCACAGTATCTCGATCATAGACAACTATAACTAAAGTAGTGCTATAAACTTGACTTTATAATGACTAGTAATCAGCTTCACTATAACGGAATGGCTAAATAAAACTGCCCACAATTGCTTGTTTGGGTTGTCGCTTGCGACCATTGTACCTGACTAGTAAGTATTGCAACTACAACGGAATGGCTAAATAAAAGTACCAACAACTGCTGGGTTTTGGGTTATCTCATGCTATTTGTATCTGACTAGTAAGTGTTGCAACTATAACGGAAAGGTTAACTAAAAGTGCCCACTACTTATTTTATCAGGATGATTATCTATAATTGACTAGTAATTGCTGCAACGATAACTGAATAGATAAAACTGCCAACTGTGTGAGTTCCTCGGTTGACTTCCTCGGGTGGTCTCGAGGGGGAAACACCAGGATGGGTTTGTTTGGTGGTAATGTCAGGTTGGTTCCGAATAGGTCTTTCTTATCCCTCTCTGATCGCCGACAGTTGTATCGAGTCTCTATAGGTTGTTTAGTGCATGCTGCCGCTGACGCTTCAGTCCACCATACCTTTGTAGGCGAGGACCGCCGAATTCTAGTCTCGCCGTGTACTGGCCTCAGTACTGACGCTCCTCTTTTTCCTTTGCCCTTTGTCGGCACCCCTTTTGTTTAAGCAGGTTTTGAGATCGACGTCGTTAGCAGGGTTACCCTTCCGGCTTGGCCTGGGCAGGGTTATGGACGCCATTGGTTATTCTTCAGGGCTCTTAGCCCCATTTGCATCTTGTCCGTAGTCGGACGCTCTATCATTTTCAAGGTGATTTGGATCTTGTATATTATATCTGTATTCTTGACTCTTTGAGTCGCTGTTGTATATATCTGTTCTGTGGGTCCCATCGAGGACTGTTGTGTAATGTTATTACTTCGTTTTCCACCCGCACGAAAGTGCCTGGTGGGCACCTTTGAATCGTTTCTATGCGGGTTTGGCGGGTTTCTCTAAAACTTGCATAGGGTCGATTCTGAGGGTGTTACAGAGTGGTATCAAAGCTCAGCAGTTGCGATACCCCACAAGTCCAGCCTGTAGGATAACCTAGCTAACGGCCGAAGTAGAGTGTCAAAACTATTTTGAAAAATCGGTTGGATAGTTCTGATTAGGTCTGCTTTTACTCCTTACCCTTCTGCTGTTCTCTTCTCACCTCTGCGTGTTTTGAATCCGCTCTTTTCTCTCTCTTCGAGTCCAGGATTTCTCGTGGTTGGGTTCCATCGTACCTTCAGGATTTCGCTTCCTTCTTTGATAACGGTGTTCTACCATCCGGTGTTCATGCTGCCTGAGGAATCCGTCTACTGTGATACCATTCTTTGTTCCTTGTTTGTGCTATCCGGTGTTTTCCGACGCGACGACATCATCTACGCCGGATCCGATGCAGAGTCTGCATCACTCCTTTGCTTCTGAACCTCGATTGTCGAGATCTTCAGTCTAATTCCGAGAGTTGGTTGCATAATCCGCCTATTCGTGTGCAGAGTAATGGTTTGGGTGCGCGATGGACTGATCACCATCCGACTACTCTTATCATTCGCTCTTGTACATCGAATCAGTGGATCCAGCAGTTTTACTCCGTCCACGGAAGCTAGAGGTGGCTTTATTTGTTGATACCTCTACCTTCGACCTTATGTTCCCGGGGTGTTCTCTCGACGATCACGGACAACGACCTCTTGTTAGTGGTGTCGCGAGGACCTACACGAAGCGCGAAGGATCAGATCGTCGGCCTTCTTCCCGGTACCATGAGGCGGATCTCGAGGGCGAGATCCATTGTTAGTGGTGTCGAATTGTGGCATCCCGCAAAAACCACTACTAGAAAATTGCGTTGTTTTTGTGCATCGCATCATTGTGACCGCATGCTCATGTCATCATGCCACATTGCATTTGAGCATCGTCATCATCTTGCATTTGCTTGCATAAAACTATTTGCGGAAAACCTGTTCTTGTTTTCTAAACGCCCCGTCTTTGTTCAAACACAAAACCCGGGACACCGGATTATTTTGTTTTGTTTGCTATCGGTTTGCAAAAGTCTGTTTGAAATAAATAAATTATTTAATTATTTTAGTGGGGGCAGTCGAACGGGCCGATTCGACCCAGTCGACCACCCCCAGTTAAAAACGGTCCAACCTAGAAACCTTTTTCTACCAATCCTAGACTACCCACCCCTCCAGCCACATCACCTCCTCCACTCGCAGCGCGCCACATCATCCCTGGCCAAGCCCTACCCAATCCCCATCTGCCACCTGGCCCACCCCCACTCCCTCTCTCACCACCCTGGACCCGCAGCAGCCCCCACCACTAACCTCACCCTCTCCCTGCCCTGTGGGTCCCGCCCCACTCCCCTGGCCACGCGCCCCCACGCGCCCCCCACGGACCCCCCCCGCGTCTCCCTCTCCCTCACTTCTCCTCTCTCCCGACCCCGCCTCTCTTTCTCCCTCTGCTGCCGCCGCTCCTCCAGCGACCGCCGCCGCCCTGGTCCCTCTCGGCCTCCGCTCCCCGCCGCGCGGCCGCCCCATGACCCCGCGCCCGGCGCCGCCCACACCGTCGCCGCCGTCTCCCCCGTGGCCTCCTCCACCCGACCGCGCCGTCGCCATCTCCGGCCGCCAACCGTCATGCGTCGCCGGCCCCGCGCTAGCAGCGCCTCCCCTCTCCTCCCGGCTCCGGCTCGCGTCCGCCCCGCCTCACCCCTCTAGCGCGCTCGCCCGGCCCGCCTCTCTCCTCCCTCCTCCCCTCTGCATAGCTCGCCGGTCGCCTCCTCACCAACCGCCTCCGGCCACCGCTCCTCCCCTCCCTCGCCCCTGCACCGCCTCCCTCTCCTCTGCGTCGCTCCTCCGCGCGGGCCACCGCCCTCCTCCGTTTCGCCCCGACCCCGAGCCCGCGCCGCCGGCCGGCCTTCTCCTCCTCGAGCTCGGCTGCGCCGACGCCGCCCCCGGCCACCACCCAGCGTCCTCCTCCGCGCGGTGCTGCGTCGGCCGGCCTCGTGCCCTCGTCACCGTCCCCGTCGGTTGCGCCTGCGCCCCTCTCCCGGCTCTCTCCACGGCTGCCGACGCCGCCTCCCTGCGATCTCAAGCTCGCCGCCTGGCCTCCACCGACTCCGGCGCCCTGCGCGCGACCTCCGGCCGAGCCCGGCCGCGCTCGTCCCCGACCGCCCACGAGGCCCGTCCCCGTGCAGCCGCCTCCTGCAGCTCACACTGCTGCGTGCCCTGTTGTGTTGATGTTGCTGTTTGGGTGTTTTGGGGAGGTGGCCACGAGGTAAGACAAAGGGGATGTGCTGTTATGGTGCCAAGTTGAGGCATGCTCGTTCCGGCCCTCTGAAGTCGCCGAGATCCTCGATGTCGTGCGGAGTCCAACAACCAAACACGGAGAAGGTTGACAGAGCGTCAAGTTCCCCTTGTCGACAAGCTCGGCTCGATGATGTTGGATTAGAAGAATGTACTTGGTGGAAACCGAAGACCCTGACGCAGATTCCAAGCTCGCCACCGGTGAACAAGATGGTAACCAAGGTCGTCGACATAGAAAACCCCAAGATCTCCTTCATGGAAATCGAAGCCGAACCCGGAGACCTCCGTCATGGATCATCGAGCACTTCTACACGGACCCACGGGATGACATGTTCTTCACCCAAGGGCGACAAGGCTCTCTTCACGGATTTCGAGACCCCGACATCGAAACGACAAGATCATCGTCATAGAACCCGAAGACCACATGTGCGACAAGTACTCCCTCGAGGACGCTGAGTGCTTCACCCCGGACGCCAAGACCGACCCGATACGGGGACACGACAAGATCTTCGCGACGACAAGATCGACCCCGACCCAGAAGAATCCGATGCGCCCCCGACACCGAACCAAGTCTTGCTTCCCGGAAGCGCCAAGATCTACCTCCGATATCCGAGAACGATCCCGCCGAGACCGAACCCCGACGAACCCCAGATCCGAACCCTGAGACCGAACCCCGAACCCCGGAACCTCAAGTTCGTCGAGCCCCTCTAATGTGTGAACCCCTTCCCGAAACCCTATTTTATAATATAATACAACTTGTCGCATATTAATTGTTCACGCATGCATCCTTGTCTGTGGTTTGGGGGCCTTATGCCGATTCACCTAAGTTAAATATGGGGCCCATATGCGGGCAAATCTAGTCTCATATTGGCCTCATTTAAATTTGTGCATCGAACCGTTACTATATTTTGTCATGTTAAGACAACATTTAATTTGTGGGGGTTCTAAACAACTTGAACCACTTGAATGATTGTCGGGACCCCGGTTCCGCTTAATATGACCTAATTGCATCGCATCTTTGCCATGCCATACATCATACATGCATCATGCCGATCTTCTGCTGTAGTATTAAATAGTGCATCCGGTGTTTATTCTAGTGTTTTGCTTCTTCGCGGATAAGGCCGTTGAGTTGATGCGAGTGTCGACCCGATCTTCGGATGAACCTTCGACAATGTTTTCAGGCGAGCATCTCCCCCTTTCTACCTATCTTACTTTTATAGTATTTATTCCCTCCTGTTGATCTATTGCTATCTGTGTTGCGATGCTCTAGTTTCGTACCCGTGATATCCCTTGCAGCCGTATATTGCCTTGGACACATCCTGTTACCTGTTGTTTGGTAGATAGTTGGACTTGCGCGCCGTAGTCGCTTGCTCAAGTGCTGTTGCGTGTTGTCAAGTACCACAGTTGTTGGAGTGATGTCGCCTGTTCAATGTTGGAGATGAAACTGGCTTTAATTATCGTTCACTTTAATTACTGTTTAGCAACTAAAATTGAAGTAGGTAAGCAGAGGCACAGGTGGGCAATAGATGTTATTTGGTTGTTAACCGTCCACTTGTATCCCGTAGGACCCCGAGTGCTTGATACCTGTTCCTTGATTTATCGCGCTATCCACATACGGGGAATTATGGGCCCCCCTTAGCCAGAGCTTGATTCAGTCTTATTTCTTGGGGCCACAAACTAGTTTGAGGTTTTATTTACGATCCTGTACTTATGCCATGCTTTACTACTTTATTACGATTGTGCGAGGAGCACACTGTACTGTTTAGGATCGTGAGCCGTTTTCGCGGTATCGACACCCCGAGTTTTCGGGTTCCCAGTCGTTTACAGCCGGCCCCACAAACCTTGAGTCCGTCTCGGAGCCGGCCAGTTTCGTTGCGGGTGTACTCCAAGGGGTGGCCCCCTGAAATATTTCTGAATCCTGTGATTGCTTTGTCGTGAAAGCCTCGTTGGGTTTTGATTTGGTTTTTCCGAGGTTGATCGTGTGTGTGTTGCTATTGGTGCACCCCGGCCGGGTAAAACTTTCTGAAAGCCGTGTCCGCGGTTATGGACGACTTGGAGCACAGTATCTTGATCATAGACAACTATAACTAAAGTAGTGCTATAAACTTGACTTTATAATGACTAGTAATCAGCTTCACTATAACGGAATGGCTAAATAAAACTACCCACAATTGCTTGTTTGGGTTGTCGCTTGCGACCATTGTACCTGACTAGTAAGTATTGCAACTACAACGGAATGGCTAAATAAAAGTACCAACAACTGCTGGGTTTTGGGTTATCTCATGCTATTTGTATCTGACTAGTAAATGTTGCAACTATAACGGAAAGGTTAACTAAAAGTGCCCACTGCTTATTTTATCAGGATGATTATCTATAATTGACTAGTAATTGCTGCAACGATAACTGAATAGATAAAACTGCCAACTGTGTGAGTTCCTCGGTTGACTTCCTCGGGTGGTCTCGAGGGGGAAACACCAGGATGGGTTTGTTTGGTGGTAATGTCAGGTTGGTTCCGAATAGGTTTTTCTTATCCCTCTCTGATCGCCGACAGTTGTATCGAGTCTCTATAGGTTGTTTAGTGCATGCTGCCGCTTCAGTCCACCATACCTTTGTAGGCGAGGACCGCCGAATTCTAGTCTCGCCGTGTACTGGCCTCAGTACTGACGCTCCTCTTTTTCCTTTGCCCTTTGTCGGCACCCCTTTTGTTGAAGCAGGTTTTGAGATCGACGTCGTTAGCAGGGTTACCCTTCTGGCTTGGCCTGGGCAGGGTTATGGACGCCATTGGTTATTCTTCAGGGCTCTTAGCCCCATTTGCATCTTGTCCGTAGTCGGACGCTCTATCATTTTCAAGGTGATTTGGATCTTGTATATTATATCTGTATTCTTGACTCTTTGAGTCACTGTTGTATATATCTGTTCTGTGGGTCCCATCGAGGACTGTTGTGTAATGTTATTACTTCGTTTTCCACCCACACGAAAGTGCCTGGTGGGCACCTTTGAATCGTTTCTATGCGGGTTTGGCGGGTTTCGCTAAAACTTGCATAGGGTCGATTCTGAGGGTGTTACAAAGACCTAGAGCCAACATCAAGATCTGACCGTCCAAGTGTCAGCACAGCAGCGAACCGTCGCTCACACGCCGTCCACTATGCACGGAAATCGAGGCGACGCCGTAATTATCTCCACGCCGCGCGTGACCAGTCAACTCAAAGTCAGAAGGTGGGACCCATGTTCGTCCAGTCACATCATCTCTGGCGCCGCAGACGCTTGAGGTCACCGATCGTCAGCACTGACGTCATCAAAAGCTACACTAGCAACGGTTACAATTCTTCGGCTACACACAGCTAAGAGTACTCACTCGAATCTATGATTCGACTAACTACTCGGGGGCCTACTCCTATCAGGAGCGCTGGCCGTGCACCCGAAAAATAATCAAAGCACTATACCATGGAACTATTCTTCGAGTCCTACGTCGAGTCTGCGACTCCACTATGGACTCGGGGGCTACTCCCATAGGGAGGATGGATTCAAACATCCGAAAAATTTGTGTCCTACGGACCTGAAGCCAAACAACGGCCAAATTAAAGTCTCTGCTCGAGTCTACGACTCGAACAGACACTCGGGGGCTACTCCCATAGGGAGCGCTGGTCGCGCACCCTATGAATTCTTTGACTACGATCCTTCGGATGAACATGCAAAAACTTTTCGGTAACTCTGCCCCAATTAACGCTAATTGAGTAGCATCCTCCTTAGCCACCCGAAACACCTCCGCGGTGATAAACATTCGGATGCTGCGTTTGCGACGCAAAGATAAGACCTACAGATACCATCTGGTGGCCTGGTAACGCACACGCCTGCGCTCTCCTAGTAAAAATCCATGCCAGCATGCGTGATGAAAAATCCCGACGGGCGCGTTGGGTACATCATTTAAATTCACTGGAATTCCACCCCTATAAGTCCTCCGCGGCATGAGTCGAATTACGCCAGCATATGTTCCGGGTTTGAGTCGAGGGACTCGAATCTGAAGAAGATCGTGTTGTTTTGTCCTAAGACAGTTAACTGACCCTAATCTGTCGGGAGAGTCAGGCACACGCATCAACAATCCCTACACACTCAAATCAATCTCTAGACAGACAGAGATATATGCAGCCGAAGGATTGAAGAGTCCTCAGCCGAATTTATGATTCGACTGAACACTCGGGGGCTACTTACATGGTTATACCCTGCGGTACACGATCTTAGCTTACCTAGTCCAGCCCAAGGAAGGCCCACGAACACATGCGCCAGCCCATGAAGACTTTAGGGTGGCTAGGGCCCATGACGCCTTTGGATCCTTGGAGAACAAGACTAGAGTAGATAGAATATTCAAAGGGGCAAACCCTAGAACTTTTAACCGACTCGATTTGTGCCTGGGACCTACCTATCTCTATATAAAGGCTAGGAGGGCACGACAAGGAAAACTCTCTCGCATACCACCGCATACACACCTCCACGCCAGATTGCATCAGCGCACCCCTATAACCTTCAGTTCCGCCGAAATCAAGAGCAGACAAGCAGGATTAGGGTTTTCCCTCCGGGGGCCTAAACCTGGGTAAACCTCGTGTCCCCATGTTGCTTGTTTGCTAACCGTTCTGTGATCTCCAGCATCCCCATCTTCTCCAAAACCCATGTCCATAACAATGGGCATTGACGAGATTAAACCTCGTCAGCGGGAGAGTACAGGTCAGAGTTCTAGGTGTAGAAATTCCTTAGGAGGTTTACATTCCACGACCACTTGACGTTGATTTGTCCGTCGCCTCGGACGTCGATGAGGTAGTAGGCATCATTGTCGAGGACTTGCCCTATGGCGAATGGTCCCTCCCATGGAGGAGAGAGCTTGTGCATGCCCTTCCTGTCCTAGATCAGTCGCGGTACTAGGTCGTCTTCCTGGAAGGTGCGGGCCTGGACTCGGTGGCTATGGTAGCGGCGGAGTCCCTGCTGGTAGATGGTGGTGTGGGAGCGAGCCAGGTCACGTGCTTCGTCGAGCTGGTCGACCCTGTCTTGGCGTGCGAGCTCATTGTCAGCCTCTGCGTAGTTGACGACACGAGGCGAGTCGTGCTCGAGGTCAGTCAGCATGACGGCTTTAGCACCATACACCATGAAGAATGGCGTGAACCCAGTCGATCGGTTGACAGAGGTGCGGATGCCCCAGATGAAGGAGGGGAGCTCCTCGACCCAGCACCCCGGAGTTTGCTCGAGGGGGACTTGCAGTCGCGGCTTGAGGCCGTTGAGGATGCTCTGGTTGGCGCGTTCTGCCTGACCCTTGGACTCCGGGTGGGCGACTGGGGCGAGGTCGAGCCGTATGCTATGCTCCTCGCAGTACTCGGTCATGGCGCCCTTGGCGAAGTTGGTGTCGTTGTCCGTGATGTTGTTGTGCACGAATCCGTAGCGGTAGACGATCTTGCGTAGGAATTTGGTGGCGGTCTTCCCGTCGCACTTGCGCACTGGCTAGGCTTCCACCCACTTTGTGAATTTGTCGACTGCAACCAGGAGGTGGGTGTATCCATAGGGGGCCTTCTTGAAGGGGCGCACCATGTCCAAGCCCCACACGGCGAATGGCCAGGTGATGGGGATGGTCTTGAGCCCGAGCTGGGTACGTGCGTCTGGTTGGCGTACTTTTGGCACCCGACACAATGTTGGACGATGTCGACCGCGTCGACATGCGCGGTGAGCCAGTAGAAGCCGTGTTGCATGGCTTTGGCGACTAGGGACCAAGCGCCGGCGTGGTGGCCGCAGTCGCCGTCGTGGGTGTCTTGGAGGATCTTGCGGCCTTCCGCAGGCTGCACGCAGCGTTGGAACATGCCTGTCACTCTGCATTTGTGGAGCTCGCTGTTGATGATGACGAAGGATTTTCAGCGGCGCACGATCATGCGTGCCTCCGTCTCGTCGGCTGGCAGGATCCCTCCCTCGAGGTAGGCGACGTATGGCGCGGTCCAGTCGCTTGGCTCCGCGATCATGGCGACCAAGGTTGGTTCTGGTTGCAACGGTATCCCGAGGTAGATCTCCTTCGGGGGAGAGACGGAGGGCTTGGTGATGGTGTCGAGGAAGACACCGACGGGTGGTGCATGGCGAGCCGACCCAATGTGAGAGAGGGTGTTGGCCTCTTCGTTCTTGCGCCGGTCGATCCACTCGACGGAGTAGCCGGCGAAGTGGCCCCCCAGCTGGTCAACTGCGTGGTGGTATGCCGCCATGGTGGGGGAGACGGCGTCGCAGGTGTCGGCGACTTGCGCGGTGACGAGGTCGGAGTCGTCGTAGCATCGTAGGCGATTGATGTTCATCTCCTTGGCGGCTCACATGCCGTGAAGGAGGGCCTCGTACTCGTCCATGTTGTTGTTGCAGGGGTGAAGTCGAGGTACAACACGTAGCCCAGCTTGTCGCCCTTGGGAGAGGTGAGTATGATCCCTTCCCCTGCGTCGTCTGCGTTCTTGGACCCTTCGAAGTGGAGCGACCAATAATGTAGGTATGGCAGCTTCTCTAGCTGCTGCGCCTCCTCCCAGTCGGCGAGGAAATCCGCCAGGGCATGCGACTTGATTGCCTTGCACGGCTCGTACTTGATGTTGTGTACGCCGATCTTCTTATTTACCATGGGAAAATGGTGCTTTTTTCTCTTCTTTCCTCTTTTTCTCTTTTTTCTATCTCTCTTTTTTTATAAGAAGAATGCTTCATAGATTTCCCACTATGGTTATGCTGCAAGTTTCCACACATATACATAACTCCATGGACTTACAAGCTCCCCTTTTATTTCACACCTCCAACATCTATAAACAAAAGAGCATGATATCAACTTGGTAGATATTTAAAGGTGTTGAAAGTGTTCCTCGTGACAGCACGGTTCTGCTAATTCCCAACTTATAAGTGCAAGCATATACAACATAGATGACACAATGGTTCAATTTTATTAGGGGCAAGAAAAATAAAGTGCGCCATCAAGTTTGTGAGAGCTTTAATCACTAATTTTCACATAACAAAGTGACTTTTTAATTGGAAGGTAGATAAAACAAGAATTTACTGGATATGGTGTAAAACGCCATGCATAGGAATTTATAGTAGACACTTTGGAATAAATTGGTTTCTTGGGAGTTGGATGCATGAGTAGAGCTTACTCAATACAAGTGGAGGCTAGCAAAAGACTGGGAGCGACCAAATAAGAGAGCAATAATGGCCATAATCATGCAGAGCGACAAAAAAAATATCAACTAAAGCATAAAGTGGTATCACAAGTCAAAAATTAAATGATCATAGAGGCTAAGGTGACTGGTTCATAGTCATAACATGGTGTGAGCATGTGCCAAGTCAATCCAAACAAAGCATCAAAGGAGAATACCACAATATTATGCTTTTGTATGCTAAAACAACGCGTGATTCCTTCAAGGCACACTAAGAAATCTCAATTGTTTGGAACAAGTCATGCTACAGCAATAATCACTAAGCATCAGGTCAAAACAACATCTAGCATGACATGATAAAGTCCAAGCCACAGTCAAAGCAAGCTCTCTTTTGTACCACTATAAGCATGAAACTTTCTACTCTTTTCCAACACCAATCAACTTATTTGAAACAACACAGTGAAAGCGGGGGTCCAACTACTTTATTCAAGCAAACTAAGCAAACAAAAACCAAAAATGAAAAATAAGGCGCTCCAAGAACAACACAACAGTGCATGAAACAATAAAAACGAAGTGTCTAGAAAGAGACCTTAGATTTTTATTGATGAAGAAGGGGATGCCTTGGGCATCCCCAAGCTTTGACGCTTGTACCTCTTGAATATTTATTGGGGTGACACGGGGTGGCATCCCCAAGCTTGGGCTTTTGTCCATTCTTCATCTCATTACATCATTCTTCCCCTACACTTGAAAATTTCCTTCATACAAAACTTCACACAATCTTCATTAGCAACATTAGTGCATTCAAAAGTAATAAACCTTTTGGGTTTAGTTCAACACAGCAAAAATTCCATTAAGAACACAAGCTACTGAAGCAATTCCCTTAAAAATCTCAATTCTTCCAAAAAGAACTCAAAAATAAATCGATAAGAAGCAAATGCAAATAATAGAAGAAATCTGTCAAAACAGACCAGTAGGTAAAAACCGAGTTTTTCGAAGACCTTCTGTTGATCAAATCAAAAAAGTGTTAAACAAACGAAAGTTAGATAACAACCTGGGGGATTTACTCATAAAATTACAGCTCAATCCGACATACAAAGATTTTTCACGAAAGTTTACAGTGAAGCATAAAAATCTGTTTCGGGAATAGCAACTTCCCCAAATCTTACTTATCTCTCATTAGATGTTATTATTGGCACAAAATTCAAATATAAAGGATAAGTAGAGGTTATTACAGAAGTAATAACTTCCAAGACTCAAGCAAACTATTGGGTTATCTTCCAAAAAGTACTTCTATTTAACGCCTTTAAGTTAGGCATAAGAAGCAAGAATCAAGTATTTTCAAATGAAGAAGCATTAACATCAAATTTTGCTTTCAAAGGAGGAGCAAAAATTAACTTCTCTCTTCTCATAGGTAAGTGTTCAATACCTTTCTTGAATGGAAATTGATATTTAATGGTGCCTTCTTTCATATCAATAATGGCGCCAAC
Organism: Avena sativa; assembly: GCA_916181665.1. Lineage (NCBI taxonomy): Eukaryota > Viridiplantae > Streptophyta > Magnoliopsida > Poales > Poaceae > Avena > Avena sativa. The sequence continues at coordinate 314,722,041 of OV702283.1, forward strand.
AGTTCTAAGAAAAGGTCTTCCCAAAGTAATAGGACAAGAAGCGCATTCAACATACAAAGCATAGAAATCAATAGGGACATAGGCATTATTAACCATAAAATTAACATCATTAACACTCCCCATAAGTTTCTTCTTAGAATTATCATCAAGTGGGACATCTAAATAGCAATCTTCCAAAGGTGGCAAATCAAGCATTTCATAAATCTTTCTAGGCATAATAGAGATACTAGAACAAAGGTCACATGAAGCTTTGAGATCAAAATCATTCACTTGCATATTAATGATGGGTTCCCAACTATCTTGTACTTTCCTAGGAATAGAAGCTTTGTGTTTCAATTTTTCTTCCTTAATTTCAATGAGAGCATCTGTAATGTGTTTGGTGAAAGCCATATTCATAGCACTAGCATTAGGAATTCTAGCAAGCTTTTGTAGGAACATAATCACTTCAGAAATATTGCAGACATCAAGATCAAAATCAAACTTAGCATCACAGGTAGTAGACTCATTGGGTTTAGGCATTGTTGTAGGAGGAATGGGGACTTCTTGTGGTTTACTAGCATCAATATTGGTGGTGGAAATAGTACAAATACTATTGTTTCTAGCAATTTATTCTTCTCTTTCCCACTTAGCATGCAATTTAGCTAATAGTCTAACATTTTCATCAATAGTAACTTGTATGGCATGAGTAGTAGCAAAGGTACTTTCCAAGGTTTCAGGTTTAGCAGCCATCTTATTAATCAAAGAGGATTGTGCTTCAGACAAAGATGAAATATTTTTCTCAGCATTCAAAATATTTTCCTCCACAGTCATGTTGAAAGTGGTTTGTTTACTAATAAAGTCTTTAAGCATGACTTCAAGTTCAGAGGGAGCACTTCTATTGTTGTTGTAGGAATTTCCATAAGTATTACCATTATTGGGAGGATAAGGCCTATATTATTACTACCAAAATTATTCCTATAGGCATTGTTGTTGAAATTGTTATTTCTAATGAAGTTCACATCAACTTGCTCTTCTTGAGCAACCAAAGAGGCTAAAGGAACATTATTTGGACCAATATGAGCTTTTCGATTAACAAGCATAGACATGATAATATCAATTTTATCACTCAAGGATTAGGTTTCTTCAACAGAATTTACCTTCTTACCATGTGGAGGTCTCTCAGTGAGCCATTCAGAATAATTAACCATCATATTATCAAGGAGCTTTGTTGCATCACCCAAAGTAATGGTCATAAAGGTACCTCCAGTAGCTGAATCCAACAGATTTCTTGAAGAGAAGTTTAACCCTGCATAAAAAGTTTGGATAATCATCCAAGCAGTCAGTCCATGAGTGGGACAATTCTTTACCAAAGATTTCATTCTTTCCCAAGCTTGAGCAACATGTTCATTATCAAGTTGTTTAAATTTCATTATTTCACTTCTCATAGATAAAATCTTAGCAGGAGGATAGTATTTTCCAATAAAAACATCTTTGCATTTAATCCAAGAATCAATACTATTTTTAGGCAAGGATAGCCACCATTCTTTAGCTTAATAATATATCCATCTACATCCTTATATTTTTGCATCTCACAAAGTTTAACAAAGTTATTCAGGTGGGCAGCAGCATCATCAAAACTAGCACCAGAAAATTGCTCTTTCATAACAAGATTCAACAAAGCAGGTTTAATTTCATAAAAGATAGCGCCAGGGGCAGGTGGAGCAATAGGTGTACTCAGGAAATCATTGTTGTTGGTGCTAGTGAAGTCAGACAACTTGGTGTTCTCAGCAGAATTTATTTTTGCAAGAGTGAAGCAAGCCAACAGCAGCAACAACTAGAGTAGGAACTAATTTTTTTTGTGTTTTTGATAAGAAAAAGAAAACCAAACAAAACTAATTTTTTTTGTAATTTTTGGTAAAAAGAAGCAAGCAAAACTAAGCAAAAGAAACCAAGCAAAAGAAAAACAAAGTAAAGAGAATGGTTGTGAAACACTCCCCTTGTGAAGTTGTCCTTAACTCCTCGGCAACGGCGCCAGAAAATATCTTGACGCGGCTTAGATATAGAGCTTCGTTGGGAGACCCCAAGAGGAAGGTATGATGAGCACATCGGCAAATTTTCCCTCAGTTATGAAACCAAGGTTATCGAACCAGTAGGAGCAAGGAAACAACTTCAAGGTGTTGCTAGCAACTTGGAATCTTGCACAACACAAACTCAAGACTTTGCCCCAACTTACAGTGAGGTTGTCAATCTCACTGGTTTGCTAAAAACAAAGGATTAAACGTATAGCGTGGAAGGTAATGGTTGCTTGCAGAAAGTAAACAGTAACAGTAGATGATGTATCAATGGTAAAGATTGGATCGGGGTCCACAGTTCACTAGAGGTATTCTCCTTAAGATAAATAACATAACATGCTGGGTAAACAAATTACAGCGGGTAAATTGAGAGGACTGAGCAAGGCATAACAATGCAAATACTAGACATTCATGATTCCTATGAGACTTGATTGGGCATTACAACAATATACATAGACCGTCATCCAACTGTATCTATGACTAGTAATCCACCTTCAGGTTATCATCCGAACCCTCTCCAGTATTAAGTTGCAAGCAATGGATAACTACATTAAGCAATGTGTGTAAAGTAAACAATACAATTGTTCCATGAACAAAAGATTGTTGTTTTCTCCCTAGTAGCAACAGCACATCTATAACCTTAGATATTCTTGTCACTTCCCTAGATTTAATAGAGGCATGAACCCACTATCGAGCATAAATACTCCCTCTTGGAGTCACTAGCATCTACTTGGCCAAGATAGCTACTAGCAACGGAGAGCATACAAGATCTCAAACAATACAGACATGATAGAATCAATAATCAATTTGACATAGCAATCTCAATATCCATCGGATCCCCGCAAAGACAACATGTATGATAACAAATAGATGATATTGACCATGAACGGAGCTCACAAGATCTAAACATGATAGCACAAAGGAGGAGAAACAACTATCCAGCTATTGTATGGACCCATAGTCCAAGGGTGAACTACTCACGCATCATACCGGAGGCTAGCATGGTGATGAAGAAGGCCTCCGGGATGATCTCTCCGCTCCGGCAGGGTGCCGGGAAGAGCTTCAGATCCCCCCGATCTAGGGAATGGTGGTGACGGCTACGGACTGTTTTGTGGACATCTGATCGGATGTTTAGGGTTTTGGCATCAGAGAGATTTTATAGGCGAAGAGGCGAGGCCGGGCGGCGGCCAGGGGGGACCACACCCTGCCCTGGCGCGGCCTAGGGTGGGTCCGCGCCTAGGGGGTGCGGCCGCCCTGTGGCGCCCCTTCGTCTCTCCTCTGGACTCCGTGTTCTCCTCGGTGAAATATTGACTTTGGCTTTTGTCCCATCCAATTCCGAGAATATTTCCTTACTAGCTTTTCTGAAACCAAAAACAACAGAAACAGGCAACTGGCACTGTGGCATCTTGTTAATAGGTTAGTCCTAGAAAATGTATAAAAATACCTCAAAGTGTAGATAAAGCAAAGCAAAGTTGACACTAAACAAGCATGAAACATCAAAAAATATAGATACGTTTACGACGTATCAGACGACATCCGTGGTGGGAGGGGTTGCCGGTTGGGCTTCTGCAGTGGAATCGACTGGTGGAGGCTGGGGAGGGTTCATGGCGGCTGTGGGTAAAGGCTAGAGGCGTGATGATGAGATCGAAAAATGGCGGCGGGGGAGGAAATGTCCCTAGCGCAAAGCAAAAGGCAGGATGCGGTGAACCGCATCAGCAACCCTCGATACAGGAAATATATGGCACGGAGGCGACCTAAACCGCAAAAATATATCGGATGCAGTATGGTTTAGGGTAACTAGAATGACCACCTTTTTAGCTTCACGCCGCAAACGAATGATTATTATGCAAGACGGGACCTGATACAGTATCTGTTAGAGATGCTCTTAGCTAATGAAATATGGCAATCTCCAGTCTTGACTTTGTTCTGAGCCAGAAGCCAAAGGGAAATATGCACTCGCGGAGGGTCTTCTCCTCACAGAAATGTCCAACCATGGGTAGTTGCCTCTTTCCATCCTTCCTGGTTGAAGTCTTGAAGAGCTCTCTCTCTTGTCTTTTTTTGAACAATTAAGGGTGCAAAATACCCAAACTTTTCATTGTTGCAAAGAGACCCCGTGGCAGGTACAAATTTCAGGGAGGTACAGACAACACTCGCAAAGGACCTACATTTGAAGATAAGGACCTCCACCAAATACAGAAAACACCCTAAAAAAGAACAATAAAAACGCAATCAAGGACTGGACATCTCTGCCACGAATGTCGGCGACCTCGAAGGCGGCGCCATCGACGAGATCTGAGGAAGGTCTCAACCACACTCGAGCCGGCGAGAAAACCCTCGCAACCATCCACCACCAAGCCACCGAGGACGGACCACTTGGCGGAGAGGCGATGACGAGCACTAGCACAGAGGAAGAGCATCGGCGGAGCGGCAACGCTACTGCCATAAGGTCCGGCGCGTTAACAAACGAGCCACCAAGAAACCTTCGGACAGAAGCTCTAGAGAAGAAACACAACATCATAGCACCTTTTAGGCAAAACGCTTCCTCGAGGGCGAGCGGGAAAGTGGTTTCTCTCTTGTCTTGTGAGAAGATCTTTTTCAAGGACGTAGTTTGGATTCCTCGCTAGCTGGTCATCTGCAAGATGTTTGTTTAGCAAAAATCATTATGATATGGTACCATCGTCACCTTGATCAAAGTTTTGCATGCTTAATTGGTCAAAGTCATTTGACCCAGCATTTAAAATGTGTTTATACATATGAAAGGTATACATATATCTTTCAGTATAGCACTCCTTCTTCTTAAAATAGGTATCTTATAGGTTTTTAAATTTGGATAAATTTATATACTAAATAGCGTTTAGATTTATTTAAATTTTGACAAATTTAATACATCTATTTTAAGACGGAAGGAGTAATAAGGCGTTTTGTTAGATGGATTACGATAGGTGTTATCGAAGGGACACGATAATTTGAACGAACAAAAAAGAAACTAGAGTCCTGACCGTTTCAGATACTGAATCGATAGGAACCGAGCCTCTCCTCCCGTAACAACCACGCCAACCTCGATCCGTCCGGAACCTTGGTCGGCCCCACCGAGGATCCCCGTCCAAACCAGATCCGACGGCGCACCGTGTGCGCGCACCCGACTCGGAGTCGAACTCCCGCACACCCCGCCGCCTGCCTCCCCGTAACCCCCTTCCATAAATTCGCAACTCAAAGGGTAGATTCAGTGGGAAGCAGTTGGAACTCCGGAAATCTAGCGTATCGGCTCGGGCGAGAGAGCAGGGATGGATCCCGTGGAGGCGGAGGAGCAGCAGACGGAGCCACCGGACGAGGAGACGTACGCCGAGGCCGATCCCACAGGGCGCTTCATCCGGGTACGTATGCTCTAGCTTAGCCTTGCTCGATTTCTCGGGGCGGGTGCTGCGTTCCCTGCCTGGTAATCTTGTTCTTTATTAGACATCTAATTCGTGTTTTGTTTTCATCTGATTGCTGCTTGTGCAGTATGATGAGATCGTGGGATCGGGATCCGTCAAAACAGTGTATCCTTCGATCGATTCGAACTCATCTACTGTTTGTTTTTTTCATATCGATTTGTGTGTTTGTCTAGATCGCGACTTTGCGTCGCGTTTGATTCGGTCCTGGTGGTCGAATTTGAGTTCTATGTAGCGCGACCTTGCATGCTTCGGCGCCGTAATGTCGATGGCACGGGCCATAATATTGATCAAAATCATGTTTTTTTGAGTAAACCTTAGCAGATTCATGGCATACATAGTACCGGACGAAATTTATTTTTTACCAATTTGTTGTGACTTACTGCATTACTAGTATAATAAATGTATACTCCATACTTCGCACTATATAGTGCTACTAAGCAATTCAGTTTTTTTTTTTTGGGGGGGGTATATCTCGGTTTGTTTTGGGTTGGAATTTATCCCCGTCCGTGTAGTGTAACACTGACAATTGTTCATCGTGTATTTCTTAATTGTGATTTTTCCAATAGCTACAAAGCCTTCGATAAGCTGGAGGGTGATAAGGTGGCATGGAGCCTAACACGGATTGACGATTCTGTCATGGGTTCCTCTGAGAAGATGGCTCTACTGAATACTGAGATTCTTCTACTGAAGACGCTCAGGCACAAGAACATTCAGAAGTTGTTTGCCTCGTGGATTGATGAGGACAAGAAGACAGTTAACATCATCACAGAGTTCTGCATTTCCGACAGTTTGAGGCAGTATGTCCCTTTTCTTCAGCCGTTCTGTTATGCTGTTTGCTCTTCCTAGGGGAGCATTGATGTACTTCAGTAAATTAACTATGTTAGAGTTTGCCATTGTGTGAAGATTATTGAATGGGTTGGATTTTTTTAATAGAGTTCTCTCTTTTCGCCCTTCTGTTCAATACATTACGGTCATTCTAACTTGAGACTATAACCAGGTACCGTAAAAAGCACAAGAAAGTGGGTATTAAGGCTATGAAACGCTGGGCGATACAGATATTGACAGGGCTGGAATATCTTCACAGTCAGGAGCCAGCGGTTATACATAGGGACTTAACGTGTGACCACATATTCATAAACTGTAATGATGGAACAGTGAAGATTGGCGACTTCGGTTTGGCCACAATTTTGCAGCAACAGAAAACAAAAAGTGTCAAAGATAGCAGTTTCCTTTTTATCCATTATCCTCACTGTGAAATTGTGTTTTTCTGACTGTTAACATCTTTGAAAATATACCTATTCTCCTTCTAAAGGCACACGCAGTTTATTTCGTTGAATGGATTTCCTTTATCTGGAAGGCATGTACTAACAACAATTGTTTGTATAACAAACGTGCAGGCACATTAGAGTTTATGGCACCAGAACTCTTCGCTGGGGATTACAATGAGTTGGTGGATATATATTCATTTGGGATGTGCATGTTGGAAATGATGACATGTGAATATCCGTACAGTGAATGTCAAGGACAGGCCCACATATATAAGAAAATTTCTCAAGTAAGTGCTTTGTGGTCCAAAGTACCCAGCCCCTCTGAAGATTATCCATCAAACAGGAACTGATTTTCATTTATTGGTCCTTTCTGCAGGGTATAAAACCGTCTATTCTTTCCAAGGTTGAAGACACAGGAGTAAGATCTTTTATAGAAGTTTGTCTAGCTCCAGTAGCTGAAAGACCTACTGCAAGTGAGCTCTTGAAGAACTCTTTCCTCCAGAAGGATGGGTCTATCCCAGTGCCTCCAATTTCAGTCTCACTGGTCTCAGAGTGTGACCAAAGATGGATGGCAGTCTGCCAATTTCGTGCTATTGAAGGGTGAATTCGTACTGAAAGGCGATATGCATGTTACCGACCACATCGAATTAGTGATAAGATTTCCTGATCCCAGTGGTAATAATTGCATTCCAAACTTCATGAATCAAATTTGAACATATACTGAAGTATGCACTGACAAAATCAAATTCTTTCAGGTTGTTTTAAGAATGCTGAGTTCCCGTTCCATGTAGACCGAGATACCAGCCTTTCTGTGGCTCTGGAAATGGTTGAAGGTTTCGAATTTCCCCAAGGGAACGTACAGATCATAGCGCAGCTGATTGAGGCGTTCTTGCTCATTCTGATTCCTGAATGGGTACCCTGTGTTGCGGTTGGTCAGGTGGTTTCTCAGAGCGCACACAGCTACATCGCCAAAAGAATCATGAACTGCAGGCAGCTCAGTTCGGCTGTTCTGGATAATTCTGCTCTCCCCAAGCTATCTACCATTTAGGTTTTTTTGTTTTGTTTTTAGTCAGATGAATTTGGCCAGGCTCCAGCCTCATGTGTGGCTCGTATTATAGCGCCCACTCGATGTGCTGCCAGACATGGCTCGTAAGGAGAGGACTAGTCGACTTAGTTGTTGTATTTGTTTCATTATTATTATATCCCTAGTGTTAGGAAGGAAGGAACATCAGGTTGATAATATACCTGTGATCAGTTGAAAGTACTTGTGCCTTTATTTCTTAAATTATTTGAGTTAATCCAATTTTTGAATGCTTGAATTTCCCCTGCTTTTGGATGGAACTGAATTGTTTCCGGTGAATTTCATGAATTACAAAATAGACCCTATCCTTGAACCAATGTTTTTTAGGTAACTCATCGGTTTATATTAACTTAACAATGGGTTACAATCTGACTGAACAGTTCTAGTCGGAGTTGCATCAAAGCATACATAACCACTATTGATAAGACCTCGCCCTGTAATTGGGCATGGGCTAACCCATTTAAATTGGTAAGAGCATCTACACTAGCATATCCAAGAGTCCATTATCAGAACGTTTTTTGGTTCAGATTTGCAAAAAACGCTAGTAGCATTCTTAGGAGGGGTTCCCAGGTCGATTTTCATCCAAAATAGGTCCGGACTTCCCAGGTCGATCCTAGGAAGCTGAAACGCTCGGATGAAACCGCCTCCATTCACCCGCCAACATGTCCCACGACGCTGAAAATCTTTTCCCCACCACGACGCCTCGAGCTCGCGATGCCGCCCGCGTTGCCAAGCAGCACCCCGTCGGCGTCCTATGCGCCTTCCTGCCTGCGGCCGAGCTCGACCCAGCCATGGCGCCTCCGTCGCTGTCGAGCCGCGTTTGCACGCCGCGCCGCGACCCCGTGCCTTCCTTCCGAGCCGCGGCCCCTCCTCCGCCCAGTTGTCCCCGCCGCCTGGCGGCCAGTAGCGTTCCCAGGAGGGGGCGCGCGGGCGGAGCCTGCGGAGGACCACGAGGCCATCCATCGACGCCACGGGCTCGAAGACAAGGCTCTCGTCGAAGCGGATGAGGCAGGGCTCGTCGTCCGCTCGCGGGAGGGCTGTTTCGATGAGATCCGCGAGCTCGACAGCGACTCCGAGCTGCTGGGGGCGGCACATTACGAGCCCCGCCGCGTGCCGCCGTGGCGGGAGCAGCTGACGGCGTGCGGGAGCTGCTGGGGGCAGCGCACTCCGAGCTGCAAACCTGCGCCGTCGCGATCAGGGAGAATGTCGGCTTCGCCGGCCTCTCCCTCGTGCGCGCGCCTCCGCCGACCGCGGCCGCCTCGCCGGCCTCTCCCTGCTGTGTCTGGCACGCGCCTGCCGCTCGGCGCTGGGAACGCGGCTAGGAAGCCGTCATTCCCAGGCCATTCCCGGACCAAAAAAGTCGATTCATCCGGACCTATTTTGTTTAATCTAGACTTAATTTTGGGCCTGGAACCGCATACGAGTGGAGATGCTCTAAGTGAACACCTAGAAGCATGTACGGAATCGTGGCAGACACTCACGACCTGACCGCTACCGCCACCAAGCCTCAACCGTATCGAGGGCCTTGGCGTCGGGACCCATGGCTGGAGAAAAAATTTCCCTCCACATCGAGGCCCCATCGGTCTGTTGCCCCTTTCCTTCGCTCCTCTCCTCCGGCTACATCCACCCCATCCCTCGAGCAGCAGAAGCCCGGCGAGATCCGTGAGGAGAAGACGGCGGCCGGTTAAGTCCTTGGCGATTTAAAATAATCTAGCTTCTTTGCGAGGATTGAACATAACATACATTTGATTGATTCGTTGACATTAGATGTTAAACTAGCTCAAACCATACCTGGCCATCAGACCGTGCCTTGATACGTCAGAAATGTATCTATAATTTTTGATGTTCCATGCTTGTTTAGTATCTATTTTAATTTGCTCTGTCCACACTTTGAGGTGTTTTTTTATGTTTTCTGGTACTAAACTATTAACAAGATGCCACAGTGTCAGTTGACTTTTTTTTTCTGTTTTTGGTTCTAGAAAGGCAGAAAATCAATATTCTTGAAATTGGACGGGACAAAAGCTAAAGTCAATATTTTGCCGTGGGAAACACGAAGCCGGAGTACGAGACGGAGGAGACCCACCAGGGGGCCACACCCCCTGGCCACGCGGGTGGGCCCACCCCGCGCCTGGGGGGTGCAGCCGCCCTGGTGGCCCCCTGCCTCGCCTCTTTTCCTATAAGAAGCCCCCGACGCCTAAACCCTAAGTACCCGATCAAAATTCCACGAAACCGTCTGTAGCCGCCGCCACCATCGTCCCTAGATCGGGGGATCTGAAGCTCTTCCCGGCACCCTGCCGAAGGGGAGATCATCCCGGAGTCCTTCTTCTTCATCATGCCAGCTTCCGATATGAAGCGTGAGTAGTTCCACCTTGGACTACGGGTCCATGTAGTATCTAGATGGTTGTATCTCCTCCTTGTGCTTTCATTTCTAGATCTTGTGAGCTCTGTTCATGATCAAGATCTCATCTATTTGTAATCATGCATGTTGTGTTTGCGGGAATCCGATAGATATTGAGATTACTGTGTCAGATTGACTAATGGTTTTGTCTTATTGATTCTATCATGTCTGTGTTGTTTGTGATCTTGCATGCTCTCCGTTGTTAGTAGCTATCTTGGCCAAGTAGTTGCTAGTGACTCCAAGAGGGGGTATTTATGCTCGATAGTGGGTTCATGCCTCTACTTAATCAAGGGAAGTGACAGAAATCTCTACGGTTGTAGATGTGTTGTTGCCACTAGGGAGAAAACAACGGTCTCTTGTTCATGGAACAAGTGGATTGTTTACCTTACACACTTTGCTTAAAGCAGTTGTCTATTGCTTGCAACTTAATACTAGAGGGGGTTCGGATGATAACCCAAAGGTGGACTTCTAGTCATAGATGCAGTTGGATGGCGGTCTATGTATCTTGTTGTATTGCCCAATCGAATCTCATAGGATCTTTTTGTCTAGTATTGCATTGTTATGCCTTTCTCAGTCATGTCAGTTGCCCTACTGTAATTTGTTTACCCAGCATGCCATGTTTGTTTATCTGAGGAGAACACTTCTAGTGAACTATGGACCCCGCTCCAATCTTTACCATTGATACATCTTCCATTGTTACTGTTTACTTGCTGCCAACCATCATCACCTTCCACACCATACAGTTAATCCTTTGTTACAGCAACCGGTGAGATTGACAACCTCACTGTTAGTTGGGGCAAAGTCTTGAGTTTGTGTTGTACAGGTTTCCACGTTGCTTGCAACACCTTTGAGGCGTTTCCTTCCTCCTACTGGTTCGATAACCTCGGTTTCTTACTGAGGGAAAACTTGTTGTTGTGCTGCATCATACCTTACTCTTGGGGTTTCCCAACGGGGCGTGAACACGCATCAAGACTTTCTGGCGCCGTTGCCGGGGAGGCTAAGGACGTCTTCACAAGGGGAGTCCTCCTCAACCTTTCTCTTTACTTTGTTTTTAGTTTGCATAGTTTCTTCTGCTTGGTTTTGTTTGCCTCTTTTTCTCAAAAACCTCAAAAAAATTAGTTTAGTTTGGTTTGCTTTCTTCTATAAAAAACACACAATAATTAGTTCCTGCTCTAGCTGTTGCTGCTGTTTTTGGCTTGCTCCACTTTTGCCAAAATGAACTCTGCTGAGAACACCAAGTTGTGTGACTTCACTAGCACAAACAACAATGATTTCCTTATCACTCCTATTGCTCCACATGCTCCTGATGCTACCTTTTATGAAATTAAGCCTGCTTTGTTGAATCTTGTGATGAGAGAGCAATTTTCTGGTGCTAGTTCTGATGCTGCTGCTGCCCATCTCAATAGCTTTGTTGAACTTTGTGAGATGCAAAAGTATAAGGATATAGATGGAGATATTATTAAGCTCAAGATGTTTCCTTTGTCCTTGAGAGGAAAAGCTAAATAATGGTTGCTATCCTTGCCTAGAAATAGTATTGATTCTTGGATTAAGTGCAAGGATGCTTTTATTGGAAAGTACTACCCTCCTGCTAAGATTATATCTATGAGAAGTGATATTATGAAATTTAAACAACTTGATAATGAACATGTTTCTCAAGCTTGGGAAAGAATGAAATCTTTGGTTAAGAATTGTCCCACTCATGGACTTACTACTTGGATGATTATCCAGACTTTTTATGCAGGTTTGAACTTCTCTTCAATAAACCTGTTGGATTCAGCTACTGGAGGTACCTTTATGACTGTCACCTTGGGTGCTGCAACAAAACACATTGATAATATGATGGTTAACTATTCTGAATGGCACACTGAGAGAGCTCCACATGGTAAGAAGGTAAATTCTGTTGAAGAAACCTCTTCTTTAAGTGATAAGATTGATGTTATTATGGCTATGATTGTTAATGGGAAAGCTCCTTTAGATAAAAATAATGTCCCCTTAGCGTCTTTGGTTGCTCAAGAAGAGCAAGTTGATGTGAACTTCATTAGAAACAACAATTTTGGCAACAATACTTATGGTAATAACTATAGGCCTTATCCTCCTAATAATGGAAATACTTATCATGGTAGATCTGGAATGCCTAGTGAAGATAGTATTCTAGAAGTTGAAAGATCCACTAAAAACTTTATGCAGATGCAATATGAGCAAAACAGGATATTCACTAAAGCTATGGAAGAACAATCTGTTATCTTGAAAAATATTAGTCATCAGCTTGAGAATCTGAATAGAGAAATTTCTAGTTTACAGTCAAAAAATTTGAGTGCTGAGAAAAACATTTCCTCTTTGTCTGAAGCACAATCCTCTTTGATTAATAAAATGGCTGCTAAACCTGAAACAATGGAAAGTACCTTTGCTGCTACTCATGCCATACAAGTTACTATTGATGAAAATGTTAGACTGTTAGCCCAACTTCATGCTAAGTGGGAAAGGGAAACTGAAATTGATAGAAACAATAGTGTGTGCATCATCACCACTAAACCACGAGAAGTCCCTATTCATCCTCCTACAATGCCTAAGCCTAATAAGTATACTATTACTGATGCTAAGTTTGATTTTGATATAGATGGTTGCAATATTTCTGAAGTGATTATGTTCCTGCAAAAACTTGCTAGAAGTCCTGATGCTAGTGATATGCATGTTGCTTTCACCAAACACATTACAGATGCTCTTGTTAAGATTACAAAGCTTCTATTTCTAGGAAAGTAGAAGTTAATTGGGAACCCATTATTAATATGCAAGTGAATGACTTTGATCTCAAAGCTTCATGTGATCTTGGTTCTAGTATCTCTATTATGCCTAGGAAGATTTATGAAATGCTTGATTTGCCACCTTTCAAAGATTATTATTTGGATGTCCCACTTAATGATAATGCTAAGAAGAAACATGGGGAGTATTAATGATGTTCTCATTATGGTTAACAATGCTTATGTCCCTGTTGATTTCTATGTTTTGGATGTTGAATACAATGCTTCTTGTCCTGTTACTTTGGGAAGACATTTTCTTAGAACTGTTGGTGCCATCATTGATATGAAAGAAGGCACCATTAAATATCAATTTCCATACAAGAAAGGTATTGAACACTTCCCTATGAGTAGAGAGAAGTTTCTTTTTGCTCCTCCTTTGAAAGTAAGGTTTGATGTTAATGCTTCTTCATTTGAAAATACTTGATTTCTTCCTTCTTGTGCCTAACTTAAAGGCGTTAAAGAAAAGTACTTGTTGGAAGATAACCCAAGAGTTTTCTTGAGTCTTGGAAGTTATTACTTCAGTAATGACCTCTCCTTATATTTTTTTTTTGATTTTTGTGCCAAGAATGACCCCTAATGAGAGGGAAGTAAGATTTGGGGAGTTGCTATCCTGAAACAGATTTTTGTCCTCCACCATAAAAATTCTTGAGGAGTCTCTATAAGTCGGATTAAGCTGAAAATTTACGACTAAATACCCTAGTATGTTAGGTAACTTTCGTTAGTTCAACACGTTTTGATTTGAGTAACATAAGGTCTTCGAAAAAATCGGTTTTTACCTGCTGGTCTGTTTTGACAGATTTCTGCCATTATTTGCATTTGCTTCTTATTGATTTCTTTTTGAGTTCTCTTTTGGGGAATTGAGATTTTTAAAGGAAGTTGCTACAGTAGCTTGTGTTTTTAGTGAAAAGTTTTGCTGTTCTAAAGCTAAACCCAAAGGTCTATTATCTTTTGAATACACTAATGTTGCTAATGAAGATTGTGTGAAGTTTTGTATGAAGGAAAAATTTCAGGTGTAGAGAGAGAATGATATAATGAGATGAATGATGTCTACGCACTTTTATTCTTGTAGACAGTTATTGGGCCTCCAAGTGCAGAGGTTTGTAGAGCAGCAGCAAGTTTCCCTTAAGTGGATCACCCAAGGTTTATCGAACTCAGGGAGGAAGTGGTCAAAGGTATCCCCTCTCAAGCAACCCAGCAATCAAGATACAAGAAGTATCTTGTGTCCCCAACACACCCAATATAGGTGCACTAGTTTGGCGAAGATATAGTGAAATACAAGCGGTAATAGTGCCAGAAAATAGCTTCTGACTTGTTGTTGACGTGGGGTAACGTGGGTGAGTGCCAGAAAAGAGCTTGACGGTGAGGTAAAGACTAAAGCAAGCAAACATGCAACAGATCTAGTAGCAAACGGTGTTTCAATGTTTAGAAACAAGGCCTAGGGATCATACTTTCACTAGTGAACACTCTCTCATATAAATATCCTCTCTTCATGATACTACTCTTAACTACTCTCCGGTTGGACACTCTAATCCATGGTAGGCTATAACAGCACACCTCAAAGTCCGCCTTCCCCAATCTAGATAACCCCACACTGTCACCTTGATCACTAGACGGTTCCAACAAACACCAAATTTTATAGAGACATCCAACTCCAAATATAACTCATAACAAATATTCAATCTAGCCAAAGTGCCACACACGGTATGCCCGCTGTTACTTTCACACACGTGGGAAAAAGCATAGATCTATTAAAGCACAAAGAGTATTTATGTAGACTCAAGCCTAAGTGCCACCATGGCGTGCACGCTGTCACTTTCACACACATGGGGAGAGCAGATATCTAATGAAGCACTTGAGTAGCAAGGTAGATCTACTTGATTACAAAGCTCATGACCACAAGATCATGGATAGAGAGAGATGAACACATAGCTACCGGTAGAGCCCTTAGCCTTGAGGAAGAACTACTCCCTCCTCATCATGGGAATCAGATGGTGGTGGAGATCGATGGAGATGGCTCCGGGGGAACTTCCCCGTCCCAGCAGTGTGCCGGAACAAAGACTTTATGTCCCCCGAATCTCCCCTTCGGTGGTGGCGGCGCTGTGGACCTTTTTGTGAATTTTTGCCCGTGTTGGGTTTACGTCCCGAGGAGACTATATGTAGGCGAAAGGGGAGTCCGAGGGGGTTCCCGGGGTGGCCACCCACCCCCCCCCCCCGAGGCCCTCCTCCGTCTCTACTTCGTGGTTCCGTGTTCCCCTCGGTGAAATATTGACTTTGGCTTTTGTCCCGTCCAATTCCGAGAATATTGAATTTCTACCTTTCTAGAACCAAAAACAGAAGAAAACAGGCAACTGACACTGTGGCAACTTGTTAATAGGTTAGTTCCAGAAAAGATATAAAAAACCTCAAAGTGAAGACAAAACATAAGACAAATGATATAAAACAAGCATGGAGCATCAAAAATTATAGATACGTTTCCAATGTATCAATGAAGAATGGACAAAAGCTAAAGCTTGGGGATGCTACCCTGGTGTCACCCTAAGAAATATCCAAGAGGTACAAGCGTCAAAGCTTGGGGATGCCCAAGGCATCCCCTTCTTCATCAATAAAAAGCTCAGGTCTTTCTAGACACTTCGTTTTATTATTTCATGCACTATTGTGTTGTTCTTGGAGCGTCTTAGTTTTCGTTTGCTTTGCTTAGTTTGTTTAATTTGCTTGAATAAAGTAGTTTGGACCCCCATTCTCGTTGTGTTGTTTCAAATAAGTTGATTGGTGTTGGAAAGGAGTAGAAAGTTCTTGCTTGAAAGTGCAAAAGGAGCTTGCATTGACTGTGACTTAGACTTTAGCATGTCATGCTAGCTGTTGTTTTGACCTTATGCTTAGTGATTATTGCTATAGCATGAGTTGTTCCAAACAATTTGGATTGCTTAGTGTGCCTTGAAGGAATCATGCGTTATTTTAGCATACAAAAGTATAGTACTGTGGCTTTCTCCTTTGATGCTTTGTTTGGGTTGACTTGGCACATGCTCACACCATGTTATGACTATGAACAAGTCACCATAGCCTATATGATCATTTAGTCCTTTACTTGTAGTACCACTCTATGCTTTTATTAGTAATATTTTGTTGCTCTATATGATTATGGCCATTATTGCTCTCTTAGTTGGTTGCTCCCAGTCTTTTGCTAGCCTCCACTTGTATGAGTAAGTTCTACTCATGCTTCCAACTCCCAACAAACCAAGTTATTCCAAAGTGTCCACTATAAATTCCTATGCATGGTGTGTTACACCATTCCATGTATATTCTTGTTTTCAGCTATCTTCCAATTAAAAAGTATTTTATTATGTGAAAACTTAGTGATTAAAGCCCTTACGAACTTGATGGCACACTTTATATTCCTTTCTCCTAATAAACTTGAACCATTGTGTCATCTATGTTGTATATGCTTGCACTTATACGTTGGAATTAGCAGAACCATGCTATCATGGGGAACATTTTCAATATTGCACTTGTACTTTGTACACAGTTGATATCATGCTCTTTTGTCTATGGATGTCGCCGGTGTGAAAAAAAAGGGAGCTTATAATTCCATGGAGTTATGTATTTTGTGTTAGAGAAACGCCTGGGCCGCTAGCCTAAGCCATGCCTAATCATGATGGAAACTTGCAGCATCACCATAATGAGAAATATGTGAAGCATGTTCAATAAAACCTATGCAAATAGAAAATAAAAAGATCGTTGAGATGCTCATTGTTTGCTTGCCTTGTCATTTTGGTTATGGGATAGCTCATGTACCATGTGCAAGGGGTACCCCATTGGCGGTTCTCTATGATACACATATACCTACTATGACAAGAACTTACAGGTGACTAAAGTTGAGTAGCATGCGTGCGGCCCTCGTATTCAAGGGACATGAGATTGCCAATTTATACTTTGTCAAGCATATACTCCATACTTTGTTCACTTTAACCTTAACCACTTCAAGATGCTTATGATAGGGGCAATGCGGGCTAAAAACTAACAAGTACCATAATTTTTGAAGCTCTTTTTGAAACTTGAAATCCCTGCTTCCCTTTGTGAAGGGCCCTTCTTCCACTATTATATTGAGTCTCCACCTTCTACCTTTAGGCACCATTAAGAGAGCATAGTTACCATTATTAGTTCTATGTCCAGTGTTCCAAAACTTATTGATTGATGCATATTGTCATATTCTTGTTCTTGTGCTATTTGTATCTAGTCACTCTTATGAACTTTGAAGGTGTCATATGCATCTATTTGCTACTCTATGAGGGACAAGCTGAATGTCACTATGCCATGTTTTCTGTATGTAAAACAAACAAACATTTTTCAATGCATGTTATTTATGATCTTTGTTTGTAGACTTTCATGTTGCATGCATAGTTACTTTGTCTTATTGTTAGAACTCCATATTTTATGCACATGTTTAGAGTTCTTTGATCCCAGCTTTCAATGCTTGCAAATTGTTTGATCTTGGTTTTGATGGTGCATGTCACCTCAAAAATTATTCTTTTATCACTTACTTACTCGAGGACGAGCAGGAGTTAAGCTTGGGGATGCTTCATACGTCGGAAATGTATCTATAATTTTTTATGTTCCATGCTTGTTTAGTGTCTACTTTGCTTTGCTTTGTCCACGCTTTGAGGTGTTTTTTATGTTTTCTGGTACTAACCTATTAATAAGATGTCATAGTGCCAGTTATTTGTTTTCTTCTGTTTTTGGTTCCAGAAAGGCAGAAAATCAATATTCTCGGAATTGAACGGGACAAAAGCTAAAGTCAATATTTTGCCGTGGGGAACACAAAGCCGGAGTACAAAACGGAGGAGACCCACCAGGGGGCCACACCCCCCGGCCGCCCGAGTGGGCCCACCCTGAGCCTGGGCCGCCCTGGTGGCCCCCTGCCTCGCCTCTTCGCCTAAAAGAATCCCCCGACGCCTAAACCCTAAGTATCCGATCAAAATTCCACGAAACCGTCTCTAGCCGCCGCCACCATCGTCCCTAGATAGGGGGATCTGAAGCTCTTCCCGGCACCCTGGCGGAGGGGAGATAATCCCGGAGGCCTTCTTCTTCATCATGCCAACCTCCGGTATGAAGCGTGAGTAGTTCCAGCTTGGACTAGGGTCCATGAAGTAGCTAGACGGTTGTATCTCCTCCTTGTGCTTTCATGTCTAGATCTTGTGAGCTCCGTTCATGATCAAGATCTCATCTATTTGTAATCATGCATATTGTGTTTGCGGGGATACGATGGATACTGAGATTACTATGTCAGATTGATTAATGGTTTTATCTTATTGATTCTATCATGTTTGTGTTGTTTGTGATCTTGCATGCTCTCCGTTATTAGTAGCTATCTTGGCCAAGTAGTTGCTAGTGACTCCAAGAGGGGGTATTTATGCTCGATAGTGGGTTCATTCCTCCACTTAATCAAGGGAAGTGGCAGAAATATCTACGGTTGTAGATGTGTTGTTGCCACTAGGGAGAAAACAACGGTCTCTTGTTTATGTAACAAGTGGATTGTTTACCTTACACACTTTACTTAAAACAGTTGTCTGTTGCTTGCAACTTAATACTGGAGGGGGTTCGGATGATAATCCAAAGGTGGACTTCTAGTCATAGATGCAGTTGGATGGCGGTCTATATATCTTGTTGTATTGCCCAATCGAATCTCATAGGATCTTTTTGTCTAGTATTGCATTGTTATGCCTTGCTCAGTCCTGTCAATTGCCCTGCTGTAATTTGTTTACCCAGCATGCCATGTTTATTTATCTAAGGAAAACACCTCTAGTGAACTATGGACCCCGGTCCAATATTTACCATTGATACATCTTCCATTGTTACTGTTTACTTGCTGCAAACCATCACCACCTTTCACACCATACAGTTAATTCTTTGTTACAGCAACCGGTGAGATTGACAACCTCACTGTTAGTTGGGACAAAGTCTTGAGTTTGTGTTGTACAAGTTTCAACGTTGCGTGGCATTTCCTTCCTTCTACTGGTTCGATAACCTCGGTTTCTTACTAAGGGAAAACTTGCTGTTGTGCTGCATCATACCTTGCTCTTAGGGTTTCCCAACTAGGCGTCAACGCGCATCATGCCTTCACGGCACACGTGTTTTGGCACGTCACGGGCGGCCTAACACGCCACTTAACAGGTCGTGCCTGACCCGTGATCCAGCAGGGGACGTGCCTGTGCTGCTACCCCAAGCCCACGTGCCGGCACGACACGGCCCGTTAAGGGTTTTTTCTATTTTTTTTAATTTTATACTATTATTTCAATTATTTTATAATAAATTTAACAAAAAATAGTATAAACATGTTTTAACGGGCAGACACGCTAGACCCGTTTAGCTAACGTGCCGTGCCTGGGCCTTGAGGTGAAGCACACGGGCCGGCACGACACGACCTGTTCGCTTAACGTGCCTAGGTGGGCCATGTCGTGCTAGGCATGCTAATGGCTTAGCGGGCCGTGCCGTGCCGTGGGCCGGTCTGTTGGCTAGGTATAGCTCAAAATAGCTCACAAGCACCTGTGCCGCTCCAGAGCACCGCTTTATGCATGGCCAAGCCGGCCGCACGACCGTAGACACAAAGTGTTTTGCAGTAGCAGAAGAGGAAATCTTGTAAGTAGCTACACTGGCTTTTACTGCAACGGGTGGCAGAAAACTTTACCATTTTAAATCTGGTTCGGTAGGCAGTATAGATAAAATTAACCTAAGTTGGAAAGGAATTTACAAACTGAACTCGCGCCGAAACTATTTTACTCCACTAATCTTTTTGTGTAGCGTCTAACGGAAAGGATTCACGTTATACAGTATAGCATCTATGGCAAAGGCACTACACCCCTTGCCAGCATGGCACGCGGGTCCCATAGACCGCTCCGGTAGCGTCTCGGCGTAAGACATTATAGTACAAAGTGTAGCGCCTAACAGATAGACGCTATGCTACTACATATATACCGTGTGCATATATATTAGACAAAATATTATCTTAGCCTGGATGGTCCCTCATTTTCTACCATTTTTTTTGAGCCGGCCGCAAGACTGTAGACGCACAGTGTTTTGCAGTAGGAGAAGAGAAAATCTTGCAAGTAGCTACGCTGGCTTTTACTGCAACGGGTGACAGCAAACTTTACCGCTTTAAATATGGTTCGGTTGGTGGTATAGATAAAATTGACCTAACAAACTGAACTTGCGCCGAAACTATTTTACTCCTACCATTTTTTTTATTTTTGAGCTGGCATGTGCTGCAAGAAACTGTTGCATCGGGCTGAATCAGGCATTAAGGCATGGAGCAAAACCTTGTTAATTTTATTGTATCAACTGCTATCGTGGAGGGTCTCTTAAGATAATGGCAGGATGTAGGAAAAGAAAGCAACGACAAAATTCATGGGACCTATTAACAAAATACACGAAGAGATAATAGAAACAAATATCACATGAAGAGAATATGACCTAATAGTGAAAAAACAAATTGTCTTGAGTTCTGGAGATGTACCTTAGTTCAACTGATGTAGCATTTGGCTTTGAATTCTTTCTTTTCTTTCTTTCAGTTGTGGAGCTTATTTCCCAATATAAAGAAATTTACAAAGATGTCAGATAATGTTTTTGTAGAGAATTTGTATAGGTAGCTACCGCTTGTACTTCCTAACCTCAACTACAAACCATTGGGATTACCGACTTCTGTAACAACTACTTGTAGTTTACACCGTTTTTACTGCAAATTGATAACATACCCTTAAACCATTCTTTGAATTGATCTATGTTACTGGGTGGTATACAACCCTCTTAGGCCTTGTTTACCTCTAGGGTATTTTCACCCTCTAGAGGTTTGGGGATATGAGGGGATTTGGTGAATCCCTCCATTTCACCCAACCCCCACATTTCGCCTAATTTCCCAATCCCCACTGGTTACTTAGATTTTAGAGATGGGAGGGGATTGTGATGCAATGAACTTAACAATTAAAACCAAAACTTTACCTCTACATGTACATAGTCACTTAAGTAAAAAAATCTAATCTTTGAACTAAATCTGCATGAGCTTAAACATCTCATCATAGACTACATGAAAACACGTTTGAATATATTCTTGTGAAACCGGAGCTCAAACACATGAATCGTTATTTGTACAAGAAGAACATTTTGACCGAGTATAAATAAATAATAATTCTCCTTCTGAAAATAGTTGATGGATCATTCCTTGGTCAGCTCCTGCCAAATACTTCCATCAACATCAACCTGTTATACTAGACAACTAATACAAGTAAGGAGCTCCTTCATTTTGTACCTCAGCAGATAGACAAAATTAAAGTACTCCCTCCAGCCCAAAATACATGTCGCAACCATAATACAAAGTATTTTTTTTTTAAAAAATGCCTCATACATTCAAGACTTTTTTCACGCCACGGACACCCGCGGGCTCCCGGGCACGGCGCCGCCCCTCTGCACAAAGAGCCCCGAGCTCCTAGCAGCTTGACGTTCTCCTCCACCCAGCATGTCGTCGTGCTCTTCCGGCCCAACAACTCCTTTGCCCGAGCACGCCATGGACACCCGCGGATTGCCAGGGGCGGAGACGTTGCCCCTCTGCAGCACACAGGGACGGAGCCAGCTTCTCACCTTGAGGGGGGCAAAATGGACATGAGGGGGGCAGAGCAAAGTAAATCAGCAAGACATTAGAGCTCTAATGACTAAAGTTCTTCCCAAAATTCCAACCATGGGGGTGGCTAAGCCCCCCCTCGTCCCCCCTTGTCTCCATCCCTGGCAGCACATACCTAATCAATATCAAGTCCGCAACAAGTATCATTGGTTGCGGAAATCCAAAACAAGTTTGATGAATCTAGGAGTACCATACTATCTCAAATATTACTCCTATAATACTGTATGTAATATTGAGTTCCTCTGTTCTGTGTTCAGACGCCTACTTTTGATCATAAGAAAGAAATAGATGACATTATTTTTTAGCCCTTTCTCACTACTTGAGGACAAAAACATCTTACAAGAAGAGCTGACATAGTAGGGAATTTTACTTCTATGTGATGGCTTGAGAATACTGTCTCTATGACTGAATTTCTAGCCGTCTATATACTTCTGAAGATATGCCAGATGTACTATCTCCATACTGGAATAAATAGACACAGGTATAAATAAAGCTGATCTAAGTTCTAGGATATGTGCTTAGCGCATCCTCAGTAGAAAAATACAAATACGCTTGTGAAATTTCAGTTAGTCTCACAGACCTTAAGTAAGAAATCGGCTTAAGTCTTCTTGTGGCTAACTATGTTAATGATTAGCTCAGAGAATCAGTACCATTGCAGAATATAAAGGAAAAACGTGTAGTATTGTTTAGTGCTGTTTGCAGATGGCATAATATTCAGCAACCTTAGCAATACCAACAGATGACTACGAATCATGAACTGATATATCCATGCCACCATGCAGTAGCAACAGATGACTATGTCGGCAGCATCCTAGGTCGGTGTCCGGGCCATCGCCTCCGGTCCGTGCCGCCGCCTCCCTCCTCCGCTCGTTTCGTTTCCTGTCGACACACGAGGGTCGGCTCGATTGAGAGAATACACGAGCTGATAGAGGCTCGGTGGGGGATTTTCCGGAATGGCCCGGGACAAAACTCGGAAAATCACTACAAGTAAACGGGCACGCGGGGATGTTTCGGAATCGGTGGGTGGGCCGGGATTTTCCTCTTCGATCCCGGTAAATACAGGACAAGTAAACGAGCCCTTATTGTGTTTCCTAAAAATGTAAAGAAAGTCCTAGTATTTACTAGGTCTAGAAAAGAATTGAGTTTGCTATAGCACAGAGACGTACACGAGAAGTAGGATCTTATATTGTGAGAATTAGGTGCTGGTCACTGGAAACAAAATACCTCGTTTATATTGACTAACGAGAAGTAGAGTTATGGACTAACGAGAAGTAGATGGCATAATATTCAGCAACCTTAGCAATACCAACAGATGACTACGAATCATGAACTGATATATCCATGCCACCATGCAGTAGCAACAGATGACTACGTCGCCAGCATCCTATGTCGGTGTCCGGGCCATTGCCTCCGGTCTGTGCCGCCACCTCCCTCCTCCGCTCGTTTCGTTCCCTGTCGACACACGAGGGTCGGCTCGAGTGAGAGAATACACGAGCTGATAGAGGCTCGGTGGGGGATTTTCCGGAATGGCCCGGGACAAAACTCGGAAAATCGCTAGAAGTAAACGGACACGCGGGGATGTTTCGGGATCGGTGGGTGGGCCGGGATTTTCCTCTCCGAACCCGGTAAATACAGGACAAGTAAACGAGCCCTTATTGTGTTTCCTAGAAATGTGAAGAAAGTCCTAGTATTTACTAGGTCTAGAAAAGAATTGAGTTTGCTATAGCACATAGACGTATACGAGAAGAAACAAAATACCTCGTTTATATTGACTAACGAGAAGTAGAGATATGGACTTAGAAATTCTTTTAAAAAATTGGTGGGAAGTTGGGGGTCGATCCCAAGACATGTTGCTCAATACTTATAGGCTCAACCATTCAAGTAAATACAATCTTTTGTCTAGTATAGATGCACACAGTATATATCTATTAGTATAGCGCCTATCTGTTCGCTATATTTTGTACTATAACGCTTTACGTCGAGGCGCTACCAGAGCGGTCCATAGGACCTGTGTGCCATGCTAGCAAGGGGTGTAGCGCTTTTGCCATAGGCGCTATAATGTATAGTGTGAAGCCTTTCCGTTAGACGCTAAACAAAAGAGTTAGTGGAGTAAAATAGTTTCGGCGCGAGTTCAATTTGTGAATTCCTTTCCAACTTAGATCAATTTTGTCCATACTGCTGGTTCGGTTCTATAGTTAGGATGGCCACATCACAATTTTTTCTACCCCTTTCTACTATGTCATATCTTTCTCCCTTTGATATCGTATTTTTTGCCAAATCTGCTCTTTTTGCGAAATTTCAACCGAATCTGACCCTTTTCAAAAACTAATTCGAAATCCGACCTGCACATCTTTGGCGCCATTTAAACTGGCGTCAACCCTAGGAGTTAGATTCCAAATTTAGTTTCTGAGAGGGGTCAGAATCGGTTGAAGTTTCCAGATTTGGGCAGATTTGGAAAAAAAAAATACTTTGATATCATAGAGCCAAAACAAACAAAAATAACCTTTTCGCAAACCTTATGCTGATTTCAGTTGAACTTTTTACAGGTTGCATCACTAAATTATCATTTTCTTATGAGAATTTTTTGTGCAGTTTAAATTTTTAACTCAAATCTGATATAACCTGAAACTAACACAACTTAAAATTTCAGCCGAACTTTTACTGACATTTGTTACCGGTACAAGTTCAGGAGATAAAATGGATTTCTCTCTTTCCTATTTGACTAACAAACTTTTTTTCTACTTTCTGCAAATTTTGCTCTAGTAGATTCACACGACTCTAAACTAAGCCCAATTAACCACAAAAGTAAACTGAGCCCAAATCAGCGCAAGTAGATGACCACACACATGCATTGTCCGAGAGTGCCCGACTGTCCGAAATTCCGGTAACACTATGCGACACATGGTCGGCCGTTTGTACTTCTACGGTCTACGGGAGACCATAGACAACTTGCACCATTTTCTTTGGGGCACCACTAGGCATCGGATGCCGATACTAGCTAAACATCGGACTAGTAGCTTTCCATATAATGGGAGTCGTTTGGAGCGTCCGATTGGCTGGGCTGGTTACCTAGTCCCGTGATTTCCTTCACAGTAATAACTATTTTGGTGTAGTATCCTTTAATCCCGTCAGCAGTTTTTCACGATGCATGCATGGAAGCTAGGGATCATTCCTTTTCATGCATGGAAGCATCATTTTTTAAGGCTCCGGAAGCATCATTTTCTGGTGTGACGGAACTGATTATTCCTTATTTTGAGAAACTAATTATTCTAGATTTTAAGTACGTTGGTAGAAATCTAAGAAAAAATTGTTTCCATGCAACGTTTGCTTTTGGTGAATTTCATATTTTCTTCTGATATAAATGAATTTGATTCTGTATGAAAAGAAAATTCTTTTCTAATGTAAAGATGCTTTTCAATGTGGAGAAAATATGTTTCCACCCACCAAAGAATTTGCTTCCCCTATGAATGAGATTTGATACTATTTTATCAAATTTTGTGTATAACGTAATTAGAATTCATAAATATCATCTCCATCAACTAGATAAATGCTTTCAATGAAATAAAATTTTGTTTCGATCAACTGTAGAAATGCTTCAACAAACTAAAATTTTGCTTCCATTGACTAGAGAAATAATTCTTTTTTTTTCGCGGGTAATGATTCTTGTTTCTATCGACCAGACAAATGCTTCCAACAAAATAATATCTGTTTTTTGTCAAATAAAATCTGTTTCAATCAATAGTAAAAAAAGAAATGCTTCTATGAAACTAGGGATTGGCTTCTGACGATTTTTTTGCTCCCATCTCAAGAAAAAAACAGAGAATTTCCTTCCATGCATATACTTGCTTGAGTTTGCTAGTCACGTTTTGTTTTGATTGATCCTGCAATACTTGCTTCCCAGTTCCTAGACGCTTCCTACCACACTGCCCTCGCAGATGTTCCTCGAAAGTCAAGGTTGGAGCTGCAACGCCGCCACGGGCATGAGCCCACGGGACTATCGGATCCTTAGCGATGTTCCTGCATGAAATACATTTGCTACACAACCACCGTCATGTTCTCCCTCAGACCAGCATGCCGGATGAAGACGGCTCCGCATTGCTCGTTGACGGGATCACTAGACGAGATTGTGCTTCAGCGGAGATGGTCGTCGACTGGGTGACAGGATGAGGTCACCGGAGTGTAGCTCGTCTTGGAATCATGCGTAAAACAGGCTGCTCGGAGGAAGCAACCACCAAAACGCCTCGGGCACCTACTTCTGTCAGATGGCGGTCAGTTTGGCCCCGCCGACGTCTCCTCTCGTCGGAATGTTATCCATGCCGGCGCTTGAGATGCTGAGGCGGAGGATACGACTCTAGGAGAGAGCCGATACAAAGCAGGAGAGCAGTATGCACGCGCGGCTGATGGAGGAAGCATCAAGGCGCGCGGCTGATGGAGGAAGCATCAAGGCGGGGCTAGGGAGGGGAGGGGATGCGCATGAGACAAATCAGCTGCCGCTGGTGCTCGACCGAGATTGAGCAGCTTGGTTGAAGAATTGGAGCGACGGGAGGAGAGTAGTTGTCGACGGGGAGCAAGACGATGAGGATGTGATGGTCAGTCGGCTTCCAGGATCGGTCTCTGCCGACGTCAATATGGGAAGTATCAATTTTGGAGGCGTTACCCTTACCCAGCCAAACTAGCAATAACTCCTTCCATGATTCTAGGGATTTTGATCGGGTTTAACTTACTATAGAAAAAACTCGAGGAGCCGTCTGATGGGCAACTGGATCGACGGCGCTGGAGCGGGCCGATGAATCGATTTCCATCTGACTCCGTTGTATAGTATTTACCTTTTCTTTGTATGGAAGACATCTATTTTTTTGCACTCACGATAGTTATGATCAGAACATGAGTAGTGATTTATTATGACTAGAAACAGGCTCAAATTTCCAACCGTTCCAAAATAACCAGAGTTTCAGGTTTGTCCTAAGTCAAACGGTTTTGAGCTTATTCAAGTTTAATTTAGTAGAACAAATGTAAAACTTTAATTAGTTTGTAACGGATATCATTCGTTTAGCCGAATTTTTGGTACTCTTTATATTTTTAGAGCATATCCAATGGTGACTACATATTTTAATGGTTATTGGCGATGTATATCACATTTTCAATGGCGGTATCATGTTGCAGCGCGCGGCGCTGTTGCGGCCTCCACTAGAGGCTGCATTTTGCAGCGCTCGCACAACGGCGGGAAAGAGTCCCCCAGCAGGCGCTGCAAACAACATCGCGCGGCGCCGACGCAAACAATATTCACACACTTGTATAGAATCAACAAGATCAAACAAACCCAAACAAATCAACAATAAATTATGTACTTATTATTACAACATAAGCAAATAATTCATGGACAATACAACAAGTACACCAAATGTTCACCAATAAATACAACAAGTTGTTCATCAACAATACAACATATTGTTTTCAAACAATACACCAAATATGCAAGCAAAGTGGCCACTATATTATTGTCTAATGACAGCAAGTGCACAGATCAATTGTAACTAGTTTCGAAATAAAAGTATCAAACCCATAGAGAGCTATTTGGTTAGGGTCTTTATGCCCATCGTCACTATCTACCAAAGGATACTCGTAAGCTATCCTTGTTTTCAAGTAAAGAGTGTTTGAAAGGCTGTAGGGTTGAATGCAAGAAAGTAAATAAAACAAGTAAAAAGAAAGCAAGTAAAAAGAGTGTATGGAATGGTGGTTGAACTCAATAGGGCTAAAACATTCTCATGGATATAGATTACACCACTATCATATTATAATTAATCATAATTAGAATAATCCTATTTCTTGTGTCATGATATGTGTGGAGAGAGTTTTGTAATAAGATGTTCACCCAAGGCTCGTAGGCAGTCACTTTGTTGAGCCAAGAATAAGGTCATCTCTAAATAACCATTGCGATGTCTGGAGGCAATCACCATGCAGACCACCACAATTAAGGGTTTCCCAGTGGATATTGTAATTATCTTAGTGAATCTCCCTTTGCTTCCCCTTCGACTGTGTTGGGTGCTAGCGACGCTTATAGTCACAATAGTGGCCGACTCAATCAATCAAGCACGTTCAAAGGGTTTCACCCTCTTACTTTAGACCCGAAGGCAAATAATATATGGCCGACTACACATACCATCTAAAGGAAGAGATCGAACATACATCATAGATCAATGGATCGTGTACACAAGTAGTAGATCATCTTTATTTCATTTTATATAATGCTAGGGTTTTTTCATCTCCCCAAGAACAAAGGGAACTACTCACATATGGAAGCAATCAACAACATCATCATAATTAAATGGATGGATAAAAATAATAGAATGAATCTAGTGCATACCACAATTGAACCTGGAATTACAACAAGATCTAATGAATGAAAGATGGGGTAGATATGGTGATGGAGATGTAGTGGTCGATGATGTAGGGGACGATGCGTTGTCCTCCAATTATCCGTGTAGCAGCAAGAATTTGTCCTTCTTCAAGTTCCTCCTTCAGATCCCTTTCTGGTGTGGTTTTTCATGGCTAGAGGTTTCTGTGAATATCGGATCTGTGATCTTTTTGCGAGGAGTAAGTATTTTATGAGGCGGCCTCGTCACCGGGTCGTACGGGCGCGTTATGTTGGATGGAGCCTTCTAGGCGCAGGAAATTCCTCCAGGTGCGAAGATAAATTAATAAAATAACTTTTATCACTTAAAAATATCATATTATTGTGTAATATGATAGTCTCAATTAATATGTTCATTAAATACTTAGTAAATTGGGGACCCATTGAAACAAGGACAAAAAGGTGAGCGCTAACACAATAAAATACTAAAAATCCTACTCTACCTATGAAAAATAATAGTAAAAATGCTTCAATTTTGGACTCATCATTGTCTATTCCATTTCCATCACTCCTTCATGAGATTTTTTTGAAGCTCGAATCGAATGATACGAGGCAATAAAACGAGCCACCCTATGTTGGTTTCTCCTCACTTGTATGAGAACCCCCATCAATTCATAGTAGGTATGATCTACATATTTGCCACAATCATCCTGTATAATCATGTTATGTATGATGACACAAGCATTCATGATATATAAAAGGCACTCTTGGTCCGAAAGTCTAGCCGATCCTCTCACAGTAGAAAATTGGGATTGCAAAATCTCAAATTCTCTCTCACATCTTTTCTAGCCGCCGCTTGTGCATTGTGAAATTGAGTTTGTTTCTTACCTTTGGGTTGAATAACCATCTTCACAAATGTTTACCACCTTGGGTAGATGTCGTCGGCAAGAAAGTATCCATAGTTGTACTTGTGGGTATTTGCTTCAAACTCCACCACTAGACGTTCACGCGATGTAAGCCTTATCATTAGTGGTGACCGTTGAAAAATATTGATGTCATTGCACGACCCGGGAAATGCTTACCAAATCCAAGTCTCATGATTGGCGACCGCTTTAAGGATTATAGTGGCATCCTTTTTGGGCCCTTTGAATTGTCCATTCCATGCTGCCGAACAATTCTTCCAACTAAAGTGCATACAATTAATCGAGCCTAGCCTACCTGGAAACCCCTGATTCCCGTTGAACTCTAAAAGCCTAGCCGTGTTTTCAGCATTGGGGGCTCTCAAGTATGTGGAGCCGAACACATACACATCTGCTATGACAAAACGCTTGACACACATGCTAGCCATACCCTCCACAACTTTTCTCTACCGAAAACCAAGCCACCAATTTTTGGCTTCTTATTGGCGCGGCAAGACAATAGCATGTAAATATTCTCTTCTTCCTCAATAACGAATTCATCGCCAGATGAATCTTAGGAGAAGCTCTACAAACATGTAAAAATGAATTACTACTACTAGCTAGCCAACCAAAAATCTAGCAAAAAATGGGTGCATGGGTGGTGGCACATACCTTGCGAGGATACCGTCGAACACCTAGGATGCGCCAAGTTGCGATCCAGCTTAAAGAGTACATGGTCGCTATCGGTCAGCGTACCGCAGCCAGTAGCTCGAGGCGTCGCCAAATCGACCGAGGCGCGACGCTAATCGACCATGGAGAGGCGCTACGCTTGCAGTCACATCGATGGCGTCAGCGACAGTGGCTTGATTTACCGCGGCTGCGCGCAGGGGACAGCCATGGAGAGGCGCGGGGTGGCGGATCCAGAGGGCTCTGGTGGGAGCAAATCGACGTGGCGGCGGTAGCACGAGAAGAGAAATAGGGAAAGGCGAGGGTGCTAGCATGAGAGTAAATTTTCTTGCGGTTGGCTCTTCGCCAGCGAGTAGACCGATAGCATGCGCTGCAGCCGACGCCAAACATATGGCGCCTAGGATAGATCAAAATGTCCTGCATGATTTTTTTACGATGCATGCACGTTTAACGAAGGATAACCCGGCGTGTTTTTTTTGCGAAAAAGATATAAACTGCGTGCTTATCTTATCTGCGCCCCAATCTTCGCCCCCACTACGCACGTCCCTCCTGCGACCTCGAGATGTTCCCATCCTCGACTAACGTCGCGCCGCACAAGTTGCCCGAGCCCGGGGGACGGCGTCGCTGCAATCTCCATATGCGCATTACTATTACTAGGATGGAGCACGCCGAATCTCCAGATCCTTCAGCGAGGTAATCTCATCGCTATTAATTCACCGTTTGTGGTTTTTGTCTCCTCGTACACATGGCCATGGCGCTGCTAGATCAGATCGATGGCGGGTGGGTCTGGCACATGGTCATATTTTTCAACTGCTAATCAATCGGCCTCTCATCTTTGATCTGCGTAAAAGATTGGATTCATCGTCTCGAACTACTAATCAATTGTTGTAGGATCTTCTAAATTGCAGCAGATTTCCGTTTGTACTAATTGGAGTCAATAGCCGGGGCATGCAGCGGCCACGACTACATGATCAAAGTCTTTGCAGAACTGGATTCATGGTAACAAATGAAAGCAGATGTAGTTGGTAGTTCTGCTCCATGTCTCTCTCTCTGCGTGTCTTAGTATTCGTTTCTTTGTAGGATGCGGTGACACAAAAATACAACTCTACATATATGTGGGGCTGCCGCCTGCCGGGCTTATCCCTGTCATTTGTTTGTTCAAGATTCATGCACATTTTTACACAAAGCACCTTGGAATTATAACCATCTTTCCTTTGCACAGCCCTCAATGTTTCCAAAAGAGATCTTCTATGCTCGGGTCATGTTCAAGTTAGTAAATAATTAGTAGTACTACTAAGGACTAACTGAAGGAATTAGTACGGAATTAGTCAGCCACAGAAGTCATCTTCATTCAATATACATATATATATAAAGTGGATCTGGGGCATTAGTACATAATTACTCAGCCACACGGAGAATAAATGGGGACAAAACGGATCTGGCTAGGCAAACGGATCTAGGAAAAAGTTAGCCGGGAACAAATCCATTGGGAAAAAAATGATTGTTGTTGGGGCAAACGGATCTGGCAGCACGCAAGGTGGAGACATTTTGATTAACTCGCGTCGCCGCTGCTCGGACACCTTGAGGAGACGCTGGATCGATACCATGGCCGTGGCCTGCCGGTTACTGCTAACCAATTGATGGAGGCAACCGGTCCTACACGAGACACCGCGTCGTCCGTCCGTCGTCTTCCTCTTCGGGATAGAACACGGGGTCACAGGTCGGATTTGGCAAGATAAGTAGATACGGTGGAGAGAAGAAAATGGGAGAAATAGAGATGCGTCGTGGGCAACTTACAAGATGGACTGTACACCTTGGCCACCATAAGGAGAAGAAGCTGTATTTGTGCAGGATGAAAGTGCATAATGAACTTGCACGCATCTTAGAGCATTGCAGGCCGTTAGATAAGCCAGTGACGCTCACGCCCTTGTAGAAAAACCGCGTTCGCGGTGACGACAGTGCCGAGAGCGAGCTGAGTAGGCCACCTGTGCATCTCGGAGGCGCCAGATCCGGAGGTTCGTCCTGTGCCGCCAGGAGCCAAGGCGTGGCTCCGCCGCCAACTATCTCACCTGCTACCATATTAGTCCGCCTCGGGCCTTCGTCAGATCCAGACAAAGGTCGCTGCTGATGGACTTGGATGCACTAGATCTTGTATTCACATTTGTACTGCATTTTTTAATTGCAACCTGTGAAATCTATGCGATGCTGAATTTATTTGGTTGTTATCAGTGTATTGTATCTCTCGGATGTATAAAATAGACATGCTGAAATAAATGCAAATACAACAACCTGAATTTACAGATCTTTGGCTGACATGGCTAAAATATAACAAGAGCTGAATCGGAAAACCAAATGGGCCTAATTTTCCATAGGATGAAATATTTTAGATGGTCAGAAATTTAGAAGAGATGTTGCTAACTCTATAGCTATCCCCCTCGTCATAGTAATCCATAGTTTATTTGTTCTATTGGTTATAATTAATTTCAATTATTACAAAAGCCGATGGGAGACACTAACTCTCGCATAATATATAACCGACGGGTAACTGTCGGCTATTATCTTCATCAAGTTTCTATGAGGCGGATGGTGACCAGAACATGTCCGATGGTTGACCGTCGGCTTATTACCGTCGACAAAGATATTAGCCGACGGTATCGTCGGGTATTAGTGTAATGGCCGACCGAGCATAGCCGACGGGAGGTTTCCGATGGTGAACCGTCAGATATTGGTATATCCGAGGATGAACTTAAATATCCGACTGTATTTTGGCCCTCGGTTAAAAGGGGATATCTAGTAGTGATCATAAGTTTTGGGATACAGTATAAGTCAAAATTCACAAAGTTTGACCAAGTATATAAGAAAAATTATCGACATCTATGATATCATGTAATACAAAACATATTTTATAAAGATCCTAGCATTTTAAATTGGAAAAGGGATTTGGCCCACATGGACACCAATGCTCCATGCCCTTTCAGATTTTTAATTTTTTTTAAAATCTCACACTTCTATGCTTTCAAAAATTATGGAGTTAAGTTAAATATATAAATGGATATATAAAGGAGGAGTGTATGAAAAAAAGCCCCGTTAAAAATAGTTTATATTTTAGAAAATATAAAAAAGAAAATTTTCTGACAAAAATGCATTTCCCAAAATACAACTTATTTTCTAACTGAACTTTTTTTGCATACACTCCTCGTGTATATATCTATCTATATATTTAATATCATAAATTTTCTATCTACATATTTAATGTCATAATTTTTTATACACAGATGCTGATAGTGAAGGGAGCACTAATGTCCATGTGCTAAAGACACTTTTCGCTTTAAATTATAGATGGTTTTCCTTTCTTGTTTTGTGTGTTTTCTAGTGTCTTCTTCGATGCGTTGAGACGACGGCTACGTCCTAAAATCGGACTAATATTATTTTCTTTTTATTCTCGCTCTAGTGGTGCATCTAGCACTGATGAAGGACGCGTGGAGTCGTTTTGTCCGGCGGATCTCTTGAGATTCTGTCCGTTTTCGTGTTTGTTGGTTTATTTTTAGGTCAGTCTTCTCCGATCTACGGATGTCATCATTGGTGATGGTTGCCGCTCTAGTGCGTCTGTCTTTTGTAGCCTTAGCATGACGACTTCCTGTCTATCTACTACAACAAACTCTATTACGATAAGCTTTGGCTGGATGCTGCGATGGAGGGGGAAAATGTTAACACTAACCTGGACTCCATGGACCCACCGGCAGTGTCCCAACAAGAAGTACACACAAGGCAATAGAGCAAGCGCTATTCATCGCTGGAGTGAGATCTGCGTTGAGTTGTCAGTCATTGGTTGGCTTGGCATATAAGGAGAACGTCACGGAAGGGAGCGGTCGGCGAATAGAAGATGGCTTTGGCCAGGCTTGCTAGTTTGTAGTTTTCCCCTTTCTCTCTATACTCTGAATTCGTAGCAGTTCTGAATCCAAATATCCCTGTAAGTGCTACGATCCTGAAATATTGTGAGATAATCTGAGAGCTAGCCTAACACTTGGAAATCAGAGCCAATCCCTCCACGCAAAATCCTCTAGAATTTTTTTCCACAATCCTTCGTGCTGGAGACTCGTTTGCGAGCTGCAACTGAGCGCGTCAGGATCCAAATCATGGAGAACCTCTCGGTGGAAGGGAAGGCGATCTACGACACAATCTCCACGTC
The DNA here is from genome assembly GCA_916181665.1 of Avena sativa. Lineage (NCBI taxonomy): Eukaryota > Viridiplantae > Streptophyta > Magnoliopsida > Poales > Poaceae > Avena > Avena sativa. The sequence continues at coordinate 314,755,863 of OV702283.1, forward strand.
GACGATCGTGCAGCACGCGCAACACAAGCAGGAGATCGCTTCCCTCATCACCCAGTCTGTCAATTCCGCGGTCGACGGCGCGCACTGTCGACACCATGGTCCGCGCCTGCAGCTCCAATGCCCAGGTGGATATGCAGATTTACTCTGACGGCGTTGAGATGTCTGTTCTCCGCCACCTGGACTCGCTCTGCCGTCAATTGGGCCTCGCCGCCCATTCCGACGAGTCGGATCCCCTCACCAGGACCTCGGCGGGCGACGCGGAGGCCAGCCCAGTTGGGCACCGTGATACTTCGACTACACGGAGGCAGGCAGTAGGGGACTCTGGCCTCTATGTTCGGCCTCCGACACGAGGTATCCGCAACTCTCATAATCATACTCAATTTACTCGTTCCTTTTTTTTTTGAGAAATTTTTACTCGTTCCTTTGATGTGGCTGATGATACTGCTGACCAACATTCTCGTCATCGCATGCCAAAGATGGATGTGCCAAAATTCGGTGGTGACCAACCGAAGCTCTGGCAAGTTCAGTGTGAGGATTATTTCGAGATGTATGATACAGCACCTGCACTCTGGGTTCGTCTGGCTTCGTTGCAGTTTACTGGCTCGGCGGCGCGATGGCTATCTTCTATCAAATTCTCTATCCACAAGTACACATGGAGTGAATTAAGTCTAAGAGGTGGTGCTGCATTTTGGCAGAAACGAACACGAATCGTTGATATGTAGTTTGTACAAGCTTGTGCAAATAGGTACTGTTGAGGATTATGTTGTAGGGATTCGTAGCATGCTATCGTATAAATACACACAATCCAAGATCTAATTATAGCAACCCGGGTAAAAACACTATCAGAAAATCGCTTGCTAATTACTACTTTGTGATCATCATGACATCAGCATGCATATATATGTCTAAAACTATTTCACTAAAAACTCTATTTTGATTTTTATAAATATTTCTCCCTTTATTCATATACAAAACCCTGGTCTTTTCGAATATTTTGTTTGACTAAAAGTTATTTGCAAAAGTATTTTAAAATTAAAATAAATAATCATAATATTTTTTAGACCGGGGAAGCAACCCAGCCGTTAGGCTAGGCCACCTACAACCCCAGCCCAACTAAACTAACCCCAGATGAGACCCACCCCTGACCTAAACCCTAGACCACCTATCCTACCTACTCCCTCCCCGCCGCTGCCACCCACCAGGCGCGCAGCAACACACCGCAACAAACCCCCCTCTCTCTCACGCATGGACACACCCGACACGCCTGCACCCATGCGCCCTTTTTTTCTCTCTCTCCCGCGATCGACCCTCTCCACCTCGGCACCGAAACCGTACGCTACCCCTAAGGGCACGTACACTGCGACGCTTAATTTGAGGCGCTAAGGAATTAATCCCAGCAGTTACGGTAGTTGCCAAGAAAAAACCTAGCTATTTTTTAGCATTGATGTAAAGAAAAGAGGCAGACGCTTATAAAATACGTACAAAAAACTGGCTCTAGGTGCTGGCGCTTAGCATGGCTGGAATTTGACTTTTGAAGCACCCTTGCAAGCGACTTCCCAATGTGCGTGCCCTCAGGCCGTCTCGACACGTCCAACGCTACAACCGGCCCCACCTCGATGCTCCTCTCTCACCCCATTCCTCTCGCCCTCTCGGCTCTCCCCGCTGCCGCTCTCTCCCTATCCCCTCGCTCCCTACCCGACGCCCTCTCCCTCGCCTCCATCTCCCTCCCTCCGGCCTGCCTCCGCCACCTTCTTCCCTCGCTGGCGGCCGGAAGCTCCCGTCTCCCCGCGTCACGCGCTCGTCCGCCGCCACGACCCGCGTGAACCCGACCCTGTTTGGCCGCCGCTCGCGTCCCTAGCCAGAGCGTCGTCGGCCTCAGTACCTCGCTCCCTCGAGCCCGGTTGTCACCGCCCTCAGTCCCCTCGCCGTGTGTCGCCTCCTCCCGGCCCGCGCCCCGCATCGCCCCTGCCTCGCCTGCAGGGCTCGCCTGGCTCTGCACCTACCGCGCACGGCCGTGGCCACCCCTGTCCGAGCTTCTCCTGCGCGCCCGTCGCCGCCTGCGATGACCCCTCCCCATGTTGTGGCTGCGCCGTGGTCTCCCTCGACACCTTCTGTCCGGCTTGTCCTGGTCGTTTAGTTCAGCTAGTGGTTCTGCTGCCACCTCATGTCCACGCCTCCGTGTTGGCCTTCCTGGTGTTGTGCTGTTCCAATTGAGTTACTCGTGTCGGACGCAATGAAAATCTCGAACCGAAGACCTAGTGGCATGAAACCAAGTCCGGCACCCACACCCGGGGACTCCGACAAGGACGCCAAGATCTTCTTCACAAATGTGGATTCCGAAGCCCGTTCCCGGAGAATCCCGACGAATCTTGTCCGATGACAAGACCTTCATCATGGGACTCCAAGTTCTCCTTCCCAGATCCGAAGACCGATCCCCCGTCGAACCCCGAGACCCCCCGGAGCCCAAGTTCGCCGATTCCCATGTGTGACCCTTTCCCGAGAACCATATTTTTATAATATATAATATATATATGTTGCATATAAATTGTTCACGCCTTATACATATTGTGTGATTTGGGGGCATTATGTCAATTCACATAAATTAAATATGGAGACCATATGTGGGTAAGTCTAGTCTATATTGGCTCTATTTAAATTTGTGTAGCAAATCAATAACATATCTTGCCTTGTTAAGCTAACATTTAAATTGCGAGGTATCTAAACAACATGAACTTAGTAATTAATTGCTGGGACCCTGATTTCGCTTAAGATGGCCTAATTGCATCACATCTTTGCCATGCCATACATCATACATGCATCATGCCCGATCTTCTGCCATAGTATAGAATAGTGCATCCGGTGTTTGTGCTAGTGCTTTGCTTCTTCACGGATTAGGCCGATAAGTTGATGCGAGTGTCGACCCGATTTTCATCGAATCTTCGGCAATGCTTTCAGGCGAGCATTCTCCCTCTTTCTACCTATTTTACATTTCTAGTCTTTACTTCCTCATGTTGATCTATTGCTATCTGTGTTGCGATGCTATAGATTCTGTGCCCCTTTATACTTTCCTGCAGCCCATATATTGCCATGGACACCTTCTATTACCTATTGTTTGGTAGATAGTTGGCCTTGCATGTCGTATTCGCTTGCTCAAGTGCTTCTGCGTGTCGTCAAATACCACAATTATTGGAAGGTTGCCATATGCTTTATGTTAAAGATGATCATGGCTTTCATTACCGTTTAATAACTAATATTGAAAGTAGGTAATAATGCAGAGGCACAGGTGGGCAATAGATGTTATTTGGTTTTTAACCGTCCACTTGTGTCCCATAGGACCTCGAGTACTTAATACCTGTTCCTTGACTATTCTCACTATCCGCATGTGGGACCATGAATCCCTTTAGCATGAGCTTGAGTCATATCTTATTTCTTGGGGCCACAAAGTAGTTTGGGGCTTTATTACTATCATGTACTTATGCCATGCTTTACTGCTTTATTAACTATTGCGCGTGGAGCGCCTGTACTGCTTAGGAACAAATGTGGAATGTTTTCACGGTATCGACAAGCCCAGTCACACTTCGGGTTCCCGGTCGTTTACAGCCATTGGCACAAACCTCTAGGTCCATTTTGGAGCCGGCCAACTTCGCCACGGGTAGCTTGGTGGGGTGGCCCCCTGAAGTATTATATGAATCTTGCGATTTCTTTATCGTGATGCCTCGTTGGGGTTTCATTTGGTTTTTCCGAGGTTGACCGTGCGCGTGTTGCTATTTGTGCCCTCCTGCAGGGTAAAACTTTCTGAAAGCCGTGTCCGCGGTTATGGACGACTTGGAGTATAGTATCTTGATCATAGACAACTATAACTAAAGTAGTGCTATAAATTTAACTTTATAATGACTAGTAATCAGCTTCACTATAATGGAATGACTAAATAAAAGTGCCAACAATTGCTGGATTTGGGTTATCACCTGTTACAATTGTATCTGACTAGTAAGTATCGCAACTACAACGGAATGGTTCTCTAAAAGTGCTATAACACCCTCAGAATCGACCCTATGCAAGTTTCAGCGATTCCCGCCAAACTCGCATAGAAACGATTCAAAGGTGCCCACCAGGCACTTTCGTGCGTGTGGAAAACGAAGTAATAACATTACACAACAGTCCTCGATGGGACCCACAGAACAGATATATATATACAGCAGCGACTCAATGAGTCAAGAATACAGATATAGTATACAAAGATCCAAATCACCTTGAAAACGATAGAGCGTCCGACTACGGACAAGATGCAAATGGGGCTAAGAGCCCTGAAGAATAACCAATGGCGTCCATAACCCTGCCCAGGCCAAGCCGGAAGGGTAACCCTGCTAACGACGTCGATCTCAAAACCTGCTTAAACAAAAGGGGTGCCGACAAAGGGCAAAGGAAAAAGAGAGAGCGGTCAGTACTGAGGCCAGTACATGGCGAGACTAGAATTCGGCGGTCCCCGCCTACATAGGTATGGTGGACTGAGCGGCAGCGCAGCATGCACTAAACAACCTATAGAGACTCGATGTAACTGGCGGCTATCAGAGAGGGGTAAGAAAGACCTATTCGGAACCACCTGATACTACCACCAAACATACCCATCCTGGCATTTCCCCCTCGAGACCAAACGAGGAAGTCAACCGCGGAACTCACACAGTTGGCAGTTTTACTCATTCCGTTATGGTGGCGGCAATTACTAGTCAAATATAGATAGCATGAGTCATCCTGATATGATAAGCAGTGGGCAGTTTTAGTTAACCATTCCGTTGTAGTTGCAACACTTACTAGTCAGATACAATTAGCATGAGATATCCCAAAACCCAGCAGTTGTTGGTACTTTTATTTAGCCATTCCGTTGCAGTGAAGCTGATTACTAGTCATATCGGATACACGTCAAATTATAACAGTAAACTTTAGTTATAGTTGTCTATGATCAAGCACTGTGCTCCAAGTCGTCCATAACCGCGGACACGGCTTCTCGAAAAGATTTAACCCTGCAGGGGTGCACCAAAGTATCCACACGCACTTCGACCCTTTTTGCCAGATCAGTTAACATACACCCATCGGTATGTCGGCGGGGCCTAAGTCATGACGTTTCCCAGACCCAAAGCAAGCACGGGGGGCTACCCCACTAAGTCTACCCGCAACAAAGTCGGCCGGTCTCCGAGACGGACTCAGGGTTTGGGTGGACGGCTGTAAATGACTGGGAACCCGAAAACTCGGGCTTGTCGATACAGCGAAAACGTGTCCCGATCCTAAACAGTACATGTGCTATCCATCGCACAATTTAAATAAAGCAGTAAAGCATGGCATAAGTACAGAATAGTAATAAAGCCCCAAACTAATTGTGGCCCCCAGTACAGTACTTTGAAATCAGGTACTAAATCGATGGGGGGCCCATACATCCCACATGTGGTTAGCGCGCTCGATCTCGGAACAGGTGTCAAGAACTCGGGGTCCTACGGGACACAAGTGGACGGTTAACAACCAAATAACATCTATTGCCCACCTGTGCCTCTGCTTACCTACTTCAATTTTAGTTGTTAAACAGTAATTAAAGTAAACGATAATTAAAGCCACGATCATCTCCAACATTAAACATGCGGCAATACTCCAACAACTGTGGTACTTGGCGACACACAACAGCACTTGAGCAAGCGACTACGACGCGCAAGTCCAACTATCTACCAAACAACAGGTAATAGGATGTGTCCAAGGCAATATATGGCTGCAAGGGATATCTCGGGTACAGAAACTAGAGCATCGCAACACAGATAGCAATAGATCAACAGGAGGGAATAAATACTATAAAAGTAAGATAGGTAGAAAGGGGGAGGTGCTCGCCTGAAAACATTGTCGAAGTTTCATCCGAAGATCGGGTCGGCACTCGCATCAACTCAACGGCCTTATCCGCGAAGAACCAAAACACTAGAATAAACACCGGATGCAATATTTAATACTACGGCAAAAGATCAGGCATGATGCATGTATGATGTATGACATGGCAAAGTTGCGATGCAATTAGGTCATATTAAGCGGAACCAGGGTCCGACAATTATTCAGATGGTTCAAGTTGTTTAGTTACCCTGCATTTAAATGTTGTATTTATAAGGCAAAATAAGTTACCGGTTCGCTACACCAATTTAAATGAGGCCAATATAAGACTAGATTTGCCCGCATATGGGTCCCATATTTAATTATAGGTGAATCGGCATAAGGCCCCCAAACCACACAAATATGTATGCGACATGAATGATTTAATGCAACAAGTTTAATATTACAATTATAAAAAAATGGGGTTCGAGAAAGGGGTCACACATCTGGGGTCGAAGGTCCTGGGGTTCGGAGGGGTTCCGGGGTTCGGTCTCAGGGTTCGACGGGGAACGAGGTTCGGACTCCGGGGTTTAGGGTCTTCGGATCTGCGAAGGAGATCATGGCGTTCCGAGGAGAAGATCTTGGCATGCCGAGGGTTCGGTCTTCAAATCCCGGGAAGGATGTCTCGCGGTTTCCCGTGAAGGCGATCTTGACGCTCGGTGCCCGTGAAGTAGAACTTGTCGTCCGTCTTTTGTCGGTGGTGAACTTGACCGATGGTCTTCGGGTCCGGGAAGGAGCACTTGGCGTGGCGCCGATTACGGGATCGGTCTTCGGGTTCGGGGGTCTCGGCGTCCGTGACGAAGATCATGGCATCCGTGAGGAAGAACATGGCATGTCGAGTGTTTGGTCTTGTCGTTAGCTGAACCTGGCATCGTGGCGGTTTCTTCTTGTGGCGTCGGTAGATCTTGAGAGCGACACGAGTCATCGGGACCGTGCTTGTCACATGGTACATGCTGTGGCTGATCTTGCCGATGGGGAAGAACATGTCCGCTGCTGGTCAAACACGCACACACACGGAGGGTTCAAACGGCGAGGTACATGGTACTGGACAGGACGACGCAGGCGACAGCAACATGGCGGCGACTGCCAGCGAGAAGCGGGGCGGCCAAGGCGAGCCACCTCAGGGTCGCGGAGCTGCAGGGGCTCGCCGAGCAGGGTCACGGGGAGGCGGCACGACGAGGCAGGCGCAGAAGAGGTCGGGCAGCGGCGAGGAGCAGGCCCGGGGCGGCGCCTAGCCTGCGGCGGCTCGGGGGCGGGCTGGCGAGGTGGGCTCCGGGTGGCCGCGGAGGCGCGCGGGCGGCGGAACGGCGGGTTGGAGAGGAGCCCGGCGGCCGGAGGGAGGAGGAGAGGCGGGCTCGGCGGGGTCCCGCGGTTGCCGGAGGCAGAGCTCGGAGGAGAGGGACGCACGGCCGCGGGGCGTCCGGCGCGTCGGTGGAGGCGGCCTCCGGTGAGCGAGGACGGGGCGGCCGGAGGAGGAGCGGCGAGGGTAGGTGGAGACGGCCGAGCGCCGGGGGTGCGGGGACGGACGGAGGAGGGCGACGCGGCGGGGAGGGGAAGCCGGAGGAAGGAGGCCGGGGGCGCGCCTGGGCGGGGAGCCGAGGCCGAGCGGGGCTGTGGTTGGGTGCGGGAGGAGGGAGCGCGTGAGGGAGAGAGAGGAAGGAGACGGGGTCAGGGGGACGCGGGGCCAGGGGGTGGGGCCGCGCGGGTAGGCGCGTGCGGGTCGGTGTGTGAACAGGGAGGGTGGGCGCGTGGTGTGCGTGGGAGGGAGCAGGGGTCGGGGCGGTGTGGAGTGGTGGGGCCCAGGCGGGGCCGGTCACCGCTGCAGGGTGCGTGCGTGTGTGGGAGGTCCAGGAGAGAGAGGGGAGGGAGTTGGGGTGAGGTGGTGGCGGTTGATTGGTGGGGTTTGGGCCAGGGGTGAGGTGGCGGGATAGGATAGGTTGGGGTGAGGTGGCTGGGGACTGGGTAGGCTAGGTAGGGTAAGAAAAGAGTTGGGGGGTAGCTAGGATTTGGTACTGGGGGTGGCCGACTGGGTCGGAGCGGCCCGGTACGGCTGCCCCCTAAAAATAATTAAACAAAATATTTATTCCAGCCGGGGCTTTTGCAAATCGTTGGCAGACAAAACAAAATAACCCGGAGACCCGGGTTTTGTGTTTGAACAAAGACGGGGCGTTTAGAAAACAAAATAGGTTTTTCCGAGAATAGTTTTATGCAAGCAAATGCAAGATGATGACGATGCTCAAATGCAATGTGGCATGATGACATGAGCACGCGGTCATGATGATGCAATGCACAAAAACAACGCGATTTTCTAGTAGTGGTTTTTGCGGGATGCCACAATTCGACACCACTAACAATGGATCTCGCCCTCGAGATCCGCCTCATGGTACCGGGAAGAAGGTCGGTGATCTGCATCTTCTCGCTTCGTGTAGATCTTCGCGACACCACTAACAAGAGGTCGTTATCCGCGATCGTCAAGAGAACACTCCGGGAAACAAAAGGTCGAAGGTAGAGGTATCAACAAGTAAAGCCACCTCTAGCTTTGATAGAAAAAGAGAATCGATGCATTCTCATCCACTTCAATGTACAAAAGCGAATAGAAGGGGTAGTCGGCATGGGGGCCAATCCATCACGCACCCAAACTATTACTCTGCACAATCAGTAGAAGAGCGTGCAACCATTCTCGGAATCAGACTGAAGATCTCGACAATCGAGGTTCAGAAACAAAGGAGTGATGCAGCCTCTGCATCGGATCTGGCGTAGATGATGTCGTCACGTCGGAAAACACCGGAAGGCACGAGAAGGAACAAAGAGAAGTCCACCAGACGAAGGGTTCCTCGGATAGCATGAAGACCAGATGTAGCAACACCGTTACCAAAAGAGGAAGCGAAACCCTGAAGGTACGACGGAAACCCAACTACGAGAATTCCTGGACTCGATGAAAGAGAAGAGAGCGGATTCAAAACACGCAGAGGTGAGAGGAGAGCAGCAGAGGGGTAAGGAGTAAAATCAGACCTAATCAGAATTATCCAATCGATTTTGCAAAAATAGTTTTGACACTCTACTTCGGCCGTTAGCTAGGTTATCCTACAGGCTGGACTTGTGGGGTATCGCAACTGCTGAGCTCTGATACCACTCTATAACACCCTCAGAATCGACCCTATGCAAGTTTCAGCGATTCCCGCCAAACTCGCATAGAAACGATTCAAAGGTGCCCACCAGGCACTTTCGTGCGGGTGGAAAATGAAGTAATAACATTACACAACAGTCCTCGATGGGACCCACAGAACAGATATATATACAGCAGCGACTCAATGAGTCAAGAATACAGATATAGTATACAAAGATCCAAATCACCTTGAAAACGATAGAGCGTCCGACTACGGACAAGATGCAAATGGGGCTAAGAGCCCTGAAGAATAACCAATGGCGTCCATAACCCTGCCCAGGCCAAGCCGGAAGGGTAACCCTGCTAACGACGTCGATCTCAAAACCTGCTTAAACAAAAGGGGTGCCGACAAAGGGCAAAGGAAAAAGAGAGAGCGGTCAGTACTGAGGCCAGTACACGGCGAGACTAGAATTCAGCGGTCCTCGCCTACATAGGTATGGTGGACTGAGCGGCAGCGCAGCATGCACTAAACAACCTATAGAGACTCGATGTAACTGGCGGCTATCAGAGAGGGGTAAGAAAGACCTATTCGGAACCACCTGATACTACCACCAAACATACCCATCCTGGCATTTCCCCCTCAAGACCAAACGAGGAAGTCAACTGCGGAACTCACACAGTTGGCAGTTTTACTCATTCCGTTATGGTGGCGGCAATTACTAGTCAAATATAGATAGCATGAGTCATCCTGATATGATAAGCAGTGGGCAGTTTTAATTAACCATTCCGTTGTAGTTGCAACACTTACTAGTCAGATACAATTAGCATGAGATATCCCAAAACCCAGCAGTTGTTGGTACTTTTATTTAGCCATTCCGTTGCAGTGAAGCTGATTACTAGTCATATCGGATACAAGTCAAATTATAACAGTAAACTTTAGTTATAGTTGTCTATGATCAAGCACTGTGCTCCAAGTCGTCCATAACCGCGGACACGGCTTCTCGAAAAGATTTAACCCTGCAGGGGTGCACCAAAGTATTCACACGCACTTCGACCCTTTTTGCCAGATCAGTTAACATACACCCATCGGTATGTCGGCGGGGCCTAAGTCATGACGTTTCCCAGACCCAAAGCAAGCACGGGGGGCCACCCCACTAAGTCTACCCGCAACGAAGTCGGCCGGTCTCCGAGACGGACTCAGGGTTTGGGTGGACGGCTGTAAACGACTGGGAACCCGAAAACTCGGGCTTGTCGATACAGCGAAAACGTGTCCCGATCCTAAACAGTACAGGTGCTATCCATCGCACAATTTAAATAAAGCAGTAAAGCATGGCATAAGTACAGAATAGTAATAAAGCCCCAAACTAATTGTGGCCCCCAGTACAGTACTTTGAAATCAGGTACTAAATCTATGGGGTGCCCATACATCCCACATGTGGTTAGCGCGCTCGATCTCGGAACAGGTGTCAAGAACTCGGGGTCCTACGGGACACAAGTGGACGGTTAACAACCAAATAACATCTATTGCCCACCTGTGCCTCTGCTTACCTACTTCAAATTTAGTTGTTAAACAGTAATTAAAGTAAACGATAATTAAAGCCATGATCATCTCCAACATTAAACATGCGGCAATACTCCAACAACTGTGGTACTTGGCAACACACAACATCACTTGAGCAAGCGACTACGACGCGCAAGTCCAACTATCTACCAAACAACAGGTAATAGGATGTGTCCAAGGCAATATATGGCTGCAAGGGATATCTCGGGTACGGAAACTAGAGCATCGCAACACAGATAGCAATAGATCAACAGGAGGGAATAAATACTATAAAAGTAAGATATGTAGAAAGGGGGAGGTGCTCGCCTGAAAACATTGTCGAAGTTTCATCTGAAGATCGGGTCGACACTCGCATCAACTCAACGGCCTTATCCGCGAAGAACCAAAACACTAGAATAAACACCGGATGCAATATTTAATACTACGGCAAAAGATCGGGCATGATGCATGTATGATGTATGACATGGCAAAGTTGCGATGCAATTAGGTCATATTAAGCGGAACCAGGGTCCGACAATTATTCAGATGGTTCAAGTTGTTTAGTTACCCTGCATTTAAATGTTGTATTTATAAGGCAAAATAAGTTACCGGTTCGCTACACCAATTTAAATGAGGCCAATATAAGACTAGATTTGCCCGCATATGGGCCCCATATTTAATTATAGGTGAATCGGCATAAGGCCCCCAAACCACACAAATATGTATGCGACATGAATGATTTAATGCAACAAGTTTAATATTACAATTATAAAAAAATGGGGTTCGAGAAAGGGGTCACACATCTGGGGTCGAAGGTCCTGGGGTTCGGAGGGGTTCCGGGGTTCGGTCTCAGGGTTCGACGGGGAACGAGGTTCAGACTCCGGGGTTTAGGGTCTTCGGATCTGCGAAGGAGATCATGGCGTTCCGAGGAGAAGATCTTGGCATGCCGAGGGTTCGGTCTTCAAATCCCGGGAAGGATGTCTCGCGGTTTCCCGTGAAGGCGATCTTGACGCTCGGTGCCCGTGAAGTAGAACTTGTCGTCCGTCTTTTGTCGGTGGTGAACTTGACCGATGGTCTTCGGGTCCAGGAAGGAGAATTTGGCGTGGCGCCGGTTACGGGATCGGTCTTCGGGTTCGGGGGTCTCGGCGTCCGTGACGAAGATCATGGCATCCGTGAGGGAGAACATGGCATGTCGAGTGTTTGGTCTTGTCGTTAGCCGAACCTGGCATCGTGGCGGTTTCTTCTTGTGGCGTCGGTAGATCTTGAGAGCGACACGAGTCATCGGGACCGTGCTTGTCACATGGTACATGCTGTGGCTTATCTTGCCGATGGGGAAGAACATGTCCGCTGCTGGTCAAATACGCACACACACGGAGGGTTCAAACGGCGAGGTACATGGTACTGGACAAGGCGACGCAGGTGACAGCAACATGGCGGCGACTGCCAGCGAGAAGCGGGGCGGCCAAGGCGAGCCACCGCAGGGTCGCGGAGCTGCAGGGGCTCGCCGAGCAGGGTCACGGGGAGGCGGCACGACGAGGCAGGTTCAGAAGAGGTCGGGAAGCGGCGAGGAGCAGGCCCGGGGCGGCGCCTAGCCTGCGGCGGCTCGGGGGCAGGCCGGCGAGGTGGGCTCCGGGTGGCCGCGGAGGCGCGCGGGCGGCGAAACGGCGGGTTGGAGAGGAGCCCGGCGGCCGGAGGGAGGAGGAGAGGCGGGCTCGGCGGGGTCCCGCGGTTGCCGGAGGCAGAGCTCGGATGAGAGGGACGCACGGCCGCGGGGCGTCCGGCGCGTCGGTGGAGGCGGCCTCCGGTGAGCGAGGACGGGGCGGCCGGAGGAGGAGCGGCGAGGGTAGGTGGAGACGGCCGAGCGCCGGGGGTGCGGGGACGGACGGAGGAGGGCGACGTGGCGGGGAGGGGAAGCCGGAGGAAGGATGCCGGGGGCGCGCCTGGGCGGGGAGCCGAGGCCGAGCGGGGCTGTGGTTGGGTGCGGGAGGAGGGAGCGCGTGAGGGAGAGAGAGAGGAAGGAGACGGGGTCAGGGGGACGCGGGGCCAGGGGGTGGGGCCGCGCGGGTAGGCGCGTGCGGGTCGGTGTGTGAACAGGGAGGGTGGGCGCGTGGTGTGCGTGGGAGGGAGCGGGGGTCGGGGCGGTGTGGAGTGGTGGGGCCCAGGCGGGGCCGGTCACCGCTGCAGGGTGCGTGCGTGTGTGGGAGGTCCAGGAGAGAGAGAGGGGAGGGAGTTGGGGTGAGGTGGCGGCGGTTGATTGGTGGGGTTTGGGCCAGGGGTGAGGTGGCGGGATAGGATAGGTTGGGGTGAGGTGGCTGGGGGCTGGGTAGGCTAGGATAGGGTAAGAAAAGAGTTGGGGGGTAGCTGGGATTTGGTACTGGGGGTGGCCGACTGGGTCGCAGCGGCCCGGTACGGCTGCCCCCTAAAAATAATTAAACAAAATATTTATTCCAACCGGGGCTTTTGCAAATCGTTGGCAGACAAAACAAAATAACCCGGAGACCCGGGTTTTGTGTTTGAACAAAGACGGGGCGTTTAGAAAACAAAATAGGTTTTTCCGAGAATAGTTTTATGCAAGCAAATGCAAGATGATGACGATGCTCAAATGCAATGTGGCATGATGACATGAGCACGCGGTCATGATGATGCAATGCACAAAAACAACGCGATTTTCTAGTAGTGGTTTTTGCGGGATGCCACAAGTGCCCACTGCTTATTATATAAGGATGACTCATGCTATCTATATCTGACTAGTAATTGCTGCAACTATAATGGAATGAATAAAAATACCAACTGTGCGAGTTCCTCAGTCTGACTTCCTCGTTTGGTCTCGAGGGGGAAACGCCAGGATGGGTATGTTTGGTGTGAGTATCATGTTGGATCCGAATAGGTCCTTCTTATCCCTCTCTGATAGCCGCCAGTTGTATCGAGTCTCTATAGGTGGCTTAGTGCATGCTGCGATGCCGATTTAGTCCACCATACCTATGTATGAAGGGAATATGACCTAAGAGGCAATAATAAAGTGTTTATTATGTGTATTCCAAGTATATGATAGATGTTTATTTTGCATGCTATAATTTTATTAATACGTAAACGTTAATACATGTGTGTTTAATAAACAAACAGAAAGTTCCTAGTTATGTCTCTCATAAACTAGCTCGTTGATTAACAAGATGATCAAAGTTTCCTAATCATAGACATTGGATGTTGTTAATAACGAGGTCACAACATTAGTGTACTGATGTGATGAACATTCATCCGAAGTATAACATTATGATCAAAGTCATTGAGTTTATATTGCTATAACAACTTACGAAGTGATCCTAATCCTTAGACCATGAGATCATGCCATTCACTAACATCGGAAGAGTTTCTTGATGACATCAAACGTCACACCGTAAATGGGTGATTATAAAAATGGCTTCAGAACTACTAAAGTGTTATGTTGAGGCTCATGGATCGAGAGTGAAATTTGTTCATCCCGATGATGGACAGATATACTCTGGGCCCTCTCGGTGATATCACATTGGTTAGCTTGCAAGCAAGTGATTTGATCACTAGAATGTTATATCACGGGAACGAGAAAAGAGTGCATGTCGGTAACGAGATCAACCGATGATCGAATCTCGGACATGTAATATATCGTGAAACAAAGGGATTAAGATACTAGCGTAAAAGGTTCCAACGATCACAGGAAAGTCATCGTTGAATGTGTGGGAGTCAGTATGGATCTCCAGGTCCCGCTTCTGATTATTGATCAGTGAAGGGTCTCGATCATGTCCGCATTATTCGCGAACCGTAGGGTGGCACACTTAAGGGACACTGACATCCAATTAGAGCAAAAGTTTCATGCCGGAAAGAATAACAAGCACAGGAATTTATTTCACTAGATACCGAAACAGGTTTTCGGATGAAATTGCAGAAAGTGTTTTTGCATGTGAAATAAAATACTAGCAAGGGGTTATATGTGAATGTTTGTCATTAAAGTAATTGACAAAATTATGAATAAATAAAAGGAATTTTATTTAATGAGAGTTTGCATTAAATTTGGTGGAAATTTAATAGCAATTTTGAGTGGAGGGAATTGAAGAGATTTTTGTGAGTGGAGTGTCCACCCACATGAATGAAGGAGGGGAGGGGGCAGCCCCCATGGCCGGCGGCCACCCCCTTGGGTGCCCCCTCCTCCTATAAATGGCACCCCCTCTCCTCTCTCTCACTCACACCTCCTCGTGAAGGATCTCTCTCCCCCTCTAGAATTTATTCCCCATGGTCTCGGACTAGCGAGATATATGTTCTTGGTGGCTATTCGGCAAGAAAGAGTTGTGATTCCGCTGCATCACTGCAGCAAGGAGGCAGAGGTTGCTCAGTGTCTTGTACGTGTGTGCGAGCACGGATGCGCTGCTATTTTGCGGCGCTAGGACTTCCTCTCGATCTTGAGATCGGCAAGAGATCGTCTACATCAACCACGAGTTTAACTCGTTAAGCTTTGTCGGTCTTCAAGGGTATGTTCTCTACGGATATACATATGCCTGTTGTTTGTATCTAGTATATAGATCTTGGTATATAGTTCCCATCGTAGGAAAAATTTTGTTTTCTGTGTTGCGAACCCTACAGTGGTATCAAAGCCGGATCTATGCGTAGATGCTTTACACGGGTAGTACACATATGAGTATGTGGACGATGATGATCATGTTGTTGATTCTTAGTTGTAATTTTTGATATTGGTGGCATAGTGGGATGAAGCGGCCCGGACAAACTTTACATGTCCTTGCACATGAGACCTGTTCCACACTTGACATGCAACTAGTTTGCATAAGTGGCTAGCGGGTGTCTGTCTCTCCTACTATAGTCAATATCTATTTTGCAATGAGTTGTCAACAATTTGGTTATCCTCGTTGTGGTTCATGTTCGTAGGTAAGAACGGTTCTATCTTCGAAAGCCCTAAGCCACATAAAATTTACAATGGATAAATTAGAGGCGTCTAGTTTAGATTGTTGCTGGGCTAGTGTTATGATATGGTGATGTTGTAAGTAGAAGTATGAGATGATACTCTTACAACATACATAACGTGTAAGTTCCATAGACCTTGGCCTTACACATAAAGGTATGATAGTAATCATACCATGGTGCACATGATAGAGATCATATGCGGGAACCATATCATTTCACTAATAAACATGTGATGTTTGATAGAATCTTATATTGCTTGTTTGGTGTTTTATTAGCATAATAAGATGATCCCTCATTTAAATATCAAGATAAGAATGTGCTCTTCCTTTAGTATGCACCAATTATGTTTTCGTCGCTCCAAGACATCACGTGATGATCGGGTGTTCTTGGATCCACGACCATATTTCGGGTGTAAGACAGTTACACACGCGAATACTAAGGTTCTAACTTGGCGAGCCTAGCATGTACAGACATGACCTCGGAACATGGACCGAAAGGTTAAGCATGAGTCTTATAGTAGATATGATGCCCATTTGATGCTCGCCTTTGAAGCTACACCGACTCACGTGATGATCGGACTTGGTGTAGTGGATTTGGTTCATGTAATCACCAAAAAGGCACGATGGATGTCGTTTTTGAGTGGGAGTTCATTCATAAAGTGGATTAGTTGAACTCAATCTATCATAAACTTAGTCTAAACTTTACAAATTCTGTTGTAGATGGCACCACCTGCTTTTAATTTCAATGTGTTCATGGAGAAAGAGAAACTTGCAACGAACGGTAGAAACTTTACCGAATGGGCCATGAATTTGAGGATTCTCCTCTCTGCTGCACAAAAGCAATATGTGCTAGAAGCACCGCTAGGCCCCCCACCTTTCAATGATGCCCCTAACAAGGAGAAGAACGTCTATCAGACTCGTCAGGAGGACCACAACTTAGTTCATTGCGGCATATTGTATGGGCTAGAGCCGGAACTTCGAAAGCGTTTCGAAAATGGCAATGCATTTGATACAATGGGTGAGTTGAAAATGATTTTCGACACACATGCTGCTGTAGAGAGCTACAATGCTTCAGAAAAGTTCTTTAGCTGCATGATGGAAGAGCACAGCTCCGTAAGTGAGCATGTACTCAAGATGTCGGGTTATGCCGATAAGCTTGTGTCCTTGGGAATATCGATTCCCATTGACTTAGGCATCCATCGTGTTCTGCAGTCTCTGCCACCTAGCTATAAGAGCTTCGTGATGAACTATAATATGCAAGGCATGAAGAAGTCTCTCCCTGAGCTTTTGTCAATGCTTAAAACTGCAGAAGTGGAGATCAAGAAGGAACATCAAGTGTTGATGATCAATAAGAACACTGGTTTCAAGAAATACAAGAAGGGTAAACGAAAGGGAAGTAAGGGTGGCAAGCCGGTTGCCGTGCCTAAAAAT
This sequence comes from Avena sativa, assembly GCA_916181665.1. NCBI lineage: Eukaryota > Viridiplantae > Streptophyta > Magnoliopsida > Poales > Poaceae > Avena > Avena sativa. The sequence goes on from OV702283.1 coordinate 314,772,784, forward strand.
AAACCCCGAGTTGGACCTAAGTCTGATACCGAGTGCTACTATTGTAAGGGGACTGGCCACTAGAAGCGCAACTGCCCCAAGTATTTGGCAGACAAGAAGGCCGGCAATGCAAACAAAGGTATATATGATATACATGTTATTGATGTGTACTTGACTAGTGCTGGCAGTAGCACCTGGGTATTTGATACTGGTTCAGTTGCTAATATTTGTAACTCGAATCAGGGGCTGGGGAACAAGCGACCGCAAGCAAGGGGTGAGATCAAGATGCGTGTCGGCAATGGATCAATCGTTGATGTGATCGCCGTCGGAACGCTACCTCTCCACTTGCTGTCGGGATTAGTAATAAACTTGAATAATTGTTATCTGGTGCCAGCACTGAGCATAAACATTGTATCTGGATCGTGTTTGATGCGAAGTGGTTATTCATTTAAATCTGAGAACAATGGTTGTTCTATTTATATGAATGAAATATTTTATGGTCATGCACCGATGATGAATGGTTTATTTCTATTGGATCTCTATAATAGTGTTACAAATATTCATAATATTGATGCTAAAAGGATTAAACTTAATGATGATATATCCGCATATATGTGGCACTGCCGTCTAGGTCATATTGGCGTTAAACGCATGAAGAAGCTCCATTCAGATGGACTTTTGGAATCACTTGATTTTGAATCATTTGATACATGTGAGCCATGCCTTATGGGCAAGATGACTAGAACGCCGTTTTCCGATTCAATGGAACGGGCGACAGGTTTATTAGAAATCATACATTCCGATGTATGTGGTCCAATGAGTGTGTCGGCGCGAGGTGGATATCGTTATTTTGTTACTTTCACGGATGATTTGAGTAGATACAGTTATATCTACTTGATGAAACACAAGTCTAAAACCTTTGAAAAGTTCAAGGAATTTCATAATGAAGTTGAAAATCATTGTAATAGAAAGATCAAATTTCTACGGTCCGGCCGTAAAGGTGAGTATCTAAGTTACGAGTTTAGCACTCACATGAAAGAATGTGGAATTGTTTCACAACTCACACCTGCCAGAACACCACCGTGAAATGGTGTGTCGGAACGTCGTAATCGTACTTTATTGGATATGGTTCGATCTATGATGTCTCTGACGGACTTACCGTTGTCATTTTGGGGTTATGCACTAGAAACTACTGCATTCACTTTAAATCGGGCACCATCTAAATCCGTTGAAAAGACACCGTATGAATTGTGGTTTGGAAACAAAACTAAGCTGTCATTTCTTAAAGTTTGGGGATGCGATGTTTATGTGAAGAAACTTTAACCGGATAAACTCAAACCCAAAGCAGAAAAATGCGTCTTCATAGGATACCCTAAGGAAACTATTGGGTATTCCTTCTATCACAGATCCGAGGGCAAGGTTTTTGTTGCCAAGAATGGATCCTTTCTAGAGAAAGAGTTTCTCGTGAAAGGTGTGAATAGTCGGAAGGTAGAACTCGAAGAGGTTATTGAACCTTCTCTTAAAAGTATGGCGAGTAGCGCAGCGCCGGAAGTTGTTCCGGAGTTGGCTTCACCAGTTGAAGAAGGAACTAATGATAATGATCATGAAACTCCGAAAGAGAGTACTACCGAACCTCGCAGGTCTAGCAGGACGCGTGCAGCTCCCGAGCTATACGGAAATCCTGTCATGAATTTCATGGTTGATGAAAATGATGACCTTGCGATGTATGAAGAAGCGATGATGAGCCCGGATTCCAACAATTGGTTAGAAGCCATGAAATCCGAGATGGAATCCATGTATGAAAATCAAGTTTGGAACTTGGTGGACTTACCTCACGACCGAAAGGCCGTGGAGAATAAATGGATTTTCAAAAGAAAAATTGATGCTGATGGTAATGTGACTGTCTATAAACCTCTACTTGTCGCAAAGGAGTTTTGACAAATTCAAGGAGTTGACTACGATGAGACATTCTCTCCCGTAGCGATGCTAAAATCAGTTAGGATTATGTTAGCAATTGCTGCATATTTCGATTATGAGATATGTCAAATGGATGTCAAAACCATGTTTCTCAATGGCAATATTGAAGAAGTGTTGTATATGATACAACCAAAGAGTTTTGTCGATCCTAAGGATGCTAACAAGGTGTGCAAGCTTCAGCGATCCATCTATGGATTGAAGCAAGCATCACGAAGTTGGAATCTCCGCTTTGATGAGGTGATCAAAGAGTTTGGATTTGTCCAAACTTATGGAGAAGCTTGTATTTACAAGAAAGTAAGTGGGAGCAATGTGGCATTTCTGATATTATATGTGGATGATATATTATTGATCGGAAATGATATAGATCTTTTAAACAGTGTTAAATGTTATCTAAACAACAAATTTTCAATGAAGGACCTAGGTGAAGCGTCATACATATTAGGCATAAAGATCTATAGAGATAGATCTAGGCGCCTAATAGGGCTATCGCAAAGTACATACCTTGATAAGATTTTAAAGAAGTTTAAAATGGACGAAAGTAAGAAGGGGTTCTTACCTATGTTGCAAGGCACGACATTGAGTAAGACTTAAAGTCCGGCTACGACGGAAGAAAGAGAGATAATGGACAAAGTCCCCTATGCTTCAGCCATAGGCTCTATAATGTACGCCATGATATGTACAAGACCGGATGTGGCACATGCTATTAGTTTGACTAGTAGGTACCAATCGGATCCAGGTTCGGGACACTAGAAAGTAGTCAAGAATATCCTTAAGTACTTGCGAAAAACTAAGGATATGTTTCTTATATACGGAGGTGAAGAAGAGCTCGTCGCTAAGTGTTATGTCGATGCTAGCTTTGACACTGATCTGGATGACTCTAAGTCTCAATCCGGATACGTATTTCTCATGAATGGCAGAGCGGTTAGTTGGAGGAGCTCCAAACAACCTGTGGTGGCGGGATCAACAACGGAGGCCGAATATGTTGCTGCTTCGGAAGCGTCTCAGAAAGCAGTTTGGATGAAGGAGTTCATATCCGAACTAGGTGTGGTTGCAAGCGTGTTGGACACAATGGTGATCTATTGTGACAACAATGGTGCCATTGCCAATGCCAAAGAACCAAGGTCTCACAAGTATTCCAAGCATATTAAGCGCCAGTTTCACTCCATCCGTGAACATGTCAAGGATGGAGATATAAAGATTTGTAAAGTACATACGAATATCAATGTAACAGATCCGTTGACTAAAACTCTCCCTAGAGAAAAACATGATCAACACCAAAACTCCATGGGTGTTATATACATCACTATGTAACTATATTATCGTCTCTAGTGCAAGTGGGAGACTGAAGGGAATATGCCCCGAGAGGCAATAATAAAGTGTTTATTATGTGTATTCCAAGTATATGATAGATGTTTATTTTGCATGCTATAATTGTATTAATATGGAAACGTTAATACATGTGTGTTTAATAAACAAACAGAAAGTTCCTAGTTATGCCTCTCTCATAAACTAGCTCGTTGATTAACAAGATGATCAAAGTTTCCTGATCATAGACATTGGATGTTGTTAATAACGAGGTCACAACATTAGTGTAATGATGTGATGAACATTCATCCGAAGTATAGCATTACGATCAAAGTCATTGAGTTTATATTGCTATAACAGCTTACGAAGTGATCCTAATCCTTAGACCATGAGATCATGTCAATCACTAACACCGGAAGAGTTTCTTGATGACATCAAACGTCACACCGTAACTGGGTGATTATAAAGATGGCTTCGGAACTACAAAAGTGTTATGTTGAGGCTCATGGATCAAGAGTGGAATTTGTTCATCCCGATGATGGATAGATATACTCTGGTCCCTCTCGGTGATATCACATTGGTTATCTTGCAAGCAAGTGATTTGATCACTAGAATGTTATATCACGGGAATGAGAAAAGAGTGCATTTCGGTAACGAGATCAAACTAGGTATGGAGATAATGATGATCGAATCTCGGACATGTAATATATCATGAAACAAAGGGATTAAATACTAGCGTAAAAGGTTCCAACGATCACAGGAAAGTAATTGTTGAATGTGTGGGAGTCAGTATGGATCTCTAGGTCCCGCTTCTGATTATTGATCGGATAAGGGTCTCGATCATGTCCGCATTATTTGCGAACCGTAGGGTGGCACACTTAAGGGACACTAACATCCAATTGGAGGAAAAGTTTCTGGCCGGAAAGAATAACAAGCGTAGGAATTTATTTCACTAGATACCGAAACATGTTTTCGGGTGAAATTGCATAAAGTGTTTTTGCATGTGAAATAAAATACTAGCAAGGGATTATATGTGAATGTTTCTCATTAAAGTAATTGACAAAATTCTGAATAAATAGAAGGAGTTTTATTTAATGAGAGTTTGCATTAAATTTGGTGGAAATTTAATAGCAATTTTGAGTGGAGGGAATTGAAGAGTTTTTTGTGAGTGGAGTGTCCACCCACATGAATGAAGGAGGGGAGGGGGCATCCCCCATGGCCGGCGGCCACCCCCTTGGGTTCCCCCCTCCTCCTATAAAAGTCACCCCCTCTCCTCTCTCTCACTCACACGTCCTCGTGAAGGATCTCTCTCCCCCTCTAGAATTTATTCCCCATGGTCTCAGACTAGCGAGATACATGTTCCCCGTGGCTATTCGGCAAGAAAGAGTTGTGCTTCCTCTGCATCGCTGGAGCGAGGAGGCGTAGGTTGCTCGGTGTCTTGTACGTGTGTGCGAGCATGGATGCGCTGCTGTTTTGCGGCGCTAGGACTTCTCTCGATCTTGAGATCAACAAGAGATCGTCTACATCAACCACGAGTTTAACTCGTTAAGCTTTGTCGGTCTTCAAGGGTATGTTCTCTACGGATATACATTCGCCCATTGTTTGTATCTAGTAGATAGATCTTGGTACATAGTTCCCATGTAGGAAAATTTTTGTTTTCTATGCTGCGAACCCTACAATGTAGGCGAGGACCGCCGAATTCTAAGACTCGCCGTGTACTGGCTTCAGTACTGACCACTCTCTTTTTCCTTTGCCCTTTGTCGGCACCTCTCTTGTTCAAGAAAGTTTTGAGATCGACGTTGTTAGCAGGGTGTCAATACCCGGATTTTTAATCCCAGATGCCTGTTATGCCATACATCGCAATCCCAGGATTACCATTTTTGCGAGACATAACAGAATTGGATACCATAGTACATCATCCATTACAAACCGTACATAAGTTCTTACACACAAATAGGGATCTCATGATCCAGTTCTTAATACAACATCAAGCAGCGGAATACGTAATAATAACGGTAGCGTAGGCGAAGCTCCATCTTCGGGGTCACAGGCAATGCTGACGATGGGAGATGATCCTAGTTGTCGTAACCTTCCTGGGATCCATCCTCCAGGTACTCCTCTTCATAGTCTGGCCATGGGAATATCCAGGGACAAAGCCATGAGTACTCTTTAAGTACTCGCAAACTAATACTAACAAGTGAGAGGGATTTTTGATAATAGGACACTAGGCTCTAGGTTGTTTTGCAAAAGCCAGATTTATCTCTACTAAGTTCAGAAGCAACAAATGCTGGTTGAAGTTTTATAACACCTAAATGGGAACTTGTAATTTAGATCACAACCATGTTGTGGTCAAGTCAAAGTCTCAATTCATTTCACAAGTCATTTTGAAAAGTCTGACGAGGGAACAGTATGGCCACTCCAACTGTCCATAACCGCGGACGCGGATATTCGAATAGTTTGACACTCTGTAGAGATTGTACACTTTCACCACAACATTCGATACATCCGTCAGGAACAAATCCTGAATTCACCATACTCAGTATGCGGATAATCAATCCTAACCTTTCAATTACACGCCCTAGTATAAGCACCTCTCCTGTGAGTTTGGCCTCCCAACCATGACCAACTATCATCTTGGGTACTGCACAGGTGGACAATCTTCACAAGGTAGCCTCAGCTCAGACCTTGGCCATGAGGGAACTAATACTAAGGTATATAAGTTTCCAGTCAAGCCCTACCCAATCTTCGGGTATTGTGGTTGTACGATAAAATTGGAATGGTATCGCATCCAGACAACCATCAGTTTTATAAAGGGCTAAGGATCATGCCTCAACATTTTCATCACCAAAATCATCAGATGTTCGGAAACACATGTCCAAAACATTTCAATAGAATGATCCATCATTCCAAGGTTTTCATAACCATTTTTCCACCAAGTATTCCCATCTAAAGTTGATCAAGTTTTATGCTTAGCACTAGCATCTACAAGTGGGGGTGAGTACTAATGAGGGGTGGTACACTAGTGGGGTTTTGACTAAGTTCAATCTCATGCCTTAAGATGACATCAAGACTATCTAGCTTAGGACAAATTTTATGCTCTTTATGCACCCTTCACATATCTTTCTAGTATCTACCATTCATTTAGGTAAAATCTAAGTAAGAGCTTTGATACAGAAATAAAGTATAAAGCTTGTAGGTAAAACTAGGAATGGTTTATCAAGTGGTTATGATCATATATGCTTAAGGCATATAGTTGGCATGGTAACAAGCAAGTATTGGCTTACATCAATATCAGTATAAGCTTGCTAAATTGCAAGTGTTAGCTTGCACATTCAACTAGTAGTATTAGGATTGCATTAGTGTCAATATAAGCTTTCCTTGTGCAGAGCAGTGGTTGAAGTTCTCCTCGGCTTCTTCTTCGTAGAATCCTCCTTCCTCCTCGTATCCTTGGTCGGTACTAGCGTCTATGAATAAATACGAGGTACACAATCACCAAACAATACTTAACTACTTGCAATCATCACACACAAGTGTCCTATAGATGATCTAACATCATCACTAACATTACAAGATTAAGGCTTGGTTTAATTCCTTTTATTTTTAGAAAAGTAATTTCTACTCATTGAAAAACTACTTAAGATTTAATATTCTCCAAACCAAACATGGGATCATGTTGACACATGTCATCACCACATATTTTAGTCCATGGGAATATGATTTAAAGTGGTGTCACAATTTAATAAGGTTTTACCCTTTATTTTAATTAAATAAAGTGACTAGAAATGCCTATGGGGCATTCTTTTATTACTTGGGCATTATTTCTGCAAGTAAACCTATATATTCTTATATATTCTGAAATGTATGGTTAAATGTGATTTTTGAGAGTTGGAATCAACCCAAAATCTATTATGGTTTAAATTTGAAATTTTTTTGAATGCAGAAAAGCTTCTGCCTTGTTATTTTTACCATGGGTGATCTATAGATCCAAATGACTTGAATCCAACGGGCTTGGATTCAGCATTCCCAGACCTTTCTAAAAAAATTAGTTTCATTCAATTTGGTGCACTGAATCGATCTGGGTTAATTTTTGAAGTTGGGTACAGAAGTGAGTTTGAAATAAAAATGGAAAAGGTTTAATTCAAATAACTGGGCTGCGCAGGAAAAGTTAACGGGCCGGCCTGCTAAGCGTAGTGCTTCCGCGGGCTGTTTAAGTGGGTGTCCCCACTCGTCAGTGAGACAGGGGGTGCGAAGCGGTACGGGGCAACGTGGTGCGTTCGATCTGATTCTAATCCAACGGCGGAGAGTCATCGTCGACGTTGAGCAACGCCGGCGAGACAGAAACCTAGCACGGCCAGTGGGGGTTGCTGGGGGCTCACCGGGGTGCTGGCGAGGGTCGGCGAGGCGGGCGAACGACGAAGTCGACGACGGCGAATCTCCTGGTACCGGTGGCTCCTCCTGGGGTGGCTCCAATCGCTGGCTCCCTTCTTCTCCAGAGGCGACGGGCTCCGGGGAAATTCCGGCGAAGTGTTGCTCGCCTTGCTCCGAGAACGGTGTGGCACGATCAGTGATGAGAGGGTAGTAGAATGGTGTGAAGAATTCGAGTGGGGGTGGCCTCTATTTATAGTCGAGCGAGAGGACTGATCGGGCGCACGGTGAGCTCGTCGGGGGCGATGGTACAGACGGCTATTGGCATGGGCGAAGGTAGGGGGCGGTGTGGTGTTCCCTGGCGATGCTCAACGCTACGGTGGCGAGACGGGGGGCGGTGCGGCTTGGTCTGGAACATGCGACGCTCTGCGCGGCAGAGGCGGCGTCTTCGACGGCGAGCGATGGCTGTGCGTCACGGGGCAGCGAACGGGGATGTCTGGCGGTCTCCTGGGTTGGTGGTGATCGTATATGCACGCGGCGAGGGCGGAGCGCGGTCTGTGGGCTTCGGTCGAGGGTGGCGCTCTGGCGCATGCTCGGCATGGTCGCTGGCGGTCTGGGCGCGGTCTGTGCGTGTGGTCCAGGGGTTGGCAAGGTTCGAGCGGTGGACAGGGAGTGGCGGTGGACGGTGGGCTGCCTCCCAGACATGCTGGCTAGGCTTGTTTCTCCTCCTAGCGTGCTGTCGACATGGGGGTGACATGGGTGTGCTTGGCTGTTCACCATTGATGGCAATGCCAAGCTTACAACAGGGCTAGTGCTTAGTTAATCTTGCTAGATGATCTACTGAGCTGGTTGTGAGCTAGATAGGGAACAAGTTAGGCTTCAATCACTGCTTACTATAGTGTTTAGATTTTGTATGATTTGTGTCTACAACCTGTTTGATGAATGGCCGCATGAATTCAAGTTTTGAATTTTGAAAAGATTTTTGGTGGGTGTGCTAGATTGGTGCTGGTGAGTCTGCAGATGCTTGGGTTTTGAAAGTTGAGCTTGTTTGAGTGGTTTTTGAAAAAGTGGAATCTTCTCATATGATAAAGATTCAATTTTGAATTGTCATTTAAACTATGCATTTGAAAGTTTCTGGATGATCACAAAGTGGGCCTTGATACCTTGTTATGAGTACATTCAGGGGGTGCAAAGATCCAGAAAAGTTTCTGTTAGGTTCTGAAAGTTTGAGACATCCAAAGTAGGCATGGGAGTTAAATTGGTCAAATTGACCATTCCTTTATTTTATTTGTTTTGATTTATTTGTCTTTAGGAAAAGTTTGGGAAATGTTTAGATGATGTTTATTTTACCTAAGCATCCATTTACAAGCAATGGAAACACACAAAGAAGGTGGTTCAAAAGAATTTCAAATTCAATGCATACTCATATGCATGCTTTCAAAATTTTATTTTGAAAAGTTTTTGTTAACCCTAATTTTGATGATTAGAGTTTGATGATTTAAGTTTAGTATTTTTGGGATGTTACAAACCTTCCCCCCTTAAACAAAATCTCGTCCCGAGATTTGAAAAAGGACGGAAAGATTACCTAGGATTTGAAGAGATCGGGAAACTCCGTCCTGATGTGATCTTCACGCTCCCAGGTAGCTTCCTCTTCTGTGTGGTTGCTCCACTGAATCTTGAGAAACTTGATGCTTCGGGTTCGGGTAGTTCGAAAAGCTTCTTCCAAAATACGGATGGGTACTTCGGGATAGGTCAGGTCATCGTTGATCTCTATGGTCCGGTGATCGATATTCTTGAACACTTTGGTCTTCTCGGGGACTTCGAGACACTTGCGAAGTAATGAGATATGGAACACATTGTGCACGGCTGACATCTCTTCGGGTAGTTCCAATTTGTCGTGGTGGTGGCACGGCAGATGCCCTGGGTAGGCTAAAGTATGGGGCCAATGGATGCTAGAGGGATCTGGGGAGGGAAGATGCAGTTGATTCTACACACAGAAGACTAAGGCAAAGAACTTTATTTCTCCTTCCTTGGGCTACAAGTGATCCTTGAGCTGTATACAAGGATAAAGGAAGAACTTTACCAGCCTAACGGTACTGAATGAGCCGATGCCCTCCTCAGGGTCCAAGCCTCCCCTTATAAAGGAGAGACTTGGGTTCCTTTAGGGCTGATGTGGCAAGAATATTCGAGGAATATGCTTGTCCCAATATATTAGTTCGGCGGCCTCCTTTCCCTGTCGCCCTTCTAATGACGGCAAGGTTCCAGAGGGCCCCTCCTGCGTGCCTCGGGCTTCAGGACTGTCACCTCCGTGACCTCCTTCTGCCCCTCTGTTGCTCTGCGCCTTTGTCCCTTGTCCTTGGCTCCGCTCAGATTCTCCCTAGCCTGCGGCTAGAGTTTGACTTTAGGCTTCTCCTTCTCCTGCAAGCTTCGTATCATTCGGCCCTGCCTCGCGTAACTCGGCTTGTCCTTCACCTGCATTAAGATTACTCGGGCTAACCCGGCCGACTTACTCAGTATCTCGGCCGGGTAACGCCCTGCCATTATCATAAGGGTCCTGCCCTTTCCTATCTCGGCCGACCTCTACAGGATTCGGCCGACTCAGACTGTAACTCAGAAACTAGACGGGGAACACCCTTCCGTTTTCCCCATCTTTACCCTATCCGGAGTCACCTCCCCAACATTAGTCCCCGAAGCTGGTATGGCCCTGTCGACAACTTCGGCCGGGCCGTATCAGTTTCACGACTTTCGTTCCGCATTGTTTCCGAGTTATCTTTCTCTAGTTCGAGGTATCATCATATCTTCTCGCGTACGTCTCGTCCTACGTGTCATACTCATCATTGTTTCTCTAGTTTTTTGTTCCTCTACAGTATTTACTGATAGGCTACAGTTACTACTGCGCCTGTCGCGTCGGCGCTGCGACGCCTCGCGTGCCATTTCCGTTGAGGGTCGTGACCTTCTTTTCCACTGTGTGGCCCTCGGTGCGGTTCCGCTTAGCGGCGTGCAGTCATGCGGCGCACACGATCTACACGGTTAACCGCCACACCCACGATCCCACTACCTCACGGGCGGCTCGGTTATAAAGAGGGGCGCGGGGCTGGGAGATTCACTTTCCCCCTCCGCTCACCTGCGCCCTTCTTCTTCCTCTGGCTTCTGCGCCCATTCGCGACTCCGCCGCCGCGCGTTCATCTGGATCTCCGACAGCTAGGACCCCACCGTACTGCTGCGTCTGCCTCGTCCTAGCTCGCTTGCTCCGGCACCGTCGCTGGTGAGTTCTTCCGGCCCCATCGCCTAGGCTCTCCTCTAGACTTCTTTGTTCCCCTTTCGTTTTCGCGCGGTAGCTCCTTCGCTGCTCCGCCGCCGTTTCCGCGTAGAATCACGACGGGGCCGTGCAGCTCAAAGTTTACCTCCGCCGCTAGTTCTTCCTCCATAAATTTCTCCGGCGACCCCATGTCGAGCTCTGTCAGTTGTGCCCTTATCGAGGATGACGATGCTGCCTCTGGGCCCGAGCGTGGCTCGTGGCAGGGCTCTTCTGTCACCCGTCGAGAGATTGAGTGGCTGATCCGAACTCGCCGGATTCCTGCCTGGGTAGCTTGTCGCTTACCCGGCAGCGAATCCTCTCCCATTGTTAGGGAGGGCGAGTATGTAGTCTTCATGTCACATTTTGCTCGCGGGTTCGGTCTCCCCCTTAGTGATTTTGCTAGGGAATTCCTCGATTACTTCGTCCTGCAGCCGCATCACCTTCCTGCTAACGCCATTGCCTCTCTTTCTGCCTTCATCTGTGCCTCGGAGGGATACTTTGGCCTATGGCCGTCTGTGCACGTTTGGTCAAAGTTTTTCCAGATTCGATCCAATGTGGTCCCAGACAAATCTCTTCATCCCTTCGAGAAGATGCTTACCCAATGTGGTGCCGCGTCAATCACACCTCGGAAGAAGTCCGAGTTTCCTCGCGTCGCAGGTTTAGAATCGTGCAAAAAGTGGCATAAGTCATTCTTTTATGTCAAGAACTCTGGGAATGAGGATAGGATTTGGCTTCCTGCCTTTTCCATCGGCACCCCTTCCAAGCTGAACTGGACCTACAATCCGAAGAAGAGTCATGCTCTGGCCGAGGCTTTTGAGATTCGGCTGAAGGAACTGATCTGCTCCGGGCTACGCGGTGAGGATCTGATGACTACCTTCATCAGCAGCCGGATCTGCCCCTTCCAGAAATGCACACACAAGCTCTGCTATATGAGCGGTCCTCTCGATCCCAACCGAGTCTCGTCGGTGGAGCAGGACAACTACCTCATCTTCAAACGTGTCCGGGCTATCTTTAAGACGGAGATGCCGGAAGACTGGGCCTAGGGGTTGAAGCCGTTCACCCGCGAGCATCCCCCTCCCGAGGTGAGTTTATGCCTTTGTGTTTTGCTTCCTAATCGCGTCCGTGACTCTTTGTGCTAATTTTTCTCTTTCTAGTCCTGCAGAGGTTTGAGGAGCAGAAGACTGAGGACGCCGAGGTTTTGACACTCCCGTGGCCTGCGGATCGGAATACACCGGACAGCGGGGAGCCGGACTTAGAAGAGTTCGTTCCCAACTCAGATCTCGCTCCGGCTCGCGCTCACGGCAAGGCCCCGGCCTGCGAGGAGGAAGGTGATTCGGACGAGGTACAAGTTCTAGAGGTAGTTGCCGCAATGCCAATTTCTTATGCATTTCCGGCTTCTATTTTATCAGCTAATTCGGCCGGTCAGGTTCACAACGTCGAGCCTCTTGCCTCCCGGCCTCCCGTTACCTCGGGGAAACGCAGAGCTCTAGCTGATGCCTCAGAAGCTGCTCCCAGGAAGCGAGTAAAGAAGTCAGCCCAGCACCCTCCGAAGCGTAAAACTATGCCCGGGGTTACTGGGTGAGTTACTTTTTTTGTATTTCTTGTTTCTCTCTTTCTCCCTTCTAACTTGACCTTTTCTATCTTTGCAGGGCTCCTCTCTCTGTTAAGCCCAGCGGTCCCATCATGACGAATCGTACGACTCGGCCGCCTTCTCCTCCGCCTCCTAAGGATACCAGAGCTCCGAGTCCTGCTCGCGTTGCTTCTCCTCCTGCTCCGAATCAGACGCCACCTTGCCATGATACGCCTGAGATTTCTCCTGTTGATGCCGATACATCTCGGCCCACAGATATTCCTACCGAACCTGCTGCCTCCTCCGTGAACCCCGATGTTTCTGTTGAGATTCCTCCGACCTTCGCGGTCTCTACTGCGACACCAACTCCAGCCGAGGATATCAATATCCCGGCGCCCTCTGCAACCGTAATCCCTCCGGCTCCCAAGGACGCTGCTCCAAGTGCCGAGGTATCGACTCCTACTGATGCCTCTCCTAAGGCAAGAAAGGTCATTGTTGCCAAGCCTTCGCCCTCTCAGAAAGGATTTGCCAGCTCATCTCAGCCTACAATTGGTGATGCGCTGCGCAAGGGGATTTCCTCTGCCAAGAGCAGTGTCCCCCCGGCCGCTGATAGTCAGCTTGCTCTTCACAAGAGTCCGGCGGTGGCGGTTGTTACCCAACATGTCTGAGGTAAAGTTCTGACTCGCACGGAGAGTGGGAACAGTCTTGGCTCGTTGGTCGAGTATGCCAACAACTGGAACACTGCTGATCAGTTCGAGGGTAATCCAAGCAGCCAGCCATTTCAGCTCTCCGATATCAGCAGCCGTCTACATCAGGCTGCCAAGATCATTCTTGAAAGTGACAAGATGAATGAGGTAATTGTTTTTATGTTGTTTTGATTAGTTCTCCGGATGCTATTATATATACTCTAGTCCCCGAAGCTTGCAACCGAATAACTTGTTATTCGTTTGGAAGTTTTTATGATGCTTTACTTAGTTCAGTTTTATCTTAGAGTTCGAACCCCCGTCCAACTAGATTTGCATTAAATTCTGCTTGAGTTGGGTCTGTCTGAACCTTGAATATTCAGCCACCTAGGTCCGGGTTAAGTTTTGCTTGACTCGGATCTGTCTTATCTTCGAATGTCCAACCACCTAGATCCGGGTTAAGTTTTCCTTGACTCGGATCTGTCGTAGCTTCGAATATCTAGCCACCTAGATCCGGGTTAAGTTTTGCTTGACTCGGATCTGTCTTAGCTTCGAATATCCAGCCACCAAGATCCGGGTTAAGTTTTTCTTGACTCGGATCTATCGTAGCTTCGAATATCTAGCCACCTAAATCCGGGTTGAGTTTTGCTTGACTCGGATCTGTCTTAGCTTCGAATATCTAGCCACCTAGGTCCGGGTTAAGTTTTGATTTACTTGGATCTGTCTTAGCTTCGAATATCCAGCCACCTAGATTGGGGTTAAGTTTTGCTTGACTCGGATCTGTCTTAGCTTCGAATATCCGTTTACTATTTGCTTTATTGCTTAGGTTGCACATGACCGGCGGACCGCCGAATTCCAAAGGCTGCCTTTTGCGCATAGAAAATTGCAAGAAAAGTACGAGAAGGTTATTCCTGTGGTGAATAAAGCTGGTAAGTCGACGAACTCTTGCGTCATCTCCGAAGCTCTTATTGTTTTGTACCTGATATGTTGGCTCACTTTGTTGGTAAAAAGGGAATATCAATAATCTTAACATCCGTCTTGAGAAGAAGGTCAAGGCCCTGGAAGGTTAGTTACTCTTTTGCCATAAGTTTCTTTTAACTCTTTTGGCTTTGGTAAAGCCGAGTTACAAACCTTTGCAGCATCTCACCAAGATTGCAAGCCCATGCCTGATGTGATGCTGCATTTTTTAGAACAAAGCGCTACTCACTCGGCGCAGCTGAAGGATAAAGATGACGAGATAGCTCGCTTGCGCGCCGAGGTGGAGTCCCTTAAGCTCTCTCAGAAGTCTAAATTAGAAAAGGTCGACCAGGAGTTCTCCGAGGAGAAAATCGGCTAGCTCTGCAATTGCAGAAAAATAAAGAGCTCTTCGAAGCTGCCGAACTGAAGACACGGGGGATGAGCGAGGAGATTACTCACTTTGAGAAGAGCAAGATTGACTGGGCTAAAGATCTTCAGATAATGCTGAGCTATATTCATCGTAAGCTTCTGACCGTGGCCGAGTTATCTTTTTCCCTTTCTTACTGCTGACTGATGCAGTCGTGTTTTGCTCAGACCATTTTCCAGAAGCTAAGCCCGTGAGATCTAAAGCGGTGATTAGTGCTCGTGCGCGCCGAGGTGTTCTTGTTGGTGCGGACTCGGAGTACTCGATGGAAGATTTCTTGGTTGCTGTTGGCGCTGTAGTTGGTCCGATGAAGATTATGGGCAGGGATTTGGTGCAGGCAGCTATCCGAGCCTACCATGTTCTCTGTCCGAATACTTCTGGGACTCCTAATATTGATGAGGTCAAATTATTGGTGGAAAGATTAATGGCATCTGAGAGACAGCTAAGTCTTTGGAGGGAATCGCCCGGACGAGCGGGTGCTGACATGGCTCTCACTGTCATCATGTCACAGTATGAAGATATTTCTCTTGATATTTTGAGAAATTTGCGCACTGGTTCCCGTTGGGTTGAGGACCCGGACTTTGTCGCTCTCCGGCAAGCTTGTGCCTTCCAGCTTCTTGAGTATGCCAACGTGCACACCTGGAATGAAGGTCCGAGTTTCCTTCCTAATCCGGAGGACGAGGTCGAAGTTGAGGATGCCGCGGATGATAACTCAGCTGAACAGGGTGAAGATGAGGGTGACTCGGCTGCTTCTGGTGATTCCAGTTCAAGCTCGGATGGCAGCGGCGACGCGCGATCCTCCTCCAAAGGTACTGGGCATTCCACTGCGCAAGCTGACGCTCCTCAACAGCCTCGGGCTTCCCCTGAAGTCGCTCCTGGGTATGTGGAGGGAGAGGCAATCTCGGCCGAAGTTCCACCTACCTCGGAGTGCCCAGCCCCTGACCAAGTCACTGCCTCTCCAACTAAAGAACTCTAAGTCATTTCTTACCCCTGGTATGCCGGGCGTATGATGTACGTGGAACATTTGTCCGTCTTTTGCGCGGTATAAATTTCTTTTGCCGTGTGCCGCTGAGACATATATGGTTGTAATCGTTATTACTTTGTTTAACTGGTTTTGTTTGTCCGAATCCTTGCTTTGGCTGTCTTCAATTTCTTGAAATATATAAACTTTGCCACTTGACCACTGTGGTTTGGACTGTTAATCTGGGTGTAAACCTTTAAGACCGTATTTGGGGGGAGCGGAATAATATCACTCTGGGAGCCGAAGTTTGATACCCACTTTTGCGACAAAGGATAACCCATACGTGGAAATAACGTAGGGTAGTCCCCGAGCCACTGCTCAAGGCAATGAGGTTTAATATATAAACCAAACTTAGAAACAATATAGGACAGTCCCCGAGTCACTGCTCAAGGTGCCGAGGTTTAATATGTGTCAGTACCCGAGCCACTGCTTTGGTGCCGAGGTCCAATACCTGAATCAAACTTAGAAACAATATGGGGTAGTCCGCGAGTCACTGCTCAAGGTGCCGGGGTTTAATACATAAACCCTATTTAAAAACCATATAGTGTAGTCCCTGAGCCACTGCTCAAGGTGCCGAGGTTTGATACATAACATGAAATTAAAAACAACATGCGGCAGTCCCCGAGTCACTGCTCTGGACGCCGAGGTTTAATACATAAACCATACTTAAAAATAACATAATGCAATCCCCGAGCCACTGCTCAAGGTGCCGAGGTTTGATACATAACATGAAATTTAAAAACAACATATGGCAGTCCCCGAGTCACTGCTCTGGACGCCGAGGTTCAATACATAGTTGGTACTCCCTCCTGAAGCACCATTTTACAATATGTCATGGATGACTCCTACGAGTAAAATAGACGAAGTAAGGCTACATTCCATGGTCTTGTCGATTCTTCGCCGGCTTTGTCTGCCCTGTTCTTTCCTGGTGATTGAGCATCGATTAGGTAATATGCATCATTGTGCAATGCTTTGCTCACAATGAATGGTCCTTCCCATGTTGGCGACAATTTATGCATGCCGGCCGTGCGTTGCACTAGCCGGAGAACTAAATCTCCTTCTCTGAATACTCTTAGATTCACCTTCTTGCTGTGATATCGTCACAAGTCCTGCTGATAGATAGCTGATCTTGATAACGCCAGCTCTCTGGCTTCTTCTAGCAGATCGACATCATCTTGCCGAGCTACCTCATTTACTTCAGTGGTTGTATACTGGGTAACCCTTGGCGAGTCATGTATTATGTCAGCTGGAAGCACAGCTTCTGCCCCATACACTAGAAAGAATGGTGTATTACCTGTTGATCTATTTGGGGTAGTCCTGAGGCTCCATAGTACTGCTGGTAGTTCCTCAATCCAACATCCTGCCGACCTTTGCAGCGGTTCGACGAGTCGTGGTTTTATTCCGGACAGTACTAGTCCATTAGATCTTTCTACTTGCCCATTGGACGCTGGGTGAGCCACAGAGGCGACATCTAGTCTTATGTGCTTTTCTTGACAGAATCTAGCGAAGGCTCCTTCTGCAAAGTTTGCACCGTTGTCTGTAATAACACTGTGTGGGTACCCATATCTTAAGATAATATCTCTGAGGAATTTCACTGCTGTGGGCCCATCACATTTCTTTATTCGTTTCACTTCAATCCATTTTGTGAACTTGTCCACCATGACTAATATGTGGGTCATCCCGCCTCGGGCCGGCTTAAATGGTCCCACCATATCTAAGCACCATACAGAAAATGGCCAAGTAATTGGTATTGTTTTTAACTCGGACGAAGGCATATGTATTTTGCTGGCATATCTTTGGCAACCATTACATTTTTCGACCAGTTCTTTGGCTTCTTTCAACGCTGTTGGACAATAAAACCCATGACTGAATGCTTTGGCCACTAAAGCTCAGGATGAGGCGTGATGTCCGCATTCTCCTTGATGTATATCTAGGAGGATCTCCTGGCCTTCCGCCGAGCTCACGCATCTTTGTAACACACTTGTGACACTCCTTTTGTACATCTCATTGTTTATGATTGTATAGGCTTTAGCTCTTCTCACTGTTTGTCTTGCCAATATCTCGTTATTCGGCAAAACCGCATCTCTAAGGAAAGAGAATATGGGTTGCGCCCATGTAGGTGTGATTTTCTCTGGTGGAGTCTCACTATCTATTTCCATATTTTTTGCCGACATGACTACCTCGGATGTCTCCATACTCATCCTTGCATCGGCTGGCTTTATCTTTGGAAATTCCGGGTTACACTGCTTGTCAATTTCCATCGTCACATTATCCTCTCTTGATTTTGCCGGAATAAAAATGGATTCGGACTCTGGGGATGGTGTTATTGATGGCTTCCTCAGGTGCTCTAGGGCGATACCTGGGGGAATTGACTGTCTGGTTGATCTGAGTTTTGACAATGTATCTGCGGCGTCATTTTCTGCCCGAGGTATATGATGAAACTCACATCCATCGAAGTATCCACTGATTTTTTGCACATGAAACCTATACAAGGCCATATTATCATCCAATGCATCCCAATTGCCTGAGACTTGCTGTACTACTAGATCTGAATCTCCATAGCACAAGATTCGGCGTATGCCAATCTCTTTCGCCACCTTCAATCCATGGACGAGTGCTTCATATTCGGCTACGTTGTTTGACGCGGCAAAATGTATTTGCAGCACATATCTCAGCTGGTCTCTTTTTGGCGAGGTTAACACTATTCCTGCCCCCAAACCATTTCTTAGTTTGGAACCGTCAAAGTGCATCGTCCAATAATTCGGATATGGTAATGGTGGCTCATATTGTACCTCGGCCCAATCTACGAAGAAGTCGGCCACAGCCTGAGATTTGATTGCATCTCGCCTATCTAATTGCGGAGCATAAGGTGACAATTCAATTGCCCATTTTGACATTCGGCCACTTGCATCTTTGTTGCTCAATATGTCGGCTATGGGTGCTTCACAAATCACCTTGATGGGGTGCTCTTCGAAGTAATGTTTAAGTTTCTTTGCTGACATGTACACCCCATATGCCATTTTCTGATAATGTGGGTAATTTTGTTTTGAGGCTGATAATACCTCGCTTAGGTAATACACCGGCCTCTGTACTGATTTATCATTATCAACTCGTTCCACCACGATCACAGCGCTCACTACTCTGTTGGTGGCTGCTATGTAAAGTAACATTGGCTCTTTTGATAATGGAGAAGCCAAGACCGGCGCCGTGACCAACATCTTTTTCAATTCATGAAATGCATTGTCTGCTTGTGGAGTCCAGATGAACTTATCCGATTTTTTCATCAGCTGATAAAGTGCTAGTGCTTTATCTCCCAGCCGACATATAAATCGGCCGAGCGAGGCTAAACAACCTGTGAACTTTTGTACGTCATTTAGACATCTTGGCAATTCCATCCTTTCCACTGCTTTTATCTTAGTTGGGTTGTCCTCTATACCTCGGCTAGATACGAGAAAACCGAGCAATTTTCCCGCTGGCACACCAAATGTGCATTTTTACGGGTTAAGCTTCATTCGGAACCTTCTCAGGTTCGCGAAAGTCTGCCGGATATCATCCAGTAGCGTTTTGCTTTCTTTGGTTTTGATAACCACGTCATCTACATATACTTCTACATTTTTTCCTATCTGGTCATGTAGACATTTTTGCATGCATCTCTGATAGGTTGCTCATGCGTTGTGCATGCCGAATGGCATGGTGCGATAGCAATAAGCCCCTTACGGGGTAATAAACGCAGTCTTTATTTGATCGGCTGGATTTAACGGTATTTGGTGAAAACCAGAATACGCATCTACAAATGATAATAGTTCACAACCAGCGGTCGAATCAATGACTTGGTCTATTCTAGGTAGAGGAAAAGGATCTTTTGGACACGCCTTGTTCAGGTTCGTGTAATCGATACACATTCGCCATAAAATGGCTACATTTGGATCATTCTTCTTCTTTTCCACTAGCACCGGGTTTGATAGCCAATCCGGATACAGTACCTCCATGATGAACCCGGCCGCAAGGAGCCGAGCTATTTCATCTCCTATTATTTTTCTCCTGTCCTCGGCGAAGCGGCGAAGAGGTTGCTTCACCGGCCTTGCTCCTGGCCTCACATTCAGAGAGTGCTCAGCCAACTCCCTCGGCACACCTTGCAGATCCTGAGTTGACCATGCAAAAATATCCTGATTCTCACGGAGGAAGTTGGTGAGATCGCTTTCCTATTTAGCATCTAGGCCGGCACCAATAGTGACGGTGCGCTCTGGGAATTGCTCATCTATCTGGAACTTCTTTGTTTCTTTAGTCGTCTGAAAGGAGACACTTCCATGTGGGTTGGCTAATGCCGGCATATTCAGCTGTGCCGACTGAGCGAGGGCCGCTACCTCCTGAATCCTTCTTTTTTCTCTTGCTATTACCAATGATTCGGCCGGATTTGACCAGGCTGAAGCCCATTCCATTGACTTCCTATAATCCCCTGCTACTGTTATCACCCCTTGTGGTCCGGGTAATTTCATTTTCAGGTAAGTTACGTGGCAGCTGCTCATGAATTTGGCTAATGCTGGCCGTCCGAGTAGAGCATGATAGCAACTCTCTAGATCCACCACTTCAAACTCCAAATTTTCTGCTCTGTAGTTATCTCTTGTGCCGAATAACACATCCACTCGAACCTTTCCAATGGGTTCGCATGAAAGCCCTGGAACTATCCCATGGAATGTGGTCCTCGTGGACTGCAGCATGTTCTGCGATATTCCGAGTTTATGCATTGTATCTTTGTACATGATATTGATACTGCTCCCATTGTCAATAAGTACCTTTGAAAATTTCACATTAATGCTTGGTCCGACAAATGTCGGATCTAACACGAGTGCATATGACCCCGGACTCGGCATTATCTTGGGGTGATCTTTTATGCTCCAAGTTACTTCTTGATCCAACCAAGGCACGTATCTTGGTACTGCCGGCATAACTGCATTTACTTCCATATGCCGGCGCTGTACACTCTGCTTGTCTTGTTGTTCTGTTGTGAACACGCAATACGACTGATGATGTTCTCTGTAATCATTGCGTCCATTTTTTCCTGGATTGGTCCTTCCATCCGGACCTTGGTTTATCACTTGATGCACCACATCTCTCCGGTCCGAGTTTTCATACCTCGGGGGAGGAGGTGGTAACATCAGTTGCTGTGCATTTGCTCCAGTCAACTGTGGCCGATGCTGCATATGTACCTGGAGAGGCGCTGCCTGTATGCCTGCGGGGTTACCCATTGCATTTTTCATCCATGCACATTGGCGGGTTGTATGGTTGGCCGGCCTGGCCGGGTTTGACGTGTGAAATTTACATGGCTGATCTAACATAGATTCAAATGTGTACTTCGGCCTCTCCTGCCACTGCCTCTTTTGCTCTGGTGTCCACTGTTTTAACCTTCATTCCTTGGCGTCCATTGCTGAGGACCATTCTTTTGTCGCTGAGTATTTCCGTGACTCGGCTATTCTTGCACTATTGCTGCCATCTGAGTCGAACCATATCTATAATCTGGTCTTTCTTCTCTTCTTCTTCCTCTGAAGTCATTGCACCTGGATGACCCGGCCACATCTCTTGCATATTGATCTTGATGCTCCCGATGGTCTGCCGACATTAATTCTGGTTGCGTCGGATCCCCCAATGCATAGGAATCCGCTATTCTGATGGTTTCTGCCAATGTGGTTGGCATATCTCTTTGCATTCGCTGCCATAACACACTGGCATAGCGGCATCCTTGAGCGAACCAAGCTATTGCTTGTGATTCTCTAACTCCTTCACATGAATTTCTCAGGTTAAACCACCGAGTTAAAAACTCTCTGTCCGTCTCATTCGGCCTTTGCTTGCACATGGCTAGCTGCTGTGGCCTGTTTGGCCTCTTGTAAGTACTGGTAAAGTTGCTAACGAACATTTCTTCAAAGTTTAACCAATAGTTGATGCTGCCTGCTGGCAGATTATTCAGCCAAACTCTAGCTAGTCCTTCCAACATTTGCGGGACAAATCGCACTGCCCATCGTAAGTTTCCACCTGCTATTTTTATAGCGGTGGCATAATCGATCAACCAATCCTGTGGTTTCGTGCTCCCATTATATGTTTTTGTGCCTCTCGCCAGCTGAAAGTTCGGCACAGGCGGTTCGCCCATGATCCGTGGTCCGAAGCATGTTAGACCCGGTGGACCCTGTTCTTCCAGCAACTCGTATCTGTATAGCCGGTCTAGCTTTACTCTGGCATCATTTGACGGCAAATCTCTGTACAGAACTCTCTCCTGCATTCCATAGTGGTTATTTCCACCATGGATCGCGTATTCCATTTCGGAATAACCATCATTGTACCTTTCATTCACCTGATTATGGCAAGCTGGCCTCGCTTCTCTTTCTTGCCGAGGTTCATGTCTCGGCTGCGGGTTGAGCGGCGGTTCTCTCCTTCCTTCGACCAGGATATTGTTCTCGTGATTGCCTCTTCCGAGTTCTCCTCTGCCGAAATATCCATTGCCTCGGCTTCCCCCGCCTTTCTCAGCACGGCCGGGATTCCTCTCGCCACTGTTACCTTGGATTCCATTGCCTCTGTTCTCGTTTGCTTTCCCGGCTATCGCCGGATCATATGGAACAATTTTCTTGTTTCTCTTTCCTGAAGTTATCGCTCTGTCTTTTCGTGCATTGTTTCCGGGTGAAGATGCTGCTGCCACAGATAAGGCAGGTGCTGCTCCAGCCGAGTGAACCATTCGCGAGGCCCCTGTCCTCGCCGGGTCTGCTCTGAGCATTTCTTCATTCTGCTGGTTCGCAATGCGCACCAGCTCATTCACTCTTTCTTGCTGTTTCTGACGGGCTTAGCCGGTCAATCCCTCTAACTCTAATGCTGCGGAATTTGCCGCTCTCAGGTTCTTTGCCGGGGTACTGTACCTCGGCAAGCCTAAATCAACTGATTCTGCCTTATGAGCATCACACTCCTTGTTGATATCATCCATGAGGTTCTTTCCTCTCAATCTCAACTCGTCAACCCGTTCGGGGGCGACGTCAAGCTTGTTTGCTTTGGCATACTCTCGCAGGGTCCTGTTTAAGGACTCCCGCAAGGCCGACACCTTTTTTGCCTCTACCAACACCTTTTGCCTGGTTTCCTCCAACTCTGCCTGAGCATTGCCGGATCAAGTATCGGCGCTACAGGTGTAGTCAGGTTATCTATGGTTGCCTGAAGAATGTTTTCTGGTCTTTCCAGAGGTGTCCCTCTTACCCTTGGTGCCTTTGGGGTTGTCTCCTGCACCTCGGCCTGGCTGGCCACTGAAGGGATTACCTCGGTGGGTGGTGGAGCTGTCTGCCTGGGCGCGACCTGCACACCCGCCGCCGGGTCTCTACTTGATCCTGCGCCTGCTACTCCCGCCTGCACCCCGGCCGCGACCATCACCTCGACGCTGCTGACTGGGCGCGCTCTGGGCGGACTGCTCGCGGCGCTAAGGGGAGGTTCTCCTGCAAACCACAACCTGGTGAGGATAAACGCCGGAGATGTCGACGCCGACGTAAATCTGGTGCACGCCCAAGTTGATGAAGACTCCGTTGCGCGGAGGAGTTTTTCTTTTGAAGCTGCCTGTGTTGTCGCTGACGTAGTCACAGAGATCAAGTCTCCGGACCAAGCCAGAGACAATGCGCTCGCCAGTGTTGATGAAGTTTCCCGTCCGGATCATGACTCCAGCTAGCACCGCTGCTGGCCCCACGGTGGGCGCCAACTGTCATGGTGGTGGCACGGCAGATGCCATGGGTAGGCTAAAGTATGGGGCCAATGGATGCTAGAGGGATCTGGGGAGGGAAGATGCAGTTGATTCTACACATAGAAGACTAAGGCAAAGAACTTTATTTCTCCTTCCTTGGGCTACAAGTGCTCCTTGAGCTGTATACAAGGAGAAAGGAAGAACTTTACCAGCCTAACGGTACTGAATGAGCCGATGCCCTCCTCAGGGTCCAAGCCTCCCCTTATAAAGGAGAGCCTTGGGTTACTTTAGGGCTGACGTGGCAAGCATATTCGAGGAATATGCTTGTCCCAATATAGTAGTTCGGCGGCCTCCTTTCCCTGTCACCCTTCTAATGACGGCAAGGTTCCAGAGGGCCCCTCCTGCGTGCCTCGGGCTTCAGGACTGTCACCTCCGTGACCTCCTTCTGCCCCTCTCTCGCTCTGCGCCATTGTCCCTTGTGCTTGGCTCCGCTCAGATTCTCCCTAGCCTGCAGCTAGAGTTTGACTTTAGGCTTCTCCTTCTCCTGCAAGCTTCGTATCATTCGGCCCTGCCTCACGTAACTCAGCTTGTCCTTCACCTGCATTAAGATTACTCGGGCTAACCCGGCCGACTTACTCAGTATCTCGGCCGGGTAACGCCTTGCCATTATCATAAGGGTCCTGCCCTTTCCTATCTCGGCCGACCTCTACAGGATTCGGCCGACTCAGACTGTAACTCGGAAACTAGATGGGGAACACCCTTCCGTTTTCCCCATCTTTACCCTATCCGGGGTCACCTCCCCAACACAATTGATACGATACTTCTCCTCGACGGTTCAGAATCTTGAAAGGTCCGATATATCTGGGGGATAACTTTCCTTTGAGTTGGAAACGCTGCATTCCCTTCAATGGTGACACTTTCAGATAAACAAAATCTCCTATGTTGAAGGCGAGGTCTCGACGTCTCTTGTCGGCGTAACTCTTTTGTCTGGATTGGGCGGTCTTGAGGTGCTCACGAATCTTGTTAACCTTCTCTTCTGCTTCTCGTAGGATGTCAGGTCCGAAAATCTGACTCTCTCCTACTTCCGACCAGTTGAAAGGGGTACGACACTTCCTTCCATACATAAATTCAAATGGGGCCATTTGCAAACTGTCTTGATAACTGTTGTTGTATGAAAATTCTGCAAACGGCAGACAGTCTTCCCACTTGGATCCATATTCTAACACACATGCTCTCAGCATATCCTCGAGTATTTGATTTACTCGCTCCATTTGTCCATCGGTCTGAGGGTGATACGCGGTACTGAAATCTAAGCGGGTTCCTAAACCTTCTTGAACTTTCTTCCAGAATCTCGAGGTAAACTGACTTCCTCGATCCGATACGATGTTCTTGGGGACTCCATGCAAACTAACGATTCTAGCGATGTACAACTCTGCTAGCTTCGAACTCTGATATGTGGTCTTGACGGGTAAGAAATGGGCGAATTTGGACAACCTATCCACTATGACCCAGTTAGAGTCATTTCCCCTACTAGAAGTAGGCAGTCCAGTGATAAAGTCCATTCCAACGGAATCCCATTTCCACTCCGGAATCTGCAATGGTTGCGACAATCCAGCGGGTCTTTGATGTCCGGCCTTGACTCGCTGACAAATATCACACTTGGCGATATAGCTTCCGATTTCTCTCTTC
Source organism: Avena sativa (assembly GCA_916181665.1). Lineage (NCBI taxonomy): Eukaryota > Viridiplantae > Streptophyta > Magnoliopsida > Poales > Poaceae > Avena > Avena sativa. The sequence continues at coordinate 314,797,751 of OV702283.1, forward strand.
ATCTTATGCCACCAAAATTGCTCTTTCAAATCTTGATACATCTTAGTCCCTCCGGGATGGATAGAATAAAGAGTATCATGAGCCTCCTTCAAAATAACTTCTTTCAACTCAGAATATGCTGGTACACAAAGGCGTCCTTTGTACCACAAAACTCCTTCGTATTCAGTGAATCCGAGTACTTTGCCTGTACCGATACAACGCTTGATTCCGTCAATACTGGCATTTCCCTTCCGCGCCTCTTTAATCTGACTGATCAAAGTGGGCTGAAGTTCTATACTAGCCAAAAATCCTTCACTCACTAATTCTATCCGAAAATCTTCCATCTCTTTGTGCAGACTTGGTTGCTCCTTCAAAATCATGGAGTTCAAGCGGCATGGCAATCTGCTAAGGGAATCTGCTACTACGTTGGCTTTACCAGGGTGATAGTGAATGTCCAGATCGTAATCCTTGATTAGTTCAATCCACCTTCTCTGTCTCATATTCAGCTCCTTCTGAGTGAATATATACTTCAGGCTCTTGTGATCCGTATAAATCTCACAACGGTTTCCCATCAGGTAATGTCTCCACGTTTTCAGGGCTAGAACTACGGCTGCGAGTTCGAGGTCATGTGTTGGGTAGTTTTGCTCGTGCTGCTTCAGTTGTCGAGATAGATAAGATATAACTTTGCCTTCTTGCATTAGCACACATCCGAGACCGATCTTGGATGCATCACAATACACATCGAAGGGCTTCGTGATATCTGGCATGATCAAGATTGGGGCTGAAATCAATCTCCTCTTGAGTTCTTGAAAACTCACTTCACATTTGTCGGTCCATTCAAATTTCTTGTCCTTCTTCAGCAATTGGGTCATGGGTCTGGCGATACTAGAGAATCTTTCTACGAATTTGCGGTAATATCCCGTCAATCCGAGAAATGCACGAACTTGGGTTTGAGTGGTAGGGGCTTGCCAATCTTCTACATCTTTCACTTTGGCAGGATCAACGGCAATTCCTCCGGCTGATACAATGTGACCGAGGAATCCTACCTCCTGTAACCAGAATTCACATTTGCTAAACTTTTCATACAACTGATGCTCTCTAAGGGTTCCAAGAATGGTCCTTAGGTGTAGAATCTTATTCATGAGATTCATGAAATTAGCGGGGGCATTGGTTAGTCCGAAAGACATGACTGTATACTCATACAATCCTTATCTGGTGGTAAAGGCAGTCTTCGGAATATCCTCTGCATGAATTTTGAGTTGATGATAGCCAGTTCTAAGATCAATCTTAGAAAACACTTTGGCACCGGTCAACTGATCAAACAAATCTTCTATCTTGGGAAAGGGGTACTTTTTCTTGATGGTGACATCATTCAATTTCCGATAATCCATACACAAACGGTTACCTCCATCCTTCTTGTCCACAAACAAGACAGGTGATCTCCATGGTGACGCACTTGGTTGAATCAATCAAATTTTAAGCATGGAATCCAGTTGCTTCTTTAGTTCTGCTAGCTCTGACGGGTTCATACTATAGGGTCTCTGGGCTATGGGCCCAGTTCCGGGGATTAGTTCGATGATAAGCTCGATATCCCGATCTGGGGGCATACCGGTAAAAACATCTGGAAATACATCGGGGTATTCACAGACTATCCGGACTTGGTCAATGGTAGGTTGGGATATACTCTTGTTGCATTTGAATTGGCGAGGTAAGGTTTAAAATATATGCTCGACTGATATTCCGGCGGTGCTGGTCATGGTAATGGCTTTCTTGGCACAGTCAATCAATCCTTTATGTTTGGACATCCAATCCATTCCTAGTACTACTTCCAAACCTTTAGTTCCGAGTACTATCAGATTTGCATAAAAATCTATGCCATGGATTCGGATAGGGACGGCTTTGCAAATTTGCCTAGCCTTGGTGGTTGATCCGGGGATTTGAACAATCATAACATGCTTCAGTTTGGTTGGTTGAATTTTACTAGTGCATGCAAATTCTTCGGTGACAAATGAATGCGATGCACCAGAATCAAACAACACTCTTGCAAGTACTGAATTAACAGAAAACATACCCAGCACAACGTCTGGCGCTTCCTGAGCTTCTTCAGCATGCATGAGAAAAAGACAGCCGTTGCGGTTGAGTGAATTCCCTGGGGAAAATCTTCTTCTTGGCTGAACACGACGCTGCTGCTGAGCTGGGGCATTGGCATTGGGGTCTGTAGCATTCTTCTTGTTGGGGCACTCGTTGGAATAGTGGCCTTTATTTCCACAATCATAACAGGTCACTTGCGACTTGTCCTTGGCTGCTACAGGCACAACATTACTTCCAGTCCTAGGGGCAGTGTTGGTAGTGGTGGTAGTACTGTTGTTGTTGAACTTGGGTGGGGCACGATTGAAATTGCTAGCGTTGCCGGGGTTGTTGTGATTCCTCCGGGTCTAGGGTTTCCACGGTTGGGATAGGTTGAACGGTTCATCGGGGGTCTGTTGGTTCTTGGGGCAAATCCTGGAGATGGGTTGGGGCGATACTTTGGGGTCGGATGGGTTCCTGGCTGATGCATCATGCGACGCTTGCGGTTCTCATTGGCTTGGTTGATCTTTCCTTCCATCTGGATAGCAGAGTCGACAAGGGCTTAAATATCAGCAAAGGGGATATTGACTAACACAGTCTGCATCTCATCATGCAGACCATTCAGGAATCTTTCTTTCTTCTTGGCTTCGGTGTCGATATCATCCGGGGCATACCTAGCTAATGACAAAAATTTGTCACGGTATTCCACTACAGTCATCCTTCCTTGCTTCAGCTCTCTGAACTCGTCTCTCATTCTCTTGATCAAACCTGGTGGCACATGGGTTCTGCTAAAGTTGACCTTGAATTCCTCCCAGGTCATCATCTGGCCTCCGGTCATTGCACGAACACTGTTCCACCATGCCCTGGCATCTCCGGCTAGATAGTGGGTGGTGAACAGAACTTTCTCATTGGCTTCCACTCCGACGACTTCTAGGTTATTTTCCATGGTTTGCAGCCAATCATCGGCGTCTAGGGGTTCTTCTGACTTAGTGAAAACATGTGGGTTGGTATTCTGGAAGTTCTTGAGCTTAGATCCATGGTTGTCCTGATCTCCGTGGCCTTGGTTGTTGTGGGCAAGTTGGGCTATCTACTGAAGTGTGGCTAGGTTGGCTTGACGTTCGTCTCTTTCAGCTTCGCGGTCAGAAGTCAACATTTGCAGAATCTGCAACATCGGGTCCAGGGATGAACCACTTCCTCCACATGGCATCTAAAGATTGAGATAGATCATGAGAAAAGAGGGAAATTTTCTAAAGTTTTGGGTCATTGAATTTTTTTTAAAGTTTGACTCAGATTTTCTTGCAACTTGCTTTTTTATTCATTCATTCAGTCATAGCACCCGATACAACACACACCACAACAAAGAAAAACAGATGGTTTTAAGAACCATTCTGGAAACTACGATACAGTGGGACCGAATACAACTCACTACATTTGTGCACTAGTGTAGTTGTGAGTTTTACTAAAAGTGATCTAAGGTGCAAAATTTGATGTAAGCTTTGAAATAATTTTGGAGTAGCGTGAATTTTTATGAAGGAGTCCAAGAGGTAAGAATGAGAATAAGTTTTTGTAAATATTTGTTTTCTTTGGTTTTGGAAACTAAGTTTTTGATTCAAACGTCCAATCTAACAAGGGTCTCCTATGGTCAGGATGGCTCTGATACCAACTTGTCAACACCCGGATTTTTAATCCCAGATGCCTGTTATGCCATACATCGCAATCTCAGGATTACCATTTTTGCGAGACATAACAGAATTGGATACCATAGTACATCATCCATTACAAACCGTACATAAGTTCTTACACAAATAGGGATCTCATGATCCAGTTCTTAATACAACATCAAGCATCGGAATACGTAATAATAACGGTAGCGTAGGCGAAGCTCCATCTTCGGGGTCACAGGCAATGCTGACGATGGGAGATGATCCTAGTTGTCGTAACCTTCCCGGGGTCCATCCTCCAGGTACTCGTCTTCATAGTCTGGCCATGGGAATAGCCAGGGACAATGCCATGAGTACTCTTTAAGTACTCGCAAACTAATACTAACAAGTGAGAGGGGTTTTTGATAATAGGACACTAGGCTCTAGGGTTGTTTTGCAAAAGCCAGATTTATCTCTACTAAGTTCAGAAGCAACAAATGCTGGTTGAAGTTTTATAACACCTAAATGGGAACTTGTAATTCAAATCACAACCATGTTGTGGTCAAGTCAAAGTCTCAATTCATTTCACAAGTCATTTTGAAAAGTCTGACGGGGGAACAGTATGGCCACTCCAACTGTCCATAACCGCGGACGCGGCTATTCAAATAGTTTGACACTCTGCAGAGATTGTACACTTTCACCACAACATTCGATACATCCGTCAGGAACAAATCCTGAATTCACCATACTCAGTATGCAGATAATCAATCCTAACCTTTCAATTACACGCCCTAGTATAAGCACCTCTCCTGTGAGTTTGGCCTCCCAACCATGACCAACTGTCATCTTGGGTACTGCACAGGTGGACAATCTTCACAAGGTAGCCTCAGCTCAGACCTTGGCCGTGAGGGAACTAATACTAAGGTATATAAGTTTCCAGTCAAGCCCTACCCAATCTTCGGGTATTGTGGTTGTACGATAAAATTGGAATGGTATCGCATCCAGACAACCATCAGTTTTATAAAGGGCTAAGGCTCATGCCTCAACATTTTCATCACCAAAATCATCAGATGTTCGGAAACACATGTCCAAAACATTTCAATAGAATGATCCATCATTCCAAGGTTTTCATAACCATTTTTCCACCAAGTATTCCCATCTAAAGTTGATCAAGTTTTATGCTTAGCACTAGCATCTACAAGTAGGGGTGAGTACTAATGAGGGGTGGTACACTAGTGGGGTTTTGACTAAGTTCAATCTCATGCCTTAAGATGACATCAAGAATATCTAGCTTAGGCCAAATTTTATGCTCTTCATGCAACCTTCACATATCTTTCTAGTATCTACCATTCATTTAGGTAAAATCTAAGTAAGATCTTTGATACAGAAATAAAGTATAAAGCTTGTAGGTAAAACTAGGAATGGTTTATCAAGTGGTTATGATCATATATTCTTAAGGCATATAGTTGGCATGGTAACAAGCAAGTATTGGCTTGCATCAATATCAGTATAAGCTTGCTAAATTGCAAGTGTTAGCTTGCACATTCAACTAGTAGTATTAGGCTTGCATTAGTGTCAATATAAGCTTGCCTTGTGCAGAGCAGTGGTTGAAGTTCTCCTCGGCTTCTTCTTCGTAGAATCCTCCTTCCTCCTCGTATCCTTGGTCGGTACTAGCGTCTATGAATAAATACGAGGTACACAATCACCAAACAATACTTAACTACTTGCAATCATCACACACAAGTGTCCTATAGATGATCTAACATCATCACTAACATTACAAGATTAAGGCTTGGTTTAATTCCTTTTATTTTTAGAAAAGTAATTTCTACTCATTGAAAAACTACTTAAGATTTAATATTCTCCAAACCAAACTTGGGATCATGTTGACACATGTCATCACCACATATTTTAGTCCATGGGAATATGATTTAAAGTGGTGTCACAATTTAATAAGGTTTTACCCTTTTATTTTAATTAAATAAAGTGACTAGAAATGCCTATGGGGCATTCTTTTATTACTTGAACATTATTTCTGCAAGTAAACCTATATATTCTTATATATTCTGAAAGGTATGGCTAAATGGGATTTTTGAGAGTTGGAATCAACTCAAAAGCTATTATGGTTTAAATTTAAAAAATGTTTGAATGCAGAAAAGCTTCTGCATTGTTATTTTTACCATGGGTGATCTATAGATCCAAATGACTTGAATCCAACGGGCTTGGCTTCAGCATTCCCAGACCTTTCTAACAAAATTAGTTTCATTCAATTTGGTGTACTGAATCGATCTGGGTTAATTTTTGAAGTTGGGTACAGAAGTGAGTTTGAAATAAAAATGGAAAAGGTTTAATTCAAATAACTGGGCTACGCAGGAAAAGTTAACGGGCCGGCCTGCTAAGCGTAGCGCTTCCACAGGCTGTTTAAGTGTCCCCACTCGTCAGTGAGATAGGGGGTGCGAAGCGATACGGGGCAACGTGGTGCGTTCGATCTGATTCTAATCCAACGACGGAGAGTCATCGTCAACGTTGAGCAACGCCGGCGAGACAGAAACCTAGCGCGGCTAGTGGGGGTTGCTGGGGGCTCACCGGGGTGCTGGCGAGGGTCGGCAAGACGGGCGAACGACGAAGTCGACGACGGCGAATCTCCTGGTGCCGGTGGCTCCTCCTGGGGCGGCTCCAATCGCTGGCTCCCTTCTTCTCCAGAGGCGGCGGGCTCCGGGGAAATTCCGGCAAAGTGTTGCTCGCCTTGCTCCGGGAATGGTGTGGCATGATCAGTGATGAGAGGGGAGTAGAATGGTGTGAAGAATTTGAGCAGGGGTGGCCTCTATTTATAGTCCAGCGAGGGGACCGACGGGTCGCACGGTGAGCTCGTCGGGGGCGATGGTACAAACGGCTATTGGTATGGGCGAAGGTAGGGGCGGTGCGGTGTTCCCCGGCGATGCTCAACGCTACGGTGGCGAGACGTGGGGCGGTGCGGGTTGGTCTGGAACATGCGACGCTCTGCGCGGCAGAGGCGGCGTCTTCGACGGCGAGCGGTGGCTGTGCATCACGGGGCGGCGAACGGGGATGTCTGGCGGTCTCCTAGGTCGGTGGTGATCGTATATGCACGCGGCGAGGGCGGCGCGTGGTCTGTGGGCTTCGGTCGAGGGTGGCGCTCTGGCGGACGCTCGACATGGTCGCTGGCGGTCTGGGCGCGGTCCGTGCGTGTGGTCCAGGGGTTGGCAAGGTTCGAGCGGTGGACAGGGAGTGGCGGTGGACGGTGGGCTGCCTCCCAGACATGCTGGCTAGGCTTGTTTCTCCTCCTAGCGTGCTGTCGACATGGGGGTGACATGGGTGTGCTCGGCTGTTCACCATTGATGGCAATGTCAAGCTTACAGAGGGGCTAGTGCTTAGTTAATCTTGCTAGATGATCTACTGAGCTGGTTGTGAGCTAGATAGGGAACAAGTTAGGCTTTAATCACTGCTCACTATAGTGTTTAGATTTTGTATGATTTGTGTCTACAACCTGTTTGATGAAATGGCCGCATGAATTCAAGTTTTGAATTTTGAAAATATTTTTGGTGGGTGTGCTAGATTGGTGCTGGTGAGTCTTCAGATGCTTGGGTTTTGAAGGTTGAGCTTGTTTGAGTGGTTTTTGAAAAAGTGGGATCTTCTCATATGATAAAGATGCAATTTTGAATTGTCATTTAAACTATGCATTTGAAAGTTTCTGGATAATCACAAAGTGGGCCTTGATACTTTGTTATGAGTACATTCAAGGGGTGCAAAGATCCAGAAGAGTTTCTGTTAGGTTCTGAAAGTTTGAGACAGCCAAAGTAGGCATGGGAGTTAAATTGGTCAAATTGACCATTCCTTTATTTTATTTGTTTTGATTTATTTGTCTTTAGGAAAAGTTTGGGAAATGTTTAGATGATGTTTATTTCACCTAAGCATCCATTTACAAGCAATGGAAACACACAAACAAGGTGGTTCAAAAGAATTTCAAATTCAATGCATACTCATATGCATGCTTTCAAAATTTTATTTAGAAAAGTTTTTGTTAACCCTAATTTTGATGATTTAAGTTTAGTATTTTTGGGATGTTACACAGGGTTACCCTTCCGGCTTGGCCTGGGCAGGGTTATGGACGCCATTGGTATTCTTTAGGGCTCTTAGCTCAATTTTCATCTTGTCCGTACTCGGGCGTTGTATTGTTTCAAGGTGATTTGGATCTTTGTACTGTATATATGTATTCTTGACTCTTTGAGTCGTTGTTGTATATATCTGTTCTGTGGCTTCCATCATGGACTATAGTGTAATGATATTACTTCGTTTTCCACCCGCACGCAAGTGCCTGGTGGGCGCCTTTGAATTGTTTCTCTGCGGGTTTGGCGGGAATCGCTAAAACTTGCATAGGGCCGATCTAAGGGTGTTACACAGTGGTATCAGAGCTCAGTAGTTACGATACCCCACTGGTTCAGCCTGTAGGATAACCTAGCTAACAAACGTTGTAGAGTGTTAAAACTATTTTGAAAAATCGGCTGGATAGATCTGATTAGGTCTGATTTTACTCTGTATCCCTCTACTATTCTCCTCTTACCTTCGCGTGTTTTGAATCTGCGCTCTTATATTTTCTACGATTCCAGGATTTCTCATGGTTGGGTTTCTGTCATACCTTCAGGGTTTCGCTTCCTTTCTCTTGTAACGGCGCTACGACATCTGGTCTTCATGCTATTTTAGGTACCTTTCCTCTGTTGTACCTTTCAGTGGACCGAAAAATTCACTAATTTTTTCTTTGTATCCCCCTGTGTTTTCCGGCGCAACGACATCATCTACATTATATCCAATGAAAACCCTACATCATTCTTTTGTTTCCAAACATCGCTTGTCGAGATCTTCAATCTGAATTCTGTGAGTTGGTTGTATAATTCTCCCATTCATGTGCAAAGTAATGCTTTGGGTGCACGATGGATTGATCACCATCCGACTACTCTTATCATTCGCTCTTCTACATTGAATGGTGGATTGATGCAATTGTACTCCTTTCACAGAAGTTAGAGGTGGCATTATGTTTTGATACCTTTACCTTCGTCCTTTGTTCACCGGAGATTTCTCTTGCTAAACGAGAGCAATGACCCCTTGTTGGTGGTGTTGCCGATTTCAAGACGGAGAAGGAATCTTAGTTAGTGGTGTCATGAAGATCTACACGAAGAGCGAAGGATAAGATCGTCGGCCTTCTTCCCGTTACCATGAGGCGGATCTCGAGGGCGAGATCCATTGTTAGTGGTGTCGAATTGTAGCACCCTGGGTAAAAATACTACCAGAAAATCACTTGCTAATTACTACTTTGTGCATCATCACGACATCAGCATGCATATATCTGTCTAAAACTATTTCACTAAAAACCGTATTTTGATTTCTATAAATATTCCTCCCTTTATTCAAATGCGAAACCCCGGTCTTTTCGGATATTTTGTTTGACTAAAAGTTATTTGCAAAAGTATTTTAAAACTAAAATAAACAATCATAATATTTTTCGGACCGGGGAGGCAGCCCAGCCGTTAGGCCAGGCCACCTACAACCTCGATCCAACTAAACTAAACCCAGATCAGACCCACCCTGACCTAAACCCTAGACCACCTATCCTACCTACTCCCTCCCCCCCCGCCGCCACCCACCCGGCGCGCAACAACACACCGCAACACACCCCGTCTCTCTCACGCGTGGACACACCCGACACGCCCGCACCCCCGCGCCCTATTTTCTCTCTCCCGCGATCGACCCTCTCCACCTCGGCATCGAAACTGTACGCTAACCCGCTTCAGGCTTGCCTCGACACATCCAGCGCTACACCTGGCCCCACCCGACGCTCCTCTCTCACCCCACATTCCTCTTGCCCTCTCGGCTATCCCCGTGACCTCCCCTGTTTCTCGCGTTCCCCAATCCCCGCTGCCGCTCTCTCCCTATCCCGTCGCTCCTTACCCGACGCAGTCACCCTCACCTCCATCTGCCTCCCTCCGGCCTGCCTCTGCCACCTTCTTCCCTCGCTGGCGGACGCAAGCTCGCGTCTCCCCGCGTCGCGCGCTCGTCTGCCGCCACGACCCGCATGAACCCGACCATGTTCGGCCGTCGCTCGCATCCCCAACCAGAGCTCCGCCGGCCTTAGTACCTTGCGCCCTCGAGCCCGGTTGTCTCTGCCCTCGGTCCCCTCGCCGTGTGTCGCCTCCGCTCGTCCCGCACCCCGCATCGCCCCCTGCCTCACCTGCAGGGCTCTCCCGGCTCTGCGCCTACCACACACGGCCGTGGACACCCCTGCCTGAGCTTCTCCTGCACACCCTCCGCCGCCTGCGATGACCCCTCCCCATGTTGTGGATGCTCCGTGGTCTCCCTCAACACCTTCTGCCCGGCTTGGCCTGGTCGTTTAGTTCAGCTAGTGGTTTTGCTGCCACCTCATGTCCATGCCTCCGTGTTGGCCTTCCTGGTGTTGTGCTGTTCAAATTGAGTTACTCGTGTCGGACGCAATGACAGTCTCGACCCGAAGACCTAGCGGCATGAAACCAAGTCCGACACCCACACCCGGGGACCCCGACTAGGACGCCAAGATTTCCTTCACAGATGTGGATTCCTAAGCCCGTTCCCGGAGAATCCTGATGAATCCCGTTCGATGATAAGACCTTCATCATGGAACGCCAAGTTCTCCTTCCTCGATTTGAACCCCGATCCCCTGTCGAACCCCGAGACCCCTAGATCCCAAGTTCGCCGAATCCCATGTGTGACCCCCTTTCCCGAGAACCATATTTTTATAATATATAATATATATATGTTGCATATAAATTGTTCATGCCTCAAACATATTGTATGGTTTGGGGGAATTATGCCGATTCACCTAAATTAAATATGGAGATCGATGCGGGCAAGTCTAGTCTATATTGGCTCCATTTAAACTTGTGTAGCGAACCAATGCCATATTTTGCCTTGATAAGCCAACATTTAAATTTCGAGCTATCTAAACAACATGAACTTAGTAATTAATTGCCGAGACCCTGGTTTCGCTTAATATGGCCTAATTGCATCATATCTTTGCCATGTCACACATCATACATGCATCATGCCCAATCTTCTGCCATAGTATTAAATAGTGCATCCGGTGTTTGTGCTAGTGCTTTGCTTCTTCATGGATTAGGCCGGTAAGTTGATGTGAGTGTCGACCCGATATCCGTCAAATATTCGTCAATGTTTTCAGGCGAGCATTCTCCCCCTTTCTACCTATTTTACATTTCTAGTCTTTACTTCCTCCTGTTGATCTATTGCTATATGTGTTGCGATGCTATAGATTCCGTACCCCTTTATACTTTCATGCAACCCATATATTGCCATGGACACCTCCTATTACCTGTTGTTTGGTAGATAGTTGGCCTTGCGTGTCATAGTCGCTTGCTCAAGTGCTTCTGCATGTTGTCAAATACCACAATTGTTGGAAGGTTGCCATATGCTTTATGTTGAAGATGATCATAGCTTTCATTACCGTTTAATAACTAATATTGAAATGAGGTAAATAATGCAGATACACAGGTGGGCAATAGATGTTATTTGGTTTTTAACCGTCCACTTGTGTCCCGTAGGACCCCAAGTACTTGATACCTGTTCCTTGACTATTCGCACTATCCGCATGTGGAACCATGAATCCCCTTAGCATGAGCTTGAGTCATATCTTATTTCTTGGGGCCACAAAGTAGTTTGGGGCTTTATTACTATCCTGTACTTATGCCATGATTATGCCATGCTTTACTTCCTTATTTATTATTGCGCATGGAGCGCCTGTAATGCTTAGGAACAAATGTGGAATGTTTTCGCAGTATCGATAACCCAGACACACTTTTGGGTTCCCAGTCGTTTACAACCATTGGCACAAACCTCTGGGTCTGTCTGTCACATCCCAAAATTTTCCAAATTTTGAAATGTGAAAAATAAATAAACAATTGTTGAAATTTAGGGTGAAAAGAAACTTTTTGCTTCTAAATGGAAACATCAAAACCCTACTTGAACAAAATTTGAATAAGAAAGCAACAAACAAATATTCAAAGATTCAAATGCAATCTTGCATGGAAAGAATCTTGAAATTTGAACTCTTGGGAAAAGTTAAACCAAAACCCTAATGGAAGAAATCATTTCCAAGATCTCTCTAAGACTATGGATTTGGTCCATATAAGAATTCGGCAACAAACATTTCTAGATGATCAAAATTGATAAACCAAAATATTATAAAACCATGGAAATTGGTTTCACTTAATTTGGAGCCATGGATAAAAACTTATGAATTTGATAAGATAAAAGGAAGTAATTTCCAAGGATAATAAAGCTCCTAGATAAAATCCATACAAATTGTGAGCAAAGTAATCCTAAAAGGATTTAAAAAGATAAATAAATATTAAATAAAATTATACAAATTGGAATCACCAATTTTGGAGCAATAAATACAAAGATATGTATTTTATAAGACAAAGAAAGAAAGAAATAAATAAGAGATAATTTAAAAGACAAATTAAATCTTGGAAAAATCCATAAGCAAATGGAATAAAGATAATACAAATACAAATAAAGGAATAAAGATTATTTAAATAAAATTACATGGGATTTAACCATATTCAATTTTATTTGAATGAAGACAAAATTCCTAAAATAAATGATTAATTAAACCATGAGAAAATAATAATTGAAATTGCCAAAGTGAATTAAAATTTATCTAATTAACTTAAAAAGAATAAAGGATTATTTGAATAAAATTTATATGGGTTTAAACATATTCAAATTTTATTTGAATAAAGATAAAGCCTCATTTAAATAAATATTAAATCATAATAAAATATTTAAAATAATTCAAAGCGAATTATTTAAACACACTACTAAAACAGTATAAACCTACTAAAAAGGTTTTGCAAAAATATTGAATTTAAATTAAAGTTTAAATCAAAGGTTTGAATTGAAAACAGAAATCAGAAAAAGAAAAAGAAACAGAAAAAAAGAAAAGGATCAACCCAACTAGACCCAACCAACCAACCCCAGCCCTGCAAGCCCAACTCGGAGCCCACCCGGGCCACCCTCTCCCCGCGAGCCCCCTTTCTCACTCGCATCCGCACCCGCACTCTCACCGACCGCGTGACCCCACACTGCCAGCTCATCGTAGTCCCCGATGCGCTGAACCCGCCCCCAATTCCCTCTGCCGTTCCTGGCCGTAAATCCACATCTTCAAATCGCGTTACTGCCGCACTAATTCTCCCCGCGACCGTGCTCTCTTAAACGCCTCGCCCTCCTCTCTCCTTCCCCTCATACGCCACATCCCATGAGCCCCTAGGCTACGAGAATTGCTCGCTCAAACCCCCACTGCTTCCACGAGTTCACCGCCGAATTCCGGCGACACCTGACCATCCCCTTTCCCTAGCTTCCACGAGCTTGATCCCCAGCACCTTGCGCATCTACCAGTGGCCTCTACTTGCCTGCGCGTGCCCTAGAACCTCGCCTCGGTCAAACATCTGAGCACCACCGACGACAAGCTTGACTCCAGTTAGCCATAGACGTCGACCTCGTACTCCCCTTGCTCTATGGTGAGTGTCCCCATGATCCTTGAACGAGTGCGCATATTCCTGACGTGTTTCCTTGATTGCTTGCGTCCTAGATACTCGCCTCTGACGAAGCCGTGCGTGACCCGACGCTAGTGACGACTCCGGCGAGCAATCACCAGCAACCTCGTGAGCCCCTGTCCCTACTGCGACTACCTCGAGCATCACCGCGACCCTACGAATCTGGTAACGCCCTCCGTTCTCTTCCTCGCTTCCTATATTCGCCGGAACACCACCACCTGACGCGCCGCCGCCGCTCACCGTCGCTAGCACCGCCAGATTATGGCTAGTTTGATTAGGGCCGTTAGATTCAGATCCTGCGTGTAAGATTAGATTCATTAATTGAAGGGGTATGACAACATCTGTGCCGTGCGATGCCCTTTAAGTCAAACGATCCACGTAGCGCGATCCTCACAAAACGATATGGGCCAATAAGAAACAGACACGTGGCCTAGCTGTTAATTTAAAAACTATATTTGATCTATTAGATGAATGATTTTGTAAAATTCATAACTTTTGTTCTGCTTGGCCAAAAATTACAAATTTTATATCAATGGATTCAGAAAAATGTAAAATTTGCAAATGGCCTTAGTTTAGTATTTTACTTCTGAAAAATTAGGTGTTTTTGCAGAAACATTTGTAAGGATATTTTGGTTATAAAAATTATTCTAAAAATGTTTTTTGAGTAAAACCTTTTACAAATGGTTTGGTTTGAACTCTTTGACCCTAAACACTAACTTTTGGATTTAAAAATATATTTGATTAACACTAGAAAATTATTATTTTGATTAAAATCATTTCTAGCAAAACAAAAATGATTTAAATGGCCATTTTCACTAACTTGTTTTTAAATGGTTTTACCACTTTTATAAATGACCAGTAGGTGTTTTGAAATGTTAAACCTTGTTAGAAAACACGTTTTCAAATAAAACAATATTTTGCATGCTTGCATGCATTTCCTTGTTTTTATTATTTTATGTGGTGAATTGTTTGAATGCTAGTTTGAATTTGTGCCTTGCTTGATTGATTTGTAGTGAACTTTGAAGAGTGTGACAATTGAAAGATCAAGGAGTGAACTTAGTTTATCTACTAAAAAGGCAAGTGGTGCTTTATATATTTGCCTATTATTTTGACTATGCATTAGTGATATTTTGAGTAGTACTTGCACGGAATTTTCTAAGTATAAGCTATGCCATGGGAAATCCTATATGTTATCTTAGTAGAATTATACTAAGTTAGGAAACCTGCCATGTTATCATGCTTAGATTAGCTAATAGAAAAAAAGGGTGGATTATTCATGCTATGAAATATTTCTAAGTCTATGACTTGTGTTTTGCTTAATAAAACAACTATGTGAATGAATCACCTGGGTGGAATGGTATGAATGGGTTATGTTGAGTGGTTACACAAGGCCCAGGATGACAACCTTGTGTATCACACTTGTGGAAAGCCACCCAGGAACAAAGAGATTTGAGATGTTAAGTGTTGAGAAGATTCTAGTGCAGCCACATGGCAATATGGGCTCTGCCTGGATCATATAGGTTGCAATAACTTAGCCAGATGGACAGAAGGTGGTAGGGGTGATAGAATGGAACGCGTCCATTTGGTCTAAGGGAATGCTTCTGAAAGATCTTGTCTCGATGCATGTCGGGTATTGTGGGGAAAGTGCACCACCTCTCGAGAGAGTAAAATCTAAGTACTTAGCCGTGTCCCCGACAATGGACAATTTGAGCATCAATACATTGAAGCTATCAAGGATCTCCTCATCGCAATTTCTAAGTTAAAAACTTGTGGTTGAACAAGGTTTAAAGGTTCACCAATTTATATTGGTAGTTCCATGGGTGATTTTTACAAATAAAAACTTAGTGTTTTCAACTAATAAGGAAAACCTTATTTTGAGCAAAGCAAGCCTAAGATCCACTTATCCAAATGCATATAGATGATAGATACCACTATTCTACCATAGTATCACTTGCCAATACAATTCAAATGTATTGACCCTTGTGGCTGTAATTTATTATGTTGCAGGTTTGTTTGATGCTAGTGAAGTTTCATTGAGTAGGGATTACAATTCTACAACCAACATGATTGCCTGTGGCATGTGAATATGAAGGACTCCATGCTCTATAGTTTTATCTGCTGCATTGTAATGAGATAGCCAAATGAGCTATGTAAGATGTAATGAATTATTTTATTCCTGGTTATAAGTTGTAATATGACCTTTGTTTCTTGATATTACATCTTAAACTGTGGATGCTAGCTATTGATCAAGGGACTAGCATTGTAAACACAGGGACCTCTACCTTATCAGGTTGGGGACCTCTACAGATGGTATCAGAGCACTGTTTTGCCTGTAGGATTGTAACCCTAGGATTAGACAAAACTTCTTAGAAAAATAGGAGTTGTGTTTGTTCCAAACTTATTTGTAAAAAATCTTGTAAACTCTTTCCCTTAACATTTTGTTTTGATTCTACATCTCTCATTTTTCCAACTTGATGGACAAAGACTTCAACATGAGCAAGGACTTCACCATCACCAATGACTTCAACTACAATATCACCAAGGACTTCAACTTGGACATAACTAAGGACTACAAGTGAGACAAGAACAATTCTCAAGACTTGAAGACTAAGGAAACACAACTTAGGAGGAACCATTATCACCTTTTAGCTTTGTGACCAAGATGCAAGAATTTTTCCAAGGATACCATGATCTTGTTCATGAAGAAACAACTAAGAAGAATGGAATGATCTCAAGTGATATCCTATAGTTGGACCACCATACTAGTGTTCAGTTTAGATCAATTTATTGATCACACCAACTTACGTGGTGTAGCAAAAATATTTTGTTTCCTAAAAATATGCTTGAATCTTGTTGTTTGAGTGGAATGCATGATTGTGATTGCTTGCACATTGCTTGTGTGAATTGTTGTGAGTGAGTAGAATTCTTCCCTATAAATCTTTTGACTAATCTAATCCCAATCCAACCCAAACATATTACTTCTCTAAGAGACCACAACTCCAACATCAAGGATGTTAACAACAACAACCAAGAGATACACCTGAGAGAACAAATACTAGCAACCCAAGCCTAGTTGAATCAAGTGACAAATCAGTTTTTAGCAAACAACATTGAGTTAGACCCAGCTATGCAAAAATTCTTGGAAAGCCAATCTCAATTGTTGCAAAGGATGACAAATCAGATGATTAACATGAGAAGCAACCTTTCCCAAGGAGATTGTGACAACAATGATGTCAAGGATGATATTATGGAAGGAACTCAAGCTTGCAAAATCTATGGAGACATAGGACACACTTACAAAGAGCATAAGGACCAATGCCCTAATTGTGAAGAGAAACATCTAACTAGACAATGCCCCACATCTCAAGTTTCTTGTTTCCTATGTGAAGGAAATGATCATGTCCCTATACAATGCCCCATCTATCCTATAGTTCAATAGATGAAACAAGATGGAATGCATCAAATGTTTGGAAACCTCCATGAAGGAACAACTCCTACCAGGAAGGATGAAGACAAAGTCAAGTCTCAATATGCACCTCCATACATTGTAACCCACTATGGTGGACAAAAGAGGAAACATGGATGTTATCCTAGGAATCGTTCTAAGAACCGAGGAAGTTTTCCCACCTTTGAGGTAAAGTATGAAGAACATGAACTAAGAGCCCTCCTAGCTTTGGAGAAACCCAAGAAGAAGAAGGATATTAGCCAAGTGATGTGCCACAAATGCAAAGAGCTAGGACACTATGCATCACATTGTCCAGAAAAGAAGGAAGACAAGACAAGCAAACATATGAGGGACATCAACCTTGTCACATGTTTCAAGTGTGGTGACAAAGGACACTATGCAAACAACTGTCTAGAGAAGTTACATCAAGACTCAAGTAGGCCAAGATGTAATCTAGTCAAAAATCTTTTAAGGGTGGTAGTACCCTAGTTGTCTTGAAGCCAACTTGTAACCTCTAGCCTTCCCGAATCTCGGGACGAGATTCCTTTCAAGGGTTGTAGTCTGTCACATCCCAAAATATTCCAAATTTTTAAATGTGAAAAATAAATAAACAAAATAAACAATTGTTGAAATTTAGGGTGAAAAGAAACTTTTTTGCTTCTAAATGGAAACATCAAAACCCTACTTGAACAAAATTCGAATAAGAAAGAAACAAACAAATATTCAAAGATTCAAATGCAATCTTGCGTGGAAAGAATCTTGAAATTGGAACACTTGGGAAAAGTTAAACCAAAACCCTAAAACCCTAATGAAAGAAATCATTTCCAAGATCTCTCTAAGACTATGGATTTGTTCCATATAAAAATTCAGCAACAAACATTTCTAAATGATCAAAATTGATAAACAAAAATATTATAAAACCATGGAAATTGGTTTTACTTAATTTGGAGCCATGCATAAAAACTTATGAATTTGATAAGATAAAAGGAAGTAATTTCCAAGGCTAATAAAGCTCCTAGCTAAAATCCATATCAAATTGTGAGCAAAGTAATCCTAAAAGGATTTAAAAAGATAAATAAATATTAAATAAAATTATACAAATTGGAATCATCAATTTTGGAGCAATAAATAAAAAGATATGGATTTTATAAGGCAAAGAAATAAATAAATAAATAAGAGATAATTTAAAAGACAAATTAAATCTTGGCAAAATCCATAAGCAAATGGAATAAAGATAATCCAAATAAAAATAAAGGAATAAAGATTATTTAAATAAAATTATATGGGCTTTAACCATATTCAATTTTATTTGATTGAAGACAAAATTCCTAAAATAAATGATTAATTAAACCATGAGAAAATAATAATTGAAATTGCCAAAGTGAATTAAAAGTTATATAATTAACTTAAAAAGAATAAAGGATTATTTGAATAAAATTTATATGGGTTTAAACCATATTCAAATTTTATTTGAATAAAGACAAAAGCCTCATTTAAATAAATATTAAATCATAATAAAATATTTGAAATAATTCAAAGTGAATTATTTAAACACACCACTAAAACAGTATGAACCTACTGAAAAAGTTTTGCAAAAATATTAAATTTAAATTAAAGTTTAAATCAAAGGTTTGAATTGAAAACAAAAATCAGAAAAAGAAAAAGAAACAGAGAAGAAAAACAAATAGAAAAGGATCAGCCCAACTAGACCCAACCCACCAACCCCAGCCCGGCAAGCCCAACTCGCAGCCCACCCGGGACACTCTCTCCCCGCGAGCCCCCTTTATCACTCGCACCGACACCCGCACTCTCACTGACAGCGTGACCCCACACTGCCAGATCATCGTTGTCCCCGACGCGCTGAACCCGCCCCCAATTCCCTCTGTCGTTTCTGGCCGTAAATCCACAGCTTCAATTCGCGTTACTGCCGCACTAATTCCTCCCCGCGACCGTGCTCGCTTAAACGCCTCACCCTCCTCTCTCCTTCCCCTCAGACGCCACATCCCATGAGCCCCTAGGCTGCGAGAATTGCTCGCTCAAACCCCCACTACTCCGACGAGTTCACCGTCGAATTCCGGAGACACCTGACCATCCCTTGCCCTAGCTTCCACGAGCTTGATCCTCAGCACCTTGCGCATCTACCAGTGGCCCCTGCTTGCCCGCGCGTGCCCTAGAACCTCGCCTCGGTCAAGCATCTGAGTGCCACCGACGACAAGCTCGACTCCGGTGAGCCATAGCCGTCGACCTCATATGCCCCTTGCTCTCTGGTGAGTGTCCCCACGATCCTTGAACCTGTGCGCATCTTCCTGACGTGTTGCCTTGCCCGCTTGCATCCCAGATACTCGCCTCCGACGAAGTCGTGCGAGACCCGACGCTAGTGACGACTCCGGCGAGCAATCACCAGCAACCTCTTGCGCCCCTGTCCCTACTGCGACTACCTCGAGCATCACCGCGACCCTGCGAATCTGGTAACACCCTCCGTTCTCTTCCTCGCTTCCTATATTCGCCAGAACACCACCACCTGACGCGACGCTGATAGCGCTTGACGAGGTGGAAGAGGTTGAAGTAGATTCCTCAGTAACGACACCAGATAGCTTGATGGCGCCTGGTGTTTGACGTGGAAGAGCTTCATTGGAAACCCCAAGAGCAAGGTGTGAAGCAGCAACCAGCAAGTCTTCCCTCAGTTGAGACCGAGGTTATCGAACCAGAAGGAGGAAGGAAACGTCACACATGTGTTGGAAGCAACGTGGAGACCTACGTAACACAAACTCAAGACTTTGCCCCAACGAATCAGTGAGGTTGTCAAGCTCACCGGTTTGCTGTAAAAAAGGATTAAACGTATGGTGTGGAAGGTAATGGTTTGCAGGAAGTAAACAAGTAACAGTGGAAGATGTATCAATGGTAATGATTTGACTGGGTCCATAGTTCACTAGAGGTGCGCTCCTTAGATAAACAACATGGCCTCAAGGGTAAACAAATTACAGAGGGGCAATTGATAGCAACTGAGCAAGGCATAACAATGCAATTACTAGCCAAAAAGATCCTATGAAGTTGATTGGGCAATACAA
Source organism: Avena sativa (assembly GCA_916181665.1). Lineage (NCBI taxonomy): Eukaryota > Viridiplantae > Streptophyta > Magnoliopsida > Poales > Poaceae > Avena > Avena sativa. The sequence goes on from OV702283.1 coordinate 314,817,567, forward strand.
CAATATACATAGACCATAATCCAACTGCATCTATGACTAGAAGTCCACCTTCAGGTTATCATCCGAACCCGCTCCAGTATTAAGTTGCAAGCAACAAACAACTGATTTAATCTAAGTGTGTAAGGTAAAAAGTCCACATGTTCCATGAACAAGAGACCGTTGTTTTCTCCTTAGTAGCAACAGCACATCTACAACCGAAGAGATTTCTGTCACTTCCCTTGGAAACTAGAGGCATGAACCCACTATCGAGCATAAATACTCCCTCTTGGAGTCACTAGCAACTACTTGGCCAAGATAACCACTAGCAACGGAGAGCATGCAAGATCACAAACAACACAGACATGATAGAATCATAAAGATAGAACCATTAATCAAACCAACATAATAATCTCAATATCCATCAGATCCCTGCAAACCCAACATGCATGATTACAAATAGATTAGATCTTGATCATGAACGGAGCTCACAAGATCTATACATGAAAGCACAAAGGAGGAGATACAACCATCTAGCTACTACATGGACCCATAGTCCAAGGTGGAACTACTCACAAATCATACCGGAGAGAAGGCTTTCGGGATGATCTCCCCTCCGGCAGGGTGCCGGGAAGAGCTTCAGATCCCCCCAATCTAGGGACGATGGTGGTGGCGGCTACAGACGGTTTCGTGGATTTTTGATCGGGTGCTGAGAGTTTCTGTATCGGGGGCTTCTTATAGGCAAAGGAAGAGACCGAGGCGGCCGCCAGGGTGGCCAAACCCTAGCCAGGCGCGGGCTAGGGCCCACCCGCGCCTGAGGGGGGGGGGGTCTGGCCCCTCTGGCCGGCCCCTCGGGCTCTCCTCTGGACTTCTTGGTCCCCATGGAAAGTTATTGACTTTGTCCTTCGTCCCGTCCAATTCCGAGAATATTTCTTTACTAAATTTTCTGAAACCAAAAACAGCAGAACACAGGCATCTGGCACTGTTGCAACTTGTTAATAGGTTAGTACCAAAAAACATGTAAAAAGCACTTGAAAGTGTGGACAAGTAAAGCAAAGTAGATACTAAACAAGCATGGAGCATCTCAAATTATAGATACGTTTCCAACGTATCAGCATCCCAAGCTTAACTCCTGCTCGTCCTCGAGTAGGTAAGTGATAAAAAGAATAATTTTTGAGGTGAACATGCACCCTCACAATAAAGATCCAACCATTTGCAAACATTGAAAGCTGGGATCAAAGAACTCTAAACATGTGAATGAAAGATGGAGTTATAACAATAGGACATAGTAACTATGCATGCAACATGACAAGCTACGAACAAAGATCATGAATAATATGCATTGAAAAACGTTTGTTTGTTTCACTGCAGAAAACATAGGATAGTGGCAATCATCTTGTCCCTCATAGAGTAGCAATATAGATGCATAGGACACCTGCAAATTTCACAAGGGTGACTAGAAACAAATAGCACAAGATCAAGTAATAACACAATATGCATCAATTAATAAGCTTTGGAACATTGCACACAGAATGACAACTATGCTCTCTTAATGGTGCCTAAAGGTAGAAGGTGGAGACTCAATAATGGTGGAAGAAAGGCATTTTTGTAAAGGAAGTAGGGATTACAAGTTTCAAAAAGAGCTTCCAAAAATTATGGTACTTATTAGCTTTCAGCCCTTATTGCCCCTATCATAAGCATCTTGAAGTGGTTAAGGTTAAAGCGGCAAAGCTGTAGTATATGCTTGATAAACTATAAGTTAGCAATCTCAAGTCCTTTGACTATGAGGGCTACACCTCATGGATACTCAACTTAGGGCCCAGGTAAGTTCTTGTCATTGTAAGTATTTGCATATCATTGAGAACCGCCAACGGAGTACCCCTTGCACATGGTACAGGAGCTTTCCCATAACCAAAATGACAAGGCAAGCAGACAATGAGCATCTCAGCAATTCTTCTTATGTACCATGGGAATATGGTGCTTTTTTTATCGCTTTCCTATTTTCTCAATGTGTCTTTTTTTTAATAAGAAGAATGCTTCATAGATGTCACTATGGTGATGCTGCAAGTTTCCACCATGATTAGGCATGGCTTAGGCTAGCGGCCCAGGTGTTTCTCTAACACAGAATACAAACTCCATGAACTTACAAATTCCCACTTCATTTCACACCGATAACATCCATAGACAAAAGAGCATGATATCAATGGAGTACAAAAAGTACAAGTGCAATGTTGAAAACGTTCCCCGTGACAGCACGGTTCTGCTAATCCCAACTTATAAGTGCAAGAATATATAACAAAGTTGCCTCAATGGTTCAAGTTTATTAGGGGCAAAGAATAAAATGTGCCATCAAGTTTGTGAGGGATTTAATCACTAAGTTTTCACATAACAAAATAGTTTTTAATTGGAAGATAGGTGAAAACAAGAATATACTTGGAATGGTGTAACACACCATGCATAGGAGTTTATAGTGGACACTTTGGAATAACTTGGTTTCTTTGGAGTTGGAAGCATGAGTAGAACTTACTCATACAAGTGGAGGATAGCAAAAGACTGGGAGCAACCAACTAAGAGGGCAATAATGGCCATAATCATGCAATGCAACAAAGCAAACTAATCAAAGCAAAGAGTGGTACTACAAGTCAAGGACTAAATGATCATAGAGGCTAATGGTGACTTGTCATAGTCATAACATGGTGTAATCATGTGCCAAGTCAACCCAAGCAAAACATCAAAGGAGAATACCACAATACTATGCTTTTGCATGCTAAAACAACGCATAATTTCTTCAAGGCACACTAAGCAATCCCAATTGTTTGGAACAAGACATGCTAAAAAAATAATCACTAAGCATAATGCTAAAACAACACCTAGCATGTCATGCTAATGTCTAAGTCACAGTCAATGCAAGATCCTCTTGCACTTCAAGCAAGAACTTACTACTCCTTTCCAAACACCAAGCAAACTTATTTGCAAAACAACACAGCGAGAACGGGGGTCCAAACTACTAAAGCAAACTAAACAAACTAAGCAAAGCAAACGAAAACTAAGACGCTGCAAGAACAACACAACTGTGCATGAAACAATAAAAGTGAAGTGTCTAGACAGACGTGAGCTTTTTATTGATGAAGAAGGGGATGCCTTGGGCATCCCCAAGCTTTGACGCTTGTACCTCTTGGATATTTCTTGGGGTGACACCATGGTGGCATCCCCAAGCTTGAGCTTTTGTCCATTCTTCATCTCATTGCATCATTCTTTCTCTACACCTGAAATTTTTCCTTCATACAAAACTTCACACAATCTTCATTAGTAACATTAGCTTATTCAAAAGATATTAGACCACTGGAAAATCTTTGGAACATCAAGGATTTTCACAAAAAGCACAATCTAATGAAGTAACTCCTTCAAAGAAACTCAATTTACCTGAAGAGAGCTCAAAAAGGAATCAATAAGAAGCAAATGCAAATAATGGCAGAAATCTGTCAAAACAGACCAGCAGGTAGAAACGAATTTTTTCGAACATCTTCTGTTGCTCAAATCAAAAGGTGTTGATCTAACGAAAGTTAGCCAACATACTGGGGGATTTATTTGTAAATTTTGTGCTCAATCCGAGTTACAGAGCCTCCTCACGAATTTTTTTGGTGGAGGACAGAAATCTGTTTCGGGACAGCAACTCCCCAAATCTTACTTCCCTCTCATTAGAGGTCATTCTTGGGACAAAAAGCAAACAAAAAGGATAAGGAGAAGTCATTACAGTAGTAATAACTTCCAAGACTCAAGGAAACTCTTGGGTTATCTTCCAACAAGTACTTTTCTTTAACGCCTTTAAGTTAGGCACAAGAAGCACGAAGAATCAAGTATTTTCAAATGAAGAAGCATTAACATCAAATATTGCTTTCAAAGGAGGATAAAAAAGCAAATTCTCTATCCTCATAGGGAAGTGTTCAATACCTTTCTTGAATGTAAATTGATATTTGATGGTGCCTTCTTTCATATTAATGATGGCACCAACTGTTCTAAGAAAAGGTCTTCCCAAAGTAATAGGACAAGAAGCATTGTATTCAACATCCAAAACATAGAAATCAACAGGGACATAAGCATTGTTAACCATAATGAGAACATTATTAATACTCCCCATGAGTTTGTTCTTAGCATTATCATTGAGTGGGACATCCAAATTACAATCTTCTAATGGTGGCAACTCAAGCATTTCATAAATCTTCCTAGGCATAATAGAGACACTAGAACCAATATCACATGAAGCTTTGAGATCAAAGTCATTCACTTGCATATTAATAATGGGTTCCCAACTATCTTCTACTTTCCTAGGAATAGAAGCTTTGTGTTTTAGCTTCTCTTCCTTAATCTTAACAAGAGCATTTGTAATGTGTTTGGTAAAGGAAACATGCGTATCACTAGCATCAGGACTTGTAGCAAGCTTTTGCAGGAACATAATCACTTCAGAAATATTGCAACCATCAATATCCAAATCAAACTTAGCATCACTAGTAGTAGGATCACTAGGCTTAGGCATAGTAGGAGGAGGAATAAGGGCTACTTGTGGTTTGGTGGTGATAGTGCACACACTATTGTTTCTATCAATTTCAGCTTCCCTTTCCCACCTAGCATGAAGTTGAGCTAACAGCCTAACATTTTCATCAATAGTAACTTGTATGGCATGAGCAGTAGAAAAGGTGTTTTCCATAGTTTTAGGTTTAGCAGCCATTTTATTAACCAATGAAGTTTGAGCTCCAGACAAAGAGGATATATTTTTCTCAACAGTTAAAAGCTTTTCCTCTATAGTCTTATTGAAAGTGGTTTGTTTACTAATAAAGTCCTTGAGCATGAATTCAAGTTCAGAGGGGGCACTTCTAGCATTATTGTAAGAGCTTCCGTAGGAATTGCCATTATTAGGAGGATAAGGCCTATAATTGTTGTTGCTACCAAAATTATTCCTATAGGCATTGTTGTTGAAATTGTTGTTTCTAATGAAGTTCACATCAACTTGCTCTTCTTGATCAACCAAAGAGGCTAAGGGAATACTATTAGGATCTAGAGGAGCTTTCCCATTAACAAGCATAGCCATAATAACATCAATCTTTTTACTCAAAGAGGAAGTTTCCTCAACAGAATTTACCTTGTTACCATGTGGAGTTCTCTCAACATGCCATTCAGAGTAGTTAACCATCATATTATCAAGGAGCCTTGTTGCATCACCCAAAGTGAGGCCCATGAAGGTACCTCCAGCAGCAGAATCCAGCAGGTTTCTTGAGGAGAAGTTCAAACCTGCATAAAATGTTTGGATAATCATCCAAGCAGTGAGTCCATGAGTAGGGCAATTTTTAACCAAAGATTTCATTCTTTCCCAAGCAGGAGCAACATATTCACTATCAAGTTGTTTAAATTTCATAATGTCACTTCTCATAGCAATAATCTTAGCAGGAGGGTAGTACTTTCCAATAAAAGCATCTTTGCACTTAGTCCAAGAATCAATACTATTTTTAGGCAAATATAGCAACCATTCTTTAGCTTTTCCCCTCAAGGAGAAAGGAAAAACCCTGAGCTTAATAATATCTCCATCTACATCCTTATACTTTTGTATCTCACAAAGTTCAACAAAGCTATTAAGATGGGCAGCAGGATCATCAGAACTAGCACCCGAAAATTTCTCTCTCATCACAAGATTCAACAAAGCAGGCTTAATTTCATAAAAAGTAGCATCAGGAGCAGGTGGAGCAATAGGAGTGCTTAGGAAATCATTGTTTTTGGTGCTAGTCAAGTTACACAACTTGGTGTTCTCAGCAGAGTTCATTTTGGCAAAGGTGGGCAAGTCAAAAATAGCAGCAGCAGCTAGAGCAGGAACTAATTTTTTGTGTTTTTGAATAAGGCAAGAAAACCAAGCTAGACTAATTTTTTTGGGTTTTTGGAAAGAGGCAAACAAAACCAAACAAAAGAAACAAAGCAAACTAAAAACAAAGTAAAGAGAAAGGAAGTGAAGGACTCCCCTAGTGAAGACGTCCTTAGCCTCCCCATCAACGGCGCCAGAAAACTTGTTGATAGCGCTTGACGAGGTGGAAGAGGTTGAAGTAGATTCCTCAGTAACGACACTACAAAGCTTGATGGTGCCTGGTGTTTGACGTGGAAGCGCTTCATTGGAAACCCTAAGAGCAAGGTGTGAAGCAGCAAGCATCAAGTCTTCCCTCAGTTGAGACCGAGGTTATCGAACCAGAAGGAGGAAGGAACGTCACACACGTGTTGAAAGCAACGTGGAGACCTACACAATACAAACTCAAGACTTTGCCCCAACGAATCAATGAGGTTGTCAAGCTCACCGGTTTGCTATAACAAAGGATTAAACGTATGGTGTGGGAGGTAATGGTTTGCAGCAAGTAAACAAGTAACAGTGGAAGATGTATCAATGGTAAAGACTGGTTCACTAGAGGTGCTCTCCTTAGATAAACAACATGGCATGAAGGGTAAACAAATTACAGTGGGGCAATTGACAGGAACTGAGCAAGGCATAACAATGCAATTACTCGCCAGAAAGATCCTATGAAGTTGATTGGGCAATATACCAATATACATAGACCGTAATCCTACTACATCTATGACTAGAAGTCCACCTTCAGGTTATCATCCGAACCCCTTCTAGTATTAAGTTGCAAGCAACAGACAACTGCTTTAAGCAAAGTGTGTAAGGTAAACAGTCCACATGTTCCATGAACAAGATACCGTTGTTTTCTCCCTAGTAGCAACAACACATCTACAACCGAAGAGATTTCTGTCACTTCCCTTGGAAAATAGAGGCATGAACCCACTATAGAGCATAAATACTCCCTCTTGGAGTCACTAGCAACTACTTGGCCAAGATAACCACTAGCAACGGAGAGCATGCAAGATCACAAACAGCACAGACATGCTAGAATCATAAAGATAGAACCATTAATCAAACCAACATAATAATCTCAATATCCATCGGATCCTCGCAAACACAACATGCATGATTACAAATAGATTAGATCTTGATCATGAACGGAGCTCACAAGATCTATACATGAAAGCACAAAGGAGGAGATACAACCATCTAGCTACTACATGGACCCATAGTCCAAGGTGGAACTACTCACAAATCATATCGAAGAGAAGGCCTCCGGGATGATCTCCCCTCTGGTAGGGTGCCGGGAAGAGCTTATGATCTCCCCGATCTAGGGATGATGGTGGTGGCAGCTACAGACGGTTTCGTGGATTTCTGATCGGGTGCTGAGAGTTTCTGTATCGGGGGATTCTTATAGGCGAAGGGGGAGACCGAGGCGGCCGCCAGGGCGGCCAAACCCTAGCCAGGCATGGGCTAGGGCCCACCCACGCCTGGGGGGGTCTGGCCCCTCGGGCTCTCCTCTGGACTTATTGTTCCCCACGGAAAGTTATTGACTTTGTCCTTCGTCCTATCCAATTCCTAGAATATTTCTTTACTAACTTTTCTGAAACCAAAAACAGTAGAATACAGGCATCTGGCACTGTTGCAACTTGTTAATAGGTTAGTACCAGAAAACATGTAAAAAGCACCTAAAAGTGTGGACAAGTAAAGCAAAGTAGATACTAAACAAGCATGGAACATCAAAAATTATAGATACATTTCCAACGTATCAGCCACCACCGCTCACTGTCGCTAGCGCCGCCAGATCATGGCTAGTTTGATTAGGGCCGTTAGATTCAGATCCTGCGTGTAAGATTAGATTCAGTTATCGAAGGGGTATGAAAGCATCTGTGCCGTGCGATGCCCTTTAAATCCAATGATCCACGTAGCGCGATCCTCACGAAACGGCATGGGCCAATAAGAAACAGACATGTGGCCTAGCTGTTAATTTAAAAACCAGATTTGATCTATTAGATGAATGATTTTGTAAAATTAATAACTTTTGTTCTGCTTGGCCAAAAATTACAAATTTTATATCAATGGATTCAGAAAAATGTAAACTTTGCAACTATGGTCTTAGTTTAGTATTTTGCTTCTAAAAAATTAGGTGTCTTTTCAGAAACATTTGTATGGCTATTTTGGTTATAAAAATTATTCTAAAAATGTTTTTTGAGTAAAACCTTTTGCAAATGGTTTGATTTGAACTCTCTGACCCTAAACACTAACTTTTGGATTTAAAAATATATTTGATTAACACTAGAAAATTATTACTTTGACTAAAATCATTTCTAGCAAAACAAAAATGATTTAAATGGACATTTTCACTAACTTGTTTTTAAATGGTTTTACCACTTTTATAAATGACCATTAGGTGTTTTGAAATGTTAAACCTTGTTAGAAAACACTTTTTCAAATAAAACAATATTTTGCATGCTTGCATGCATTTCCTTGTTTTTATTATTTTATGTGGTGAATTGTTTGAATGCTAGTTTGAATTTGTGCCTTGCTTGATTATTTTGTAGTGAACTTTGAAGAGTGTGACAATTGAAAGATCAAGGAGTGAACTTAGTTTATCTACTAAAAAGGCAAGTGGTGCTTCATTTATTTTGTCCTATTATTTTGACTACGCATTAGTGATATTTTGAGTAGGACTTGCATGGAATTTTCTAAGTATAAGCTATTCCATGGGAAATCCTATATGTTATCTTAATAGAATTATACTAATTTAGGAAACCGGCCATGTTATCATGCTTAGCTTAGATAATAGAAAGCAAGGGTGGATTATTCATGCTATGAAATATTTCTAAGTCTATGACTTGTGTTTTGCTTAATAAAACAACTATGTGAATGAATCACCTGGGTGGAATGGTATGAATGGGTTATGTTGAGTGGTTACACAAGGCCCAAGATGGCAACCTTGTCTATCACACTTGTGGAAAGCCACCCAGGAACAAAGAGATTTGAGATGTTAAGTGTTGAGAAGCTTCTAGTGCAGCCACATGGCAATATGGGCTCTGCCTGGATCATATAGGTTGCAATAACTTAGCCAGATGGACAGAAGGTGGTAGGGGTGATAGAATGGAACACATCCATTTGGTCTAAGGGAAAGCTTCTGAAAGATCTTGTCTTGATGCATGTCGAGTCTTGTGGGGAAAGTGCACCACCTCTTGAGAGAGTAAAATCTAAGTACTTAGCCGTGTCCCCGGCAATGGACAATTTGAGCATCAAGACATTGAAGCTATCAAGGATCTCGTCATCCCAATTTCTAAGTTAAAAACTTGTGGTTGAACAAGGGTTAAAGGTTCACCAATTTCTATTGGTAGTTCATTGGGTGATTTTGACAAAAAAAAATTAGTGATTTCAACTAATAAGGAAAACCTTATTTTGAGCAAAGCAAGCCTAAGATCCACTTAACCAAATGCATATAGATGATAGATACCACTATTCTACGATAGTATCACTTGACAATACAATTCAAATGTATTGACCCTTTTGGCTGTAACTTATTATGTTGTAGGTTTGTTTGATGCTAGTGAAGTTTGATTGAGTAGGGATTACAAGTCTACAACCAACATGATTGCCTATGGCATGTGAAGATGAAGGACTCCATGCTCTATAGTTATATTTGATGCATTGTAATGAGATAGCCAAATGAGCTATGTAAGATGTAATGAATTATTTTATTTCTGGTTATAAGTTGTAATATGACCTTTGTTTCTTGATATTACATCTTAAACTGTGGATGCTAGCTATTGATCCAGGGACTAGCATTGTAAACACAGGGACCTCTACCTTATCAGGTTGGGGGCCTCTACACTGTCTCGAAGCCGGCCAAATTCGTCGCGGTAGCTTGGTGGGGTGGCCCCCTAAAATATTATATGAATCTTGTGATTTCTTTGTCGTGATGCCTCGTTGGGTTTTCATTTGGTTTTTCTGAGGTTGACCGTGCGCGTGTTGCTATTTGTGCCCCTTGCAGGGCAAAACTTTCTGAAAGCTGTGTCCACGGTTATGGACGACTTGGAGCACAATATCTCGATCATAGACAACTATAACTAAAGTAGTGCTATAAATTTGACTTTATAATGACTAGTAATCAGCTTCACTATAATGGAATGGATAAATAAAAGTGCCAACAACTGCTGGATTTGCGGTATCACCTGTTACAATTGTATCTGACTAGTAAGTATTGCAACTACAACAGAATGGTTCTCTAAAAGTGCCCACTGCTTATTATATCAGGATGACTCATGCTATCTATATCTGACTAGTAATTGCTGCAACTATAATGGAATGAATAAAACTGCCAACTGTGTGAGTTCCTTGGTCTGACTTCCTCGTTTGGTCACGAGGGGGAAACGCCAGGATGGGTATGTTTGGTGTTAGTATCAGGTTGGATCCGAATAGTTCCTTAGCCCTCTCTGGTAGCCGCAAGTTGTATCGAGTCTCTATAGGTGGTTTAGTGCATGCTATGCTGCCGCTTCAGTCCACCATACCTATGTAGGCGAGGACCGCCGAATTCTAAGACTCGTCGTGTACTGGCCTCAGTACTGACCGCTCTCTTTTTCCTTTGCCCTTTGTCGGCACCCCTCTTGTTTAAGAAGGTTTTAAGATCGACTTTGTTGGCAGGGTTACTCTTCTGGCTTGGCCTGGGCAGGGTTATGGACGCCATTGGTTATTCTTCAGGGCTCTTAGCTCAATTTGCATCTTGTCCGTATGGGGCTTTGTATTGTTTTCAAGGTGATTCGGATCTTTGTACTGTATATCTGTATTCTTGACTCTTTGAGTTGTTGTTTACATATCTGTTATGTGTGTTCCATCATGGACTATTGTGTAATGATATTACTTCGTTTTCCACCCGCACGCAAGTGCCTGGTGGGCGCCTTTGAATCGTTTCTATGCGGGTTTGGCAGGAATCGCTAAAACTTGCATAGGGCCGATCTGAGGGTGTTACAGTAATCTACTAGCTTGGTGCAACGAGTTGATAGAGTACTAACCCTCAAAGATCCAAAGAGGTTAACGATATCAGATTTTTGTGGGTGATGTAGTCGTTCACTTGCCGATCTCAAGATCATGTAGACGATCCTTTCGGCGCCGCATTCCGGCAGCGCTCCCGCAGTCGGTCACACGTTCAGTACTCGATGAATACCTTCCTCTCCCTTGTTCCAGCAGGCAGCGGAGGTTGTAGATCTCTCCTTGCGATTCCGGTAGCACGACGACATGGTGTCGGAGGTAGAGGGGAAATCTCGCAGGGCTTCTCCTAAGCCAAAGCGGGTATGGTGGAGTAGAAGAGGGGCCTTGGCGATCTAGGGTTTAGAGGGCCAGGGGAGGTGGTGGCCGACAGCTAGGTCTAGGGATTTTGCCCTAGTCGGCGACTTTGAGGAGATCCCCTAGGCGGCGGTGACTTGAGAGGTGGTGGCGCCAAGCTAGGGTTTGTGGTGAGGGGTAGCGAGGCGTCCTACCCCTCCTTTTATAGGTGGGAGAGGCGGTTGGGGGGAGGGGAGTCCTCCCCGAACTCCTCCACTTGGGCTGGCGGCAAGGAGAGGGAGGAATCCTCCCTTAGGTAGGATTCCTTCCCGCCCTGCACTAGGCAACCATGTTGGGATTTGACTTTTTCAAACTAGCGTCTGACTTTCAAACTAGAGTTTGATTTCTCTCTTCCCTTTGCCCAGCCAAGTGACCGAGTACATGATGCAATCATTCCAACTTGTCATGACACATACATATACCCTTCCCACTCCGGAGTGATGGACCTTCTAGACCCTTCTAGAACATTCCGTTGAAAACAACGAAACCATTCCCGAACTCCGGAATTGGACTTTCCTTATATGAATCTTATTCTCCGGACTATTCCGGATCTCCTCGTGATATACCGGATCCTATCCGAGACTCCGAACAACATTCGGTCAATTACTCACATTCCATATCTACTAAACAACATCGAATCTTTAAGTGTGTCTCCCTATGGTTCGTGAATTATGCAAACATGATTGAGACTCTTCTACGATCAATAACCAATAGAGGAATCTGGAAATTCATATGGCTAACACGTATTTCTATGATTACTTCATGATCGAATGAACCATTTACATACGATACCAGTTTCCCTTTGTCTCGCGATATTTTACTTATCCGAGGTTTGATCGTCGGTATCCCTGCATACATAGTTCAACCTCGTTACCGATAAGTACCCTTTACTCGTTCTTGTGATATGTGATCCCTTGTGAACCAGTCACATTCTTGCAAGCTAATTGGATGACATTCCACCAAGAGGGCCCAGAGTATATCTATCCGTCATATGGATGGAAAAATCCCACTCTTAATCCATATGCCTCAACACATACTTTCTGAATAATCAATGCCACCTTTATAACCACCCAGCTACGAAGTGGTGTTTGATGTCATCAAAGCATCCATCCGGTGATGTTTATTAACATGATCTCATGATCAAAGGATTTAGGTTACTATGTATTTGAAAGCTTATAGAAGTGAACTATTAAAATGATTTGATCTTATGCTACGCTTAACTATAGGAGTATGTCCATCACATCATTCTCCTAATGATATGACCTTGTTAATAACATCTCAATATTCATGATCAGGAAACCATGATCATCAGTTAACCAACAAACTAGTTTTACAAGAGGCTTTACTAGGGACTCTTATATGTTTACAAATCACATAAGTATTAATGTTTATGTTTAATACTATTATATCATGGGATGTAAACATTCATCATAAACATAAATATACGATAATAACCACTTTATTATTGCCTCTTAGGCATATCTACAACATATGTGAATCGGTTTGCCGAGCTAATTGACCAGCTTGCAGCATATGAGGACAGACCAGATTCACTGCACTACATCACACGTTTCATCGATGGTCTGAAACCGGATGTGCATGTACTTGTTGCTGTTGGTACAAGAGGAAGTGAGCGATGGACTTGGGACTTGGAATTCTGGATCTACTTTTCAACATCGTGCAACTGTTATTCCCCAGCTTCAGAATCGTCAGTCAGATGAGCGTAAAAACACTAATAGTGCTAAAGTATCTGAATTTCCACATCCTTCTGATGACAAACTTGCTCCATTGAGGAACTACAGAAGAGCCAAGGGGCTTTGTTTTACTTGTGGTGAACGTTGGACAAGGGATCATAAATGTCAGCCTACCGTTCAACTCCATGTTGTCCAGGAAATGGTCAAATTCCTCAATTCCAGTCCAGAACCTAGTTCCAACAATACTAATTTCGTTGTGGACATGGAGCTGATGCAAATTTCAGCAGAAAGTGATGTGGAAGCAGTTCCAGAGCAATCTATTATTTTACATTGTTCAGTTCAAGGTCATCCAGTGGTGTTTTTACTGGATTCTGGTAGCAGTAATTCATTTCTCAGCTCCAGATTGGCTGAACATGTTTATGGCCATGTTCCTTTGCCAACTCCTCGTAAGGTTAAAGTGGCTGGTGGTGGTATTCTCTTGTGTACATATTATATACATGTGTGCTTATTTTCTTGTGACAACACTGAATTATCTTCCTCATTCAAGATATTGCCCCTTCAAACTTATGATGGATTGGTTGTCAACTCATAGTCCTTGACTTATTGAAACAAAAGTGGCTTGCGTTTAATCATCAAGGTGCTTGGATTTGTTTACAAGGTCAAACCAATGCTGAATTCTCTTGCACTATTATTGAGGTTTAGTTACTCACAGAGGAAGCTCACAGGGTAGAGTCACTTCTGGAATCATTTTCTATTGTTTTCTCAGAGCCTTCTGGATTACCACCACAACATGCAGTGTCCCATTCAATTCCTCTTGTCACTTGAGCTCGACCAGTACAAATTAGGCCTATTGATTTTCTCCAGACTTGAAAAATGAAGTGGAGAAACAGATTTCTGAAATGCTCCAGTCAGGTGTTATTCGAACCAGTGCTAGTAATTTTTCCTCCCCGCTAATCGTGGTGAAAAATAAATACCAGACATGGAGACCGTGCATGGATTACAGGCATCTTAATGCACTAACTGTGAAAAGTAAATATCCCTTTCCGGTGATTGATGAACTGCTTGATGAATTGCATGGTGCATGTTGGTTCTCGAAGCTAGACTTGCGTGCAGGTTATCACCAGATACATCTGACCGAAGGGGATGAGTACAAAACTTCGTTTCATATGCATCACAGTCACTTTGAGTTTACAGTGATGGCTTTCGGCTTGACAGGTGCACCATCCACATTCCAGTCAGAGATGAACCGGACTTTGGCACCTGTACTTCGTCGTTGTTCTTTGTTATGTTTCGATGACATCCTCATCAATAGTCATTCGTTTGAGGACCATCTTTTGCATCTCAAGCAAGTGTTACAACTGTTGGCTGACAACCACTAGAAAATGAAACTATCTAAATGTTCTTTTGGACAACAAATCATCAATTATCTTGGCCATATAATTTCAGCATCTAGTGTTGCTACTGATGATACTAAAATAGCTACTGTATGTGACTGGCCTATTCCTTCTGATGTCAAGCAGTTACTTAGTTTTCTTGGCCTTGCAGGGTATTATCGGAAGTATGTGCGCAATTATGGCTCCATCAGTAAACCACTGACTATATTGCTCTGCAAAAAATCCATTTATCTGGACTGTTGATGAACAACTTTCTTTTGCAACTCTAGAAGCAGCTTTAGTCTCAGCCCTAGTTTTTTCTCTGCCTGATTTCTCATCGTCTTTGTTTGTGGATACTGACGCTAGTGACACTGGAATTGGTGAGGTGTTATTACAAAAATATCATCCATTGGATTTTTTAAAGGATAGAGATGTCGCCTAGAGGGGGGGTGAATAGGCAATTTCAAAACTATTACGGTTTTGGCTTGATAGAATGCGGAATTAAACTAATGTTTATTTTACAAGCACAAAACCTAAATACTCTAGGCTCAACTAACTGCACCAACAACAAGATAAGCTAAGCAAGATAGCATAAAATAAATATACCACAAGTGATAAGAAAGATATAAGTACTTCAAGCTCGATGGCTATCACAAGGAAAGTAAGCTCGGGTATAGAGATAACCGAGGCACACGGAGACGAAGATGTATTCATGTGTTCCCTTACAAGTAAGGTACGTCATGTTGGAGATGTGTGGAATTCCACGAAGGATTTCCCAACGCCACTAAGGCCCACCTTCTTCTCCGAGTCTATACCACGAAGGAATAGGCCCTTTCCTTATGGCTAGATTTTCCTCCACTCCAGAGATGGCAAGCTCCACAACCACTTCCCAAGCTCCACGAAGGAGAATCCCGGGTCTCTTCACAATCTTCCACGAAGAGGACATCGCGACACCAACCGCCAAGCCAACTAGGAGGTCACCCTCCAAGAGTAACAAGCTCATGGTATCTCACTCGAACAAATCTTAATGGAGAGCTCAACACTTATGCAAGAATGCAAAGCAAGAACACCAAGAGTGCTCAAATACTTCACTCTCAAATCCCACCAAAGCAACAAATGCTAGGGAGGAATTAGAGAGGAAGAACAATGGAAATCAACAAATGACTCCAAGATCTAGATCCAATAGGTTCCCCTCACTTAGAGGAGGAATTGATTTGTGGGTATTGTAGATCTAGATCTCCTCTTCCAAAGCCCTAAAAAAGATGCAATAATCATAGGAGGGAAGGGAGAGGAAGCAAGATCAAGAGGTTCAATAATGGAGGTCAATTTCGTGGTAAAGAACACTCAAAAACGTTGGGGAAAGAACCCCCTTTTATAGGGGAAAGAAAATATGATCGTTGGGAGAAAACTGTGTGAATCTCGGTTTAAAAGTCGGTTGGACTGGCTCTGAGACCAGGAAACTCGGTCCCTAGGCCGGTGGATCGGCCTACAAACTCGAACAGCACTGTAAACCAACTCGAATAGACTCGGTATAAGAAAACCAACAATACCGGTTGGATCCCGGTTGAATCTCAGTTGAATCCCGGTTGAATCTCGGTTTTCTGCTGCTGGCACCGTACCACCCGGTCTAGGATCCGGTTGGACCGGATCCACAACCGGAATGAAACTGACTTAACAAAAACGCAATAACTTTTGCACCCGGACTCCGATTTCGATGATATTGGGCTTATTTTTATGAGGACAACAAGCTCTATAAGATTGTGCAGAGAAACATCATAACCAACAAAGGATGATAGAACCAAATGAAGAAAGGTAAGAAGCCTCCCTAAATAAGAACCGATAAAACCTTTATACTCGAAAACGCCATAGAAGATGCATACGAATTCCGTTTTCGATGAACTTGGGCTTGTTGAATAGCTAGCAACAATCTTAAGAACCTCACATGGGGAAACACCAAGAAGCAACAAAATAGGAAGATGCAAAGTATGCAAAGGATTGAGCTCCCTATGACAATGTGCTCAAGTTATCCAACCGAAAGCCCCTCTTGATAGTGCAGCTATCTATCCTATAACCCGGTCGCCAAACAACCACCTTGAGGACGGTAAAAGGAAAACCTAGCAAGGCCATACCTTTGCCTTGCACGTACCTCTTGATCTTGATGACAATTCTTCAAGCTCCATTCAAGCCGGAATGCATCACTTGATCATTGTTGCTTCGTGAAGACTCATAATTTTCTCCCCCATACACCACTATGGGATAGCTTCATTAATACATGTCTTAACATGTCCGTTATCACCAATATGGATGACAAGCTTCAAACAAATGATCTTCTCAAGATGCTTATCTTGAAATTTCCCTTCTCAACCTTGATGACGGTCACCGCCTGATGTCATCCTCTCATGGGCTATATAAGATATTCACTTTTGAAGCATGCCCATGGAAATATACCTATCCCATATAGAAAACGCAAAGTCACATGTATAATGTGTTAGTTCATGATGCATAATTGACAAGGCTTACCATACCACAAGATCCATGTGGTACATTCTTTATGCTTCATGTGTTGACCAACTTGAAATCACTCTTCACTCTTTATATTGGTCAACCAAGTATCTTCTCGTGTTAAATCTCAATATCTTGAGGTACATAAAGAACTCTTCATTTGATTACATGCTCTAAATATTATTCAACCATAACCCAACTAATGAGGCTATCATGACACCGACTTAGAGCCATATATTGAATTCTTCTACTGAGATCATACTCTCAAGATCTCGTTCATATCATATTCTTCTTCAACTTGATGATCTTGATGTCAATACTCAAGGTATATCTTTATCTTCATGGCATCCATACTTTAATCCAACATATGAACTACAAGCATGACCTATGGAATATTCCTTCATATAAAACTCAATGAGAACATTAGTCCATAGGGATTTTCATTAATCACCAAAACACACATAGGGGCAATTACCCTTTCAATCTCCCCCATTTTGGTAATTGATGACAATCACAACAAGAGGGTTTATGAAATGAATATTAGAAACAAGTATGTAACTTATCCGAGAATAAGTTGTATACAAGAGGTTGTATTTGATATGGTTAAGTAACACAAAGCTACTAGCCCATATCAAAATCGATTCTACTCACACAAACTACAATTAATGCAGGAGATGTGAGTAGAACCAAGATATATAGAGCAAACTCCCCCCCACAATATATGCACGTGTGATGAACTTGAATTTCATTGCATATATTGTCAAACATAACCTTTGGGAGAGTTTGCACTATATATCCAACCATGCATAACATAATAACGATGGAATGCATGAAAGACAAACACTTAAGAACAAACCAATCTTAAGTAGAAAACCATTTCCCTTAAAACCCTCTAAACTTCTCCCCATTGACAACAAGTGCCAAAATGGATAACAAGGTTAGAAGGATAATATAGTATGAGTTCCTACCCAAGGTGTGCACTACTCGTAATATGAGTGAAATCACATGCACATATCCAATGACGAACACTTCGAGTAAATCAAACTATATTGAGGATCAGGGATTGCTAAAAGGATAACAAGGTGAAGGAACTTCAACGGATGAAGCTCCCCAAGGTTCGTGCATAAATTAGTTGGTTCATTTGAATACAATATGCACAAACATGGAATCCTCACTCCCTCTATATTATTTAGAACACAACCAAGATACAAGAATTAGATATAAATAAATACACTTGTCAAGACAAGCTTAAGTACAAAAGAAACCAAACATAAGATATGAGTGCATGAAGATGCAATAAAAATAAACCAAGCACTCATAAATCAAGACCTTACCAGTACCATTTAAAATCAAGAGGATAATAGAGATGATCGATAAAGAGCGAGAATATCAAGGCAAGAGATTAACACTCTCGTGTATATAAGTTTCTAAGTGGAAAAACATGAGAATAATCCACAAAGAAACATCCACACATAAGAGGTTACTAAATTATACATGATATCCAAGCATAAGCCATAAGATATACCAAAAATGATAATTTGCTTAAGTGCATATACAGCCCATGGCTCTATTTTATCTTATGGTATATCAATGAACTTCCCCAAAGAAAAACAAAAATCTAAAAACCATCACAACTACCACTAAGGGAACTAATGCTAGTTGGGATATTTTGAGAAAGTCAACAAGTATTAAAAGGAATGATTCAATGCAATTTAAAAAATATTGCACACGAGAGTACCTTGAGGAATTGATATGCCATAAATTGCTAGAAGGCATATTTGGAATTGGTGAATCATGAACATGATTTTATATACACCCATTATATGCATCATCTCAAATTACTCACATAAGCAATAAGGATAGAGAAGTATTTCAAAGATACTTGCAAGAATCGAACATTTACAAACAAATAAATTCATGCCAAGATGCAACCTACAAGAGATTGGATGAAAGAATAGTATGCATGAATAAGATACTTGTTACCGAGATAGCAATGGTATGATTTAGTAGATAAGAATTCTTTGATCATCCTAGCTTGGCTCCAATTATTATGTGGTGACAATACCTTCCTTATAGACGAGAAAAGCATCCATTGCATCTCCAATGTACCTAAAACAACATTTAAGTACATCTTGGTCCCCAAACTTATTGGGTCCAAAGTGGTTAGACTAACCACAACACATAGTACACACTCCATACAAATATGTGCATATTTAGATATTAAATTTGAATTTCATACACATCTTAGCCGTTTGAGGATTTGATGGAGTATACCCTATATATTGGATCAAGGAAAGCAAAACAAGATATAAGATATACATTTAGTAAACATGCACGCACGAGACTTTCAATATCCAACGAACATATAATTTGTAAAAATCACCAAAATATTCAATAAGGCATACAAGGTGTGACAAAAAACATTTGTTGTCCAAACTATATCAAGGAATCAAATCAACACAAGATTTGTTCAACAAAGTTCAACAAATGAACCAAGCAAAAAACTATTGAGCATAAAAGATGAAATAAAAACATAAATACTCAAAGATTTATCTCATTCAAGCAAATAAAATAGAGAATAAAGAATGAGATAAAAAACTCCCAAAAGAGCAAGGTTTCAACAAATAAACCAAACACTTAACTCTTTTCACAATGGCACAAAGTTCCGAGAAGAAAAGGTTTGTCTTCCACTAAAACACATTTGATAATAATCAAAAACATCATAAAAGAGATGTTCAAAAGCCAAGGAAGACAATGGGAGCCACATCAAAATTTTGGAAAGAAAATAAGGCAATAAGAGGTGAACTCCAAAGTGAAGATGATCCACAAAAGCTACCACAGACAAGTATACCAATTTTCAAAGACAATGAGTGTATTGGAATAGATTTCTGGTGGTATATTGCACGGATATTAAAGATAAATCTTCACAATAAAAAGCATAGGATAGAAATAAAAAGATTAAGCACTATGCAAAGATACAGATTCTTGATAGCTTCAACTAGTCACACAATCATGCAAAGCAATGATTAGAATAACTTGAAGCAAATGGTATCCCAAATAAGATATAGAGATATGTATTTGAGAAAGACCACACCAAGAATTTCTTACTAAAAAGGGACCGAAAAGACGAGCAATAAAAGCTTCTAAAAAATAGGACCTTGTTTGAGCCAACATGCCACCTAGAAACAAGATAATCAACAATATCAACTCTAAGTGGCACTACCTCATATGTTCACATTTCCTAGGATTGTGATATGCAAAAGAAGCATATTACTCCCCCCATAATGTGATATTCATTTTTCTTAATAAGAGGTAAAACAACCTCAACTAGAGATAATTAATGGACATTTAGAATTTGAATTTCTCATGAGTATGATACACCACATAGTGACTAGATAAGCTTGCAATATCAATACTAAGTGGTAGTACTCATGTACACACATTTTAAGGTTTGAGAGATGCGCGAGGCATGCCACTCCCCCAAAATGGGATGTTCCATTAACCACTCAAGAGCCAATTAAGATATCATCAAGATGCATTAGAGGCTCAAAAAAACACATGAGTAAATGATGTGGCAAACACCTAGACATACTTGAATACACAAAATAAGTAAGCATGATGCACAACAAATACAAACACATACTTGGTACAAAACCAAACCATGTAAATGGGCAAGTAACTTACAATATAAATGATTTAAGTACAAGTTACCGCGAAGAGGCGCATTGGATATAAGATAGGGAGATCATAATCCTTATGACTTGGCTTGATCAAATATAATATATGAAGATCCCTTAATTCTTCATGAGTTAGCCAAGTCTCCAATGACCTCCATAAATACCTATTGATCAAGTTTGAGCTTGTTGGTACCCAACCAAGTTGGGTCCTAAGAGGTTCGTCACAATAGGCTTGGAAACCCAAATGGTTCTTTTCTTGACACCACTTTGAGTTCCAACAAACTTGGCAAACACATTGCCATCCTTATCCTTCCCAAGAGAATAATCATCATCAATAATGATATGATTAGATAAGGTACCATTTGAACATGAATAAGCAAAGTTCCCCTTCACACGACATATGTAGAAACAAGTGCTCCCCTTTATCTTCTTCATTGATTTCTTGGATTGGGGAGCATTATCTTGTTTCTTCTTTGGAAGTGGCCTAACTTCAAATTGGGCTTGACCTTGAACTTGTGTCTGCTTCCCTTGTTGCTTCTCGCTCAAGTGCTTTTTCTTCAATGGACAAGATCATACATGATGTCCTTCAACCTTGCACTTGAAGCAAATAATCTTGGCTAAATTCTTGACTTGGTATTGGCCCTTCTTCTTGTTTCTCTTGGACTTTTTTTATTAGAGTTGAACCCAAGTCCAATTTTATCATTTGGGGATTTTTTTCACACTCAAAATATTATCTAGTGTGGATTTCCCTTTAGGACTCTTTTCCAAGTCTTTCTTCAAAGAAGTGACTTGGGCCTTGAGCTCTTTGATTTCCTCTACAAGGTTAATAGAACTAGAGGTACTAGAGAAATTAGAAGCTTCATTGTTATAGCAACAAGGTAAATCAAGTAATCCAACACAAGGTTTATCACTAGTATGACTAGAAGGATCACTGGGAATAACACATGGAAAAATAGCATTTTGAGTATAAGTTGTGATAATTTCCATGAGAGGCTCACAAGATGTTATCTTGGTAATACTTGCCTCACAAGCTAACTTTATCCCATCATGGGAGATTAGAAGATCATTATGAGAGCCCGAGAGATTTTCATGACTTTCTTCCAATTTCCTATACTTGCTAGTTAGCAACTCAAGTTGAGCCCTTAGCTCAACATTCTACTTTAGGGTAGATGCTTCACAAGAAGTAGAGTTAGTAGCACAAGCATCATTAATGGAATTTTCCTTTTCAAGCTCATAAGATTCAATTTTTGTGTGAGGAGACTATTAGTGTGCTTCTCCTTGGTAAGCTCTTGCTTAAGGAGATTGAATCTCCGACTCCCATCATCAAGTTGGAAATCCAACTCCTCTATGGTTCCCGTTTGTTTAGTTATGGTGTACATAACGTGTTTGATACAAGTAACAACCTTATTATTACCACGAAGAGAGGTACAAAAAAATTCAACTCGAGCAAGAGAGCACTAGTATCCTCATCAATGTCATCATCACTATCATCATTATAATTGCTATTATCTTTAGAAGACATATTGGGATCCAAAGTAGGAGATACCTTTGATCCTTGCCATAAGGCACACGTGAGCATGGGAGGATGAATATGAGGATATTCTTGAATCTTCATTCATGATCATGTCTTGCTCCATAGAATGTTCGATTTCCTCTACATTGTTAGATAAACAACTAGAGGAAATGGAAGCATTTTGTTCATGGGAACAGGGAAAATCAAGCATATTATCTACACTAGTACTCAAATAATTTATAGAAGATATGCAAGGACTGGCAACACAAGGGGATATAACATCTTTGTTTCAAGAAGTGCTGGCGGCTTAGATATGTAGAGCTCGTTGGGAACCCCTAGAGGAAGGTATGATGAGAACAGCAGCAAGTTTTCCTCAGTTATGAAACCAAGGTTATCGAACCAGTAGGAGAAAGGAAACAACTCCCAAAGTATTGCTAGCAACTTGGAACCTGCACAACATAACTGCAATACTTTTCCCCAACTTACAGTGAGGTTGTCAATCTCACTGGTTTTGCTGAAAACAAATGATTAAACATATAGTGTGGAAGATAGTAATTGTTTGTGGTAATTGCAGCAAGTAAACAGTAAACGGTAAACAGTAGATGGTATATCAATGGAAAGGAATGGACCGGGGTCCATGGTTCACTAGAGGTGTTTCTCCATAAGATAAATAGCATGTTGGGTGAACAAATTACAATTGGGCAATTAACAGATTGAGAATGCATAATTATGCATCTACATGTCATGATGATTTCTATGAGATTCGTTTGGGCATTACAACATAATACATAGACCATAATCCAACTGCGTCTATGACTAATAATCCACCTTCAGGTTATCATCCGAACCCCCTCCAGTATTAAGTTGCAAGCAATATATAATTGCATTAAGAAAAGTGTGTAAAGTAAACAATACAATTGCCCTTGAACAAAGGATTGTTGTTTTCTCCCTAGTAGAAACAACACATCTACAACCTTAGAGGTTTCTGTCACTTCCCCAGATTACTAGAGGCATGAACCTACTATCGAGCATAAATAATCCCTCTTGGAGTTACAAGCATCTACTTGGTTAAAGCATTTACTAGCAACGGAGAGTATGCAAGATCAAAAATAACACAAACATGATAGAATCAATAATAAATCTTGACGTAGTACTCAATATCCATCGAATCCCAACAAACACAACATGTAGGATTACAAATAGATGATCTTGATCATGAACAAAGCTCACAAGATCTAAACATGATAGCACAAAGGAGGAGAAACAACCATCTAGCTACTGCTATGTACCCATAGTCCAATGATGAACTACTCACGCATCACTCCGGAGGCAGGCATGGTGATGAACAAGGCCTCCGGGATGATCTATCCCCTCCAGCAGGGTTCCGAGAAGAGATTCAAATCCCCCCGATCTAGGGACGATGGTGGCGGTGGCTATGGACTGTTTCGTGGAATTTTGATCGGGTACAACTTCGTCGCTGCCAATGGGCAGCCATTCGACGCGTGAACCCACATCATCAACAACCAGAGCTGGCGTGCATGCCAGCCCGACGACTTGAGGCATACCCTCATCAACCGCCGCGACAGCAAACCAAGGAGATCACTAAGCCGAGTCGGACCCCAGTGCTTCTGACCGATGATCCGAGGCGAAAAATACCCGACAAACTTCAAGGCGCCGAAGGAGATCGAGAAGTACGACCCCTCGTACGACCCTTCCGTGTGGCTGGACACGTACCTCATGGCGATGGGAATCGCCGGCCACACCGACCTGCTTGCCGCTTGCTACCTCCCCCTGATGATGGAGGGAGCGTGCCGACAATGGATCAACACCCTCCCCGTAGACAGGATCGACTCCTGGGAGGAAATGCGCGAAGCCTTCATCAGGCACTTCCAGGGCTCCTACAGCCACGCCACCACCATCGAGGACCTGGAGCGATGTGTCCAGGGACCCCGTGAGTCGACCAACAGCTGGTCCAACGGTGGCAAGACCTGTGGAACAACGCGGCCGGAATACACCCGGACACCACGATCCACTGCTTCAAGACCTCGTGCCGCTACGAGCCCTTGGTCGCCAAACTCCAGCGGGTGTACAAAACACTCGACATCATACCGGACCTCCTCGAGATCGCCAAGCGGTACGCGGAGGAGGACCCAAACCAAGAAACCGACGACGAGTTGGGAGGGAATCGCCGCACGAACGGCCACGACAATGGGAGACGACCCGAGGTGCGCTACAGCAACACTCGCCTCACCGGCAAGCGCCGCGGTGACAGGCGAGTCGAATTCGTCGCCAATGCTGGTTACGCTCCACGCGAGGCCAAGAGATTTTGCCATGATGGAGGCCAGCGTCGCGATGGCGGCAACTACAAGGCGAAGCCGGGGTTCGACCCCGTGGCTCTCCTTAACCAGCCATGTGTGTTCCAAAGTAGGGAGGGGAAGCCCGCCACACACACGACCGCCGACTGCCACTCCCTGAGGGAGATCGAGAAGGCACGACATGCAAGGGAAGACCCTGACAACCACCCTCCAAGCGGCGGGAAATTCGGCAACGATGCCGGCTCGCTTCACACCGTCACCGGTTTTAACACGAAGCGTGAGAAGAAGGTCATCGCCCGTGCCGTCAACGTCAATGCGGTATCCCAGGTCGACATCCCCCTAGTTCCTCAACTGGTCCGAGCAACAAATCACCTGGACCCGCGAATACCACTCGCCACGGATCGAATATCCGGGTCGAGTCTCCCTGGTGGTCAAGCCCAAGGTGGGGGACTACTGGCTCCCCAAGACGCTGATGGACGGCGGCAGCTCCATCAACATTCTGTACCTGGACACGTTCAGGCGATTGCGGCTCCCGCAGTCGATGATCGAGACGACCTACACCACCTTCCACGGCATTGTCCCCGTTCGGAAGGCGTACCCGATCGGCAAGGTGACATTGCCCATCACCTTCGGCACACCAGCGAACTTCCGCACCGAGCGGATCGTCTTCGAGATGGTGCCTTTCAACAGCCCCTACCACTATGTCCTGGGGCGTTAGGCGTTCGCCAAATTCATGGCAGCGCCCCACTACGCGTACAACGCGACGAAGCTCCCCGGTCCGTGCGGCATCATCACTATCCACGGCGACCCCAACATGGCCGCAGAGTGCGAGGCCAAAGGCGTCGAGCTCGCCGATGCCGTCATAGCCGCAAAGGCGAACCACGTGGAGGATCTCGCCAAGTACACGAGCGGGGTCAACAACGACGACCCCACCATACTCAAGAAGCCCAACTCGGAGGGCGGCGGCTCCACCGCATTCGAGGCGACAACGCACACTCGCTCCATCGAGCTGGTCCCAGGCGACTCCAGCCAGATGGTGACAATCGAAACGGGCATGAGCCCAGCATAGGAAGGCGCGCTCATCGAGTTCCTACGTGAGAATCGCGACATCTTCGCATGGAAACCTTCCGACATGCCTGGTGTCCCGAGGGAACTTGCTGAGCACAAACTCAATGCCGACCCCAAAGCGCGACCCGTGAAGCAGTCACTGCGGCCCTTCAATGAAGAGCGCCGCCGAGCAATCGCCGAGGAGGTGCAGCGTCTACTCGCTGCGGGCTTCATACGGCCAATCAAGTACTCCAAGTGGCTGGCAAACCCAGTCCTGGTCGAATGTGTATCGACTACACAAACCTCAACAACGTCTGCCCGAAGGAGCAGTTCGTCCTCCCGCGGATCGACCAAATCATCGACTCGACCGCGGGCTTGGAGTCGCTATGCTTCCTTGATGCCTACTCTGGTTACAACCAGATCAAAATGGCAGTCAAGGACAAGGATAAGACGGCATTCATCACGCCATTCGGAGCCTTCTGCTACACCGCCATGACCTTCGGCCTCAAGAACGCCGGGGCGACCCACCAGAGGTGCATGTTGGAGTGCCTTGCGAGCCAAATTGGCGGCAACATCCATGTCTACATCGACGACGTGGTGGTGAAGTCCACTCACCAGGGCGACCTACTCGCAGACCTAGCGGAAACCTTCGCAAACCTGCGGAGGTACAAGATAAAGCTAAACCCAGGAAAGTGCACCTTCAGTGTACCCACTGGACAGTTGCTGGGGTACGTCGTCTCCAAGCGGGGGATCGAGGCGAACCCCACCAAGATCAACACGGTCGCCCGGCTCGGCAGACCCGAGTGCCTGCGCGACGTACAGAAGTTGGCCGGGCGAGTCGCGGCTCACAGTCTCTTCATTCCCCGGCTAGGCGAGAAGGCGATGCCCCTCTATCGCCTAATGCGCAAGAACCCCACATTCCAGTGGGACAAGGAGGCGGATGACGCGCTCCACGCTCTCAAGGAGATTCTACTCGTGGCACCACTACTCGCCGCCTCCATCGACAAGGAGCCCATGCTCGTCTACGTCGTGGCCTCTGAGCGAGTCGTCGGCGCCGTCATGGTCATCGAATGACCAGAGGGGGGCAAGGAGCGCCCGGTGCAGCGACCTGTATACTACATCAGCGAAGTCCTCACCGAGTCGCGCCAGCGCTACCCGCAGTACCAAAAATTGGTATATGTGGTCTTCAGAGCCCAGCGCGATTGCCGCACTACTTCCAGGAGCACCCAATCACGGTCGTCTCCTCAGCACCATTGTAGGACATCATCCACAACCGTGAGGCGACTGGGCGAGTCGCCAAGTGGGCCATCAAGATCGGAGATCACAACATCAGATACGAGCCGCGCAAGGCGATCAAGTCGCAGGCTCTAGCAGACTTTCTCGCTGACTGGGAGGAGGCCAAGCAACCAGAGAAGTTGCCGTACCTCCACTACTGGTCCCTACACTTCGACGGCTCCAAGAATGAAGATGGTGCAGGGGCAGGGATTGTCCTCCCATATCCAAAGGGCGACAAGCTATGCTACGTCCAGTACCTTGACTCACCCCCTGCACCAACAACATGGCCGAGTACAAGGCGCTCCTCCACGACATGCGAGTAGCCAAGGAAATGAACATCAATCGTCAGAGCTACTACGGTGACTCCGACCTCGTCGCCGGGCAAGTCGCCGGCACTTGCGATGTAGTCTCCCCACCATGGCGGCATACCGCCAGGCCGTGGACCAGCTAGGAGGCCACTTTGCGGGATACTCCGTCGAGTGGATCGCCGGCGGAAGAACAAGGAGTCCGACCCACTCTCCCGCATCGGCTCGGCTCAAATCATGCCGCCCGCTGGCGTCTTCCTCGATACCATCACCAAGCCTTCCGTCTCTCCCCCGAGGCAGATCGACATCGGAATCCCGCTGCAACCAGGCGCGGCCCTGGTCGCAATGATCGCCGAGCCAAGCGACTGGACCGCGCCATACGTCGCCTACTTGTAAGGAGGCACACTACCCACTGACGAAACGGAGGCCCGGATGATAGTACGCCGCTGCAAGTCCTTCGTCATCATCAACGACGAGCTCCACAAGCGCAGCGTGACCGGCGTGTTCCAACGCTGCGTCCAACCCGCAGAAGGACGCAAAATCCTCCAGGACATCCACGCTGGAGACTGCAGCCACCACGCTGGCGCCCGCTCCCTAGTCGCCAAGGCCATGCGACATGGCTTTTACTATCTCACCACACACGCCGACGCAATCGACATCGTCCAACGCTGCGTTGGGTGCCAGAAGTACGCCAACCAGACTCACGTGCCGATCTCGGCGCTCAAGACCATCCCCATCACCTGGCCATTCGCCGTGTGGGGCATGGACATGGTAGGACCCTTTAAGAAGGCCCCCTCTGGATTCACCCACCTCCTGTCCGCAGTAGACAAATTCACAAAGTGGGTGGAGGCCAAGCCAGTCCGCAAGTGCGACGGGAAGACCGCCACAAAGTTCCTACGCGAGCTCATCTATCGCTACGGGTTCCCGCATAGCATCATCACGGACAACGGCACCAACTTTGCCAAAGGAGCCATGGACGAATTCTGCGAGGAGCACAACATACGACTCGACCTCGCCTCAGTCGCCCACCCGGAGTCCAACGGCCAGGCGGAATGCGCCAACCAGAGCATCCTCCACGGCCTGAAGCCGCAACTGCAAGTTCCACTCGAGCGAACTCCTGGGTGCTGGGTCGAAGAGCGCCCCTTCGTCATTTGGGGTATCCGCACCTCCGTCAACAGGTCGACAGGATTCACCCCCTTCTTCATGGTGTACGGTGCCGAGGCCGTCATGCCTACCGACCTCGAGCACGACTCGCCTCGGGTGGTCAACTACGCGGAGGCCGACAACGAGCTCGCACGCCAGGACGGAGTCGACCAGCTCGACGCAGCACGCGACCTAGCTCGCTCCCGCACCACCATCTACCAGCAAGGGCTTCGCCGCTACCACAGCCGGCGAGTACGGACCCGCACCTTCCAGGAAGGCGACCTGGTACTGCGTCTGATCCAGGACAAGAAAGGCATGCACAAGCTCTCTCCCCCATGGGAGGGACCATTCTCCATCGGGTGCGTCCTAGGCAACAACGCTTACTACCTCACCGACGTCCGAGGCGATGGAAATCTCGATGTCAAGCGGCCATGGAATGTAAACCTCCTACAGAAGTTCTACTCCTAGAACTCCAGACATGTACCTCCTACCCGCTATGAAATAAAGAAGATCGGTTTGCACAAATTGTGTCCACTCTCCGTACCTTATGCCACTTGCACTCGTAATAACAGCGCTATGCTACTCGCGGAAGTCCATCCTTGGTTACGCGACCGGCACGGCCAAGTAGTGCGGTACGAGGGCACCGAAAATTTCAGGCCTCGCACCGTGCACGAAAAAATCCAACCCGGAGCCCCATCGGAGTCGCCTCGCCCGACTGGCTATCTGAGCCACGACAACCGCATTCGCTTCCCACAGCGACCCAGTCCTCCACATCCTTGGCGCAGCGGCTCGAACGGCTAAGTACCACGCTCGGAGACTGACGCTAGTCCAATCATGAGCGACGAGGGAAGATGCCAAGTATGAGAGCGCGTCCCGGACTTGCCACGCGACTAGTCCTATGGATCAGGTGGAGTGACGCGCCAAAACAACGCGCCCCGTCCTCACCTACCTCGGGCATGTGACTCGAACCGCCAAGTACCACGCTCGGGGACTCGGCCACCCGACCCTGTTCTCGCCGGGAAAACGGCTAAGTACAGAGCACCCCTTGGAGTCGCCATGCGACTGGCTTTCCAAGCCATGGCGAGTCGACCTTAACTTACTAACTGTTCAAACAACACACATAAAAACGAGGTTAACCCCATGAAAGGGCGGACGCGCTCAGGGACTCACAAAACCAACAACCAAATCGAAAAACACTGACAAAAGAATCCTTGCATTCCTTCAAGCAGCAAAATTTGTTCGCTTACAAGGGCAGTTACATATCTATTCTAATTAACGCCGATCGGCAAACTATCCTACTCTACAGGCTTCGATGATGCGGCGCCACCACTCCTGCTACAATGGATAAAAGGAACCCATGGGTTCGACGGGTACGTCGTGAGTTCACCCGCCATGGACGCTCGGAATGGCTACTCCACCTTGAAGTCGCGGTGTGCCGGTTCGGGGTCGTTCGGGGCGACGATCGTTTCCTAGTACGGAATGAGGTCGCCCATCGCCCACACCCGGTCGGAGTACACCACAGCCCACTCGGCCAGCTACAACACTTCGGCGATCTCGACTGCGCCCGTCGACGAAGGGTTCCCGCTCGTGACGTCGTCGAGGTCGAAATTGCCAGGGAAGTGCGCGAGCCCAAGGCTCAGCGCAGTCGCCGCACCACGACGAAAGGCCGACCGCGTCATGAATTCAACCACAGCCGGGGCCTTCTCCAAGTAGAGCCAGACCTCAATGAGATCTTTGGGGAACACCTCTGTGGGCGAGATTTCCTGCAGATACGCCCGGATGCAGGTCGCTGACAGTGCGACAGAATCAACTAGAGTGGTGACACATTGCCGCGCGTCATACGACTGCGCCTCATCGGCATCATCAGTAATCCTGCCTGCAACATAAAAACATACATTAAGGACGGCTCTAGCAAAATAACGTAGCCCGCACGCTCGGGGACTCGCCAAAGAAAATTCACCAATCAACGGGCAATAGCGCTCCGTGATGAAATCTTGAAGACTGGAGAGATCATCCTACAGCCCGACGACGAGTGCATCTGACATCTTCCGCTCCTCAGCTGCAGAAGCAACAACTGCCTTGGCCCTCCCATCCGCTGAGGTCGCCTCTGCCTTCGCCTCCTAGAGTTCAGGTCGGCGATTCGCTTCTCTGCGGCACTCAAGGACGACTACGCAGCCATTAGTTCACTCACCGAGACTAGGCCCTGACGAGCCTTTTCCACCGCGACCGCGTTATCATCTGCATCAAAAAAACCATGAATACGAGAAGAACAAGGTTTACGACCAGCATCGGGCACGACAGCCACTCACCCGCAGTCGCTCGAAGCTGCTCATTCGTCTCCCTGACAACAAGGAGCTCCTTCTCCAGACGGTCCCTCGCGGCAAGTCGCTCTGCCGATTCGCGCTCCAGACCCTGCGCAACCATGGAAGAATCAGCAACAAAAATCCTAAGTGCCTAGGCGCTGAAATTCAGCGATTAGACACTTGGAGACTGGACAGCGAAAAAATCCTAAGTGCCTAGCCGATGAAATTCCGCGACTAGCCACTCGGGGACTGGACAGCGAAAAAATCCTAAGTGCCAAGCCGTTGAAATTCAACGACTCGACACTCGGGGACTGGACTCCAAAAAACAATAAGAATCCGACCACTGAAATTCAGTGGCCTGATCCTCGGGGACTGGACATACCTGGATGGCGGCACCTAGCATGCCGTGAAGCTCCATTGCATCCACCGATGGGAGCACGAACGGAGTACGCCCACGATGCCACTCGACTTCCGTGCCGACGATCTCAGGCAATTGGCTCGATGGCACCGATGCACTCGCCGCGGATGCCCTCGCTACAAAGCGAGGGAACGTTGCCACCGCGGCTCCCGCACCACTCGAGGGTGGGCCTATTGCCCCGACTGAGGCCATGGGTTCCGCCCGATGCGACTTCGTATCAACTGTGTCCTTCAAGGCCGCATCCACTCCAATCGGAGCCTCGCTCGGGGCGACCGTCGGATCATCCGAAATCGTGATGACCTCATCGCCCTTTGCCTTCTTTCCGCCTTCAACAGGCGCATCGACCTCGTCGCCCTTCCTCTTCTTCGAAGGGTCGATTGGTGCCTCCGCGGCACCCAATGGGCCCTTGGCCACTGAAGGGTGACCTATTTTCTTCACCCTAGTCCTGTAGAACAATGATGTTAGTAAACTCGCCAGTAGGACATTAATCGAGTGGACAAACGAAAAGACTAAGAAATACTCACTTGGCGACTGGGATAAAATACAGGCCAGTACGAATGCTAGCTGGCCTCTCCAACTCTGGCCCCATTTTCCGACTTAGGCCCGTCTCGAACACAATGTGCTCCCAAGACACCGACGGCTTCTTCGAGGACGAGGCCGCGGCAGGAGGATTAGTGGCGATCGCTGCGGGAGCTCCCCTCGGTGGCGAGGTCCCCGCGGCTGGAGTGGCCACGAGCCCCCTGACTGGGACGAAAGGCGGCGGTAGCGATGCCAACGGCATCTCGCCTTACATAACGGCCGCGCCGGCCGTCGCGGTCGCATGTGCCGATGTATCGGCCCTAGCTTCCTCGGCCGCGCTTATAGCATCGGAGCTACTCGCGGACCGAGGTGGTGATACCGGCTTAGCCGGCTTCTTCTTCTTCTTTGGTGGCGGTGGTTTCTTATTTGATGGAGTAGCTTCGCGTTGTGAGGTGTGCTTGGGGAGCTCGTCATCGTCTTCATCGTGAGCCTCGAGGCTCTTGTTGGCCTCGAGCTCGTGTTGATGCTGCCCGTGGGTCTTGCGGACCGTGGGTACGGCGACTTCCACGGCCTCGTCGCCACCGTCGTCATCGTCGTCGTCATCACCGCCCCCGTCACTTCTAACATCGCCCTTGTCGGGCGAAGACTCGCTCTCATCCTCGGCGGACGAGTTTGAGTTCTCGTCATCTGCGGGTGGAAGCCAACCTTCCACCACTTGGAACAGCTGCAACAACAAAACAAAATTAGCACGACCATGAATGCAAAACTGCGACTCCGAGTGCACAGGAAATAAAGGACTCACCGTTGGAGCTTGGCGTTTCGCGGTGTAAGGGGCGACACCGGCCTTTGTGTCAATATACTCTGCCTCGGTGATCTTCAAAGCCAAGGTGTAGTCCTGGAGCCTCCACTCGGCTTGACAGGACTTCGTCGGGTCGTCCTTGCCCATATACTCGTACATATAATGGGCGCGACTGGACAGAGGCACCAGCCGCTGCCCAAACCAGCAATTGTACAAATTGATGGTCTGGAGGCCCTTCTTATTCAGGTTGCGGATCGTCTGCAACATGTCATCGACGACCATCCGCTGGTCCAACGGGAGCTTGGTGACCTGGAGCCGACGCGGCTCGGTACGGTCGGTGGAGTACGTCGGAAGCGCTACCTCGTCGGCCGGAGGTGACTCGGTCACATAGAACCAACTCTTCTTCCATTCGTTTGCCGCCTTCTTCGGCAGCATCAGATAAAAGAAGGACGCCTTCGACTTCAGCTGAAAGGTCAGGCCGCCCGCGGCCAGCATCGGGCCGCCTGCCTCTTCGCGGCCGATCCTCCCATGGAATAGATCTTGCCATAGGGGGAAATACGGCCGGCAACCCAGGTAGCACTCGCAAAACGCCACGAAGATGGTGAGTTGCTCGATATTGTGTGGTCACAGGTCCGATGGTTGGATGTCGTAGTAGGTGCAGAAACGACAGAAGAAGAGGGCAGTGGGGAATCCGAGCCCCCGCTCTAGGTGGCTGGTGAAGCAGATGAATTCTCCCTCCCGTGGATCTGGAGTCACCTCTCCGGCCGCGGGGATGCGCCATCTCCCGGCACGGAGGATCCCCGCCCCCTCAAACGATTTCAACAACACTTTCGTGCACTTGGATCTGCCCCCATGGCTCCGTCGAGGCGCCATAGATTGGAGGATCTAGGGCTATGAGTCGCTCTGGGTCGCTCTGGTTGCTGCGCGAAATGGAGGAGTAAGAGTGCGCGAGATCGGAGGAAGTATGGGAAATGTTCGTCCTTCACCCGTCACTCTCCTTATATAGCGGTTGTTACCCGCCATCTTCGGGGAGCCGTTACCGCATGGTAATTACGCTGATATTACCATTGGATTACCCAACGGCTAGTTTGACCAGTGCAGATGGTCCAACTTCATCTACTCGACTCGCTGTCTTCAGCGACTTGACGATCCGCCGACCTGATCACCATAACAGCGACTCAACTACTCGCTGACCCATTCGCCAAGCTGCGATTCAAATGGTCACCGCTATTGCGACTAAAATGACTAGTTCTTTCTTTTATTCAGGGAGTCCACCGCCGATTCGACTGGGCGTCTGAATTGGACCCGCATACTCCGACTGCCAACGAACACCTGCGATGAATCAACGACGGCCTCGGGGACTACTGATGGGGATATGCCAACCGGGGTATACCCAGCAGGACGTTTCCTACTGGCCCAAGCTGCCAGCGAGTGGGCCTGCAGGACGGCGACTGGATCAAGACTTGGCAAGGACCCAGGCGACTGGAAGCTGGAGGCCTAGAAGCGTAGCTAGGCCCAGTCAGATTAGGTCAAGAACCCTCCGAATCCTTAACTAATTCGGTTGTAGATATGTAAACCCTAGCAAGGTGAACCTATATAAACCTCCCTAGGGTACGCATAGATGACACGTTCCATCATACACCCCAGCGACTCGCCGCCTAGTCGTCGAGATCGCCCTTGTACTCTCACCATAATACAATCTAGAAGGAGTAGGTCCTTACCCTCCGGGGGGCCGAACCTGGGTAAAACCTTTTGTCTCCACCCTAATCTCGCACCGCAGATGGCTGGCCGCCCTTGCCCCTTGTTCTACTACTCACTGCTGATTGCAGCCTCTGTCATGACCATTCCCACGACAAGTGATAAAAAGAATAATTTTTGAGGTGACATGCACTATCACAATCTTGATCAAGGTATTGTAAAGCATTGATAGCTGGGATCAAAGTACTCTAAACATGAGCGTGAAAGATAAGACATAGCAACTATGTTGTAACATGAAAGGTAACACAAACAAAAGATTATGAATAACAATGCATTGAAAGACATTTATTTGTTTCACATATAGAAAACATAGCAAGAGTGGTATTCAGCTTGTCCTTCATGGAATAGCAAAACATAAATGCATAGGACACCTTCAAAGTTCATAAGGGTGACTAGATACAAATAATTTAAGAACAAGAAATATCATAGTTATGAATCAATCAACAAGTTTTGGGGCAATGCACATTGAACTAAGAATGACAACT
Organism: Avena sativa; assembly: GCA_916181665.1. Lineage (NCBI taxonomy): Eukaryota > Viridiplantae > Streptophyta > Magnoliopsida > Poales > Poaceae > Avena > Avena sativa. Next base: position 314,851,887 of record OV702283.1, read on the forward strand.
ATGCTCTCTTAATTGGTGCATAAAGATAGAAGATGGAGACTCAACATAAAATTAAAAAGAAAGGCCCTTCATAGAGGGAAATAGGGATTTCAAGTTTCATAAAGTGTTTCCAAAAATTATGGTACTTATTAGCTTTGAGCTCTCATTGCCCCTATCACAAGCATTTTGAAGTGATTAAGGTTAAAGTGAGGCAAATATGAGTCATATGCTTGACAGATCATAAGTTGAAAGTCTCATGCACCTTGATTACAAGTACCGAAACCTCATGCTACTCAACTTTGATCACAAGCAAGTTCTTGTCATTATAAGTGTATGTGTATCATAAAGAACCGCCAATGGGTTACCCCTTTCCCCATGACACAGGAGCTATCCCATATCAAAATGACAAGGCAACGGACAATGAGCATCTCAGCGATCTTTTTATTTACCATGAGTATGGTTTTTTATTGAGGATGCTTCATAGAGTGCTCATTATGGTTATGCTGCAAGTTTCCACCATGATTAGGCATGGCTTAGGCTATACGCCCAGACGTTTCTCTAACACATATACATACTCCATTGACTTACAAGTTCTCATCTTATTTCACACCGTCGGCGTCCATAAACAAAATTACATGATATCAACTAAATAAATAAGTGCAATGTCGAAAGCAGGCCCCATGACAGTGATACGTCATAAACGTATCTATAATTTTTGATGTTCCATGCTTGTTTAGTATCAACTTTGCTTTTCTTTGTCTAGACTTTGAGGTGTTTTTATACATTTTCTGGGACTAACCTATTAACAAGATGCCACAGTGCCAGTTGCCTATTTTCTGATGTTTTTGGTTTCAGAAAAGCTAGTAAGGAAATATTCTTGAAATTGGATGGAACGAAAGCCAAAGTCAATATTTCACCGAGGAGAACACGGAGTCCAAAGGAGAAACGGAGGGGCGCCATAGGAAGGTCGCACCCCCCCCAGATGCGGGCCATCCCTAGGTCGCGCTAGGGAAGGGTGTGGGCCCCCTGGCCGCCCCCTGCCTCACCTCTTCTCCTATAAGAGCCCCCGATACCAAAAACCTAACCACATGATCACATCTCCACGAAATAATCTGTAGCCGCCGCCACCATCGTTCCTAGATCGGGGGATATAAAGCTCTTCCCGACACCCTTCTGGAGGGGAGAGATCATCCCAGAGACCTTCTTCATCACCATGCCAGCCTCCGGTATGATGCGTGAGTAGTTCACCCTTGGACTATGGGTCCATACAGTAGCTAGATGGTTTCTCTCCTCCTTTGTGCTATCATGTTTAGATCTTGTGAGCTCCGTTCATGATCAAAATCCTCTATTTGTAATCATACATGTTGTGTTTGCGGGGATCCGATGGATATTGAGATTGCTATGTCAGATTGATTATTGATTCTATCATGTCTTATTGATTATTGATTGTATCATGTCTGTGTTGTTTGAGATCTTGCATGCTCTCCGTTTCTAGTAGCTATCTTGGCCAAGTAGATGCTAGTGACTCCAAGAGGGAGTATTTATGCTCGATAGTGGGTTCATGCCTCTATTAAATCTGGGGAAGTTGCAGGAATCTCTAAAGTTATAGATGTGTTGTTGCTACTAGGGATAAAACAACAATCTTTTGTTCATGGAACAATTGTATTGTTTACTTTACACACATTGCTTAACGTAGTTATCCGTTGCTTGCAACTTAATACTAGAGGGGGTTCAGATGATAACCTGAAGGTGGATTACTAGTCATAGATGCAGTTGGATGGCGGTCTATGTATATTGTTGTAATGCCCAATCAAGTCTCATAGTAATCATGAATGTCTAGTATTTGCATTGTTATGCCTTGCTCAGTCCTGTCAATTGTCCCGGTGTAATTTTTTTACCCAGCATGTTATATTATTTATCTTAAGGAGAACACCTCTAGTGAACTATGGACCCTGGTCCAATCTTTACCATTGATACATAATCTACTGTTACTGTTTACTTTCTGCAAGCAACCATTACCTTCCATACTATACGGTTAATCCTTTATTTTCAGCAAACAAGTGAGATTGACAACCTCACTATAAGTTGGGGCAAAGTCTTGAGTTTGTGTTATGCAGGATTCCAAGTTGCTAGCAACACCTTGGTTTGATTCCTTCCTCCTACTGGTTCGATAACCTTGGTTTCATAACTGAGGGAAAATTTTCCACTGTGCTCATCATACCTTCCTCTTGGGGTCTCTCAACTGAAGCTCTAAATTGAGCCGCGTCAAGATATTTTCTGGCGCTGTTGCCTGGGAGTTAAAGACAGCTTCACAAGGGGAGTCTTTCACAACCATTCTATTTACTTTGTTTCTGTTTTTCTTAGTTTCTTTTTCTTTGTTTTTCTTGTTTCTTTTTACCAAAATTAAAAAAAATAGTTTCGTTTGGTTTGCTTTTTCTTATCAAAAACACAAAAAAATAGTTCTTCCTCTAGTTGTCACCTTGTTTTATCTCACCTTGTTGATCCCTAAGTTCACCCTGAAAGATCTTTCAATAGGTAGTGGCTCCATAATTGGGAAACGAAATATTAAAGAATTCTTTAATCATGTTATTGAGGAAAGATCCATAGCAGAACTTGCTCATAATTATGAAATTGCTGCAGCTTCTTTAGTTCACATGTTGGAGGCTAGGTTTGTTAACCTTAACCCCATGATGCAAGTAATGTTTCTTAAGCTTAAAGATATTGAGGATAATGAAAAAAGAGATTTTATTCTAGAAACTTTGCTTATGGAATTTAATGATGTTGGTAAAGAAGCTAAAAAAGTCTTTGATCGTTTTAATATGCTAGGCTCATGTGTATATGTTATGGGAAAATTACAAAATTTGGACAAAACCAAACCCAATGAAGAGGAAATTAAAATACCCATACCTTTTAAATTGGTAGGAATGCATGAAGCCTTAGAAAAGAATTTTGATTGGATTATTCCTGAAAATCCGTTTGATAAATGTAGTAAACCTTTCTTAGTTGAAGAAATTTCGAGTATTGATCTTAATGCTTATTCATTTGAAAATACTTGATTCTTGCTTCTTGTGCCTAACTTAAAGGCGTTAAAGAAAAGTACTTCTTGGGAGATAACCCAATAGTTTTATTGAGTCTTGGAAGTTATTACTTCTTTAATAATCTCTACTTATATTTTATTTGATTTCTGTGCCAAGAATAACCTCTAATGAGAGAGAAGTAAGATTTGGGGAAGTTGCTGTCCTGAAACAGATTTTTGTGCTTCACTGTAAACATTCGTGAAAAATCTCTCTATATAGGATTGAACTGTACTTTTCTGACTAAATCCCAAATGTTGATAGCTAACTTTCATTAGTTCAACACTTTTTGATTTGAGCAACAGAAGGTCTTCTAAAAAATCGGTTTTTACTTATTGGTCTGTTTTGACAGATTTCTGCTATTATTTGCATTTGCTTCTCATCGATTTCTTGTTGAGTTATTTTTGGGTAAATTGAGATTTTTAAGGGAATTGATTTAGTAGCTTGTGTTCTTATTGGAAGTTTTGCTGTGTTGAACTAAACCCAAAAGGTTTATTACTTCTGAATGCACTAATGTTGCTAATGAAGATTGTGTGAAGTTTTGTATGAAGGAAATTTTCAAGTGTAGGGGAAGAGTGATGTAATGAGATGAAGAATGGACAAAATATCAAGCTTGGGGATGCCACCCCGTGTTACCCTAATAAATATTCAATAGGTACAAGCGTCAAAGCTTGGGGATGCCCAAGGCATCCCCTTCTTCATCAATAAAAATCTCAGGTCTCTTTCTAGACACTTCATTTTTATTGTTTCATGCACTGTTGTGTTGTTCTTAGAACATCTTAGTTTTTGTTTTTCATTTGCTTAGTTTGCTTGAATAAAGTGGTTGGACCCCCGTTTTCGCTGTGTTGTTTCAAATAAGTTGATTGGTGTTGGAAAAGAGTGGAAAGTTTCATGCTTATAGTGGTACAAAAGGGAGCTTGCTTTGACTATGGCTTAGACTTTATCATGCCATGCTATATGTTGTTTTGACCTTATGCTTAGTGATTATTGTTGTAGCATGACTTGTTCCAAACAATTGCGATTGCTTAGTGTGCCTTGAAAGAATCATGCGTTGTTTTAGCATACAAAAGCATAATATTGCGGCTCCTTTGATGCTTTGTTTGGGTTGAATTGGCACATGCTCACACCATGTTATGACTATGAACCAGTCACCTTAGCCCCTCTGATCATTTAGTTTTTGACTTGTGATACCACTTAATGCGTTAGTTGATAATGTTTTGTCTCTATGCATGATTATGACCATTATTGCTCTCTTAGTTGGTCGCTCCCAGTCTTTTGCTAGCCTCCACTTGTACTGAGTAAGCTCAACTCATGCATCCAACTCCCAAGAAACCAAGTTATTCCAAAGTGTCCACTATAAATTCATATGCATGGTGTGTTACACCATTTCAAGTAAATTCTTGTTTTATCTTCCTTCCAATTAAAAAGTCACTTTGTTATGTGAAAATTAGTGATTAAAGCTCTCACAAACTTGATGGCACACTTTATTTTTCTTGCCCCTGATAAACTTGAACCATTGTGTCATCTATGTTGTATATGCTTGCACTTATAAGTTGCGAATTAGCAGAACCGTGCTGTCACGGGGAACGCTTTCAACACCTATAAATATCTACCTAGTTGATATCAGGCTCTTTTGTTTATGGATGTCGTCGGTGTGAAATAAAAGGGGAGCTTGTAAGTCCATGGATTTATGTATATGTGTTAGAGAAACGCCTGGGCCACTAGCCTAAGCCTGCCTAATCATGGTGGAAACTTGTAGCATAACCATAGTGGGCAATCTATGAAGCATTCTTCTTATAAAAAAATAGAGATTGAAAAAAGAGAAAAAGAGAGAAAGAGGAAAGAAGAGAAAAAACACAATTTTCCCATGGTAAATAAGAAGATTGCTGATATGCTCATTGTATGTTGCCTTGTCATTTTGATATGGGATAGCTCCTGTGTCATGGGGCAAGGGGTACCCCGTTGGCGGTTCTCTATGATACACATATACTTACTATGACAAGAACTTACCGGTAACTAAAGTTGAGTAGCATGAGGAACGGCCCTCGTACTCAAGGGACATGAGATTGCCAACTTATACTTTGTCAAGCATATACTCCATACTTTGTTCACTTTAACCTTAATCAATTCATGATACTTATGATAGGTGCAATGAGAGCTGAAAGCTAACAAGTACCATAATTTTTGGAAGCTCTTTATGAAACTTGAAATCCCTTCTTCCCTTTATGAAGGGACCTTTCTCCTATATCTAAGGTATGGTCGGCAACTACCTAAAACACGCTCGAGATAATTAGCACCTAAAACACCTAAAACACGCTCGAGATCTTATATCTAAGGTATGGTCGGCAACTACGGGGAAATTATCAACAACGAAAAGGAACTAGTTGGTGATGGCGGAAATCGAGCTCCTGGAGTCAGGGATCGAGCGGAAGCTTCGCAAAACCTACTTCATTAGGGCAGGCTAGCGGATGGATGGGCGATATGTGTTGATAATTTTGCAACTTTTTGACCAAGTGTAATAATTAATCGGGAACATACCTAGTAATTGGAGTGTCAAAGCTATTAATCAGGCTAAACAATTAACACGAATGATTAGTGTTAATCTACACGGTCAGGTCCCTAGTAGCGATTAATCGGCCTATTAATTGTTGATTCAGACGATCTTTTGAACATTGATTTTTATACATTTTCTGGGACTTGATGACCCACAAGTATAGGGGGTGTATCGTAGTACTTTCGATGAATATGAGTGTTGATCCCAACGAGGAGCATAAGGTGTTGACTAGTGGTATGGAGCAGGAAATCTCTGTAAATACTTAGCAAACAGATTTTTAGGGATTTTCTCATAAAGCAACAAAACAAAGTGCAAGTAATAAAGACAACGAACAACTACAACAAGTGGCCCAATCCTTTCTTAGCAAAGGACAAACCGGTGGAAATACTTATAAGGACCAAACGTTCTCGAGGACACATGGGAATTCTGTCAAGTGCTTTCGCTTCATATAGTAAGTACTCTTCTTTGGTGTTGTAAGTGCTGTGTGGGTGAACCTGTGCTAATGTACCGACCTTACTTGGACTAATACATACTTGTGATTAAACCCCTTGCAAGCATCCGCAACTACAGAAAAGTAATTAAGATATAAACCTAACCACAACCTTAAACTCTGAGATCCTACGATCCCTTATGCAATGGTGTACTAACGGGGGTTTAGGTTTCTGTCACTCCGGCAACCCCACAATTAGTAGCAAAATACACAATGCATTCCCCTAGGCCCATAAATGGTGAAGTATCATGTAGTCGACGTTCACATGACACCACTAGAAGAATAGCACCACAACTTAAATACTAAACCATTGAACAATAACTCAATACAAATCCACTACTAACAGCATGACTTATCCCATGTCCTCAAGAACTAAACGAACTACTCACAAGACATCATATGGATGAAGATCAAAGATGATATGGTGATGGATAACAATCTGAACATAAACAATAATCTAATGGTTCCACTCACAAGCATCAACTACAATAGTAATTAATACCGGGAAAGTTTCCCCTAAGAACTAATGCAATATCCAACACGATTGTTACAACGGGACGGAGTGGTGATGATGGTGCTAGTGGAGATGATGGTGTGGATAATGATGATGATGATCCTGATGAAGCCTAGATTGGTGAAAGTGTTGATGGCAACGATCTCCCCTCTCCGGGAAGGGATTTCCTCAGCAGAAATCTATCTACCGGAGAGCTCTTTCTCTCTCGGTGTTTTCCGCCCCGCAGAGGCGGCAGAAATCTTTCTGTGGTCCTTCCCTTGTATTAGGGTTCCGTGAGGAAGATATATGCGAGTGGGCGGAGTCGGGAGCCGGCCAGGTGGGCCACACCTACCCTAGGCGCGGCCCAAGGGGACCCGCGCCTGGGGGGGGCGTGGGCCCCTGTGGCCCAACTACGCCTCCCCTTTTGGCTTCCTCCGTCTTCTGGGAAAATATAATTTTCTAATATTTTTCTGGTATTTTTCTAATATGCGCGAAATTTCATCAAAATACCCTCTTTTTTCCATCAGAAACCTGACTCCGGCAGTCCATCCTCCAAGAATCATCCAAAATGCAAAAATAGAGGAAAAGACATAAGTAATACCTCATAATAATACATATATCAATGAATAGAAGCAAATTATGATATAGAATGGTGATGCAAATTGGACGTATCAACACACCCAAGCTTAGGCCTTTGCTTGTCCCCAAGCAAAAACTGAGCTCAGTAAACATGTCCACAGGTTTATGGAGTGAAGTGTCGATAAAAAGAATACGAACAAGAAGCATCACACTTACCGTTACACAACTCATAGAAGAAATCAACTCACCATTATATAACTTAGCTTCCAAAAGATTATGGTACTTACTAGCTTTGAGCCCTCATTTCCCCTATCATAGGCATCTTGAGATGATTAAGGTTAAAGTGCACAAAGATGGAGTATATGCTTGATGAAATATAAGTTGGCAATCTTATGTCCCTTGAGTACGAGGGCCGCTCCTCATGCTACTCAACTTTGGTCACCGGTAAGTTCTTGTCATTGTAAGTACATATGTATCATAAAGAACCGCCAACGGGGTACCCCTTGCACATGCTACAGGAGCTATCCCATAACCAAAATGGCAAGGCAAGCAGGTAATGAGAATCTCAGCAATCTTTTTATTTACTATGTGCCTAGCTTTTTATTGAGGGTGCTTCACAGAATGCTCATTATGGTGATGCTGCAAGTTTCCACCATGATTAGGCATGGCTTAGGCTAGCGGCCCAGGCGTTTCTCTAACACACATACATCACTCCATGGACTTACAAGTTCCCTCTTTATTTCACACCGTTGACATCCGCAAACAAAATAGCATGATATCAATTGTGTACAACGTACAAGTGCAATGTTGAAAGTGTTCCCCGTGACAACACGGTTCTACTAATCCCAATGTATAGATGCAAGCATATACAACTTCGATGACACAATGGTTCAATTCTATTAGGGGCAAGAAAATAAGGTGTGCCATCAAGTTCGTGAGAGCTTTACTAACTAGTTTTCACATAATAAAATAGTTTTAAATTCGAAAGATAGATGAAGCTTGAGAATTTTCTTGGAATAGCAATAATGCTAATAGGTAGATATGGTGGACACAAATGGCACAGGTTTTGGTTCAAAGGGATTGGATGCATGAGAAGTATTCCTTCTCAAAACAGGTTTTTGGCTAGCAAGGCTGGGTAGCAAGCAAAAGTGTTGAAAGAAACAAGCAAACCTACAAGTGATAAAGCCAAACATGCAATCTTCCAAGAAGACACAAAAGATCTTAAATAAAGAATACTAAGCTTATGAGGCAACAAGAAAGAAAATAAAATGATACAAAATACCTGTAAGCTTTTTCTCTTTTCCTTTCAAACCTCAAAAAGTGTTGCTAATGACCAGAACTTGGTTTGCCAAAACCAATTTAGATTTACTTGATGCTCCCAAAGTTATGCCAATACTGATTAACAAGATCCATCATATAATAGAGATTACAAACTAAAATAAGAAGTGCAAAAAGTAAAAGATGAAACTTCTCATTAATACTCCAATAAAGGCACTCACACCAAGGGATACATAGATAATCAACTAAAGGAGAGATACTTCCAAATGCAAACCAACCTATAAGATAACCTCTCTACCAAAGATATGAATCCACTAAAAAGGTAAAAGGTAAAAGATAATGATTGTGATACCGCGACACTTCCCCAAGCTTGGAGCAAGCCAGGGAGATGCCAAACCTGATGACGAATTACTCCTTCGGCGGTGGTGGTGTTCTCTTGATAAGCTCCTCAATCAGCTTCCTCAAATCCTCAATCTCAAAGGTCAGAGTACGAATCAACTACGAATTTTTCTCAATCCTGTTCATGATCATATCGGACCGAGAGCCCCAGTCCTTACTATTCTTTCCCCACTCTTCCTTCTTAGTGTGTTCCTCCCCTGCATGGTTAGAACTAGGCATATCCCACATCGAGGGAAAGTTCTCGTAGGGCACATGTTGGTATTGATTCTCATGTATAAGAGTATGGAAGGGTCTCTTGGTACGTGGATTGTAGATAAGACGTGGAGGTTTCCCTCCTGTAGACATCCGTGCTGTCCTCCTAGGATTGGTAGGTTTTTCCACCACTCCAATGCTTGCGACGGTAGCACGGGTGTCCGGTTTCTTGTCCTCCTCCATGTCTTCTTCATCCCCTACAAAAATCTCCTCCTCCTTGGAATCTTGAGGATCATCTTCCTTGGGTTTCTTGTCTTTGTCATTGGCGGAGACCATGGTGCTCTAAACTTGAGAAGATTTCCTGGCAAAAATAGATCGAAACGAAAACACGATCCATGAACCTCGGGGAGCCCGGGGGGGGGGGGGGGGGGGGGGTTATATATTATGAAGTTTAAATGCATAAGGAAGGTACTGGTACGAAAACGAGGCGGAGACGGAGCTTGGGGGTGCTCACACCCCCTCCAGGCGCGGCCAGCTGGGGTCCGCGCCTGGGGTGGATCTGGCCACCTCAGACTCCGTTTCCTCCTCTATTCCGTCTCGTAACTTCCCTTATGTAATAAAAACATCAAAAATATAAAAATATTAGGCTTTCATGAACCTTCTGTTTTCACCACTTTTACCTAATCAAAGACGAACTCTGCGGACTCCTTTTCTCCTTCTCCTGGAAATTCCTTTTATCACAAGGCAATACACAAACTTCAACAGAAACATTAGTTTGAGAAAAAACAATAAACCTTTAGGTTCACACTTCAACTGAAATTCATCAAAACAAATGCTTCTTGTAAGAGGCAAATGCAATTGATTACAGAAATCTGTCAAAATAGACCAGCAGGTAAAGATTGATTTTTTCGAAAACCTTCTGTTGCAAATCAAAAAGTGAAAAACTAATCACAGTTGGGTAACGACCTGTAGAACAAGCTCAAAAAAATACAGCTCTATCCGATGTACTGAGCTCCCTCACAAATTTTTACAATGCAGCACAAAAATCTGTCCTTGGACAGCCACTTTTCACAACTCCTCCACTTCTCAAAAGTAGTTGAACTTGACACAAAAACCAAAACAAAAAGGATAAGAAGCGGTTATTACTAAGGTAATAACTTCCAAGACTCAACCAAACTCTTGGGTTATCTACCAACAAGTACTTTTCTTTAATGCCTTTAAGTTAGGCTTGAAACTTTCAAAGATGCTCACATAGGAGATATAATCTAGAGTGAAAAGGAGCATCAAGAAGCAAATAACCAACACATTTGAGTCTAACCCACTTCCTATGCATGGGGGTATCATGAGAAAACAAATTGTTGAAACAAAAAGCCATTAGCATAGGAAGACAAAACAAATGCAACTTCAAAGCTTTCAACATAAAACGGGGAAACTTAACATTATTGAGATGCATAAAACAATGTTTCCCTCTCTCATAATAACTTTTAGTAGCACTTTGAATAAAGTTGACAATATAACTGTCACAAGAAACAACCTTATCATCATAATGAGCATACTTACTATCACCAAAAAGAGGCCCAAGGTCATAAACTGGATCAATAGAAGCAAGTTGTTCCATCCTAAAAACTTTATTAGGCAAGCTGTTTTCACAAGGAGCTTTAGCAAATTTGGAAAAGTTAAACTCATAATACTCTCCATCAAACTTAGTTAAAACTTTCTCCTTATTACAATCTATAATAGCTCCACAAGTTTTTAAGAAAGGTCTACCAAAAATGATAGGGCAAGTTTTGCTAGCTGCTGAATTAAGCACTAGAAAATCAGCAGGATACTTAATCTTACCACAAAGAACCTCCACATCTCTTACAATACCAATAGGGCATATGGTTTCCTTATTAGCAAGGTGAATAACCACATCAATGTCCTCAAGCTCAAAAGGACCAATTTCATGAATAATTTCCCTGTAAAGCTCATAAGGAATAGCACTAGAACTAGCACCAATATCACATAAACCATAATAGCAGTGATCACCAATTCTAACAAAAAGCACATGGACACTAGATTTTCTAGTTTTACTAGGATGATATATAATATTAGAAGCGTCTTCACAGAATACAATGTGCTCATCCTCTATATTTCTAGCATCAGGATCTTTTACAATAGCTACCACAGGTTCGGTATTCAATTGCTCATCAGGCTCCACAGTTTTCTTAGTACCTTTATTATCTGCACTAATCATCATAGAATACTCCTTCACCTTAGATAGGAAAGGTATTTTCTCAACATAAGGTTCAGGCACAATATGATTAGTAGTACAAACTTCAGCACTTCTAATAGGAACATGATTAACAACATCTTTATAAGGTGCATGGTACTTGTTCCACTTCTTTTTGGAAATTTCTATGTAAGAGGCAAAGGCCTTGAAACAGTTGGCAATACTTTGAGAATCAAAAACAAACTCATTGTTAATATCACGGAAGTCATCAGTTCCCATAAAAGATTTTATGCATTCATAATCATAGTTTATACCTGACTTTCTTCCTTTGTCATTCTCCCAAGCTTCAGTGTTCTCTTGAATACGGTCTAGGAGATCCCATTTATCTTCTTCCTTCATACGTGTGAATGATCCAACACAAGAAGCATCTAGTAAATCTTTATCATGAAGAGAAAGCCTAGCATAAAAATTATTGATAATAATATTGTTATGGAGTTCATGAATAGGACATTTAAGCATTAGTAACTTCAATCTTCCCCAAGGTTAAGCTGTACTCTCTCCATCATGAGGCCAAAAGTTATAAATCAGATTTCTATCCTTATGAATCTCACTGGAGGATAGAATTTAGAATAAAAGAGAGATGCCATTTCCTTCCATTCCATGGATTGTCCATTCTTCAGCAGCTTATACCATTCTTTAGCTCTCCCTTTCAAGAATATGGAGTGAAGTGTCGATAAAAAGAATACGGACAAGAAGCATCACACTTACCGTTACACAACTCATAGAAGAAAGCAACTCACCATTATATAACTTAGCGTGCAACAAGTACAGAAGTCACAATAGAGATGCATAAAGATAAGTCATAATTGGAATTGGCAAACTTTGTTCCTGGTCAGAGAACAGCTAGCAAACAGTTTCACAAAAAGCTTTTTGTAGAAGTTTTATAACAGAAGCACTCTTTGCTCAAAAAGGTTTTTCATAATGAAGGCTTTCAAAGTAATACTCAATACATAAGAGTCTTGTGAAAACAAGGAAGATAAAGAACATGATTGAATAAATCACCATATGAATGCTTGCAACACAACAACTTAAATGCTTGCTAGAGATAGAGAGAAAGTAGGTTTACTGACTCAACTTCGAAATAGGAGAAAGGTCCCTTCATAAAGGGAAGCAGTGATTTCAAGTCATAAAGAGCTTCCAAAAGATTATGGTACTTACTAGCTTTGAGCCCTCATTTCCCCTATCATAGGCATCTTGAGATGATTAAGGTTAAAGTGCACAAAGATGGAGTATATGCTTGATGAAATATAAGTTGGCAATCTTATGTCCCTTGAGTACGAGGGCCGCTCCTCATGCTACTCAACTTTGGTCACCGGTAAGTTCTTGTCATTGTAAGTACATATGTATCATAAAGAACCGCCAACGGGGTACCCCTTGCACATGCTACAGGAGCTATCCAATAACCTAAATGGCAAGGCAAGCAGGTAATGAGCATCTCAGCAATCTTTTTATTTACTATGTGCCTAGCTTTTTATTGAGGATGCTTCACAGAATGCTCATTATGGTGATGCTGCAAGTTTCCACCATGATTAGGCATGGCTTAGGCTAGCGGCCCAGGCGTTTCTCTAACACACATACATCACTCCATGGACTTACAAGTTCCCTCTTTATTTCACACCGTTGACATCCGCAAACAAAATAGCATGATATCAATTGTGTACAACGTACAAGTGCAATGTTGAAAGTGTTCCCCGTGACAACACGGTTCTACTAATCCCAATGTATAGATGCAAGCATATACAACTTCGATGACACAATGGTTCAATTCTATTAGGGGCAAGAAAATAAGGTGTGCCATCAAGTTCGTGAGAGCTTTACTAACTAGTTTTCACATAATAAAATAGTTTTAAATTCGAAAGATAGATGAAGCTTGAGAATTTGCTTGGAATAGCAATAATGCTAATAGGTAGATATGGTGGAAACAAATGGCACAGGTTTTGGTTCAAAGGGATTGGATGCATGAGAAGTATTCCTTCTCAAAACAGGTTTTTGGCTAGCAAGGCTGGGTAGCAAGCAAAAGTGTTGAAAGAAACAAGCAAACATACAAGTGATAAAGCCAAACATGCAATCTTCCAAGAAGACACAAAAGATCTTAAATAAAGAATACTAAGCTTATGAGGCAACAAGAAAGAAAATAAAATGATACAAAATACCTGTAAGCTTTTTCTCTTTTCCTTTCAAACCTCAAAAAGTGTTGCTAATGACCAGAACTTGGTTTGCCAAAACCAATTTAGATTTACTTGATGCTCCCAAAGTTATGCCAATACTGATTAACAAGATCCATCATATAATAGAGATTACAAACTAAAATAAGAAGTGCAAAAAGTAAAAGATGAAACTTCTCATTAATACTCCAATAAAGGCACTCACACCAAGGGATACATAGATAATCAACTAAAGGAGAGATACTTCCAAATGCAAACCAACCTATAAGATAACCTCTCTACCAAAGATATGAATCCACTAAAAAGGTAAAAGGTAAAAGATAATGATTGTGATACCGCGACACTTCCCCAAGCTTGGAGCAAGCCAGGGAGATGCCAAACCTGATGACGAATTACTCCTTCGGCGGTGGTGGTGTTCTCTTGATAAGATCCTCAATCAGCTTCCTCAAATCCTCAATCTCAAAGGTCAGAGTACGAATCAACTACAAATTTTTCTCAATCCCGTACATGATCATATCGGACCGAGAGCCCCAGTCCTTACTATTCTTTCCCCACTCTTCCTTCTTAGTGTGTTCCTCACCTGCATGGTTAGAACTAGGCATATCCCACATCGAGGGAAAGTTCTCGTAGGGCACATGTTGGTATTGATTCTCATGTATAAGAGTATGGAAGGGTCTCTTGGTACGTGGATTGTAGATAAGACGTGGAGGTTTCCCTCCTGTAGACATCCGTGTTGTCCTCCTAGGATTGGTAGGTTTTTCCACCACTCCAATGCTTGCGACGGTAGCACGGGTGTCCGGTTTCTTGTCCTCCTCCATGTCTTCTTCATCCCCTACAAAAATCTCCTCCTCCTTGGAATCTTGAGGATCATCTTCCTTGGGTTTCTTGTCTTTGTCATTGGCGGAGACCATGGTGCTCTAAACTTGAGAAGATTTCCTGGCAAAAATAGATCGAAACGAAAACACGATCCATGAACCTCGGGGAGCCCGGGGGGGGGGGGGGGGTTATATATTATGAAGTTTAAATGCATAAGGAAGGTACTGGTACGAAAACGAGGCGGAGACGGAGCTTGGGGGTGCTCACACCCCCTCCAGGCGCGGCTAGCTGGGGTCCGCGCCTGGGGTGGATCTGGCCACCTCAGACTCCGTTTCCTCCTCTATTCCGTCTCGTAACTTCCCTTATGTAATAAAAACATCAAAAATATAAAAATATTAGGCTTTCATGAACCTTCTGTTTTCACCACTTTTACCTAATCAAAGACGAACTCTGCGGACTCCTTTTCTCCTTCTCCTGGAAATTCCTTTTATCACAAGGCAATACACAAACTTCAACAGAAACATTAGTTTGAGCAAAAACAATAAACCTTTAGGTTCACACTTCAACTGAAATTCATCAAAACAAATGCTTCTTGTAAGAGGCAAATGCAATTGATTACAGAAATCTGTCAAAACAGACCAGCAGGTAAAGATTGATTTTTTCGAAAACCTTCTGTTGCAAATCAAAAAGTGAAAAACTAATCACAGTTGGGTAACAACCTGGAGAACAATCTCAAAAAAATACAGCTCTATCCGATGTACTGAGCTCCCTCACAAATTTTTACAATGCAGCACAAAAATCTGTCCATGGACAGCCACTTTTCACAACTCCTCCACTTCTCAAAAGTAGTTGAACTTGACACAAAAACCAAAACAAAAAGGATAAGGAGCGGTTATTACTAAGGTAATAACTTCCAAGACTCAACCAAACTCTTGGGTTATCTCCCAACAAGTACTTTTCTTTAATGCCTTTAAGTTAGGCTTGAAACTTTCAAAGATGCTCACATAGGAGATATAATCTGGAGTGAAAAAGAGCATCAAGAAGAAAATAACCAACACATTTGAGTCTAACCCACTTCCTATGCATGGGGGTATCATGAGAAAACAAATTGTTGAAACAAAAAGCCATTAGCATAGGAAGACGAAACAAATGCAACTTCAAAGCTTTCAACATAAAACGGGGAAACTTAACATTATTGAGATGCATAAAACAATGTTTCCCTCTCTCATAATAACTTTTAGTAGCACTTTGAATAAAGTTGACAATATAACTGTCACAAGAAACAACCTTATCATAATAATGAGCATACTTACTATCACCAAAAAGAGGCCCAAGGTCATAAACTGGATCAATAGAAGCAAGTTGTTCCATCCTGAAAACTTTATTAGGCAAGCTGTTTTCACAAGGAGCTTTAGCAAATTTGGAAAAGTTAAACTCATAAGACTCTCCATCAAACTTAGTTAAAACTTTCTCCTTATTACAATCTATAATAGCTCCACAAGTTTTTAAGAAAGGTCTACCAAAAATGATAGGGAAAGTTTTGCTAGCTGCTGAATTAAGCACTAGAAAATCAGCAGGATACTTAATCTTACCACAAAGAACCTCCACATCTCTTACAATACCAATAGGGCATATGGTTTCCTTATTAGCAAGGTGAATAACCACATCAATGTCCTCAAGCTCAAAAGGACCAATTTCATGAATAATTTCCCTGTAAAGCTCATAAGGAATAGCACTAGAACTAGCACCAATATCACATAAACCATAATAGCAGTGATCACCAATTCTAACAAAAAGCACATGGACACTAGATTTTCTAGTTTTACTAGGATGAGATATAATATTAGAAGCGTCTTCACAAAATACAATGTGCTCATCCTCTATATTTCTAGCATCAGGATCTTTTACAATAGCTACCACAGGTTCGGTATTCAATTGCTCATCAGGCTCCACAGTTTTCTTAGTACCTTTATTATCTGCACTAATCATCATAGAATACTCCTTCACCTTAGCTAGGAAAGGTATTTTCTCAACATAAGGTTCAGGCACAATATGATTAGTAGTACAAACTTCAGCACTTCTAATAGGAACATGATTAACAACATCTTTATAAGGTGCATGGTACTTGTTCCACTTCTTTTTGGAAATTTCTATGTAAGAGGCAAAGGCCTTGAAACAGTTGGCAATACTTTGAGAATCAAAACCAAACTCATTGTTAATATCACGGAAGTCATCAGTTCCCATAAAACATTTTATGCATTCATAATCATAGTTTATACCTGACTTTCTTCCTTTGTCATTCTCCCAAGTTTCAGTGTTCTCTTGAATACGGTCTAGGAGATCCCATTTATCTTCTTCCTTCATACGTGTGAATGATCCAACACAAGAAGCATCTAGTAAATCTTTATCATGAAGAGAAAGCCTAGCATAAAAATTATTGATAATAATATTGTTATGGAGTTCATGAATAGGACATTTAAGCATTAGTAACTTCAATCTTCCCCAAGCTTGAGATGTACTCTCTCCATCACGAGGCCAAAAGTTATAAATCAGATTTCTATCCTTATGAATCTCACTGGGAGGATAGAATTTAGAATAAAAGAGAGATGCCATTTCCTTCCATTCCATGGATTGTCCATTCTTCAGTAGCTTATACCATTCTTCAGCTCTCCCTTTCAAGGATATAGAGAGTAACTTCTTCTTCACCTGTTCAGTTGTCATACTTGCACACTTAAACAACCCGCATAATTCATGGATAAAAAGCAAGTGATCACCAGGATGGACAGTTCCATCCCCAAAATAATAATTATCCATAACACGATCAACAATACTTGTAGGTATCTTAAAAGGATCTATCTCAACAGGCAATGGTACATCTACTACCCTAACAGTGGTAGTAGTATTCCCAAACAGAAAACCAAGTGGGTTATCCATATTGGAAACAAAGTAAACAACAGAAACAAAAAGCAATACTCGCAGTAGAAGTTTCCTTTACCAGTTCCACTCTTCAATAGCGCTTTACTCCCCGGCAGCGGTGCCAGAAAATAGTCTTGATGACCCACAAGTATAGGGGTGTATCGTAGTACTTTCGATAAATAGGAGTGTCGATCCCAACGAGGAGCAGAAGGTGTTGATTAGTGGTATGGAGCAGGAAATCTCTGTAAATACTTAGATGGATTTTTAGGGGTTTTCTGATAAAGCAACAAAACAAAGTGCAAGTAATAAAGACAACGAACAACTACAGCAAGTGGCCCAATCCTTTCTTAGCAAAGGACAAACCGGTGGAAATACTTATAAGGACCAAACGTTCTCGAGGACACATGGGAATTCTGTCAAGTGCTTTCGCTTCATATAGTAAGTACTCTTCTTTGGTGTTGTAAGTGCTGTGTGGGTGAACCTGTGCTAATGTACCGTCCTTACTTGGACTAATACATACTTGTGATTAAACCCCCGGCAAGCATCCGCAACTACAGGAAAGTAATTAAGATATAAACCTAACCACAACCTTAAACTCTGAGATCCTACGATCCCTTATGCAATGGTGTACTAACCGGGGTTTAGGTTTCTGTCACTCCGGCAACCCCACAATTAGTAGCAAAATACACAATGCATTCCCCTAGGCCCATAAATGGTGAAGTATCATGTAGTCGACGTTCACATGACACCACTAGAAGAATAGCACCACAACTTAAATACTAAACCATTGAACAATAACTCAATACAAATCCACTACTAACAGCATGACTTATCCCATGTCCTCAAGAACTAAACGAACTACTCACAAGACATCATATGGATGAAGATCAAAGATGATATGGTGATGGATAACAATCTGAACATAAACAATAATCTAATGGTTCCACTCACAAGCATCAACTACAATAGTAATTAATACCGGGAAAGTTTCCCCTAAGAACTAATGCAATATCCAACACGATTGTTACAACGGGACGGAGTGGTGATGATGGTGCTAGTGGAGATGATGGTGTGGATAATGATGATGATGATCCTGATGAAGCCTAGATTGGTGAAAGTGTTGATGGCAACGATCTCCCCTCTCCGGGAAGGGATTTCCTCAGCAGAAATCTATCTACCGGAGAGCTCTTTCTCTCTCGGTGTTTTCCGCCCCGCAGGGGCGGCGGAAATCTTTCTGTGGTCCTTCCCCGGTATTAGGGTTCCATGAGGAAGATATAGGCGAGTGGGCGGAGTCGGGAGCTGGCCAGGTGGGCCACACCTACCCTAGGCGCGGCCCAAGGGGACCCGCGCCTGGGGGGGCGTCGGCCCCTGTGGCCCAGCTATGCCTCCCCTTCTAGCTTCCTCCCTCTTCTAGGGAAATATAATTTTCCAATATTTTTCTGGTATTTCTCTGATCTTCGCGAAATTGCATCAAAACACCTCTTTTTCCATCAGAAACCTGACTCCGGCAGTCCATCCTCCAAGAATCATCCAACATGCAAAAAGAGAGGAGAAGACATAAGTAATACCTCATAATAAGACATATATTAATGAATAGAGGAAAATTATGATATAGAATGGTGATGCAAATTGGACGTATCAGGACTGACCTATTAACAAGATGCCATAGTGCTAGTTGTCTGTTTTCTGTTGTTTTTGGTTTTAGAAAAGCTAGTAAGGAAATATTCTCAGAATTGGACGGGACGAAAGCCAAAGTCAATATTTCACCAAGGAGAACACGGAGTCCAGAGGAGAGACGGAGGGGCGCCACAGGGGGGCCGCACCCCCCAGGCACAGGCCCACCCTAGTCCGCGCCATGGTTGGGTGTGGGCCCCCTAGCATCCCCCCTGCCTCACCTCTTCGCCTATAAGAGTCTCCCGATACCAAAACCCTAACCACTTGATCACATCTCCACGAAACAGTCCATAGCTGCCTCCACCATCGTCCCTAGATCGGGGGATCGGAAGCTCTTCTCGGGACCCTGCCCGAGGGCAGAGATCATCCCCAAGGCCTTCTTCATCACCATGCCAGCCTCTGGTATGATGCGTGAGTAGTTCAACCTTGGACTATGGGTCCATACGGTAGCTAGATGGTTGTTTCTCCTCCTTTGTGCTATCATGTTTAGATCTTGTGGGCTCCGTTCATGATCAAGATCATCTATTTGTAATCATACATGTTGTGTTTGCGGGGATCCGATGGATATTGAGATTTCTATGTCATATTGATTATTGATTCTATCATGTCTTATTGATTATTGATTCTATCATGTATGTGTTGTTTGAGATCTTGCATGTTCTCCGTTTCTAGTAGCTATATTGGCCAAGTAGATGCTAGTGACTCCAAGAGGGAGTATTTATGCTCGATAGTGGGTTCATGCCTCTATTAAATCCGGGGAAGTGGCAGGAATCTCTAAGGTTATAGATATGCTATTGCTACTAGGGAGGAAACAACAATCTTTTGTTCATAGAACAATTGTATTGTTTACTTTACACACATTGCTTAATGCAGTTATCAGTTGCTTGCAACTTAATACTGGAGGGGGTTCGGATGATAACCTGAAGGTGGATTACTAGTCATAGATGCAGTTGGATGGCGGTCTATGTATATTGTTGTAATGCCCAATCAAGTGTAATAGGAATCATGAATGTCTAGTATTTGCATTGTTATGCCTTGCTCAGTACTATCAATTGCCCTGCTGTAATTTGTTTACCCAGCATGTTATGTTATTTATCTTAAGGAGAACACCTCTAGTGAACCGTGGACCCCGGTCCAATCTTTACCATTGATACATCATCTACTATTACTGTTTACTTTCTGCAAGCAACCATTACCTTCCACAATATACGTTTAATCCTTTGTTTTAGGCAAACCAGTGAGATTGATAACCTCACTGTAAGTTGGCGCAAAGTATTGAGTTTGTGTTGTGCATGATTCCAAGTTGCTAGCAACACGTTGGAGTTGTTTCCTTGCTCCTACTGGTTCGATAACCTTGGTTTCATAACTGAGGGAAAATTTGCCGTTGTGCTCATCATACCTTCCTCTTGGGGTCTCCCAACTGAAGCTCTATAATTGAGCCGCGTCAGACAACATGGTTTTGCTAACTCCCAACTTATAATTTGCAAGCATATAAGAAACATAGGATTATCACAATGGTTCAAGTTTATTAAGTGCAAGAAATAAAGTGTGCCATCCAGTTTGTGAGAGCTTTAATCACTAATTTTAACATAACAAGAGTTCAATTTGGAAGATAAATAAACACATGAGTATACTTGGAATGGTGTAACACACCACACATAGGAGTTTATAGTGGACTCTTTGCAATAACTTGGTTTCTTGGGAGTTGGATGCACGAGTATAGCTCATACTCAGTACAAGTGGAGGCTAGCAAAAGACTAGGAGCGACCAACTAAGAGAGCAATAATGGACATAATCATGCAAAGCGACAAAACATTATTAATTAAAGCATAAAGTGATATCACAAGTCAAAAACTAAATGATCATAGATGCTAAGGTGACTGATTCATAGTCTTAACATGGTGTAAGCATGTGCCAAGTCAACCCAAATAAAGCATCAAAGGCGAATACCACAATATTATGCTTTTGTATGCTAAAACAACGCATGATTCTTTTAAGGAACATTAAGCAATCTCAATTGTTTGAAAAAAGTCATGCTACATCAATAATTACTAAGCATATGGTTGATGACCCACAAGTATAGAGGGTGTATCATAGTACTTTCGATAAATAGGAGTGTCGATCCCAACGAGGAGCAAAAGGTGCTGAACAGTGGTATGAAGCAGGAAATCCCTGTGAATACTTAGCAAACAGATTTTAGTGGTTTTCTGACAAGGAAACAAAACAAAGAGCAAGCAACAGAAGTAATGAACAAACGGAGCAAGTGGCCCAATCCTTTCTTGGCAAAGGACAAGCCGGTGGAAATACTTATAAGGACCAAACGTTCTCGAGAATACATGGGAATTCTGTCAAGTGCTTTCGCTTCAAATAGATGAGTACTCTTCTTTGGTGTTTGTAAGTGTTGTGTGGGTGAACTTGTGCTAACATACCGCCCTTCCTAGGACTAATACATACTTGTGATTAAACCCCCTGCAAACATTCATAACTATAGGAAAGTAATTAAGATATAAATCTAACCACGGCCTTAAACTCTAAGATCCTACACTCCCTTGTGCAAAGGTGTCCTAACGGGGGTTCAGGTTACTCTCACTCCGGCAACCCCACGATTAGTATCCAAATACACAATGCATTCCCCTAGGCTCATAAATGATAAAGTATCATGTAGTCGATATTCACATGACACTCACTAGAAGAATAGCACCACAACTTAAATACTAAACCATTGAATAATAACTCATCACAGATTCACTACTAACAACATGACTTCTTGTAATGCCCCGGAAAATATTCCGAAGTAAAATTGCATGTTAATTTCTTTTTTGCATCATCATGCATATTTTATTTGTATATTTTAACCTCAAATTATTTTGCTAAAATCTTATTTTTGTTTTTCTAAAGTATCTCGTGGTTCTATTAAAACCCGTCATTCTTTTCTTATTCTTAAATTAAAATAAAACAATATTTTAAGATCGTAAAAGGTTTATCTTGTTTTATAAATAAAACTAGGTCTAAAAGACCGTCTAAGATTTTAACCTAAAACTAGCCTCATCTAATCTACTTTGGACTAGATAAATAGTTCATTTTCCTTCTTTCTCCTTTTCTCTTTTTCCTCCTCTCCAAACCTCTAGACCCAAAGTCTACACAAATCTAGATCTAAATCCCCACAGTATTTCTCGTTCTTTTCCCTAATTCGGATATGTATTTTGTTTGGCCTTCCCAAACCCCCATGCCTACGTTTGATGCCTTTTCTTCTCTCTACAGCTTCTTCATTGTGCTGGTTTCTTTGATCTAAATACATCCGGCCCTATCCATTTATTTTGGTAAGAAACAGATGTATGTCTCCCATTGGCAGCCGTGTAATTTCTTTGCTCCATGCCTTTGAATCCAATCCAATTCCCTACTTGGAGCACCACAGCTTCCGTGCATCGCAACCATGCTCCACCTACCTCACCGACAGTTCAATTTGCAGCATCTGGCCGCCACCTCTCCCTTGGCCGCACGCACGCGAGCATACCCAAGCTGCTCTCGCCTTCCTCCCTTGGAACCCGTCCCCGTCTTGTCTCCCGTCACCACCGACTAAGTCCCGGCCCTGGATCCAATCACCATCGATTCTCCACCTCGTCTTGTGCGTAGCTTCACCCAGCTCTGGCCACCTTGCTGCTCCAGCGCGCGCATGCCTCGGCTCCACCTGACTCGCGGCCCTTGCGCCAGGAGGGTCACATGAGCCAGCTCGACACCTACCACCTGAACTAAAGCTCCGTTGTTTATTTTCTTTGGGACTTTGCTAACAATCGGTCTGAAAAAGCTTAAATCTGGCGGGTATTTCGGACCAGTAATTGCATGCAGCCGCGGTGGCTTGCTAAGCATTAAATGACAAGACTAGCTCAATTCAAATATAAAAATTTAAAAAGTTTTCTAGGTTAAACCGTTTGTTCGAATTAAGATCCGTTTTCACTGTTAGGCTAGTCGTGACGAGATTTTCGAAACTAGATCTCATGTTGATATGTTCTAACAACTTTTTTTTTGACCAAAAGTTATCCACCCATAACACGCAAGTTATCCATGCTTCAGCATATAAGTTATCCACCCAATAACATATAAGTTATCAATCGCTATAAAATTTACTCACGGATCACATATTTAAGATATGTAACTTTTTTTGTTTACCCACAAGTTATCCATCTGTAACACGAGAGTTATCCAGGCTTTAGCATATAAGTTATCTACCAAATAATATGTAAGTTATCCGTCACTATAAAAATTTACCCACAGATAGAATATAAAAAGTTATTCTAACAGCTTGGCATCATCGCCCATCGCCGCTCTCACAGCGTACGAAATACTCAACCTCAAAAGGCTACCGCATCAAACATTAAACATATTTTTTAAATGAACTAAATCTAACCTTATTTTGCATACGATATAAATAGATGGGGTCTTATGCTCACCGATCACGTAATCAGTAATTTAGCGGCTCGACTTCGTCGTCCCTAACCGCTACCATAGAGTATGGGTGACAAAACCTTGAATGGTGTTAGGGTACGGAGCCGTAATCGCTCATTGACGCTAACGCATTAATGACAATGAAGTGTCGGTATCCTGATAACTAGTTTCGACATTTCAATTAAACTTGCTCACTATGCATGTGAGAACACCTCTATCCAACATGGGCGGGTAACTTATGTGTTAATGGGTTGATAACTTATATATTATGACATGGATAACTCATGTGTTTAGGGTGGATAACTTTTTGGTCCGAAATTTTTTCGTCAAAACATATCAACATGGGATCTAGTTTTGAAGATCTCGTCGCAACTAGTTTAACGGTGAAAACGGATCTTAAATCGAACAAACGATTTGATCTATAAGACATTTTGAATTTTCGATACGATTCTAAAGCTGGCTGACAACACGCGTTCACACCTTCTGCCAGGTTTTGAAACTTACCGACCGTCTGAGAATAGAATTTTCGTTTCTTTGTCGGTGTCTCTGTTTCCTGTTGTGCGTCTGGTTTGATCTGGATCGGAACTCCGTTTCTTCTTGTGCGCGTGTTCTATGACAACTGCTCAAACACAACCCCAGTTTGCTGCCTCGTAAGTGTTCGATGAAATTCCAATAAAGACTTTGGTCTCAGCTTTTGACCCGATGTCCGTGATTCTACGCATTGCTGTCAATCTACTCTTCGACATCCGAGACTTCAACTACTTGACCAACTTCTACTCCAGGAACATCAATATGTTGGTGATGCCTACTTTCGATATCTCATAAGTCTATCTTCTCGACTCCGACCTGATCCATAAGACCCTGTCTCTAAACCATATTTTCTATGACATATATCTTGTTATTAAATCGTTTATGCTTACATACATAGCATGTGGTTTGGGCTAAATAGCAATTTATCTAAATTAAATATGGAGACTTATACGAGATATTTGTGTCTTATCTCGACTCCATTTAAATTTGTGTAGCTCATCGATGCCATGTTTTGCCTTATGAATTCAACATTTAATATGCGGGGTAGTTAAATAACTTGAACCTAATAATAAATATCAGGATCCCGATTCCTCTTAATATTGCTAAGTAGGATCGCATATTGCCATGCCATGCATCATATCATAAACATGTCGGATCTTCCATCTAGTATTAAATATTGCACCATTTGTTCCTTCTAGTGTTTTGCTTGTTCACCGGATAGGACGATGAGTGGATGCGATTTTCGACAAGCCTCCGGTTTCCCGACTTTGTCTCATAGGCGAGCATTCTCCCCCTTCTACCTATTTTGTATTTATAGTCTTTACTTCCTCCAATTGATCTATTGCTATCCTTATTGTCGATGCTTTAGTATTGTCCCTTTATTTACCTACTCTACTATATTGCCTTGGTTATCCTATTGCCTTGTTTGACTAGCTAGCCTTGTCCTTGCGAGTCGTAGGCATGCTTAGTATTGCTCTCATACAGGTGGAACAAGACACTTGGATATTGTTGGTGATAAGATAATTAATCTAGTGATGTTGGTTCTGGTTATGGTTTCACCTAATGATAAGGCCCCGGCAGGGACCACCTTTGGGAACTGCTTGAGCCGACCTAGGACCCGTTCGTTCTACGATACAAATTCTGAGTTGATCGCGCTAACCAAACGTGGGGCCTCTAGGATCCCTCCTCAACTACCGGCGCTATTCGTATATCCAGAGGGTTATAAAATTGGTTTTCCAGTTGGTGCATATGTATAATATGTCCTCGGACATGGGTGAGTTGATATGTCTTCGGACTTGATATTTTGGTAGATTGCCATGGCTTGCATACATAAATTGCGGTACACGGTGGCGGCACCCACGGTGTGTACAAGTTATCCCGCAGGGCCCGATCCACCAGTAGGCGCAAACGATGTGCCTTGCTTGAGAATCGTCATACCTCTTGGTTGGTTCCCCACAGTAGGTGATGCCTCTGGATATGCGCGTAGTTATGGGACAATTCTTATTGTGAGATCCGGATGGCACGCGTGATATGTTGCCTGATGGGTTGAGCATGCGTTTGGGTACAGTAGTGCACCCCTGCAGTGTAAATCTTTTCGAGAAGCCGTGTGTCCACGGTTATGGATGCCTAAAGAGTACAGTGTCATGATCATAGACAACGCCACTAATGTTTTGCCTCTAATAATATGAATATTAAGTAGCCTTATCAACTAAACACCTGCTTAACTAAAATTGCCACCGTGTGTGTTCTGTTAGAGGACTTCCTCGACTGGTCTTCGAGGGGGAAATCTTCGGATGGGTTATGTTTGGTGTCATATTATGTTATCATGTAGTGCTCTCTTATCTCGCTCTAATAGCCGAAGTTGTAGCATGTATCTATAAGTTAGATAGTACAAGCTTTTCTGCCGCCGAGCCCACCATACCTATGTAGGCGAGGACCGCCGAATTATAGTCTCGCTGTGTACTGGCCTCAGTACTGACCGCTCTCTTTCTGTTTTTCCTTTGCCCTTTGCCAGCACCCTTTTGGCTTGACAGGTATGTGATTGACGACGTTAGAAAGGTTACCCTTCCGGCTTGGCCTGGGCAGGGTTGGACACCGTTTGGTTATTCTTCAGGACTCTTAGTCCCATTTGGTTCTTATCCGTACTCGGATACTATTTTGCTTTCTCTTTGAATTGTATCATTTGTATTCTTGACTCGTTGAGTCATTGTTATATATGTAAGTTCTTTGGACTCTGTTGTAAACTAGTGTGATGTAACTACTTGTATTCAAATCCCACCCACACGAAAATGTCTGGTGGGCGTCTTTGAATCACTTCTATGCGGGTTTTGGCGGGAAATGCTGAGATCTGCACAGACCCGATTCGGGGGCGTTACACCTGCACACTTAAACAACCCGCATAATTTATGGATAAAAAGCAAGTGATCACCAGGATGGACAGTTCCATCCCGAAAATAATAATTATCCATAACACGATTAACAATACTTCTAGGTATCTTAAAAGGATCGATCTCAACAGGA
The DNA here is from genome assembly GCA_916181665.1 of Avena sativa. Taxonomy (NCBI): domain Eukaryota; kingdom Viridiplantae; phylum Streptophyta; class Magnoliopsida; order Poales; family Poaceae; genus Avena; species Avena sativa. Next base: position 314,878,262 of record OV702283.1, read on the forward strand.
GGTGGTTCATCTACTACCCTACCAGCGGTAGTAGTTTTCCCAAACAGAAAACCAAGTGGGTTATCCATATTGGTGTAGGGGTTCGTAGCATGGAAAATAAAAAAATTCTACCGCATGAACACACAATCAAGATCTAATCTATGATCAAGCCAAGATATATCTACTAGATCGGTGCAAAAAGTTGATAGAGTACTAACCCTCGAAGATCCAAAGCGGTTAGCGAGAGAAGATTCTCGTGGGTGATGTAGTCGTTCACTTGCTAATCTCAAGATCGCGTAGATGATCCTTCTGGCGCCGCGTTTCGGCAGCGCTCCCGCAGTCGGTCACACGTACGGTACTCGATGAAGACCTTCCTCTCCCTTGTTCCAGCAGGCAGCGGAGGTTGTAGCTCTCTCCTCGCAGTTCCGGCAGCACGACGGCGTGGTGTCGGAAGTAGAGGGGAGATCCTGCAGGGCTTCGCCTAAGCCGGAGCGGGTATGGTGGAGTAGAGCGAGCCCCGGCGATCTAGGGTTTAGAGTCCGAGGTTTATAGGTAGCTAGAAATTAGGGTTTAGCTAGTTGGTAGAGGTTTAGAGGAGATTTAGATTGGCCGCAACTAGAGAGGGGGCGGTGGCCAACCTAGGGTTTATTGTGTGTCCTAGGGGGGCGCCCTACCCCTCCTTTTATAGGTGGGGAGGCTCTAAGGGGGAGGGAGTCCTCCCCCAACTCCACTTCATGTGGCCGGCCCAAGGGAGAGGGAGGATTCCTTCCCTAGGTAAGAATCCTTCTCTCCCTCCACTTGGAAATATTGTCCCAGTTTGACTTTTTCAAACTGCCCTTTGACTTTCAAATTAGAGTTTGATTTCTCTCTTTCAAGTGTCCAGCCAAGTGACCTAGGACATGATGCAACCATTACACTTTGTCATGACACATCCATGTACCCTTCACCTTCCAGATCGACGAACCTTCTAGACCCTTCTAGAACATTCTGGTGAAAACACCGGAACCATTCCCGAACTCCGGAATTGGACTTTCTTTTATATGAATCTTATTCTCCGGACCATTCCGGATCTCATCATGATATCCTAGATCCCATCTGAGACTCCTAACAACATTCGGTCTCTTTACTCACATTCCATATCTACTAAATAACATCGAATCCTTAAGTGTGTTTCCCTACGGTTCGTGAATTATGCAGACATGATCGAGACTCTTCTCCGATTAATAACCAATAGAGGGATCTGGAAATTCAAATGGTTCCTGTCGTGGGAATGGTCACGGCAGATGCTGCAATCGGCAGCGAGTAGTAGAACGAGGGGCAAGGGCGGCCAGCCATCTACGGTGCGAGATGAGGGCGGAGACACAAGGTTTTACCCAGGTTCGGCCCCCCGGAGGGTAAAGACCTACTCCTGCTAGATTGTATTATGAAGGTGGTACAACGGGCGAGCTCGACGGCTAGGCGGCGAGTCGCTTGGGTGTATGATAGAACGTCCCTCTACACGCCCTGTAGGGAGGTTTATATAGACTCACCTCCCCTAGGGTTTACATATCTCAACCGAATCAGTTAAGGCTTCGGTAATCGTTTAACCTAACTCGACCGGGCCTATCTACTCGCCTGGGCCTTCAGCTTCCAGTCGCTCGGATCCACACCGGGCCTTGATCCAGTCGCCGTCTTGCAGGCCCACTCGCCAGTTCCTGGGTCAGTCGGAAACGTCCTGCTGGGTATACCCCGGTGGGCATATCCCCGTCAGTAGTCCCCGAGGCCGTCGTCGATTGGGCGCAGGTGGTTGCTGGCAGTCGGAGTATACGGCTTCAAAGCAGACACCCAGTCGAATCGCCGGCGGTCTCCTGAATAAAGGAAAATACTAGTCATTCTGATCGCAGCTTTGGTGAGTCGAGTCGGCGAAAATATTTAATCACTGTCGTAGTGACCGGGTCGGCGAGCCGAGTGGCTGAAGTTGGACCGCTAATGTGGTCAAACTAGACGTTGGGGTAATCCAACGGTAACTTTTGGCGTAATCACCGCGTAGTAACGGCTCCCTGATTTGGCGGGTAACAACCGCTATATAAGGGGAATGGCAGGCGATCGGAGAACCACCTTCTCGTCATTTCCTCCGATTGCGCGCACTTTCGCCTTCCCTCGCATCGCGATCCATCCGACCCGAAATCATCCGACCCCCCACCAATCCTTCCGCCATGGCCCCCTCCACCGAGCCCTAGGGTAGATCTAGGTGTACGAGGGCACAACTGGCGTCCTTCGAGGAGGCCGGGATCCTGCGTGCCGGCTGTTGGTGCATCCCTGCGGCCAGAGAGGTGACCCCGAACCCGCGCGAGGGAGAATTCATCTGCTTCACCAGCCACCTAGAACGGGGGCTGGGATTCCCTACGTCCCTGTTCTTGGGGCGCTTCTGCGCCTACTACGGGATCCAACCGTCGGACCTGGGTCCGCACAGCATCGAGCAGCTCGCCATCTTCGTGGCGTTCTGCGAGTGCTACCTGGGCTGCCGGCCCTACTTCCCTCTATGGCAAGATCTGTTTCACGGACGGATCAGTCGCGAGGAAGCGGGCGGACCAATGCTCGCCGCGGGTGGCCTGACATTCCAGCTGAAGTCGAAGGCCTCGTTCTTTGACTTGATGCTGCCCGCCAAGGCGGCGAGCGACTGGAAGAAGTCTTGGTTCTACGTTGCCGAGGCGACCCCGGAGGGCGAGGCGACGATCCCACGATACTCCGCCAACCGGTCCGAACCGCGCCGACTCCAAGTCGGCAAGCTCCCCACCGACCAGCGGATGGTCGTGGAAGAAATGCTTCAAACCATCCGCAGTCTGAAGAAGAAAGGCCTCCAGACAATTAACTTATACAACTGCTGGCTCGGGCGGCGGCTCGTCCCTCTGGCTCGGCGCGACCACTACATGTACCAATACACGGGCCGGGAGGACTTGACGAAGTCCTGCCTCGCCGAGTGGAAGCTCGAGGACTACACCCCAGCACTGAAGAAGATCACCCAGGCGGTGTACCTGGACGCAAAGGCTGGGGTCGCCCCCTACACCGGAAAGCATCCATCCCCAACGGTAAGTCACCTCGCATCATTCGCAGTCGCAGTTTATGCATTCGCGGTCATTCTAATTTCATCTTGTGCTCATTGCAGCTATTCCAAGTGGTGGAAGGATGGCTCCCGCCTTCCGACGACGAGAACTCGAGCTCGTCCGTCCAGGACCTGGGCGAATCGCCTCCCGCCAAGGGCGACGCCGAGAGCGACGAGAACAACGACGACGACTCCGAGGAGGAGGTCGCCCCGTTGGTTCGCAAGACCCGCGGGCAGCGTCAACGTGAGCTCGAGGCAAGTAAAAGCCTCGAGCGTCATGATGATGATGATGAAGAACTTCCGGAGACCACCTCGCGCCGCCAGGCTACTCCATCGAAGAAGAAGAAGGTGGAGAAGGAGGTGAAGGACCCTCCGAAGAAGAAGACGAAGCCGGTGAGACCGGCCTCCCCGCCGTATTCGGCGAGTAGCTCCGACGCCACCAGTCTGGCCAAGGGCGAGGCGCCGCCGATGGTAACCGCGCTGGACACGGCCGCTGTCCTGAGCGAGGTGCCACTGGCTTCGATACCTCCGCCATTCGCCCCAGTCTCTGGACTGGGGGCCGCTCCGGTCGCGGCGACTTCACCTCGCAAGGAAGCTCCCGCTGAAGATGTCTCAGAGGCTCCCGTCGCAGCCTCGACGACGAAGAAACCATCCGTGTCTTGGGCGCACGACGTCTTGGAAATGGGCCTCAGTCGCCGACTGGGCCCCGAACTGGAGAAGCCGGCCGGCATCCGCACCGGGCTACGCTTCATTCCAGTCGCTAAGTGAGTTTGCTCACCTTCTTTCGTCTTTCATTGTACTTGAATTATCTTGCTCACGCTATCAATTTGTAGGACCAGAGCGAAGAAAATAGGCCATCCAACTGTGGCTAAGGTGCCGCCCGTTGTCAGCGAAGAGTATCCCTCCCGGAAGAGGAAGGCGGACGAAGTCGTCGTCCCTGCGGATGGCGCCAAGAAAGCCAAGGGCGACGATGTCGTCACGATCTCCGACGACACGGCGGTCGCGCCGAATGAACCCGCAACGGAGGCGACCGTACCCACGAAGGAGGGTGCTCCCTCTCCTGGGGTGGCCGAGCCGGCATCCTTTGGTGCCGGTGCCTCCATCGCAACGTTCCCGCGCTTCATCACCAGGGCGGCTACAGCGAGTGGTACCTCGCCCTCGAGCTATGCACCTGGGGTTGCCGATATGGAGGTCGAGCAGCGTCGCGGGCACACGCCGGCTCTCCTTGCGTCCGTGGATGCGGTACAACTTCATGGCATGCTTGGCGCAGCCATCCAGGTATGTCCAGTCCCCGAGGATCAGGTCGGTGTGTTGCAGCGGTCTGATTCTTTTAGTGTTGTGCTTTTACTTTTCGCGTCCAGTCCCCGAGTGCGTGCTCGCTGAATTTCAGCGGGTGGGCACTTAGGATTTTTTGGTTGCCAGTCCCCGAGTGCGCGCTCGCTGAATTTCAGCGGGTGGGCACTTAGGATTTTTTGGTTGCCAATCCCCGCACTCGCTGAATTTCAGCGGGTGGGCACTTAGGATTTTTTGGTTGCCAGTCCCCGAGTGCGCACTCGCTGAATATCAGCGGGTGGGCACTTAGGATTTCGCTTTGGCTAACTGTTTGAATTGTGTACAGGGTCTGCAACGTGAGTCAGCTGATCGACTTGCTGCGAAACACCACGCGGAGAAGGAACTGGCCACCGTCCAAGAGGCGAATAAGGGGTTCAGGCAGTTGCCGCGAAGGCAGAGGAGGCCTGCCAGGGACTTGTCCCAGTGAGTGAGTTGGCAGCAGCTCAATCGGCGTTGAGTTTGGCTGAGAAGCGGATCGCCGATCTCGAGCGCGAGCTGAGGGAGGCGAAAGAGGAAGAGAGTTTGGCGGATGGTCGAGCCAAGGCCGCCGTTACGGCCACCGCGGAAGAGCATAAAGTTTCTGACGCCCTTGTTGCTGGGCTTCAGGATGATTATACTTCTCTTCAGAGCTTCATCACGGACCTCTCCCGTCCCTTGATTGGTGAGTGTGTCTTCCCCTGCCTATTGCAAGTGCCTTTTGTAATATCCGTTGTTCTCACTGTTATCTTCTATCCGCAGGTCGCATCCTTGATAGCGCGGAAGAGGCGAACTCGTTCGACGCGCGGCAATGTGTGGCCACGCTCGTCGACTCGGCGATGTTGTCGGCGACATGCATCCGAGCCTACCTCCAGGAGATGTCGCCCACGGAAGTAATTCCCAGCGACCTCGTCAAGGTGTGTCTGTACTTGGAGAAGGCACCGTCGGTCGTTGAGTTTATGACGCGATCGGCCTTCCGGCGTGGAGCGGCGATAGCGCTTAGCCTTGGGCTCGCCCATTTCCCGGAGGACTTTGATCTAGACGACGTGGCGAGTGGCTACCCGTCGTCGACTGGCTCGGTGGAGATCTCTGAAGTGCTCAAGTTGATGGATCGTTCCGCGGTGTACTCCGAGCGCGTCTGGGCGATGGGCGACCTCCTTCCTTACCAGGAGACGGTCGTCGCACCTAACGACCCCGAGCCGAAGCACCAGGACTTCAAGTTCGAGCAACCCTTCCGCGCGGCGATGGCGGGTGAGCTGACGACGTACCCGTCAAACCCGTACACGCCGTTCATCCGCAATCGCAAAGGTGCTGGCGAGTCGTCGTCGAAGCCTGCGGAATAGAATAGTTTGCCCTGGGGCGTTAGTAGCAGATCTGCCGTTTGGGCATATTTTGTATTCTGAGATGACTGCAACATGCTATTAATGAGATATCGTGTTTGTTTTGTGACTTGTCATGTGTTTTCCGATTGAGGGTTGAACGAGTCCCCGAGCGCGTCCGCCCTTTTTGTGGGGTTTACCTCGTGTGTGATGTGTTTGTGGTTTTTGAATGTTTTGTTATCGTGGTCGACTCGCCCGGACTCGGAGAGCCAGTCGCAAGGCGACTCCCTTGAGCGCTCTGTACTTCACCGTTTTCCCTTGCGCGAACGAGGTCGGGTGGCCGAGTCCCCGAGCGTGGTACTTGGTTGTTCTAGGCGCGACTCGAGGGTGGGTGAGGACTTGGCGCGTTAGTTTGAGCGCATCACTCCTGCCTGGCTCGTTGGGTCATTCGCATGGCGAGTCCTGGGCATGCTCTCATACTTGGCGTTTTCCCGAGCCGCTCGCGCTGAACTGGTCGTCAGTCCCCGAGCGTGGTACGTGGCCGTTCGAGTCGCTATGTCGAGGATGCGTAGGATCATGGTCGCTGTGAGAAGCGAAGGCAGTAGTCTTGGCTCGTAGAGCCAGTCGGGCTAGGCGACTCCAATGGGGCTCCGGGTAGGCGTTTTTCATGGACGATGCAAAACCTGAGGTGACCCAGTGCTCTTACATCGCACTACTTGGCCGTGCCGATCGCTGTACCAAAGGTTGACTTCTGCGGTTAGCTTGACGCTGTTATTACGAGTGCGAGTGGCACAAGACACGGAGAGTAGGCGCAATTTGCGGTAACCAATTATTTTTATTTCATAGCGACTGGAGGGTACATATGTGGAGTTCTAGGAATAGAACTTCCGTAGGAGGTTTACATTCCATGGTCGCTTGATGTCGAGTTTGCCGTCCCCACGGACGTCGATGAGGTAGTAGGCATCGTTGCAGAGTACGCGCCCGATGGCGAATGGTCCCTCCCACGGAGGGGAAAGCTTGTGCATGCCCTTCTTGTCCTGGATGAGGCGCAGCACCAGGTCGCCTTCCTGGAAGGTGCGAGTTTTCACCCGCCGGCTATGGTAGCGGCGTAGTCCCTGCTGATAGATGGCGGTGCGTGATCGAGCGAGGTCATGTGCCTCGTCGAGTTGATCGACTCCGTCCTGGCGGGCGAGTTCGTTTGCAGCCTCCGTGTAGTGGACGACCCGCGGCGAGTCGTGCTCGAGGTCGGTGGGCATGACTGCCTCGGCGCCGTACACCATGAAGAAGGGGGTGAATCCTGTCGACCTGTTGACCGAGGTGCGGATGCCCCAGATGACGGAGGGTAGCTCCTCGACCCAGCACCCGGCGGTGTGCTCGAGTGGTACTTGGAGTCGCGGCTTCAGGCCGTGGAGGATGCTCTGATTGGCCCGTTCCGCCTGGCCGTTGGATTCCGGGTGGGCGACTGATGCGAGATTGAGCCGGATGTGGTGTTCTTCGTAGAACTCGTCCATGGCTCCTTTGGCAAAGTTGGTGCCGTTGTCCGTGATGATGCTGTTTGGGAACCCGTAGCGATATATGAGCTCGCGTAGGAATTTTGTGGCGGTCTTCCCGTCGCACTTCCGGACTGGTTTGGCCTCCACCCACTTTGTGAATTTGTCGACCGCGACCAGGAGGTGGGTGTAGCCGGAGGGAGCCTTTTTGAAGGGGCCTACCATGTCCATGCCCCACACAGCGAATGGCCAGGTGATCGGGATTGTCTTGAGCGCTGAGCTCGGCACGTGCGTCTGGTTGGCGTACTTCTGGCACCCGGCGCACTGCTGGACAATGTCGACGGCATCGGCGTGTGCGGTGGGCCAGTAAAAGCCATGCCGCATAGCCTTGGCAACCAGAGAGCGGGCGCCGGCGTGGTGGCCGCAGTCGCCAGAGTGGATGTCGTGGAGGATCTTGCGTCCTTCGGCAGGTTGGACGCAGCGTTGGAACACGCCGGTGACGCTGCGCTTGTGGAGCTCGCCGTCGATGATGGTGTAGGACTTGCATCGGCGTGCGATCATCCGAGCGTCCGTCTCGTCTGCCGGCAAGGTGCCGGCCTCCAGGTAGGCGACGTAGGGCTTGGTCCAGTCGTCTAGCTCGGTGACGAGTGCGACCAGGGCCGCCTCCGGCTACAACGGGACTCCGATGTCGATCTCCCTTGGGGGAGAGACTGATGGCTTGGTGATCGTGTCGAGGAAGACGCCGGCGGGTGGTGCGAGTCGAGCCGACCCAATGCGAGATAGTGCGTCGGCCTCCTCGTTCTTCCGCCTGTCAATCCACTCGACGGAGTAGCCTGCGAAGTGTCCGCCCAACTTGTCCACTGCTTGGCGGTATGCCGCCATGGTGGAGGAGACGGCGTCGCAGGTGCCAGCGACTTGTCCAGCAACGAGGTCGGAGTCTCCGTAGCAGCGTAGGCGGTTGACGTTCATCTCCCTGGCCGCTCGCATGCCATGGAGTAAGGCCTCGTACTCGGCCATGTTGTTGGTGCAGGGGGTGAAGTCGAGGCAGAGGACGTAGCGGAGCTTGTCGCCCTTCGGTGAGGTTAGCACGATCCCTGCTCCTGCGCCGTCTGCGTTCTTGGAGCCTTCGAAGTGCAGGCTCCAGTAATGGAGGTATGGCAGCTTCTCTGGCTGCTGGGCCTCTTCCCAGTCGACGATGAAGTCCGCTAGAGCCTGCGACTTGATCGCTTTTCGTGGATCGTATTTGATGTTCTGGACGCCGATCTCGACGGCCCACTTGGCGACCCGCCCGGTCGCCTCGCGGTTGCGGATGATGTCCTGCAACGGTGCTGAGGAGACGACCGTGATTGGGTGTTCCTAGAAGTAGTGCGGCAGGCGCCGCTGTGCTCTGAAGACCGCATATACCAGTTTTTGGTATTGCGGGTATCGCTGGCGCGACTCGGTGAGGACCTCGCTGATGTAGTACACCGGTCGCTGTACTGGGCGCTCCTTTCCTTCCTCCGGCCGTTCGACGACCATGACGACGCTGACGACGCGCTCGGACGCCGCGACGTAGACCAGCATGGGTTCTTTGTCGGCGGGGGCGGTGAGTAGTGGTGCGGCGAGTAGGACCTTCTTGAGGTCACGGAGCGCGTCGTCTGCCTCCTTGTCCCACTGGAAGGTGGGGTTCTTGCGCATCAGGCGGTATAGGGGCATCGCCTTTTCGCCCAGGCGGGGGATGAAGCGACTGAGAGCCGCTACTCGCCCGGCCAGCTTCTGGACGTCGCGCAGGCACTCGGGTTTGCCGAGTCAGGCGATCGTGTCGATCTTGGTGGGGTTCGCCTCAATGCCTCGCTTGGAGACGACGTACCCCAGTAGTTGTCCTGCTAGTACACCGAAGGTGCATTTTCCTGGGTTAAGCTTTATCTTGTATTTCCGCAGGTTAGCGAATGTTTCCGCCAGGTCGGCGAGTAGATCGCCCTGGCGAGCGGCCTTTACGACCACATCATCGATGTAGACGTGGATGTTGTGGCCAATTTGGCTCGCGAGGCACTCTTGCATGCACCGCTGGTAGGTCGCCCCGGCGTTCTTGAGGCCGAAGGTCATGGCGGTGTAGCAGAAGGCTCCGAATGGCGTGATGAACGCCGTCTTCTCCTCGTCCTCGACGGCCATTTTGATCTGGTTGTATCCAGAGTAGGCGTCGAGGAAACATAGAGACTCCGAGCCCGCGGTGGAGTCGATTATTTGGTCGATCCGCGGGAGGACGAACTGCTCCTTCGGGCAGGCGCTGTTCAAGTTTGTGTAGTCGATACACATCCTCCAGGTCCCGTTCTTCTTCTCGACCAGGACTGGGTTTGCCAGCCACTTCGAGTACTTGATTGGCCGGATGAAGCCTGCAGCGAGTAGACGCTGCACTTCCTCGGCGATGGCTCGGCGGCGCTCTTCATTGAAGGGTTGCAGCGACTGTTTGACGGGTCGCACTTTGGGGTCGGCGTTTAGTTTGTGCTCAGCGAGCTCCCTAGGGACACCAGGCATGTCAGAGGGATTCCATGCGAACATGTCCCTGTTCTCACGGAGGAACTCGATGAGCGCGCCTTCCTAGGCTGGGCTCATGCCCGTCCCGATCGTCACCGTCTGGCTGGAGTCGCCTGGGACCAGCTCGACGGTGCGGGTGTGCGTCGTTGCCTCGAAGGTTGAGGTGTTTGCGCCTTCCGAGTTGGGCTTCTTGAGTATGGTGGGGTCGTTGTTGTTGACCCCGCTCGCGTACTTGGCGAGCTCATCGGCGTGGTTGGTTTCTGCCGCGATGACGGCGTCGGCGAGTTCTGCTCCTTTGGCCTCGCACTCGGCGGCCATGTCGGGGTCGCCGTTGATGGTTATGACGCCACACGGCCCGGGGAGCTTCATCATGTTGTATGCATAGTGGGGCGCTGCCATCAACTTGGCGAACGCCTGGCGCCCCAGGACGCAGTGGTAGGGGCTGTCGAAGGGTACCAGCTCGAAGACAATCCGCTCGGTGCGGAAGTTTGCTGGTGTGCCGAAGGTGACGGGCAGCGTGACCTTGACGATCGGGTACGCCTTCCGACCAGGGACGATGCCATGGAACGTGGTATGGGTTGTCTCGATCATCGACTGCGGGAGCCGCAGCCGCCTGAAGGTGTCCAGGTACAGGATGTTGATGGAGCTGCCGCCGTCCATCAATGTCTTGGGGAGCCAGTAGTCGCCGACCTTAGGCTTGACCACCAGGGCGACTCGGCATGGGTACTCGATGCGTGGCGAGTGGTCTTTGCGGCTCCAGGTGATGGGCTGCTCCGACCAGTTGAGGAACTGGGGAACGTCCACCTGAGCCACCGCGTTGACGGCGACTGCGCGGGTGATGACCTTCTTCTCGCGCTTCGTGTTGAAGCCTGTGAAGGTATGGAGTGAGCCGGCCACTTTGCCAAATTTTTCGCCGTTTGGCGGGTCGTTGTCGGGGTCCTCCCGTGCTCGCCGTGCCTTCTCGATCTCCCTGAGGGTGTGGCAGTCGGCGGTTGTGTGCGTTGCGGGCTTCCCTTCCCTGCTATGAAACGCACAAGGTTGGTTTAGGAGGGCCGCGGGGTCGAACCTTGGCTTGGCCTTGTAGTTGCCGCCGTCGTGGCGTTGTCCTCCGTCGCGGCGGAAGCTTTTGGGCTCGCGTTGTGCGTGCCCGGCGTTGGCGACGAAGTCGACTCGCCCGTCACTGTGGCGCTTGCCGGTGAGGCGAGTGTTGCTGTAGCATAGGTTGGACCGTCGTCCGTTGTCGTTGCCGCTCGTGCGGCGTTGGCCTCCCGACTCGTCGTCGGTTTCCTGGTTTGGATCTTCCTCCGCGTATCGTTTGGCGATCTCGAGGAGGTCCGGTGTGTTGTCGAGTGTGCGAGAGTGTCGCTTGAGCTTGGCGACCAAGGGCTCGTAGCGGCACGAGGTCTTGAAACAATGGATTGCAGTGTCCGGGTGGATGCCGACCGCGTTGTACCAGAGTTCTTGCCACCGCTGGACCCAGTTGCGGGTCGACTCGCGGGGTCCCTGGACGCATCGCTCCAGGTCCTCAATGGTGGTGGCGTGGGTGTAGGAGCACTCGAAGTGCCTGACGAAAGCGTCGCGCATTTCCTCCCAGGAGTCGATACTATCCTGGGGGAGGGTGTTGATCCACTGCCTGCACGTCCCCTCCATCATCAAGGGGAGGTAACGGGCGGCTAGCAGGTCAGTGTGGCCTGCGATCCCCATTGCCATGAGGTATGTATCGAGCCACACGGCGGGGTCGTATGAAGGGTCGTACTTTTCTATCTCCTTTGGCGCCTTGAAGTTCGGCGGGTACTTCTCGCCTCGGATCATCGGTCCGAAGCACTTGGGGCCGAGTCGACTTAACGATCCCATCGGCTCGCCGTCGCGGCAGTTGGTTAGGGTGTGGCGCAGGTCGTCGGGCTGGCGTGCGCGCCAGCTTTGGTTGTTGATGATGTGGGTGCGGGCGTCGATGGGTTGACCGTTGGCGGCGACGAAGTTGGTCGCTGGCCTAGGGTCGTTGGTGGAGAGTGCCGCGTTTGCGGGTCGATGTTGGAGCTGCAATGGCTCTGGTGGCGGGCAGTTGAGGGTGTTTTCCGCCATGGGGCGGCCGCTTGAGGCCACTCTGCTTCCCGAAGATCACGAGTACACTCGACCCTGCGAGTCGGCGCCTGTGTTTTGCTGCTCGACGACCTTTGCGAGCAGGGCCCTGACATACTGGATCTGTAGGGAGCCGTCACCGGTGGCCATGATGTTGTCGGCTGCTGCCCGGCCCGCCACGAGGTTGTCCATCGGGGTGGAGAACAGTGGGAGGCCATTCGCGTCTCGCTCCCGTGAGGAGACTACTATCCGCGGCTGATCCCTGGGGGGTGTGCGGTTGGGTGGAGGTGGGGCGCCCATTGCCGTCGACCCTGGCGGGGGCCGGGCGCTTCCTCCTGGTGGCGGTTCTCGCAGATCGCGCGTTCGGCCGCGCGGGCCGGGTCGTTTTCGTCGTCGAAGTTCAGGGCGCGGCCCTGGACGGTGGGGTTCAGGCGCGACCTGATTCGCTGTTGGTGGTAGCGCGACAGCTCCTGCGCCGTCACCTGCTCGAGGCGAAATTTTTCGCGCTCGGCTTGCTCCTTGCGGACTGCCTCCGCCAGCTTTAGGCGGAGTTCCTCGACCTTTGTTGCCGTGGCGTTAGGAGGGATCGGGGTGGAAAAGGGATCCTCCGGCGGATCGGTGCCGGTCGCCATGTAGGTCACGGCGTGGCGACCGGTCCTGTCGCGGAGGTCGGCGGAATTTTCCGACCCGGAGTCGAAGTCGAAGATCCCAAGGATGGAGGGGTCCTCGAAGTCTCCCATGTTGGAGACCTGGGTGATGGAACCCGCGGGTGAAGCCGCGGTGATGGATCCGACGAGTGACGCCGGGGTCGCCGAGTCGGCGTCGGCGTTGAGGGCCGCGTCTTCCGCGGCCGCGGAGTTTTCGGCCACATTGCTGTGGGCCGTGTTGTACTCGGAAGAGAGGCGATGGATCGTGCGAACCTGGCTCTCGGAGAGCCGATCGCGAGGCGGCGACTCGCGGATGCGAGCCGAATCCTCCGAGACGATGACGTCGGTGAGGACGATGAAGAGGCTGATCGTGCCGACCGGCAGGATCACGCTGTGCGTGACGGGTCGCGCCGCCGGGACGTAGCTGCTCGGCAAGATCTGGAGCATCTCGCCGATCGCTATCATGCGGCCGGTGGCGACCGTCTCGTTGATGGGCAGATTGGATCTCGCCGCAGAACACCGACCAGACCGGCCAGGCCCCACGGTGGGCGCCACTGTCGTGCGAATGGTCACGGCAGATGCTGCAATCGGCAGCGAGTAGTAGAACGAGGGGCAAGGGCGGCCAGCCATCTGCGGTGCGAGATGAGGGCGGAGACACAAGGTTTTACCCAGGTTCGGCCCCCCGGAGGGTAAAGACCTACTCCTGCTAGATTGTATTATGAAGGTGATACAACGGGCGAGCTCGGCGGCTAGGCGGCGAGTCGCTTGGGTGTATGATAGAACATCCCTCTACACGCCCTGTAGGGAGGTTTATATAGACTCACCTCCCCTAGGGTTTACATATCTCAACTGAATCAGTTAAGGCTTCGGTAATCGTTTAACCAAACTCGACCGGGCCTATCTACTCGCCTGGGCCTTCAGCTTCCAGTTGCTCGGATCCACACCGGGCCTTGATCCAGTCGCCATCTTGCAGGCCCACTCGCCAGTTCCTGGGCCAGTCGGAAACGTCCTGCTGGGTATACCCCGGTGGGCATATCCCCATCAGTTCCCACATATTTCTACGATTACTTCATGATCGAATGAACCATTTACGTACGATACCAATTTCCCTTTGTCTTGCGATAGTTTACTTATCCGAGTTCTGATCGTCGGTATCTCTGCATACCTAGTTCAACCTCGTTACCAATAAGTACTCTTTTCTCGTTCCTGTGATATTTGATCCCTTGTGAGCCAGTCACATGCTTGCAAGCTAATTGGATGACATTCCACCGAGAGGGCCCAGAGTATATCTATCCGTCATATGGATGGACAAATCCCACTCTTGATCCATGTGCCTCAACACATACTTTCCGAACACTCAATGCCACCTTTATAGCCACCCAGTTACGGTGTGGTGTTTGATGTCATCAAAGCATCCTTCCGGTGATGGTTATTAGCATGATCTCATGGTCGAAGAAATTAGGTTACCATGTATCAGAAAGCTTATAGCAAATGAACTATATTAAATGACTTGATCTTTATGCTATGCTTAACTATAGGAGTATGTCCATCACATCATTCCCCTAATGATATGACCCTGTTGTTAATAACATATCTATGCTCATGATCAGGAAACCATGATCATATATTAACCAACAAGCTAGTTTAACAAGAGGCTTTACTAGGGACTCTTTTATGTTTACAAATCACACAAGTATTAATGTTTCCGGTTAATACAATTATAGCATGGTATATAGACATTTATCATAAGCATGAAGATATGATAATAACCACTTTATTATTGCCTCTTGGGCATATCTCCAACAGTCTCCCACTTGCACTAGAGTCAATAATCTAGTTTCAAACCTTTGTGCATTCAAAACCTATGGCTTTCCGGTTTTGTATTTACACAATTGCTAGTGGTCAACTGATCTCCGGATCCAACACTTTCAGGTCCGTGTGTAATTGCATATGTTTGCGTCTCTACGCATCACTCATTCTCTAATGAGATGGCTTTGTATAAATTTGGTCCTTTGGTGAGACCTTTTAGTTCCTTGGGGTTAAAACATGTTGATAATATTATCGTACAATATATCTTCATAGTACTGTCCCGCTGTGAACCACACCTAGTTTGATAAAAAAACTACTTGAAACAAATGCCCTCTTTTGCTGCTATTATAGCAGTCATATACTTAGCCTTTTGTTGTAGTATCTGTCACAATGTCTTAGCTTTGGAACTCATCCAAATCCATTATGGAACTTACTTTCCATCATATTGTGCCACACTTAGTTTAGATAGAGATAAACTTAATTTGTACTTTGTGACAAAACTAGTATCAATGTAATACTTTTACAATGAACTAACCATATATTTGTCACTTCTACAAAATAATATATTCTTAGTTCTTCTAAAAGATCATAAGAATATCTTTACTATCGTCCAGTAATCATCTTATGAATCATTCTGGTATATGCTCATAGCATTTAGAGCATAGGACATATCTGGATTTGTACACATCACAACATGATTGATAAAGTACTCTTTGTGATTTTATCTACCAAGTATCAAAAATACTTGAATCTTTATTCAATCCTTCCTGTGCAACAAGAACCTTTCTTGTAGTTTCTATATTGAACTCATTCAATTTCTCATCTATGTACTTCTAGCACAACCATATTAGCGTCTCAATTTATCCATATAGACATTGATGCCAAATATTCGGGTTCTGCCTAAGCCTTTCATCGAGATGAAATTCTTAATCCGTGTCAATAAAAAGATATATCATTTCCAATCAACAATATGTCTTCCACATAATGTATTAGAAACATGTCTAAGCGCTCCCACTTAATTTCTTGCAAATGCAAGCATCTTCATTGTCTCTGATGAAATTAAACTCTTTTAACAGTTTCATCATAGTGAAGATTCCAACTCCACGATGCTTACTTCAACCATTGAAGTTTGCATACGCTTTTAGCATCCTTTGAATTAACAAAACCCTTTGGACCGTGTCATGCACACATCCTAGGTAACCATTCTATTAGAAGAACTTGTTTTGTTTATTCAACTACCACATAACAAAATTATATGTAGTGGTTGCTACAGTAATCCTTCTAGACTAAATGTCGCTATGAAAGATCAAATCTTGTCATAGTCAACTGCTTGAACATTGTCGTGAACTCTTTTCCAACATGTCGACTATTTCATAGATGTGAAACATCCATTTCTATTTCTTTATATATCCAAACACGACTGTAAGGTATTACACCTTTCCAGAGGGTCTTTCAAGTTCAAAGCTTGATTTCTCGTGTATGAAACTATCACGGATTTTATGGCTTCCAGCCATTTGACGGAGTCAGGGCCCATCATCGCTTCTTTGCATGTAGTCTGTTCATTATTGTCAAATAATGATTCAACCCTCAAATCTTGGTATTTTATTGTTTACCCGACCTACTTGGTTCAATATGAACTTTGACCTCTGTGACCACAACCTTTGAGACACGTGAGCCATGAGCATTGTAGCTGTCTCCGGAACACTTTTCGGCGCTGCGCAGCTTTGCACATATAGCTAAGGTTCCTTTAACCTTATCAAAGTTTTATTGTCCTCCCACTTAACTTTTTACGGAAAATTCCTTCTCAAAGAAACTTGACTTTCTAAGCGACAAACATTTTTGTCTTTGGTGTTATGGAGGAACACTCAACGATTATTCGAAATAACATACAAAGATATGTTCATCCGATTTTGGTTGCAAACATCTTTCTTATGCATAGCATACCAATGTTTAAGAAAGGACAACTTGGGTTTTATCCCAAACCATAACTTTATATGGTGTCATTTCAACGGATCATGAAGGAGCTCTTTTTAGTGGAAAAGCGGTAGTCTCTAAAGATTTTAATCTTTAAAATATAAGGGCAGTTTTATAAATGACACCTTTGATCTTACCATGTCAAACAAGGTTTCATTACATATCTCGAACACTCCATACTCTTAGATGTTTCGGGAAATGCAAATCCATGGAATGATTCCTTAAATCTTAGGTGTTATTCTAAACTTGTAACTCAAATATCTTCCTTTATGATCTTATCATAAACTATTTATATTCTTGTTACAATGATTTTGCACTTCATCTTGAAAGTCTTTGAACTTTTCAAATGTTTCACACTTCATCCTTATTAAGTAAATATTCATATATTCACTCAAATTTTCGGAGAAAGCATATGAAGTTGAAATTCATCGCTCTTGACTACACATAATGGACTTCATACAACAATATGTACAAGTTCCAATAAGCTAGTCATTCGTTCCCTTTTGGCCTATGAACGAAGTTTTAATTATCTCTATGAAAGTTTCACAAGCGTCATTTGATCAAAAATCAAAAGACTCCAAAATTCCATCCACATATAGTTTCTTCATGTTTTCTTTCCAATATAATTTAAAAGGCGATGTCACTTCCTAAGTTATCTTTCTTATCAATTGTCTTTCGACATTTTTAGCAATAGTTTTATGGATGTTATTTATCCAACGAGATTTGTAAATCATCCATCTTTTATGGATTACGGCAATTATTTGAACAACCCTTTTGTTCTCATAATACCTGATAAAACAAATCTTGAAGGCAAGCTTTGATGTTAACGAGCCACACAACAACCCTTTATTTGTTCTCGATGAACATCATCACATATTATTTTGCTAGTTACTTAGGCCATTGTAGTTCATGAATTGCGTTGTTTCGTATGACAATTCATACCAACAAATTTAGTATCCAATACTTAAGAACCACATTATTTAACAAGCAAAGAATACAACCATAACTCATATATCCTTTATATACCTAAGCTCAACAATTCTAGTCTTTTCTTTTCTGCCATATATTTATGAGATTCTCTTTCAGTATTTCCTTTTCTGTTTGAAAGAATCTATCAATAGTGGAGTCATACACATGACACATAGTCCAAAACATGTATAGTTAAATACCAATGTCTTTGGACTTGCACTTTGAAGCAGATCACCATCATCAAATGTTTGGTGTTCTTTTCAAATTCCATTCTTTAGTAATCTTTTAGTGCAGTAAACATTTTACTTACATTAAATATTCATCCTTATCATGGAACTATTCATGATCAAGCTACTTTAGCTTATAACGGTGAATCGCAAGTATAATGTTGCTCCCCAAAACCTTTTGGAGGATTAGGTCGACTAGCGTCTCCAACCTTTTGCAAATTCTCATCAAATATGAGAACATAAACTTTTCCATATTATACTTCTATCATTTTGTAAACAAAACATTGTTTCAGATATCGCAGTATCTTCCACATATGATGGTTTCTGAAACAATTCTTTCAGCTCCTAGATAACCTTGATATTAAAATAATCTTTTGAATATCAAGAATCATGGAGATAAACATGATACTTATATACTAACAATGGAATTGTTACTCTTGATTTAATACCAATTATTAAACTTCACGGAGTAACCGGAACTTACTGAAAGTTTACAATAGGACTTTTAAACTTTAGATTGACACTTCAAAACAATACGATACCAGTTCATAAAGTAACTAACCAGAATTCTATAGTTCTATTATCTCAATTATAACTAAGCGCAAGGTGGTAAACGGATGCCAATGACTAAAAAAACTATGCAAATTCACTTTGATTTAATTTATGATAAATAGTGTTCAACTTTTAATCATATTGCTGTTGAACTCCCACTCAAAACAATACTCCTCACATTGTTTTAGTGATTACATGAACCAAATCCACCACATCAAAACCGATCATCACGAGAGATGGTGTAGCTTGAAAGGCGAACAATCAACATGTTCACCATATCTACTATATGACTCATGCTTTACCTTTCGGTGATCCGTGTTCCGAGACCATGTCTATACATGCTAGGCTCGTCAAGATCAAACCTTAGCTTCCGCAGGAGCAAATCTGGCTTGCTCCCATTATATACACTCGCAGAATCTAACACACCCGATCATCACGTGGTGCTTCGAAACAACGATCTTTGGCAACGGTGCTTACTAAGGATGAACACTTTATAACTTGAAATTTTGTGAGAGGGATCATCTTATAATGCTACCGTCGTGAACTAAGCAATACAAGATGCATAAAAGGATTAACATCACATGCAATTCATAATATGTGATATGATATGGCCTTTCTTCTTGTGCTTCCGATGTCCATCTTCAAGCACGAACATGATCTCCATCATCACCGGCATGGCGTCAAGGTCAATGGCGCCGCTCCATGGTTGTCTTCCACCAGCATCAACTATTGCAACTACTTTGAATAATAGACACGCAGGTCTTAACGAAAATTAAAATACAACCATATGGCTCCTGCCAGTTGCCGACTTACAATAAGGAACATTGCATAGATCACATATAATCACAATCATGGCCATATCACATCATAGCACACCCCAGCAAAACAAAGTTAGACACCTCTAATTTTCTTTGCATGTTTTACGTCGTTTGGGGCTTTCAATAAGTGTCATACTAACTTACGAACAAGAACCACAACCTTGATACTAGTATTGTCAATTACCCGTTGTAAATTGAATCTTCACTATGTTGGGAGAAACAGACTCCCGCAAAGCCACTTATGCAATACAAGTTGCATGTCAAGCGTGGAGCAAGTCTCATGAACGATGTCATGTAAGGTTAGCCCGGGCCGCTTCATCCCACCATCCCGCAAGATGCAAAATACACAAGCAATCGACAACAAAAACATCAACGCCCACAATGACCATTGTGTTCTACTCGTGCAACAGGTCTATATATAGATATGGCTCTGATACCACTGTAGGAGTTCGTAGCATGGAAAACAAAAAATTTCTACCGCATGAACACACAATCAAGATCTAATCTATGATCAAGCCAAGATCTATCTACTAGATCGGTGCAACCGGTTGATAGAGTACTAACCCTCGAAGATCCAAAGCGGTTAACGAGGGCAGATTCTCGTGGGTGATGTAGTCATTCCCTTGCCGATCTCAAGATTGGGTAGACAATCCTTCCGGCGCCGCGTTCCGGCAGCGCTCCTGCAGTCGATCACACGTACGGTACTCGATGAATACCTTCCTCTCCCTTGTTCCAGCAGGCAGCGGAGGTTGTATCTCTCTCCTCGCAGTTCCGACAGCACGACAGCGTGGTGTCGGAAGTAGAGGGGAGATCCCGCAAGGCATTGCCTAAGCCGGAGCGGGTATGGTGGAGTAGAGAGAGCCCCGCGATCTAGGGTTTATAGGCCTAGGTTTAGAGGTAGCTAGCAATTAGGGTTTAGCTAGTTGGTAGTGGTTTAGAGGAGATTTAGATTGGCCGCAACTAGAGAGGGGGGCGGCGGCCAACCTAGGGTTTCTTGTGTGTCCTAGGGGCTCCCTACCCCTCCTTTCATAGGTGGGGAGGCTCCAAGGGGGAGGGAGTCCTCCCCAAACTCCACTTAATGTGTCCGGCCCAAGGGAGAGGGAGGATTCCTTCCCTAGGTAAGAATCCTTCTCTCCCTCCACTTGGAAATATTGTCCCAGTTTGACTTTTTTAAACTGCCCTTTTGACTTTCAAATTAGAGTTTGATTTATCTCTTCCAAGTGTCCAGCCAAGTGACCTAGTACATGATGCAACCATTCCACTTTGTCATGACACATCCATGTACCCTTCCCCTTCCAGATCGACGAACCTTCTAGACCCTTCTAGAACATTCCGGTGAAAACACCGGAACCATTCCCGAACTCCGGAATTGGACTTTCTTTATATGAATCTTATTCTCCGGACCATTCCAGATCTCCTCGTGATATCCCGAATCCCATCCGAGACTCTGAACAACATTCAGTCTCTTTACTCACATTCCATTTCTACTAAATAACATCGAATCCTTAAGTGTGTCTCCCTACGGTTCCTCAATTATGCATACATGATCGAGACTCTTCTCCGATCAATAACCAATACAGGAATCTAGAAATTCATATGGTTCCCACATATTTCTACGATTACTTCGTGTGATCGAATGAACCATTTACATACGATACCAATTTCCCTTTGTCTCATGATAGTTTACTTATCCGAGGTCCGATCGTCGGTATCTATGCATACCTAGTTCAACCTCATTACCGATAAGCACTATTTTCTCTTTCCCGTGATATGTGATCCCTTTGTGACCCAGTCACATGCTTGCAAGATAATTGGATGACATTCCACCGAGAGGGCCCAGAGTATATCTATCCGTCATATGGATGGACAAATCCCACTCTTGATCCATGTGCATCAACACATACTTTCCGAACACTCAATGCCACCTTTATAGCCACCCAAGTACGGTGTGGTGTTTGATGTCATCAAAGCATCCTTCCGGTGATGGTGATTAGCATGATCTCATGGTCGAAGGAATTAGGTTACCATGTATCAGAAAGCTTATAGCAAATGAACTATATTAAATGACTTGATCTTTATGCTACGCTTAACTATAGGAGTATGTCCATCACATCATTCTCCTAATGATATGACCCTGTTGTTAATAACATCTCTATGTTCATGATCAGGAAACCATGATCATATATTAACCAACAAGCTAGTTTAACAAGATGCTTTACTAGGGACTCTTTTATGTTTAAAAATCACACAAGTATTAATGTTTCCGGTTAATACAATTATAGCATGGTATGTAAACATTTATCATAAGCATGAAGATATTATAATAACCACTTTATTATTGCCTCTTGGGAATATCTCCAACAATTGGAAACAAAGTAACAAGCAGTAACAAAAGCAATACTCACAGTAAAAGTTTCCTTTACCAGTTCCACTCTTCAATAGCGCTTCACTCCCCGGCAACGGTGCTAGAAAATAGTCTTGATGACCCACAAGTATAGGGGGTGTATCATAGTACTTTCGATAAATAGGAGTGTCGAGCCCAACGAGAAGCAGAAGGTGCTGAATAGTGGTATGGAGCAGGAAATCCCTGTGAATACTTCGCAAACGGATTTTAGTGGTTTTCTGACAAGGCAACAAAACAAAGAGCAAGCAACATAAGTAACAAAAAAACGGAGCAAGTGGCCCAATCCTTTCTTAGCAAAGGACAATCTAGTGGAAATACTTATAAGGACCAAACGTTCTCGAGGACACATGGGAATTCTGTCAAGTGCTTTCGCTTCAAATAGCTGAGTACTCTTCTTTGGTGTTTGTAAGTGTTGTGTGGGTGAACCTGTGCTAACATACCGCCCTTCCTAGGAATAATACATACTTGTGATTAAACCCCCTGCAAACATTCATAACTACAGGAAAGTAATTAAGATATAAATCTAACCACGACCTTAAACTCTGAGATCCTACACTCCCTTGTGCAAAGGTGTCCTAACGGGGGTTCAGGTTACTGTCATTCTGGCAACCCCATGATTAGTATCCAAATACACAATGCATTCCCCTAGGCCCATAAATGGTGAAGTATCATGTAGTCGATGTTCACATGACACTCACTAGAAGAATAGAACTGCAACTTAAATACTAAACCATTGAATAATAACTCATCACAGATTCACTACTAACAACATGACTTCTCCCATGTACTCAAGAACTAAACGAACTACTCACAAGACATCATATGGATCAATACCAAGATGATATGATGATGGATAACAATCTGAACATAGACAATAATCCAATGGTTCCACTCACAAGCATCAACTACAGTAGTAATCAACACCGGGAAAGTTTCTCGTAAGAACTAAAGCAATATCCAACACAATTGTTACAGCGGAACGTAGTGATGATGGTATGGATGATGGTGATGATGATCCTGATGAAGCCTAGCTTGATGGCGGTGTTGATGGCGATGGTCTCCCCTCTCCGGGAAGGAATTCCCCTGGCAGAAATCTGTCTGCCAGAGAGATCTTTCTCTCTTGGTGTTTTCCGCCCCCAGAGGCGGCGGAAATCTATCTGTGGTCGCCCCCTGGTATTAGGGTTCCATAGGGAAGATATAGATGAAGGGGCGGAGTCGGAGGCCGGGCAGGTGGGCCACACCTGCCCTAGGCACAGGGGTCAGGTGGGCCCGCGCCTAGGGGGTGTGGGTCCCCTGAGGCCCAACTCCGTCCCTCCTTCTAGCTTCCTTCGTCTTCTGGTAAAATAATATGTTTCCATATTTTTATGGTATTTTTATGATCTTCGCGAAATTGCACCAAAATGCCTTCTTTTCCATCAGAATCTAGACTCCGGCAGTCCATCCTCCAGGAATCACCCAACATGCATAAACAGATGAAAAGCCATAAGTAATACCTCATAATAAGACAAATATCAATGAATAGAGGTAAATTATGATATAGAATGGTGATGCAAATTGGGTATCAATGGTCAAATCAACATCCAACATGACATGATAAAGTCTAAGCCACAGTCAAAACAAGCTTCCTTTTTACCAACATAAGCATGGAACTTACTACTCTTTTCCAACACCAATCGACTTATTTGAAACAACTCACAAAGATAATAATCAATAAAGATCAGAGAGCTTATCTCACCTAACCACAAAGAAGAACTAAAAAGTTCTAAGAAAAAAGCACAAGAAAACTAAAGCTAAACACAGTGCCAGCAAAAGAGAACACTCACAGAACAATAAGAGTGAAAACTAAAGTGCTCTAGACAATGAAGAACTAGGTATGACTTCTCCAAAATAGGAGTGTTGGGTTTCGGCCAATTTATTGCAGCAAACCAAGTAAAAGAAAACTAAAAACAAAAACAAAGACGCTCCAAGAACAACACAATAGTGCATGAAACAATAAAAATGAAGTGTCTTGAAAGAAGACCTAAGATTTTATTGATGAAGAAGGGGATGCCTTGGGCATCCCCAAGCTTTGAAACTTGTAACTCTTTAATATTTCTTGGGTGACATGGGTGGAATCCCCAAGCTTGAGCTTTTTTCCATACCTAATCTCATCACATCATTCTCTCCCTACACTTGAAAATTTTCTTCATACAAAACTTCACACAATCTTCATTAGCAACATTAGTGTATTCAAGATAATAAGTCTTTGGGTTCAGTTTCAACTCAAGTAAAACTTCCATTAGAACATAGGCTACTGTAGCAACTTCTTTTAAAAACTTAAGTGATCAAAGAGAACTCAAAGAAACCGATTAAGAGGCAAATGCGAATAATGGCAGAAATCTATCAAAACAGACCAGCAGTGTTAACACCCGGATTTTTAATCCCAGATGCTTGTTATGCCGTACATCGCAATTCCAGGATTACCATTTTTGCGAGACATAACAGATTGGTACCATAGTTCATCATCCATTACAAACCATAATAGGTCTTACAAATAGTTGATCTCATGATCAAGTCTGATTACAATCAAAGTAGCGGAATAATAATAAAGGTAGCATGGTCGGGGCTCCATCTTCAGGGTCACAGGCAATGCTGATGATGGGAGATGATCCTACTTATCGTAAGCATCCTTCTGTCCATCTTCCTCGTGGTCTCCTTCATAGTATGGCCATGGGAATAGCCAGGGACAAAGCCATGAGTACTTCGAAGTACTTGCAAACTTTCACTAAAGCAATAAGGCCATTCTATAGGAATCCTAAGCTCTAGGTTTGTTTGCCACAAGACAATTTTATTTCAACCAGTATCTAGTAATAAAAGTCTAGCTTTAGTTGTCTAGGTTACTTAGGTGGGAACCTAACTTCATCTCCACAACTGGTGGGGTCAAGTCAAAGTCATCTTTCAAGTCACGGGTCATTTTGGAAAACATCTGGGAACGAAACAGTATGGCCATCCAACTGTCCATAACCGCGGACGCGGCTATTCAAATAGTTTGACACTCTGCAGAGGGGGTACACTTTCACCACAACATTCGATACATCCGTCAGGAACAATCTTGAATCATCATACTTAGTACACGGATAATCAATCCTAACCTTTCAATTACACAACCTAGTATAGGCACCTCCCCTATGAGTATGGCCTCCCAACCATGACCATATGTCATCTTGGGCACTGCATAGGTGGACATTCATAATCACAAGGTAGCCTCGGCTCACCTCGTTCTGCGAGGGAACCCATAAAAGGCATATAAACTTCCATTCAAGCCCTACCTAAATTCGGGTATTGTGGTTGTATGGTAAACGTTGGAATGGTATCGCATCAAACCCAACCATCCATTTTTTTATCAAAGTCACGTCACATACTTCATTCACCATCATCTCCAAGTCATTGTGTCCATAACACATGTCAAAACATTTCAATAGAATGACTCATCATTCCAAGATTTTCATAATCATTTTTCCCATCTAGTGATCAATTTTAGTTTAGCACTAGCATCTATCAAATGGGGGTGTGTGTCACTAGTTGTACGGTACTAAGCTGGTGTTTCTATCTTCATCAAGCTCCAAGCTCTTGATGACACTTTCCTAATCTTCCACTAATCATCCAATTTATTAACTACTGAACAATTTTGCTAAAAGTAAAGCTTGCAAATAAAACTGGGATTTGGTATAGTAAAAAGGGGTATCACAAAGGTAGGTATAATAAGGCTTGCATAGTCTATAATTCTTAGTATAGCTTGCCTTGATTGGTAAGGTGGTCGAAGTTCTCTTCCTCGTCGTCGTAGAATTCCTCCTCATCGTAGTCGGATTGATACTAGCGTCTATAAATAAATACGAGGTACACAATCACCAATCAATACTTAAATACTTCTATTTATCACAAAAGGGTCACACTAGATGATCTAGCATCATCTCTATCATTACAAGAAAGGGTTATAAGGTTTTATTTATCTTATTTTTAGGAGAGTAATTTCTACTCCTTGAAAAGTTACTTAAGATTTAATATTCTCCAAATTAAAAATATGGGATCATATTGACATATGTCATCACCACATACTCTAATACTTTTGAATGTGATTTAAATTGGTTGGCCTAATTTATAAAGTTTAACACTATTATTTAATAATATTTAAGTGGCTAAACATGACTAGAAAGTCATTCTTTTAGTTTTGGTCCAGGACTACTGCATGTAAGTATGTAGATTTCTACATATTCAGGAAGGTCTTATCAAATGTGATTTTTGAGAGTTGGAATCAACTCAAAATCACTTAGGGTTGATTTTAGAAAAATGTTTGAAGTTGCAAAAGCTACTGGCTTGTTATTTTTACTAAGGGTGATCCATAGTTTCAAACTGTTTGAATCCAATGGGAGTGATTAGAGATTTTCATCTACTTTCAAAAAAAATTAGATTCATTCAATTTGGTGCAGTGAATCTCTTTGAATTGATTTTTAAAGTTCACTATAGAAAAGGTTTTTGAATAAAAAGAAAAGACTAAGTTTGAATTACTGGGCTTGAGTGGGAAACGCTACTGGGCTGGCCCAACTGCATAGCGCACGAGCAGTGGGCTCACTCAGGCTGGTCCCACGCGTCAGCGAGTGTTTCTAAACAAAGAGGTATCGATCAATGCTGGCCCTACAATTACAATGCGATCTACGGTCGAGGTTCATCCTCTACGTCGCGGTGCTCCGGCGAGATTTTAACCTAGCGACGCAATAAGGGTGTCTGGGGGCTCACCAGGGCTCCAGCTAGGGTTAGCGTTGCGGGCGAACGAGCTTGTCAACAACGGCGAGTCGAATGGCGGTCACGGCAACTCCTGGGGTGGTTGCAATCGACGGCGCCTTTCCCTCACGGCAACGCGAGGCTCCGATCAAATTTTGGTGACAGGGTGCTCGCCTTGCTCCGGGAACGGGTCAGGGGTGTTTCTGAGTGCGAGAGGAGTGGAATGGTGTGAAGATGGAGGCTGAGGAGGGGTCTATTTATACCCTCAAGGGTGAGGCAGTGCGGCATGGCAAGGGCTCGTCAGAGACGTTGCTATAGGTCGAGCTAGGCATGGAGAAGGGCATGGGTCGACATTGTTGGGTGTGGCGATTGTCATGCGAGTGGTGGCTCGACAAGGGGCGGTCTTAGTCGGTCGGGCGACGTCGGAGTTCTGTGCGGGTACGGCGGTGTTCGTTAGCGAGTACGGTGGTCAAGGGGGCGCACGGTGACCAATGGGCATGTCTGGGCGGTGGCTGGTGACGCCACGGTTGCGAGTACGGGCGGAGAGGTCGAGTCGCGACGTGTCTGCGCGAGGTGGCTACGACGCTCCGTCGTGCTCTCGGCATGTCCGTGTCTTAAATGGGCGTGGCCGTTCCAGTGTCTCTGCGTCTCTCCGTTGGTCAAGGGGTGGATAGTTAGGGGAGGTGAGGTCACGGATACTATCTACACATCGCGAGCGAGTGAGGCATGGCCTATGGCGTGTTGTCCATGTCCGAGTGACATGGTGAGCTTGCGTACCACTGGCATTGATCACGATAGTGAAGAAGAGTGGTTCAATTGCACGGCTGGGTACTGGGGTGATCGTGGGTGAGCTAGGGAAAATATTTGGGGTACAATGGGTGAGAAATTGATTGATCACAAACAATGGATAGTTGGTAGTTGTACTATGATCACCAAGTGTTCGATCAAATGGCCGCATGAACTAAATCATCATCAAATTCAATGATTTTTGGTGAGTGATCTGATACTAATCTTGGTAGTCTCTAGGTGCAATGGTTTGCCAAATGGTGAAGGTTTGAGTGATTTTCCAAAAATGGCTACCTTAACATATGAGATAGATTCAAATTCGAATTGCCTCTCAAAAGAGTTTGAAAAAGTTTCAGCAAGGTTGGTAAGTTTCATTGGGTTTAGTGTCACTAGGTCTAGCAAAGGGATAAAACAAATGGAAAAGTTTCTGTTTGAGATTAGTTGCTAGAGATGCTCAAAGTGAGATAGTGGTTAACTTGGGCAGAAATGACCATTAGGTCTTATGCTTCATATTTTCATTTTCTTTTGTTTTGATTTGATTTGGTAGTGACCTAGATGATATAGTTTTGATCTTTAAACCATTTCTCATCATTTACAACAATCAAACATGGCATGACAATCATTCATACACACAAGCATTCAGATTTGAATTTAATTTATAAAAGATTTGGTTAACCCAAATATTGATTAATTAGGGAATGATCCTCATTAATATTTTTGGACTGTTACAAGCAAGCAGGTAAGGGCCGATTTTGTAGAAAATCTTCCGTTACTCAAATAGAAAAGTGCAAAACTATTGAAAGTTATATAATAACCTGGGGCATAAGCACAAAAAATTACAGATCAATCCGACGTACTGGGATATTTCACGATTTTTTTATAGTAAAGCATAGAAACTGTTTCGGGACAACAACTTCTCCAAATCTTACTTCTCTCTCATTAGATGTTATTCTTGGCACAAAACCACACAAAAAGGATAACGAGAGGTTGATGGGGGAATACCAATCATGGTACAACCATGAAGAGGAATCGCCAGCTGGATCGCCAATCCCAGAAAGGGTCGACTCGCCGGATATGACGACTAGCATATACTGGTCCCATACGACCGGCGCCGACTGGAGGCCCAAGACGGCGACTTCAATACAAAGTCCACCAAATACTTGTAAACCCTAACTGACTGCATATATAAAGCCACCAAGGACACCCTCACGGGGTATCCTCTTCTACATCTCATTAGATCTAGTCTCTCCCACCGCCTCCGGCGACTCCATTGTAATCCAATCTATGATCATATACTGGATTGACAGAAGGACGTAGCGATCCTCCACCGAGGGGACGTAAATCTGAATACATCGTGTGCCAATCTCGCTTCCGGATTCTCCTACGTCGTCTTGACTCCACTACGTAAGTTATCCCAGTAGCATCTATCATGCCAATTCCACGACAGTTGGCGCCCACCGTAGTACAACGGTGCTTGGAGGTGATAATCTGGACGGGATCCTCAATCGTCAACAGCGGCAATGTGACCAACTCGCCAGCAAACGCCTTCTGCAATCGCAGTCTATTTGATCGTCAGCTGCCCAGGAAACCAAGGACGACTTCACAAAAGCTGAATCGGTCAACATGTCCGTTTCATGAGACCACCTGTCGAGGTATCAAGTTCTAGGTTGGAATCCAGAGCCCCACATAACCTTGTCCCTTGCGGTGGAGACCCGACTGGTTTTTTCTCTTCAATCTAATCTCTCATGCATTGATTACTAAGAAAATAGATTGGTTTATTTAGGTCTAATTTCTACTCATGTGTTCTACTATATAACATGAATTGGCGAGATTCCTTCGCCCGCCTGCCATTTGTGCCTGGAATCACGATCCAGGCAGGACCCTTCATCAAAGTAGACAAGATCTCTGGCTGTCCATTGATACGAACGTCGGCACCAAGCGCCCGTAGCAAGAAGCATCTAAATGCAAACCAAATTTAGGTTTTGCAGATCGGTCGGTAAAGTGCATTGCTTCCTTATTATTTAATTCAGTTGATAGTGCCACGTCGATCGCACAAGAGCAAAGGAATATGCTGCACGTTCCACTATTTGGAATGTTTAATTAATTATGAATACTATTCCCTGCTTGCAACTTATGCATGATCGACTGACCCATTACTCGTTACGAGCTCGCCTATCATGGAGGGCACACGCACGCACAGATTATGACTGATTATTTCATCTCCCTTTGATTTGAGTCTTTTATCAATTCATTATTTTATTTTGATCTAAAGTTTTGCTTGATCCGTTTGCATGGCGGCTCTACTTCGTGATCTTCCGGCTTATCGCCGACAAACTCGGTGGCAAGAGACCGTGTTTCAGTCGCACACGCGTTATAGATTGCCGACGCGAGCACGAAAAAATTAGTACGAAGATCGAAAACTCAAGTTCTACACCACTTAATGCAGCGCCGGCCCTGGGCAGATGCATCCGATGCGGCCGCACTGGGCCTCCAACTGCTAGAGGCCCCAACTCAAGCTTGACTCGGAAGAAACAAAAGGTAGAATAAGAGGTCAAATTTAAGGAGCAAAAGGACTTGGTGCAGCGGTAACCAGAGGGGCATACGGATAGCACCTAGCGGGCAGCGGCAAGCTAATTATCATCGAAAGTGCCTAACGACTGTGCAACAGCAAGCAGCAGCGAGCAACCAATCAAGTTTCATCTTTGTTGCAGTTAATGGCACACCGGATTACTTTTACTGCCGCTCCACACATATAAAGCCTGGGATCCACCGCTTGGAGCACAAAACCACACCTGCACTACGCTCGATCCCGTGTGACAAGGACCGGTGGATTTTAACCTTTTCTATTCAATCTTATGTCTTGATACGGTTGATTACTCTTCCTATTGCCTATTTTATTTGGATCTAATCCTTCACCTATTGTATTTTTGAAATACATGTACATGAATCGGGATATGATGTTTCTTATGTGCACACCATAGGAGAATTAATCAATGGAGACGTGGTGATCCGGCCACTCGCGTCAGTTTCAATTGCCTGCTACGTTGGCCGAGCTCGAATCAATCCGCCTATCTCCGAAAGCTGGTTCACGACCACACTCGGGAATTCGCGCGCCGCGGTCTCGCCTGTCATGGACTCGTCGTCACCGACACTGCACGCGTGGGGACTCGCCTTCGCGTACTCGGCACGCTTCAGGACTCGCCATCACGGACTCGTCCTCGCGTACTCGACACGCTCGGGGACTCGCCACCGTCGACTTTCCCTCGAGTACTCGACACGCTCGGGGATTCGCCACCGCCGACTCACCCTCGCGTACTCGGCATGATCGGAGACTCGCCACCGCGAACTCGCCCTCGCGTACTCGGCACGCTCGCGACTCGCCATCGCGGACTCGGCCTCGCGTACTCGGCATGCTCGGGGACTCGCCATCGCGGACTCGCTCTCGCGTACTCGGCACGCTCGGGGATTCGCCATCACGGATTCGCCCTCGCATACTCGAAACGCTCGGAGACTCACCACCGTGGACTCGCCCTCGCGTACTCGGCACGCTCGGGGACTCGCCATCGCGGACTCGCCCTCACGTACTCGACACGCTCAGGGACTCGTCACCGCGGACTCGCCCTCGCGTACTCAGCACGCTCGGGGACTCGCCACCGTGGACTCGCCCTCGCGTACTCGGCACGCTCAGGGACTCGTCATCGCGGATTCGCCACCATGGACTCGCCCTCTGATACGTCGGAAACGTATCTATAATTTTTCATGCTTCATGCTTGTTTTGTATCAACTTTGCTTTGCTTTTTCTACACTTTGAGATATTTTTGTACACTTTCTGGAACTAACCTATTGACAAGATGCCACAGTGCCAGTTGCCTGTTTTCTGCTGTTTTTGATTTCAGAAAGCTAAAAAATCAATATTCTCAGAATTGTACGGGATAAAAGCCAAAGTCATTATTTTTCCCAGAGTAACACGGAACCACGAAACAGAGCCGGAGGGGGGCCACAGGGTGGCCGCACCTCCCCTAGGCGCGGGCAAGCCCTGGAGGCGCCCACAGGGGTGTGGGCCCCCTGGTTCCCAGCGACCTTGCCTCCTGCGCCAATAAGAAGCCTCCGACCCAAAAACCCTAAATCATCCAGAAGAAATCCACAAAAACCTCCGTAGCGTCGCCGCCACCGAAAGGGAGATTCGAGGGACAGAAAGTCTCTGTTCCGGCACCCTGCCGGGACAGGGAAGTGCCCCCGGAGCCATATCCATCGATCTCCATCACCATCTTCATCACGGTTGCTGATTCCCATGATAAGGAGGGAGTAGTTCTTCCTTGAGGCTAAGGGCTCTACCAGTAGCTATGTGTTCATCTCTCTCTCTATGCATGATCTTGTGGTCATGAGCTTTGTAATTAAGTAGATCTACCTTGTTACTCAAGTGCTTCATTAGATCTCTGCTCTCCCCATGTGTGTGAAAGTGACAGTGTGCACGCCATGGTGGCACTTAGGCTTGAGTCTACATAAATACTCTTTGTGCTTTAATAGATCTATTCTTTTCCCCATGTGTGTGAAAGTGACAGCGGACATACCGTGTGTGGCACTTTGGCTAGATTGAGGCATACCGTGTGTGGCACTTTGGATAGATTGAATATTTGTTATGAGTTATATTTAGAGTTGGATGTTTCTATGAAATTGTGGTGTTTGTTGGAACCATCTTGCGCTCAAGGTGACAGTGTGGGTTATCTAGATTGGGGAAGACAGACTTTGAGGAGTGCTGTTATAGCCCTACCTTGGATTAGAGTGTCCAACCGTAGAGTAGTTAAGAGTAGTATCATGAAGAGAGGATATTTATATGAGAGAGTGTTCACTAGTGAAAGTATGATCCCTAAGCCTTGTTTCTAAGCATTGAAACACCGTTTGCTACTAGATCTGTTTCATGTTTGCTTGCTTCCATCTTTGTTCCGTTTGCCGGGGAGGTTTTGGTTCTTTACCTTACCTCACCATCAAGCTCTTTTCTGGCACCGTTACCCCACGACAACAACAAGTCAGAAGCTATTTTCTGGCACCGTTACCACTTGTATTTCACTATCTCTTCGCCGAACTAGTGCACCTATATTGGGTGTGTTGGGGACACAAGAGACTTCTTGTATCTTGATTGAAGGGTTGCTTGAGAGGGAATACCTTTGACCACTTCCTCCCTGAGTTCGATAAACCTTGGGTCACTTAAGGGAAACTTGTTGTTGTTCTACAAACCTCTGCACTTAGAGGCCCAACAACTGTCTACAAGAATAGAAGTGCGTAGACATCAAGCTCTTTTCTGGCGCCGTTGCTGGGGAGGTAAGGTAAAAGGTACTCACATCCTCCAGTGTGATTGCTCGAAGTTATTTCCTTTAGATTCTGCAATTTTGTCTTTTTGTTTCTTGTTTTCACTAGTTAGACTTAATGGAAAACAACAAAAAAAATAGAGAGCTTTATAGTATTTATCTTGAGTTAGGACATGAAGTGTTTGAAGAGAAAATTAAAAAACCTATGGAGCTTTATTTGCATGCTAATAGTAATTTTATTAGTATGAACTCTTTGGACACCATTATTGCTAATGCTATGGAAACGTCTATGCTTGGAGAAGCTAGTTTTTATGAAAACAATCTTTTTAGTTCCCTAGCTTTGGAAGATAGTTATTCTATTGCTTATGATGATACCAAACCTCCAATATATGATGATTACAATGATGAGTATGATATTTTCAGTCCACATACTATTAAGGAGAAAGTTAATTGTAATTACAATCTGCCTCCTATATTTGATGATTATGGTGATGAGAATAACAATGATAGCTATTTTGTTGAATTTGCTCACACTATAATTAATAAGAATGACTATGCTTATGTGGAGAGTAATAATTATCCTATGTATGTGGATCATGATAAGAATGTTTTATGTGATAGTTATATTGTTAATTCTGTTCATGATGCTACTGAAAGTTATTATGAGAGAGGGAAACCTGGTTTTATGCATCTCAATAATATTAAGTTTCCCTTCTTTATGTTGAAAGTCTTGAAGTTGCATTTGTTTTGCTTTCTTATGCTTGTTGCTTTGTGCTTTCATGAGTTGTTTCTTTACAAGATTCCTATGCATAGGAAGTGGGTTAAACTTAAATGTGTTTTGAATTGGCTTCTTGATGCTCTCTTTTACTTCAATTCATATTTCTTATGTGAGCATCTTCTCAAACTATCGAGCCTAACTTAAAGGCGGTAAAGAAAAGTACTTGTTGGGAGATAACCCAAGAGTCTTCTTGAGTCTTGGAAGTTATTACTTCAGTAATGATCTCTCCTTATCTTTTTGTTTGCTTTTTGTGCCAAAAATGACCTCTAATGAGAGCGAAGTAAGATTTGGGGAGTTGCTGTCCCGAAACAGATTTCTGTCCTCCACAATAAAAATTCGTGAGGAGTCTCTGTAACTCGGATTGAGCTCAAAATTTACGAATAAATCCCCCAGTATGTTAGCTAACTTTCTTTAGTTCAACACTTTTTTATTTTAGCAACAGAAGATGTTCGAAAAAATCGGTTTCTACCTGCTGGTTTGTTTTGACAGATTTCTGTCATTATTTGCATTTGCATCTTATTGATTCCTTTGTGATTTCTCTTTTGGGGAATTGAGATTTTTGAAGTAGTTGCTACAGTAGCTTGTGTTTTTAGTGAAAAGTTTTGCTGTTCCAAAGCTTTGCCTAAGGTTCTAATATCTTTTGAATACACTAATGTTGCTAATGAAAATTGTGTGAAGTTTTGTATGAAGGAAAAATTTCAGGTGCAGAGAGAGAATAATGTAATGAGATGAAGAGTGGACAAAAGCTCAAGCTTGGGGATGCCACCCAGGTGTCACCCCAAGAAATATTCAAGAGGTACAAGCATCAAAGCTTGGGGATGCCCAAGGCATCCCCTTCTTCATCAATAAAAAATTCAGGTCTTTCTAGACACTTCGTTTTTATTGTTTCATCCTTTGTTGTGTTGTTATTGGAGCGTCTTCGTTTTTGTTTTTGGTTTTCGTTTGCTTAGTTTGCTTGAGTAAGTTGGTTGGTTACACCACACTTATTTTGGAGAGAGACACATTCTGTTTCCATTGCCTAGAAAACTCTAGTTTTTACTCTTATTGTTTTGTGAGTGTTCACTTTTGCTAGCACTGCGTTCAGCCTTAGTTTTATTGTGCTTTCAGCTTATAACTTTTTAGTTCTTATTTGTGGATTTGTGAGACAATCTCACTGATCTTTATTGATTATTACTTTTGTGAGTTGTTTCAAATAAGTTGATTGGTGTTGGAAAGAGTAGAAAGCTTCATGCTTAAGAAGTACAAAAGGGAGCTTGTTTTGACTGTGACTTATACTTTATCATGTCATGCTTGGTGTTGCTTTGACCTTATGCTTAGTGATTATTTCTGTAGCATGACTTGTTCCAAACAATTAGGTGTGCTTAATGTGCCTTGAAGGAATCATGCGATGTTTTAGCATACAAAAGCATAGTATTGCAGTATTCTCCTTTGATGCTTTGTTTGGGTTGACTTGGCACATGCTCACACCATGTTATGACTATGACAAGTCACCATAACCTCTATGATCATTTAGTCCTTGACTTGTAGTACCACTCTTTGCTTTGATTAGTAATGCTTTGTTGCACTGCATGATTATGGCCATTATTGCTCTCTTATTTGGTTGCTCCCAGTCTTTTGCTAGCCTCCACTTGTATGAGTAAGCTCTACTCATGCTTCCAACTCCCAAGAAACCAAGTTATTCCAAAGTGTCCACTATAAACTCCTATGCATGGTGTGTTACACCATTCCAAGTATATTCTTGTTTTCAGCTATCTTCCAATTAAAAACTATTTTGTTATGTGAAAACTTAGTAATTAAAGCCCTCACAAACTTTATGGCACACTTTATATTCTTTGCCCCTAATAAACTTGAACCATTGTGTCATCTATGTTGTATATTCTTGCACTTATACGTTGGAATTAGCATAACCGTGCTGCCATGGGGAACGTTTTCAACATTGCACATGTACTTTGTACTCAGTTGATATCATGCTCTTTTGTCTATGGATGTCAACGGTGTGAAATAAAGAGGGAACTTGTAAGTCCATGGAGTTTATATCCTGTGTTAGAGAAATGCCTAGGCCGCTATCCTAAGCCATGCCTAATCATGGTGGAAACTTGCACCATCACCATAGTGAGCTATCTATAAAGCATCCTTAATAAAAAGCTATGCATATAGTAAATAAAAAGATCGATGAGATGATCATTGTCTGCTTGCCTTGTCATTTTGGTTATGGGATAGCTCCTGTACCATGTGCAAGGGGTACCACGTTGGCGGTTCTCTATGATACGCATGTACTTACAATGACAAGAACTTACAGGTGAATGAAGTTGAGTAGCATGAGGTGTGGCCCTCATATTCAAGGGACTTGAGATTTCCAACTTATACTTTGTCAAGCATATACTCCATAGTTTGTTCACTTTAACCTTAACCACTTCAAGATGCTTATGATAGGGGCAATAAGGGCTGAAAGCTAACAAGTACCATAATTTTTGGAAGCTCTTTTTGAAACTTGAAATCCTTGCTTCCTTTATGAAAGGCCTTTCTTCCACTATTATATTGAGTCTCCACCTTCTACCTTTAGGCACCATTAAGAGAGCATAGTTGCCATTTTGTGTGAAGTGTCCCAAAACTTATTGATTGATGCATATTTTGATATTACTTGCTCTTGTGCTACTTGTTTCTAGTCACCCTTGTCAACTTTGAAGGTGTCCTATGCATATATTTGCTACTCTATGAGGGACAAGCTGAATGCCACTATGCCATGTTTTCTGTATGTGAAACAAACAAACGTTTTTCAATGTGTGTTATTCATGATCTTTGTTTGTAGCCTTTCATGTTGTATGCATAGTTACTATGCCTTACTGTTAGAACTCCATATTTGATGCACATGTTTAGAGTTCTTTGATCCTAGTTCTTTTATGGTGCATGTCACCTCAAAAATTATTCTTTTTATCACTTACCTACTCGAGGACGAGCAAAAGTTAAGCTTGGGGATGCTTGATATGTCAGAAACGTATCTATAATTTTTGATGCTCCATGCTTGTTTTGTATCAACTTTTCTTTGCTTTGTCTACACTTTGAGGTATTTTTATACACTTTCTGGAACTAACCTATTGACAAGATGCCACAGTGCCAGTTGCCTGTTTTCTGCTATTTTTGATTTCAAAAAGCTAATAAATCAATATTCTCAGAATTGGACGGGACAAAATCCAAAGTCATTATTTTCCCAGAGCAACACGAAACCACGAAGCAGAGCCGGAGGGGGCCACAGGGTGGCCGCACCCCCCTAGGCACGGGCAAGCCCTGGAGGCGCCCACAGGGGGTGTGGCCCCCTGGCTCCCCACCGACCTTGCCGCATGCGCCTATAAGAAGCCTCCGACCCTGTAACACCCCGGTTCTGAAAAGACCGTGGCCTCTATGTGACATGCTAATCCCTGGATCGGTTCATTGGCCCACAATAGAGTAAGATAGATAACATAGCATAATATCCGTGTATCATGAACTATAAAGATCCAGAGTACCATTATTACAATAAAAGCTTAGCATAAAGCTAGCTCAAATTATTCAGGTAGCAACATAAACAAGTAAATCCTCCATTCTTCAAATTGCCCACAAGTGAACAAGTGCCGAGTGGAGTACCGTGGCCTATAACGATCAATCAAAATCAGAATAACCTGCAACATGAAACGTAGCAGCCCCGAAGGGTCAATACATGGAATGTATGGCAAGTAGAACTAGTAGAGGAGACAATAGTATTAACATCTACATGCATATTTGGCAAGTGGAGCTGTGTCTGGCTTGCATTTGCAAATAACTTTGTCCTACTTTCATAAACAGTTTTTGATTTTCTTTGAAAAGATCCCAATTAAGTTAACCCAACAATATTAAAACAATTATGAAAATAGCATGAGCGAGAAACATGTCATGGAATCAATATCAAGCAACTCAGTTGTCCATAACCGGGGACACGGCTAATCGATTAGTTTATACACTCTGCAGAGGTTAGTACACTTTACCCATGTGACTTGGCCAGCCCAGCTCGTACCATCACTCTCATTTTGGGTGATGATAGGGAGAAGACCAAGAAGAGACTGTTCGGGAAGTAGCTCCTCAATCCCGACGCGCACCGGTCCAACCTACCAAAATTCTACATCTCTGGATACGCGGGTTCGAGTTACCACAACCTACTAAGTCCAACCAACCGCCCATTTCATTATTGGCACATGGTTGTACACGTAATCTACACAATAAAGAAGCCAATCATTCTCTCTTGATACCTGGGTGCCTTTCCGCAATGAAACCACCAAAAATTATCAATACCATCACACCCAGGGGGTTCATTGATTAAGTTGTTTTTAGTTTTCACAAACCAATACTTTGAGAAAACAAGTATCAATGGTGTAACCCAGCCCTCGTTCAACATAGCATGGCTAAGCACATCTACCAACGGTGGTTCATCTACAAAGAAAGCCCTACCACATAATAGGACATAGCATAGCGATAGTATCATCCTACACATGCATCTACAAAATACACGACAATGCATTGAAAATAGTAGGACGATATCATGAACAAAGTAGCATCTACTTGCCTTGGTTGTAGCGGTCGGGAGCACAATCCTCACACGAGCAAGCGTTGCACTCGACACAATCTACACGATACAATTGCATTCATAAACAAACAATCCACAAGCATATGCGACAAATATGATGCATGAATGCAAGAACGACAAGTGAATTGGTGCTACAGCTGCACCACAACATCCTATACCATAACACTACCGATTGCATGCATGGAAAATAGTTTTAGCGCTAGGAAAACTATTGAGTAAAAGTAATGCTCAAAACTAGAGCTAGAACTTAAATAATTCACTACCGGTAGTATACTATTTGTAAAATCTTGGAAAAATTCTACAGTATGGGCATCGCTGTTTAGAAACAGTACCAATTCGAATTACTCAAAAAGGAATTATAAAACTCCCCGAGTAATTAAAACACTGCAGAAAAACACTAGACAATTTCTGCAGAAGTTTTTACTGTAAGCCTGCCTTTTTAATTCACGATGAGATTCCCCTCGTTCCACTGAATCCAGGGACATATCATACGTGATTTTTGGAGCTACGGATCTTTTTCTACGAATTTATTACTCCGAAAAGTCCACTAACTAGTTTGATTAAACTGTACTAAACCTTGCAGCAAAAGCCTGAACCAAAGGTACAACGAGATTCTACACGACTCACTGGATCTACACATATTTTATTTGCAATTTTTGGCCAAGCGGTTTAATTTCTACGCAATTTACAAGATTCTACCGAAATCTGCCAACTAAAAGGATTAACAAAATTGACCAGTCAATTGTGTCTGTTGACTGGTCAAAGCGTCTGCTGACTGGGCGTCTGACTAGTCAACGCCTGAGTCTGACTGGTCAACTAACGATCTGAGCCGCTGATCTGAGATCTGACGGTGGCTGCTGTCTTACCGGAAACAACGACGAATCGGACTCCGGAAGGTGCGGCGAGTTCCGGACGGCGGTGACGATCACTTCCGGCGACGAGGTCCTTCCTGCGCGGGTACACACGGTCAACGAACGGGTCGAGTAAAATACATCGCGCGAGCAAAACGGCGCGTACGTGCATGTATGCGTTCATGCAATAACGCGCGCGTACTCGTGCGTGTACGTGTGTGCATGCGAGGCGCGGCGCAGCGGCTAGCGCGCAGCGAGGCGGCGATAGGCGGCGGTGGCGCAGGGCCGAGGCGGGGTCGCGGCGAGGCGGCTCGGTGGCGGCGACGCGGAGGCGGCGCTGCAGGGGCGGAGGTGTCGCGCAGCGCTGGCCGCGGGGATGGCGCGAGGCGGCGCTGGCGGAGGTGGCCCGGCGGCGGCGACGCGGGCAGGTGGCGCGCGGCGGCGGCGTCGGCGGCGCTGCGGCGGCGGTGGTGCGGCGCAGATGGCGGCGGCGGCTGCGGGAACGGAGGGAAGAGGGAGAGAGGGTGGCGGCGGCCGGACCTGGGGCGGCGACGGCGACGAGGGGCGGCGGCGACGGCCGGCGGCGGCGAGGCGGCCAGGGGCGACGGCGCCAGGAGGAGGCGATGCGGGAGGCGACGGCGATTCTCGGGAATCGCGCGTGGGATGCGGGTGCGGTTCCCGAGGCAGCGGGCCTGCCCTTTAAGTGGTCCCCTTGCGCGGGTCCTACTCCAATTCGGTCCAGAATTTGACTACAACTCGGAAATCGGTCCGGATTTTCGGACCGTTTTCCGGCGGTTTACTAAAACGTCTGAAGCTTTTTCGTACGAACTCCGATTCGAGCGATTCTCGCGCCTACGGGTTCGTATCGTCGAGGGGAACAACCTAGCGTCAAGGTTTGAGCGAAACCTCGAACCTACAGGGGTGGTTGTCGCAAGTCCTACTAAAGCTTCCCGCAGGAACCTCGTAGCGAAGTAAAATAGGGTTTTGCAAATAGCGTTTCGCCGAACCTTTCCTCTCGACGGTTTTGCAAGGAAAGATATGATGCAATGATATGAATGATATGCAAGACCAAATTTAAAATTTGGGATGTGACAAGACTAACCCCCTTAAGATGAATCTCGTCCTCGAGATTCGGCGCGACTAGCAAATAGGTGTGGGTAGTCCTCTCGGATGTCATCTTCACGCTCCCAAGTGGCTTCCTCTTCGGTGTGGTGGCTCCACTGCACCTTGCAAAACTTGATTGTCTTGGTACGGGTAATCCTTTCTGCTGTCTCCAGAATCTTGACCGGTTTCTCCTCATAGGTCAAGTCATTCTCAAGCTGAACCTCCTCTAGCGGTACAGTGTCTCTCAATGGTGTATCCACCATCTCCGGATGGCACTTCTTCAGCTGGGATACGTGGAACACGTTGTGAACAGCAGACAGAGCCTCTGGCAGCTCCAACTGATAAGCAACTTCCCCTTTGCGTGCTAAGACTCGATATGGTCCAATAAATCGAGGTGCTAGCTTACCCTTAATTCCAAATCTCTTGATTCCACGAAGCGGCGATACTCTGAGGTATGCTCTATCACCTATCTCATACACCACTTCCTTGCGCTTGGCGTTAGCGTAGCTCTTCTGCCTTGATTGTGCTACCTTCAGCCTGTCCCTAATCAAGGCGACCTTCTCCTCAGCGTCCTTGATCAAATCAGGTCCAAACAACTGGCGTTCTCCTACTCCATCCCATAGCAATGGTGTTCGGCACCGTTTCCCATATAGCACATTGAACGGTGACATCTTGATGCTGGTTTGATAGCTGTTGTTGTAGGAAAACTCCGCATACGGCAAATTCTCATCCCAACTAGAGCCATGAGCCAAGGCGCAAGCTCTCAGCATGTCCTCCAAAATCTGATTCACCCTCTCGGTCTGTCCATCAGTCTGTGGGTGAAACGCTGTGCTAAACTCCAATCTAGTACCAAGTGATTCGTGCAGCTGGCGCCAGAAGTGTGAGGTAAATTGGGTGCCTCTATCAGATACGATACTCTTGGGAACTCCATGTAGGCACACAATCCTGTCCATATAAATCTTGGCCAACTTTGCACTCGTATAGGTCGTCTTTACCGGTATAAAGTGGGATACCTTGGTCAAATGGTCGACCACTACCCAAATAGAGTCATACCCTGACCTGGTCCTGGGCAATCCTGTGATAAAGTCCATCCCCACTCTATCCCACTTCCATTCCGGCACGGGCAACGGCTGTAGCAGTCCAGCTGGCTTCTGGTGTTCTGCCTTCACTCGGCTACATACATCACATAGGGCAACATGCTCCGCGATGTCTCCCTTCATGTTGTTCCACCAGAATCTGTCCTTTAGGTCCATATACATCTTCGTATTGCCCGGATGTATGGAATATGGCGAGTCATGAGCTTCCTGCAGAATCAACTTCCTTATCTCGGGATCGTTGGGAACGCACAAACTATCTCCGTACCACAGGGTTCCTTGCTCATCCTCGCGGCATTCCCTTGCTCGACCTTCCTTCATCTTTTCCTTAACTTCATCTATCTCTTTGTCTCCTATCTGAGCCTTTATGATCCTGTCCTGTAGCGTTGGTTGGACTTCCATTGTTGCTAAGTATCCTTCGGATACTACCTCCAGTCTAAGGTCCTTGAATTGCTTACACAAATCCTCAGGCAATTCACCAATTGTCAATCCATTGGCATAAACCTTCCGGCTCAGAGCATCTGCTACTACATTGGCCTTTCCTGTGTGGTATTGTAGATTCATATCATAATCCTTGATAAGCTCCAACCATCTCCTTTGCCTCATGTTCAGTTCCTTCTGTGTAAATATGTACTTCAGGCTCTTGTGGTCGGTGTACACATCACAGTGTTTTCCCATTAAGTAATGCCTCCATACCTTGAGCGCATGAACCACTGACGCTAACTCCAAGTCGTGTGTGGGGTAATTCCGCTCATGGTGCTTGAGTTGTCGCGAGGCATATGACACCACTCTCCCATCTTGCATCAGCACACTCCCAAGTCCCTGTCGAGAAGCATCACAGTACACTTGGAAATCCTTCTGAAGATCTGGTAAACACAGAACAGGCACGGTCACTAGTCGACGCTTCAGTTCCTGAAAGCTGGCTTCACATACGTCTGACCATTCAAACTTCCTCTCCTTTTTCAGAAGTTCAGTCATCGGCTTAGCAATCTTGGAGAAGTTTTCAATGAACCTCCTGTAATATCCAGCAAGTCCCAAAAAGCTTCGTATCTCTCCCGCATTCTTGGGTGCTTCCCACTCAGTTACTGCAGTCACTTTGCTTGGATCAACAGCAATTCCTTCTCC
Source organism: Avena sativa (assembly GCA_916181665.1). Classification (NCBI taxonomy): domain Eukaryota; kingdom Viridiplantae; phylum Streptophyta; class Magnoliopsida; order Poales; family Poaceae; genus Avena; species Avena sativa. The sequence continues at coordinate 314,919,829 of OV702283.1, forward strand.
TGACACTATGTGTCCAAGAAACCCAACGGTGTTAAGCCAGAATTCACACTTGCTGAATTTGGCATACAGCTTGTGTTCCCTCAGCTTCTCCATAATCAGTCTCTGATGCTTCTCATGCTCAGCATCATCCTTGGAATATATCAGTATGTCATCAATAAACACCACCACGAACTTGTCCAAGTACTCCATAAATACCTTGTTCATCATGGTCATGAAGTATGCCGGGGCATTCGTTAGTCCAAAAGACATAACTGTATACTCATATAAACCATACCTAGTGGTGAAGGCGGTTTTCGGTACGTCCTCCTCCCGGATCTTCAATTGGAAGTAGCCCGATCGCAGATCAATCTTGCTAAACACCTTTGCCCCTTCCAGTTGATCAAACAGATCATTTATGTTCGGTAGAGGGTACTTGTTCTTGATGGTTACTTCATTCAGCGAACGATAGTCCACTACTAACCTCTTGGTGCTGTCTTTCTTCTCCACAAACAACACAGGTTCTCCCCATGACGACGCACTAGGCTGAATGAATCCCTTTTCCAGCTGCTCCTTCAACTGCTTCTTCAATTCCTTCAGCTCATCCACATCCATCTTATATGGTTTCTTTGCTATTGGTCCTGTTCCCGGCATCAGATCGATAAGAAACTCTACTTCTCTGTCAGGTGGCATCCCTGGCAGTTCTTCCGGAAACACGTCGGGGTAATCCCTAATCACTGGCACAGTATCCATGCTAACCCCCTTAAGAGAATTCAACTTACACCTTCCTGGTCGTACAGCTGACTTGAATCTAATCCTCTTACCATCCGGGGTTTTGAGTGAAACAGCTTGCTGTGCACAATCTATGTGTCCCCCATGCATAGACATCCAATCCATACCCAGAATAACGTTTAATCCCTGTGAATCCAACACTACCAAATGTGCAATGAAGTTGTGTGTTCCAATCCTCACAGTCAAGTCGCGGCATCCCGCGGTAGCTATCATATCTCCTCCAGGTGAACTCACTCTAATAGACCTTTTCATAGACTCAGTAGGTAACTTATACTTATCCACAAATACCCTTGATATGAATGAATGTGATGCACCAGTATCGAAAAGTATAAGTGCAGGGTAAGTGTTGATTGGGAACTTACCAATCACAAGGTCAGGCTCATCTGGAATCTCTTCCACATTCATGTGGTTCACTGTGGCCTTCTCGCCGTTGGTTGGCTTCAGTCCTTTCCTCTCCGGACAGTTGTCAGCATAGTGTCCCTTCTGCTTGCACTTGAAGCACGTCACCTCACTCAGATCCTTCTTCACGAAGTTGCGATAACGGTTGCGGTCATGTCCACCGTGTCCTCCAGAGTGGTGAGAGTGTCCTCCTTTGTGGCTGTGGTGGTTGCTCCTATGGTTGTCATGACGATGCCCATCGCGGCGGTCATGGCTCCCATGGTCACTTCCTCCATGCTTGGAGTATCCATCATATGAAGTGCGAGACTTGTGGTGTGAACCAGAGTGATGATTACTGTTCTTCCTCTTGCGGCTCTCCACCTACTTGTGCTTCCCCTCCAAGATCCTAGCCTTGTCCATAAGCTCCTGGAAAGTGGGGCAGTAAACCACAAGTAGCTGTACTGAAAGCTCATCACTGAGGCCATCCAGGAATCTCTCCCTCCTTTTGGCATCAGTGTCAACATCCTCAGGTGCATAACGAGACAGGTTGTTGAACTCCTCAATGTACTCGGCCACGGTGCGATTGGTTTGGCGCAAGTTGCGGAACTCCTTCCTCTTCAGGTTCAGAACTCCTGAAGACACGTGGTTGGTCCTGAAACCTTCCTCAAACATTGACCAAGTCACGGTATCCAGCGGGTGGGTGATCTGAAATGTGTCCCACCAAGAAGCGGCTGGTCCCTCCAGTAGGTGAGCGGCAAACCTCACCTTCTCAGCATCAGTGCATCCGACAGTTACTAGATCCTTGTTGACGGAACGCAACTAGTCGAGAGCAAACATTGGTTCAGTTGCAGTAGAGAACTTAGCTGGCCTTAACCTCAGAAATCTGGTGAGAGCATCTCCCTGAGGCTGATTGTTTCCATTGTTGTTGTTCTGATTCGCCATGAACTGAGTCATCACTTGGGTCAGCTGTGCCTGAGCTGCCATGAGCTGCTCCATCTCAGTGGGTTGGCGGCGGGGAGGCATCTGCGGTTCAGCACAGGTAAGTTTAGAAAGAATCAACTACGACAATAGGGTTCTACCCATGCATATGATCAATCAACAACAAACAATAGCAGACAATCACAAGCAAGCAACACATCAACACACAAGTGATCCAGCAACATCCCAGGTGTTATCCTAGCAGTATATAACTACTGAAATAGTTTTGCAAGAGTTGGCAATGGTTAACCAAACAGTTGATCAACAAAACAACAAAAACAGCAATCTGCCAGAACAGTCCAGCAGCGTTCGCGAATTTTTCTGCCTAACTTAAACTCGTCAGAAAATTTAGCTGATTTTTGTACATATAGTACAGAGAGTTTCGCATCAGCCCAATTTTTTTTCAGATTTTTCCGAGTTACCAGAAAAATATGAAAAATCGCGCAGTACTGCTGTATCAGCAGAAAAACTGCAGCGAAAATAACACAGATGATAACCAAATTGCCATAACTCTTTCATTAAAATTCGCACAAATAATTCCTGGGATATTGGAGTACACAAATAAGCAACTAAAAACTCTTAAACTAACACGAACTAAGCTTCACAACGATCGAGACTAAACCTAACGAATTTACCTAACGAGGACTAATTGGTGGACTTCTATCTATTTCTTGAAGAGGTTGATGTAGGTCCTTGCGGTCATGCGTTGGCGCTTCGGCTCGCGGTACAACCATGGCGGCGGAGTGTACACCTCTCCTGAACCATCACTTGAAACCTCAAACTCCACCTCCTCTGGATCCTTCTCTTCTTCTTCATCCTCGGTTGCAACAGCAACAGCTTCATCTCCTCCACCATCATCGTCTCCATCATCATCATCCTCGTCCTCATCATCATCATCATCGTCCCCACTGTCATCATCATCATCTCCATTGTTGCCATCATCTCCATTGTCATCATCAGAGGGTGGATTCAGCTGTGCTTGGAGAGCGGCAATCTGGGCTGTCATAGCTTCAATGGTTTGGTCCCTTTCCTGGACGGTCCCTTGCAACTGTTGTATGTTCTGGGTATTCTCTTGCACAGTGCCATGAAGATGAGCTATGGTTTCATCTCTGGCTATCAGGGCATTCTCCATAACTCCCACAACTTCATGCAAAGTGTCAATCTCCTGTCCTTGGACCACCATTCCATTGCTAGTAAAATCTGCAATCTCCTTTATCATCCTCACCTTCTCTGCTAGAGCTCCATTCTCCCTTTCCATGTCCTCTATGTGCCTCCGACGGGGCGGCATGTTGTTCCTGTCGCCCGGGGTAACCACAATGTTCCCATCTTCATCACGCCTTCCATAGTCACGGTAGGGTGAATCTGCAGGCAGTAGGTGTCGGACATAGTGGCATTGGCGAGACAGGGCTTCATGTATGGACAAGTTGATTCCAAGTCCCCAGTTGCAGTATGTCTTGGTGTAGACCAAGTGCGCGGGGTTTGGCAAGGCGGCATCTCTGAATATGAAGGTAGTGATCTCCCATGCATCCTCTCCATATCCATAGGTGTACAACCTTCTTCCCTTGAACATGGGCAGTGGCAATCCCAATGACTGCGAGAGCTGAGCTAACTGCCTTGCAAAGGGCCTTGGTGACTCCATGGTGGCATACTCAGTCCTGACTTCTCCCATCTATCAAGTAAAAGAGGAAAGTGTGAGAATAGCATATGGTAAGAATTTACGAGGGTGAAAGGCATAAGAGGAAAGACAGAGTTAATATAGGCTTTAATAATTCCATGGCTTCCTAATCCAATCCTAGGTCACGATCCTACAGTCGACACACGGGCTCTGATACCATCCTGTAACACCCCGGTTCTGAAAAGACCGTGGCCTCTATGTGACATGCCAATCCCTGGATCGGTTCATTGGCCCACAATAGAGTAAGATAGATAACATAGCATAATATCCGTGTATCATGAACTACAAAGATCCAGAGTACCATTATTACAATAAAATCTTAGCATAAAGCTAGCTCAAATTATTCAGGTAGCAACATAAACAAGTAAATCCTCCATTCTTCAAATTGCCCACAAGTGAACAAGTGCCGAGTGGAGTACCGTGGCCTATAACGATCAATCAGAATCGGAATAACCTGCAACATGAAATGTAGCAGCCCCGAAGGGTCAATACATGGAATGTATGGCAAGTAGAGCTAGTAAAGGAGACAATAGTACTAACATCTACATGCATATTTGGCAAGTGGAGCTGTGTCTGGCTTGCATTTGCAAATAACTTTGTCCTACTTTCATAAATAGTTTTTGATTTTCTTTGAAAAGATCCCAATTAAGTTAACCCAACAATATTAAAACAATTATGAAATTAGCATGAGCGAGAAACATGTCATGGAATCAATATCAAGCAACTCAGTTGTCCATAACCGGGGACACGGCTAATCGATTAGTTTATACACTCTGCAGAGGTTAGTACACTTTACCCATGTGACTTGGCCAGCCCAGCTCGTACCATCACTCTCATTTTGGGTGATGATAGGGAGAAGACCAAGAAGAGACTGTTCGGGAAGTAGCTCCTCAATCCCGATGCGCACCGGTCCAACCAACCAAAATTCTACATCTCTGGATACGCGGGTTCGAGTTACCACAACCTACTAAGTCCAACCAACCGCCCATTTCATTATTGGCACATAGTTGTACACGTAAGCTACACAATAAAGAAGCCAATCATTCTCTCTTGATACCTGGGTGTCTTTCCGCAATGAAACCACCAAAAATTATCAATACCATCACACCCAGGGGGTTCATTGATTAAGTTGTTTTTAGTTTTCACAAACCAATACTTTGAGAAAACAAGTATCAATGGTGTAACCCAGCCCTCGTTCAACATAGCATGGCTAAGCACATCTACCAACGGTGGTTCATCTACAAAGAAAGCCCTACCACATAATAGGACATAGCATAGCGATAGTATCATCCTACACATGCATCTACAAAATACACGACAATGCATTGAAAATAGTAGGACGATATCATGAACAAAGTAGCATCTACTTGCCTTGGTTGTAGCGGTCGGGAGCACAATCCTCACACGAGCAAGCGTTGCACTCGACACAATCTACACGATACAATTGCATTCATAAACAAACAATCCACAAGCATATGCGACAAATATGATGCATGAATGCAAGAACGACAAGTGAATTGGTGCTACAGCTGCACCACAACATCCTATACCATAACACTACCGATTGCATGCATGGAAAATAGTTTTAGCGCTAGGAAAACTATTGAGTAAAAGTAATGCTCAAAACTAGAGCTAGAACTTAAATAATTCACTACCGGTAGTATACTATTTGTAAAATCTTGGAAAAATTCTACAGTATGGGCATCGCTGTTTAGAAATAGTACCAATTCGAATTACTCAAAAAGGAATTATAAAACTCCCCGAGTAATTAAAACACTGCAGAAAAACACTAGACAATTTCTGCAGAAGTTTTTACTGTAAGCCTGTCTTTTTAATTCACGATGAGATTCCCCTCGTTCCACTGAATCCAGGGACATATCATACATGATTTTTGGAGCTACGGATCTTTTTCTACGAATTTATTACTCCGAAAAGTCCACTAACTAGTTTGATTAAACTGTACTAAACCTTGCAGCAAAAGCCTGAACCAAAGGTACAGCCAGATTCTACACGACTCACTGGATCTACACATATTTTATTTGCAATTTTTGGCCAAGAGGTTTAATTTCTACGCAATTTACAAGATTCTACCGAAATCTGCCAACTAAAAGGATTAACGAAATTGACCAGTCAATTGTGTCTGTTGACTGGTCAAAGCGTCTGCTGACTGGGCGTCTGACTAGTCAACGCCTGAGTCTGACCGGTCAACTAACGATCTGAGCCGCTGATCTGAGATCTGACGGTGGCTGCTGTCTTACCGGAAACAACGACGAATCGGACTCCGGAAGGTGCGGCGAGTTCCGGACGGCGGTGACGATCACTTCCGGCGACAAGGTCCTTCCTGCGCGGGTACACACGGTCAACGAACGGGTCGAGTAAAATACATCGCGCGAGCAAAACGGCGCGTACGTGCATGTATGCGTGCATGCAATAACGCGCGCGTACTCGTGCGTGTACGTGTGTGCATGCGAGGCGCGGCGCAGCGGCTAGCGCGTGCAGCGAGGCGACGATAGGCGGCGGTGGCGCAGGGCCGAGGCGGGGTCGCGGCGAGGCGGCTCGGTGGCGGCGACGCGGAGGCGGCACTACAGGGGGCGGCGGTGGCGCGCAGCGCTGGCGGCGGGGATGGCGCGAGGCGGCGCTGGCGGAGGTGGCCCGGCGGCGGCGACGCGGGCGGGTGGCGCGCGGCGGCGGCGTCGGCGGCAGAAGGCGGCGCTGCGGCGGCGGTGGTGCGGCGCAGATGGCGGCGGCGGCTGCGGGAACGGAGGGAAGAGGGAGAGAGGGTGGCGGCGGCAGGACCTGGGGCAGCGACGGCGACGAGGGGCGGCGGCGACGGCCGGCGGCGGCGAGGCGGCCAGGGGCGACGGCGCCAGGAGGAGGCGATGCGGGAGGCGGCGGCTATTCTCGGGAATCGCGCGTGGGGTGCGGGTGCGGTTCCCGAGGCAGCGGGCCTGCCCTTTAAGTGGGCCCCTTGCGCGGGTCCTACTCCAATTCGGTCCAGAATTTGACTACAACTCGGAAATCGGTCCGGATTTTCGGACCGTTTTCCGGCGGTTTACTAAAACGTTCGAAGCTTTTCCGTACGAACTCCGATTCGAGCGATTCTCGCGCCTACGGGTTCGTATCGTCGAGGGGAACAACCTAGCGTCAAGGTTTGAGTGAAACCTCGAACCTACAGGGGTGGTTGTCGCAAGTCCTACTAAAGCTTCCCGCAGGAACCTCGTAGCGAAGTAAAATAGGGTTTTGCAAATAGCGCTTCGCCGAACCTTTCCTCTCGACGGTTTTGCAAGGAAAGATATGATGCAATGATATGAATGATATGCAATACCAAATCTAAAATTTGGGATGTGACAGACCCAAAAACCCTAAATCATCCAGAATAAATCCACAAAAACCTCTATAGCGCCGCCACCACCAAAAGGGAGATTCGGGGGATAGAAAGTCTCTGTTCTGGCACCCTGCCGGGACGAGGAAGTGCCCCCGGAGCCATCTCCATCGATATCCATCGCCATCTTCATCACGGTTGCTGATTCCCATGATGAGGAGGGAGTAGTTCTTCTCGAGGCCAATGGCTCTACCGGTAGCTATGTGTTCATCTCTCTCTATATGCATGATCTTGTGGTCATGAGCTTTGTAATCAAGTAGATCTACCTTACTACTCAAGTACTTCATTAGATCTCTGCTCTCCCCATGTGTGTGAAAGTGATAGCGTGCACGCCATGGTGGCACTTAGGCTTGAGTCTACATAAATACTCTTTGTGCTTTAATAGATCTATTCTTTTCCCCACGTGTGTGAAAGTGACAGCGGGCATACCGTGTATGGCACTTTGGCTAGATTAAATATTTGTTATGAGTTATATTTGGAGTTGGATGTCTCTATGAAATTGTGGTGTTTGTTGGAACCATCTAGCGCTCAAGGTGATAGTGCGGGGTTATCTAGATTGGGGAAGGCAGACTTTGAGGAGTGCTGTTATAGCCCTACCTTGGATTAGAGTTTCCAACCGGAGAGTATTTAAGAGTAGTATCATGAAGAGAGAATATTTATATGAGAGAGTGTTCACTAGTGAAAGTATGATCCCTAGGCCTTGTTTCCAAGCATTGAAACACCGTTTTCTACTAGATTTGTTGCATGTTTGCTTGCTTCCATCTTTGTTCCGTTTGCTAGGGAGGTTTTGGTTCTTTACCTTACCTCACCATCAAGCTCTTTTCTGGCACCGTTACCCCACGACAACAACAAGTCAGAAGCTATTTTCTGGCACCGTTACCACTTGTATTTCACTATCTCTTCGCCGAACTAGTGCACCTATATTGGGTGTGTTGGGGACACAAGAGACTTCTTGTATCTTGATTTCGGGGTTTCTTGAGAGGGAATACCTTTGAGCACTTCCTCCCTGAGTTCGATAAACCTTGGGTAATCCACTTAAGGGAAACTTGCTGTAGTTCTACAAACCTCTGCACTTGGAGGCCCAACAATTGTCTACAAGAATATAAGTGCGTAGACATCACCCTCGCGTACTCGACACGCTCAGGGCCTCGCCATCATGGACTCGCCCTCGCATACTCGACACACTCGGGGCCTCGCCACCGTGGACTCTCCCTCACATACTCGACACTCTTGGGGCCTCGCCACCATGGACTCACCCTCGCGTAATCGACACGCTCCGGGCCTCGCCACCATGGACTCGCCCTCGCGTACTCAACTTGCTCGGGGACTCACCACGGCGGGCTCGCCCTCGCGTACTCAGCATGCTCAGGGACTTGCCATCGCGAGCTCGCCCTCGCGTACTCGCCACGCTTGGGTACTATGACAGCAAGTTGACAAGGCGCCAGCCAAACTTATCCAAGGGGCGACTTCGTCCAATAACGATTCGCCCGGCACGTCGACTCACCCAAGCGAATGAGATACTTCATGAGTTGTTTCTCTATATCAGGAGCTCGCCAACGACTCACATACGACTCCACCCTGGAATCGCCTGTGCTGATTTGGCGGCTTGAAGTCATCGTCGAGTCCCTGACGCGCTCGGGGACTACTGATGAGGGAATACCAATCGGGGTACACCCATGAAGAGGAATCGCCAGCTGGATCGCTAATCCCAGAGAGGGTCGACTTGCCGGATATGACGACTAGCATATACTAGTCCCATACGACTGGCGCCGACTGGAGGCCCAAGACGGCGACTTCAATACAAAGCCCACCAAATACTTGTAAACCCTAACTGGCTGCATATATAAATCCACCAAGGGCACCCCCACGGGGTATCCTCTCCCACATCTCATTAGATCTAGTCTCTCCCACCGCCTCCAGCGACTCCATTGTAATCCAATCTATGATCATATACTGGATTGACAGCAGGACGTAGCGATCCTGCACCAAGGGGATGTGAACCTAGGTACATCATGTGCAAATCTCGCTCTCGGATTCTCCTACATCGCCTTGCCTCCACTACGTAAGCTACCCTCAGTAGCATCTGCCGTGCCAATTCCACGACAAGAGGTTATTACAGAGGAAATAACTTCCAAGACTCAACAAAATAAAAACTTACTAAAAATAAAATTAGGTTATCTCCCAAGGGTGTTTTTCTTTAACACCTTTCAGCTAGGCATAGTGTGGCATCCCGCAAAACCACTACTAGAAAATCGCGTTGTTTTGTGCATTGCATTATCATATTAGCATGTCTTGTCTCTGTGCATCATCATGACATCAGCATGCATCTATATGTTTAAAACTATTTTGCTAAAAACCCTATTTGGTTTTCTATATTAATCCCCTCGTCTTATTTCAAAACAAACCCGGGTCTCCGGATTATCTTGTTTCGTCTGGCAATGGTTTTCAAAAGTCCCGTTTTGAATAATGAAATCATTTAAATTATTTTAGGGGGGCAGCCGAACCGGGCCGATCCTACCCAGTCGGCCACCCCCAATACAAAACCGGTTTAACCCTAAAACCCTACCTACCCATAACGCCGAAACACTAAGCTACCAAATAACCTACCCAATCCTACCTAGCCCCCCTCCACCTCACCCCCTCCTATCCCTGGTCGCCACATCACCCTGCCCCCAACCCCCAGCCAACCATGCTCTGCCACCTCATTCCCACCCCCCCTCTCTCCCCACAGCCCCTCTCAACCCACCCACACCTGCCTGTCCCCGCGCCTGGGCCCCACCACCAGCTGTCCCCCTCGGCCCCACGCGCCCTCCCTGTCCACACGCTCCACCCCACATCCCGCACGCGAGCAGCCCGACCCGCTCTCTCCCCACCGACGCCGCCCCGCCACCCTTCGCTTCCCCGGCGCCGGCCTCGCCTCTCCCCTCCTCCTCTCTACCCCGCCTCTCCTCCTCCCTCTCGGCGCCGTTCTCCGCCCCGCCGGCGCGGCCCCCTCTTCGCCCCTCTCCGGCCTCGGCCCCGGCCAGAGCGCCGCCACGCACCTCTCCACCGGCCCGCGGCCGCGCCTCTCCACCTCCCCGCCTCCCTCGCCGGAGCTCCTCCCCGCTCCACCGCCTCCGGCCGCGCCCTCGCCTTCCTCCCCGCGTGTCGCCCCGCCCCCTCCTCGGCTCGCTCCGACCGCCCCACCTCCTTCCTCCCCGTCGCCGTCGACCTCCTCCTCGGCGCTCGCCGCCCCGAGCTCCGGTCGAGCACCGCCTCCTCCGCGCCCCTCCACCACGACGACGCCGACCCTCACCACCCGCCGCCTTGGCCGCTCCTCTCCGCGTCGCCGCGCCTCCCCGAGCGCAACCGCCCGTCCGGCCCCAAGCTCGCCGCCTGAGCCACCCCGTCGCCGGCGCGCGGTACCTCGCCGTCCAGGAGTCCCACCTCGCCAGGCCGCCTCTCGCCTCCGACCCCGCGCCACTGACGCCCTGCAGCCCCTTCTCGCTGCGTGCAGCCCCATCTGCGACCCGAACCACTCGTGGAATCAAGCAGCTTCCGTGAGGGACCCCCTGTAGCGACGCCATCGAGTCCTGTCATGTGCAGCTGGAGACCAAGAACAAGGGGTATCGACAAGATCTCCATGTTAGCAAGGCCGGTTTGATGCCGATGGTCCTGAGGAACGCACATGGTGCCACTCAAGCCTCCTTCATGGAGGCAGTGACAAGACTCGTTTCCCTCCGAACCCCAAGATCGTCAATCCGAGATGGGGGCCCGAAGATCAAGGCAAGACGACCGTCGGAACCGAACTCCGGGGACCCCGTCACGAAGCATCAAGTACTTCCGCTCGGACGCCCCACGGACTCGGAGAAACCCTCGGACGCCAAGACCGAACCCTGGAGTGTCAAGTTCTTCGACCCGACGGCCACCGATGCGACAAGTACTTCTTTCCGGACGCCAAGGTCGCCGATGCGATACGACAAGATCATCTCCCGAACGCCATGACCGTCGACATGACCCGAGAACCCGGATGCGACAAGATCTGCCCCGTTGTTCGAGAATGTTCCTGCCGAGACCGCTTCCGTCGAACCCTGGACCCTGAGACCGACCCCGAACCCCCCGGAACCAAGTTCGCCGAACCCTAATGTGTGACCCTTTTTCTCGAGCCCTATTTTATAAATGCTAACTATATAATTTGTTGCATATTAAATTGTCATACTCGCATGCATATTGTCATGTGGTTTGGGGGCATTATGCCGATTCACCTAATAATTAAATATGGGGCCCATATGCGGGCAAATCTAGTCTCATATTGGCCTCATTTAAAATTGTGTAGCGAACCGGTGCTATCTCTGGCCATGATAATACAACATTTAAATTGCAGGGTAGATAAATAACCTGAACCATTTAATTAATTGTCGGGACCCCCGGTTCCGCTTAATATTGCCTAATTGCATTGCATCTTTGCCATGCCATGCATCATCCATGCATCATGCCCGATCTTTTGCCGTAGTATTAAATATTGCATCCGGTGTTTATTCTAGCATTTTGCTTCTTCGCGGATAAGGCCGTTGAGTTGATGCGAGTGTCGACCCGATCTTCGGTTGAACCTTCGACAATGTTTTCAGGCGAGCATCTCCCCCTTTCTACCTATCTTACTTTTATAGTATTTATTCCCTCATGTTGATCTATTGCTATCCGTGTTGCGATGCTCTAGTTTTCCGTACCCGTGATATCCCTCGCAGCCTTATATTGCCTTGGACACTTCCTATTACCTGTTGTTTGGTAGATAGCTGGACTTGCGCGTCGTAGTCGCTTGCTCAAGTGCTGTTGCGTGTCGTCAAGAACCACAGTTGTTGGAGAATTGCCGCCTGTTTAATGTTGGAGATGATCATGGCTTTATTTATTGCTCACTTTAATTATTGTTTAACAACTAAAATTGAAGTAGGTAAGCAGAGGCACAGGTGGGCAATAGATGTTATTTGGTTGTTAACCGTCCACTTGTGTCCCGTAGGACCCCGAGTGCTTGATACCTGTTCCTTGACTTATCGCGCTATCCACATACGGGGAATTATGGGCCCCCCTTAGCCAGAGCTTGATTCAGTCTTATTTCTTGGGGCCACAAACTAGTTTGAGGTTTTATTTACGATCCTGTACTTATGCCATGCTTTACTGCTTTATTTACGTTTGTGCGAGGAGCACACTGTACTGTTTAGGATCGTGACCCGTTTTCGCGGCATCGACACCCCGAGTTTTCGGGTTTCCAGTCGTTTACAACCGACCCCACAAACCTTGAGTCTGTCTCGGAGCAGGCCAGTTTCGTTGCGGGTGTACTCCAAGGGGTGGCCCTCTGAAATATTTCTGAATCCTGTGATTGCTTTGTCGTGAAAGCCTCATTGGGTTTTGATTTGGTTTTTCCGAGGTTGATCGTGTGTGTGTTGCTATTTGTGCACCCCGGCCGGGTTAAAACTTTCTGAAAGCCGTGTCCGCGGTTATGGACGACTTGGAGCACAGTATCTCGATCATAGACAACTATAACTAAAGTAGTGCTATAAATTTGACTTTATAATGACTAGTAATCAGCTTCACAATAATGGAATGGCTAAATAAAACTGCCAACAATTGCTTGTTGAGTTGTCGCTCGCGACCATTGTACCTGACTAGTAAGTATTGCAACTACAACGGAATGGGTAAATAGAAGTACCAACAACTGTTGGGTTTTGGGTTATCTCATTATAATTGAATTTGACTAGTAAGTGTCGCCACTACAACGGAATGGATAACTAAAAGTGCCCACTGCTTATTTTATCAGGAGGATTATCTATACCTGACTAGTAATTGCTGCAATAATAACCGAATAAATAAAACTGCCAACTGTGTGAGTTCCTCGGTTGACTTCCTCGTTTGGTCTCGAGGGGGAAACCCCAGGATGGGTTTGTTTGGTGGTAGCATCAGGTTGGTTCCGAATAGGTCTTTCTTATCCCTCTCTGATAGCCGCCAGTTGTTTCGAGTCTCTATAGGTTGTTTAGTGCATGCTGCCGCTGCCGCTTCAGTCCACCATACCTATGTAGGCGAGGACCGCCGAATTATAGTCTCGCCGTGTACTGGCCTCAGTACTGACGCTCCTCTTTTTCCTTTGCCCTTTGTCGGCACCCCTTTTGTTTAAGCAGGTTTTGAGATCGACGTCGTTAGCAGGGTTACCCTTCCGGCTTGGCCTGGGCAGGGTTATGGACGCCATTGGTTATTCTTCAGGGCTCTTAGCTCCATTTGCATCTTGTCCGTAGTCGGACGCTCTATCATTTCAAGGTGATTTGGATCTTTGTATATTATATCTGTAATCTTGACCCTTTGAGTCGCTGTTGTATATATCTGTTCTGTGGGTCCCATCGAGGACTGTTGTGTAATGTTATTACTTCGTTTTCCACCTGCACGAAAGTGCCTGGTGGGCACCTTTGAATCGTTTCTATGCGGGTTTGGCGGGTTTCGCTAAAACTTGCATAGGTCCGATTCTGAGGGTGTTACACATAGAAAGCAAGAATCAAGTATTTTCAAATGAAGAAGCATCAATATCAAATTTTGTTTTAATAATAGAGTCAAGAGATGGTTTCTCTCTTTTTGTAGGGAAGTGTTCTATACCTTTCTTGAGTGGGAATTGATATTTAATGGTGCCTTCCTTCATATCAATAATGGCACCAACAGTTCTAAGAAAAGGTCTTCCCAAAATAATAGGACAAGAAGCATTGCATTCAACATACAAAACATAGAAATCAATGGGCAAAGGTATTTTTAACCATAACAAGAACATCATTAATACTCCCCATAAGTTTCTTTTTAGCATTATCATCAAGATGGACATCCAAATAACAATCTTCCAATGGTGGCAAATCAAGAATTTCATAATTTTTTCTAGGCATAATAGAGACACTAGCACCAAGATCACATAAAGCTTTGAGATCAAAATCATTCACTTTCATATTAATGATGGGTTCCCAACCATCTTCTAATTTCCTAGGAATAGAAGCTTCATGTTTCAGTTTTTCTTCTTAAATTTTCATGAGAGCATTTGTAATGTGTTTTGTAAAAGCCATATTCATAGCACTAGTATTAGGACTTCTAGCAAGCTTTTGTAAGAACTTAATTACTTCAGAAATATTGCAATCATCAAGATCAAAATCAAAATTAGCATCTGATACGTCGTAAATGTATCTATAATTTCTGATGTTCCATGCTTGTTTAGTATCCACTTTGCTTTGCTTTGTCTACACTTTGAGGTATTTTTATATGTTTTCTAGGACTAACCTATTAACAAGATGCCACAGTGCCAGTTTCTAGTTTTCTTCTATTTTTGGTTCCAGAAAATCCAAAAAATGATTATTCTCAGAATTGGACGGGACAAAAGCCAAAGTCAGTATTTCACCAAGGGGAATACGGAGCAAGAAGACGAGACAGAGAAGGGCCTCGAGGGGGCTACACCCCCTGGCCCGCGCATAGGGGGGTTGCAGCCGTATCGGCCTTCCTCTTCGCCTATAAGAAGCCCCAGATACCTAAACCCTAAGTACCCGATCAATCTTCCAAGAAAAAGTCCGTATCCGCTGCGACCATCATCCCTAGATCGGGGGGATTTGAAGCTCTTCCTGGCACCCTGCCCGAGTGGAGAGATCATCCCGGAGACCTTCTTCATCACCATGCCAGCCTCCGGTATGATGCGTGAGTAGTTCCACGTTGGACTACGGGTCCATATAGTAGCTAGATGGTTTTTTCTCCTCCTTTGTGCTACCATGTTTAGATCTTGTGAGCTCCGTTAATCATCAAGATCATCAATTTGTAATCATGCATGTTGTGTTTGCGGGGATTTGATGGATATTGAGATTACTATGTTAGATTGATTAATGGTTCTATCTTATTGATTCTATCATGTCTATGTTGTTCTGTGATCTTGCATGCTCTCTGTTTCTAGTAGCTATCTTGGCCAAGTAGATGCTAGTGACTCCAAGAGGGAGTATTTATGCTCGATAGTGGGTTCATGCCTCTATTTAATCTGGGGACATGACAAAAATCTCTAAGGTTGTAGATGTGATGTTGCTACTAGGGAGAAAACAAGTATATCTTGTTCAAGGAACAAGCGGATTGTTTACCTTACACACTTCGCTTAAAGTAGTTATCCGTTGCTTGCAACTTAATACTAGAGGTTGTTTGGATGATAACCTAAAGGTTGATTAACAGTCGTAGATGTAGTTGGATGGCGGTCTATGTATCTTGTTGTATTTCCCAATCAAATCTTATAGGATCATGATTGTCTAGTATTGCATTGTTATGCCTTGCTCTATCCTGTCAATTACCCTGCTATAATTTGTTTACCCAGCATGCCATGTTGTTTATCTTAAGGAGAACACCTCTAGTGAACTATGGACCCCGGTCCAATATTTACCATTGATACATCTTCCACTGTTCCTATTTACTTTCTGCAAACCACCATCACCTTCCACACAATACAGTTAATCCTTTGTCTTCAGCAAACGAGTGAGATTGACAACCTCACTGTTCATTGGGGCAAGGTCTTGAGTTTGTGTTGTGCAGGTTTCCAAGTTGCTAGCAACACCTTTGAGTTGTTTCCTTCCTCTTACTGGTTCGATAACCTTGGTTTCTTTCTTAGGGAAGACTTGTTGTGCTCATCATACCTTCCTCTTGGGGTCTCCCAACGAAGCTCTACAGTGATCTGAGCGCATTAGCATCCAAGATAGTAAAATCATTGTTTCCAATATTTCGAATTTTTTTGGCATTTTTATTGGAAAAAGGAATGGTAAAATTAGGTGGTTTGCTAGCATCAACATTGCTGGTGGTGGTAATAGTACAAATTTTAGTCATACTATTATTTCTAGATATTTCATCTTCTCTCTCCCACCTATCATGCAATTCAGCTAACATTCTAAAACTTTCATCAATTCTAACTTGTATGGCATTAGTAGCAGCAAAGGGATTTTCCATTGTTTCAGGTTTAGCAACCATTTTATTAATCAAAGAAGATTGTGCTTCAGACAAAGATGAATTTTTTTTTCAGCATTCGAAATTTTGGATTGCAAACCAGGAATTTCCTTATATAAATTCTCAAGTTGATGACTAATATTTTTCAAAATAACAGATTGTTCCTCCATGGTTTTAGTGAATAATTTATTCTGCTCATATTGCATTTGCATGAAGTTTTTAGTGGATCTTTCAACTTCCAAAATCCTTTCTTCACTAGGCATTCAAGATTTACCATGATAACTATTGATATTATTAGGAGGATATGGCCTATAATTATTATTAGCATAAGCATTGTTGCCAAAATTATTACTTCTAATGAAGTTCACATCAACTTTCTCTTGAGCAATCAAAGAGGCTAAAGGAACATTATTTGGATCAATATGAGCTTTTCCATTAACAAGCATAGACATAATAACATCAATTTTATCACTCAAGGAGGAGGTTTCTTCAACAGAATTTACCTTCTTACCTTGTGGAGCTCTCTCAGTGTGCCATTCAGAATAATTAACCATCATATTATCAAGGAGCTTTGTTGCAGCACCCAAAGTAATGGTCATAAAGGTACCTCCAGCAGCAGAATCCAACAGATTTCTTGAAGAAAAATTCAATCCTGCATAAAAGGTTTGGATAATCATCCAAGCAGTCAGTCCATGAGTGGGGCAATTCTTTACCAAAGATTTCATTCTTTCCCAATCTTGAGCAACATGTTCATTATCAAATTGTTTAAATTTCATTATTTCACTTCTCATAGATATAATATTAGCAGGAGGATAATATTTTCCAATGAAAGCATCTTTGCATTTAATCCAACTATCAATACTATTTCTAGGAAAAGATAGCAACCATTCTTTAGCTCTTCCTCTCAATGAGAAAGGAAACAATTTAAGCTTAATAATATATCCATCTACATCCTTATATTTTTGCATCTCAAAAAGTTCAACAAAATTATTAAGGTGAGCAGCAGCATCATCAGTACTAGCACCAGAAAATTGCTCTTTCATCACAACATTAAGCAAAGCAGGTTTAATTTCAAAGAAAGTAGTTTCAGGAACATGTGGAGCAATAGGTGTGCACATGAAATCATTGTTGTTTGTGCTAGTGAAGTCACACAACTTAGTGTTTTCAGGGGTATTCATTTTTGCAAGAGTAAAGCAAGCCAATAGAAATAGTAACTAAAGTAGGAACTAATTTTTTGTGTGTGTTTGATAAAAAGGCAAACCAAACAAAACTAAAGAAACAAAGCAAAAAAAAAACAAAGTAAAGAGATTGGTTGTGAGAGACTCCCCATGCAAGAATCTTCTTTCTCCTAGAAAAGTGATTTGATGGGGAGGAAGAGATTGAAGCTGTCCTTATCTCCCCGGCAACGGCGCTAGAAAAGTGCTTGATGGCTCAGATATGTAGAGCTCGTTGGGAACCCCAAGAGGAAGGTATGATGAGCATAGCAGCAAGTTTTCCTCAGTTATGAAACCAAGGTTATTGAACCAGTAGGATAAAGGAAACAACTCCCAAGGTGTTGCTAGCAACTTGGAACCTGCACAACACAATCACAATACTTTGCCCCAACTTACAGTGAGGTTGTCAATCTCACTGGTTTTGCTGAAAACAAATGATTAAATGTATAGTGTGGAAGATAGTAATTGTTTATGGTAATTGCAGAAAGTAAACAGTAAACAGTAGATGGTATATCAATGGAAAGGAATGGACCAGGGTCCATAGTTCACTAGACGTGTTTCTCCATAAGATAAATAGCATGTTGGGTGAACAAATTACAGTTGGGAAATTGACAGACTGAGAATACATAATTATGCATGTACATGTCATGATGATTTCTATGAGATTCGTTTAGGCATTACAACTTAATACATAGACTGTAATCCAACTGCATCTATGACTAATAATCCACCTTCAGGTTATCATCCAAACCCCCTCCAGTATTAAGTTGCAAGCAACAGATAATTGCATTAAGCAAAGTGTGTAAAGTAAACAATACAATTGCCCTTGAACAAAGGATTGTTGTTTTCTCCCTAGTAGCAACATCACATCTACAACCTTAGAGATTTCTGTCACTTCCCTATATTACTAGAGGCATGAACCTACTATCGAGCATAAATACTCCCTCTTGGAGTTACAAGCATCTACTTGGCCAAAGCATCTACTAGCAACGAAGAGCATGCAAGATCACAAATAACACAGACATGATAGAATCAATAATCAATCTTGACGTAGTACTCAATATCCATAGGATCCCAACAAACACAACATGTAGGATTACAAATAGACGATCTTGATCATGAAATGATCTCACAAGATCTAAACATGATAGCATAAAGGAGGAGAAACAACCATCTAGCTACTTCTATGGACCCATAGTCCAAGGATGAACTACTCACGCATCACTCTGGAGGCAGGCATGGTGATGAAGAAGGCCTCCGGGATGATCTCTCCCCTCCGGCAGGGTGTCGGGAAGAGCTTCAGATCCCCCGATCTAGGGACGATGGTGGCGGCGACAACAGACTGTTTCGTGGAATTTTGATCGGGTACTTAGGATTTTTGCCTCGGGATGTTTATATAGGTGAAGGGTCAAGGTCGGTGGATGCCCGAGGGGCCCACACCATAGGGCGGCATGGCCTAGGGTGGACCCGCGCCAGCCCTAGGTGTGGCCGCCTCGTGGATCCTCTTCGTCTCCCCTTCGGTCTCCGTGTTGCGTCTGGAAAAATAGGAACTTTGGCGTTTGTTTCGTCCAATTCCGGGAATATTTTTTTACTAGCTTTTCTGAAACCAAAAACAGCAGAAAATAGGCAACTGGCACTGCGGCATCTTGTCAATAGGTTAGTTCCAGAAAATGTATAAAAATGCCTCAAACTGTAGACCTAACATAAGATAGTTGGTATAAAACAAGCATGGAACATCAAAAATTCTAGACACGTTTACGACTTATCAAGTGCTTAAGTCGAAACTCTCTACACCATTATCATTTATAGAACAAGAATCATTGGTGTAAAGAGAAACACTACCATCATCACATATGATTTTTCTACTCATCATGCCATTACCTTGTGACTTGTCACATGTAAGTGAAGTGGAAAGAATTGAAATCTCATTGCGGTCGGAGGTGGAAGAAACTTGGAGCTCTTCATGATGTGAGGTAGAAGAGAGATCCTTGGAGATACCACCGACCCTGTGAGAAATGGACCCACCAAATATTTCTTTAGGCTTGGTCCACATCTCATGAGATGACTTGCGCTTTACAATCGTCAAGAACAAATTAACTATGGTCCTCAAGGAGAAAATAATATCATTAGATACTTGAGCTTTGAGATGTAATTTTTTCTTATACTCTAAAGATATATTTTGAGGATCCATCGAAGGAGAAAAACCTACATCTAGAAATCTTTCAATATTTGGACACAAGGTCCGAAGATTACAAAGCAAGCAATTTCTCCACAAAGCATAATTTGTCCCATCAAAGATAATTGTGTCATTGTGCACTATACTACTAGCCAACATATTTACACTCTAGGCGGTGAAGCCTAAACAAGGAGAGACCTTGCTCTGATACCAATTGAAAGGATAGAGATTTCGCTTAGAGGGGGTGAATAGGAAATTTCAAAACTATTACGGTTTTGGCTTGATAGAATGCGGAATTAAACTAACGTTCATTTTACAAGCACAAAACCTAAATACTATAGGCTCAACTAAGTGCACCAACAACAAGATAAGATAATCAAGATAGCGCAAGATAAATAGACCACAAGTGATAAGAAAGATATAAGTACTTCAAGCTTGATGGCTATCACAAGGAGAGTAAGCTTGGGTATAGAGATAACCGGGGGCCGCGGAGACAAAGATGTATTCCCGTGTTCCCTTACAAGTAAGGTAAATCACGTTGGAGAGGTGTGGGATTCCACGAAGGATTTCCCAACACCACGAGGGCTCACCTTATTCTCCGAGTCTATCCCACGAAGAATATGACCTTTCCTTATGTCTAGCTTTTCCTCCACTCCGGAGATGGCAAGCTCCACAACCACTTCACAAGCTCCACGAAGGAGAATCCGGGGTCTCTTCACAATCTTCCACGAAGAGGACACCGCGACACCATCCGCCAAGCCAACTAGGAGGTCACCCTCCAAGAGTATCAAGCTCACGGTATCTCACTCAAACAAATAGCAATGGATAGCTCAACACTTATGCAAGAATGCAAAGCAAGAACACCAAGGGTGCTTAAATCCTTCACTCTCAAATCCTACAAAAGCAACAAGTGCTAGGGAGGAATTAGAGAGGAAGAACCACGGAAATCAACAAATAACTCCAAGATCTAGATCCAATGGGTTCCCCTCACTTAGAGGAGGAATTGTTTGGTGGGGATTGTAGATCTATATCTCCTCTTCCAAAGCCCTCAAAAGATGCAAGAATCATAGGAGGGAAGGGAGAGGAAGCAAGCTCAAGAGGTTCAATACTGGAGGTCAATTTTGTGGTCAAGAACACTCAAAAACGTTGTGGGAAGAACCCCCTTTTATAGGGGAAATCAAATATAACCATTGGGAGAAAACTGTGTGAATCCTTGGTTTAAAAGTCGATTGGACCGGCCCCAGGACCGGGAAACTCGGTCCCCAGGCCGGTGGACTAGCCTACAAACTGGAACAACACTGTAAACCAACTCGGATAGGCTCGGTATAAGAAAACCGACAATCCCGGTTGAATCTCGGTTGAATACCGGTTGAATCTCGGTTTTTCGGTGCTGGCACCGGACCACCCGGTCTGGGAGCCGGTTGGACCGGATCCACAACTAGAATGAAACTGACTTCATGAAAAACGCAATAAGTTTTACATCTGGACTCCGATATCGATGATCTTGGGCTTGTTTTGACGAGGACAACAAGCTTTGTAAGATTGTACAGAGAAACATCATAGCCCAACAAAGGAGGATAGAACCAAATGAATAAAGGTAAGAAACCTCCCTAAATAAGAACCGATAAAACCTTCAAACTCGAAAACGCCATAGGAGATGCATACAAATTCCTTTTTTGATGAACTTGGGCTTGTTGAAGAGCTAGAAACAAGATCAAGAACCTCACATGGAGAAACACCAAGAAACAACAAAATAGGAAGATTCAAAGTATGCAAAGTATTGAGCTCCCTATGACAATATGCTCAAGTTACCCAACCGAAAGCCCCTCTTGATGATTCGTCTATCTATCCTATAACCCGGTCTCCCAAAAACCACGTTGAGGCCGGTAAAAGGAAAACCTAGCAAGGCCATACCATTTCTTTGCGCATCCCTATTGATCTTGATGACAATTCTTCAAGCTCCATCCAAGCCGGAATGCATCACTTGATCATTGTTGCTTCGTGAAGACTCATAATTTGCTCCCCCATACACCACTATGGGATAGCTTAATTAATACATGTATTCACATGTCCATTATCACCAATATGGACGGTAAGATTCAAGCAAATGATCTTCTCGAGATGCTTATCTTGAACTTGCCCTTCTCAACCTTGATGACGATCACCACCTGATGTTATCCTCTCATGGGCTATATAAGATCTTCACTTTTGAAGCATACCCATGGAAAGATACCTATACCATATAGAAAACACAAAGGCACATATAAAATGTGTTAGTTCATGATGCATAATTGAGATGGCTTACCATACCACAAGATCCATGTGGTACATTCTTTATGCTTCATGTGTTGACCAACTTGAAATCACTCTTCACTCTTTGTATTGGTCAACCAAGTATCTTCTCGTGCTCCATATAAATATCTTGAGGTACATAAAGAACTCTTCATTTGATTACATGCTCTAAATATTAGTCAACCATATCCCAACTAATGAGGCTATCATGAAATCGACTTAGAGCCATATATTGAATTCTTCTATTGAGATCACACTCTCAAGATCTTGATCATATCATATTCTTCTTCAACTCGATGATCTTGATGTCAATACTCAAGGTATATCTTTATCTTCATGGCATCCATTCTTGAATCAAACATATGAACTACACGCATTGACCTATGGAATATTCCTTCATATAAAACTCAATGAAAACATTAGTCCATAGGGATTGTCATTAATCACCAAAAACACACATAGGGGCAATTACCCTTTCACTTTTGTCAGTAGGTATCTTGGACCAAGGAGAAGGAGTATATGGCAATACTTTTAGAAGTAGAACAGTAGCGTTCCTATTTACAACACAATGAATTTGTAATTCGAAAAGATCTTGCTAGCCTGACACACTTGATGAATCAACACGCTTGCACAATCGATGGCAACATAAAGTGTTCTCTAAGCTAATGGGGCTTCAGTACAAAATCATTTACAATAAAGCGAATGAGAATCGAGTGGCCGATGCGCTATCCAGATGCCCTCATCCTGATATGGAAGTAAATGCAATATATCGCTGTCAACCAGCTTGGATGGTAACAGTGGTGGATGCTTATCAACAAGATGAGCAAGCTAAGGCTTTGCTTCAACTCCTAGCACTCGCTCTTGAAATAGATGATCGTTTCTCTCTACAACAAGGTGTATACGCAAGAATGGAAAATTTTGGCTTCCTTTAGTTATGGAATTACAACAGCAAGTGATGTCGTGGTGGTGTCACGGCAGATGCCATGGGTAGGCTTAAGTTGGGGGCCGAATGTGCGCTTGTGGTAACCGGGGAGGGAGTGCATGGTCTAGCCGCGCACAAAGAACAAGATGAACTCTCCACACTTAGTATTTTTATTGATCCAAGAAGCTTACAAGTGATCCTAGAGCTGTTTGTGCATAGCCTCAGGGCACTAATTTCCTACTTCGTCCAACCTCTCTAAACCCTAGCTATGCCCCTCCTTATATAGGCGATGGCCATCTAGGTTACATCCCTTTAGGTTCTAGGGTTAAAGTTTGGATATTGGTCCTTACTGTGCGGGCCGGGTCACGGGCTATCCCTGAGCCCCTTGACCCAGTCCACAAAGCCTTACAGCTAACGGTCCTCTCATACGTAGCCTCCAGCTCTTTTGGCGTCATACCGTGACTTTGTATGTCATTCGGCTCCTTTTGTGTCACCCGGCGTCGCCCTTATCTTTTGACCGTGCTTTACCATGGTCCCTCCCAAATCTTACTCGAAAAGCTGCCAGGCATCCTTATTGACTCGGCCTTCCCTCGTGAGACTCGGCTCATTGCTTCCTGCAAGGTAAACAAACTTGTCTTATATGGGTCCACATAATTCTTATGTCGGCCGCACACGACCTTCTTACTTGGTCGTTGTTACCCGGCCTGAGTTGTCCTTTACTCGGCATAAGCCAAGTTGGGCAATATTTTACCCCTTATGACCCTACCGGGGGTTATTCCCCCAACATTAGTCCTCGAAGCTGGTGACGCCTAGCAGTTTCTTTCTGTTAGGCGTCTCCAGGTTCCATTAACGTGCTTAGAACTTCTCTTTCTCTCAGCATTTAGTGCTTAGGGTGCACTGTTTGGCGTAATCTCGATTTTTGCCGAGTCTATCTTGCCCCTTTCGAGTCTCATCTTTGACTTTCTGGGTTATTCTTGGCTCGTGCCGAGTCACTTTCTATGCTGCTGAGTCATTTTTGGCTTGCCTTAGTCACTGACAGCTTGTACTCATGATGGTTTGCCTCAAATTTTGTCCCAAATCCTGACCGCACAGTGACGGCGGCGCAGTAACTCCCCGTCACTATGGCAGTCCCATCGCTCTGTGCCTCGTGCCCTGCGCTGTGTGACGTGGCTATGGATTTTCCGTGTATCGCCTACACATGGCGCTCGCTGATGCCTCACTCGGCCGAATACACGGCCACAGGGTGGCCACACGGCGCAGAAGGATCCCATGCCTGGGTTTTTTACTCTCCTTAAGTAGGGGCGAGGGGAACTTAAATGACTTTGCCTGTTCAGTTTCCTCCTTGCCCTCTTCTTCTTCCTCGCGCCTCCCAAATCCTAACTACCTCCTTGCGGTTATTCTCCTTTTTTTCTTCTTTCTAGCGATTCTCTTCTTCCCCTTTCAATTCTACTACGGGTCCTTGCGTCTCCAGGCCTCTTCCAACAATGGAAGAGTCCGAACCAAGTGATATCATGGACGCTCGTGATGCCGGCGAGGAGGCGGAGGAGCATGAGGTCGTTGCCGGCGAGCGCGGCGGCTGGGAGGGCTCGAAGGTTTCGGTGGAGGAACTCGAGTGGCTGCGCTCCACCAGGCGCATCCCGCTCGAAGTTGATTGTCGCCTTCCTTTAGGTGACATCTTTCCTAATCCCGAGGCTAACGAGAGGGTGGTTTTCCTCTCGCACTTCGAGCGTGGTTTTGCTCTTCCTGCTAGCAATTTATTTGTGTCTTTCCTCTCCACCTTCCATCTGTAAACTCATCATTTGCCCGCCAATGCCATTGGCTCTCTTTCTTGCTTCATCTCTGCCTGCGAGGGCTATCTCGGTATCTGGCCTACCATTCTTCTTTGGGCCAAGTATTTTAATTTTAGGATACAAGTCGTGCCTGATCCTGGCGTTCCCCATGCTGAGAAGAGGCCCACTAGGTGTGGTGCCGCTAGAATCACGCCCAGGAATGACTTGATCTTTACTCAGGTCATCGACATAGACTCTTGCAAGAAGTGGCATGGAACCTTCTTCTATGTTAGGAACAACGGGTACAACGACCACATCCGGCTTCCCCCCTTCAAGGACGAGGTTCCCAGCAAGGAGATATGGAAGCTTGACCCGCGTGACAAGAATGCCGCTGTGAATGAGGCTCATGGGATCCTCGAGAGGCTGCTCTCGCCGGATGAGAACTTCCACTTATCTGAGGAGGACCTCATGTGCGCTTTCATCGCACGCGAGTCAGCCCCATCCAAGCCAGGAGCCACAAGATGTGCTTCATGAGCGGCCCGCGGGATCCTACCCGGCACTCCACTTTGGAGCTCTCCAACGACTCAGTGGCCCGCCGAGTCATCTCGATTTGTATGCTGAACTTAGCGGAAAACTGGGCCTAGAGCTGCCCCCCTTTGAGTTGGGATAGTCCTGTCCCCTGGGTAAGTATCCGAGTCGCTGAATCGCTGCCAACATAGTTTTCCTTTTGTTTACTCGCCATTTTTTTTCTCCATTGATTTTATTTTGTTTGTCCTTCGCAGAATCTCGTTCACCAGGTTGATGAAAGTACTGTCCCTCCTGGCGGCTATTTGGATGATCTCTCTGGCGACGACAAGGTTGAGTTCGACTTGGAGTGCTTCATGCCCATCCCGCATGCTGCCACTGCTTCCGCTCCGGGTAAGACCTCTACTCGAAATACCTTGCGAGATTGGTATGACGATGATGATGTGGACTGTGAAGTTCTTGAGGTACTTGTCTTTTCACCTTAACTCTCCGACTTATCCCATTGAGCTCTTGATTTACTCATGCAGCTGGCCAGGTACACGAGGAACCTCCCCTTGCTGTTGGCGGGTATGGCAAGCTCCCTGCTGCCAAATCGAGTAAGCGGCGCGGGGCCTCCTCCAGTTATCAAACATCGAAGAAACGCCGACTCGATCCTGCTGCACCTCCTATTGCCACGCCATCCCAGACTCGCAAGACCGCTGGTCGCCGGGTCACTTGTCGCGTCCCGCGCGATCCGACTGTCTCTGGGTAACTTTAGCTGCCCGTTGGCTTTCATTTTATTTTCCAGTTCTTTGCTTGTCCTCTTACAGGCTTCTGTTTTCATTTCCAGAGCGGCCATGTCCACTATTCAAGTTGCACCCAACATGGTTTCTTCCCCGCTAAGGCCTGCTTTTCCTCCTCGCACTAACACTGCCGCGCAAAGCCCCGTCCGGGTCACTGCCCCCACTACTGAGACTCATGCGTCTTAGAGTGAGGCTGATCCGGCGGTGCGCCCATCGGAGGAGACCCAGCCTAGATCTCCAGTTGAATTACCCGAACAGTCCCTTGAACCCAGCGCCAACCATATCGCGGCCGAGAAGACCCCTGCTGCTAGCTCTTGTATTACCAGTGTCCCTGTTGACCCAGATGTTGCCCCTCATATTGTTGTTGAGCCTACTCAGTCGGCTCTTGTATCTTCCTCACCCAGTTCCAGACCTGCTCCTCCTGCCTTTTTGGCTAAAGGTCAGACTCGGCCTGCTGCTCAACGCCACGCTCGTTCCACATCCAGCAAGCCATCAGCGACCAAGCAGTTGACTTTGATCCATGCTCCAGGAACCGCTCCACATATTTAGCCCACACCATCAACAACGGCACCCGCTCTGGCAGGTCAGTTGGGCGAGTCTGCTGCTGCCGGATCTGGCAGTGCTTCTAGAGTTGGTGCCTTGCATACTAGCGCCGCTGCTACCCATGCCGGGGTGGGAACTACCTTGAAGAAAGGGCAGGTCCTAACTCGGACGCTCAGCAGGCAAGGCCTTGGTTCCGCGGAGCGTTACGCCATTGCTTGGAACGCGGCTGGTGAGCAAGAAGTGAGCTCTAGTTCTGATAAGAAGATGAAGCTTGGCCCCAAGGCTGTCTCAGAGATGACTCAGCAGGCCATCGCCTTGATGGCTAAGGCATATCAAGTGAATGATGTATGCAAGTTTCTTACTCTTTTGCATACTGAGTATCTTTATATTATACATGATCCCTAGTCCCCGAGGTTACTGTCGAGTAAGGAACTTATTCGCCTATAAGCTCTGAGTTAGAACCCAACCTTTATTTTTCCTTGCCAAGTTTACATGTCGGACTTTCGATCAGATTTTCAATCCCTAGACCCTGAGGTTACTGCCGAGTAATGCATTTACTTGGTTGTAAGCTCAACCATTTGCTTATACCTTCTGACTAGATCTTCATCGTGCATCTCATGCATAACGAGCGCACCAAAGTGCATCAGGCTCTCCTCTGGGAGTATCGCAAGCTCGAGCTCGCTCGCTAAGATCTAATAGACGAGGCTCATGGACAAGGTACTTTTCTTACTCGTCTTACTTTTATTTGGCGGATCTTATTTGTTTCATCTCCCTGAATTTTTCTTATTGTTTTTTCCACAGCTTCTGCCCAATCTACCATTGATGCGCTGCACTCACAGATCAGCGATGCTAAAAGTAAGTTCTTAGAAATCTTGCGGCTGCTCCGTATTGATGTTTACTCCTTTTCCATTTCCATCTCGGCTCAACCGAGATACCTTGATATTACTGACGAGTCACATGCTCTGAATAAGCAGAGAGGCACCAAGTCGAACTCCAGAAGGAGCGAGACGAGGTGACACGGATGAAGCAGCAGATGGCAGATATGGAGCAAAAGCACCAGTCAGAGCTGAAGAGCCTACGCGAAGAACTTTCCGAGAAGGATGGCCAGCATGCTGCCAGTGCGGAAAAGACCAACCAGCTGCTCAAAGAGTCCAAGTTGGCCGTTCAGTCGGCGCACCAGGACCTGGAAGCTCTTCAGGCCAAAGACAAGATCTGGCAGAGCAAGCTTGGCGCGATCAACTCATTTCTCGGTAGTGAGTTCTTAATCTTTTCACTGTACTTCTATCCGTATTCTTTGCCCCTCTTCCATTGTTTATGATGTTCCTTCGTTTTTGTAGAGAACTTTCCTGAAGCTGAGATGTTCGCGCTGAGGGCAATGAAGAAGGTTCGAGCCGAATTTGGAGCTCCTGCTGACGGTGAGATCACCATCAATGAGCACATGGTAACGCTTTCAAAGCGTTCAACCACTCTGAAGTCATGCGGTGTCGACTTGCTTAAGTCGACAATCCATGCATTTAGCATGCTCTGGCCGGATGAGGATGCACCCATGCTCATTGAGCCTTTGGCTGCCAAGATGCTTCTGACTAAGGACAGGTTGGATCAGTGGCGCGAGTCGGCCGGTCGTGCTACAGCAGACAAGGCCCTTGACTTTGTGCTTTCTAGTATAAGGACATCAACCTTGATGTTCTTCAGCATATGAGGGCCGAAGGCAAGTGGATCCTCGAGCCTGAGCTCATCAAGAGACGCCAGGAGCGAGCCTATGCCATGGTTGAGTACGCTCTAGTGCATGCCTGGTGCGATGGGACCAGCTTCCTCGACCTTGGTGAGCATCTCGCCAAGATAGCCGAAGGTGATGATGCCGATAGTGAAGCCACCGAGTCAGATGTGGCAGACTCGGCAGATACAGCTGACCCAGCCAACGCTCCTGAAGATGCTCCCAGCTCCAGCCCCAAGGACGCTCCCTCAAGCCCTATCTGTTTCTTAAGCTGGTTATGTCAAAAACTCTAAACTCTAATGAGATCCCCGGTATGCCGGGTGCAGATGTAATATATAGTGCACTTATTTTGGGTATGTGTGCCTTTTTCTAAGGCTTAAACTTATATTTTACTTTGAATGCCAATCATCCAGGGGCAAGTCCTCGAGTTTCATTTGTTGTTTCCCTTTTTCCTTGAATTTGGCTCTTGTCTACCTTTTTTGGCGTTCGACATTAGAGTCTCAAAATTCTAAGGATTCAGTTAGCGGATATGAAACTAGACAACTTGACCTATGGTCATTCGACATACAAACCAATATATCCTGCAATGGGTTAGTTAAAGGTATACATAGAGCCGACTCGCGTTTCTCCCTTTACTTATCCGGTGTTCCTGTTTACTCGTCGTTGATCTTTTCCTCTTGCTTGCCATGAAGTCGTGTTTTCGAACAACAACATAGTCGAAGAGTTGATTCTATCCGAGTAAACATTACTTGTTCTGAGATAAGTCTTAAGTGCAACGCTAGCCGACATAGAATTTTCAAGAATAAACATAAGGGGTAGTCCCCGAGTCAGTTTTTCGAGTCATACCATTTTATTATCAGCACATAGCCGGCATAAGTATCCGGCATATGAGAGTTTGAGAGATACATACGTGACTTCCTCTAAGTGTAGGAAGGATGTAGCAATGCCACATTCCACGACCTTTTGGTCTCGTCACCTTATCTGTCTGCCTTGTTCTTTTGTGTTTCACGAGCATCTATTAGGTAATATGAATCATTGTGCAATGCTTTGCTTACAATAAATGGTCCTTCCCATGGGGGCGATAGTTTATACATCCCAGCTGTGCGTTGCACTAGCCTGAGCACCATGTCCCCTTCTCGGAAGACACGAGGTTGGACTTTCTGGCTATGATAGCGTCGGAGGCTTTGTTGGTATATGGCGGATCTAGACAATGCCAATTCTCTTGCTTCTTCGAGTAAGTCAACTCCATCTTCTCGGGCCTCTTTTACCTCAGCTTCCGAGTATTGTCTTATTCTTGGCGAGTCATACTCTATGTCGGCAGGCAACACTGCTTCTACCCCATACACCAGGAAGAACGACGTATAGCCTGTTGATCAATTTGGAGTTGTCCTTAATCTCCATAGTACTGAGGGTAGTTCCTCTATCTAGCAGCCAGGTGATCTCTGGAGTGGTTCCATTAGGCGGGGTTTTATCCCGGATAGAACTAAGCCGTTATCTCGTTCAACTTGTCCATTTGATTCTGGATGAGCGACTGATGCTACGTCAAGTCTTATTCAGTTTTTCCCACAGAAGCGAGCGAAATCTCCTTCGGCAAAGTTTGTGCCATTAACTGTGATCACACTGTGTGGGTGCCCATATCTCAGGATTATGTCTTTTAGGAATGTGCCAGTTGTTTTTCCATCCAATTTTTTGATGGGCTTCACTTCTATCCATTTGGTGAACTTGTCAACCATTACCAGTATGTGAGTCATGCCACCCCTCGCTGGTTTGAATGGTCCTACCATATCCAGGCACCATACTGCGAATGGCCAAGTGATTGGTATAGTTTTTAACTCGGATGATGGTAAGTGTGACTTTGACGCGTAACGCTGGCAACCGTTGCATTTTCTTACTAGCTCCTGCACCTCTGCCGGTGTGCTTGGCCAGTAGAAGCCATGTCGGAATGCCTTGGCTACCAATGCTCTTGATGATGCATGGTGCCCACACTCTCCTTGGTGAATATCCAACAGTATTTCTTGACCTTTCTCTGGACTTATGCAACACTGCAGTACACTCATCACACTCCTTTTGTACAACTCCTTGTTGATCATTGTGTATGCTTTTGCTTTTATCTCTGTTTGTGTTTCCAATATCTCGTCATCCGGCAATGTTCCATCTCTCAAGTAGTTAAATATTGGTTGCGCCCAGGCTGGTATCACTGGTGCCGGATCTATTTCTCCATCAATTTCCATTGGCTCAGCCGACGTATGTTCTACCGACATAACCTGAGGAGTCCTCGAGTGTGATTCGGCAGCCCCTGGGTCGAGCGGAACAGTCCCCGAGTTACTCGAACCTGCCCCTGTATCGATGTCCATTGGCACAACGTTTGACTCCTGGCTTGCCGGGATGAATATTGACTCAGACTCTGGTGACGGCTTGATTGATGGTTTCATGAGATGTTCCAACGCTACTCCTGGTGGAATTGCTTGCCGAGATGAGTCTAACTTGGATAGTACGTCAGCTGCCTCTTTATCTGCTCTTGGTATGTGATGAAATTCACACCCGTCAAAGTATCCCAAAATCTGCTGCATATGAAAACGATACAGTGCCATGTTTGCATCCAATGCATCCCAATGCCCAGACACTTGCTGGATATTAAGCCCGAGTCACCAAAACACATGATCCTTTTGATGCTAATTTCCTTGGCCACTTTTATTCCATGGACAGGTGCTTCATACTCGGCTACATTATTGGATGCAGAGAAGTGGATCTGCAACACATACTTGAGTTGATCCTTCTTTGGTGATGTGAGCACTATCCCAGCACCTAGACCCATCTTTGTTTTGGATCTGTCAAAGTGCATCTTCCAATAATTTGGGTCTGGCAGTGGTGGTTCATATTGCATTTCCATCCAATCCACGGAGAAATCAGCTACCGCTTGAGATTTAATTGCATCTCGTCTGTCATACTATGGAGTGTATGGTGCTAGAAATCAGCTACCGCTTGAGATTTAATTGCATCTCGTCTGTCATACTATTGCTTCCCAAAATATCCGAGATAGGTTCCTCGCATATTACTCGGATGGATGTCCTTGGAAATAGTGCTTCAGCTTCTTTGCTGCCATATACACCTCATATGTCATTTTTTGGTAATGGGGGGTAATTTTGCTTTGATATAGAGAGCACTTCGCTCAAGTAATAGAATGGCCTTTGGACTGATTTGCCCTCTTCTTCGCTCTCTACCACTATCACTGCACTGACAACTCTGTTGGTTGCCGCGACATAGAGCAGCATTGGATCTTTGGATAATGGTGACTCCAATATTTGTGTTGTTTCCAACATCTTTTTTGAGTTCGGAAAGAGCTATCGGCTTGCTGTGTCCATGTGAATCTATCTGATTTTTTCATCAGTTGATATAATGGTAAGGCTTTTTCGCCGAGCCGACTAACAAACCTACTCAACGAGGCCAGGCACCCTGTAAACTTCTGGACATCGTTGAGGGTTTTCAGCAACTCCATTCTTTCGATGGCCCTGATCTTTGTCGGGTTAGCCTCAATTTCTCGGCTGGACACGAGAAATCCGAGCAACTTTCCAGCCGAGACACCAAATGTGCATTTTTCCGGGTTAAGTTTCATCCGGAATCTTCTTAAGTTTGCGAATGTTTGACGCAAGTCCTCAATTAGAGTATGACTTTGTTTGGTTTTTATCACCACGTCATCGACGTATACTTGAACATTTTTGTCCAGTAAATCTTGCAAGCATTTTTGCATGCACCTTTGGTATGTTGCACCTACATTTCTCAATCCGAATGGCATAGTACGATAGCAATAAGCCCCATACGGGGTGATAAAAGTTGTCTTTATTTGATCATGCGAATTCAGTGGTATCTGCTGGAAACCAAAATACGCATCCACAAATGACAACAACTCAGACCCGGCAGTAGAGTCAATGACTTGATCAATCCGTGGCAGGGGGAATGGATCTTTTGGACACGCCTTATTGAGGTTCGTGTAGTCAATACACATGCGCCACACCACTGCCATGTTCGGGTCATCCTTTTTCTTCTCGACCAAGACCGGATTTGACAACCGATCTGGGTGCAGTACTTCCATGATAAACCCGGCAGCCAAGAGCCTGGCTATCTCGGCGGCTATCAATTTCCTCCTATCTTCGGCAAAGCGGCGGAGGGGTTGCTTCACCGGCTTGGAATCTGGCCTTACATGAAGAGAGTGCTCAGCCAGCTCCCTCGGAACTCCTTGCAGGTCTTGTGTGGACCACGCAAAGATATCCCGATTCTCACGAAGGAAGCTGGTGAGCTCGCTTTCCTATTTGTCGGTCAGCCCAACACCAATTGTAACTGTGCTTTCTGGGAAGGCCTCATCAACCTGCATCTTCTTTGTTTCCTTGGTAGCTTGGAAAGATACACTGCCATGCGGGTTAGTGAGTGCCGGCATAGACATTTGTGCTACCTTGGCCAACGCTGCCACTTCCATCATTTGCTGTTTTTCCTGTGCTATGACCAGTGACTTGGCCAACGAAGATCTGGCTGAGGCGCATGCAATAGATCTCTTGTAATCTCCTTCAACTGTGATACCTCCGCACGGACCTGGCAGCTTCATCTTTAAGTAAGCAATATGAGGAGTGGCCATAAATTTTGCCTTAGTTGGCCTGCCGAGTAAGGCATGGTATGAGCTGACCAGATCAACCACCTCGAACTCTATGGCTTCAGTGCGATAGTTTTCTCTGTTGCTGAATAAGATGTCAACCCAGATCTTGCCAATTGGCTCGCAAGACAGTCCTGGCACAATACCATGGAAAGTTGTCTTAGTCGGCTCCAACATGTTCATAGTGATGCCTAACTTGAGCATGGTATCCTTGTACATGATGTTGATGCTACTGCCATCATATATCAGTACCTTGGAGAACTTCACAATGATATCTGGTCCCATGAACGTTGGATCCAAGACAAGAGCATAACCTCCTGGTGTTGGCATGATCTTGGGGTGATCCTTTATGCTCCAAGTTATTTCCTATTCAGACCAATGCGTATACTTTCGTATTGCTGGCATTGTGGCATTTACTTCCATCATCCATCTCTGTTGACTCTTCTTGTCATTTGGCTATGTGACAAATACGACATAGCTCTGGTGATGCTCTCTATACTCATTTCTGGTTCCATGGCTGACATGAGCGTCATCACCTCTTGGGTTATGCACCTGATGCACAACCTCCCTTCTTTCTTGGTTATGATATCTTGGCTGCCTGTTCTCATATCTGTGCTCGGCTCCAACAACTTGAGCATTTCCTCCAGTGAGCGGTGGTTGGGGAGGTGGTGGTAACTGCTGAGTCAGCGAATCCACTCTGTCTCCCTTCTGAAACCAGGTGCATTGTCTTGTTTTGTGGTTTGCCGACTTACTCAGACTTGGCGTGTGAAACTTACACGGTTGGTCCAACATCATTTCATAAGTATATTTCTGTCTGTCTTGATATGGCTTTCTTTGTTCGTATGGCTTTTTGCCATTGTTTTTTGGTATCCACTGTTGTTGCCCATTTGTTCTTAGACATTGGCTGCTGCCAGCATTTGGATGATCCTGACTTACTGTCGCGACTTGAGTTGAACCGTACCAGTAATCTGTTCTCTCATCCCTTCTTTTGCTTCTATACTCAGCCCTTTCCTGGCGCCTTTGCGACCCAGCTGCATCATAGATTTGAGTCTCAGTCATGCCATCGGCCGACATGAGCAGAGGCTGAGTCGGATCTCCTAACGCGTATGAGTCGGCGATTCTTATTGTTTATGCCAAGCTTGCCGGCATATCTCTATGTAACCTTTGCCATAGTACACTTCCATGTCTGCATCCTTGTGCAAACCATACAATTGCCTGAGACTCGATTACCCCTTCACAAGAGTTGCACATCGTGCACCACCTTGTGAGGAATTCCCTGTCTGTTTCATTCGGCCTTTGCTTGCACATAGCTAGCTGTTGTGGGCGATTCGGCCTCTTGTACGTGCTTGTAAAATTGCTTACGAAAGCTTCCTAAAAATCAATCCAGCTGCTGATGCTTCCCGGTGGTAAATTATTCAGCCACACCCTTGCTGGTCCTTCTAGCATCTGCGGTACATATCGCATTGCCCATCTCAGATTTCCTTGCATGATTTTTATCGCAGTTCCATAATCTATGAGCCAGTCTTCTGGCTTTGTGCTTCCATAGTAGGTCTTTGTTCCTCTGGCCAGCTGAAAGTTTGGCACTGGCGGATCCTTCATGATCCTTGGGCCAAAACATGGTGGACCCTGTGGACCTTGCGATTCGACCAGCTCTGCCATTTTTATCCGGTGGAGCTTTAGCCTTGCATCATCCGGCTGGATATTTCTGCCTCCGAGTATTGCTCCCATTGCTTGGTACACGTGATCCAGCAATTCATACCCATCATTGACCATTTCTGCGTAACCATCATTGTATCTGTTGGCGTTCAGGTCTGCAGGTTGCTGCATTGCTTTTCCCGCGCTTTGCTGTCTCCTTTCGGGTTGGGCTGGCTGCGGATTTGGAGTTGGGTTTCCTCCTCCTGCCGAGTGAGTCCCACGCCTAGGTTGAGGTGCAAAGTTTTGTCCCCCGTTGTCATTTCTTTGTGTTGTTTGCCTTTCTCGGCCAGCATTTTCCTGGTTCTCATTTCCCTAAACGAAATTTCTTCTTGTTCCCTGTGCATGGTCCGGGTTTCCTTGAGACATTGCCGGGTCATAAGCAACCATTTGCTTGTTCCTTCCTGAATCCACACTCTTTTCTTTTCTCTATCTCGGCGCCACTCCTGGAAAGGATGTTGTATGGCCTGCTGATCTCGCCAAGATTGGAGTTGCCGAGTGAACCAGCTGTGATCTTCCAGCTACACCCGGATTTGCCCTGTAGTACGCTTCATTCAACATTCCTGCTGCTCTCACCAACTCATTGACTCGTTCCTGTTGTTTTCTCTTTGCTTCACCCATTAGATGGGGTAACTCTGCCATTGCTACCTCTGTGGCTCTCAAATTTGCTGCTACAGTGTTGTATGTCGGCTGCATGGCTGTTTCGTTGTTGTTTTCTGGTGTTATCTTCGACGTCGTGTTCGCCAATTCTTCATTGAGGTTTCTACCTATCATCCTTGTTGCGTCAAGACGGGTCTTAGCGCCCTTGACTCGATTTGCCGAGTTGAGCTCTCGAATTGTGATATCCATATGTTGTTGTAACTGCGCTAATTCCTTTGCCTTCTCCAAGACTTTTATTCTGGCCTCCTCTAACTCTGCATGCACACGCGTCGGGTCAACTGTTGGCGCCACTGGATCTGCTAACTTCTCTATTGCTTCCTGCAATTCTTTGGCTCTCTTACTCCTAGCTATGTTCTCTGGCTTTTCTAGCGGCGCCTTTGCAGTTCTTGCCGCCCTTGGCGTTTCTTCTGGATTTCCTCCTTTAGCATCCTCATTCACCACAGGGACTACTGGTGGTACTGGCGGATTTGGAGATGTCATCATTACCTCGATGGAGAAGAGTGGATGAAGCTTTCCTGCGGTAGGAACCACAGGTGGATCCGGCGCCAGGACGACGCGCTTCGGGTATGCGCGCTCCACGCGCACCGCGACGTAGACCTGGTGCTCGCTGAACTTGATGAAGTGACCGCCCCTTGGGAACGGATTGGTCTCAAAGCAGCCTGCGTTGTCGCTGACGAAGTTGAGTGCCCTGAACCTCTAGATGAGGCCGGAATAGATGCGCTCGCCCGTCTTAGCGATGATGTTGCCCGTCCGGATGAAAACTCCAGCAAGCGCCTGCTTCTGCCCCACGGTGGGCGCCAACTGTCGTGGTGGTGTCACGGCAAATGGCATGGGTAGGCTTAAGTTGGGGGCCGAATGTGCGCTTGTGGTAACCGGGGAGAGAGTTCACGGTCTAGCCGCGCACGAAGAACAAGATGAACTCTCCACACTTAGGATTTTTATTGATCCAAGAAGCTTACAAGTGCTCCTAGAGCTGTTTGTGCATAGCCTCAGGGCATTAGTTTCCTACTTGGTCCAACCTCCCTAAACCCTAGTTATGCCCCTCCTTATATAGGCAATGGCTAGCTAGGTTACATCCCTTTGGGTTCTAGGGTTACTGTTTGGATCTTGGTCCTTACTATGCGGGCCGGGTCACGGGCTAGCCCTGAGCCCCTTGACCCAGTCCACAAAGCCTTACAGCTAACGGTCCTCTTGTACGTAGCCTCTAGCTCTTTTGGCATCATACTGTGACTTTGTACGTCAGTCCTTGCTTTGGGCGTCATCCGGATCCTTTTGTGTCACCCGGTGTCGCCCTTCTATTTTGACCGTGCTTTATCATGGTCCCTCCCGAATCTTACTCGGAAAGCTGCCAGGCGTC
The DNA here is from genome assembly GCA_916181665.1 of Avena sativa. Classification (NCBI taxonomy): domain Eukaryota; kingdom Viridiplantae; phylum Streptophyta; class Magnoliopsida; order Poales; family Poaceae; genus Avena; species Avena sativa. The sequence continues at coordinate 314,956,259 of OV702283.1, forward strand.
CTTATTGACTCTGTTGGGGATGTGCTATATGGATATCCTCATAGCATGTCCTCTATTCGGATAACCCGGGTGGCCCACAGTTGGTAGCATGGCCTATGGCCTGTTGGGCGGCCTAGTTATATGGATCCAGAAGGGAGGCCCATGCCGGATAAAGGAATGCTACGGAGGAGTCACCGACGTACCCGGAGCCTTGGAGTGCAAGACATGCTAGACTGATTGTAGACAGTGTAGGGCTCTGTAACCTGTCCGGCTAGGACTTTTCCCTGTAACCCTAGGACCTAACGACTATATAAGTCGGGCATGTGGGAGCCTTTAGGAAACAACTTCACATAACCTCGCACAGCGAACCAATCCCTGTAACTCGGCGTATTGCCATTATAGTGATTTATAGCAGGAGTAGGATTCCGCCACCGTCATGGGATCTGAACCTGGGTAAGCTATGTTACCTCGTACCCGTCAACTGTCCGCCTTCCCCCACGTCTCTAAACACGCACTGTGAGGACCCCTACATGGCGTACTCGTCGGCAATACCACGACAGTTGGCGCCCACCGTGGGTCAAGAGGCGCTTCAGGCTCTTTAGCAGGCGAGGACCAAGATCTTTGCGGGAATCAGTGAAACCATAGCCATAGGCCGTGTTCTCTTCTCCGGCAACGCTCCGATCATCCCTCCCGACGAATTCTGGATCCCGGCGAAGACGAACCCTACTCGGTGCTCGATCGTCCCCATCGGAGACATCCACATCTTCACTGGCGAAACTGACTCGGGCACTAGTTCCCTGGGAGTCGGAGGAGCATCAAGACCCGCACGGACCGCCTATGGGCAGGATACGTTCGCGGAAGGATCGATGTCGGATCTCTCTTTGGAGTTTGCCAGCAAAGATCGGAAAAATTCAAGACCCGCACGGACCGCCTACGGGCAGGATACGTTCACGGAAGGATCGATGTTGGATCTCTCTTTGGAGTTTGCCGACAAAGATCGCAAAAATTCAAGGCCCACCCAAACCGCCCTTGTGCAGGATATAACGGTGGAAGATCACTGCAAGTCTGTCGGCTTTGTCCGCGCGTCTAGACAGCAGAGATCCAAGTTCGTCGGCGTGGTGACCATCTTCGATCTGGCGCGTTGCGTTCAGAGAGAGGGCGAAACCACCCGTGATTACCTGGCCAGGTGGCTCCGTATATGAGCCGATCTGGCACACTACCCCAATGATGATACCATGTATCACTTTGTGGAAGGACTGGACCACGGCACGCTTCTCCGGCATTCTCTAAGGCGGCAGCAGGCTTCGGGACGTCTCACCTTCGAAAGCTTGGTGAACACCATCAACAACTACACAGAGGCTGAAGAGGTATCTCAGGCGGCTCCTGCGCTCATTGACGGAGCGCCACCGACTCAGCCACCGCCACCACCGCCTCCGGCCGCCATCGCCGCAGTAGCACCACCACCTCCAGTCATCGTCGCACCTGTTGCACCTCCACCCCCTGTCATCGAGGAAGCCCGGGCACCCTCCGACTCTGTGATTGACGTGCTCTATGCCGACTTCAGTGCAGACTCGGAGGAGATAGATTTCAGCCCGGAGGAACTAGACACTGCCATGTAGGAGATGGAGGAGGAGGACACGCACGACGAGCAGGCCAACAACATCGGCACTTCCCGAGAGGTGTTCGTCACCATTGGGACAGCGGTGGATGTAGATCAACCCAGAAGAGCTCCGCCTATAGCTCTAGAAAAAGGGAAGGGACCACCTGTTGCTTCCGACAATGATCGTGCAAAGGTCATGACACCTCCGCCTAACCCAGTGCAATAGCCGCAGGAACTCGGCACCGGCCCGAGCAACAACAACACCGCAAACTTACCGCCTCCGACATCTACGTCTGCTGCTACCCAAGTTACTCCAGCTGATAGAGTAATGTAGGGCAATCTCCTTGTCAAGCCATTGACCGTAGCTCATATCCGGAACATAACCCAGCTTGACGAGAAGCGCCAGCAACTGCTGTAGGAAGCACATGCCATCACGGAGCAAGGCACAAAGCTAGATCGAGATCTGGTCAACGCGCAGAAATCCATAGAGAAAGCTAGAGCAATGGAGGCCGAGTACAAGACTCTGCTCCAGCAGCAGAAGCCCAAGAAAGCTCCGGCTCGCATCATCAACGATCCTGGTGTGCGGAGAAACCTAGGATGGGCTCCCCCGAAGCCGGCACAAGCAAAGCCATCCATTGACAGTGAATGCAGGTAAGTGATGCCCACTCCTCTCCTCAACCTCACCGTCGCCAAGACCCTTCTGGAGCAGGATAGATCGCCTGAGGCGGTGGACCAGGTCTATGACCTAGTGGCCAAGGCAGTGAAACTGCAGGAAAAGGCCATCTCTCAGAGGCTTGAGTCTGACCCAGCGTTTTGCCAGTCTAGCCAGCATAAGCCGCCAAGGGACAGATCTCCTTTTGATATCGCGTCTCAGACGGGTTCATCAAAACAAATACGGAGGGATGCGCGCAACAGGAAGGATGCTATCCCCATATCCTCCGACCACGGAGGCAAAGCCCAACCTCTTCGCCCATCGCCACCGCCCCGCTCCCCCCGACATCACGAAGACACCAAGGCTCACCGTCGTACGGAAATGCCCCCGCCAAGGCAGAGAGGCATTGTCATCCGCGACAATGCGGAGCAGACCCGTCATGATGGAGAGCGCAACCAGGGACACAAGAGCAGGTCACGCCATGACCCTCCGCGTGCGACAAGCAACTGTGACAAGCGTGAGGCGTCGCAAGAGGGTAACAGCAAGAAGGCTAACCCACCGCCACCTCCGCCTCCGTCGCCACCTAGCAGCCACCATGGCGGAGGGGGTCCGCGTCGTTCACGCAGCCCATCCCCTGTTGGCAAGAAGAATAGAATCCCGGAGCCATACGACGCACGTTCGTGGATAGACAAGATCCACGAAGCCCGGGAAGGACCATACCTAGGACCACGTTGCTTTGGACCTGTCATACGGTCCGCAACTTACCCCAAAGGATTCCGGATTGACAAGACCATCAAGCCCTATGACGGCACCGCCAAGCTAGCCACATGGTTGCAGGACTACGTTAACGCGTTGGAGATCGCTGGGGGTATCCCCAACATCACCGTCAAGAACCTCCCATTAATGTTGGAGGGCACGACCCGTCAATGGATTGATGACTTGCCGGAAAGATCCATCTGCATTTGGTTGGACATGCAAGAAGCGTTCTCCAAGAACTTCGAGGGTACGTACAAACGTCCCTACACTGTTGGCGATCTACATCAGTGTGTGCAAGAAAAAGACAAGACATCTCGTGCCTACCTCTCCTGCTGGATGGATATGAAGAATTCCTGCGCAGGAGTGCACGCTCAGACCGCCATGGCCTCCTTCATCGATGGGTTGGAAAGGGGCACGTTGCTCCGACATAAGCTGAAGCGCTTGCAGGACAATCACCAGCTAGACATGAACCAGATGATTCAGTTGGCCAGTGAGTTCGCAGCTGCCGACGATGATGCTCGCGACTCTCTGCCGGCAACGGCCGCTCCAACTCAAGCTCGGAGGAACAGCAGCACAAAGCGGAAAACTGCACCAGAATAAAAGCAAACTCCCGACATGGTCGCTATGACTTTCGCAGGACGAGGTGATGGCAGACAGCGTGGCCGAGGACGGGGAGCTGGACGTGGGCAACAGCGAGGAAGTGAAACTACCTCGGCAGCGCTCCGTGTTCCCCAAACCTACGAGGAGTACCGCGATATGCGTGCCTCGTACACCTCGATGCCAACGGCAAGGCCACCCACACCAATCGCCACTGCAAGTTCGTCAACAACCTCAAGGAGGACCCAGAGTCCGGCTACAAGCGAAGTTGGAAGAACAGACTGCGAGGAAAGGGCAAGGGGAATAAGAAGGAGGAGGAATCCAAGGATTCAAGTGACATGGACGAGGACATTGACCCCAAGCAAGCCGCCAAGAGCGACGACAAAGGCAAGAACCCCTTCGAAAAGAAGGCGGCAGTTTTCCATACTTTCCTTGGCACCCCCATCGTCCGACAACAGAAGACCTCCATGAGGATACTGATGGCTACTCTACCCCTAGTTCCCCAGTTCCTGCGCTGGTCGGAGATTCCAATTACTTGGGACAGGAAGGATCACCCAGACCTCATCCCTATGGAGAACCAATACGCCATGGTCATCAACCCCTTGATTAACGGCAATGAGTTCACCAAATGTATGGTGGATAGTGGAAGCAGCATTAACATTATGTACCTGGATACACTGCAGAAGATGAACTTGACGAAGGCAAACCTAAGGCGGACCAACACCATCTTCCACGGCGTAGTTCCTGAGCGGCAGGCTCGGTCCCTTGGATGCATCACACTTCAGGTCGCCTTTGGTGATGTTAATAATTACCGCCAAGAGCGCATGACCTTCGAGGTGGTCCCCTTCAAGAGCATGTACCACGTCATATTCGGCCGGGACATATTCCACACCTTCATGGCCAAGCCATGCTTCGTCTACAACAAACTCAAGATACCCGGACCAAACGGTGTCATCACCGTATCCGGATAGCTTTGCCAAAGCTAGGGACTGTGAGATTGGAGAAGCAGCCTACGTGGAAGCTGTCCTCTACAATGAAGAATTCAAGGAGATCCAGAGCAAGGTCGATGCCTCGGAGATTCCCGCGTCGAAGAAACAGATTTCTGACTCCGCTCCAGCATTCAAGGCTGCCATTGAGACCAAGCCGGTGGAACTTGTGGTAGGCGATGCCTCCAAGACCACCGCCATTGGGACGAACCTAGATCCCAAATAGGAAAGCGCACTCGTCGAGTTCCTCCGTGAGAATTGGGACATCTTTGCCTGGCAACCTGCCGACATTAAAGGTGTACCTAGGGAACTTGACGAGCATAGCTTGAACATTGATCCAAAATGCAAGCCAGTGAAACAACCTCTATGACGCTTTGGAGATGAGAAGAGACGCGCTATAGGCAAAGAGATACCTAGGTTACTTAAGGCTAGTTTTATTCGAGAAGTCCTTCACACCCAATGGGTGGCCAATCCTGTACTTGTCCCCAAAAAGGGAACCAAAGAATTAAGAATGTGCGTTGATTACACCGGCTTGAACAAAGCATGTCCCAAAGATCCGTTTGCTTTGCCTCACATTGACCAAGTCATTGACTTGACGGCTAGCTCGGAACTTTTGTGTTTTCTCGATGCATACTCGGGATACCACCAGATCAAGATGAGGAAGTCGGACCAATTGGACACTTCGTTCACTACACCTTACGCCGCGTTTTGCTATGTCACGATGCCCTTTGGGATGAAAAACGCAGGTGCTACGTACCAGCGGACAATGCAACGTTGCCTACACGATCAAATTGGTCGGAACGTTCACGCCTATGTGGACGATATAGCGGTGATGTCTAAAAAGTCAAATGAATTAATTTCCGACTTAAAAGAAACCTTTGATAATCTTCGAAAACACAACATGATGCTTAACCCTAAGAAGTGCGTCTTTGGGGTTCCAGCCAGCAAATTGTTGGGCTTCATCGTTTCCCAGCGTGGAATCGAGGTCAATCCGGAGAAAATCAAGGCCATCTTAAACATAAACCGTCCGACATGCCTAAAGGACATACAACGACTAACAGGTTGTGTTACAGAAGTTAGTCGGTTCGTCAGCCGACTTGGAGAGAAGGCTCTGCCGCTGTACAAGTTGCTGAAGAAGGCGGACAAATTCACATGGACAAACGAAGCAGATGCAACATTGACGCGGCTCAAGGAGATTCTTTCCTCAGCGCCTATACTTGCAGCACCCGATCCTGGTGAACCCATGTTAATTTACATGGCGGCCACCAACCGGGTAATCAGCATCGTCGTCGTGGTAGAGCGGAAGGAACCAGGCTATGAGCACGGAGTTCAACGACTAGTTTACTATGTAAGCGACGTCTTGACAAAGTTCAAGAAGCGTTACCCGCACTACTAAAAGATAGCTTATGGAGTATTCCTTGCTTCCCGGAACCTGAGGCACTATTTCCAAGAGCACCCCATCACAGTGGTGAGAAAGACTCCACTGTCCAACATCATCAACAACAGCGACGCTATAGGAAGGGTCGCGAAGTGGGGCATTGAACTTGTCGCCTTCGAGATCACCTACAAGATACGCGATGCTATCCAGTCACAAGCCCTGGCGGATTTTATTGTAGATTGGACGGAGATGCCAGATTCTACCCCATTTTCGGAGCCAGAATACTGGGTGATGCACTTTGACGGATCAAAGCTGCTCAACGGCTCGGGGGCTGGTGTACTGCTACAGTCACCAACTGGGGACAAGCTACACTACGTTCTGAAGATCCACTTCGAGGCTACGAACAACATGGCGGAGTATGAAGCACTCACTCACGGATTACGTGTAGCCAAGGATATTGGCATCAAATGCATAGTTTGCTGTGGAGATTCCGACTTGGTTGCCCAGCAGGTGGCTGGCACCTGGAATGCGCGGAACCCTATAATGGCGACATATCGAGACGAAGTGGACGAGATAGCCAACAACTTCTTGGGCTATGAGGTCAAGTATGTACCTAGGGAGCAAAACGAGGCAGCTGATCTGTTGTCTAAGCTTAGATTAGGGCACAAACGAATTCCGCCTGGAGTTTTCCTGGAGCATCTATGGACACCATCCGTGAAGGGAGCAGACATCGACAACCTAGACAGAGTAGACTCTTTCGTCCACATAGTGGCAAAGGTCCCTCCGGCTTGGACAAAATCATTCATGGAATATCTCGAACACGGAACTTTGCCCGACGACGAAGTGGAAAGACGGCAAATAGTACGTCGATCAAAGGGCTATACCATAATCAATGGACATCTCTACAAAAGAAGCACTACTGGTGTATACCTTAAGTGTGTTTCCCAGCAAGAAGGTATTGAAATCCTACGCAAAATCCATCTTGGAGATTGCGGGCATCATGCCTCTCCCCGATCTTTGGTCGCGAAAGCCTTCCGGCAAGGATTCTACTGGCTGACCGCGAAGGCGAACACCGACAAGCTGGTGGAGACATGCATGGGATGCCAGTATTATGCCCGACAACCACATGTTCTTGCTGAAGAATTGCGAACAATAACAATAACATGGCCGTTTGCAGTCTGGGGGCTGGACATGGTTGGTCCGTTGCAGACGGCACCATGTTGGTTTACGCATCTGCTAGTAGCAGTTGATAAATTCAACAAATGGATAGAAGCTAAACCCATTAGAAAGCTCGATGGAGAAGAAGCTATCCTGCCTTCCGACATCCTTCACGATGCACCAAGAGTTGCCACCTACGACGAACATGACGCTGAAGAATTCAGATACCTAGATGTGGACCTTCTCGAGGAGGAGTGCGTTTTGGCATGCCAAAGATCCGCCATCTACCAGCAGAAGCTATGCAGCTACCATGGTCGCCGTGTTCGGCATCGCTCGTTTAAAGAGGGGGATTTGGTGCTCCGACTTAAGCAGAAGAAGTCACACAAATTATCACCGCCATGGGAAGGACCGTTCATCATAAGCAAGGCGCTGCTCAATGGGTCTTACTACCTCATTGACAATCGTGAACTGAAGGATAGACCCAGCGAGGATCATAAGCGTAAGCGACGTGACCCGGATGATGACTACCCGGAGCTTGATAGGCCATGGAACATAGCACAACTTACCCCTTATATGATCAATGAAATAAAGCTCTCTGGTTCACTCATATTTCTATGTCTTTTACCTCCTTTAGTGTTTATTTTTGGATCGTATAAAACCTTTATGCACAAGCTTTGTGATTGCACTTGTGAAAAATCTACCTACGGGCGTTAGCTTAAGTTTTCTGGTCTACACGTTCTTTGTCGTTTTTATGTGGATTCTAGAGTAGTGACTTTTGGCACTTATTGTCGGCAATTTGGTGTTTAGGTTATTGATGGTGCCATTGGGCATCATCACCTGAGCGCATGGTTCCGACAACGAGTCTTCCGACTCACGAAAAGTCAAGCATAAAAACTAGAGTAATGGATAAACTAGCACTTGCTTTAAAAATATATACATGCTGGAACTAATTCTTGAGTAGCAGGAAAAAACAACCATTGTTTTCCGCCTTAAGTTAACAAGTAGTTTTTCCGCATAAACATTACAGAGGAAACAAATATTACAAATTGTTTTTCATTCCTCTGGTGCAGGCGACTTGGAAGCAGCATCGTCGGCAGCAGGAGAGTCACCTTCCTCGAAGTCGGCAGTATTGAGGGACTCAGAGGAGCTTTGGTTGCCTCCATCGATGGTTTTCATGGGCACAAAGACATTAACGTCGACTAACTCGGTGACTCTGGTGTCATCACCCGCGAGCGATGCCAAGATAGACTCGTGGTTTATTTTTTGGCCTTCGTCGTCTACGTCGGGGATACCGGAGGTCACCGTGTCGATGTCGGCATTTTCGTAATGTGCCTTGACCATGGACAACGCCATCCTTGCACCGGCCCGTGCACATGAAGCTTTCCAGCTTGAGATATGCTCGGGGGCTTGGCACAGGATCTCCGAGAACTTCGCCATAGAGTCCGATGTCTTGATATTAATCTAGAGGGGTTTGGCTATCTCCTTGGCCTGCTTGATGGCGGTGTTGATAATGTTGTCGGCAAGGACCATGCATTCCTTTGGCGGAGGAGGCGACCGGGTTAAACCCATAGGAGCTGCGAATTTCTAACAAATGAGCACATGAGTTCAAAAGTTCAGAGTTTTTAGCTTACAGAAATTCAAGACGGAGAATCACTTACTGAAGATGCTAATCTTAGCCTGTTGGAGAGTATCCGCCATAGAGTCCTGTTCTTGTCGAAGGATCCTGTACGCATCTAGATGGCGCTGATTTTGCTCATCAGCGGCTTTCTTTTGCTCTTTCAGGATAGAGATTTCCTCCTTCAAGCGGTTCATCTCCTCGCTGGCGGAGTCTTGCAGGGCTTTCATTGAGTCTTCATGCATCTTTATCATGTCCTTCCTCTCCTGTTTAAGGATCTTGTTTTCGCTATCCAGCTGTTGAATATGCTTGGATTGCTCAGCAATATCCTTAGCCTTGGAAATGGTTTCTGCAAGTCGGAGAAAAGAACAATACACAGTGAGTAATCGGAGAATGTTGGCATAAGACCAAGCCGGAATACGAAAAAGAAAGGAAAAAACAGACGCTTGCTCTTGGTGATTTGTTCCTTCAAGAAGGCAGTTTTACCCTTTTCAGCTTCCAAGTCCGCGCGCATCTTCTGGTACTTGTCATTGGCGACACCCCTCCGAGCATTCTCATTCTGTGGAAGAAGAAAGTTAAACGTTGTTTGGTCTCCTTGGAGCATCTAGCCAGAGAATCTCCACCTAGAAGCTCGGGGGCTACATCGAGATTTTTTAACTTAGCAATATGCTTAGTCTTTCTTTAAGCATCTAGTCGGATCTAATTCAGTTTTCGATTAGAAGCTTGGGGGCTACAATATAAAGTTTTTAACTCAGTCATATGCTTAGTTTCTCTTTAAAGCATCTAGTCGGAACTAATTCAGTTACAACTAGAAGCTTGGGGGATATAGTATTGAAATTTATAAACACTACGTATGCTACTCTGAAAGCATCTAGTCGGAATAATTCATTCAAACTATATGCTTGGGGGCTACAGTGAGAAGTTTTCTAGCTTAGTCACTAATAGAGCATTTATATGCAAAGACCTATGGTTTTCTGTATAAATCCTCGGGGGCTACAGTGGGATACTTATATGAAATGCAAAAGGCAAATAAAACTTTCAAGTGCAATGATCTTGAGGTTTGTAGCACTCTTAGCAAGCAACTTGCTAAAGGACAAATTGTTTCCTTGCAAGATTTCTGCTTGCCGGAGAAGCTCCTCGAGACCACACATTGGAGATGTCAGCGCCGCACCAGGAACCAGAGCAGTGCTACCCGGCGTAAGAACTGAATAGACTATCTTCGGGAACTCTATGGTCTCCTTGGGTGCGGAGGCGCCACCTTCGGCAGACGTACCACCTTCCACCACCGCCTTACCGCTACGGATGGCATCCTTAGCCGGAGCTTCAGCCATTAGGTTTGCGGCACTCTCCTGCGTCGCCTGTTCGCCGATAACAGCAAGTCTGTGAAGGCACCTGAGTCCACTTCCATGGCGGAAGGGACAAATACATCTTTGGCCTATGAGCTTGTCGGAGCGGGCGTGGGCTTGACGATGGGAGTGACAGGGGCGATGGCGGGAGATGCATGGGAAGACATGTCACGATGCAACATATCCTTAATGTTTTTAGAAGCCCCAAAGTCTTGGAGGTCTTCTTCAAACTGGTTGTGGCTTTCTTCCTGAAACGTACAAAAAGTATAAGTACAGAAATAAGAAAAACAATGGACAATGTCGGATAGAAAGAAGCTTACAGAAGAGGGGGTGCTTTGGCAAAGGGATCCCTGTAACCTTTCTTTTCTCCGCCTCCAGGGCGGCGGTAGTCTTCTTGGAGGCTCCACCCTCCGTCTTCTTTTTCTTGCCTCCGTCAGCAGCGTTAGAGGTGGAGCTCTTCCGCTTTCGTGCCAACGAAGCATCGTCATCGGACACGACGGTGACTTCCTTCATATTTGGATCATAGATTTGGGGAGCCGTGCTATCCTCATCTATGTCGCTGAGCTGTTAAGTGAAGAACCACCATGTTAGATGAGATGGTAATGGTTAGACGGAAGAACTGGAGTATATGTCATACACGGAAAATAAACAGGTACCTTTGGGCACTTGCTCTCTACAAACATGTCGTAGGTGATGGTGAAGCCACGCTTCCTATCCTTCACCTTGACGATGTCCTTGAGGCGGAGCTTGACAGAGTCGCTCGAGAAGTTGTCCTCAGAGATGCGGAGGTTATCCTTCTTCTCGTTGGTATACTCTTGTATCAACTTCAAGCGGTGCTACAGAGGCTGGATCCGCTTGACGAACCAGCACATGGCTAGGTCCAATCCGGTCAGACTCGTATCTACGAACCACTCTATCCGCCTTATAGCGCGGGAAGCGTCAATGTCGGAGGGAAGGGAGGCCTGGGATCTCCATGTCGGGGCTTCGGCGGCAGCTCCATTGATGAAGTTCGGGTACGTTACTTCTCGACCGGCCAGAGGGATATCTAGGCCGTAGAAGTACGTCCGCTGCCAGTTTTTGCAAGACTCGTGGCCGACGATGTCGGGGAACCGCGGCCAGGCCGGATCTTAAAACTAATGGTGCCACAATTCCTGAGCTTGTCCTTGCCGGCTCCGGCTTCACGCTTGACGGTGAAGAAATAGATGAAGAGATCTAGCCTAGGCCTAATCCCTAAATAACCCTCGCAAAGCGCCGCGTAGTTGCTAAGCGCTAAGATGCTATTGGGGGAGAGGTTCTGAGGCTATACTTGGTAATGGTTGAGGACAGCAAGGAAAAAGTTGGAGATGGGCAGGGAGACGCCGCGTATCATTTGAGCTTTGAGGTACACCTTCTCTCCGGCTTGGGGAGAAGGGGTGACCTCGCCGGCCGGCGCCGCCCGCCAGACGAGCCCCTCCATCGCGGGGAGGTAGCCCTCGTTGATCAGTTCTTTGATATCGCGGTCCGTAATATCCGAACCGCGTCAATCGCCCTTGTGGGAGTCATACTCCTCCTCTAGTAGCTCCAGCTCTGCTGGGTTATGGTTGCCGCCGGTGGTTTCGACTACCGCGGATTTGGGAATAACCAATCCCTCTGGGGGCACGATGACGGTGCTCGCCGTCTTCGCCGCGGCATCGCCTAACACCGCCATGGAGGGGAAGGAGCTGCTGCTGGCCATTGGGAGTTTTCGGTAGTGACTGGGAGAGATTAAGGAGCTAGGGTTTTTCGCACAGGTGCGCGGAGAGCTCGAGGAGGCGCTCGCTGGAGGAAGAAGACGATGAAGAGGAGAATGAGATGAAAAGTAAATTTTCCACCGCTGTTACTATTTATGACCTTGGCATCAAGATTCATGCAGCATGATCGAACGGTTGCCACGTAAGCGACGTGTGCGGGGATGTGCGTGGAAATTTCGCCACGTTACCAACCGCCGCTGCCAAAGGTTCATATCGCTCGCGCCGGGAAAAAATCGGACATGATTGCGTTTTCTTCATGTGTAAGTTACGAGGCGTTGCTGACCTATGTCTACGTCGCCCTAGCTGTCACTAGCAGGTGAACCATCACATCGAAAGATTCCGGCATAGACGGATCCAATCTGGCTACGGAAGAGTACGGTATAAGATTCAGCAATTCTCTGACTTACAAGTTGAAAACGAAGAAAACCTTGCAGGGTTCTTTGGGAGGACTACAAGATGTTGCTTGATGATTTGCCGACATCCATCTAGACGGAGCATTCAACGTGAAGAGGCAAGACGGCGCAAGATCCCGGAGTTCTCCAGGGGATATGTTGGGGATATGCTATATGGATATCCTCATAGCATGTCCTCTATCCGGATAACCCGGGTGGCCCACAGTTGGTAGCATGGCCTATGGCCTGCTGGGTGGCCCAGTTAGATGGATCCAGAAGGGAAGCCCATGCCGGATAAAGGAAGGCTACGGAGGAGTCACCGACGTACCCGGAGCCTTGGAGTGCAAGACACGCTAGACCGATTGTAGACAGTGTAGGACTATGTAACCTGTCCGGCTAGGACTTTTCCCTGTAACTCTAGGACCTGACGACTATATAAGTCGGGCTTGTGGGAGCCTTTAGGACACAACTTCACATAACCTCGCACAGCGAACCAATCCCTGTAACTCGGCGTATTGCCATTATAGTGATTTATAGCAGGAGTAGGATTCCGCCACCGTCATGGGATCTGAACCTGGGTAAGCTATGTTACCTCGTACCCGTCAACCGTCCGCCTTCCCCCACGTCTCTAAACACGCACTATGAGGACCCCTCCAAGGCGTACTCGCCGGCAATACCACGACAGACTCGGCCTTCCCTCGTGAGACTCGGCTCGTTGCTTCCTGCAAGGTAAACAAACTTGTCTTATATAGGCCGACATAATTCTTATATCGGCCGCACACGACCTTCTTACCCGGCCGTTGTTACCCGGCCTGAGTTGTCCTTTACATGGCATAAGCCAAGTTGGGCAATCTTTTACCCTTATGACCCTACCGGGGGTTATTTCCCCAACAAGTGATCAAAGAATTCCATTCCAGACCTATGGGTGGACATTCAGGAGTTCCGGTTACTCTCAGGCGCATTAAGCAATTGTTCGGGTGGAAGGGAATGACCAAATAAGTGCATCAGTTCGTCCAGTCATGTATAATTTGTTAGCAGTCTAAAGCAAATCGTGCTAAGTACCCCGGTCTTTTGAAGCCTCTCCATGTTTCTACATTTTCTTGTCAGGTAATATCCGTGGATTTCATTGAAGGACTACCTCGAACTGGTCGCTTCAACTGCATTTTAGTTATTGTTGATAAGTTTAGTCGATATGCATATTTTATCCCTCTAGCACACCCTTTTACAGCAGCAACTGTGGCTACTGCTTTCATTTCATGGATAATGTGTATAAGCTTCATGGCACTCCTGAGCAAATTATTTCAGACCATGATCGTATTTTTAACAGTCTTTTCTGGCGGCAACTGTTTGGACAAACTAGAACTCAGCTGAAAATGAGATCTTCTTACCATCCTGAGACTGGTGGTCAAACTGAGCGTATAAATCAATGCTTGGAGGGGTATTTGTGATGTTTTTCTCATGCTTGTCCAACAAAATGGATTCAGTGGCTCACTCTCGCGGAATTCTGGTACAACACTAGCTTGCATTCAGCTTTTCGAAAATATCCTTTTGAAGTTTTGTATGGTCGCTCTTCAAGACAAGCGGGCATAACTGACAACAGTACCTGTACAGTTCCTGATTTGCAAGCATGGCTTGATGAGTGTTAGCTAATGCAAGAGTTAATGCGTCAACACCTGGAACGTGTTTAGCTACGGATGAAACACCAAGCTGATAAGAATCAGACAGAGCGCACATTTGCTGTTGGCGATCTTGTCTTTTTGAAGCTACAACCTTACATTCAATCTTCTGTTGCACCACATGCTCATCACAAATTATTATTAAAGTACTATGGACCATATGTTGTACTGGAGCGTATTGGCGAGGTGGCATATCGCCTAGAATTGCCAACAACAAGCAGAATTCATCCGGTCATACATGTATCTCAATTCAAGAAGGTAATTGGTACAAATGTTCAGGTTCAGACTCGTCTACCTTCACCTCTTGATATATTGCAGGTTCCTCTTCGAGTACTACAACGACGCCTCCGACAACAAGGTCCAATCTCTGTCAGCCAAGTCCTTGTCCAATGGTCGGGTCAACCAAAATCATTGGCTACATGGGAGGATCTCGACGAACTCAAGCAACATTTTCCACGAGCATCGGCTTGGGGACAAGCCGCTCCTCAAGGTAGGGAGAATGATAACGCTAACCTGGACTCCATGGACCCACCGGAAGTGGTCCAACGAGAAGTACACGCAAGGCAAAAGAGCAAGCGCTATTCATCGCTGGAGTGGGACCTGCGCTGAGTTGTCAGTCATTGGTTGGCTTGGCATATAAGGAGGACGTCACGGAAGGGAGCCGTCGGCGAATAGAAGATGACTTTGGCCAGGCTTGCTAGTTTGTAGTTTTTACCTTTCTCTCTATACTTTGAATTCGTAGCAGTTCTGAATTCAAATATCTGTGGAAGTGCTACGATCCTGAAATATTATGAGATAATCTAAGAGCTAGCCTAACACAAGAACGGCGGCGCACCTTCGGCTCATGCTAGTGTTTGTAGTCCTTGCTAGGTGATTCATTGAACAATTTGTAATTTTTATTATTTTTATTAGGTCTCTTTGTATTATTGTTGATGATTAGTGATAGATTGGTGTGTTTTCGCAAACTTTTATATTTACAAAGTTTCATTTTGACTAAACCCTAACGTTGTGTTTGTATGTATGAATTTTAGCTCGAAATTGAATTGGGATAAAAATTCCAAATCCAAGATAAAAAGAAAATGACTCTAATTCTAATTCTTTCATTTGGATGTGCATGAAATTTGCTGTTGGAATCAAAGGAAAGTGCCCATTTCCAATTCCTGTTTAGATGTATAAATAACAGAATTGAATGTTTTGTCGATTTTGGGTAATATAAACTGATATGCGTATATGAAAAAAATAATATGTGTATATTTGAATATTTATATATTACTTCCATATGTAATACAAAAACAATTACAACATGCATAATAATTTTGTCCATGTACAACATGCTGATGAGGGTTCACAGAAAATAGAAAAAAAATGATCTCCAAATCCAGTGACTTGCAAAGCTTATCCGAAAAACAGGAGCTTAATTATACATTTGTCCGCCGAAACTAATCAGGCGGAATATATACTCCAATGCCCAATTGTTGGATCAAGCATGCTGATCTCATCATGATCTACCTATCCATGCTCTCCTCGATTAGGTAGGTCCTTGTCCTCGTACCAGACGAGAGCAGCATCTAATCGGAAGCATCAAGCAACATCGTGAAATCAGAAAACCATAGCAGCATCGTGGAGGCACAACTCTGATCTGTAGGAAGTAGACGAAGAAAGAAATCAGAAGGAAAAAAGAAGGGCCAGAGAGAGGACTGCTTGGGGAGGGCCAGGGGAGTGTCCGCCGTTCACCTGTGCTGCCGTTCCCTTCCGGTTGATCTAGGGTTACTGCTAGGATAGGGAGCGGATGGACGGGGCTAACGCGATCCGCCCTCGGAGGAGAGGGTGGAGAGGGAGAGGATGGCGGGGAAGGTGTGAGAGAGAGGACGGTGGGGAAGACCTTACCGGCGCCGGCGTGTCCGCCGGTCCACCGGGTCACGGTCGAGCTCCTGTGCAGGCCTCAATCTGTTTTTCATCTACCGAACAGGTACGCGGGGTTTCTTTTCCGTGTGTTTCCGAGGGTACAATGTCGGAATCGTGGGCAGGCTCGTTACACGCACGGAAGCGGTGCATGGAATTGGTCTCAGTTTCCAGCCAACAATTCTACGCACAATCCAAACGGCGGAAACAAATCGCAAATTCCAGATTCCATGTTTTTTAGGTCGAATTCTTACATCCAAACACAGGGTAAGGCAATTATGACGGAGGGCGATAAGTGATTGCTCTCATCACCGCACGATCCAAATCCGGATACACCCGTTAACCCGGAATCCGGCGCAATCTGAAACAGAAATCAGCACGGATATCCCTGACGGTTTCCTCCCAAATTCCGCCGCCCGCCTAACCCACGTTCAGGCGTTATTAAGGTATTAAGGTCCTATAAATACTCTGTTACACAACCATCATTAATATCCCGAGAAGTCGACGAAAAAAAACTTATCTCCCACGAAGGAAGAGGCCATTGCACCTACTGCGCTTGTCCCCTCCTGTGGAACGGCCGCCTCTCCCCTCCTCCCCCTTCGTTCTCTCTCTCCCCTTCTCCCCTGCGTCCTTGGACTCAAGAGGAGCCTGCCCAATCTCACGCATTGCTCTGGTACCGCTGGAGTGAACCGGGGATTCGCCTCCAAAATACCTTGGCGATTTTTTACGAGGTCGACATGATTCCACTTCGGTTTCTTCGAGGTTTTGGTCAGAGTAGGGTTCTGCGCCGATAACCTACTGGATTCCTGAGGTCTCTGTTGAACCCGTTTCCTTGGATATTCGGGAGGTTGGATTTTATTTGCGTTCTGTACGCCGAAGCCGTTATGCTTGTTTCCCGGGAGATTCCTTGGAGCAGCGGAATGTGGTGAGACATGGTATGTGGCTTTATCTTTCTCTTGTTTTATAACTTGTTTGTGTGTGTGTGTGTGGTGGGGGGGGAGGGGGGCTAGGGGTGTAAATTGGAGACAAATGTTGAATAGTACTGAAACCATGTTCGCAATCAGATTTTTCTTGGATTCGGACTTGGTGCTAATAATGCCCGGATATGAATACAGCATCGGTCCAAGCCATGAATACAGAAGAAATAAGAGGCGAATATGGCGCTGTCACCTATTGGATTGTGTGAGAGAGATTGTATTAGCATCAAATAGGGCATTGTTGTTGCACATGTAAATCCCATCGGCATGGTGAAGTGCCACCTTTTAACCGGGCTGACGGAATATTCTTCTATTGGTGCATCATTGAGAGTTTATCAACACTGAAGGTGGCACATTTGCTTACCATTCAACCAGTTCAAAAAAAAGCACCAAAGTTATACTCCCTTGAAAGTTGGACAAAGGAACTCATGCTTAGGCAATTTTGTACTGTAGTTACTTCTTTATGATATGTATACATGATGTTTACATCATCCATTTGAGTCTGGATTCTAATGATGCAAAAATAGAAAAAAGAACTCAATCACAAAGTCATTATATCTTGACACCTACAAGGTAAAATAACAAACTATTTAACAAGCATAAGCAAAAAAATCAATACTTAGTTAGGTCAACTACCTAAACAAACTATTACCAGAAATTTTATAGTTTTGATTAGGTACCGTCGATGCTTCTGCCTCGCTAGAGGTAATTACTCGTTACTATATCATACAATCGTTTTGTTTTGGTGCATAGTCAACATGGTTTTGAGAACTTCTCCATGATCGCTAGGCATAGCTTAAAATATGATGTGATCTAGTCTTAGAAGGTGAAGCAATAAGTCTTTCCATTAGCTTACTTAATCTTTGTGCCACTAAATAGGGTGGTCACTCATGGTAAAGGTACTACCAACCGCAATTGGTCATAAAGGAAAAAACTTGCGGTTAATAGACCAAAGTTTTTCTTATTTTTGTGTAAAATCATTCTGGTAATTAATCCAAATAAACATAGTTATTTCACAATATAGCTCTTGAACAACATTGAACTTTGACGCTAGCTTTATACAAATTTGGTAAATGATCGTAGGTAGGCACCTCCACATAATTCCGTTGAATCCAACATTTCGTACTATCACAAAATGCAACTTATATTATATTGGTGTTGGTTGCTGGTTCTTAGCTAAATATAAGTATTTTTAAGGCTTTCGTATGTTAAAAAATTTTGTGGAGGCGTTTCAATTTTTTTATGTTTGGTTACTTGGTATTGGGTATGAATCATTTATGTGTGTCAAGGATACATGGTATTGGCATGGACCTTATTTGCTAGGGCCTAGGGGAGATAGAAAACATAGTAATGGACCATGAGTTTTACGGCTCCGCTTGAGGAAGACATCTCCATATATGCACAAATTGTGGCAACAATCACATTTGAGTCCACTGGCACACTTATGTGTCTTGGTGGATTTGAGGAAGGTAAACTCGACTTTATGTACAACTTGTAAAAGGAATCACATTGTGCCAGTTCATATGAAAACCCTTATATTTTCATATTCTAAAAGATTGCTTTTATAGATATTTTTGAGCGGTAATCCATTGCAATGGGATAATGAGTCTGTTCTCATATAGTATGAAGAATATGTGTAATATGTTTTGATTTCTTTGATGCTTAGAATTTTCTCAATACAAACCTAGAAACCGGCACATAATGTATCTATTACAACTAGGCAATGTTACAAAATGCATACTTGTGGGTCACCATGGCGCTAGGCATTGGTCTAATTGGGTCTGAGACGAATTTTTGGTTGTCCAACAAGGTCATCTGGTTATCGAACCTCCAGATGCGTATTGACCTTCTCCGGTGGAAAATCAAATTCTCAAGTACACTTTTATCCGGTGAAGATCAATCTTCTTGGGCCACAACGCCACATCGGCGACAAGTTGATCTTCCTGGAAGACGAATGACCTTTTGAGGCGGTAAGTTAAGCTCATATGGCCCGTCGTCATTCGTGCACGAGGGAGAGGCGGTGTGGCCTTCTCCATTAAGGAATCAAGGTTCATATAGGGCCATGGAGAAAGACAGGTTAAAGAGGACCCTAACATGTGATGTTGCCTATGAGGCGTACATGGCCTTGTTCAGGTGTTTAAATAGGATGGTCAGCCCATGCTAGCTTAATTTTCTTTTCTCCTTCCTATTTCTCACATCTATGCTTCTTCAATAACATCGGATCACTAAGGATAGCTTTCGAGCTAGCCTAATGCCACGATATCATTTCCCTACCTCTCCTCGTGAAGAACCATGATTTAGAACCTTGATAATTTCTCTTGCAAAATATGTACGTGGATAAATTGGGATAAGTAGGGATAAACTCACAAGTTTATCAGACCCAGGGAAATAGTTTGAAGTAGGGCCTCTAATGCCCATCCATAACTCTTTGCCTTCTAAGTTGTGTAAATTATTTCATGTCTACATCACCATCATCCTCCCTCACTTCCTTTCCCTTTTCTTCCATGCTTTCTATCCATATACGGTTCCTTTGTTGGGCGTTAAACTTTCTTCCTTTCCTATTTCCTTCGTTCTTTGTCTTGTTTGTTACCTTAGTTTTCTTCTTTTCTGCTAGCATCCTCACCTTTTCACCATTCTCTTTGTTTTTTATAGTATTGTGAATAACTTCTGTAACCTTGTTTTATCATTATGCAGGCTACTGTATGTGAGACCTATGGAGTTGTTGGTTATGAACCTCTTTTGCTATCGTGCGATGACTGCAAGTGCAGCATTCACCAGTATGATTTTCTATCAGCTGAAAAAAATTGTTCAAATATTGCATGTAGCATCAATGTTGATAGCTGTTTGTAAAAAGGATTAAAGTAGTAAGCTCAATATAAGAAAAATCTGATAGTTGTTCCAGTCTGTCCTGTGCATTACAAGTCTTTTCTGAAGATGGTAAATAATGGTTTACAGTTTGAAGCAACATTATATCATTGGGAGCCACGGCAAACTTACCAACGTTGGAGCACAAATTTTTCAAGGAGGAACTAATTCCATAGGACATGTCTTTTAACTCAGCAGTTGTCACCTGTTTCATCTCATTGTTGAATAAGCTACAGATATGAATTTTTCAAAGGAAACAACCGGTGGAAATACACACAATTTTTGTTTTTCCTTTGAGCATACAGTTTTTTGTGTTCTCTAATCCCATGCACAGGCATCTTATCTTGGTATTAATTTACCTATGATATCAACAAATTAGTTGAATTGTTGAAACTTTTGCAAAATAGTAACAAATATCTTAGCTTTGCTCATGGTGGAGATGTAGATCAATACTCAATCAAATCCATTTTATTTCTGTACATTATGCTTGTTATTACTGGACAAACTCAGCATCTACCTTTTTCTCATGGATTTTTTTATTGATCACATAAGATGTCATACTTTCTATAGTATATTAGTATGTGCGTCTTACAATGCTTATCTTTTGTTATTATTACCAAAAAGTACTATTTGCTCTTTGCTTATTGTCACTAATCATTTTGTAGATACTGCCTGGTCAAGGTTCTGTTTGATGGATCATCACTGGAGTGTTGGTTCTGTAACGAATGCCTAACCAGGCATGGGGAAGTTACTTATGAGGGATCTTTGCATAAAGCATCAAATCGTTCTCATTCTAGTTCTTCAGCATGCCAGGCAAGTACCATGAGTGTGAAGTCAACAAAGGATTCTTTGCTGAGAAAGCACACACAAAAAAGGTCAGATATGCGAACAGTAGGTAACGAGACCAATAGAACAGACTGCAATGCTCCAACTAGTTCTTGTGCTAATGGGGAAACACTTCATTCTTGTGAAGTCAAGGCCCAAAAAGATGAGAATCAGCAGGTGGAAAATGAACATTTTGTTCGTACAATAAACAACGATTGTGTTGCAAATCGCTTGCTAGGTAGGATAAACGAAATCAATCTCCAAAAGCCATTGGATGAATTTGAACCTTCCCCAGGTGCTTCAGAGAAGTTGACCCCCCCACAGGACAGTAACTCCCTGTTGCCTGGGAATGTTGAAACTGAATATCCAAAGGATAGTCCCATGACACCAGTCTTAGCAGGGGAAAATCAGAATGAACCATCAATTCTACTGGATTGGGCGGATTCAAGTTCTTTATCAGAAACCACTGCGAAACAAAACATTCTTCTGGAGGTCAGCGATACAGCTATGGAACTTTCTGGTACTATTCAAAACTGTGTGAAGGAGAACCGAAGGAAGCGAAGACAGCTCATTCTGTTGGATGACGGCAATGATGCAGAAGAGGCTACAGATATGTAGTCAGAAGATTTTAATCATGAGATGGATTCAAGTTCTTTATCAGAAACTATTTTGAAAAAAAACGTTCTTCTGGGGGCCAGTAATACATTTGTGGAACTTTCTGATACTGTTCAAAACTCTATGGAGGACAATCCAAGGAAGGGAAGATAGCTTATTCTATTGGATAATGACGATGACGTAGAAGAGGCTGCAGATGTGCAGTCAAAAGATCTCAATCATCGGGTGGATTCAAGTTCTTTATCAGAAACCACTTTGAAACAAAGCGTTCTTGTGGAGGCCAGTGATACAGCTGTGGAACTTTCTGATACTGTGAAGAACTGTATGGAGGACAATCCAATGAAGAGTAGACATCTTGTTCTGTTGGATGATGATGATGACGTAGTAGAGGCTGCAGATGTGCAGTCAGAAGATCTTAATCTTCGGACAGATTCAAGTTCTTTATCAGAAACCACTTTGAAACAAAATGTTCTTGTGGAGGCCAGTGATACAGCTTTGGAACTTTCTGATACTGTTCAAAATTGTGAGGAGAATAATCCAAGGAAGCGAAGAAAGCTCATTCTGTTGGATGATGACGAAAGAGGCTGCAGATGGGCAGTCAAAAGATTTTAATCATCAGTATCTTGAGTGCGATGTATCAGTTAGCAAGCACAGAATAGACAGGGACGATCATGCGGAAGAGGCTATACATACTGGAGAGTTGAATGGTCAAAATCCTAGTGTTGTACAGCTTGACATTTTGATTCCTGAATCTTCTGAGATTGCTCAGCCTGTAAAGAAAAGGAGGAGATATACACCGGCGAATGAAGATGATGAAGATGAAGAGGTTATAGGTACCAGTAATGCCCTTAATGATGTTTCAAAGTTGACATCGAAAACTTTTGTTGCAAAGGACCATGCTCTCCAATCCAGAATTAAATTTGATTTAGAATCTGCCAATCAGCAAAGATGTATGTACTCACAACCCATTGATGAACCTATCTGGAGGTATGCAGATTATCCTTTCCCCCAAGAATCTTAGTTATACCATTGTGAAAAATACTGATGCCTCCTCACTCTTCTATTTTTTTTGTCAACAGTGGAATCCTTAAGATAAACAATGAAGCATTTGTCTCACTGGATGCACACATGTCGTCCAAAGCATGTGGGCTTGTGTGGGAATTGTCAATGTCGTTGCAACCCATAGTTGAAGTAATCAAGCTCCCTCAGTTAGAAGCCTGGCCAAAGAGCTGGAAAGCTTCAGGACCTACTGATGGTGACATTGCATTGTATTTCTTCCCGCCCAGCATGAGGTGTGTAATATGTTTTCCTGTATGTTTCTCTGCTCCTTTTTGTCCCACTCATTGTGATACTAAATGTCTGACATTACATCTCTAGCTCAAATGAAGAATCAGATGTTCTAGTGGAGGAAATCATTGATAGTGGTGCTGCCATAAAAGCTGTTGTTGGTGTTGCTGAGCTACTAATCTTCCCCTCCACAATATTGCCAAAGCAATATCATGGTACATATCCAATTGGAGATTTTATTTTGTATTTATGCATCGCCTTACTAAACAACAAATGCCATTGCACCTAGTCAGCATGCTAAACATGAGATTCTACATTCATGTGTGGTTATTTTTTGATCTGCTTACTTGGAGGCCTAGTTTATTGCCAAATGCCAACTAAATATTGTATAGATAAGCCTTGTGTTGCATCATAAACCATGGTTACCGGTCACTGAGCAAAAAAAAATTTGAACAGTGTGCCAGGACAAACACTACCTGTGGGGAGTGTTCAAGCGCAGGGAAGACGAGGCTGACAAAAATGTTCTAGTTGAAGAACAAGTTTCTTCAGCACGTGCTGAGAAAGGGGAGATACAAGAACACCATTTAATGGACCAAAAATATGGAGTGCAATGTGAGTCACCAGACCATGGAACTATCTTTATAAAGCACACCGTTCTTGCTGAGAATCAATTGCTGTCAGAGAGCAACTGTGAGACTCAAGAGGTGGTGACGAATGCTACCATGGGTGAAGACTTTGCCTCACCAGGCAACAATTCATCGTCCGGAGAGCCAAACCCACCAGAAGCTAGATCAAATTGTTTAATGCAGCCAAGATGTAACCCTAAACTACATGTGCCTGAAGAAGTGGGCCACCACGAAGATGAGCAAAACTTGACCGAGCCATCAGCTGACCCTGGACTTGCTGCAACCACTGCCAAGTCAATTGATTCTGTCGAGCGTGACACATTGCCCCCCACTGCTCAACTGTTTGGATTGGTCGCAGCACGGACAGCGAGAGCGCAGCAACTCATCCAGGAGATGGTTAGCGAAGGTGCACTCTTATTCTCGGTGGCTGAAGAGACCGCGACCTTCGGATCCATGGTAGGCAATGATACCGGAGCGCAAGTACGTCCGACACCTGACAGTGAGTGTTCGCCTATGCAGGAGCACTGCCAGGCCATCCGATTCGTTCCGCTAGATGATGATGTCGCTTCTGAATCCTGCTTGGAACTTTTCCCAGTTCGGCAGGAGCACATTGGGTGGACTCCTAGGATAGAAGCCAGCAAGGAGGTAGATCTTGATCTGGGCCTTAGCGTGCGCTCAGGATCACCGTTTGGGTCGTTCCTGTGATAGTGCAATGTTTGCTGCTGAGGCATTTGACAGAATTGAACGAATTAAAATTTGCTCAGAGCTGTAACGTGCTGTAGTCTGTCATTTCTCCTTGTAGTTAGTTACTCCCTCCATTTCATAATATATATAAAATGTTTTAGATTTGTGAAGGTAATATATCTAGACACCTTTTAGGTCCAGTTCTTTTGGCGGCTTCTCCCAGAAGCTACCCTACCCCTAGCTTCCTGGGAAAGTCGGTTTAAAAATTTTGCGAGGCTCACAAATTTGTTTAGATTTAACTATTTTAGAAGCCTCACAATTTTTTTAGACCGGCTTCTCCAAGAAGCTAGAGGGAGGACGGCTTCTCGAAGAAGACCCCAAAAGAACTGGGCTTTAGTGTGTAGGTTTGGTGAGGTTTATATTTTAAAATGGAGGGAGTATTTTTACGGTAATAACTAACCCTTAACAGCTAACTGATGTTTTGCTGATTGTGCCCTTTCCCGTGTAATTCTGCCCTCAGATATTCCGTAATCCCCCACGGCTAACATCTGAGCTCCGGAAGAGCAGGCCGCCTAAACTCGTACCTGATTTTCCGGCATGAGTTTTTAGCGGATCTGTTCCCTCCAAGGCTCGCGAGGTACCACAAATTCCTATAGATTTGACATGGATCAATGTAGAGACAGGAGTGAAATACTCTAGATACATTCGAATCTATTCAAACCAAAATTAGTTATTTCTGGACGGAGGAAATATAAAGTTTATAAAAGTTCTATAATACCAAATACTTCCTAATTGTCTTGCATCAAATAAAATACTACATGGAATAAAACAATTGTCAATGAAACATGCCCAAAAGAATGCACCATCGAACATCTAGCCAATGACCAAACAACACCATTGTTGTCAAGATCATCTTCGACATCATCTTCACCACCACCATTAGCCATAGATCCAATCACCATCGAAGCGCCATGCTTTCGTACGTGTCAGTCTAGAGGTCGTGCCCTGCTATAAAGTCAATATGGATGGGTCATTGTAAATCAGATTGGAGTTATAAGAAATAGACACGATGTGTGTTTGAGGTTAAAATCCTCCTACCGTGTTTTGGGAAATCTATCTAAAAATCCTGAAATTTCTTGAAAAATATTTGCAAAAACCTTTACTGGCGTGTGATGTCCTGTGACGCGTAGAAGATTACAAGCTGAGTCTATACGATCCGACCATGTTATTACTTCGACTAGAAGGGTTACCATGTTGTTCTTGTTATGTTTGTGAATGTCTTTGTAAACCCGTGTGAAAGGGCATGTATGCCCCATGTGTGGTTTTGATAATTAATAACAATCCGTGCAAATTAAGTTTTACTTGTAGGTTTGTCCATTGGCATCGCATGGGCCATGTGTTGGTCTCAAGGTTGAAAGATGAAGAAGGATAAGAAGAAATGTCCAAGGGCTTTGTGCCCATTGGAATCATGAAAAAAGGAGCTTGAAGGTTGATCAAGACAAGTGCAAAGAGTTGAATCTCGATGGATCAACACCCAAGAAGGAATGAAGAAGTGCAAGCTCAAGATGCACCATCTCTAGAAGATCTCATGCTTAGAGCTTGACATCCTCGGTGATGATGGAGTGATAAAGGTTTCCCC
The DNA here is from genome assembly GCA_916181665.1 of Avena sativa. Classification (NCBI taxonomy): domain Eukaryota; kingdom Viridiplantae; phylum Streptophyta; class Magnoliopsida; order Poales; family Poaceae; genus Avena; species Avena sativa. The sequence goes on from OV702283.1 coordinate 314,981,583, forward strand.
ATGAAGTATGTGGGAGCAATTCACACGTATTCATCAAGCAAGAGCAATCAAGAAAGGTGTTCCGTCTTAAGAAGGAAAAGACGGTCTACATCAAGCTCAAGTGGAATGCTCAAGGCAAAGGTATAATCTTGATAGGGTTTCTCTTTTTCCGGTCTCATGTTATTTGGGAGACCGGGTTTAGGATAGATAGCCGTACTACCAAGAGGGGCTCACGAGTGATTGACTCGATCGCATGTTTCAAAGAGAGCTCAAACCTTTGCATTCTTGCATCATTTTTCTTGGTTGTTATTTGAATCTTGTCCATGTGAGGATCTAGAGCTTATGGTTATCATCATAACAAGCTCTAGTTCATCAAAAACGGATCTCCCATGCATATCTTATTGCGTTTTTGATCTTGCGGGTTTTACGGCTCCAGACCTTGGGAGATATCTCACATATATAATCATGGTATTTTTTGTTGGGTTCTATTCGTCGCTATCTTTCCAATAAAATTGGCTTTATCTCATTTGGAGTTCGGATGCGAAATTATTGCAGTTTTGGTTTTTGAAGTTTCACTAGGTGGAAGTTCCGGCTAGCCACCGGTAGTACCGCTAGGGCATGTTTGCGCCGGTAGTACCGGAGGTTGTACTGGGGCTACTTCTGCTCATCCTGGTTTTGATTCAGTAACATATTTGTTTTATGTGTGCTATTTGACGGATATTTGTTCAGAAGTTAAGGCGCTAGTACCGTCCCCGCTGGAAGTACCAGCCATGCAGCGGAAGTACCTGTAACACTCTGTTCCCTCTTGGCCCCGGGGGCGCCACTCCTGACAACTCAATAGGATCTCTAGACTAGCCCCACAGACTAACACTAGTCTTTTCTTCACACTTTGTCCTTAGTCGTGCGCACCCGGTACCCACTTTGCAGTCGGTCACCCATCCTCAGATTGCTTTAGGCCAAGCACGCTTAACCTTAGAGTTCTTTTTGGATGAGCTTTTGAAAAATAAGTTACAACTTGTTGGTATGAGTATCCTGTCAATCCTATTAAGTCATGTGCCTAGATCTCACATACACCCACCTTTTAGAAGATCGGTGCCCTTATGGATCAAGCACACCCCAGGAACGTCCCCTCTTGACACACGTATGTGCGTCCAGTGTCGGCACATGTGTCGTGCCATGTCCACTCTAGGCCGCACTCGCCATGTTCCACATGTCCTGCCACTGACCCGCACACCCGTAGAACCGCGAGGATCAGCTCTAATACCACTTGTAATACCCCGTTCCCTCTTGGCCCTGGGGGTGCCACCCCTGATAGCTCAATAGGATCTCTAGACTGGCCCCACAGACTAATACTAGTCTTTTCTGCGCATTTTGTCCTCACTCGTGCGCATCCGGTACCCACTTCTCGGTCGGTCACCCATCCTCATATTGCTCTAGGCCAAGCACGCTTAACCTCAGAGTTATTTTTGGATGAGCTTCCTAAAAAGAAGTTGCAACTTGTTGGTATGAGTATCCTATCAATCCTATTAAATCATCTGCCTAGATCTCATAGTACCACTCGGGCATAATTGCCGCCGATAGTACCGGGTGAAATTCCGTCTCTATTTCTGCTTACCCTGGTTTCAATTCAATAACCTCTCTGTTTGGTGTGTTTTGTTTGATGAAATTTTGGTCGGAAATTTAGGAGGTAGTATCGTCCCTGCGGGAAGTACCAGTGGTAGTACCGCCAGGCTTGTTTTCTTGTCTTCCGCATCGCAGTTTTGTGACCGTTGGCTGGGTGCTAGCGGTAGTTTCGCCCGACTCCTCTTCCCTTTTGTGGGTTGCGAGTTCTTTTGGTCTGTTTTGCTCTCTCTCTCTCTCTCTCTCTCTCTCCTCCATTGTTGACCTTGAAGAGCTTGTCCTCTCCCTTTCCCCTCATATGATTCTTGCATCTTTTTGAGGGATCTGTGAGAGGATATCTAGATCTACAACCACACCAAACCAAATCCCTTCTTTGTGAAGGAATCCTTGGGCTCTAGATCTTGGAGAGTTTTGTGTTCTCCTCTTGTGTTCTTCTTCCCTTATTCCCCAGGCTTTTGTAGCTTTGTTGGAATTTGGGAGTGAAGGACTTTCCCTTGCATTTTTTTGCATAGATTTGAGTTCTCCATGGAGTTTTGGCTAGTAAAAGCTTATGGGCTTGGTTCTCTTGGGTTCTTGGAACCCTAGACGGTTGTGTGGTTGGTGTGTTGACTTCTTGAGGCCTCCATTATGGAGTGGCCTCAAGCTTTGTGGCCTTTTGTGGCTCTGTAGCCTTTTGTGACTTTGTTGTTGGGAGCCTCCAATTGGGTTGTGGAGATAACCCTTGCTTGTATGAGTTCGGTGACCGCCCTCAAGTGTCCCTTAGTTTATCGTGAGTAGGCCTTTGTGGCGAGCTCATGGGAGAATAGGGTGAGCCTGTTGTGGCGTTGGTGAGTTGCGTGCCTTCGCATCTTGGGGCGGGGCCTTGTGTGGCGGTGGGTGAGCATTGAGCCACCACACCTCAAGGTGAGTCATTTGTGGCGTTCGGAGAGCATTGCGCCATCGCACTTCTCCAACAGCGATGTTGCTTTTTTGGAGGTGAACTTCGGGATAAAAATCATCGTCTCCACGTCCATCGGTTATCTCCCAACCGAGCCCTTTACTTATGCATTTTACATTGTGATAGCCATCGTGCTTGAATTATTTCATCTTGCTATCACCTTGTGGCTTGTCTTGCTTAGCATAGGTTGTTGGTGCACTTAGTTGAACCTTGTGGTTAGGTTTTGTGCTCAATAAATTAAACATTAGTTTTTATTCCGCATTTATTAGAGCCTAAACCATAATAATTTTAAAAGCCTATTCACCCCCTCTAGGTGACATCCTTTGCACTTTCACTATGATTGCTACTTGTTGAGATGGAGGAGATTGTGGATTGAGCCAACATCGGATCATCCTTCGTCGGGAGGTTTGTTCTACATCAGGGGTAAACTAAAATTGAAGGTATAGAGATTGCTTGTGTGGCTGGAAAGAGGGCCTGACACTGCCTTTCCAGCACTTGCCGGGGTGGCAAAGACGTGCCAGATAGATTAATGGATGATCCAATCTGCCATAGTGGTTGAGGGATGCCGGTGCAAGCGGAATTTTGGCCTCCATCCCCCAACTCGGTTGGGGCCGGGTTGGGTGGCACCTGTGGAGATGCTCTAATATGGGGATTTTATGGATGCTACAGCCCCTAAGAGCAACTCTAATGGCAGCCCTAAAACCTTCTATGCTAAAAATGTAAAAACAATTATTCTAAAAGTTTTTAGGGCATAAAACTAAGTCTCGGTTTTCTGGTTAGCCTATAATAGGGCTTGGGTGCTACATCATCTACCTTAAACATGCATACAAACATCTAAATTGCACAAAACAACATTGCAACTACTCCACATTGCACTAATCGGAGAACCTAGAGGAGTACTTTGCCGGCTCCGCTGCTGTTGATGGTCCAGCGCCATCAACCGCCTTCTTATTCTTCCTGTTCGCCTCCATCTTGGCGCAGAATGCCTCTTCCACTGCCATGTGCTTGCCGTGAGCCTCGGCAAACTGCCGCATGAGCTCGTCATCAGCCTCAGCGGTGGAAATACGGGTTCAGTGCACATGGCGGTGATCCTACATGTCGCAGCCGATGTAGATGCATGTCTTGGTGATGTTGGCAACGAAGATGTCCTTCTCGACGTTCTAACGTCGTTGAAGTTCAGAAATGGCTTTGGGAGGACATGCTCACGACGGCGTCAAAGGCGCGGGCGGCCTTCTCTTTGGTATCAAACGTGTTGAGAAGAGCCGCTTGTCGCCACGGTGACCTCCACGACGTAGTGGCCCGAGGACCGCTAATGCCGATCGTGGTAGCTGGTCACATTGCGTGTGTGGCAGCGCAATGGCATGGCGTGGCGGTAGCGAAAGACACCAGGGAGGTGGTGGATACGGTCAAAACGATCGATTCCTGTGGGGGTGGCGGGCAGCGGGCGAAATTTGCAGGATTTGGTGGCGGCCGCTACGGCCAGAGTTGACTAGAATCACAGGCGGCGGCTACTCTGCGGGACATGAGTGAAATCTCACGCGCGCGCGTGGCGGTTAGGCTACGGCAGTGCGTTTGAGACATCGTGTAGATGCCTCATAGTTGGGGTGTTGAAGAGTTATTGGGATTTATGTTGTTGGCCCATGTGGCCCATCTATTCACCGAGGAACTGATGTATTTATATCTGCCTCTTACTCCAGAAAACCCTAACAGAGAGACAGAAGTTGTGCACCCACCTCTAAGGTCAGCCGCTACCTCTCTTTATGGTATCAGAGCACTTGAGGGTAGAGATGGCGAGGCTACCAAAGATAAAGATGGAATGACTGGATCTGTTGCAGGCTGCAACGAATCTGGTGGTTCTGCATCAAGAGAGCACAAGGGGCATTCCGTGGTAAGACGGAGCCATGCAAAGGACTTGGCCAAGGCGCTAGACAGGCTAGCGGAGCTTCTCACCGCCAAAACTATGGAAGTTGCTATTGTGACCAAGGCAGTAGATGGAGCTCCTTCTTCAAAGGCTGAGGGAGTGCAAACGCTGGAATTGACCCCAAATGAGGTCAAACTAGAGGATGTCAGCAATTACTTGAGCTGGTCAAGGAGAGGATTGTTGCTGCTAAAGATGAAAGATTTGGAGGGATATGTGTTGGTTGAAGTTGATGAACCTGTAGAAAAGAAGAGTGATGAGTGGAAGAAATGGAGCACTACTGATTCAGGTATACTTGTGTGGTTGCTCAGATTTTTATCTCCATTAGTTGCTGCATCGGTTGAGGCACTCCCTACTGCAAAGGAGCTATGGGAAGCTTTGTCTCAGATGTATTCTGGTAAGGGAAATGTGATGTTGGTTTCTCAACTTGAGAATAGACTGCATGATCTTACTCAGGGCGAAAAACCAGTGGTGACCTATGTAGCGGAGCTGAAATAGTTGTGGGGTGACTTGGATCATCTTGATCCCTTGGTGCTTTCTCATCCTGAGTGTGTTGTGGAAGCGAAGAAATGGGTTGAAGATAGGCAGGTACTGAAGTTTTTGAAGGTATTTAATCCAAAGTTTGAGAATAGAAGGGCAAGCCTGATGCACGAAACTCAGTTGCCTTCACTTGAAGCTGCTATAGCTGCTATTAGGCAAGAGGAGACAAGACTGGAGTCCAAGGAAAAGGAAGAATTTACACAAAGGCCAGCCTACCTTGTGTCTGAGAGGAAGGAGACCAGATAATGCTACAATTGTGGAGTAAATGGTCACCTAAGCCATCAATGTGCAGCTCCACCTCGTCATGGCAGAGGAGGTTTCAGAGGTGGTGGTAGGTACAACAGGGGATACTATAGAGCTGGTAGAGGCAGAAAAGGAGGAAGTTACTATCACAACTTGGGTGGTTCACAAGGAGGGGCAAGAGAAAACTTGACAGTTATGGAGGGAGGCCAGTCAGCAGGAACTCGGATTCAAGGAACTGTGATTGAAGGAGAAGGGAAGAAAGGTAAACACCAAGGAGAAACAAGCTTTGAGCAGTTTTCCCACTTCGTCTACACGAAAGGTAACATTGACAATTTCTGTCTAGCTGCACATAAGCTAGATTCTGATTGGGTATTGGATTCTGGAGCCTACAAAAATGTTACTAGTAATATTAGAGAGTTTGAGTTGTATAACCAGCATTCATCTACATATCATGAAACCATTCAAACTGCAGATGGTACTGCCCAACCTATAAAAGGTGTTGGAGTTATCCAATGTTCATCTAGAATAAAGTTATCATCTATCCTACATGTGCCTGCATTCCTAGTGAACTTAATCTCACTGAGTAATTTGGTCGATCAACTTGATTGCCGCATTACACTTGATAAGTATATGTGTCTGATTCAGGAGAGGAGGGCTGGCAGGAAACTTGTGGATGGAATTAGGTGTAGAGGATTATGGTACCTAGACCGAGATAATCCTTAGATGTTGGGATACTCAATGGTGCTCGCAGCGGTCCAACGTGACAAGGAGTGTAAGGACATGATTCATCATTTTCGAATGGGGCACATTTCTTTTGATAAAATGAACAAATTATTTCCTGATGTAATGAGTCGAGTAGACATGAGTAAACTAAAACGTGATGCATGTGAGTATGCTAAACATACTAGAACATCTTATGTGAGTAAGGGGATGTGAAGTATAGCTCCTTTCACTCTTTCTGCACTTTGATGTATGGACATGCCCCACTATTTCTATCGGTGGAATGAAATATTTTGTAACCTCACGCATGACTTGGGTGTATCTTTTACGCCACAAAGATGAGGTGTTTCAGTGCTTTCAGGATTTTTGTGCATATGTTAAGACTTAGTTTAAGGTGCAGGTGCAAGTGCTTAGAATTGATAATGGGATAGAATATGTTAACAAGATGATATAGGATCCCTTGTGAGATTGACCCTAGGGTGTCCCGATCTTCGTGAATTTCAGGCGGTGAGTGGGGAAACATGATGAACTCAACTCAAATGGAAAGATAAAGATACAAACACATGCAAACACACCCGATTCAATTTGCTCCTGTTGGTTCAAACAACCAATCCAATAGAATTCTTGGCAAGAGATCTTGCGGTAGAATCACCAAAGGAGAGATCGGCAAGCGTATTATAGAATCCAAATCATAGGAGAGAGTAGAAAACAAGTAGAATCCCAAAGTGGAGAGACCTAGCACTACTAGAATCCTTGACAAGGAGATACCAAACACTTGAGGAGGATCTTGATGACTTGGAGACAAACACCAAACTCCAAGGCCTTGTACAAATCATTGATTAACTATTGAGAGGGGTTCCCATATAGGGATTGGCACATGCCTTCATTCATCATCATATCTAGGGTTTCAAGGAAAGAGTGGGGAATATATATAAACCAACCACGAGCTAGGGGTAGTTTAGGCATAAATAGGAAGTTTTGGGCATTACATGGGCCAGGCCCAGCTACTAGGCTCGCATGCCTGTTCACTTGGGGCGGAGACTCCATATGGAGTCCAGAACCTTGCAGCCGTAGGTGGGTCACGGCACGGGCGGAGACTTCGGGTGCATCGGGGCGGAGACTCTAGGCTTGGCGGAGACTCTAGGTTGGAGGGGCCAGAGACTCCGGTGCTACTTCAGCTGCTTTCTTCTTCCTCCTCTTCCAAGACTCTAGCTTGGGTGTCTTGGCTCATTGAAAGGATACGGATGTCGCCTAGAGGGGGGGTGAATAGGCGATTAAAACTTTTCCTAGAGTGGCTCAACAAAGGCGGAATAAAACTAGTGTTTACTTTGTTAAGCACGACCTAGAACAACTAAGGTTCACCTATGTGCACCAACAACTTATGTTAAGCAATACAAGCAACAAAGTGATAGCAAGATATATATTACTTCAAGCACGAAGGTTATCACAATGTAAAGTGCATAAGTAAAGAGCTCGGGTATAGAGATAACCAAGGCACGCGTGGACACCGATATTTTACCGAGTTCCTCCCAACATGGAGTACGTCTCGTTTGGAGAGGGGGTGGTATCAAACCACCAACGCCACAAAAGGCCTCCCTTATTCTCCGGGAATCTCACCCCAACGGGATCGATCCACGCTTCCACTATCGGTGCACTTGTCGGTGGCAACCGGAACCTCTCACAAGGTTGGGGCACTTCTCCACAACTTAATTGGAGGCTCCCAACAAATGACACAAAAGGCCTCAACAAATGCCACCAAGGCCACAATGCCACCAAGGCCACAAAACCGTCTAGGGTTCCAAGAACCCAAGAGGGACAAGCTCCAATGAGCAACTCAAACCAAATCCTCTGAGGAGAACTCAAACCGATGCACCAAATGCAAATGGAAAGAACACCCCAAAGATGTTCAAATCCCTCACTCTCAAGTTCCAACAAAGCTACTAAAGCTATTGGGGGAACAAGAGAGGAGGAATCAAATAGAGACACAAAATCCCCCAAAATCTAGATCCCTAAAGATGCACTCACAAAGAGATGAATCGGTTAGGTCAAAACGCGGATCTAGATCTCCTCTATATTCCTCTCAAATATTGGCATCAATCATTGTAGAGAAATCATAGAATCAAGCTCAAGAGGGAATAAGAGTATGTGGCAAAGCTTGAGCAAGAAAAGAGAGAAGAGGCAACCCTAAACAAAATAGACAAAAGGCTTAAATAGGGCTAGGCAAAATATGGCCGTTGGGACGATTTTCCTGAACGGTCCGGTAGTACCGGATTGGGCCGGTACTACTGGACCCAAAAAACCAGTACAGCAGCGAGAGAGCCAGGGAGAGAAAGCAGCAGCAGCAGGTGGTCAACGCGGGGCCACCAACCAGCAACGGGCCCCGCGCGGTGCAGGCAGAACATGCGCGCAGCAGCAGGTAGCAGCGCATGCGGCAGCAGACATCAGCGGCAGCGGGGCTCGCGTGGGGCCAGTGCAGGCAGCAGCAGCAACAGCAGTGCGGGAGCAGCCGTACCGGGAGGGCGCGCGCGAGAACGGCCAGCGGCGGCTGTAGGACAACGGGGCCCAAGCGGGCAGGGGCGCGCGGGACCTGTGCCCGGTCAGCGCTGGGCGGGATGCGCGGGATCGGGCGGCTGCGCGCGTGCGAGGCGGCAAGTGCGAGCTGGGCCAGGGAGCAAGATTTGGATCTGGATCTGGGAAAATAAACTGGGCCGGCCGGTACTACCGGCCCACCCGGGCGGTACTACCGGGCTGGCCGGTAGTACCGGATTTAGGTACCCAGCGAGATAGAAAGAAAACGGGCCGTTCTCAGGGGCAGGCGGTAGTACCGTCCTGCCAGGGCGGTACTACCGCTCGGCCCAGAAAACAGATTGACGGGCAAATATTCAAACAACAATAACTTTTGACTGGAATCTCCGATTGAACCGATTCCAATTGCGTTGGATAGAGGACGACAAGGGCTTTCCAATAAAAGGTGGAAATATTGGTTATCACCAAGTGAGAAAATATCAAGTAGAATAATGTGAGATGCCTCACTTGGTGAGAAACCGAAAAGCCGCATAAATCAAAATCGCAACAAGATACAAACGAAAGATCCGATTTTGATGAACAAGAACTTGTTATGGATATTAACACAAGCTCTATATCCTCACATGGGTAAGACCAAAATACAACCAAATACGATGATGCAAGTATGCAAAGGTTTGAGCTCTCTCCGAACGATGTGACCGAATTACTCATGCGCGAGCCCCTCTTGATAGTACGTCTATCTATCCTAAACCCGGTCTCTTACTAACAATATGAGACCGGCAAAAGAGAAAACCTATCAAGATTATACCTTTGCCTTGAGCATTCCACTTGAGCTCGATGTAGAGGATCTTGCCCTTCTCAAGATGGAACGCCTTTCTTGATCCCTCATCATCGATCCATGATCACCGAGGATGGTAAGCGACAAACATGAGATCTTCTATATATGGCGCATTTTGAGCTTGCACAACACATCTTCTTCTCATTTTATCGACCTTGAAGCCACCACATGCTCCAAGCGATGCCAATGGAAAAATCCTACAAGTATAACTTAATACACACATTATTCCATAAAGATTGTCATTAATTACCAAAACCACACATGGGGGCACATATGTTCTTTCAAGCTCCCCCATTTTGGTAATTGATGAAATTCCCTTTAAGAGGGTTTATATAAGGAATATTAATGAATAAAATGGTCATACCAATATAAAATGCTACAAAAGTATGTGATATGGTACCACCACAATATATAGAGCAAACTCCCCCACAATCTATGCGTGTGTGATGAACTTGAATTTCATTGCATATATTGACAATCATTATCATTGGTGGAGTTTCCTCTATATATACCACATGCTAAGCAACAACAAAGATGCAAGAGCATGAGAGGCAAATGCACAAGAACAAACTCAATGCATAAACCAACTTCCCTTAAACCCTCTAAAACTTCTCCCCCATTGGCATCGATTGCCGAAATGGGTGACAAGTTCTAGAAGGCAAATATAGTAATACTTCCTCCAAACGTGTGCCTTCGCACATATCCAATGATGAATACTTGGGAGGGAGTAGAACTATATCGAGGATCCGAAGATTGCCAAAATAAAGTCAAATGATGCAAGCAATTTACAAGATCCGACAAACCAAATGATAACAACGAATGAGTCCAAATGGAAACAACAAGATGTTATGATATGAGCAAAAGAGTGCTTCAAATAACAAATAGAGAAGCTCCCCGAGATTTGGTGCATAATTAAAAATAAATGCATTAGAATACATAGTGCACAAATATGGAATCCTCGCTCCCCCATAAGCATTTAAAACACACTAAATGAAAGATCAAACAAATGCTTAAATAAAATAGAGAAGCTCCCAAAGATTTGTGCACACTTTAGAATGTTGTACTTCAATACAAAAGTTCACAAATATGGAATCCTCACTCCTCCATAAACATTAAAGGCACAATAAATGAGAAAGGAGACAAATGAGCATTATTAAATGAATTAGATGAGCTCCCCAAAGATAATGCACCAATTATGATAATTGTAATTGGGAACAAGGTGCATAATCATGGAATCCTCACTCATCCAAATTCATTTAACAATACAAGGCATGAGAGAACAAGTATGAGTGTTCGAAGATGCAAACAAGAGGAACAATCACTCATAGGCAAATAAATTTGGAAGCCACCAAAAAAAGGAATACAAGGTGGTATCCAAGGAATAAAATCTCAACTAAAGTTATCTTATCATATGTGTATATGTTTCTAAGTGGATAATATCAAAAAGACATAGGCCCATAAATAAACAAGCACACACAAAGAAGATATACAATAAATCACATAAAAGGCTAAAATGAAGTCATAACATATATCAATAAGATTTTTGCTTCAAAGCATGGCCAAAGGCTCAAATATATCTTATTGTGCATTAATGAACTTCAAACACCAACACACTACATATATTACAACTATCACCAAGGGAAAAGGAGAAAGTTGAAATATATGGAGAAAAGCAACAAGTATCACATAGAGAAATCAACTAGCAAAATCTCACTATTGCACATGAGAGAAGTTGAGGAAACGAAGGACAATAAACTTGCTAGATTGACATATTTGGGATTGGTGGATCATATGCATGATTTTGTATAGTCCCAATTATATTTACTCATCTCAACTTATACACATTTACAATAGGGAGTTCTCTTAAAACCATGCCTAGAACTACAACAATTATAAATACATGAATTCATGCTAGAAGGCAACCGACAAACGGTTGGAATCAAGATATATGAGCATGAGAAAGAGATACTTGTTACCGAGATATAATTAGTAGGATGTAGAGGATATGAATTCATTGATCATCCTATAGCTTGCCTCAAATTTTCATGTATGCACCACTTCTTCAAAATTGAGAGACAAGCATCCAATATATCTCCAATGCACCTACAACACAATTAAGTACAAAATGGTCCTAAACTTATTGGGTCCAAAGTAGTTAGTGCAACTACAATACATAGGTGAGACTCCACATAATTATGTGCATATTGATATGAAATTGAATTTCATGCACAACTTAGCCGATGAGAATTGGTGGAGTTTCCCTTATATATTGGATTAAAGAAAGCAAGCATGCCATAATATAAGCGTATAGTAAATATGCATGAATAAAGCTTTCAAGAACCAAAAAGGAGATACAATTTGAACAAAAACACCAAGTAAATGGAGATTGCACACACAAGAGTGTGACATGACAAACAATGTCCAAATTGTATCAAAGAGCCAATTCAACACATGAAAGATCACAAGTTCAACAAATGAACTAGGCTAAAACCAAAAGAGCAAAAGATAGATAGAAATAAAAATGCTCAAGGATTTATCTCATTCTAAAATGGTCAAATCATGAAACAAGGAATGAGACAAAACCAACTCCCAAAAAGAGCAAGGTTCCAATAAGAAACCAAACTCCCCCAACTTCTCATGATTGCACAAAGTACCAAAACAAAAAGATTGAGGTTCCAAGCACAAAAAACCCGATATGGATCAAAACAAAGAAGCATAAATATGACTGTTCTAAATAATATAGGATAGCTCCCCCATGGATAGTGCATTATGTAGGATTTTCCTTTTGAATGCAAAATGCACATAAATGGGATCATCACTACTACCTACATTAAATAAAACACAAGAGGATACCAATAAAATAAGAAGATCCAAAAAGTAGCAAGGAATACATGGAAGCACACAAAACATTTACTTGGCCAAAGATAGGACAATGTTAAGCAAAGACCAAAGTGAATATGATCAACAAATTCTAACATAAATTACTCATTTCCCAAGGACAAGAAATATTGGGAATAATTTTCCCAAGGTAGCTTGCATAGATATCCAAGATCATAGTCACAACAAGAAGCATATACTAAATATAAGAATTGAGCATGATACTTCGAACAAGATTCTTGGTAGCTTCCAATAGTCACACATTGTGATTAGAGTAACTTGAAGCAAATGGTTTCCATGATGATATAGAGATCTAAATATGAGGAAACACATACCAAGAAACACTCTCATATACAAGATCCAAGATATGATCAATAAAGGCATTCACGCAAATTGGAACTTGTATGAGCAAATGTGTCACATAGGTGCTAGATAATTATCAATATCAATTCTAAGTGACACAACCTCGAATATTCACATTTTCTAGGATTGTAATATGCACTAAGCATATGACTCCCCCATAATGTGATACTACCATAAAACCAATACGAGGCAAAATGATACAAATAGAGATAATTAATGGACATTATAAAATTAAATTTCTCATGAGAATTATACCACATAGAGACTAGACAATAATCCAATATAAATGCTAGGTGGTATTCCTCATGTACACACATTTTTAGGTTTGTGGAATGCCTAAGCATAACACTCCCCCAAAATGGGATAATCCATTAATCTCTCACAAGAGCCAAATAAGATACCACATATAACCAAGTAAGGCTCAAACACAAGAAACATACATACATGGTGTGCCACCTAATCATACACAAATAATCTTGATTTCAAGATAATTAAGTGGATAGCACAACATGTACAAAAACATGGAAGATACAAAACCAACACATGCACAAGAGGGCGAGTAACTTTCAATGTAAAGAGTTTAGCATATGTTACCGCAAGGAGGAACATTGGAAATATAATATAATCATGATAATCCAAATGGCTTGGCTTGACAATAATAATTGACAAAGATCCCTCAATTCTTCATAGTGTAACCAAGTCTCCAATGCCCTCCAAAACACACCTATTAAACAAGTTTTGGCTTGTTGGTCCCCAACCAAGTTGGGTCCTAAGAAGTTAGTCACAATACGCTTGGCAACCAAAATGGATCTTTTCTTGACACCACATTGGGCACCAACAAATTTGGCAAACACATTGCCAACCTCATCCTTACAAAGAGAATAAGCATCATCAATAATGATAGGGTTGGATGAGGAGATACCGATAGTGCATGAGGAGGAAATATGCCCCTTCTCACGGCATATGTAGCAAGTTCTACTCTTGCCATCTTTCTTCTTAGGTGAACCCACAACTCGAGGAAGAGCTCGAGTAGTCCTCTTAGGAAGAGGCCCATTAATGACTTGAGGTGGAGCTTGAGGCCGCTTCCCTTGTTGCTTCACAGTAAGAGGCTTTTTCTTCAATGGGCAAGATATAACATGGTGCCCTTCTTCCTTGCACTTGAAGCAAACAATTTTGGCCGGATTCTTGACTTGATCTTGGCCATTCTTCTTGTTGTCCTTGTGCTTCAACTTGATAGTGGACTTGTTCTTGATATTGGACTTGAATCCAAGCCCACTCTTGTCATTGGGGGATTTTTGCACACTCAAGATTTTGTTGAGTGCGGCCTTCCCTTGATGACCCTTTTTCAAGTCATTCTTCAAAGAAGTGACTTGAGCCTTGAGCTCTTTGATTTCCTCTACATGGTTAGTTTCAACAAAAGTACTAGAGGAAGTAGATGCTACATCGTTAGAGCAACAAGGCATGGAATGTAATTCATCATGAGATATAGCATGGTTGTGAGAGGATGAATTACAAGGACTAGCACATGGAAATATGACATTTGAAGTAGATATAGTGCTAATGTCCACATGAGGCCTACTAGATGTTACCTTTGACACGATGGCCTCATGAGCTAACTTTAGCCTACCATGGGAGACTAGAAGATCCTCATGCGAGCTCGAGAGCTTAACATGACTTTCTTCTAATTTCCCATAGTTGCTAGTTAGCAAAGCAAGTTGAGCCTTTAGCTCAACATTCTCCTTCAAAATAGATGCTTCACAATAAATAGAGTTAGTAGCACAAGCATCATTATTATTAGCAAGAGGTGAGGGCAACTTGTCAAGCTCTTTTAAATATGAAGCTTTAAGTTGCTCATGTGACTCGGTGAGTTTGATGAGCTCCCTATTAACGACCCGAGAGCCATTTTCGAGGTGCTTAAAATCCTCAACAAGTTTAGCATAAGCAACTTCAAGTTCACCATTTTTAATCTTGAAGGAGTTAGCCACCGCAAGTTCTCTATCATGGTATTCCTTTACTCTAGATAATTCTAGAGTAAAAGTCTCCTCAAGAGATTTTTGGTGGTTTGTCCTTCTTTAAGGGAGCCCTTTAGTTGTGCAACTTCATTAGCATACTCACGCTCAAGTGCAAACTTTTCATCAATTAAGTTTTCTTGCTCCTCAATAAGATCATTGCCTTCTATGGCACAATTCAAGATTTCAAGAAAGTTGGAGGAAGCAATTTTATTTTTGAAGAGAGAGCTATAGACAACCTCTCCCATTTTCTTAATAGAGGTAATATCATACTTACCTCTATAATCATCATTATCATTCTCAACCTCATCATCATCATCATCGTGAGATACAATGGGATTCAAAGAGGTTACCTTTGTTCCCTTAGCCATAAGGCACATGTGAGAACCGGAGGAAGGTGATGATGAGATTGCACTTGTAGCTCTCTTCAAGACCTTGTCTTGGCCCATAGAATCTTCATTTTCCTCTACATGGTTAGCAACACAAGCACTAGAGGAAATAGAAGCATTTTTATCATGGCAACAAGACAACATGAGCATATCATCATGAGATTTATTCAAGTCATTTCTACATGATATGCAAGGACTATTAACACAAGCATGTGAGGAATTTTGAGTGCTAGAAGTGTTAAGGTCCAAAGATAGATCATTGCAACTAGATAGATATGAGGGATTACAAATAGTGAACACACTATCCATATTGCAATTTCTATCACCACTCACCATATCATTACCTTGTGAAAAGTCACATTTTGGTGAAGTGGTAGAGGATGAGAACTCATCTCGACCGGAAGTGGAAGCAACACAATCATCCTCAATAATATTGGACACAACATATTTATCCTGAAGTTTTGTCCATAACTCATGAGCGCTCCAAAAAGGAATGATTGAAGATGTAACTACATAGCTCAAAGCATTAACAAGCACATTAGAATCTCATCCTCACTAGATAGATTTTTTAAATCCATTGGAGGAGAAAAACCTATATCTACAATACGCTCCAAATTTGGGTCCATGTCCCGAAAATGAATGAGTATGCGATTTTTCCATATATCATAATTTGTGCCATCGAATATGAACATATCATTGTGCACTAATCCTCTAGCCGACATTTTTACTCTCAAGGCGGTGAAGCCTAAAATGAGAGACCGGGCTATGATACCAATTGTAAGGATACAGACGTCGCCTAGAGGGAGGGTGAATAGGCGATTAAAACTTTTCCTAGAGTGGCTCAACAAAGGCGGAATAAAACTAGTGTTTACTTTGTTAAGCACAACCTAGAACAACTAAGGTTCACCTATGTGCACCAACAACTTATGCTAAGCAATACAAGCAACAAAGTGATAGCAAGATATATATTACTTCAAGCACGAAGGCTATCACAATGTAAAGTTCATAAGTAAAGAGCTCGGGTATAGAGATAACCGAGGCACGCGTGGACACCGATATTTTACCGAGTTCCTCCCAACATGGAGTACGTCTTGTTTGGAGAGGGGGTGGTATCAAACCACCAACACCACAAAAGGCCTCCCTTATTCTCCGGTGAATCTCACCCCAACGGGATCGATCCACGCTTCCACTATCGGTGCACTTGTCGGTGGCAACCGGAACCTCTCACAAGGTTGGGGCACTTCTCCATAACTTAATTGGAGGCTCCCAACAAATGCCACAAAAGGCCTCAACAAATTCCACCAAGGCCACAATGCCACCAAGGCCACAAAACCGTCTAGGGTTCCAAGAACCCAAGAGGGACAAGCTCCAATGAGCAACTCAAACCAAATCCTCCGAGGAGAACTCAAACCGATGCACCAAATGCAAATGTCAAGAACACCACAAAGATGTTCAAATCCCTCACTCTCAAGTTCCAACAAAGCTACTAAAGCTATTGGGGGAACAAGAGAGGAGGAATCAAAGAGAGACACAAAATCCCCCAAAATCTAGATCCCTAAAGATGCACTCACAAAGAGATGAATCGGTTAGGTCAAAACGCGGATCTAGATCTCCTCTATATTCCTCTCAAATATTGGCATGAATCATTGGAGAGAAATCATAGAATCAAGCTCAAGAGGGAATAAGACTATGGGGAAAAGCTTGAGCAAGAAAAGAGAGAAGAGGCAACCCTAAACAAAATAGACAAAAGGCTTAAATAGGGCTAGGAAAAATATGGCCGTTGGGACGATTTTCCTGAACGGTCCGGTAGTACCGGATTGGGCCGATACTACCGGACCCAAAAAAACCAGTACATCAGCGAGCGAGCCAGGGAGAGAAAGCAGCAGCAGCAGGTGGTCAACGCGGGGCCACTAAGCAGCAGCGGGGCCCGCGCGGTGCAGGCAGAGCATGCGCGCAGCAGCAGGTAGCAGCGCATGCGGCAGCAGACAGCAGCGGCAGCGGGGCCCGCGTGGGGCCAGTGCAGGCAACAACAGCAGCGCGGGAGCAGCCGCAGCGGGAGGGCGCGCGCGCGAGAATGCCCAACGGCGGCTGCAGGACAGCGGGGCCCAAGCGGGCAGGGGCGTGTGGGACCTGTGCCCGATCAGCGCTGGGCGGGATGCGCGGGATCGGGCGGCTACGCGCGTGCGAGGCGGGCGTGGCGGCAAGTGCAAGTTGGGCCAGGGAGCAAGATTTGGATCTGGATCTGGGAAAAGAAACTGGACCAGCCGGTACTACCGGCCCACCCGGGCGGTACTACCGGGCCGGCCGGTAGTACCGGATTTAGGTACCCAGCAAGACAGAAAGAAAACGGGCCATTCTCAGGGGCGGGCGGTAGTACCGGCCCGCCTGGGCGGTACTACCGCTCGGCCCAGAAAACAGATTGACGGGCAAGTATTCAAACATCAATAACTTTTGACTGGAAGCTCCGATTGACCCGATTCCAATTGCGTTGGATAGAGGACGACAAGGGCTTTCCAATAAAAGGTGGAAATATTGGTTATCACCAAGTGAGAAAATATCAAGTAGAATAATGTGAGATACCTCACTTGGTGAGAAACTGAAAAGCCGCATAAATCAAAATCGCAACAAGATACAAACGGAAGATCCGATTTTGATGAACAAGAACTTGTTATGGAGATTAACACAAGCTCTATATCCTCACATGGGTAAGACCAAATAACAACCAAATACGATGATGCAAGTATGCAAAGGTTTGAGCTCTCTCCGAACGATGTGACCGAATTACTCATACGAGAGCCCCTCTTGATAGTACGGCTATCTATCCTAAACCCTGTCTCTTACTAACAATATGAGACCGGCAAAAGGGAAAACCTATCAAGATTATACCTTTGCCTTGAGCATTCCACTTGAGCTCGATGTAGACGATCTTGCCCTTCTCAAGATGGAACTCCTTTCTTGATCCCTCATCATCGATCCATGATCACCGAGGATTGTAAGCCACAAACATGAGATCTTCTATATATGGCGCATTTTGAGCTTGCACAACACATCTTCTTCTCATTTCATCTACCTTGAAGCCACCACATGCTCCAAGCGATGCCAATGGACAAATCCTACAAGTATAACTTAATACACACATTAGTCCATAAAGATTGTCATTAATTACCAAAACCACACATGGGGGCATATATGTTCTTTCACTCATGGTGCCTCCTCGTCTCCTCCTCCTCGTATCTTGGTCATGGACCTAGTCATACCATGGTGATTCATCTCAAGTAGGATCCCATTCACAAGATAACCCAAAGAAGGCACAAGATGGAATATGTTCACCTTAGTAAGACTGGTTGGTGTAGCATAATTCGGTCCAAAGGTCAATGTCATGTGTTGGGCTGCATCATCTCCCCCTCTTGAAAACAACTTGTCCTCGACGAAGTTCTTCATCATGCAAGTAAGGAGATATACCCATGGTCTTGAGCTTGTATGTGGTTGGATCTCCGGTGTTGTATCTTTGTTCAAAGTTGTTGAAGAGATTAAAGTTGAGTTTGTGATCAAGTTGTGGTTAGAGATCTTGTAGTGTGTTCCTTATAGGCGGCGGTCTATCTTCGGTACCTTGCAAAACCGACAACAAAGAGAGAGTTGTACGATGGATTGTTAGTATGGGTCACACTCAAATCACTCTTCTCACTTTTGATGGCATGCGACGCGACACTCATGTTTTTTCCACTCATTTGATGCTTGTGCCACTCACTCACGTGATGATGGCTACTCTCTCACCACTCATCTCACAATGGTCCTTAGCTTGTTGTATTGTCGTCGGATTGATGACAAAGTACACCCCAGGGGGTCCTGGAGGCGTTAAGAAGATGGGGTGTGAGCCATACGTTGTTCCAGGACGGTGAGCACAAGTTTACCCAGGTTCAAATCTGACTGTGGTGATCGGATCCTACTCATGCTAGCAACCCAGTAATATATCAGCGAGAGGTGAATGTTATAGTGGATTACAAGACAGGTTCGCCTGTGCGAGTTGGTTGTGGTTGATCTATGATCTGGTTCCCTAAAGGCTCCCTCAGGTCCGGTTTATAAAGGCACCGAGACCTAGGGTTACAGAAGAGATCTATCCGGTTATGTTACAGAGTCGGTAATTAAGTATAACTTGGACTACAAGTAATCAACATGCCTAAGTCGGTAAGTCTTCTGGATCTTGTCGTATCCAGAATTGACTCCGTCCTCTTACCCTGGCTAGGCCGCCCGTGAAGCATAACTCTAACCCGTTGGTGGGCCACCCTGGTCAGCGAGTCTTGTGGGTATACCCGTAAAGTATATCCTCTATAGTATCCCCCGGAAGTCTCCAAGATCCAAAGTCGGAATAATCGTCTAGCTTGATGGTTTCTCCGTCTTGAGAATCTTGAAAGGTTTCCGAAAAATTTCATTCAAAAGTGTAGGATTCCGAGTCTCATATGAGTCAGATATGTCTTCTTGACTTTAGTCTTTTCCTTGCTCGATTCAAACTTGAGCCAGATTTTAGTGGTGATGTCTGCCTGACAACTTTTCAAGTCACGTCTTGTCACTGACAATTATCCTGTCAACCCGACCGTTAGTGGGTCCGCTCTTCACGGAACCAAGGCAACGTTTCAATGCACGCGCGAGGATCGAGGGAGTAGAGGCGTCGCGAGGAAGCCTCCTCCTCCTGCTCTCTCTCTCCTATACATGTGGTGCTAATCGCGCGCACTCAGTGTGAATCTTGGCATGGAGGTTATTAAGTTTGAGATTTTCTTCTCTCCCCAGATTCATTCCTCGTCGCTTTCATTGCCTCCTCATACTCCTCGCGATCTTCATGTCCCTTCCTTCCACCGCACCCAAACTCCCAGTGCCACCACTATTTGACCTTGTCTGACGAGATGTCGGAGGTAACATCAAGTTATGTCGCGGTGACGGTGGCTTCGGTGGTGGCGGACGACAGGAAGCTACAGGGCCTTTGGGTCCCCAGCGTAATGGATGACGCCAAGCTCCAGCCCATGGAGGATGAGGGTTACCTTGTCGTCGGGTCGTGGCGGAGCGTCCTTGGAGACGTCATCGCAGCGCCCCACGACAGCGAGCGAGTCTTGTTCGGGATGCATGTCGACCGTGGTCTCAGTTTTCCACCGTCGGAGTTCCTCACCGAGGTACTCCAATACTACAGTGTGCAATTAGATAATCTTCCTCCCAATTGTTTGCTTGAGCTTAACACTCAAGCAACTATTAGTGAGGGATTTTTAGGCATTAGACCGAATCTCACTCTTTTTTGGAACTACTATGGTACTCGGAAGAATTCCATCAGTGCCAGAGTTCCTTAAATCACCAACACTCTTAGTTTAGTTCTTAGGAGGGACTGAACTTACCCTAATATCAATGCTAGTGAGTCGGTAAAAAGATAGGCCGCGACATTCTTTTATCACAAAAACATGCCGGCTCCCGAAAACACGGAAGGTCTTCCTGCTTTCGTACGACGCTGCCCCCCACAAGGACTCATGGGACGCAGAAGTGCCGGAACTTTCCGAAGATTTGGTTGTCGCCAAGATTTGGATCGAACTTTTGATGAATAACCAAGGTCTCTGTGGATCCGACTTTATTCACTCCTGGCTGGATCGTCAAATTCAGCCACTACAACATCAGGACGACCGACTGATGCACATGGTCACCGAAGACCGGAAGGACAGCATGAAGGTTTGTCTGACGTGCATTGCTGCAAAGGACTACAAGACCCAGATGCAGTTTTTGATCAAGGAGAGGGTGAACAAGAAGATCCCCGAAATCTCCATGCATATGTTTACAGCTGACCGACCTCTGACTTCGGTAAACTTTTCGATTTTTTATTTCATTTTTTCTCTTCACCCTTTTATCCGGCTTTAATTGTGCTGATGTTTTATATATTCTCAGTGTGAGAATCTTCTCGATTCTGAGTTAGCCCCTCTTGAGGGTTATCCTCCAGAAGACTCGGAAGAAACGGAGGAAAACAAAGTGAAGGAAGTTTCTGGCCCTGCTTCCAAGAAGCATAAGGCAAATAAAGTGTTGGGGTTCGGTGCAGAAAATAAAAAAAATTACTACGCGGCAAACCCCGAAAGCCCAAGATCTATCTACTAGTAACGGGAGAAAGAGACGGTATTCATACCTTTGAAGACCGAACGCGGTTAACGTACCACGAGGAACATTGATGATGAAGATGTCCCAACGATGACCTCAAGCTCACGATGTCCTTGCGGCTCCACGACAACTCCTAGTACCGAAAGCATGGTACCGCCAGAGGGATTCACACACATACGATGCTTGACAACGACCCCCGCTTCTCCCCAATTGTAGAGGTCTCAACCTAATAAGGTAGATACCTCCTGTGTTTACAATGCTAGTCCCTAGATCAATAGCTAGCATCCACAGTTAATATGTAATATCAAGATACAAAGGTCATAATATAAATTTATAACCAGGAATAACATAATTTTATTACATCATTACATAGCTCATTTGGCTATTATATTACAATGCAGCGGAATAACTATAAGTAGGGATCCTTCATCTTCAAAGTGCCACAGGCAGATGTTGGTTGTAGACTTTGTAATCCTAGTCAATCAAACTTCACTAAAATCAATCAAACCTGCAACATTACAAGTTACAGCCACAAGGGTCAATACATTTTGAATTGTATTGGCAAGTTTCACTTCTATGTATAATAAGAGTGGATCCTATCAATACATGCATATTTGGCTAAGTAGAGTTTAAGGCTTATTTGCATAAAGCAATATTTTATCCTATCTTTTCAAAAATGGTTTTGGTCATTGGTCAAATCTCTTTTCCAAGTTCCTTGAACTCCTTGGTAGAAACTCAAGTGTTCAAGTCCTTGTCAAAATTCCTTGAGTATCTTGGTAACCCCAAGTACATCAAGTGTTAAGCAAAAATCTCTTGAGCACCTTGGTAACCCCAAGTGCAACAAGCTTAACAAAATCTCTTTGAATTCCTTGGTAGACACACAAGGGCATCAAGTTTTTATTTTAGAAGTTGGAATGTCGAGATCTCCCATAGTTCAAACTTTAGTTGCTCAGTATTGTCCATAACCGGGGACACGGCTAAGTACTTAGATTTTATTAACTTCTGCAGAAGGAGTACACTTTACCCACATGTCACAATCCCATCCTTTTGCCACCAGTGGCCTACTGGATTAGTGCTCACCAAGATGGAGTACTGGCAGATTGAGAATGTGACGAAGTCTTTCCAAAGGGTCCTCCCATACACCATTGCTAGCTTGCCTTCAGCACCCATGAAGCATTCTAGATCCCCATGTCCAGTTAACTGAAGACAGTGCATGGGTCTTCCCAATGTAGTTGACTAAGCCAGAGCCATAATAGCATGTGGTTGCACACGAAAGCCACAATTGGAGAACCATGTTCAATCTCTAAGTTTCCTAGGTGTTTTCATTTGGAGCACAACACAAAGTGATTGTCATAGACATGGTCCCTTTTGTTGCCACCTTCTCCAAAACTTAAAGTATCCTCCACCTAGGTGGTTCATTGAGTCCTTGTTTTATTATGTAAAACACAAGTCCTTTTCTCAACTTTGTAAAATCTCAACATGTATCTCTTTTCTCAAATAAGCATGGATAAGCATGTGCAATGTTTTCACTAAGTAATGTAAGGGCATCCTATTAGGATTTAGCATAGCATAAGTATAAATTATTTTCATGCATGTTTCCAAAATCCACTAAGTATAATGAAAATAGTAGGACTTTTGAATGATAGTGTAACTTGCCTTTTTGGTAGGGAAGGGTGGTTCACTCCTTGATCTTGCTAGTCTCACACTTTGCTAAATTCACTACAAGTCAATCAAGCAAACACAAAATCAACTAACATTCCAAACCAAAGTCAAACAAACAATTTCACACTCACAAAGCAATGGAATCTAAGTCATGCATAAGTATGCAAAGGATGGTTCCATTGCAAGGTTGGTCTCTACTAGGTTTATAAACTTTGTAAGGCCCAAATTGGTCATTTACCAAAATGGAAAAGTCATTAGTTAGAGGGTTTTGCCCAAAAACTATTTTAAAATCCATTCAACATTTTATGTGGTGGAAAATGGTTTTATCAAATCAAAAATCTTTAAGTTTCTCACCAAAAGTTTCTAACTCCCAAGACTTGGTGCTTTGGGTCAGTGGCTTTGAATCAAAATATTTTCCCAAGGTTTTTCTATTCCAAAATCATTCTCATAATAAAACCATTATTTTCACTTGGCTAGAAATGGACTAATTCATTTAATCCTTCCTAAATTCTTCCAAATCGATTTTCAAAGCCATGGGTTGGTTCCTAGGGTCAGTGAGTCGACAACAAACCATTTTACAAAAGATTTAATCCTAAAATCAATTTTAAACAATTTTTCTACTCTAAACAAGCGCACCAAAGAATCTGCAAAATCAAGCAAATTAACAGCTACTATTTACTAAACCAAGGGTATGGTTGGCTAGGTCTTGCTCTCCTGAATCCAACGACATAAAATTTGTAATTTTTGGACGTGTGGATCCAAAGTTATAAGGGTTTGAAAATTGAATCTCAATCAGATTTCAAATCTGTTTTAAACAGGACAGGTGACACGCGGCGTGTTTTAACTGGACGGTACCGATTCGGCCAGATCGGCGACGCGGTGCGTTGGATCTAATTTTATCGCACGGCACAGGGCGCGTACCTCTTCACGGTTTAAATGACTTATCGTAGGCGTTGGATTAAGATCCTACGGATGCTATTGTTCGGTCACAGATGGGCGGCGCCGCGCGGTGGTGGACGGCGGCGACGGCCAGACAAAGTGCTCGCGGTGGTTCTAGGAAGCGAGAGAGGAAGAGAGTAGGCTTAACGAGGTCGCAAGGACGGGGTGATGCTCGTCGTGTGCTTGTCGTGGCAGGGGGTGCTCAGGTACAGCTGCGATTGCTCGCCAGAGTAGGGAGCAACGCTGGACGGCTCTGCCTGTGGTCGAAGGCGACAATGCAGATCACGCGGAGGCAAACAAAAAGCACGGTTAGATGCGTATGGTCGAGGGGATGACGCGTGTGTGATTGAGGGGGAGAGGGGCGGTCTGGTCTTACCGGAGGAACTCGACAGATAGGTTGCAGACGGCGGCGTCGTCTAGAGCTTGTCGTAGCCGACGCTCTGGGGCGCCCGCGGTTGAGAGGAGGGTGCTGGGATATGCGTCTGGGAGTGGGGAAGTTGCTAGGGTGCTCGGGAAGGTAGGAGGTGGCGTGCACTGGCCTGAATTTGCTGGAGACGGTGGTCGGAACAGAGGAGCTCAAGGAGGAATTGGGGTGGCCTGGTGGCGTGATTGAGGGAGGAGTCGGAGGGGAAATGAAGAAGGGATGCTGGCGTTTTATCGAGCATGGTCAAGGCGAGGTAAAGGCGCGGCATTAAGACGAATTGAATCCGCGGAATCATAGCAGGTAACGGCGTCGAGGACGGAAGAAGGGGTCGCGCGGGTGTGAACGATGAGCAGTAGAGGTGGGGTCCACCGGTCAGTGGAAAAAGAAACGAGGGAGAGGGTCCACTAGTCATACTCAGTGCGGGTCAGAAACAAGGTGCGAATCGTTTTCTTTCGGGGAGAGGGGAACTGGGCTGCTTCTGGGCTTTAGTGGGCTGATGGGTTGGGTCAAGTTCAACTCCATTTTTTCCTTCCTGTAGTCTTTTTCTATTTCTATTTTTGATTTCTGTTTTGAAATTTCTATTAAACAAACATGGTTCAAATCAATTCAAACAACACCCAAACTTTGTAATACTGAAATTAGTTCAGTTCAGTAACATGAACCAAAATCCAAATTCAAATTAATAGTTTTAATAATAGGGTCCATTATTAATTAAATAAAATAGATGTATCAATTATTAAATCCATAGGCTTTGATTTAATTCAAAGCTCCACTTGAGAACTAAATAATTTTAAACCATTCAGTAGGTTGTATTTGAAAATAAGGAATATCTGGAAAGCTTGTTTTAAAATAAAATAACATTTTTGTTATATAGGGTCCATTAATAATTAAATACAATAGACCTTCATTATTAAAACAACTAGTATTCTATTTTATTTAAAACATTTATTTTGAAGTCTAAAATAAAACTAAAACATTTTAGTAGGATTTATTTGAGAATATAAAATACTTGGAAAACTTATTTTAAATGATTAAATAAGTTTTGATGTTTTGTAAATAGTAAATACCTTTATAAAATAAACTTGGATATTAAATCCTTATTAATTTATTTAAATAAACCTTTGCTATTTTTTTTTATTCAAGACAAAATGTTTTAATTCCAAAGCTTGGCCAAGGTTTTAATTTGGCTTTATAAAATAATCTTTATTTATGAATCCATCTTTTCTTTTGAAAACCAAGTCTTTTATAAAAAGATTCCAAAATATTTTATTTTCTTTTATCAAATGTTTTATCCTTATAAATCCCTTTAGGATTTATTTGTTTCAAATTGGTTTGAAGTTCCAATTGAATTCAAAAAGTTTCTTCTAGCCCTGATAATCATCAAAGTTTTATTTTATTCATTTATTTTTCACATTACAAGATTTGGAAAATCTTGGGATGTGACAGGCTACCACCCTTAAAATAAATCTCGTCCCGAGATTTGGGAAGGTTAGGGTTACAAGAAGGTTCGACCAACTAGGGTACTACCACACTTAAAATTTTCAAACAAAAATTACATGTTGTCCTTCTTGGGATCCTGGAAAACTTCTCTAAGCAAACTTTGCATGTGTCCTTGGTTTCCATACTTGACTCATGGGCCAAGGTTGAGTTTCTCCATAGGCTTGTTCAACTTGTTCTTCATCTTTTCTGGACAGTTGCTTGCATAATGTCCTGGATTCTTGCAGTTGAAACAATGGATATCCTTGAGTTCTTTACGTGGCTCTTGTGGACAAGTTGCTACATAGTGGCCTAACTCTTTGCAGTTGTTGCACCACACTTGGTCAATATCTTTATTCTTCTTGTTCTCTGGGCACTCACTGGAGTAGTGTCCCATTTCCTTATATTTACGACATTGCACCAGGTTCATGTCTGGTCTTGGTTTCTTGGGTTTCTTTGATCCTTTGAATTGGGTTGTCTTGTTTGGAGGTATGAATGGTCCTTTTCCTTTGGTAGACTTGGATCCTTCTTGTTTCCTTTGTTCTACCATGGATTAGATGGGGCATTGAATAGGGACATGGTCGTTTCCTTCACAAAGGTAACAAGTAGCTTGAGAGGTAGGACATTGTCCAACAGGATGATTTCCTTCACAGTTAGGGCATTGACCTTCATGTTCTTTGGAAGTGTGATCCTTGTCTCCACAAATAATGCAAGCTGGGGCTCCCTCTAGAACAACATTCTTGTCATCTTTGTTATCATAAACTCCTTTGGGATAGCTTTCTTCCATGCTGATCATTTGATTAGTCACCTTAAGCATCAGTTGGGATTGTTCCTCTAAAAACCTTTGCAGTGCTGGATCTTTATCACTATTGCTGGCTATGAACTGAGCTGTTAGCTGGTTTAACTGGTGTTGGGTTGCTATGAGCTCTTTCATGCTGTCAGCTTGGTTGGTGTTGATGTCATCAACCTTGGAGTCTTTTGGAGTATTCATCTGTTTGGGTTGAAGGGAGATTAGAATAGGCAAGATATTTCTAAGGAAATATTTCTACTCACACACATCACAATTCACACAAACAATGTGCATGCAATCACAAACCAAACATTTCACTCAAACAAGGTTCAAGCACATACTTAGTCAACAAAATATTTTTGTTACACCAAATAAGTTGGTGGTTTTGTCTTAACTAAAATATGGTGGCCCATCTATATGGTTCACTTGTGATCTTTCCATCCTTCTTGGTTGCTTCTTCTTACTTGGGATCATGGCTTCCTTAGGAAAATTTCCTTGGTCTCAAAACTTCAAGTGATGTAGGCTCTTTCTAACTTTTGCATTCCCTCAGTCTCTAATTCTTGAGCAAGATTTCCTTGTTTCACTTGTGGTCCTTAGTAGTTTCCAAGTTGGAGGTCCTTGGTGAATATGCTGAAGATGTTGAAGTCATTAAAGTTGAAGAAGTTGAAGTCATTAGAGTTGAAGAAGTCCTTTGCACATGGTGTAGTCTTTGGCCATGGGTAGGTTTTTCCACCAAGTTGAAGTAGAGGAGAAATAGAGTTGAAACCAAAATGGTTGAGGAAAGAGTTTACAAGTTTTTGTAAATAAGTTTTAGATTAAAACATAACTCCTATTCTTCTAAGGGTTTTTGTCCAATCCTAGGGTTTACAAATCCTACAGGCAACTCAATGCTCTGATACCATCTGTAGAGGTCTCAACCTAATAAGGTAGATACCTCCTGTGTTTACAATGCTAGTCCCTGGATCAATAGCTAGCATCCACAGTTAAGATGTAATATCAAGATACAAAGGTCATAATATAAATTTATAACCAGGAATAACATAATTTTATTACATCATTACATAGCTCATTTGGCTATTATATTACAATGCAGCGGAATAACTATAAGTAGGGATCCTTCATCTTCAAAGTGCCACAGGCAGATGTTGGTTGTAGACTTTGTAATCCTAGTCAATCAAACTTCACTAAAATCAATCAAACCTGCAACATTACAAGTTACAGCCACAAGGGTCAATACATTTTGAATTGTATTGGCAAGTTTCACTTCTATGTATAATAAGAGTGGATCCTATCAATACATGCATATTTGGCTAAGTAGAGTTTAAGTCTTATTTGCATAAAGCAATATTTTATCCTATCTTTTCAAGAATGGTTTTGGTCATTGGTCAAATATCTTTTCCAAGTTCCTTGAACTCCTTGGTAGAAACTCAAGTGTTCAAGTCCTTGTCAAAATTCCTTGAGTTTCTTGGTAACCCCAAGTACATCAAGTGTTAAGCAAAAATCTCTTGAGCACCTTGGTAACCCCAAGTGCAACAAGCTTAACAAAATCTCTTTGAATTCCTTGGTAGACACACAAGGGCATCAAGTTTTTATTTTAGAAGTTGGAATGTCGAGATCTCCCATAGTTCAAACTTTAGTTGCTCAGTATTGTCCATAACCGGGGACACGGTTAAGTACTTAGATTTTATTAACTTCTGCAGAAGGAGTACACTTTACCCACATGTCACAATCCCATCCTTTTGCCACCAGTGGCCTACTGGATTAGTGCTCACCAAGATGGAGTACTGGCAGATTGAGAATGTGACGAAGTCTTTCCAAAGGGTCCTCCCATACACCATTGCTAGCTTGCCTTCAGCACCCATGAAGCATTCCAGATCCCCATGTCCAGTTAACTGAAGACAGTGCATGGGTCTTCCCAATGTAGTTGACTAAGCCAGAGCCATAATAGCATGTGGTTGCACACGAAAGCCACAATTGGAGAAACATGTTCAATCTCTAAGTTTCCTAGGTGGTTTTCATTTGGAGCACAACACAAAGTGATTGCCATAGACATGGTCCCTTTTGTTGCCACCTTCTCCAAAACTTAAAGTATCCTCCACCTAGGTGGTTCATTGAGTCCTTGTTTTATTATGTAAAACACAAGTCCTTTTCTCAACTTTGTAAAATCTCAACATGTATCTCTTTTCTCAAATAAGCATGGATAAGCATGTACAATGTTTTCACTAAGTAATGTAAGGGCATCCTATTAGGATTTAGCATAGCATAAGTATAAATTATTTTCATGCATGTTTCCAAAATCCACTAAGTATAATGAAAATAGTAGGACTTTTGAATGATAGTGTAACTTGCCTTTTTGGTAGGGAAGGGTGGTTCACTCCTTGATCTTGCTAGTCTCACACTTTGCTAAATTCACTACAAGTCAATCAAGCAAACACAAAATCAACTAACATTCCAAACCAAAGTCAAACAAACAATTTCACACTCACAAAGCAATGGAATCTAAGTCATGCATAAGTATGAAAAGGATGGTTCCATTGCAAGGTTGGTCTCTACTAGGTTTATAAACTTTGTAAGGCCCAAATTGGTCATTTACCAAAATGGAAAAGTCATTAGTTAGAGGGTTTTGCCCAAAAACTATTTTAAAATCCATTCAACATTTTATGTGGTGGAAAATGGTTTTATCAAATCAAAAATCTTTAAGTTTCTCACCAAAAGTTTCTAACTCCCAAGACTTGGTGTTTTGGGTCAGTGGCTTTGAATCAAAATATTTTCCCAAGGTTTTTTTATTCCAAAATCATTCTCATAATAAAACCATTATTTTCACTTGGCTAGAAATGGACTAATTCATTTAATCCTTCCTAAATTCTTCCAAATCGATTTTCAAAGCCATGGGTTGGTTCCTAGGGTCAGTGAGTCGACAACAAACCATTTTACAAAAGATTTAATCCTAAAATCAATTTTAAACAATTTTTCTACTCTAAACAAGCTCACCAAAGAATCTGCAAAATCAAGCAAATTAACAGCTACTATTTACTAAACCAAGGGTATGGTTGGCTAGGTCTTGCTCTCCTGAATCCAACGACATAAAATTTGTATTTTTTGGACGTGTGGATCCAAAGTTATAAGGGTTTGAAAATTGAATCTCAATCAGATTTCAAATCTGTTTTAAACAGGACAGGTGACACGCGGCGTGTTTTAACTGGACGGTACCGATTCGGCCGGATCGGCGACGCGGTGCGTTGGATCTAGTTTGATCGCACGGCACAGGGCGCGTACCTCTTCACGGTTTAAATGACTTATCGTAGGCGTTGGATTAAGATCCTACGGATGCTATTGTTCGGTCACAGATGGGCGGCGCCGCGCGGTGGTGGACGGCGGCGACAGCCAGACAAAGTGCTCGCGGTGGTTCTAGGAAGCGAGAGAGGAAGAGAGTAGGCTTACCGAGGTCGCGAGGACGGGGTGATGCTCGTCGTGTGCTTGTCGTGGCAGGGGGTGCTCAGGTACAGCTGCGATTGCTCGCCGGAGTAGGGAGCAACGCTGGACGGCTCTGCCTGTGGTTGAAGGCGACAATGCAGATCACGCGGAGGCAAACAAAAAGCACGGTTAGATGCGTATGGTCGAGGGGATGACGCGTGTGTGATTGAGGGGGAGAGGGGCGGTCTGGTCTTACCGGAGGAACTCGACGGATAGGTTGCAAACGGCGGCGTCGTCCAGAGCTTGTCGTAGCCGATGCTCTGGGGCGCCCGCGGTTGAGAGGAGGGTGCTGGGAGATGCGTCTGGGAGTGGGGAAGTTGCTAGGGTGCTCGAGAAGGTAGGAGGTGGCGTGCACTGGCCTGAATTTGCTGGAGACGGTCGTCGGAACAGAGGAGCTCAAGGAGGAATTGGGGCGGCCTGGTGGCGTGATTGAGGGAGGAGTCGGAGGGGAAATGAAGAAGGGACGCTGGCGTTTTATTGAGCATGGTCAAGGCGAGGTAAAGGCGCAGCATTAAGACGAATTGAATCCGCGGAATCACAGCAGGTAACGGCGTCGAGGGAGGAAGAAGGGGTCGCGCGGGTGTGAACGATGAGCAGTAGAGGTGGGGTCCACCGGTCAGTGGAAAAAGAAACGAGGGAGAGGGTCCACTGGTCATACTCAGTGCGGGTCAGAAACGAGGTGCGAATCGTTTTCTTTCGGGGAGAGGGGAACTGGGCTGCTTCTGGGCTTTAGTGGGCTGATGGGTTGGGTCAAGTCCAACTCCATTTTTTCCTTCCTGTAGTCTTTTTCTATTTCTATTTTTGATTTCTGTTTTGAAATTTCTATCAAACAAACATGGTTCAAATCAATTCAAACAACACCCAAACTTTGTAATATTGAAATTAGTTCTGTTCAGTAACATGAACCAAAATCCAAATTCGAATAATAGTTTTAATAATAGGGTCCATTATTAATTAAATAAAATAGATGAATCAATTATTAAATCCATAGGCTTTGATTTAATTCAAAGCTCCACTTGAGAACTAAATAATTTTAAACCATTCAGTAGGTTGTATTTGAAAATAAGGAATATCTGGAAAGCTTGTTTTAAAATAAAATAACATTTTTGTTATATAGGGTCCATTAATAATTAAATACAATAGACCTTCATTATTAAAACAACTAGTATTCTATTTTATTTAAAACATTTATTTTGAAGTCTAAAATAAAACTAAAACATTTTAGTAGGATTTATTTGAGAATATAAAATACTTGGAAAACTTATTTTAAATGATTAAATAAGTTTTGATGTTTTGTAAATAGTAAATACCTTTATAAAATAAACTTGGATATTAAATCCTTATTAATTTATTTAAATAAACCTTTGCTATTTTTTTTATTCAAGACAAAATGTTTTAATTCCAAAGCTTGGCCAAGGTTTTAATTTGGCTTTATAAAATAATCTTTATTTATGAATCCATCTTTTCTTTTGAAAACCAAGTCTTTTATAAAAAGATTCCAAAATATTTTATTTTCTTTTATCAAATGTTTTATCCTTATAAATCCCTTTAGGATTTATTTGTTTCAAATTGGTTTGAAGTTCCAATTGAATTCAAAAAGTTTCTTCTGGCCCTGATAATCATCAAAGTTTTATTTTATTCATTTATTTTTCACATTACAAGATTTGGAAAATCTTGGGATGTGACACCAATCTAGCTTAGATTGCGAAAGTAGATCTCCTGGCTCCGAATCCCACAGAGCAACGACGCTCCATGGTGAAGAACTCCTCACTCGCACAACCCAGACAAGGGATCACGGTCGTAAGAGAGAGAGAGAGAGAGAGAGAGAGAGGCAATACAAGCCTTTTATTTATTTCCAGGTGGAAATTGGTGTGTTTGAATCCTCCCATGGGCACCTATTTATATAGGAGGAGGGAGGGGTCCCTCCACCTTTAGGTCCCAATGTGGGACTAATAAAACAAAGAAAAAGGGAGGCAGAATAGTCGTCGGTCGGGTGGGCCAATTCCCACCCATGCACGACCTGGCAGGTGGAGGCGGTTGGGCGCTGGGACCCAGCTGGGCCTCCCGTGCGGTAGCTTGCGGAGGCGGCGGCTAGTAGCGGAGGCAACCAGCGCCTAGCCCAGGTGGTCCAGCCTAGCGGCCCGCGCGCGGCGGCTAGTGGTGGCGATGCCCGGGTGGGCTGGTCCAGCATGGCCCGCTAGCAGCTGCTGCAGCAGCAGCACGCAGCGCACACAGCCTGCCGCCCACGTGCGGCGCGGACTATCCTCTACCCACGTGGGCTGTTTCAAAAACATCTCCTTTGCCTATTTTCTGTACATTTATTTTTAGGTAAAATCTCTCCAAGATTTTGCCTAACTTTTAGGACACCTTTCATAAATTTTTATTTAAATATTCTTTTACAATGTATTATTTCATAATTAACATATAATTAACATATTTAAATAACCATTTATCTAAAAACCCTTTTCTAGTCCTTTTCATTATTTTTTCTCCGAACACCTTTGGATCTTCCTAGAACTTTTCTGGTCTCGACTAGCCATTAACGATATCCAAGATTCGTCAAGCCCTTAAGCATGCTACCCAACAGTTCGAGAATACTACAGACATGGCCAATACTCCTCTATAACCAATGATCAACATCGGGACCTGGATGTCCATAATGACCACCTGTGTACTCAACGATATTTGTCGTTGAACCGTAAACACTGTGTCTTATTCATTTTGTCCCTGTGTTACTGTATTGTATGAGGTTTTGATCAAGTGACATCCCCATTTTAGTGTTTAACCCTGTTACAGACAATACCTTCTTTACTCGATCCAACAAGTGATATCCCTGTGACCTAGTCACACGCTGCACATCTTATGGATATAACTTATCCGAGTGGGCCCAAGAGTATCTTCGTCCACGTGGATGGACAAATCCTACTCTTGACGCAGTCTCCTCAACCTGTTCCTCTGGATACCCAACGTCATCTTTATGATCACCATTTCACTGAGTGGCGTTATGTTCCATCAAAGCATCCTCGGGTAATAGTGATTTGATATGGTCTCACGGTCTAAGGAAAGAGTCACTATGTTTCCAAGACATCATAACCCGAACTTTGTGACATGATCGTGATACGATGCTATATCTAGGGTATGTTCACCATCTCATTCCCCAATGAAATGACCTCATTGTCAATTAGGGGCCGAGGCACCTTCATGATCAGGAAACCTTTGATCATCCGTTGACCAATGAACGAGTGACTAGAGTTTCATCAGGAACTACTGTTTGTTTGTATATCACATGTGTATTGATGTTTCCCTATCAATAAAGTTATAGCATGATATAAAACTTAATCATAAACTTCATGTAATATGCCATCTAATATTTGACTCTAGGGCATATTCCCTTCAGTCTTCCACTTGCACTAGAGTACAAATAAACTAGCTGCATTTGTTATCCAATCATCAGTACCACACTCCTTGGTGCTTCTGATTATACTCGCGCATGCAAGAGTTCTAAGTCTAAGAAACGAACACTTCATTCCTTGTGTATCCTTTGCAACTTATTAATGTCATCATGTATGACACTAATACCTTTTATCATATCCATGATAAATTCTTGTGCATGTACCATGTTTTAGCAACATAATGGGGTTATTCAAGTTCCAGATACCGGCACTGACTTTAGATAGGTCTCGGGGGACTTTCTCATGTAAGTATTTGGAACACACTCTGTGAGAAACTTCTTATTAAAGCTCCAAAATTTATACAACACATGATAGTATTTACATACTATGTTATTAAATGTGGATTTACAATTCAAAATGCACCCTGTGCAATTTTGAATGTTTCAGCCAGCACGCTTCAACTATGCCCGAGGTATCCTTTAATGCATAGATTTCTGATCTTCTTAAATTCAACATATATCCTTTCCAGTATAACACTTTGTACTTCAAGTATGTTGTCTTTATAGATCGAGAAACATGTCTACAGATCTCTCTAGATAATGTGGACAATCCTAACTCACCGTTCAATGATTCATTAATCTTTTCCAAACTTGTTCTTTCAAATAAGAACATGGATCAAATTATGTTGAGTGTTTCTCATGATTTCAATTCAGAATCCTATGTCACAACATAGTAGATGTCTAAACATCCTATTCTTTAAATCATGGACTTTCACACTTAATTATCTTTACTAAACCACTTTGAATTATTCAGGACTTCCTAAATCAATTCACATTCTGAACCATTCAGAATCCTGTTAGTAATTCACCAACATAATCCCATAGGACATATCTCAATCTCCAAGATTTTAATGTCGTATGTTCCCATCAATCATCATTTATTTATTTATTTATTTATTGGCTTTTGGTCTTTATTCATAATGTGTCATACACAAATGAATCCTGTTAAGCTCCCACTCAAAAATATGTCAACTACACATTTGAGTTTAACTTACCAATACTTCCTTACAAGAATATGCCATCCACATATTAATCTAGGAAGACTCCCTACTCCCTCAGCTTTATGCATATTTCATATACATTCTCGACATTTCGAACAATTCAAAATCTCTTGATCAATTATCAATTCGAGACTTTCTTTTACAAGATTCTAAATCCACCAGACATTCAGCACTATGAATCAAATTCACTCGAATTCGCTCAAGACCCTTCTTGACGAATCGCGATTTGTCCTTTAATACTCCCACTTATTTCTTATAACCTTGCGGTCCTTTAGAAATATCAAGTAACTCCTTTACTTGTCGAGATTTAGTAATAGTTTTACTTTGTAATCTCAAGTGAAGTTTTAATTTCAGGATTTCTTGTAACTTTAGTTTACCACCACCTTTCATGTAGTTCGTAGGCATGTCTTGTTCCAGTAACGCACCAATCAATTCACATATATATTTACACCTTGTGTAGGGGGTATTAGTGAATCCTACTATTTTATGTAAACGCATAATTGAAAACTACAATGATCAAATCATTGGTTCCTTTTCATTATAACATGAAGAGTCGCGTCCTGGAACATTTTCCACTTGTGATTCTCAATCATTCCGATGCATGGTCTCAAACCTTAATCATGCTCTTACTTTTATTTCATTAACTCCATTGTCAAGAAACGCTCTTTCTCAAGAATGCACCAAACTTTTAGCAATACATGCTTTGCCTTCTTTGGTTCCTATCATGAAATTTGTCTTACAACTTTCCAAGGACTCATTCGTTAATACTTTGGTTTTATCACATAAAGACAAAAGCTTCCACGATTCCAGATGGTTTACTTTATTCTAGGTGAGTGTTTGCTATTCACAATCGATGGTTTGTTACTAACGCCAATGTGAACTATTTGGTTTGTTGCCAGATGTCTTTCCCACATTATGCTGATTAGGGCACTTTACAAATGTTCATGTTTTATCAATTAGTTTCTTAATTTGAATAATTCAAACATAATCGAAAAATAACATATGATCACAAATATAAATCATACATAAAAGAAGAACAACTGACTTGTTACAAACTTGTATGAATAATCATCTCACGAAATGTAAGACACACTATAAAAAGGTTCATATTCCACCGATTACAATAATTATTCAAAATCTGTAAACTAGATGATAGATCTTGAGGGAGAGTGTCGTCGGCCATCATCATCATGCTTTCCATCAACACGCAACGTCACCTCCTCTCCTGCAACCAACTCTCGCAGAAGGACCTGTTTTCATAAACAGAATAAGTATCAGATACTTCAACACTGCAACAAGTGTTTGCAAGATTATAACATTTATAAACTTTGTATATCATATATACCTTTGTTGTCGATGACTTCTCCAGCAATGGGCTCAACCTTCACACTTATCAAGCGTGAGACGAAGTCATGTAAATTGTAAGTTTCCACTTCACCTCTCTTGATGCACCCCTTGGCATACTCCCGGTA
Organism: Avena sativa; assembly: GCA_916181665.1. Lineage (NCBI taxonomy): Eukaryota > Viridiplantae > Streptophyta > Magnoliopsida > Poales > Poaceae > Avena > Avena sativa. Next base: position 315,017,351 of record OV702283.1, read on the forward strand.
GCTGAGGGATAGCGATCGTAGAAGTACCCCATCGGTGATACGTCGGAAACGTATCTATAATTTTTGATACTCCATGCTTGTTTAGTATCTACTTTGCTTTAATTTGTCCACACTTTGAGGTGTTTTTATATCTTTTCTGGAACTAACCTATTAATAAGTTGCCATAGTGCCAGTTGCCTGTTTTCTTCTGATTTTGGTTCCAGAAAGGCAGAAAATCAATATTCTCAGAATTGGACGGGGCAAAAGCCGAAGTCAATATTTTATCGTGGGTGTCACGAAGCCAGAAGGGGAGACAGAGAGGTGCCATAGGGCCACCACACCCCACAGGCGTGGGCTAGGGTGGAACCGCTCCTGGGCAGGGTGTGGCCCCTCCAGACGCCTCCCAGTCTCGCCTCTTCACCTATAAGAAGCCCCCGATGCAGAAACCCTAGACACGCAATCAAAACTCCACGAAACCTTCTGTAGCCGCCGCCACCGTCGTCCCTAGATCGGGGGGATCTGAAGTTCTTCCTGGCACCCTGCCAGAGGGGAAATCATCCCGGAGGCCTTCTCTCCGGTATGAAGCGTGAGTAGTTCCACCTTGGACTATGGGTCCATGTAGTAGCTAGATGGTTGTATCTCCTCCTTGTGCTTTCATGTATAGATCTTGTGAGCTCCGTTAATGATCAAGATCTAATCTATTTGTAATCATGCATGTTGTGTTTGCGGGGATCCGATGGATATTGAGATTACTATGTCAGATTGATTAATGGTTTTGTCTTTATGATTTTATCATGTCTATGTTGTTTGTGATCTTGCATGCTCTCCGTTCTTAGTAGCTATCTTGTCCAAGTAGTTGCTAGTGACTCCAAGAGGGGGTATTTATGCTCGATAGTGGGTTCATGCCTCTAGTTTCCAAGGGAAGTGAGAGAAATCTCTGTAGTTGTAGATGTGTTCATAGAACAAGTGGATTGTTTACCTTACACACTTTGCTTAAAGCAGTTGTCTGTTGGTTGCAACTTAATACTAGAGGGGGTTCGGATGATAACCTGAAGGTGGACTTCTAGTCATAGATGTAGTTGGATGGCGGTCTATGCATATTGTTGTATTGCCCAATCGAATCTCATAGGATCTTTTTGTCTGGTATTGCATTGTTATGCCTTGCTCAGTTCCTGTCAATTGCCCTGCTGTAATTTGTTTACCCTTCATGCCATGTTGTTTATCTAAGGAGAGCACCTCTAGTGAACTATGGACCCCGGTCCAATATTTACCATTGATACATCTTCCACTGTTACTTGTTTACTTGCTGCAAACCACCATTACCTTCCACATCATATGTTTAATCCTTTGTTACAGCAACCGGTGAGATTGACAACCTCACTGTTAGTTGGGGCAAAGTCTTGAGTTTGTGTTGTGCAGGTCTCCGCGTTGCTTGCAACACCTGTGTGACGTTTCCTTCCTCCTACTGGTTCGATAACCTCGCTTTCTTACTGAGGGAAGACTTGTTGATGTACTGCTTCACACCTTGCTCTTGGGGTTCCCAACAGGCTCCACATCAACTGAGCCATCAACAAGTTTTCTGGCGCCATTGCCAGGGAGGCTAAGGACGTCTTCAAAAGGGGAGTCCTCCAATTCCTTTATCTTTACTTTGTTTTTAGTTTGCTTATTTTCTTTTGCTTGGTTTTGTTTGCCTCTTTTCCAAAACTCCAAAAAAATTTAGTTTAGTTTGGTTTGCTTCCTTTATTCAAAAACACAAAAAAATAGTTCCTGCTCTAGCTGCTGCTGTTTTTGGCTTTCCCACCTTTGCCAAAATGATCTCTACTGAGAACACCTTGTTGCTCCCCAAGTTCACCCTGAAAAACCTTTCAATAGGTAATGGCTCCATAATTGGGAAAGATAATATTGAAGAATTCTTTAATTATGTTAACAAGCATGAGGATATTGAGGATAAATCTATAGCAGAGATTGCTCCTAATTATGAGATTGCTTCTGCTTCTTTACTTCATATGCTGGAGGCTAGGTTTGTTAGCCTTAAACCCATGATGAAAAATTTGTTCCTAAAGCTAAAGAAAGAAAAGAATGCTGAAAAGAGATAATTTATTCTTGAAACTTTACGCAAATAGTTCCATGATGTTGCTAGGGAAGCCAAAAAGGTCTTTGAGCATTTTAATATGCTAGGCTCATGTGTATATGTCGTGGGTACTTCAGATAAAACCAAGCCTATGGAGGAATTTAAGATACCCATACCCTTTAAGCTTGTTGGAATGCATGAGGCCTTTGAAAATAACTTTGGTTGGATTGTTCCTAAAAATCCTTTTGATGAAAGTAGTATACCAAAAAGAAATGAGAAGGGATCCTCCATGACTCATTTGTATGAGATACCTATTATAGTTGAAGACTTTGCAAGTACTAATGTTAATGCTGCTTCATTTGAAAATACTAGATTTTTCTTGCTTCTTGTGCCTAACTTAAAGGCGTTAAAGAAAAGTACTTGTTGGGAGATAACCCAAGAGTTTCCTTGAGTCTTGGAAGTTATTACTTCAGTAATAACCTCTCCTTATCCTTTTTGTTTGATTTTTGTGCCAACAAAGACTTCTAATGAGAGGGAAGTAAGATTTGGGGAGTTGCTGTCCCGAAACAGATTTCTGTCCTCCACCAAAAAAATTCGTGAGGAGTCTCTGTAACTCGGACTGAGCTTAAAATTTATGAATAAATCCCCCAGTATTTTAGCTAACTTTATTTATTTCAACACTTTTTTATTTGAGCATCAGAATATGTTCGAAAAAATTGGTTTCTACCTGCTGGTCTGTTTTGACAGATTTCTGGCATTATTTGCATTTGCTTCTTATTGATTCTTTTTTGAGTTATCTTTATTGGAAATGAGCTTTTTGAAGTAGTTGCTATAGTATCATAAGTTTTTAGTGAAAAGTTTTTCTGTTCTAAAGCTTTACCTAAGGGTCTATTATCTTTTGAATACCCGAATGTTGCTAATGAAGATTGTGTATGAAGGAAAAAATTTAGGTGTAGAGAGAGAATGATGTAATGAGATGAAGAATGGACAAAAGCTCAAGCTTGGGGATGCCACCCCGGTGTCAACCCAAGAAATATCCAAGAGGTACAAGCGTCAAAGCTTGGGGATGCCCAAGGCATCCCCTTCTTCATCAATAAAAAGCTCAGGTCTGTCTAGACACTTCGTTTTTATTGTTTCATGCATTGTTGTGTCGTTCTTCGAGCGTCTTAGTTTTCGTTTGGTTTTCTTTGTTTGTTTAGTTTGTTTGAATAAAGTAGTTGGACCCCCGCTCTCGCTGTTTTGTATTGCAAATAATTTTCTTGGTGTTGGAAAGGAGTAGTAAGTTCTTGCTTGAAGGTGCAAGAGGAGATTGCATTGACTGTGACTTAGACTTTAGCATGACATGCTAGGTGTTGTTTTTACCTTATGCTTAGTGATTATTGCTGTAGCATGTCTTGTTCCAAACAATTGGGGTTGCTTAGTGTGCCTTGAAAAAATTATGCATTGTTTTAGCATGCAAAAACATAGTATCGTGGTGTTCTTCTTTGATGCTTTGTTTGGGTTGACTTGGCACATGCTCACACCATGTTATGACTTTGACAAGTCACCATAGCCTCTATGATCATCTGGTCCTTGACTTGTAGTACCACTCTATGCCTTGATTAGTAATGCTTTGTTGCTCTGCATGATTATGGCCATTATTGCTCTCTTAGTTGGTTGCTCCCAGTCTTTTGCTAGCCTCCACTTGTATGATTAAGTTCTACTCATTCTTCTAACTCCCAAGAAACCAAGTTATTCCAAAGTGTCCACTATAAACTCCTATGCATGATGTGTTACACCATTCCAAGTATATTCTTGTTTTCAGCTATCTTCCAATTAAAAAGTATTTTGTTATGTGAAAACTTAGTGATTAAAGCCCTCACAAACTTGATGGCACATTTTATATTTCTTTGCCCCTAATAAACTTGAACCATTGTGTCATATATGTTGTATATTCTTGCACTTATACATTGGAATTAGCAGAACCGTGCTGTCACGGGGAACATTTTCAACATTGCACTTGTACTTTGTACTCAGTTGATAGCATGCTCTTTTGTCTATGGATGTCACCGGTGTGAAATAAAGAGGGAACTTGTAAGTCCATGGAGTTTGTATTTTGTGTTAGAGAAACGCCTGGGCCGCTAGCCTAATCCATGTGTCAACACCCGGATTTTCAATCACAGATGCCTGTTATGCCAGACATCGCAATCCCAGGATTACCATTTTTGCAAGACATAAGAGATTGGATATCACAGTACATCATCCATTACAAACCCTACATAAGGTCTTACACAAATAAGGATCTCATGATCCAGTCTTAATACAATTCAAGTCGTGGAATAACGTAATAATAATGATAGCGTAGGCGAGGCTCCATCTTCATGGTCACATGCAATGCTGAAGATGGGAGATGATCCTAGTTGTCGTAACCTTCTTGCTGTCTGTCTTCCTGATACTCCTCTTCATAGTCTGGCAACAGGAATAGCCAGGGACAAAGCCATGAGTACTCTTTAAGTACTCGCAAACTAATACTAACAAGTGAAGTGGGTTTGAGTAGGATATACTAAGCTCTAGGGTTGTTTTGCAAAAAGCCAGATTTATCTCTATTAAGTTCAGAAGCAAAGAAGCTAGTTGAAAGTTTTATAACACGTATGTGGGAGCTTGAATTTAATGTCACAACTCTGTTGTGGTCAAATCAAAGTCATAAATCATTTCAATAGTCCTTTTGAAAACATTTGAGAACGAAACAGTATGGCCACTCCAACTGTCCATAATCGCGGACGCGACTATTCGAATAGTTTGACACTCTGCAGAGATTGTACACTTTCACCACAACATTCGATACATCCGTCAGGAACAATCCTGAATTCACCATACTCAGTATGCGGATAATAAATCCTAACCTTTCAATTACACGCCCTAGTATAGGCACCTCTCCTGTGAGTTTGGCCTCCCAACCATGACCAACTGTCATCTTGGGTACTGCACAGGTGGACAATCTTCACAAGGTAGCCTCAGCTCAGACCTTGGCCGCAAGGGAACCCATACTAAGGTATATAAATTTCCAGTCAAGCCCTACCCAATTTTCGTGTATTGTGGTTGTACGGTAAAATTGGAATGGTATCGCATTTAGACAACCATCCATTTTATAAAGGGCTAAGGCTCATGCCTTAAATTTTCATCATCAAAAATCATCTGGTGTTCAAGAAGACATGTCAAAACATTTCAATAGAATGACTCATCATTCTAAGGTTTTCATAACCATTTTCACCAAGTACTCCCATCTAAAGTTGATCAGGTTTTATGCTTAGCACTAGCATCTACAAGTGGGGGTAAATACTAATGAGGGGTGGTAAACAAGTGTATCTTATCTAAGTTCAATCTCATGCCTTAGGATGACATCAAGATTTATCTAACTAAGGCCAAGTTTTATGCTCTTTATGCTACCTTCAAATATCCTTCTAATGTCTACAAGTCACCAAGTAAACTTAAATAAAAGCTTTGATAAGGAAATAAAAGAATTAAGCTTGCGAGTAAAACTGAGATTTGGTATCATCAAGTGTATCTAACCAAGCCTGCTTAATGCATTGCATAGGTTATCTAACTTTCATAGTTGCAAGTGTTAGCTTGCAAGTATTGGCTTGCCTTGTGCAGAGCAGTGGTTGAAGTTCTCCTCGGCTTCTTCCTCGTAGTATCCTCATTCCTCCTCGTATCCTTGGTCGGTACTAGCGTCTATAAATAAATACGAGGTACATAATCACCACATAATACTTAACTATTTCTATATATCACACAAAGGTTCACACTAGATGATCTAGCATCATCACTATTATAACAAAGATTAAAGCACTTGTCTTATTTATTTTATTTTATAAAAGTAATTTCTACTCATTGAAAAACTACTTAAGATTTAATATTCTCCAACTCAAACATGGGATCATGTTGACACATGTCATCACCACATATTTCAGTACATGAGAATGTGATTTAAAGTGGTGTCACAATTTAATAAGGTTTAACCTTGTTATTTTAATTAAATAAAATGACTAGAATGGCCCATGAGGCATTCTTTTATTACTTGATCATTATTTCTGCAAGTAACCCTATATATTTTTATATATTCTGAAAGGTATGGTTAAATGTGATTTTTGAGAGTTGGAATCAACTCAAAAGCTTTTATGGTTGAATTTTGAAAAATGTTGGAATGCAGAAAAGCTTCTGCCTTGTTATTTTTACCATGGATGATCCACAAATCTAAATGGTTTGAATCCAACGGGCTTGTATTAAGCACTCCAGTACCTTTCTAACAAAATTGGTTTCATGAATTTTGGTTCAGTGAATCGAGCTGGGTTGATTTTTGTATATAGGTATAGAACTGAGTTTGAAATTAAATGAATAAACCTAAGTTTGAATTGTTGGGTCGCGCGGGATGTTTAACTGGGCCGGCCCACTACGCACAGCGCACGCAGGCTGGTTAAGTGAGCGACCCCACTCGTCAGTGAGACAGCGAGTGGCGAAGCGATACGGGGCGATTAGGACCATGCGATCTAGCTCTAATCGAACGGCTGCGGTTCATCGTCCACGCCTGAATAGGACGCGGCAATGCTGAACCCTAGCGCGGCAAGTGGGGGTCAGTGGGGGCTCACAGGGGCTCCGGCGATGGTCGGCGATGGGGGCGAACGACGAAGTCGACAACAGCGATCCTCCTAGTACCGGTGGCTCCTCTTGGGGCGGCTCCAATCGACGGCGCCTCTCCTCCTCTTTAGTGGCGAACTCCGGTGAAATTCCAGCCACATGGTGCTAACCTTGCTCCGGGAGTGAGTTAGTGTGATCAGTGAGAGGTAGGGAGTGAGATGGTGTGAAGGGTTTGAGCTGGAAAGGCCTCTATTTATAGTGCGACGAGGGGACCGAATGGCGCGGGCTGCGCTCGTTGTGGTCGTCGGCACATCGTGCTAAGGGCATGGGTGATGATAGGGGGCGGTGCGTTGCCTCCTGGCGAAGCTCAACGGCTTGATGGCGCGGCGTGGGGCGGTGAGGAATCGTCGGAACGTCAGTTGCTCTGGGCAGGTCCGACAACAAGTTTAATGGCGCACGGGCTGTCCTGGTCGCACGGTGGCGAACGGGGTTATCTGGCGGGGTGCTGGGATGTTGGCGATCACGTACGCAAGCGGCGAGGGTGGCGCGCGGTCTTTGGGCTGGTATCGCGTGCGGCGCTCTGGTGCGCTCTCGGCTCGCACGCAAAGAGACTGGGCGCGTGCTTGGCGGGTGGTCGAGAGGCTGGCAATGCTCGGGGCTTGGACAGGGGGTGGCGGTGGACGGTGGTCAGTGCTCCAGACATGCTTGCTAGGCTTGAGGCTGCTCCTAGCTCGCTGTTGACATGGGGGTGGCAATGGTTGCTCTCGGCATGGTCACCATTGATGGCTAGGCTTGCTCACAGTGGTGCTAAGGATTGTTAAAGAGTCTATATGATCTACTAAGAGCTTGTTGCAACCAGAGAGGGGAACAAGGTTGGCCACAATCACTGCTGCAAATAGTGTTTGATGTTTTGTTGTTTGCTGATCACAAGGTGTTTGATGAAATGGCCGAAAGAAATTCAAATTTTAATTTTGGATTCAAACTTGGTGGGTTTGCTAGGCACATACTAGGGAGTATCTGGTTAGTTGGATTGGTCAAGGGGCACTGGTTTGGTTGGGTTTTGAAAAGGTGTGATCTTCACATATGATAAATATTCAATTTAAATTGTCATTTGAATGGGTTTGCTAAATGTTTCTGTAAGTTTGAAAGGTGGGATTTGATTCACTTTTACTTGGTCTTGCAAGGGTGAAAAGAATTGGAAAAGTTTCTGTTTGGAATCTTGGACTAGGAACACTCAAAGTGACCTAGTGAGCAATATTGGCAAAAATGACCATTTGCTTTATTTGATTTGTTTTTTATTTTCTCTTGATTTGCTTCTGCTTGGAAATGTTTTAGATGATGTTATTATCATCTTTAAACCATTCCTTGCTATTTAGGTTAATCACAAAATTCCATTCATGCATTCACACAATCATCTCATACACACATGCATTCATTTGGTTTTTATTTAATCAAAGTTTTTGTTAACCCTAATTTTTAGTGATTAGAATTTGATAAGCATTGTTTAATATATTTGGGATGTTACACCATGCCTAATCATGGTGGAAACTTGCAGCATCACCATAGTGAGCTATCTATGAAGCATCCTCAATAAAAATCTATGCATATAGTAAATAATAAGATCGTTGAGATGCTCATTGTCTGCTTGCCTTGTCATTTTGGTTATGGGATAGCTCCTGTACCATGTGCAAGGGGTACCCCGTTGGCGATTCTCTATGATATGCATGTACTTACAATGACAAGAACTTACAGGTGACTAAAGTTGTGTAGCATGAGGAGTGGCCCTCGTATTCAAGGGACTTGAGATTGTCAACTTATACTTTGTCAAGCATATACTCCATCTTTGTTTAACCCTAACCACTTCAATATGCTTATGATAGGGGCAATGAGGGCTGAAAGCTAACAAGTACCATGATTTTTGGAAGCTCTTTTTGAAACTTGAAACCCTGCTTCCTTTATGGAAGGCCTTTCTTCCACCATTATTTGAGTCTCCACCTTCTACCTTTTAGGCACCATTAAGAGAGCATAGTTGTCATTCTTTGTGTAGTGTCCCAAAACTTATTGATTGATGCATATTGATATATTACTTGTTCTTGTGCTACTTGTTTTTAGTCACCCTTGTGAACTTTGAAGGTGTCCTATCCATCTATTTGCTACTCTATGAGGGACAAGCTGAATGCCACTATGCCATGTTTTCTGTATGTGAAGCAAACAAACGTTTTTCAATGCATGTTATTCATGATCTTTGTTTTTAGCCTTTCATGTTGCCTGCATAGTTACTATGTCCTATTGTTAGAACTCCATCTTTCATGCACATGTTTAGAGTTCTTTGATCCTAGCTTTCAATGCTTGCAAATGGTTTGATCTAGGTTTTGATGGTGCATGTCACCTCAAAAATTATTCCTTTTATCACTTACCTACTCGAGGACGAGCATGAGTTAAGCTTGGGGTTGCTTGATATGTCGGAAACGTATCTATAATTTTTGATGCTCCATGCTTGTTTAGTATCTACTTTGCTTTACTTTGTAAACACTTTGAGGTGTTTTTATATCTTTTCTGGAACTAACCTATTAACAAGTTGCCACGGTGCCAGTTGCATGTTTTCTTCTGTTTTTGGTTCCAGAAAGGCAGAAAATCAATATTCTCAGAATTGGACGGGACAAAAGCCGAAGTCAATATTTTACTGTGGGAGTCACGAAGCCAGAAGGGGAGACGGAGAGGTGCCAGAGGGCCACCACACCCCCCAGTCGCGGGCTAGGGTGGAACCGCGCTTGGGCAAGGTGTGGCCCCTCCGAACGCCTCCCAGCCTCGCCTCTTCGCCTATAAGAAGCCCCCGATGCAGAAACCCTAGACACCCGATCAAAACTCGACGAAACCTTCTATAGCCGCCGCCACCGTCGTCCCTATATCGGGGGGATATGAAGTTCTTCCTAGCACCCTGCTGGAGGGGAAATCATCCCGGAGACCTTCTCTCCGGTATGAAGCGTGAGTAGTTCCACCTTGGACTATGAGTCCATGTAGTAGCTAGATGGTTGTATCTCCTCCTTGTGCTTTCATGTATAGATCTCGTGAGTTCTGTTCATGATCAAGATCTAATCTATTTGTAATCATGCATGTTGTGTTTGTAGGGATCCGATGGATATTGAGATTACTATGTCAGATTGATTAATGGTTTTGTCTTGATGATTCTATCATGTCTGTGTTGTTTGTGATCTTGCATGCTCTCCGTTGTTGGTAGCTATCTGGGCCAAGTAGTTGCTAGTGACTCCAAGAGGGGGTATTTATGCTCGATAGTAGGTTCATGCCTCTAGTTTCCAAGGGAAGTGACATAAATCTCTTCGGTTGTAGATGTGCTGTTGCTACTAGGGAGAAAACAACGGTCTCTTGTTCATAGAACAAGTGGATTGTTTACCTTACACACTTTGGTTAAATTAGTTGTCTGTTGCTTGCAACTTAATACTGGAGGGGGTTCGAATGATAACCTGAAGGTGGAATTCTAGTCATAGATGCAGTTGGATGGCGGTCTATGTATATTGTTGTATTGCCCAATCGAATCTCATGGGATCTTTTTGTCTGGTATTGCATTGTTATGCCTTGCTCAGTTCCTGTCAATTGCCCTGATGTAATTTGTTTACCCTTCATGCCATGTTGTTTATCTAAGGAGAGCACCTCTAGTGAACTATGGACTCCGGTCCAATCTTTACCATTGATACATCTTCCAATGTTACTTGTTTACTTGCTGCAAACCACCATTACCTTCCACACCGTACATTTAATCCTTTGTTACAGCAACCGATGAGATTGACAACCTCACATTTAGGGCAAAGTCTTGAGTTTGTCTTGTGCAGGTCTCTGCGTTGCTTGCAACACATGTGTGACGTTTCCTTCCTCCTACTGGTTCGATAACCTCGGTTTCTTACTGAGGGAAGACTTGCTGTTGTGCTACTTCACACCTTGCTCTTGGGGTTCCCAACAGGCTCCACATCAACTGAGCCATCAATTGGCAAAAGTATCATCCATACAATGGTCCACAAAATAAACCATCCTCATATAAGCATCATGCATGCGTATCAGGTGGCTTTCTAGGCTGGTATTCTCCCCATATGTCTGGCAAGGAAATCTCCAACCAACTCGTGCCTCCACAGATGCACTTGGTATTTGAACTATGATCTCAACAGATCTACCATCTCATTTGGATCAAGATCACCCATGAGTGGCTTCATCTCATCAACCATCTCGTATACCATAATCAAGTGGATGAACAATGACATATCACGGCGAAAATGGCGATCTATCCGCTGATGTCAGGTTTCCATGCCATATTTTGGCAGCTCCAAGTCCATACCATAGCGTATGTAGTCTACCACGTCATGTTCGGCAAGGAGAGAGTTTAGATGCACTAGCCAATCTAGGAAGTTGGATCCATCTAACTTGAGTTTCTCGGCAACTACCCACTCATCAACACTGAAATAGGCTTTGCGGCCCGACATGATCTACATTTAAATTTTGCAAAGGTTTCAGACTAAGTTTGTGAAATTATGAGTTCAATTAAATCCACTAAAAAAATTATCCCTAACAAATGTATTAGTGATTACACGATCCTGATTCACTACATCACCCCCGATTGTCACAGACGACAACATAGTTGCAAAGGTGGACGCTACACGAAGATCACATCATCCATGCGACTCGTCCTCGATCTTTCGATCATCCGTGTTCTAAGGCCATGTCTGCACATGCTAGGCTCGCCAACTCTAACTTGTGTGTATTGCAGTGTAACCTTTCTTACACACACTCTATGTGAACGTATGTATGTCTGACACCCGATCATCACAGACTGCCTCATACCGAAGAACTTTCTTGGTAGTGCACACACAAGGGGAACACTATCATTGGAATTTAGTTATTTAGGGATCATCGTATTAATGCTACTGTCGAGTATATAATACTAAGCACATAATAAGATACACACAACAATCATACATAAAATTTAAGTGCAATGTGATATGGTCTTCACGCTGTGATCTCCATCTTGGCGCCTCAGGTCTAGTGCCAGGGTTCCGGCGCCCGGGAGCCGGCGCCTCCGGGTCCTACGCCATGGCCATAGTGCCTCCAACTTCGTATTCCACCATCACGATGATGACCGTTACTACTACTTAGCAGCAGAAAATAAACTACTTTACCTTGACTATGACCCTATCACAATGCCCCCTGCAAAACAGAGTTATACGCCTCTACTTTATCTTCTGCAAGTTTTACGTGGGTGTATGGGCTTTCGCATAAGAACAGTTTCTTACCTAAGAACTTCAACCACAACGCCGATTAAATGATTGTCTATACTAACCCCCTCTCGGGGCCCTCTTTTGTAAATGCTATATCAACTATTTAAAGAGAGACATACACCCGCTAGCCAATTATACGGAACAAGCTGTATGTTGAGTGTGGAACCAGTATCATGTAGGAGTACGCGTAAGGTCAGTCCAGTCCGCTTCATCAATCAATACCACGATATAAACAAGTACATGTGGGAGGTTAACAATCATAAAGTCAACACCCACATGTCACAACTCGTATGTTCTACCCGTACTAGTATTACTGTACATAGATCGGCTCTAATACCACTATTGGGTTCGGTGCAGAAAATATTTTTTTTACTACGTGACAAACTCCCAAAACCCAAGATCTATCTACTAGTAATGCAGTAACGGGAGAGAGAGAGAGACGGTATTCATTCCTTTAAAGACCGAATGCGGTTAACGTACCGCGAGGAACGTAGATGATGAAGACACCCCGATGCTGACCTCGAGGTCACGATATCCTTGCGGCTCCACGATAACTCCTAGTCCTGAAAGCATGGTACCTCCAGAGGGATTCACACACGTACAGTGCTTGATGGCGACCCCCGCTTCTCCCTGATCCAGCCGAGATTGCGAAAGTAGATCTCCCGACTCCAAATACCGCAGAGCGACGGTGCTCCGCGGTGAAGAACTCCTCGCTTGCACATCCCAGCAAAGGAGGCCACGGTCACAAGAGAGAAAAGAGATAGGCAATACAATCCTTTTACTTATTTCTAAGTATAAATTGGTTTGTTTTAATCCTCCCATGGTCACCTTTTTATATAGGCGGAGGGAGGGGTCCCTCCATCTTTAGGTCCCAATGTGGGACTAATAAAACAAAGAAAAAGGGAGTCAGAATAGCCGCCGGCCGGGTGGGTCAATTCCCAGCCACGCGTGGCCTAGCAGGTGGAGGTAGTGGGGCGTTGGGCCTCGGTTGGGCCTCCGCACGGTAGCATGCGGCGGCAGCAGCCAGCGCCTGGCCCGGATGAGCCGGCCAGGTAGCTAGTGGTGGCGACGCCCAGGTGGGCCGGTCTAGTGTGGCCCTCCAGCAGCAGCTGCTGCTGCAGCGCGCGACACGCACAGCTTGCCGCCCACGTGTGGCGCAGACTATCCGCTACCCACGTGGGTTGTTTAAAAAATAGCTCTGTTGCCTATTTTATGTCCGTTTTTTAGGTAAAATCCCTTAGGGATTTTGCCTAAATTTTAGGATGTCTTTCATATATATTTATTTAAATATCCTTTTATAATATATTAATTCATAATTAATATATAATAAACATATTTAAATAACCATTTATCCAAAAACCCTTTTCTGGTCCTTTTCCTTATTCTTTCTCCGAACACCTTCGGATATTTCCAAAACTTCTTCGGTCTCTCTCTTCTCATTTCTTTAGTGATTCAAACTAGCCATTACCGATCTTCAAGCTTCGTCAAACCCTTAAGCGTGCTACCCAGCAGTTTGAGCATACTACAGACATGGCCAAGACTCCTCTATGACCAATGATCAACATCGGGACATGGATGTCCATAATGACCACTTGTGTACTCAACGATATTTGTCGTTGAACCGTAAAAACTATGTCTTATTCATTTTGTCTCTCCGTTACTATATTATATGAGGTTTTGATCAAGTGACATCCCCATGTCAGTGTTCAACCCCGTTACAGTTAATACCTTCTTTACTCGATCCGATAAGTGATATCCCCGTGACCTGGTCACACGTTGCACAGCTTATGGATATAACTTATCCGAGTGGGCCCAAGAGTATCTTTTGCCATATAGATAGACAAATCCTGCTCTTGATGTAGTCTTCTCAACCTATTCCTCCGGATACCCAGCGCCACCTTTATGATCACCATTTAATTGAGTGACGTTATGTTCTATCAAAGCATCCTCGGGTGACACTAATCTGATATGGTCTCACGGTCTAAGGAAAGATTCACTATGTTTCCTAGACATCATAACCTGAAATTCATGTCATGATCATGATATGATTCTATAGATAGGGTATGTTCACCATCTCATTCCCTAATGACATGACCTCATTGTCAATTAGGGGCCGAGGCACCTTCATGATCAGAAAACATTTGATCATCCATTGACCAATGAACGAGTGACTAGAGTTTCACCTGGAACTACTGTCTATTTGTATATCACATGTGTACTGATGTTTCCCTATCAATACAGTTATAGCATGATATAAAACTTAATCATATACTTCATGAAATATCCCATCTAATATTTGACTCTAGGGCATATTCCCTTCAGGAAGTTGTTTTCACCGCTGGCGCACAAGTGCTGCCAGTAGTTAAAAAGTAAGTACCTTGTATCTTCTAGTACACGTATTATACTTTCCGAGTCACATTTGTAACACATGTTCTATATGTGATTTAGAGCTAAAACTGGTTTTAAGAGCAAGTTAAAGCCGGAGAGGAAACCGGTCAAGCAACCGCGCCAGCAGAAGGTTGCAATGTCCCCAGTTGTACCCGCTCCAACTCCAACAACCACTCAGAATTCAGCACCAGAGGTTCCTTCCTCTCCACATGCTGGGTCTGCCATTCCTGACGAATTCACAACTTCACAAGCTCTGGTTACCACTAGTAGCCAGACCATTGACAAGGGTGAACCTTCTAAGGGTAATGATCCCATGGTTATGTCACCAGGAAAGCTGGATAAAATTTCCAGTTCTGCTGCTACCGGCCTGAAGAGGAAACATAAGGAGGAGATTCTCAAACTGGCCCAAACCTGTCTTGAGAAGCAAGTCCTTACTCCGAAAGCAGCAATCTAGGAGTCGAAGGATGTGAATCTTGAAGGCCTCCTAGAACAAATCCGAGTCCGAGATAAAAAGATTGAAGCCGGAGAAGTTCCAGTTGATACTGCTTCTCCGCTCTCCCTTGCTAAGAAGGTCTTTCACAACATGAAGATCAGATTTGAAAAGCTACACATGGAGCATATTGTAAGTTTTCAGACTATCGTTTGTAGTATTTATTATCATATCCTCTAGCCCCCAAGCATAAAGTTGGATAGAGATCATAGCTTAAGATCCGAGTTGATGCTTTTAGGATGCAAAATAACGATATAGTGTAGCCACCAAGGCTCGTGCTGGAATTTAACTTAGTTAAAGTTGCATCCCGAGTCTTAGTAGCCATCTGACAGTACTTCGCCTTTAACTTACAGAAAGTTACATCTTACAACCAGGAATTCCTCAAGCATATATGCAATAAGCGCAAATAAATTAAAGCTTTATGACTTGAAAATTCCAAGTTGCGGATTGAAAAGGATGAAGCAGAAGGTAAACATTTCCGACATTCAGCCACAGTTATTGTCTTAGTCGAATATTTATCCTGACTGATATTTTTTCCTTTGCAGAATTGTTGCAGCAATCCAGGAAGATGGCGGAGGAGGCGAGAACTTCAAGGTCTGCCAGATGGAAAATGAAGAACTTCGCCAGGAGCTAAAAAAGCTTAAGGATGAACACGAGAAATCCGTGAACTACCTCCTGGAGTCAAGCAACATGGAGACAGAGAGGCTCGCAAAACTGGTGGCCCTCCGAGATAAACAACTTGATGATCTGAGGAAAGACTTTGAGAGCCATAATGATCTTGCCCAAGCCACCAAAGTAGAGTTGATGAATATCTGGGAGGAGCATTCACAGTGGAACCACTTCATGCTAGGTAATTTCCCCGACAATATCGTTCCTCTGTTATTTTCTGACGTTTCTTGGTCAGATTTTTTGACTTTGATCTTTCCCAGATCCTCTGCATATTTATGACTCTCCTTCCTCCGAACCTAGTTCCGAGCGTATCAAATCATTCGGAGATGTTCTCTTTGACTTCCGCCAGACTCTTGAAGAGGCTGGCGAGTCGGTTAAACTTTCCGACCTGAACAACTTGCCAATGCTTGAAATGGGACGGATCCAAGGATATTCCGAAGCTCATCGAAGACTGGAAGATATCATATCCCCGGACTGCTACGCAGACCGCCGTCACTATGGTGATGAGTCACCATAGCGAGATGCAAATCTGGCATGTCACCAAGGGAATCACCAACAAGGACGATGAGGGTAACCCACAAGACATCAAGGCCATCCAAGAATCTTGTGTGGGCTATGCTTGTCGTGTGGCGGAGATGACGAACTACATGACACCAATCTTCCAGTCAGTCTCTATGCCTCCTTCTCCAAAAGATCCAGAAGATAGACTTGTCAAAGACGAAGAAACTTCTAAGTCTCCCGAGCAGGACGGCGACGATATGGACTCTAGCACTCCAAAGTCTCCACCACCTCCACCTGAATATGCAGCATAAACATTTTGATGCATTATCCCGAAACACTCATATGGTCTGTAATGATAGGTACTACATTTTGAGTTTCTATTGTAGGGTTCTAGCATGGAAAACAAAAAATTCTATCGCATGAACACACAAAACCAAGATCCAATCTAGGGCAAAGCCAAGATCTAATCTACGAGATCAGTGCAACCAGATCCAGAGAACTAACCCTCGTAGATCCAAAGCGTTTAATGATATCAGATTCCCGTGGGTGATGTAGTCTATCACTTGCCGATCTCAAGATAGTGTAGACGATCCTTCCGGCGCCATGTTCCGGCAGTGCTTCTGCGGTCCGTCACACGTACGGTAGTCGATGAAGACCTTCCTCTCCCTTGTTCCAGAAGGCATCGGAGGTTGTAGATCTCCTCGCGATTCTAGCAGCACGATGGTGTGGTGGTGGAGGTGGAGGAGTAGATCCTGCAGGGCTTCACCTAAGATGGAGCAGGTATGGTGGAGGAAAGAGGTCCTCAGTGGCTAGGATGTAGGATCCAAGGAGAGGGAAGTGTCGGTGTCTCTAGGGTTTAGGACGACGACAGCTTAGAGGGGCGGTGGCCGAGGTCAAGGTGTGGAGGGCGTGGCGCCCCTCCCCTCCTTATAGGGGTGGAGGGGAGGCGGCCTAGGAGGCCGTGTCCTCCCCCAACTCCACCTTGTGGCTGGCGGCTTGGGGAGGGAGAGGGAAACCTCTCCTCTCTAGGTTTTCTCTCCTCCCTCCACTAGGCTTTGACTTTTCAATTTACGATTTGACTTTTTCAAACAATTGTTTGATCTAATCAAACTAGAGTTTAATTTCTCATCCTATTTCCTTGCCTAGTTAGTCTACGGTATTATGCAACCATTACACATTGGTATGGAATATTCCAAGTACCCCCTTCCCGGGGTGGTGGACTTTCTAGAACGTTCTAGAAGCTTCCGGTTAAAACACCAAAAACATTTCCAAACCCCGTAAATTGACTTTCCTTATATGAATCTTATTCTCCGAACCATTCCGGATCTTCTCGTGATGTCCTGGATCCAATCCGAGACTCCGACCAACATTCAATCTCCAACTCATATTCCATATCTACTAAACAACATCGAATCCTTAAGTGTGTCTCCCTACGGTTCGTGAACTATGCAGACATGATCGAGACACTTCTCCGATCAATAACCAATAGAGGAATCTGGAAATTCATATGTCTCCCACATATTTCTATGATGACTTCGTGATCGAAATGGACCATTTACATATGATACCAATTTCCCCTTGTTTCGTGATAATTTACTTATCCGACATTTGATCGTCAGTATCTCTATACCTAGTTCAGCCTCATTACCGATAAGTACTCTTTACTTGTTCCATGATATGTTATCCCTTGTGACCTAGTCACATGCTTGCAAGCCAATTGGATGACATTCCACCGAGAGGTCTCAGAGTATATCTATCCGTCATATGGATGTAAAAATCCCACTCTTGATCCATATGCTTCAACACATACTTTCAAAATACTCAATGCCACCTTTATAACCACCCAGTTACGAAGCGGTGTTTGATGTCATCAAAGTATCCATCCGGTGATGGTGATTAACATGATCTCATGGTCGAAGGATTTAGGTTACTATGTATTTGAAAGCTTATAGCAAACAAACTTTAAATGACTTAATCTTATGCTACGCTTAACTATAGGAGTGTGTCCATCACATCATTCTCCTAATGATACGACCTTGTTATTAATAACATCCAATGTCCATGATCAGGAAACCATGATCATCTATTAATAAACAAGCTAGTTTAACAAGAGGCTTACTAGGAATTCTTTTATGTTTACAAAACACACAAGTATTAATATTTCCTGTTAATACAATAATAGCATGGGATGTAAACATTAATTATAAACATAAAGATATGATAATAACCATTTTATTATTGCCTCTTGGGCATATCTCCAACATCTATGTGTCCAGGTATGTAAGAACTTATGATTTACTACTTAGCACTTTGTAGATATTTGAATGGGTGCTTGAAAATTTCTTAAGCACTCAGTGTTTGCACTTATTGTTTTATCTGGCTCTCAGCCTCGTCCCTTTCATGAGCCGGCCAACCTTTAGCATGGAAACTTTGCCGAGTCATTGGAGCGTAATTGCTAAACCAGTTTAAACTCGGTAACAAAGCCGGCTTCCAGTACCAACAATTCATTACTCGGAAAATTCCCGCGTCTAAGCAAGCAGATAAAAAACCAAAGCATAAACATAAATTGAGATTTACACCCGAAGGAAACATTTGTATTGATTTTCAAAAATCATAACCAGAACGAACATGAGCATAAAGTACTTTCAAGCATCCCGGGGTTTTTGAAATTGACATGCTCTTTTGGAAATAAGATGGGAAAAACTACTCAAAAATACATGAGGGAACCAATACTTTATTTCACTTTGAACATGTACATATGATTACAAGGAAATATAACTAAGAATAGAAGTGATGTAGTTGTGCAATTTTCCATGGACGGTCTAATTCATCTGGGTCTGTACTACCACCAGCTCTTTTTATCTTCCGAGTGTTAGGTCTTTCCTTGATTGGTCTCATATCAGTTAAATAGTATGACCTGATATGCAGAACATGACTGCTCATAAAAGGTCCTTCCCAAATCGGGGAAAGTTTGTGCTTTCTCTTTTGCACGAGTCGGAGAACCAAATCACCTTTTCTGAGTGAACGATTTTGAACTCTTTGACTATGGTACTTGCATAACTTCTGAAGATAGGCTGTAGATCTCTGCTCAGCAATGACGCAAACTTTTTTGATCATATCGAGATCATCTTGTCGAGAAACCTCTGCGTCTTCTTCAATATACGATTTAACTTGGGGAGATTGATGGATTAAATCACTCAGAAGAACTGCTTCTGCACCATAGACCAAGAAGAAAGGAGTGTATCCGGTTGACCTGTTAGGAGTTGTTCATAAGCTCCATATCATAGACGGTAATTGTTCCGCCCAAGCCCCCGCAGCACGATGAAGTGGTGCCTCGAGGCGGGGTTAGAGTTCTTGTAAAATGAGACCATTTTCCCTTTCGACTTGTCCATTGGCTTGTGGATGTGCGACTGGTGCAATATTAAGTCGGATCCCTTGTTTTCCACAAAATTCAGCTAATTATCCCATGGAAAAGTTGCTCCTGTTGTCAGTAATGATATTATGCAGATATCTGAATCTAATAATCACGTCCTCGAGGAACTTTCTGGTTGTGGCTCCATCACAATTTGTTATAGGTTTAGACTCAAGACACTTAGTAAATTTATCCACCACTAGCTGAATGCCCATGCGTTGCCATGGTCAACAAATTTAGATCTTGATATTTAATTAAAACATTTATACTTCGCAATATGTACGAAATACCATCATAAACATTTTATGGACATGTCTAAAAGTCACTGAATTTATTATAAAAAATATCGTGCATCATGGGGATAAAGTCCACATTTTTACTCCCTACCCGCTCTGTTGGACATAGTCTATGCCATGTTATAGGAAATTTCTCTTGCGGTTCATGCGAATAAAAAAAAGAGTGTGGACGAACCTATCTCAAGTAAATTAGTATATAGATAATTAGCGGAATCATGATGTTGTGGGTTATGGAACTTGTTTGTGACGATCAATGTAATTTTGAAGACAATCCTCAATCAATTTGAACTCGTTATTCCCATAATGATGTTGTTGACAATTTTCAGTAGTTATTACTTCAGGTGTATTACAGGGCAAGTTTATGGTTGCTCAGGGCACTCTCGATGGTGGTTGTTCACTATCCTCGAGAACCCTCTAAGGGTCTACAAATGATTTTTTACAAGAGCTATATAACAAAATAAGTTAAATTGGCATTGCGCATCAAACTAATAATGTTAGTGCACAAATAGAACAAAAAGTGGTGCAATCTCTGTTTGGTCACTAACTCAATCATGCTCAACTTCTTGTGACCATGCTTGAGATTGATCAACCGGTGGTGCTTGGGATGCATCAACATCAACAGCAGTAGCTTGTTCTTCTGCAGTACCTGTCTGTACCCCAATTTTTTCAACACATAGTCCAGAAAATCACAACCGAAACTATCCCTACTGAACTCATCAAAGATTTTAACTTTGGTATCAAGTTATGCTATGCTCTGTTCAGCTCTAATCCATAGAAGAAACCTCCATGGAATACTTGAATACTGAAAAGATCATCTTTTGGACCTACATTGCATAGAATACAGGATATTTAACTATTTCCTTCACTGCAACTATACTGGAAGACTACCAACGGATAAATACCAAAACCACCAACATTCACACAAGCTGAGTGGAAGGGCAAAACCAAACCAGTCTCAAACCTTGGCATGGTAGGCAAACACAGCCCAATGTTGTAGTTCTTGGACGGAAGTGTTGTCCAGCAGAGGCCTTTCGCCCCGTACGTTTCTTTCTTAGCTGCATCGGCCGTCCCGTATTTCTCGCTGCAACAGGCATGTGGATCCAGTTAGTCAGTCGACGCTGGCGTGCAGAAGAAAAGTAACATAAGGGTTATACAGATTAATGGCAAAAGACAGAGATTGTATATGTCAGGAGCTTAATTAAGCGGTGGTTGTTTACTACAGACTTGAATTGGTCGGAGACGCCGATCCCATCCTGCCGCATGGACATGAGCCGATTGACCGTCTTGTTTCCAAATTTTCAAAGGGGGAGCGGATCCGCCGGGCGGGCTGCGGCAGAGGGACCAGCCGATGCTCGTGATGGTACCAAAGAAGCCGACCATCTCCGCCGCCGTCCGCCCTATCTGGTGCCGCCGCCATGAGGAGGAACAGATGTAGGGAGGGGCGGTTTCACAGGGAAGGAGTACAGGAGGGGATTAACAGACACGAGAAAGAAAGGCTCCACATCCACCTCAACGTCGCTGGCCGCTCGCGAGCTCAACGTCGCCTCTGCTCCGGTCGACCCCAATCTGGGGCCTCTTCTGCGGCCAATCCCAATCTGGGGCCTCTTTTCCGGCGCGAATTCCGCTCGAACAGAGCCAGGCGTCCCTCACCCGCGTGAGCGCGGCACCGCCAGGCCCTGCCCCTGCTCCCACCCCCCGAGCTGCCGCGGTGCTACCACGACGCCGACCCCCGAGCTGTCACGGTGCTGCAGAGAAGGGCGCGGCGGTAGGGACGGAGGCGAGCCAGGGACGGAGGCAAGCTGGACGGGAGAAGTTGACCATCGGGAGTGGAGTTCCTGGGAGTTTTTTTTCCTTTTCACCGTACAATACCACTTGGCGGTGGCAAAACATGTAAATAGCCCAAACAGTAGGGGCAAAACCGTCCGAAAAAAATTGGAACGAAAATTTCTGGAGGGGGGGAGGAGGACGAACCTACCGTTCTGTAAATTAGTAGATAGATTACTAGTAGGTTAGTAAATCCACATTTTGCCGTCCGAAACGGCCCTACCAATCAATCCCCCATTACCACAAATGACCATGTAATAGGGTTTTTTTCAGCTGATCAGCCGGAACGTGTGTGACATGGATATGTCCTATGGGTATCTGATGTTAGCCTACCTGGTCCAGCCCAACGAAAGCCCACAAGAAGGGTGTACTTTAATCGTAAAGACCAAGGAGACTTCGGATGGCCCAAGCCCGGAGAGAGGTGATGATGGTGCCACAATGCAGAAAAAGTGGCAAACTCCTTTAGAGGAGCCTAGCCGCACTAGGGTAATCTGTTGGCCAAATGATGTGGCAAGAACCTCGTACTCAAGGTTTAATAATAGTAAGGTTTCTCTGCAAAGTGATATCGAGAATGCTAGGCCCTCTACTAGGCCCAACAATGGTCTAGGTTCTATAACATCCCAGCATTAGAGCTTAGAAATAAGCTGAACTCAGATGTGTGCATTGCATTCATGCATAAGAAAATCCAGGGAATTTTTGCGCAAACCTAAAAGACCTATAGAGGGATTGAGTCTCTCTTATTCTGGTAAAAACGTTAGGGCAAGTGCGAAGAATTTCGACATGACCTCTACAGAATTCTTTGTTTGTAGGGAAAGTATATTCAAACATTTATTTGAATTTCAAATTGGAATTTAAATGAATTTAGAAAATAATCACAAATTGAATTATGGAAAAATTTAATACTTAGAAAAAATGTGATGGAAATTCTTGAATAGAGTAATATGATTTTATAATAATAAACTAATTGGAACAAATATTACAATGTCTTTACAATTATTCAAATAAAAAAGATTTACAATCATAATAATACAAGAAAAAGAAAATTGAAATTGAATTATAAATGGAAAATGAATTACAACAATAAATAAGAATTGAATTATTATTTATAAACAATGTATAAATACTACAAGATTTAAATTACAAAAATAAATAAAATTTAGCTTAATTAATATTATACAATATCACATTATTCAAAGTAAAAATAATTACAAGAATAATAATAGAGGTCCTAAACTAAACCTTCATGTTTTGAAGATTTCCTTCTTGACCTTGATTCCTGCAAAGTAAAATAAAAGAAAAACAAAGATAAAAGGATAAAAGAAAGGGTTAGGGTATTAGCTTTACTCTCAGATTAAGCATACAAATGATATGCTTAAACTCATCATTGAGTAATCTAAAAAGGGAGCCAAGTGGGGGATTTGTTCTTATCATAAAATAAAGCTTCAGACTAAGCATCATTAGCCAAGGGGAAAATTTCACCATTTTTAGTAGAAGGAAATAGCCAGCATAGGATAATACCCAAACCATCCGAGCTGATCTTCACATCAAAAGATCTTAACTGTGAAACTTGAACCCTGGGAGGGTCCCACTTGCAAGCAGCTCACACAGCACATGCACCTGATGCGTTGTCAACAAGCAGGGAGAGTACTAGATACAAAGAAGGAAGAAAACCAGTGGTGGCTAGCAAAGCCAAACCACGACTTCCATTTCATGCCACAGGATCTCCATGCCATCTCCTAGAGACCACCATAAAACCACACAAAAACAACCTCAGTTCATCTTAGTTCATCACCAGATCCTTCCCAACAATCATCTAACACCACTATAACAATTTTGGTTACCTAGAGGAGTTTAGGAAACATGCCAAGACAGAAGCAAGGAGGAGGAAGATTTTAATAGAAGAGCATGAGCTTGGGGAAGAAGGTTTCACTGGCAGCTGATTAAATCCAGCACTAGGAGGAGCAAGCAAATCACAGCAGTTGGGCAAGATCAACAACAATAACCCCAAGCTAACCCACTCTACAGCAGTAGGGGGGTTGCTCTCAGCTCTACATACAAATGGTATGTCAAGATCATCATCGAGTAGACATGCATGAATATTATATATTCTTATCCCAAGTGTAGCCTCAGCCTATGCATCATGGGCAGAGCCAAGAAATCAAGCACACATCCATTTTTATCAGTCTATCAAGTCAACTCTTAACATCTATATTCTTATATAAATTTATGCCTCACACTCTGCATCATAGGCTATGCTTAGGAGCAAAGCATACATCTATTCTTATCAACTTATCCCGTGAAAAGAATGAAACATACTAGAAACATTATATAAAAAGTTGTACAAGCTATCAAATCCCACTACCTACAACTATAGAATTTCTAGGAGATCATTTGGGGTCACTTGCATCACACAAACACTGATCTGTCCATGGTCATGCATGCACATGATCTGGTAATCACTCATAGCAGCTAAGATCTAAAAAGTACCTAAGTAGCTAAATCAAATGTAGTATGTATCTATTTTGTCAAGTGGATACATTATAACACTTCACCAACACATAGAGATCATATATAATCAACTAGATACAGCAGCATGGCCACAAGAATCAGGCATATACAAGCTAAATAGGAATCCGTGAAGTAAATAATTCATCCACATATATTAGTACTTGTTCTCTGCCATGTTTAGATTCAAGAATGAATTAAACATGAGTATAACTAAATTCTTTTAGTCAACAACACTGTAAAAGTTCAGTTTCGTCAAAAATAATATCATAGCAAACCAAACATGCCATGGATGACCACATCATCCAAATGGAGGCATCAGATCAAGCACACCACATCATCATGCCTTAAAGAATACTAGGTGTATTAATTTTATACAGCAGTAGGTGTAAAACTAATGTAATATCGATCTGTTCTTATCTATTTTAACCACCAGAAATCAACAACACAAGAAGCATAAATGCTAGTAATCCATGTAGGATCCACTCTGATTACACTAGCAAGTAATAACACTTAGAATCACATGGAACAAATCAAATCATCCTCTACTAGTAGCATTATTATCCTAGTTTAGTCCAATATGTGATTTACAATCGATGCAGCATGGTTTAGCAACTAATTAAACTTGCATCCACTAATAACAAAAGCATTACCATGATCGAGTTGAATTTCTATTTAGCACAATAATTAGCAATAGAACCATTAGAGCAGGTCACCTAGCACAATATCATACTAAATATGACCATGGTGCTATGCACACTTTAAGAGGCACCACAACCATCCAAAATCATTAAAATCCACAAGCAAAGGCATATACTTGATATAGATGAGATGTTTTACCTATAGATGAGCTTGTGATCATCTAGGACACCAAGATATCCATCTAGAAATAAAATGCAGCAAGCATACGCATCTATAACTTTCCAAATAGCTTGTGAATATCAGGAAATCAATTCATGATCATCAAAAACTAGTAAAACATGCAAAACAGTACAAGGTCCATTTAGGAGAGTAAGTTAATACCAGATCATGTAATCGCATACATATGATGAAATATTTGATGTAGCAAATAATAAGGAGTCTAGCAAGCCTATTTACACTACAACACATGTTTGTTCTATGCACTCAAGCAATTCACATACACCCTGGTTTGATGAAAAACCACATGTATTTTATTTATGTTCACTCCTGCACATCACACACACACACACTTTTACTGATTGAAACGACAAGTAAATTTATACAAGAACATGTAGAACTATGGCTAGCAGCTAGCAAGTCGAGCAAATAAATCCTTAGTATTAGCTTATGCCAAATCCTAAGAATAGAGAGACTAACTTATATCCCATACCTTATAGCAAAATAATAATCTATCAGAAAATACAAGTAATAATAACTAGGCATGTTAAGATGCATTAGTAAACATATCACGCTCGAACTAGGAAGTATTTCAGGATCACACTATGCATAATACCAGCAGCTAAAGTCTAACCAGTACCAAATCAGCACAGCCATAACATAGGGATAATCACCAGTAGATTACCGACAACATCAGACCACATAGCCAGTACCAATCCATCCTAGAAAATTTCATCGGCTCGAGGGCCGGTCACAAAAGGGATCATAGCTGTGCTGGAATAGTCGAATCAGAGGAGGGGGAAGCCGCAGCCTACCACCTCACCAAGGTGAGGGAGGCCATGGAAGCAGTAGAAGATGGTGGTCAAGGTCATAGGTGTCGGGATATAGGAGTAGGAGCACCAGAGGGGCGAGGTCGACGTAGCGTAGTCCATGGACATCGGAGGAGAGCAGCCGGAGATGCCGGTGCCTTGCCGACCGACCAAAGCTGCATAACTAGGGTTTTGCGGAGATGTGGGCGGGAGATTAGAGGCGTCGAGGCGGGGGAAATAGACGAATAAGACAGGTGTGGATCTTGTCCGTCGAGCGTCTGCGCCAGATGTGTCCGGCGACGGCCAGAGGGGCAGGCGGCGGCGATCTAGTCGAGTGCGAAAAAAAAAGAAAAAGGGGAACGAGAGCCCGGGAGGGAAATACTCGTACAGGAGATGACGAGATAGACCAAGTCTGTGTTCTGCCCGATTGAACAGGCTGGCGTGCGTGTGTTGTATTCGTGAGTCTACATGGGCCTGGCTCCATCCATTTACTGAAGTGCACGTATTTTCTAATTAGCACTTTATCGCTAGCCAATTAACTAATTCGTCAGAATATATGTGGGCCGTATAATAACCAAATAAATAAAATTAGGATATTAAGGCACATCTAAACTAGTGCATGTACATGTATGTAATTCTTACCTATCAAATAAAATTAGTAAATAAATACTTTGTAGGCCAAGGAATAATAATATAAATTTCACTTTATTTTGAGAAGGTTATTTCTTAAGTATATAAAAAATATTAATTAATCCTCAATTTCTATAAAAAATACTTTTGACCATATTTTTTGAAATACATAAAAATCCAGGAAAAATCACCAATAATCATCGAATGATATTATGAGGTTAATTTTAAAAAAACTTAATAATGTATAAATTGTTTACCTTTTATCATGTTAAATAATTGCTTCATAATGTATAATTATTACTTAGACCCCAAACAAACATCATGGAAAAATACTAATGAAGTAATAATAATTTTCTCAACTATTTCATGATTCTCGACTGAATGAATTTTATGTATGTTCATACCCTATAAAGAATTATAAGTCGAAGATAAATCTTAAACCCGTTTCATTCAAATCCTAAACCAAATAAATATTCCTCGGTAAGAAACAATTATAATTTAGACCTAACATGTATTGTAAGATATTTTAAGTAATAACCTATGTTATTCCAAACTCTTAAAAGCTAATAACAAATGCTAGCTTGATCCAAAATGACTCAACCCTAAAAGAAATCACTTCAACTCTAACCATAATCAAAGATTGGGGTTTACTTTGGGATTTATCAAATTGCATATATAGCATGACTTATGCATAATAGCATTTTGCTTCTTTAAACATTAGTTCTTATTGGACCAATGATGGTGTTTTTAGATATTGGAGTTTATATTGTCTCGAAGACCGTGATTACATAATATTTTAATCACAAAGGCAAGTTCATACTTGCTCATGTCCTTTGGTTATTTTCTATCAAATATTTTGCAAATCCAGTGTCGTCATCACCTGCATTTCCAAAAGGTCAGAAAACACTATTTTCATAATAATATGATTATAGGTTATTTACCAAGAGGTAATAACCTAATATGAAAGTTCCGGTGGTAAAGGAACATAATATCTAGGACTTAACAACCAATGTCGCCAGTGATTCTTGCGCCGTATATTACGCGTTAACCATGAGATTTGGAATGGGACGGAGAAGTCAGCTGGATCGGCTCCCTTTCGCATGCCAACGGATGACCGGGCCATTGTTGTAACTCCTCTTATAGAGGGTTGGCAGGATATGGGTGGGATCCCTCAACGTCCCACGGCTTCTGGTATCTATGAGGGTTGTACACCTTAGGCTGCTATTGGAAACAAGTTTTATCCTAGGCCTGATGTGCAATCCGTCGGGTATGCGGGGTCGTGGAGAAGGACAATGATTGGCTTGGATCTTAGGTTGCGCCTCAAACCATGGAAGTTTGAACGGGGACATACTCCCGGTCGTGCAACAAAGCATAATATCTGTCATAGGAAAAGTAACACACCTCTGCAGAGTGTAAGTACTTCCTGTTCCGGGAAGGAGCTATGAACGCGGCAGGAAAGGAACTCCATGAAAGTTCTGGTAAACCTGTGAAGGCTGACGGACATATATTTTCAGAATAAAAGCAACATTTGAAGAAATATTTACGAAAACCTACATTGCCTACGACCTATGGTCTGTGGCTGTAGCTAGTGCATCAAACAATCCTTTTTAGTGAACTTGCTGAGTACGCTCTTACTCAATGTATCTTCTTAACCCTTGCTAGATTCTGAAGCCAATACAGACGACGTCTAGATCAACTTATGCTTCCAGGGAATCGTCATCAACAGCTCAAGTTCTTCAATAAAGTCAAGAAAGTCAACATATATGATACGTTGGAAACGTATCTATAATTTTTGATGTTCCATGCTTGTTTAGTATCTACTTTGCTTTACTTATCCACACTTTGAGGTGTTTTTTACATGTTTTCTGCTACTAACCTATTAACAAGTTGCAACAGTGCCAGATGCCTGTTTTCTGCTGTTTTTGGTTTCAGATACTTTCTGTGGGGAACAAGAAGTCCAGAGGAGAGCCGGAGGGGACAGCCAGGGGGGCAAGACCCACCCCAGGCGCGGGGACAGGTGGGCTCGTGCCTGGCTAGGGTTTGGTGGCCCTGGCCTGTTGGGCCACACAGAGATAAAACAAAACTTTTTCCACTAACATGGTGATCCCAAGATCTAGCCGAGGTAGAAGGCCACGAGGTTTACCACTAGACGCGCAGTTGTGGATTACTGATGAAGCGCGTCAGTTGATGCAGTGCAGTCCTTTGAGATCTGATCGTCCTGGTGCTGATCGTACATCACCTCTGCTGGTATCCACACGTACAAGGAGGAGCACCGGCGGCGAACTGCTAGGTTATATACGATGGCAGGACTGCTGTGGAGCTAGGGTTTCCAACACATGAAATGACCTAACCGAACAACGATTGACCTTTCTGGGTTACGGTCCTCCACTATATATAGGCAGTGAACGTGGGCTCTGCTCGCGCGGCCCATTCACTAAAGCCCATATAATATTAGTCCATGTGAGTCCGACTCACTGACTCGGTCCAAATCAGTCCCGGGTCCAACCCAACCAGATTTCAGGTTCAGATCCAATCCGAACTTGCTCCCGCTCTTAAGTGTGTGACCCCGCAGGCTCTTGGCAACTTGGACACGATTAGAGTCTAACTCTCAATCGATCAGTCGGTAGCGGCTCCTAGCAGAACGTGCCGACTCCCAAGTACCAAAGAGTCATGACGACTTTCCTATCCAATGCGACTTGCATCCGAGTCCCTTTTGCCTCACGATATACCTTGTCAGACTATAGGCGAATATATGTCATCCCTTAAATAGTCTGACTCTCTTCTCGATCCGAGATAAGTGATTCACCCAACTAACTCTTAGTCGATCACCTCGGTTAACACTTAACCGAGTCGTGCATGGCCATGCTTTCCGAATCATATCATCCGAGAGGGCCTAGAGAATATCTCTCCAAGTGGAGAGGCAAAATCCCATCTTGGTTATTCACATCACGCAGCTTGATTCTCAGTTGACCCGAACTCTGCCTTTATGACTGCCCAGTTATGGATCAGCGTTTGACAGAACTTAAGTCGGTGATCCTCAACTCGGACTATGCAACAACCTCAGGTCTAAGGATTACATTGATTCAGATATACAAATGACAACTTGTTCGTTGTACCTCAATATGGGTCAATCCGAATCGCTAAACTCTTTAGCCGAATCTGTGTAAGTCGGAATGGCATCTCCATGCCCATGACAAGTGGAACCGAGTCATCAAGCCAACTTTCACATTGGTCTAAGTTGTGTGTCCAGCATAACCTCAATGACCAAGGATATTTAGTACAAAAAACATGAATGTATAGTTTCACAACCGAATCACATATTGAATGATACACATCATATGTTTATACAAGGACTACTTAATATCTTTATGAATACAATGGGAAATCTCATCATACATGATTGCCTCTAGGGCATATTCCCAACAGTCTCTCACTTGCACTAGAGTCAATCTTCCGACATCACATGTCTAAGCATCTAATGCCCATGGCTCTCAGGTACGCCTCATGCTTTGGCTGTGGTAACGGCTTTGTCAACGGATCCGCAATGTTTGCAGCCGTGTGTACCTTGTATAACTTGATATCACCATGATCCACGAACTGGCGAATCAGGTGGTACCGCATGAGTATGTGCTTGTTCTTCTGGTGTTGTCTAGGTTCCTTGGCTTGTGCAATAGCACCATTGTTGTCACAATACACGTCTAACGGATTGGACGAGCCCTGAACCACACCAATATCCATGAGGAAATTCCTCATCCAAACAGCTTCCTTTGCTGCCTCCGAGGCGGCAATATACTCAGCCTCTGTTGTAGATGCAGACATGGTCTCTTGCTTGGAACTCTTCCATCTCACAGCACATCCGTTTATAATAAACACGTATATCCGGATTGCGAATGAGAATCATCAGAGTCGGTAAGATAACTCACATCCGTGTAACCCTTTACACTAAGTTCATCTTCACCACCATAAACCAAGAACATATCCTTAGTCCTTCTCAAGTAATTTAGGATATTTTTAGCCACTGTCCAGTGGATTTCTCCAGGATCAGCCTGGTATCTGCTCACAACACTTAAAGCATATGAAACATCCGGCCTAGTACAAATCATGGCATACATGATGGATCCGACTGTAGAAGCATACGGAATCGCACTCATCCGACTTCACTCATCAGTTGTCGAAGGACACTGAGTCTTGCTAAGTTTTACACCATGGGACATTGATAAGTACCCCTTCTTAGACGATTCCATGTTGAAATTCTTGAACACTTTGTCCAAATAAGTACTCTGACTCAATCCAATGAGTCTCCTTGATCTATCTCTATAGATCCGGATTCCGAGGATGTATGTTGCCTCACCCAAGTCTTTCATTGAGAAACTCCTTTTCTAATGATTCCTTGGTTTCTTGCAACATCTGGACATTATTTCCAATCAATAATATGTCATCCACATATAAGATTAGAAAGTTTACTTTGTTCCCACTAAACTTCTTGTATAAACAAGAATCATGATCACTCTTGATGAAGCCAAACGATTTGACTACCTCGTCAAAGCGAATATTCCAAATCCGAGATGCTTGCTTTAACCCATAAATGGATTTCTGAAGTTTACATACCTTGTCAGCATTAGCCGGATCGACAAAACCCTCGGGCTGTATCATATACACGTCCTTGGTTAAATTTCCGTTAAGGAAAGCCGTTTTGGCATCCATCTGCCATATCTCATAGTCGAAATAGGCTGCTATCGCTAACATGATCCGAACTGATTTAAGCATCACTACAGGCGAGAAAGTCTTGTCGTAATCAACTCCTTGAACTTGTCGGAACCCCTTCGCGACAAGACGTGCTTTATAGATGGAAACATTTCCATCCATATCAGTTTTTTTCTTAAAGACACATTTGCACTCGACGGGTCTTGCACCGTCTGGCAGATCAACCAAGTTCCAAACTTGATTTTCATCCATGGACTTTAACTCGGATCTCATGGCTCCAAGCCATGACTCGGGATCAGATCCCACCATCGCTTCCGAATAATTTGCCGGCTCATCACTGTCTAACAGTAATACATCACGAACACTTCGTAATCTTGCCGATCTTCGTAGTACAGGTGTTGCTGCCGGCTCAGCTTCCACGACGGCTCAACCTCCAAGGTTTTTGCCGACTCGCTACTAGCCGGTTCCTCTCGAATTTCTTTGAGCTGCACCATGCTCCCACTTACTCCCCGACTGAGAAACTCTTTCTCAAGGAAGACACCGTTCCGAGCGACAAACACTTTGCCATCTTCTCGGTTGTAGAAGTAGTAACCCAAGGTTTCCCTCGGATACCCCACTAAAATACACTTATCCGACTTGGCCGTAAGCTTGTCCGACTGAAGTCGCTTGACAAATGCTTCACAACCCCAAATCTTAAGAAAAAACAAACTCGGTTTATTGCCTGTCCACATCTCATGCGGTGTCTTCTCTACTGACTTTGATGGTACTCTGTTTAATGTGAACGCCGTTGTTTCTAGACAATAACCCCAAAATGATAAAGGAAGATCTGTCCAACTCATCATTGATTGTACCATGTCCAACAAGGTTCGATTCCGCCTTTCCGAAATACCGTTCCTTTTCGGCGTTCCTGGAGGAGTAAGTTGAGGAACTATTCCACAACTTTTCAGATGGTCATCAAACTCATGGCTCATGTACTCGCCTCCTCGGTTCGACCGAAGAAACTTTATTTTCTTGCCGAGTTGATTCTGTGCTTCCTTCTGGAATTCTTTGAACTTTTTAAAGGCTTCCGACTTATGTTTCATTAAGTAGATATATCCATACCTACTCAAATCATCAGTGAAGGTAATGAAGTACTCATAACCACCCGTGGTTGTCGTGCTCATTGGTCCACATACATCACTATGTACTAGTCCCAACAAGTTGGACGCCCTTTCTCAACTCTTTGCAAAAGGTGTCTTGGTCATTTTGCTGAGTAGGCAAGATTCGCATGTCTCGAACGACTCCAAGTCGAACGAAGTTAGGAGTCCATCATCATGGAGCTTCTTCATGCGTTTCCAACTTATATGACCAAGCCGACAGTGCCAAAAGTAAGTCATATTCAGATCATTTGGTTTCAACCTTTTAACATTTATGTTATAAACCGACTCACCATCAAGATTCAAAATAAATAACCCGTCCTGGACAGGTGCAAAGCCGTGAAACATATCATTCAAATACAAAGAACAACCATTATTCTTGATATTCGACTCGTAGCCTTGCCTCATCAAACATGAAGCAAAAATAATGTTTCTACTGAGCACTGGAACATAATAATAATTATCCAGTTCCATAATGAATCCGGAAGGTAAATGAAGTTGCATCGTGCCGACTTCCAACGCAGCAACTCTTGCTTTGTTGCCGACTCGAATATCAACCTCGCCTCTTGCTACGCTCCTAGTTCTTACCAGTCCCTGCAACGAGTTGCAGATGTGAATAACTGATCCGATATCATATACCCAAGAACTATTAGGTGCATCAGCAAGATATATGTCTATAACATTGCAAACAAGTGTACCTGAGTCGGAAGTCATACCTCCACTCTTGGCTTTGTCGGCCAAGTACTTGCTGCAGTTCCTCTTCCAGTGGTCATCCGCCTTGCAGTAGAAGCAAGTGGATCCGGCTGAAGGAGATGGCTTAGTCCCTGAGGAAGCGCTTGGGACCGGGTCCTGAGCTTGCTTTCCTCCTGACTTAGCCTTCTTCTTAGTCCAAGAACTCTTCTTGAACTTAGCCTTATTCTGCACCATCAACACTTGACTAGCACCCTTCTTGAGATCCGCCTCTGCCTGCTTGAGCATCCCATGCAATTCAGTGAGCTTCTTATCCATACCATGCATGTGGTAGTTCGAAATGAACTGCCCATATGCACTAGGAAGAGAGTTTAGAATTATATCCATAGCGAACTCTTCGCTTATGGGGTAGCTAAGCCTCTCCAGAGACTGCACGTAACCAACCATTTTGATCACATGCGGACTCAGTGGATCACCATCCTTAAGCTTGCAACTCAGCAAAGCCTAAGAGACTTGATACCTCTCAGTCTTCGCCTGAGCCTGGAACATACTTTTGAGGCTTTCGATCATATCGTAGGCCTCAACATTCTCGAACTACTTTTGCAAGTCCGGTTCCATGTGAGCAAGCATAAGATAGCTAATATCCATGGACTCATCCTTAGCCCGACGGTAGGCATTGGTGGCAGCGACAGTCGCATGCTCATTTGGCTCATCTGGAAGTGCGTTGTCTAGGACATGGTCCTTCTTTTCTTGTTTGAGAACAATTCTCAGATTTCAATACCAGTTGGTAAAATTAGTGTCATTCAGTTTATCTTTCTCAAGAATGGTTCTCAATGCAAAATCGGATATCTGAGAGTGACTACTACTTGGTGCCATGATCTACAACATAAAATATGCAAAACACTTAAGACATGTATTCATAAAAGAGCAAGCATATTAAACACTTTAATATTTTATGCTCCCACTAGAACCAACACCCCTCCGATGGTTACTTAGTGATTCAGGATCCTAAATAAGCAAGTCGGCTAGTGAGCTTTAGCATCACCGCTAGCCGCCATGTGATCTAGGTAGATAACTCCTTGTCAATCGTATCTCATACGACTCCCACTACTAGAGAAAACCTTAGGCGAGGCGCACCTAAAAGCTTATGTGAGGCGCATATCATATGCGCCTCTAACTTTGAGCCTCTCCTATTTTTTATGCGAGGCGCATATGCGCCTCCTATACTTCACATATGCGAGGGCATATCGATATGCGCCTCCTATACTTCACATATAGGAGGCGCATATCGATATGCGCCTCCTATAATATAGGAAGCGCATATCGATATGCGTCTCGCATATGTGAATTATAGGAGGCGCATATCGATATGCGCCTCGTATATTTATAGTATATGCGCCTCCTATAGTGTCCTATATGCGCCTCCTATAATATTTTTGAAATTCAAGTTTTACAGACCACTATAAATAGCAGTATACAAATATTCAAATATACAATATAGTCCAGAATACAGTATAAACAACATAGAATTTTTTAGAAACTTGCAATTTGCCAAAGCATAATAGAACCAACATGAATACAGTACATTACACATCAATCATGACATACAAGTTCATACATCAAGTGTTTGTGCCACAAGTTCACACCTCCGAGTACAAGTTCACAATCACATTACAACTCCAACGACGGAGCTCTAGCTAGATGAAGTAGAGCACATAACCTACCGCCACCTCTCTACTCTCGTAGCCTTGGTAGTTGTTGCCCGAGAAGTTGTTCACTTGCTTCTGGCAGTCTTTCCACTCCTCGTACACACCTGGAACCCGACCGATGTACACGACAAAGAACTTCTTTGCCATCTCCTACACACAAGAAAGATGATATTAGTTATCTCATACACATGACGCCACAACACGATCTAATCATCGACATTTCGAAGAAAGACCAAAAAGAGCAAACCAAGAATGACTTAAGGCGATATGCGATCCGACATGTTTATGCTATGATTAATGACATGGGAATATGCGATCTATCTTAGTAATAATAAGTGGAATCGGTATCCCGGAATTTAAATAGAATGTTCAAATTATTTAGGTACCCCACCATTTAAATTTTGAATTTACGAGGAAAAACATGTCATCGGTGAGCTACATACTTTAAATGGAGCAGGGCAATTATAATTAGTAATTCCCAATTCACTCAATATGTTCTCTATTAGTTATATACAGAATTACCCACAAACCATATGATGCATTATGCAAATAAGAGGATGGATGGCAGAATCAATATAAGTGCATTTTATGATAAAAGTTCATATATAACATGTTCTCTTTTAAACTACAGAACAAAAGATACAACCACACAAAATTAGAACAAGAAAAGAAAAAACGGGGGGGGGAGGGTTATTGTGGCTGCAGGGATTTGAACTTGGGTGTTCTGGGTGAAACCATACTGTGCTAGCCAGTGTGTTAGTTGTTCTAGTAGATTATGGAATACAATGTACACGTTCAGGGCATATTAGCTAAGAGCTTAACTGAACTGGTTTCAGTGTACACCAAAAATTCAGACAAAAATTGGAGTTTTATCACAGTCGATCTCCAGCTATGGGAGTGGAGCCACAAGGGATCTATCAAATGTGTGACACTTGGTTATTGAATTGGATCAGAGGAAGACAAACTTGAATATAGTCCAACCAAGTAGGCACACTGCTGAATCAGAATGCACAAGCAAAACAAGCCAGCTGAAAAGAACAAGGTTGTGTGTACAGCGCGCGCGTGACAGCGTCCGAGCGCGGCTGGCATGGCATCTGCACATGTGCGCGTGGGGGCAGACGACGCTGACCATCAACAGGAGGCGACAGGACATCCATGAGGAGCTGCAGCGTGCTCTTAGGACTGCAGGGGCTAGGGGCCTCCAATTGTAGACGTGTGCATGCGTGCCTGTGAGGCCAGCGACTCGAGCTGATGTACCATGGCGTCGCCCTCTAGGTGCTCGCCAGAATGTTTGGTAGCCGTGGTTCTTGGGAACATAGAGGGAACAAGTGGAGGAGGAAGCGGAGCTCACCCCAAAGGCGACAATGAAGCGGCTATGCTTGAGGTGGTCGGAGACGACGGCGACAAGGATGCGTGTGGCAACTACGACAAGCACGTAGACGGCAAGTAGCAATGAGATGTACACGAGTCGTCTCCTCCTCGCTCCTTGAAGAAGAAGAAGAAGAAGGTAGCGACCGAGGCGAAGCTCCTAGCGTGGCGGCGATGGTCGAGGCAGTGCAGATCAAGCGGGCGGCAGACCTTCTGCGAGCCCAGCCATGGCGGCGCTGCAGGATGGAGAGGGAGCGGCCAGGCGATGTGGGGGCTCGAGGCGGCAGGGGTGCGTGGTACGGCAACGGAGCAGAGGGGCACGGCCGGTGGCGGCGCGAGCTTGCTCGGGGAGGCAGAGGGGTGAGGGCCGCCCCTGGCGGCGGCTCTGCAGGGGGGACATCGGGAGTTGGTGGCGATGCTCTCTGTGTGTTGCGTGAGAAAGTGTGTGTTGGGTGGTGTCTAGCTGAATTAAATCGAAAGAAACAGGCGACGAGAAAATATAGGAGGCGCACTCTGCGCGCACGAGCCTCACATGTTACCAGCTATAGGAGGCGCACATAATCTTACGTGCCTTGTATATTTGATCACCGACTTTTATCCGGTCTCGCAGGAGTTACTTGAGGCACATATGACTATATGTGCCTCACATATTATCAAATATAGGAGACGCATATGACCATATGTGCCTCGCATATTCGACCACCGACCCCCACCTGGGCCCACACAGTTTATGCGAGGCGCATTCTTCACATATGCGCCTCACATATTTGATATATAGGAGGCGCATATGATTAGAATGTGCCTCGCATAATCTGCGGCTACCAGATTTCGTTCGTACAGAGAATATAGGAGGCTCATTCTAGTCATATGTGCCTCTCCTATTTTTATACTAGAGGCGCATATCAAGAAAGTGTGCCTCGCCTATTTTATAGGAGGCACATATAGTCTAAATGTGTCTCCTATAATCATGTCTCCTATAGCCTTTTCTCTAGTAGTGTCCTGTTGGACGGGTGGCATCACATGCCCCGGCTCCCGTCCGACTTTTCTCCGAGCCCCACAACCGTTGTGATAGACCCGTCTAGCTTACCGAGTGTTTCTGCAATAAGAGTCCGACTCAAACCCACCTAGTCGGAAAGAATTGGCAGCACCTCAATTTTATGAGCCCACTACCAAAAATGTCCGACTTGTGATGGTGCAAACACTGGCGGGGTAAACCGACTAGACCTTCTTTGAGGGATTAAATTTTACCGACTATCTAATAGAGGTAAAAAAGAGACATAACCATAACACAAAATAAAGCAATTATAATGTGAAATGGTATGGCTCTCTTCATGGCGATCTCCATCTCCACAAAGCTTGTAATCCAACTCGTGCCAACTCTTGCCACTTGTCGTCTTACTCTATGTCACCGACATGTACATCGCCTTGCTTGCCATCCGGGTTCTCCAAACAGCTACACTAGCTTAGTGAAGTAAATTACAAGGAGAATCTGACACGCAGGTCGTTATACAATAATATGACAACACCTAGGCTCCAGCCGGCTGACAAAACCGTGATTCGCAGATCACGTATGGATTACACACATACATCACATGCACATGAACCATACCATTCACAACTTCCTGCAAAAACAAGTTATGCATAGATACAATATCTACCGGCGTTGTAAAACATAGATCTCATCTACGATCCAGACATGGATTCCGACCATTGTTCCGATTCGATCAAACTTTTTGATCTTCGATCACCGCCTCTAGATTTACGCGGCACAGTTTACCCCGATGGCGGAAGCTGACCGGTAGGGGTATGTCGTTCCACGATCTCAGTAGTATGATCACGAAAATCAGATCTACCATTCCCCGAGTACAGTTGATCCAATCAACCTCGTACAAAACCGATCTATCTCATAGATCGACCACCAAAACAGCACATAGATCTCATCTACAGCCAACCGCACATCACATATGCGAGATCTCGAGCCTAAAACCAGAAGCTATCGCTCTGATACCAATGTTGGGCCACACAGAGATAAAACAAAACTTTTTCCTCTAACGTGGTGATCCCAAGATCTAGCCGAGGTAGAAGGCCACGAGGTTTACCACTAGACGCGCAGTTGCAGATTACTGATGAAGCACGTCAGTTGATGTAGTGCAGTCCTTTGCGATCCGATCGTCCTGCACCTCTGCTGGTATCCACACGTACAAGGAAGAGCACCGGCGGTGAACTGCTAGGTTCGATACGACGGCATGACTGTTGTGGAGCTAGGGTTTCCAACACATGAAATGACCTAACCGAACAACGATTGACCTTTCTGGGTTACGGTACTCCACTATATATAGGGAGTGAACATGGGCTCTGCTCGCGCGGCCCATTCACTAAAGCCCATATAATATTAGTCCCTGTGAGTCTGACTCACCGACTCAGTCCAAATCAGGCTCGGGTCCAACCCAACCAGATTTCAGGTTCAGATCCAATCCGAACTTGCTCCCGCTCTTAAGTGTGTGACCCCGTAGGCTCTTGGCAACTTGGACACGATTAGAGTCCAACTCTCAATCGATCAGTCGGTAGCGGCTCCTAGCAGAACGTGCCGACTCCCAAGTACCAAAGAGTCATGGCGACTTGCCTATCCAATGCGACTTGCGTCCGAGTCCCTTTTTCCTCATGATATACCTTGTCAGACTATAGGCGAATATATGTCATCCCTTAAATAGTCCGACTCTCTTCTCGATCCGAGATAAGTGATTCACCCGACTAACTCTTAGTCGATCGCCTCGGTTAACACTTAACCGAGTCGTGCATGGCCATGCTTTCCGAATCATATCATCCGAGAGGGCCCAGAGAATATCTCTCCAAGTGGAGGGGCAAAATCCCATCTTGGTTATTCACATCACGCAGCTTGATCTCAGTCGACCCGAACTCTGCCTTTATGACTGCCCAGTTACGGATTAGCGTTTGATAGAATCTAAGTCGGTGATCCTCAACTCGGACTATGCAACAACCTCAGGTCTAAGGATTACATTGATTGAGATATACAAATGACAACTTGTTCATTGTACCTCAATATGGGTCAATCCGAATCGCTAAACTCTTTAGCCGAATCTGTGTAAGTCGAAATGTCATCTCCATGCCCATGACAAGTGGAACCGAGTCATGAAGCCAACTTTCACATTGGTCTAAGTTGTGTGTCCAGCACAACCTCAATGACCAAGGATATTTAGTACAAACAATATGAATGTATAGTTCCACAACCGAATCACATATTCAATGATACACATCACATGTTTATACAAGGACT
Source organism: Avena sativa (assembly GCA_916181665.1). NCBI lineage: Eukaryota > Viridiplantae > Streptophyta > Magnoliopsida > Poales > Poaceae > Avena > Avena sativa. The sequence continues at coordinate 315,056,581 of OV702283.1, forward strand.
ACTTAATATCTTTATGAATACAATGGGAAATCTCATCATACATGATTGCCTCTAGGGCATATTCCCAACATGGCCGCCTCCCGGTCTCGCCCCTTTGCCTATAAGAAGCCCCCGATGCAGAAATCCTGAGTACCCGATCAGAAATCCACGAAACCATCTGTAGCCGCCGCCACCAGCATCCCTAGATCGGGGGGATCTGAAGTTCTTCCTGGCACCCTGCCGGAGGGGAGATCATCTCGGAGGCCTTCTCTCCGGTATGATGCGTGAGTAGTTCCACCTTGGACTATGGGTCCATGTAGTAGCTAGATGGTTGTATCTCCTCCTTTGTGCTTTCATGTATAGATCTTGTGAGCTCTGTTCATGATTAAGATCTAATCTATTTGTAATCATGCATGCTGTGTTTGTGGGGATCTGATGGATATTGATATTATTATGTTGGTTTGATTAATGGTTTTATCTTTATGATTCTATCATGTCTGTGTTGTTTGTGATCTTGCATGTTCTCCGTTGCTAGTGGTTATCTTGGCCAAGTAGTTGCTAGTGACGCCAAGAGGGGGTATTTATACTCGATAGTGGGTTCATGCCTCTAGTTTCCAAGGGAAGTGACAGAAAGCTCTTCGGCTGTAGATATGCTGTTGCTACTAGGGAGAAAACAACGGTCTTTTGTTCATGGAACATGTGGACTGTTTACCTTACACACTTTGCTTAAAGCAGTTGTCTGTTGCTTGCAACTTAATACTGGAGGGGGTTTAGATGATAACTTGAAGGTGGACTTCTAGTCATAGATGCAGTTGGATGATGGTCTATGTATATTGTTGTATTGCCCAATCAACTTCATAGGATATTTCTGGCTAGTAATTGCATTGTTATGCCTTGCTCAGTTCCTTTCAATTGCCTCGCTGTAATTTGTTTACCCTTCATGCCATGTTGTTTATCTAAGGAGAGCACCTCTAGTGAACTATGGACCCCGGTCCAATCTTTACCATTGATACATCTTCCACTTTTACCTGTTTACTTGCTGCAAACCATTACCTTCCACACCATACGTTTAATCATTTGTTACAGCAAACCGGTGTAACACCCTCAGAATCGACCCTATGCAAGTTTCAGCGATTCCCGCCAAACCCGCATAGAAACGATTCAAAGGTGCCCACCAGGCACTTTCGTGCGGGTGGAAACGAAGTAATAACATTACACAACAGTCCTCGATGGGACCCACAGAACAGATATATATACAGCAGCGACTCAAAGAGTCAAGAATACAGATATAATATACAAAGATCCAAATCACCTTGAAAACGATAGCGCGTCCGACTACGGACAAGGTGCAAATGGGGCTAAGAGCCCTGAAGAATAACCAATGGCGTCCATAACCCTGCCCAGGCCAAGCCGGAAGGGTAACCCTGCTAACGACGTCGATCTCAAAACCTGCTTAAACAAAAGGGGTGCTGACAAAGGCAAAGGAAAAAGAGGAGCGTCAGTACTGAGGCCAGTACACGGCGAGACTAGAATTCAGCGGTCCTCACCTACATAGGTATGGTGGACTGAAGCGGCAGCGGCAGCATGCACTAAACAACCTATAGAGACTCGATTTAACTGGCGACTATCAGAGAGGGGTAAGAAAGACCTATTCGAATCCAAACTGATACTACCACCAATCAAACCCATCCTGGCGTTTCCCCCTCGACACCGATCGAGGAAGTCAACCGAGGAACTCACACAGTTGGCCTTTTTATTTATTCGGTTATCGTTGCAGCAATTACTAGTCAAGTATAGATAATCATCCTGATAGATTAAGCAGTGGGCACTTTTAATTAACCATTCCGTTGTAGTTGCGACACTTACTAGTCAGATACAATTAGCATGAGATAACCCAAAAACCCAGCAGTTGTTGGTACTTTTATTCAGCCATTCCGTTGTAGTTGTAGTACTTACTAGTCAGATACAATGGTCGCAGGCGACAACCCAAGCAAGCAATTGTGAGCAGTTTTATTTAGCCATTCCGTTATAGTGAAGCTGATTACTAGTCATTATAAAGTCAAATTTATAGCACTACTTTAGTTATAGTTGTCTATGATCGAGATACTGTGCTCCAAGTCGTCCATAACTGCGGACACGGCTTTCAGAAAGTTTTACCCGGCCGGGGTGCACCAATAGCAACACACACTCGATCAACCTCGGAAAAACCAAATCAAAACCCAACGAGGCCTTCACGACAAAGCAATCACAGGATTCAGAAATATTTCAGGGGGCCACCCCTTGGAGTACACCCGCAACGAAGCTAGCTGACTCCAAGACGGACCCGAGGTTTGGGTGGACGGCTGTGAACGACTGGGAACCCAAAACTGAGCTTGTCGACACCGCGGAATCGTGTCCCGATCCTAAACAGTACAGTGTGCTCCTCGCACAATCGTAAATAAAGCAGTAAAGCATGGCATAAGTACAGGATAGTAACAAAACCCCAAACTAGTTTGTGGCCCCAAGAAATAAGAATGAATCATGCTCTGGCTCAGGGGGGTCCCATAAGCCTCCCGGATGTGGATAGCGCGAATATTCAAGGAACAGGTGTCAAGTACTCGGGGTCCTACGGGACACAAGTGGACGGTTAACAACCAAATAACATCTATTGCCCACCTGTGCCTCTGCTTACCTACTTCAATTTTAGTTGTTAAACAATAATTAAAGTGAACAATAATTACAGCCACGATCATCTCCAACATCAACATGCGGCAATGCTCCAACAACTGTGGTACTTGTTGATACGCAACAGCACTCGAGCAAGCGACTACGACGCGCAAGTCCAACTATCTACCAAACAACAGGTAATAGGATGTGCCCAAGGCAATATAAGGCTGCAAGGGATAACACGGGTACGAAAACTAGAGCATCGCAACAAAGATAGCAATAGATCAACAGGAGGGAATAAATACTATAAAAGTAAGATAGGTAGAAAGGGGGAGATGCTCGCCTGAAAACATTGTCGAAGTTCATCCGAAGATCGGGTCGACACTCGCATCAACTCAACGGCCTTATCCGCGAAGAAGCAAAACACTAGAATAAACACCGGATGCACTATTTAATACTACGGCAAAAGATCGGGCATGATGCATGAATAATGTATGACATGGCAAGGTGTGATGCAATTAGGCCATATTAAGCGGAACCGGGGTCCCGACAATTAATTAGGTGGTTCATGTTATTTAGAACCCCGCAATTTAAATGTTGTATTAACAAGGCAAAATTATATCACCGATTCGCTACACAAATTTAAATGAGGCCAATATAAGACTAGATTTGCCCGCATATGGGCCCCATATTTAATTATAAGGTGAATCGGCATAAGGCCCCCAAACCACATGACAATATGTATGCAAGCATGGCAATTTAATATGCATCAATTGATATTACATTTGTATAATAGGGCTCGAGAACAGGGGTCACACATTAGGGTTCGGCGATCTTGGGGTTCCCGGGGGTTCGGGGTTCGGTCTCAGGGTTCGGATCTGGGGTTCGACGAATTCGTTCTCGGCGGAATCAGCGTCCGGGAAGTAGCACTTGTCGCACCGGGGTCTCGGTGTCCGGGGTGAAGTACTCGGCGTCCTCGAGGGAGTACTTGGTTCGGTGTCGGGGGCGCATCGGGTTCTTCCGGGTCGGTGTCGATCTTGTCGTTGCGACGATCTTGTCGGGCCCCACGGGGTCGGGCTTCGAAGCCAGGAAGGAGTACTTGGCGTCCGGCGGTAGATCTTGTCGATTTCACTCCAACGGCCTTGTCATTCTGCAGCGGGGATCATGGTGTCATCGGGGTCCGGGTCTTGGTCGGGTCGCCGGGATTGGTCTTCGGAATCGGCGATCTTGGCGTTCGGGTTCTTGACTTGGTATCCGAGACGCAGGTCTTGTCGCGTGTGTGGTTGCCGGGTCCGCGACGTGGGCTTCGAGTATGGCGGCACATGTCGAAGATCTTGTCGATGTAGTCCCGTTAGGCGTTCACGAGCATCTTGGTGGTACTTGCATCTACGGAAGATCTTGGCCATGCAGAACTTGTGTCGAACACGATGCAGGCGAGCACGGGACGGGCGCGGCTGACCCAGACGGCGGCCAACGATGACGACACGGCGAGGAGGCGGCCTCGACGGGGCGTCAGGGACTCGTGCGGGGCGCTGGTGGCTCGCGGAGCTGCAGGGCGGTGGAGACGGACGCAGGCGGGCGGAGCTCGGAGCCGGGAGGAGGAGAAGAAGCGGCTCGGCGGGGTGCTGCCGTGGAGAGAGGCCAGGGCGAGGTCGGGGCCGGAGGCAGAGGAAGTGGCGGGGCGGCGACGCCGGCGAGAAGGAGGCAGGCGGCGGCGCGCCGGAGAGGAGGAGAGGTGGGGGCGAAGGGGAGGCACGGCGCGCTCGTCGGAGGGCAGGGAGGGCGTGCCGGAGAGGAAGGGAAAGGAGAGGACGCCGGCGAGGGGAGAGGCGGGGGGCCGCGCGGCGGGGAGGCTCGGGAGGGGGCCGGCGGGGTCGCGGGAGGTGGCCTCCGGCGGCGGCGCGGACCGGAGCGGGGAGGCGAGCTTGAGCGGCGGCGCATGGAGGGGCGGCCACGGCTGCCGGTGAGGAGGAGCCGGGCGGCGGAGGAGAGCGCGGCGGGCTGGTGGCGTGGCCGGAGGCGAGGCGGAGGAGGGACGCAGCGGCGCGCGAGCGGCGGAGAAGAGGGGGAGGCGCGGGCCGGCGAGCGGCGGTGGGAGAAGGGGAGGGAGGTGGCCGGCGAGGAGGAAGAGGATGGGGGAGAGAGGAGAACAGGGAGAGAGCGGGGGGGGACGCGGGCCAGGGTGGGGCCGCGGGCCAGGTGGGGCCAGGGGAAGGGTTGAGAGAGTGGCTGGCTCGGTGGGGCCCGGGGACGTGGGGCCCGGGGGTCAGGGGGGTTGACCGTGTGGGGGAGGGGGCTGGTGGGTCGGTTGGCTGTGTGTGGTGTGGGTTTGGGTGGTGGGTGTGTCTGCGGGTGGGACCCAGGGAGAGAGAGGGGGGAGAGAGAGAGAGGAGGTGGGAGAGGATTAGTGAGGTGGCAAAGCTTGATAGGGTGGGGGAATGGCCAGGGGTGATGTGGCGGCCTGGGATAGGTGGGGGTGATGTGGCTGGTTGGGTGGGTAGAATAGGATTGGTAGAAAAAGGGTTTTAGTGGACCGATTTTATTCTGGGGGTGGTCGTCCGGGTCGATTCGGCCCATTCGACTGCCCCACTAAAAATAATTAAATATTTTATTTGTTATAAACAGGGATTTTGCAAACCGATAGCAGACAAAACAAAATAATCCGGAGACCCGGGTTTTGCGTTTGGAACATAGACGGGGCGTTTAGAAAACAAGTACAGGTTTTTCCGCAAATAGTTTTATGCAAGCAAATGCAAGATGATGACGATGCTCAAATGCAATGTGGCATGATGACATGAGCATGCGGTCATGATGATGCAATGCACAAAAACAACGCGATTTTCTAGTAGTGGTTTTGCGGGATGCCACAACCGGTGAGCTTGACAACCTCACTGATTCGTTGGGGCAAAGTCTTGAGTTTGTGTTGTGCAGGTCTCCGCGTTGCTCGCAACACCTATGTGACGTTTCCTTCCTCCTTCTGGTTCAATAACCTCGGACTCAACTGAGGGAAGACTTGCTGCTTGCTGCTTCACACCTTGCTTTTAGGGTTTCCAACGAAGTGCGCCGCGCCAGCACTATCAACAAGTTTTATGGCGCCATTGCCAGGGAGGCTAAGGACGTCTTCATTAGGGGAGTCCTTCATTTGCTTTCTCTTTAATTTGTTTTTAGTTTCCTTTGTTTCTTTTGCTTGGTTTTGTTTGCCTCGTTTAAAAAAAAACCCCAAAAAATTAGTCTAGTTTGGTTTGCTTGCCATATTCAAAAACAGAAAAAAATTAGTTCCTACCCTAGTTGCCACCTTGCTCACCATGTTGCTCCCCAGTTAGCCCTGAAAGATCTTGAAATAGGTAGTGGCTCCATAATTGGGAAAGATAATATTTAAGAATTTTTTAATTATGTTAGCAAGCATGAGGATATTGAGGATAAATCTATAGCAGAGCTTGCTCCTAATTATGAGATTGTTGTAGCTTCTTTAGTTCATATGTTGGAGGCTAGGTTTGTTAGCCTTAACCCCTTCATACAATTCTTGTTCCTAAAACTAAAAGAAGAGAAGAATGTTGAAAAAAGGGAATTCATCCTTGAAACTTTATCAAAAGAATTCCATGAGGTTGCTAGGGAAGCCAAAAAGATTTTTGAACGTTTCAATATGATAGGTTCAAGTGTAGATGGTGTGGGTATTTTTTATAAAACTAAGCCTAGAGAAGAATTCAATATACCCATACCCTTTAAACTTGTTGGAATGCATGAAGCCTTTGAATAGAACTTTGATTGGATTGCCCCTGAAAATATTTTTGATGAAGGTAGTAGACCAAAGAGAGATGATAAAGGATCCTCCAAAACCCATTTGGAGGAGATACATTTCATAGTTGAAGATTTTGCAAGTATTGATGTTAATGCTTCCTCATTTGAAAATACTTGATTCTTCTTGCTTCTTGTGCCTAACTTAAAGGCGTTAAACAAAAGTACTTGTTGGGAGATAACCCAAGAGTTTCCTTGAGTCTTAGAAGTTATACTTCTGTAATGACCTCTCCTTATCCTTTTTGTTTGCTTTTTGTGCCAACAATGACCTCTAATGAGAGGGAAGTAAGATTTGGGGAGTTGCTGTCCCGAAACAGATTTCTGTCCTCCACCAAAAACATTCGTGAGGAGGCTCTGTAACTCAGATTGAGATAAAAATTTATGAATAAATCCCCCAGTATGTTATCTAACTTTCGTTAGTTCAACACTTTTTGATTTGAGCAACAGAAGATGTTCGAAAAAAATCGTTTCTACCTGCTGGTCTGTTTTGATAGATTTCTGCCATTATTTGCATTTCCTTCTTATTGATCCTTTTTGAGCTCACTTCAGGTAAATTGAGTTTCTTTGAAGGAGTTACTACAGTAGCTTGTGTTTTTATTGAAAAGCCTTGCTATTCCAAAGCTTTTCCAGTGGTCTAATATCTTTTGAATAATGTTGCTAATGAAATTGTGTGAAGTTTTGTATGAAGGAAAAATTTCAGGTGTAGAGAGAGAATGATGCAATGAGATAAAGAATGGACAAAAGCTCAAGCTTGGGGATGCCACCATGGTGTCACCCAAGAAATATCCAAGAGGTACAAATGTAAAAGCTTGGGGATGCCTTCTTCATTAATAAAAAGCTCAGGTCTGTCTAGACACTTCGTTTTTATTGTTTCATGCACAGTTGTGTTGTTCTTGGAGCATCTTAGTTTTTGTTTGCTTTGCTTAGTTTGTTTAGTTTTATTTAGTAGTTTGGACCCCTGTTCTCGTTGTGTTGTTTTGCAAATAAGGTTGCTTGGTGTTTGGAAAGGAGTAGTAAGTTCTTGCTTGAAGTGCAAGAGGAGCTTGCATTGACTGTGACTTAGACTTTAGCATGACATGCTAGGTGTTGTTTTAGCATTATGCTTACTGATTATTGCTGTAGCATGTCTTGTTCCAAACAATTGGGATTGCTTAACGTGCCTTGAAGAAATTATGCGTTGTTTTATAATGCAAAAGCATAGTATTGTGGTATTCTCCTTTGATGCTTTGCTTGGGTTGACTTGGCACATGATCACACCATGCTATGACTATGACAAGTCACCATTAGCCTCTATGATCATTTAGTCCTTGACTTGTAGTACCACCCTTTGCTTTGATTAGTATGCTTTGTTGCACTGCATGATTATGGCCATTATTGCTCTTTTAGTTGGTTGCTCCCAATCTTTTGCTAGCCACCACTTGTATGAGTAAGATCTACTCATGCTTCCAACTCCCAAGAAACCAAGTTATTCTAAAGTGTCCACTATAAACTCTTATGCACGGTGTGTTACACCATTCCAAGTATATTCTTGTTTTCAGCTATCTTCCAATTAAAAACTATTTTGTTATGTGAAAACTTAGTGATTAAAGCCCTCACAAACTTGATGGCACACTTTATATTCTTTTCCCTAATAAACTTGAACTATTATGTCATCTATGTTGTATATGCTTGCACTTATATGTTGGAATTAGCAGAACCATGCTGTCATGGGGAACGTTTTCAACATTGCACTTGTACTTTGTACTCAGTTGATATCATGATCTTTTGTCTATGGATGTCACCGGTGTGAAATAAAGAGGAAACTTGTAAGTCCACGGAGTATGTATTTTGTGTTAGAGAAACGCCTGGGCCACTAGCCTAAGCCATGCCTAATCATGGTGGAAACTTGCAGCATCACCATAATGAGCTATCTATGACGCATCCTCAATAAAAAAGCTATGCACATAGTAAATAAAAAGATCGCTGAGATGCTCATTGTCTGCTTGCCTTGTCATTTTGGTTATGGGATAGCTCCTGTACAATGTGCAAGGGGTACCCCATTGGTGGTTCTCAATGATATGCAAATACTTACAATGACAAGAACTTACCTAGACCCAAAGTTGAGTATGCATGAGGTGTGGCCGTCGTATTCAAGGGACTTGAGATTGCCAACTTATACTTCATCAAGCATATACTCCAGCTTTGCCACTTTAACCTTAACCACTTCAAGATGCTTATGATAGGGGCAATGAGGGCTGAAAGCTAACAAGTGCCATAATTTTTGGAAGCTCTTTTTGAAACTTGTAATCCCTGCTTCCTTTATAAAAGGCCTTTCTTCCACCATTATTGAGTCTCCACCTTTTACCTTTAGGCACCATTCAGAGAGCATAGTTGTCATTCTGTTTGCAGTGTTCCAAAGTTTATTAATTGATGCATGTTATGTTATTACTTGCTCTTGTGCTATTTGTTTCTAGTCACCCTTGTGAATTTTGCAGGTGTCCTATGCATTATATTGCTACTCTATGAGGGACAAGCTGATTGCCACTATGCTATGTTTTCTGCATGTGAAACAAACAAACGTGTTTCAATGCATGTTATTCATGATCTTTGTTTGTAGCTTGCCATGTTGCATGCATAGTTACCATGTCCTATTGTTAGAACTCCATCTTTCATGCACATGTTTAGAGTTCTTTGATCCCAGCTTTCAATGCTTGTAAATGGTTGGATCTTTATTGTGAGGGTGCATGTCACCTCAAAAATTATTCTGTTTATCACTTACCTACTCGAGGACGAGTAGGGGTTAATCTTGGGGATGCTGATACATTGGAAACGTATCGATAATTTTTGATGTTCCATGCTTGTTTAGTATCTACTTTGCTTTACTTGTCCACACTTTGAGGTGCTTTTTACATGTTTTCTGGTACTAACCTATTAACAAGTTGCAACAATGCCAGATGTCTGTTTTTTGCTGTTTTTGGTTTCAGAAAAGTTAGTAAAGAAATATTCTCGGAATTGGACGGGACAAACGTCAAAGTCAATTACTTTCCGTGGGGAACAAGAAGTCCAGAGGAGAGACAAAGGGGACGGCCAGGGGGCTAGACCCACCCCAGGCGCGGGGGCAGGTGGGCTCGCGCCTGGCTAGGGTTTGGTGGCCCTGGCCGCTTCCCGGTCTCGCTCCTTCGCCTATAATAATCCCCCGATGCAGAAACCCTGAGTACCCGATCAGAAATCCACGAAACCATCTATAGCCGCCACCATCGTCCCTAGATAGGGGGGGGGTCTGAAGTTCTTCCCGGCACCCTGCCGGAGGGGAGATCATCCCGGAGGCCTTCTATCCGGTATGATGCGTGAGTAGTTCCACCTTGGACTATGGGTCCATCTAGTAGCTAGATAGTTGTATCTCCTCCTTTGTGCTTTCATGTATAGATCTTGTGAGCTCCGTTCATGATCAAGATCTAATATATTTGTAATCATGCATGTTGTGTTTGTGGGGATCCGATGGATATTGAGATTATTATGTTGGTTTGATTAATGGTTTTACCTTTATGATTCTATCATGTCTGTGTTGTTTGTGATCTTGTATGCTCTCCGTTGCTAGTGGTTATATTAGCCAAGTAGTTGCTAGTGACTCCAAGAGGGGGTATTTATGCTCGATAGTGGGTTCATGCCTCTAGTTTCCAAGGGAAGTGACAGAAATCTCTTCGGTTGTAGATGTGTTGTTGCTACTAGGGAGAAAACAACGGTCTCTTGTTCATGGAACATGTGGACTGTTTACCTTACACACTTTGCTTAAAGTAGTTGTCTATTGCTTGCAACTTAATACTTGAGGGGGTTCGGATGATAACTTGAAGGTGGAATTCTAGTCGTAGATGCAGTTGGATGACGGTCTATGTATATTGTTGTATTGCCCAATCAACTTCATAGGATCTTTCTGGCTAGTAATTGCATTGTTATGCCTTGCTCAGTTCCTGTCAATTGCCTCGCTGTAATTTATTTACCCTTCATGCCATGTTGTTTATCTAAGGAGAGCACCTCTAGTGAACTATGGACCCCGGTACAATCTTTACCATTGATACATCTTCCACTATTACATGTTTACTTGCTGCAAACCATTACCTTCCACACCATACGTTTAATACTTTGTTACAGCAAATCGGTGAGCTTGACAACCTCACTGATTCCTTGGGGCAAAGTCTTGACTTTGTGTTGTGTAGGTCTCCGCGTTGCTCGCAACACCTGTGTGACGTTTCCTTCCTCCTTCTGGTTCGATAACCTCGGTCTCAACTAAGGGAAGACTTGTTGCTTGCTACTTCACACCTTGCTCTTGGGGTTTCCAACGAAGTGCTCCACGTCAGCACCATCAATATACATCAACTAAAGTGAGGACGAAGTTGCTGATTAGATAGGATTATAATCTCTAGCCATAGAACTTACTTCTATAGAGTATTGCAATAGCAGCCATACAAGCCCAGTAGTGTAGATACTAGTCTATAGATTTGAGTTGAATATACTGATTCTTCTTTGTAAGAAGTTTCTTTCTCTCTTTTTAACCTAGAGTGTTCTCTGGATCTTTTGTAAAGAGTCGAGTTGTAACCTATAGTCATGTCTTGGACCTGCTGTGTTTCTATTGTACCACTCTGAGCGATGTAATACTAGTGAACGATGTTTCATTGGTGTTATGTCAACGACTCTAGTGTACTATATCATGCAGTGGCATGTTGGATCTCCATAGGTTCTCAACAAAAATATACCGAGAAGGCAATGCCCTCTTCCTCGGGATCGAACAGTTGTGGGGTTTCTTCACAAAATAATAGGAAATTTCCCTCTAAATCGAACAATGAATTTGTCTCCTCTCAGGAGAAGAATGTCAAGAAGCCTTAGTCGTCTTCCTCAATGTCGAACAATAGTCTAGTTTCTCCACAAGAGAAATCCAAGAATCCTATGCCCTCTTCTTCAAGGCCGGAATTTGGCTGAGCCTCCTCGTCGAGGAATATTAAGATGTCTAGGCCATCTCCCTTAGGGCCAAACAATAACATTATTTCTTTGTCGAAGGATATTGAGAAGTCTCGGGCCTCTTCCTCAAGTCGGAATGGTGGCTCAATACCTTCGTCGATGAATATCGAGTCTATGTCCGTGAAGTCCAGCTCCTCTCTCCTTCGGGATGAAATTTCCTCAAGAAAGCCTAACTTCATTGGGTCGAGCAATAACCCAAGCAAGAATATTGAGATGTCTAGGCCATCTCCCTTGCGGCCAAACAATAACATGATTTCTTCGTCGAAGGATATTGAGAAGCCTCAGCCCTCTTCCTCAAAGTCTGGATGGTGACCTGGTACCTCCGTCGAAGAATATCAAGTCCGCGAAGTCTAGGCCCTCTCGCCTTCGTCGTGAATTTCCCTCAAGAAAGCCTACTTTCATTGGGTCAAGCAATAACTCAAATTCGGCATATAGTATTTCTAACAAATCGCCGCCCTCACTAGTGCATGGCCATTCAAGCCATGTCGAAATGAGCACTCAAGTTCAAAGCAAAGAGCTTTGGGAGTCGAATGAAGCTTCAACTTCTAGCTTGTCGTTAAAGGGTAACCAAGTCATGCATGGTCTCCAACCCCATAGCAATACCATGAAGCAGAATGAAGAATCAATGAGTGTGCATGTTCAACTGGATAGTAGAGATGGAAAAGACGATGATGGCAAGTATAAGAGTAAGATGAAAGAACCATTGTTTGAAGAGAAGCTTGGTTCGCATGTGGATGATGATAGTGCAAAAGGGAATAGTAGGCCAAAGAAGAGAATGAGAAAAGATTTTGAAAATGATGATGCAGATGCCGACGATAGTGATCAAAAGCTTGTGGATGCTGAAAGTGGTACTGCCGTGATAACAGAAACCGCAGTCGTCAAGGATTGTCATACCAAAGTCTCTCATCATTTCATTTCGGAGTCCTTCAAGTTGGGACAATATAGTTTCGTTCCCACAGGGCCGGGCCGGCAAAATGCGAGGCCTCGTGCGAAAGTCTAAAATTTCCCCTGTGACACTAGAAATTTTGAAATATTCAATAATTATAACGTATATGCGAGAGTATCTTACATAGCAATTGGATATACAACCCAACTCACTTGGTTAGAGAAGGAATGTACGACCTAGCCGTCCAGGTTTAATCCTCACATATGTGAAATTGTGTTTACCACTGATATAAACATATTTAGTTGGTAGGGGAGCGGATATATGACTGATAAAAATAGTAATTAGATATATGAATAAATCATTCAAAATAAATGCTTCAATAATATGAACAAAAGAATTAAACAAATTTGGGATTGAAATAGAACTGGAACGCAAAGATCGGAGAAGAAGATGCAAGGATAAGGGATGAGGGACGCAACACATACCGATTGATGAACTGAATCCACAAAATTAGTTTTCGCGATGATCAAACTAAAAACGGAACCTTCTGTCAAAAAAAAAACTAAGAACGGAACCGCCGGGTAGCGTCACGCAAACTCGGCCACACATAAAGCCCCAAGCCCGCATGTTTAATTCCCAGCGGCCACGGGTCAGAAATGAGTTTTTTTGCTGCATATATAAACCTGTACTATAATTTTGGGTCCCAAATTTTTACGGACCCTGTGCAGTTGCACAGTTTGCACTCTCACTGGCCCGGGCCTGCGTTCCCATGGATGAACCTATTTGGAGGAAGAACACATTCTTTTCTTGTTCTGTTTTGAACTGTCATACGTACTCTCCAAGTCTCCATATATGAGTAATATTTTTGCTTGCTTATTCAATAGTGGAATCATTAGGACTTGGGGCAAGGAATATGTTTCATTAGTTGCACACCTGTCAACCAAATACTGTGACATGGTGTCAAAATTATCAAAATCACTGCAGCCAGTGCTTGAAGTAACAAAGCTTTCTAGGCTGGATGCTTGGCCCAAGAGCTTCGAGGCATCAAGACCCACGGATGATAACATTGCCTTGTATTTCTTTCCGGACAAAATGAGGTCTCTTCCTACCCTTTGGCCTTAATTTGATTTGCATCACCTCTATCTTTTGCAACATTTGGAATTTAATCATTACTGATTTCTAACTCTAGGAATGACGATTGCTTCGGTCCCCCATCCTCCCCCCTCTTTCAAACTTTGACAAACAAAAACTCGATACCGATTATTTAGAGGACCGTACGAATCCACCGAAAGTCCGTATGGTCCTCTTAGATGTATACTCACCGTATACGTATACTCGTGTGCCTGCGGAAAGCGAAAATCGGAAGTTATATAACATTAACAAAAAAATTTAAAATATGACAGGCAAAGATGTAGATCGCGATAATGGGAGGTGGGATCAGCCAACCGAAACGTGGATTATACCTAATTCGACCGAGTACACATATACGGAGATATACGTTGCCTTGATATGGGTTTCGACGGGTCAAAAAAAAATGACTCATGCAGCTTAAGTTTAGGGGAGGGGAGGGGGGGACCGAAGCACACATGGTAATAGTATATGCGTGCAGGTGCCTAAATTCTAGGCCAGTTTGTCTGGCCCGACATCGAGTTAAGCCTAGTTGCACATGCGGGGTAATTGTACAGCCATGTCATGTGAACAAGAAGCGAACACAGAAGCTAGACCGGCCCTCCTCAGCTTCTTTCATAAGCCGCTCGGCTTATTAGTTAGGGCTTCCAAAATAATTATCTTATAACTAATTAAGAAGCTTCGACTAATAAGCCAGAAGCTGGGGAGAGACAACTTATTTTTTATGCTGTCAAAAAAACTGGCCTTATTCATGTGCCTGATGCATGAACCGAGCGAGGCCGGTACAGCTCCCCATACATACATGGGGCACAATTTCTTCAGAAGACTCAAGTCGTGTCCTCTGTCAGTCAGATGCGTATGAACAGTCCGCCGGGCCCATAAAATAAATGGGGCATTCCGAGAATTGAACTCGGGACCTCTTGCACCCTAAGCGAAAATCATACCACTAGACCAAATGCCCTTATAGCTATAGCATGGTTTTACAATCAATTAATACTGGTCACCCAAAATAGTACATTGTAGATGCAAATAAGTGGTCATTGGGGCACTTTTACCCTCTTTAGTTCAAAAAATAAACTTCTCTAAAACGATGTCATTGAAAAGTTCAGTTTATATTTTATTAAACTAAAAGGGTATTACCCTATTTTTTTTTGGAAAAGCCAACATGACTATACTTGGCATAATAGATACATCATCTGATAGAATAGAAACTAAGAAATCAGGGGGATCCTCATGCCAAACAGTTGACATAGATCCCTCTGAATGTCTAGCTAAGCTATCTGCCGCTACATTGGCTTCCCTAGGGCAATGCATAAAAATGACCGAAAAAACGAAACTATGATAAAGAGACAAGCATTCCTCATAAATTGCTGCTGCAGGTCCATATGATCTACCACCATTTTGCATCACCTCGATCACATCTTGGCAGTCCGAATTGACTTCCAGCCTATTGCATCCAATCTGGCCCGCCAGGATCAAACCATCTCGAAGCGCTCGAGCCTCCGCCGTGGATGCATCAGAGACATAAGGTATGCCACAACTACTGGCAGCCAAGAAAAAACCTTTTTCGTCGCGTAGGATTGCACCTGTACTTCCTGTACCTGAATCGAGGTTAAACCCCGCATCCACATTAAGCTTAACGAATCCTTCCCTTGGCCGCATCCATCCATGCCTGACAATACCTTGGTGCTTCTTCTTTGTCCGTGAAAAATTCGTTGCTAGGACTGCGATAGACTGCGCTGAATGTACAGGGACTGTAGCATTTCCCCTCTGGTCGCTTGCCTCCGTTCCCACCATACGTACCAGATACATGTAGCGAGCAGGTCATTCCGATCAATTTCACCATGTTTTGGATCTATCGCTGATCTGTCTCGCAGCAATGAGATCAGGACCGAAGACCCCTCGGAATCGTTTGAGCACACATGTGATATAAAGTCCTCCATTCCAAGGAACTCCCATATCTCTTTCACTCTTGGGCACAAAAATAGGGCATGCCGAATACTCTCACAATCCGATCTGCATAATGGACATTGGGAGCTATGTTGCATGTGTCTATTTGCGAGAACACCATTACACGGAATTTCACCAAGCAATGCACGCCAACAATGTATCTTGATCTTTGCTGGCACATTCAAGGACCAAATCGTCCTCCACACCGGAGACGCCGATGATGACCCAAAACTGGTCGTACGCCTTAATTTACCGCCGTGCTGATGCTCCCACTTTACATGGTAGGAAGACCGAACTGAAAACACTCTAGTTTTCGTATAATGCCAAGATACAAAGTCATTCATCATACCCGCTGCTAAGGGGATATTCAGAATTCTCTGAACATCAATAGGACAAAGCATCTCACGTAATAGCTCTTCATCCCAACCTCCCGATTCTTGGTTAATAAAATCTGAGACCTTTGAAAACACAATGTTCCCTCTCCTTGTCATAACTTTCCTGTTTGGACTACTTGGGATCCACGGATCATCCCAAATATTGATTTGAGAGCCATCCCCAACTCTCCAAATATGTCCTCTCTTAAAAGTTTGAATTGCAGCCCAAATACTCTGCCATGTATAAGAGCTCCCCTTTTTGAGCTGACAATACAAAATATCACCATCCGGAAAATACTTAGCCCGCAGGACAGAAGCACATATAGAGTCCGGATCAGAAATTAATCTCCAGCATTGTTTGGCTAGCATGGCCAAATTAAAACAGTGTAAATCCCTAAACCCCATACCACCTTACTTCTTGGACACACACATCTTCCACCACGCAAACCAGTGCATGTGCTTCTTCTGATCATCATCTCCCCACCAGAACTGGGATATTAAGGTGATTATCCCTTTAATGATCTGTTTGGGTAGCTTGAAGACTGACATCGCATATGCAGGAATAGCTTGAATGACGGCTTTAATGAGTGCCTCCTTTCCTACAAAAGACATATTCTTCTCCTTCCATCCACTTAAAATTTTTATCACTCTCTCAATTAGGTGCATAAAGCAATCAGATTTATCAACACACACAAGGGGGGGAAGCCCAAGGTATTTGTCCGTTAGAGATTCAGTCATGATATTCAATATAGAACATACCTCAGCTCTTGTGTCAACACCAGTACATGGGCTAAAGAAAATTGATGATTTGTTGTCACTCACCAATTGGCCAGATGATGCACAATAATCATCAAGGGCCCGACGCAAACATGTGGCATTGTTTTTATCGGCTCACATCAATATGAGGGAATCATCGGCGAAGAGAAGATGAGAAACCGCCGGTGCACTTCTACATACTTTCACTCCCAATAGATTCCCTGCGGCCTCCTCAAACCTCAACAAACTTGTTAGTCCTTCAGTACATAACAAGAATAGATAGGGGGATAAAGGATCCCCCTGCCTCAGCCCCCTAGTCGGGCAGAAATATTCAGATAAACCATTATTAAGGCGCACTTGATAATGAACAGAAGTCACACAAGCCATAATCAGCTCCACCCACTCTGGAACAAAACCAAGTCTCAGCAAGATCCTTTTCAGAAAACACCACTCCACCCTATCATACGCCTTATGCATATCAAGTTTGATCGCACAAGTTCCAAACTTCCCCGTCTTTTTGTTCTTGATCGCATGATAGGACTCATAAGCAACAAGCACATTATCAGTGATTAAACGCCCTGGTACAAAGGCACTTTGGGTCGGCGATATAATCTCTGGCAGTAATGTTTTGAGTCTATGAGCAATCAGCTTGGAGATCACCTTATAGACCACGTTACAAAGGCTAATGGGGCGGAACTGGGTAATATATTCAGGATTCTCCACCTTCGGAATTAATACAATTGTTGTGTCATTCCATCCATGCGGTATAGTCCGAGAATTAACTGCAATAAGGACCTCATCTATCAGGTCCTCTCCAATAATGTGCCAAAACCTCTTGTAGAAAATTGCGTGAAGGCCATCAGGGCCTGGCGCCTTGAGATCCCCAATGTTAAACATGGCCTTTTTAACCTCCTCCCTAGAATAGGGAGCAAGCAAGATACTATTCATTGCATGAGAAACTGTAGGCTGGACTTTATCAATGACACTCTGATCAGGGTTTTGTACCTTAGATAAAAAAAAGTTCCTCAAAATAACCAGACGCCAAAGACAGTAATTGGTCTTGCTCCTCAATCAGGACCTCTGCATTGTTCTTTAGTTGCTTAATGAAGTTCCTTTTGGGTCTTCCCGACGCAAATCGATGGAAAATGCAGTATTCTGGTCTCCATGTCGTAACCAGTTT
Source organism: Avena sativa (assembly GCA_916181665.1). Taxonomy (NCBI): domain Eukaryota; kingdom Viridiplantae; phylum Streptophyta; class Magnoliopsida; order Poales; family Poaceae; genus Avena; species Avena sativa. The sequence goes on from OV702283.1 coordinate 315,074,267, forward strand.
ACCCTGCGTCTTTGTACCCAATAAAGTTCTTCTTGCTCTAGCAAATTCTCCATCTTTAGCTGGACCTCTTTTTGCTTTGCCACAGCCTCATCTGATAGAGGACCGGACAAAATTTCATTCAATTCTTTCTGTAGTTCTCGCAATCTCCTCCTCGGCCCCTTTAGCACTTCTTTATCCCAACGGTGCAAAACCTCATGAACCTCCCTCGTATGATCACTAAGGGAGGAATCGGCATGGAGGTCCTTCGCTCTCTCCCATGTAGACTGGATAATACCCTCGACCGACTCCTCACACAACCATCTTGCTTCAAATTTCAGTGGACCCCTAATATTTCTTACTTGCAGTCCTGAATTAAAATCAGTATCGATCAATACCGGTCTATGATCTGATTTGTCAAAATCATGATTGACCACTCCATACAAAGGGAACATAGCAGCCCATCGATGGTCACATACAGCCCGGTCTAGCTGCTCACGGATCTTCCCACGACGCCATGTGAAGATATCGCCCGTGAAGCCCATATCTTCCAAATTACACTCACTCAGCGTGTCTCGAAACGCTTGCATGCATCTTTGTGATCGAGCGTTACCGCCCTCCTTCTCAGCGCTGTACAAAATCTCGTTAAAGTCTCCTAGCATCACCCATGGAAGATCAATAGTTGCATGCAATGATCGGATATATCCCCATGTGAGATGCTTCCTATCACTACTAGGCTCACCGTAAATGCCAGTGAGCCGCCATCCGAAATCACTATGCTCGTTGATCCTGATATCAATAAAATTATCAGTTACCTCTTTGAAGGTCACAACTGTCTCGTTGTTCCAGAACATCACTAGTCCTCCACCTCTCCCATCACTTTCAGCCACCAGCATCTCATCAAAACTCAACTTGACACGTAGACGGTCTACCTGAACTCTACACAGATGTGCTTCAGACAAAAAAAGTACATCCGGTTTGAGACGCTCCTGCATCACCAGAAGCGCGCGAACTGCCGAGGGCTTACGCATGCCTCGACAATTCCAAGCCAATATTTTCATTGCACCCAGACAGAACGGCAGAGAAATTCCAAAACGACCAGATTACACACCACCTCGGTCAGATTCCGAAAATCAATCTAGATCTGAGCAGAACTTAGAAATCTAGATCGGTATTGAAGTAGAGCAGGACAACACCACCAGCTCTTACGTAGTCATAGCAGCTAGAAACGATCAGCCACCAACAGAAACCGCCCCGCTTGACGCGAGGGAGGGAAAAATACCCGCCGTCGCCGTTGCCGACTCGGAGGAAAACGAGGAACGCCACACGAGCAAGTCGAGGCGGAGATGAAAACCCTAGTCAGGGGATGGAGCCAGTATGGAACAACGCTGTCAGCACGGCGCCGGCGAAACCTAGATCGCTTCCATGATCGCCTAAGCTAGCCCGGTGTGCCTACTACCGCTTTAGCAATCGTAAAAGGGTATAACCCTAACATTGACCCGCAAAAGAAAATTAGACAACTGACACCATTAGTGAATAAACTGTAATAAAGAGGGCATCTTTTGTTTACGGGAACAAAAAAGCAAGTGATTCACCACAGTGCTGAAGAATATCACAAATATACGAGAGAAGATCAATCCTAGCTAGCACCTCCTGCTGGATCGTCGTCGTTGAGATGATCAGTCTCTTTCAACCCTGCACATCCCATGGAACACACGTACGGGTCGTTTTCTTTCTTTCCTCGTCATCCATTCTCTTTCTTGCTCCATTGTGCACCACCAGTCCAAGACTGTCAGCTGGTCCCCTCAGGGCATCATCCACGTTCGCGTTGCACAAAAATCTGCTCACGAGATAAATTAATTAATTCAAGGTGATGAACGCAAAGTCCAGCCTGCCTTATGCTTTATAAATATCTGGACTGGACACCAGAGTATGCTTGTACAAATCCAGCCTGCCGGTGCATGCTACTGAATGCAGATACATGTTACACATGCCATAGCAAATACATGTGAACAATGTACTATTTTGGGTGACCAATATTAATAGATTGGAAAACAATGCCATAGCGAAAAGGGCATTTGGTCTAGTGGTATGATTCTCGCTTAGGGTGCGAGAGGTCCCGAGTTCAATTCTCGACACGACTCGGTTCATGCATCAGGCACATGAATAAGATGGTTGATCTCGGGTCAACTGTGCGTCACGTCGACCGGCCGGTCTAGCTTCTGTGTGCGGTTTTCGCTTCTTGTTAACATGACATGGCTGTACAATAATCCCGCATGTGCAGCAGGCACGTGCACGCGTATACTACTACTCCAAATGAATCTAGACTTATTGTAGTACGTAGGTTTACTCAACTTTAGGATGAATCTATATAGTCTAGATTCATCTTTTTTAGAGTAAATTACGTATTCATACCACATTTGGGGCAGCGGTGACGAGTTGGTACAAACTTTGGTAATTTTAACAAGTAAGTGCAATGTTTGGGGCAGCCAACGACAGATCGCTCAAAAACCGGTTTGATAGCGTGTTAACGCCGCGGGCCCACTATCAGATGCTGACTAGGCCTAAACGGCCGTTGGCCACCGTTAGAGAGCGACCCCTTCAGCACCTGGTCCGGCCCGACCCCGACCTAGAAACCGCCGGCACTCCCAGCACCTGTCGCTCCCCAAGCTCGTCTGTCGCCTTCGCATCGCCGCGCCGCGCCGCCGCACCCCGCCGTCACCATGCCCTCCAGCAATCATTCCGAGAGCAGCCAGGACAGCCTGCTCTCTGACTTCGCCGAGCATCACGGCCTCAGTCCCCGCAAGCCGGTAAGTCCATACAGTTAGGGTTAGGGTTTGTCAAATTTGGGAATTTTTCCTCAATTTGGCCTCAAATGTTTTGGTTAGGGTTTAATCTTTGCTCCCTCTGCCTTTGTTTAGATCCCAGAAACCATTTTCGACCAAGAGTACACCGGCTATGATGATTGTGATTTGAGGTGCAAGCATGACATGCCCATGTACCGCTATGTTTGCTTTGATCAGTATAATGACAGAGAGAACACAGGGAGGAGGTTTCTGGCCTGTGGAAACAAGGTATGTGCAATGATCACCATTTTGACCTGACCAATATTTATGTACAGAAACATTTTAATATGACCTGGCCACCATTTGAATAAGACCTGTAAATTAGGTGCAAAGTAGATTATAGTATATGACCAGTAAATTAGATACTAGTATATGACCAGTAAATTGTTTTAAGTTTTCCTTGCCTCTGCCTTTATAATTAAGCTACATAGTTAATTAAATAGCATGGCTGGTTGGTTCTTTGTGTAATTTAGCTCTTGTTTTAGCTACATAGATAATTTAGCTCTTGTTTTTAGCTACATAGATAATTTAGCTCTTGTTTTTAGCTACATAGATAATTTAGCTCTTGTTTTTAGCTACATATATACTTTACCTATAGATAATTTAGTTGTTGTGACCCCAAAATTGTTTTAAGTTATTTTTGGCTCTTGTTGATTCTTTGTGTAGGATGAGCCTATGTGTGACAAAGTGGATTGGGTAGATCGGCCGTGGCCAGCTACCCTCAAAAATAGTCTGCTCAAGCTATGGGGTATGTATGATTTTGAGAGTGAAAGTAGAATGCATGGTAACGTGGAGTATGCCACTAAGAATTTTCAGCTGGTCTCGGAGAAAAGGGAGTTAGAGAGGAAGAACATGGAGCTGCACAAGCAACTGGGGAAGGCTTTGGAGTATGTTGCAGACTTGTCTAACCATGAATATGAGCTTGAAGTGTCCAAGAGGGAGAAGGCAGAGCAAATGGTTGCCTCACTCGAGGAAGAAAACAAGAAGCTGCATACTCAGCTGGCAAAGAGTCCCAAGGAAAATGAAGATTATGCTGCTTTGAAGGAAGAAAAGAAGAAGCTGGAGCACTATGTTGCAGATCTTCTCAAGCTCTCCCATGATCAGAAGGACAAGATGAAGAAGCTAGTCCAGATCTGTGGTGAATGAGTTGTTTGCATGTTCTTGTAATGAATTAGTAGTTTGTATTGAATGTTGAACATCATGTTATGTAATGGATTATTCCTCTAGTAGTTTCTATCTATGTTGAAGTGGATTCTAAATCATGTTATGTAATGGATTTTTAGTTTGTATCTGATGCATCTATTTGTCTGATGGATTATAAATATTTGCTATGATGAGCACGGTGGCGCCGCCCATTTGTGGTCGCCGGAGTAGTCACCTCTACGGCGGCGCCTCCCATTTATGGTATTTGCATAATTTGATTCTCACAAATTGGACACAGATAAATCTCACTTGATTGATAACTCCACTTGATTCTCATAGCTAAATGGACCAAATGTAGCACTACATAACATGAACCATGTCATGTCCATTACAACATAGATAAATCTCACATCATGTCCAGATTTAGCTAACTGGACCAAATGTAGCACTACATCAAATGGGCATGCATTACATCATGTCCATCTCACAACCAAAAGATTAACTATGGTAAGGCATAAAGTATTGCATGTCATTTACAACATAGTTAACTGATAAAATGAACCAACATGATTCAGTTTGAAGGGCCATCTTCCTGATCTGGTGGAACATAACCACAATTCATGTAAGCCCATGTCCTTGACCTCTTGTATGCTGGATATCCTGCTTCATACTCTGACTCTGTGGCTCTTACAGTAGATCTTGGTGGAGCTAGTCCTTGACCTCTTGTTGCAGCAGTGATCCAGCTTGTTGAAGAACTTGGACCAGGAGCTCTTGGAGGAGCACTTGGAGGAGCTCTTGGAGGATCTCTAGGAGGAGCTCTAGGAGGAGCACTTGGAGGAGCACTTGGAGGAGCACTTGGAGGAGCTCTAGGAGGAGCTCTAGGAGGAGCACTTGGAGGAGCTCTTGGAGGAGCTCTTGGAGGAGAATCTTCATCTATATTCTACTTGTAAGATAAACCAGTCAGTCAGCAGCAATGCAAGTTAAAACAAATGACAACAATGCAGGTTACTAACCACATGTTTGTTCTTTCTAGCAAGTAGATCTGCCCTCAGATCTTTAGTGCAACTTGTGTACCTATGGCCTTGCAAATTGCAGTTTGAGCAGGTAATTGTTCCCATCCTTGAGGTATCTTTAGCTTTGGGCTTCTCAAGTTTCCCCTTCCTTCTCTTCTCTTGGTTTCTTCCTTTACTAATCTTGAAGTCAGGAGGTACAATGTCAGGAGTGTTGGTCTTTGTCCAATCATGTTGCCCAGTCACTGGAAAGATCATAGGCTTGAATGCTTCAATGTACATTGTTTTCTTGAAGAAACTGCTCACATAGTCTTCAGGTTTTTGCTTGGCCTTGATTATAGCAGAGCAAGCATGATTGCAAGGAAGCCCTGTGACATCCCATCTCCTGCATCCACAAGTTCTAGCCACCAAGTCCGCAACATGTATCTGGTCACCTTTTCCATTTGTCACTTCCCATAGATCAGTGCCTGAAATTCTTGGTGTGCAAGGTCTGGAGTATGTCTTTGCAAGCTCTAACTTCTCAGTGAAGTGAGGTGTGATCTCCCACCTAGCAGATTGGCCACCAACTCTCTTTCCATGATTCCTAACCATTAACTTGTTTTTTATTCCAGTAAGCATTGTTCTTATGGGCTTCTTTCTCACATCCAAGATATATCTGTTGAACACCTCACTGAGGTTGTTAACAACCAGGTCTGTCTTACAATTGGTGTCAAATGCATGCCTTGCCCATGTGTGTGGTGGGATCTTACTCAACCATTTCCATGCATCTTCACTCTCAAGCTTTAAAGTTTCCATTGCAGCCTCAAACTGAGACCTATGGTAGGCATAGCTAGCTCTGTCCATGCATTTCTTCAAGTCTTCTCCTCTGAAACTAGCTTTTTGAAAATTTGCATAAATGTGTCTTAAACAATATCTTTGATGGGCAGAAGGAAAGACTTGTGTCACTGCTTTGAGAAGTCCCTGCATTTAAATATGACAAGAATTTATATATGACTAGCAATTAAATAAGACAAGCATTTTTACAGGACAAACCTTTTGCCTGTCAGACATAATTGTGTAGGGTCCAAACTCTCCTTGTTCACCACCTAAAGCATACTTCAACTGAGTCAAAAACCAACACCAATTGGCTGTGTCCTCTTTTGGAACGACTGCAAAGGCTATAGGGAACATGTTCTTATTCCCATCTCGCCCTGTTGCAGCTAAAATTTGAGCACCAGTGCACAGTTTGATGAAGCATTCATCCAAACCTGCATTACAAATCACACTTTAGGGAAATAAACATAAAACAACACCAACATACACAATTAGCAAGTAAATGAAGAGTACCTATGAATGGCCTACAACCTTTCAGAAATCCCTCTTTGGTTCCATTTAAGCAGAAGAAAAGACCATAAAAAGTGGGACCTGGATGGGGATTTTCTTCAGAAGGAGGAGGGGTAACTGTTTGCACAATTACCCTACTTCCAGGGTTTGTATCAATCACTGTTTGTGCCCAATCTCTAAGTCTGAAGTACTGCTCTCTGTGATCACCCAAAACAGCATCCAGCGCATGATTCTTAGCCCTATATGCCATCATCGTAGGCACCACAGCACCATACTGCAACTTTGCTTTATCAATCAATGTTTGAATGCAGGTATTAGGATCTGATCTGAAGAGACCCTCATACCTCTTGGCTAGCCATTTTGCACTAACCCTTGAATTTTTCCTTTCACTTGAAGTCTCACATGTATGCACATTATGCATCTTCCTAATAACCATTGTCTTCTCTCCTTTTATCACTGATGCTGTCATGTAGAAAGGACATGGCTTTTTTGGGCAATCCACAATGATACTAACATTGGAGTTTCTGTGATACTCATAATTCCTACTTTGTGCTATATGCAAATTAACCAATGCATCTCTGAGCTGCTCTGCATTTGTAAAACACATGAACACTGCAAGTTGCTCATGTGCTTGTAGTCTTTTGTCATCATACCATACCCTAGGTGGCCTTTTCTTTGCTCTACTCTTTCTACCCTTAGGTGGAACCATTGACAATGGTTCAAAATCATCATCATCATACTCTGGCAGAAAACCAGAGCATTTCTCTTCATCATCAGATGGTATAAAGTCTGGTTCATCAACAATTACCACAGCTGAATGGTACCTTTCAGTGGGTCCTTTCCTCTTAACAGACAGCTTCTTTGGCCTCTGAGGTGCAGTGGGTCCTTTCCTCTTAAGAAGCACAGGTTCATCATGTGCTTCACTAGCTGGTTCAGCACCTGTTTGATTTGCACTTACAAACAAATCTTCAATGTCAGTATCACCTTGACAGTGTGTTATTGGATCATCTTTCTGTTGTCTCATCTCCTCCAAGATCCCATCCACTTCAGATTGATCCTTCTTCCTCATTTGTTCAGTATTAGCAAAGTCTCCCATGTCAAACTCTGCATCATCTGAGCTCATATCTACATCCTCATCACTGTCCCACAGTGCTATTTCTTTCCCTTCCTGAATATTCACTACGTCTTGGTTGTCCACTACTAGATTGTTACTAGCTACTTGACTAGGAAACACCTGACCATCATCATCCACGGTAAACACAGACTGTTCACTGAAATAGTAACAATAGTGAGGATCAACTATCATGATCTGCATCAAGGCTTCCCTAAATCTAATTTACCAAAATGGTAACATTGACTAATCTACTCCTAGGAGACAGAGGAGAAGAACTTACCCAAATCCGCCGGCTTCTGCACTCGCCGCTAGGTTCTGCTGCCACATCTGGGAGCTCTGGGCGAGCATCTGTGTCCCCGCAGATGGACGGGACGGCCACAGCTCATCGATGCCGTCGTCGAAGACACCTCCATATCCAGCACTCCAGTTGTCGAAGAAACCCTTCCCGCCGCCACCATCGCCGCCACTTCCGCCGCCATCGCCCTCCTCCATCTCGAGCAAGAACTGGGGGAATAGAGTGCCGGCGGTTTATAGGTCGGGGTCGGGCCGGACCAGGTGCTGAAGGGGTCGCTCTCTAACGGTGGCCAACGGCCATTTAGGCCTAGTCAGCATCTGACAGCGAGCCCGCGGCGTTAACACGCTATCAAACCGGTTTTTGAGCGATCTGTCGTTGGCTGCCCCAAACATTGCACTTACTTGTTAAAATTACCAAAGTTTGTACCAACTCGTCACCGCTGCCCCAAATGTGGTATGAATATGTAATTTACTCTCTTTTTTACAAATCTAAAATATCTTATATTTTGAAACGGAGGGAGTAGTAGCTAGGCAAATTGTTTTCTTCTTGTGGCGTCTGTACGATTTGATCTCGGTCGATTTCGTGTGCGAGGCCACCGACATGTGAGCTTCCGATCGAGCTATACCAAATAAATTCGAGCACTTGGTTGGTTCTTCTCCTTCGTATATATCCACCCTCTTATCGTTCTTGCGCCGACGTCGAGGATTTCCTTTCCTATGGAGGGCATAACACATGGACCAAGCAATAGCATCCTTAGACAAAGCTGCCATGAGTTTCTTGGCTGTCTCGAAGTCCCCCCGCGCATCCGCTATCAAAGGATTACATCGCTTAAGCTCTGCCTGGAGGCCGGCAGAAGGTGCCACACCGGACCACTACTCAGTGATACAATTGACAGTGGGTAGTACAAGTGGTCAAGTATATGCGGTATTTCGCTTACCTTGTACTCCCTCTGTTTAGAAATATAAGACATTTTAGGTTTGTGAATGAGATGTATCTAGACAACTTTTAGTGTCTAGATTCATTTGAACCTATACACTAAAAGATGTCTAGATACATCTTCTTCACAAACCTAAAACATCTTATATTTCTAAACGGAGGGAGTAGATAGTATTGCATCTAGTGGAATGGCCAAGATGAATCGGTAAATAATACTAGGGAAGTGCTATGCGTCCCCCGGACGATGGGAGTTTTCATCGTCCTGCTTCCCGTGCTGACACGTGTTTATTTGCTGCAAACATCTCGCGTTTGCTATATATGTTTCCGCTTTTGCTTCTGAAGTAAAAAATTAACGGTTCGTTTCATAAATGACCATGCAGCAAAAAAATTGTGCTAATGTAGCAAAACCGACTTCGCTGGAGACATAGTCGGAAAACTCGCTGGTGATTCTCGCCGGAGACCTTGTAGCAAATAGTTGACACTGTTGCAGCAAAATCACAAGACGGTTGTATCAACAAAGTTCTTCTAATGTAGCAAAAAACCTACTTCGCCGGAGACATCGCCAGAGAATTTAGCCGGAAGACCTCGTCGGAGAACTTGTAGCAAATTTTTTATGGTATTGTAGCAAAACAAAAAACAGAGATAGAAAAAAAAATAGTTATGCAGCAAATCCACAAACGCGACCCGCACTGTCGGGACCGCCTGTAGCAACTCCGTCTGCCTTCGGTAGCAACACCGTCCGCCGTCGGGAGCAAAGCCGCCCGTCGTCAGTAGCATCTCCCCGTGGCAGAACCTCCATCCCCCATCCATGGCATTTTATCTCGCCCCCGTTCTCCATCATCGGCCTAGCCTCCGCATCCATGGCGTCCTCCCTTGTTGCACCTGCTTCGCGGGGCTCACGGCCGGCGTGAGGTGCCATGCCCAGGGCGTCCTCCCCTTGTTGCTCCTTCCGGCGACGGGGGAGGCGAGTGCTCGTGGCTGGGAGCAGCATGGGCTCGGGCGCGCGATGGCGGTGGCGGACATGTCTGCTGCGAAGAGAGCCCGGAGGGCGGTGTCGGCCGGCAGCGGGAGACAGCGACGAACGGCGGTAGGCGACAGTGGTGGGCAGCGGCGCAAGGCAGCAACGGCCGACAACAACGGATTTCAGCAATGGCCGGCAGCGACGGTTTCACACAGAAAAGGGGAAGAAAAAAGGGAAGAGATAAGGTGGGGCCCGGTCGCATGGAGCGTGCTATCAACCCGGACGATGGCATCGTCCGAACGATAGCTATCATTTTCCATAATACTATGCAAAGTTGTTTGTAATCCGAGTACCAAGAACAAAACTCAGCGTATGCGATTTGGTGGTTCGATAGGTTTTGATTGTGCAAAAAGGAAATCGAACAAATCCAAGAAAAAGGTTATTGTCAAAAGTATTTAAAATCCAAAAGATCGAAATTCAAAAGAAAATGATCAAAAGATCAAGGAAACCGGGGGTTAGCATGACTATAAGAATGAGATATAAACTATATGACCTAACGAAGACTAAATCTCGTGTCATGCTAACAAAAGGAGGCGGCTGGAGGCGGCTATGTGCCAGAACCTGATAGTAAGGATGGCCAAGAAACAGGTAGACCAAGACATGATGAATGAGGAAAGCAAGGCTGTTGAGGCTGTGCATGTTAAGGCTTGTAGGCGGCAGAGACTCACCTTTGATCTAAATACCGAGCGACAGTCACTTAGACCAACAGTAGTACTAGGAATGGATTGGATGTCGAAACAGAAAGGATTAATCGACTGTGCCAAAAAAGCCATAACCATGACTAGTACCACTGGAGTATCAGTAGAGCATGTATCTGAAACTTTGCCCCATCAATTCAAGTGCAACAAGAGTCTAGACCAACCCACCATTGACCAAGTCAGAGTAGTCTGTGAATACGCCGACGTATTTCCAGATGTATTGCCTGTAATGCCCCTAGATCGGGATATCGAGTTTATCATTGAACTAATCCCTAGAACTGGACCCATAGCTCAGAGACCTTATAGTATGAACCCGTCTAAATTAGTGGAGCTAAAGAAACAACTGGATGCTATGCTGGAGATAGGTCTGATTCAACCAAGTTCGTCGCCATGGAGATCACCTGTTCTGTTTGTGGATAAGAAAGATGGAGGTAACCGTTTGTGCACGGATTATCGAAAGCTGAATGATGTCACCATTAAGAACAAGTACCCATTGCCGAAGATAGAAGATCTGTTTGACCAGTTGACCGGTGCCAAAGTGTTTTCTAAGATTGATCTTAGAACTGGTTATCATCAACTCAAGATTCGTGCAACGGATATTCCAAAGACTGCCTTTACCACCAAATATGGATTGTATGAGTACACTGTCATGTCTTTTGGATTAACCAATGCACCCGCTTACTTCATGAATCTCATGAATAAGATTTTTATGAACTTTCTAGATAAGTTTGTCTTTGTTTTGATCGATGATATTCTGATCTATTCCAAATCAGAAAAATACCATGAGCTACACCTGAGGACCATCCTTGAAACCCTTAGAGAGCATAAGTTGTATGCCAAGTTTAGCAAATGTGAGTTCTGGTTAAAGGTAGTAGGATTCCTAGGACATATCGTGTCGGTAGGAGGAATTGTTGTCAACCACGCCAAGGTTAAGGATGTTGAAGAATGGAAAGCCCCAACCACTCAAACCCAAGTTCGCGCATTTCTCGGATTAGCGGGATATTACGGCAAGTTCGTAGAAGGATTCTCGAGCATCACAAGACCCATGACCCAATTGTTGAAGAAAGATAAGAAGTTTGAATGGACGAACAAATGTGAAGCAAGTTTTCAAGAGCTCAAGGAGAGTTTGATCTCAGCCCCAATCTTGATTATGCCGGATATCATGAAGCCTTTTGATGTGTATTGTGATGCATCCAAGGTTGGTCTCAGATGTGTGCTGATGCAAGAAGGTAAAGTCATATCTTATCTATCCCGACAACTGAAGCAACATGATCAGAATTACCCTACCCATGACCTTGAACTAGCAGCCGTAGTTTTAGCCTTGAAGACATGGCGACATTACCTCATGGGTAACCGTTGTGAGATTTATTTGGATCACAAGAGTCTGAAGTATATTTTCACCCAGAAGGAGCTAAATATGAGGCAAAGGATATGGATAGAGTTAATCAAGGACTATGACCTTGACATTCACTATCACCCCGACAAAGCCAATGTGGCAGCAGATGCTCTTAGCAGTTTGTCGTGTCGATTGAACACCATGATTCTGAAAGAGCAACCAAGTTTGCATAAAGAGTTGGAAGATTTCAGAATGGAACTAATAAGTGAAGGATTTTTGGCTAGCATAGAACTTCAACCCACTTTGATTAGTCAGATCAAGGAGGCGCAGAAAGGAAATGCTAGTATCGATGGAATCAAGCGTCGTATCAGTACAGACAAAGTACCTGGATTCACGGAAGATGAAGAAGGAGTTATGTGGTACAAAGGACGCCTTTGTGTACCAGCAGATTTGGAATTGAAAGAAGTGATTTTGAAAGAGGCCCATGATACCCTTTATTCTATCCACCCCGGAGGAACAAAGATGTATCAGGATTTGAAGGAGCAATCTTGGTGGCATAATATGAAGAGAGAAATCGGAATCTACATAACCAAGTGTGATATCTGTCAGAGAGTCAAAGCAGGACATCAGAGACCAGCAGGACTTTTGCAACCTTTGCAGATCCCAGAATGGAATTGGGATTCAGTTGGAATGGATTGTATCATCGGGTTGCCTACATCTAGTAGGGGAAATTACTCTATTTGGGTCATAGTGGATAGACTGTCCAAAGTCGCTCATTTCTTACCGGTCAAGAACACTTATCAGAGCTCGAAGCTAGCAGAGCTGTATATTGCTAGGATAGTCAGTTTGCATGGAGTCCCCAGGAACATTGTGTCGGATTGAGGAACTTAGTTTACCTCGAGATTTTAGAAGAAAGTCCAAGAAGGATTAGGAACAAGACTGGATTTCAGTACAGCTTATCACCCACGGACTGATGGACAAACGGAACGATTAAACCAGATACTCGAAGATATGTTGAGAGCTTGTGTGCTAGAATATGGATCAAAATGGGAAGGCTGTCTGCCTTTTGCCAAATTTTCATACAACAACAGTTATCAAGCCAGCTTGCAAATGGCCCCATTTGAGTTTATGTATGGAAGGAAGTGTCGTACCCCCATTAAATTGGTCGGAAGTAGGAGATAGTTAGGTTTTCGGACCCGACATCCTAAGAGAAGCCGAAGAAAAAGTTCACAAGATCCGTGAGCACCTTAAGACCGCCCAATCCAGACAGAAGAGTTATGCTGACAAGAGACATCGAGACCTAGCCTTCGGTATTGAAGATTTTGTATATCTGAAAGTATCACCCTTGAAAGGAATGCAACATTTTCAACTCAAAGGAAAGCTTGCCCCCAGATATATTGGACCCTTCAAGATTTTGAATCGCCGAGGAGAAGTATCATATCAAATGGAACTGCCGGAGGAGATGTCAGCCGTGCATAATGTGTTTTATATCTTATTACTTCGCAAATGCCTAGAAGTCCCAGAGAAGATCGAAGTTTTCAAGAATATTGATCACAGAACCATAGAGATCAACGATGACCTAACTTATCCTGAAGTACCCATTCGTATTTTGGAAGAAGCCTTCAAAACCACCAGAACCCGGAGTATCAAGTTTCTCAAGATCCACTGGAGTAACCATACTGAAGAAGAAGTTACTTGGGAACGAGAAGATTCTACTAGGACTGAGTTTTCAGATATCTTTAATTCCTAGTTTTCTTTTTCTTAAATCTCGGGACGAGATTTTGATTAAGGAGGGAAGGTTTGTAACATCCCAAAAATATTAATCAAGATTATCAAGTTCTAATCACCCAAGTTTAGGGTTAACAAAAACTTTTTTTTATTAAAATTAGTATGAATGCATGTGTGTGAGTGATTAATGCATGAATGCTTGCCATGCCATGTTTGATTGCTATGAATGATAAGGATTGGTTTAAAGATGAAAAAATATCATCTAGATCATTTCTAAGCAGAATCAAATAAAGAGAAATTCAAATATAAACAATATAAGCAAATGGTCATTTTGACCAAAGTTAACCACTAGACCACTTTGAGTGTTCCTAGTCCAAGTTTTTTAATAGAAACAAATCCAATTCTTTTCACCCCTTGCTAGATCAAGTAAAAGTGAACCCAGGCGCACTTTACAAACCAACAGAAACAATTTCCAAATGTATTTAAAGGACAATTCAAAATTGAATCAAGTGTAGGTACTAAGATCACCATTTCTCAAAAACCAACCAAACCAGTTCACCTTGGCAAACCCAAGCAACCAGAGACTACCAAGCATGTGACCAGAGAACTCACCAAAATTCAGCAAAAAATTCAAATTCAAACTTCATGCGGCCATTTCATCAAACACTTGGTGAGCACAGATCAAACAGCCTAACTTTCACTATTCTTGATCAATGCCTTGTTCCCCCATTGCACCCAATTCTCTCCCCTTGTCTCCCCTAGTGACCACCAGTGCATTGAACAAGCTACTAACCCTACCCTTGCACCAGTGCCATGCCACCCAAAGCCACCATTGCTGGCCGACCATGGCCAGCATGAAAGAGGACATGCCGCACCTGTCCACGATTTCCAGGAGGCAGGCCACCGTCCATCGCCACCTCATGTCCAACCCTCGAGCGTATCCAGGCCCTGGACTACCGAGAAAACACCGCGCCCATTTCCTCTCTGCCATGCCGAGAGCGCGCCAGAGTGCCACAGCCGACACGCTCGCACACGCCGCGCATAACTACGATCGCCATGACCGTAGCTCGATGTACTGACATCGCCGGAGGAGCCTGCCCATGACACATTGCCCCTCTCGCCGGTGTATAAATAGAGGCCACCCCAGCCCTCATTCTTCACACCATCTCACTCCCCACTCCTCATAGAACACCCCTGACCCTTTCTCGGAGCAAGGCGAGCTCCAGACCGCTGAAATTTCACCGGAGTCCGTCGCTGCAGAGGAGGAGAAGGGTCGTTGATTAGAGCCACCCCAGGAGCCGCCGCGACCACCGTTCGAACCGCCGTCGTCGACAACGTCGTTCGCCCCCATCGCCGACCCTAGCTGGAGCCCAGGTGAGCAACCGCGTACCCCCACTGTCGCCGTTAGGGTTCGGTCTCGTCGGAGCTGTTCGACGGAGACGACGAGCGTGAGCCGTAGATCTTGTTCTAATCGCACGACCCAGATTGAAACTTAATGCTTCCCGTAGATAGATGCGCTGTCGCATGGAACCTCTCTGTTAGCAGCCCGTTGCGCGTGCTATGTAGTTGGGCCGGCCCAGTAACATTCCCGCGCATAGCCCGGCAATTCAAATAACCTTTTTTCCATTTTAGTTCAAACCTAGTTCTGTCAGTAGATTCAAAAATCAATTCAGAGAGATTTATTGAACCAAATGACCCGATTCCAATTTTGTTAGAAAGGTATTGCAATTAACAATCCAAGACCGTTGGATTCAAACCATTTGAAATTATAGATCACCTATACCAAAAATAATAAGACAGAGGCTTTTTCACATTCAAACATTTTTCAAAAATCAACCATAAATGCTTTTGAGTTGATTCCAACTCTCAAAAATTACATTTGACAAGATCTATCTGAATATGTAAAAATATCTAGGTTTACCTGCAGTGATCTTGGACTAGTATTAAAACAATGCTATATGAGAATTTCTAGTCACTTTAATTATTTAAAATAGTAATTTTAAAACTTTATAAAATATGACCACCACTTTAAATCACATTCCAAAGTATTAGAATATGTGGTGATGACATGTGTCAACATGATCCCATATTTTAATTGGAGAATATTAAATCTTAAGTAGTTTTCAATGAGTAAAAATTACTTTTCCCAAAATAAAATAAATAAGACTAGATCTTTATTTCATGTGATGTTTGTGATGATGCTAGATCATATAGTGTGAACCTTTGTGTGCCAAATAGAGGTAGTTAAGTATTGTTTGATGATTGTGTACCTCGTATGCATTTATAGACGCTAGTACCGACCAAGGCTACGAGGAGGAGGAGTACTATGAAGAAGAAGAAGAGAACTTCAACCACTACACCAATCAAGGCAAGCTAACACTTTCAACTTTGCAAGCTATCTAATGCAAGACATCCCAGCAAGCTAACACTTGCAAGCTAGATAACCTATGCAAGATTCATTAGGCATACCTTGGTTATGCAATCTTGATTATACCAATCTCAAGTTTTACTTGCAAGCTTTAATATTTTATATCTTTATCAAAGTTCTTTATTACTTTTACTTAGTGACTTGTGAGTTTTGGAAAGATATTATAGGTAGCATAAAGAGCATAAAACTTGGCCTAAGTAGTTAGAACTAGATGTCATACTGAGGCATGAGTTTAGATTGGATAGTCACACTTGATTAGAACCCTTCATTAGTGAATACCCTCAAATTTAGTGGCTAGTGCTAAGCATAAAATTTTATCACTTTAGATGGGAATACTTGGTGAAAATGATTATGAAAACCTTGGAATGAAGATTCATTCTATTAAAATGTTTTGACATGTGTTAGTGAACACAAGGTGATTTGATGATGAAAATGTTGAGGCATGAGCCTTAGCTCTTTATAAAAAAATTGATGGTTGGGTTCCAATGCGATACCATTCCAATTTTACCGTACAACCACAATACCCGAATTTGGGTAGGGCTTGACTGGAAGTTTATATATCTTAGTATGGGTTCCCTTGCGGAAGAGGTTTGAGATGAGGCAACCTCATGGTGAATGTCCACATGTGCAGTTCCCAAGATGACAGATGGTCATGGTTGGGAGGCCAAACTCATAGGGGAGGTGCCTATACTAGGGTGTGTAATTGAAAGTTTAAGATTGATTATCCGCATACTAAGTATGATGATTCAGTATTGTTCCTGGCGGATGTATCAAATGTTGTGGTGAAAGTGTACCACCTCTGCAGAGTGTCAAACTATTCGAATATCCGCGTCCGCGATTATGGACAGTTGGAGTGGCCATACTGTTTCGTCGTCAGATGTTTTCAAAATGACTTGTGAAATGAAGTATGACTTTGACTTGACCATAACAGGATTGTGAACATGAAAACTAAGTTCCCACTTAGATGTTGTAAAACATTAAACTAGTTTTCTTTACTTCTAAACTCAGTTAGAGATAAACCTG
This sequence comes from Avena sativa, assembly GCA_916181665.1. Classification (NCBI taxonomy): domain Eukaryota; kingdom Viridiplantae; phylum Streptophyta; class Magnoliopsida; order Poales; family Poaceae; genus Avena; species Avena sativa. The sequence goes on from OV702283.1 coordinate 315,091,144, forward strand.
GCTTTTTGCAAATAAACCTAGAGCTTAGGATTCCTACTCAAACTAGTTTACTTGTTAGTGATAGTTTGTGAGTACTTAAAGAGTACTCATGGATTTGTCACTGGCTATTCCTATGGCCAGACTATGAAGAGGACTATCAGGATGATGAACAACAGGAAGTCTATGACAACTAGGATCATCTCCCATCGTCAGAATTGCCTGTGACCCTGAAGATGGAGCTTCGACCATGCTACCGTTATTATTATTCTGCTGTGTTGATTGTATTAAGACTGGATCATGAGATCCTTTATTTGTAAGACCTTTATTATGGTTTGTAATGGATGATGAACTATGGTACCAATCTGTTATGTCTCGCAAAAATGGTAATCCTGGGGTTGAGATGTATGGCATAGCAGGCATCTAGGATTAAAAATCCGGGTGTTGACAATGTTTGTCTATCTTTATGGAAGTCTTTAAGTAGCTCGTACTTCCACATGCGCTCATGGGTTATGAACTCTGCTCTTATTTGACTTACCATCTCGTACGGTTCAAATTCATCCAAGCAGATGTAGTTCGTTCACCATCCCATTGTGCATTGACACTTGTATGAAGGTGGACCTCTCTTGATGATGGGGATATGCCAATCGGGGTATCCATGAAGGCAGGAAGCAATTGGCCCAGGAGAATAAAGACTGGGCCAACAATGATGGCGAATGGAAAGAAGGATTTGAGGAAGGATGGTGACTGGACGCGAAGGCCCAAGACCGTATCTAGGCCATGTCGTATTAGGTTAAACTCGTGAAACCATTATTGATTTAGTTGAGATCCTGTAAAACCCAAGTGAGGCACTGATGAGTGCATATTTGCATCATGTTTTAGATAATTATTTTGCATTGTAGTTGTATGATCTTGGTATTTTACAGTGTTCGCACACACCTTCTATGTTTACTTTCACCAGGATCAGGACAAATGATGGATCCGATGGACACAATTCTTGGACCAGTTATATTGGAGTGAAAAGGAGCCAATGTAGGGTTTTGTAGCATGGAAAACAAAATTTTCTACCGCATACAAACAAACAAGCCAAGATCTATCTACTAGATTGTAGCAACGAGTCGATGGAATAACTCACCCTCGAAGATTCCAAAGTGTTTAACGAGAGCGGATTCTCGTGGGTGATGTAGTCATACTCTTGCCGATCTCAAGATCGCGTAAACGATCCTTCCGGCGCTGCGTTCTGGCAGCGCTTCCACAGTCTGTCACACGTTCGGTACTCGACGAAGACCTTCCTCTCCCTTGTTCCAGCAGGCAGCGGATGTTGTAGCACTCTCCCCGCGATTCTGGCAGCACAACGACGTGGTACCGGAAGTAGAGGGGAGATCTCGCAGGGCTTCGCCTTAAGCCGGAGCGAGTATGGTGGACTATGAGAGAGAGCCTCGGCGATCTAGGGTTTAGACGCACCAAGGAGGAGCAAGGCCGGCGGGTAGGGTTTGCCTTTTCAAATTGGCGTTTGCCTTTTCAAATTGGCGTTTGACTTTTCAAACTAGGATTTGATTAAACCCTTTATTTTGTTCAGCGATGACACCTAGTACATGATGCAATCATTCCAACTTGTTATGACACATTCATGTACCCTTCCCCTCCGGAGTGCCGGACATTCCGGAACCTTCTAGAACATTCCCGATGAAAACACCGGAACCATTCTCCAACCCCGAAACAGGACTTTCCTTATATGAATCTTATTCTCCGGACCATTTCGGATCTCCTCGTGATATCCCGGATCCCATCCGAGACTCCGAACAACATTCGGTCTCTTACTCATCATTCCATAACTACTCAAACAACGTCGAATCCTTAAGTGTGTCTCCCTACGGTTCGTGAATTATGCGGACATGATCGAGACACTTCTCCGAACAATAACCAATAGAGGAATCTGGAAATTCATATGGCTCCCACATATTTCTATGATTACTTTGCGATCGAATGAACCACTTACATATGATACCAATTTCCCTTTGTCTCACGATAGTTTACTTATCCGAGGTTATGATCGTCGGTATCTCTGCATACCTAGTTCAACCTTGTTACTGATAAGTACTCTTTTCTCGTTCCCGTGATATGTGATCCCTTGTGAGCCGGTCGCATGCTTGCAAGATAATTGGATGACATTCCACCGAGAGGGCCCAGAGTATATCTATCCGTCATATGGATGGAAAAATCCCACTCTTGATCCATGTGTCTCAACCAACACTTTCCGAACACTCAATGCCACCTTTATAGCCACCCAGTTACGGTGTGGTGTTTGATGTCATCAAAGCATCGTTCCGGTGAAGGTGATATGCATGATCTCATGGTTGAAGGAATCAGGTTACTATGTATCAGAAAGCATATAGCAATTGAACTATTAAAATGACTTGATCTTTATGCTACGCTTATCTATAGGAGTATGTCCACCATATCATTCTCCTAACGATATGATCTTGTTGTTAATAACATCTCAATGTTCATTATAGGGAGACCACAATCATTTATTAACCAACAAGCTAGTATTATAAAGAGGCTTTACTAGGGACTCTATTTTAGTGTACAAATCACACAAGTATTAATGTTTCCTTGTTAATACTATTATAGCATGAATGTAAACATTTATCATAAACACAAAGATATAATAATAACTATATTTATTATTGCCTCTAGGGCATATCTCCAACAGTCTCCCACTTGCACTAGAGTCATCTAATCTAGATTACATGGTAATATACCGAACACCCATGGCAGTTTGGTGTTGGTCATGTTTCGCCCTCGGGAGAGGTTTAGTCAACGGATCCGCCACATTCAGATCTGTGTGTACTTTGCAAATCTTTATGTCCCCATCTTGGACATGTTCTCGAATAGCGTGAAAACGTAGCTTGATATGCTTCATCTTCTTGTGTGACCTTGGTTCTTGTGCATTGGATATGGCGCCCATGTTATCACAGTAGATAGACATTGGGTCCAGTGCACTTGGAACCACACCCAGCTCTGTAATGAAATCTTTCATCCATATCGCTTCTTGTGAAGCCTCCGAAGCAGCCATGTATTCCGATTCAGTTGAAGATCTCGCCACATCGCTTTGCTTTGCACTCCTCCAGCTAACTACTGCACCATTCAAAGTAAATACGTATCCAGATTGTGATTTAGAATCATCAGGATCGGTGTTCCAACTAGCATCGGTGTAACCATTAACAACGAGCTGTTCATCACCTCCATAAGAAAGAACCATATCCTTAGTTCTTCTCAAGTACTTAAGGATGTTTTTGACCGCTGTCCAATGATCCACTCCTGGATCACTTTGATATCTGCTAGTTAAACTAACAGCATATGCAATGTCGGGTCTAATACATAGCATGGCATACATTAGAGATCCTATGGCTGAGGCATAGGGAGTCTTACTCATCCTTTCTCTATCTTCTGCCGTTGTCGGACTTTGAGTTTTACTCATGGTCGTATTGGGCAACATGGGCAAGAACCCTTTCTTGCTATCTTCCATTCCAAACCTCTTTAGAGCTTTGTCCAAATATGTACTTTGTGACAATGATATTAGGCGTCTCGATCTATCTCTATAAATCTTGCCTAATATGTAAGCTGCTTCGCCAAGATCTTTCATTGAAAAACTATTATTCAAATATTCCTTGACACTACTAAGAAGGTCTACATCATTCCCAATCAACAATATGTCATCTACATACAGTATTAAGAATGCTACAGAGCTCCCACTCACTTTCTTGTAAATACAAGCTTCTCCATAAGTTTGTATAAAACCAAAACTTTTGATTACCTTATCAAAACGTTGATTCCAACTTCGGGATGCTTGCTTCAATCCATAGATGGACCGTTGAAGTTTGCATACCTTGTTAGCATCTTTAGGATCGACAAAACCTTTGTGTTGCATCATATACAACTCTTCATCAATGTCTCCATTGAGGAATGCTGTTTTGACATCCATCTGCCATATCTCATAATCATAATATGCAGCGATTGCTAACATAATCCTCACAGACTTTAGCTTCTCTACTGGTGAGAAGGTCTCATCGTAGTCAACTCCTTGAATTTGTCGAAACCCTTTTGCGACAAGTCGAGCTTTATAGATAGTAACATTACCATCAGCATCTGTTTTCTTCTTGAAAATCCATTTGTTCTCGACAGCCTTCCGGCCATCAGGTAAGTCCACCAAAGTCCATACTTGGTTTTCGTACATGGATCCAATCTCGGATTTCATGGCTTCTTGCCATTTATTGGAATCTGGGCTCATCATCGCTTCCTCATATGTCGCAGGGTCATCGGTGTTGTCCACCAACATGACATTCATAACGGGATCATACCAATGAGGAGTGGTACGAGTTCTCGTTGACCTGAGAGGCTCTGTAGCAACTACAACCAAAGTTTCATGATCATCATCATTAGCTTCCTCTCTTATTGGTGGAGGCACCACATGAACTTCTTCCGGTGCTGCGCTACTCGCAATTTCGAGAGAAGGTTCGACAACCTCGTCGAGTTCTACTTTCCTTCCAGTCACTTCTTTCAAGAGAAATTCCTTCTCTAGAAAGGATCCATTCTTGGCAACGAATATTTTGCCTTCGGATCTATGATATAAGGTATACCCAATAGTTTCCTTCGGGGATCCTATGAAGACGCATTTTTCCGCTTTGGGTTCAAGCTTGTCCGGCTATAACTTCTTTACATAGGCTTCGCAACCCCAAACTTTAAGGAACGACAATTTAGGTTTCTTCACAAACTATAATTCATACGGTGTCGTTTCAACGGATTTAGATGGTGCCCTATTTAAAGTGAATGCGGCTGTTTCTAATCCATAACCCCAAAATGATAGCGGTAAATCTGTAAGTGACATCATAGAACGAACCAAATCTAAGAGAGTTCGATTACGACGTTCGGACACACCATTACGCTGTGGTGTTCCCGGCGGTGTCAATTGTGAAAGTATTTCGCATTTCTTCAAATGCTCGACAAACTCGTAACTTAGATATTCACCTCCACGATCAGAACGTAGAAATTTAATCTTCTTGTTACGTTGATTCTCTACCTCACTTTGAAATTCCTTAAACTTCTCGAAAGTTTCGACTTATGTTTCATGAAATAGATATACCCATATCTACTCAAGTCATCTGTGAAGGTAAGAACATAACGATAACCACCGCGCGACGCTACACTCATTGGACCACACACATCGGTATGTATGATTTCCAATAAGTTAGTAGCTCGCTCCATCATACCAGAAAATTGAGTCTTAGTCATTTTACCCATCAGACATGCTTCGCATCTATCAAGTGATTCGAAATCAAGTGATTCAAGAAGTCCATCGGAATGGAGTTTCTTCATACGCTTCACTCCAATGTGACCAAGACGACAGTGCCACATATAGGTCGATTTATCGCTTGATTTCAAACGTTTAGCCTCAATGTTATTAATATGTGTATTTCCACTATCGAGATTCAATAAGAATAGACCATCTATCAAAGGTGCATGTGCATAAAACATATTACTCATATAAATCGAACAACCATTATTCTCGGACTTAAACAAGTAACCGTCTCGCAATAAACAAGATCCCGATATAATGTTCATGCTTAACGCAGGCACCAAATAACAATTATTTAAGTATAAAACTAATCCCGATGGTAGATGAAGAGGTAGCGTGCCGACCGCGATCACATCAACCTTTGATCCGTTTCCCACACGCATCGTCACCTCGTTCTTCGCTAGCTTCCTTTTATTCTACAGCACCTGTTTCGAGTTACAAATATGAGCAACCGAACCAGTATCAAATACCTAGGCACTACTACGAGTACTAGTGAGATACACATCAATAACATGTATATCGGATATACCTTTCTTCTTGATGTTGCCATTCTTCAAATCCGCCAAGTACTTTGGGCAATTCCGCTTCCAGTGACCTTCTCCCTTGCAGTAAAAGCACTCAGTATCAGGCTTAGGTCCAGCCTTGGTCTTCTTTGTCGGCGCGGTAACTTTCTTACCACCCTTCTTGATGTGTCCCTTTTTCTTAGACTTGCCTTTCTTGAATTTGGTGGTCTTATTGACCATCAAAACTTGGTGCTCTTTCTTGATCTCCACTTCTGCAGATTTTAACATGGCAAAGAGTTCTGGCAACTGCTTGTTCATGTTTTGCATATTGTAGTTCATCACAAAGTTCTTGTAACTTGGTGGTAGTGATCGGAGGACACGATAAATCCCCAAATAATTAGGAATCACTATACCCAAGCTTTGAAGTTTGTTTGCGTGCCCAGACATCTTAAGCACATGCTCACTGACGGAGCTGCCCTCTTCCATCTTGCAGTTAAAGAACTTTTGAGAAGCCTCATAGCTCTCAATTTCCGCGTGAGTCTCAAAGATCAATTTGAGATCACGGACAATATCATGTGGGTCTGAATTCTCAAACCTTTTCTGAAGCTCCGATTCTAAACCATACAAGATAGCACACTGAACTATGGAGTACTGAGTCTTCCGAGCGAGGTAAACATTCTTTACTTCATCGGTAGCAGTAGCTGCAGGTGGGTCACCCAGCGGTGCATCCAGCACATAGGTCAAATTACCAGCTGTGAGGACAATCCTCAAATTGCGGAACCAATCCGCGAAGTTGCTTCCATTATTTTTCAACTTTTCTTTCTCTAGGAACGCATTAAAATTGATGGTAGGGGCCGCCATTGATCTACAACATATTTGCAATAGTTTAGACTAAGTTTATGACAAATTGAGTTCTAATTAATAGTTAAATTAATCTAGGTGAACTCCCACTCAAAACAATATCCCTCACATTGTTTTAGTGATCACACGAACCAAATCCACCACATCAAAACCGATCATCACGAGAGTTGATGTAGCTTCAATGGCGAACAATCGACATGTTCATCATATCTGCTATATGATTCATGCTTTACCTTTTGGTGATCCGTGTTCCGATACCATGTCTGTACATGCTAGGCTCGTCAAGATCAAACCTTAGCTTCCGCATGAGCAAATCTGGCTTGCTCACATTGTATACACTTGCGGAATCTAACACACCTGATCATCACGTGGTGCTTCGAAACAACAAGCTTTAGCAACGGTGCTAACTAAGGGTGAACACTTTATGACTTGAAATTCATGTGCATGAGGGATCATCTTATAATGCTACCGTCGTCTACTAAGCAATACAAGATGCATAAAGGATTAACATCACATGCAATTCATAATATGTGATATGATATGGCCTTTCTTCTTTGTGCTTCTGATCTCCATCTTCTAGCACGAACATGATCTCCATCATCACCGGCATTGCATCAAGGTCAATGACGCTTCTCCATGGTTGTCGTCCACCGGCTTCAACTATTACAACTACTTTGAATAGACACGCGGGTCTTAACAGAATTAAAGACAACCATATGGCTCCTGCCGGTTGCCAACTTACAATAAGGAACATTGCATACATCAAATATAATCACAATCATGGCCATATCACATCATAGCACACCCCTACAAAACAAAGTTAGACGCCTCTACTTTCTTTGCATGTTTTATGTGGTTTGGGGCTTTCAATAAGTGTCGTTCTAACTTACGAACAAGAACCACAACATTGATACTAGTATTGTCAATCACCCGTTGTAAATTGAATCTTAACTATGTTGGGAGAAACAGGCACCCGCAAAGCCACTTATGCAATACAAGTTGCATGTCAAGTGTGGAGCAAGTCTCATGAACGATGTCATGTAAGGTTAGCCCGGGCTGCTTCATCCCACCATCCCGCAAGATGCAAAGTACACAAGAAGCAATCGACAACAAAAGCATCAACGCCCACAATGACCATTGTGTTCTACTCGTGCAACAGATCTACATATAGACACGGCTCTGATACCACTGTAGGGTTTCGTAGCATGGAAAACAAAATTTTCTACCACATACAAACAAACAAGCCAAGATCTATCTACTAGATTGTAGCAACGAGTCGATGGAATAACTCACCCTCGAAGATTCCAAAGTGTTTAACAAGAGCGGATTCTCGTGGGTGATGTAGTCGTACTCTTGCCGATCTCAAGATCGCGTAGACGATCCTTCCGGCGCTGCGTTCTGGCAGCGCTTCCGCAGTCGGTCACACGTTAGGTACTCGACGAAGACCTTCCTCTCCCTTGTTCCAGCAGGCAGCGGAGGTTGTAGCACTCTCCTCGCGATTCCAACAGCACAACGGCGTGGTACCGGAAGTAGAGGGGAGATCTCGCAGGGCTTCGCCTTAAGCCGGAGCGAGTATAGTGGACTATAAGAGAGATCCTCGGCGATCTAGGGTTTAGATGCACCAAGGAGGAGCAAGGCCGGCGGCTAGGGTTTGCCTAGGTGGCGACAGCAGGAGGTGGCGGCGCTGGCGGCTAGGAGCTAGGGTTTTGGGTGGAGGTGTTGTGTACTTGGAGGGGCAGCCCTGCCCCTCCTTATATAGGTGGAGGGGGCGCGCCAGGGGAGGGGATTCCCTCCCCAACTCGGTCTCCAAGTGGAACGGCGGTGGAGGGAGGGAACTCCGCCCCAAGTAGGTTTCCTACTTCCCCTCCACCTCACAAAATAGCCGTTTGACTTTTCAAATTGGCGTTTGACTTTTCAAACTAGGATTTGATTAAACCCTTTATTTTGTTCAGCGATGACACCTAGTACATGATGCAATCATTCCAACTTGTTATGACACATTCATGTACCCTTCCCCTCCGGAGTGCCGGACATTCCGAAACCTTCTAGAACATTCCCGATGAAACACCGGAACCATTCTCCAACCCCGAAACAGGACTTTCCTTATATGAATCTTATTCTCCGGACCATTCCGGATCTCCTCGTGATATCCCGGATCCCATCCGAGACTCCGAACAACATTCGGTCTCTTACTCATCATTCCATAACTACTCAAACAACGTCGAATCCTTAAGTGTGTCTCCCTACGGTTCGTGAATTATGCGGACATGATCGAGACACTTCTCCGAACAATAACCAATAGAGGAATCTGGAAATTCATATGGCTCCCACATATTTCTATGATTACTTTGCGATCGAATGAACCACTTACATAGGATACCAATTTCCCTTTGTCTCACGATAGTTTACTTATCCGAGGTTATGATCGTCGGTATCTCTGCATACCTAGTTCAACCTTGTTACTGATAAGTACTCTTTTCTCGTTCCCGTGATATGTGATCCCTTGTGAGCCAGTCACATGCTTGCAAGCTAATTGGATGACATTCCACCGAGAGGGCCCAGAGTATATCTATCCGTCATATGGATGGACAAATCCCACTCTTGATCCATGTGTCTCAACCAACACTTTCCGAACACTCAATGCCACCTTTATAGCCACCCAGTTACGGTGTGGTGTTTGATGTCATCAAAGCATCCTTCCGGTGAAGGTGATATGCATGATCTCATGGTCGAAGGAATCAGGTTACTATGTATCAGAAAGCATATCGCAATTGAACTATTAAAATAACTTGATCTTTATGCTACGCTTATCTATAGGAGTATGTCCACCATATCATTCTCCTAACGATATGATCTTGTTGTTAATAGCATCTCAATGTTCATGATAGAAATCATTTATTAACCAACAAGCTAGTATTATAAAGAGGCTTTACTAGGGACTCTATTTTAGTTTACAAATCACACAAGTATTAATGTTTCCTTGTTAATACTATTATAGCATGAATGTAAACATTTATCATAAACACAAAGATATAATAATAAATATATTTATTATTGCCTCTAGGGCATATCTCCAACAGCCAAAAACTACGTAAATTGCTTATTTGGGAAATATTAATAACACCAAAAGAAAACCCAAAGCAATTGGAGGGTACAGAAGGGTTAACGGCCAACTATACATCGGGGAGAAATATTCCGGCTGTATAGTTGGCGCCGACACCGCCTCCTCAAATAGTTTCACCCCGTGCAACTGGATCGGGGAGACAACATACAGAACACCCAGAAATTGCCTAAAACCTCACCTCTAGAAGGGATTTGTAGGGGGAACTTTCCCTAGGGATCCATCTTCGCCCTAAGTAGATCTGGGAGGCCAAGGCATCGATCTCCATCTTCATCAACCACTGCATCTCCATCACCACCATCATCTCCATCCATCCCATCTATATCTTGTTGTAATTCTTGCACTAGTTGTGGATTTATACAAGTGCTATTCATCGATAATCGTTTCCATTACCATTGTCATGATGTTGTTTGCCTCCATGTCCGAGTAGATCATTAGTTGTTGGGGAGATGAAGATCCCCTAGTATATGATTGAGATGAAATAGGGATTATTATGTTATACATAATTATATGTATGTGCTAATTGTCTTCATCTTGATGTTGGGAGTTGTGCACCTCCTTAATATTTGCCTCTCGTGGGGAATTGATGGAGGGGATTACCTGTTGGTAGACGGAGGGATGGTAGCACTTACTGTGACTATAAAGTCATTGTCATCCTTTATGTACTAACTTCGGGAAGCAAGGAGAACTCACTAAGCCATGTCCATGCCGCGGGAGAAATCTCTTAATAGCGGGACAATACGATTGATGTCGTTTATCTGTCAGTTGTGGTTATGAAGGATGGTGTGAGTAGTGGTTGCTACCTAATCCTCCATATATGGATCTCCTCCCACATACATGCATCTCATGAGAATATTAGTTATAATAATCTTGATCACTTAGTCTAAATTGCTAGCGGTGTATCCACCACTCCCTGAGAACGCCTTTCCCCTATTGCAGTTTCAATCTTTCTTACACACGCGATTACTACTTTCTGCATTAAGTTTTACTTTACATTACTTTACTGTTTCACTCAACCAAAAACCCAAAAACAATTCTACTTTTCTTGCATCTTAGAATTATTCCTTAAATACTATGTTTAGTTTTAATTAAAATCATTTTAGTCTTTTGCCTACTGCTCTCTGTGGGACCGATATCTTTATTTTGAAACTAGCTACAAACGATCTGTGCACTTGCAGTCATCAAGCTATTTTCTGGCGCCGTTGCGAGGGAGCTTAGCGCTATAAGTCACTTTAATTTTAGTTATTTACTTTCGTTGTACTAATTTTTGATTTGAGTTGCAGGACCATAATAATGGTCAACACTCAGCATTTAATGCAGCTTGAGGCAGTAAGAAATATGGGTTCGCCCATGGATGCTTTTATAACTGTCAATAGAAGCATAAACCATCATGGTATTGAGATCCACCCCTTATTATTTGAGTTACTTAACTCTAAAAAGTTTTCAGGGACCAATGAAGAGAGTCCATATGAACACTTACAATTCTTTGAAGATGTTTTTGGTTCCTTTGTATTTGATGATTGTGACCTTGATAAGGTTAAAATCCAGTTGTTTAGATAAACTCTAATAATGTTTGCAACTGGTATAGATCCTTTTGTGCAAAAGCACCAAGGACGTGGACGGATTTGACAACCAATTTCTTGTCAAAATATTACTCACAAAGCAAAGCTCACAGGATGAGAGGTATTATTATTAGTTTCAAAAATAATCCTGATGAGAGTTTATATGAAGGATATCTAAGGTATAAAAGCTATCTAGACAATTTCCCCCATCACCGTTTGCCCGATTGTTAATCACCCATACTTTCTATAGAGGGCTTAATAATAAAAATAGAACGAGCCTAGATACCACTTCTAATGGTAGTTTCCTATCTTATACCTATGATGAAGCTTGGAAATTAATAATAAAAATGAGGGAGACAATAGAAAGTCATGAAAATAGGGAAAGCAATATGAATAGTTCTTCTAAATATGCTTGTGTTAATGACTTTCTTGCAGATGAAAGGACTTGTGCGATCATTAAAACCCTCGGTATTGATTCTTATTCGGTAAACAAAATTATTGATAATTATGCAGGACATCTACAGGTACCTACAGGATGGAACCTCATAAACCCCTCAAAGAAAAGAAGCGAGCAAGAGAGGACGCATCATTGGTAGAATTTTCCTCTGAACCTATTCAATAGAATATTAAGAAAAAGTGCACGGAGGAAGAACATATAAGGAGAAGATCAAAGAAACCAGAAAAGAACCCCGATTCTACCAATGCAAATATTGTTATATTTAAGGATCTTATGGAGGCAAGAACCATGGAAAATGAAGTACTTATGCTAGACTCTGAAACTTTAGACTTCATTATAGGTAAGATACAAGGTAAACAAACTTCTAAAACTATGACTCCTATATACTATGGAGAAACTTCCTTATACGGAATTTGTGAGCCAATTTCCACTATAAATATTATGCCTTCATCACTTTATGAGGAACTTCGCTACAATTTAAATAATCCAGATGTGGAACCGGTAGAAACTACTACTCCCTCCGTTCCTTGATATAAGGTGTATAGTTTTCTGTAAAAGATTCCAGAATATAAGGTATATGGTGGGACTGTGGGATTTTTTTACATAATTTGGGAGTCAAACTGATTTGGAGAGATGAGATACCGAGATTTCCATATTTTCCTCTATTCTCACATCGGTCACCTACATGTATTAACATCTAAAAGTATCGATTTTTTCCTTTTAGCCTATGCGCTAATATTCATGCAAGAAAACTATACACCTTATATCAAGGAACGGAGGAAGTATTAAGTTGTCTAATAGAACTAATGTAAAACCGGAAGGTATTATTTGAAATGTCTACGTCTTTATTTGACCACTCATATACCCTCTCAATTTTCATATTGTTGATATGCCTTGAGACACTTTTTGTCCTATTCTTTTATGAAGGCCTTTTGTCTCTATAACCAAAGCTCGAATTGATAATAAGTAGGAGACTATTTCCATGATGTTTGGAGAGGAGGAAATGACATTCCACTTTGCCAAAATAAAAAAGAGGCCATATGAAATATAAGATATCAAGGAAGAGAAAAAAAATTGTCGAGCTAGCCGCAATTCATTTCAGCACTCTCCAAGATGAATTAGAAAGGAGCTTAGTTAATTGGGAAGAGGCAATTGATGATGAGGAAAGAGAAGATATGGATTATTATCTTGACTCCATTCCGGAAGCACAAAACCCACATGACTGTGAAGAACTGGTAAGAAAAGGTGACGAAGAACCTCCGCCAATTGAATTGAAATGACTTCCAGACAATATGAGGTAAAAATTTATTAGAAAATGAAACAAATAAACTTATTTCAGTTTTGATCAAACATCCTGAAGCATTTGGTATACTCTAAGTGACATTAAAGGAATAGATCCATACATTGTGACACATAAGATTACCATGCTTGAAGATGTTGTACCTGTAGTTGACACACAAAGAAGGCTTAATCCTAAAATGAAAGAAGTAGTAAGAAAAGAAGTTATACACTTATTAGATGCTACCATAATATATCCTATTTCTGATAGTAAATGGGTTAGCCCAGCTCATTGCATACCAATACATGGGGGTCTTGATGCTGCTATGAATGAGGATGGTGAGCTAGTCCCTATAAGGCCTATGGTTGGGTATCACATGTGCATCGATTTTAGAAGACTAAACCGTGAGACACAGAAAAATCATAAACCTATACCGTTCATGGATAGAATTTTAGAAAGACTAAGAAATAATTCCTATTTTTGTTTTCTTGATGGTTATTTCGGTTATTCTCAAATTGCTATACAGCCAAAATATCAAGAGAAAAGAACTTTCACATGTCCTTATGGTACTTATGCTTATAGATTAATCCCATTTGGCTTATGTAATGCAACTGCAACCTTTCAAGAATGTGTCTTAAAGATCTTTGATGATCTTGTTGAGAAGACTATGGAAATTCTAACAAATGATTTCGTTGTTTGTAGAACAACATTTGATAACTGTCTCTACAATTTAACCAAGGTTTTGTAGAGATGCAGGCAATAAAATTTACTTTTGAATTGGGAGCAATGTCGATTCATGGAAAGAGAAGGTAAAGTTTTTGGACATAAGGTTTCTGAAAAAGGTATAGAAATAGATAAGACCAATATAAGTGCTATATAAAATCTTCCCATACCTCAAGACATTAAAAACTTAAAAATGTTTCTGGGACATGCAGGTTTTTACGAGCGTTTTATACAAGATTTTGCCAAAATAGCTATGCCTCTCACTAACCTTCTTGAGAAAGAAACTCCGTTCTACTTGGACCATGACTGCATTGCAGCTTTTGAAAATCTTAAAAACAAATTAGTTTCAGCACCTATCATGCAATCTCCAAAATGGGATGAACCTTTTTAAATCATGTGTGATGCTAGTGACTATGCTGTAGGATCTGTACTAAGATAGCGAGATGGGAAGAATTTAAATGTTATTCACTATGCTAGTAGGACTCCTAATAATATTCAGAAAAATTAAGCTGCTACCGTGAAAGAGTTCTTGGCTATAATTTTTTGCTTGTGACAAATTTAGATCTTACATTATTAATTCTAGAGTAATAATTCATATAGATCACCAAGCTTTGCGTCACCTTCTTGTGAAATAGGATGCAAAGCCTAGGTTGATTAGGTGGGTGTTATTACTACAAGAATATGATTTGCAAATAGTAGATAGGAGGGGTAAGGATAATCCAGTAGCAGATCGTCTATCTAGGAAGGAGGGAATAATTACCGACCCCGTACCTATAAATGAGTCATTTTCGGGAGAATACTTAGCAAAAATTGAAGTTGTTGATCCATGGTATGCAGATTATGCTAATTATCTCGTAGTAAAATTTGTACCTCCTCGTATGACAAGAAATAAAAGAATGAAATTCTTTAATAATCTCAAACACTACGTTTGGGATGATCCGTTTCTTTATTGTCATGGACTTGATGGAATGATTCGAAAGTGTGTTCCTAATCATGAAATGAATGCAATTTTGCAAGCTTGTCATGGCAACCCATATGGAGGACAACATGCAGGCAGGCGAACTGCAGAAAAGGTACTTCAATCTGGATTCTATTGGCCCACCTTGTTCAAAGATGCACAAAGGTATGTGGAATATTGCGATGCTTGCTAGAGAAGAGGTAATATAGGCAGAAGACAAGAGATGGCAATGAATTATTGTCTTATAAATGAACCATTTGATGTGTGGGGAATGGATTACATGGGACCCTTTATAGAATCAAATGGCTACACTCATATTCTTCCATGAAGAATATGAGTTGAAGCCATGCCAACTAATCATGCAGATGCAGCTACTTCCATGAATATGACCAAGGATGTCATATTTCCCAGGTTTGGAGTTCCTAGATTTTTAATTACTGACGGCGGTTCTCATTTTATGAAAGGATCTTTCAGGAAAATCCTCTACAAATATGGAGTAACTCACCGTGTTGCTTCACCATATCATACTCAAATGAGTGGTCAAGTGGAACTCTCTAATAGAGAAATGAAGACCATACTCTAGAAGACGGTGGATAAATCAAAAAAAGATCGGTCACACAAGCTAAATGACACTCTTTGGGCATACTGAACCGCATTTAAAAATCTGATGGGTATGACACCATATAAAATGGTATACGGTAAGGCATGCCACCTACCTTTAGAATTGGAACATAGAGCCTTTTGGGAAATCAAGAACTTAAACTATGATCTTAAAGCAGCAGGAGAAAAATGTTTATTAGACATACATGCTTTAGATGAGTTTAGGAGTGAGGCTTATGAAAATGCTAGATTGTTTAAGGAAAAAGTAAAAAGATGGCATGATAGAAAAATAGAGGATAAAGTCTTTAAAAGTGGATCAAGTTTTGCTCTATAACTCTCGCCTTAAGATGTTTCCAAGGAAGCTCAGATCAAAGTGGGAAGGCCCCTATATAGTTGAAGAAGCTTATGCATCAGGAGTAGTGAAGCTCCAGGGGAAAACATCCTCTCTTTCATGGGTGGTGAATGGACAACGCTTGAAGCATTATCGCGCAAAATAAGATATAAGTGCAATCACCTTACAAATAATTACCCCAGAAGATTTGATTGAGCAAAAGTATGTAAGGAATGGTAACTGGAAGAAGGATAAGATCGAGACGAAGTGAGCAACACTATGGTCATGCTATAGACCATAAAAGAGAGCTTCATGGGATGCAACCCATGTGAAATAAAGGGACGAGTAAGTTTTAAATTTTCAAGTAATTTTTAGTTAAGTTTGAGATTGAACAAAGGAACACTTGAAGCTCTTGTGAAATAAAATAAATTTAGTCATGATAAAAATCTCATTCAATGAATGTTAATGTTGGTTGAAAATTTAAGTTGTCATTTTTCTGTCAAAATTTCGTATTTAATTACGTTTCAAACTAATAAAAAATTCCCAAAGAAACAGCTAAATTTTGATGTATGATGTAACCTTAACAACCAACTATACGGCGGGAATTAAATTTCCAGTTGTATAGTTGTGGCCATATAGTTATTCATCGCATCACCAAATTTTTATGCTAGGATACAGAAGGTTTAATGACCAACTATACGGTGGGAAGAAATACTCCAGCCATATAGTCGTGGCCGTATAGTTGGTACTGCCTTAGATAAAAAAATCTATAGTCGATTCCAACTATACGGCGGGATCTATACGATCCACGCCCGTATAGTTGCTCGTTAAGCTTGGCGGCTAGGGTTTTCGACCTCCCCTTTTAAAGACGGTTGCATCTAACCTTTTTCATTAAGTTTTTGTAGAGCTACAACCTCCAGCCTTGAATAACCATCGCCATGTCCATACACTCCCCTTCTAACAACATCCGTGCAACAAAGCTATGCAACCTTTCCATGTCAACAAGATTTGGAGGAAGAAGGAAGAGAAGCCCGTGAAGAGGATCAAGGGGGTGGAACCAACAGAAGCATCATCGTCATCCAGCTTGGAGATCAAGCCACTCCCAAATTGGGTGGACATGTTTCCGCAAAGGATGGAGATGATGAGGCAAGAAGATCAGAGAAGGAGCAAGGATGAGTATCTCCCTAATCCTTACCGTCACAATGTATGATCTTATTATAAACCTCCTCTTAGTCCGCCACCTCTTAAACCTAAGAAGGTGCGGCAAGATGAGATTCATGATAAGATCTATCAATTGGAAAAAGCTTCAAAAGCATGTGTTGAAACTATTGGAGAAGGGATTGACTCCTACTGGATGATGAGCAAAGACCTTGAGAAAAAGGTCAATGACATTGATGGTAGAGTTGGTTTCTTAATTAAAATTGTTTTTGAGTTAATAGATGAGAATAAATTCCTTCAAAGGAAAATTTTGAAGCTTCAATACGACATGGCCGAGCTCAGCATCCGCCTCGCAAGCATGGCTAAATTTAGCAACCTAGGAGAGTAAGGCAATGCTCTTCCTACCTAGGAGGAGGAATAGGTACCAGCAAGGAGTTATTTGATCCCGCCTAGCTTGATTCCAAGCTTGGGGAGATCTCTAAAACCGTGTAATTGATCTTATAAGCTTATCATCTTTAGTTTTGCATTAGTTTGAGTTTAGAAATAAAGATTGCATCATTAGAATTTTCTTCAGGAATAGTTGATACCATTTATGAAATTCCGAGTTTATTATAATATATGAAGGATTATTGAGCTTGAATTTGTCTTATTGGATATACGAATGGCTTGAGTATGATTTTACTTGCACTTGATGATAGCAATAGGAGTCTTCCACATCATTGGCATTAACGGAACATACAAAGATAATTTGATCAATATTTTGTAGGTCAATAGCTTGATTTACAAAAAGGATAAATTATCTAGCTAACTAAGAAGAAAAAGAAAAACCTTGAACAAAGGAGAAATTATAAGTGCTATTAGATAGAGTGAGAACAAGTTGAGGTATAATATTCAAGCTATAAAGATGCTTCATATCTATTTGGAATTTGATAATTGAGATCGTTGAACTTTGGAACCAGTACATGAAGTGGAATGTATGTCTACCTCCTTTGCACAACACTTAAACAAAAGTGTGAGCATGAATATATACAGAGAAAGAAGAAAAAGAAAAGACGAAGAAAAAGAGCGAGTGTGCAAAGAGCAAATATGCATATACCACTATATTTTAGTAGAACAAAGAGACGTTTGAGATTTTGAATCCCAAGTGAATATGTTGATCCTAAAAAACTTGGCACTACCTCACTAACTCATTCGGTTGAACTAGATACTTTTACATCATGTTGATAATAATATTTTGTGAACTCTTAATCACTAAAGGTGTGGAAGCCTGCTAATATTATTCCGATGGTTCGAGTAAGGTACTATTCATGAACTTATTTATATGTATCCTTTATGATAAACACATGCTGCAACTGCCTCATTTATTTTATCGACTCAGCTTCATGAATATGAGGACCACATCCATTAAGATAAAACTTGATCTGGACGAGCAAGAGTCTAAGCTTGGGGAAGTTGATGAGTGCATATTTGCATCATGTTTTAGATCATTATTTTGCATTGTAGTTGTAGGATCTTGGTATTTTACGGTGTTCGCATGCACCTTTTATGTTTATTTTCACCAGGATCAGGACAGATGATGGATCTGATGGACACAATTCTTGGACCAGTTATATTGGAGTGAAAAGAAGCCAAAAACTACATAAATTTCTTATTTGGGAAATATTAATAACACCAGAAGAAAACCCGAAGAAATTGCAGTGGGTGGACAGTGCTATATCAAGTGCTGCTTTTGGTGTTGTGTTGATCCTGTTATTATGTATCAGGATATTATGGTTTTGCTTGTGTCAGTGTATTAATGAATCGTGTCACTAGAAAGAAATGGCGTGTGTTATGCTGGAATGTGCATGGGCTTAATTCTGAGAAAAGGCAGAGGGAAGTTTATAATAAAATGAATGAAAGTAAATGTGATGTTGTTTGTCTACAAGAAACAAAATGTGAAAGCTTTGATTGGAAATTAATCAGAAATTTTTCCCGAAAACGTTTTGATAACTTTGTGTTTTCACCATTAATGGGAGCATCGGGAGGTATCATTATTCTTTGGAAATATACTGTTTTTGAAGGGCTTTGGTTGAAACATAGAGGTTTAGGATTGTCTTAAGATTTACATCAACACATAATAAAGATTCTTGGTCACTTGTGTGTGTATGGACCTTGTGCTAGACTAATGAGGGACCAATTTGTTTCATGGTTATACAATCTGCATATACCTATTAATGAAAATTGGCTTCTGTTAGGTGACTATAACTTTATAAGATCACAAGATAATCGAAATAAACCAGGAGGGAATCTGAATGATATGTTTCTATTCAATGAGATCATTGGGCATCTTGGATTACTAGAGCTTCCTCTAAAAGGACAATCCTTCACTTGGTCAAATATGCAGGCTACTCCATTATTAGAGAAACTAGATTGGTTCTTCACAAGTGCTAATTGGATTTCAGATTATCCTAATACGTTGGTGCTTCCTCTGGCAAATACGGGGTCTGACCATGTTCCCTGTGTGGTCAATATTGACACAAATATTTCGAAGGAAAGTATGTTTCGCTTTGAGAATTACTAGGTGGATATGCCGGGTTTTGGAGACTGTGTGTCTAGTTCTTGGAAAAAGTCATCCCGAAAAGGGTATAGCTCAGCGATTTTGGTTGATAAATTAAAAACCTTTCGGTATGACATTAAAAAGTGGAAATTTAGCTAATCCAGGCTTAAAATGCTAATTCAAAGCTGCAACCAGGCTATTTTGTTTATGTACACTCTTGAGGAACATCAACCTCTTTTTAGAACTGAATTTAATTTTAGAAGAATTGTTAAACTTCACTTAGATGAATTACTGAAGGCTGAGTGCAATTATTGGCGTAAGAGGTGCACCATTAGATGGATAAAACAAGGTGAAGATAACACTAAGTTCTTCCACGCAATGGCATCTGAAAGATTTAGAAGGAATAATATTGCCATGTTAATGGATGAGCATGGTACTGAATTCACAGATCATGAGTCTATGGCAGGGATTTTATGGAGTAGCTACAAGCAAAAAATGGGTCGTACTGATGGTATCTCCATGCAGTTTGAATTGGCACATCTTTTGGTCAAAGTGGATGTCCTAGATGAATTAACTCGACCTTTTGAGAAAAAAAGAAATGGATGAGGTAGTGGCTGGGATGCCTACGGATAGGGCTCCAAGTCTAGATGGTTTTAATGGAATGTTTATGAAAATATGCTGGCAAACGATTCAAAAGGAGTTCTATAATCTTCCCAAGGATTTCTATAATGGCTCATTGAATTTGGAAAATATTAATGGGTCGTATATCACCTTGGTGCCAAAAAAGCTAGTGCCTATTGAGGTAAATGATTTTCGCCTAATCTCACTAACAAATGTCTTTCTTAAATTCCTAACAAAGATTGCTGCAAACCGATTACAAGGTAGAATTTTGGAATGCATACATAAAAATCAGTATGGTTTTCCGAGGACCCATTTATTCAGGATTGTCTGGCCTGGGCTTTTGAGTATTTATTCATATACCACATTTCTAAAAAACCTATCATTATATTAAAGTTGGATTTTGCTAAGGCGTTTGACACGCTGGAACATGAGGCAATCTTGCAAATTATGAGGTTTAAAGGTTTCAATGAAAAGTGGATTGGATGGATGACATCAATTCTATCCTTGGGGACTTCTGCGGTGCTACTCAATGGCATACTAGGAAAGCAATTCCACTGTAAACGTGGAGTCCGTCAGGTTGATCCACTTTCGCCATTGTTATACACTTTTTTGCACAGATTTATTACAATTTGTTGTGAAGGATCTAGTTCAAAGAGGGGAGAGTAATTGCCCAATTATAAATAATGATCAGGACTTCCCCATAATCCAATATGAAGATGATACATTACTAATTCTCCCAGCAGATTTGGTACAATTAAGATCCCTTAAAAGATTAGTACATGAGTTTTCACTGTCAACTGGGTTAAATTACAATAAATCATAGATGATACCTATTAATGTACCTGAGGATTTAATGAAGGTGTTGGCCGAGGACTTTGGTTGCCAAGTGGGTACTATGCTGTTTACCTATTTGGGGCTGCCACTATGGACTACAAGACCTAATATTACTGATCTAATGCCCCTGGTATGCCGATTGGAAAGGAAGTTGTCTTCCAGTTCTAGTTTTCTGTTGCAAGGAGAAAGGCTACAACTAATTAACCCAACACTTTCTTTGATGCCGTTGCACTTATTATGTACTCTGCAACTGCCTAAAGGGCACACAGTACAGTTGGACATGATTCTAAGGCAATGCCTTTGGCGAGATAAACCTGATGAACCAAAAAAATCATTGGCCGAATGGGAATTAGTCTGTTTGCCAAAGGATAAAGGGGGTCTAGGTGTGGTTCACTTTCAAAAGAAGAATGCATCTCTTCTGATTAAGTTCTTAGACATCTACAATCACAGGGACACTCCTTGGGTGCAACTTGTCTGGAGTGCACATTATGAGAATAAGGTGCCACATGCAGAAAAACTTTGCGGGTCTTTTTGGTGTCAGGATGTTATTAAGCAAGTTGATAATTTCAGGGGAATTGCTGCTGTGGCTCATGGAAGGGGCGATACATTTATTTTCTGGACGAACAACTGGAAACTACATGGAAGTGTCCTGCCAATTAAAAGTTGTCTCCCTAGATTTTTTTCTTATGTGTTGAATGAAAATCTGTCAGCAGCCCAGGTATATTCAGAAGCGGACATACATGATCTATTCTATTTACCGCTTTCTGCTAGAGCTTATCATGAACTAGTTGAACTCAAAGAAATTATGGCTCAAAATCCTTTAAACAATCAACATGATGTTTGGTCTTATAGTTGGGGAGAGGGCTATACACCTGGATAGTTTTATAAATTGATTCATCAGTATATTCAGGCACCCAAAGTTTATACCTGGCTTTGGAGATCGAGTTGTATGATGAAACACAAAATGTTCGCTTGGCTTCTGCTCGGAGATAGACTAAATACTTGCGATTTGCTACAAAGGAAACATTGGAATGTTACAGATAATACATATTGTGTGCTATGTCCTATCCGAGCTCATGAAGATAGAATCCATCTGTTTTTCAGTGCAACTTTAGTTTGAGGATTTGGAACTACTTGCAAATTATTTGGCAGAGTCACGATGATCTGCAATATGTTATATCAGAGGCTAAACGGGACTTTGGGCACCCTTTTTCATGGAGGTGCTCATATTAGCATGTTGGAACATATGGATTCTTCGGAATGGGAAGATTTTCAACCAGGAAAGGCCATCTTTTGCTAAATGGAGAATCAATTTCCTCAATGACATCAACTTATTGCAGTACAGGATTAAGGCTAAATATAGGTCGTCGCTTATGACGTGGATTGCTACTCTGCCATAGGGGTAGATTTTTTTGCTTTGTACAAGAGTCCTTGCCGGTTGTGGTTTTGTTAGATAGGTTTATCCCATGTAATTATTATTTTCTGTTGTACTTTGGTTTGTGATCAATAAAATTGATGTGGGGCTTTTTCCTCACAGTTCTGGGTAAAAAAAATCTTGCACTAGTTGTGGATTTATACAAGTACTATTCATCGATAATTGTTTCCATTACCATTGTCATGATATTGTTTGCCTCTATGTATGAGTAGATCATTAGTTCTTAGGGAGATGGAGAAACCCTAGTATATGATTGATATGAAATAGCGATTATTATGTTATGCATCATTATATATATATATGTGTGTTAATTGTGTTCATCTTGATGTTGGGAGTTGTGCGCCTCCTTAATATTTGCCTCTTGCGGGGACTTGATGGAGGGGATTACCTATCAGTAGACGAAGGGATGGTAGCACTTACTGTAACTATAAAGTCGTTGTCATCCTTTACGTAATAACTTGGGGAAGTAAGGAGAACTCATTAAGCCATGTCCATACCGCGGGAGAAATCCCTTAATAGCGGGATAATACGATTAATGTCGTTTATCTGTCAGCTGTGGTTATAAAGGATGGTGTGAGTAGTGGTTGCTGCCTAATCATCCATATATGGAGCTCCTCCCACATACATGCATATCATGAGAATATTCGTTATAATAATCTTGATCACTTAGTCTAAATTGCTAGCGGTGTATCCACCACTCCCTGAGAAAGCCTTTCCTCTATTGTAGTTTCAATATTTCTTACACACGCGATTACTATTTGATGCATTAAGTTTTACTTTACGTTACTTTACTGTTTCACTCAACCAAAACCCCAAAAAAATTCTACTTTTCTTGCATTTTAGAATTATTCCTTAAGTGCCGCATTTAGTTTTAATTAAAAGCATTTTAGTCTTTCGCCTACTGCTCCCTGTGAGATCGATATCTTTATTTTGAAACTATCTACAAATGATCTGTGCACTTGCAGTCATCAGGCAGCCCTATATAAGCCTCTATAGGGTTCCCTCTGTACTTACGAGCTATTAGCTACCCTATCCAAGCGACTCGCCTCCCGTACACCGAGGTCGCCGCCCTTGTAATTCATCCACCATCAATACAAGCAAGCAGGAAGTAGGTCTTTACCCTAGGGGGGGGGGGTACCTGGGTAAACCATGTGTCTCGCTCCCAATATCGATTCGCAGATGGCGACTCGCTCTTGCCCTACTTCGAATCAATCACTACCCCCGGTAGCGACTGTCGTGACCATTCCAACGATAGTGGTGCCCACCGTGGGGCTTGGTGAGTCAAGCCTTAGATCCGTAGCGAGACCCTTCACTCTGACTCGCTGACCCTTCGCCACCGGCAGATTTCTCCAGATCCTGTCGAGCAGCTAACTGCCGGCCTCGCGACCAGTCACACACACCGTCTTGATACTAGTCGGCCCGTCAACCTTTTCTTCGGCTTCACCAACGCCATCGATCCGGTCGATCCCGCCGCATTCCCCAGCACCGGGTTGCCCCCGCACAATCTACTCTGGGAAGAGTAGATCCTGTTGATCTCCCTGCTTGGCTCTAAGTACGACTAGATAGTCGAAGGCTCGGTCGAGAGCAGCGACACCCACTGTGATGATTCCGACTCAACGGCACCCATGCCGGTCGCAGAGCCCGACACCCCCATGTCCAAGGCCAGCTCCATCACCAAAGTCTCCAATGCTAGGGACTACAAGGACGATTCGATCCTCCAACTCATCGACTACAATTCTAGGTCAGAGTTTCCAGATGAGGCCTACCCCATCGTCCACCATGCCATCTACATGGAAAACGACAACGAACCACCGGTTGATCCTTTCACTACACACCTCCCACCGACCACAACTGCCGTCAAGATCGAGCAGCATCGCGTGGCCTTGAACAAGGCCAGGGAGAAAGAAAAGGCTGATCGCGAAAAAATTCGCCTCAAGCAAGAAACCGTGCAATAGCTCTCGGTGTATCACCACAACCGAGTTACGCACCGACTCAATCTCGCCTCGTAGGGGCGAGTTCTCAACTTCAACG
This sequence comes from Avena sativa, assembly GCA_916181665.1. Taxonomy (NCBI): domain Eukaryota; kingdom Viridiplantae; phylum Streptophyta; class Magnoliopsida; order Poales; family Poaceae; genus Avena; species Avena sativa. The sequence continues at coordinate 315,115,489 of OV702283.1, forward strand.
ACGAGAACGACCCTGCACGGGAAGCCGGCCGTGAGGTATGCAACAACGCGCCACCAGGAGGCAGTCACCCGCCGGCCGGGTCGACCGCAAACGGAGCTCCACCACCACCCAACCGTGCACCTCCCCCGGAACAACCTCGGGTCATCATCGCGCCATGGGAATACGATGCCAACTGATACATCCATTTTGCATCACTATTTTATATCATAATTTACTGTTATTCATTGATATATTTCATATTTAGAGATGATACTTGTGTTATTTCATCTATTTTGCATGTTTGATGATTTTTAGAGAATTAACTGCCGGAGTTAGAATTCTGCTGGAAAAAGTGCTGTCCAGATGCAATATTTCCGAAAATCATAAAATTCCAGAAAATATACAGGAATTCCTATTTTTCCAAAAGACGAAGGTAGCCAGAAGAGGGAGTGGAGATGGGCCACATGGGCCCCACACCACCCCTAGGCGCGACCCCCTAGGCCGCACGACTAGGTGGTGTGGCCACCCTGGTCCACCTCTAGTGTCGCCCTTTCGCGTATATATTCCTCCCGAAAACCTAAGACGGGGGGAGCCATCATAGAAATATTCCGCCGCCTCTACGAGGCGAAAACTACAGAGAGATAAAAAGCTCTCCGGCAGGCAGAAATCTGCCGGGGAAATTACTTCCCGGAGAGGGGAGATCATCGCCATCGACACCATCATCACGTTGGGGTTCATTGGGACAAGTGCCCCTGATCATCATCATCCTCATCATCATCACCACCAGCACCATCACCACCACGCCATACCGCTATAACAATTGGGTTAAATCTTGTGTAGTTCATAGGGGAAACTTTCCCGGTGTTGATTACTTGTTGTAGTTGATGCTATTGATGAAACCATTGGATTATTGTTCATGTTCATATTGTTACTTATCATTATTTCATCTCTAATCTTGATCCATATGATTTCTTGTGAGTAGTTCGTTTAGTTCTTGAGGACATGGGAGAATTCATGATGTTAGTAGCGGAATTCTGTTGAGTAATATTTAATGGTTTGATATTTATGTTGTGGTGCTATTCTTCTAGTGGTGTCATGTGAATGTTGACTACATGATACTTCACCTTTATGGGCCTAGAATAATGCATTGTGTATTTGGCTACTAATTGTGGGGTTGCCGGAGTGACAGAAACCTAAACCCCGTTAGGAAACGATTGCATAAGGGAGTGTAGGATCTCAGTTTAATGATGTGGTTAGATTTTTATCTTAATTACTTTCTTGTAGTTGCAGATGCTTGCAAGGGGTATAATCACAAGTATGTATTAGTCCAAGTTGGGGTAGTACATTATCATAGGTTCACCCCATAACACTTATCCAACCAATGAAGATTAATCGACTATATGAAGCGAAAGCACTTGACAAATATTCCCATGTGTCCTCAAGAACTTTTGGTTATTATAAGTAATATAACCAGCTTGTCCTTTGCTGAAGAAAGGATTGGGACACTCGCTGCAATTATTATTATTGTCTTTTATTTACTTGCACTTTATTTATCTACATTACCAAAACCCCCTAAAAATCTGTTTGCTAGTATTTACAGCGAATCCTTGATCCAAGCTCCTTGTCAACACCTTCTGCTCCTCGTTGGGTTCGACACTCTTATTTATCGAAAGTACTACGATACACCCCCTATACTTGTGGGTCATCAAGACTATTTTCTGGCGCCATTGCTGGGGAGTGAAGCGCTATTGAAGAGTGGAATTGGTAAATGAAATTTCTACTATGAGTATTGTTTTTATTTTTGTCTGTTATTTTATTTTATTGTTGATAACGCACTTGGTTCCCTATTTGGGAAACCTACTATCACTGCTAAGGTAGTAGATGAACCACCGCCTGCTAAATTGTATCCTTATAAAATACCTATGAATTTTTTTGACCGTGTTATGAATAACTGCTATTTTGGAGATGGAACTGTCCATCCTGGTGATCATTTGCTCTTTATACATGAATTATGCGAGTTGTTCAAGTGTGCATGTATTACAATGGATCAGGTTAAGAGAAAGCTATTCTCTGTATCGTTGAAAGGCAGAGCTGTGGAATGGTATAAGCTACTGAAGAATGGCCGATCTATTGAATGGGAGGAAATTGTACCTCTCTTTTATTCTAAATTCTATCCTCCTAGTGAGATTCATAAAGATCAGAATCAAATATATAATTTTTGGCCTCATGATGGAGAGAGTATTGCCCAAGCTTGGGGGAGATTGAAGTTACTAATACTCAAATGTCCCATTCATGAGCTCCCCAGTAATATTGTTATTAATAATTTCTATGCAAGGCTTTCTCTTCATGATAAGGATTTATTGGATGCTTCTTGTGCTGGATCATTCACACCTATGAAAGAAGAAGCTAAATGTGATCTTCTTGACCGTATTCAATAAAATACTGAAGCATGGGAGAATGACAAAGGAAGAAAGTCAGGTATAATTTATGATTATGAATGCATTAAATCTTAAATGGGAACTGATGAATTTCATAATATTAGTGCTGTTTATGGTCTTGATTCTCAAATTCTTTCAAATTGTTTTAAGGCATTTGCCTCTTATATTGAAATTCCAAAAAAGGAATGGAACAAGTACCATGCGCCATATAAAGATATTGTTAATTGTGTTCCTGCTAGAAATATTGAAGTTTGTATGGTTGATCGTATTTTGCCTGAACCTTATATTAATAAAATACCTTTTCCTGCTAAGGTAAATGAACATTCTATGATAACTAGTATGGTTAATAATAGTATAAACAAATCTATAGAACCTGATGAACAAATAAATGTTGAACCTGCGATAGCAATTGTAAAAGACCTTGTCACTAAGAAGATGGACACATTATCTTTTGTGAAGATGCTTCTAATATTGTTTCACATCCTAGTAGAACTAGGAAAGCTAGTGTTCCTGTGCTTTCTATCATAATAGGTGATCATTGCTATTATGGTTTATGTGATTTTGGTGCAAGTTCACGAGCTATTCCTTATGAGCTTTACAAAGAAATTATGCATGAAATTGGTCCTTGTGAACTTGAAGAAATTTATGTGGTTATTCAGCTTGCTAATAGAGAAACCATCTCTCCAATTGGTATTGTAAGAGATGTGGAAGTGCTTTGCAGTAAGACTAAATATCCTGCTGATTTTCTAGTACTTAGTCCAGCTGCTAGTAAAACTTGTCCTATCATTTTTGGTAGACCTTTCTTGAACACTTGTGGTGCTATTATAGATTGTAAGAAGGAGAAAATTTTAATAAATTTGATGGAAAATATTATGGGTTTAATTTATCTAAATTTGCTAAAGCTCCTTATGAAAATGAATTGCCTAATGAGGATTTTAGAGTTGAACAACTTGCTTCTATTGCTCTTGCTCCTAACAATGCTTTGCAGCAATATATGGAAGATCACGAAAGTGAGATCTTCATGGAAGACTGAAATGGGATTAACGAGATTCTTCTTCGTCAACCTAAGATGCTTAAGCATTATCTACCTGTGGAAGATTTGGGTACCACATTACCACCTAACGAGGATCCTGTTTTCGATCTAAAACCTCTACCTGATGATCTTAAATATGCTTATCTTGATGATAAGAAAATATATCCTGTTATTATTAGTTCTAAACTTTCAGGAAAGGAAGAGGAAAGATTATTAGAAGTATTTAAGAAACACCGAGGAGCTATAGGTTATATTCTTGATGATTTAAAAGGGATTTCTCCTGCTATATGTCAGCATGGTATTAATATGGAACCTGATGCAAAAACAGTTGTTGAACATCAACACCATTTAATTCCTAAGATGAAGGAAGTGGTAATAAATGAGGTATTGAAACTTCTCGATGCTGGTATTATTTATCCTATTGCTGATAGTAGATGGGTTAGTCCTGTTCATTGTCTCCCTAAGAAAGGAGGAATTACTGTTGTGCCTAATGAAAATAATGAGCTTATTCCTCCAAGAGTAGTAGTTTGTTATAGGATGTGCGTTGATTTTATAAAGGTTAACAAAGTTACTAAGAAGGATCATTATCCTTTACCTTTTATTGATCAAATGTTAGAAAGGTTGGCTAAGAAGACTCATTTTTGTTTCCTTGATGGTTATTCTGGGTTCTCTCAAATTTCTAGTAGAAAGCAAGATCAAGATAAAACCACTTTTATGTGTCCTTATGGAACTTATGCTTATAGGCGTATGCCTTTTGGTTCATGTAATGCCCCTGCTACTTTTCAAAGATGTATGCTTGCTATCTTTCATGGTTTTTGTGAAGAAATTGTGGAAGTATTCATGGACGATTTCTCTGTCTATGGAACTTCTTTTGATAATTGTTTGCACAACCTTGATAAATTTTTGCAGAGATGTGAAGAAACTAATCTTGTTCTTAATTGGGAGAAATGCCACTTTATGGTTAATGAAGGAATTGTCCTTAGACATAAAATTTCTGAAAGAGGTATTGAAGTTTACAGAGCCAAAGTGGAAGCAATTGAGAAAATGCCCTGTCCTAGGGATGTTAAAGGTATTCGTAGTATCCTTGGTCATGCTGGTTTCTATTGGAGGTTTATTAAAGATTTCTCCAAGATATGAAAGTCTTACTATTCTTCTCCAAAAAAATTTACCTTTTGTTTTTGGTGATGATTGTAAGGAAGCTTTTAAAATTCTAAAGAAATCTTTAACTACTGCTCCTATTGTCCAACCACCAGATTGGAATTTACCCTTTGAAATTATGTGTGATGCTAGTGATTTTGCTGTAGGTGTTGTTCTTGGACAAAGAATAGATAAGAAGTTGAATGTTATTCATTATGCTAGTAAGACTCTTGATGCTGCTCAAAGGAATTATGCTACTATGGAAAAAGAGTTCTTAGCTGTAGTCTTTGGTTGTGATAAGTTTAGACCTTATATTATTGATTCGAAAGTTATTATTCATACTGATCATGCTGCTATTAGATATCTTATGACAAAGAAAGATGCTAAGACTAGGCTTATTAGATGGGTGTTGCTTTTACAAGAGTTCGATTTACATATTGTAGATAGGAAAGGTGCTGAAAATCCCGTTGCTGATAATTTGTCTCGATTGGAAAACATTTCTTTTGATCCTATTCCTGTTAATGATAGTTTTCAAAATGAATAGTTGGCTGCAATAAGGGTAATCTCGCGAGAGAGTCCTTGGTATGATGATTATTCTAACTTTATTGTTTCCAAGTATTTGCCTCCAACCTTTACAACTCAGCAAAGAAGAAAATTCTTTTATGATTTGAGGCATTATTTTTGGGATGACCCACACTTATATAAAGAAGGAGTGGATGGTATTATGCGAAGATGTGTTCCAAAATATGAACAATAAGAGATATTGAGAAAATGTCATGGTAGTGCTTATGGAGGACATCATGCTGATAGAACCGCACAAAAGGTTCTACAATTAGGTTTTTATTGGCCTACTCTTTGTAAAGATGCAAGAAAGTTTATTTTATCATGTGATGAATGTCAAAGAGTTGGTAATATTTCTAGACGCAATGAAATGGCTATGAATTATTTTCTTGTTATTGAACCATTTGACTATTGGGGATTTGACTTTATGGGTCCCTTTCCTCCTTCAAAAGGTTATAATCATATTCTTGTTGCTGTTGATTATGTTACTAAGTGGGTGAAGCCATACCTACAAAAAGTGCTGATGGTGAGACCTCTTTAAAAATGCTTAAGGATGTTATTTTTCCTAGGTTTGGTGTACCTAGATATCTTATGACTGATGGAGGTTCTCATTTTATTCATGGTAGTTTTAGGAAGACCCTTGCTAAATATGATGTTAATCATATAATTGCTTCAGCTTATCATCCCCAAACAAGTGGGAAATTAGAATTACCAAATAGAGAAATTAAATCTATAATGCAAAAGACTGTTAATAAATCTAGAAAAAATTGGGCTAGAAAGTTGAATGATTCTTTATGGGCTTATAGAACTGCTTATAAAAATCCTATGGGAATGTCTGCTTACAAAATGGTTTAGGGAAAAGCTTGTAACTTGCCTTTAGAATTAGAACACAAAGCTTATTGGGCAGTGAAAGAACTTAATAAAGATTTTAAACTTGCTGGTAAGAAAAGATTGCTTGACATGAGTTCTTTAGATGAGTGAAGAAGTGAAGCTTATGAAAATGCTAGACTCTTTACACAAAAGGTTAAAAAAGATGATAGGAGAATTCTTAAGAGAGAGTTCCATGTTGGTGAGGAAGTTCTAATGTATAGGTATCGTCTAAGATTTTTTGCAGGAAAATTACTCTCAAAATGGGAAGGACCCTTTATTATTGAAGAGGTGTATCGTTCAGATAAAAGTTTCTTCGTTGAGATACAACACTATGCAAGTAGTGAATGGTCAAAGGCTCAAACATTATATTTATGGAGATTCTTATAATGAAGATATTGATATTATTCAAGTGGTGACTCCGGAATAATTTATTAAAGACCAAATTCAGGAATCTACAGAGTCCGTTTTCACATAGGTAACAGTTTTGGTAAGAAAAAGTTCGTGAAAAAACTTTTCAACTTATATTTTTGTAGTTTTTATTTAATATGGAAGATCATGAGTCAAAAGATTGATGGAAACGGAGTCTGGGGGCTCACACCACCCCTAGGCATGGGCCCACCTGGCCGCACCACCAGGTGATGTGGCCGCCTCGAAGTCCGTCTCCGACCCGTTCTCTCCCAGTACCTTCATTTTGTCATTAAACTTTGTGATATATAATCCCTCGGATCCCCCGAGGTCCGAATATCATTTTCTCGTCATGTTTTCGTTTCGATATGTTTCTGTTAGGTAAAGTTCTCAGTTTTGGAGCCGCCATGTCTTCCTCTGGATCACCCAAGGAGTAATTCGTCATGAGGTTTTGGCATCCCCTTGGCTTGTTCCAAGCTTGGGGGAGTGCCGCGGTATCACATCATTATCTTTTACCTTTTTACCCTTTTTAGTAGAGTCATATAATGAGTAGAGAAGTTATCATATAGGATGGTTTGTAGTGTGGAAGTATCTCTCCTCTAGTTAGTTATTCATGTATCCCTTGGTGTGAGTGCCGTTATGTAATATTAATGAGAAGTTTATCATTTACTTTTTGCACATCTTATTATAGTTTGCAATTTCTATTATATGATTGATCTTGTTGTTAGTATTGGTATCACTTTAGGAGCATCAAGTAAATTTAGTTGGTTTTGGCAAACTTAGTTTTGGTTAGTAGCAACATTACTTTGAGGTTTGAGTAAAAAAGAGAAAAAGTACTTGTAGATATATTATTTCATTATCTTTCTTTCTTAATTGGCTCATAAGCTTACTATTCTCAAGTTAAGATTGTTTATGCTTCGAAGGAAGATTGCATGATTTTTTCTATCACATGTATGTTTGCTTGGTTCACTCAACTCTTATGCTTGCTAACCAGCCTTGCTAGCCAAAAACCTGTACTGAGAGGGAATGCTTCTCGTACATCCAAACCTTGAACCAAAACCTATGACATTTGTGTCCACCATATTCACCTATTAGTATGTTGCTATTACAAGTAAATTCTCGAGTTTTATCTATCTTCCGAATTAAAAAAATTATGAGAAAATTAGTTAGTAAACCTCTCACAAACTTGATGGCACACTTTATTTTCTTGCACTTAATAAATTTGAACCATTGTGACTATCTTCTGGTGCTTATATGCTTGCAAATTGTAAGTTGGGAATTAGGAAAACCATGCTGTCATGGGGCACACTTTCAACATTGCACTTATTCTATTTAGTTGATATCATGTTCTTTGGCTTATGGATGCCGTTGGTGTGAAATAAAATGAGAGCTTGTAAGTCCATGGAGTTTGTATATGTGTTAGAGAAACGCTTGGGCAGCTAGCCTAAGCCATGCCTAGTCATGGTGAAAACTTGCAGCAAAACCATAGTGGCATTCTATGAAGCATCCTCAATAAAAAACTATGCAAATAGCAAATAAAAAGATTGTTGAGATGCTCACTGTCTGTTGCCTTGTCATTTTGATATGGGATAGCTCCTGTGTCATGGGGCAAGGGGTACCCCGTTGGCGGTTCTCTATGATACACATATACTTACAATGACAATACCTGGGACCAAAGTTGAGTAGCATGAGGTATCGGTACTCGTATTCAAGGGGCATGAGATTTGCAACTTATGATTTGTCAAGCATATAACTCATATTTCCCTCACATTAACCTTAATAACTTCAAGATGCTTATGATAGGGGCAATGAGAGCTCAAAGCTAATTTGTACCATAATTTTTGGAAGCTTTATAAAACTTGTTAATCCCTGCTTCCCTCTGCGAAGGGCCTATATTTTACTTGATCAGGGACCTCCAGCGTCACCACAGCCCTAAGGATCAAGAGAAGGAGAAGAAACAGAGACATACCACAAAAACTCAAGCTTGGGGGAGTTCCACCATACTTTATGCTTTTTAGTTATCATATTTGCAACTAGTTCATAATCATTCGGAGGTTTTTGCTTGCATCCATTAGGTATTGATTTTTCCTAAATTTGAAGAGATCTTAGAGCATTATCATGTATCCTTGGTTGAGTGGTTTTGAATAAAATATAAAGTATGGTGTCATCCGTGATTCTCTTATTTGGGGATTTATGGGTAACACTCGTGTAAATGTGCGCACCATATGTAGAAATTTCACTTAAATCTTTCCTTGAACTAAATTAACTTGAGCATGTTGGACAAGCATAGAATTACCCAATAAGCTGAACTTGCAAATAAGGAAAGATCCATGCAAGGGAAGCAACACTTATTAAAAAAATGGGAACATTGTGAATTTGAGGTGAGATAGGGGGTCTTATAAAATAAATAGTTGGAAAGAGGAGGATGACAAGGGGACATGAGATATTCTTGTTCTACTTAGTAATCAATGACAAAACTGGATAGTTCTCATGGGTATTTCAATACATATGCACTATGGGAAAGTGTTTGAAAGGTAGGTACCCAAAAATTCAGCTAGCCATGGAAAGTGAAAGACAAAGGTTGTTTAGAGCATATGACATGATTAAAAGATCCATGAATAAGGTTTATACTGGTTACTAAGAGAGCAAGACCGTTAACTAATGCCATGTAAAGAGTGGTGAAAGTTCTTGAAAAAATTCAAAATATTCATGTCTATCTGGTTGTTTAAACAATTCTCTTTTCCACTATTTGTTTTATGAGAAACTTATCTTTATGGCAAAGTCATATCCAAAGGTTAAATTAAAAGCTGGTAAAATCCATCCAAAGCTATTGAAAATAGTGAAGTGTATAATAAATTTGAGACTTTTTCAATTGTCCAACATGTAATGGTTAGTCTTTATTAAAAAATAAGGGGTAATTGATAATGTCTATCTATGAAGCCCACATTTGCATGGTAGTTAGTTCGTATTTCTTTTGGACAAGTCAATATACATAAGTTGATGATGCATGCTCATATTTTCTTGTCAACCATAAGCTCATTGATGCATGATCATGGTCTATTCGCTTATTGCTCGAGGACGAGCATGGCATACTACAAAAATCATCGCATTTGCAAAATAACACTAAGGAAAAATTCTACTAGAACATCCTACACATGCATACTACAGAATTCTGAAGATCACATGCATAGAGTCAAAGCTGGGATAAAAGTTACGAACAAGTGGTGTAACTTGCCTTATGTTGATAATATGGGTGATGATTGTATTTGTCCGCAGCAATCGCACTCTCCGAATAATCTAATACGAGGACAAGGTAGTTCCAATCAAAACAACTGCAAACATAGCAAACACAACAAGGATGATCACAAACATGCATGATGATTTAATATGTTACAATGCTTATATTTAGTTCTCTAAGCATTAATAGATCATATGATACATGTATGAGATCAATTAAAGCAATAGGGTATTTATCAATAAATATTGATAAAGGGGTTTTAATAGTTTTGTTGCAACTTCTGTCCTAATTGTGGAGTAAAATTTTGTTCTAAGTTATACTATATAGAGGACATTAATACGAACCAGTAGGAATTGGACTCACTCTAATCGGAGTTAAAAATATTTTCTTATAATTTAAAGAGTGTATAATGGATTTTTAAATCATTTATATAGTTTATATTGCCTAAAAATCAAACTAAAATTATATCTGTAATCTCCATGGAATTGTGATTCCAGGGACATATTATTTGTAATTTTCTGAGCAGTACTCGAATTACTATGATTTTAATACTCTAAATAAGCCATTTATCTATTTATTTAATTTCTGCAGAAACTTATAGTATTTGCCTGAACCATTTGCATATTGATGATTTACATGGAACCAGCTTTCTATCGGTATATTATTTATATTTTTGTGATATGCAAATAATTTACTATGAATTTAATGATTTCTAAAGCCATTAAAACTAATTAAATCACTACGGGTTAGATAATCTGCAAAGGCTATATCCAACCAGATATTATTAATCTACGTTATAGTAGCTTCAATTTGATATATTGTTCATGTCTTTCGGAGTTACAGATAATTTCCTATAAATTTATTAACCTAAAAGACCATTAAAACTAATTAAGTTACTACAGTAAACACATACTGTAAAGGTTTAATCTAATGCCATATTAATATTCTACACGTTTTTCTGAATCCATTGATATATTATTTCCTATTTTTGGATCTACGGATCTTTTTATATAATTTTTGCAAGTTTACATAATTTTCTGCAAATTAAATTCAATTTCAAATCTACAGGGAATATTCTATGCTGACTGGGACACGGAGCTGACCTGGCGTTGACACGTGGCGAGATCTGGTTGGCTCGTACCCCTTTGTTGATAAGCTCTAATCTTGGCTGTCGGGATGAGATCCAGTGGCTAGGAGAGGAGATTGACCCGATTTTGGCTCAGAATAGACAAGAAATAGATATGTGTTAGAGAGACAAATTCGTAGGTCAAATTGAAAAACTTACAACATGAAAGTTGTGGGGAATCATTAGTCCTACCTTCTCACCAAAGGAATTTGGATTTGAAGAAACGAGCGCGAGTAGATCTTGGATTTACACTGTCATATCTGAAATATTGCGATGCGAAATTCTCCAGCTATGGTGGATGAAAAGAGGTGAGGTTTGCCGGGATTAAAAGATTTCAACGAGATCTACAACTTTCGTTTTTTTGGCCGCAGGAAAACGACGAAGTCTAGATGGGTGAATAAACGAAATAAGATTCGGGCATGTGTAGATTCGGGATTTCGAGAAGGGGAACTCGTACAGATGTGGCTCCACGAGTTTATATGGAGATTTAGGATGGTGTAGAGATAAGTCTTGGAGTAGGGAACAAGTAGAAACAAACGGAAGTCGATTCGGAGTTGTATATTAAAAGTTATAAGAGTTTGAATAGAGATAGGTTTGAGAAAACAGGTTTTGCACGGATATTAAAGATCTATGTGATCGATCCTTCTTCCTGTACGCCTGGCTGGTCCGGTCGGCTACAGTGGGCCGGCCCATTAGTTTTTTTATTCTTTTTCTTTTTCCATTTTCTATTTATTTGTTTCCCTTATATCTTTTGCATACGAACTCCAAATGATATGGTTCTTGTTTCTAAAATTTTCTAAAATTGAATAGATCATTGTAGGATCATATTTGTTATATTTTTACTAGTTTGCAAGTAGTGGATTTATAAATCCTTGTATATTTCATTTTTTTCTATATCTTTATTTGTTTGTATTTATTCCATAACTTTTTCATAATAGCTCCAAATGAGCTCAATTTTGTTTCTAAAATTTTGTAATATTCAAAATACACCTTTTAGTGTATAGGGAATTTTTGCGTGCAAGTTTTTTTAAAATGTGAAAAATGCCATTTGCATATATTGTATTGTTTGGAAACATTGGAGTATTTAAAATAGGGTTTGGGGTTTGATAATTTCCAAAATATTTTTAGGGCATCTCAAGAACAATATTCATTTCCTTCAGATATTCAAAATGTATTTCTCTTATAGGAACCTTCATGAGTGATTCTGGGGATTTAATGTGGGTTTTTGACACGAGATTTCTTTTTGAATGAGGGTTTGCATGTGATGCCATGATGCAATGCAACAAAATGTTTTTTTTGATTTTTTTACCAATCATTTTACTTTGAATGTGGAATATGAAAGTTTGAACAATCCCTAAAAGTTTATTTTAAAACAAATTTCAACAAGTTGAACCATTCAAGCAACTTATCAATGGTAAGGAAATCGGTAATCATTAACTGCTCGGTTGTCTTGGGAGTAGCGACTAATCGGAATTCGGACGATTAACTGATTTAATCGGTCGGCTATTAATCGGTGCAACCTACAAAAATTAGCACCTAAAACACATATGACTACTCTTGCACCTCAAGACCTACCCTATTAAAGGCAGCCTCGAGCTCCCGGATGAGATCCTCAAGGCACTCGAGCTCTTGTATCTGAGGTCTGATCGACAACTACGAGGAACTGGTCAAAAACGACAAGGAACTAGCTGGTGATGGCAGAAATCGAGCTCCTAGAGGCAGGGATCGAACGGGACCTTTGAAAAACCTACTTCATTAGGGCGGGCTAGCGGATGGATGGGCGATATGTGTTGATAATTTTGCAACTTTTTTGACCAAAAGTAGTAGTTAATCAGGAACATACCTAGTAATCGGAGTGTCAGAGCTATTAATCGGGCTAAACGATTAACACAAACGATTAGTGGTAATTGACACGGTCAGGTCCCTAGTAGCGATTAATCGACCTATTAATCGCTGATTCGGCCTATTTTTCGAACAGTGCAACTTATTAATTTTTATTTTAACATTCCAAAATTAGGATAATTTTGGGATGTTACAATAGCATGTCATGCTAAAGTCTAAGTCACAGTCAATGCAAGCTACTCTTGCACTTCAAGCAAGAACTTACTACTCCCTTCCAACACCAAGCTACTTATTTGCAAAACAACAAAGCGAGAACGGGGGTCCAAACTACTTTATTCAAGCAAACTAAGCAACCTAAGCAAAGCAAACAAAAACTAAGATGCTCCAAGAACAACACAACTATGCACGAAACAATAAAAACGAAGTGTCTAGACATACCTGAGCTTTTTATTGATGAAGAAGGGGATGCATTGGGCATCCCCAAGCTTTGACGCTTGTAACTCTTGGATATTTCTTGGGGTGACACCATGATGGCATCCCCAAGATTGAGCTTTTGTCCATTCTTCATCTCATTGCATCATTCTCTCTTTACACCTGAAATTTTTCCTTCATTCAAAACTTCACACAATCTTCATTAGCAACATTAGTTTATTCAAAAGATATTAGACCTCTGGCAAAGCTTTGAAATAGCAAGGCTTTTCACTAAAAACACAAGCTACTGTAGTAACTCCTTCAAAAATCTCAATTCCCCAAAAGAGAACTCAAAAAGGAATCAATAAGAAGCAAATGCAAATAATGGCAGAAATCTGTCAAAATAGACCAGCAGGTATAAACCGATTTTGTCGAACATCTTTTGTTGCTCAAATCAAAAAGTGTTGAACTAACAAAAGTTAGGTAACATACGGGGGGATTTATTCGTAAATGTTGAGATCAATACGAGTTACAGAGACTCCTCACGAATTTTTATGGTGGAGGACAGAAATTTGTTTCGGCACAACAACTCCCCAAATCTTACTTCCCTCTCATTAGAGGTCATTCTTGGCACAAAAAGCAAACAAAAAGGATAATCATAGGTCATTAATGAAGTAATAACTTCCAAGACTCAAGGAAACTATTGGGTTATCTCCCAACAAGAACTTTTCTTTAACGCCTTTAAGTTAGGCACAAGAAGCAAGAAGAATCAAGTATTTTCAAATGAAGAAGCATTACCCCTCTTATTCTTTCCTTTCTTACCTTTCTTCTTCTCTTTAGGGAAGATATGATTGCTTACCAGAGGAGAAAAATGCATGATGACTTTTCCCACATCTATTACTGCCCCAAGGTGTTTCAGTAGAAATCTTCCAAGTGTGATCTGTCCTTTGCCTACACATTCAATAACAAGATAATCAGTAGTCACCATTTTCCCTGAGATTTTTGTAAACACACCTTCAGCTATTCCAATGGGTAATATAGTGGCATTGTTGGTAAGAGAGATTTCCTCTCCTCCTTCAGTAAGCCCCCAAAGACTCAAGGAATCATAAATATCTTTAGGCATGAGGCAAAATTCAGACATGATATCACAGCGAGCATCAAAAAGTGTAGTGTTTATTGAGACTTTGATTGTGGGAAACCACTTTGAAGGCTCAGAATTTATGGGAACATAATCATGGTAAGCCCTAAGCATGTGATAACAACTATTCATAGCAGCAATACCGGTCTCAAGAGTGTTCAATCTAGCAAAAATATTTGTGAAAGAGGAATCAGACTTGCCAGGTGTACCATAAATCATGATTAATTTCTCATGGCATCAAAAGCTTCAACCTTAGTACATAGCAAAAAATCTTTCTCCACCACAACATCCAAATAATATCTATAACGAAGAGCAATACCGTGGTAGAAACTATCAATAACCAAGCTAAGGCTCACCTTAGGCTCAATTTCCCTCTGTAAAGCAGAGATTCTGGACCAAGCTTCTTTAAAACTTTCTTCACTTTTTTGCTTAAAAGTGGAGATTTCTACCATAGGGGAAATAAAGGTTGGTCCAAAACCAGACATGGTAGCAACAAGAGTAGGAACTAAATTTTTTTGTGTTTTTGAATAAAGCAAGCAAACCAAACTAGACTATTTTTTTGGGTTTTTTTGAAAAGAGGCAAACAAAACCAAGCAAAAGAAACAAAGCAAACTAAAAACAAAGTAAAGAGAAAGGAAGTGGAGGACTCCCCTTGTGAAGACGTCCTTAGCCTCCCCTGCAACGGTGCCAGAAAACTTGTTGCCTGACAGAGAGGACTTCGTTGGAAACCCCAAGAGCAAGGTGTGATGAGCACAACAGCAAGTTTTCCCTCGGTAAGAAACCGAGGTTATCGAACCAGTAGGAGAAAGGAAATGTCACATAGGTTTTGCTAGCAACACGGAGACCTGCACAACAAACTCAAGACTTTGCCCCTATGAATCAGTGAGGTTGTCAAGCTCACCGGTTTGCTTTAACAAAGGATGAAACGTATGGTGTGGAAGGTAATGGTTTGAAGCAAGTAAACAAGTAACAGTGGAAGATATATGAATGGTAAAGATTGGACCGGGGTCCATAGTTCACTAGAGGTGCTCTCCTTAGATAAACAACATGGCATGAAGGGTAAACAAATTATAGCAGGACAATTGACAGGAACTGAGCAAGGCATAACAATGCAATTACTAGTCAGAAAGATCCTATGATATTCGATTGGTCAATACAACAAGATACATAGACCGCCATCCAACTGCATCTATGACTAGAAGTCCACCTTCGGGTTATCATCCGAACCCCCTCCAGTATTAAGTTGCAAGCCACATGCAACTGCTTTAAGCAAAATGTGTAAGGTAAACAGCCCACATATTCTATGAACAAGAGACCGTTGTTTTCTCCCTAGTAGCAACAGCACATATACAACCAAAGAGATTATTGTCACTTACCTTGGAAATTAGAGGCATGAACCCACTATCGAGCATAAATACCCCCTCTTGGAGTCACTAGCAACTACTCGTCCAAGATAGCTACTAACAACGGAGAGCATGCCGAAGGGATACGGGTAGGCTACACTAGCGCAAATCAAAATTTTCTATCGCGTAAACCAGGAATACTGTTGGTATAGATCACGGGATTACCACTAGACGCGCAGATGCAGAATTGATGGAGCGTGTCGAGGCAGTGCAGAGGATCTACGACTCCTCCTCGTCCTCGTCCCATGAGCAAGTCCCCTTGCGCGGCTCGTCCAAGTGCCACAGATGCAGCACCTCCGAGGTATCCACACGTACAGGGTGGAAGCGTCAGGCACCGGACTGCTAGGTCCGCGCGCGCGACACAGGCGTGAGGAGTGGCGGCTGGCTGAAATGGTCTGAGGTCTAACCCTGGTCAGCTCGCCCCACCCTCTCTTATATAGGCGTCCCTAGTGGGCTTCTACATTAGCAACCCATTAGTAGCCTAAGCCTGGTTTAATTCGGATCTAATCCTCATTAGGCTTCCAGCCCCTTAAGTGTGTGACCCTATAGGTTCATATACGTGTAGACATGACACAAATACACTTATTCTGTCAATAGTTGGTAGCGGCCTCTAGCAAGACGTGCCAACTCCTAAACGCATACAAAGATCATATCGGACGAACCATCACAAGGTTTAGTACATGTCTTTCCTTTTGCCTCACGATATTTGGTCTAGCTCCAAGCTGACCTCCCTTTCTCGATATCGTAACTCGGAATCCCTTTACTAGGTTAACTCTTAACCTTATGTAGCACAGCCATGCATTTCTGGATCCGATCACTCGAGGGCCCCAGAGATATCTCTCTCAAGTAGAGAGGGGCAAATCCCATCTTGATTGACCATGCCTTGCAGCATGCTTCATGACAAACCCGAAAGCTACCTTTATAACTACCCAGTTACGGAGTAGCGTCTGATAGCCCCAAAGTAGGTCGATCCACATCTCAAGTACATGCGACATGTGTAGAGAGAGAGCTGCAACTAATTGCCAGTCTGAAGTTGGGTCAGTCCAAACCCATGTTCATAACATGTGTCCACATCATTGGTTTGACATCTCCATGTCTATGACTTGCGAAACATAGTCATCAACCAATCGATGTGCTAGTCTAATATTCACGTGTGTCCTCACATGAACTCCGACTAGGGACAACTATTAAATAACCATACAAGTATAGAGTTTCACAAACAATTCACATAATTGCCAATCAATACAAGTTGCCTGATATGGATATTCAAGGAACATTACAATAACTCATGGATACATATGAAATATAATCATCTCTATGATTGCCTCTAGGGCATATTTCCTTCACATGCAAGATCACAAACAACACAGACATGATAGAATCATAAAGACAAAACCATTAATCAAACCAACATAATAATCTCAATATCCATTGGATCCCCGCAAACACAACATGCATGATTACAAATAGATTAGATCTTGATCATGAACGGAGCTCACAAGATCTATACATGAAAGCACAAGGGATGAGATACAACCATCTAGCTACTACATGGACCCATAGTCCAAGGTGGAAGTACTCACGCATCATACCGGAGAGACGGCCCCCAGGATGATCTCCCCTCCGGCAGGGTGTCGGGAAGAACTTCAGATCCCCCCGATCTAGGGACGATGGTGGCGGCGGCTACAGAAGGTTTCGTGGAGATTTGATCGGGTGCTTAGGGTTTATGCATCAGGGGCTTCTTATAGGCGAAGGGGGATGCCAAGGCAGTGTCCAGGGGCCCCACACCCTGCCTAGGTGCGGGGCAGGGCCCACCCGCGCCTAGGGGGGGCGGTCTAGGCACCCTAGCCCGCCTCTCCGGCTCCCCTCTGGACTTATTGTTCCCCCACGAAAAGTTATTGACTTTGACGTTTGTCCCGTACAATTCTGAGAATATTTCTTTACTAACTTTTGTGAAACCAAAAACAGCAGAAAACAGGCAACTGGCACTGTGGCAACTTGTTAATAGGTTAGTACCAGAAAACATGTAAAAAACACCTCAAAGTGTAGACAAAGCAAAGCCAAGTAGATACTAAGCAAGAATGGAGCATCAAAAATTATAGATATGTTTCCGACGTATCACACTACTAGGAAAAACGTTACCAGTGGTGCACCAAATTTAAATTCTGTGGCGCATATAGTTGTCGCTACTAAATCCTCGCCACTAAAATTTAAATTATGTGGCGCATATGCATATGCGCCACAGAATTCTGAACATTCTGTGGCGCATATGCCATATGCGCCACAGAATTCTGTCCTAGATTCTATGGCGCATATGGCATATGCACCACAGAATCCTTTTTTCAAAATTTCAAAATTTTCTGAATCTGGTACAAATGCAGGTATATTACAAGAAATACACACAAATTTGACAGAAATATACATAAAAGCTGCACACAGTAGTACAAATGTTCTGGTTCACATATAATACATCAACAAGCACAAATGTTCACAAGTGTTCATCAATCACATATTAGACACATATTAGAATCGAATAATTGTACAAGTACATTTCACAAGTGTTCATATCACTCACATAACTTAGTTACAACCACGTGATGTTGTCACCACCTACTACCTTAGGACAGAATGTAGTACACTGTAACTGCGATGCTGTCAACACCCGGATTTTTAATCACAGATGCCTGTTATGCCATACATCGCAATCCCAGGATTACCATTTTTGCGAGACATAACAAATTGGATATCACAGTACATCATCCATTACAAACCATACATAAGGTCTTACACAAATAAGGATCTCATGGTCCAGTTCTTAATACAATTCAAGTAGAGGAATAACGTAATAATAACGATAGCATGGGCGAAGCTCCATCTTCATGGTCACAAGCAATGCTGATGATGGGAGATGATCCTAGTTGTCGTAACCTTCCTGATGTCCTTCTTCCTGATACTCCTCTTCATAGTCTGGCCACGGGAATAGCCAGGGACAAAGCCATGAGTACTCTTTAAGTACTTGCAAACTAATACTAACAAGTGAATTGGTTTTGAAGAGGATACACTAAGCTCTAGGGTTGTTTTGCAAAAAGCCAGATTTACCTCTACTAAGTTCCGAAACAAAGAAAGCTAGTTGAAAGTTTTATAACACCTAAGGGGGAACTTGAATTTCAGATCACAACTCTGTTGTGGTCAAGTCAAAGTCATGAAACCTTTCACAAGTCATTTTGAAAACATATGACGTTAGAACAGTATGGCCACTCCAACTATCCATAATCACGGACGCGGCTATTCGAATAGTTTGACACTCTATAGAGATTGTACGATTTCACCAAAACATTCTATACATTCATCAGGAATAATCCTGAATTCACCATACTCAATATGTAGATAATCAATCCTAACCTTTCAATTACACGCCCTAGTATAGGCACCTCTCCTGTGAGTTTGGCCTCCCAACCATGGCCAACTGTTATCTTGGGTACTGCACAGGTGGACAATCTTCACAAGGTAGCCTCAGCTCAGACCTTGGCCGCAACGGAACCCATACTAAGGTATATAAATTTCCAGTCAAGCCCTACCCAAATTTCAGGTATTGTGGTTGTATGGTAAAATTGGAATGGTATCGCATCCAGACAAGGATCAGTTTTGTAAAGGGATAAGGCTCATGCCTTAACATTTTCATCATCAAAATCATCTGGTGTTCGGAAACACAGGTCAAAACATTTCAGTAGAATGACTCATCATTCTAAGGTTTTCATAACCATTTTCACCAAGTATTCCCATCTAAAATTGATCAAGTTTTATGCTTAGCACTAGCATCTACAAGTGGGGGTAAATACTAATGAGGGGTGGTAAACAAGTGTATCTTATCTAAGTAAAATCTCATGCCTTGGGATGACATCAAGATTATCTAACTTAGGCCAAGTTTTATGCTCTTTATTCTACCTTCAATTATCCTTTTGGAATCTACAAGTCACTAAGTAAACTTTTGATAGAAAGCTTTTAATAAAGAAAATAAAATACTAAGCTTGCAAGTAAAACTAGGATGGTGTGTCAAGTGGGTATAATCACATATGCTTAAGGCATATAGTTGGCATAGTAACAAGCAAGTAGTAGCTTGCATAAGTAGGGTATCTTGCAAGTGTTAGCTTGCCTTGTGCAGAGCAGTGGTTGAAGTTCTCCTCGGCTTCTTCCTCGTAATATCCTCCTTCCTCCTCGTATCCTTGGTCGGTACTAGCGTCTATAAATAAATACGAGGTACACAATCACCAAACAATACTTAACTATTTCTAATCATCACATAAAGGTTCACACTAGATGATCTAGCATCATCACTAACATTACAAGGATTAAAGCACTTGTCTCATTTATTTTATTTGAGAAAAGTAATTTCTACTCATTGAAAAACTACTTAAGATTTAATATTCTCCAACTCGAACATGGGATCATGTTGACACATGCATCACCACATATTTCAGTACATGGGAATGTGATTTAAAGTGGTGTCACAATTTAATATGGTTTAACCTTTTTATTTTATTTAATTAAAGTGACTAGAAATGCCTATGTGGCATTCTTTTATTACTTGATCATTATTTCTGTAAGTAAACCGATATATTTTTATATATTCTGAAAAGTATGGTTAAATGTGATTTTTGAGAGTTGGAATCAACTCAAAAGCTCTTATGGTTGAATTTTAAAAAAATGTTTGAATGCAGAAAAGCTTCTGTGTTGTTATTTTTACCATGGGTGATCTACAAATCTAAATGGTTTGAATCCAACGGGCTTGGATTAAGCATTTTAGAACCTTTCTAACAAAATTGGTTTCATGCCTTTTGGTTCAGTGAATCGAGCTGGGTTGATTTTTGAATCTAGGTACAGAACTGGGTTTGAAATTAAATGAATAAATCTAAATTTGAATTAGTGGGTCACGCGGAATGTTTAACTGGGCCGGTCCACTACGCACAGCGCATGCACGGGCTGGTTAAGTGAGCGACCCCACTCGTTAGTGAGACAACGAGGGGTGAAGCGGTATGGGGCGATTAGGATTGTAGGATCTAACTCTAATCGAACAGCTCTGGTTCATCGTCCACGTCGGGCAGCGCCGGTGAGACAGAACCCTAACGCGGCCGGTGGGATTGAGGCTCACTAGGGCTTAGGCGATGGTCGACAATGAGGGCGAACGAGGTTGTCTTGCGGGGTTCTGGGGTGCTGGCAATCACGTATGCAAGCGGCAAGGGCAGCACGCGGTCTGTGGGTTGGTGTCGCTGACGGCGCACTGGCACGCTCTCGGCTCACACGCAGAGAAGCTAGGCATGAGCTTGCCTTGTTGTCCAGGGGCTGGCAATGCTCGGGGCTGGGACAGGGACTGGCGTTGGACGGTGCTGCGTGTCCCAGACAAGGTTGGCGAGGCTAGTTCTTCCTCTAACTCGCTGGCGACATGGGGTGACAATGGTGCTCTCGACATGCTCACCATTAATGGCTAGGGTTGCTTACAGTGGTGCTAAAGCTAGTTAGATTACTTTGATCATCTACTGAGAGTGTAGAGTGAGCTATAGAGGGAGCAAGTTAGGCACTGATCACTGCTCACTATAGTGTTTTGTGTTTCTTTGTTTGTTTGCTGTTTACAAGGTGTTTGATGAAATGGCCGAAAGAAATTCAAATTTGAATTTTGGATTCAAACTTGGTGAGTTTGCTAGGTACATACTAAGGAGAATATGGTTAGTTGGATTGTTCAAGGGGCACTGGTTTGGTTGGGTTTTGAAAAGGTGTGATCTTCACATATGTTAAAGATTCAATTTTGAATTGTCATTTGAATGGGGTTGCCAAATGTTTCTGTAAGTTTGAAAGGTGGTCTTTGATTCACTTACTTGGTCTAGCAAGGGGTGAAAAGAATTGTAAAATTTTCTGTTTGAAATCTTGGACTAGAAACACTCAAAGTGACCTAGTGAGCAAGATTGGCAAAAATGACCATTTGCTTTATTTGAATTGTTTGTGATTTTCTCTTGATTTGTTTCTCCTTGGAAATGTTTTAGATGATGTTATATTCATCTTTGAATCATTCCTTGCTATTTAGTTGAATCACCAAGTCCATTCATACATTCATCAAATCATCACATACACACATGCATTCATTTTGTTTTTATTTAATCAAAGTTTTTGTTAACCCTAATTTTAGTGAATAGAGTTTGATGATCATTGTTTCATATTTTTGGGTTGTTACAAACCTTCCCTCCTTAAACAAAATCTCGTCCCGAGATTTGAAAAAGAAGAAAAAAGATTACCTAGGATTTAAAGAGATCGGGAAACTCCGTCCTGATGTGATCTTCTCGCTCCCAGGTAGCTTCTTCTTCAGTGTGGTTGCTCCACTGAATCTTGAGAAACTTGATGCTTCGGGTTCTGGTGGTTCTGAAAGCTTCTTCCAAAATACAGATGGGTACTTCGGGATACGTCAGGTCATCGTTGATCTCTATGGTCCGGTGATCAATGTTCTTGAAAACTTTAGTCTTCTCCGGAACTTCAAGGCATTTGCGAAGTAACGATATATGGAACACATTGTGCACTGCTGACATTTCCTCTGGCAGTTCCAATTGATATGATGATTCTCCTCGATGATTCAGAATCTTGAAGGGTCCGATATATCTAGGGGCTAACTTTGCTTTGAGCTGAAAACGCTGCATTCCCTTCAAAGGCGACACTTTGAGATACACAAAATCTCCGATATTGAAAGCGAGGTGTCGACGTCTCTTGTCAGCGTAACTCTCCTGTCTTGAATGGGCGGTCTTGAGGTGCTCACGAATATTGTGAACTTTCTCTCTGCTTCTCGTAGGATGTCGGGTCCGAAAATCTGACTCTCTCCCACTTCAAACCAATTCAAAGGGGTGCGACACTTCCTTCCATACATGAATTCAAATGGGGCCATTTGCAGACTAGCTTGGTAACTATTGTTGTATGAAAATTCTGTGAAAGGCAGACAGTCTCCCATTTAGATCCATACTCTAGCACACATGCTCTCAACATATCTTCGAGTATTTGATTTACTCGCTCTGTTTGTCCATCGGTCTGAGGGTGATACGACGTGCTGAAATCCAGTCGGGTTCCTAAACCTTCTTGGACTTTCTTCTAGAATCTCGAGGTAAACTAAGTTCCTCGATCCGATACGATGTTCTTGGGGACTCCATGCAAACTGACGATTCTAGCGATGTACAACTGTGCTAGCTTCGTACTCTGGTATGTGGTCTTGACTGGTAAGAAATGGGCTACTTTGGACAATCTATCAACTATGACCTAGATAGAGTCATTTCCCCTACTAGAAGTAGGCAATCTGGTGATAAAGTCCATTCCAACCGAATCCCATTTCCATTCCGGAATTTGTAATGGTTGCAACAGTCCTGCGGGTCTTTGATGTCCCGCCTTGACTCTCTGGCAAATATCACACTTGTCGATATAGCTTCCGATTTCTCTCTTCATCTTATGCCACCAAAATTGCTCCTTCAAATCCTGATACATCTTTGTTCCTCCTGGGTGGATAGAATAAAGAGTATCATGGGCCTCTTTCAAAATAACTTCTTTCAACTCCGAATCTGCTGGTACACAGAGGCGTCCTTTGTACCACATAACTCCTTCTTCATCTTCGGTGAATCTAGGTACTTTGCATGTATCGATACGATGTTTTATTCCATCGATACTAGCATTTCCTTTCTGCGCCTCCTTGATCTAACTGATCAAAGTGGGTTGAAGTTCTATGCTAGCCAAAAATCCTCCACTCACTAATTCCATTCGGAAATCTTCCATCTCTTTGTGCAAACTTGGTTGTGTTGTGGTATTGCCGACGAGTACGCCATGGAGGGGTCCTCACAGTGCGTGTTTAGAGACGTGGGGGAAGGTGGACGGTTGACGGGTAGGAGGTAACACAACTTACCCAGGTTCAGATCCCACAACGGTGGCGGAATCCTACTCCTGCTATAAATCAATATAATGGCAATACGCTGAGTTACAGGGATTGGTTCGCTGTGCGAGGTGACTAGAAAGTCTAAGTTATAGTGCCCTAAAGGCTCCCATAGGCCCGACTTATATAGTCGTCAGGTCCTAGGGTTACAGGGAAAATTCCTAGCCGGACAGGTTATAGAGTCCTACACTGCCTACAATCAGTCTAGCGTGTCTTGCACTCCAAGGCTCCGGGTTCGTCGGTGACTCCTCCATTGCCTTCCTTTATCCGGCATCGGCCTCCCTTCTGGATCCATCTAACATGGCCGCCCAGCAGGCCATAGGCCATGCTACCAACTATGGGCCACCCGGGTTATCTAGATAGAGGACATGCTATGAGGATACCCATATAGCATATCCCCAACAATAGCCCCCGGAGAACTCCGAGATCTTGCGCCGTCTTGCCTCTTCACTTTGAATGCTCCGTCTAGATGGATGCCGGCAAATCATCAAGCATATCCCCAACAAGAACCCTGCAAGGTTTTCTCCGTCTTCAACTTGCAAGTCGCAGAATTACTGAATCTTTTATCATACTCTTCCATAGCCGGACTAGATCCATCTATGCCGGAATCTTCCGATGTGATGGTTCACCTGCTAGTGACAGCTAGGGCGACGTAGACATAGGTCAGCAACGCCTCGTAACTTACACATGCAGAAAACGCAATCATGCCCGATTTTCCCGCGCGAGCGATACGAACCGTTGGCGGCGACGGTTGGCAACGTGGCGGAATTTTCGCGCACGCGCCCACACACATCGTCCACGCATCAACCGTTTGATCATTCCGCACAAATCTTGATGCCGGAAGTTATAAATTATAACAACGATGGAAATTTTACTTTTCGGCGTCTATAGAGGGAGTGTCCCAACCTTTAAATAACATAAGGTGGTGTCCCCTGTGTTTACAATGCTAGTCCCTGGATCAATAGCTAGCATCCAAAGTTTAAGATGTAATATCAAGAAACAAAGGTCATAATATAACTTTGTAACCAGGAATAACATAATTTTATTACATCTTACATAGCTCATTGGGCTATTACAATACATTGCAGCGGAATAACTATAGTCATGGGTCCTTCATCTTCAAAGTGCCACAGGTAGATGTTGGTTGTATACTTTGTAATCCTAATCAATCAATCTTCACTAAAATCAATCAAACCTGCAAAATTACAAGTTACAGCCACAAGGGTCAATACATTTGAATTGTATTGGCAAGTGATACTATGGTAGTATAGTGGAATCTATCATCTATATGAATTTGGCTAAGTGGAGTTGAGGCTTGCATTGCTCAAAATAGATTTTCCTTATCATTTTTAAAATACTAAGTTTTTGTTTTGACAAAATCTTTTCCAAGGCTTCTCTCAATCAAAGATTGAAGATTTCAAATAACCCTTGTTCAAACCACAAGTTTTTAACTTAGAAATTTGAATGATGAGATTCTTGATTGCTTCCATGTCTTGATGCTCAAATTGTCCTTTACCAGGGACATGGCTAAGTACTTAGATTTTACACTCTGCAGAGGTGGTGCACTTTACCCACAAGACTTGGTTTCCCAAGATAAGATCTTTCAGAAGCCTTCCCTTAGACCAAAATGGACGCGTTCCAACCTATCAAACACTACCACCCTCTGTCCATATGGCTAAGTTCTTGCAACCTATATGATCATGGCAGAGCCCATATTGCCAAGTGGTTGCACTTGAAGCTCCTCAACATTTGACATCTCAAATCTCTTTGTTCCTGGGTGGCAATCCACAAGTGAGATACACAAGGTCAACCATAGACATGGGCCTTGTGAACCAATCAACCAAAATCCACCAAGCAAGTCCCATACCACCCAGGTGATTCATTAACTTAGTTGTTTTATTACCAAAACACAAGTCCTCAGACTTAGAATATTTTTCCATAGTGTGAATATATAATCCACCCATGTTTTCTATTAGCTAGGCTAAGCTTGATAGTAATAGGAATCTTAACTTAGGAAGATTTCCACTAAGGTTTCATCTACTAGTTTTCCTATAGCAAGGTTTATACTTAGCAAAAATCCATGCAAGTTTTACTTAGTAAAATCACTAATGCATAGTGAAAGTAGTGGGACAAAAAGTATGAAGCATCACTTGCCTTTTTGGTAGAGAGTATAGGTTCACTCCTTGTCCTTGCAACAATCACACTCTTCAAGTCACTACAAATCAATCAAGCAAGGCACAAACTCAATCTACCAATCAAGCAAAACAACACATAAAATCATAGAACTAAGATAATGCATGCAAGCATGCCAAACTTTGTTTTGTTTGAAAAAGTGGTTCCTAATGGGTCATAAACATTTGAAAACACCTAATGGTCATTTTGTAAAGTGGCAAAGTCATTTGCAAAAGGTTTCAAAACCATTTTCAAAACAAAGTATCATTTTATGTGGTGTAAAATATTTTTACCAAGGCATTAATCTATAGGGTTCACCAAATAAGTTTTCAAACCATAAAACTTGGAGTTTAGGGTTAGAGAGTTTAAAACAAAACATTTCCCAAAAGTTTTTCTTCCAAAACCATTTTCAATAAATAAACCACATTTCTATTTGACTAGAAATGGTTTTAAATCAAATAATCATTCTTTTGCATCACCAAATTCATTTTTGAATCCACAAAGTGTTTCCTATGGTCAGTAGGTTCAATATACACCAATTGCAAAAGATTTTATCCCCAAAAACATTTTTGAACAATTTCTACACCCTTAACAAGCACACAAATGTTTCTGCAAAAACAAACACTCTAACAGATACTATTTGCTAAACCAAGGGCATGGTTGGCTAGGATTTTTTCTACTGATTCCAATGATATAAAGTTTGCAAAATTTGGACGTGTGGTTTAAAAGTTACAGGGGTTTCAAAGTGGCACTTAAATCTGATTTCAAAATCTGTTTTAAACAGAAACTGTCCATGCGTCACGCCGTGATTGGTCGGTACCGGTTCGTGTGGATCGCACAGCTGCAGCCGTTGGATCTAAACTGGTCGCGTGGCCCAGAACACGTACCCCTTCGCTGTTAAGTAGTTCTATCCTATCCACCAGATCAAGATCGGACGGCTGCGGTGAGATCGACCTTAAACGAGCGGCGCTGCGGCGGCTACTGGCGGCGGAGCCACCAGACGGTGGCGGCGCCGGTGAAATAGGAAGCGAGGGAGGAGGGGAAGGTGCTCACCAGATTCGCAGGGCTGTGGTGATGCTCAAGGTACTGTTGGCTTGACAAGGGCGCTCAGGGGCAGTCGTAATTCCTCGCAGGAGTTGCTCCTGGCGTCAGGCGGCTCTGGTTGTGCTCGGGGACGGTGCTGTGGTTCACCCCAAGACAATACGAAGACGCGGTTAGACGCGCATGGTCGAGACGAGTGAGGGAGCGTGAACGAGGAGGCGCGGGGCGGTCTGGTTTACCTGGGAGTTGTCGTCGCAGTTGAAGACAGACGGCGGCGCTCAGAGCTCGGTCGGAGTCGACGCTCAGGGACGCCCGCGATCAAACGAGGGGCATGGACAGATGCGTCAGGAGTGGGGAGTCTCCTAGTGTGCTTAGGGAGGCACGGGGTGGTGTTGAGTCGCCGGAATCGGCACCGGAGTGTCGTCGGAACAGAGGGAGTGTTGGTTGAAATTTGACAGCCTAAGGGCGTGTCGAGGTGGGGCGACAGAGGGGAAGTGGAGAGGAGTCACTGGCGTTTAAAGGGGCATGGTCACTGCGAGGAATCAAAGCCTCCATCAACGCGCAATCACCACCGGAGTAACTCACTACAACGGCAGGGTGACAGGGTCTCGCTTGAAGACGATGGCTGGGTATGTGGGGCCGTTGCGTCAGTGGATTGAGAGAGGGAGTTGGGGTCCACAAGTCAGTGGCCTTGCGGGTTGTTTCTGCGGGGAAGAAAACGGTCCGGGGCGAGGGTGAGGTGGGCTAGGTGGGCTGTTGGGTTGGAACTGGGCCAGATGGTTGGGCTGCTCTATTTTTTTCTGTCTGAAACCTTTTTCTTTTTCCAAACTATTTTCTGTTTTGAATTTCAATCAACTATTCAAACATTCAAACAATTCAAACATTCAACACTCTTTGCACTTGGTTTTGGTTCTGTTTAACAACATAAACCCAATCCCAAAATAAAATAATATTTTTATTCTTTTTAGGATCTATTTAATAAAATAGACCAAAGTTATTTAATCAAATAGGGTTTCATTTATTTAATAAAATCTCCATTTGAAATCCAAATATTTTCAAAACCAAATCAGTAGGTTTTATGTGGAGATATAAGATATTTGGAAAACTTGTTTAAAACAAAATAACATTTTTACTTTATGGTCCATTAACAATTAAATAAAATGGGCCTTAGTTATTAAATCAAATAGGATTTTGTTTTATTAAAAACTTTATTTTGAAATCTAAAATAAAACCAAAACACTTCAGTAGGTTTTATTTGAGAATATAAAATATTTGGAAAACTTATTTAAAACAAATAAATAAGTTTTAGTGTTTATTTAAAATGGGAAAAGCCTTTACTTAAACAAAATTGGATATTAAATCCTTATTATTTTATTTAAATAAACCTTTACTATTTTTATCAAAACAAAACATTTATTTCAAAATATTGGCCAAGGTTTAAGTTGGCTATATAAAATAATCCTTATTTAAATATTTCTTTTCCCTTTGAAAACCAAAGCCTTTATAAAAAGATTTCAAAGTAGTAGTAAAATATTTTTATTTTTCCTTTACTAAATATTTATTTTTTTAAATCCCTTTAGGATTTATTTGATCCAAATTGGTTTGAAGTTCCAATTGAATTCAAATTTTTTCTTCTGGCCTTGAAAATCAAACAAAGTTTTATTTTATTCATTTATTTTCACATTACAAGATTTGGAAAATCTTGGGATGTGACAGGCTACCACCCTTAAAATAAATCTCGTCCCGAGATTTGGGGAGGCTAGGGTTACAAGTAGGCTCAAAACAACTAGGGTACTACCACCCTTAAAAAATTTTCAAACAAAAATTACATATTGTTCTTCTTGGGATCCTGGGGAAACTTCTCTAGCAAACATTTGCATAGTGTCCTTTGTTTCCACACTTGACTCATGGGCCAAGGTTGAGATCCTTCATAGACTTGTTTAACTTGTTCTTCATCTTTTCTGGACAATTGTTTACATAGTGGCCTAGTTCCTTGCATTTGAAACACATCACTTGCCTGCTATCTTTGTTTTCCTTTGGTATCATTGCCTTTTGTTTGTTTCTTTGGTTCTTCTTCTTTTCTGGGCATTCACTGGCATAGTGTCCCTTCTCTTTGCAATTGTAACATTGCAACTGGCTTATGTCCTTCTTCTTCTTTTTGGGTTTCTCCAAAGCTAGGAGTTCTTCTAGTTCATGTTCTTCATAGGTGGGAGATCTTTCTCTCTTCTTGAGGCATTGATCTTCATGCTCCTTGGATGCATGATCCTTGTCCCTACAAATATTGCTAGCTTGGGTTCCTTCTAGAATAACATCTTTGTCATCCTTGTTGTCATTAGCTCCTTGGGAAAAGTTTTCTCCCATGTTGATCATTTGAGTAACCATTCCTTGCAACAATTGGGATTGAAGTTTCAAAATCCTTTGTATGGCTGGGTCTAGTCCATTGTTGTTGGCTAAAAGCTGAGTTGTCTCTTGTCTCAACTGGTTTTGGGTTGCTATAAGTTCTCTCATGTTGTCCTCTTGGTTGTTGTTGTTGTCATCAACCTTGATGTTGGAGTCTCTTGTAGAAGTCATCTGTTTGGGTTGGATTGGGATTAGAATAGGCAAAATATTTCTAAGGGAATAATTCTAATCACACACATCACAATTCACACAAGAAATGTGCAAGCAATCACAAACAAAACATTTCACTCAACAACAAAGTTCAAGCACATGTTTAGGCAACCAAAAATATTTTTGTTACACCACATAAGTTGGTGTGTTAGACTTAACTATAATATGGTGGTCCATCTATTGGGTTCACTTGTGATCTTTCTTTCCTTCATGATTCTTCTTGTATGAGATCATGGTTTCCTTGGGAAAACTCCTTGGTTACAATACTTCAAGTAATGTAGACTCCTTCTAACTTTTGCATTCCCTCAGTCTCTAAATCTTGAGTAAGATTTCCTTGTTTCACTTGTAGTCCTTAGTGTCATCCAAGTTGGAAGTCCTTGGGGAATATGCTGAAGATGTTGAAGTCATTAGAGTTGAAGTAGTCCTTTGCACATGGTGTAGTCTTTGGTCATGGGGTAGGTTTTTCCATCAAGTTGAAATAGAAGGGAAGTAGAGTTGAAACCAAAATGGTTGAGGAAAGAGTTTACAAGTGTTTTTGTAAATAAGTTTTTGGAACAAGTATAACTCCTATTTTTCTAAGGGTTTTTGTCCAATCCTAGGTTTACAAATCCTACAGGCAACACAATGCTCTGATACCATCTGTAGAGGGAGTGTCCCAACCTTTACACAACATAAGGTGGTGTCCCCTGTGTTTACAATGCTAGTCCCTGGATCAATAGCTAGCATCCACAGTTTAGATGTAATATCAAGAAACAAGGGTCATAATATAACTTTATAACCAGGAAGAACATAATTTTATTACATCATACATAGCTCGTTTGGCTATTACATTACATTGCAGCGGAATATCTATAGTCATGGGGTCCTTCATCTTCAAAGTGCCACAGGCAGATGTTGGTTGTAGACTTTGTAATCCTAAACATTCAACCTTCACTAAAATCAATCAAACCTGCAACATTACAAGTTACAGCCACAAGGGTCAATGCATTTGAATTGTATTGGCAAGTTCCACTACTATGTAGAATACAAGTGGATCCTATCATTACATGCATATTTGGCTAAGTAGAGTTTTAGGCTCATTTGCATAAAGCAATATTTTATCCTATCTTTTCAAAATGGTTTTGGTCCTTTGTCAAATCTCCTTTTCAAAAATCCCTTGAAATCCTTGGTATAAACTCAAGTGTTCAAGTCCTTGTCAAAATCTCCTGAGCTCCTTGGTAACCCCAAGTGCATCAAGTCTTATAAAATCTCATGAGTTCCTTGGTAACCCCAAGTGTTCATGTTTTCAACAAAATCTCTTGAGTTCCTTGGTAACCCCAAGTACATCAAGTTTTGTCAAAGTCTCTTGAGCTCCTTGGTAACCCCAAGTTCATCAAGTCTTATAAAAGTTTCCTTTTAGAAATTAGAATGTCGAGATCTCCCATAGCTTCAAACTTTAGTTGCTCGGTATTGTCCATAAGCGGGGACACGGCTAAGTACTTAGATTTTATTATCTTCTGCAAAAGGAGTACACTTTACCCACATGTCACAATCCCATCTTTTTGCCACCAGTGGCCACTGGATTAGCACTCACCAAGATGGAGTACTGGCAGATTGAGAATGTGACGAAGTCTTTCCAAAGGGTCCTCCCATACACCATTGCTAGCTTGTCTTCAGCACCCATGAAGCATTCCGGATCCCCATGTCCAGTAAACTGAAGACAATGCATGGGTCTTCCCAATGTAGTTGACTAAGCCAGAGCCATAATAGCATGTGGTTGCACACGAAAGCCACAATTGGAGAAACATGTTCAATCTCTAAGTTTCCTGGGTGGTTTCCTTTGGAGCACAACACAAAGAGATTGCCAGATACATGGTTCCTTTTGTTGCCACCTTCTCCAATACTCAAAGTATCCTTGGCCACCCAGGTGGTTCATTGAGTCCTTGTTTTATTATATAAAATCACAAGTCCTTTTCTCAACTTCATAAAATCTCAACATGTATCTCTTTTCCAAAATATAGCATGGCTAAGCATGTAACAACTACTTTGTTTTCTCTAAGGAATGTATAGGGAATCCTATCAGGATTTAGCATAGCATAAGTATAAAAATATCTTTTCATGCATGTTTCAAAATCCACTAAGTATAATGAAAATAGTAGGACTTTTAGATGATAGTGTAACTTGCCTTTTTGGTAGGGAATGATGGTTCACTCCTTGATCTTGCTAGTCTCACACTTTTCTAACTTCACTACAATCAATCAAGCAAGCATAGTATCAAGTAGCATTCCAAACCAATAATCAATCAACATTTCACACACATAAAACAACGGGGTCTAAGTCATGCATGTAAGCATGCAAGAGTAGGTTATATTTGCAAAGATGGTCTCCACTAGGCTTCTAAACTTTGTAAGTTCCAAATTGGTCATCCACCAAAATGGCAAAGTCAATTGCAAAACGGTTTTATCCCAAAACCATTTTAAAATCCATTCATCATTTTATGTGGTGGAAAATGTTTTTATCAAAACAAAACTTTTAAGTTTTTCACCAAATGAGTTGCTAGTTTGCAAAACTTGGTGTTTTGGGTCAGTAGGTTTGGTCCAAAGCATTTTCCAAAAGTTTTTACTCAAAATCATTTTCATAACAAAAACCATTATTTTTAAATGGTTAGAAATGGGCTAAATCAATTAATCCATCCTAGACATTACCAAATTCATTTTTCAAACTATGGGTTGGTTCCTAGGGTCAATAAGTTCACCATAAACTATTTTGCCAAGGTTTCAAACTTAAAAACATTTTTGAACCATTTTTCTAGTCTTAACAAGTATA
This sequence comes from Avena sativa, assembly GCA_916181665.1. Lineage (NCBI taxonomy): Eukaryota > Viridiplantae > Streptophyta > Magnoliopsida > Poales > Poaceae > Avena > Avena sativa. Next base: position 315,147,646 of record OV702283.1, read on the forward strand.
CAAATGTTTCTGCAAAAACAAACACTCTAACAGATACTATTTGCTAAACAAAGGGCATGGTTGGCTAGGGTTTGTTCTACTGATTCCAATGATATAAAGTTTGCAAAATTTGGACGTGTGGTTTAAAAGTTACAGTGGTTTCAAAATGGCACTTAAATCTGATTTCAAAATCTGTTTTAAACAGAAACTGTTCACGCGTCGCGCCGTGATTGGTCGGTACCGGTTCGTGTGGATCGCACAGCTGCAGCCATTGGCTCTAAACTGATCGCGTGGCCCAGAACACGTACCCCTTCGCTGTTAAGTAGTTCTATCCTATCCACCAGATCAAGATCAGACGGCTGCGGTGAGCTCGACCTTAAACGAGCGGCGCTGCGGCGGCGGAGCGACCAAACGGTGGCGGCGCCAGTGAAATACGAAGCGAGGGAGGAGAGGAAGGTGCTCACCAGATTCGCAGGGCTGTGGTGATGCTCAAGGTACTGTTGGCTTGACAAGGGGCCCTTAGGGACAGTCGTAATTCCTCGCCGGAGTTGCTCCTGGCGTCAGGCGGCTCTGGTTGTGCTCGGGGACGGTGTTGTGGTTCACCCCAAGACAAGATGAAGACGCGGTTAGACGCGCATGGTCAAGACGAGTGAGGGAGCGTGAACGAGGAGGCGCGGGGCGGTCTGGTTTACCTGGGAGTTGTCGTCGCAGTTGAAGACAGACGGCGGCGCTCAGAGCTCGGTCGGAGTCGACGCTCAGGGACGCCCGCGGTCAAACGAGGGGCATGGACAGATGCGTCAGGAGTGGGGAGTCTCCTAGTGTGCTCAGGGAGGCACGGGGTGGTGTTGAGTCGCCGGAATCGGCACTGGAGTGTCGTCGGAACATAGGGAGTGTTGGTCGAAATTTGACAGCCTGAGGGCGTGTCGAGGTGGGGCGACAGAGGGGAAGTGGAGAGGAGTCACTGGCGTTTCAAGGGGCATGGTCACTGCGAGGAATCAAAGCCTCAATCAACGCGCAATCACCACCGCAGTAACTCACTGCAACGGCAGGGCGACGGGGTCTCGCTTGAAGACGATGGCTGGGTATGTGGGGCCGTTGCGTCAGTGGATTGAGAGAGGGAGTTGGGGTCCACAAGTCAGTGGCCTTGCGGGTTGTTTCTGCGGGGAAGAAAACGGTTCGGGGCGAGGGTGAGGTGGGCTAGGTGGGCTGTTGGGTTGGAACTGGGCCAGATGGTTGGGCTGCTCTATTTTTTTCTGTCTGAAACCTTTTTCTTTTTCCAAACTATTTTCTGTTTTGAATTTCAATCAACTATTCAAACATTCAAACAATTCAAACATTCAACACTCTTTGCACTTGGTTTTGGTTCTGTTTAACAACATAAACCCAATCCCAAAATAAAATAATATTTTTATTCTTTTTAGGATCTATTTAATAAAATAGACCAAATTTATTTAATCAAATAGGGTTTCATTTATTTAATAAAATCTCCATTTGAAATCCAAATATTTTCAAAACCAAATCAGTAGGTTTTATTTGGAGATATAAGATATTTGGAAAACTTGTTTAAAACAAAATAACATTTTTACTTTATGGTCCATTAACAATTAAATAAAATGGGCCTTAGTTATTAAATCAAATAGGATATTGTTTTATTAAAAACTTTATTTTGAAATCTAAAATAAAACCAAAACACTTCAGTAGGTTTTATTTGAGAATATGAAATATTTGGAAAACTTATTTAAAACAAATAAATAAGTTTTAGTGTTTACTTAAAATGGGAAAATCCTTTACTTAAACAAAATTTGATATTAAATCCTTATTATTTTATTTAAATAAACCTTTACCATTTTTATCAAAAAAAACATTTATTTCAAAATATTGGCCAAGGTTTAATTTGGCTATATAAAATAATCCTTATTTAAATATTTCTTTTCCCTTTGAAAACCAAAGCCTTTATAAAAAGATTTCAAAGTAGTAGTAAAATATTTTTATTTTTCCTTTACTAAATATTTATTTTTTAAATCCCTTTAGGATTTATTTGATCCAAATTGGTTTGAAGTTCCAATTGAATTCAAAAAGTTTCTTCTGGCCTTGAAAATCAAACAAAGTTTTATTTTATTCATTTATTTTCACATTACAAGATTTGGAAAATCTTGGGATGTGACAGGCTACCACCCTTAAAATAAATATCGTCCCGAGATTTGGGGAGGCTAGGGTTACAAGTAGGCTCAAAACAACTAGGGTACTACCACCCTTAAAAATTTTTCAAACAAAAATTACATATTGTTCTTCTTGGGATCCTAGGGAAACTTCTCTAGCAAACATTTGCATAGTGTCCTTTGTTTCCACACTTGACTCATGGGCCAAGGTTGAGATCCTTCATAGACTTGTTTAACTTGTTCTTCATCTTTTCTGGACAATTGTTTACATAGTGGCCTAATTCCTTGCATTTTAAACACATCACTTGCCTATATCTTTCTTTTCCTTTGGTATCATTGCCTTTTGTTTGTTTCTTTGGTTCTTCTTCTTTTCTGGGCATTCACTGGCATAGTGTCCCTTCTCTTTGCAATTGTAACATTGCAACTGGCTTATGTCCTTCTTCTTCTTTTTGGGTCTCTCCAAAGCTAGGAGTTCTTCTAGTTCATGTTCTTCATAGGTGGGAGATCTTTCTCTCTTCTTGAGGCATTGATCTTCATGCTCCTTGGATGCATGATCCTTGTCCCTACAAATATTGCTAGCTTGGGTTCCTTCTAGAATAACATCTTTGTCATCCTTGTTGTCATTAGCTCCTTGGGAAAAGTTTTCTCCCATGTTGATCATTTGAGTAACCATTCCTTGCAACAATTGGGATTGAAGTTTCAAAATCCTTTGTATGGCTGGGTCTAGTCCATTGTTGTTGGCTAAAAGCTGAGTTGTCTCTTGTCTCAACTGGTTTTGGGTTGCTATAAGTTCTCTCATGTTTTCCTCTTGGTTGTTGTTGTTGTTGTTGTTGTCATCAACCTTGATGTTGGAGTCTCTTGTAGAAGTCATCTGTTTGGGTTGGATTGGGATTAGAATAGGCAAAATATTTCTAAGGGAATAATTCTAATCACACACATCACAATTCACACAAGCAATGTGCAAGCAATCACAAACAAAACATTTCACTCAACAACAAAGTTCAAGCACATGTTTAGGCAACCAAAAATATTTTTGTTACACCACATAAGTTGGTGTGTTAGACTTAACTATAATATGGTGGTCCATCTATTGGGTTCACTTGTGATCTTTCTTTCCTTCATGATTCTTCTTGTATGAGATCATGGTTTCCTTGGGAAAACTCCTTGGTTACAATACTTCAAGTAATGTAGACTCCTTCTAACTTTTGCATTCCCTCAGTCTCTAAATCTTGAGTAAGATTTCCTTGTTTCACTTGTAGTCCTTAGTGTCATCCAAGTTGGAAGTCCTTGGGGAATATGCTGAAGATGTTGAAGTCATTAGAGTTGAAGTAGTCCTTTGCACATGGTGTAGTCTTTGGTCATGGGGTAGGTTTTTCCATCAAGTTGAAATAGAAGGGAAGTAGAGTTGAAACCAAAATGGTTGAGGAAAGAGTTTACAAGTGTTTTTATAAATAAGTTTTTGGAACAAGTATAACTCCTATTTTTCTAAGGGTTTTTGTCCAATGCTAGGTTTACAAATCCTACAGGCAACACAATGCTCTGATACTATCTGTACAGGGAGTGTCCCAACCATTAAATAACATAAGGTGGTGTCCCCTGTGTTTACAATGCTAGTCCCTGGATCAATAGCTAGCATCTACAGTTTAAGATGTAATATCAAGAAACAAAGGTCGTAATATAACTTTGTAACCAGGAAAAACATAATTTTATTACATCTTACATAGCTCATTGGGCTATTACAATACATTGCAGCGGAATAACTATAGTCATGGGTCCTTCATCTTCAAAGTGCCACAGGTAGATGTTGGTTGTAGACTTTGTAATCCTAATCAATCAATCTTCACTAAAATCAATCAAACCTGCAACATTACAAGTTATAGCCACAAGGGTCAATACATTTGAATTGTATTGGCAAGTGATACTATGGTAGTATAGTGGAATCCATCATCTATATGCATTTGGCTAAGTGGAGTTGAGGCTTGCATTGCTCAAAATAGATTTTCCTTATCATTTTGAAAATACTAAGTTTTTGTTTTGACAAAATCTTTTCCAAGGCTTCTCTCAATCAAAGATTGAAGATTTCAAATAACCCTTGTTCAAACCACAAGTTTTTAACTTAGAAATTTGAATGATGAGATTCTTGATTGCTTCCATGTCTTGATGCTCAAATTGTCCTTTACCAGGGACATGGCTAAGTACTTAGATTTTACACTCTGCAGAGGTGGTGCACTTTCCCCACAAGACTTGGTTTCCCAAGACAAGATCTTTCAGAAGCCTTCCCTTAGACCAAAATGGACGCGTTCCAACCTATCAAACACTACCACCCTCTGTCCATATGGCTAAGTTCTTGCAACCTATATGATCATGGCAGAGCCCATATTGCCAAGTGGTTGCACTTGAAGCTCCTCAACATTTGACATCTCAAATCTCTTTGTTCCTGGGTGGCAATCCACAAGTGAGATACACAAGGTCAACCATAGACATGGGCCTTGTGAACCAATCAACCAAAATCCACCAAGCAAGTCCCATTCCACCCAGGTGATTCATTAACTTAGTTGTTTTATTAACAAAACACAAGTCCTCAGACTTAGAATATTTTTCCATAGTGTGAATATATAATCCACCCATGTTTTCTATTATCTAGGCTAAGCTTGATAGTAATAGGAATCTTAACTTAGGAAGATTTCCACTAAGGTTTCATCTACTAGTTTTCCTATAGCAAGGTTTATACTTAGCAAAAATCCATGCAAGTTTTACTTAGTAAAATCACTAATGCATAGTGAAAGTAGTGGGACAAAAAGTATGAAGCATCACTTGCCTTTTTGGTAGAGAGTATAGGTTCACTCCTTGTCCTTGCAACAATCACACTCTTCAATTCACTACAAATCAATCAAGCAAGGCACAAACTCAATCTACCAATCAAGCAAAACAACACATAAAATCATAGAACTAAGATAATGCATGCAAGCATGCCAAACTTTGTTTTTTTTGAAAAAGTGGTTCCTAATGGGTCATAAACATTTGAAAACACCTAATGGTCATTTTGTAAAGTGGCAAAGTCATTTGCAAAAGGTTTCAAAACCATTTTCAAAACAAAGTATCATTTTATGTGGTGTAAAATATTTTTACCAAGGCATTAATCTATAGGGTTCACCAAATAAGTTTTCAAACCATAAAACTTGGTGTTTAGGGTCAGAGAGTTTAAAACAAAACATTTCCCAAAAGTTTTTCTTCCAAAACCATTTTCAATAAATAAACCACTTTTCTATTTGACTAGAAATGGTTTTAAATCAAAGAATCATTCTTTTGCATCACAAAATTCATTTTTGAATCCACAAAGTGTTTCCTATGGTCAGTAGGTTCAATATACACCAATTGCAAAAGATTTTATCCCAAAGACATTTTTGACACAAATGTTTCTGCAAAAACAAACACTCTAACAGATACTATTTGCTAAACCAAGGGCATGGTTGGCTAGGGTTTGTTCTACTGATTCCAATGATATAAAGTTTGCAAAATTTGGACATGTGGTTTAAAAGTTACAGTGGTTTCAAAATGGCACTTAAATCTGATTTCAAAATCTGTTTTAAACAGAAACTGTCCATGCGTCGCGCCGTGATTGGTCGGTACCGGTTCGTGTGGATCGCACAGCTGCAGCCGTTGGATCTAAACTGATCGCGTGGCCCAGAACACGTACCCCTTCGCTGTTAAGTAGTTCTATCCTATCCACCAGATCAAGATCGGGCGGCTGCGGTGAGCTCGACCTTAAACGAGCGGCGCTGCGGCGGCTACTGGCGGCGGAGCGACTAGATGGTGGCGGCGCCGGTGAAATAGGAAGCGAGGGAGGAGGGGAAGGTCCTCACCAGATTCGCAGGGCTGTGGTGATGCTCAAGGTACTGTTGGCTTGACAAGGGCCCCTCAGGGGCAGTCGTAATTCCTCGCCGGAGTTGCTCCTGGCGTCAGGCGGCTCTGGTTGTGCTCGGGGACGGTGCTGTGGTTCACCCCAAGACAAGACGAAGACGCGGTTAGACGCGCATGGTCGAGACGAGTGAGGGAGCGTGAACGAGGAGGCGCGGGGCGGTCTGGTTTACCTGGGAGTTGTCGTCGCAGTTGAAGACAGACAGCGGCGCTCAGAGCTCGGTCAGAGTCGACGCTCAGGGACGCCCGCGGTCAAACGAGGGGCATGGACAGATGCGTCAGGAGTGGGGAGTCTCCTAGTGTGCTCAGGGAGGCACGGGGCGGTGTTGAGTCACCGGAATCGGCACCGGAGTGTCGTCGGAACAGAGGGAGTGTTGGTCGAAATTTGACAGCCTGAGGGCGTGTTGAGGTGGGGCGACAGAGGGGAAGTGGAGAGGAGTCACTGGCGTTTAAAGGGGCATGGTCACTGCGAGGAATCAAAGCCTCCATCAACGCGCAATCACCACCGGAGTAACTCACTGCAAAGGCAGGGCGACGGGGTCTCGCTTGAAGACGATGGCTGGGTATGTGGGGCCGTTGCGTCAGTGGATTGAGAGAGGGAGTTGAGGTCCACAAGTCAGTGGCCTTGCGGGTTGTTTCTGCGGGGAAGAAAACGGTTTGGGGCGAGGGTGAGGTGGGCTAGGTGGGCTGTTGGGTTGGAACTGGGCCAGATGGTTGGGCTGCTCTATTTTTTTCTATCTGAAACCTTTTTCTTTTTCCAAACTATTTCCTGTTTTGAATTTCAATCAACTATTCAAACATTCAAACAATTCAAACATTCAACACTCTTTGCACTTGGTTTTGGTTCTGTTTAACAACATAAACCCAATCCCAAAATAAAATAATATTTTTATTCTTTTTAGGATCTATTTAATAAAATAGACCAAAGTTATTTAATCAAATAGGGTTTCATTTATTTAATAAAATCTCCATTTGAAATCCAAATATTTTCAAAACCAAATCAGTAGGTTTTATTTGGAGATATAAGATATTTGGAAAACTTGTTTAAAACAAAATAACATTTTTACTTTATGGTCCATTAACAATTAAATAAAATGGGCCTTAGTTATTAAATCAAATAGGATTTTGTTTTATTAAAAACTTTATTTTGAAATCTAAAATAAAACCAAAACACTTCAGTAGGTTTTATTTGAGAATATAAAATATTTGGAAAACTTATTTAAAACAAATAAATAAGTTTTAGTGTTTATTCAAAATGGGAAAAGCCTTTACTTAAACAAAATTGGATATTAAATCCTTATTATTTTATTTAAATAAACCTTTACTATTTTTATCAAAACAAAACATTTATTTCAAAATATTGGCCAAGGTTTAATTTGGCTATATAAAATAATCCTTATTTAAATATTTCTTTTCCCTTTGAAAACCAAAGCCTTTATAAAAAGATTTCAAAGTAGTAGTAAAATATTTTTATTTTTCCTTTACTAAATATTTATTTTTTTAAATCCCTTTAGGATTTATTTGATCCAAATTGGTTTGAAGTTCCAATTGAATTCAAAAAGTTTCTTCTGGCCTTAAAAATCAAACAAAGTTTTATTTTATTCATTTATTTTCACATTACAAGATTTGGAAAATCTTGGGATGTGACAGCGTCAGGCGATGCCGCGGCGAAGCCGGCGAGCTCCATCGTCGTTCCTCTAGAGGGTCTGGTGATTCCCAGATCCGCGGTGGTCGAAGCCACCGGTTGTGACCATAACTCAGTGGCGATGGAGCTGCTAGAAGAAGAGTATGACTCCCACAAGGGCGACTAGCGCGGTTCGGATATTACGGACCACGATATCAAGGAGTTAGTCATCGAGGGCTACCTCCCTGCGATGGAGGGCTCGCCTGGTGGGCGGCGCCGGCCGGCGAGGTCACACCTTCTCCCCAAGCTGGAGAGAAAGTGTACCTCAAAGCACAACTGGTACGCGGCGTCTCCCTGCCCATATCGAACTTCTTCCTAGCTGTCCTCAACCATTACCGAGTACAGCCTCAGAACCTCTCCCCAATAGCAACCTCGCGCTTAGCAACTACACGGCGCTTTGTGAGGGTTATTTAGGGATTAGGCCTAGGCTAGATCTCTTTATATACTTTTTCACCGTCAAGCGCGAAGCCGGAGCCGGAAAGGTCGAGCTTAGGAATTATGGCACCATTCGTTTTAAGATACGGCCTGGACGGCGCTTCCTCGACATTGTTAGCCTTGAGTCTTGTAAGAACTGGCAGCGGACGTACTTCTACGACCCAGATATCCCTCTGGCTGGCCGAGAAGTGACGTACCCAGACTTCGTCGATGGGGCAGCCACCGAAGCCCTGACATGGAGATCCCAAGCCTCCCTTCCCTCCGACATCGATGCTTCCCGCGCTATAAGGCGGATAGAGTGGTTTGTAGAGACGGGTCTGACCGGATTGGACCTGGCCATGTGCTGGTTCATCAGGCGGATCCAGCCTCTACAGCACCGCTTGAAGTTGATGCACGAGTATACCAACGAGAGGAAGGATAGCCTCCGCATCTCCGAGGACAACTTCTCGAGCGACTCCGTCAAGCTCCGCCTCAAGGACATCGTCAAGGTGAAGGATAGGAAGTGTGGCTTCACCATCACCTACGACATGTTCGTATAGAGCAAGTGCCCAAAGTACCTGTTTATTTTCCGTATATGACATATACTCCAGTTCTTCCATCTAGCCATTACCATCTCATCTAGCATGGTGGATTTTCACTTAACAGCTCAGCGACATAGATGAGGATAGCTTGGCTCCCCAAATCTATGATCCAAAGATGAAGGAAGTCACCGTCGTGTCCGATGACGAGGTCGCGTTGGCGCGAAAGCGGAAGAGCTACACCTCTGACATTGCTGACGGAGGCACGAAGAAGAAGACGGAGGGTGGTGCCTCCAAGAAGACTATCGCCGCCCTAGAGGCGGAGAAAAGAAAGGTTACCGAGATCCCCTTTGCCAAAGCACCCCCTCTTGTGTAAGCTTCTTCCTCTCCGACATTGTCCATTGTTTGTCTTATTCCTGTACTTATACTTTTTGTACGTTTCCGGAAGAAATCCACTACGAGTCTGAAGAAGACCTCCAAAACTTTGGGGGCATCTAAAAACATTAAGGATATGTTGCAACGTGACGTGTCTTCCCACACATCTCCCACCATCGCCCCTGTCACTCACATCGTCAAGCCTGCGTCTGCTCCGAAAAGCTCTCAAGACGAAGAAACATCTGGCCCTTCCGCCATGGAAGTGGACTCAGGTGCCTCCACTGAGCTTGCTGTTGTCGGCGAACAGGTGACGTAGGAAAGTGCCGCAAACCAAATGGCTGAAGCTCTGGCTAAGGATGCCATCGGTAGCGGTAAGGCGGTGGTGGCAGGTGGTACGTGTGTCGAAGGCGGCACCTCTGCACCCAAGAAGACCATAGAGTTTCCGAAGATAGTCTATCCGGTACTTACGCTGGGTAGCACTGCTCTGGTTCCTAGTGCGGCGCCGACATCTCCAACGTGCGGTCTCGAGGAGCTTCTCCGGCAAGAAGAAATCTTGCAAGGAAAAAGTTTGTCCTTTGGCAAGTTTCTTGCTGAGAGTGCTACAAACCTCAAGATCAGTGCGCTTGTAAGTTTTATTTGCCTTTTGAATTTCATATGAGTATCCCACTGTAGCCCCCGAGGATTTAGACGGAAAACCATAGGTCTTTGCATCTAAATGCTCTAAGAGTGACTAAGCTAGAAAACTTCTCACTGTAGCCCCCGAGCATATAGTTTGAATGAATTATTCTGACTAGATGCTTTCAGAGTAGCATATGTAGTGTTTATAAATTTCAATACTGTAGCCCCCAAGCTTCTAGTTGTAACTGAATTAGTTCTGACTAGATGCTTTAAAGAGAAACTAAGCATATGACTGAGTTAAAAACTTTATACTGTAGCCCCCAAGCTTCTAATCGAAAACTGAATTAGTTCCGACTAGATGCTTAAAGAAAGACTAAGCATATTGCTAAGTTAAAAACTCTCGCTGTAGCCCCGTGCTTCTAGGTGGAAATTCTTCGGCTAGATGCTCCAAGTAGACCAAACAACGTTTAACTTTCTTCTTTCATAGAATGAGAATGCTCAGAGGGGTGTCGCCAACGACAAGTACCAGAAGATGCATGCGGACTTGGAAGCCGAAAAGGGTAAAACTGCCTTCTTGAAGGAACAAATCACCAAGAGAAAGCGTTTATTTTTTCCTTTCTTTTTCGTATTCCAGCTTGGTCTTGTGCCAACATTCTCCGATTACTCACTGTGTATTGTTCTTTTCTCCGACTTGCAGAAACCATTTCCAAGGCTAAGGATATTGCTGAGCAATCCAAGCATATTCAACAGCTGGATAGCGAAAACAAGATCCTTAAACAGGAGAGGAAGGACATGATAAAGATGCATGAAGACTCAATGAAAGCCCTGCAAGACTCCACCAGTGAGGAGATGAACCGCTTGAAGGAGGAAATCGCAATCCTGAAAGAGCAAAAGAAAGCCGCCGATGAGCAAAATCAGTGCCATCTGGATGCGTACAGGATCCTCTGACAAGAGCGGGACTCCATGGCCGAGACTCTCCAGCAAGCTGAGCTTAGCATCTTTAGTAAGTGATTCTCCGTCTTGAATTTCAGTAAGCTGAATACTCTATACTTTTTGTGTTATTGGGATCATGTGCTCCTTTGTCAGAAATTTGCAGCTCCTATGGGTTTAATCCGGTAGCCTCCTCCGCCAAAGGAATGCATGGTCCTTGCCGACAACTTTATCAACACCGCCATCAAGCAGGCCAAGGAGATAGCCAAACCCCTCCAGATTAATATCAAGGCATCGTACTCTGTGGCGAAGTTCTCGGAGATCCTGCGCCGAGCCCCCGAGCATATCTCAAGCTGGAAGCTTCATGTGCACGGGCCGGCGCAAGGATGGCGCTGTCAATGGTCAAGGCACACTACAAAGGTGCCGACATCGACGCGGTGACCTCTAGTATCCCTGACGTAGACGACGAAGGCCAAAAAATAGATCCCGAGGCTATCTTGGCATCGCTCGCGGGTTTTGACACCAGATTCGCCGAGTTGGTTGACCCCAACGTCTTTGTGCCCATGAAAACCCTTGATGGCGGCAACCAAAGCTCCTCCGAGTCCCTCAACACTGCCGACTTCGAGGAAGGTGACTCTCCTCGTGCTGACGATGCTGCATCCAAGTCGCCTGCGCCAGAGGAATAGAAAACAATGATGTAATATTTGTTTCCTTTGTAATGTGTATGCGGAAAAACTTGTTAACGTAAGGTGGAAAACAATGGTTGTTATTTCCTGCTACTCAAGAACTGGTTCCAGCATGTATATATTTTTAAGCAAGTGCTGGCTTATCCATTACTCTAGTTTTTATGCTTGACTTTTCATGAGTCCGGAGACTCATTGTCGGAACCATGCGCTCAGGTGATGATTCCCAATGGCACCATCAATAACCTAAGCACAAAATCGCCGACAATAAGTGCCAAAAGTCACTACTCCAGAATCCACATAAAAACGACAAAGAACGTGTAGACCAGAAAACTTAAGCTAACGCCCGTAGGCGGAATTTTCACAAGTGCAATCGCAAAGCTTGTGCATAAAGGTTTTATACAATCCAAAATGAACACTAAAGGAGCTAAAAGACTCAGAAATATGAGTGAACCAGAGAGATTTATTTCATTGATCATATAAGAGGTACACAATACATAAAAAATGCTAAGTGTAGAAAGGACGTAGCTGTGCTATGTTCCATGGCCGATCAAGCTCCGGGTAGTCATCATCTGGGTCACGTCGCTTACGCTTATGATCCTCGTTGGGTCTATCCTTCAGTTCACGATTGTCAACAAGGTAGTAAGCCCATTGAGCAGCGCCTTGCTTATGATGAACGGTCCTTCCCATGGCGGGGATAATTTGTGTGACTTCTTCTGCTTAAGTCGGAGCACCAAATCCCCCTCTTTAAACAAGCGATGCCGGACACGGCGACTATGGTAGCTGCGTAGCATCTGCTGGTAGATGGCGGATCTTTGGCATGCCAAAACGCGCTCCTCCTCGAGAAGGTCCACATCTAGGCGTCTGGATTCTTCAGCATCATCTTCGTCATAGGCGGCAACTCTTGGTGCATCATGAAGGATGTTGGAAGGCAGGATGGCAGGATGGCTTCTGCTCCATATACCATGAAGTAAGGGGTGTAGCCGGTGGATCCGTTTGGTGTAGTTTCTAAACTCCATAGCACAGATGGCAATTCTTCCTCCTAGGCTCCAGCTGCTCTATGTAGAGGTTCCTCAAGACGTGGCTTGATTCCTTGCAGAATTAATCCACTGGCTCGCTCAACCTGACCATTGGACTGTGGGTGTGCCATAGATGCAAGGTCAAGTCGGATGCCTTTGTCCCAACAATAAGCCTCCACTTCTCCGAGTGACAATTTGTTGCCGTTGTTGGTGATTATGCTATGTGGGAGACCAAATATCACCACTAGATCCCGGACAAACCTAAGGGCAGTTGCCCCATTAAGATTTCTAATGGGTTTAGCTTCTATCCATTTAGTGAATTTATCAACTACTACTAGCAGATGCGTAAATCCACATGGTGTCGTTTGTAAAGGTCCCACCATGTCTAGCCCCCAGACTGCAAATGGCCAAGTTATTGGTATTGTTCGCAATTCTTCAGCTGGAACATGTGGTTTTCGGGCATAATACTGGCATCCCATGCACGTCTCCACCAGCTTGTTGGCGTCTGCTTTCGCAGTCAGCCAGTAGAATCCTTGCCGGAAGGCTTTCGCGACCAAAGATCGGGGAGCGGCGTGATGCCCGCAATCTCCGAGATGGATTTCGCGTAGGATTTCAATACCTTCTTGTTGGGAAACACACTTAAGGTATACACCAGTACTTCTTATTTTGTAGAGCTATCCATTGATTATGGTATAGCCCTTTGCTCGACGTACTATTTGCCGTCTTTTGACTTTGTCGCCGGGCAAAGTTCCGTGTTCTAGATACTCCATGAACGGTTTTGTCCAAGCCGGAGGGACCTTTGCCACCATGTGGACAAAAGAGTCTACTCTGTCCGGGTTTTCGATGTATGCTCCCTTCACGAATGGTGTCCGTAGATGCTCCAGGAAAACTCCAGGCGGAATCCGTTTGCGCCCTGATCCAAGCTTAGACAGCAGATCAGCCGCGTCGTTGTGTTCCCTAGGTACATACTTGACCTCGTAACCCAAGAAGCTCTTGGCTATCTCGTCCACTTTGTCTCGATATGCCAGAATCATAGGGTTCCGTGCATTCCAGGTTCCAGCCACCTGCTGGGCAACCAAGTCGGAATCTCCACTGCAAACTATGCATTTGATGCCAATATCCTTGGCTACGCGTAATCCGTGAATGAGTGCTTCATACTCCGCCATGTTGTTCGTAGCCTCGAAGTGGATCTGCAAAATGTAGTGTAGCTTGTCCCCCGTTGGTGACTGTAGAAGTACACCATCCCCGAGCCGTTGAGCAACTTTGATCCGTCAAAGTGCATCACCCAGTATTCTGGATCCGGCAACGGGGTAGCATCTGGCATCTCCATCCAATCTGCGATAAAATCCACCAAGGCTTGTGAGTTGATAGCGTCGCGTCTCTTGTAGGTGATCTCAAAGGCGGCAAGTTCAATGCCCCACTTCACGACCCTTCATGTAGCTTCACTGTTGTTGATAATGTCGGACAGTGGAGTCTTGCTCACCACTGTGATGTTGGTTGACGGTGGGCGCCAACTGTCGTGGTATTGCCGATGAGTACGCCATGGAGGGGTCCTCACAGTGCGTCTTTAGAGACGTAGGGGAAGGCGGGCAGTTGACGGGTACAAGGTAACATAGCTTACCCAGGTTCAGATCCCACGACGGTGGCGGAATCCTACTCCTTCTATAAATCACTATAATGTCAATACGCCGAGTTACAGGGATTAGTTAGCTGTGCGAGGTGACTAGAAAGTCTAAGTTATCGTGCCCTAAAGGCTCCCATAGGCCCGACTTATATAGTCGTCAGGTCCTAGGGTTACTAGGAAAAGTCCTAGCCGGATAGGTTACAGAGTCCTACACTGCCTACAATCAGTCTAGCATGTCTTGCACTCCAAGGCTCCAGGTTCGTCGGTGACTCCTCCGTAGTCTTCCGTTATCCAGCATGAGCCTCCCTTCTGGATCCATCTAACTGTGCCGCCCAGCAGGCCATAGGCCATGCTACCAACTGTGGGCCACCCGGGTTATCCGGAAAGAGGACATTCTATGAGGATACCCATATAGCATATCCCCAATAGGTTGCTCCTTCAAAATCATGGAGTTCAAGCGGCACGGCAATCTGCTAAGGGCATCTGCTACCACATTGGCTTTACCAGGGTAATAGTGAATGTCCAGATCATAGTCCTTGATTAGCTCAATCCATCTTCTCTGCCTCATATTCAGTTCCTTCTGAGTGAATATATACTTCAGGCTCTTGTGATCCAAATAAATCTCACAACGGTTTCCCATGAGATAATGCCTCCATGTCTTCAGGGCTAGAACTACGCCTGCTAGTTCAAGGTCATGGGTTGGATAATTCTGTTCATGCTGCTTTAGTTGTCAAGATAAATAAGATATAACTTTTCCTACTTGCATTAGCACACATCCGAGACCGATCTTGGATGCGTCACAATACACATCAAAGGGATTCATGATATCCGGCATGATCAAGATTGGGGCTGAAATCAATCTCCTCTTGAGTTCCTGAAAACTCGCTTCACATTTGTCCGTCCATTCAAACTTCTTGTCCTTCTTCAGCAATTGGGTCATGGGTCTTGCAATACTCGAGAATCCTTCTACAAACTTGCGGTAGTATCCCGCTAATCTGAGAAATTCACGAACTTGGGTTTGAGTGGTTGGGGCTTACCAATCTTCAACATCCTTCACCTTCGTAGGGTCAACGGCAATTCCTCCGGCTGATACGATATGTCCGAGGAATCCTACCTCCTGTAATCGGAATTCACATTTGCTAAACTTGGCATACAACTGATGCTCTCTAAGGTTCCAAGAATGGTCCTTAGGTGTAGCTCATGTTCTTCTTCTGATTTGGAATAAATCAGAATGTCATCAATGAAAACAACGACAAACTTATCCAGGAAGTCCATAAATTATTCATGAGGTTCATGAAGTAAGTGCGGGCATTGGTTAATACAAAAGACATGACAGTATACTCATATAATCCATATCGGGTGGTAAAGGCAGTCTTTGGAATATCCTCTGCGTGAATCTTGAGTTGATGATAGCCAGTTCTAAGATCAATCTTAGAGAACACTTTGGCACCAACCAACTGGTCAAATAGGTCTTCTATTTTTGGCAACAGGTACTTGTTCTTGATGGTGACATCATTCAACTTCCGATAATCCGTACACAAACGGTTTCCTCCATATTTCTTGTCCACAAACAAAACAGGTGATCTCCATGGTGACGCACTTGGTTTAATCAATCCAATTTCCAGCATGGCATCCAGTTGCTTCTTCAGTTCCACTAGTTCAGACGGGTTCATACTATATGGTCTCTGGGCTATGGGTCCGGTTTCAGGGATTTGTTTAATGATAAACTCGATATCCCAATCTGGGGGCATACCGAGCAAAACATCTGGAAATACATCGGGGTATTCACAGACTATCCGGACTTGGTCAATGGTTGGTTGGGCTATACTCTTGTTGCACTTGAATTGACGGGGCAAGGTTTCAGATACATGCTCGACTGATATTCCGGCTGTACTGGTCATGGTTATGGCTTTCTTGGCATAGTCAATTAATCCTTTGTGTTTGGACATCCAATCCATTCCTAGTACTACTTCCAAACCTTTAGTTCCAAGTACTACTAGATTAGCATAAAAATCTATGCCATGGATTCAGATAAGTATGGCTTTGCAAATTTTTCTAGCTTTGGTGGTTGAACCAGGTATTTGAACAATCATAACATGCTTCAATTTGGTGGGTTGAATATTACTAGTGCATGCAAATTCTTCAGTAACAAACGAGTGCGATGCTCCGGAATCAAACAACACTTGCAAGTAATGAGTTAACAGAAAACATACCCAGCACGACATCTGGCGCTTCTTGGGCTTCTTTAGCATGCATGAGAAAGAGACGGCCGTTGCGGTTGAGCGAGTTCCCTGGGGCAAACCTTCTTCCAGGCTGAACACGACGCTGCTGTTGAGCTGGGGCATTTGCATTGGGGGCTGCAGCAATCTTCTTGGGGCACTCATTGGAATAGTGACCTTTGGTTCCACATTCATAACAAGTCACTTGGGACTTGTCCTTCGCTGCAACAGGCACATCATTGCTTCCAGTCCTTGGGGCAGTGTTGGTGTTGGTGGCGACATTGTTGTTGTTGAACTTGGGTGGTGCACGGTTGAAATTGCTAGGATTGCCGAGGTTGTTGTGGTTTCCTCCGGGCCTTGGGTTTCCACGGTTGGGATAGGTGGGATGGTTCATCGGGGGTCTGTTGTTTCTTGGGGCAAATCCTGGAGATGGGTTGGGGCGATACTTTGGTGTATGGTGGGTTCCTGGTTGATGCATCATGCGACGCTTGAGGTTCTCATTAGCTTGGTTGATCTTTCCTTACATCTGAATGGCAGAGTCAACTAAGGCTTCAATATCAGCAAAGGGGATATTGACTAACACTGTCTGCATCTCATCGTGCAGACCATTCAGCAATCTCTCCTTCTTGGCTTCAGTGTCTATCTGTCAACACCCGGATTTTTAATCCCAGATGCCTATTATGCCATACATCACAATCCCAGGATTACCATTTTTGCGAGACATAACAGATTTGGATATCATAGTACATCATCCATTACAAACCATACATAAGGTCTTACACAAATAAGGATCTCATGATCCAGTTCTTAATACAACTCAAGCAGCGGAATAATGTAATAATAAAGGTAGCGTAGGCGAAGCTCCATCTTCGGGGTCACAGGCAATGCTGACGATGGGAGATGATCCTAGTTGTCGTAACCTTCCTGGGGTCCATCGTCCTGGTACTCCTCTTCATAGTCTGGCCAGGGGAATAGCTAGGGACAAAGTCATGAGTACTCTTTAAGTACTCGCAAACTAATACTAACAAGTTAAGGGGGTTTTTGTAGTAGGACACTAAGCTCTAGGGTTGTTTTGCAAAAAGCCAGATTTACCTCTACTGAGTTCAGAAGCAAAGAAAGCTAGTTGAAATTTTATAACACCTAAGTGGGAACTTGAATTTCATATCACAACTCTGTTGTGGTTAAGTCAAAATCTCAATTCATATCACAAGTCATTTTGAAAACATCTGACGGGGAACAGTATGGCCACTCCAACTGTCCATAACCGCGGACGCGGCTATTTGAATAGTTTGACACTCTACAGAGATTGTACACTTTGACCACAACATTCGATACATCCGTCAGGAACAAATCCTGAATTCACCATACTCAGTATGCGGATAATCAATCCTAACCTTTCAATTACACGCCCTAGTATAGGCACCTCTCCTGTGAGTTTGGCCTCCCAACCATGACCAAATGTCATATCGAGTACTGCACAGGTGGACAATGTTCACAAGGTAGCCTCAGCTCAGACCTTGGTCATGAGGGAACCCATACTAAGGTATATAAGTTTCCAGTCAAGCCCTACCCAATTTTCGGGTATTGTGGTTGTACGGTAAAATTGGAATGGTATCGCATCCAGACAACCATCAGTTTTATAAAGGGCTAAGGCTCCTGCCTCAACATTTTCATCATCAAAATCATCTAGTGTTCAGAAACACATGTCAAAACATTCAGTAGAATGACTCATCATTCCAAGGTTTTCATAACCATTTTCTCCAAGTATTCCCATCTAAAGTTGATCAAGTTTTTATGCTTAGCACTAGCATCTACAAGTGGGGTTAAGTACTAATGAGTGGTGGTAAACCAGTGGAGATTAATTAAGTTCAATCTCATGCCTTAGGATGACATCAAGATTATCTAGCTTAGGCCAAATTTAATGCTCTTTACGAAACCTTCCATTATCTTCCTAGAATCTACAAGTCACTTAAGTAAACTCTAAAAGAAAGCTTTGATAAAGAAATAAAGTATAAAGCTTGCAAGTAAAACTAGGATTGGGTATCATCAAATGTGTCCAACCAAGCATGCTTAATGCATTGCATAGGTTATCTAACTTTCATAATTGCAAGTGTTAGCTTGCCAAATCAACTAGTAGTATTGGGCTTGCATAGGTATCAGTATAAGCTTGCCTTGTGCAGAGAAGTGGTTGAAGTTCTCCTTGCCTTCTTCCTCGTAGTATCCTCCTTCCTCCTCGTATCCTTGGTCGGTACTAGCGTCTATAAATAAATACGAGGTACACAATCACCAAACAATACTTAACTATTTTCACTCATCACACAAAGGTGTACTATAGATGACCTAGCATCATCACCTACATTATAAGCTTAAAACATTTGTCTTATTTATTTTAATTTGAGAAAAGTAATTTCTACTCATTGAAAAACTACTTATGATTTAATATTCTCCAACTCAAACATGGGATCTTGTTGACACATGTCATCACCACATATTTCAGTACATGGGAATGTGATTTAAAGTGGTGCCACAATTTAATAAGGTTTAACCTTTTTATTTTAATTAAATAAAGTGACTAGAAATGCCTATGTGGCATTCTTTTATTACTTGAACATTATTTCTATAGGTAAACCCAAATGTTTTTATATATTCTAAAAGGTATGATCAGATGTGATTTTTGAGAGTTGGAATCAACTCAAAAGCTAGTATGGTTGAATTTTGAAAAATGTTTGAATGTAGAAAAGCTTCTGCCTTGTTATTTTTACCAAGGTTGATCTACAAATCCAAATGATTTGAATCCAACAGCATTTTAGTACCTTTCGAACAAAATTAGTTTCATGCATTTTGGTTCACTAAATCGAGCTGGTTGATTTTTGAATCTAGGTACAGAACTGAGTTTGAATTAAAATAGAAAAATCTAAATTCAAACGATTGGGTTGCGCGGGAGAGGTTAATGGGCCGACCCAGTGTCACTCCGCAGTGCGGGGCTCAGCTGACAGGGGGGTTCCACCAGTCAGTGGCTCATAACACGCGAAGCGGTACGGGGCTATGTGGTTCGTTGGATTAGAAGGGAGATCGATGGCTGGGGATCATCGTCGACAATGAACATGTCACCACGAGCTCGAACCCTAGCGGCTCAGTGGGGGTGCATAGGGGGCATACCAGGGCTCCAGTGACGACGGCGAGGCGGGCAAACAAACGAGTGGTCGACGGTGAGGTCAGGGATAGTCGAGGCAGCTCCGGGGGTGGTCGAAATCAACAACCCCCTTCTTCTCTAGAGGCGGCCTGCTCCGGCGCAATTCTGGCGAGCTGCTGCTCCTCGTGCTCCGGCTAGAGGGTGGAACGATCAGTGAGGTTAGGGGAGTGAAATGGTGTGCTTCAAACGGATGGGGGTGGCTTCATTTTATAGGCTCGACGGCGAGACCGAGAGGGATGGGCAGGCGACGGTGGCGACATGGCTACATGCGGCTAGCGGCATGGCTGAGGTTGGCGATGGACACGCGGTCTCCTAGCGATGCTCTAGAGTTTAAATGCGTGCTTAGGGGCAGTGGCAATTGGTCGGGAACGTGCAGTGTTCTACGCGGCAGAGGCGGCGTCTTCGATGGCGAGCGGTGGCTGTGAGGCACGGGGCGGCGAACGGGGGTGTCTGGCGTGTTCCTGGGATCATGGCAAAGCGGTGGGTACGGGATGCGGTCGAGGGGCGGCGTGTGCACGCGTGCCGGGTTTGGCGCTCTAGGGCGGGCTCGACATGTCGCAGTGGCACTGGGCGCGCGGCGTTCCTGGTGGTCCACGGCTTGCACTGGCTCGGGGAGGGGACAGTGGGCGGCGGTGAGGTGCTGGCTACCTCCCAGACAAGGTGGGCACGGCTAGTTCTTCCTCTAGCTTGTTGTCCACCTTGGGGTGGCATGGTGAGGCTCGGCCTGCTCACCATTGATGGCAAGGCAAGCTTACAGTGGTGCTAGAGGTTAGTTAAAGGATCTAGATGATCTACTAAGGCTAGTTGCAACCAGAGGGGGAACAAGTTAGGCCCAATTTACTGCACACTATAGTGTTTGTGATTTGTTTGATTTGAATCTGCAAGATGTTTGATGAAATGGCCTGTGTTGGGTGTGCTAGGCATGTGCTGAGGATTCTGTGGGTGCTTGGGTTTTGAAAATTGAGCTTGTTTGAGTGGTTTTTGAAATAGTGGGATCGTCCCATATGAGATAGATTCAATTTTAAACTATCATTTAAACTTAGTATTTGAATATTTTTGGATGATCACAAAGTGGGCCTTGGTACTTTATTATGAGTACTAACAAGGGGTGCAAAGATCCACAAATGTTTCTGTTAAGTTTTGAAAACTAGGGATAGCCAAAGTAGGCATGAGAGTTAATTTGGCAAAAATGACCATTCACTTCATTTGTTTATTTTGAGTTGTTTGTCTTTGAGAAAAGTTTGGGGATTGTTTAGATGATGTTTATTTCACCTAAGAATCATTTTACAAGCAAAGAAACACAGAACCATGGCAATTCAAAAGAATCCAAATTTTGAATACACACACCTATGAATGCTTTCATATTTTTAGTTGGGAAAGTTTTTGTTAACCCTAATTTTGATGATTAGCATTTGATGATCAAAGTTTAATATTTTTGGGATGTTACACTATCTCATCCGGTGCATACCTAGCCAATTAAAAGAATTTGTCATGGTATTCCACTACTGTCATCCTTCCTTGCTTCAGTTCCCTGAATTCATCTCTCATCCTCTTGATCAAACCCGGTGGCAGATGGGTTCTGCTGAACTTGACTTTGAACTCTTCCCAAGTCATCAGTTGACCTCCTGTTATTGCGCGAATGTTGTTCCACCATGCTCTTGCATCTCCAGCCAGATAGTGGGTGGCAAACAACACTTTCTCGTTGGCTTCTAGTTCTGCAACTTCCAGATTGTTCTCCATGGTTTGCAACCAATCATCTGCATCTAGGGGCTCTTCTAAGTTAGTGAAAACAGGTGGATTGGTGTTCTGGAAATTCTTGAGCTTAGATCCATGGTTGTCCTGATTTCCATGGTCGTGATTGTTGTTGGCCATCTGAGCTATCTGTTGAAGGGTGGCTAAGTTGGCTTCACGTTCGGCTCTTTCAGCTTCACGGTCAGAAACCAACATTTGCAAGAGTTGCAACATCGGGTCCAGGGCTGAGTTGCTTCCTCTGCGAGGCATCTTAAGATTGAGGTAGATCATGAGAAAAGAGGGAAATTTCTATGGTTCAGGGGTTTTGAAAAGTTTTCAAAGTTTGACTCAGATTTTTCTAGCAACTTGCTTTTCATTCATTCATTCATAGTACATGATACAAACACATACCACAACAAAAGGAAAACCAATGGTTTTAAGAACCATTATGTCACATCCCAAGATTTTCCAAATCTTGTAATGTGAAAATAAATGAATAAAATAAAACTTTGTTTGATTTTCAGGGCCAGAAGAAACTTTTTGAATTTAAATGGAACTTCAAACCTAATTGGATTAACTAAAATCCTAAAGGGATTTAACAAGATAAATATTTTAATAAAGGAAAAGTAAAATATTTTATTACTACTTTGAAATCTTTTTAAGAAAAGGTTTTAATTCTCAAATTAAAAAGGAAGGATTTTAAGTAAGGATTATTTTATAAAAGCCAAACTAAACCTTGGCCAAATTTGAGAAACAAAAGGTTTTGCTTGATTAAAAATAATAAAGGTTATTTTGTTTTAAACAGATTTCCAAATATCTTTTATTTCCAAATAAAACCTACTGATTTGGTTTTGAAAATATTTGGATTTCAAATGGAAATTTTATTAATTAAATCAAACCATATTTGATTAAATAGCTATGGTCTATTTTTTTAATTATTAAATAGATCCTAAAATGAATAAAAATATTATTTTATATTTGGGATTTGGTTTATGTTGATAAACAGAACCAAAAACTCATTACAATTGTTTGAATTGTTTGAATTATTTGAATGCTTGAATAGTTGAATGAAATTCAAAACAGAAAATAAATTTGGAAAAAGAAAAAGGAATCAGACAGGAAAAAAAATAGAACAACCCACCATCTAGCCCAGCACAACTATCCAGCCCATCTGCCCTCTCCCCCGGACCGTTTTTCTTCACCACAGAAACAACCCACGCAGACACCGACTGGTGGACCTCTCCCCCACTCTTTTCCCCACTGTCCAGCGGACCCCACTCCTCCTGTTCTTCTTCCCCACCCGCAGACCACGCCTTTCCCCTCCGCTTGCCTCCACCTACTGACCCTAAAACACCAAGTTTTGGGAAACAACAACTTATTTGATGAACGACTTAAAGTTGTTGCTTTGATAAAAATATTTTCCACCACATAAAATGATGATTGGATTTAAAAATGATTTTGGACAAAATCCTTTTGCTAATGACTTTGCCACTTAGAAAAATGACCACTTTGGACCTTACAAAGTTTAGAAGCCTAGTGAAGACCATCTTTGCAAATAGAACCATCTCTTGCATGCTTACATGCATGATTTAGATCCCATAGCTTTATGTGTGTGTGAATTGTTGTTTGATTGATTATTTGGAATGCTAGTTGATATAGAGTTTGCTTGATTGATTGTAGTGAAATTAGCAAAGTGTGAGACTAGCAAGATCAAGGAGTGAACCACCATTCCCTACCAAAAAGGCAAGTTACACTATCATTCAAAAGTCCTACTATTTTCATTATACTTAGTGGATTTTGGAAACATGCATGAAAATAATTTATACTTATGCTATGCTAAATCCTAATAGGATTCCCTTACATTACTTAGTGAAAACATTGTACATGCTTAGCCATGCTTATTAGAGAAAAGAGATACATGTTGAGATTTTACAAAGGTTGAGAAAAGGACTTGTGTTTTACATAATAAAACAAGGACTCAATGAACCACCTAGGTGGAGGATACTTTAAGTTTTGGAGAAGGTGGCAACAAAAGGAACCATGTTTATGGGATTCACTTTGTGTTGTGCTCCAAAAGAAAACCACCTAGGAAACTTAGAGATTGAACATGTTTCTCCAATTGTGGCTTTCGTGTGCAACCACATGCTATTATGGCTCTGGCTTAGTCAACTACTTTGGGAAGACCCATGCACTGTCTTCAGTTAACTGGACATGGGGATCTGGAATGCTTCATGGGTGCTGAAGGCAAGCTAGCAATGGTGTATGGGAGGACCCTTTGGAAAGACTTCGTCACATTCTCAATCTGCCAGTACTCCATCTTGGTGAGCACTAATCCAGTAGGCCACTGGTGGCAACAAGATGGGATTGTGACATGTGGGTAAAGTGTACTCCTTCTGCAGAAGTTAATAAAATCTAAGTACTTAGCCGTGTCCCCGGTTATGGACAATACTGAGCAACTAAAGTTTGAACTATGGGAGATCTCGACATTCCAACTTCTAAAATAAAAACTTGAAGCCCTTGTGTGTCTACCAAGGAATTCAAAGATATTTTGTTAAGCTTGATGCACTTGGGGTTACCAAGGTGCTCAAGAGATTTTGATGAAAACATGAACACTTGGGGTTACCAAGAAACTCATGAGATATTATAAAACTTGATGCACTTGGGGTTACCAAGGAGCTCAAGAGATTTTTGACAAGGACTTGAACACTTGAGTGTCTACCAAGGAGTTCAAGGGATTCTTGGAAAAGAGAATTGACAATGGACCAAAACCATTTTGAAAAGATAGGATAAATTTTGCTTTATGCAAATGAGCCTAAAACTCTACTTAGCCAAATATGCATGTAATGTTAGGATCCACTTATATTCCACATAGTAGTGAAACTTGCCAATACAATTCAAATGTATTGACCCTTTGTGGCTGTAACTTGTATGTTGCAGGTTTGATTGATTTTAGTGAAGATTGTGTGATTAGGATTACAAAGTCTACAACCAACATCTGCCTGTGGCACTTTGAAGATGAAGGACCCATGACTATAGTTATTCCGCTGCAATGTAATGTAATAGCCAAATGAGCTATGCAATGATGTAATGAAATTTTGTTATTCCTGGTTATAAAGTTATATTATGACCTTTGTTTCTTGATATTACATCTTAACTATGGATGCTAGCTATTGATCCAGGGACTAGCATTGTAAAACACAGGAGGAATCTACCTTATTAGGTTGAGACCTCTACAGATGGTATCAGAGCATTGTGTTTCCTGTAGGATTTGTAAACCTAGGATTGGACAAAAACCCTTAGAAAAATAGGAGTTGTATTTTGTTCCGAAAACTTATTTACAAAAACACTTGTAAACTCTTTCCTTAACCATTTTGGTTTCAACTCTACTCCTCTTCTACTTCAACTTGATGGAAAAACCTACCCCATGGCCAAAGACTACACAATGTGCAAAGGACTTCTTCAACTTCTTCAACTCTAATGACTTCAACTTCTTCAACTCTAATGACTTCAACTTCTTCAACTCTAATGACTTCAACATCTTCAGCATATTCACCAAGGACTTCCAACTTGGAAACTACTAAGGACTACAAGTGAAACAAGAAATCTTGCTCAAGATATGGAGACTGAGGGAATGCAAAATAAGAAGGAGCCATCAACAACTTTGGAGTATTGCAACCAAGAGTTTTTCTCAAGGAAACCATGATCTCATACAAGAAGAATCAAGAAGGAAGGAAAGATCTCAAGTGAACCATATAGATGGACCACCATATTTTAACTAAGTCAAAACACACCAACTTATGTGGTGTAACAAAAATATTTTGTTGACTAAGTATGTGCTTGAACCTTGTTTGAGTGAAATGTTTGGTTTGTGTTTGCATGCACATTGTTTGTGTGAATTTTGATGTGTGTGAGTAGAAATATTTCCTTAGAAATATCTTGCCTATTCTAATCTCCCTTCAACCCAAACAGATGAATACTCCAAAAGACTCCAAGGTTGATGACAACAACAACAACAACAACCAAGCTGACAGCATGAAAGAGCTCATAGCAACCCAACACCAGTTAAACCAACTAACAACTCAGTTCATAGCCAACAATAGTGATAAAGACCCAGCACTGCAAAGGTTTTTGGAAGAACAATCCCAACTGATGCTCAAGGTGACTAATCAAATGATCAGCATGGAAGAAAACTATCCCAAAGGAGTGTATGATAACAAGGATGACAAGAATGTTATTCTAGATGGAGCCCCAGCTTGCATTATTTGTGGAGACAAGGATCATACTTCCAAGGAGCATGAAGGACAATGCCCCAATTGTGAAGAAGAACATCCTATTGGACCATGCCCTACCTCTCAAGCTACTTGCTACCTATGTGAAGGAAGTGATCATACTCCTAACCAATGTCCTATCTACTCCATGGTGGAACAAAGGAAACAAGAAGGATCCAAGTCTACCAAAGGAAAAGGACCACTTATACCTCCAAACAAGATAACCCAATTCAAAGGACTAAAGAAACTTAAGAAACAAAAGCAAGACATGAGCCTTGCACAATGTCGTAAATGTAAGGAAATGGGACACTACTCCAGTGGATGCCCAGAGAACAAGAAGAATAAAGAGATTGACCAAGTGTGGTGCAACAACTGCAAAGAGTTAGGCCACTATGTAGCAACTTGTCCACAAGAGCCACGTAAAGAACTCAAGGACATTCATTGTTTCAACTGCAAGAACCCAGGACACTATGCAAGCAACTGTCCAGAAAAGATGAAGAACAAGTTGAACAAGCCTATGGAGAAACTCAACCTTGGCCCATGATTCAAGTATGGAATAAAGGACACTATGCAAATATTTGCCCGGAGAAGTTTTTCCAGGATTCCAAGAAGGACAATATGTAATTTTTGTTTGAAATTTTTTTTAAGGGTGGTAGTACCCTAGTTATTTTGAACCTGCTTGTAACCCTAGCCTCCCCAAATCTCGGGACGAGATTTACTTTAAGGGTGGTAGCCTGTCACATCCCAAGATTTTCCAAATCTTGTAATGTGAAAATAAATGAATAAAATAAAACTTTGTTTGATTTTCAGGGCCAGAAGAAACTTTTTGAATTTAAATGGAACTTCAAACCTAATTGGATTAACTAAAATCCTAAAGGGATTTAACAAGATAAATATTTTAATAAAGGAAAAGTAAAATATTTTATTACTACTTTGAAATCTTTTTAAGAAAAGGTTTTAATTCTCAAATTAAAAAGGAAGGATTTTAAGTAAGGATTATTTTATAAAAGCCAAACTAAACCTTGGCCAAATTTGAGAAACAAAAGGTTTTGCTTGATTAAAAATAATAAAGGTTACTTTGTTTTAAACAAATTTCCAAATATCTTTTATTTCCAAATAAAACCTACTGATTTGGTTTTGAAAATATTTGGATTTCAAATGGAAATTTTATTAATTAAATCAAACCATATTTGATTAAATAACTATGGTCTATTTTTTTAATTATTAAATAGATCCTAAAATGAATAAAAATATTATTTTATATTTGGGATTTGGTTTATGTTGATAAACAGAACCAAAAACTCATTACAATTGTTTGAATTGTCTGAATTGTTTGAATTATTTGAATGCTTGAATAGTTGAATGAAATTCAAAACAGAAAATAAATTTGGAAAAAGAAAAAGGAATCAGACAGGAAAAAAAATAGAACAACCCACCATCTAGCCCAGCCAAACTATCCAGCCCATCTGCCCTCTCCCCCGGACCATTTTTCTTCACCACAGAAGCAACCCACGCAGACACCGACTGGTGGACCTCTCCCCCACTCTTTTCCCCACTGTCCAGCGGACCCCACTCCTCCTGTTCTTCTTCCCTACCCGCAGACCACGCCTTTCCCCTCGCTGCCGTTGCTGCCTTCAATCCGCGGATTCAATACGCCATAATGCCGCGCCTTTACCTCGCCTTGACCACGCAGGATAAATCGCCAGCGTCCCTTCTTCATTTCCCCTCTGACTCCTTCCCCAATCACGCCCCCAGGCCGTCCCAATTTCTCCCCGAGCACCCTCTGTTCCGACGAAGTCCAGAGCCGATTCCGGCGACTCGACACCACCTCCTGCCTCCCCGAGCACACGAGCACGCTCACCACACCCTGGCGCATCTTTCTGTGCCATTCATTCATCCGCGGGTACCCTACAGCGTCGGCAACGTCGACGACCCGCAGCACCGCCGTCTGCCCTCTTCTCCGACGACGCCCACAGGTTGTATCCGACCGCCCCTCCTCTTCTTTTTCATGCACGCGTCACCGCCTTGACCTTGCGAAGCTAACCAAGTCCTTCGCTTGCCTTCTCATGGACCACAGCAACGTCCCCGACCACGTCCAGAGACGTCAGTCGCTGTAGCAAGCTCCGGTGAGGAATTACCGCAAATCTCGTGCGCCCCTTGCCACGTCGAGCACACGACAAGCACCACCTTGTCCTCGCGACCTCGGTGAGCTTACTCCCTCCCTGTTTCGCTTCCTGCCTCGCCAGCGCCGCCGCCAACTGGCCGCTCCGCCGCTCGCCGTTATCCTAGCGCCGCCAACATTTGGCAAGCCAGTAGGAGCCGTTCGATCTAGATCGGGCGGGCACGATAGAGTCACTTAAACCGCGAAGGGGTATGCACTCAGTGCCGCACGATCTGACTTAATCCAACGCGCCACAACCGCGATCCGGCCGAACCGGTATCGTCCAATTAGAAAGCGACGCGTGGCCAGTCTGTTTAAAAATAGAAGTTTGAAATCTGATTTAGTTGTGAAATTCAAACCCTTGTAACTTTGGATCCACACGTCCAAAAATTACAAATTTTATGTCGTTAGATTCAGGAGAGCAAGCCCTAGACAACTGTGGAATTAGTTTAGTAAATAGTATCTGTTAATTTACTTGTTTTTGCAGATTCATTTGTGTGCTTGTTTAGATTAGAAAAATTGTTTAAAAATGTATTTAGGGTTAAAACCTTTCCAAAATGGTTTGCTATAAACTCATTGACCCTAGGAACCAACCCTTGGTGTTAAAAATGATTTTGGTAAAATTTAGGTTGGATTATTTGACTTAGCCAATTTCTAGCCAAATAAAATTATTAATTTTATTATGAAAATGTTTTTATAAAGAAAATTTTGGGAAAATGATTTGTATCAAACCTACTGACCCCAAAACACCAAGTTTTGGGAAACAACAACTTATTTGATGAACGACTTAAAGTTGTTGCTTTGATAAAAATATTTTCCACCACATAAAATGATGATTGGATTTAAAAATGGTTTTGGACAAAATCCTTTTGCTAATGACTTTGCCACTTAGAAAAATGACCACTTTGGACCTTACAAAGTTTAGAAGCCTAGTGAAGACCATCTTTGCAAATAGAACCATCTCTTGCATGCTTACATGCATGATTTAGATCCCGTAGCTTTATGTGTGTGTGAATTGTTGTTTGATTGATTATTTGGAATGCTAGTTGATATAGAGTTTGCTTGATTGACTGTAGTGAAATTAGCAAAGTGTGAGACTAGCAAGATCAAGGAGTGAACCACCATTCCCTACCAAAAAGGCAAGTTACACTATCATTCAAAAGTCCTACTATTTTCATTATACTTAGTGGATTTTGGAAACATGCATGAAAATAATTTATACTTATGCTATGCTAAATCCTAATAGGATGCCCTTACATTACTTAGTGAAAACATTGTACATGCTTAGCCATGCTTATTAGAGAAAAGAGATACATGTTGAGATTTTACAAAGGTTGAGAAAAGGACTTGTGTTTTACATAATAAAACAAGGACTCAATGAACCACCTAGGTGGAGGATACTTTAAGTTTTGGAGAAGGTGGCAACAAAAGGAACCATGTTTATGGGATTCACTTTGTGTTGTGCTCCAAAAGAAAACCACCTAGGAAACTTAGAGATTGAACATGTTTCTCCAATTGTGGCTTTCGTGTGCAACCACATGCTATTATGGCTCTGGCTTAGTCAACTACTTTGGGAAGACCCATGCACTGTCTTCAGTTAACTGGACATGGGGATCTGGAATGCTTCATGGGTGCTGAAGGCAAGCTAGCAATGGTGTATGGGAGGACCCTTTGGAAAGACTTCGTCACATTCTCAATCTGCCAGTACTCCATCTTGGTGAGCACTAATCCAGTAGGCCACTGGTGGCAACAAGATGGGATTGTGACATGTGGGTAAAGTGTACTCCTTCTGCAGAAGTTAATAAAATCTAAGTACTTAGCCGTGTCCCCGGTTATGGACAATACTGAGCAATTAAAGTTTGAACTATGGGAGATCTCGACATTCCAACTTCTAAAATAAAAACTTGATGCCCTTGTGTGTCTACCAAGGAATTCAAAGAGATTTTGTTAAGCTTGATGCACTTGGGGTTACCAAGGTGCTCAAGAGATTTTGATGAAAACATGAACACTTGGGGTTACCAAGAAACTCATGAGATATTATAAAACTTGATGCACTTGGGGTTACCAAGGAGCTCAAGAGATTTTTGACAAGGACTTGAACACTTGAGTGTCTACCAAGGAGTTCAAGGGATTCTTGGAAAAGAGAATTGACAATGGACCAAAACCATTTTGAAAAGATAGGATAAATTTTGCTTTATGCAAATGAGCCTAAAACTCTACTTAGCCAAATATGCATGTAATGTTAGGATCCACTTATATTCCACATAGTAGTGAAACTTGCCAATACAATTCAAATGTATTGACCCTTTGTGGCTGTAACTTGTATGTTGCAGGTTTGATTGATTTTAGTGAAGATTGTGTGATTAGGATTACAAAGTCTACAACCAACATCTGCCTGTGGCACTTTGAAGATGAAGGACCCATGACTATAGTTATTCCGCTGCAATGTAATGTAATAGCCAAATGAGCTATGCAATGATGTAATGAAATTTTGTTATTCCTGGTTATAAAGTTATATTATGACCTTTGTTTCTTTGATATTACATCTTAACTGTGGATGCTAGCTATTGATCCAGGGACTAGCATTGTAAAACACAGGAGGAATCTACCTTATTAGGTTGAGACCTCTACAGATGGTATCAGAGCATTGTGTTGCCTGTAGGATTTGTAAACCTAGGATTGGACAAAAACCCTTAGAAAAATAGGAGTTGTATTTTGTTCTGAAAACTTATTTATAAAAACACTTGTAAACTCTTTCCTTAACCATTTTGGTTTCAACTCTACTCCTCTTCTACTTCAACTTGATGGAAAAACCTACCCCATGGCCAAAGACTACACCATGTGCAAAGGACTTCTTCAACTTCTTCAACTCTAATGACTTCAACTTCTTCAACTCTAATGACTTCAACTTCTTCAACTCTAATGACTTCAACATCTTCAACATATTCACCAAGGACTTCCAACTTGGAAACTACTAAGGACTACAAGTGAAACAAGAAATCTTGCTCGAGATATGGAGACTGAGGGAATGCAAAATAAGAAGGAGCCATCAACAACTTTGGAGTATTGCAACAAAGTCATGAATCCTTCCACAAGTCATTTTGAAAACATCTGACGATATAACAGTATGGCCACTCCAACTGTCCATAACCATAGACGCGGCTATTCAAATAGTTTGACACTCTGCAGACATTGTACAATTTCACCACAACATTCGATACATCTGTTAGGAACAATCCTGAATTCACCATACTCAGTATGCGGATAATCAATCATAACCTTTCAATTACACGCCCTAGTATAGGCACCTCTCCTGTGAGTTTGGCCTCCCAACCATTTTTTTTGAGGGTAAAACAGTAGGGCAAAGAACCCCACTACAAGTTTTATATATCAATTAGAAGTATAAAATATTTACAAATAAATTCCACCTCATAAAGAGGGATAACATTCTAATTAGCTATCTCCTGTCTAAGTTGGCTTCAATCCAATCCTTAAGTCCCTGATAGTACTTCTTCTTAATTCCATATAGGACCCATCTTAATTCCTGAGCTGTAATAGCCTTCCAGGTCTCCACCGACGCATGTTGATTGTTGAAAATTTCATTGTTTCTGCAAATCCAGATGCTCCAAGTGCCAAGTATCAGAATTTCCATTGCAAAAGGGACCTTCAGATCATTTTTAATACGGGCTAGAACTTCAAAGATGTTTTGATCAGCCATATTAACCTGTGAGATTTCAGCCCAACAGGCTCTTGCAAATGGGCATTCCCAAAACAAATGTAAACTAGTCTCTTCACTATGGCATCCTTGGAATACACAGTCATAAGATGCCAGAGAAAAACATTTCCTTTTCAGAAGATTTCTTGTGTTGAGTCTATCAAGCAGAAGGAGCCAGAAGAAGAATTTGTGCTTTTGTTGACAAGAAGATTTCCAAATCCAAGAGAAATGTGGCTGCACCGGTTGGTAACCAACTAATGAACAGTAAGCCTTTTTGACCGAAAAATTATTGCCCCAGATGTAAGACCAGCAATCAGATTCCCCTTCCCTGCCAAAATTGAGAATTTGTTCAAGGCTTTGATATTCCTGAAACGCTTGTTGGGACAAAGGAAGGTAAAAGAGTTCCTGAGTATTTGTAGTATGCAGGAACTCAGTGACAGAAATGTGAGGGTTTTTTGCATATGAAAGTAGGTGAGGGAGCTTATGTTGGAGACAATTATCATTCCACATATCAGTCCAGAATAATGTAGATTCCCCATTTCCAACCAAGCACTTTGCTAGTCCTTTAAAAATGTCAATCAGCTTTAGATGAGCTTTCCACCAAAAGGATCCCTCAACACTTCTTCCAGGCAGCTTACCATTACAATAGTAAGTATTCCAAACCAAATGAACCCAAGTAATATCCTTATGGTTATAGAACTTATCCAGATTCTTCAAAAGAAGAGCAGAATTTTGGACATTAAGATCAAGAACACCCAATCCACCCTGGTTTTTGGGTCTACAAACTTTCTTCCAAGCTACCAGAGGAGAACCTCTAGCTTGAACATCAGAAGTTTTCTTTCTCCACAAGCATTGTCTCATATATCTAACCAACTGCTCCTTAATAGTGACAGGAAGATCAAAACAACTCATGTAATATATGGGGAGGGAAGATAACACAGACTTAACTAACTGCAATTTCCCCCCATAGTTCAGAAAGTCCACAATTCCACACAACCTTCTTTCAATTCTCTGAACAATAGGCAAAAAGTGCTCCACAGCAGGTTTATTCAAGCTCAGGGGCAGACCAAGATAGGTAAAAGGAAAAGATCCAGTGAGGCAAGAAAGAGTATTAGCAAAGTGCCCAAGCCTCTCAGAATCCATATTAATAGGCATCATGCTGGACTTGGAATAATTGACTTTGAGTCCAGTGGAGAGAGCAAAAGTATGCAGGATTGCTTTAAGACACAAAAGTTGCTCTGAATCAGCCTTAAGAATTACTAAAGTGTCATCTGCATACTGAACCATAGGAAAGTCAGGACAGAAAACAGTCTCAGTGGGCAAAGAAAGGAGACCCAAGGTCATTGCCTTATTGAGGATACTTTGAAGGAGATCAGCAGCCAGCACAAACAACAGGGGGCCTCCCAACCATGACCAACTGTCATCTTAGGTACTGCACAGGTGGACAATCTTCACAAGGTAGCCTCGGCTCAGACCTTCGCCGCAAGGGAACCCATACTAAGGTATATAAATTTCTAGTCAAGCCCTACCCAAATTTCGGGTATTGTGGTTGTACGGTAAAATTGGAATGGTAACGCATCCAGACAACCATCAGTTTTGTAAAGGGCTAAGGCTCATGCCTTAACTTTTCATCATCAAAATCATCTGGTGTGCGTAAACACAGGTCAAAACATTTCAGTAGAATGACTCATCATTCTAAGGTTTTCATAACCATTTTCACCAAGTATTCCCATCTAAAATTGATCAAGTTTTATGCTTAGCACTGGCATCTACAAGTGGGGGTAAATACTAATGAGGGGTGGTAAACAAGTGTATCTTATCTAAGTAAAATCTCATGCCTCGGGATGACATCAAGATTATCTAACTTAGGCCAAGTTTTATGCTCTTTATGCTACCTTCAATTATCCTTCTAGAATCTACAAGTCACTAAGTAAACTTTTGATAAAGAAAATAAAATACTAAGCTTGCAAGTAAAATTAGGATGGTGTGTCAAGTGGGTATAATCACATATGCTTAAGGCATATAGTTGGCATAGTAATAAGCAAGTAGTAGCTTGCATAAGTAGGGTATCTTGCAAGTGTTAGCTTGCCTTGTGCAGAGTAGTGGTTGAAGTTCTCCTCGGCTTCTTCCTCGTAATATCCTCCTTCCTCCTTGTATCCTTGGTCGGTACTAGCGTCTATAAATAAATACGAGGTACACAATCCCCAAACAATACTTAACTATTTCTAATCATCACACAAAGGTTCACACTAGATGATCTAGCATCATCACTAACATTACAAGGATTAAACCACTTGTCTCATATATTTTATTTGAGAAAAGTAATTTCTAATCATTGAAAAACTACTTAAGATTTAATATTCTCCAACTCAAACATGGTATCATGTTGACACATGTCATCACCACATATTTCAGTACATGGGAATGTGATTTAAAGTGGTGTCACAATTTACTAAGGTTTAACCTTTTATTTTATTTAATTAAAGTGACTAGAAATGCCTATGTGGCATTCTTGTATTACTTGATCATTATTTCTGTAAGTAAACCTATATATTTTTATATATTCTGAAAGGTATGGTTAAATGTGATTTTTGAGAGTTGGAATCAACTCAAAAGCTCTTATGGTTGAATTTTGAAAAATGTTTGAATGTAGAAAAGCTTCTTCCTTGTTATTTTTACCATGGGTGATCTACAAATATAAATGGCTTGAATCCAACAGTCTTGGATTAACATTTCAGAACCTTTCTAACAAAATTGGTTTCATGCATTTTGGTTCAGTGAATCGAGATGGGTTGATTTTTGAATCTAGGTACACAACTGGGTTTGAAATTAAATGAATAAATCTAAATTTGAATTAGTGGGTCGCGCGGGATGTTTAACTAGGCCGGCCCACTACGCACAGCGCACGCGCGGGCTGGTTAAGTGAGCGACCCCACTCGTCAGTGAGACAATGAGGGGCAAAGCGGTATGGGGCGATTAGGATTGTAGGATCTAACTCTAATCGAACGGATCTGGTTCATCGTCCACGTCGGGAAGCGCCGGCGAGATAGAACCCTAGCGCGGCCGGTGGGGGTCGTGGGAGGCTCACCGGGGCTCAGGAGATGGTCGGCGACGGGGGCGAACAAGGTTGTTTGGCGGGGTGCTAGGGTGCTAGCGATCACGTCTGCAAGCAGCGAGGGCGGCGCGCGGTCTGTGGGATGGTGTCGCTGACGGCGCACTGGCGCGCTCTCGGCTCACATGCAGAGAAGCTTGGCATGATCTTGCCTTGTGGTCCAGGGGCTGGAAATGCTCGGGGCTGGGACAGGGAGTGGCGATGGACGGTGCTGCGTGTCCCAGACAAGGTTGGCGAGGCTAGTTCTTCCTCTAGCTCGCTAGCGACATAGGGGTGACAATGGTGCTCTCGGCATGCTCACCATTAATGGCTAGGCTTTCTCACAGTGGTGCTAAAGCTAGTTAGATTATTTCTATCATCTACTGAGAGTGTAGAGTGAGCTATAGAGGGAGCAAGTTAGGCACTGATCACTGCTCACTATAGTGTTTTGTATTTGTTTGTTTGCTGTTGATAAGGTGTTTGATGAAATGGCCGAAAGAAATTCAAATTTGAATTTTGGATTCAAACTTGGTGGGTTTGCTAGGCACATACTAGGGAGTATCTGGTTAATTGTATTGTTCAAGGGGCACTGGTTTGGTTGGGTTTTGAAAAGGTGTGATCTTCACATATGTTAAAGATTCAATTTCGAATTGTCATTTGAATGGGGTTGCCAAATGTTTCTGTAAGTTTGAAAGGGGGGCTTTGATTCACTTTTACTTGGTCTAGTAAGGGGTGAAAAGAATTGGAAAAGTTTCTGTTTGAAATCTTGGACTAGAAACACTCAAAGTTACCTAGTGAGCAAGATTGGCAAAAATGACCATTTGCTTTATTTGAATTGTTTGTCATTTTCTCTTGATTTATTTCTTCTTGGAAATGTTTTAGATGATGTTATATTCATGTTTGAATCATTCCTTGCTATTTAGTTGAATCACCAAGTCCATTCATGCATTCATCAAATCATCACATACACACATGCATTCATTTTGTTTTTATTTAATCAAAGTTTTTGTTAACCCTAATTTTAGTGATTAGAGTTTGATGATCATTGTTTCATATTTTTGGGATGTTATAGATGCCGGTGAGGAGGATAGACATAAAGATCTTCATCCGGTTCATCTCCCATACATGTCTCCTCCACTTGGCCACCGCCTCCTCTCTAGTCGCGTATCCCTTGTAGCTATTGCCACTGAACTTGTCCACTTGTTTGTGGCAGTCCACCCACTCCTCGTAGACACCGGGAACCCGACCCTTGTACACAATGTACGTCGGCATCTCTATTGACAAGGCATATTAGTATATCATGCAAATATATATGTTGACAAATATTAGAGCAACACATTCATAAACATAAAATAATGCATTGATGACAATGAAAGAAACACGACAACATGTCTGACACAATAACAACGACCATGGTTATTACATGACACAATAACAACGATAGTTTCAAGCTAGGCAAGATAAGTTTTTCAACACACACACTACATGTGTCCACCGATACACACGCTCTCTCGGTCAAGTAGCCTTCTCTTCGGAGGGCACCGGAATGGCTTGTACATGTCTTTCGTCGTCCACGCCCTGAAGTCACCCTACGCCTTGAGGCGGGCTTCGATCTCCCTCTTGGTGAACTGCCTAGGCCGGTGTAAGAGCCCACCAGTTGTGTTGACATGTTCCACGATGATATGTGATAGCTTCACCTGCGTATCATGGAAGTCTTCCATGAGATAGGAGTCATTGATCCCATGCAACTTTTTGGCCCATCCTCGGAGAGAAGATGGCAGCGTTAGCATATCGCAATCCCAGACAAACCGTTTGAGGTGATGGCAAACGTAGAAGGCCTCCTTCACACTACTAGATGTCTGCTTGACGCAGGGGAACACGCACACGTTCTTGAACTTGTGTGAGCCATCGCCCCTGTAAGACTCCCCCTTATA
This sequence comes from Avena sativa, assembly GCA_916181665.1. Lineage (NCBI taxonomy): Eukaryota > Viridiplantae > Streptophyta > Magnoliopsida > Poales > Poaceae > Avena > Avena sativa. The sequence continues at coordinate 315,183,900 of OV702283.1, forward strand.
GTCGAAGGTGCCTCCTCAATACATGTTGGCAGTGTGTTGTCCTATTGGGACACGCAGAGATAAAACAAAACTTTTTCCTCTAACATGGTGATCCCAAGATCTAGCTGAGCTAGAGGGCCATGAGGTTTACCACTAGACGCGCAGTTGCGGATTACTGATGAAGCGCGTCAGTTGATGCAGTGCAGTCCTCACGATCCGATCGTCCTGGTGCTGATCGCACAGCACCTCTGCTGGTATCCACACGTATAAGGAGGAGCGCCGGCGGCGAACTGCTAGGTTCGTAACGACGGCTGGACTGCTGTGGAGCTAGGGTTTCCAACACATGGAATGACCTAACCGAACAACGATTAACCTTTTTGGGTTAAGGTGCTCCACTATATATAGGGAGTGAACGTGGGCTCTGCTCGCGCGACCCATTCACTAAAGCCTATATAACACTAGTCACTGTGAGTCCAACTCACTAACTCGGTCCTAATCAGGTTAAGGTCCAACCTAACCAGATTACATGTTCAGATCCAATCCGAACTTGCTCCCTCTCTTAAGTGTGTGACCCCGCAGGCTCATGGCTACTTGGACACGATTGGAGTCCGACTCACAATCGATTAGTCGATAGCGGCTCCTAGCAGAACGTGCGAACTCCCAAGTACCAAAGAGTCATGACGACTTGCCTTTCCAATGCGACTTACGTCCGAGTCTCTTTTGCCTCACGATATACCTCGTCAGACTAGAGGCGAATATATGTCATCCCTTAAATAGTCCGACTCTCTTCTCGATCCGAAATAAGTGATTCACCCGACTAAATCTTAGTCAATCGCCTCGGTTAACACTTAACCGAGTCGTGCATGGCCATGCTTTCGGAATCATATCTCATGAGAGGGCCCAGAGAATATCTCTCCGAGTGGAGGGGCAAAATCCCATCTTGGTTATTCACATCACGCAGCTTGATTCTCAGTCGTCCCGAACCCTGCCTTTATAACTGCCCAGTTACGGATCAGCGTTTGACAGAACCTAAGTCGGTGATCCTCAACTCGGACTGTGCAACAACCTCAGGTCTAAGGATTACATTGATTGAGATATACAAATGACAGCTAGTTCGTTGTACCTCAATATGGGTCAATCCGACTCGCTAAACTCTTTAGCCGAGTCTGTGTAAGTTGGAATAGCATCTCCATGCCCATGACAAGTGGAACCGAGTCATCAAGCCAACTTTCACATTGGTCTAAGTTGTGTGTCCAGCACAACCTCGATGACCAAGGATATTTAGTACAAACAACATGAATGCATGGTTCCACAACCGAATCACATATTCAATGATACACATCAGATGTTTATACAAGGACTAATATCTTTATGAATACAATGGGAAATATCATCATACATGATTGCCTCTAGGGCATATTCCCAACAGTCTCCCACTTGCACTAGAGTCAATATTCCGACATCACATGTCTAAGCATCTAATGCCCATGGCTCTCAGGTGCGCCTCATGCTTCGGCTGTGGTAACGGCTTTGTCAACGGATCCGCAATATTTGCATCCGTGTGTACCTTGCATAACTTGATATCACCCTGATCCACGAACTGGTGAATCAAGTGGTACCGCATGAGTATGTGCTTGTTCTTCTGGTGCTATCTAGGTTCCTTGGCTTGTGCAATAGCACCATTGTTGTCACAATACACGTCCAACGGATTTGACGAGCCTTGAACCACACCAAGATCCATGAGGAAATTCCTCATCCAAACAGCTTCCTTTGCTGCCTTCGAGGCGGCAATATACTCAGCTCTGTTGTAGACGCTGACACAGTATCTTGCTTGGAAATCTTCCAGCTCACAGCACCTCCGTTTAAAATAAACACGTATCCGGATTGCGAACGAGAATCATCAGAGTCGGTAAGATAAATCGCATCCGTGTAACCCTTTACACTGAGTTCATCTTCACCACCATAAACCAAGAACACATCCTTAGTCCTTCTTAAGTACTTAGGATATTTTTAGCTGCTGTCCAGTGGATCTCTCCAGGATCAGCCTGGTATCTGCTCACAACACTTAGAGCATAGGAAACATCCGGCCTAGTACAAATCATGGCGTACATGATGGATCCGACTGCAGAAGCATATGGAATCGCACTCATCCGACTTCGCTCATCAGCTGTCAAAGGACACTGAGTCTTGCTAAGTTTTACACCATGGGACATCGGTAAGAACCCCTTCTTAGACGATTCCATGTTGAACTTCTTCAACACTTTGTCCAAATAAGTACTCTGACTCAATCCAATGAGCCTCCTTGATCTATCTCTATAGATCCGGATTCCGAGGATGTATGTTGCCTCACCCAAGTCTTTCATTGAGAAACTCCTTTCCAATGATTCCTTGGTTTCTTGCAACATCTGGACATCATTTCCAATCAGTAATATGCCATCCACATATAAGATTAGAAAATTTACTTTGTTCCCACTAAACTTCTTGTACAAACAAGAATCATGATCACTCTTGATGAAGCCAAACGATTTGACTACCTCATCAAAGAGAATATTCCAACTCCGAGATGCTTGCTTCAACCCATAAATGGATTTCTGAAGTTTGCACACCTTGTCAGCATTAGCTGGATCGACAAAACCCTCGGGCTGTATCATATACACGTCCTCGGTTAAATTTCCGTTAAGGAAAGCCGTTTTGACATCCATCTGCCATATCTCGTAGTCGAAATAGGCCGCTATAGCTAACATGATCCGAACTGATTTAAGCATCGCTACGGGCGAGAAAGTCTCGTCGTAATCAACTCCTTCAACTTGTCGGAACCCCTTCGCGACAAGGCGTGCTTTATAGATTGAAACATTTCCATCCATATCAGTTTTCTTCTTAAAGACCCATTTGCACTCGACGGGTCTTGCACCGTCTGGCAGATCAACCAAGTTCCAAACTTGATTTTCATCCATGGACTTTATCTTGGATCTCATGGCTCCAAGCCATGACTCGGAATCATATCCCACCATCGCTTTCGAATAATTCGCCGGCTCATCACTGTCTAACAGTAACACATCACGAACACTTCGTAATCTTGCCGATCTTCGTAGTACAGGTGCTGCTGCTGGCTCAGCTGCCACGACCGGCTCAACCTCCAAGGTTTTTGCCGACTCGCTACTAGCCGGTTCCTCTCGAATTTCTTCGAGTTACACCGTGCTCCCACTTACTCCCCGACTGAGAAACTCTTTCTCAAGGAAGACACCGTTCCGAGCGACAAACACTTTGCCCTCTTCTCGGTTGTAGAAGTAGTAACCCAAGGTTTCCCTCGGATACCCCACGAAAATACACTTATCCGACTTAGCTGTAAGCTTGTCCGACTGGAGTCGCTTGACAAAAGCTTCACAACCCCAAATCTTAAGAAAAGACAAACTTGGCTTTTTGCCTGTCCACATCTCATGCGGTGTCTTCTCTACCGATTTTGATGGTACTCTGTTTAGTGTGAACGCCGCTGTTTCTAGACAATAACCCCAAAATGATAAAGGCAGATCTGTCCGACTCATCATTGATCGTACCATGTCCAACAAGGTCCGATTCCGCCTTTCCGAAACACCATTCCTTTGTGGCGTTCCTGGCGGAGTAAGTTGAGGAACTATTCCACAACTTTTCAGATGGTCATCAAACTCATGGCTCATGTACTCGCCTCCTCGGTCCGACCGAAGAAACTTTATTTTCTTACCGAGTTGATTCTATGCTTCATTCTGGAATTCTTTGAACTTTTCAAAGGCTTCCGACTTATGTTTCATCAAGTAGATATATGCATACCTACTCAAATCATCAGTGAAGGTAATGAAGTACTCATAACCACCCCTGGCTGTCGTGCTCATTGGTCCACATACATCACTATGTACTAGTCCCAACAAGTCGGACGCCCTTTCGCAACTCTTTGCAAAAGGTGTCTTGGTCATTTTGCCGAGTAGGCAAGATTCGCATGTCTCGAACGACTCCAAGTCGAACGAAGTTAGGAGTCCATCATCATGGAGCTTCTTCATGCGTTTCCAACTTATATGACCAAGCCGACAGTGCCAAAAGTAAGTCATATTCAGATCATTTGGTTTCAATATTTTAACATTTATGTTATAAACCGACTCACCATCAAGATTCAAAATAAATAACCCGTCCTGGACGGGTGCAAAGCCGTGAAACATATCATTCAAATACAAAGAACAACCATTATTCTTGATATTCGACTCAAAGCCTTGCCTCATCAAACATGAAGCAGAAATAATGTTTCGACTGAGCACTGGAACATAATAACAATTATTCAGTTCCATAATGAATCCAGAAGGTAAATGAAGTTGCATCGTGCCGACTTCCAATGCAGCAACTCTTGCTTTGTTGCCGACTCGAATATCAACCTCGCCTCTTGCTATGCTCCTAGTTCTTACCAGTCCCTGCAACGAGTTGCAGATGTGAATAACTGATCCGGTACCATATACCCAAGAACTATTAGGTGCATCAGCAAGATATATGTCTATAACATTGCAAATAAGTGTACCTGAGTCGGAAGTCATACCTCCACTCTTGGCTTTGTCGGCCAAGTACTTGCTGTAGTTCCTCTTCCAGTGGCCATCCGCCTTGCAGTAGAAGCAAGTGGATCCGGCTGAAGGAGATGGTTTAGTCCCTGAGGAAGCGCTTGGGACCGGGTCCTGAGCCTGCTTTCCTCCTGACTTAGCCTTCTTCTTAGTCCAAGAACTCTTCTTGAACTTAGCCTTATTCTGCACCATCAACACTTGACTGGTACCCTTCTTGAGATCCACCTCTGCCTGCTTGAGCATCCCATGCAATTCAGTGAGCTTCTTATCCATACCATGCATGTGGTAGTTCGAAACAAACTGCCCATATGCACTAGGAAGAGAGTTCAGAATTATATCCGTAGTGAACTCTTCGCTAATGGGGTAGCCAAGCCTCTCCAAAGACTGCACGTAACCAACCATTTTGATCACATGCGGACTCAGTGGATCACCATCCTTAAGCTTGCAACTCAGCAAAGCCTGAGAGACTTGATACCTCTCAGTCTTCTCCTGAGCCTGGAACATACTTTTGAGGCTTTCAATCATATCGTAGGCCTCAACATGCTCGAACTGCTTTTGCAAGTCCGGTTCCATGTGAGCAAGCATAAGACAGCTAATATCCGTGGACTCATCCTTAGCCCGACGGTAGGCATTGGTGGCTGCGACAGTCGCGTTCTCATTCGGCTCATCTGGAAGTGGGTTGTCTAGGACATGGTCCTTCTTTTCTTGTTTGAGAACAATTCTTAGATTTCGATACCAGTTGGTAAAATTAGTGTCGTTCAGTTTATCTTTCTCAAGAATGGTTCTCAACGCAAAACCGGATATCTGAGAGTGACTGCTACTTGGTGCCATGATCTACAACAGAAAATATGCAAAACACTTAAGACATGTATTCATAAAAGAGCAAGCATATTAAACATTTTAATATTTTATGCTCCCACTAGAACCAACACCCCTCCGATGGTTACTTAGTGATTCAGCATCCTAAATAAGCAAGTCGGCTAGTGAGCTTTAGCATCACCGCTAGCCGCCAAGTGATCTAGGTAGACAACTCCTTGTCAATCGCATCTCATGCGACTCCTGTTGGACGGGTGGCATCACATGCCCCGGCTCCCATCCGACTTTTCCCCGAGTCCCACAACCGTTGTGATAGACCCGTCTAGCTTACCGAGTGTTTCTGCAGTAAGAGTCCGACTCGAACCCACCTAGTCGGAAAGAATTGGCAGCACCTCAATTTTATGAGCCCACTACCAAAAATGTCCGACTTGTGATGGTGCAAACACTGGCGGGAAAACCGACTAGACCTTCTTTGAGGGATTAAATTTTACTACTATCTAATAGAGGTAAAACCGAGACATAACAATAACACAAAATAAAGCAATTATAATGTGAAATGGTATGGCTCTCTTCATGGAGATCTCCATCTCCACAAAGCCTGTAATCCGACCCGTGCCAACTCTTGTCACTTGCCGTCTTACTCCATGTCGCCGACATGTACAATGCCTTGCATGCCTTCCGGGTTCTCCAAATAGCTACACTAGCTTAGTAAAGTAAATTACATAGAGAATCCGACACGCAGGTCGTTATACAATAAAATGACAGCACCTAGGCTCCAGCCGGCTGACAAAAACCATGATTCGCAGATCACGTATGGATTACACACATACATCACATGCACATGAACCATACCATTCACAACTTCCTGCAAAAACAAGTTATGCATAGATACAATATCTATCGGCCTTGTGAAACTTGCAACAACATCTAAGGCGCTACGAAAGGGCGAAGCCGGCGGTCCCGCTAGCCGGATAGCGGGCGGGGATCGAAGGGGCATCGCCCCTCGCGGGTGCGGGCAGCGCCCGATGATTTTTCCGAAAACGTAGATCTCATCTACGATCCGGACATGGATTCCGACCATCGTTTCGATTCGATCAAACTCTTTGATCTTCGATCACCGCTTCTGGATTTACGTGTCACAGTCTACCCCGATGGCGGAAGCCGACCGGTAGGGGTATGTCGTTCCACGACCTCAGCAGTATGATCATGGAAATCAGATCTACAATTCCCCGAGTACAGTTGATCCAATCAACTTCGTACAAAACCGATCTATCTCATAGATCGACCACCAAAACAGCACATAGATCTCATCTACATCCTACCGCATATCACATATGCGAGATCTCGAGCCAAAAACCAGAAGCTATCGCTCTGATACCACTATTGGGCCACGCAGAGATAAAACAAAACTTTTTCCTCTAACGTGGTGATCCCAAGATCTAGCTGAGGTAGAGGGCCACGAGGTTTACCACTAGACACGCAGTTGCGGATTACTGATGAAGCGCGTCAGTTGATGCAGTGCAGTCCTCACGATCCGATCGTCCTGGTGCTGATCGCACAGCACCTCTGCTGGTATCCACACGTACAAGGAGGAGCGCTGGCGGCGAACTGCTAGGTTCGTAACGATGGCTGGACTGCTGTGGAGCTAGGGTTTCCAACACATGGAATGACCTAACCGAACAACGATTAACCTTTTTGGGTTAAGGTGCTCCACTATATATAGGGAATGAACGTGGGCTCTGCTCGCGCGACCCATTCACTAAAGCCCATATAACACTAGTCACCGTGAGTCCAACTCACTAACTCAGTCCTAATCAGGTTAAGGTCCAACCCAACCAGATTACAAGTTCAGATCCAATCCGAACTTGCTCCCGCTCTTAAGTGTGTGACCCCGCAGGCTCATGGCTACTTGGACACGATTGGAGTCCGACTCACAATCGATTAGTCGGTAGCGGCTCCTAGCAGAACGTGCCGACTCCCAAGTACCAAAGAGTCATGACGACTTGCCTTTCCAATGCGACTTACGTCCGAGTCTATTTTGCCTCACGATATACCTTGTCAGACTATAGGCGAATACATGTCATCCCTTAAATAGTCCGACTCTCTTCTCAATCCGAAATAAGTGATTCACCCGACTAACTCTTAGTCGATCGCCTCGGTTAACACTTAACCGAGTCGTGCATGGCCATGCTTTCCGAATCATATCTCACGAGAGGGCCCAGAGAATATCTCTCCGAGTGGAGGGGCAATATCCCATCTTGGTTATTCACATCACGCAGCTTGATTCTCAGTCGACCCGAACCCTGCCTTTATAACTGCCCAGTTACGAATCAGCGTTTGACAGAACCTAAGTCGGTGATCCTCAACTCGGACTGTGCAACAACCTCAGGTCTAAGGATTACATTGATTGAGATATACAAATGACAACTAGTTTGTTGTACCTCAATATGGGTCAATCCGACTCGCTAAACTCTTTAGCCGAGTCTGTGTAAGTTGGAATAGCATCTCCATGGCCATGACAAGTGGAACCGAGTCATCAAGCCAACTTTCACATTGGTCTAAGTTGTGTGTCCAGCACAACCTCAATGGCCAAGGATATTTAGTACAAACAACATGAATGCATAGTTCCACAACCGAATCACATATTCAATAATACACATCAGATGTTTATACAAGGACTAATATCTTTATGAATACAATGGGAAATATCATCATACATGATTGCCTCTAGGGCATATTCCCAACATGTCCTTGGGAAGACGAGCGTGCCAGAATTTCATGTGAGCGTTGAAGCTAGTGTCGGTCCATTTGTGCTCCGCATTCATCTCCAAAGCCTTCAGCGTTACACTCAAGCGTGTATCCTCGAACCGGCACCCAAGATACAATAGAGTCCTCCCGTCTACCTCCATCTGTGCCAGCTTGGCTTTCTCTCTGGTTGCAGCTTTCGTGTTGGTCGTCTGCTTGAGGAGAATTTCTTGAAGATGAGGGTCCCGCAAGGCCGAAGTTAGCGGCGTGTCTGTGCTCCCTTCTTCTCCGCCACCACCACCATCTGCTCCAGCATCATCTCCTTCATGATGGTCGTGTCCACCGGCATCTCCTTCTTCATGATGATCATGTTCTCCTTCATCATGATGACCATGTCCAGGAGACCCTTCGTCTTCTCCCCGCCCCCGGCCTCTTCTTCATCATGGCCACCGCCATCTGCCGGCGGCTCCTCATTCACTAAGAAGCCGGGCATGAAACCACGCGTGAGAAGGTGAGACTCCAGTTGTCCGGAATCAGGGTTGATCCACTTCTGGTGTTTGCACGTTCGGCACGGACATCTTATCTTCGTCATGTTGTTCTGAACCATATCGGCCACCGCGTCAGCCTTGTGTCTAACCACCCATCGTTCGCTCATATGGATGACCATGGTCGCCTGCGCGTGAACATAGACCAAATTAAAGAGAGTGTGTTAGAACCATGCACACACACACACGACGCACACACATATATGCATGATCGCCGGAAAATTTCGGCATGGCCTATCCTAAAAGTAGGACGTATGGCTAGTGCAGAAATTTTCCAAAATGGACGTGTATCAACATTTCAGCAAACCTCCATTCACCCGACGCCAGCAACATGCATTCAAGCACAACAAAAAGCTCCTCCACAAGCAAACATGCATTCAACAAACACAACACAAAGCGAAGGAACATCGTCCCGCCATCGCACACCGCCCGCGGGACCATCTTCTCACCTACAAAACATCCATATATACACACCGCACCAAGGCCGTCCGGCCACACAAAACATGCATCACACACAATTACCCATGCACACTTCACAAATCTACACCAAACCCATAGACATAGTGTAGCAAGAGGGTAGGATGTGGTACGGTTGGAGGAGGAAAGTATGGGTAGGTGTAGTACCTTTACAAGTAGGAGTAGCTTCCCCTCACAAGTACATGAACCAAAGTACGTGTCACATCCCAATATTTTCCAAATCTTGTAATGTGAAAAATAAATAAACAAAATAAATAATTGCTGAAATTAAGGGTGAAAATAAATTTTGGTTTCTAAATAGAAACTTAAAATCCCATCTAGAACAAACTTTGGTTAATGATTGAATCCAACTAAATTCAAATCAAGAGGAATGCATTCTTCATAAATGCATCTGGAAATTTAAACACTTGGAAAAGTTAAACCAAAACCCAAAACCCTAATAGAAGAAAATCATTTTCAAGTTATATCTAAGACCATGGATTTGATCCCTATAAAAAGTTGTCAAGCAAACATTTCAAAATGATCAAGAATGACAAATGGAAATAATATAAAACCATAGAAATTGGTTTCACTTAGTTTGGAGCCATCGATAAAATCTTATGAATTTAATAAGATAAGGAAATTGAATTTCCAAAGCTAATAAAGCCCTTATCTAAAATCCATACCAAATGGTGAGCAAATAATCCTAAAAGGATTTAAAAAGATAAACAAATAATAAATAAAGTTATAATAGTTGGAATCACTATTTTTTGATCTTTAAATAAAAAGATATGGTTTTGATAAGCATAGGAAGAAATATAAATAAGAATATTTTTTAAAGAGCCAAATTAAATCTTGGCCAAGCAAATGAAATAAAATATTTCTATTTGTTAAAAATAATAAAGGTTTATTTAAATAAAATAATAAGGATTTATTAATATCCAATTTTATTTAAGTAAAGGCTTTTCCCTTTCAAATAAACATTAAAATTTATTAAAGTTTTTAAAATAAGAATTCCAAGTGTTTTAGTTATTCAAATGAAACCTACTGAAAATATTTTGATATTATTTAGATTTCAAAAAGAGTTTTATAAAAATTAAAACCTGTTTGAATTAAAGACTAAGGTCTATTTATTTAATTGTTAATAGATCCTAAAAGAATAAAAGAAATATTCTAATTTTGACTTTAAACTGAACTATTAATCAGTATTTGAATCTACACAAATTTTGGTTGAGTTTTGAAATCAAATTGATGTTTGAAATAATTAAACAAAATTAAAACAGATTAATAGAAATGGAAAAGGGAAAAACAATTTGTACAAAAAAATGAAAAGGAACAACCCAGCCCAGCTAAGCCCATCTGGCCCAGCAGCCCACCTCTCCCTCTCTCCTCGAAGCGTTTTTATTACCACAGAAAGAACCCACTCAGTCGCCGACTAGCAGGCCCCACTCTTCCTCTCTCTCTCACTCGCTGACAAATAGGCCCCACAGCCACGTCATCGTCTTCAACCGCGCGACCAGTTCTTCTTTCTCCCTCTCTCCCATTACTGCCGATTGATTCACGTGGTAAATTCACTTCAATGCCGCGTGATTCTAGCCCCCTGACCACACTCACTTAAGCGCCCGTTTCCCCTCTTCCTTTCCCCCCAAACATCACGCCTCGAGAGCCACCAGGCTGCTCGGAATCATCTCCGAACCCCCACTTCCTCCAGCGAGCTCGCCGGCAAATTCCGACGAACACGTCCCACCCCACCGTCCCTGCTTCACACTATCCTGCTCACCAGAATCTTGCGCACCTACTCATATCATCAGCTTGGCCGCGCTTGTCCCAGAGCGTCGGCAAGGACGACTTCTACACGCCGCCGTCGTCTGCTACCTCTCTGGCGAAACCCCCTGGTAATTCCTGGCCGCCCCATTCCCTCTGGTTTATACTCCCGTATTCGACTTTCTCTCGCGAACCTAATGGCATTGCTTGTTTGGTTTGGCGTGAACCATAGACTTGCCTCCGACGACGAGCAGACAAACCCGACGCCAACGACAACACCGGCGAGCAATCACCAGCCGCACCGTGTGCCCCTGTCCCTGTGACGACCACGTAGAGAATCAGCGCAACCCTGCGAACCTGGTGAGCCTCTCCCCACCATCTCTTGCTTCCTAAATTTCCGGGAACACCCTCGTCTGAGCGCGCCACCACCTGTCGCCACCGCCAGCGCCGCCCACCTTTGGCCAGCACCTATACACCGTTCGATTTTGATCCAACGTGTGTGATAGAATCATTAACCGAAGAGGTATGGAGTGTTGTCAGTCATGCGATGCACATTAGATCCAGCGGCCCACAATAGCCGATCCACACGAATCGTTTTTAGCCAATCAGAGCCCTCCACGTGGACAAGGTTTGGTTTAAAACAGAAAATAGAATCTATTAGAAACTTGAAAAATTCATAACTTTCAAACCACACGTCCAAATTTTGCAAACTTTATATCAATGGAATCAGCAAGACAAATCCTACCCAACCATGCACTTTGTTTAGTAAAATGCTTCTGTTAAATTGATTGTTTTTGCAGAAACTTGTGTAGGCATATTTAGAATATAAAATTTGTTCTAAAATTATTTTGGTGATAAAACCTTTGGGCAAATGGATTGTTTGAACCTACTGACCATAGAAATCAATTTGTGGTTTCAAAAACATATTTGGTGAAGCAAAAGAATAAATCTTTGATTTAAAGCATTTCTAGTCAAATAAAAATAATGTTTATTTATTAAAAATACTTTTGGGAGAAAATCTTTGGGAAATGTTTTGGAATAAACTCTCTGACCCCAAGCACCAAGTTTTATGATTTAAAAATGTATTTGGTGAACCCTATAAAGGTTGCTACTTTGATAAAGGCATTTTTAACCACATAAAATAATGATTTGGTTTAAAAATGGTTTATAGGTAAAATCTTTGGCAAATAGTTTTGCCACTTTATAAAATGACCAATAAGTGTTTTAGAATGTTTATAACCTATTATAAACCACTTTTGTAAATAAAACAAAGTTTGACATGCTTGCATGCAATGTTTTGTTTCTATTATTTTATGTGATGTTGCTTGAATGGTAGATTGAAATATTGCTTGCTTGATTGAATTGTAGTGATTTGAAGAGTGTGAACATTGCAAGATCAAGGAGTGAACTTATATTCTCTACCAAAAAGGCAAGTGATGCTTCATACTTTTGTCCCATTATTTTCACTATACATTAGTGATATTTCTAAGTAGGACTTGCATGGAATTTTTGCTAAGTATAAACTATGCCATGGGAAATCCTAGTAGATGAAACCTTAGTAGAAATTTCCTAAGATAAGATTCCTACTAATATCATGCTTAGCTTAGCTAGTAGAAAACAAGGGTGGAATATATATTCATACTATGGAATATTTCTAAGTCAAGGACTTGTGTTCTGTTTAATAAAACAACTAAGTGTATGAATCACCTGGGTGGAATGGAAGGAATGGTTTGTGTTGAGTGGTTCACAAGGCCCATTTCTATGGTTTACCTTGTGTATCTCACTTGTGGATGGCCACCCAGGAACAAAGAGATTTGAGATGTCAAATGTTGAGAAGCTTCAAGTGCAGCCACTTGGCATTATGGGCTCTGCCTGGATCATATAGGTTGCAATAACTTAGCCAAATGTACAGTTGATGGTAGGGGTTTGATAGGTTGGAACGCGTCCATTCTGGTCTAAGGGAAGGCTTCTGAAAGATCTTGTCTTGGTGAAACCAAGTCTTGTGGGGAAAGTGTACCACCTCTGCAGAGTGTAAAATCTAAGTACTTATCCATGTCCCTCATAAAGGACAATTTGAGCATCAAGACATGGAAGCTATCAAGAATCTCCTCATCCCAATTTCTAAGTAAAATCTTGTGGTTGAACAAGGGTTGAAGATCGCCAATTTCTATTGGGAGATGCCTTGGGTGATTTTTGACAAGCAAAATCTTAGTGTTTTAAAATGATAAGGAAAATCTGTTTTGAGAAAAGCAATCCTAAGCTCCACTTAGCCAAATGCATATAGATGATAGACTCCACTATACTACCATAGTATCACTTGCCAATACAATTCAAATGTATTGACCCTTGTGGCTGTAACTTATTATGTTGCAGGTTTGTTTGATGTTAGTGAAGTTATTGATTAGGATTACAAGTCCACAACTAACATGACTGCCTGTGGCACTTTGAAGATGAAGGACTCCATGCTATTGTTATATTCTGCTGCATAGTAATGAAATAGCCAAATGAGCTATGTAAGATGTAATAAATTATTTTATTCCTGGTTATAAAGTTGTATTATGACCTTTGTTTCTTGATATTACATCTTAACTGTGGATGCTAGCTATTGATCCAGGGACTAGCATTGTAAACACAGGGATATCTACCTTATTAAAGGTTGGGAACCTTATAGATGGTATCAGAGCACTGTGTTGCCTGTAGGGTTGTAACCCTAGGATTGGACAAAACCCCTTAGAAAAATAGGAGTTGTATTTGTTCCAAAAATTATTTACAAACAATCTTGTAAACTCTTTCCTCAACCATTTTTGGTTTTGATTCTACATCTCTTCTATTTCAAACTTGATGGACAAACCCTACCCCATGGCCAAAGACTTCACCATGTGCAAAGGACTTCATCAACTCAAATGACTTCAACATCTTCAAGTGATTTCAACCTTATTTTCACCAAGGACTTCAACTTGGATATCACTAAGGACTACAAGTGAGACAAGAAATATTGCTCAAGACTTGAAGACTAAGGAAACACAACTTAGAAGGAGTCATCATCACCTTTGAAATTTTGTGACCAAGACACAAGAATTTTTCCAAGGAAACCATGACCTCATTCAAGAAGGACCAACTAAGAAGGATGGAATGATCTCAAGTGAACCATATAGTTGGACCACCATATTTAGTATATATCAAACACACCAACCTATGTGGTGTAGCAAAAATATTTTGTTGCCTAAAAATGTGCTTGAAACTTGTTGTTTGAGTGGAGTGCTTGTTTGTGATTGCTTGCACATTGCTTGAGTGAATTGTGATGTGTGTGATTAAAATTGATTCCTTAGAAATCTTTTGCCTATTCTAATCCCAATCCAACCCAAACATATGACTACTCCAAGAAACTCCAACATCAAGGATGGTGACAACAACAACAACCAAGAGACCAACATGAGAGAACTCATAGTAACCCAAACCCAGTTGAACCAAGTGACAGCTCAATTTTTAGCCAACACTAGTGAGGTAGATCCAACCATGCAAAGGTTTTTGGAAACCCAAACCCAATTGTTGCATAAGGTGACAGATCAAATGATCAACATGGGAGACAACTCTTCCCAAGGAGTTTGTGATAACAAGGATGTCAAGGATGATATTCTAGAAGGAACCCAAGCTTGCAATATTTGTGGAGACAAGGATCACACTTCCAAAGAGCATGAAGATCAATGCCCCAATTGTGAAGAGAATCATCCAGCTAATCAATTCCCCACTTCTCAAGCTACTTGTTTCTTATGTGAAGGAAATAATCATGTCCCTATCCAATGCCCCATCTATTCCATAGTTCAACAAAGGAAACAAGGTGGAGTGAAACAACTAATTGCAGACTACTATGAGAAAAAAACTTCTACCAAGAAGGATGAAGACAAAGGAAAATCTCAGTTTGAACCTCCATGCAATATGACTCAATTTAAAGGACCAAAAAGGAGACATATGTATTATCCAAGGAAAAGGTCAAGGAGACCAGGAAACTTTCCTACCTTTGAGATAAGATATGAAGAGCATGAACTAGAAGCACTCCTAGCTTTGGAGAAACCCAAGAAGAAGAAGGACAAAAGCCAAGTGCAATGTTGCCATTGCAAAGAGATGGGACACTATGCCAATGAATGTCCAGAGAAGAAGAAATAGTATAAGGAGATTAGCCAAGTATGGTGCAAAAACTGCAAAGAGTTAGGCCATTATGTGTCAACTTGTCCACAGAAAATACGTGAAGAACTCAATCTTATCACATGTTACAATTGTGGTAACCAAGGACATTATGAAAGCAATTGTCCAGAAAAGTTGAAGCACAAGATAAAGCCTATGAAGGATCTCAGCCTTGTCACATGTTTCAAGTGTGGAAACAAAGGACACTATGCAGATGTTTGCCCAGAGAAGTTTCAACAAGATCCCAAGCAAGCCAAGAAGTAATCTGGTTGGAAAATTTTTAAGGGTGGTAGTACCCTAGTTGTTTTGGAGCCAACTTGTAACCCTATCCTTCCCAAATCTCGGGACGAGATTTATTTTAAGGGTGGTAGCCTGTCACATCCCAAGATTTTCCAAATCTTGTAATGTGAAAAATAAATAAACAAAATAAATAATTGTTGAAATTTAGGGTGAAAAGAAATTTTGGTTTCTAAATAGAAACTTAAAATCCCATCTGGAACAAACTTTGGTTAATGATTGAATCCAACTAAATTCAAATCAAGAGGAACGCATTCTTCATAAATGCATCTGGAAATTTAAACACTTGGAAAAGTTAAACCAAAACCCAAAACCCTAATAGAAGAAAATCATTTTTAAGTTATCTCTAAGACCATGGATTTGATCCCTATAAAAAGTTGCCAAGCAAACATTTCAAAATGATCAAGAATGAAAAATGGAAATAATATAAAACCATATAAATTGGTTTCACTTAGTTTGGAGCCATAGATAAAATCTTATGAATTTAATAAGATAAGGAAATTGAATTTCCAAAGCTAACAAAGCCCTTATCTAAAATCCATACCAAATGGTGAGCAAATAATCCTAAAAGGATTTAAAAAGATAAACAAATAATAAATAAACTTATAATAGTTGGAATCACTATTTTTTTGATCTTTAAATAAAAACATATGGTTTTGATAAGCATAGGAAGAAATATGAATAAGGATTTTTTAAAGAGCCAAATGAAATCTTGGCCAAGCAAATGAAATAAAATATTTCTATTTGTTAAAAAGAATAAAGGTTTATTTAAATAAAATATTAAGGATTTATTAATATCCAATTTTATTTAAGTAAAGGCTTTTCCCTTTCAAATAAACATTAAAATTTATTAAAGTTTTTAAAATAAGAATTCCAAGTGTTTTAGTTATTCAAATGAAACCTACTGAAAAGATTTTGATATTATTTAGATTTCAAAAAGAGTTTTAAAATAAATTAAAACCTATTTGAATTAAAGACTAAGGTCTATTTATATAATTATTAATAGATCCTAAAAGAATAAAAGAAATATTCTAATTTTGACTTTAAAATGAACTATTAATCAGTATTTGAATATACACAAATTTTGGTTGAGTTTTGAAATCAAATTGATGTTTGAAATAATTAAACAAAATCAAAACAGATTAATAGAAATGGAAAAGGGAAAAAGAATCTGTACAAAAAAATGAAAAGGAACAGCCCAGCCCAGCTAAGACCATCTGGCCCAGCAGCCCACCTCTCCCTCTCTCCCCGAAGCGTTTTTCTCACCACAGAAAGAACCCACTAAGTCACCGACTAGCAGGCCCCACTCTTCCTCCCTCTCACTCGCTGACAAACAGGCCCCACAGCAATGTCACCGTCTTCAACTGCGTGACCAATTCTTCTTTCTCCCTCTCTCTCGTTACTGCCGATTGATTCGCGTGGTAAATTCACTTCAATGTCGCGTGATTCTCTCCTCCTGACCACACTCACTTAAGCGCCCGTTTCCCCTCTTCCTTTCCCCCCAAACATCACGCCTCGAGAGCCACCAGGCTGCTCGGAATCATCTCCGAACCCCCACTGCCTCCGGCGAGCTCGCCGACAAATTCCGACGAACACGTCCCACCCCACCTTCCCTGCTTCACACTATCCTGCTCACCAGAATCTTGCGCACCTACTCGTATCATCAGCCTGGCCGTGCTTGCCCCAGAGCGTCGGCAAGGACAACCTCTACACTCCGCCGTCGTCTGCTACCTCTCCGGCGAAACCCCCTGGTAATTCCTGGCCGCCCCATTCCCTCTGGCTGATACTCCCATATTCGACTTTCTCTCGCGAACCTAATGGCGTTGCTTGTTTGGTTTGGCGTGAACCGTAGACTTGCCTTCGACGACGAGCAGACAAACCCGACGCCAACGACAACACCGGCGAGCAATCACCAGCCGCACCGTGCGCCCCTGTCCCTGTGGCGACCACGTAGAGAATCAGCGCAACCCTGCGAACCTGGTGAGCCTCTCCCCACCATCTCTTGCTTCCTAAATCACCGGGAACACCCTCGTCTGAGCGCGCCGCCGCCTGTCGCGACCGCCAGCGCCGCCCACCTTTGGCCAGCACCTATACACCATTCGATTTCGATCCAACGTGTGTGATAGAATCATTAATCGAAGAGGTATGGAGTGTTGCCAATCGTGCGCTGCACATTAGATCCAGCAGCCCACAATAGCCGATCCACACGAATCGTTTTTAGCCAATCAGAGCCCTCCACGTGGACAAGGTTTGGTTTAAAAGAGAAAATAGAATCTATTATAAACTTGAAAAATTCATAACTTTCAAACCACACGTCCCAATTTTGTAAACTTTATATCAATGGAATCAGCAAGACAAATCCTACCCAACCATGCACTTTGTTTAGTAAAATGCTTCTGTTAAATTGATTGTTTTTTCAGAAACTTGTGTAGGCATATTTAGAATATAAAATTTGTTCTAAAATTATTTTGGTGATAAAACCTTTGGGCAAATGGATTGTTTGAACCTACTGACCATAGTGAAGCAAAAGAATAAATCTTTGATTTAAAGCATTTCTAGTCAAATAAAAATAATGTTTATTTATTAAAAATACTTTTGGGAGAAATCTTTGGGAAATGTTTTGGAATAAACTCTCTGACCCCAAGCACCAAGTTTTATGATTTAAAAATGTATTTGGTGAACCCTATAAAGATTGCTACTTTGATAAAGGCATTTGCAACCACATAAAATAATGATTTGGTTTAAAAATGGTTTATAGGTAAAATCTTTGGCAAATAGTTTTGCCACTTTATAAAATGACCAATAAGTGTTTTAGAATGTTTATAACCTATTATAAACCACTTTTGTAAATAAAATAAAGTTTGACATGCTTGCATGCAATGTTTTGTTTCTATTATTTTATGTGATGTTGCTTGAATGGTAGATTGAAATATTGCTTGCTTGATTGAATTGTAGTGATTTGAAGAGTGTGACCATTGCAAGATCAAGGAGTTAACTTATATTCTCTACCAAAAAGGCAGGTGATGCTTCATACTTCTGTCCCATTATTTTCACTATGCATTAGTGATATTTCTAAGTAGGTCTTGCATGGAATTTTTGCTAAGTATAAACTATGCCATGGGAAATCCTAGTAGATGAAACCTTAGTAGAAATTTCCTAAGATAAGATTCCTACTACTATCATGCTTAGGTTAGCTAGTAGAAAACAAGGGTGGAATATATATTCATACTATGGAATATTTCTAAGTCAAGGACTTGTGTTTTGTTTAATAAAACAACTAAGTGAATGAATCACCTGGGTGGAATGGAAGGAATGGTTTGTGTTGAGTGGTTCACAAGGCCCATTTCTATGGTTTACCTTGTGTATCTCACTTGTGGATGGCCACCCAGGAACAAAGAGATTTGAGATGTCAAATGTTGAGAAGCTTCAAGTGCAGCCACTTGGCATTATGGGCTCTGCCTGGATCATATAGGTTGCAATAACTTAGCCAAATGGACAGTTGATGGTAGGGGTTTGATACGTTGGAATGCGTCCATTCTGGTCTAAGGGAAGGCTTCTGAAAGATCTTGTCTTGGTGAAACCAAGTCTTGTGGGGAAAGTCTACCACCTCTGCAGAGTGTAAAATCTAAGTACTTAGCCATGTCCCTGGTAAAGGACAATTTGAGCATCAAGACATGGAAGCTATCAAGAATCTCCTCATCCCAATTTCTAAGTAAAATCTTGTGGTTGAACAAGGGTTGAAGGATCACCAATTTCTATTGGGAGATGCCTTGGGTGATTTTTGACAAGCAAAAACTTAGTGTTTTCAAATGATAAGGAAAATCTATTTTGAGCAAAGCAAGCCTAAGCTCCACTTAGCCAAATGCATATAGATGATAGACTCCACTATACTACCATAGTATCACTTGCCAATACAATTCAAATGTATTGACCCTTGTGGCTGTAACTTATTATGTTGCAGGTTTGTTTGATGTTAGTGAAGTTATTAATTAGGATTACAAGTCTACAACCAACATGACTGCCTGTGGCACTTTGAATATGAAGGACTCCATGCTATTGTTATATTCTGCTGCATTGTAATGAAATAGCCAAATGAGCTATGTAAGATGTAATAAATTATTTTATTCCTGGTTTGTATTATGACCTTTGTTTCTTGATATCACATCTTAACTGTGGATGCTATCTATTGATCTAGGTACTAGCATTGTAAACACAGGGATCTCTACCTTATTAAAGGTTGGGAACCTTATAGTAGGTCTAGCTATCAACAATGGAGGTGTGTATGAGAAAAATGGAGTGGGAGGGAGGAGAGGGACGAGCTAGTTGGAGGTGGGAAGAAGGGAAAGGGTGGTGGTAGGTAGGAGGGGATGCCACCTTTTTTTAGATCTGTTTCACACATTTTGTGGCGCATATGGCAAATTCCCCACAGAATGTCAAAATTCTGTGGAGCATATGGCTATATGCGCCACAAAATATGAGAATTCTATGGCGCATATGCTATATGTGCCACAGAATTTTTACATTCTGTGGCGCATATAGCCATATGCGCCATAGAATTCTGGCATGCCCATGTGCTGGGTTAGGCCCACATGGGGCCCACAGAAATTATGTGGCGCATAAGGCTATATGCGCCACATAATTCTCACTTTCTGTGGCGCATATAGCTATATGCGCCACAGAATTGCAAGAATTCCGTGGAGCATTTGCTATATGCGCCACAGAATTAATTTTAGTGGAGCATTTTCCCTATATGCGCCAAGGATTAAAATCTACCTATAATCGTTTTCCTAGTAGTGTGGATAACCCACTTGGTTTTCTGTTTGGGAAAACTACTACCACTGTTAGGGTAGTAGATGAACCACCACCTGTTGAGATAGATCCTTTTAAGATACCTACAAGTATTGTTGATCGTGTTATGGATAATTATTATTTCGGGTATGGAACTGTCCACCCTTGTGATCATTTGATTTTTATCCATGAACTATGTGTGTTGTTTAAGTGTGCAGGTATCAAAACTGAATAGGTAAAGAAGAAGTTACTCTATATATCCTTGAAAGGGAGAGCTGAAGAATGGTATAAGCTGTTGAAGAATGGACAATCCATGGAATGGGAGGAACTAGTACCTCTCTTTTATTCTAAATTTTATCCTCCTAGTGAAATTCATAAGGATAGGAATCTAATATATAACTTTTGGCCTCGTGATGGAGAGATTACAGCTCAAGCTTGGGGGAGAATGAAGTTACTAATGCTTAAATGTCCTATTCATGAACTCCCTAATAATATTATTATTATCAATAACTTTTATGCTAGGCTTTCTCTTCATGATAAAGATTTACTAGATGCTTCTTGTGCTGGATCATTCACACGTATGCAGGAATAAGCTAAATGGGATCTCCTAGACCGTATTCAAGAGAAAATTGAAGCTTGGGAGAATTACAAAGGAATAAAGTCAGGTATAAATTATGATTATGAATGCATAAAATATTTTATGGGAACTGATGACTTCCGTGATATTAGTACTGAGTATGGTCTTGATTCCCAAGTTCTTACAAAATGTTTTAAGGTTTTTGCCTCTTATATTGAAATTCCCAAGCACCAAGTTTTATGATTTAAAAATGTATTTGGTGAACCCTATAAAGATTGCTACTTTGATAAAGGCATTTTCAACCACATAAAATAATGATTTGGTTTAAAAATGGTTTATAGGTAAAATCTTTGGCAAATAGTTTTGCCACTTTATAAAATGACCAATAAGTGTTTTAGAATGTTTATAACCTATTATAAACCACTTTTGTAAATAAAATAAAGTTTGACATGCTTGCATGCAATGTTTTGTTTCTATTATTTTATGTGATGTTGCTTGAATGGTAGATTGAAATATTGCTTGCTTGATTGAATTGTAGTGATTTGAAGAGTGTGACCATTGCAAGATCAATGAGTTAACTTATATTCTCTACCAAAAAGGAAGGTGATGCTTCATACTTTTGTCCCATTATTTTCACTATGCATTAGTGATATTTCTAAGTAGGACTTGCATGGAATTTTTGCTAAGTATAAACTATGCCATGGGAAATCCTAGTAGATGAAACCTTAGTAGAAATTTCCTAAGATAAGATTCCTACTACTATCATGCTTAGGTTAGCTAGTAGAAAACAAGGGTGGAATATATATTCATACTATGGAATATTTCTAAGTCAAGGACTTGTGTTTTGTTTAATAAAACAACTAAGTGAATGAATC
Organism: Avena sativa; assembly: GCA_916181665.1. Classification (NCBI taxonomy): domain Eukaryota; kingdom Viridiplantae; phylum Streptophyta; class Magnoliopsida; order Poales; family Poaceae; genus Avena; species Avena sativa. The sequence goes on from OV702283.1 coordinate 315,205,498, forward strand.
ACCTGGGTGGAATGGAAGGAATGGTTTGTGTTGAGTGGTTCACAAGGCCCATTTCTATGGTTTACCTTGTGTATCTCACTTGTGGATGGCCACCCAGGAACAAAGAGATTTGAGATGTCAAATGTTGAGAAGCTTCAAGTGCAGCCACTTGGCATTATGGGCTCTGCCTGGATCATATAGGTTGCAATAACTTAGCCAAATGGACAGTTGATGGTAGGGGTTTGATAGGTTGGAACGCGTCCATTCTGGTCTAAGGGAAGGCTTCTGAAAGATCTTGTCTTGGTGAAACCAAGTCTTGTGGGGAAAGTGTACCACCTCTGCAGAGTGTAAAATCTAAGTACTTAGCCATGTCCCTTGTAAAGGACAATTTGAGCATCAAGACATGGAAGCTATCAAGAATCTCCTCATCCCAATTTCTAAGTAAAATCTTGTGGGTTAACAAGGGTTGAAGGATCACCAATTTCTATTGGGAGATGCCTTGGGTGATTTTTGACAAGCAAAAACTTAGTGTTTTCAAATGATAAGGAAAATCTATTTTGAGCAAAGCAAGCCTAAGCTCCACTTAGCCAAATGCATATAGATGATAGACTCCACTATACTACCATAGTATCACTTGCCAATACAATTCAAATGTATTGACCCTTGTGGCTGTAACTTATTATGTTGCAGGTTTGTTTGATGTTAGTGAAGTTATTGATTAGGATTACAAGTCTACAACCAACATGACTGCCTGTGGCACTTTGAATATGAAGGACTCCATGCTATTGTTATATTCTGCTGCATTGTAATGAAATAGCCAAATGAGCTATGTAAGATGTAATAAATTATTTTATTCCTGGTTTGTATTATGACCTTTGTTTCTTGATATTACATCTTAACTGTGGATGCTAGCTATTGATCTAGGTACTAGCATTGTAAACACAGGGATCTCTACCTTATTAAAGGTTGGGAACCTTATAGTAGGTCTAGCTATCAACAATGGAGGTGAGTATGAGAAAAATGGAGTGGGAGGGAGGAGAGGGACGAGCTAGTTGGAGGTGGGAAGAAGGGAAAGGGTGGTGGTAGGTAGGAGGGGATGCCACCTTTTTTTAGATCTGTTTCACACATTTTGTGGCGCATATGGCAAATTCCCCACAGAATGTCAAAATTCTGTGGAGCATATGGCTATATGCGCCACAAAATATGAGAATTCTATGGCGCATATGCTATATGTGCCACAAAATTTTTACATTCTGTGGCGCATATAGCCATATGCGCCACAGAATTCTGGCATGCCCATGTGCTGGGTTAGGCCCACATGGGGCCCACAGGAATTATGTGGCGCATAAGGCTATATGCGCCACATAATTCTCACTTTCTGTGGCGCATATAGCTATATGCGCCACAGAATTGCAAGAATTCCGTGGAGCATTTGCTATATGCGCCACAGAATTAATTTTAGTGGAGCATTTTCCCTATATGCGCCAAGGATTAAAATCTACCTATAATCGTTTTCCTAGTAGTGTGGATAACCCACTTGGTTTTCTGTTTGGGAAAACTACTACCACTGTTAGGGTAGTAGATGAACCACCACCTGTTGAGATAGATCCTTTTAAGATACCTACAAGTATTGTTGATCGTGTTATGGATAATTATTATTTAGGGTATGGAACTGTCCACCCTTGTGATCATTTGCTTTTTATCCATGAACTATGTGTGTTGTTTAAGTGTGCAGGTATCAAAACTGAATAGGTAAAGAAGAAGTTACTCTATATATCCTTGAAAGGGAGAGCTGAAGAATGGTATAAGCTGTTGAAGAATGGACAATCCATGGAATGGGAGGAACTAGTACCTCTCTTTTATTCTAAATTTTATCCTCCTAGTGAAATTCATAAGGATAGGAATCTAATATATAACTTTTGGCCTCGTGATGGAGAGATTACAGCTCAAGCTTGGGGGAGAATGAAGTTACTAATGCTTAAATGTTCTATTCATGAACTCCCTAATAATATTATTATTATCAATAACTTTTATGCTAGGCTTTCTCTTCATGATAAAGATTTACTAGATGCTTCTTGTGCTGGATCATTCACACGTATGAAGGAATAAGCTAAATGGGATCTCCTAGACCGTATTCAAGAGAACATTGAAGCTTGGGAGAATTACAAAGGAATAAAGTCAGGTATAAATTATGATTATGAATGCATACAATATTTTATGGGAACTGATGACTTTCGTGATATTAGTACTGAGTATGGTCTTGATTCCCAAGTTCTTACAAAATGTTTTAAGGTTTTTGCCTCTTATATTGAAATTCCCAAAAAGGAGTGGGACAAGTACCATGCTCCTTATAAAGACATTGTTACCCATGTTCCTGCTAGCATAGAAGTTTGTACTGTTGATCCTATTTTTCCTGAAACTTATGTTGAGAAAATCCTTTTTCCTGCTAAGGTAAAGGAACATTATATCATAGCTAATGAGGTTAGCAAAAGTACAAAGAAAACTATGGAACCCAATGAGCAAATAAATATTGAACATGTGGTAGCTATTGTGAAAGATCTTGTCACTAAAAATATAGAGGATGAGCACATTGTCTTATGTGAAGACGCTTCTAATATTGTCTCTCATCCTAGAAAAGCTAGAAAATCTAGTGTCCTTGTGATTTCTGTTATAATTGGTGATCATTGATATTATGGTTTATGTGATATTGGTGCTAGTTCTAGTGCTATACTTTATGAGCTTTACAGGGAAATTATGCATGAAATTGGTCCTTGTGAGCTTGAGGACATTGATGTGGTTATTCACCTTGCTAATAGAGAGACAGTCTGTCCCATTGGCATTGTAAGAGATGTGGAGGTTCTTTGTGGTAAGATTAAATATCCTGCTGATTTTCTAGTACTTGGTTCTGAAGCTAGTAAAACCCATCCTATTATCTTTGGTAGACCCTTCTTGAATACTTGTGGAGCTATTATAGATTGTAGGAAGGAAAAAGTTTTGAATAAGTTTGATGGATTGTCATATGAGTTTAATTTTTCCAAATTTGCTAAAACTCCTTATGAAAATGAACTGCCTAATGAGGATTTCAAGGTTGAACAACTTTCTGCTATTTCTCTTGCTCCTAACAATGCCTTGCAGCAGTTTATGGAAGATCATGAAAGCGATGTCTTCATGAAGGAAAGAAATGAGATTGACGAGGTTTTCCTTCGTCAGCCTGAGTTACTTAAGCATAATCTACTTGTGGAAGATTTGGGTACCACACTACCACCTAAAGGGGGCCCTGTTTTCGAATTAAAACCTTTACCTGATGATCTTAAATATGCTTATCTTGATGATAAGAAAGTATATACTGTTATTATTAGTTCTAAACTTTTAGGAAAGGAAGAAGAGAGGTTATTGGAAATACTGAAGAAACACCAAGGAGCTATGGGCTATACTCTTGATGATCTAAAAGGGATTTCTCCTACTATATGTCAGCATGCTATTAATATAGAACCTGATGCAAAACCAGTTGTTGAGCACCAACACCGTCTAAATCCTAAGATGAAGGATGTGGTAAGAAATGAGGTATTAAAACTCCTTGATGCTGGTATTATTTACCCTATTGCTGATAGCCAATGGGTTAGCCCTGTTCAATTTGTTCCAAAGAAAGGGGGAATTACTGTTGTGCCTAATGAAAATAATGAGCTTATACCCTAAAGATTAGTGGTTGGGTATAGTATGTGCATTGATTTTAGAAAGGTTAACAAAGTTACTAAGAAATATCATTATCCTTTGCCCTTTATTGATCAAATGCTAGAAAGGTTGTCTAAAAAGATCCACTTTTGCTTTCTTGATGGTTATTTTGGGTTCTCTCAAATCGTTTTTGAAATCGCAAGACCAAGAGAAGACCACTTTCACTTGTCCTTATGGCACTTATGCTTATAGGCGTATTCCTTTTGGTTTATGTAATGCTCATGCTACCTTTCAGAGATGTATGTCTGCTATCTTTCATGGTTTTTGTGAAGAAATTGTGGAGGTTTTCATGGACGATTTCTCCGTCTATGGAACTTCTTTTGATAACTGTTTGCACAACCTTGATAAAGTTTTGCAGAGATGTGAAGAAACCAACCTTGTTCTTAATTGGGAGAAATGCCATTTCATGGTTAATGAAGGGATTGTTCTTGGACACAAAATTTCTGAAAGAGGCATTGAAGTTGACAGAGCCAAAATTGTAGCAATTGAGAAGATGCCTTGCCCAAGGGATATAAAAGGTATTCGTAGTATCCTTGGTCATGCTGGTTTCTATAGGAGGTCTATTAAATATTTCTCCAAAATTTCAAAGCCCCTTACCAATCTTCTTCAAAAAGATGTAACTTTTTTTTTGATGATGATTGTAAGGAAACTTTTGAAACTTTGAAGAAATCTTTGAGTACTGCTCCTATTGTTCAACCACCTGATTGGAGTTTACCTTTTGATATTATGTGAGCAACATGTTGATAAGAATTTGAATGTTATTCATTATGCTAGCAAGACTTTAGATGCCGCTCAAAAGAATTATGCTACTACTAAAAAAGAGTTCTTAGCTATAATCTTTGCCTGTGATAAGTATAGACCCTATATTGTTCATTCAAAGGTTACTATTCATACTGATCATGCTGCTATTAAGTACCTTATGACAAAGAAGGACGCTAAGCCTAGGCCTATTAGATGGGTGTTGCTTTTACAAGAGTTTGATCTGCATATTATAGATAGGAAAGGTGCTGAAAATCCTGTTGTTGACAACTTATCTTATTTGGAAAACATTTCTTTTGATCCTTTGCCTATTAATGATAGCTTTCCAAATGAGCAGTTGGCTGCAATAAGGGTCAGCCCGCATGATAGTCCTTGGTATGCTGATTATGCTAACTTTATTGTTTCCAAGTATTTGCCTCCAACCTTTACAGCCTAGCAAAGAATAAAATTCTTTTATGATCTAAGGCATTACTTTTGGGATGACCCACATTTATATAAAGAAGGAGTAGATGGTATTATGCGAAGATGTGTTCCAGAATTTGAACAACAAGAGATATTGAGAAAATTTCATGGCAGTGCTTATGGAGGACATCATGCTGGTGATAGGACTGCACAAAAGGTTTTACAATCTGGATTTTATTGGCCTACCCTTTTCAAAGATGCAAGGAAGTTTGTCTTATCATGTGATGAATGTCAAAGAGTTGAGAACATTTCTAGATGCAATGAAATGCCTATGAATTATTCTCTTGTTATTGAACCTTTTGATTGTTGGGGATTTGACTTTATGGGTCCTTTTCCTCCTTCAAAAGGGTACACTCATATTCTTATTGATGTTGACTATGTTACAAAGTGGGTAGAAGCCATACCTACAAACAGCACTGATGGTAAGACCTCTTTCAAAATGCTTAAAGATGTTATTTTTCCTAGGTTTGGTGTGCCTAGATATCTCATGACTGATGGAGGCTCTTATTTTATTCATGGTGGTTTTAGGAAAACTCTCGCTAAATATGATTTTAACCATACAATTGCTTCAGCTTATCACCCCCAAACCATTGGGCAAGTAGAACTTTCCAATAGGGAAATTAATCTATCTTGCTGAAGACTGTTAATAGATCTAGGAAAAATTGGGCTAGAAAGTGGAATGACGCTTTATGGGCTTATAGAACTGCTTATAAAAATCCTATGGGGATGTCTCCTTACAAAATGGTCTATGGGAACGATTGTCACTTGCCTTTAGAATTAGAACACAAATCTTATCGGGCAGTGAAAGAATTGAATAGAGATTTTAAACTTGCTGGTGAGAAAAGGTTACTTGACTTGAGTACTCTAGATGAGTGGAGAAGTGAAGCTTATGAAAATGCTAGACTCTTTAAGGAAAAAAGTAAAAAGATGGCATGATAGGAGAATTCTCAAAAGGGAGTTCCATGTTGGTGATAAAGTTATTTTGTATAGGTCTCGTCTCAGATTCTTTGCAGGGAAATTACTCTCGAAATGGGAAGGACCTTTTGTTATTGAGGAAGTGTATCGTTCAGGGGCTATCAAAATATCTTCTTTGAAGGGCAACACTACACAGGTCTTGAATGGTCAAAGACTCAAACATTATATTTCTGGAGATTCTTATAATTAAGATGTTGATATTATTCAAATGGTGACTCCGGAAGAATTTATTAGAAACCAAACACCAGAATCTGCAGAGTCCGTCTTTGAATAGGTAAAAGTTGTGAAAACAGAAGGTTCGTGAAAACCCTATCTTTTTATATTTTTGATGTTTTTATTACATACGGAAGGTTACGAAACGAAACAGAGGAGGAAACGGAGGCAGGGTGGCCACACCCACCCTAGGCGCGGGCCCTAGCTGGCCTGTCTTGGAGGGGGTGTGAGCTCCATCTCCGCCTCATTTTCACACCAGTACCTTCCTTATGCTTTGAAACTTCGTAATATATAACCCCCCCGGGTCCCCCGAGGTTCGTGTATCGTGTTCTCGTCAATTTTCTGTTTCGATCTGTTTCTATCAGGCAGATTCTCAGTTTTGGAGTCACAATGTCTTCCTCTAGATCACCCATGGAGGATTCCTCTACGGATGTCATCAACCCATACATGTATGAGTTGAAGATTCATCCCAAGGAGTTGATTCTCAAGTATGGGAAGGTGCAAATGAAATAAGTTCAAGGCCCTAAAGGAGAAGGCAATCTGGAAGACAGGATGGAAGCATTGGAGCAGGAAGTTTTCAGGCACAAGAAGATGGCGGAATGCGAAGTGGATGTCGTCCATAAGATAAGTTCAGAACTCATCGCCAAGCATGAGGAGGAGGTTTCTGAGCTCCGAGGTGAAATCTTCTCACTCCGTTAGACCACAAACCAATTACAAGCATAACTCTACAACATACAAAATCAAAATTATGAGTACGAGGCTAGATTTAATCGCATAAGCTCTGCTGCTAGTTTCAGTATTATGGAAACCAGGACGTCCTTTTTGGATGGGGGACCTTTGCCTTGGAAGTTTGATGATGACAAGAGAACACCACCATCATCGAAGGAGTAATTCGTCAGGTTTGGCATCCCCTTGGCTTGTTCCAAGCTTGGGGGAGTGCCGCGGTATCACATCATTATCTTTTATCTTCTACCTTTTTAGTGGATTCATATCTTTGGTAGAGAAGTTATTTTATAGGTTGGTTTGCATGTGGAAGTATCTCTCTTTTAGTTGGTTATCTATGTATCCCTTGGTGTGAGTGACTTTATGGAATATTAATGAGAAGTTTTATCTTTTACTTTTTGCACTTCTTATTTTAGTTTGCAATCTCTATTATTTGATTGATCTTGTTGATCAGTATTGGTATCACTTTGGGAGCCTCAAGTATATCTAAATTGGTTTTGGCAAACCGAGCTCTGGTCAGTAGCAACACTTTTTGAGGTTTGAAAGGAAAAGAGAAAAAGCTTACATGTATTTTGTATCATTTATTTTCTTTCTTGATTGGCTCATAAGCTTAGTATTCTTTATTTAGGATATCTTGTGTCTTCAAGGAAGATTGCATGTTTGGCTTTATCACTTGTAGATTTGCTTGTTTCCTTCAACTCTTTTGCTTGCTACCCAGCCTTGCTAGCCAAAAACCTGTTTTGAGAAGGCATACTTCTCATGCATCCAACCCCTTTGAACCAACCTGTGCCATTTGTGTCCACCATATATGCCTATTAGCATTATTGCTATTCCAAGCAAATTCTCAAGATTCATCTATCTTTCAAATTAAAAATTATTTTGTTATGTGAAAACTAGTTAGTAAAGCTCTCACGAACTTGATGGCACCTTATTTTCTTGCCCCTAATAAACTTGAACCATTGTGTCATCGAAGTTGTATATGCTTGCGTCTATACGTTGGGATTAGCAGAACCATGTTGTCACGGGGAATGCTTTCAACACTTATGGATACATATCCAGTTGATATCATGCTCTTTTGTTTGCGGATGTCGTCGGTGTGAAATAAAAGGGGAGCTTGTAAGTCCATGGAGTTATGTATGTGTGTTAGAGAAACGCCTGGGCCGCTATCCTAAGCCATGCCTAATCATGGTGGAAACCTGCAGCATAACCATAGTGAGCAATCTGTGAAGCATCCTCAATAAAAACCTATGCAAATAGAAAATAAAAATATCGCTGACAGGCTCAATGTCTGCTTGCCTTGTCATTTTGATTATGGGATAGCTCCTGTATCATGTGCAAGGGGTACCCCGTTGGCGGTTCTTTATGACACGCATGTACTTACAATGACAAGAACTTACCGGTAACTAAAGTTGAGTAGCATGAGGAGTGGCCCTCGTACTCAAGGGACATGAGATTGCCAGCTTATATTTCGTCAAGCATATACTACATCCTTGTTCACTTTAACCTTAATCATCTCAAGGTGCTTATGATAGGGGCAATGAGGGCTCAAAGCTAGTAAGTACCATAATATTTTGGAAGCTCTTTATGACTTGAGATCCATGTTCCCTCTATGAAGGGCCTTCCTTCTATTTCTAAGTTGAGTCAGTAAACCTTATTCCTCTCTATCTCCAGCAAGCATTTGAGTTGTTGTGTTTCAAGCATTCATATGATGATTTATTCAACCATGTTCTTTATCTTCCTTGTTTGCACAAGTCTCTTATCTATTGAGTATTACTTTGAAAGCCATCTTTGTGGAAAAAAAATTATGTTTGAGCAAAAGAGTACTCTTGTTGTAAAACTTCTTTACAAAAGCTTTATTTGTGAAACGGTTTGCCAGTTGTTCTCTAACCAAGAACAAAGTTTGCTAATTCCAATTATGATTTATCTGTATGCATCTCTATTATGACTCCTATACCTGTTGCAAGCTAAGTTATATAATGGTGAGTTGCTTTCTTCTATGAGTTGTGTAATGGTAAGTGTGATGCTTCTTGTCCGTATTCTTTTATTGACACTTCACTCCATAAACCTGTGGACATGTTTACTGAGCTCAGTTTTCTCTTGGGGACAAGCGAAGGTCTAAGCTTGGGGGGAGTTGATACGTCCAATTTGCATCACCATTCTATATCATAATTTGCCTCTATTCATTGATATATTTCTTATTAAGAGGTGTTACTTATGTCTTTTCATCTATTTTTCTATGTTGGATGATTCTTGGAGGATGGACTGCCGGAGTCAGGATTCTGATGGAAAAAGGGGTGTTTTGATGCAATTTCGCAAAGATCAGATAAATACCAAAAAATTACGGAGAATCATATTTTCCCAAAAGACGAAGGAAGACAGAAGGGGAGGCGGAGATGGGCCACAGGGGGCCCACACCCACCCAGGCACGGGCCACCCCTAGGCCGTGCCTACTGGGTGTGTGGCCCACCTGGCCCACCTTTGGCTCCGCCCTCTCGCCTATATCTTCTCCTCGAAACCCTAAAACATGAGGAGAGACCACAGAAAGATTCTGCCACCTCTACGGGGCGGAAAACACCGAGAGAGAAAGAGCTCTCTGTAAGACATATTTCTACCAGGGAAATTCCTTCCCGGAGAGGGGAGGTCGTCGCCATCAACACCATCATCAAGCTAGACTTCATCGGGATCATCATCATCATCATCTCCACCAGCACCATCATCACCACTCCATCCCGCTGTAACAATTGTGTTGAATAGTTGCATAGTTCTTAGGGGAAACTTTCTCGGTGTTGATTACTATTATAGTTGATGCTTGTCAGTGGAACCATTGGATTATATTTTATGTTCAGATTGCTATCCATCACCATATCATATTTGATCTTGATACATATGATGTCTTGTGAGTAGTTCGTTTAGTTCTAGAGGACATGGGAGAAGTCAAGTTGTTAGTAGTGGATTGTGTTGAGATATTATTAAATGGTTTAGTATTTAAGTTGTGGTGCTATTCTTCTAGTGGTGTCATGTGAACGTCGACTACATGATACTTCACCATTTATGGGCCTAGGGGAATGCATTGTGTATTTGTCTACTAATCGTGGGGTTGCTGGAGTGACAGAAACCTGAACCGCCGTTAGGACACCATTGCACAAGGGAGTGTAGGATCTCAGAGTTTAAGGTTGTTGTTTGGTTTATATCTTAATTGATTTCCTGTAGTTGAGGATGCCTGCAGGGGGTTTAATCACAAGTATGTATTATTCCAAGTAAGGTCGGTACATTAGCACCAGTTCACCCACACAACACTTATAACACCAAAGAAGGGTACTCGGCTATTTGAAGCGAAAGCACTTGATAGAATTCCCATGTGTCCTCGAGAACGTTTGTTCCTTATAAGTATTTTCCACTGGCTTGTCCTTTGCTAAGAAAGGATTGGGACACTTGCTGCAATTGTTCGTTGTCTTTATTACTTGCACTTTGTTTCTTTGCTTTATCAGAAAACCCCTAAAAATCCGTTTGCGAAGTATTTACAGAGATTTCCTGCTCCATACCACTAGTCAACACCTTCTGCTCCTTGTTGGGATCGACACTCCTATTTATCAAAAGTACTACGATTCACCCCCTATACTTGTGGGTCATCAGCTGGCCGCCTACTGCATCCGGTACAAGCCCAGGATCACCATCAAGTCCTAGGCGATGGCAGACTTCTTCGTCGACTGGGCAGAGAACCAGTACCTTCCACCGGTTCTTGACTCTGACTACTATAAGATGCTCTTCGACGGCTCGAAGATGCGCGGGGGCTTGGGAGCCGGCATTGTGCTCACCTTGCCTAAGGGAGACCGGCTGGAGTACCTGATGCAGATCCACTTAACCGCCTCGAACAACATCGCCGAGTATGAGGCTCTCGCGCACGGTCTCTGGCTCACGAAAGACATCGGCATCCACCGGATCCTTTGCTTCAGCGATTCGGATCTGGTGGTGTAGAAAGTATCCGACGAATGGGACGCTCGAGACGCCAACATGGACCTGTACCGGTTCCACATTCAGCTGCTAAGTGCCGGCTTCGAGGGATGTGATTTCCATCATGTTCCCCGCGCCAACAACGAGGCGGTCGACCCGCTCGCGCAAGTCGGATCCACCAGAGCGTCCATCCCGCCCGGAGTATCCTTGGAGCACCTCCGCAAGCACAGTATCACCCCCTCCCCGGAATCCGAGTTCATTATCTAGGTAGCAGACCCGAAGGCCGCCGACTTGAAAGAGTCGGGGCCCGCTGTTGTGCCTTCCGGCTCGAAAGATCCGGGGGCTGCCTCCTCCTCAAACAAGCCATTGTCGAGAAAGGCAAAAGGCTCGGGGGCTACCGACTCGGGCATCCCACCTGGCCGACCCCCGGATGAGCTCCAGATCATGCCTACTAGTGTCTGCACTATCCGGGAAGTGCCATCCTGGGCCCAGCCCTTCATGAACTACCGCCTTAACGACGAGCTCCCGACTGACGAGGTGGAGGCAAGGCAGATCCGGCGTCGCGCACACATGTACACCATCATCAACAAGGAGTTGTACAAGTGCAGCGCCGTAGGCGTTTTCCAGCGGTGCGTCGATGCGGATACCGGCTACCAGCTGCTGAAGGAAATCCACTAGGGGGAGTGCGGTCACCACGCCTCTTTTCATGCCCTGGTGACGAAAGCAATGCTCCACGGATTCTACTGGCCTACCGCCTCGGAGGACGTGTACCAGCTGGTTCGGGCATGCAATGGATGCCAGCAGTTAGGCCGGCTAAGGCATATGCCGACTTCAGCACTCAAGACCATACAAATCACGTGGCCCTTTGTGGTTTGGGGGATGGACATGGTCGGCCCCTTCAATTGAGCCCAAGCCGGCATGACCCACCTGCTAGTGGCGGTGGACAAGTTCACCAAGTGGATCGAGGCAAAGCTGATCCGGAAGCTGGACGGGGCCACGGTCGTCACCTTCTTCCCTGACATCATCATTCGGTTCGGGTATCTCCATAGCATCATCACCGACAACGGCACAAACTTCGCCACGGAAGCCTTCGCCCGGTTCTGCCACAACAAGGGGATCCGACTGGACCTCGTGTTCGTCGTGCACCCACGGTCCAATGGGCAAGTGGAAAGGGCCAACGGCTTAGTGCTAGCCAGAATCAAGCCCCAGATGATCGAGCTACTCGAGCGGTCACCCGACTGCTGGATCGAGGAACTTCCAGCTGTGTTGTGGAGCCTGCGCAACACTCCGAATAGATCAACCGGCTTCACCCCGTTCTTCCTCACCTACGGCTCGGAGGCGGTCCTCGCGGCAGACATCGAGTTCGACTCACCCTGCAAGCTCCTTTATACGAAGAAGGAGAACCAGGAGGCGATGGAAGATAGCGTGGACCTCCTCGAGGAGGCCCGCGAGCTGGCCTTTTCCATGTCGGCCATCTACCAGCAAGGGTTGTGCCGGTATCACTCCAACCGCATCCGGCCCATCGCGTTCCGCGAAGGTGACCTGGTGCTCCGGCTGATACAAGACACGAATGCCATGCACAAGTTGTCCCCTCCATGGGAGGGCCCCTTCATCATCAGCAAGGCGCTGCACAACAACTCCTACTATCTCATTGACACGCAGCAGCCGCGCAAGAACAAGATGGACAAGTCGGACGAGGAGATGGAGCGGCCGTGGAACGCAGACCTGCTCTGACCGTTTTACACTTAGTCACAAATTAATGTATGAATCTGGAACCCTAAATAAATGAAAGATGTGGAACCCCGGTTGATGCTCGGGGGCTCCTTGCCAGACATTTTGTTGTTGTTTGTTTCCGATTAAATCATGCATCGTTTTTTCCGGCTTCCGTCGACCCCCAACTGCGGGGGCTCACCGGTTGTCCCGGCCTGCTAATTCTGTAAGCCGACTGAGTAGTGTGCGATGATGCTAGAGGCCCACTCTTCGTCTCAGCTACAGACCGCAACCCGGCTGTCCGGCTAGCAAGAGCAAAAGCCCGAGGCATCCTACACGAAAAACGGTGAAAGATGCGACATATCGGACAGTCCAGCCATGTGCCTAGTTGGTATTTTCTGGCTACTAAGCCTCTAGTACCGTGCGAAAATGTATTGTCAGCTCCCTTCAGTTCCGTCTTTAGACAGCAACCCGGTTGTCCGTCAAGGTGCATCATAAACAGCATTACGCACGAGAAAGAAACTAAGTGTTTAGAAAAGCACGAGCTAGTTTTCGAAAAGTGAAATTTTAGTCGGAAAGCAAAAAGACATGCAGCATAATAATGTATTGATAAGAAATCATTTTTTTTGTATAGTCCGCACCAAGACAGAGAAGATTCGAAGTACCTGCCTGCGTTAGCCACTCAGAATCTCGGGGGCTACACCTAGTGGGTGCGCTGGTGCGCCCCCACTGGAAGCATGCAGCGTCCGACTGAAAGGTGTCCCAGCCGGACAAAGAAGGACCACGCCAGACATAAATCAAGGCAGCAAAGATCACCCGAGCAAGGTGCAGCCTCTCCCGTCCGGCTAACTCCGTTTAGTTAGACACGCAAGGCAGATCCAGTCGGAAAAGCAAAAACTTTTCAAAGACTCGAAGTACCTATCTGCGGTATCCACTCTGAATCTCGGGGGCTACACCCAGTGGGAGCGCTGACGCGCCCCCACTGGAAAAGCGAAGTTCCCGGCTAAGAGATGCCTTAGTCGGTGAAAGAAATATGAAAAGAGGAAAGAAAGGAAGAGAGAAAGAGGAAAGAAAGAAAGAGAGAGGGAAATATGAGGTAAGGAAAGTAATAGAGAAAAAGGCCCAAGATACGACCGGATAGTGTAACCGGATCGGTGTTGGGGATATGCTATATGGGTATCCTCATAGAATGTCTCCTATCCGGATAACCCGGGTGGCCCACAGTTGGTAGCAAGGCCCATGGCCTACTGGGCGGCCCAGTTAGATGGATCCAGAAGGGAGGCCCATGCCGGATAAAGGAAGGCTACGGAGGAGTCACCGACGTACCCGGAGCCTTGGAGTGCAAGACACGTTAGACTGATTGTACACTGTGTAGGACTCGGTAACCTGTCCGGCTAGGACTTTTCCTGTAACCCTAGGACCTGGCGACTATATAAGCCGGACCTATGGGAGCCTTTAGGGCATAACTCAACTCATACCATGCACAGCGAATCAAACCCTGTAACTCGACGTATTTCCATTATAGTGATTTATAGCAGGAGTAGGATTCCACCACTATCGTGGGATCTGAACCTGGGTAAGCTATGTTACCTCGTACCCGTCAACCATCCGCCTTACCCCATGTCTCTAAACACGCACTATGAGGACCCCTCCATGGCGTACTCTTCGGCAATACCACGACAGTTGGTGCCCACCGTGGGGCAAGTGTAGGATTTCGTAGCATGGAAAACAAAAAATTTCTACCGCATACAAACAAAAAAGACAAGATCTATCTACTAGATTGTAGCAACGAGTCAATGGAATAACTCACCCTCGAAGATTCCAAAGTGTTTAATGAGAGCGGATTCTCGTGGGTGATGTAGTCGTACTCTTCCCGATCTCAAGATCGCGTAGATGATACTTCTGGCGCTGCGTTCCGGCAGCGCTTCCGCAGTCGGTCACATGTTCGGTACTCGAAGAAGACCTTCCTCTCCCTTGTTCCAGCAGGCAGCGGAGGTTGTAGCACTCTCCTCGCGATTCCGGCAGCACAAAGGCGTGGTACCGGAAGTAGAGGGGAGATCTCGCAGGGCTTCGCCTTAAGCCGGAGCGAGTATGGTGGACTATGAGAGAGAGCCTCGGAGATCTAGGGTTTAGACGCACCTAGGAGGGGGCAAGGCCGGCGGCTAGGGTTTGCCCTAGGCGGTGGCGTCGAGTTGCCCTAGGCGGCGGCTATGGAGGGGGCGGCGACTAGGGTTAGGGTTTAGAGGTGGAGTTGTTGTGTGCTTGGAGGGCAGCCCTGCCCCTCTTTATATAGGTGGAGGGGGCGCACCCGGGGAGGGGAGTCCCTCCCCAACTCGGTCTCCCAAGTGGGCCAGCGGTGGAGGGGAGGGAACTCCTCCCCAAGTAGGTTTCCTACTTCCCCTCCACCTCACAAAATAGCCGTTTGACTTTTCAAATTGGCGTTTGACTTTTCAATCTAGGATTTGATTAAACCCTTTATTTTGTTCATTGATGACACCTAGTACATGATGCAATCATTCAACTTGTTATGACACATTCATGTACCCTTCCCCTCCGGAGTGCCGGACATTCCGGAACCTTCTAGAACATTCCTGATGAAAACATCGGAACCATTCTCCAACCCCGAAACAGGACTTTCCTTATATGAATCTTATTCTCCGGACCATTCCGGATCTCCTCGTGATATCCCGTATCCCATCCGAGACTCTGAACAACACTCGGTCTCTTACTCATCATTCCATAACTACTCAAACAACGTCGAATCCTTAAGTGTGTCTCCCTACGGTTCGTGAATTATGCGGACATGATCGAGACACTTCTCCGAAC
The DNA here is from genome assembly GCA_916181665.1 of Avena sativa. NCBI lineage: Eukaryota > Viridiplantae > Streptophyta > Magnoliopsida > Poales > Poaceae > Avena > Avena sativa. The sequence continues at coordinate 315,220,828 of OV702283.1, forward strand.
AATAACCAATAGAGGAATCTGGAAATTCATATGGCTCCCACATATTTCTACGATTACTTTGCGATCGGATGAACCACTTACATACGATACCAATTTCCCTTTATCTCACGATAGTTTACTTATCCGAGGTTATGATCGTCGGTATCTCTGCATACCTAGTTCAACCTCGTTACTGATAAGTACTCTTTTCTCGTTCCCGTGATATGTGATCCCTTGTGAGCCAGTCACATGCTTGCAAGATAATTGGATGACATTCCACCGAGAGGGCCCAGAGTATATCTATCCGTCATATGGATGGACAAATCCCACTCTTGATCCATGTGTCTCAACCAATACTTTCCGAACACTCAATGCCACCTTTATAGCCACCCAGTTACGGTGTGGTGTTTGATGTCATCAAAGCATCCTTCCGGTGAAGGTGATATGCATGATCTCATGGTCAAAGGAATTAGGTTACTATGTATCAGAAAGCATATAGCAATTGAACTATTAAAATGACTTGATCTTTATGCTACGCTTATCTACAGGAGTATGTCCACCATATCATTCTCCTAACGATATGATCTTGTTGTTAATAACATCTCAATGTTCATGATAGGGAAACCACAATCATTTATTAACCAACAAGCTAGTATTATAAAGAGGCTTTACTAGGGACTCTATTTTCGTTTACAAATCACACAAGTATCAATGTTTCCTTGTTAATACTATTATAGCATGAATGTAAACATTTATCATAAACACAAAGATATAATAATAACTATATTTATTATTGCCTCTAGGGAATATCTCCAACAGTCTACCACTTGCACTAGAGTCATCTAATTTAGATTACATGGTAATATACCGAACACCCATGGCAGTTTGGTGTTGGTCATGTTTTGCCCTCGGGAGAGGTTTAGTCAACGGATCCGCCACATTCAGATCTGTGTGTACTTTGCAAATCTTTATGTCCCCATCTTGGACATGTTCTCAAATAGCGTGAAAACGTAGCTTGATGTGCTTCAGCTTCTTGTGTGACCTTGGTTCTTGCGCATTGGCTATGGCGCCCATGTTATCACAATAGATAGACATTGGGTCCAGCGCACTAGGAACCACACCCAGCTCTGTAATGAACTCTTTCATCCATATCGCTTTTGTGAAGCCTCCGAAGCAGCCATGTATTCCGATTCAGTTGAAGATCTCGCCACAACGCTTTGCTTTGCACTCCTCTAGCTAACTGATGCACCATTCAAAGGAAATACGTATCCAGATTGTGATTTAGAATCATCCGGATCGGTGTTCCAACTAGCATCGGTGTAACCATTAACAACGAGCTGTTCATCACCTCCATAAGAAATAACCATATCCTTAGTTCTTCTCAAGTACTTAAGGATGTTTTTGACCGCTGTCCAATGATCCACTCCTGGATCACTTTGATATCTGCTAGTTAAACTAACAGCATATGCAATGTCGGGTCTAGTACATAGCATGGCATACATTAGAGATCCTATGGATGAGGCATAGGGAGTCTTACTCATCCTTTCTCTATCTTCTGCCGTTGTCGGACTTTGAGTTTTACTCAAGGTCGTATTGGGCAACATGGGCAAGAACCCTTTCTTGCTATCTTCCATTCCAAACCTCTTTAGAACTTTGTCCAAATATGTACTTTGTGACAATGATATTAGGCGTCTCGATCTATCTCTATAAATCTTTATGCCTAATATGTAAGCTGCTTCGCCAAGATCCTTCATTGAAAAACTATTATTCAAATATTCCTTGACACTATTAAGAAGGTCTACATCATTCCCAATCAACAATATGTCATCTACATATAGTATTAAGAATGCTACAGAGCTCCCACTCACTTTCTTGTAAATACAAGCTTCTCCATAAGTTTGTATAAAACCAAAACTTTTGATCACCTTATCAAAACATTGATTCCAACTTCGGGATGCTTGCTTCAATCCATAGATGGACCATTGAAGTTTGCATACCTTGTTAGCATCTTTAGGATCGACAAAACCTTTGGGTTGCATCATATACAACTCTTCATCAATGTGGCATCCCGCAAAACCACTACTAGAAAATCGCGTTGTGTTTGTGCATTGCATCATCATGACCGCATGCTCATGTCATCATGCCACATTGCATTTGAGCATCGTCATCATCATGCATATTATTTTGCCTAAAACTATTTGCGAAAATCTACGGTTTTCTGAAACTAGCCCTCCTTCTATTTCAAATTAAACCCCGGATGCTCCCGGATATTTTGTTGTCTAAAAACTATTTACAAAAGCTTATTGCAAATTAAATAAAATTATTATATTATTTTATGGGGCAGTCGAACGGGCCGATTCGACCCGAACGACCGCCCCAGGATTTTAAATCGGTCCAACCAACCGGTACACCTAAAACCTAAAGCTACCCATTCTAACCTACCCACCCTGCCTGCCACCTCATCCGACCCAATCAGTATGCGCCACCTCACCTCCCCTTCCTCCCCCTCCAACCAGCCTCTGCCACATCACCCTGCCAGCCCCCCTCTCTCTCTCTCTCCCCACTCTCCCTGCCCTACCACACACGCCTACCACCACTTTTCCCACCCCCTGCAGCCGGCCCCACCCTGCCAGTTACCCCAACCCCACGCGCCCCGACCCACCTGCCGGTCCCACCCCTGACCCCGCGTACCCCCATCTCTCCTCTCTTCCTCCCCCGCAGCACCCGCTCGCGACCTCCGGCCCTCTCTCTCTCTGCTAGCCTCGCCGCTCCACCCCCCGCTCTCCGGCAGCCGCCGGCGCCCCGTCACCGCCGCCGCTCGCCAGGCTCCGCGCCGCTCGCGCCCTCCCCAACCTCTCTCCGCCTCCCATGGCCGTGGCCGAGCCCGCCTCTGCCTCCGCTCGCTGCCTTCGATCGCCGCGTGAACTTCCGCAACCACCGCGCGTCCGCCGGCACCGCCCCCTCCCTCCAACCTCCGCACCTCTCCGTCGCTCTCTGCCCGCGTTCCCCACCTTGTCTCCGGCGCGGCCGCCCGCCCCGTCTCCTCCGGCGCGCCTCCGCTCGCCCCGCGGCGCCTCCCCTCCCCTCCGGCGCGTCCTCCGGCCTCCACCGCACCGCCGTTTTTCCCCTTGCCGGCCCGCGACGCCCCGACGCCTCGCCTCCGGCCTCCTTCCCGCGGCAGCCCTCCCTCGCGTCCTCACCGCATCCGCCGCTCGCCCCGGCCCAACCTCGCCGTTCGCCCTCGCCGGCCCAGCCTTCACTGCCGGGGTCTCCTCTGCCGTCGTCGAGGCCCACCTCTCCACGACCACCCCGTCCCGAGCTCCGCCCGCCGGGGCCAACCTTCACCGCCGCCCGTTCTTCCTCCGGCCATCACCGCCCGCGTCCCTGTCGCCCCGCCTCTGCCCGCCTCCCCGCCATCTACAGCGCCCTGCACGACCCCGGCCCGCGTCAGCCGCTGCGCTGTTTTTCCCGAAGTCGCCAGGTTGCACCGATCCCAGACACCGCGAACCGGCACCGAGTGGAGGAAACACCAAGATAGGACCGGAGAACCCCCGAAACTCGAACGTCGACGACACGGAGCCGATGGCCAAGATCGGTAGACATCTTCCTCACAGGACCGGTGACGCCGAGACCTTGAAGACTTCAATCCACGGATCTCGAAGGCTGATCCTACCGGACAACCGAAGCCGGGAACCCCGACAAGATCTTCCGGTGCCATAACCAAAGACCGATCCCGTACCCGGTGTTGCGCCAAGATCTCCGAAAGAACCCCCGGTACCGAACAAGTTCGCCAACGACCTCAAGTTCTCCTACACTGATACGACATGAACTTCCCCCGGATGCCAAGACCGACCTGACACGCGGGCCCGACAAGATCGACACCGACCAGGACGAGTCCGATGCGTCCCCGACACCGAACCAAGCTCTCCTCCGCAGATGCGACAAGACCTACCTCCGTTATCCGAGAACGATCCCGCCGAACCCGTCGAACCCTGAACCCCGAGGCCGAACCCCGAACCCCGGAACCAAGATCGTCGAGACCCCTAATGTGTGAACCCCTTCCCGAAACCCTATTTTATAACATAATCCAACTTGTTGCATATTAAATTGTCATTCTTGCATGCATATTTGTGTGGTTTGGGGGCCTTTTGCCGATTCACCTCATAATTAAATATGGGGCCCATATGCGGGCAAATCCAGCCTTATATTGGCCTCATTTAAATTTGTGTAGCGAACCGGTATCTTATCTTGCCTTGTATAACAACATTTAATTGTGGGGTAGCTAAACAACATGCACCACCTAATTAATTGTCGGGACCCCGGTTCCACTTAATATTGACCTAATTGCATCGCACCTCTGCCATGTCATACATCATACATGCATCATGCCGATCTTCTGCCGTTGTATTAAATAGTGCATCCGGTGTTTATTCTAGTGTTTTGCTTCTTCGCGGATAAGGCCGTTGAGTTGATGCGAGTGTCGACCCGATCTTCGGTTGAACCTTCGACAATGTTTTCAGGCGAGCATCTCCCCCTTTCTACCTATCTTACTTTTATAGTATTTACTTCCCTCCTGTTGATCTATTGCTATCTGTGTTGCGATGCTTTAGTTTTCGTACCCGTGATATCCCTTGCAGCCTTATATTGCCTTGGACACATCCTATTACCTGCTGTTTGGTAGATAGTGGGACTTGCGCGTCGTAGTCGCTTGCTCAAGTGCTGTTGCGTGTCGTCCAGTGCCACAGTTGTTGATGTATTGCCGCATGTTGTTGTTGGAGATGATCCTAGTTTTACTTATCGCTCACTTTAATTCCTGTTTAACAACTAAAATTGAAGTAAGCAGAGGCATCGGTGGGTGATAGATAATATTTGGTTTCCGAACGCCCACTTGTGTCCCGTAGGACCCCGAGTACTTGATACATGTTCCTTGATTTATCGCGCTATCCACATCTGGGAGGTATATGGGACCCCCCTGAGCCAGAGCTTGATTCCGTCTTATTTCTTGGGGCCACAAACTAGTTTGAGGTTTTATTTACGATCCTGTACTTATGCCATGCTTTACTGCTTTATTTACGATTGTGCGATGGATAGCACACTGTACTGTTTAGGTAAGCGGAGTGTTTTCGCGGTATCGACAAGCCTCGTTTGGGGTTCCCAGTCGTTTACAGCCATTGACGCAAACCTTGAGTCCGTCTCGGAGCTAGCTTACTTCGTTGCGGTTCTACTCAATGGGGTGGCCCCCTGAAATAATTCTGAATCCTGTGATTGCTTTGTCGTGAATGCCTCGTTGGGTTTTGATTTGGTTTTTCCGAGGTTGATCGAGTGTGTGTTGCTATTGGTGCACCCCGGCCGGGTAAAACTTTCTGAAAGCCGTGTCCGCGGTTATGGACGACTTGGAGCACAGTATCTCGACCATAGACAAGCATAACTAAAGTTTATCGCTATAAATTTGACTTTATAATGACTAGTAATCAGCTTCACTATAATGGAATGGCTAATTAATACTGCCCACAACTGCTTGCTTTGGGTGTCGCTTGCGACCATTGTACCTGACTAGTAAGTATTGCAACTACAACGGAATGGCTGAATAAAAGTACCAACAACTGCTGGGTCTTGGGTTTATCTCACGCTATCTGTCTCTGATTAGTAATTGTTGCAACTATAACGGAATGGTTAATTAAAAGTGCCCACTGCTTATTTTATCAGAATGATTATCTATACTGGACTAGTAATTGCTGCAACAATAACTGAATAAATAAAACTGCCAACTGTGTGAGTTCCTCGGTTGACTTACTCGGGTGGTCTCGAGGGGGAAACACCAGGATGGGTTTGTTTGATGGAAGTATCAGGTTGGTTCCGAATAGGTCTTTCCTATCCCTCTCTGATAGCCGTCAGTTGTATCGAGTCTCTATAGGTTGTTTAGTGCATGCTGCCGCTGCCGCTTCAGTTCACCATACCTTTGTAGGCGAGGACCGCCGAATTCTAGTCTCGCCGTGTACTGGCCTCAGTACTGACGCTCCTCTTTTTCCTTTGCCCTTTGTCGGCACCCCTTTTGTTTGAGCAGGTTTTGAGATCGACATCGTTAGCAGGGTTACCCTTCCGGCTTGGCCTGGGCAGGGTTATGGACGCCATTGGTTATTCTTCAGGGCTCTTAGCCCCATTTGCATCTTGTCCGTAGTCGGACGCCCTATCATTTTCAAGGTGATTTGGATCTTTGTATATTATATCTGTATTCTTGACTCTTTTGAGTCGCTGTTATATATATATATCTGTTCTGTGGGTCCCATCGAGGACTGTTGTGTAATGTTATTACTTCGTTTTCCACCCGCACGAAAGTGCCTGGTGGGCACCTTTGAATCGTTTCTATGCGGGTTTGGCGGGTTTCGCTAAAACTTGCATAGGTCCGATTCTGAGGGTGTTACAATCAATGTCTCCATTGAGGAATGCTGTTTTGACATCCATCTGCCATATCTCATAATCATAATATGAAGCGATTGCTAACATAATCCTCACAGACTTTAGCTTCGCTACCGGTGAGAAAGTCTCATCGTAGTCAACTCCTTGAATTTGTCGAAACCCTTTTGCGACAAGTCGAGATTTATAGACAGTAACATTACCATCAGCATCTGTTTTCTTCTTGAAAATCCATTTGTTCTCGACAGCCTTCCGGCCATCCGGTAAGTCCACCAAAGTCCAAACTTGGTTTTCGTACATGGATCCAATCTCGGATTTCATGGCTTCTTGCCATTTATTGGAATCTAGGCTCATCATCGCTTCCTCATATGTCGTAGGGTCATCGGTGTTGTCCACCAACATGACACTCATAACGGGATCATACCAATCTGGAGTGGTACGAGTTCTCGTTGACCTGCGAGGCTCTGTAGCAACTACAACCGAAGTTTCATGATCATCATCATTAGCTTCCTCTCTTATTGGTGCAGGCATCACAGGAACTTCTTCCGGTGCTACGCTACTCGCAAGTTCGAGAGAAGGTTCAACAACCTCGTCGAGTTCTACTTTCCTTCCAGTCACTTCTTTCGAGAGAAATTCCTTCTCTAGAAAAGGATCCATTGTTGGCAACGGAGATTTTGCCTTCGGATCTATGATAGAAGGTATACCCAATAGTTTCCTTCGGGTATCCTATGAAGACGCATTTTTCCGCTTTGGGTTAGAGCTTGTCCGGCTGTAACTTCTTTACATAGGCTTCGCAACCCCAAACTTTAAGGAACGGCAATTTAGGTTTCTTCCCAAACCATAATTCATACGGTGTCGTTTCAACGGATTTAGATGGTGCCCTATTTAAAGTGAATGCGGCTGTTTCTAATGCATAACCCCAAAATGATAGCGGTAAATCTATAAGTGACATCACAGAACGAACCATATCTAAGAGAGTTCGATTATGACCTTCGGACACACCATTACGCTGTGGTGTTCCCGGCGGTGTCAATTGTGAAAGTATTCCGCATTTCTTCAAATGCTCGCCAAACTCGTAACTTAGATATTCACCTCCACGATCAGAACGTAGAAATTTAATCTTCTTGTTACGTTGATTCTCAACCTCACTTTGAAATTCCTTAAACTTCTCGAAAGTTTCGGACTTATGTTTCATGAAATAGATATACCCATATCTACTCAAGTCATCCGTGAAGGTAAGAACATAACGATAACCACCGCGCGATGCTACACTCATTGGACCACACACATCGGTATGTATGATTTCCAATAAGTCCGTAGCTCGCTCCATCATACCAGAAAATGGAGTCTTAGTCATTTTACCCATCAGACATGCTTCACATCTTTCAAGTGATTCGAAATCAAGTGATTCAAGAAGTCCATCGGAATGGAGTTTCTTCATACGCTTCACTCCAATGTGACCAAGACGACAGTGCCACATATAGGTCGAGTTATCGCTCGATTTCAAACGTTTAGCCTCAATGTTATTAATATGTGTATTTCCACTATCGAGATTCAATAAGAATAGACCATCTATTAAAGGTGCATGTGCATAAAACATATTACTCATATAAATCGAACAACCATTATTCTCGGACTTAAACAAGTAACCGTCTCACAATAAACAAGATCCCGATATAATGTTCATGCTTAACGCAGGCACCAAATAACAATTATTTAAGTATAAAACTAATCCCGATGGTAGATGAAGAGGTAGCGTGCCGACCGCGATCACATCAACCTTTGATCCGTTTCCCACGCGCATCGTCACCTCGTTCTTCGCTAGCTTCTGTTTATTCTACAGCACCTGTTTCGAGTTACGGATATGAGCAACCAAACCAGTATCAAATACCCAGGCACTACTACGAGTACTAGTGAGATACACATCAATAACATGTATATCGGATATACCTTTCTTCTTGATGTTGTCGTTCTTCAAATCCACCAAGTACTTTGGGAAATTCCGCTTCCAGTGACCTTCTCCCTTGCAGTAAAAGCACTCAGTATCAGGCTTAGGTCCAGCCTTGGTCTTCTTCGTCGGCGCGGTAACTTTCTTACCACCCTTCTTGAAGTGTCCCTTTTGCTTAGACTTGCCTTTCTTGAATTTGGTGGTATTATTGACCATCAACACTTGGTGCTCTTTCTTGATCTCCAGTTCTGCAGATTTCAACATGGCGAAGAGTTCTGGCAACTGCTTGTTCTTGTTTTGCATATTGTAGTTCATCACAAAGTTCTTGTAACTTGGTGGTAGTGATTGGAGGACACGATAAATCCCCAAAGCATTAGGAATCACTATACCCAAGCTTTGAAGTTTGTTTGCGTGCCCGGACATCTTAAGCACATGCTCACTGACGGAGCTGCCCTCTTCCATCTTGCAGTTAAAGAACTTTTCAGAAGCCTCATAGCTCTCAATTGCCGCGTGAGTTTCAAAGATCAATTTGAGATTACGGACAATATCATGTGGGTCTGAATTCTCAAACCTTTTCTGAAGCTTCGATTCTAAACCATACAAGATAGCACACTGAACTGTGGAGTACTGAGTCTTTCGAGCGAGGTAAACATTGTTTACTTCACCGGTAGCAGTAGCTGCAGGTGGGTCACCCAGCGGTGCATCCAGCACATAGGTCAAATTACCAGATGTGAGGACAATCCTCAAATTGCGGAACCAATCCGCGAAGTTGCTTCCATTGTTTTTCAACTTTTCTTTCTCTAGGAAGCATTAAAATTGATGGTAGGGGCCGCCATTGATCTACAACATATTTGCAATAGTTTAGACTAAGTTTATGACAAATTGAGTTCTAATTAATAGTTAAATTAATCTAGGTGAATTCCCACTCAAAACAATATCCCTCACTTTGTTTTAGTGATCACACGAATCAAATCCACCACATCAACACCGATCATCACGAGAGTTGATGTAGCTTCAATGGCAAACAATCGGCATGTTCATCATATATATTATATGATTCATGATTTACCTTTCGGTGATCCGTGTTCCGAGACCATGTCTGTACATGCTAGGCTCGTCAAGATCAAACCTTAGCTTCCGCATGAGCAAATCTGGCTTGCCCACGTTGTATACACTTGCGGAATCTAACACACCCGATCATCATGTGGTGCTTCGAAACAACAAGCTTTAGCAACGGTGCTTACTAAGGATGAACACTTAAGAACTTGAAATTCATGTGCATGAGGGATCATCTTATAATACTACCGTCGTTAACTAAGCAATACAAGATGCATAAAGGATTAACATCACATGCAATTCATAATATGTGATATGATATGGCCTTTCTTCTTTGTGCTTCCGATCTCCATCTTCAAACACGAACATGATCTCCATCATCACCGACATTGCATCAAGGTCAATGACGCTGCTCCATGGTTGTCGTCCACCAGCTTCAACTATTACAACTACTTTGAATAGACACGCGGGTCTTAACATAAATTAAAGACAACCATATGGCTCCTGCCGGTGTAACATCCCTAAAATCATGATTTCAAACCTTACATATCACTCATGCATGCATATAGATTTTAGAGATCATATTCAAACTCCCTTCAGAAAACAGAAGCTTTTGATGTTATGATTTTATGTGGACAGATTAATCCAAAAGACCAACACCATTTGAAACTTGAATGTTTAGGAACTTGTTTGCTTGCCTCCATTGTTGGAAAGTTAGGTATAAAAGTTTGACCAAAGTTTTCAATTTGGAAATAAATTCAAAACCGTATTTTTAAAACATTTGCAAACCAGAGGCAATGTCTCTGATTGTGTTAAGTTCAAGCTTGACCAAGCCCTTACAGGGTAACCACATGGTTAAATGACTGGTTTTTGAAACCACAGTACCCTACAAAAATCCCCAGAATTGTTTGAATTCAAAAAGGATTTGAATTCATACCTAAATCTACCCAGAAAATCAAAATAGAAATGGAAAAAGAAATAAACAAAGGAAAAGGGCCACGCGCCAGGTTTTAGGCCCAGCATCGAATCGAGCCCAACAAGCCCACCCGGGAATTTTCTTTTCTTCTCTCACGCGCGAGCACACGCAGCCTGTCGCTGACAGACGGACCCCACACTCACTTCGAGCACATCGCTGACGAGCGGGCCCTAACCACGCTGGCATCGTCTTCCCCAAACTGCGCCCGCGACCACGTCGCAGCTGCAGTCACTGCCGGTAATGGCGCGGTATAAATGGGCGTTAATCCGCGGGCGTTTCCTGTCGAGGCACCGGCTATAAGATCCCCACCTCCCCACGACCATTTTCCCCGAGTCGATTCTACCTTCACGCCACCAGGCTGCCCACGACTCACCCAACACCGCCGCAGACAGAGCTTGCTCCGGCAAACGATTCCGGTGAAACCCGTACGCCCCTTCCTTTCTGATTCATTCGGGCCACTTCGCAATCTCCTTGCGCACATCCTGACCCCACCAGTTCATCCTGTATTGCCCCAGGTCGCCGTTCCCGCTCGACGCCGCAAGCATCCGACGACCACCTCGACTCCGGCGACCAAAATCCGTAAGTTCCGTGCGCCCCTTCACTTCTGACTCACACTAGATTGTTCGCCACGGTCTTGCGCATCTTCTAAACCCCCTGGCTTGTGTTAGGGCGACGCGGAACCTCGGCAACTACTCCGACAACAACCACCTGACGTCGTCCGTAACTCCGACGAGCAATCCTCGCCGTGACAGCACGCCCCTCCGCAAACCAGTACCACGTCGAGCTTCAGCACGCCTTGGCGGATCTTGTAAGCACCTTCCTGCTTCCTGGAGCGATGTAGAACGCCGGCGCCGCCGTAGTCAGACGCGCCGCCGCCAGTTAACGCCGCTAGCGCCGCCAGATTGTGGCTTGATGGTTTGGTCCGTTGGATCTGCATCGTAGGGCTAGGATAGATCTTGATCGAAAAGGTACGCGCGCGTCTGAGCCGCCAGATCTAAGTTAGACCCTACGGCCTGCGACTGCCGATCCGCGCGAAGCGGTACACGCCAGTGAGGCTGCGACACGTGGCTAGGGATAATTCAAAAAAAGAAATTTGAATCAGATTTAGATCCAAACTTTAAACTGCTATAACTTTTGAATGCCACGTTAGAATTTTGCAAACTTTATACCGTTGGATTCAGTGAAACAAGACCTTTCTGAATATCCAATTTGTTTAACAAATAGTAACAGTTAAAATGACTTTATTTGTAGAAACATGTTTAAGACTATTTTAAGTATAGATTTATTTTGGTAAATTGTTTTGGTGCCAAATAAGTTTAGTTGGCAAACTTGTGACTTGTTAAGTTTCTGTAAACATGTGCATGCTTAGTAGAATTTTCAAAATCACCACTTGGTAAACTCTTGCATGCATTCATTCATATTATTTTTGATTGAATATAATTGTGTGTAATTGTATGTTATAATTTTTGTGTAGATCTTGCTAGTGATTGTGATTGTGAAGAGTGCTACTCTCCCCACTACCAAGGCAAGTGATATTTTCATGAATATTTCTATCCTATGTTTTGTACTAGCATTAGATATTTTGCTAAGTCTTGCATGCTATCTTTGCCTAATGCTAAGTTGGGAAATCCTAAGTAGTGTAGAATTGTAGAATTTGCTAGGCAATTTTCCTAAGTTAAGTTATCTTACCATGCTTATCCTAGCTATATAGCAAACAAGGGTTGGTGACAATCTATACTTACAAAGATGAAAATATTTCTAAGTCATGAGACTTATACTTTCCTAATAAAACAACTAAGTCAAATAAACCTCCTGGGTGGAATGGAAGGATTGGGTTATGTTGAGTGGTTACACAAGGCCATGGACTTGGGTTGTGTATCTCACTTGTGGTATGCCACCCAGGCACAAAGGGATTTGGAGGCCAAGTGTTGAGAAAGCTTACAGTGCAACCACTTGGCAATATGGGCTCTGCCTTGATCACATAGGTTGCTAGAACTTAGTCACTTGGACAGTTGGTGGTAGTGGGAATGATAGGATGGAGCGCGTCCATTTGACTAAGGAAAGGCTTCTGAAAGGTCCTGTCTTGCGAAACCAAGTCTGGTGGGGAAAGTGCACAACCTCTGCAGATGGAAAAACCTAAGTACTTAGCCTAGTCCAAGGTAATGGACAACTTGAGCATCAAGACATGGAAGCTACAAGAATCTCATCACTCCAAATTCTAAGTAAAATTTGTGGGAGAACCATGGTGAAGGACCCCAATGTCTATTGGTGGTTTCTTGGGAAGTTTTTGACAAAGAAAAACTTAGTGATTTCAACTAATAGGTAAAACCTATTTTCAAGCAAAGCAAGCCAAGCTACACTTAGCCAAATGCATGTAGTAATATAGTCCACTTAAAATATACTAAGGTATCACTTGCCAATACTATTCCAAAGTATTGACCCTCTGTGGCTGTAACTTGTGATATTGCAGGTTACTCCGATGATGAGTAGGAGTCATGAGTCTACACTCAACATGCTTGCCTGTGGCACATGAAGATGAAGACTTATGTTTATTTACTTATTCCTTAAAACTCTTGTATTAGGCCTATGGCCCTGAGTTGTAAAAGACTATGTTTTACCTCTGGAATGAATGTAATAAACGACCTTTGTATCTGTGTACTTCATCTTAACCTGTGGATGCTAGCATTGATCCAGGGACTAGCATTGCAATCACAGGGATCCTTTCCTTTATAAAGGAGGGGTCTAACAGATGGTATCAGAGCCAGGTTGCCTGTAGGATTATGACCCTAGGATTGGAAAACCACTAAGGAAAAGTTTTCAACTACTTCTACACTTGTCTATTCTTCTCGTAAAACTTTTCTAATCTTTTCATCCTCAACTCCATTTGTAAATGAACTCCATCAACGAAGCCGTGAAGAAAGGACCACTCATGACCATGACCTTGGAGTGTGAAACTGAGTTTCCCAAGATTCTCAAGGACCTCATGGTGGAAATGGAAGCACATGGAGCAGCTATATACAAAGGCTTTCCAGTGATGGATGAAGGAGTGGAGTATTGGTGGGTGCAACTTCACTTGTACAAAAACAAGGAAGACAACCACAAAGGAAGGGGATTCTGCATGTACACCAACACTATAATGCACACTACATTCTTTGAGTCAGCCAGAGATGCAGCTTGGAAGACTATCAAAGAACTAAGTGCTAGAGTCAAGTGCAGAATGCTCAACCTCCAAAGAGACTTAGAGAAAGAGAAGGAACTTACCCAAGAGTTGGAAGCCACCAACCAAGAGTTAAGGGGAGATATAATAGACTTAGTGATGAAATCATGTGAACAAGATAGGTAGATTGCCTCTAGGAACATTGTGATAGCCACCAGATCCAGTGAGATAGGATTGTGAGCACACTTCGTTAGTTGGACCACCATCTATCACCTTATTTTCCAAAAATGATACCTTAAATAAGTTTGAATCTTGATTGATGTAATGGACTTATGTATGCATGACTTGTGTGATGTTTGTGTTCCATGGATATGTATGAATGTTTGTCTTGATTTACCTTGAATTGTGTTGTTCTAACTTTTTCAATCTTATAAATAGATGCCTATTACCATCAGCACCATTGAGGAGCTCCAGGTTACCCGTTTTGGTCCCCGTATCATTGAGCTTACCACTTTGCTCGATCTCCCTCTTCCCACCATCACGGTGTACCCACTCACCAAGTTCGAGAGGAAGGACCTCTGGGGCTTCAAGGTGAACCAGCCTGGACGCCAGACAGATCCCACTACGGAGGCCATCGTCTTCAAGCTGATGCACGACGACAGGGAGAGAGGCATGGAGGTAGTCATGCAGGACCTGATAGGACGTCTGTTAGGCCGTCACTCCCGACAGGTTAGGGGCACTCACTTCCACGTCTTCGGAAGACGTGATGTTGATGGAGAGTCCATCGACTTTGAGGACGACTCGAGGGACGCGGCAGAGCCGATACGTCTCTATCTCCAGGACTTAGAGACTCTCCTCAGGCACGTAGACACGGACAGGACGAACGTCATGCTTGGCAATGACGAGCTCCAGGTGCAGCTTCGCGAGAAGGACAAGCTTTTTGCGCAGCAGGATGAGATGATCAAGGAAATGGAGACAAAGTTCGAGGCCCAGGACCGCAAGTTCAAGAGTCAGGAGAAACGCGTCCAGGATAGGAACAAGAAGATCCGGGACATGACCGAGGAACTGAAGTCCAAGGATTTCGAGCTAGAGCAGCAGCAGATGGTTATTGAGAGGCTTCGCTCCCAGAAGAGGGCTCTCAAGGCCAAGGTCGATTCCTTGACCACTACGATTGAGGAGAACAAGACCGCGATGGAGAACACAGGTCTTACCTTCGTCGAGGAGGAGATTGATGCGGATGAGTAGACTTGACTACTCGTTTATCTTTCATATTCGTACTTGTTATTGTGAACTTATTATTGGACCATCCGACATGTGGATGGCTTGCCACTTGTGTGTTTTATTTCGAGAACTTTGTTATATGGTTGTTAAATTTTTATTCTTATGTTGCATGTTATGTGATTGCTTGTGATGTATTGTGCATAAAACATCTATGGGTATCTCATTCTTATCTATTTGAACAAACCACAGATGCCTCCCCGTCGCGCAAACCCCAACCCCAACAACATCACCCCGGAAATGCAACAAATGATGAACGCGCAAACACAGCTTATGCAAATGATGACGACATTCATTCAAAACCAGAATAACAACAACAACCCCAATAACAACAACAACAATAACAACAACAACAACAACAACAACCCTCCGGGTTTTGATATGCTCACCAGATTTCTGCGCTTGAGGCCAGCTAAGTTTTCGGGGACAACTGATCCCATGGTAGCCAATGACTGGCTACGTTCTGTGAACAAGGACTTAGTGACCGTGGGTTGCACGGATGCTGAAAAAGTCAGGTTCGCAGCACATCTGTTGGAAGGACCAGCCGCCACATGGTGGTACAACTTCCAAATTACCACTCCTTTGGATGAAGTAACTTGGGCTATCTTTGAAGATGGTTTCCGCACTGCTCATATCTCATCAGGAATGATGAGTCTGAAAAAGAAGGAGTTTCACAATCTAAAGCAGCGCCACCGTAGCGTGGCAGAATACATAGAAGAGTTCAACAATCTGGCTCGCTATGCACCGGATGAGGTTGACACGGATGCCAAAAGAAAGGAAAAGTTTCTGGAAGGCTTGAATGATGAGCTGAATCTGCAGCTGTCTGTGGCATATGTTCCAACTTATCAGTCTTTGTGTGACAAGGCTGCTATTTTGGAGAATAAAATGAAGAAAGTCAAGAGTAGAAAGAGGAAACACTCCGACAAGCACAGCTCGGGATCGTCTCACAAACGATCTCACTATGATGACAGTGGCAGCTCAGGATCCCATAAGCATGGGAAATTCAGCAAGCACCACAACCACAACCGTCATGACAACAAGCATCACCGCAGTCATGACAATGACAAGTACAAGAACCACAAGGGTGGACATAAGAACCACTATAGTGGAAATGGTAATGGAAGTGGAAGCCAGCCTCCTAAAAAGGACATCAGTCAGGTTGAGTGCTTCAAATGCAAGAAGCTGGGGCATTATGCTAATGAGTGCCCTGAGAAGAAAGTTGAAGGACCTAACAAGCCAAATCCTTTCCAGAAAGGACAGGTTAACCACATCAATGTGGAGGAGGTCTATGAGGAGCCTGATGCCGTTGCTGGTAAGTTCAGACTCAATTCCATTCCAGCATTTGTACTCTTTGACACTGGTGCATCTCATTCATTCATATCAAAAGCATTTGTTGATAGAAATGGGTTTGCATCTGAAAACATTGGGTGTCCAATAAAATTTAGTTCTCCGGGGGGAGATATGATAGTAAGTCTGGGATGCCGGGATCTCGTCATAGAGTTTGGAAAGCATAAGTTTCCAGTAAGCATGATAATCCTAGATTCCCAAGGACTAGACGTAATTTTGGGAATGGATTGGATGGCTAAGTATGAAGGAGTACTAGATTGTGCCAATCGTACCGTTGCACTCACAACCCCAGAAGGGAAAAGAATAAAATTCAGGTCAAACTTTGAATCCAAAGGAAGTAAGCTGAATTCTCTTAAGGGGGTTAGCATGGACAGTGTGCCAATTGTATGTGAGTATCCGGATGTGTTTCCGGAAGAGTTGCCAGGAATGCCACCGGATAGAGATGTGGAGTTTCTGATAGATTTGGTACCAGGTTCTGGACCAATAGCTAAGAGACCGTACAAAATGTCAGTTGATGAACTGAAAGAGCTCAAGAAGCAACTAGGAGAACAGTTGCAGAAAGGGTTTATTCAACCAAGTTCTTCGTCTTGGGGAGCCCCAGTATTGTTCGTGGAGAAGAAGGATAGAACACAAAGATTATGCATTGACTACCGTTCTCTCAACGAGGTAACCATCAAGAACAAATATCCTTTGCCAAGAATCAACGACTTGTTTGATCAGTTAGAAGGAGCATGTGTGTTCTCGAAGATTGATCTTCGGTCAGGTTATTTTCATCTCAAAATAAGAGAGCAAGACATACCTAAGACAGCTTTCACCACAAGGTATGGATTGTATGAATACACAGTGATGCCTTTTGGTTTAACCAACGCTCCGGCATACTTCATGAATATGATGAAAAAGGTGTTCATGGAGTTTTTGGACAAGTTTGTTGTCGCTTTCATCGATGACATCTTGGTCTACTCCAAGAGCAAAGAAGAACATGAAAGACACTTACGCTTGATACTTGAAAAGTTAAGAGAGCATAGACTTTATGCCAAATTCAGCAAGTGTGAGTTCTGGTTAGAGGAAGTTGGTTTTCTTGGTCATGTTATGACAAAGGATGGTGTGGCAGTTGATCCTGCTAAGGTTTCAGCTGTGACAGAATGGGAATCACCCAAGAATGTGAAAGAAGTTCGTAGTTTCCTCGGCTTAGCAGGTTACTACAGAAGGTTCATTGAAAATTTCTCGAAGGTTGCTAAGCCAATGACAGAATTGTTAAAGAAGGACAAGAAATTTGCTTGGTCTGAAGGTTGTGAAGTCAGTTTCCAGGAATTAAAGAAGAGACTTGTAACAGCACCGGTACTATGTCTGCCAGATTTGGAAAAGGATTTCCAAGTATATTGTGATGCGTCTCATCAAGGTTTGGGTGTCGTACTTATGCAAGACGGTAAAGTTGTGGCTTATGCCTCGAGACAACTCAAAACTCATGAAGTTAACTATCCTACTCATGATTTGGAGTTAGCCTCTGTCGTCCATGCACTCAAAACATGGAGACATTATCTTTTGGGAAAGCGTTGTGAAGTATTCACCGATCATAAGAGTTTGAAGTATATCTTCACCCAGAAGGAAATCAACATGAGACAAAGGAGATGGCTATAACTTATCAAAGATTACGACTTAAGTTTGCAATACCACCCCGGTAAAGCGAATGTAGTAGCAGATGCTCTAAGTCGTAAGACGTTTGTAAATGGCCTTACTAAAGGAGAATTGCCAGATGACTTGTGTAAGCAATTCAAAGAACTCAGATTGGAGATTGTGCCTGAAGGACATCTCATGTCCTTAGATGTTCAACCCACTTTATTGGACAAGATCCGAGAAGCTCAGAAGACTGATAAGGAAATTGAAAATATTAAGGAGAATATTAGTCTAGGGAAAGCTAAGAGTTTCCATATAGACGAACAAGGTACATTATGGCACGGGAAACCTATATGTGTTCCACAAGATCCGGAGTTGCGGAAACTGATTTTACAGGAAGCCCACAAATCCCCGTATTCTATTCACCCAGGAAACACCAAGATGTACATGGATATGAAAGAAAGATTTTGGTGGAACAATCTCAAAAGGGACATCGCCGAACATATTGCCTTATGTGATGTATGTAGCAGAGTAAAAGCGGAACACCAGAAACCAGCGGGTTTGCTTCAACCACTACCTATTCCTGAATGGAAGTGGGAAAATATCGGTATGGATTTCATTACCGGATTACCAAGAACCAGGTCAGGGTATGACTCCATATGGGTAGTAGTGGATCGCCTAACTAAAGTGGCTCATTTTATACCCGTGAAGACAACTTATACAAGTGCCAAGTTAGCCAAGATCTACATGAGCAGAATTGTATGCCTACACAGTGTGCCTAGGAGTATTGTGTCAGATAGAGGAACTCAGTTCACTTCTCACTTTTGGAGACAGCTTCATGAATCCTTAGGAACGAGGTTGAAATTCAGCACTGCTTTTCATCCTCAAACTGATGGACAAACAGAAAGGACTAACCAAATTCTTGAAGACATGTTAAGGGCATGTGCCCAAGACTATGGAGCAAGTTGGGATGAAAGTTTGCCTTACGCAGAGTTCTCTTACAATAACAGTCATCAATCTAGTATTGGAATGGCACCATTTGAGTTACTCTACGGAAGGAAGTGTACCACCCCGTTGTTATGGAATGGTGTGGGAGAAAGGAGTTTATTTGGACCTGATCTTATCAAAGACGCCGAAGAGAAAGTCAAATTGGTTAAGGACAGGTTGAAGATAGCACAGTCCCGACAGAAAAGCTACGCGGATTCTAAGCGTAGAGAAGTCACCTACGAAGTTGGGGATAGAGCTTATCTTAGAGTATCACCACTTCGTGGAGTGAAAAGATTTGGAGTCAAAGGAAAGTTGGCACCAAGATATGTTGGGCCATTCAAGATTCTAAGTCGCAAGGGAGAAGTTGCATATGAAGTTGAATTGCCAGAATCTCTGTCAGCTGTCCATAATGTGTTTCACGTGAGCCAGCTTAAGAAATGTCACCCAGAGATGGAAGAATCTTCTCTGAAGGATACCATACCATTGGAAGAAGTTCAACTAGAAAGTGATCTTACCTATGAGGAAAAGCCTGTCAAGATTCTTGAGACCGCAGAAAGGGTCACAAGGACTAAGACTATCAAGTTTTGCAAGGTGCAATGGAATCATCATTCCGAAGAGGAAGCAACATGGGAGAGAGAAGATGATCTTCGGAAAGACCACCCTCACCTATTTGCTAGCCAATCCGAATCTCGAGGGCGAGATTCACCCTAAGGGGGTTAGATTTGTAACATCCCTAAAATCATGATTTCAAACCTTACATATCACTCATGCATGCATATAGATTTTAGAGATCATATTCAAACTCCCTTCAGAAAACAGAAGCTTTTGATGTTATGATTTTATGTGGACAGATTAATCCAAAAGACCAACACCATTTGAAACTTGAATGTTTAGGAACTTGTTTGCTTGCCTCCATTGTTGGAAAGTTAGGTATAAAAGTTTGACCAAAGTTTTCAATTTGGAAATAAATTCAAAACCCTATTTTTAAAACATTTGCAAACCAGAGGCAATGTCTCTGATTGTGTTAAGTTCAAGCTTGACCAAGCCCTTACAGGGTAACCACATGGTTAAATGACTGGTTTTTGAAACCACAGTACCCTGCAAAAATCCCCAAAATTGTTTGAATTCAAAAAGGATTTGAATTCATACCTAAATCTACCCAGAAAATCAAAATAGAAATGGAAAAAGAAATAAACAAAGGAAAAGGGCCACGCGCCAGGTTTTAGGCCCAGCATCGAATCGAGCCCAACAAGCCCACCCGGGAATTTTCTTTTCTTCTCTCACGCGCGAGCGCACGCAGCCTGTCGTTGACGGACGGACCCCACACTCACTTCGCGCACATCGCTGACGAGCGGGCCCTACCCACGCTGGCATCGTCTTCCCCAAACTGCGCCCGCGACCACGTCGCAGCTGCAGTCACTGCCGGTAATGGCGCGGCATAAATGGGCGTTAATCCGCGGGCGTTTCCTGTCGAGGCACCGGCTATAAGATCCCCACCTCCCCACGACCATTTTCCCCCAGTCGATTCTACCTTCACGCCACCAGGCTTCCCACGACTCACCCAACACCGCCGCAGACAGAGCTTGCTCCGGCAAACGATTCCGGTGAAACCCGTACGCCCCTTCCTTTCTGATTCATTCGGGCCACTTCGCAATCTCCTTGCGCACATCCTGACCCCACCAGTTCATCCTGTATTGCCCCAGGTCGCCGTTCCCGCTCGACGCCGCAAGCATCTGACGACCACCTCGACTCCGGCGACCAAAATCCGTAAGTTCCGTGCGCCCCTTCACTTCTGACTCACACTAGATTGTTCGCCACGGTCTTGCGCATCTTCTAAACCCCCTGGCTTGTGTTAGGGCGACGCGGAACCTCGGCAACTACTCCGACAACAACCACCCGACGTCGTCCGTAACTCCGACGAGCAATCCTCGCCGTGACAGCACGCCCCTCCGCAAACCAGTACCACGTCGAGCTTCAGCACGCCTTGGAGGATCTGGTAAGCACCTTCATGCTTCCTGGAGCGATGTAGAACGCCGGCGCCGCCGTAGTCAGACGTGCCGCCGCCAGTTAACGCCGCTAGCGCCGCCAGATTGTGGCTTGATGGTTTGGTCCATTGGATCTGCATCGTAGGGCTAGGATAGATCTTGATCGAAGAGGTACGCGCGCGTCTGAGCCGCCAGATCTAAGTTAGATCCTACGGCCTGCGACTGCCGATCCGCGCGAAGCGGTACGCGCCAGTGAGGCTGCGACACATGGCTAGGGATAATTCAAAAACAGATATTTGAATCAGATTTAGATCCAAACTTTAAACTGCTATAACTTTTGAATGCCACGTTATAATTTTGCAAACTTTATACCGTTGGATTCAGTGAAACAAGACCTTTCTGAATATCCAATTTGTTTAACAAATAGTAACAGTTAAAATGACTTTATTTGTAGAAACATGTTTAAGACTATTTTAAGTATAGATTTATTTTGGTAAATTGTTTTGGTGCCAAATAAGTTTAGTTGGCAAACTTGTGACTTGGTAAGTTTCTGTAAACATGTGCATGCTTAGTAGAATTTTCAAAATCACCACTTGGTAAACTCTTGCATGCATGCATTCATATTATTTTTGATTGAATATAATTGTGTGTAATTGTATGTTATAATTTTTGTGTAGATCTTGCTAGTGATTGTGATTGTGAAGAGTGCTACTCTCCCCACTACCAAGGCAAGTGATATTTTCATGAATATTTCTATCCTATGTTTTGTACTAGCATTAGATATTTTGCTAAGTCTTGCATGCTATCTTTGCCTAATGCTAAGTTGGGAAATCCTAAGTAGTGTAGAATTGTAGAATTTGCTAGGCAATTTTCCTAAGTTAAGTTATCTTACCATTCTTAGCCTAGATATATAGCAAACAAGGGTTGGTGATAATCTATACTTACAAAGATGAAAATATTTCTAAGTCATGAGACTTATACTTTCCTAATAAAACAACTAAGTCAAATAAACCTCCTGGGTGGAATGGAAGGATTGGGTTATGTTGAGTGGTTACACAAGGCCATGGACTTGGGTTGTGTATCTCACTTGTGGTATGCCACCCAGGCACAAAGGGATTTGGAGGCCAAGTGTTGAGAAAGCTTACAGTGCAACCACTTGGCCATATGGGCTCTGCCTTGATCACATAGGTTGCTAGAACTTAGTCACTTGGACAGTTGGTGGTAGTGGGAATGATAGGATGGAGCGCGTCCATTTGACTAAGGAAAGGCTTCTGAAAGGTCCTGTCTTGGGAAACCAAGTCTGGTGGGGAAAGTGCACAACCTCTGCAGATGGAAAAACCTAAGTACTTAGCCTAGTCCAAGGAAATGGACAACTTGAGCATCAAGACATGGAAGCTACAAGAATCTTATCACTCCAACTTCTAAGTAAAATTTGTGGGAGAACCAGGGTGAAGGACCCCAATGTCTATTGGTGGTTTCTTGGGAAGTTTTTGACAAAGAAAAACTTAGTGATTTCAACTAATAGGTAAAACCTATTTTCAAGCAAAGCAAGCCAAGCTACACTTAGCCAAATGCATGTAGTAATATAGTCCACTTAAAATATACTAAGGTATCACTTGCCAATACTATTCCAAAGTATTGACCCTCTGTGGCTGTAACTTGTGATGTTGCAGGTTACTCCGATGATGAGTAGGAGTCATGAGTCTACACTCAACATGCTTGCCTGTGGCACATGAAGATGAAGACTTATGTTTATTTACTTATTCCTTAAAACTCTTGTATTAGGCCTATGGCCCTGAGTTGTAAAAGACTATGTTTTACCTCTAGAATGAATGTAATAAACGACCTTTGTATCTGTGTACTTCATCTTAAACTGTGGATGCTAGCATTGATCCAGGGACTAGCATTGCAATCACATGGATCCTTTCCTTTATAAAGGAGGGGTCTAACAGCCGGTTGCCAACTTACAATAAGGAACATTGCATACATCAAATATAATCACAATCATGGCCATATCACGTCACAGCACACCCCTGCAAAACAAAGTTAGACACTTCTACTTTCTTTGCATGTTTTACATGGTTTGGGGCTTTCAATAAGTGTCGTTCTAACTTACGAACAAGAACCACAACACTGATACTAGTATTGCCAATCACCCGTTGTAAATTGAATCTTAACTATGTTGGGAGAAACAGGCACCCGCAAAGCCACTTATGCAATACAAGTTGCATGTCAAGCGTGGAGCAAGTCTCATGAACGATGTCATGTAAGGTTAGCCCGGGCCGCTTCATCCCACCATCCCGCAAGATGCAAAGTACACAAGAAACAATCGACAACAAAAGCATCAATGCCCACAATGACCATTGTGTTCTACTCGTGCAACATATCTACATATAGACACGGCTCTGATACCACTGTAGGGTTTCGTAGCATGGAAAACAAAAAATTTCTACCGCATACAAACAAACAAGCCAAGATCTATCTACTAGATTGTAGCAACGAGTCGATGGAATAACTCACCCTCGAAGATTCCAAAGTGTTTAACGAGAGCGGATGCTCGTGGGTGATGTAGTCGTACTCTTCCCGATCTTAAGATCGCGTAGACGATCCTTCTGGCGCTGCGTTCCGGCAGCGCTTCCGCAGTCGGTCACACGTTCGGTACTCGACAAAGACCTTCCTCTTCCTTGTTCCAGCAGGCAGCGGAGGTTGTAGCACTCTCCTCGCGATTCCGGCAGCACAACGGCGTGGTACCGGAAGTAGAGGGGAGATCTCGCAGGGCTTCGCCTTAAGCCGGAGCGAGTATGGTGGACTATGAGAGAGAGCCTCGGCGATCTAGGGTTTAGATGCACCTAGGAGGGGGCAAGGCCGACGGCTAGGGTTTGCCCTAGGCGGCGGCGAGTTGCCCTAGGCGGCGGCTATGGAGGGCGGCGGCGGCGGCTAGGGTTAGGGTTTAGAGGTGGCGGTGTTGTGTGCTTGGAGGGGCAGCCCTGCCCCTCTTTATATAGGTGGAGGGGGCGCGCCAGGGGAGGGGAGTCCCTCCCCAACTCGGTTTCCCAAGTGGGCCGGTGGTGGAGGGGAGGGAACTCCTCCCCAAGTAGGTTTCCTACTTCCCCTCCACCTCACAAAATAGCCGTTTGACTTTTCAAATTGGCGTTTGACTTTTCAAACTAGGATTTGATTAAACCCTTTATTTTGTTAAGCGATGACACCTAGTACATGATGCAATCATTCCAACTTGTTATGACACATTCATGTACCCTTCCCCTCCGGAGTGCCGGACATTCCGGAACCTTCTAGAACATTCCCGATGAAAACACCGGAACCATTCTCCAACCCCGAAACAGGACTTTCCTTATATGAATCTTATTCTCCGGACCATTCCGGATCTCCTCGTGATATCCCGGATCCCATCCGAGGCTCCGAACAACATTCGGTCTCTTACTCATCATTCCATAACTACTCAAACAACGTCGAATCCTTAAGTGTGTCTCCCTACGGTTCGTGAATTATGCGGACATGATCTAGACACTTCTCCGAACAATAACCAATAGAGGAATCTGGAAATTCATATGGCTCCCACATATTTCTACGATTACTTTGCGATCGAATGAACCACTTACATACAATACCAATTTCCCTTTGTCTCACGATAGTTTACATATCCGAGGTTATGATCATCGGTATCTCTGCATACCTAGTTCAACCTCGTTACTGATAAGTACTCTTTTCTCGTTCCCGTGATATGTGATCCCTTGTGAGCCAGTCACATGCTTGCAAGCTAATTGGATGACATTCCACCAAGAGGGCCCAGAGTATATCTATCCGTCATATGGATGGACAAATCCCACTCTTGATCCATGTGTCTCAACCAATACTTTCCGAACACTCAATGCCACCTTTATAGCCACCCAGTTACGGTGTGGTGTTTGATGTCATCAAAGCATCCTTCCGGTGAAGGTGATATGCATGATCTCATGGTCAAAGGAATTAGGTTACTATGTATTAGAAAGCATATAGCAATTGAACTATTAAAATGACTTGATCTTTATGCTACGCTTATCTACAGGAGTATGTCCACCATATCATTCTCCTAACGATATGATCTTGTTGTTAATAACATCTCAATGTTCATGATAGGGAAACCACAATCATTTATTAACCAACAAGCTAGTATTATAAAGAGGCTTTACTAGGGACTCTATTTTAGTTTACAAATCACACAAGTATCAATGTTTCCTTGTTAATACTATTATAGCATGAATGTAAACATTTATCATAAACACAGAGATATAATAATAACTATATTTATTATTGCCTCTAGGGCATATCTCCAACAGCAAGAGGCGCTTCAGGCTCTACAGCGGGTGAGGTCCAAGATCTTCGCGGGAATTGGCGAAACCTTAGCCATCAGTCGCGTTCTCTTCTCTGGCAATGTTCCGATCGTCCCTCCAGACGAGTTCTGGATCCCGTCGAAGACGAACCCTACCCGATGCTCGATTGTCCCCATCGGAGACATCCACCTCTTCATCGGCGAAACCGACTTAGGCACTAGTTCACTGGAAGTCAGAGGAACGTCAAGACCCACACGGACCACCTACGGGTAGGATACGTTCACGGAAGGATCGATATCAGATCTCTCCTTGGAGTTTGTCGCCAAAGATCGGAAAAATTCAAGGCCCACCCAAAGCGCCCATGTGCAGGATATAATGGTGGAAGATCGCTGCAAGTCCACTGGCTTCGCCCGTGCGTCTGGACAGCAGAGATCCAAGTTCGTCAGAGTGGTGACCATCTTTGATCTGGCGCGTTGCATGCAGAGAGAGGGTGAAAACCCCCGCGATTACCTTGCTAGGTGGCTCCGTATACGGGCCGACCTGGCGCATTACCCCAATGATGATGCCATGTATCACTTTGTGGAAGGACTGGACCAAGGTACGCTTCTCCAACATTCTCTAAGGCGGCAGCAGGTTTCAGGACGCCTCACTTTTGAAAGCATGGTGAACACCGTCAACAGCTATGCGGAAGCTGAGGAGGTAGCCTAGACAGCGCTCGCGCTCTTAGACGGTGCCCCTACGCCTCAGCTACCGCCACCGCCGCCTCCGGTCATCGTCGCTGCAGCTGCACAACCACCTCCAGTCATCTTCGTTGTTGTCGCACGACCACCCCCCATCATCGATGAAGCCCCAGCACCCTCTGACTCCATGCTTGACGTGCTCTACACCGACATCAACACCGACTCAGAGGAGATAGATTTCAGCCCAGAGGAGCTACACTTCGCCATGCAGGAGATGGATGAGGATTGCAAACGCGACGAGCAGGCCAATAACGCCGTCACGGCCCGAGAGGTGTTCATCGCCATTGGGACCGCGATGGACGAAGATCAACCCGGACAAGATCCGCCTAAAGCGCTGGACAAGGGGAAGGGACCACATGTTGCTGCCGACAATGACCGCGTGTGACACCCCGGGATTAAGGCTAGACAAATCCCAGACCTTCTTCTGAACATAAGCCTAACCTAATCTCGAAAGCGTACAGAGAGAAAATCGGTAACACAACAGTGACCCTATGATACAAAATTATTACAACAAGCTCATAACTGAGTAGAGAACCAAAATATTACAAGTAGAGGTCACTGTCCACAAACATCAAACAACGGAAGGCAAATTATGCTATTAAGTATAGCAAACTTAACAAATGGCCTAAGAGGCCTGAAGCATAACGATGGCGTCCAATCCATAGATCCCAGACTGCCGACTGGGAACCCCAAGCTACTCGTCGAAGTTGATGCCGTCAAGAACTCATCTTCTATGGTAACACTTACTCTGCTGCAAAAGAGTCAACAAAGCAAGGGTGAGTATAGGGTATAGAGTTATTTTGCATAAAGCCATCTTTATTTTTTAAAACAAGAGGGAGAAGAAACTCAACTAATCAGAATATTTTGAAAGGGGATAAGAGAGTGGTATCTCCAACTTTGATCATCTCTTGATATCCACCGAATCATCATCAGCTGAACCTATCTAGGATCACCCCCTCGTACCCATGAGGAAGCATCCTTAAGCACATGTTGATCAACTTGCCAAGTTTTACGATTAGGTTCAAGTTCTCTATGATCTTTGAATCTGGTTTCCAAGTCGTCCATAACCGTGGACACGGCTTTTTGAAAATATTTTACCCTGCAAGGGTGTACAACTTTACCCACACGTACCAACCGATTCTTAATGCTAAGCTATAAGACCTCTTGCTTGGAAGGCCGACAGAGAGTGGTTGACCACGACCTTTACCTTGCTTTCGCCGAGACCATGAGTCACGCACTAGGGAGATGGCATCGTAACAGGTCGAGTCCTGAAGTCAATCCCTAATGATGTGAATAGGGTTTGAGATTACGGATGCCGAGCATCTCCCATTCCCTGCCACGCTTACCTACCTGTATGAATGCACCTCCTTCACCTCCATTCAAGAACATCCAAGATGCGTATGTCGAATGTAAAGGCCGAACTATGTGACTCATGGAATCTACTCGGCAAATTAGTTGGTCGAGGGGGTTTCCAGGCCCCCGTGTGGCTGTACGCTCGTCTTGGTCCATAGGCAAGAACTCAGGTCCTAGTAGTGGCAAGTATGGGACTGCAAAAACCACAACCCACCGTGGCCTCCCATACAAGCCTTAGCATGTTTAACTTTCATCTCTGATCATACCACATAATTCTGTCAAAATAGGTTCATTCGCATCTCTGATTCATCAATCGGATGGACCAGTGGTAACAGCTAAGCATGGCTAAGCACAACAGATAAAGTAGCTCTAGCAACACTTCACAAGCCAAACCGTAGTTATGCTAGGATCAGTGGATCAGGGAATATAGGCTACAAGGGTAACATGCATTAGATAGGATTACTTTATCTATCTATAAAATACTTTGGAATCGTATGCACATGAAAAGAATGTAAATACTTTGAAAACATAGGACTCATATGTATGTGTGGGGATTCGCTTGCCTTTGCCAGTTGATATCCAGAAAGCAGAGTTCCGGACACCTGGTACTTGACTTGGTTATAGTTGAACAAGTATTGATCTTCAATCTTCGACGGTGTTGGTCTCGACCTTTGATGGTGTTGGCCTTGGTATTTGATCTCGATCTCGATTCCGATATCGTACTCTACCGGAGAAGAACCAAACACCGGAAAGAAAGGGCAAACAATCAACACATGGCATCGATGCAATGCTCAATCAAGGATGATGATATGACAAGTTGAATTGCGTTGAAATAAACCCCTAAGGCATTCTTGACAAATTAATCGGGGTCCCGAGGGGTACAAACCCTAATTCGGGAAAACCCTGGAGGCATATGAGAGGGGTTGTTTTGTTGTTCTAATTAAACTTGTCATGTAAGTTGTTTAGCAATGCATGGTGATAGCTTAAATAGATATAACTCATTTTTCTGATCATTTTGATATATTATTTGTATTTTTATGATTTAAAATGAATTAGTTATGATTTTTCCCAATTTTAATTGATTTTAAATCATTTTTGGAATATTATAAAATAATTTACATTTTAGAATTACTTAAACATTTTTTTTAATCAGAAACATTTCTGAAAATACTTATCTCACTTACAACAGGGGCCCACATGTTAGGGATTTAATATTTATAGAAATTATTTCAAAAAACATTAAAATAAAAGAAAAGGAATTACTGCATCAGCATGATGCATTGCTGATGTCATCACATGGCCAGAAACATTTGTCACTACACTAACCCTACCCCAACACACTGACAGAAGGGGCCCAGTCCACGGTGGTTCCACCAGAAGGCCACGTGGGAGCCACGTCGGACTCGCCGGCGGTGTGCGGCAGGCGGTGGTCATCGCCGGCGATACAGGCCACCCCAGCATGCGTGGTTGGGTACATTGGGAAGAGCTCGGCTAGGCGAACCACGTGCAGGTGGCGCCGCCAGAGAATGGTTGCCGGAGACGGCGACGCAACGGCGGACAGTGACGGTGACCGGCGGTGCATGATGCTATGGTGAACTAGAGAGGGAGGGGCAAAATGAAGAGGTCCATGAGGACCGCATGATCACCAGGAGGCTAGAAGAGGATTCGCGGAGGAGAGGTGAGGTCGGAAGTGCCGGCAGGAACGACGGCGAGCTCCATCGGTGATGAAGAAGCCGACGTCGTGGAGCTTGACTCAGACCACCCCGGGTCGATTCCTTAAGGGTGCGGCTTTAGCACGTCGAGGCGGAGCCGATGGCGGTCACAGATGGGCCTGGGTTTGCCGGAAACGGCGGCGACGGAGAGCTTTGGCCAGGCTAGGGTTTGGGGAGAGTGGGGAAAACAGCAGAGAGCTGAAGAGGAGGAGATACGGGTATGGGGAGAGAGGGGAGAGCGTCCGTTCTTTTTTTTGACTGCAAACTGTGAGGCAAAATCCCCACAACAATTTATTAAAAAACCAAGGGCAAGGTTATTTACAAATATTTACATGCTAAAAGGAAAAGGAGAAGAGTAGGCCTAATGCAAATCTGTGATCCAGCCTGTCCGTTGTTCCCGGTATTTAGCTTTGATTCGATATTGCAACATATGCATATCATGAACAAACTGAGCCTTCCACTTGCCAAAACATGGCTTGTCATCTCTAAAAATTCTCCCATTTCATATGAGCCAAATATTCCAGCAGGCAGTGATTAACACCTCCATGAAAAAAGGCTTTCCAAAACTCCTCTTGGCTAGATTAATAGCCGTTTGCAGATCTCCATTACCATGTGACCAATCTATCTGTAGATAAGCCTAGATCCTAGCACTGAAATTACACTCAAAGAATAGGTGCATTCTGTCCTCATGGGTTCTCAATGGGCATAAAACACAATGAGTGTCATCAGTGAACCTCTAGTTTTGACGCTGCAACTTATCTCTAGTATTAAATCTATCCAAGAGCAGTAACCAGGCAAAAACTTTTGTCTTTAGAACACAGGCAGATTTCCATAACCAATGATATACCTTTGGGGCAGTCATGTGGGCATGTATATGAGCATAAAATTGTCGCACTTCATATCGCTCCCCCCAGCAGTAGGACCAAGTATCTCTCTACTCCAATCTAGGATTTATCTCTATGAGGTTTCGAAGAGCCAGCAATTCCTGATTTGCCTCCCTTGAAAGAGGTAAGTAAAAATGATAATAAAGATCCTCCAGAGAGTACATATCTTGTGCAGAAATGTCAACATCTAGAGCAAATGAAAATAGCCTCGGAAATCTGGCACTAATGGGTCGGGACGAATCGTGCAAAGACCAATTATCAGACCAGAATAAAAAGGTATCCCCTCTCCCTAAAGACACTTTGGAGACACCTCTAAAGTTGTCAACAAGTTTGATAATGTCGCGCCACCAGAACAAACCAGACAATTTTTCAGCATGTGGGATCTTTCCCTGATAATGTGCAGTCCAGACCAAATTCACCCACGGTATATCAGCTTTGTTATAGAATTTATCTAAGAACTTGATAAGCAAAGCAGCATTTTGTTTCTGAAAATTGATAATGCCAAGGCCACCACATGATTTTGGCTTACTGACCATTTCCCATTCCGCTAAACACTATTTAGGGGTGTCAGAGAAATCCCACCAGAGACACTGCCTCAGAATTCTGTCTAGCTGCTTCGTTAATCCCTGGCCAAGATCCAAAGTATAGAGGAAATGAAGGGGCATTGATGATAGTGCAGAGTTGATGAGTTGCAAACGTGCACCCTGGAACAGAAAACTGGAACTAGAGGAGAGCTTCCTTTCTAGACGACAAACTAGTGGCATAAGATCAATGATTTGAGGTTTTGTGGTACCCAACGGCAAACCAAGATACATAAAAGGCATAGAGCCCTTCAGACAACCAAACTCTCTGGCCAGAGTATCAAGAAGCGGCATTGGCACATTAATTGGAATCATATTGGATTTACTGTAGTTAATTTTGAGACCCGTAGAGAGAGAAAGAGTACTGATGCAAAACCTGCTTGAGTTGTCTTACTTGATCCAGATACGCGGGCATAATCAACAGAGTGTCGTCTGCATATTGAATTATAGGAAAGTACACTTCATGGGTGATAATAGGAGGGCTAATCATACCCTGATTCATGAGCTCATTAACTGCATACTGAAGGAGGTCAGACCCAAAAAGATAAAACAGGGGTGACAGCGGGTCACCTTGTCTTACACCTCTATTGCAAAGGAAGTGTTTTCTAGGGATACCATTTAGCAGAATAGCCGAAGAGCCTGATGAAAGAATGTCTCTTGCCAATCTCAACCATTTCTTATTGAATCCTTTATGTTTCATTAACTCAATGATTGCTTCATGCTCTATTGTGTCAAAAGCTTTAGCGAAATCAAGCTTCAGTATGATAGTGGGTTTTTTAGAGACATGGCAAAGATAAATATACTCAAATGCCCATGCAAGTAAGTCTTGGATAGATATGTTTCGCAGAAACCCATACTGATTTTTATGTATACATTGCAGAATTTTCCCTTGTAGACGATTTGCTGCAAGTTTTGTGATGAACTTGAGGCAAACATTTGTGTGGGAAATGGGTCTGAAGTCGTTTACACTAGTGGGAGCAGGCACCTTTGGAACTAATGTGATATAGGATCCATTGATATTCTCCAAACTAATCCTTACATTATTAAAGTCATTAGCCAGATTATAAAAATCTGATTGAATAATATGCCAGAATTGCTTAACAAATAAACCATTATAACCATCTGGGCCCGGTGCAGGGTCGATTGGCATGTTCTGGATTACCTCATCGATCTCCTTTTTTCTCAAACGGCAGCGTCGAATCATTCAAGCCCTCCACCGGCGTAAGTAAAGAGGAGAGATCAAATTGCATGTCAATACCTTCAGAGTGTCCCATGCGCTCCTTATAGGCCGACCACAACATTCCGGCCATTTGATCATGATCTGTTACTTCATTACCATTCTCATCAATCAACAAGGCAATATTATTCCTTGTAGAGTGTTCAGTTGCCATTGCATGAAAGAACTTGGTATTGTCCTCTCCTTGTTTAATCCATCTGACTCTACACCTCTTCCTCCAATAACTGCACTCGAAACGAAGGTGAAGTTTAACAATTTGCCTGAAGTTGAATTCAGGTCGAAAAAGAGGTCTTGCTTCCTCCAAAGTATCTAAGATTAATATAACTTTGTTGCAGTTTGTGATGGTAGCTTTTAATTTAGACAGGCTAGTGTGCCACTTTTTCAAATCATGTCGAAGGGTTTTGAGTTTGTCAGCCATGACGACCGAACTGTTTGTTTTATGTGATTCCTTGGCCCAGGATTTACTGACACAGTCTTTGAAGCCAGACAAATCCACCCAATAGTTATCAAAACGAAACATTTTCACCTTTGGAATGTCAGTGTCAATCGTCACCACACATGGCACATGATCTGAGCCTGTTTTTGCTAGAGGAAACACCATCGAATTGGGAAAGTCTGAAATCCAGTTGGCACTTGTGAAGAACTAGTCTAATTGTTCCAACAGTGGAACAGACTGCATGTTAGACCAAGTGTAAGCCCTACCTTTAAGTGGCAACTCTAAAATCCCGAGGTGTCCAATGATTTCATTGAAGAGAAACATATCATTTACATCACCACCCGGCCTGTTACGGTTCTCTGTAGAGCGAATAAAGTTAAAATCGTTAAAATCACCAATTAATAGCCAATTTCCCCCAGTGGTATAGGCAGGTCATATAACCAATTGACAAAATTCTGACGCTCTTGCCCTTGACATGGCCCATAAACTGACACCAGGGTCCAAACAGAGTTATTATGTAATGAGGTGAAAGTGATTACCACTCCAAACCTCTGAACATCAGCCAAAGCACCCGAAAAACTGCCGAGTTCCACAATACAATTATCCCCCCGAGGCCCCAACCTATGGGGCAAAAGAAAAATTATTAAATCTTTTAGGTCAAAATTTGCGGATGAATTTCCAATCAAACTGCTCACGTTTTGTTTCTTGCAGGCATAAGATGTCACAATTACTCTCATTGATTTTATTACGCACTTCAATCTTCCTATCATCAGAGTTTAAACCACGCACATTCCAGCATAAGACACGCCATTTTCTACTAAATAAGCAACTCATGGTTCACAATAACATAAAAGAGCATGATCCCTGAATACACAGTACCAGGACAGATAGACCCCCACCAACTGAAACAAAGACACCCTCATCGACAGAGCTAAAACTGACATCACACATATGCATAACTTGTACTGTCTGAACGCTGAAACTGACAAATGGCATTCACACCACTCAAAACATAAACACAAAAGGCACCATATATGACCAAGTTTGACACCAACTTCAGACCCACCCCAAGGATCAGAACTTTCACTAATCATTGTGAGGAGCAGAGTTGTCAGAGTCCGGAAGAGGTTCAAGCTTTTCCTTAGTCAATTTAGCAGCAACAATACCAAGAGCTTGACCCACAGACTGCATCACATGTATAGGGGTTGCAGGTATCTCCATATCCTCAAACTCATTGTTGTGATCAGAAGGAGATGTGTCCGGTGCGCTAGCCTGCTCCGGCTCTATTTGCACAAGCAGCATTTTTGACCTTGGCCTCTTTTTGACTCTAGATTGTTCAACCACTGGCTTCGAACGATATCCATCCAATTTCAGGAAACTCCTGGTGAAGCGACGCTCCGTAGGCTGCACTAACAGATTCTGCTTGCGTGTTTTGTGTTGCTTTCCCGCAGACACTGAAGGGGCCTCAAAGATAATTGCTTCTCATTGCAGCTCAGTGTTGGTCTTACAGAAATCCAAAACACGCTCCACAGGCCTATCACGTGAACACCAAACCCTGCTTCTTCTAGCACAACCAACTGGCTTAGATTCAGATATGCGCAGGATACAGGCCGAGTCAAACGCCTCAGCCCACGATCTTTTAGTCAGCAGAACAGCAAAAGGGGAAAAAATGCAGCGACATAGGATTTTTCTTGGATAAGATCTCTGGCAACAGAGATTTAAAGATATGCTTCCATTGCAAATGAGGTGCTTGTAGTGGTCCAATGAAAGTGCTAACTCTGCCAATATGCATGATATCAAAATGTTGTCCACCCAATTGTGGAGGGGCATTTAGGTAATGAAATTGCTGATCCTCCTCATTATCAGAAGGTTCCATAACCATACTATCCTGATCATCCATCTCTTGATCATTCCCCTCATCCATATGATCCATAGTAGGGTGAAACTGGGGCTCCTCTAAATGATCCCACCCAATCTAGGGGAATTGTGGCTGTACAAAGAGGTTCTGATTAGGGTGCAAATTCCCTGCCATGGGATGGGGGTTCCCATCAACTGGCATAGGATCTTCATCTGCTCGCATTGCATCAGCAAAATCAGCAGTAAGTATAAAAACTACCACTGTCCAGTTCTGACGAGCACCTCCAACATTTGCATATTTCCCAAAGACCATATCCCCGGGAACCAGGGTTACATCAGGAAAAGAGGCATAGACAATAGCTCTACATTTGATAGGATCATTGCTATTCCAGTGATGGAATTTCCCAAAGGTAGAGACAACATTGGCCAGGTCATAATCATTACGATTATCAGCATTCATACCCAGAAACATCAGCCAACCCTGCCTAAACCCAAGCACAGATCTAAAATTATCAGGGACCTCATCATGCCTGTAAAACGGACTGATGCATTGCCTAACTGAAAATACCCTGATGAACCAGAGCATCCACAGACTGGGGGCGGCCGTTCTTATCCTCTAGACCAACGGCGGTGGCGGGAATCGCATTGGCAAGGATAGGGCAGCCGCGCGCGGGACACCGAGGTGCTTGCCTATGATGGATAATACGACGGGAAAGAAACGAATCGGTACTGGGCCGGAAATGGGCCGCGTTGGGCTTCTGCGGTTTGCACGCGAGCGACAGGCAGAGGAAAGAGGGATGGGCCGGCTGCTGGCTCTAGTTTTTTTATTTCCTGAAACCATTTTCCATTTTCTGTTTTGTTTTCTCTTTTGTAATTTCAAATGCAAAACTGTTGGTGTATTTTGAAGACACCAAAACTTTGTAAACATTTCAAACATTGTAGGGGCCCTGGTTATTGTTTGAGCTCCATAATATTTGTAGTTTTCAAAACTCAAAACCACTTTGAATATGTTTCAAATAGGAAGGAGAAAATAGGGTTTAGGGTTTTGAGAGCATTTTTATTTCATGCATGCATTTTAATATGATGATGCTCATGAATGCACAAACAAATCATGTTTACCATTTAATAAAACTAGGGTTGTTACAATTCTATCCCCCTTAAAAGAATCTCGTCCCGAGATTCCTAGGTAGGAAGATAGAAGGAACAGGGGTACACTAAACTTCGACGATCTTCTCTAAGAGGTTGATCCACGCCACCATGACGAGTGGACGAAGCGCTTCGTAATCTTCGAGGTGGCTACTCACACTAAGGAAGAGAGGGAATAACACGGAACCACAAACTGAGTATCTCATGGTCAACTCATGGATAGATGCTTCACACACATCTCTAGAGCCAACAAACATGAAACACATCAAGGTAACGGAGGAAACAAGAGGAGAAGGTTTCAAGGTGATAGATAATTGGTCTTCATAAGGATTGAGACCATGGAACTTGCAGAAGGTTTTGACTTTTGAGATAAGGAAACTTCCAACAGATGGAAAAGGAGCACAGACTTCGAGGGGTAAACCTCTACTAAACTATAAAGCTTTACAGGTGGAGAAGATAGGTACCAACGAAACCAAGTTGTTGAACTACTTTTGACACAGAAGGGTCATTCTTTCGTTCAACAGAAGGCCAAGGCAGAAAGGTGTTTTGGTGGAGAGGACTCATAAGAGTCACAAGGATCATGTAACAAGAGAAACTATTGATTATCAAAATCATGGTCACTCTTCGAACATGTTAAGAAAGCGGGAAGGAAACTCTTTAATTCATCCAGGACTATCAAAATCCTTGCCAAAGATCATGATATCGCTTTACACCACTAGATGAATAGTTTAGAAGATTCCTGATGACATGAGAAGAAAGAAACTTCATTCTCATACTCCAAGTACTTGGCATAACAAGACGTTTGCCAACGTAAAAGGGTCTGGAAGATTGACCAAGAGACGTTTAGCAACACTACTTTAAATGTTCTCCTTGATGTTTGAGACACCAATATCAGACTTCTAACGAGCCTTTAATCAGTCATCAAGTAAAGGTCGGACTTCGGATCCAAAGGAAACCATAAACACATCCTATAATAAAATATAGAAGAGGCCTCATGGAGAGTGGTTGTTATTGCTGATTCAAGGAAGTATGACAATAGGTCTTCTGACTGATTGTGCCAACCATTACATCAAGCTTGCCGGATGTATAGAGAGATCTATGTCATAACCTTGAGGAACACCAACCATCATTGTTGCTTGAGATTCAGCTTTGGTTAAGTGGAGATATACTTCAGACTCAGCATGTCCGAATAGAAAGTGTGCAACATTTACGCAAAGGTAAATTCACTAGATTCTCAAGACATGGACTGCAGTGTCAAGCTCCAAAAGATGAGCTAGATTGCGGAACCCATGTGATAGCAAGTTATCAAAAGATAATTGCATCTACATTAATTATTTGCAACAATTACAACTGAATCCTTGTTGGGAAACATTTAGGAGGATATCGAAGTTTGTAGGACTTCTTATCTTCCATGACAAGTCAGTTAGTGGCTTGGTGTGCTTGGAGGATATTCTCGAGATGTGAAGGTATCAACCTACCATATCAAGAATACCTCGCACATGCTTGACTAACTTGGAATGATTCCCGAGAACACAAAGACAACACTACTCGAATCCACGTGGACATCTTTCAACATTTGCACGTGAATCGGAGAAGGTCACTTCTAACATCTAGAACACATACTTCGAAATGACACAAAGATGATTCTCAAAAGTTTCCAACATTAATGCCAAATGTTCCACATGAATCTTTTCTAGCAGGGAGAAGTTAAGGATGTCATTGATGGTCTCAATAACAAACTTACGTATACACTCCAAGAAGATGGACTCAAATTTTGTATGAACAAGGCAGAAATACTGGTCAGACTAGGGGACATGAAGATGTACTTAAGGGAAACATCACGAGTAGATACACCATCAGGATAGTCCTTGGACGTGAGTTTGATTTGACGATTGCCCAATCAAATCAAAGGCGGGGAAGATAACATGTCCACAAAGGAGATATTATCTTGCTTCAGCACGAACACAACTAGACATCCCTTTAAGAAGGAACAGAGTTGGATAGAACTTTCATCTTACAACTCTCCAAGTTGTTGTTTAAGCTCAACCAACTAGCTCACGGGTATCCAGTACGGATCCTTGGAGAAAGGAGCAGTTCAGAGAAGTTGCTTGCTCAAGAACTTGACAACACGGTCATATGGCAACATGGAGATACTTCTAGTAGGCATCTAGAATATCACAGACCACCGATATGTCACTTAGTTTGAGAGGAATCTTGCTTTGTAAGGCAAGAAAACATAGTCTCAGAGCTTCGGCATGAGCCTAACTCTTTGACCGAGGAGAGTGTACCAGAATAACAGACTTGGTAGCACAATCATCCTTGGCTTAGTGATAGGGTTAACCAATCACGCTAAGAATGATACAAATGTCCTTGAAGTTCAAAGCAATAAGAATTGCTAAGAATTTTAGATGGTCACATCATTACGCACACGCAACATTTCTAAGCATAGACAGCTTAGTAGAAGGGTGGGTAAATATGTGTAAAAACATCACTTCATTAAGAGGATCATGAAACTCAGCACAACCTCTTAATATAGAATGAGTGTGATACTTTAAGGTAGAACAGATCAGAAGCTAATCAATACTTCTTGATCCAGGATTACAACACTTTGACCTGGTCTTAGAAATGATGAGGTACTGGAGTTTTTTTCTCCTAACATCCCGAACTGGTTTGTCTTGACGGACCACAAGAGTATCTTACATCGGAAGACACCGATGCACATTTACTACTTGACTACCAACTGGCAGACAAAGGTCGGAAAACAACAAGGAAAAAGGAACATGCGCAGGATAGAATCCCAAGATGTGGATGCATAAGTCAACAATCTTCCGAAGACCAATGCATAGAAAAAGTAAGGTGTGGCAGATTCACGAGCACAGATGTGGGACTCTCGAGGAGTACCCTTGTCGTGATCTATTTGGTTCCATTAAAGAATATCTGCCAAAGCATGTGGTAGGGAAGTCTTTTATCGTCACTGTTCAACGGCGACAATATGCACAAGCTTGAAGGCTATACTAGAAGGTACTAGCCATTCTGAGGTAATGTGTAAACATTAACCACTGGGGTCAACAATGGATCTTGGGTTAAAGGTCAGCGTCATGTGAAAGATTCGCAACACCAGAATCCAGCACAGTCGGGGATCTTAGGTTCAAGTCCGAGGGTTAAAACCCAAAGAAAGGAGTAACTACTACTTGAGTGACAAAGCGTACACTACAAGATAGTAATCACGAGGTAGCTTCCAAAAGAAGATACAACTTTTGAAGTACCAAACAAACAAAAAGGAGGCACTAAAGGCGAAAGGAAACCTTGAAGCCTAGAACAGAACACTGGGGAACCATCAACACGATGATGTGGACCCTTAAGGTAGAGAGATCATGATAGAAAGAAATCTCTCAAAAGAATAGGATCAAAGGGAAACAAGGAACACACACAACTAACACTAGAGAACTCAACACTAGGTCAAATGGTTGAGAACTGGCATGCCTGAAGAGGCACCTATGTTTTGAAAGACTAGACGGGATAGCAAAACTTTTCCAAATCAAAACAAGATAAGATGACCCAGAGTTAGAGCGAAACTAGATAAGGAGAAAAAGAAGCATACCAGAGTTTTCGTAGATAATTTTCATCTTTGAAAATAGTTTTCACAAGTACTAGACTCAACATTGACCAATAGAAAAGTCTCCTACAGTCGGTTCTGCTCTGATACCAAAACCTGTGACACCCCGGGATTAAGGCTAGACAAATCCCAGACCTTCATTTGAACATAAGCCTAACCTAATCTCGAAAGCATACAGAGAGAAAATCGGTAACACAACAGTGACCCTACGACACAAAATTATTGCAGCAAGCTCATAACTGAGCAGAGAACCAAAATATTACAAGCATAGGTCACTGTCCACAAACATCAAACAACGGAAGGCAAATTATGCTATTAAGTATAGCAAACTTAACAAATGGCCTAAGAGGCCTGAAGCATAACGATGACGTCCAATCCATAGATCCCAGACTGCCGACTGGGAACCCCAAGCTACTCGTCGATGTTGATGCCGTGAAGAACTCATCTTCTATGGTAACACTTACTCTGTTGCAAAAGAGTCAACGAAGCAAGGGTGAGTACAGGGTGTACTCCACAAGACTTATGGCTGGTGGAGTTATTTTGCATAAAGCCATCTTTGTTTTGTAAAACAAGAGGGAGAAGAAACTCGACTAATCAGAATATTTTAAAAGGGGATAAGAGAGCGGTATCTCCAACTTTGATCATCTCTTGATATCCACTGAATAATCATCAACTGGACCTATCTAGGATCACCCCCTCGTACCCATGAGGAAACATCCTTAAGCACATGTTGATCAACTTGCCAAGTTTCACGATTAGGTTCAAGTTCTCTATGATCTTTGAATCTGGTTTCCAAGTCGTCCATAACCGTGGACACGGCTTTTCGAAAATATTTAACCCTGCAGGGGTGTACGAGTTTACCCACACATACCAACCAATTCTTAATGCCAAGCTATAAGCCCTCTTCCTTGGAAGGCCGGTAGAGAGTGGTTGACCATGACCTTTACCTTGCTTTCTCCGAGACCATGAGTCACGCACTAGAGACATGCCGTCGTAACAGGTCGAGTCCTGAAGTCGGTCCCTAATGATGTGAACAGGGTTTGAGATTACGGATGCTGAGCATCTCCCATTCCCTGGCACGCTTACCTACCTCTATGAATGCACCTCCTTCACCTCCATTCAAGAACATCCAAGATGCATATGTCGAATGGAAAGCCCGAACTATGTGACGCATGGAATCTACTCGGCAAGTTAGTTGGTCGAGGGGGTTTCTAGGCCCCCATGTGTCTGTACACTCGTCTTAGTCCATAGGCAAGAACTCAAGTCCTAGTAGTGGCAAGTATGGGACTGCAAAAACCACAACCTCACCGTGGCCTCCCATACAAGCCTTAGCATGTTTAACTTTCATCTCTGATCATACCACGTCATCCTGTCAAACTAGGTTCATTCGCAGCTCTGATTCATCAACCGGATGGACCAGTGGTAACAGCTAAGCATGGCTAAGCACAACAGATAAAGTAGCTCTAGCAACGCTTCACAAGCCAAACCCTATTTATGCTAGGATCAGTGGATCAGGGAATATAGGCTACAAAGGTAACATGCATCAGATAGGATTACTTTATCTATCGATAAAAGACTTTGGACTCGTATGCACATGACAAGAATGTAAATACTTTGAAAACATAGGACTCATATGTATGTGTGGGGCTTCGCTTCCTTTGCAAGTTGATATCCAGAAAGTAGAGTTCCAGACACCTAGTACTTGACTTGGTTATAGTTGATAAAGTATTGATCTTCGATCTTCGACGGTGTTGATCTCGACCTTTGATGGTGTTGGCCTTGGTCTTTGATTTCGATCTCGATTCCGATATCGTACTCTAGTGGAGAAGAACCAAACACCGAAAAGAAAGGGGAAACAATCAACACATGGCATCAATGCAATGCTCAATCAAGGATGATGATATGACAAGTTGAATTGCGTTGAAATAAACACCTAAGGCATTCTTGACAAATTAATCGGGGGCCCGAGGGATACAAACCCTAATTCGGGAAAACCCCGAAGGCATATGAGAGGGGTTCTTTAGTTGTTCTAATTAAACTTGTCATGTAAGTTGTTTAGCAATGCATGGTGATAGCTTAAATAAATATAGCTCGTTTTTCTGATAATTTTGATATATTATTTGTATTTTTCTGATTTAAAATGAATTAGTTATGATTTTTCCCAATTTTAATTCATTTTAAATCATTTTTGGAATATTATAAAATAATTTACATTTTAGAATTACTTAAACATTTTTATTAATCAGAAACATTTCTAAAAATACTTATCTCACTTACAACAGGGGCCCACATGTCAGGGATTTAATATTTACAGAAATTATTTCAGAAAACATTAAAATAAAACAAAAGGAATTACTGCATCAGCATGATGCATTGCTGATGTCATCACATGGGCAGAAACATTTGTCACCGCACTAACCCTACCCACACACACTGACAGAAGGGGCCCAGTCCACGGTGGTTCCACCAGAAGGCCACGTGGGAGCCACGCTGGACTCGCCGGCGGTGTGCGGCAGGCGGTGGTCATCGCCGGCAATACAGGCCACCCCAGCATGCGTGGTTGGGTGTGTTTAGAAGAGCTCGTCTAGGCGAACCACGTGGAGGTGGCGCCGCCAGAGAATGGTCGCCGGAGACGGCGACGCAACGGCGGACAGTGACGGTGACTGGCGGTGCACGATGCTACGGTGAACCAGAGAGGGAGGGGCGAATCGAAGAGGTCCATGAGGATCGCATGCTCACCAGGAGGCTAGCAGAGGAGCCGCGGAGGAGAGGTGAGGTTGGGAGTGCCAGCAGGAACGGCGGCGAGCTCCGTCGGTGATGAATAAGACGGCATCGTGGAGCTTGAGTCAGACCACCCCGGGTCGATTCCTTAAGGGAGCAGCTTCAGCGCGTCGAGGCGTAGCCGGTGGCGATCACAGATGGGCCTGGGTTTGCCGGAAACGGCGGCGACAGAGAGCTCTGGCCAGGCTAGGGTTTTGGGAGAGTGGGGAAAACAACAGAGAGCTCGAGAGGAGGAGATACGGGTATGGGAGAGAGAGGGGAGAGCGACCGTTCTTATCCTCTAGACCAACGGCGGCGGCGGGAATCGCAGCGACAAGGATCGGGCGGGCGCGCGGCACACCGAGGTGCTTGCCGACGGTGGAGAAGACGACATGAAAGAAACGAATCGGTACTGGGCCGGAAATGGGCCTTTTTTGGGCTTCTGTGGTTTGCACACGAGCGACAGGCAGAGGAAAGAGGGATGGGCCGGCCTGGGACGGCTGCTGGCTCTAGTTTTTTTATTTCCTGAAACCATTTTCCATTTTCTATTTTGTTTTCTCTTTTGTAATTTTAAATGCAAAATTGTTTTTTGTATTTTAAAGACACCAAAACTTTGTAAACATTTCAAACATTGTATGGGCCCTGGTTACTGTTTGGGCTCCATAATATTTGTAGTTTTCAAAACTCAAAACCACTTTGAAAATGTTTCAAATAGGAAGGAGAAAATAGGGTTTAGGGTTTTGAGAGAATTTTTATTTCATGCATGCATTTTAATATGATGATGCTCATGAATGCACAAACAAATACTATTTACCATTTAATAAAACTAGGGTTGTTACACCGCGCAAAGGCCATGCCCCCTCCGCCTAAACCAGTGCAGCAGCCGCAGGAACTTGGCACCTGTCCGAGTAACAACAATAGCGCAAATCCGCTGCCTCCGGCATCTACGTCTGCTGCTGCCCAAATCACTCCAGCTGATAGAGTGATGTACGGCAACCTGCTCGTCGAGCCCATGACCATGGCCCATATTCGGAACGTAGTCCAGCTTGACGAGAAGCGCCAGTAGCTACTGGAGGAAGCGCAGACCATCGTGGAGCAAGGCGTAAAGCTGGATCGAGATCTGGCCAACGCGCAGAAGTCAATAGAGAAATCTAGAGCCATAGAGGCTGAGTAAAAGATTCTGCTCCAGCAGCAGAAGGCTAAGAAAGCTCTGGCTCGCGTCATCAACGATCCTGGTGTACGACGAAACCTAGGATGGGCCCCCTCGAAGCCGCCACAAGAAAAGTCATACATTGACAGCAAAGGCAGGCAGGTGATGCCCACTCACATTCTCAACCTTGCCATCTCCAAGACCCTTCTGGAGCAGGATAGATCACCCGCAGCTATGGAACAGGTCTATGACCTTGTGTCCAAGGCGGTGAAATAGCAGGATAGGGCCACCTCTCAGAGGCTT
The DNA here is from genome assembly GCA_916181665.1 of Avena sativa. Taxonomy (NCBI): domain Eukaryota; kingdom Viridiplantae; phylum Streptophyta; class Magnoliopsida; order Poales; family Poaceae; genus Avena; species Avena sativa. The sequence continues at coordinate 315,263,675 of OV702283.1, forward strand.
GAGTCTGACCCAGCGTTTTGCCAGTCTAGTCAGCCTAAGCCGTCAAGGGACCGATCTCCTCGTGATGTCGGGTCTCAGACAGGTTCGTCAGAGCGAAGACGGAGGGATGCATGCAACAGGAAGGACGCTATCCCCATATCCTTCGACCACGAAGGCAAGGCTCATCCTCATCTCACATCTCCACCACCCCGATCTCCACGACATCGTGAAGAGCCCAAGGCTCACCATCGTACGGACATGCCTCCGCCAAGGCAGAGTGGCATCGTCATCCACGACAACGCAGAACAGACTCGTCACGATGGAGAGCATAACCAAGGACACAAGATCAGGTCGCGTCATGACCCTCCGCGTCCGACAAGAAACCGCGACAAGCGTGAGGCGTCATAGGAGGGTAACAGCAAGAAGGCTAACCCACCGCCACCTCCACCTCCGTCGCCCCCTAGCAGCCACCATGGCGGAGGAGGCCCGCGTCGTTCACGCAGCCCATCCCCTGGCGGCAAGAGGAAAAAAGCAAGCCCGAAGCCATATGACACACGTTCACGCCTGGAAAAGATTCACGAGACCCGGGAAGGACAATACTTGGGACCATGTTGCTTCGGACCTGTAATACAGAACGCAACTTACCCCAAGGGTTTTCGGATTGACAAGACCATCAAGCCTTATGACGGCACCGCCAAGCCAGCTACATGGTTGTAGGATTACAGCAATGCGGTGGAGATCGTCGGGGGTAAACCCAACATCGCCGTCAAGTACCTCCCATTGATGCTGGCGGGTACGGCCCAACAATGGATCAATGACTTGTCGGAGAAGTCCATCTACAATTGGTTGGACATGCAAGAAGCATTCACCAAGAACTTCGAGGGTACATATAAGCGCCCTTTCACTGTTGGTGATCTATAGCGGTGCATGCAGGAGAAAGACGAGTCATCTCGCGCCTACCTCTCTTGCTGGCTGGATATGAAGAATTCCTGCGCAGCAGTGCACGCTCATAGCGCCATGGCCGCCTTCATCGATGGGTTGGAGAAAGGTACGTTGCTCCGACATAAGTTGAAGCGCTTGCAGGACAATCATCGACTAGATCTCAACCAGATGATCCAGCTGGCTAGTGAGTTCATAGCTGCCGATGACGATGCTCGTGGCTCCCTGTCGGCAACGGCCATTCCAACTCAAGCTAGGAGGAACAGCAGCACAAAGAGGAAGAGCCCGCCAGAAGAAAAGCAAACCTCCGACATGGTCGCCTTGACATTTGCAAGACGAGGTGATGGTGGACAGCGTGGCCAAGGATGGGGGGCTGGTCGTGGGTAGCAGCGAGGTAGTGAAACTACATCGACAGCACTCTGTGTTCCCCAAACATACGAAGAGTACCATGATATGTGTAACATCCCAAAAATATTAAACATGGATCATCAAACTCTAATCATCAAAATTAGGGTTAACAAAAACTTTTCCAACTAAAAATATGAAAGCATTCATATGGGTGTGTATTCAAAATTTGTATTCTTTTGAATTGCCAAGGTTCTGTGTTTCTTTGCTTGTAAAATGATTCTTAGGTGAAATAAACATCATCTAAACAATCCCCAAACTTTTCCCAAAGACAAACAACTCAAAATACACAAATAAAGTGAATGGTCACTTTGGCCAAATTAACTCTCATGCCTACTTTGGCTATCCCTAACTTTCAGAACTTAACAGAAACATCTGTGGATCTTTGCACCCCTTGTTAGTACTCATAATAAGGTACCAAGGCCCACTTTGTGATCATCCAAAAACATTCAAATGCTAAGTTTAAATGATAGTTGAAAATTGAATCTATCTCATATGGGAAGATCCCACTATTTCAAAAACCACTCAAACAAACTCAATTTTCAAAACCCAAGCACCCACAGAATCCTCAGCACATGCCTAGCACACCCACCAAAATCTTTTCAAAATTTAAAACTCAAGTTCTTGCGGCCATTTCATCAAACAGCTTGCAGATTCAAATCAAACAAATCACAAACACTATTTTGAGCAGTAAATTTGGCCTAACTTGTTCCCTCTCTGGTTGCCACTAGTCCTTAGTAGATCATCTAGCTCCTTTAATTATCCTTAGCATCACTGTAAGCAAGCCTAGCCATCAAAGGTGACCAGTCCGAGAGCAAACTTGTCACCCCGTTGTCGCCGACAAGCTAGAGGCCACACTAGCCTCGCCAACCTTGTCTAGGAGCTAGCCAGCACCCCACCGCCACTCCCTATCCCAGCCTCGAGCAATGCCAGCCACTGGACCACGCGCCCAGGCCATGCCAAACCCCTCTGCGACCATGCCGAGAGCGCGCCCCGTGCGCCACGCTCGACCAGCACCCCCAGACCGCACGCCGCCCTTGCCGCGTGCGTAAGTGATCACCAGCACCCCAGCACCCTGCCAGACATGCCCGTTCGCCGCCACGCGGACCATGCTCGTTGTGCGCCATCAAAACCCCCGTCGGACCCGCCCAGAGAGTTGAAGCGCTCCGACCGATCAGCACCGCCCCACGCCTCGCCACCACGCCGTTGAGCTTCGCCAGGGAACATAGAACAGCCCCCTACCGTCGCCCACGCCGATAGTTGCCTATGCCATCAACCACGACGAGCTCAAATCGCACTCGTCGGTCCCCTCTCCTCACTAAAAATAGAGGCCTCCCCCGCTCGATTTCTTCACACCAGTTCGCTCCCCACCTCTCACTGATCACCCTCAGTCACCCCCGGAGCAAGGCGAGCACCAGGTGGCTGGAATTGCACCGGAGTTCGGTGCTGTAGAGGAGGAGTGGCGCCGTCGATTGGTGCCACCCCAGGAGGAGCTACCGGTGCCAGGAGAATCGCCGTCGACGACTTCGTCGTTCGCCCCCATCGCCGACCCTCGCTTGAGCCTCGGTGAGCCTCCCACGACCCCCACCTACCGCGTTAGGGTTCTGTCTCGCCGGCGCTGCCCGACGTGGACGATGAGCCATAGTCGTTCGATTAGATTTAGATCGTGCGGCAGAGATCGCCCCGTACCGCTTCGCGTGTTATGAGCCACCGACGGGTGGAACCCCCCTGTCAGCTGAGCCCCGCGCTGTGGAGTGACACTGGGCCGGCCCATTGACCTTTCCCGCGCAGCCCAACCGTTTGAATTTAGATTTTTCTATTTTAATTCAAACTCGGTTCTGTACCTAGTTTCAAAAATCAACCCAGCTTGATTCAATGAACCAAATTGCATGAAACCAATTTTGTTAGAAAGGTACTGAAATGCTTAACCCAAGCCCGTTGGATTCAAATCATTTGGATCTGCAGAACAAGTTAGAAGCTTTTCTGCATTCAAACATTTTTCAAATTTCAACCATAATAGCTTTTGAGTTGATTCCAACTCTCAAAAATCACATTTGATCATACCATTCAGAATATATAAAAACATTTGGGTTTACTTATAGAAATAATGTTCAAGTAATAAAAGAATGCCACATAGGCATTTCTAGTCACTTTAATTATTTAAAATAAAAGGTTAAACCTTATTAAATTGTGACACCACTTTAAATCACATTCACATGTACTGAAATATGTGGTGATGACATGTGTCAACATGATCCCATGTTTGAGTTGGAGAATATTAAATCTTAAGTAGTTTTTCAATGAGTAGAAATTACTTTTCTCAAATTAAAATAAATAAGACAAATGCTTTAATCTTGTAATGATAGGTGATGATGCTAGATCATCTATAGAACACCTTTGTGTGATGATTGAAAATAGTTAAGTATTGTTTGGTGATTGTGTACCTCGTATTTATTTATAGACGCTAGTACCGACCAAGGATACGAGGAGGAAGGAGGATACTACGAAGAAGAAGCCGAGGAGAACTTCAACCACTGCTCTGCTCAAGGAAAGCTTATACTGATACTTATGCAATCCTTACTAACCAAGTTGACCTAGGCAAGCTAACACTTGCAATTATGAAAGTTAGATAACCTATGCAATGCACTAAGCATGCTTGGTTAGACACATTTGATGATACCCAATCCTAGTTTTACTTGCAAGCTTTATACTTTATTTCTTTATCAAAGCTTTCTCTTAGAGTTTACTTAAGTGACTTGTATATTCTAGGAAGAGAATTGAAGGTTGCATAAAGAGTATTAAATTTGGCCTAAGCTAGATAATCTTGATGTCATCCTAAGGCATGAGATTGAACTTAATTAATCTCCACTTGTTTACCACCCCTCACTAGTACTTACCCAACTTGTAGATGCTAGTGCTAAGCATAAAACTTGATCAACTTTAGATGGGAATACTTGGTGAAAATGGTTATGAAAACCTTGGAATGATGAGTCATTCTATTGAAATGTTTTGACATGTGTTTCCGAACACCAGATGATTTCGATGATGAAAATGTTGAGGCATGAGCCTTAGCCCTTTATAAAACTGATGGTTGTCTGGATGCGATACCATTCCAATTTTACCGTACAACCGCAATACCCAAAAATTGGGTAGGGCTTGACTAGAAACTTATATACCTTAGTATGGGTTCCCTCACGGCCAAGGTCTGAGCTGAGGCTACCTTGTGAAGATTGTCCACCTGTGCAGTACCCAAGATGACAGTTGGTCATGGTTGGGAGGCCAAACTCATAGGAGAGGTGCCTTTAATAGGGCGTGTAATGGAAAGGTTAGGATTGATTATCCGCATACTAAGTATGGTGAATTCAGGATTTGTTCCTGACGGATGTATCGAATGTTGTGGTGAAAGTGTACAATCTCTGCAGAGTGTCAAACTATTCGAATAGCCGCGTCCGCGGTTATGGATAGTTGGAGTGGCCATACTGTTCCCCCGTCAGATGTTTTCAAAATGACTTAAGTGAACTGAGACTTTGACTTGAGCACAACAGAGTTGTGATATGAAGTACAAGTTCCCACTTAGGTGTTATAAAACTTCAACCAGTTTTTCTTGCTTCTGAACTTAGTAGAGGTAAATCTGGCTTTTTGCAAAACAACCCTAGAGCTTAGTGTCCTACTACAAAAACCCCCTTAACTTGTTAGTATTAGTTTGCGAGTACTTAAAGAGTACTCATGGCTTTGTCCCTGGCTATTCCCGTGGCCAGACTATGAAGAGGAGTACCAGGACGATGGACCGCAGGAAGGTTATGACAACTAGGATCATCTCCCATCGTCAGCATTACCTGTGACCCCGAAGATGGAGCTTCGCCTACGCTACCTTTATTATTACGTTATTCTGCTGCTTGAGTTGTATTAAGAACTGGATCATGAGATCCTTATTTGTGTAAGACCTTATGTATGGTTTGTAATGGATGATGTACTATGATATCCAAATCTGTTATGTCTCGGAAAAATGGTAATCCTGGGATTGCGATGTATGGCATAACAGGCATCTGGGATTAAAAATCTGGGTGTTGACAAGTTGGTATCAGAGCCATCTTGACCATAGGAGATCCTAGTTAGACTGGACGTTTGAATCAAAACCTTTGTTTTAAAACCAAAGGAAGCAAATATTTACAAAAACTTATTCCTATTCTTATCACTTTGATTCTTTCATGAAAATTCATGTTCCTCAAAAACTCTTGCAAAATACATAAAATTTGACACACTTGATCACACTACTAACTAACTCATCATATATTCTTATAGATGGACGTGAAGTACAGCAAGTTTTATCAGCTGGGGAATGGAGGAGATCTCATCTTTGAGCGGGATTTGGACCAGCTTTAGGAACTTCTGGAGCGTCCACACCCCGAGTTCTTCGGAGCTCAGCTCAATGATTAGGTAGGAGAAGATCGGCAATGGCTAGTTGTTGCAAGTCTCCGAGGAAAGATTGAACCTCCCACTGCCGAGGGAATTCAGTTCACCTTAAGAGAGAACAACTAGCTCGATGGACTTGCCAGGGCCATGCATGAAGCTCTTGCCCGTCTGTGTGGGCAGAGTATCAACCAAATCAAGGGTACCCGCTTTGAGTTTTGTCCAAGGCATGATGCTATGGGACAGCCACTGGAAGCCCCATACCACCACGAGCTGAAGACTCAGTTGGACCAGCTTAGCTTCATGATGTATGATCGTCAACAAGAACTGGACAATGCCTATGACTACTCCAACCACAAGTCCGTCATCATCAGGACGAAGGATCAGACCATCGCCATGCTAGCGAAGGATCGCAAGTCTCGCCGCCGTCAGCTCGACAAGAAGGAGCGCATCATTGCTCGTCTTCGCCACCGTATCTCGGATTTGGAGGAGACCATCCACGAGCGAGACATGCAGTTGGAAGAAAGGGAGAATGCCGGAGAAGACCTTCATGGAGACCCCTACTCCTATCTCAGCGATGATGATGATTTTTTGGAGGATTAGGCCATGGACTTCTTCACCGATGAGGATGATTTTGCCTTCATTGATGATGATGAGGATGATGAGGATGACGATTACACCGACTCCAAGGAGTAGTAGCACTTGAGCACTAGCGTAGTGAGTTGTATTCGGTCCCATTGTATCGTAGTTTCCAGAATGGTTCTTAAAACCATCTGTTTTCCTTTGTTGTGGTGTGTGTTTGTATCGTGTGCTATGAATGAATGAATGAAAAGCAAGTTGCTAGAAAATCTGAGTCAAGCTTTAAAAACTTTTCAAAGTCCCTGAACCTTAGAAATTCCCCTCTTTTCTCATGATTTATCTCAATCTTCAGATGCCTCGCGGAGGAAGTGGTTCATCCCCGGACCCGATGTTGCAGATCCTGCAAATGTTAGTTTCTAACCGCGAAGCTGAAAGAGCCGAACGTCAAGACAACTTATCCACCCTTCAGCAGATAGCTCAGCTGGCCCACAAAAATCAAGGCGAAGGAAATCAGGACAACCATCAATCTAAGCTCAAGAATTTCCAGAACATCAACCCACCTGTTTTCACCAAGTTCGAAAAGCCCTTAGACGCAGATGATTGGCTGCAAACCATGGAGAACAACCTGGAAGTCGCCGGAGTGGAAGCTAATGAGAAAGTTCTGTTCGCCACCCACTATCTAGCCGGAGATGCAAGAGCATGTCGTGCAATGACCGGAGGACAGATGATGACCTGGGAGGAATTCAAGGTCAAGTTCAGCAGAACCCATGTGCCACCAGGTTTGATCAAGAGAATGAGAGATGAATTCAGAGAACTGAAGCAAGGAAGGATGACCGTAGTGGAATACCGTGACAAATTCTTGTCATTAGCTAGGTATGCCTCGGATGAGATCGACACCGAAGCCAAGAAGAAAGAAAGATTCCTGAATGGTCTGCACGATGAGATGCAGACGGTGTTGGTCAATATCCCCTTTGCTGATATTGAAGCCCTAGTCGACTCTACCATCCAGATGGAAGGAAAGATCAACCAAGCCAATGAGAACCGCAAGCGCCGCATGATGCATCAGCCAGGAACCCATCATACCCCAAAGTATCGCCCCAACCCATCTCCAGGATTTGCCCCGAGAACCAACCGACCCCCGATGAACCGTCCGACCTATCCCAACCGTGGAAACCCAAGGCCCGGAGGAAATCACAACAACCCCGGCAACCCTAACAATTTCAACCGTGCACCACCCAAGTTCAACAACAACAATGCTGCCGCCAACACCAACACTGCCCCGAGGACTGGAAGCAATGCTGTGCCTGTTGCAGCAAAGGACAAGTCGCAAGTGACTTGTTATGACTGTGGGAATAAGGGTCACTACTCCAATGAGTGCCCCAAGAAGAATGCCACAGCCCCCAATGCAAATTCCCCAGCTCAGCAGCAGCGTCATGTTCAGCTCGGAAGAAGGTTTTCCCCAGGGAATTCGCTCAACCGCAACGGCCGTCTTTTTCTCATGCATGCTGAAGAAGCTCAGGAAGTGCCAAACGTCGTGTTGGGTATGTTTTCTGTTAATTCAATACTTGATAGAGTGTTGTTTGATTCTGGTGCATCGCACTCATTTGTCACCGAAGAATTTGCATGCACTAGTAAGATTCAACCAACCAAACTAAAGCATGTTATGATTGTTCAAATTCCCGGTTCAACCACCAAAGCTAGGCAAATTTTCAAAGCCGTCCCTATCCGAATCCATGGCATAGATTTTTATGTTAATCTGATAGTACTCGGAACTAAAGGTTTGGAAGTAGTACTAGGAATGGATTGGATGTCCAAACATAAAGGATTAATTGACTGTTCCAAGAAAGCCATAACCATGACTAGTACAGTTGGAGTATCAGTCGAGCATGTATCTGAAACCTTACCTCGTCAATTCAAGTGCAATAAGAGTATAGCCCAACCTACCATTGACCAAGTCCGGATAGTCTGTGAATACCCCGATGTATTTCCAGATGTTTTGCCCGGTATTCCCCCAGATCGGGATATCGAGTTTATCATTGAACTAATCCCCGGAACGGGACCCATAGCCTGGAGACCATATAGTGTGAACCCGTCTGAACTAGCAGAAATGAAGAAGCAATTGAATGCCATGCTGGAAATTGGATTGATTCAACCAAGTGCGTCACCATGGATATCACATGTCTTGTTTGTGGATAGGAAGGATGGAGGTAACCGTTTGTGTACAGATTATCGGAAGTTGAATGATGTCACTATCAAGAACAAGTACCCATTACCCAAGATAGAAGATTTGTTTGATCAGTTGACCGCTGCCAAAGTGTTTTCTAAGATTTATCTTAGAACTGGCTATCATCAACTCAAGATTCGCGCAGAGGATATTCCTGAGACTGCCTTTACCACCAGATATGGATTATACGAGTATACTATCATGTATTTTGGATTAACCAATGGCCCCGCTTATTTCATGAATCTCATGAATAAGAATTTTATGGACTTCCTGGATAAGTTTGTCGTTGTTTTCATCGATGACATTCTGATTTATTCCAAATCAGAAGAAGAACATGAGCTACACCTAAGGACCATTCTTGGAACCCTTAGAGAGCATCAGTCGTATGCCAAGTTTAGCAAATGTGAATTCTGGTTACAGGAGGTAGGATTCCTCGGTCACATTGTATCAGCCGGAGGAATTGCCGTTGACCCTACAAAGGTGAAAGAATCTCGAGTATCGCCAGACCCATGACCCAATTGCTGAAGAAGGACAAGAAGTTTGAATGGACGGACAAATGTGAAGCGAGTTTTCAAGAACTCAAGAGAAGATTGATTTCAGCCCCAATCTTAATCATGCCAGATATCACGAAGCCCTTTGACGTGTATTGTGATGCATCCAAGATCGGTCTCGGATGTGTGCTAATGCAAGAAGGCAAAGTTATATCTTATCTATCCTGACAACTGAAACAACATGAGAAGAACTATCCAACCCATGACCTCGAGCTCGTAGTCATAGTTCTAGCCCTGAAGACATGGAGGCATTACCTGATGGGAAACTGTTGTGTCGTGGTGGTGGCACGGCAGATGCCATGGGTAGGCTAAAGTATGGGGCCAATAGATGCTAGAGGGATCTGGGGAGGGAAGATGTAGTTGATTCTACACACAGAAGACTAACGTAAAGATCTTTATTTCTCCTTTCTTGGGCTACAAGTGCTCCTTGAGCTGTATACAAGTGGAGAGGAAGTACTTTACCAGCCTAACGGTACCCAAATGAGTCGATCCCCTTCTCAGAGTCCAAGCCTCTCCTTATAAAGGGGAGCCTTGGCTCCTCTAGGGCTGACGTGGCAAGCATATTCAAGGAATATGCTTGTCCCAATATAGTAATTCGGCGGCCTCCTTTCCGTGTCGCCCTTCTAATGATGGCAAGGTTCCACAGAACCCCACCTGCACGCCTCGGGCTCCAGGACTGTCACCTCCGTGACCTCCTTCTGCCCTTATGTCGCTCCGCGCCTTGTCCTTTGTGCTTGGCTCTGCTCAGATTCTCCCTAGCCCGTGACTAGAGTTTGACTATAGGCTCCTCCTTCTCCCGCAAGCTTCATGTTATTCGGCCCTGTCTCGCTTAACCCGGCTTGGTCGTTACCTGCAATTATATTATTCGGGATGACCCGGCCGACTTACACAGTATGTCGGTCGGGTAACGCCTTGCTCTTCTCATAAGGGTCCTGCTCTTGCATACCTCGGCCGACCTTTACAGGACTCGGACGATTTAGACTATAACTCGGAAACTGGACGGGGAACTTCCTTTCGTCTTTCCCCGTCCTTACCCTATCCGGGGTCACCTCCCCAACATTAGTCCCCGAAGCTGGTATGGTCCTGCCTATAACCTCGGCCGGGCCATATCAGTTTCACAATATTCATTTCTCCTTGTTTCCGAGTTACTTTTCCCTCGTCCGAGGTATCTGCGCATCTTCTCGCGTACGCCTCGTCCTACATGTCATGCTCATCATTTTTTCTCTAGTTTTTTGTTCCTCTACAGTGCCCACTGATAGGCTACAGTAATTACTGCGCCTGTCGCGTCGGCGCAACAACGCCTCGCGCACCGTTTCCGTCAGGGATCGTGATACTTTCTTGCATCGTGTGGTCGTTGGTGTGGTTCCACTCAGCGGCGTGCGGTTGTGCCACACGCACGATCTACACAGTTAACATCTGCACGCACGATCCCACTACCACTCAGGCCGCGTGGTTATAAAGAGGGGCGTGAGGCTGGGAGATTTACTTTCCTCCTCAGCTTACCGTTGCCCTTCTTCCTCCTCTCGCTTCCGCGCCCGTTTGTGCTCCTGCCGTCGTGCGCCCATCGGAATCTTCGACGGCGAGGCTCCCATCGCTCTGCTCCGTCGACCCCGTTCCCGGTTACTTGCTCCGGCGCCGTTGCCAGTGAGTTTATCCGGTCTCATTTCCTAGTTTATCCTCTAGACGCATCTGCTTCTTCTTAGATTTCCCGCGGCGGTTCCTTCTCCGCTCCGCCGCCGATTTCGCGTAGGATCACGACGGGGCCTTGCAGTTCTAGGCTTATTGAGGACTACGATGCGGCGTCTGGGCCCGAGTGGGGCTCCTGGCAGGGCTCTTCCGTCACCCACCGAGAGATTGAGTGGTTAATCCGAACTCGCCGGATTCCCGCCGAGGTAGCCTGTCGCTTACCCGGCAGTGAATCTTCTCCAGTTATCAAGGAGGGCGAGTACGTCGTCTTCATGTCCCACTTTGCTCGAGGGTTTGGTCTCCCCCTTAGCGATTTCGCTTGTGAGTTCCTTGATTACTTCGTCCTGCAGCCGCATCATCTTCCGGCTAATGCCATTGCTTCTCTTTCCGCCTTTATCTCGGCCTCGGAAGGGTACTTCGGCCTATGGCCGTCTGTGCACGTTTGGTCAAAGTTATTCAGATCCGATCCAATGTCTTCCCAGACAAATCCCTTCAACCTTCCGAGAAATTGCTCACCCAGTGTGGAGCTGCGTCAATCACACCTCGGAGGAAATCCGAGTTTCCTCGCGTTGCTGGTTTAGAGTCATGTAAGAAATGGCATAAATCGTTCTTTTATGTCAAGAATTCTGGGAAGGAGGACAGGATTCGGCTTCCTGCTTTTTCCATTGCCCCCCCCTCCAAGAATAATTGGAGTTATAATCCGAAGAAAAGTCAAGCTCTGGCCGAGGCCTTCGAGATTCGGCTGAAGGAACTGATCCGCTCCGGGCTACGCGGCGAGGATCTGATGACCACCTTCGTCAGCAGCCATATCTGCCCATTCCAGAAACGCACGCATAAGCTCTGCTATATGAGCGGTCCCCTTGATCCCAATCGAGTCTCCACGGTGGAGCTTGATAATTATCTTATCTTCAAGCGCGTTCGGGCTATCTTTAAGACGGAGATGCCGGAGGACTGGGCCTGGGGACTGAAGCCATTCACCCGCGAGCATCCCCCTCCCAGAGTAAGTCCTTGCAGTTGTGTTTTGCCTTTTAATCGCATCTGTGATTTCTCTTGTTAATTTCTCTCTTTCTTTTCCTACAGAGGTTTGAGGAGCAGAAGATCGAGGATGTCGAGGTTTTGTCTCTCCCGTGGCCCGCGGATTGGAATACTCCGGACAGCGGGGAGCCGGACTCGGAGGAGTTCGTTCCCAAGTCGGACCTTGCTCCGGATCATGCCCTTGGCAAGACCCCAGCCCATGAGGAGGAAGGTGATTCGGATGAGGTCCAAGTTCTTGAGGTAGTTGCTGCAATGCCAATTTCTTATGTATTTCTGGCCTCTACTTTCTCAGCTAATAAGGCCGGTCAGGTTCACAACGCCGAGCCTCTCGCCTCCCGACCTCCCGTTACCTCGGGGAAACGTAGCACTCCAGCTGGTACCTCGGAAACAGCTCCCAAGAAAAGAATGAAGAAGTCAGCCCCGCACCCTCCGAAGCGTAAACCTATGCCCGGGGTTACTGGGTGAGTTGCTTTTTATTTGTATTTCGTGTTTCTCTCTTTATGCCTTTTGACCTGATCTTTTTTTCCTTTGCAGGGCTCCTCTTTCTGTTAAGCCTAGCGGTCCTAGCATGACGAGTCACACGACTCGGCCGCCTTCTCCTCCGCCTCCTGAAGATACTAGAATTCCTAGTCCTGCTTGTGTTGACTCTCCTCCCGCTCCGAATCAGACGTCATCCCGCCAAGGGGGTTTCTTCTGCCAAGACTATTGTTACCCCGGCTACTGATACACAGCTCGCTCTTCACAAGAGTCCCGCGGCGGCGGTGGCTACCCAACACGTCCGAGGTAAAGTCCTGACTCGCACGGAAAGTGGGAACAACCTCGGCTCGTTGGTTGAGTATGCCAACAATTGGAACGCTGCTGATCACCTCGAGGGCAATCCAAGCAGCCAGCCATTTCAACTCTCCGACATCAGCAGTCGCTTACATCTGGCTGCCAAGATCTTTCTTGACAGGGACAAGATGAATGAGGTAATTGTTCTTATGGACGTTTGATTAGTCATTCGAATGCTATTATATATACTCTAGTCCCCGAAGCTTGCAACCGAATAATTTGTTATTCGTTTGGAAGTTTTATTAGGCTTTACCTGGTTCAGTTTTTCGTTAGTGTTCGAATGTCCATCCACCTAGATCCGAATTAAGATTTGCTTGATTTGGATCTGTCTGAGTTTCTAATATCTAGCCACCTAGATCCGAGTTAAGCTTTGCTTGATTCGGATCTGACTTAGGCTCGAATATCCAGCCACCTAGATCCGAGTTAAGTTTTGCTTGACTCGGATCTGTCGTAGTTTCGAATATCCAGCCACCTAGATCCTAGTTAAGCTTTGCTTGATTCGGATCTGACTTAGGCTCGAATATCTAGCCACCTAGATCTGAGTTAAGCTTTGCTTGTTTCGGATCTGTCTTATGTTCGAATATCTTATTGCTATTTGTTTTGTTTGCTTAGGTTGTGCATGACCGGCGGACCGCCAAATTCCAAAGGCAGCTCTTTGCTCATAAAAAATTGCAAGATAAGTACGAGAAGGTCATTCCCGTGGTGAAGAAAGATGGTAAGTTAACAAGCTTTCACATTATCCCTAAAGTTCTTATTGTTTTGGACGTGAGGTGTTAGCTGATTTTGCTGGTGAATAGGTAATATCAACAATCTTAATATCCGTCTTGAAAAGAAAGTCAAGGCCCTGGAAGGTTAGTTACTCTTTTTTCTTTTACACATATCTATTTGAAATGTGCACCGGGTTTCTCTTAACCCTTTTGGCTTCGGTATAGCCGAGTTACAAACTTTTGCAGCGCCACACCAAGAATGCATACCCATGCCTGATATGATGCTGCATTTTTTAGAACAAGCCACCACTCACTCGGCGTAGCTGAAAGATAAAGATGACGAGATAACTCGCTTGCGCGCCGAGGTGGAGTCCCTCAAGCTTTCTCAGAAATCTGAGTTAGAGAAAGTTGACCAGGAGTTCTCCCAGGAGAAGAATCGGCTGGCTCTGCAATTGCAGAAAAATAAAGAACTCCTTGACGCTGCCGAACTCAAGACACGGGTGATGAGCGAGGAGATCACTTGCTTTGAGAAAACCAAGGGTGACTGGGCTAAAGATCTTCAGATAATGCTGAGCTATATTCACCGTAAGCCTCTGACCGCGGCCGAGTTATCTTTTTCCCTTTCTTATTGTTGACCGACGTATCTTTGTTTTGTGCAGACCATTTTCCAGAAGCTAAGCCCGTGAGCTCTAGAGCGGTGATTAATGCTCGTGTCCACCGAGGTGTTCCTGCTGATGCGAGCCCAGAATACTCGATGGAAGATTTCTTGGTTGCCGTTGGCGCTGCCATTGGTCCGATGAAGATTATGGGCAGGGACTTGGTGCAAGCAGCCATTCGGGCCTACCATGTTCTCTGGCCGAATACTTCTGGGACTCCTGATATTGATGAAATCAAGATACTGGTGGAAAGATTGATGGCACCCCAGAACCAGTTGAATCTTTGGAGGGAATCCGCTGGACGAGCTGGTGCTGATATGGAGCTCATAGTCATTATGTCATGGTACGAGGATATTTCCCTCGATACCCTGATAAATTTGCGCACTGGCTCCCGTTGGGTTGAGGATCCAGAATTCGTCGCTCGCCGACAAGCTCGTGCCTTCCATCTCGTTGAGTATGCGGACGTGCATAACTGGATTGAAGGGCCAAGTTTCCTTTCTAACCCGGCGGATGAGGTCGAAGTTGAAGATGCCTCTGATGATGATTCAGCCAACCAAGACGAGGCCGAGGGCGACTCGGATACTTCTGGTGATTCCAGCTCAAGCTCGGATGGTAATGGCGACGCGCGATCCTCCTCCAAAGGTACTGGGCATTCCATAGCTCAAGCTGATGTTTCTCAACAGCCCCGGGCTTCCCCCGAAGTCGCTCCTTGTTCTGTGGAGGGCGAAGCAACTTCGGCCGAAGTGCCGTCTACCTCGGAGCGCCCAGTTCCTGATCAAGTCGCTTCCCCTTAAAAAACTCTAAGTCGTTTCTTATCCCCGGTATGCCGAGCGTATGATGTGTGTCAAACATTTGTCCGACTTTCTGTGTGGTATGAACCTTTTTTGCCTTTTGCCGCTGAGGCACACATGGTTGTGATCTTTATTATTCTGTTTAAACTAATCATGTTTGTTTAAATCTTTGCTTTGGTGACCTTTAATTTCTTAAGTTTGGATTGTGTGTTTGCCTTTGTCGTACTGTAGTTCGGCGTCTAATATTGGCTGACCTTGATGAATTTGACACTTCAACCATTGTGTTCTTGAATTTTATCCAAGTTGTCAATCTCGAAGCCTATATCTGGGGAGAACGAAATAATATCGCTCTGGGTGCCGAAGTTTCATACCCATTTTCTGTAACAAGGGACAATTGTGGGGCAATTCTCTAATCATTGCTCGAAAAATTGAGACTCAACACATCACTAAAAATGCGAAATAATATTGGCCAGTCTTCGAGTCATTGTTGGAGGTGCCGAGGTCTGACACATAACTCAAACTCAAAAACAAAATGTGGCAGTCCCCGAGTCATTGCTCAAGGTGCCGAGGTTTAATTCATACCCAAAACTCAGAAGCAATATAGGACAGTTCCCCAGCCACTGCTCAAGGTGCCGAGGTTTAATACATAACCCAAACTCAGAAACAATATACGACAGTCCCCGAGCCACTGCTCAAGGTGCCGAGGTTTAGTACATAACCCAAACTTAAAAACAGTATAGGGCAGTCCCCGAGCCACTGCTCAAGGTGCCGAGGTTTAATACATAACGCAAACTTAAAAACAATATAGGGCAGTCCCCGAGCCACTGCTCAAGGTGCCGAGGTTTAATACATAATTGATACTTCATCCTGGAGCGTTACTTTACAACATGTCGTAGATGACTCCTACGAGTAAAATGGACGAAGCAAAGCTACGTTCCATGGTCTTTTCGATTCTTCACCGGATTTGTCTGCCTTGTTCTTTTCTGGTGACTGAGCATCAATTAAGTAATACGCATCATTGTGCAATGCTTTGCTCACGATGAACGGTCCTTCCCATGGGGGTGATAGTTTATGCATGCCGGTCGTGCGTTGCACTAACCGAAGGACCAAATCTCCTTCTTTAAACACCCTTGGATTTACTTTCTTGCTGTGATATCATCGCAAGTCCTGCTGATAAATAGCTGATCTTGATAATGCCAATTCCCTGGCCTCTTCTAGCAGATCGACATCATCTTGCCGAGCTATTTCATTTACCTCAGCGGTTGTATATTGGGTAACCCTTGGCGAGTCGTGTATTATGTCGGCTGGAAGCACGGCTTCTGCCCCATACACTAGAAAAAATGGTGTATACCCTGTTGAACTGTTTGGGGTAGTTCTGAGGCTCGATAGTACTGCTGGTAGTTCCTCAATCCAACATCCTGCCGACCTTTGTAGTGGTTTGACAAGTCGCGGTTTTATCCCGGACAATACTAGTCCATTAGATCTTTCTATTTGCCCATTAGATGCTGGGTGAGCCACCGAGGCGACATCTAGTCTTATGTGTTTTTCTTGACAGAATCTAGCGAAGGCTCCTTCGGCAAAGTTTGTACCATTGTCTGTAATAACACTGTGTGGGTAGCCATATCTCAGGATAATATCTTTGAGGAATTTTACTGTTGTGGGCCCATCACACTTCTTTATTGGTTTTACTTCGATCCATTTTGTGAACTTGTCGACCATGACTAAGATGTGGGTCATCCCGCCTCGGGCCGGCTTGAATGGTCCCAATATATCTAAGCACCATACAGAAAATGGCCAAGTAATTGGTATCGTTTTTAATTCGGACGATGGCATATGTATCTTGCTGGCATATCTCTGGCAACCGTTACATTTATCCACCAGTTCTTTGGCCTCTTTCAACGCTGTTGGCCAATAAAAGCCATGCCTGAATGCTTTGGCCACTAAAGCTCTGGACGAGTCGTGATGCCCGCATTCTCCTTGATGTATATCTAAGAGGATCTCCTGGCCTTCCGCCGAGTTCACACATCTTTGTAACACGCTCGTGACGCTCCTTTTATACAGTTCATTGTTTATGATTGTATAAGCTTTAGCTCTTCTCACTGTCTGTCTTGCCAATACCTCGTCATTCGGCAAAATCGCATCTTTAAGGAAAGAAAATATGGGTTGCGCCCATGTTGGTATGATTTTTTCTGGGGTAATCTCACTATCTATTTCCTTATTTTCCGCCGACATAACTACCTCGGATTTCCCCATATCCATCCTTGCATCGGCCGGGTTCATTTTTGGAAGTTCCGGGTTACACTCCTTGTCAATTTCCATCGGAACATTATCTTCTCTTGATTTTGCCGGAATAAAGATGGATTCGGACTCTGGTGATGGTGTTATTGATGGTTTCCTCAGGTTCTCTAGAGCGATACCTAGGGGAATTGATTGTCTAGTTGATCCGAGTTTTGACATCTGTCGTGGTGGTCGCACGGCAGATGCCATGGGTAGGCTAAAGTATGGGGCCAATAGATGCTAGAGGGATCTGGGGAGGGAAGATGTAGTTGATTCTACACACAGAAGACTAACGTAAAGATCTTTATTTCTCCTTTCTTGGGCTACAAGTGCTCCTTGAGCTGTATACAAGTGGAGAGGAAGTACCTTACCAGCTTAACGGTACCCAAATGAGTCGATCCCCTTCTTAGAGTCCAAGCCTCTCCTTATAAAGGGGAGCCTTGGCTCCTCTAGGGCTGACGTGGCAAGCATATTCGAGGAATATGCTTGTCCCAATATAGTAATTCGGCGGCCTCATTTCCGTGTCGCCCTTCTAATGATGGCAAGGTCCAGAGAACCCCACCTGCACGCCTCGGGCTCCAGGACTGTCACCTCCGTGACCTCCTTCTGCCCTTCTGTCGCTCTGTGCCTTGTCCTTTGTGCTTGGCTCTGCTCAGATTCTCCCTAGCCCGTGACTAGAGTTTGACTATAGGCTCCTCCTTCTCCTACAAGCTTCATGTTATTCGGCCCTGTCTCGCTTAACCAGGCTTGGTCGTTACCTGCAATTATATTATTCGGGCTGACCAGGCCGACTTACACAGTATGGCGGCCGGGTAACGCCTTGCTCTTCTCATAAGGGTCCTGCTCTTGCATACCTCGGCCGACCTTTACAGGACTCGGCCGATTTAGACTGTAACTCAGAAACTGGACGGGGAACTTCCTTTCGTCTTTCCCCGTCCTTACCCTATCCGGGGTCACCTCCCCAACACGTTGTGAGATTTATTCGGATCACAAGAGCCTGAAGTATATATTCACTCAGAAGGAGCTGAATATGAGACAGAGAAGACAGATTGAGCTAATCAAGGATTACGATCTGGACATTCACTACCACCCCGGTAAAGCCAATGTGGTAGCAGATTCCCTTAGCAGATTGCTGTGCCGCTTGAACTCCATGATTTTGAAGGAGAAACCAAGCTTGCACAAGGAGATGGAAGATTTCCGAATGGAATTAGTGAGTGAAGGATTTTTGGCTAGCATAGAACTTCAACCCACTTTGATCAGCCAGATCAAGGAGGCATAGAAAGGAAATGCTAGCATCGATGGAATCAAGCGTCGTATCGGTATAGGCAAAGTACCCGGATTCACCGAAGACAAAGAAGGAGTTCTGTGGTACAAAGGACGCCTTTGTGTACTAGCAGATTCTGAGTTGAAAGATGTGATTCTGAAGGAAGCTCATGATACTCTTTATTCTATCCACCCCGGAGGAACTAAGATGTATCAAGATTTGAAAGAGCAATTTTGGTGGCATAAGATGAAGAGAGAAATCAGAAGCTATATCGCCAAGTGTGATATATGTCAGAGAGTCAAGGCGGGACATCAAAGACCCGCAGGATTGTTGCAACCATTGCAGATTCCAGAATGGAAATGAGATTCCGTTGGAATGGACTTTATCACCGGATTGCCTACTTCTAGTAGGGGAAATGACTCTATCTTGGTCATAGTGGACAGATTGTCCAAAGTCGCCCATTTCTTACCAGTCAAGACCACATATCAGAGTTCGAAGCTAGTGGAGATATACATCGCTAGAATCTTCAGCTTGCATGGAGTCCCCAAGAACATCGTATCTGATCGAGGAGCTCAGTTTACCTCGAGATTCTGGAAGAAAGCCCAAGAAGGTTTAGGCACCCGACTAGATTTCAGCACAGCTTATCACCCTCAGACCGACGGACAAACAGAGCGAGTAAATCAAATACTCGAAGACATGTTGAGAGCCTATGTGTTAGAGTATGGATCTAAATGGGAAGATTGTCTACCATTTGCAGAATTTTCATACAACAACAGTTATCAAGCTAGTTTGCAAATGGCCCCATTTGAATTCATGTATGGAAGGAAGTGTCGCACCCCTTTGAACTGGTCGGAAGTAGGAGAGAGTCAGATTTTCGGACCCGACATCCTACGAGAAGCAGAAGAGAAAGTTCACAAGATTCGTGAGCACCTCAAGACCGCCCAGTCAAGACAGAAGAGTTATGCCAACAAGAGACGTCGAGACCTCGCCTTCAACATAGGAGATTTTGTGTATCAGAAAGTGTCGCCGTTGAAGGGAATGCAGCGTTTCCAACTGAAAGGAAAGTTATCCCCCAGATATATCGGCCCCTTCAAGATTCTGAACCGTCGAGGAGAAGTGTCATATCAATTGGAACTACCCGAAGAGATGTCAGCCGTGCACAATGTGTTCCATATCTCATTACTTCGCAAGTGCCTCGAAGTTCCGGAGAAGACGGAAGTGTTCAAGAGTATTGATCACCGGACCATAGAAATCAATGATGACCTGACCTATCCCGAAGTATGTAACATCCCTAAAATCATGTTTTCAAAGCTTTGCATATCATCCATGCATGCATATTCATTTAGGGTTCAATTTCAAACTCATTTGAAAGAAACAGAAGCTTTGAGTGCTATTATTTTATGTAGACAAGCATTGTTCAGAATGCCACTCTCAAGTGAGAGAATATTTGTTTTAAACCAAGTTGTGTTTGGCTCATAAGCTAGTTTGGTTGAGTTTCAAAGCTTGGATAAAATTTCCAAAACAAATATGGTTTTAAACCATTTTCAAATCCTTATCAAATCATGTGCTAAGGCACTATTTATTTTGAATTTTCAAAAAGACCAAGCAAGTATAATGAGACAGCATGGTTTTATGCCCAAAAATATGAAGGTTACACTTTTCATAAGCTAGTACAAAACTCCAGAAAAGTTTGGAATTCAAATGCTTTTGATTTCATTTGAAAAGGATTCCTGAAAATCAATTTAGAAAAAGAAAAGAGATTAGAAAACAGTACTGGGCCTGGCGCCACTTATTCAGCCCAATAGCCAAAGCATCCCACCCGGGCCACTCCTCTCTTTGCCTTTCCCCGCCCGCGCAGAACCTACCCCCCAGTCACTGATCGATGGGCCCCGTCCATGTCACCGTCGTCTTCCCCAAATCCCGCGCAAGAACACGTCGCCGCTGTCATTGCTGTCGTTGATAGCGCACGGTAATTGTCATTGATTCAGCAGGCGTTTCCTGCCGATCCTCTGCCTACTTAAACCTCTCCGCACGACGAGTCTTTCCCCTCACTCAGCACCCCCACTCCGCCACCAGGCTGCCGGCAATTCGAGCTGCAACTCCGCTGCCCAACGCTCTTCGGCGACCTATTCTGGTGAACCCCGTGCTCCCCTGCACCTCTCATTCTTACGAGCTTGCTTGTCATGCATGTGCGCATCTTCTCACACCTTTGGTTTGCTCTAAAATGCCCCAGGTCATCGTCTCCGTCGAGCCCCACGAACGACCGAAGCGCCGCCCGACTTCGGCGAACAATCACGGTAAATCCAGACCGCCCCTTGACCCCTAGTTCATACGACTGTGTTCGCCTCGCCTATGTGCATCTCCTAATGCCTTTCGTTCATCTTATTGCATCGTAGAATGTCGCCTCCGTCTCCGGCAGTGAACACCCGACGCGAAAGCAAACTCCGACGAGGATTTCCGGCCGTGCCAGTGCGCCCCTGTCCAAGCAAAGACCACATTGAGCTTCGCCATCGTCACGCGAGCTTGGTAAGCACCTGCACGGCCCCCTAACCCCCTAGACTCGCCGGAACTCCACCGCCAGTAGGTCCGCCGCCGCTGTAGCCTCGCGCACCGCCAGATCTTGGTCAGAGAATTGTGAGCCATCAGATCTAGATCTTGTGGCCACCAATAGATCACTTAACGAAGCGTTTTCTTTAGATCTGAGCCGCCCAGCGTCAGTTAAATCCTATGGCTCTGGATTATTGATCCAACCGAATCGGTATCAGCCAATCAAAAGCTGCCGCGTGGCTAGGGTTTAGATTTAAAACATAATTTAGATCTATTAGTGATTCAAACTTGTAAAATTCCTAACTTTTGATCCCTACGTTCAAATTTTGCAAATTTTATATCATTGGAATCAGGAGAGAAAATCCTATCTGTTTATGCAATGTGTTTAATGTTTTGCCTTTGTAAAAATGGTTGTTTTTGCAGAAACTTGTGTAGGCTTATTTTGGATATAGAAATGTTTTGAAAAATGTTTTAAAGAACAAATAAAGTCTATTTTGGGTATCTTGTACTTGTTTATGTTTTAGTACTGTTTACTTGTCTTGTTTGGTGTAGAAAAATCATCACATGGCATTTGCATGCATTCATATATTTTTGTTTGTATATTTTGTTATGTGATTTTGGTGCCATTATATTATGTGTAGATTTTGGTGCAAATAGTGATTGTGGTTGTGAAGATTGTTGCTACTACCCAAACTACCAAGGCAAGTGGTGCTTCATTATTTTATTCCTATAATTTTCACTTATGCATTAGAAATATTTTGTATAGAACTTGCATGAGTATTTTGCTAAGTATCTTATTGCTATGCTTGGGAAATCCTAGTAGTTGTAGAATTGTTAGAATTTCCTCTAAGTTAATATGCTTACCATTACCATGCTTAGCCTAGCTAGTAGCAACCAAGGGTGGTTTATATATTCATGCTATGTGAAATATTTCTAAGTCCTGGACTTGTTTTTGCTAATAAAACAACTAAGTGAATGAAACACCTGGGTGGAATGGAAAGAATGGTTTGTGTTGAGTGGTTACACAAGGCCCATTTCTATGGTTTACCTTGTGTATCTCACTTGTGGAAAGGCACCCAGGAACAAAGGTATTTGAGATGCCAAATGTTAAGAAGCTTCTAGTGCAGCCACATGGCATTATGGGCTCTGCCTGGATCACATAGGTTGCAATAACTTAGCCATTTGGACAGTTGGTGGTAGTGGGATGATAGGTTGGAACGCGTCCATTTGGTCTAAGGGGAGGCTTCTGAAAGGTCCTGTCTTGGTGAAAATCAAGTCTTGTGGGGAAAGTGCACAACCTCTGCAGATGGAAGAATCTAAGTACTTAGCCATGTCCCTGGTATTGGACAACTTGAGCATCAAGACATGGAAGCTATCAAGAATCTCCTCATCCCAATTTCTAAGTTAAAACTTGTGGTTGAACAAGGGTGAAGGTTCACCAATGTCTATTGGTGATTCCTTGGGAAAGTTTTGTCTAAAGAAAAACTTAGTGTTTTCAACTGATAGGTAAAATCTATTTTGAGAAAATCTATAAAGGGAGGGATCTTACAAAGTACCCATCCGTATTTTCGAAGAAGCTTTCAGAACTACCAAAACCCGAAGCATCAAGTTTCTCAAGATCCAGTGGAGCAACCACACAGAAGAAGAAGCTACCTAGGAGCACGAAGATCACATCAGGACAGAGTTTGCCGATCTCTTCAAATCCTAGGTAATCTTTTTCGTCATTTTTCAAATCTCGAGACAAGATTTTGTTTAAGGGGGGAAGGTTTATAACATCCCAAAAATATTAAACATGGATCATCAAACTCTAATCATCAAAATTAGGGTTAACAAAAACTTTTCCAACTAAAAATATGAAAGCATTCATACGGGTGTGTATTCAAAATTTGGATTCTTTTGAATTTCCATGGTTCTGTGTTTATTTGCTTGTAAAATGATTCTTAGTGAAATAAACATCATCTAAACAATCCCCAAACTTTTCCCAAAGACAAACAACTCAAAATAAACAAATAAAGTGAATGGTCACTTTGGCCAAATTAACTCTCATGCCTACTTTGGCTATCCCTAACTTTTAGAACTTAACAGAAACATCTGTGGATCTTTGCACCCCTTGTTAGTACTCATAATAAGGTACCAAGGCCCACTTTGTGATCATCCAAAAACATTCAAATGCTAAGTTTAAATGACAATTGAAAATTGAATCTATCTCATATGGGAAGATCCCACTATTTCAAAAACCACTCAAACAAACTCAATTTTCAAAACCCAAGCACCCACAGAATCCTCAGCACATGCCTAGCACACCCACCAAAAATCTTTTCAAAACGTAAAACTCAAGTTCTTGCGGCCATTTCATCAAACAGCTTGTAGATTCAAATCAAACAAATCACAAACACTATTTTGAGTAGTAAATTTGGCCTAACTTGTTCCCTCTCTGGTTGCCACTAGTCCTTAGTAGATCATCTAGCTCCTTTAATTATCCTTAGCATCCCTTTAAGCAAGCCTAGCCATCAATGGTGAGCAGGCCGAGAGCAAACTTGTCACCCCGTTTTCGCCGGCAAGCTAGAGGTCACACTAGCCTCGCCAACCTTGTCTGGGAGCTAGACAGCACCCCACTGCCACTCCATGTCCCAGCCTCGAGCAATGCCAGCCACTGGATCACACGCCCAGGCCATGCCAAACCTCTCTGCGACCATGCCGAGAGCGCGCCCCGTGTGCCACGCTCGACCAGCACCCCCAGACCGCGCGCCGCCCTCACCGCGTGCGTAAGTGATCGCCAGCACCCCAACACCCTGCCAGACATGCCCGTTCGCTGCCGCGCAGACCATGCTCGTTGTGCGCCATCAAAAACCCCGTCAGACTCGCCTAGAGCGTCGAAGCGTTCCGACCGATCAGCACCGCCCCACGCCTCGCCACCACGTCGTTGAGCTTCGCCAGGGAACATAGAACCCCCCTACCGTCGCCCACGCCGATAGCTGCCTGTGCTATCGACCACGACAAGCTCAACTCACGCTCGTCGGTCCCCTCTCGCCACTTTAAATAGAGGCCTCCCCCACTCGATTTCTTCACACCAGTTCGCTCCCCATCTCTCACTGATCACCCTCACTCACCCCCGGAGCAAGGCGATCACCAGGTGGCCGGAATTGCACTGGAGTTCGCCGTTGCAGAGGAGGAGAGGCGTCGTCGATTGGAGCCGCCCCAGGAGGAGCTGCCGGTGCCAGGAGAATCACCGTCGTCGACTTCGTCATTCGCCCCCATCGCCGACCCTCGCCTGAGCCCCAGTGAGCCTCCCACGACCCCCACCTGCCGCGTTAGGGTTCTGTCTCGCCGGCGCTGCCCGACGTGGACGATGAGCCGTACCCATTCGATTAGATTTAGATCGTGCGGCCGAGATCGCCCCGTATCGCTTCGCGTGTTATGAGCCACTGACGGGTGGAACCCCCCTGTCAGCTGAGCCCCGCGCTGCGGAGTGACACTGGGCTGGCCCATTAACCTTTCCCGCGCAGCCCAACCGTTTGAATTTAGATTTTTCTATTTTAATTCAAACTCAGTTCTATACCTAGTTTCAAAAATAAACCCAGCTCGATTCAGTGAACCAAATTGCATGAAACCAATTTTGTTAGAAAGGTACCGAAATGCTTAACCCAAGCCCTTTGGATTCAAATCATGTGGATCTGTAGATCAACCTTGGTAAAAATAACAAATTAGAAGCTTACAAATTTCAACCATAATAGCTTTTGAGTTGATTCCCACTCTCAAAAATCACATTTGATCATACCATTCAGAATATATAAAAACATTTGGGTTTACTTACAGAAATAATGTTCAAGTAATAAAAGAATGCCACATAGGCATTTCTAGTCAATTTAATTATTTAAAATAAAAAGGTTAAACCTTATTAAATTGTGACACCACTTTAAATCACATTCCCATGTACTAAAATATGTGGTGATGACATGTGTCAACATGATCCCATGTTTGAGTTGGAGAATATTAAATCTTAAGTAGTTTTTCAATGAGTAGAAATTACTTTTTCTCAAATTAAAATAAATAAGACAAATGCTTTAATCTTGTAATGATAGGTGATGATGCTAGATCATCTATAGAACACCTTTGTGTGATGATTGAAAATAGTTAAGTATTGTTTGGTGATTGTGTACCTCATATTTATTTATAGACGCTAGTACCGACCAAGGATACGAGGAGGAAGGAGGATACTACGAAGAAGAATCCGAGGAGAACTTCAACCACTGCTCTGCTCAAGGCAAGTTTATACTGATACTTATGCAAGCCTTACTAACCAAGTTGACCTAGGCAAGCTAACACTTGCAATTATGAAAGTTAGATAACCTATGCAATGCACTAAGCATGCTAGGTTAGACACATTTGATGATACCCAATCCTAGTTTTACTTGCAAGCTTTATACTTTATTTCTTTATCAAATCTTTCTCTTAGAGTTTACTTAAGTGACTTGTATATTCTAGGAAGAGCATTAAATTTTGCCTAAGATAGATAATCTTGATGTCATCCTAAGGCATGAGATTGAACTTAATTAATCTCCACTTGTTTACCACCCCTCACTAGTACTTACCCCACTTGTAGATGCTAGTGCTAAGCATAAAACTTGATCAACTTTAGATGGGAATACTTGGTGAAAATGGTTATGATTACCTTGGAATGATGAGTCATTCTATTGAAATGTTTTGACATGTGTTTCCGAACACCAGATGATTTTAATGATGAAAATGTTGAGGCATGAGCCTTATCCCTTTATAAAACTGATGGTTGTCTGGATGCGATACCATTCCAATTTTACCATAAAACCGCAATACCCGAAAATTGGGTAGGGCTTGACTGGAAACTTATATACCTTAGTATGGGTTCCATCTCGGCCAAGGTCTGAGCTGAGGCTACCTTGTGAAGATTGTCCACCTGTGTAGTACCCAAGATGACAGTTGGTCATGGTTGGGAGGCCAAATTCACAGGAGAGGTGCCTATACTAGGGCGTGTAATGGAAATGTTAGGATTGATTATCCGCATACTGAGTATGGTGAATTCAGGATTGTTCCTGACGGATGTATCGAATGTTGTGGTGAAAGTGTACAATCTCTGCAGAGTGTCAAACTATTCGAATAGCCGCATCCGCGATTATGGATAGTTGGAGTGGCCATACTGTTCCCCCGTCAGATGTTTTCAAAACGACTTATGAGGTGAATTGAGACTTTGACTTGACCACAACAGAGTTGTGATATGAAATACAAGTTCCCACTTAGGTGTTATAAAACTTCAACTAGTTTTTCTTGCTTCTGAACTTAGTAGAGGTAAATCTGGCTTTTTTCAAAACAACCCTATAGCTTAGTGTCCTACTACAAAAACACCTTAACTTGTTAGTATTAGTTTGCGAGTACTTAAAGAGTACTCATGGCTTTGTCCCTGGCTATTCCCGTGGCCAGACTATGAAGAGGAGTACCAGGACGATGGACCGCAGGAAGGTTACAACAACTAGGATCATCTCCCATCGTCAGCATTGCCTGTGACCCCGAAGATGGAGCTTCGCCTACGCTACCTTTATTATTACGTTATTCTGCTGCTTGAGTTGTATTAAGAACTGGATCATGAGATACTTATTTGTGTAAGACCTTATGTATGGTTTGTAATGGATGATGTACTGTGATATCCAAATCTGGTATGTCTCACAAAAATGGTAATCCTGGGATTGCGATGTATGGCATAACAGGCATCTGGGATTAAAAATCCGGGTGTTGACAATATGTCGTGCCTTGTACACTTCGACGCCAACGGAAAAGCCACTCACACCAATCTCCATTGCAAGTTTGTCCACAATCTCAAGGAGGACCCAGAGTCCGGCTACAAGCAAAGTCGGAAGAACAGACCACGAGGCAAGGGCAAGGGGAAGAAGAAGGAAGAGGAGTCCAAGGATTCAAGTGACATAGATGAGGATGTTGACCCCAAGAACGCCTCCAAGAGCGATGGCAAGGGAAAGAACCCCTTCGAGAAGAAGGCGGCCATTTTCCACACTTTCCTTGGCACTCCCACTGTCCGACAACAGAAAACCTCTATGAGGATACTGATGGACACTCTAACCCTAGTTCCCCAGTACCTACGCTGGTCGGAGATTCCAATTACTTGGGACAGGAAGGATCACCCAAACCTCATCCCTACAGAGAACCAGTATGCCATCGTCATCAACCCCCTGATTGATGGCAACGAGTTCACCAAATGTATGGTGGATAGTGGAAGCAGCATCAACATCTTGTACCTGGATACGCTGCACAAGATGAACTTGACAGAGGCCAACCTAAGGCGGAGCAGCACCGTGTTCCATGGCGTAGTTCCTGGCCGGGAGGATCAATCCCTTGGGGGCATCACACTCCAGGTCGCTTTTGGTGATGTCAACAATTACCTCCAAGAACGCATGACCTTCAAGGTGGTCACCTTCAAGAGTGTGTACCATGTCATATTCAGACGCGACATCTTCCATGCCTTCATGGCCAAGCCATGCTTCGTCTACAACAAGCTCAAGATACCCGGACCAAACGGTGTCATCACCGTATCCGGAAGCTTTACCAAGGCAAGGGACTGCAATATTGGAGAAGCAGCCTTTGCAGAAGCTGTCCTCTACATCGAAGAATTCAAGGAGGTCCAGAGCAAGGTCGATGCCACGGAGATGCCGACGTCGAAGAAGCAGATTTCTGACTCCGCCCCAGCATTTAAGGCTGCCATCGAAACCAAGCCGGTGGAACTTGTGGTAGGCGATGCCTCCAAGACCACCGCCATTGGGACGAACCTGGACCCTAAATAGGAAAGCGCGCTCGTCGAGTTCCTCC
Source organism: Avena sativa (assembly GCA_916181665.1). Classification (NCBI taxonomy): domain Eukaryota; kingdom Viridiplantae; phylum Streptophyta; class Magnoliopsida; order Poales; family Poaceae; genus Avena; species Avena sativa. The sequence continues at coordinate 315,291,405 of OV702283.1, forward strand.
ATGATAATAGGGACATCTTTGCCTAGCAACCTGCCGACATGAAAGGTGTACCTAGGGAACTTGCCGAGCACATCTTGAATATTCATCCAAAATGCAAACTGGTGAAACAACCTCTATGACGCTTCGGAGACGAGAAGAGATGTGCCATAGGCAAGGAGATAGCTAGGTTACTTAAGGCTAGTTTTATCCAAGAAGTCCTTCACACCCGATGGGTGGCCAATCCTGTACTTGTCCCCAAATGGGAACCAAAGAATTAAGAATGTGCGTTGATTACACCGGCCGTGTCCCAAAGATCCGTTAGCTTTGCCTCGCATTGACCAACTCATTGACTCGACGGCTGGCTTGGAGCTTTTGTGTTTTCTCGATGCATACTCAGGATACCACCAGATTAAGATGAGGAAGTCGGACCAATTGGCCACTTCGTTCACTACACCTTACGACACGTTTTGCTACGTCACGATGCCCTTTGGGCTGAAAAACGCAGGTGCTACATACCAGCGGACAATGCAGCATTGCCTACACGATCAAATTGGTCGGAACGTTCATGCCTATGTGGATGATATAGCGGTGATGTCTAAAAAGTCAAGCGACTTAATATCCGACTTAAAAGAAACCTTTGATAATCTCCAGAAATACAACATGATGCTTAACCCTAAGAAGTGCGTCTTCGGGGTTCCAGCCGGCAAATTATTGTGATTCATCATTTCCCAGTGCGGAATCGAGGTCAAGCCGGAGAAGATCAAGGCTATCCTAAACATAAACCGTCCGACATGTCTGAAGGACATACAACGGCTCACGGGCTGCATTGTAGCAGTAAGCCGGTTCGTCAGCCGACTTGGAGAGAAGGCTCTGACGTTGTACAAGTTGCTGAAGAAGGCGGACAAATTCACATGGATAGACAAAGCAGATGCATCATTGAAGAAGCTAAAGGAGAAACTATCCTCGGCGCCTATCCTTGCAGCACCCGAGCCTATGGAGCCTATGTTAATTTATATGGCGGCCACCAACCGGGTAATCAGCATCGTCGTCGTGGTAGAGTGGAAAGAGCCAGGGCATGAGTATGGAGTTTAAAGACCAGTTTACTATGTAAGCAAGGTATTGACAGAGTCCAAGCAGCGTTACCCGCACTACCAGAAGATAGCTTATGGAGTGTTCCTTGCTTCTCGGAAACTAAGGCACTACTTCCAGGAGCACCCTATCACAGTCGTGAGCAAAGCTCCACTGTTTGACATCATTAACAACAGCGACACTACAGGAAGGGTCGCAAAGTGGGGCATTGAACTTGCTGCCTTCGAGATTACCTAGAAGAGACGCGACGCTATCAAATCACAATACTTGGCGGATTTTATTGCAGATTGGACGGAGATGCCAGATGCTACCCCTATGCAGGAGCCAGAATACTCGGCGATGCACTTTCACGGATCAAAGCTACTCAATGGCTCGGGGGCTGGTGTACTGCTACAGTCACCAACCGGGGAAAAGCTACACTATGTTCTGCAGATCCACTTCAAGGCTACGAACAACATGGCGGAGTATGAAGCACTCATTCACGGACTACGCGTAGCCAAGGATATTGGCATCAAGTGCATAGTTTGCTGTGGAGATTCCGACTTGGTTGCCCAGCAGGTGGCTGGCACCTGGAACACGCGGAACCCTATGATGGCGGCATATCGAGACGAAGTGGACGAGATAGCCAAGAGCTTCTTGGGCTATGAATTCAAGTATGTCCCCAGGGAGCAAAATGAGGCGGCTGGTCTACTGTCAAAGCTTGGATCAGGGCACAAACAAATTCCTCCTGGCGCTTTTCTAGAACATCTACAGACACCATCCGTGAAGGGAGCGGACACCGAGAACCCGGATAGTGTTGACTCTTTCGTTCACATGATGACAAAGGTCCCTCCGGCTTGGACAAAACCGTTCATGGAATATCTCGTACACAGAACTTTTCCCATCGACGAGGTCGAAAGTCGGCAAATGGTACGTCGAGAAAAGGGCTATACCATAATCAATGGACAACACTACAAAAGAAGCGCCACTAGTGTATACCTTAAGTGTGTTTCCCAGCAAGAAGGTATTGAAATCCTTCGTGAGATCCATCTCGGAGATTGCGGGCATCATGCCTCTCCTCGATCGTTGGTCTCCAAAGCCTTGCAGCAAGGATTCTACTGGCTGACCACGAAGGCGGACACCGACAAGCTGGTTGAGACATGCATGGGATGCCAGTACTATGCCCGACAACCACATGTTCCAGCTGAAGAATTCCGAACAATACCAATAACTTGGTTGTTTGTAGTCTGGGGGCTAGACATGGTTGGTCCATTACAGATGGCACCATCTGGGTTTACGCATCTGCTAGTAGCAGTTGATAAATTCACCAAATGGATAGAACCTAAACCCATTAGAAAGCTTGATGGGGCCACTGCCCTTAGGTTTGTCCGGGATCTAGTGGTGAGATTTGGTCTCCCACATAGCATCATCACCGAAAACGGCAGCAACTTGTCACTCGGAGAAGTGGAAGCTTATTGTTGGGAGAAAGGCATCCGACTTGACCTAGCATCTGTGGCACACCCACAGTCCAATGGCCAAGTTGAGCGAGCCAATGGATTAATTCTGTAGGGAATCAAGCCACGTCTAGAGGCACCTCTACATAGAGCAGCTAGAGCCTGGGCGGAGGAATTACCATCTGTGATGTGGAGTTTACGAACTACACACAACAGATGCACCGACTACACCCCTTACTTCATGGTATATGGAGCAGAAGCCACCCTGCCTTCTGACATCCTTCACGATTCACCAAGAGTTACCGCCTATGACGAAGATGACGCTGGAGAATCCAGACGCTTAGATGTGGACCTTCTCGAGGAAGAGCGTGTATTGGCATGCCAAAGATCTGCCATATACCATCAGAAGCTACGCAGCTACCATAGTCGCCGCGTTCGGCATCGCTCATTTAAATAGGGGGATCTGGTGCTCCGACTTAAGCAGAAGAAGTCACACAAATTATCCCCGCCATGGGAAGGACCTCTCATCATAACCAAGGCGTTGCTCAATGGGTCTTACTACCTCATTGACAATCGTGAACTTGAGGATAGACCCAGCGAAGATCATAAGCGTAAGTGACATGACCCGGATGATGAATACTCGGAGCTTGATCAGCCATGGAACATAGCACAGCTACGTCCTTTTTACACTTAGCATATTTTTTATCTACTGTGTGCCTCTTATATGATCAATGAAATAAATCTCTCTAGTTCACTCATATTTCTGAGTCTTTTACCTCCTTTAGTGTTCATTTTTGGATCATATAAAAGCTTTATGCGCAAGCTTTGCATTTGCACTTGTGAAAATTCCGCCTACGGGCGTTAGCTTAAGTTCTCTGGTCTACACGTTCTTTGTTGTTTTTATGTGGATTCTGGAGTAGTGACTTTCGGCACTTGTTGTCGGCGATTTTGTGCTTAGGTTTTTGACGATGCCATTGGGCATCATCACCTAAGCACATGGTTCCGACTACGAGTCTTCCGACTCATGAAACGTCAAGCATAAGAACCAAAGTAATGGATATGCCAGCACTTGCTTAAAAAAAATATACATGCTGGAACCAGTACTTGAGTAGCAGGAAATTACAACTATTGTTTTTCCGCATACACCAAACCAGAGGAAACAAATATTACAAAGTGTTTTTATTCCTCTGGCGCAAGAGACTTTGAGGCAGCATCGTCGGCAATAGGAGAGCCATCTTCTTCGAAATCGGTGGTCTTGAGGGACTCGGAGGAGCTCTGGTGGTCGCCATCAATGATCTCCAGCGGCACGAAGACGTTATGATCGACCAACTCGGCAACCCTGGTGTCAAAACCCGCGAGCGATGCCCAGATAGCCTTGTGGTCAATCTTCTGGCCTTCATCGTCTACGTCGGGAAGACCTGAGGTCACCGTATCGAGGTCGGCGTTTTCGTAGTGCACCTTGACCATCGCCAGAGACATCCTTGCGTCAGCCCGGGTACATGAAGCTTTCCAGCTTACGATATGCTCGGGGGCTTGACGCAAGATCTCCGAGTACTTCATCATGGAGTCCACCGCCTTGATATTGATGTTGAGGGCGTTGGCAATATCCATGGCCTGCTTGACGGTGCTGCTGATGAAGTTGCCGGCGAGGACCATGCATTCCTTTGGCGGAGGAGGTGACTTGGTTAAACCAATAGGAGCTGCATTTCCGACAAACAAAGGAGCACGTGAGTTCAATAACACAAAAAAGTTCAGATTACATGGCTTACAAAAAGACAAGACAGAGATCTCTTTCCAAAGATGCTCGCCTTCGCTTGCTGGAGTGTTTCTGCCATGGAGTCCCGTTCTTGTCGGAGGATCTTGTATGCTTCAAGATTGTGCTGATTTTGCTCATCGACATCTTTCTTCTGCTCCTTGAGCATCGCAATTTCCTCCTTCAGGCAGTTCATTTCCGTGTTGGCGGACTCCTGCAATGCCTTCATGGATTCCTCGTGCATCTTCAGGGTATCAGTCCTATCCTGCTTAAGGATCTTGTTTTCGCTATCCAGCAACTCAATGTGCTTGGATTGCTCAACAATGTCCTTGGACTTGGCAATGGTTTCTGCAAGTCGGAGAAAGAACAGCACACAATGAGTAGTCGGAGAGTGATGGAACAAGACCAAGATGATTGTGAAATTGAAAGGAAAAACAGAATCTTGCTCTTGGTGATTTGTTCCTTCAAGAAGGCAGTTTTACCCTTTTCAGCTTCCAACTCAGCGCGCATCTTGTGGAACTTCTCATTGGTGATGCCTCTCCGAGCATTCTCATTCTGTGGAAAGAAGATCAAAATTACTTAGTCTACTTGGAGCATCTAGCCGGATAAATATCCACCTAGAGGCTTAGGGGCTACAGTGAGAGTTTTTAACTCGGCATAATGCTTAGTCTTTCTTTAAGCATCTAGTCGAAACTAATTCAATTTTCGCCTAGAAGCTTGGGGGCTACAGTACGAGATTTTAGCTCAGCAATATGCTTAGTCTTTCTTTAAGCATCAAGTGGGAACTAATTCAGTTTCAACTAGAGGCTTAGGGGCTACAGTATTGAATTTTACAAACACTGCGTATGATACTCTAAAAGTATCTAGTTGGAATAATTCATTCAAACTACATACTTGGGGGCTATAGTGAGAAGTTTTCTAGCTTAGTCACTCTTAGAGCATTCATATGCAAAAGCCTATGGTTTTCTGTCTAAATCCTCGGGGGCTACACTGGGATACTCAGATGAAATGCAAAAGGAAAATAAAACTTACAAGTGCGATGATCTTGAGATTGGTGGCGCTCTCGGCAAATATCTTGCTGAAGGAAAGACTATTTCCTCGTAAGATATCATCTTGCCTGAGGAGCTACTCAAGACCGCAAGTCGGAGATGTTGGAGCTGCACCAGGAGCCAGAGTTGAGATACTCGATGTAAGCGCCGGGTAGACTATCTTCGGAAGCTCTGTGGAGGTCCTGGGTGCAGAGGCGCCACCTTCGACAGACATTCCGCCTACCACCATCGCCTTACTTCTACCAATGGCATCCTTAGCCGGAGCTTCAGCCATTTTGGAAGTAGTACTTTCTTGTGTCGCTTGCTCTTCGACTAGGACAAGATCCGCGGAGAAACCTGGGTCCACTTCCATGGCGGAAGGGCCAGATGCATCCTTAGCCGGAGAGCTTGTCGGAGCGGCAACAGGCTGGACGCTGGGAGTGGTAGGGGCGATGGTGGGAGATTCTTGGTGCAACACATCTCGGTGCAACATATCTCTAATGTTTTTAGAAGCCCCCGATGTTTTGGAGATCTTCTTCAAACTTATACTGGCCTTCTTCCTGAAACGTGCAAAAGTATAAGTACAGGAATAAGACGAGCGATGGACAATGTCGGAGGGTAAGAAGCTTACACAACAGTGGGTGCTTTGGTGAAAGGGATCCCGATAATTCTTCTATTCTCCGCCTCCAGGACGGCGGTAGTATTCTTGGAGGCTCCACCCTCCATCTTCTTCTTCTTGCCTCCGTCGATAGCGTCAAAGGTGCAGCTCTTCCGCTTTCGCGCCAACGGAACATCATTGTCAGACACGACGGTGACTTAATTCATCTTCGGGTCATAGATTTGGACAGCCATGCTATCCTCCTCTAGACTTTTGAGTTGTTAAGTGAAATCCCAAATTGTTAGATGAGATGATAATGGCTAGACGGAAGAACTGGAGTATATGTCATACACGGAAAATAAACAGGTACCTCTGGGCACTTGCCCTCCTCGAACATGTCGTAGGTGATGGTGAAGCCACGCTTCCTGTCCTTCACCTTGACGATGTCCTTGAGTCGGAGTTTGACAGAGTCACTCGAGAAGTTATCCTTCCTCTCCTTGGTGTACTCATGCATCAGCTTCGAGCGGTGCTGCAGAGGCTGGATCCGCCTGTCGAACCAGCACATGGCTAGGTCCAACCCGGTCAAACCCGTCTCTACGAACCACTCTATCCGCCTTATGGAGCGGGAAGCATCATTGTCGGAGGGAAGGGAGGCCTGGGATCTCCATGTCGGGGCTTCAGCGGCGGCCCCATCGACAAAGTCTGGGTATGTTCCTTCTCGACCGGCCAGAGGGATTTCTGGAACGTAGAAGTACGTCTGCTACCAGTTCTTGCAGGACTCATGGCCGACGATCTTAAAGCTAATTGTTCTGCAATTTCTGAGCTCGTCCTTGCTCGCTCTGGCTTCCCTCTTGATGTTAAAGAAGTAGACGAACAAGTCTAACCAAGGCCTAAACCCTAGGTAACCCTCACAAAGCGACGCATAGTTGCTAAGTGCGAGGATGTTGTTGGGGGATAGGTTCTGAGGTTGAACCCGGTATTGGCTAAGGACGGAAATGAAGAAGTCGGATATTGGGACGGAGACGCCATGTACCAATTGTGCTTTGAGGTACACCTTCTCTCTGGCTTGGGGAGAAGGGGTGACCTCGCCGGCCGGCGCCGCCCACCAGACAAGCCCCTCCGTTGAGGGAAGGTATCCTTCGACGAGCAGCTCTTTGATATCGCTGTTGGTGATATCAGAGCCACACCACTCCCCCTTATGGGAGTCTCCCTCCTCGTCCAGCAGCTCCAGCGCCGCTGGAATATGGTCATCGCCGGTGGACTCCACCACCGCGGACCGTGGCAGCACCAGACCTTCTGGGGGCACCTGGACGGAGCTCGTCTGCTTCGCCGCAGCATCGACGTTTCCGCCATGGATGGGTTGGATCTGCTGCTCGCCATTGGGACGGGAGAAAGATGACTAGGAGATTGGGGAGATTAGGGTTTTTCGCGTGCGCGCGGAGGGCTCGAGGAGGTGCTCGCAGGAGGAAGACGATGACGCAGGGGAGAATGAGGTGAAGAGATAAAATCTGCCACGGTTGAAATTTATAACCCCCAACGTCAAGATTTGTGCAAAGTGATCGAATGGTTGTCGCGTGGACGACGTGTGCGTGCGTGGGCGCGGAAATTTCGCCATGTTCCGACCGCCACCGCTAACGGTTTGTATCCTTCACGCGGGAAAAACGGACATGATTGTGTTCTCTGCATGTGTGAGTTACGAGGCATCGCTAACCTATGTCTACGTTGTTCTAGCTGACACGGGTAGGTGAACCATCCCATCGGAAGATTCCGTCATGGACCGATCCAGTTCGGCTACGAGAAGAGTATGATGGAAGATTCAGCATTTCTCCGACTAACAAGTTGAATACGGGGAACATTGCAGAGTTCTTGGGAGGACTACAAGATATTGCTTGACGATTTGCCGACATCCATCTAGACGGAGCATTCAACCTGAAGAGGCAAGACGGCGCAAGATCTCGGAGTTCTCCGAGGGATACTGTTGGGGATATGCTATATGGGTATCCTCATAGCATGTCTCCTATCCGGATAACCCAGGTGGCCCACAGTTGGTAGCAAGGCCCATGGCCTGCTAGGCGGCCCAGTTAGATGGATCCAGAAGGGAGGCCCATGTCGGATAAAGGAAGGCTGCGGAGGAGTCACCGACATACCCGGAGCCTTGGAGTGCAAGACACGTTAGACTGATTATACACTGTGTAGGACTTTGTAACCTGTCCGGCTAGGACTTTGCCTGTAACCCTAGGACCTGGCAACTATATAAGCCGGACCTATGGGAGCCTTTACGGCATAACTCAACTCATACCGCGCATAGCGAACCAAACCCTGTAACTCGGCGTATTGCCATTATAGTGATTTATAGCAGGAATAGGATTCCGCCACCGTCGTGGGATCTGAACCTAGGTAAGCTGTGTTACCTCGTACCCGTCAACCGTCCGCCTTACCCCACGTCTCTAAACATGCACTGTGAGGACCCCTCCATGGCATACTCGTCGGCAGTACCACGAAAATCGGCGTGCAGTTCACCCCACTCTGGCTAAGCAAGTCGAACTCTGAGAGATAAGGTTAGATGCAAGAATTTTTTGTAGATTTGAAACAACTGGCTACTCACTACTAGGAAAATGGTCGTCTGTGGCGCACCTAAAAGGCCCATCCGTGGCGCACTTGTGGTGCGCCACGGGCCTTGCGCTACGGCTATCTCCTAGCCGTGGCGCACTGCCTGGTGCACCACGGTTATGTCGAGATAGGCGTAGCTCACCTGCTAGTGCGCCACGGATATGTTGGCAGGTGCGCTACGCCTTGGATCTTCTATGGCGCACGTTGCAGTGCGCCACTAAGCTGCGCAGTTGCGCTTTAGTTGTAGTGCGCCACAGAAGCTGTGCCATGTGCGCCACGGGTGTCTTTTTTTTAATTTCAGGGCCAGATGATATATAATACACATTATATAAGCAGATATACACACAGATATAAGATATATAGTTATAAATACACAATTCGCAAAACAAGATTGAAACAAATACATATAAATAAGTCGCATACATGAATACATAAGTTATACATTGTTTCGATCAAGTTACAAAGTAGTTGGTGACATGCGAATACATGTGTAAATCGAACAAGTTAGAGATCGGAAGCTCGCCTAGACATCTAAACTAGCTAGACACAAACACGGGATAAACAACCAAAGAATATAAGCATGATCACCACGACGAAGGTGTAGGTATTCATCTGGTTCCTCGTCCTAACTCCCGCTAGATAGCGCATGTATCTAGCTTCCGCCTCCGCCATAGTGTTGTACCCTTTGTATCTATTGCCGCTGAAACGGTGCACCTGTCTCCGGCAGTCTTCCCAATCATCGTAGACTCCGGGAACCCGTCTCTTGTACACTACGTACCACGTCATCTACAAGTTGACAATAATAATTAACCGATGATTGAAAAAAAATATATAATTAAAGTCGCATATGAAGATACACTTATAGAAAGTACTCCTAAATCAAAAAGACCAAACTCAAAAAGCATGCCTCATATATAACTAGGTTGTTCGACACAGGAATATGCTACGATGGAACTGTCCGCCAAGTAGGATGCACAACACCTGGACCTGTGCATAGCACAAGGCGGACAATCCCATCGCAGCACATTCACATATAGTGTGCCACGACATTTCAATCATCGGCATTATTCTCTAAAAAGACCAAAGTAACTCGAAAAGAATGCCTCATATATATACATAGGTCGTTGGACACAGGAATATGCTACGATGGAACTGTGAGCCAAGTAGGATGCACAAGACCTGGACTTGTGCATATCACAAGGCTCACAATCCCGTCGTAGCACATTCACATATATATTGTGCCACGACATTTCAATCATTGGCATTATTCTCGAAAAAGACCAAAGTAAATCAAAAAGACTACCTCATATATATACATAGGTCGTTGGACACAGGAATATGCTATGACGGAACCGTGAGCCAAGTAGGATGCACAAGACTTGGACTTGTGCATATCACAAGGCTCACAATCCCGTCGTAGCACATTCACATATATAGTGTGCCACGACATTTCAATCATCGGCATTATTCTCGAAAAAAGAGTAAGGAAAAAAGAAGGACCAAAGTGAACAAAGGACCAAAGAGTAAGCAAAAAACCAAGCATTGATTGATATATAATAATAATAAGCAAAAGAAGTAAGCGATGATTCATAAACCTAATAAGATAAGTATAGTAGCATGTACACTTGTCCACACACACACAAAGGTAATCTATAGTTTGTAACTACAACTAGGCCAACATCAAGCCTTATGACTCGGCTTAGGGAACGGGAGGACGCCTTGTCTCGTCATGAACTTCCTATAGCACATATAGTTTTCCATCAAGTATAGCACCAGGTTATGCCTAGCATCAGGTTTTCCATCAAGTCTAGGAATTCTCACTGATTAATTACATCAGGTTATGCCTAGCATCAGGTTTTCCATCAAGTCTAGCATCAGGTTATGCCTATATTAATCCAACAAATACATCCATTAAAATGAAATGCTTATCTGATGAGATAAAAACCTACAACCATCACAGTAAAAACTTGTGTTCTAGCAAAACAGTACCTTGATATTCAACTTGTGTTCTACCAATAATCCAAATTGTGTTGTAGCAAAACTATGAACAATTCACAAACAGTACCTTGACATTCAAGAATCACCTGCCTAGCAAATTAGTTGGTATTCACAGGAGCAGATTTGGAGTGCGGTGTTCATTGGGGCAGTACATCAGGTAGGGCCTTATCTTTATGGTCATGTAGTAGCTACTTATCTTTATGGTCATGTAATATTGTTATGAAAAAATAAGACCAAGGTGTATGCGTGGCGATGTGAAGTTCCAGCGCACCAAGTCATATGGATATCCTTAGTCATGATGACACTGTCCTATCATGGCATTTATACAAAGCATCAGAAAAAGGGCAAATTCCCAGGAACAATTCTCTACTGTATTTTCAGAGGTGTATATGTAGACCTTTACAACCATCAGTCAAAGATAGGCATACCAGCAGCTAGTGTTTCAAGGTGAACATGTATCCATGAGTTGCAGATGGCACACATAACGTGGGCTATGAAAGAGCAAGAAGATTTGCTATAAGATGCATCACTATAGGTAAACAGGCCACCACTAATCTCAACTGATCAGCATTATGTTTACAGAACAGAGGTCTACATACCAATCTTTTGGTTGTACTTGTAGCCAACAATCTTTTCATGGGACTGAATAATACTAGCAGGATGAAAAATTGATAAATCGAAGCATTTTAGTGCCTACGGAAGGGCAAACATCAAAACAGGTCCAAAATATTATCCATGTGGCCGCTGTAATACTATGAAAATAATATAACCGGGGATGTATTGCTACAGAGTAGACATTTACATAGCAGATGGTACTGGTGTTTAAATCAGATCCAAAATATGAGAAACATGGTGAATTGGTGTTGCATCAGGATATGATCAACTACTCCAAATAAACCATGGCGAATCAAAGTTTATAGCTGCAACATAAGGTCTACATGTTCATCTGGATCTTGTAACTGGGAGAACTAATTAACACATGACACAAAAAAAGCCCTAGAAACAAACCAAGAAATGAAGTAGGTATTTACTTCACTATGGTAAAACCACACTAGACAAAGACATGCATCAGCAGAATCAGGCTTAGGTCATCAGCTAGGTCTGGGCAGGTGTACCCACACGCCGCTCGGCTCTCGGTTCAGGTAGCGGGAAGGCCTGAGCAGCAGGCGCGTGGCATGGTCGCCACTATACAACCTCATTTTGGCATGATAGAAGGCTAACCTCTGAGCCAAGACAGAGAAAAGAGCGAGGAGGAGCAGCCTAGAGGAGAGAGGGAGAGGAGGGAGGTACCTTGCCAGCCGCCGCAGCCATGTGTGGTCGATCCGCCGTCGTGTGTGGTCCATCCGCGTCCTCCTCCTCCTGGCGTGTGTGGTCCAGCCGCGTCCTCCTCCTCGTCCTGGCGTGGTGAACTCCGGCCTCCTCCTCCTGGCGTGGCGTCCTCCTCCTCCTGACCTCCGGCGGCGGCGGCGCGTCGATGGGGACGATGGGGACGATGGGGATGGGGACCCGATGGGGACGATGGGGTTACGTGTGTCTGAGGATGGGGATCGAGGGCGACGGTTGACTAGTCCTAACAACTTAGGCATAGCACACTTGGCCAGGGTGCGCTACGCCTAAGTGGGTAGGACTAGTTAGATAAGAGGGTTGCCACCCCCATAGTTGTCACTAGCACTGCCTTATCCCACTGGTTCCACCCACTGCTCTAATCTATACCTGTGAGCACCCAGGTTCGAATCCTGGTGCCCAACTTTTATATTTTTATTTTAAAAATATTTTTAAATGTTCCAAAAAAATGCCCAAAAGTGGTGATATATTCCATAAAAGTTTTGTTTTGTTTTTTAAATACTTTTAAATATTCCAAAAATGCCCAAAAGTGATAATATATGTCATAAAAGTGGTACAAATTAAATATGATTCAAATATGTCATAATATTTTGTCCATGATACAAATATGTCATAATAATTTGTCCATGAATATTACAATCTTTTTCGACCACGCGTTTTACAATATTTTTTGAGCTAGCATTTTACAATCATTTTTCCCTTCTTTGTCGCGGTTGAATAATTTAGCCCCGGCACTTTAATGTTTCTTCTTTCGAACGGGCTACCTTTTTTGGGTAGGGTTGTCCTTTTTCTTCTTGTGATGTATGTTGATGCATCGTAGTCGTCGTCATCTTCAATCTTTGGATCGCCGTACTGGTCGAAGTCTTGCTCGTTGGCGACTCCATCCATTCCGATGATGTTTCTTTTTCCTCTCCTCACGACAACACGGATAGGCTTTGTCGGGTCGGTAATGAAAAAACATTGGTCCACTTTGGTAGCCAGTACCCACGGTTTTTCGTGGCCACGTTCGCACCGGCGGCCTTGGATTTGGCTGCTTCGGGTATAACCATGGTTGTGAAATACCGGTCTTCTCTTTCGATGCTCTTTGCCCATCTGACATAGAACATCGGCACCTTTTCTCCACATTAGTCGAGCTCCCAGATCTCCTCGATTCTTCCATAGAATCTTTCCTTCACGTTGTCATCGGTGTAGAATTCCGACGTTAGGCCTGAGTTCTGATAATCACACTTGTTGTCCTTTTCCTCCATGTAGAATGTGTAGCCGTTGATATCATACGCCTGATAGTTCACCAGGTTTTTCATCGGTCCCTGCGACAAGGTGAATATGATCTTTTCTGTGTCAGAAGAATACGATCGCGGGGGATTATCAAGGAGCGTCTGCCTAAACCAACGCGTGAAATCTGAGTTGTGCTCTTTGATTATTTCTCCCTGTGTCCTATGTATGACCCGGTCACTGTACTTCTTCTCGATTAACCTTTTGTGCTTCTGTACCCAAGGATCGACCAGTTCTAAATGCTATAGCGCGACGAGGTTTGCTCGATCAAAGTCTGCGCGTCGAAAATCAAAGTCTGCATGCAGTATGCGACGACCCTCTCGGTGACCAGATCCATCGATCTTGCCAAGGTGCCTGTTGACGGGAAGACTGACAGGGTTCTCGATGTCTAGATAATTCGTGCGGAAAGAGATGCACTCTTCGGCCAGAAAGCCCTTGGCTATGCTTCCATCTGGACGGGACCTGTTGCGAACGTATCCTTTGATGTGTCTGTTCATCCTTTCGAACGCCATCATGTTGCGGAGGAACATCGGCCCGAGTTGGACGATGTCCTCCACGACATGGACCAGCAGATGCACCATAATGTCGAAGAATGCGGGTGGGAAGTAGACCTCAAGATCGCATAGTATCACCACGATCTCCTCCTGTAGCCTCCCGAGCTGATTCACGCCAATCGACTTCCTAGAGATGACGTCGAAAAACTTGCAGAGGCAAAATAACGTTTCACGGATATGCTTATCTTGCCCGCGTAGCCGTAAGGAAATTAGACTCCTAGAAGGCACTTGAAAAACTTTTTGATCTCATCCTAGCTTATAGTGAAGCAAGAAGGAGGGTAGTAATATTCGTTCTTCTTGAACTTTTTACCCTTCCGACGACCTTGTGTCGTCTCCGAATCATGATCATTGTCATCTTCCTGATCATCAGGAGTAGTGCGTCCTCCGTGAAGCTCCTTCCGGATACCCAAGCATATCAGGTCGTGCCTTGCTTTCGGACCATCTTTCGTCCTATCTGGCATGTTGATTATGGTGGCGACCAGACTCTCGCACACATTTTTCGTGATATGCATGATGTCGAGGCTATGAGGCGTGCGGAGAATCTTCCAGTATGGCAACTCCCAGAAAATAGACCTTGCTTTCCATACCTTCATCAGCGGCTTGTATTGTTGCTGCCTCTTTCGCTTCTTTCCAGGCTTAGGACAATATTTCTAGTTTTTCAGTAACTCTTCCACTTCTTTGCTTCTCCTACGCTCTTGGATTCCTAGGGTCTCGGATTTGCCATCAAATAGGTCTCCATGTTTTCTCCATGGATCATTCTTGTCGAGCCACCTCCGGTGCGCCATGAACACGGTTTTCGAAGACCCTGGATCTTTCTCTAGTTGGAGATAGCTTGTGTTATCCATGCACCTAACGCATGCGCAGAATCCTTGGATAACCTGCCCCGAGATATACCCACAACTTGGATAGTCTTGCACCATAGTGACCAACGCGGCTCTCATAGTGAAATAATCTTGTGCGACGGCGTCGTAAGTATTGGATCTAGATTCCCATAACGTGGCTAGCTCCTCTTTCAACAGCCCGAGATACAGATTGATGTCGGTACCAGGTTGTTTTGGCCCATGAATTAGCATACTCGTTTGTATGTACTTCTTCTTCATGCACAACCATGGAGGGAGGTTGTACATCCATACAAACACGGGCCAAGTGCTGTGTGTGCTGCTCTGGCTACCGAACGGATTGAGTCCATCGGTGCTCGCACCAAGCCTGATGTTCCTCGAATCTCCACCGAATTCTTGGAATTCGAGGTCCAATGCTTTCCACTGGCTAGCATCTGAAGGGTGCGTCAGCAGCTCATCCTTTTCGGGGTCATCATTGTCATCTCCTGGCTTCTTCCTTTCTGCATGCCATCGCATGAGCTTAGCTTCCTTAGGGTCCGCGAAATAGCGCTGCAGACGAGGAGTGATAGGAAGTACCATACAACTTTTCGAGGTGCTTTCTTCCCTTTCTTGTATCGACTCACGCCGCACACCGTACATGTGGTTTTCTCCGCGTCCTCGCCCCGATAAATGATGCAATCATTGATGCATACGTGATATCTAACGTGCGGTAGATCGAGAGGATAGACGATTTTCTTGGCGTCCTCGATACTAGTTGGACATGTGTTCCCCTCCGAGAGACGATCGTGACAGAATGCCATCATATCGTCGAAGCTCGCGTCGCTCAATTTGTGTTTTGCCTTCATCTCCATAGCCTTGAGTGTTACATTCAACCGGGTATCATCGGGCCTGCATCCTTCATACAATGGAGTAACCGCGTCTTTCTCAAGTTGCGCCAGCTTGGCTTTCACTCTAGCGGCAGCCCTGGCATTACTCGTCTGCTTGAGAAGCAGCTCTTGCACATAAGGGTCCTGCACCCAGCCTGACGTTGTTCCGTCGTCGTCTCCTCCTCCGGCATCTAGATCATCATCATCCCGGTCTTCTTCCGCACCTTCACCATCTCCAGGAGACTCTTCATCATCTCGCCCGTTCTCGCCGTGATGATGATCATCGTCATGTTGCCCACCTTCACCGTCTCCATCGTCTTCGTCATCGCTTATCCAACGAGTGTATCCATCCATGAAACCATGGCGGAGCAGGTGCGCCTGCAGATTCCTGGAATCTGGGTCGATCACCCAGTTGAGTTTGCATCTTCTGCACGGACATCTTATATACGTCTTGTTATTTCATATCATGTCGGCCGTCACACATTTCAAAAATATAGCCACAATGCCTTCGCTCATTATGCGGACCATTTTTGCCTGCACGGTGTACACGGTACAATTAGAAGTCTATTAGAACCACATAATTAATGCATGCATGCAATGGTCGATTGAAAATTTCGGCATGACCTATCCTAAAATTAGGACCTTTGCGAAATGCCAAAGTCTTGCCAAAATGGAAATGAATCAACATTTTGGCAAAATAAATGGCAACTTGTTCACACACAAACACAAGAGAGAGAGACCGATCCATACACACATGAACATATCATTATCCTCTCCATACACACATGCATATGAGCATCGATACTCTCCATATATATACACACACACATGACCATCGATCCTCTCCATACACACATCATGAGCATCAATCATCTACATACATATGAGCACATACTTACATGGACAACTTACCGATATGAGAGACCGAGATCACGAGAAGATGGAAAGGAGAGGTGCGCGCGAGATCGGAGAAGGAGATGCGAGAGACCGAAGAGCTTCCTCTATTACGTATGTAACATCCAAGGCAAGTTCCACATGCTAAAAATGGTGAATGAGTGGAGAATTGAGGTGGGAAGGAGAAGGATCCCGACTAGATCTAAGGAGGAAGAAGAAGGGGAAAGTGAAGTGTGAGGTGGTAGATGATCACACATGTGCACAAAGTGGAGCTACCAAAAAATACTGGTCGACACAACCGTGGCGCACATGTCCCTAGTGCGCCACAGGAACAAAACACAACCGTGGCGCACATGGCCCTAGTGCGCCACGAATGTGTCTGTCCATTTACAGAACAGAGAGGCCTCCACTTAGGCGTAGCGCACCCCCTCCACGTGCGCCACGGTTAACCATAACATCCGTAGCGCACCTTCCCCATGTGCGCTACAGATATGCAGCCTGCGGCCAGCACGGCCCTGGCCCACACACATCTTGTGGCGCACCACCACCATGTGTGCCACAGTTGTTGTAGTTACTAGTAGGGCACTGCCCACAGGTGAGCCACGCCTGTTTTACCCGTGGGGCACTTCAACCACGTGAGCCACGGAAGTTTGGATTACCTATAGCCATTTTCCTAGTAGTGCTCCAGCTATTCTGAATCTCGGGGGCTACACCCAGTGGGTGCGCTGGCGCGCCCCCACTGGAAGAATGTAGTGCCCGGCCAGAAGGCGTGCTAGCCGACCAGAGCAAGTCGGCAGATCACTACCAAGTCAGAAGCGCAAGGTTGAAAAAAGGAAACACAAGGGAAAAGGCTCGCGGCTGAGCAAGTCACGAACAGTGAGCTATTCAAACAAGAAGCAAGATAAAGTCGGCTGGAATAAACCAGCCAGAGAAGCTAACCAGACAAGACACAATAATAAGCGGGTGCGTGAAGGCAAGACCCAGCCAGACGATAATTAAGCGGCGGGGGGCAAAGCCCCCGCAGATCCAAAGTCTCCAAACACAAGTGCGCAAAGCAAAGTTTTCAGAACCAAAAACTATGCACAGTTACACCCGGCATCCCGGGGATTTTCTTCTTCTTCACACTGCCGGGCCCTTGCCATGGGGAGCCGAGCTGTCCCCGGCCGGCTCGGATGACGTCTTCGCCTCACCTTCCGGCCCCACACTCGCCTCTCTCTCCGTCAGCACCTCGTCGATGTCGGTGTAGCCGACGATCGTGATGGCGGCAGAGCGGAGTTCAGGGTTGGCCTGGCGCACGATGGGAAGGTCCGCGCCGGCTCAGAAGCTGTTCGCTAGGTTCACCACCTGCACGTCCTTGTACTAGCTGAGCATCAGCGCCAAGGCCATCTTGGAGCCGGTGCGAGCGGCAAGGTCGCGGAGCCGGTTGATGGCGTTCGGCGCATCGCCCAGCTTGATGGCGAGGGCGCCCATGGTCTCCGGCAGGAGCTCCCTAGGAAGACAAGGTCATGGATGCCGGTGCCGGCCTTGCGAAGGTTGGTGGCATCATCCCCGAGCTGCGCCACCAGATCCCGGACACTAGCCTTCTCACCCAGCGCGACCTGCTGCACCCGGTCATAGGCAAGGGCATCTACTTGTGGGTAGAAGCCTTTTGATTAGAGGGGGCAAGTCAAAAGAGGCAATCCGACAAAGGCAGTTAGATGAAACGAAAATAAGGCAGTCGGACTTACCCTTGGCGACGTGGTCGACGTTCATCATCTTGTCCTCTAGGAAGGCGGTGTGCTCCTTCAGTCTGGTGACCTCCTTATCCAGAAGATCAAAGGCAGTAGCCCGGCTGGCGAGGGCCTCGTAGCACTCCTTCACGACAGCCTCCAGCTGGTCCACCTTGGAGTGCCATTCTTTGTTCTGCAGCCGGAGCACGAAGTTGTCCCGGCTGAGGCACGCGTTAGAGCGTGTCAGCCAGTCAATCTCGCATTGGGTGCAGACAAGGATGGCTGCGGCAAGACAGTAAAAGGGCAAGTAAGAATGTAGCTGGACAACCAAAAAAAGGAAGCAAGACGGGAAACTTACTCCGCTCGATCCCTCGCGCCGTCGCCAGTTATGGCGAGGCGGCCTGGTTGGCGCTAGCCAGTGTCCCTTGGAGCTGTCGGCACTCCTTGAGCCTAGCCTCGAGGTTGCCCTCAAGGGCTTGCAGCGAGGTCCTTACCTCCACGGGGATCGGCGTCAGGGGGCCGGCTAGGGAAGCCGGGGCGTCTCGGGCGGCGGCCATCCACTGCACTGTCGCCTCCTCGTCGGAGTCGACGTCCTCCACCACCATCTCCTTGCCGGCGCGCGAGCCCCCCGCACCAGCTGAAGATCCCCCACCCGGGCTAGAGGTCACATCCGACTGACTCGCCGCGCGCACAGGCGCAGTGGGAGTCGGCTGGACCACGACCGCCGGCTCGTAGCGAAGGAGAGAAGAGAGCTGTGAACGAAAACAAGGTCAAGAACGAAAACGAGAACAAAGGAAAAAAAGGCAAGAAAAGCAAGACGGAAGATAGACAAGCTTACCCCTGCACCACGGGTGCACCGGCCCTCTTCCGGCCACCCTTGGCCTGACCGGGGAAGGGAGGAACGCCCACCCGGCTGCACTTCGCAGCCGGATCTTCGGGAGCAGGAGCACTGCTCGAGCTCCCCTCATCAACCCATTTCCACGCCGGCTCGGGTGGTGCGGTGCCGTCACTCTCCTCGGGTGCGGGGCCATGCGGGTCCTCCATCACCTCGTCGTTCTGGCTGGGGAAGAACCCCTCCTTGCCATCTGAGCCCTCGTTGGTCCGGTACGGGCGTGGCTCGGTAAGGTCGGCGGTGAAGACCTGGAGGGGCTCCTCGCCCTCCTCTCGGATGATGCAGGGGAAGGTCTAGAAAAGAAGAAGCAAGTCAGGACTGGATCAAGCAGTGATGCCAGACGAAACAAGAACAAGAACAAGAGAAAGGCAAGGAAAAAGGGGCAAGTCAAACTTACCCGGGGGCGCGATTCTCGCGGGTGTAGGGAGCAAGACCGAAGCGCCAGTGGGCGTTGATCTTATCCTTCGTGATCATCCACACCCACTCGTAGAGGTTGGCGAAGGGGGATCACGGCGGGAGAGCCAGGTCGGATCCAGGCGCCAGAAGTAGCAGCACATCTTATGTGCTCGCGGCTGGAGGGGGATCATCAGCCGGCTGGCCCAGCTGAGCGTCACGTCGACGCTAGTCAAGCCAGCTGTGACCAGCGCCCTCATCCAGCACAACAGCTCCTCCGACTCGGGCTTGGAGCTGAAGTTCTTCTGCTCCCAGTTCGCCCGGGTGGACTGATACGTCATAAATGTATCTATAATTTTTTATGCCCCATGCTTGTTTAGTATCTACTTTGCTTTGCTTTGTCTTCTCTTTGAGGTATTTTTATATGTTTTCTGGGACTAACCTATTAACAATATGCCACAGTGCCAGTTGCATGTTTTCTGTTGTTTTTAGTTCCATAAAAGTCAGAAAATCAATATTCTAGGAATTGGACGGGACAAAAGCCAAAGTCAATATTTTACCGTGGGGAACATGGAGCCAAAAGACGAGACGGGGGAGGGGCCTCGAGGGGGCCACACCCCCTAGTCGCGTGGCCAGGCCTGGCCTGCGCCTGGGGGTGCAGCCACCTCGGGCACCCCCTTGTCATCCCTCTTCGCCTATAAGAAGCCCCTCATACCAAAACCCTAAGTACCCGATCAATCTTCCACGAAACAGTCCGTAGCCGCCACCACCATCATCTCTAGATCGGGGGGCTATGAAGCTCTTCTCGGCACCCTGTCGGAGGGGAGATATCATCCTAGAGGCCTTCTTCATCACCATGCCAGACTCCGGTATGAAGCGTGAATAGTTCCACCTTGGACTACGGGTCCATGTAGTATCTAGATGGTTGTTTCTCCTCCTTTGTGCTACCATGTTTAGATCTTGTGAGCTCCATTCATGATCAAGATCATCTATTTGTAATCATGCATGTTGTCCGATGGATATTGAGATTACTAAGTTAGGTTGGTTAATGATTCTATCTTATTGACTCTATCATTTCTGTTGTTTGATATCTTGCATGCTCTCCATTTCTAGTAGCTATATTGGCCAAGTAGATGCTCGTGACTCCAAGAGGGATTATTTATGCTCGATAGTGGGTACATGCGTCTATTTAATCTGGGGAAGTGACAGAAATCTCTAAGGTTGTAGATGTGCTGTTGCTACTAGGGAGAAAACAACGATCTCTTGTTCATAGAACAAGTGTATTGTTTACTTTACACACCTTGCTGAAAGCAGTTATACGTTGCTTGCAACTTAATACTAGAGGGGGTTCGGATGATAACCTGAAGGTGGATTACTATTCATAGATGCAGTTGGATGGAGGTCTATGTATCTTGTTGTAATGCCCAATCAAATCTCATAGGATCATGAATGTCTAGTATTTCATTGTTATGCCTTGCTCTGTCATGTCAATTGCCCCGCTGTAATTTGTTTACCCAACTTGTTATGTTGTTTATCTTAAGGAGAACACCTCTAGTGAACTATGGACCCCGGTCCAATCTTTACCATTGATACATCTTCCACTGTTACTGTTTACTTTCTGCAAGCCGCCATTACCTTCCACACCATATAGTTAATCCTTTGTTTTCAGCAAACCGGTCAGATTGACAACCTCACTATTCGTTGGGGGTGGGCCTTGAATTTTTCCGATCTTTGCCGGCAAACTCCGAGGAGAGATCCGACATCGATCCTTCCGTGAATGTATCCTGCCCGTAGGCAGTCCGTACGGGTCTTGACGCTCCTCCGACTTCCAGGGAACTAGTGCCCGAGTCGGTTTCGCCGATGAAGAGGTGGATATCTCCGATGGGGACGATCGAGCACCGCATAGGGTTCGTCTTTGCCGGGATCCAGAATTCGTCGGGAGGGACGATTGGAACGTTGCCGGAGAAGAGAACACGACCAATGGCTACGGTTTTGCCGATTCCCACAAAGATCTTGGTCCTCGCCCGCTGAAGAGCCTGAAGCGCCTCTTGCCCCACAGTTGCCGCCAACTGTCGTGGTATTGCCGACGAGTACGCCATGGAGGGGTCCTCACAGTGCATGTTTAGAGACATGGGGGAAGGCGGACGGTTGACGGGTACGAGGTAACACAACTTACCCAGGTTCAGATCCCACAATGATGGCGGAATCCTACTCCTGCTATAAATCACTATAATGGCAATACGCCGAGTTACAGGGATTGGTTTGCTGTGCGAGGTGACTAGAGATTCTAAGTTATCGTCTGAAGTTGTGCCCTCAAGGCTCCCATAAGCCTGACTTATATAGTCGCCAGGTCCTAGGGTTACAGGGAAAAGTCCTAGTCGGACAGGTTACAGAGTCCCACACTGCTTACAACTAGTCTAGCGTGTCTTGCACTCCAAGGCTCCGGGTACGTCGGTGACTCCACCGTAGCCTTCCTTTATCCGGCATGGGCCTCCCTTATGGATCCATCTAACTGGGTCGCCCAGCAGGCCATGGGCCATGCTACCAACTGTGGGCCACCCGGGTTATCCGGATAGGAGACATGCTATGAGGATACCCATATAGCATATCCCCAACAATGATAATATTACCATATCTTCTTATGTTAAAGGAAATTATGAATTTTATGATGTGGAACAAATTGAAGAATTTATTGCTTTCAAGGGTGCATTTGAACTTGCTAGTTTGCTTGAAAATACTGATGATGCACCTTATAAATATGAGGTTTTTGATATACTTAAATTTTGCTTTGATAATTACAAGGAAGAAAATGGCTATATTATTGAATATATTAATAGATGCTTTCCACAAACGGAAGAGACTAATGCCTTGCAGGAGCCTATGGAAGACGAAATTGCTGAACCTAAAAGCTCATTAGATGAAAAAGATGAGGAGAGTAATGGTCAAGAGGAGGAAGAATGGATCTAGCCATGCCTACCTTCTAATGAGAGTAACTCTTTACCTCTTACATTATTTGATTTTCCCCCATGCTTACCAAACGAGGATGAATGTTATGTTCCTGTGGATTCCTTTGAAATATCTGCTATGCCTAAAACATGTGATAATAGTTATGCTCCTCTTATCTATGATAATCATATATTTGTGACTAACTTTGAAATGCATGGTACTAAAGAGTTTTGCATATAAAATGTTTATGATAAAGCTCTAGATGGTGGTCCTATATTGAATGATCAGTCTTCTTGTTATAAAATTGTTAAAAGTGGGTTTGAAGGTTTTAATCCCAATATTTTTGAGCTTGATAAAAATTATGTGTTTGTAGATCATGAAAATCATCCTTCATGTGATAGTTATATTGTTGAGTTTATTCATGAGGCTACTGAAAATTATTATGAGAGAGGAAAATATGGTTGTAGAAGTTTTCATGGTACTGAAACACCTCTCTATGTGCTAAAAGTTTTGAAGTTACTCTTGTTTTATCTGCCTATGCTTAGCACTTTATTATTTGTGAATTTATTTGTGTATAAGAGTCACATGCATAGGAACTGGGTTAGACTTAAATGTGTTTTAAATTTTCTTCTTGATGCTCTCTTTTACTTCAATTCATATTTCTTGTGTGAGCATCTTCTCAAATTATCATGCCTAACTTAAAGGCGTTGAAGAGAAGTATTTCTTGGGAGATAACCCAATAGTTTTCTTGAGTCTTGTAAGTTATTACTTCTATAATAACATCTCATTATCCTTTTTGTTTGAATTTTGTGCCAAGAACAACCTCTAATGAGAGGGAAGTAAGATTTGGGGAATTGTTGTCCCAAAACAGATTTCTAAGCTACACTGTAAAAATTCGTGTAAAATCTCTGTAAGTAGGATTGAGATGTAACTTTCTGAATAAATCCCCCCAGGTTGTTAGCTAACTTTCGTTAGTTCAACACTTTTTGATTTGAGCAACAGAAGGTCTTCGAAAAAATCGGTTTCTACCTGCTGGTCTGTTTTGACAGATTTCTGCCATTATTTGCATTTGCTTCTTATTGATTCCTTTTGGGGTTATTTTTGGGAAATTGAGCTTTTTGAGGGAATTGCTATAGTAGCTTATGTTTTAATGAAAGTTTTTCTACTTTGAAACTAAATCCCAAAGGTCTATTATCTTTTGAATGCACTAATGTTGCTAATGAAGATTGTGTGAAGTTTTGTATGAAGAAAAATATGCAGGTATAGAGGAAGAATGATGTAATGAGATGAAGAATGGACAAGATATCAAGCTTGGGGATGCCACCCCGTGTCACCCCAAGAAATATTCAAGAGGTACAAGCGTCAAAGCTTGGGGATGCCCAAGGAATCCCCTTCTTCATCAATAAAAATCTCAGGTCTTTCTAGACACTTCGTTTTTATTGTTTCATGCACAGTTATGTTGTTCTTGGAGCATCTTAGTTTTCATTTTCGGTTTTTTTTCTTATTTTGCATTAAATAAGTAGTTGGACCCCTGTTTTCGCTATGTTGTTTCAAATAAGTCGATTGGCGTTGGAAAGGAGTAGGAAGTTCTTGCTTAGTAGTACAAGGAGGAGCTTGCTTTTACTGTGACTTAGACTTTATCATGTCATGCTAGATGTTGTTTTGACCTTATGCTTAGTGATTATTGCGGTAGAATGACTTGTTCCAAACAATTAGGATTGCTTAATCTTCCTTGAAACAATCATGCATTGTTTTAGCATACAACAACATGGTATTGTGGTATTCTCCTTTGATGCTTTGTTTGGGTTAACTTGGCACATGCTCACACCATGTTATGAATATGAACCAGTCACCATAGCCTATATGATCATTTAGTTTTTGACTTGTAGAACCACTTTATGCTTTGATTAGTAATGTTTTGTCGCTCTGCATGATTATGGCCATTATTGCTCTCTTAGTTGGTCGCTCCCAGTATTTTGCTAGCCTCCACTTGTATTGAGTAAGCTCTACTCGTGCATCCAACTCCCAAGAAACCAAGTTATTCCAAAGTGTCCACTATAAACCATATGCATGGTGTGTTACACCATTACAAGTATATTCTTATTTTGTCTATCTTCCAAATTAAACTTGTTATGTGAAAGATAGTGATTAAAGCTCTCACAAACTTGATGGCACATTTTATTTTTCTTGACCCTAATAAACTTGAACCATTGTGTCATATATGTTGTATATGCTTGCACTTATACGTTGGGATTAGCAGAACCGTGCTGTCACGGGGAACGCTTTCAACACATGTAAATATCTACCCAGTTGATATCATGCTCTTTTGTTTATGGATCCCGTCGGTGTGAAATGAAATGGGAGCTTGTAAGTCCATGGAGTTATGTATGTGTGTTAGATAAATGCCTGGCCCGCTAGCCTAAGCCATGCCTAATCATGGTGGAAACTTGCAGCATCACCATAGTGAGCAATCTATGAAGCATTCTTCTTATAAAAAAACAGATAGAGATTGAGAAAAAGAAAAAAAGATGAGAAAAGAGGAAAAAGAGAAAAAAACATCATTTTCCCATGGTAAATAAGAAGATTGCTAAGATGCTCATTGTCTACTTGCCTTGTCTTTTTGATTATGGGATAGCTCATGTATCATGTGCAAGGGGTACCCCGTTGGCGGTTCTCTATGATACACATGTAATTACTATGACAAGAACTTACCGGTGACTAAAGCTGAGTAGCATGAGGAGCGGCCCTCGTACTCAAGGGACATGAGATTGCCAACTTATACTTTGTCAAGCATATACTCCATAGTTTGTTCACTTTAACCTTAATCACTTCAAGATGCTTATGATAGGGGCAATGAGAGCTGAAATCTAACAAGTACCATAATTTTTGGAAGCTCTTTATAAGACTTGAAATCCCTGCTTCCCTTTTATGAAGGGCCTTTCTTCCAAAATTATATTGAGTCTCCACCTTCTATCCTTAGGAACTAATTAAGAGAGCATAGTTGCCATTCTTAGTTCTATGTGCATTGTCCCAAAACTTATTGATTGATTCATATTGTTGATATTGCTTGTTCTTGAACTATTTGTATCTAGTCACTCTTATGAACTTTGAATGTGTCCTATGCATTTATTTGCTACTCCATGAGGGACAAGCTGAATGTCACTATGCTATGTTTTCCATATGTGAAACAAACAAAAGTCTTTCAATGCATTGTTATTCATGATCTTTGTTTGTATCCTTTCATGTTGCAGCATAGTTACTTTGTATTATTGTTAGAACTTCTTCTTTCATGCTCATGTTTAGAGTACTTTTATCCTAGCTTTCAATGCTTACAAATGGTTTGATCTTGATTTTGATCGTGCATGTCACCTCAAAAATTATTCTTTTTATCACTTGCCTACTTGAGGACGAGCAGGAGTTAAGCTTGGTGATGCTTGATACGTCGTAAACGTATCTATAATTTTTATGTTCCATGCTTGTTTAGTATCTACTTTGCTTTGATTTGTCTTCTCTTTGAGGTATTTTTATATGTTTTCTGGGACTAACCTATTAACAAGATGCCACAGTGCCAGTTGCCTATTTTCTGTTGTTTTTGGTTCTAGAAGAGTCAGAAAATCTATATTCTCGGAATTGGATGGGACAAAAGCCAAAGTCAATATTTTACCGTGGGGAACAGGGAGCCAGAAGACGAGATGGAGGAGGGCCTCGAGGGGGGCATACTCCCTATCTGTGCGTCCAGGCCTGGCCCACGCCTGGTAGGGTGCAGCCACCTCAGGAACCCCCTCCCCCCCCCCCTCTTCGCCTATAAGAAGCCCCTGATACCAAAACCCTATGTACCAGATCAATCTTCCACGAAAAAGTGCATAGCCGCTGCCACCATCGTCCCTAGATCGGGGGGATCTGAAGATCTTCCTGGCACCCTGTCGGAGGGGAGAGATCATCCCGGAGGCCTTCTTCATCACCATGCTAGCCTCCGGTATGAATCATGAGTAGTTCCACCTTGGACTACGGGTCCATGTAGTAGCTAGATGGTTGTTTCTCCTCCTTTGTGCTACCATGTTTAGATCTGGTGAGCTCCGTTCATGATCAAGATCATCTATTTGTAATCATGCATGTTGTCTTTGCGGGGATCCGATGGATATTGAGATTACTATGTCATATTGGTTAATGATTATATCTTATTGATTCTATCATGTGTGTGTTGGTTGAGATCTTGCATGCTCTCCGTTTCTAGTAGTTATCTATGCCAAGTAGATGCTAGTGACTCCAAGAGGGAGTATTTATGCTCATTAGTGGGTTCATGCCTCTATTTAGTCTAGGGAAGTGACAGAAATCTCTAAGGTTGTAGATGTCCTGTTGCTACTAGGGAGAAAACAACGATCTCTTGTTCATAGAACAAGTGTATTGTTTACTTTACACACCTTGCTTAAAGCAGTTATCCGTTGCTTGTAACTTAATACTGGAGGGGGTTCGGATGATAACCTGAAGGAGGATTACTAGTCATAGATGCAGTTGGATGGCGGTCTATGTATCTTGTTGTAATGCCCAATCAAATCTCATAGGATCATGAATGTCTAGTATTGCATTGTTATGCCTTGCTCTGCCATGTCAATTGCCCCGCTGTAATTTGTTTACCCAACATGTTATGTTGTTTATCTTAAGGAGAACACCTCTAGTGAACTATGGACCCCGGTCCAATATGTACCATTGATACATCTTCCATTGTTACTGTTTACTTTCTACAAGCCACCATTACCTTCCACACCATATAGTTAATCCTTTGTTTTCATCAAATCGGTGAGATTGACAACCTCACTGTTCATTGGGGCAAAGGCTTGAGTTCATGTTGTGCAGGTTTCCAGTTGCTGGCAACACCTTGGAGTTGTTTCCTTCCTCCTACTAGTTCGATAACCTTGGTTTCTTACTGAGGGAAAAAATTGTTGATGTACTCATCATACATTCCTCTTGGGGTTTCCCAACAAAGATCTACAGTGATCTAAGCCTCACCATGGACTCGGCATCCTGGAAGGCCAGGAGGTTGAGGTGGTCGTCGGCACCCAAGTTCTGTACATAGAAGTATGTCTGCTGCCACAATTTCACCATGTTGTGCAGCCAGAACTTGGGGTAGCCAGTTTGGGCGCGCGAGTAGATGGAGACACTTCCGCATGGCACGAGCAGCCCCTTGGTGTATTGCACCTGCGGACGGATGAGAAACAACCGACAGAATAGCCCGAGATCCGGTTGGATCCCGAGGTAGCACTCGCAGAATGCTACGAAGTGCGCCAGAATGCCGATTTCATTCGGGCCAAGATGGTGGAGGCAGAGATCAAAATGATCAAGGAAAGAAAGGAGGAAGGAGCTGACCGGGAAGGCCAGGACGAGCACGAGGAAGTTGACGCGCTCACCGGCTTGCGGCGTCGGCGAGATCTCGTCGGCCGGGGCGAGGTGCACCCCAACCTAGCCGGCGGTCGGCAGAAGGCGCGTGTGCCGGTATTTTTTGATTTGCTCCTCTATGACGGAGGAGCCGCACCACGCACCGCAGCTCTCAGCCATCTTGATAGCGGCGGTGCGCGGCGGAGAAGGAAATGGAAGAGGGGAAGGAGAAAAGGGAGCAGCGGAGGAGTGGCGGTGGCCCGTCACTCCGGCAAGCAAGGAACTGGCGGCGCCGGCGAGACGAAGGCGGTGCAAGCTCGTCGGCGGCGTGGGCGCAAGAAAGCAGCAGCAGGCAGAAGGGTGCAGCGACTTTGACGGCAAGGGAAAGGGGGGAAAATGGGGGTGGAGGGAGACGGTGTGGTGCGGGCGGTATATAAGGGGCCGGGCACGCGAACCGCCGGCTCGCCATGTGGCAGCACCCCACACCCCCATCAGCGGCCAGATCGACTGCGTTAGCGCAATATGCACAGAAGATCCTGGGCGTGGGAGGCGAGGCGTCGGTGACGGTTCCCGAGGAAGCGCCTAACACGACCCCTCGACGCACGTCGTCACGGTCATCATCATGCCGTGGCTAACATCCGTGATGACGTAACCGAGCAGATCAACCGCCAGAACTCAGCCGAGAAAAAATTCAAACTATCTTTTGGAGCCCGCGCACATTTCGCCAAAGGGTGGAATCTACGCATGCTCGGGGGCTAGTGTCAGGGGGTCACCCCCGGGTAGGCTAACCGTACAAGATGCAGAGGCAATGTAATTGCCAACCGACTAACCTAGCCGGATGTAAAAACTCAAAAGAAGGGCAGGAAAAAGGCCAGACGCGGAGCAAGCTAGCAAACCAATCAGCCGGATAAAAATCACTCCTAAAGATGTCTAGTCGGCTGGATCACGCCAGCCGGATAGAGCAAGACAAGCCAATAATGAGCCGGCAGAACTATCAGTCAAACAAGATAGCGAGGGCCAGACACTTAGCCGGATGGGACCAACCACCCGGTCAAGACAGAGCGGCCGGCTAGGGCGACCTAGACGGACCTTCAAGACAGACAGATGACGTAGGGCATAGCAGCCCTAGCAGACAGAAGGACGGAGGCATCGGCACCGATGTCGGAGGAGCCAGCCCGTACCCGTGTCAGGCAGGAACAGGAGCCGCCGCCTGTGTCAGCCGGTGCGGCCTCCACTGTTTCCATGCCGGCCGGGAGGCGGCCTTCACTGTTTCCGTGTCGGCCGGGGGCGCGGCACTATGCAAGACGTCGGGGAGGCTGGATAATGTGTTGTAATAGTCGGTCGGGCCCGCCAGTCGGTTGTGTCTTTGCCCATGCCGTCTCGGCCTATATAAGGGGCGGCAAGGGCATCGTAGCAAGGTTTGGTCTCACTTCCTTCTAGCTATGCACAGATACATCTCGAGGATCCCTTGTAGTTCATCGTGTTCATCCAGATAGTTAGATCGGCAGGAGTAGGGGTGTTACCTCACCACGAGGGCCCCGAACCTGGGTACTTCTTGTGTCCCTGGCACATGGTTGTGCCCAATCCCGCCCGTGGACGCCGTCTCTCGCTTCCCTGCTCGCTCCCACACCATGAACTAGCCTCATCAGGCATTGTCGTTTCCATAACAACGACACCTGCCGTACCGGAGCCTCTGGTGAGAGGGAAATCGATGCAATCATCATCACCACTCCTCCTAGGCATAGGGGGAGGCCTCTCCATCAGCATCTCCACCAGCATCACCATCTCCAAGATCCATCTTCTTCCCCTCATAGTTTGTGATTGATTGAACCCCGGATATTGTTTTAAGGGCTATTTACATGTTTGTGATTGGCATCTTATCTATATTTAGTGGAGATATTGTATTTTCAGATTGTGTCATACCCCATATGCTACTGATCCATATCATGTTTGTCACTTGTGAGTAGATCCCCATGATCCTGAGGGCATAGGATGAATTGGTTATGATTTCCATATAATATGCAATGAGTATGTGGAACAGTTTTTTATCTTTTATATTATTCTATGATGGTTTAATGCGAACGTCAGCTGCATATTACTTCACCTATATGGGCTCATAGGAGAATACTTTGATGCAATGATAAGGGTTGGAAGGGACATAATTGACAGAAACCATTTTCCAATACTTTGATTTGCATTGGAGGGATTATATGTCATGGACCAATGAACCTATTGCTATGGTGGGACATTTATGTCTTAATGGTTCGTAGTTGTTCATGTAAATGGATCTAGGACCCATCATAAGTGGTGTATTTACCTCATACTTATGGCTGCACCTAATTAGGCTCCTCCCTAAGGAAATGAAACTTGACAACATATTCACCATATTGTGTAGAAATCTTTATGCTAAGTAAATCCATGTTGCCCTCGGGAATGCTTGTCTCATATATTTTCACACACACTGAAGGAAATAAGCCCTAGAGGCAATCATAGAGATGATTATATTTCATGTGTATCCATGAGTTACTGTAATGTTCCTTGAATATCCATATATCAGGCAACTTGTATTGATTGGCAATTATGTGAATTGTTTGTGAAACTCTTTACTTGTATGGTTATCGAATAGTTGTCCCTAGTCGGAGTTCATGTGAGGACACACATGAATATTAGACTAGCACATCGATTGGTTGATGACTATGTTTCGCAAGTCATAGACATGGAGATGTCAAACCAATGATATGGACACATGTTATGAACATGGGGTTGGACTGAACCAACTTGAGACTGTTAATTATACTTGCAGCTCTCTCTACACATCGTGTATGTTTTGTCCTTAGACCTAAGATTGTCGCATGTACTTGAGATGTGGATCAACCTACTTTGGGGCTATCAATTGCTGCTCTGTAACAGGATAGTTACAAAGGTAGTTTTCGGGTTTGTCCTGATACATGCTGCAAGGCATTGGTCAATCAAGATTGGATTTTCCCCTCTCTACTTGAGAGAGATATCTCTGAGGCCCTCGAGTGATCAGATCCAGAAATGCATGGACGTGCTACATATGGTTAAGAGTTAACCTAGTAAAGGGATTCTGAATCATAGTATTGAGAAAGATAGGTCAGCTTGGAGCTAGACCAAATATAGTGAGGCATAGAGAAAGACATGTACTCAACCTTGTGATGGTTCGTCCGAATGATCTTTATATGCATTTAGGAGTTGGCATGTCTTGCTAGAGGCCACTGCCAACTATTGATGGAGTAAGTGTACTCGTGTCATGTATGTATGTGTATCAACCTATAGGGTCACACACTTAAGGGGCTTGAAGCCTAATGAGGATTGGATCCAAATTAGACTAGGCTTAGTCTACTAATGGGCTGCTAATGTAGAAACCCACCAGGGATGCCTATATTAGAGAGGGTGAGGCACGATGAATAGGGTTGAGCATTCCACCCAGTCGCCACTCCTCTTGCGCCTGTGTTGCACGTGCAGACCTAGCAGTCTGGCGTGTGATGCTTCCACTCCGGACGTGTGGATACCTTGGAGGTGCTGCAGCTGTAGCACTTGGACGAGCCACGCAAAGGGGAGCTGCTCGTGGGAAGAGGACAAGGAGGAGACGTAGAACATCTACACTCCCCAATGTGCTTCATCGAGTTCCACAACTTCCCATCTAGTGGCAATCCCGAGATCTATGACAATAGTATTCCTGGTTGACGTGGTAGAAAACTTTGATTTTTCGCTAGTGTAGGCTACCCGCAACCCTACGGTGGTATCAGAGCCGATGCTGTTAAGTTATAGGTTCGTGAAGTTTGCATATGGTGATATGTAGATTCATATGAATGATGTGATCGTTTGTATGGCGGTGGTTCAGGATTGATCTATGATCTTGCTTTCCATGATTGTGATTCTAAGGTCGTCGCACGACTTACCCCTACCGGTCAGTTTTTGCCATCGGGGTAGACAATGACACATAAATCCAGTTGAATCACACGAAGATCAATATGATTTATTGAATCGGGACCTAGATCTAAAATCGATGTGCCGTGACCATGTAATCAGGATCCTTGAGCACCGCTGCACGTGACGACCAAAAGAGATTGGTAGAATCGGAACAATAGTCGGTTTATGGTAAATTTGATTTGCTGATCAAAATCCTTAAAGAAAATTTTATAGATTCGATCTCTCATTTTTCACAGTTTTCGCTGCCCTTTCGAACCCCGCAGGGGGGAGACCCCCTAGACCCCCCTTAATCATAGACCCTTCTTTATCTCGTTAAGGTTCCTAGGTGTTGTGATTTCACATGATCCAGTAGAATGTGATTCTATGCATAACCTTTTTTTGCCGAATGTATGTGATCAGTATGTCCCAAATATGTATGCGATGCATGTATGTCATTTTTCATGACCTGCGTGTCATGAGTAGGGCAACACGGCTAGATCCAAATGTGTTGTCAATTATTGTAATGGCCTGTGTGCCAACTTGTGATAATCCCAACACTATGTAATTTTGACTACTAGCTGTTAGGAGTAATAGCTTGTATCAGTTCTTGGAGAACTCATCACTTGGAGGATGGCTCGCATGGACCATGAAGATGGAGATCAACATGGTGGACAGGTTCTATGGCGATGGAGATCACCATGAGAAAATGGGCCATACTGTGTCACATCTATGTGAATGCTATTCTTATACGTTTTACTGCTATGCTTGCTTAGATGATAGAAGTAGAACGATCCCTCACAAAGTTTAAGTTAAACCATGCCCTCCCAACCAAACCTTGCACCATCCTATGCCTTGTAAAATCGTTGGTGGCTCTATGAAATTAGGGTGTCGTGGTTTTCCTTGGCTGGATGGGTTTGTCAGATACCTACACGCATAAGGGTTGGTGAGCTTGACAAGGTCATCTTAACAGTTAAGGACCTTGGGGCATAAAGGTTAGGCGCCTAGTTTTGACATAGAGATGTCACCCAACAACAAGAGTCATATATGATATGATTAGAAAGATTTGCTTACCGATTTACCTTGTCTTCTAGCAGTGATGCTAAAGCTCACTAGTCGACTTGTTAATTGTGGATCTTGAATCACTTAGTATCAATAGAGGGATGTTGATTTAAGTGGGAGTATATGCTACTAAATTGTTTAATATGTTTTACTCTTTCATGGTTACATGGCTTAGTATTTTGCATGTTTTTCTGTTGTAGATCAATGGCACCAAACACTTCATCACCTTTTGCTTTGCTTTCAATTCTTGACAAAGATAAACTAAATGGAACAAACTATTCGGACTAGGTCCATAACCTGAGAATTGTTCTTAGGGCTGATAAAAAGGAAACTATTCTAGATATCCCTATCCCAGATGAACCTGCTAATAATGCAACTGCTACCCTTAAGAATGCCTACAATAAAGCATGTGATGAATCTATTGAGGTTAGCTATCTTATGCTTGCATGCATGGAACATGATCTTCAAAAGCAGTTTGAGGATCAGGAAGCGTACGATATGATCGTCACGCTTAGGGACATGTTCTATACTTAGGCTAGGACTAAGAGGTACAATGTCGACAAGTCCTTTGTGGAATGCAAGCTGGCAGAGGGAGCAGCTGTAGGCCCCCATGTGATCAAAACGGTTGGTTACATTCAAACTTTGGAAAAGCTTGGTTTTCCATTAGGCCAAGAGTTGGCTACTAATTTCATTTTTGAATCTCTTCCATCTAGCTATGGGCATTTAATTTTGAATTACCATATGCACGGGGTGGATAAGGGCCTTAATGAGTTACATGGGATGCTAAAAATAGTAGAATGTGACATTAAGAAGTGTGCAGGGCATAGCCATGTGATGGATGTGCAGAACAAGCCTAGCTTCAAGAAAAAGGGCACTTCTTGGTAGAAGAATAAGGGCAAGGCTAAGGATACGATCCCTAAGCCAAAGCCTGGACCCAAGCAAAAGGCTGGACCTGCAGAAGACACTAAGTGCTTCTTTTGTCATGAACATGGACACTGGAAGAGAAAC
Organism: Avena sativa; assembly: GCA_916181665.1. Taxonomy (NCBI): domain Eukaryota; kingdom Viridiplantae; phylum Streptophyta; class Magnoliopsida; order Poales; family Poaceae; genus Avena; species Avena sativa. The sequence continues at coordinate 315,324,975 of OV702283.1, forward strand.
TGCAGCAAGTACCAGGCTTCTTTTAAGAAGAGTGGAAGTAAGACTACTTCCCACTCAGGTACGCTTGTTGTAAATGTTGTGGACATTTTTCTCGCAGATTCTTATGTTAACTCTTGGGTATGTGATACCGGATCGGTTGCTCATATTTGCAATTTGATGCGGGGGCTAATAAGGACTAGAGAAGTGCAGAAAGGCGAATTGGATTTTTGCGTCGGAAATAAAGCAAGGGTTGCTGCATTGTTCATCAGCGTCATGCAGCTTCACCTTCCATCAAGATTTATTATGGATTTAAATAATTGTTATTACATTCCCAATATGGGTCAAAACTTTATATCACCTTCATGTTTGTTAAGGTATGGTTATTCATTCACGAGTGCAAATAATGGTTGTGTAATCTCTAAGAATGCTATGTTTATGGCTGATGCTCCCATTGTGAATGGGTTATTTATTTTAAATCTTGATGATGCATGTGTTTACAATGTTAGTGCTAAAAGGCTTCAGCCTAATGATTTGAATCCCGCCTATTTACGGCATTGTTATTTGGGGCATACAATTGAAAAGCGCATGAAGAAGCTCCATGGTGACGGTCTTCTAACTTCGTTTGATTTTGAATCATACGAGACATGTCAAGCTTGTTTACTTGGATATGATGACCAAGATGCCTTTTACAGGTTTACCCAGAGAGCGATAGACTTGTTGGAACTCATAAATACTGATGTATGTGGACCAATGAGCACGACAGCCAGAGGAGGATATCACTACTTCATTACTTTCACTGATGATTTCAGTAGATATGGCTATGTCTACTTGATGAAGCATAAATCTGAAACTTTTGAAAAGTCCAAAGAGTTTCAGAGTTAGGTAGAGAATCAACGTGGCAAGAAAATAAAGGCCTTGCAATCTGATCGTGGAGGTGAATATTTGAGTCACGAATATAGCAATCATCTTAAGAGTTGCAGAATTGTTCCACAACTCGCGCCGCCGGAACGCCTCAAAGAAACGGGGTATCCGAACGGCGCAATCAAACTTTGTTGGACATGTTTCGTTCGATGATGAGATAGTCGGATTTACCATTATCATTTTGGGTTTATGCACTAGAAACCGCAGCTTCCACACTAAACAGGGTACCATCTAAATCTGTAGTTAAGACACCATATGAGATGTGGACTGGAAAGAATCCCTGTTTGTCTTTTCTAAAGATTTGGGGTTGTGATGCATTTGTCAAGCGACTCCAGTCGGACAAGCTAACACCCAAATTGGATAAGTGCATTTTCGTGGGATATCCAAGGGAAACCTTAGGGTATTACTTGTACAACCGAGAAGAGGGCAAAGTGTGTATCACAAAGGGAACAAGTGGAAGGTCGGTGCGACTTGAATAAGTTCAAGATGAGCTAGTCGGGGATGCTTCTGCGAGCGATGCTATTGTAGCAGAACAAGTTGAGGAACCTGTAGCAAGAAAAGCACCACAACCACGAAGGTCGGCTAGGCTCCACGAAGCGCGGGAATTATTATTGTTAGATAATGATGAGCCTGCGACCTACGCTAAAGCGATGGTGGACCCAGACTCTGAGAAATGGATGATTGCCATGAGATCCGAGATAGAGTCCATGGGAGACAATCAAGTTTGGAACTTGGTTGACCTGCCTGATGGTTTTAAAGCCATCGAGTGCAAATGGATCTATAAGAAGAAGATTGATATGGATGGAAATGTTCACATCCATAAAGTTTGACTTGTTGCAAAAGGTTTTCGACAAGTTCAAGGAGTTGACTACGACGAGACTTTCTCACCGGTAGCGATGCTTAAATCTACATGGATCACTCTAGCCATTGTTGCACATCACGATTATGAGATATGGCAGATGGACGTCAAAATGGATTTCTTAAATGGAATCCTTACTGAGGACGTCTATATGATGCATCCCGAAGGTTTTGTCGATCCAAAAAATGCTGGAAAGGTATGAAAACTTCAAAAGTATATTTATGGGCTGAAGCAAGCATCTTGGAGTTGAAACATTCGATTTGATGAAGTTGTAAAAGAGTTTGGCTTTATCAAAAACGAACTAGAACCTTGTGTTTACAAGAAGGAAAGTGGGAGAGCACTTGTATTTCTAATATTATATGTATATGAAATATTGCTGATTGGAAATGACATTCCAATGCTCGAATCTGTTAAGGCCTCATTGAAAAATAGTTTTTCAATGAAGGACTTAGGAGAAGAGTCATATATTCTGGGTATCAAGATATATAGAGATAGATCAAGGAGGCTAATTGGATTGAGCTAGAGTACATACATTGACAAAGTGTTGAAACGGTTCAGCATGGTAGAGGCTAAGAAGGGGTTCTTGCCCATGTCTCACGGCATTAAACTCAGCAAGACTCAATGTCCTTTGACCACTAATGAGCGAGAGCGCATGGGTAGGATTCCGTATTGTAACATCCCAAAAATCATAATTTGAAAAGTTTGCATATCTTTCATGCATTCATAAGCATTTGGTTATTTTCAAACAAGAATTCAAAATGAGAAACCATTTATATGCCTATTATTTTATGCTAGAAAGGCAATGGTTCTATTTTACTCTCAGAGTATGAGAATACCTTGTTATGATCAGAAATATTTCAAAGATGAATGCAAAGCTTGCACAAAAATTCTCAAAACAAAATTCAAATATGAAACCATTTTATGCCTATTATCTATAATCATATTAAGGCATGGTTTTATTTTATTTTCATTTATGTCAAAGTGTTTTGGACTAAATAGTAAGGTTTTACACTCATTTGAGTACAAGGTTTTCACTGCAAAAATCCAAAAGAAATTTGAATTCAAACACATTTGATTGGCATTTGAAAATGATTTCAGAAAATCAAATCAGAAATAGAAAAGGAATAAAGAAATAGAAAAGGGCATGCGCCAGCCTTCCAGCCCATTAACAGAATCGGCCCAAAAGCCAGCCCACCCGGGATTCCCTCTCCTCTCTCTCACCCGCACCCACTCTGCCCCGCTGACGCTGCCACTGGGCCCAAGCCAGGTCACCACCTTCTTCCCCACCCCCACGCGCGCAGACTCCGTCGCCACTGCCGTTTCCTCCAGAAAATGTCGCGTTGATTCCTCGCTTAAATTCCATTGATTCAGTGCGTAATTGCCGCCCTTGCTCTAGCTACATAATCACCTCGCCACCCCGCATCTTTCCCCTCACTCACCACTGTCTAAGCGGCACCAGGATGTTCGTATTGGAGGTCACACCGCCGCAGTACCGAGAGTCTCCGGCGACTAATTCCGGTGAGCCTCGGCCGCCCCTTCCCTTCTGGTTCAAACGAGCGAGATCCTCATGTCCTTGTGCATCCTCTGACGCCTCTGGTTTTCCTTATCTTGACCCAGGTCGCCGTCCCCGTCCACCTCTGTAAACGACAGAGCCGCCGCTCAACTCCGTCGAGCGATTTAGGTAAAACCCGAGCGCCCCTTGTATTCTCCCTGACCCTATCATGTTCGACTGATCCTTGTGCACACACTGATGCCCTTGGTGTGGCGGTCTAGAACGTCGCCAACGTCGTCGTCCGCACGAACCCGACGCTATCCGCAACTCCAACGAGCTCCCAAGGCCGCAGCAGCTCGCCCCCGTCCAAGCCGAAGCCACCTTGAGCATCCTCGCATCCTTGCGACGCTGGTAAGCATCTCCACTGCCTCTACCCCACTCTGGAATCGCCGGAGCACTGTCGCCAGTAGCGCCGCCACCGCCAGCACCCATTCGCGCCGCCCATCTGTGGTCGATTGATCGGACACCGTTAGATCTAGATCCAGCGCGCCAGATTAGATCACTTAGCGAAGGGGTATATTTAGATCTGAGCCGTGCGATTTCATTTAGATCCTGCGACTCTCGTTGACCGATCCAGCCGAACCGGTACGGGCCAATCAGACACGACCACGTGTCTGGGATTTTAATTTAAAATCTGTTTTTGAATCTATTAGTTATTCAAACTTGTAAATTCAATAACTTTTGTTCTGTTTATCCAAAAAATACAAATAATATACCATTGGAATCACAAAAATAAAGCCTACACATCTGTAGGCTTGGTTTTTCGATTTGCTTCCGTTAAAATAGAAAATTATGCAGAGACATTTGTAGGCCTAATTTGGGTATAAAAATTATTTCGAAAATGTTTTAAAGGCCAAATTAAGTTTAATTGATGTATAATTGTTTAGTTTATTGTTCAGTACTGTTTTACTTGTCTTGTTTAGTTTGGAAAAAATCATCACATGGCATTTGCATGCATTCATATATTTTTTCTTGATTATTTGAAATATGAATTTGGTGCTATCATTTTATGTGTAGATTTTGGTGCTAGTGGTGATTGTGACTGTGAGGATTGTTGTTACTCCCCCAACTACCAAGGAAAGTGGTGATTCATATTTTTTCCCAATATTTTGACTATGCATTAGTGATATTTTGTATAGGGCTTGCATGATAATTTTTACTAAGTATCTATATGCTATGCTTCGGAAATCCTAGTAGTTGTAGAATTGTTAGAATTTTCTCTAAGTTAAGATACTTGCTATTGCCATGCTTAGCCTAGATAGTAGCAACCAAGGGTGGATATATACATGCTATGGAAAAATATTGCTAAGTCTTTGACTTATTTTTTGCTTAATAAAACAACTAAGTGAATGAAACACCTGGGTGGAATGGTAATTGCATGGTTGGATTTTGTTGAGTGGTTACCAGGGCCCATTTTTCAATGGCCTACCCTGTGTATATCACTTGTGGATGCGATATGTTAAGAAGCTTCTAGTGCAGCCACATGGCATTATGGGCTCTGCCTGGATCATATAGGTTGCAATAACTTAGCCAAATGGACAGTTGGTGGTAGGGGGTGATAGGGTTGGAACGCGTCCTTCTGAAAGGTCCTATCTCGATGCATGTCGAGTCTTGTGGGGAAAGTGCACCACCTCTGCAGAAGGAAGAATCTAAGTACTTAGCTGTGTACCCGACAATGGACAATTTGAGCATCAAGACATGGAAGCTATCAAGAATCTCCTCATCCCAACTTCTAAGTTAAAAACTTGTGGTTGAACAAGGGTAAGGTTCACCAATGTCTATTGGTGGTTCCTTGGGAGTTTTTGCCAAACAAAAACTTAGTGTTTTCAACTGATAGGTAAAACCTATTTTGAGCAAAGCAAGCCTAAGCTACACTTAGCCAAATTCATGTAGAAGCTAGATACTATTATTCTACTAAGGTATCACTTGCCAATACTATTCCAATGTATTGACCCACTGTGGCTGTAACTTGTTATGTTGCAGGTTACTCTGATGAGGATTAGGGTTATGAGTCTACACTCAACATGTTTGCCTGTGGCACATGAAGATGAAGACTTTTATTTATAGTGTTAAGTTAAACTCTTGTACTATCCTATGGCTATGGAGTTGTAAAAGACTATGTTATCTCTGGAATGACGATGTAATAATGACCTTTGTTTCTGTGTACTTCATCTTAAACTGTGGATGCTAGCATTTTATCCAGGGACTAGCATTGCAATCACAGGGACCTTTACCTATATAAAGGTGGGGTCTTACACATATGCTTCGGCTATTGGATCCATCATGTATGTAATGACATGTACTCACCCAGATGTTTCCTATGTTCTAAGTGTTACAAGAAGATACTAGGTTGATCCAGGTGAAAGCCACTGGATAGCAGTAAAGAATATCCTTAAGTACTTAAAAAGGACTAAGGATATGTTCCTAGTTTATGGAGGCGAGGATGGACTCAGTGTAAAGGGTTACACAAATGCGAATTACCTTAACGACTCAGAAGACTCAAAATCGCAATCAGGTTATGTGTTTGTCATGAATGGTGGTGCTGTGAGCTGGAAAAGTTCCAAGCAAGATATGGTGGCCTCCTCTTCAACGGAAGTTGAATATATTGCCGCCGTAGAGGCTGCAAAGGAAGCAGTTTGGATTAGTAATTTCCCGATCGCTCTTGGTGTGGTTCAGGGCACGTCCAATCCCTTGTATGTTTATTGTGACAACAAAGGTGCTATTTCACAAGCCAAGGAACCTAGACAGCACCAGAAGAACAAACATATTCACATGCGTTACCATCATATTCGTGAGTTCGTTGAGGATGGTAGTGTCATGATATGCAAAATACATATGGACTCAAATGTTGTTGATCCCTTGACAAAGCCACTCCAACATCCTGCGCATGAAGCGCACACAAGAGCAATAGGTATTAGATACAATCTACATTGACTCTAGTGCAAGTGGGAGATTGAAGGAAATATGCCCTAGAGGCAATCATAGAGATGATTATATTTCATGTGTATCCATGAGTTACTGTAATGTTCCTTGAATATCCATATATCAGGCATCTTGTATTGATTGGAAATTATGTGAATTGTTTGTGAAACTCTTTACTTGTATGGTTATCTAATAGTTTTCCCTAGTCGGAGTTCATGTGATCACACACGTGAATATTAGACTAGAACATCAATTGGTTGATGACTATGTTTTGCAAGTCATAGATATGGAGATGTCAAACCAATGATATGGACACATGTTATGAACATGAGGTTGGACTGACCCAACTTGAGACTGGCAATTATACTTGCAGCTCTCTCTACACATCGTGTATGTTTTTTCCTTAGACCTGAGATTGTCGCATGTACTTGAGATGTGGATCGACCTACTTTGGGGCTATCAACCGCTGCTCCATAACTGGGTAGTTATAAAGGTAGTTTTCGAGTTTATCCTGATACATGCTGCAAGGCATTGGTCAATCAAGATGGAATTTTCCCCTCTCTACTTGAGAGAGATATCTCTGGGCCCCTCGAGTGATCGGATCCAGAAATGCATGGTCGTGCTACATATGGTTAAGAGTTAACCTAGTAAAGGGATTCCAAATCACAGTATCGAGAAAGAAATGTCAGCTTGGAGCTAGACCAAATATCATGAGGCAAAGGGAAAGACATGTACTCAACCTTATGATGGTTCGTCCGAATGATCTTTATATGTGTTTAGGAGTTGGCACGTCTTGCTAGAGGCCGCGGCCAACTATTGACGGAGTAAGTATACTCGTGTCATGTTTATACGTGTATGAACCTATAAGGTCACACACTTAAGCGGCTGGAAGCCTAATGACGAATTATACCAAGCTTAGGGTACTAATGGGCTGCTAATGTAGAAGCCCACCAGGGACGCCTATATTAGAGAGGGTGAGGCGAGCTGAATAGGGTTGAGCATTCCACCCAGCCGCCACTCCTCTCACGCCTATGTTGCACATGCTGACCTAGTAGTCTGGCGTGTGACGCTTCCACTCCGGACATGTGGATACCTTAGAGATGTTGTAGTTGTAGCACTTGGACAAGCCGCACAAAGGGGAGCTTCTCGTGGGACGGGGACAAGGAGGAGACGTACAACATCTACACTGCCCTTACGTGCTTCATCGAGTTCCATAACTACATGTATAGTGGTAATCCCAAGATCTATGACAATAGTATTCCTGGTTGACGCGCTAGAAAACTTTGATTTTTCGCTAGTGTAGCCTACCCGCGACCCTACACACACTTGAACTTGTCCTCTTGCTGCACAGAGGATTGGGCTTTCTCTCATTGGGAGAATTTACTTATTGTTATTTACTTTCAGCACTTTATATTCTTGCAAACTACAAACCCAAAACACCAAATCTACTATATTTACTATTATTTTCCTTGTAAAATTTGCTAACCAATACCCTCAGCTCCTCATGGGTTCGACAACCTTTATTTATTAAAAAGTACTACAATTGATCTCCTGCACTTGGGAGCCATCACTTACCCATGCCTCAGGTTTAAAACAGGGTGCCATGTGCTTGATCAGGGCGCACAGTGTTACCAACTCGAGGGCCTAACGTGGGAGGTGTGTCATCGCGATTTAGTACTCGTCAGTAATGCCTAGAGCACAATGCTCATACCTCAGAACGGGTCATGAGAGTACGACGTTTCCTGGCCTGATAGTCTTGTTACCCATGTTAGGCTAGGCATGAGAGGTGTGTCTATGCGATTTAGTGCTCATTGGCAACGCCTAGAGCACAACACTCATACCTCAGAGTGGATCATAAGGGTACGGCATTTCTTGGCTTGACAGGCTTCGTTACTCACTCCCGGTCCTGATAAAGATCCAAAGGAATAAAAAATTCTAAAAAAGGCTCGGCAAATGAAAACAGGCGGAAACACGAGAGCAGCGGGATTCTCATTCCAAGACAGAGGCAGCCCCCAGGTTACAAGCAGTTTACACATAGGCGGTCCAGGCTAGATAAGCTAGTATTCATCGCAGTTGCCAGGATCACTACTCACTCCCTTCTTTTATTTGTCGGGGGAACCTCCACTCACACCCGGGGTTTTGGTTGTCCGGAGCACTACACTCACTCCCGGTCTTTTAGTTGTCGGGAGCACTACTCACTACGGGCTTTCAGTTGCCAGGGGAACCTCCACTCACACTCGGGCATTTAGTTGCCAGGAGCACTACTCACTCCCGGGCTTTCAGTTGCCGGGGAACCTCCACTCACACTTGGGCTTTTAGTTGACGGGAGCAATACTCACTCCCGAGATTTTTAGTTGTTAGGGTGGATGCGAGAAGTTTTCAACTTACTCGGAGCGCCACCAGTACCAGAGTTGTCATCAGAACTAGGTTCCGGAAAGGGCCGCAGCCTCTTCCCAGGCGAGCCAGGAATCGGGGCAAAAGGTTGGTCCGAATCGAACAGAGAGTTGGTGGTAGTTACGGGAAAAGCGGTGGCTGCTAATGACTGCAAGTGCACATATCGGTTGTATCTAGTTTCCAAATAAAGATATCGATCCCATGGGGATCAGGAGTCTGAAGTCTAAGAATTCTTGAAATAAATACTAAAACTAGAAATGCTAAATAAAGTTCTAAGTGACAAGATAAAATGCGAGTATTGTGTAAAAATGTGTTTTGGGGTTTTTGGTATAAGAGAACAATGAGTAAAGTAAATACAACTGAATATAGAAAATAAGTATCGTGTATGTAAAAGAGATTTGAAACTTCAGTGGGAAAAGGCGTTCTTGGGGATTAGCAGATACACCACTAGCATTATAAAGGGCTAAGGTAAAGATTATTATCATGGACATTCTCAACTATGTATGTGTGTTAGGAACTCCATATTTGTACAAAGAGGCAACAACCACTACTCAAATCATCCTCATAACCACATCAGACAACAATCAACATCAATTGAATTACTGCGCTATTAAGGGACATAATCTCGCAGGACGTATCCCATGGCATGGATAGTGTTTTGTGAGTTTCCTTGATTCCCATGTTGATACGTAAGGGGTTCCAACAACTTTATAGTCATTGTAAGTGATAACATCCCTCAGTGTACCAACAAGTATTTCCCTACATCAAGTCCCCACAAGAGGCAAATATTGAGAGGTCGACTTCTCCTGGCATCAAGATGTCGACAATCTAACACATGGTCACAACGATGAATATCATAATAAACTTTATCTTATTTCAATCTCATGCTAGGGTTTCTCCATCTCCCCAAGAACTAATGATCTACTCAGACATGGAGGCAAACAGCATATGGCAATGGTAATGGAAACGATTATCGATGAATAGTACTTGTATAAATCCACAACTAGTGCAAGAATTACAAAACGATCTAGATTGGATGGATGGAGATGATGGCGGTGATGAATATGCGGCGGTTGATGAAGATGGAGATCGATGCCTTGGCCTCCCAGATCTTCTTAGGGCAAAGATGGATCCCTAGGGCAAGTTCCCCCTCCAGATGCCTCACGGAGGTGAGGTTTCAGCGATTTCTGAGTGTTCTGTATGTCGTCTCTCTGATCCAGTTGCATTGGGCGAAACTATTTGAAGAGGCGGAGGCAGCGCCGACTATACGGCGGCGACCCGTATAGTTGCTCGTTAAACCTTTTGTCTCCTTTCCTTGCTTCGGGTTTTCTTCTGGTATTATTAATATTTCCAAAATAAGCAATTTACGTAGTTTTTGGCTCCTTTTCACTCCAATATAACTGGTCCAAGAATTGTGTCCATCGAATCCATCATCTGTCCTGATCCTGGTGAAAATAAACATAAAAAGTGCGTGCAAACGCCATAAAATACCAAGATCCTACATCTACAATGCAAAATAATAATCTAAATCATGACGCAAATATGCACTCATCATCTGCTAGTTTGATCGGTTGTTCAGAGCAGAGCATAGTGTCCCTCACATCACCTTTGATGGTCAAGGTCCCCCACGAGGAGGGAATCTTGAGATAGTTATAGGCATGGTAGGAGACAACCATGAATTTTGCCAAGGCAGGGTGCCCTATGATGCCGTGATACAGCAGGGAAATATCCGCAACATCAAAGATGATGTTTTCAGTGCGGTAGTTGTCTTTGGTGCTGAATGTGACTGGCAGTTCGATCTTACCCCACGGCTGAGTAGCTCCCAGATTTACACCCAGGAAAACCCTAGTAGGGGCTAATTGATCCTCCGTGATCTAGAGCTTGTCCAACAACTTTGCTGATAGGATCTTGATGCCAGCCCGTCCATCCACCAGCATCTTGGTTATTTTGACGTTCTTTATGATGGGGGAAACCACCAGGGGTAGCATACCGACCCCGGCGATGCGGGCCAGGTGATCTCCCACATCAAAAGTAATCGGCACATGAGACCACCGAAGCGGCCGCTACGCCTTTAGGCTGGGCTGCACGATGCATGGTTCACGGGATTAATGCTTAAACTTACCTTGGGAAGTTATGGCGTAAGCCCCTCTATGTGCGCACACACAGTCCTGGACATGTCGGTACTGTCCGCACCCGTTGTCGTCGCCGTCCTGATCGAAGGCTGGATTGTTGCCGTGTGGTTCAGGGGATGTGTTGCCGTGCCCAAGAACACCTTCCTCCGCGTGTTCTTGACGGGATGCATGTAGAGTTCTTAGCGCATCTTACTATCGTGCACATTCATGTTGAACGCTCCAATAATGTTGGCGTCCTCCGCCTCTAGGATGGTGTGTACGATCTGCGAGAATCGCAACATGAAATCTCGCGGCTGCTTGTCCTTTCCCTGGACCATTGTGTGGAGCTGAATGAGTGTTCCCGACGCTTGAAGCCTCTCTAGAACGCACTCATGAAGCAAGTACACAACTCGTCCCAGGATAAAATGGACTCCTTAGGTAGGTGCATGAGCTAGGACCAGGTCGTGCCCTTTAGGGCCATTGGAAACCAATTAGCCATGACCTTCTCATCAGCACCCGCTGCTATCATTGTGGTAGAGTAGATGGCCAGAAACTCCTTTGAGTTGGTGTTGCCTTTAAACTTAACAAGGATGACGGGGAGGAACTTGGGCGGCCATGCCACCTGTCGAAGGGCAGGAGAGAAGGCAGAGCAGCCGCTTCCGTATCCCAAAGCCATATTTCCCTCCTCAGCTGCGCCCTATGGGTTAGGCTTGGCCACACCCGTAGCTTGTTGGCACAGCTGCAGCAGGTAATCTCGAACTAGCACCTCGTTTGACACACGAAATCGCCCTGGTGCCCTATGGCGCGCCTGTGCACAAGGTCGGCAGATGACCCCATAGAAACGTGATCTTGCTCTGCAGGCCTCGGGGCTCCAGTCCTCAAGTGCCCTGCGGTGTGGTTGTCGGTTCTCCTTCCACCGTTGCGGGGTCCAGCAGCCCCTGGCCCAGGGGCAGCGTTCCGGTAACATGGCCTCAGGGCAGGGTTTTGCACGGGCCCAACGGCGGTGGTAGAAGCGCGCTCTACCCCACGTCTTGCCCTAGGTTGGACTGGGAACGAGCGTGGGCAGACTCCTAATGTAGCCTGACGAACTCTAGTTGCGCATCGTGGTCATCCATCCACGCTGCATACTCCACCGTTCCAGGAGCTGGTGGGTGCCGAGCTATTGCACGGGCAGCATCGATTGCTTCCCCCAAAGTTCGGTTCCCGGAGCGGTGGGACTGGGGTTAGCGGCTAGTAGTTGGAGCGGCGTGGTGAGTCCTGGTGTGATCCGAGGTTGCCGCATGCTGGGCTGATGCTCGATTCTCCAGCTCGGGGTCAGCTCCTCTGGCCGATGTGGCCCCTTCTGGCAAATGGCCCCCACCGGCGGCATCTCCTATGCCACCAGGGAGAGCAACTCCACCGGCGGCGCCTCCTGCATCGCCGGGGAACGGATCTTCGAGTGCGATGCCTCCTGTGTCGCATGTCGGGGTATTTATTGCACAACTACGCATCCGCCGGCATGCTTGCCTTTTTCAGCCGTCGGATGTGGTTGAGGTTGCGGTGGCGCAGTTGTGCTTGGTCCCGAACGCGGGTCGGCATCCGCGGCAGAGTTCGCGCGCCGTGCATGGGGCTCAGATCCCAAGCCCCTAGTCATGGGAAGGGCGTGGGAGCGAGTTAGTGCAGAAGGCGAGTCCACCATGGCAGGGCCGGTCCCGGTGCCAGAACCTCTCCTTGGAGCCATGGATGGTGATGGCATGGTCGATGTTGATGTTGAAGACGCAGACGAAACAGACGTTGATGATGATGATGATGATGATGATGAAGCTCACAAATTTGTTGATGCTAAAGATGATGACGATGATGAAGCTCACAAAGCTGTATGCATGCCAGATGTCGCGTCTCGTGAGCGCGGACATCAGGGATGCTGGGCACCCCCTAGTTGTTTGGTAGTGGGCACGAAGGCGTTCTGGCCATAGCATCATCATAGAAACCTGCTGATACGGGCATAGAGCATACACAAAGCACACACGGTCATTTTTTACCCAGGTTTGGGCCGCCCTTTGGATAACAACCCTACGTCCTACTTTGGTGGATTATCTGGGGTGGATAGATGTACAAGATGATGATCTCGGTGGTGCCTGGGAGCCGCTTTATCTCTAGCTTCTACACTTCCTGGGCTTCCTCTTTCTCACTTCTCTTCTCCTTCCTTTTTGGCGTGGAGGAGGATCTCAGCTCTCTCCCTTACCACTATTCTTGGTGTGAACCAGTCTCTCTACATATCTAGCTCTCCAAAAGGCCTTCTTCTTCTCTACCTAGCTGACCCAAAAGGCCTATCTCCAAAAACTCTCCTCCTCACCACAGGCCAAGTGCCTCCTTTTATACCACAAGGGGTCACCACAAGGGCTGGCATGGAGCATCGCACAAGGGCATTCCCAGGCTCAGTCGTGGTGCACCACGCAGTCTTCAGGAAGATGGGCGGTGCCTGTGGCCAATGGACGGCCACGAGCGGTGCACACTTGATGTCGCGTGATAGCTTAGGCCCTGACCTGCCACGCCTGCCTGCGGCGCGACAGCGCTATGATGATGTCCAATGGCACAGGTGTGTCGCCTGTTCCAAAAGTTGTGCCTGACACGCTTTGTCAGGCTCGATTGACTTCCGGTCCGAGGTTGTGCCTGGCTCAGGAAGGGTGATCTTATGGTCCTTCCGAGTATAGTCGAGGCCACTCCTTGGCTTTGATGTCCCCCACTCACGCCCTTATCCTCCTTCCAGGGCAGCCCCCAGAAGGAGGGCTCATACTGCCTCGCGCGCGTCCTTGTCCTTTTCTGCTTTTCCAAGCCTGGTCGGTGGGTCGTATCTCGCCTCGTAGTACTTGTCTCATCCAATAGGCACCTACACCATAGCCGACACTTAGTATCCATAGGCTCATCATACCAAACACATACCTGCTTGGAGCACACGGTGCTCGCGTCCTTGCAATGTTCCCGCTGATTCGGCCTTGTGGGTGCTGAGCCGCCGACCGGTGGGTCCAGGCCCACGCGCCAAGACGCATTATGAGGGACCCCCGATCCCATTATGCTAACACTGATGTCATATATGTACATGCTAGGCTTGCTAATTCTAACTCGTGTGTATTGCAGTGCAACATGGCTTATACCCACCGTATGCGAACGCAGTTATGTCTGACACTTGATCATCACGGTCTACCTTATAACGGAGAACTTTCTTAGTTGTGCACATACGAGGGGAATACTATCATTGAAATTAATTTATTAGTCCCAAATATGATTCCTTATTTGACACCGATTTTTTTACTTCCCTATTTCACATCTATTGTAAATGTTTTGCCTTATATGTCACTATCATTTGTTCCGTTACATCCTTACGTCAACCGTTTTCCATCTGGACTAAAATACCCTTGGAGCAGCTTGTGCAGGTGTAGGCATCAAATGGGCTTTCTCTTTTAAGAAAAATTGGAAGAATCGATCTCGTTAGCTTTCTCTGTGTACGAGTTTGCTTACACAGTGGACGATATTAGCTTTTACTACTAGAAAAATATAGGCCACATCAAATTAGCTTTTTTGTGGACCGCTACCATTTCTTATCACCATTGTAGGCCTGTTGTCAGGCCAGTTCACCTCATACACACACGCGTAGTCAAAGACATATGAAAGATGCGACACCGATCGTTGCCTTGCCGTTAGGCTATACTCGCGCCACCTAATACAGTCGATGTAACCACCCGGTCCTACATGCATCTTACGAATGGTCCTAGTAGATGGGGTAGCTACGCCCCCCTTTCTAGCAAATCCACATCCGTTATGCAATTTGTTTTTGTCACATTATGTGCCAGGGGCAAAAGAGTCTTTGTAGATCCTAAATTAACACTGTTAGGTCTCAAAATGCACTATAGTTTCATATAAGACAAAACATTTTACACTAGGTGTCAAATAAGGAAGTGAGAACAATTCGGTGTCAAATAAGGAGTCATATTGGAAACTAGTGTCAAATAAGGAATTCTCTCGAGTATCTAATACTTAGCACACAACAAAATACATCAAATGTAAGTGCGATGCGATATGGTCCTTCGTGCTATGATCTCCATCCGGTGCCCCCACGTCTGGCACCAGGGTACCGGCGCCTCCGGCATACAGTTTGCCAAATGATGACCGTTACTATGACTTAGCAACAGAAATTATACTAATTTACCTTGACTACGACCATATCACATCACAACGCCCCTACAAAACAAAGTTAGACGCCTCTACTTTATCTTTGCATGTTTTAAGTGGTTGTTAGGGCTTTCGTGCAAGAACGGTTCTTACCTACAAACTTCAATCACAATATTGATTAGATAATTGTTTTTACTACACCCCTTTTGAGGCCCTCCTTTGTAAATGCTATATCAACTATTGAAAGAGAGATAGACACCCACTAGCCACTTGTACGTAATAAGCCATATGTCGAGCATGGAACCAGTCTTGTGTAAGAGTACGCGTAAGGTCGGTTCAGGCTGCTTCATCAATCAATACCATGATATAAACAAGTACACATGGAAGGGTAAAATTATAGAATCAATGACCATATGTTACAACCCGTGTGTTCTACCCGTACTAGCAGTACTACGCATAGATTGACTCTGATACCACTAATGGGGTTCGAGGGCAGAAAACAAAAAAAATCCTACGATCGAATCCCTAATGTCAGGATCTATCTACTAGTAATGCAGTAATGGGAGGGGATACGGTATTCATACCTTTGAAAACCAAGCGTGGTTAACGTACCGTGGGAAACATGGTTGATGAAATCGTTCCGATGTTGACCTTGAGGTCACGAACTCCAACGGTCCCGACAATTCCTAGTGTCGAAAGCACGACGCCACCCGAGGGAGTCACACAAGTATGGTGCTTGACAATGACTCCTGCTTCTCCCCGATCTAGCCGAGATTGTGGTAGTAGATCTCCCGGCCTCAAATCCCACAGCACGACAGCGCTCCGCGGTGAAGAACTCCTCGCTCGCATAGCCCTAACAAGGGGACCACGATCGCAAGAGAGAGAAGAGATAGGCAGCCAAAGGCCTTTTCTTATTTTATTGTGTATTTTAATACTCATATGAGCACCTCTATATATAGGCGGAGGGAGGTGTTCCCTCCCCTTTAAGTGTCCCATGTGAGACTAAAAAACAAGGGGAAAAGGGCAAATCCCGTGTTTCCAGCCGGACCTGGGTGGGCCACCCTGCCGGCGGCCTAGCACGGCAATTAGCAGCAACGGCGGGTGGAAGCAGCAGTGTCAGGTAGGTGGGCCATCCCGCCCACCCCGTGGCCCAGCAGCTGGCGATAGCGCCAGACCTAGGTGGGTCAGCCCATCTGCACGCGCGTGCACGCCAGTGCATAGGCGGGAGGCGGTGCTGGCTGGGTGGGTCGGCAGTGCAGCCCACCAGCCGGCCTAGCCTGCCTCCCCCCCCCCCCCCCCCCGTGCTCCTCTCGGGCCGGGGTCGAGCCGGCTATGGTTGCGGCTGGAAGCTCCCCCCCCCTGACCCGTATTATGTGCCGCCCACATGGGCTGGTCAAACCAGCCCCTTTTGCTGTTTCTTTTTGCCTTTTCTTGTAGTTTCTTTTTAGGTAAAAAATATCTCCGAGGTTTTTGCCTAATAAGAAAGATGCCTTTATAAATATTTATTTAAAATATATTAATTCACAATTAACATATAATAAATGTATATTTCAATCGCCATTTATCCAAAACTCCTTTTCGGATCTCTCTCGAACAATTTTGGTTTCTCTTTCTCTTTTCTTAAGTGATTCCGAATATGCCAATCGTGCTACCCAACAGTTCGGTAACCTCCAGACATGGTCAAGACTCCTCTCTGACCAATGATCAACAGCGAGAGCTAGATGCCCATGATGACCACCTGTGCATTCCACGAAACTTTTCATTGAACCATAAATGTTGTGTCTTATTATTTTTGTCTCTATGATACTTGTATTGTCCGAGGCTTGATTAATGACATCACTGTGTCAGATTCAACCTCGTTACCGACAATATCTACTTTACTCGATTTGATAAGTGATGTCCCCATGGCCTAGTCACACACTGCGCAACTTATGGATATCACTTATCTGAGTGGGCCTAGAGTATCTTTCATCACGCGGATGGACAAATCCCTCTCTTGACACATATTTCTCTACCTGTTCCTCCGAATACCCAATGTCACCCTTATGATCTCCGTTCCACCGAGTGACGTTAGGTGCCATTAAAGTATTCTTGGGAGACAATGATTATATATGGTCTCACCGTCTAAGGAATGAGTCACTACGTTTCCTAATCATCGCAACTTGAACTTTGTGATATGATAGTGCTACGATGTTTTAGATAGGGTATGTTCACCATATCGTTCTCCAATGAGATGACTTCATTGTCAATTGCCGCTGAGGCACCAAAATGATCAGGAAAACTTGATCGTCTGTTGACCAATGAACCAGTAACTAGAGTTTCACTGGGAACTGCTGGATGTTTGTATATCACATGTGCATTGACATTTTCCATTCAATACAGTTATAGCATGATATAAACTTAATCATACACTTTATGAAATATGTTGATAATCAATATTATTATTTCTCTCTAGGGCATATTCCTTCAACTACAAGACTGGAGTGAGATGGGGATGGGATGTTGTGTTTGTAATGGGGAGGAAGTTTGACAGTGTGTTGCGTGCACCCAATGTTGTCATGGGACGCTTCGTTGGAAACCCCAAGAGCAAGGTGTGAAGAGCACAGCAGCAAGTTTCCCCTCGGTAGAGACCGAGGTTATCGAACCAAAAGGAGGAAGGAAACGTCACACGGGTGTTGCAAGCAACGCGAAGACCTGCACAACACAAACTCAAGACTTTGTCCCAACGAATCAGTGAGGTTGTCAAGCTCACCAGTTTGCTATAACAAAGGATTAATTGTATGGTGTGGAAGGTAATGGTGGTTTGCAGCAAGTAAACATGTAACAGTGGAAGATGTATCAATGTTAAAGATTGGACCGGGGTCCATAGTTCACTATAGGTGTTCTCCTTAGATAAACAACATGGCATGAAGGGTAAAAAAATTACAGCAGGGCAATTGACAGGAACTGATCAAGGCATAACAACGCAATACTAGTCAGAAAAGATCCTATGAGATTCGATTGGGCAATACAACAATATACATAGACCGTCATCCAACTGCATCTATGACTAGAATTCCACCTTCAGGTTATCGTCCGAACCCCCTCCAGTATTAAGTTGCAAGGAACAGACAACTACTTTAAGCAAAGTGTGTAAGGTAAACAATCCACTTGTTCCATGAACAAGAGACCGTTGTTTTCTCCCTAGTGGCAACAGCACATCTACAACCGAAGAGATTTCTATCACTTCCCTTGGAAACTACAGGCATGAACCCACTATCGAGCATAAATACCCCCTCTTGGAGTCACTAGCAACTACTTGGCCAAGATAGCTACTAACAACAGAGAGCATGCAAGATCACAGATAACACAGACATGATAGAATCATAAAGACAAAACCATTAACCAAACTGACATAATAATCTCAATATCCATCGGATCCCCGCAAATAGAACATGCATGATTACAAAAAGATTAGATCTTGATCATGAACAGAGCTCACAAGATCTATACATGAAAGCACAAAGGAGGAGATACAGCCATCTAGCTACTACGTGGTGTAGGGTTCGCAGCATAGAAAACAAAAAAAAATCCTACGATGTGAACTATATACCAAGATCTATCTACTAGATACAAACAACGGGCGGATGTATATCCGTAGAGAACATACCCTTGAAGACCGACAAAGCTTAACGAGTTCAACTCGTGGTTGATGTAGACGATCTCTTGCCGATCTCAAGATCGAGAGGAAGTCCTAGCGCCGCAAATCAGCAGCGCATCCGTGCTCGCACACACGTTCGAGGCACCGAGCAACCTCCGCCTCCTCGCTCCAGCGATGCAGCGGAAGCGCAACTCTTTCTTGCCGAATAGCCACCGGGAACATGTATCTCGCTAGTCCGAGACCATGGGGGATAAATTCTAGAGGGGGAGAGAGATCCTTCACGAGGAGGTGTGAGAGACAAGTGAGGAGGGGGGATCCTTTTATAGGAGGAGGGGGGCACCCAAGGGGGTGTCCGCCGGCCATGGGGGCTGCCCCCTCCCCTCCTTCATTCATGTGGGTGGACACTCCACTCACAAAATGCCCTTTAAAATCCCTCCACTCAAAAGTCCACTCAAATTCCCATTAAATTTCCACCAAATTTAATGCAAACTCTCATTAAATAAAACTCTTTTATTTTATTCAGAATTTTGTCAATTAATTTAATGACAAACATTCACAAATACCCCTTGCTATAATTCTATTTCACATGCATAACCACTTTATGCAATTTCACCCAAAAACCTGTTTCGGTATCTAGTGAAATAAATTCCTGCGCTTGTTCATTCTTTCGGCATGAAACATTTGCTCCAATTGGATGTCGGTGTCTCTTAAGTGTGTCACCCTACGGTTCGTGAATAATGCGGACATGATCGAGACCCCTCTCGGATCAATAATCAGAAGCGGGATCTGGAAACCCATACTGACTCCCACACATTCCACGATGACTTTCTTGTGATCGTCGGAACCTTTTACGCTAGTATCTTAATCCCTTTGTTTCACGATATATTACATGTCCGAGATTCGATCATCGGTATCTCCATACCTAGTTTGATCTCGTTACCGACATGCACTCTTTTCTCGTTCCTGTGATATAACATTCTAGTGATCAAATCACTTGCTTGCAAGCTAATCAATGTGATATCACCGAGAGGGCCCAGAGTATATCTATCCGTCATCGGGATGAACAAATTCCACTCTCGATCCATGAGCCTCAACATAACACTTTATTAGTTCTGAATCCATCTTTATAATCACCCTGTTACGGTGTGACGTTTGATGTTATCAAGAAACTCTTCCGGTGTTAGTGATTGACATGATCTCATGGTCTAAGGATTAGGATCACTTTGTAAGTTGTTATAGCAATATAAACTCAATGACTTTGATCGTAATGCTATACTTCGGATGAATGTTCATCACACCATTACACTAATGTTGTGATCCCGTTATTAACAACATCCAATGTCCATGATCAGGAAACCTTGATCATCTTGTTAATCAACGAGCTAGTTTATGAGAGAAGCATAACTAGGAACTTTCTGTTTGTTTATTAAACACACATGTATTAACATTTCCGTATTAATACAATTATAGCATGCAAAATAAACATCTATCATATACTTGGAATACACATAATAAACACTTTATTATTGCCTCTCAGGGCATATTCCCTTCAGTCTCCCACTTGCACTAGAGACAATAATCTAGTTACATAGTGATAAAACTAACACCCATTGAGTTCTGGTGTTGATCATGTTTTTCTCTAGGGAGAGTTTTAGTCAACGGATCTGCTACATTGAGATCCGTATGTACTTTAAAAATCTTTATATCTCCATCCTTGACATGCTCGCGGATGGAGTGAAACCGGCGCTTAATATTCTTGGAATGCTTGTGAGACCTTGGCTCTTTGGCATTGGCAATGGCACCATTGTTGTCACAATAGATCACCATTGGGTCCAACGCGTTTGCCACCACTCCTAGTTTGGATATGAACTCCTTCATCCAAACTGCTTCCTGAGTCGCTTCTGAAGCAGCAACATATTCGGCCTCCGTTGTTGATCCCGCTACCACAGGTTGTTTGGAGCTCCTCCAACTAACCGCTCCGCCATTCATGAGAAATACGTATCCGGATTGAGACTTAGAGTCATCCGGATCGGTGTCAAAGCTAGCGTTGACATAACACTTAGCGACGAGCTCTTCTTCACCTCCGTATACAAGAAACATATCCTTAGTTCTTCGTAAGTACTTAAGGATATTCTTGACCGCTATCCAGTGTTCCGAACCTGGATCCGATTGGTACCTACTAGTCAAAGTAATAGCATGTGCCACATCAGGTCTTGTACATAGCATGGCGTACATTATAGAGCCTATGGCTGAAGCATAGGGGACTTTGTCCATTATCTCTCTTTCTTCCGCCGAAGCCGGACTTTGAGTCTTACTCAATGTCTTGCCTTGCAACATAGGTAAGAACCCCTTCTTACTTCCGTCCATTTTAAACTTCTTTAAAATCTTATCAAGGTATGTACTTTGCGATAGCCCTATTAGGCGCCTAGATCTATCTCTATAGATCTTTATGCCTAATATGTATGACGCTTCACCTAGGTCCTTCATTGAAAATTTGTTGTTTAGATAACTTTTAACACTGTTTAAAAGATCTATATCATTTCCGATCAATAATATGTCATCCACATATAATATCAGAAATGCCACATTGCTCCCACTCACTTTCTTGTAAATACAAGCTTCTCCATAAGTTTGGACAAATCCAAACTCTTTGACCACCTCATCAAAGCGGAGATTCCAACTTCGTGATGCTTGCTTCAATCCATAGATGGATCGCTGAAGCTTGCACACCTTGTTAGCATCCTTAGGATCGACAAAACCCTTTGGTTGTATCATATACAACTCTTCTTCAATATTACCATTGAGAAACGCGGTTTTGACATCCATCTGCCATATCTCATAATCGAAATATGCAGCAATTGCTAACATAATCCTAACTGACTTTAGCATCGCTACGGGAGAGAAAGTCTCATCATAGTCAACTCC
Source organism: Avena sativa (assembly GCA_916181665.1). Lineage (NCBI taxonomy): Eukaryota > Viridiplantae > Streptophyta > Magnoliopsida > Poales > Poaceae > Avena > Avena sativa. The sequence goes on from OV702283.1 coordinate 315,346,427, forward strand.
TTGAATTTGTCGAAACCCCTTTGCGACAAGTCGAGCTTTATAGACGGTCACATTACCATCAGCATCAGTTTTCCTTTTGAAAATCCATTTGTTCTCCATGGCCTTTCGGTCGTGAGGTAATTCCACCAAGTTCCAAACTTGATTTTCATACATGGATTCCATCTCGGATTTCATGGCTTCTAACCATTTGTTGGAATCCGAGCTCATCATCGCTTCTTCATACGTCGCAGGGTCATCATTTTCATCAACCATGAAATTCATGACAGGATTTCCGTACAGCTCGGGAGCTGCACGCGTCCTGTTTGACCTGCGAGGTTCGGTAGCACTCTCTTTCAGAGTTTCATGATCATTATCATTAGTTCCCTCTTCAACAGGTGGAGCCAACTCTAGAACAACTTCTGGCGCTGCGCTACTCGCCATACTTTGAAGAGAAGGTTCCACAACCTCTTCGAGTTCTACCTTCCGGCTACTCACACCTTTCGCGAGAAACTCTTTCTCTAGAAAGGATCCATTCTTGGCAACAAAAACCTTGCCCTCGAATCGGTGATAGAAGGAATACCCAATAGTTTCTTTAGGGTATCCTATGAAGACGCATTTTTCCGCTTTGGGTTCGAGTTTATCCGGTTGAAGTTTCTTCACATAAACATCGCATCCCCAAACTTTAAGAAATGACAGCTTAGGTTTGTTTCCAAACCACAATTCATACGGTGTCTTTTCAACGGATTTAGATGGTGCCCGATTTAAAGTGCATGCAGCAGTTTCTAGTGCATAACCCCAAAATGACAACGGCAAGTCCATCAGAGACATCATAGATCGAACCATATCTAATAAAGTACAATTACGACGTTCCGACACACCATTTCGCTGTGGTGTTCCGGCAGGTGTGAGTTGTGAAACAATTCCACACTCTTTCATGTGAGTGCTAAACTCGTAACTTAGATACTCACCTCCACGGTCGGACCGTAGAAATTTGATCTTTCTATTACGATGATTTTCCACTTCATTCTGAAATTCCTTGAACTTTTCAAAGGTTTCAGACTTGTGTTTCATCAAGTAGATATAACCGTATCTACTCAAATCATCCGTGAAAGTAACAAAATAACGATATCCACCTCGCGCCGACACACTCATTGGACCACATACATCAGAATGTATGATTTCCAATAAATCTGTCGCCCGTTCCATTGAACCGGAAAACGGCGTTCTAGTCATCTTGCCCATAAGGCATGGCTCACATGTATCAAATGATTCATAATCAAGTGATTCCAAAAGTCCATCCGAATGGAGCTTCTTCATGCGTTTAACTCCAATATGACCTAGACGGCAGTGCCACATATATGCGGATATATCATCATTAAGTTTAATCCTTTTAGCATCAACATTATGAGTATGTGTAACATTATCATCGAGATCTAATAGAAATAAACCATTCATCATCGGTGCATGACCATAAAAGATTTCATTCATATAAATGGAACAACCATTGTTCTCGGATTTAAATGAATAACCACTTCGCATCAAACACGATCCAGATACAATGTTCATGCTCAGTGCAGGCACCAGATAACATTTATTCAAGTTTATAACTAATCCCGACGGTAAGTGGAGAGGCAGCATTCCGACGGCGATCACATCAACGCTTGATCCATTGCCGACACGCATCTTGACCTCACCCCTTGCTAGCGGTCGCTTGTTCCGCAGCCCCTGATTCGAGTTACAATATTAGCAACTGAACCGGTATCAAATACCCAGGTGCTACTGCGAGCACTAGTCAAGTACACATCAATAACATGTATATCATATATACCTTTGTTTGCCTTGCCGGCCTTCTTGTCTGCCAGATACTTGGGGCAGTTGCGCTTCCAGTGGCCAGTCCCCTTACAATAGTAGCACTCGGAATCAGACTTAGGTCCAACTCGGGGTTTCTTTTCAGGCGCGGCAACAGCCTTGCCGCCCTTACTTCCCTTCCATTTTACCTTCTTGTCTTTCTTGAAACCAGTGTTCCTATTGATCATCAACACTTGATGTTCCTTTTTGATCTCCACTTCTGCAGTTTTAAGCATTGACAGAAGCTCGGGGAGAGACTTCTTCATGCCTTGCATATTATAGTTCATCACGAAGCTCTTATAGCTAGGTGGCAGAGACTGCAGAACACGATGGATGCCTAAGTCAATGGGAATCGATATTCCCAAGGACACAAGCTTATCGGCGTAACCCGACATCTTGAGTACATGCTCACTAACGGAGCTGTGCTCTTCCATCATGCAGCTAAAGAACTTTTCTGAAGCATTGTAGCTCTCTACAGCAGCATGTGTGTCGAAAATCATTTTCAACTCACCCATTGTATCAAATGCATTGCCATTTTCGAAACGCTTTCGAAGTTCCGGCTCTAGCCCATACAATATGCCGCAATGAACTAAGTTGTGGTCCTCCTGACGAGTCTGATAGACATTCTTCTCCTCATCAGGGGCATCATCTAAAGGTGGGGGGCCTAACGGCGCTTCTAGCACATATTGCTTTTGTGCAGCAGAGAGGTGAATCCTCAAATTCATGGCCCATTCGGTAAAGTTGCTACCGTTCATTGCTAGTTTCTCTTTCTCCATGAACACATTGAAATTAAAAGCAGGTGGTGCCATCTACAACAGAATTTGTAAAGTTTAGACTAAGTGTATGATAGATTGAGTTCAACTAATCTATATTACGAATGAACTCCCACTCAAAAACGACATCCCTCGTGCCTTTTTGGTGATTACATAAACCAAATCCACTACACCAAGTCCGATCATCACGTGAGTCGGTATAGCTTCAAAGGCGAGCATCAAATGGGCATCATATCAACTATATGACTCATGCTTAACCTTTCGGTCCGTGTTCCGAGGCCATGTCTGTACATGCTAGGCTCGCCAAGTTAGAACCTTAGTATTCGCGTGTGTAACTGTTTTACACCCGAAATATGGTCGTGGATCCAAGAACACCCGATCATCACGTGATGTCTTGGAGCAACGAAAACATAATCGGTGCATACTAAAGGAAGAACACATTCTTATCTTGATATTTAAATGAGGGATCATCTTATTATGCTAACAAAGCGCTAAACAAGCAATATAAGATGCAATCAAACATCATATGTTTATTAGTGAAATTATATGGTTCCCGCAGATGATCTCTATCATGTGCATCGTGGTATGATCACTATCATACCTATATGTGTAAATCCAAGGTCTATGGATTTTACACGCTATGTGTGTTGTAAGAGTATCATCTCATACTTCTACTTACAACACTACCATATCATAACACTAGCCCAGCAACAATCTAAACTAGACGCCTCTAATTTATCCATTGCAAGTTTTACGTGGCTTAGGGCTTTCGAGATAGAACAGTTCTTACCTACGAACATGAACCACAACGAGGATAATCAAATTGTTGACAACTCGCTTGCAAAATAGATATTGACTATAGTAGGAGAGACAGACACCCGCTAGCCACTTATGCAAACTAGTTGCATGTCAAGCGTGGAACAGGTCTCATGTGCGAGGACATGTAAAGTTTGTCCGGGCCGCTTCATCCCACTATGCCACCAATATCAAAAATTACAACAAAGGAGCAACAACATGATCATCATCGCCCACATACTCATATGTGTACTACCCGTGTAAAGTATCTACGCATAGATCCGGCTCTGATACCACTGTAGGGTTCGCAGCATAGAAAACAAAAAAAATCCTACGATGTGAACTATATACCAAGATCTATCTACTAGATACAAACAACGGGCGGATGTATATCCGTAGAGAACATACCCTTGAAGACCGACAAAGCTTAACGAGTTCAACTCGTGGTTGATGTAGACGATCTCTTGCCGATCTCAAGACCGAGAGGAAGTCCTAGCGCCGCAAATCAGCAGCGCATCCGTGCTCGCACACACGTTCGAGGCACTGAGCAACCTCCGCCTCCTCGCTCCAGCGATGCAGCGGAAGCACAACTCTTTCTTGCCGAATAGCCACCGGGAACATGTATCTCGCTAGTCCGAGACCATGGGGGATAAATTCTAGAGGGGGAGAGAGATCCTTCACGAGGAGGTGTGAGAGACAAGTGAGGAGGGGGGCTCCTTTTATAGGAGGAGGGGGGGCACCCAAGGGGGTGGCCGCCGGCCATGGGGGCTGCCCCCTCCCCTCCTTCATTCATGTGGGTGGACACTCCACTCACAAAATTCCCTTTAAAATCCCTCCACTCAAAAGTCCACTCAAATTCCCATTAAATTTCCACCAAATTTAATGCAAACTCTCATTAAATAAAACTCTTTTATTTTATTCAGAATTTTGTCAATTACTTTAATGACAAACATTCACAAATAACCCCTTGCTAGAATTCTATTTGATCGTAATGCTATACTTCGGATGAATGTTCGTCACACCATTACACTAATGTTGTGATCCCGTTATTAACAACATCCAATGTCCATGATCAGGAAACCTTGATCATCTTGTTAATCAACGAGCTAGTTTATGAGAGAAGCATGACTAGGAACTTTCTGTTTGTTTATTAAACACACATGTATTAACGTTTCCGTATTAATACAATTATAGCATGCAAAATAAACATCTATCATATACTTGGAATACACATAATAAACACTTTATTATTGCCTCTCAGGGCATATTCGCTTCACGTGGACCCATTGTCCAAGGTGGAACTACTCTCGCATCATACCGGAGAGAAGGCCTTCAGGATGATCTCCCCTCCGGCAGGGTGCCAGGAAGAACTTTAGATCCCCCCGATATAGGGACGATGGTGGTGGCGGCTACAGACGGTTTTGTGGAGTTTTGATCGGGTACTTAGGGTTTCTGCATCGGGGGCTTCTTATAGGCGAAGAGGCGAGGCCGGGAGGCGACCAGGGGGGCCACACCCTGCCTAGGCGCGGGCCCACCCCTGGCCGTGCCTAGGGGGTTTGGCCGCCATGGTTCACATCTCCGTCTCGTCTTCTGGATTCGTGTCCCCCACGGTAAAATATTAACTTTGGCTTTTGTCCCGTCCAATTCCGAGAATATTGATTTTCTGCCTTTCTGGAACCAAAAACAGAAGAAAACAGGCAACAGGCACTGTGGCAACTTGTTAATAGGTTAGTTCCAGAAAAGATATAAAAACACCTCAAAGTGTAGACAAAGCAAAGCAAAGTAGATACTAAACAAGCATGGAGCACCAAAAATTATAAATACGTTTCCGATGTATCAAGCATTCCCAAGCTTAACTCTTGCTCGTCCTTGAGTAGGTAAGTGATAAAAAGAATAATTTTTGAGGTGACATGCACCGTCAAAACCAAGATCAAACCATTTGCAAGCATTGAAAGCTGGGATCAAAGAACTCTAAACATGTGCATGAAAAATGGAGTTCTAACAATAGGACATAGTAACTATGCATGCAACATGACATGCTACAAACAAAGATCATGAATAACATGCACTAAAAAATGTTTGTTTGTTTCATATACAGAAAACATAGCATAGTGGCATTCAGCTTGTCCCTCATAGTGTCATGGTATTGCCGACGATTATGCCATGAAGGGGTCCTCACAGTGCGTGTTTAGATACGTGGGGTAAGGTGGACGGTTGACGGGTACGAGGTAACACAGCTTACCCAGGTTCAGATCCCACGACGGTGGCAGAATCTTACTCCTGCTATAAATCACTATAAGGGAAATACGCCAAGTTACAGAGATAGGTTCGTTGTGCGAGGTGCGTCGTAGTCGACACTAGGTTGTCTGAGATTGTGCCCTAAAGGCTCCCATAGGCCCGACTTATATAGTCGACAGGTCCTAGGGTTACAGGGAAAAGTCCTAGCCGGACAGGTTACAGAGTCCTACACTGTCTATTACTAGACTTGTGTATCTTGCACTCCAAGGCTCTGGGCACGCTGGTGACTCCACCGTAGCCTTCCTTTATCTGGCATGGGCCTCCCTTCTGGATCCATCTAACTAGGCCGCCCAGCAGGCCATAGGCCATGCTACCAACTATGGGCCACCCGGGTTATCCGAATAAGTGACATGCTATGAGGATACCCATATAGCATATCCCCAACAGTAGCCCCCGGAGAACTCCAAGATCTTGCACCGTCTTGCCTTTTTAGATGAATGCTCCGTCTAGTTGGATGTCGGCAAATCGTCAAGCAATATATTGTAGTCCTCCCAAATAACCCTGCAAAACTTTCTCCGCCTTCAACTTGTAAGTCGGAGAAATGCTGAATCTTCCATCGTACACTTCTGTAGTCGGATTAGATCCATCTATGTCGGAATCTTCGATGTGACGGCTCATCTACCCATGTCATCTAGGATGGCGTAGGCTTAGGTCAGCGATGCCTCGTAACTCACACATGCAGAGAACGCAATCATGTCCGATTTTCCCGCGCGAGCGATACGAACCGTTGGCGGCGACGGTTGGAGACGTGGAGAAATTTCCACGCATGTTCGCGAACACGTCGTCTACGCGGCAACCGTCTGATCAAGCTGCACGAATCTTGACGCCGAGGATGATAAATAGTAACCGTGGGGAAATTTCCACTTTTTACCTCATTCTCCTCGCATCATCTTCTTCCTCCAGCCGCGTGTCTCCTCGAGCTCTCCACGAGAACTCTTGAAAAAACCCTAGCTCCAATCTGCACCAGTTGCACCCAATCCTCACTCCATGGCTAGCAGCAGCACCTCTCCATCAATGGCGGCATCGAGCGAAGCTGCGGCGAAGCCGGCGAGCTCCATCATCGTTCCTCTAGAGGGCCTAGTCGTTCCCGCATCGGCAGTTATCGAGACCACCGGCGGCGACCTTAATCTGGCAGCGCTGGAGCCGTTAGAGGAGGAACCAGACTCGCACAAGGGCGACTGGCGCGGCTCGGATATCACCGACCGTGACATCCAAGAGATGATCGCCGAGGGCTACCTCCCCGCGACGGAGGGGCTTGCCTGGCGGGCGGCGCCGGCTGGCGAGGTGACACCTTCTCCTCAAGCCGGAGAAAAGGTGTACCTAAAAGCTCAACTGGTACGCGGCGTCTCCCTGCCCATCTCCAACTTCTTTCTCTCCGTCTTGAACCATTATAGGGTCCAGCCCTAGAACCTTTCCCCCAATAGTATCTTAGTGCTTAGCAACTACGCGGCACTTTGCGAGGGATATCTAGGAATAAGGCCTAGGTTAGACCTTTTTGTGTACTTCTTCACCATCAAACATGAAGCCGGACATAGCAAGGAAGAGCTTAGGAACTGTGGCACCATAAGTTTCAAGATTCGACCTGGCCGGCGGTTCCCCGACATCGTCGGCCACGAGTCCTGCAAGAATTGGCAACAGACGTACTTTTACGGCCCAGACATCCCTCTGGCTGGCCGACAAGTTACGTACCCGGACTTCGTTGACGGAGCCGCCGCTGAAGCCTCGTCATGGAGATCCCAAGCCTCCCTTCCCTCCGACCTCGACGCTTCTCGGGCCATAAGGAGGATCGAGTGGTTCGTAGAGACGGGTCTGACCGGCTTGGACCTAGCCATGTGCTAGTTCATCAGGCGAATCCAACCTCTACAGCACCGCGCGAAGCTCATGCACGAGTATACCAGCGACAGAAGGGATAGTCTTCGCATCTCCGTGGACAACTTCTCGAGCGACTCCGTCAAGCTCCGCCTTAAGGACATCGTCAAGGTGAAGGATAAGAAGCGTGGCTTCACCATCAACTACGACATGTTCGTAGACGGCAAGTGCCCAAAGGTAGGTATTTATTGTCCGTGTACGACATATACTCCAGTTCTTCCGTCTTGCAAATACCATCTTATCTAACATGGTGATTTCTCACTTAACAGCTTAGCGATCTAGAGGAAGGCAACCTGGCTGCCCAAATCTACGATCCAAAGATGAAGGAAGTCACGGTCATGTCCGAGGACGACGTTCCGTTGGCGCGGAAGCGGAAGAGCTCCAACTCTGACGCTGCCGACGGAGGCAAGAAGAAGAAGACGGAGGGTGGAGCCTCCAAGAAGACTACCGCCGCCCTGGAGGCGGAAAAGAGAAAAGTTACTGGGATTACCTTTGCCAAAGCACCCCCACTTGTGTAAGCTTCTCATTTTCCAACATTGTCTATTTATCTGTCTTGCTCCTATACTTATGCATTTCGCACGTTTCAGGAAGAAAGCCACGACCAGCCTCAAGAAGACCTCCAAAACATCGGGGGCTTCTCAAAATATCAAGGACATGCTGCATCGCGACGCCTCCCCTGCCATCGCCCCTGCTACTCCTGCCGTCAAGCCCACGTCTGCCCCGACAAGCTCACAAGCTAAGGAGACATCAGGCCCTTCGGCCATGGAAGTGGATTCTGGTGCCTCTACTGAACTCGCTGTTATCGGCGAGCAGGCAACGCAAGAGAGCACCGCTCATCAAATGGCTGAAGCTCCGGCTAAGGATGCCATTGGTGGCGGCAAGGCGGTGGTGGAAGCTGGTACTTCTGTCGTTGGCGGCGCCCCCGCACCCAAGAAAACCATAGTCTATCCAAAGATAGTCTATCCGGTACTTACACCGGGTAGCACTGCTTTGGTTCCTGGTGCGGCGCCGACATCTCGGACGTGCGGTCTAGAGGAGCTCCGCCGGCAAGCAGAAATCTTGCAAGGAAATAGCGAATCCTTTGCCAAGCTGCTGGCCGAGAGTGCTACGAACCTCAAGATCATCGCGCTTGTAATTTTTCTTTGCCTTTTGCATTTCATATGAGTATCCCACTGTAACCCCCGAGGATGTAGACGAAAAACCATAGGTTTTGCATCTATATGCTCTAAGAGTGACTAAGTTACAAACCTCTCACTGTAGCCCCCAAGCATTTAGATGGAATCAACTATCCCGACTAGATGCTTTAAGAGTAGCATACGCAGTGTTTATAAATTTCAATACTGTAGCCCCCAAGCCTCTAGTTGTAACTGAATTAGTTCCGACTAGATGCTTAAAGAAAAGCTAAGCAGATATCCGAGTTAAAAACTTTATACTATAGCCCCCAAGCTTCTAATAGAGGACTGAATTAGTTCCGACTAGATGCTTAAAGAAAAGCTAAGCATATTGCTAAGTTAGAAACTCTCGCTGTAGCCCCCGAGCGTCTAGGTGTAAAATTTCCGACTAGATGCTCCAAGCAGTCTAAACAACGGTTAACTTTGTCTTTTTTTCCACAGAACGATAATGCTCGGAGGGGCATGGCAAATGACCAGTACCAGAAGATGCGCGCTGATCTTGAAGCCGAAAAGGGTAAAACTGCCTTCTTGAAGGAACAGATCACCAAGAGCAAGCGTCTGTTTTCTAATGTGCATTCCAACTTGGTTTTGTGCCTACATTCTCCGAGTACTCACTGTGTACTTTTCTTTCTCCGACATGCAGAAACCATCGCCAAGGCCAAGAATATTGTCGAGCAATCCAAGCACATTCAAGAGCTGGATAGCGAAAACAAGATTCTTAAGAAGGAGAGGAAGGACATGCTGAAAATGCATGAGGATTCGATGAAGGTCTTGCAGGATTCCGCCACCAAGGAAATCAACCGCTTGAAGGAGGAGATCGCGATCTTAAAAGATCAGAAGCGAGCTGCCGATGAGCAGAATCACCGCCATAGCGAGGCGTATAAGCTCCTCGAACAAGAGAAACAATCCTTGGCGGACACCCTCTGGCAAGCTGAGGCCAGCATCTTCAGTAAGTTTTCTCTGTCTTGGATTTCTGCAGTCTGGATACTTTGATTTATTGAACTCATGCGCTCCTTGTCGGAATTTTCAGTTCCAATGGGTTTAACCCGATCACCTCCTCCTGCCAAGGAATGCATGGTTCTTGTCCGCAACTTCATCAACACCGCCATCACCCAAGCCAAGGAGATTGCCAAGCCCCTCCAGATACACATCAAGGCATCGGACTCCGTGGCGAAGTACTCGGAGATTCTACGCCGAGCCCCCGAGCGTATCACAAGCTGGAAAGCTTCGTGTGCACGGGCTGGCGCGAGGATGGCGCTGTCAATTGTGAAGGCACACTACAAAGGTGCCGACATCGACACGGTGACCTCTGGCATCCCCGACGTCGACGATGATGGTAAAGAGATTAATCACGAAGGCATCTTGTCGTCACTCGCAGGCTATGACACCAGAGTTGCCGAGTTGGTGGACATCGACGTCTTCGTTCCCATGAACACCATCGACAGCGGCAACCAAGATTCTTCTGAGTCCCACCACAACGCCGACTTCGAGGGTGGCTCTCCGGTTGGTGACGACGCTGCTTCTAAGTCTCCTGCGCCAAAGGAATGAAGAACAACTTTGTATTATTTGTTTCACCTTTGGTGCATGTGCGGAAAAAACTTATTGATGTAACTTAAGGCAGAAAACAATGGTTGTTATTTCCTGCTACTTAAGAACTAGTTTCCAGCATGTATATATTTTTTTAAGCAAGTGCTGGCTTATCTATTACTTTGGTTTTTATGCTTGACCTTTCATGAGTCGGAAGACTCTTTGTCGGAACCATGCGCTCAAGTGATGATGCCCAATGGCACCGTCAATAACCTAAGCACAAAATCGCTGACAATAAGTGCTGAAAGTCACTACTCCAGAATCCACATAAAAACGACAAAGAACGTGTAGACCAGAAAACTTAAGCTAACGCCCGTAGACGGAATTTTCACAAGTGTAAACGCAAGGCTTGTGCATAAAGGTTTTACATGATCCAAAAATGAACACTAAAGGAGGTAAAAGACTCAGAAATATGAGTGAACCAGAGAGCTTTATTTCACTAATCATATAAGAGGTACACAATTAGATAAAAAATGCTAAGTGTAAAAAGGACGTAGCTGTGCTATGTTCCATGGACGATCAAGCTCCGGGTAGTCATCATCCGGGTCACGTCGCTTACGCTTATGATCCTCGTTGGGTCTATCCTTCAGTTCACGATTATCAACAAGGTAGTAAGACCCATTAAGTAGCGCCTTGCTTATGATGAATGGTCCTTCCCATGGAGGGGTTAATTTGTGTGACTTCTTCTGCTTAAGTCGGAGCACCAAATCCCCCTCTTTAAACAAGCGATGTCGAACGCGGCGACTATGGTAGCTGCGTAGATTCTGCTAGTAGATGGCGTATCTTTGGCATCCCAAAACGTGCTCCTCCTCGAGAAGGTCCACATCTAGGCATTTGGATCCTTCAGCGTCATCTTCGTCATAGGCGGCAACTCTTGGTGAATCATGAAGGATGTCGGAAGGCAGGATGGCTTCTGCTCCATATACCATGAAGTAAGGGGTGTAGCCGGTGGATCTGTTGGGTGTAGTTCGTAAAATCCACAGCACAGATGGCAATTCTTTCGCCCAGGCTCCAGCTACTCTATGTAGCGGTGCCTCAAGACGTGGCTTGATTCCCTGCAGAATTAATCCATTGGCTTGCTCAACCTGACCATTGGATTGTGGGTGTGCCACAGATGCAAGGTCAAGTTGGATGCCTTTTTCCCAGCAATAAGCCTCCACTCCTCCGAGTGATAAATTGTTGCCGTTGTCGGTGATAATGCTGTGTGGGAGACCAAATCTCACCACTAGATCCCGGACAAACCTGAGGGAAGTTGCCCCATCAAGCTTTCTAATGGGTTTAGATTCTATCCATTTAGTGAATTTGTCAACTGCGTAAACCCACAAGGTGCCGTTTGTAACGGTCCCACCATGTCCAGCCCCCAGACTGCAAACGGCCAAGTTATTGGTATTGTTCACAGTTCTTCAGCAGGAACATGTGGTTGTCGGGCATAATACTAGCATCCCATGCATGTCTCAACCAGCTTGTCGGCGTCCGCCTTCGCGGTCAGCCAGTAGAATCCTTGCCGGAAGGCTTTCACGACCAACGATCAAGGAGCGGTGTGATGCCCGCAATCTCCGAGATGGATTTCACGTAGGATTTCCATACCTTCTAGCTGGAAAACACACTTTAGGTATACACCAGTAGTGCTCCTTTTGTAGAGTTGCCCATTAATTATGGTATAACCCTTTGCTTGTCATACTATTTGCCCTCTTTCGACTTCGTCGTCGGGCAAAGTTCTGTGTTCGAGATATTCCATGAACGGTTTTGTCCAAGCTAGAGGGACCTTAGTCACCATGTTGACGAAAGAGTCAGCTCTATCCGAGTTGTCGATGTCGGCTCCCTTCACAGATGGTGTGCGTAGATGCTCTAGGAAAACTCCTGGCGGAATTTTCTTGCGCCCTGATCCAAGCTTAGACAGTAGATCAGCCACCTCGTTTTGCTCCCTAGGTACATACTTGACTCGTAGCCCAAGAAGATCTTGGCTATCTCGTCCACTTCGTCTCGATATGCCGCCATCATAGGGTTCCGCGCATTCCAGGTGCCAGCTACCTGCTGGGCAACCAAGTCGGAATCTCCACAGCAAACTATGCGCTTGATGTCAATATCCTTGGCTACGCGTAGTCCGTGAATGAGTGCTTCATACTCCGCCATGTTGTTCGTAGCCTCGAAGTGGATCTGCAGAACGTAGTGTAGCTTCTCCCCAGTTGGTGACTGTAGCAGTACACTAGCCCCCGAGCCATTGAGTAAATTTGATCCGTCAAAGTGCATCACCCAGTATTCTGGCTCTGGTATAGGGGTAGCATCAGGCATCTCCGTCCAGTCTGTGATAAAATACACCAAGGCTTGTGACTTGATAGCGTCGCGTCTCTTGTAGGTGATCTCGAAGGCGGCAATTTCAATGCCCCACTTTACGACCCTTCCCGTAGCGTCGTTGTTGTTGATGATGTCGGACAGTGGAGTTTTGCTCACCACTGTGATTGGGTGCTCCTGAAAGTAATGCCTCATCTTCCGAGAAGCAAGGAATACTCCATAAGCTATCTTCTAGTAGTGCGGGTAACGCTGCTTGGACTCCGTCAAGAACTCGCTCACATAGTAAACTGGTCGTTGAACTCCGTGCTCATAGCCTGGTTCCTTCCGCTCTACCACGGCGATGATGTTGATTACCCGGTTGGTTGCCGCCATGTAGATTAACAGGGGATCTCCAGGTTCGGGTGCTACAAGGATGGGCGCTGATGAAAGAATCTCCTTGAGCTGCTTCAATGCTGCATCTGCTTCGTCCGTCCACGTGAATTTGTCCGCCTTCTTCAGCAACTTGTACAGCGGCAGAGCCTTCTCTACAAGTCGGCTGACGAACCGACTAACTGCTGCAACACAACCTGTTAGTCATTGAATTTCCTTTAGGCATGTCGGACGGTTTATGTTTAAGATGGCGTTGATTTTCTCCGAGTTGACCTCGATTCCGCGTTGGGAAACGATGAATCCCAACAATTTGCCAGCTGGAACCCCGAAGACGCACTTCTTAGGGTTAAGCATCATGTTGTATTTCCGGAGATTATCAAAGGTTTCTTTTAAGTCGGAGATTAAGTCATTTGACTTTTTAGACATCACCGCTATATCGTCCACATAGGCGTGAACGTTCTGACCAATTTGGTCGTGGAGGCAATGTTGCATTGTCCGCTGGTACGTGGCACTTGCGTTTTTCAGCCCAAAGGGCATCGTGACATAGCAAAACGTGTCGTATGGGGTAGTGAACGAAGTGGCCAATTGGTCCGACTTCCTCATCTTGATCTGGTGGTATCCTGAGTATGCATCGAGAAAACACAAAAGTTCCGAGCCAGACGTCGTGTCAATGACTTGGTCAATGTGAGACAAAGCAAACGGATCTTTGGGACATGCTTTGTTCAAGTCGATGTAATCAACGCACATTCTTAATTCATTGGTTCCCTTTTTGGGGACAAGTACAAGATTGGCCACCCATTGGGTGTGAAGGACTTCTCGGATAAATCTAGCTTTAAGTAACCTAGCTATCTCTTTGCCAATGGCGCGTCTCTTCTCATCTCCAAAGCGTCGTAGAGGTTGTTTCACTGGTTTGTAGTTTGGATCAATGTTTAAGCTGTGCTCAGCAAGCTCCCTAGGTACACCTTTCATGTCGGCAGGTTGCTAGGCAAAGATGTCCCTATTCTCACGGAGGAACTCGACGAGCGCGCTTTCCTATTTGGGATCCAGGTTCGTCCCAATGGCGGTGACCTTGGAGGCATCGCCTACCACAAGTTCCACCGGCTTGGTCTCGATGGCAGCCTTGAACGCAGGAGCGGAGTCAGAGATCTTCTTCTTCGACATGGGCATCTCTGAGTCATTGACCTTGCTCTAGATCTCTTTGAATTCTTCGCTGTAGAGGAGAGCTTCTGCAATGGCTGCTTCATTGATCTCCCAGTCCCTTGCCTTGGTAAAGCTTCCGGATACGGTGATGACACAGTTTGGTCCGGGTATCTTGAGTTTGTTGTAGATGAAGCATGGCTTGGCCATGAACGTGTGGAATATGTCGCGGCCGAATATGACGTGGTACACGCTCTTGAAGGGGACCACCTCGAAGGTCATGTGCTCTTGGCGGTAATTATTAACATCGCCAAAGGCAACCTGAAGTGTAATGCACCCAAGGGACCGAGCCTCCTGACTAGGAACTACAACATGGAAGATGGTGTTGGTCCGCCTTAGGTTTGCCTCCGTCAAGTTCATATTCTGCAGTGTATCCAGGTACATGATGTTGATGCTGCTTCCACTATCCACCATACACTTGGTGAACTCCACGCCGTTAATCAAGGGGTTGATGACCATGGCGTATTGGTTCTCCGTAGGTATAAGGTATGGGTGGTCCGTCCTGTCCCAAGTGATTGGAACTTCTGACTAGCGCAGGTACTGGGGAACTAGGGGGAGAGTAGCCATCAGGATCCTCAGAGAGGTCTTCTATTGTCGGACGATGGGGGTGCCAAGGAAAGTGTGGTAGACTGGAGCCTTCTTTGCAAAGGGGTTCTTGCCCTTGTCGCCGCTCTTGGCGGCGTGCTTGGGGTCAACGTCTTCGTCCATGTCACTTGAATACTTGGACTCATCCTCCTTCTTCTTCCCCTTGCCCTTGCCTCGCGGTCTATTATTCTGACTTAGCTTGTAGCCGGACTCCGGGTCTTCCTTGAGTTCGTTGACGAACTTGCAGTGTCGATTGGTATGGGTGGCCTTGTCGTTGGCATCGAGGTGTACGAGGCACGACATATCGTGGTACTCCTCGTAGGTTTGGGGAACGTGGAGCGTCGTCGAGGTTGTTTTGCTACCTCGTTGCTACCCACAGCCAGCTCCCCTTCCTCGGCCACGTTGTCCACCATCACCTCGTCCTGCAAAAGTCATAGCGACCATGTCGGTAGATTGCTTTTCTTCTGGAGCAGTTTTCCGCTTTGTACTGCTGTTCCTCCGAGCTTGAGTTGGAATGGCTGTTGCCGGCAAGGAGCCGCGAGCATCATCGTCGGCAGCTGTGAACTCACTAGCCAACTGAATCATCTGGTTCAAGTTGAGCTGGTGATTGTCCTACAAGCGCTTCAGCTTATGTCGGAGCAACGTGCCCCTTTCAAACCCATCGATGAAGGCGGCCATGGCGGTCTGAGCATGCACTCCTGCGCAGGAATTCTTCATATCCAGCCAGCAGGAGAGGTAGGCGCGAGATGTCTCGTCTTTATCTTGCACGCACCGCTGTAGATCGCCCACAGTGCAGGGACACTTGTATGTACCCTCAAAGTTCTTGGTGAATGCTTCTTGCATGTCCAGCCAGTTGTAGATGGATTTCTCCGGCAAGTTGTCGATCCATTGACGGGTCGTGCCCGCCAACATTAATGGGAGGTACTTGACGGTGATGTTGGGGTTGCCTCCGACAATCTCTACCGCGTTGCCGTAGTCCTGCAACCATGTGGCTGGCTTGGCGGTGCCGTCATAGGGCTTGATGGTCTTGTCAATCCGAAAACCTTTAGGGTAAGTTGCGAACCGTATTGCAGGTCCAAAGCAACATGGTCCCATGTATGGTCCTTCTCGGGCCTCGTGGATCTTATCGATCCGCGAACGTGCATCGTACGGCTCCGGGTTCTTCTTCTTTTTGTCAACAGGGGATGGGCTGCGTGAACGATGCGGGGCCCCTCCGCCATGGTGACTGCTTGGTGGTGATGGAGGCGGAGGTGGCGGTGGGTTAGCCTTCTTGCTGTTACCCTCCTGCGACGCCTCACGCCTGTCACGGTTGCTTGTCGGGCGCGGGGGGTCATGGCGTGACCTGCTCTTGTGTCCTTGGTTGCGCTCTCCGTCATAACGGGTCTGCTCCGTGTTGTCGCGGATGACGATGCCGCACTGCTTTGGTGGGGGCATATCCGTACGATGGTGAGCCTTGTAATCTTCGCGATGTCGGGGGGATCGGGGTGGTAGCGATGGGCGACGAGGTCGGGCCTTTTCTCCATGGTCGGAGGATATGGGGATAGCATCCTTCCTGTTGCGCGCATCCCTCCGTCTTAGTTCTGATGAACCCGTCTGGGACCCGACATCAAGAGGAGATCTGTCCCTTGGCGGCTTGTACTGGCTAGATTGGCAAAGTGCTGGGTCAGACTCAAGCCTCTGGGAGGTGGCCTTTTCCTGCTGCTTCACCGCCATGGCCACTAGGTCATAGACCTGTTCCACTGCCTCAGGCGATCTATCCTGATCCAAAAGGGTCTTGGCGACGGCGAGGTTAAGGAGTGGGGTGGGCATCACCTGCTTGCCTTCACTGTCAATGTATGGCTTGGCTTGTGCCGGCTTCGAGGGGGGCCATCCTAGGTTACGCCGCACACCAGGATCGTTGATGACGTGAACTGGAGATTTCTTAGCCTTCTGCTGCTGCAGTAAAGTCTTGTACTCGGCCTCCATTGCTCTAGATTTCTCTATGGACTTCTGCGCATAGCTTAGCGCCTTGCTCCGCGATGGCCTGCGCTTCCTCCAGCAGCTACTTGCGCTTCTCGTCAAGCTGGGTCACGTTCCGAATATGAGCAACGGTCAGTGGCTCAACGAGGAGATTGCCGTACATCACTCTATCAGCTGGAGTAACTTGGGCTGCTGCAGACGTAGATGCTGGAGGCGGCAAGTTTGCGGTGTTGTTGTTGCTCAGGCCGGTGCCGAGTTCCTGCGGCTGCTGCACTGGATTAGGCGGAGGAGGCATGACTTTTGCGCGATCATCGTCAGCAGCAATGAGTGGCCCCTTCCCCTTTTCCAGCGCTGTAGGCGGAGCTCCGGGTTGATCTTCATCCATCACCGTCCCAATGGTGACAAACACCCCTCGAGATGTGATGGCATTGTTGGCTTGCTCGTCGCGTGAGTACTCCTCCTCCATCTCCTGCATAGCGGAGTCTAGCTCTTCTGTACTGAAATCTATCTCCTCTGAATCTGCACTGAAATCAGCATAAAGCGCATTAATGATAGAGTCGGAGGGTGCCAGGACTTCCTCGATGATGGGCGGTGGAGGTGCAATGGCCTCGACGATGACTGGAGGTGGTGGTGCTGCTGCGACGATGGCGGCGGGAGGCGGTGGTGGCGGTTGCTGAATCGGAGGTTCTCCGTCCCTGAGCGCAAACGCCATCTGGGCTGCTGCGTCAGCTTCCGCGTAGTTGTTGACGGTGCTCACCATCTCTTCGAGGGTAAGATGCCCTGTTGCCTACTGCCGTCTTAAAGAATGTCGGAGAAGCGTGCCACGGTCCAGTCCTTCCACGAAGTGATACAAAGCATTATCATCGGGGTAGTGGGCCATATCGGCTCGTATATGGAGCCACCTGGCCAGGTAATCACAGGGGTTTTCGCCTTCTCTCTGAATGCAGCGCGCCAGATCGAAGATGGTAACCACGCCGACGAACTTGGATCTCTGTTGTCCAGACGCACGGACGAAGCCGGCGGATTTGCAGTGATCTTCTACCTTTATATCCTGCACAGGGGCGGTTTGGGTGGGCCTTGGATTTTTCCAATCTTTGCCGGCAAACTCCGAGGAGAGATCCGACATTGATCCTTCCACGAACGTATCCTGCCTGTAGGCAGTCCGTGCGGGCCTTGATGCTTCTCCGACTCCCAGGGAACTAGTGCCCGAGTCGGTTTCGTCGATGAAGAGGTGGATGTCTCCGATAGGAACGATTGAACACCGCGTAGGGTTTGTCTTCGCCAGGATCCAAAACTCGTCAGGAGGGACAATCGAAACGTTGCCGGAGAAGAGAACGCGACCGATGGCTACGGTTTCGCCGATTCCCGCGAAGATCTTGGTCCTCGCCCGCTGAAGAGCCTGAAGCGCCTCTTGCCCCACGGTGGGCGCCAACTGTCGTGGTATTGCCGATGAGTACGCCATGGAGGGGTCCTCACAGTGCGTGTTTAGAGACGTGGGGTAAGGCGGACGGTTGACGGGTACGAGGTAACACAGCTTACCCAGGTTCACATCCCACGACGGTGGCGGAATCCTACTCCTGCTATAAATCACTATAAGGGCAATACACCGAGTTACAGAGATAGGTTCGCTGTGCGAGGTGCGTCGTAGTCGACACTAGGTTGTCTGAGATTGTGCCCTAAAGGCTCCCATAGGCCCGACTTATATAGTCGCCAGGTCCTAGGGTTACAGGGAAAAGTCCTAGCCGGACAGGTTACAGAGTCCTACACCGTCTATTACTAGTCTTGTGTATCTTGCACTCCAAGGCTTCGGTCACGCTGGTGACTCCACTGTAGCCTTCCTTTATCCGGCATGGGCCTCCCTTCTGGATCCATATAACTGGGCCGCCCAGCAGGCCATAGGCCATGCTACCAACTATGGGCCACCCGGGTTATCCAGATAAGTGACATGTTATGAGGATACCCATATAGCATATCCCCAACACATAGAGTAGCAAATAGATGCATAGGACACCTTCAAAGTTCACAAGGGTAACTAGAAACAAGTAGCACAAGAACAAGTAATATCACAATATGCATCAATCAATAAGGTTTGGGACACTGCACACAGAATGACAACTATGCTCTCTTAATGGTGCCTAAAAGTAGAAGGCGGAGACTCAAATAATAGTGGAAAAAGGCCCTTCATAGGGAAGCATGTATTTCAAGTTTCAAAAAGAGTTTTCAAAAATTATGGTACTTGTTAGCTCTCAGCCTTCATTGCCCCTATCATAAGCATCTTGAAGTGATTAAGGTTAAAATGAACAAACTATGGAGTATATGCTTGACAAAGTATAAGTTGGCAATCTCAAGTCCCTTGAATACGAGGGCCACACCTCATGCTACTCAACTTCAGTCACATGTAAGTTCTTTTCATTGTAAGTATTTGCATATCATAGAGAACCGCCAATGGGGTACCCCTTGCACATGGTACAAGAGCTATCCCATAACCAAAATGACATGGCAAGCAGACAATGAGTATATCAGCGATCTTTTTATTTACTATATGCATAGATTTTTATTGAGGATGCTTCATAGATTGCTCACTATGGTGATGTTGCAAGTTTCCACCATGATTAGGCATGGCTTAGGCTAGCGGCCCAGGCATTTCTCTAACACAAAATACAAACTCCATGGACTTACAAGTTCCATCTTTATTTCACACCGGTGACATCCATAGACAAAAGAGCATGATATCAACTGAGTACAAAGTACAAGTGCAATGTTGAAAACGTTCCCCGTGACAGCACGGTTCTGCTAATTCCAACGTATAAGTGCAAGCATATACAACATAGACGAAAAAATGGTTCAAGTTTATTAGGGGAAAAGAATATAGAGTGTGACATCAAGTTCGTGAGAGCTTTAATCACTAAGTTTTCACATAACAAAGAGACTTTTTAACTGGAAGATAGCTGAAAACAATAATATACTTGGAATGGTGTAACACACCATGCATATGAATTTATAGTGGACACTTTGGAATAACTTGGTTTCTTGGGAGTTGGAAGCATGAGTAGAGCTTACTCATACAAGTGGAGGCTAGCAAAAGACTGGGAGCAACCAACTAAGAGAGCAATAATGGCCATAATCATGCAGAGCAACAAAACATTACTAATCAAAGCATAGAGTGGTACTACAAGTCAAGGACTAAATGATCATAGAGGCTATGGTGACTTGTTCATATTCATAACATGGTGTGAGCATGTGCCAAGTGAACCCAAACAAAGCATCAAAGGAAAAAAACCACAATACTATGCTTTTGCATGCTAAAACAACGCATAATTTCTTCAAGGCACACTAAGCAATCCCAATTGTTTGGAACAAGACATGCTACAGAAATAATCACTAAGCATAAGGTCAAAACAACACCTAGCATGTCATGTTAAAGTCTAAGTCACAGTCAATGCAAGCTCCTCTTGCACTTTCAAGCAAGAACTTAGTACTCCTTTCCAACACCAAGCAACTTATTTGCAAAACAACACAGCGAGAACGGGGGTCCAAACTACTTTATTCAAGAAAACTAAACAACCTAAGCAAAGCAAACAAAAACTAATACGCTCCAAGAACAACACAACTGTGCATGAAACAATAAAAATGAAGTGTCTAGACAGACCTGAGCTTTTATTGATGAAGAAGGGGATGCCTTGGGCATCCCCAAGCTTTGACGCTTGTACCTCTTGGATATTTCTTGGGGTGAAACCATGGTGGCATCCCCAAGCTTGAGCTTTTGTCCATTCTTCATCTCATTACATCATTCTTTCTCTACACATGAAATTTTTCCTTCATACAAAACTTCACACAGTCTTCATTAGCAACATTAGTGTATTCAAAAGATATTAGACCTCTGGCAAAGCTTTGGAACAGCAAAAAAATTCACTAAAAACACAAGCTACTGTATCAACTCCTTCAAAAATCTTAATTCCCCAAAAGAGAACTTAAAAAGGAATCAATAAGAAGCAAATGCAAATAATGGCAGAAATCAGTCAAAACAGACAAGCAGGTAGAAATAAATTTTTTCGAACATATTTTGTTGCTCAAATAAAAACGTGTTGAACTAACGAAATTTAGCTAACATAATGGGGGGTTTATTCATAAATTTTCAGCTCAATCCGAGTTACATAGACTCCTCACGATTTTTTTTGGTGGAGGACAGAAATCAGTTTCGGGACAGCAACTCACCAAATCTTACTTCCCTCTCATTAGGGTTTATTCTTGGCACAAAAAGCAAACAAAAAGGATAAGGAGAGGCCATTACTGAAGTAATAACTTCCAAGACTCAAGGAAACTCTTGGGTTATCTCCCAACAAGTACTTTTCTTTAACGCCTTTAAGTTAGGCACAAGAAGCAAGAAGAATCAAGTGTTTTCAAATGAGGAAGCATTCACATCAAACCTTGCTCAAAGGAGGAGCAAAAAACAACTTCTCTCTCCTCATAGGGAAGTGTTCAATACCTTTATTTAATGGAAAATGATATTTAATGGTGCCTTCTTTCATATCAATGATGGCACCAACTGTTCTAAGAAAAGGTCTTCCCAAAGTAAAAGGACAAGAAGCATTGTATTCAACATCCAAAACATAGAAATCCACAGGGACATAAGCATTGTTAACCATAATGAAAACATCATTAATACTCCCCATGAGTTTCTTATTAGCATTATCATTAAGTGGGACACCCAAATAACAATCTTCCAACGGTGGCAAATCAAGCATTTCATAAATCTTCCTAGGCATAATAGAGACACTAGAACCAAGATCACAAGAAGCTTTGAGATCAAAGTCATTCACTTGCACATTAATAATGGGTTCCCAACTATCTTCTACTTTCCTAGGAATAGAAGCTTTGTGGTTTAGCTTCTCTTCCTTAATTTTCACAAGAGCATCTGTAATGTGTTTGGTGAAAGCAACATGCATATCACTAGCATCAGGACTTCTAGCAAGCTTTTTTAGGAACATAATCACTTTAGAAATATTGCAACCATCAATATCAAAATCAAACTTAGCATCACTAGTAGTAGGATCAATAGGCTTAGGCATAGTAGGAGGAGGAACATGGGCTACTTGTAGTTTAGTGGTGATAGTGCACACACTATTGTTTCTATCAATTTCAGCTTCCCTTTCCCACCTAGCATGAAGTTGAGCTAACAGCCTAACATTGTCATCAATAGTAACTTGTATGGCATGAGCAGTAGCAAAGGTATTTTCCATAGTTTCAGGTTTAGGAGCCATTTTATTAATCAAGGAAGACTGAGCTTCAGACAAAGAGGATATACTTTTCTCAACATTTAAAAGATTTTCCTCTATAGCCTTATTGAAAGTGGTTTGTTTACTAATAAAGTCTTTGAGCATGACTTCAAGTTCAGAGGGGGCACTTCTAGCATTGTTGTAAGAACTTTCATAGGAATTGCCATTATTAGGAGGATAAGGCCTATAATTGTTGTTACCACCAAAATTATTCTTATAGGCATTGTTGTTGAAATTGTTCTTTCTAATGAAGTTCACATCAACTTGCTCTTCTTGAGCAACCAAAGAGGCTAAGGGAACACTATTAGGATCTAAAGGAGCTTTCCCATTAACAAGAATAGCCATAATAACATCAATCTTATCACTCAAAGAGGAAGTTGCCTCAACAGAATTTACCTTCTTACCGTGTGGAGCTCTCTCAGTGTGCCATTCAGAGTAGTTAACCATCATATTATCAAGGAGTATAGTTGTAGCACCCAAAGTGATGCTCATAAAGGTACCTCCAGCAGCTGAATCCAACAGGTTTCTTGAGGAGAAGTTCAAACCTGCATGAAAAGTCTGGATAATCATCCAAGCAGTGAGTCCATGAGTGGGACAATTCTTAACCAAAGATTTCATTATTTCCCAAGCTTGAGCAACATGTTCATTATCAAGTTGTTTAAATTTCATAATATCACGTCTCATAGATATAATCTTAGTAGGAGGGTAGTACTTTCCAATAAAAGCATCTTTGCACTTAGTCCAAGAATCAATACTATTTTTAGGCAAAGATAGCAACCATTATTTAGCTTTTCCTCTCAAGGATAAAGGAAAAAGCTTGAGCTTAATAATATCTCCATCTACATCCTTATACTTTTGCATCTCGCAAAGTTCAAGAAATTTATTGATATGAGTAGCAACATCATCAGAACTAGCACCAGAAAATTGCTCTCTCATCACAAGATTCAACAAAGCAGGCTTAATTTCATAAAAGGTAGCATCAGGAGTAGGTGGAGCAATAGGAGTGCTAAGGAAATCATTGTTGTTGGTGCTAGTGAAGTCACACAATTTGGTGTTCTCAGCAGAGTTCATTTTGGCTAAGGTGCGCAAGCCAAAAACAGCAGCAGCAACAACTAGAGCAGGAACTAATTTTTTTGTGTTTTTGAATAAAGGAAGCAAACCAAACTAGACTAATTTTTTTGGGTTTTTTTAAAAGAGGCAAACAAAACCAAGCAAAAGAAACTAATAAAACTAAAAACAAAGTAAAGTGAAAGAAAGTGGAGGACTCCCCTTGTGAAGACGTCCTTAGCCTCCCCGGTAACGATGCCAGAAAATCCTTGTTGCGTGCACCCAATGTTGTCATGGGACGCTTCGTTGGAAACCCCAAGATCAAGGTGTGAAGAGCATAGCAACAAGTTTTCCCTTAGTAGAGACCGAGGTTATCGAACCAGAAGGAGGAAGGAAACGTCACACAGGTGTTGCAAGCAACGCGGAGACCTGCACAACACAAACTCAAGACTTTGCCCCAACGAATCAGTGAGGTTGTCAAGCTCACCGGTTTGCTGTAACAAAGGATTAACTATATGGTGTGGAAGGTAATGGTGGTTTGCAGCAAGTAAACAGGTAACACTGGAAGATGTATCAATGGTAAAGGTTGGACCGGGGTCCATAGTTCACTAGAGGTGCTCTCCTTAGATAAACAACATGGCATGAAGGGTAAACAAATTACAGCAGGGCAATTGACAGGAACTGAGCAAGGCATAACAATGCAATACTAGTCAGAAAGATCCTATGATATTCGATTGGGCAATACAACAATATACATAGACCGCCATCCAACTGCATCTATGACTAGAAGTCCACCTTCAGGTTATCATCCGAACCCCCTCCAGTATTAAGTTGCAAGGAATAGAAAACTACTTTAATCAATGTGTAGTAAACAATCCACTTGTTCCATGAACAAGAGACCGTTGTTTTGTCCCTAGTGGCAACAACATATCTACAACCGAAGAGATTTATGTCACTTCCCTTGGAAACTAGAGGCATGAACCCACTATCGAGCATAAATACCCTCTCTTGGAGTCACTGGCAACTACTTGGCCAAGATAGCTACTAACAACGGAGAGCATGAAAGATCACAAACAACACATACAAGATAGAATCATAAAGACAAAACCATTAACCTCAATATCCATCGGATCCCTGCAAACACAA
Organism: Avena sativa; assembly: GCA_916181665.1. Classification (NCBI taxonomy): domain Eukaryota; kingdom Viridiplantae; phylum Streptophyta; class Magnoliopsida; order Poales; family Poaceae; genus Avena; species Avena sativa. Next base: position 315,370,619 of record OV702283.1, read on the forward strand.
CATGCATGATTACAAATAGATTAGATCTTGATCATGAACGGAGCTCACATGATCTATACATGAAAGCACAAAGGAGGATATACAACCATCTCGCTACTACATGGACCCATAGTCCAAGGTGGAACTACTCACGCATCATACCGGATAGAAGGCCTCTGGGATGATCTCCCCTCCGGCAGGGTGCCGGGAAGAACTTCAGATCCCCCCGATCTAGGGACGATGGTGGCGGCAGCTACAGACGGTTTCATGGAGTTTTGATCGGGTACTTAGGGTTTCTGCATCGAGGGCTTATTATAGGCGAAGAGGCGAGGCCGGGAGGCGACCAGGGGGGGCACACCCTGCCCAGGCGCGGACCCACCCCTGGCCGCGCGTAGGGGTGTTTGGCTGTCCTGGTTCGCGTCTCTGTCTCGTCTTCTGGATTCGTGTCCCCCACGGTAAAATATTAACTTTGGCTTTTGTCCCGTCCAATTCCAAGAATATTGATTTTCTGCCTTTTTGGAACCAAAAATAGAAGAAAACAGGCAACATGCACTATGACAACTTGTTAATAGGTTAGTTCCAGAAAAGATATAAAAACACCTCAAAGTGTAGATAAAGCAAAGTAGATACTAAACAAGCATGGAGCATCAAAAATTATAGACACGTTTCCGACGTATCACGGTATAGGGTTAGAGAGAAATTGTTCCCTGTATTATATAGGAAAACGCTGGGAGGGATAGGGTTTGATTTATGGGCCTTGAGCAAGTGAGACAGAACTCTGGGCCCCACTTGCTCAAAGGCCCATAAGTCAGAGAGACCCACTACTCTAGGTATATTTGATGGGTCTAACTAGTCAGCGACTCGGCTAACTCCTGGTTATTCATTTTCATCTACTGCCATAAAAAGTCCTCATCACATCTTAATATTGACGAATAGAAATAAATTTTTATTGAAAATCTTCTACGATAGCTATACAAGCCGATCGAGTCCTAATGTGCTGGCACCAGTCAATGTGACGTGTTTGACCATTTGCCTAGAATTAACGGCGTGAATTAACGGCGCTTGCAATGGACGGTGCAATGGGGGGAATGTGTCTGTTGGCCAAGCGCGGTATAAAAAACCGCCGCCCTTGCATACCATGTAATACGACACTAATATGTGCCGGTATCGAGTCTGTCTTGATGTATATGTGGATGCCACATAAAAATGGCACTGTGAATGCTCATCCGCCGGGTAACCAACTTTTACAGGTACTTTCGCTTGTGAGATATTTTCTCCTCCACCTTGTGTTTGAACTCATACAGAGATGATTTAGGTTTTTCACATAGCTACTCTTTTCCCTTTTGGATTCTTCTATTGCATGTTTCAATCATCACTATCAAGGTTCTACTAGTGCCAATCTTACATAGTGTTCTGTTGATTGTTAATTTTTCCTTTCTAGGGTTCTATTAGATTAGTGGACCAGCCGATAAGAAGGAATTGGTTTCAATTAAGTGATTGTTAGCTTGTATTTCAAGTTTTAGAGGTTTGCTCTATTGAGGGTTTTACTTCATAGTTGTGTTGGTTTTCAGAGGGATTTGAGGGAGATTACCAAGAACACACGCACACATGGGGATAAATAGTGAAGAAAACCCATAGAATCGATCCCATCAATAAAACCGCAATGATCAACCTTAGGAACTCAAAAAACAAGCCAACAATTTCTCTAATTGAAAATGGTTCCTTCTTACCAGTCGGTCCTCCGATCCCTTGTGGGTCCTCCGATGCCTTGTGAAGAACCTGAATCATCTCCATAAGAGTTCCACACACAAGGGGGGCAATGCTCTCTCTAATTTATCATCATCTATAATCTTATATCTGAGCCACAAGATGCTATTTATAATACTAGGGGCAAAGGGCTAGGTGGATGGATAAGGTTACAAGGCATCAGCATAATCAGTACACAAAATAGTTTGTTTAGTTTCAATTAGAGTTGGGACTGGGCCATACGATTTGAACCGGGCCTAGGACAGGACAACTCCTGGACGTTGTTCGGTTGTCGTCCGATTTGACCAGATTCTGCAACCGGGCGGTCCAATTGTAGGTCCGATTGGAACCGGCGCTAGGACCGACCGTCCTGTTTCATCTCCTTCTTATTCTTCCTTATATTGGACGCTTCTTTCTTGGTGGTCTTAGGCTCCCATGGTCCGTCTTATAAAAGCACTAGAACCTAGGGTTATAAGTAGTTCTAACCGAATAGGTTACAGAGTTATACACCTACTCGAATACTTCTATGTGTCGTGTATTCCAAAGGCTCCGGCTTCGTCTTAGTCGGTGCAGGTAGCCTACCTGGATCCGGCTAGGCCTCCCCTCTGGAATCCTCTACCTGGGTTGCCCAATAGGCCATATACCTTGCTACCATCTACGGGCCATCCGAGTTATCCGGATTAAGACTATGTTATGGTTATACCTATTATGCATATCCTCAACAGATGGACCACCTATGCATTCCATGGAACCACGCGCTCAACCACGCCCAGCTCATGCAAGATTACTTCGTCGAGGTACCAACATACCCGCCACATCTCTTCCACATAAGGTACCAAATACGTCGATGTTTGTTCGTCAAAATCGTTCAAGCTTCATGGCCGCCAATATCTATTTCTTTTATTCATTCGATTCCCTATTTATGTATGTGTGAGATGAACAATGATTTGTAATTTGAACCATTCATTATTTGTTGTAATTTGAACTATTGTCGTAATTTAATTTGAATATTATTGTAATTTGTATGATTATTGTGTGCTATGATGCTTCAAATATTCATAAGTTTTTTATTATGTTTTGATCTTGTTCATATTGATATAAAAATATTGAAAATATTAAAACCTTGTCTTGCGGTTTCATTCGGGCAAAGACGCCAACAAATTTTCTGTGTCCTAAGGTTTTACAGGCTTAGGATTTCCGGAGTTTGCTTGGTTTTCTCCTTTGCAGTTTGCCTATCTAGCCCTAAAACTATATGTATGTGGTGGTGGATTTATGGTAAACTATAAAAAGAATTACAGTAAAGGCTATTTTCCGGATTTGTTTTTTTTATAATCAATACCACGATATACTTATAGTAGCGAATAGTACATGGTAGAGATATGAAGACTCTTTTCAACTAGAGTAAAATTCGGTACCTAAACTTGTCACCTTTTTTCAATATGGTCATCAATCTTAGAAATACGCAACTTACGGTCACTAAATACGACGTCTGTCTCATTACGGTCACTGGACCGCTGTATAGTAATGTATTTGTCTACGTGACGGATGTTGACTGGTCCAAACAATATATATTTTTGCAAAAGAGCCCTTATTTAAATCAAGTCCAAGCCTAGTAACTAACACGTCGAGATGTACAGGGGAGGCGACGAGGTTACGTCGTAAGCCGGCCGTCTGTGCAGCGGGATAGGCCATTGGGCGCAGAGACCATGGAGGCGTCGTGCCGTATTACGGCGGTCGAGGAGCTACGTCCAGCAGCGGTGCTGTCCCCGCGTGGGCGGCGACCGAGGGAGGTGGCGGGCCTCGTCGAGCACGGTGTATTCCAGCGACCACATTCGCATCCGGACAGCAACACAATGAGCCCTTGAAAGGCAGCAAACCGAATGCTGTATGCACTTGTAGTACATGCAAATGCTACTCATTGTCAATTAAATGTCATCCCGTCAAATCGATTGTTATTGATTCAATGTCAGCAGAGAAATTTGATTCATTGTCAGTTCTTTGACATGCCGTGAAATCGAGTGAAATTGATTCATTGTCAGTAAGGCAAATTGGAAATCCAGTGAAACGTGTGCTTGGTCGGCGAGTGTGGCTGCGCCGCCCATAGTCAGGTTGGTGTCGCCGGCCACGCCCCCGCCTCACATCTTCTATCCGCCATGGAGAGGCAGAGTGAGCAGCCACCGCTCCACCTCTTCTGCCTGCCCTAGGAAGCGTGGAACGGGAGGGGTGGCGACGTTGGCGCCGCAACCACGTGCGGCTGGTGCTCCGGCTATACCTCATCCTCGACGCCGGTGGTTTCTGCTGGAGTCGCGCTAGAGCAGGATGTCGCCGGCGAGAAACGCGTTGGGGCCGGCCAGCGGGTCTAGTCCATGCGCACACGAGGAGGAAGGGAGCTAGCTCGACCGGCCTACCTTGGCTTCTGCGGCGAGAGAGGGAGCGAGTGCAGGGGTGGAACTCTAGGAACAAGGGGATCAGGAAGATCGACCGGCCATGGCCATGGCCATTAATGTTTTTTCAATTTGGTCCTGACGATTTTTTAATATGATCCTGAGGTATTTCATTATTCAAAAATAGTCTCTATTGACTGTCTAATAGGCTGACAGACAGGGTCTATTCAGTGCCAAATAGACAAATACATTGTTGTACGGAAGGCCAGTGAGGACGTACACCGTATTTAGTGACCGTAAATTGCGTATTTCTAAGATCGATGACCATATTGAAAACGGGTGCCAAGTTTAGGTACTTCGGGTGGATTTTACTCTTTCAACTATTACAAAATAAAGTCTAAAAGAAAACAAGCAAAACTTGAAGGTCTTCAAGACATTATTCTTCTATAACACAATCTTGCACTCATCTAAAGGCGGTCCAATTGTTAAACGATAGACCTGTAAATATCAACGAGGGTTTTCTCATAATTTTAATTTAAGCCGCAATGCCAAGACTACGTGCACGCGCGCAGTCATTAAAATAATCAGTCAACATTGACAAAAGTATCACCACCAGTATTTTAGGGAAAAGAAAATCGAACAGCCTGATCAATGTCGCAGGAGAGTCGAGAATACGAATTTCTATTGTCGAAGACGTAGCAGCCGAACCGAATATTGCGAGGATAATCCTTCTCGCGCCAACCATGAGAAAAAAAATCTACTCCCTCCGATCCATATTAATTGACTTGGATTTGTCAAATATGAGTCAATTAATATGGGCCGGAGGGAAATAAGATCAATCTAGCGAAGTAAGACCTGAAAGACCATACATATAAAACTTCAATCTTACAATACTACCGTTGACGTCAGAAAAATATTATCGAACAAAGGACCAAAGATCACTTATTGCGATCGAAGATATCTCCATTGACGTAGATGCCAAGAAGATGTCTACCGATCCTAACCTAATCTTCTAAAAACATTACTTTTATTGAGTTTATTCATCCATAGATCAGGTTTCCATCCCTAACGCCCTGGGGAAGACGGTCGGGAGGAGGGGCAACCGATCTATGGACTTACAAAGATAGATGGAGTTGACTTAAGTTCTTCTGGTACTTTCTTTTTTTTTACGATTTGTTAGGTTTCCTTTATCAACACCGTAAAAAGCACTAAACGTTTGGAACGAACAGGTCGAACAGGTAGTGTTGTAAAAGCCGGTCCCTCCACCACTGCGTCTTCCTCCGCAAGAAAGAAAGAGAGAGAGAGCACACAGCACCAGCCAGACCGATCTCACGCGAATTCCTCCGACGGGCGAAACCAAATCCCTTCTCTCGGATCATGGACGGATCTCACGCTAACGCCGCGGCGCCGGCGGCTGGAGGAGGAGAGGGGACGCAGAGGACACTGTAAGTTCTCCTATTGCCCGATCTCGTTTCTTTCGGTACTTGCGTCGCGCCGCTGGGGGAGAGATGCGTGCGATCTTGTCTAGGACGGCGGCGTTGACGGGTTCCGGGAGGTCGGCGAGCCGACGCGCTGAGAGTCCCTGGCCGGTAGGCTCCAATTCCATGGTACGGATCACGCCTAACCAAGGCGGCTAATCCATGGGGTATGACCTACATATGTTAATATTAGTACAATTAAAATCAGTACCCCCAGTGTAATATATATGATTGAAAGGCAGCTATTGATATGTGCGCATTGGTGCCTTCACATCCATTACTGAGACAAATACCATTGTTTTCTGTTCGTCGGTTATTTATTACTCCCTCTGAATATGTACTAAATCAATGACACCTATTATGGATCGGAGGGAGTACTAAGTTAGTCCCTCTTACTAACACTGGGCATGCCATTTACCATCTGGACAAATGAATGGACCTCTTTTTTAGAGAGCTGCAAGAGCCTTGCATATATTATTACTACTAAGCAAAAATAAGTTAAATACAATAGAACCTACATATCAAACGGTGAGACAACAGGTGTCAAAACTGTTCATGATGTGTATCTGATGTGCGCTGTTCTTGGATTATATACTTACAGGCCCAGGCTCTTAAAATTGGCTGCCTCTGCCACTCATTGTTGATTTGGTGGCAATATTTAGGTGATAATGATGATCTTTACGATGTGATTTTTCTCGTGAATCCTTTCAAAACTAGGGTTTTGTCAACTTTTTTACATGAACTAGGGTTTTGTCAACTTTTTTGACATGAACTAGGGTTTTGTCAACTTTTTTGACATAGGGTTTTGTCAATTGAGACTAGGTGAACTGTTCATGATTTAGAATGATGGTGTGCACATGCTTATTTGTGAACTGTTGACATAGCTTATTATGAGAATTCTTTAACTTTGATAGACTGGGTGTTTTTGTGTTAATATAGACTATAGAGGTCAGTCCACCTTATAATTAATTAACCAGCCCAACAGATATAGTGCCTTTTGTAATTGTCCAAGATGGTAATAGCAATCTTGTGCATGCTATTATTTTTCCAAGATCAAACTTCCCTTCGTGTGCAAGACCGACTTTTTCGTGGTGCTATTGCTTTCTTCAATAAATTTATCTACAGACGTGGTTAACTCTAGACATTGTATCATATCAACAGGAATCCTTATGTCACTGGTAACTCAGTGATTGCAATGAAATACAAGGATGGTGTGATCATGGCATGCGACACTGGAGGTTAGTTGTCATCTCTACACAGGTAAATGTAGTTGCTGTGATACGGAAGTCATTATCTAATTCCTTGTGCAGCTTCCTATGGGTCAACTTTGCGGTACAAGAGCGTGGAGCGTATTAAGGCGGTTGGTAAGCATAGCCTTATTGGAGCAAGTGGGGAGTTCAGTGACTTCCAGGAGATTTTGCGCTATTTGGATGAGTTAACGTAAGTTACCTTGAATGGTTAAGCTCATGTTTTTCTTCACTCTGCTATGTAAAATCCATGTGACATTGTAACACCCCTTCTTTTTCAGTTTGTCCGATCATATGTGGGATGATGGAAACTCACTGGGCCCCAAGGAAATCCATGCCTACCTGACAAGAGTAATGTACAACAGGCGCAATAAGTTTGACCCTCTGTGGAACTCCCTGGTACTTGGTGGAGTGAAAAAGGGACCAAAGGGCGATGAGAAGTATCTTGGCATGGTATTTAATTCATTCAAAGAATTGTGTACTGTTTTTTGCTGCTGCTGGTTTGTCAGCATCTTATCTTATCCCGTACATTTGGTGTTCAGGTTAACATGATTGGTACACACTTTGAGGAGAACCACATTGCCACTGGATTTGGGAACCATATGGCAGTCCCGATCCTTCGTGGTGAATGGCGTGAGGACCTGACTTTTGAAGAAGCTGTTAAGCTGATAGAGAAGTGCTTGCTGGTTCTGCTGTACCGTGACCGGTCATCTATCAACAAATTCCAGGTGCGAACTTGTCCTCTCAGTGAATCACTAACGCCTAGAAAGAAATTTAGACAGGTTTCATTCAACAGGTATTGTTTACGACAATGCAAGGAAGAATAGCTAACCTGAATGTTTACCACTAAATTGCTAACCTGCATGTTTACCACTAAATTGCTGACGAAAGGTAATAACAGGGAGTGCAAATACAAATAAGATATACTTTATTTTAGGTAGCAATATCCTATATGAGCATTGTCATTATGTAATAACTGTGAGGTTACAAACCTGAACCCAGAATGGAACAACGTGTTCCAATCTTGCCTGAAGCATGCAGCTCTTGCTTGCAAATTCTCATCCGCTCTTTTAGACGGGCTTTCTTTATGCTACATATTCTCATAAAGAATCAAAAAGATTAACAAGACATGCTTAATTTGATCATGAAACAAAACTGAATATTCTTGCATCGTGCGTATCTTAAAATTACGTAGTTATTCTGATTATCAGCCACAAAATGTAATTCTGTTATTACTAACAACAAGACGGCTGATTTATAAACAAACAACAGCGACCTACACTGACACAAACAAACTAAAAGAAAGTAATACAAGCTACATAGCCAATTATACATAGATTGAGACAACACTCTTAACTAGGGGTGGGAACCAGTAGTAGATAGTCCAAATTATCCGGCTTTCTTACTCAGGAAACTGAAAATGGTCGTGGTAGTATCAGAATCCGGATGGACATTGAAATGGTTGTGGTAGATATCCGGATTATTTTTACAAATACAAATATATAACATGTTATTGAATTTTGAAGTACATGTGGATGTGGAAATCGATATATATTTATATATATATATCCGAATAAAATTATGTTAGCTTATTTTAGTAATTCTAGCCCGATATGCCAATTATCTAACCTAAAGAAACTAACAAAGTGGTCAAATGTATTTTTTCTATGATTGAATTTTAAACTGTTGTGTATTATATACTCCCTCTGTCCGAAAAAAAGTGACTTGGGTTTGTATAGATTCACATGTATCTAATACTAAAACATGTCTAGATACGTGTGAATGTAGACAAATACAAATCACTTATTTCAGGACGGAGGGTGTAGTATATTTATCTCTCACAGTTTACTCACTATAAGACGCGAGTCTACTATTTCTTTATTCGTATCCATTCCGAATTGAGAAAACATCTAAAACATGTCTAGGTACGTGCGAATCTAGACAAATACAAATCACTTATTTCAGGACGGAGGGTGTAGTATATTTATCTCCGACAGTTCACTCACTATAAGACGCGAGTCTACTATTTCTTTATTCGTATCCATTCCGAATTGAGAAAACATCCTGTCCGCATTCGTATTTGAAAACATCCGTATTCGGTTTGAAAATATGAAAACGGATATCGGAAGGGCTCTATCTGATCAGCATCCGATCTGTTTCCGCCCTACTCTTAACAGTAGCCTCAATACTTCAGCACAACAAGGTCCATAAATAAGAGGGGCAGTTTATTTCAAGACATCTTAGCTAAATACCTGTGCATTGCTACGGAGTAACACACTCGACAAATTTGTTTTAGTGCATCATGATAACTGGCAGTGTTTTCCTTTCACTCATTTTTTTTGGCAATCATCATGAAACCGTCTAGACCAATACCTTCTCGTGTTCTCCGGCTCTAACCAATCTGGTGGCATTATGACAGATTGCCAAGATCACGACCGAGGGATCGACCATCTACCCGCCTTATGCCCTGAAGACCAACTGGGGCTTTGCTGCCTTCGAGAACCCATCCCAGGGTGCTGTAGGGACATGGTAGATTTATGCATGCCGCGGGGCCATGAGCTAGGAAACGAAGCAAACTGCTGCTGGAATTTGCTGGAACGGTTTCAGCCACCATGAGCGTTTGATTTGAACATGATTGGAACCCCATATTTGCTCTGTATGGCAGGTTATGTGATTTAATTTCAAGTCCTGTGAACGTTAAGCTTGGATCTCATATGGTAATGTGTCTTTATCGCTTCTATGTCGATTTGAAGCGCTGGCCAAGGGTATTCAGTCCCAAATTTGTGCCCATTCCACATGTCTACAGTAGTAGGCAGCTGCACACGCCCGTAGAATTTCATTGAATGTGTGGCGCCAGGACCTAGCCAGAGAAAACTAACAGGCATCAAAGACGCGAGTACTAAAGAGTGAAAAGTTGCCGAACTGTATTCGGTATAAAATTAAAAGTCTGAACATTGTATAGTTTGATTTCGGATGTCCAATTGAGCATGTACTTGAATTAAACGGGCGCAAAGAACAACGCTATGGGTTAGTATTTAAGAATTCTGAATACCACAAATCTATGAAAATTTTAGAAGTGTATTACTCCCTCCGTCCTAAAATAAATGTCTCAGATTTGTCAAAATTTGAATGAATCTAGACACTGTTTAGTATATAGGTTCATCCAAATTTTGACAAATCTAAAATATCTATTTTGGGACGGAGGGAGTACTATTTTCCGTTTCTTATCCCATGCATATAAGGAAAATCAACCAGCCCAGATTTTTTTTCCAGCCGTAGAACATCACTAGCAGGAGCCTTAAAAGGCAAAAACCGCGAAATTCCGGCGACTATACGGGTTGTGGAGCATGCAGACTATACTGGTGTGGAGCTGGCAGGACCCTTACTCGGCCCGACCCATAATTTTTTTTACGGACCCCTCTACTTGGACCAGCCAAACCCTTACAAATAGGGGCGGCGAGCCGTTTATGGGTCGCAACTCTTACTCCCTCCGCCGCGGTAACCCTAGCGCCGCCGAGCCACTCCACAGCTCCCCGTAGGTAGATTGGAGCCGTCGACGCCGCCATGTCGTCAAGGGTTGGGGGATCTGGTCGTGGTGGAGGTCACAGTGGAGGGGGGCCCTGCCGATGTGGCGGGGGAAGCGGTGGCGGGCGGCGCCAGAGCTCGCGCGAGGAGCTCGACGAGGACATGCGCCGTCGTCGGATTGCGTCCGTAGGGACGGCAAGGCGCGCGATCCTCCACCACAACCCAGTGTCGCGCAAGCTCCGCCGCTACTACGGGGCGGGCGTCTCCGACTCGACGGACTCGGGCATGGAAGTTGTCTGTGCTCCGCGGACTTAGGCGACGCCTCCTCAAGCGCGCAGGTACGCCGGCGAGAACTCGCAGGGCTCGAGCTCGCAGACGCACGCCCTCTCCGACAAGGATTTCCTGCACGGCGAGCTCGAGGAGCGTTTGCTGCTGGAGCGCGCCATGGCGGTGTCGGCGGAGGCTCGCGCGACCGAGCTCCGACGTGACAAGGAGGAGCTGCAGTAGGTGCTGGCCCAGCTCCGCGTGATGGAGGAGGGCGCAATCCCTGTCGTCGTCCTTGACGACGATTAGCTGACGCTGTCGCGTGCCCGTAGAGCTATGGCGGGGACGATTTTGGTCCTAGTGTGCCCCGCCGCCGCAAGATATGTAAATTTGCAATAATCGCGTTGATCTGTGAACAATCGAACCTAAATTTGCAATCTACAATCTATGGTCGTGTCTGCAATTTTCCCACGGGGTTTTGATTTTGAAAGTAGGGGTCGAAATACGGGTGCTGCTCCTGCACGGATGAACTCTAACCCGTAAACACGGAGTACATGGCCATGTTCTCCTCTTTTTATGGGTCGGAGTTTAGGGGTGCTGCTAGTGATGCTCTAACCTGGATATAGCCAGGTGGCTCAGATATCTTGCTCCCAAGATCTAGACTTGATTGTTGGCAGGACAAAAATTAAAGCATCCCTTTTGCCGCTCAGCCATCGACATTAATCTCTTTCCCCTTGACCCTTGTAGCCCCGATCTAATCTTGATCGTTGGCAGGACGGAAATTTCATCATCCCTTTTGCCGCCCATCCACCGACATCGATCTCTCTCCCCCGACCCTTATAGCCCTGCTATGCCGCCCAATTGCCGTCATGGACACAACCGATCACCCGCCCATCTAACCTAGGGCCTTGTGTTGGGAATATGCCCTATACTAGATTGTTTTTGGTCATTAAGGTTGTGATGGACACACAACTTAGACCAATATGCAAGTTGGCTGATGACATGATTTCACTTGTCATGGGCATGGTGATGCCAATCCGACTTACACTGATTTAGCTAAAGTGTTTAGCGAGTCAAACTAGCCCATAGTTGATATGCAACGAGCATATTGTCATTTGCAGTCTCAAAACAATGGAAACAAGGTGATCGAACGATCCGAGTTGTGGATCAGACGACTTAGGTTCTATCAAACGATGTTCCGTAAAAGAGCAGTTGTAAAGGTATAGTTTGGGTCGGCTATGAATCAAGCCGCGTGATGTAAATAACCAAGATGAGATTTGCCCCTCTGTAATGAAGAGATATTCTCTGAACACTCTCATGTGATATGATTTGAAAGCATGAGCATGTGCAAAGTGTAAACTGAGGAGTCGTACTAAGTGTTAGTCAAGTGAATCACATGTCACGGAACGAGAAGAGTGTTGAGATATTAAAGTGATGGCAACTACACGCAAAGTATATCGTGTGGCAAAGGGACTTGGACAAAAGTCACATTGAAGGTTGTCCTCTAGACTTACGACACTTGGGAGTTGATGATGACCCACAAGTATAGGGGACGTATCATAGTATTTTCGATAAATAGGAGTGTCGATCCCAATGAGGAGCAGAAGGTGCTGAACAGTGGTGTGGAGCAGGAAATCCCTGTGAATATTTAGCAAACATATTTTTAGTGGTTTTTTATAAGGCAACAAAACGACGTACAAGTAACAAAGAACAAACGCAGCAAGTGGCCCAATTCTTTCTTAGCAAAGGACAAGCCGGTGGAAATACTTATAAAGACCAAACGTTTTTGAGGACACATGGGAATTCTATCAAGTGCTTTCGCTTCATATAGCTGAGTACTCTTCTTTGGTGTTGTGTGGGTGAACCTATGCTAATGTACCGACCTTACTTGGACTAATACATACTTGTGATTAAACCCCCTGCAAACATCCGTAACTATAGGAAAGTAAGTAAGATATAAATCTAACCACAGCCTTAAACTCTGAGATCCTACGCTTCCTTGTGCAAAGGTGTACTAACGGGGGTTCAGGTTTCTGTCACTCCGGCAACCCCACAATTAGTAGCCAAATACACAATGCATTCCCCTAGGCCCATAAATGGTGAAGTATCATGTAGTCGACGTTCACATGATACTACTAGAAGAATAGCACCATAATTTAAATACTAAACTATTAAATAATAACTCAACACAAATCCACTAATAACAACATGACTTCTTCCATGTCCTCAAGAACTAAACGAACTACTCACGAGCCATCATATGGATCAAGATAAAAGATGATATGGTGATGGATAACAATCTGAACATAAACAATAATCCAATGGTTCCACTCACAAGCATCAACTACAATAGTAATTAACACCGGGAAAGTTCCCCCTAAGAACTAAAGCAATATCCAACACAATTGTTACAGCAGAACGGAGTGGTGATGATGGTGCTGGTGGAGATGACGGTGTGGATCATGATGATGATCCTGATGAAGCCTAGCTTGACGATGGTGTTGATGGCGATGATCTCCCCTCTCCGGGAAGGAATTCCCCCGGCAGAAATCTGTCTGCCGGAGAGATCTTTCTCTCTCAGTGTTTTCCGCCGCCCAGAGGCGGCGAAAATCTATCTGTGGTCGCTCCCCGAGGCTTAGGGTTCTGAAAGGATAGAGATGTCGCTTAGAGGGGGGTGAATAGGCAATTTCAAAACTATTACGGTTTTGGCTTGATAGAATGCGGAATTAAACTAACGTTTATTTTACAAGCACAAAACCTAAATACACTAGGCTCAACTAAGTGCACCAACAACAAATTAAGCTAAGCAAGATAGCACAAGATAAATATACCACAAGATAAATATACCACAAGTGATAAGCAAGATATAAGTACTTCAAGCTCGATGGCTATCACAAGGAAAGTAAGCTCGGATATAGAGATAACCGAGGCACGCGGAGACGAAGATGTATTCCCGTGTTCACCACCTTTGGGAAGGGGGCTACGTCACGTTGGAGAGGTGTGAGGTTCCACGAAGGATTCCTCACGCGCCACAAAGGCTCACCTTCTTCTCCGAGTCTATCCCACGAAGGAATAGGCCCTTTCCTTATGGCTAGCTTTTCCTCCACTCCGGAGATGGCAAGCTCCACAACCACTTCACAAGCTCCACGAAGGAGAATCCCGGGTCTCTTCACAATCTTCCACGAAGAGAACACCGCGGCACCAACCGCCAAGCCAACTAGGAGGTCACCCTCCAAGAGTAACAAGCTCACGGTATCTCACTCGAACAAATCGTAATGGAGAGCTCAACACTTATGCAAGAATGCAAATCAAGACCACCAAGGGTGCTCAAATCCTTCACTCTCAAATCCCACCAAAGCAACAAGTGCTAGGGAGGAATTAGAGAGGAAGAACAATGGTGGAAGTCAACCAATGACTCCAAGATCTAGATCCAATGGGTTCCCCTCACTTAGAGGAGGAATTGATTGGTGGGGATTGTAGATCTAGATCTCCTCTTCCAAAGCCCTCAAAAAGATGCAAGAATCATAGGAGGGAAGGGGGAGGAAGCAAGCTCAAGAGGTTCAACAATGGAGGTCAATTTCGTGGTCAAGAACGCTCTAAAACGTTGGGAGAAGAACCCCCTTTTATAGTGGAAAGCAAATATGGCCGTTGGGAGAAAACTGTGCGAATTCGGTTGAAAGTTCGGTTGGACCGGCTCCAGAACCGGATGGTTCGGTTCCTGGACCGGAAAACCGGATCTCAACCGGGATAAGGGTCAGTACACAGTCTCGGATAGACTCGGTATAGAAAAAACGAAAATCCCGGTTGAATCTCGGTTGAAACCCGGTTGAATCTCGGTTTTCCGGTGCTGGCACCGGACCACCCGGTCTGGGAGCCGGTTGAACCGGATCCACAACCGGGATAAAACTGACTTTACGGAAAACGCAATAACTTTTGCATCCGGACTCCGATTTCGATGATCTTGGGCTTGTTTTGACGAGGACAACAAGCCCTACAAGATTGTACAGAGAAACATCATAGCCCAAAAAAGGAGGATAGAACCAAATGAAGAAAGGTAAGAAGCCACCCTAAATAAGAACCGATAAAACCTTCAAACTCGAAAATGCCACAGAAGATGCATACAAATTCCGTTTTCGATGAACTTGGGCTTGTTGAAGAGATAGCAACAAGCTCAAGAACCTCACATGGAGAAACACCAAGAAGCAACAAAATAGGAAGATGCAAAGTATGCAAACGATCGAGCTCCCTATGACGATGTGATCAAGTTACACAACCGAGAGCCCCTCTTGATAGTGCGGCTATCTATCCTATAACCCGGTCTTCCAACAACCACCTTGAGACCGGTAAAAGGAAAACCTAGCAAGGCCATACCTTTGCCTTGTGCATCCTGCTTGATCTTGATGACAACGCTTCAAGATCCACCCAAGCCAGAATGCAACACTTGATCATTGTTGCTTCGTGAAGACTCCTAATTTGCTCCCCATACACCACTATGTGATAGCTTCATTAATACATGTATTCACATGTACATTATCACCAATATGGACGGCAAGTTTCAAGCAAATAATCTTCTCGAGATGCTTATCTTGAACTTGCCCTTCTCAACCTTGATGACGATCACCACTTGATGTCATCCTCTCATGGGCTATATAATATCTTCATTTTTGAAGCATGCCCATGGAAAGATACCTGTCCCATATAGAAAACGCAAAGGCAAATATATAATGGGTTAGTTCATGATGCATAATTGACAAGGCTTACCATACCACAAGACCATGTGGTACATTCTTTATGCTTCATGTGTTGACCAACTTAAAATCACTCTTCACTCTTTGTATTGGTCAACCAAGTATCTTCTCGCGCTCCATCTTAATATCTTGAGGTACATAAGGAACTCTTAATTTGATTACATGCTCTAAATCTTAGTCAACCATAGCTCAACTAATGAGGCTATCATGACACCGACTTAGAGCCATATCTTGAATTCTTCTATTAAGATCACACTCTCAAGATCTTGACCATGTCATATTATTTTCGTAATCTCGATGATTTTGATGCCAATACTCAAGGTATATCTTTATCTTCATGGCATCCATACTTGAATCCAACACATGGACTACAAGCATGACCTATGGAATATACCTTCATATAAAACTCAGTGAAAACATTAGACCATAGGGATTGTCATTAATCACCAAAACCACACATAGGGGCAATTACCCTTTCAGGTTCCATAGGGAAGATATAGGCCAAGGGGCGGAGTCGGGAGCCGGGCAGGTGGGCCACACCTGCCCTAGGCGCGGGGTCAGGTGGGCCCGTGCCTAGGGGGTGTGGGCCCCCTGCGGCCCCTCTTCGCTCCTCCTTCTGGCTTCCTTCGTCTTTTGGGAAAATAATATGTTTCCATATTTTTCTAGTATTTTTCTGATCTTCGCGAAATTGCATCGAAACGCCCTCTTTTCCATTAGAATCCAGACTCCGGCAGTCCATCCTCCAAGAATCATCAAACATGCATAAGGAGATGAAAAGTCATAAGTAATACCTCATAATAAGACAAATATCAATGAATAGAGGTAAATTATGATATAGAAGGGTGATGCAAATTGGGCGTATCAACTCCCCCAAGCTTAGATCTTCGCTTGTTCCCAAGCGAAAACTGAGCTCAGTAAACATGTCCACAGGTTTATGGAGTGAAGTGTCGATAAAAGAATACGAACAAGAAGCATCACACTTACCATTACACAACTTATAGAAGAAAGAAACTCACCATTATATAACTTAGCTTGCAACCAAGTGCAGCAGTCACAATAGAGATGCATAAAGATAAATCATAATTGGAATTGGCAAACTCTTGTTCTTGGTCAGAGAACAACTGGCAAAACAGTTTCACAAAAAGCTTATTGTAGAAGTTTTACAACAGGAGCACTCTTTGCTCAAAAAGGTTCTCACAAGTGAAGGCTTTCAAAGTAATACTCAATAGATAAGAGTCTTGTGCAAACAAGGAAGATAGAGAACATGATTGAATAAATCACCATATGAATGCTTGAAACACAACAACTCAAATGCTTGCTGGAGATAGAGAGAAAGTAGGTTTACTGACTCAAACTGGTAACTAGGAGAAAGGTCCCTTCATAGAGGGTAGCAGGGACTACAAGTCATAAAGAGCTTCCAAAAGATTATGGTACTTACTAGCTTTGAGCCCTCATTGCCCCTATCATAGGCATCTTGAGATGATTAAGGTTAAAGTGCACAAAGATGGAGTATATGCTTGACGAAATATAAGTTGGCAATCTCATGTCCCTTGAATATGAGGGCCACTCCTCATGCTACTCAACTTTGGTCACCGGTAAGTTCTTGTCATTGTAAGTATTTGCGTATCATAGAGAACCGCCAACGGGGTACCCCTTGCACATGGTATAGGAGCTTTCCCATAACCAAAATGACAAGGCAAGCAGACAATGCGCATCTCAGTGATCTTTTTATTTACTATATGCATAGCTTTTTATTCTGGATGCTTCATAGATAGCTCACTATGGTGATGTTGCAAGTTTCTACCATGATTAGGCATGGCTTAGGCTAGCGTCCCAGGCGTTTCTCTAACAAAAAATACAGACTCCATGGACTTACAAGTTCCCTCTTTATTTCACACCATTGACATCCATAGACAAAACAACATGATATCAACTGAGTACAAAGTACATGTGCAATGTTGAAAATGTTCCCCGTGACAACACGGTTCTGCTAATTCCAACATATAGATGCAAGCATATACAACTTCGATGGCACAATGGTTCAAGTCTATTAGGGGCAAGAAAATAAAGTGTGCCATCAAGTTCGTGAGAGCTTTACTAACTAGTTTTCACATAACAAAATACTTTTTAATTTGAAAGGTAGATGAAACTTGAGAATTTTCTTGGAATAGCAAAAGTGCTACTAGGTAGATATGGTGGACACAAGTGGCAAAGGTTTTGGTTCAAAGGGATTTGGAAACATGAGAAGTATGCCTTCTCAAAACAGGTTTTTGGCTAGCAAGGCTGGGTAGTAAGCAAGAGATTTGAAAGAAACAAGCACACATACAAGTAATAAAGCCAAACATGCAATCTTCCTTGAAGACACAAAAGATCTTAAATAAAGAATACTAAGCTTAGAGCCAACAAGAAAGAAAACAATTGATACAAAATACCTGCAAGCCCCTTTTTTTTCTTTCTCTCTTTCAAAGTAATGCTACTGACCAGAACTCGGTTTGCCAAAACCAATTTAGATCCACTTGATGATCCCAAAGTGATGCCAATACTGATCAACAAGATCCATCATATAATAGAGATTTCAAACTAAAATAAGAAGTGCAAAAAGTAAAAGATGAGACTTCTCATTAATATTCCAATAAAGGCACTCACACCAAGGATACATGGATAATCAACTAAAGGAGAGATACTTCCACATGCAAACCAAACTATAAGATAACCTCTCTACCAAAGATATTAATCCACTAAAAAGTAAAGGATAAAAGATAATGGTGGTGATACCGCGGCACTCCCCCAAGCTTGGAACAAGCCAAGGTGATGCCAAACCTGATGACGAGTTACTCCTTCGGTGGTGGTGGTGTTCTTTTGTCAAGGATCATAAAATCCTCCAGCATCTTATGAAGTCTTTTATTCTCCTTTTGAAGCATATCCACCTTCATCCTCAAAGCACGGTACTTATCACAAAACTTGTCGGTGGTTCGAAGGGCTTGTGTTGCCTCAGGGCAGTATCTGAAGTCTGGACCGAAGGCTATGATTCCTTGCATGTTACGAGAAAAAGCATCCCCAATGTTAATTGCTCCTACCAAAGTAGGTTTCCTTTCCCTTGCCCCTGCGGAGGTTTGTCCTTCCAATTTTATCTCCTCCACGGGCTTCTTGCCTTTGTCGTTGGCGGAGACCATGGTGCTCTAAACTTGAGAAGTTTTCCTGACAGAAATAGATCGAAACGAAAACATGACGAGAACACGATGCATGAACCTCGGGGGATCCGGGGGGGTTATATATTACGAAGTTTCAATGCATAAGGAAGGCTTTGACACGGAAACGAGGCAGAGTCGGAGTTCAGGGAGTCAAACCCCCCTCCAGGTGCGGCCAGGATGGGCCCGCGCCTGGGGTGGGTTTGGCCACCCTGGCCTCCGGTTCCTCCTTTGTTCCGTCTCGTAACTTTCCTTATGTAGTAAAAACATCAAAAATATAAAAGATTGGGGTTTCACGAACCTTCTGTTTTCACCACTTTTACCTATTCAAAGACGAACTCTGCAAACTCCTTTCCTCCTTCCCCTAGAAATTTCCTTCATACAAAGCCCTTGCACAAACTCAATGACAACATTAGTGTAAGAAAAAACAATAACCTTTAGGTTCACACTTCAACTGAAATCCGTCAAAACAAAGGCTTCTAAAAGAGGCAAATGCAAATGATAGCAGAAATCTGTCAAAACAGACAAGCAGGTAAAGATTGATTTTTTCAAAAACCTTATGTTGCTCAAATCAAAAAGTGCAGAACTAATGAAAGTTGGGTAACAACTTGGAGAACAAGATCATAAAAATTCATCTCCATCCGACATACTGAGCTCCCTCACGAATTTTTACAATGCATCACAAAGATCTGTCCCTGGACAGCCACTTTTCACAACTCCTCCACTTCTCAAAAGTAGTTGGACTAGACACAAAAACCAAAAAAAAAGGATAAGGAGCGGTTATTATGGAGGTAATAACTTCCAAGACTCGACAAAAATCTTGGGTTATCTCCCAACAAGTACTTTTCTTTAATGCCTTTAAGTTAGGCTTGAAACTTTCAAAGATGCTCACATAGGGAATATATATCTGGAGTGAAAAAGAGCATCAAGAAGCAAATAACCAACACACTTGAGTCTAACCCACTTCCTATGCATGGGGGTATCATGAACAAATTGTTGAAACAAAAAGCCACAAGCATAGTAAGACAAAACAAATGCAACTTCAAAGCTTTCAACATAAAACGGGGAAACTTAACATTATTGAGATGCATAAAACCGTGTTTCCCTCTATCAAAATAACTTTCAGTAGCACTTTGAATAAAGTTGACAATATAAATGTCACTACCAATAACTTTACCATAAGAATGAGCATACTTATAGTCACCAAAAAGAGGTCCAAGGTCATAAACCGGATCAATAGAAGCAAGTTGTTTCATCCTAAAATCTTTATTAGGCAAACTGTTTTCACAAGGAGCTTTAGCAAATTTGGAAAAGTTAAACTCATAATAATATCCATCAAACTTAGTTAAAACCTTTTCCTTCTTACAATCAATAATAGCCCCACAAGTGTTCAAGAAAGGTCTACCAAAAATGATAGGACAAGTTTTGCTAGCTGCAGAATTAAGCACTAGAAAATCAGCAGGATACTTAATCTTACCACAGAGAACCTCCACATCTCTTACAATTCCAATGGGGCAAATGGTCTCCTTATTAGCAAGGTGGATAACCACATCAATGTCCTCGAGCTCACAAGGACCAATCTCATGCATAATTTCCCTGTAAGATCATAAGGAATAGCACTAGAACTAGCACCAATATCACATAAACCATAGTAGCAATGACCACCAATTTTAACAGAAAGCACATGAACACTAGCTTTTCTAGCCTTACTAGGATGAGAGACAATATTAGTAGCGTCTTCACATAAGACAATATGCTCATCCTCTATATTTTTAGTGACAGTGTCTTTCACAATAGCTACCACAGGTTCACCATTCAATTGCTCATCAGGATCCACAGTTTTCATTGTACCTTTATTATTTGCACTAATCATCATAGAATACTCCTTTACCTTAGCTGGGAAAGGTATTTTCTCAACATAAGGTTCAGGCAGAATATGATTAGTAGTACAAACTTCAGCACTTCTAACAGGAACATGATTAACAACATCTTTATAAGGAGCATGGTACTTATTCCGCTTCTTTTTGGAAATTTCTATATAAGAGGCAAAGGCCTTAAAACAGTTGGCAATACTTTGGGAATCAAGACCAAACTCATTGCTAATATCACGGAAGCTATCAGTTCCCATAAAGGATTTAATGCATTCATAATCATAGTGTATACCTGACTTTCTTCCTTTGTCATTCTCCCAAGCTTCAGTGTTTTCTTGAATACGGTCCAGTAGATCCCATTTAGCTTCTTCCTTCATACGTGTAAATGATCCAGCACAAGAAGCATCTAGTAAATCTTTATCATGAAGAGAAAGCCTAGCATAAAAGTTATTGATAATAATATTGTTAGGGAGTTCATGAATAGGACATTTAAGCATTAGTAACTTCAATCTCCCCCAAGCTTGAGCTATACTCTCTCCATCATGAGGCCAAAAGTTATATATATGATTTCTATCCTTATGAATCTCACTGGGAGGATAAAATTTAGAGTAAAAGAGAGATGCCATCTCCTCCCATTCCATGGATCGTCCATTCTTCAGCACCTTATACCATTCTTCAGCTCTCCCTTTCAAGGATATAGAGAGTAACTTCACCTATTCAGTTGTGATACCTGCACACTTAAACAACTCGCATAATTCATGGATAAAAAGCAAGTGATCACCAAGATGGACAGTTCCATCCCCAAAATAATAATTATCCATAACACTATCAACAATACTTGTAGGTATCTTAAAAGGATCTATCTCAACAGGTGGTTCATCTACTACCCTAGCAGTGGTAGTAGTTTTCCCAAACAGAAAACCAAGTGGGTTATCCATATTGGAAACAAAGTAACAAGCAGTAACAAAAGAAATACTCACAGTAGAAGTTTCCTTTACCAGTTCCACTCTTCAATAGCGCTTCACTTCCTGGAAACGGCGCCGGGAAATAGTCTTGATGACCCACAAGTATAGGGGGTGTATCGTAGTACTTTCGATAAATAGGAGTGTCGATCCCAACGAGGAGCAGAAGGTGCTGAACAGTGGTGTGGAGCAGGAAATCCCTATGAATACTTAACAAACAGATTTTTAGTGGTTTTCTGATAAGGCAACAAAACAAAGTACAAGTAACAAAGAACAAACACAACAAGTGGCCCAATACTTTCTTAGCAAAGGACAAGCCGGTGGAAATACTTATAAAGACCAAACGTTCTTGAGGACACATGGGAATTCCGTCAAGTGCTTTCGCTTCATATAACTGAGTACTCTTCTTTGGTGTTGTAAGTGTTGTGTGGGTGAACCTGTGCTAATGTACCCACCTTACTTGGACTATTACATACTTGTGATTAAACCCCCTGCAAACATCCATAACTACAGGAAAGTAATTAAGATATAAATCTAACAACAACCTTAAACTCTGAGATCCTACGCTCCCTTGTGCAAAGGTGTCCTAACGGGGGTTCAGGTTTCTGTCACTCCGGCAACCCCACAATTAGTAGCCAAATACACAATGCATTCCCCTAGGCCCATAAATGGTGAAGTATCATGTAGTCGACGTTCACATGACACCACTAGAAGAATAGCACCACAACTTAAATACTAAACCATTGAATAATAACTCAACACAAATCTACTAATAACAACATGACTTCTCCCATGTCCTCAAGAACTAAACGAACTACTCACGAGACATCATATGGATCAAGATCAAAGATGATATGGTGATGGATAACAATCTGAACATAAACAATAATCCAATGGTTCCACTCACAAGCATCAACTACAATAGTAATTAACACCGGGAAAGTTTCCCCTAAAAACTAAAGCAATATCCAACACAATTGTTATAGCGGAACGAAGTGGTGATGATGGTGCTGGTGGGGATGATGGTGTGGATGATGATGATGATCCCGATGAAGCCTAGCTTGACGATGGTGTTGATGCCGACGATCTCCCCTCTCCGGGAAGGAATTCCCCCGGCAGAAATTTGTCTACCGGAGAGATCTTTCTCTCTCGGTGTTTTCTGCCCCCTAGAGGTAGCGGAAATCTATCTGTGGTCGCTCCCCGAGGCTTAGGGTTCCATAGGTAAGATATAGGCGAAGGGGCGGAGTAGGGAGCCGGGCAGGTGGGCCACACCTGCCCTAGGCGCGAGGTCATGTGGGCCCGCGCCTAGGGGGTGTGGGCCCCCTGTGGCCCCTCTTCGCTCCTCCTTCTGGCTTCCTTCGTCTTCTGGGAAAGTAATATGTTTCCATATTTTTCTGGTATTTTTCTGATCTTCGTGAAATTGCATCGAAACACCCTCTTTTCCATCAGAATCCAGACTCCGGCAGTCCATCCTCCAAGAATCATCCAACATGCATAAACAGATGAAAAGCCATAAGTAATACCTCATAATAAGACAAATATCAATGAATAGAGGTAAATTATGATATAGAAGGGTGATGCAAATTGGGCGTATCAGTTGACATGTATTGGTAGAGGCTGCTTCCATCTATCAACTTGAGACTGAGTGTTCATAGGAGTGAGTTGGACTCAAAGACATGACGGGATACTTATAAGTGTAGCTCATGTCGTGTCCAGGTGTACGTGAACCTATAGGGTCACACACTTAAGGGTAACAAAATCATGTAGATTATATCCATATAGACATTAGGGTATAGCCTAGATGGGCCTTAAGAGTTGAGCCAAACTAGGGGTGTATATAAGTGGAGTGACAAGAGATAGTCCTTGACCTAGCGTCACTTTCTCCACTCCCAAATTGGGCTTGAAAGGATCTAGAAATTCCCTGCCCGGTGTTTCTTCCTGCACGTGTGGATATCGGTAAAGGTGTTGCAAGTGT
This sequence comes from Avena sativa, assembly GCA_916181665.1. Classification (NCBI taxonomy): domain Eukaryota; kingdom Viridiplantae; phylum Streptophyta; class Magnoliopsida; order Poales; family Poaceae; genus Avena; species Avena sativa. The sequence continues at coordinate 315,393,986 of OV702283.1, forward strand.
GACGCTAGAGACAAAGGAGTTCATGGGGATCCGTGGGAGCTGCTCATGAGTTCGTGGCGGATCCGGAGGAGCTGTTCATGGGATCAGACTGCACTTCCTCAACACGCTACATCAAGTTTCGCATATGCACATCTATCGGTAATCCCGTGGCCTATCACCTGAGCTAGATCTTTGGAGCACCGCATAAAAAGTTTTGTTTATCTGTACATGGCCAACCAACATGAAACCGCAATCTGCGCATCCTGAGTTCATGCGGCTCCCAATCATGCCACCGTCGCTGCAAAACAAAAGCAGCAGGGCAACCACATGCGCAAGGTGTCGGTGGCTCGAGTTTTGGGCTTAATCCCGCGGTGACGGTGGCGGGGATAGTGGTCGGGAAAGCGCCGCCCTCCGGGGGCCGCCCAGTTTGAAAATGAAACCGATAAATATGAGTTCCTTAATACATAGTAGTTGGACACCACACTCTAAAGGTTACTTCTAGAATCACTCACACATACCCTAATCATTCTTCTCTAAAATGTTAATAGAACATATAAGAAAGAGCAAGGAAATCAACTAATAAAAAGTTCTCCACTACTCAAACAACAAATTACAAATGAACAATGTTTTTTTATTTTTCCAAGCGCCTTTGAAGCTTATTTTTTCACCTCCAAACTTTTTCCCAGCTGTCACCAATCCTCTTCCTCAGCGGCTCCCACCCATTGCAAGCGCTGAAGGCTTCGAGAGCTACTTTATACAATAGTTGTGCTTGATGACTTGAGCTTGCTAAATGCTTAGCTTCTGCAAACAAGCCCAATGAGAGATCCCATATGAAATCTTACACACTAATTACAAGGATCTTAACGGAAAACTCAAGTAAACACAACAACATTCCTAGTTTTCCATATGGACCATAAAAAATAAGCTACCTCCACAGCAACCACGGTTCTAACTCTAGTGGAAAAACTCCAAGTTCATGGTCCAACCTCATTAAACTTACATGTGAGCTAGAAAGTCTGAAAGAACATTTGTTCACTCCCCACAAATATCTGACCAAGGCACAGTGGAAAAGCATATGCTTTAATTGTCTCGTCTCTATCACGGAAGCTACAATTAGATTCTTTCCCCTTCCACCCTATGTGCAAAGGGTTATTTTTTCCTTCCAACAAGTTGCAACTTCTTTTCTCGAAGCTTGTCCCAAAGAATCTCTAGGTTAAGCATGCTTGGCCTAGAATAATTTGAGGATGGGCAGCCAATTGGGAAGTTGTTCCCGGGTGCGCATGACTGAGGACAAAGTGCGCATAAAAGACTAGTATTGGTAGTGGGGCCAATCTAGAGATCCTAGAGAGCTTCCAGGGGTAATAGTCGTTAGTCCTAGTATGGCCAGGGCGGTACAAGTGGTGTCAGAGTCGATCCTCGTGGTTACATGGACATGTGCGGGTCAGGGGCACATAATTGTGGCACATGGCGTGTGTGGCATGTTGTGGCAAACGGCGTGACACCTATGTCGACACTAGACACATGGACATGTGCCAAGAGTGGATAGTCCTTGCCTAGATTGTTGATCGACGATAGCGTTGATCTTCTTAGGGTGGGTGTATTGTGAGATCCTGGCACAAGGCTTAATAGGATTGATAGGATGCCCATGTCAACAAGTTGCAACTTCTTTTCTCACATAATCTAACATCGTTTTCATCACATAAGCTAACATCTACACATAGAATCTGAACCTGCACCTAGGCAGCAGTAGTTTCACACCACAACACTCTTTTGAACCTGATATAACCTACCCTTCCTCAAATACTCTAGCCACTCTAATATTAATACTAATAGTCAAACCATAGAGTCCAGGAAGTTTATTCATAAGGGGAGCATCCTCAAACCAGAGATCCTCCCAAAACCTAGTTCTCTTGCCATTGCCTATTCTCTTCCTATAGAAGGAAGAAAAGTATCTTTAATCGTCATTATACCCTGCCAGAAATGAGATTGGTCGGGCTCAAGCTTACACAATGAAAAAAAATCATTATTAACATATTTACTTGTAAGCAACCTTTACCACATGCCATCACTATTCTCTAACTTCCAGAGCCATTTACTTAGAAGACAAACATTCATAATCTCTATATTCACTACTCCTATCCCACCATGTTCTTTTGGCTGGCAAATCTTCTCCCAACTTACAAAATTATACGTTTTAACCCCCTCCTGTTCTTGCCAGAAGAACCTCTTCATAAAAACTAAATTTATTACTAGGACCTTTTGGTAGTTTAAACATAGACATCATATAATAAGGTACTTTGTTTTGATGGGTGAACCGTAGGGTTTATCCTACGGTATGATTTTCCTTTATATATATATATATATATATATATATATATATATATATATATATATATATATGTGTGTGTGTGTGTGTGTACAAAAGGACTTTACATATAATCGGACACATTACTAAGTTAAGATCTAAGCAGTAGCCATATGTGTTTTGTCTCCCCTTCCACACATGGGTTGTATTTTTCATTATATCTTCAGCCTCTCGCCAATCGATATTACGCACCCTTACACACTTAAGAGGCAGTCCTAAATATCTAAAGGGAACTTCCCCTCCACACAAGTGAAGATACTAGCATAGTTCTAAGTTTGTTCTCTAGATTTACCAAAAAAATCTCACTTTTAATTTTAAACCAGACATATGTTCAAATAAGCATAAAATAAACTTCAAATTTCTAGTATTTTCCAAACTGTATTTAAACATAAAAATGTGTATCATCATCATATCGTAACATACAAACACCTTCCTCTATGAGATTAGTTACACCTTCTAACGAGCCACACTCGGAGCTTTTTTAATCACCATGGTAAGAACATCTACTACTATATTAAACATAATAGGGGACATGGGATCTCCCTATCTTAGACCTTTTTTAGATTCAAAAGTAGAGACCCATTTGGTCATTAACCATCATAATAACCTTATAATTTCTAGTAGCCTTTTATGACTCAAGCAAAAAACTTAACGGGAAAATCCTTTTTAATAATTACTTCCACAAGGAAGGACCAACTAATCTTATTATATGCCTTTTCCAAAATTAACTTTAAAAATACATCATCATCTCTACTTTTTTGTATTTCATGCATAACCTCATGTATACCCACATCTCCTTCTAAGATAAATCTATCATTCATAAATGATGTTTGAACAGGAGAAACAACTTTATATGTAACTCATATATCTCTATTATTCAATACCTCGGTGATAATATTAAAAACAACATTTAACATGAAAATTGGCTACACTATTGAATCTTATCTGCACCAACATTTTTGGTAAAAGTTTAAAATTTCATAATTGAACCTAGAGATGTCTAATCCATCAACAAAGAATAGATAAAAAAAGAAGAACAAATAATTTCAAATCAAATCCCAAAAATGTTGAAAGAATTCAACCGATAGTCCATCTGGCCATGGCCTTATTATTTGGAAATAATATTTTTTATCTCTTCTATTGTAAAGGATCTAATAAGGATACATACAAATATTCCAACACACAAGGCATTAACTCATCCACAATAATGTCCAAAGAAGCACTACCGGGACCAAACATATTTTAGGGTCACCATTAGTAGAGTACAAACACTTTGATACTGATGATGCTCGACGTGGCACTTCGTTGGTAACCCCAAGCGTAGGGTGTGAAGAGCAAGCAGCAAGTTTTCCCTGAGTTGAGACCGAGGTTATTGAACCATAAGGAGGAAGGAAACGTTACATAGGTATTGCAAGCAACGGGAGACCTGCACAACACAAACTCAAGACTTTGCCCCAACAAATCAGTGAGGTTGTCAAGCTCACCGGTTTGCTGTAACAAAGGATTAAACGTATGGTGTAGAAGGTAATGGTTTGCAGCAAGTAAACAAGTAACAGTGGAAGATGTATCAATGGTAAAGATTGGACCGGGGTCCATAGTTCACTAGAGGTGCTCTCCTTAGATAAACAACATGGCATGAAGGGTAAACAAATTACAGCAGGACAATTGACAGGAACTGAGCAAGGCATAACAATGCAATTACTATTCAGAAACATCCTACAAGATTCGATTGGGCAATACAACAAGATACATAGACCTTCATCCAACTGCATCTATGACTAGAATTCCACCTTCAGGTTATCATCCGAACCCCCTCCAGTATTAAGTTGCAAGCAACAGACAACTGCTTTAAGCAAAGTGTGTAAGGTAAACAGTCCACATGTTCCATGAACAAGAGACCGTTGTTTTCTCCCTAGTGGCAATAGCACATCTACAACCGAAGAGATTTCTGTCACTTCCCTTGGAAACTAGAGGCATGAACCCACTATCGAGCATAAATACCCCCTCTTGGAGTCACTAGCAACTACTTGGCCAAGATAGCTACTAACAACGGAGAACATGCAAGATCACAAATAACACGGACATGATAGAATCATAAAGACAAAACCATTAATCAAACCAACATAATAATCTCAATATCCATCGGATCCCCGCAAACACAACATGCATGATTACAAATAGATTAGGTCTTGATCATGAACGGAGCTCACAAGATCTGTACATGAAAGCACAAAGGAGATACAACCATCTAGCTACTACATGGACCCATAGTCCAAGGTGGAACTACTCACGCATCATCCCAGAGAGAAGGCCTCTAGGATGATCTCCCCTCCGGCAGGGTGCCGGGAAGAACTTCAGATCCCCTGATCTAGGGACGATGGTGGCGGCGGCTACAGACGGTTTCGTGGAGATTTGATCGGGTGCTTAGGGTTTCTGCATCGAGGGCTTCTTATAGGAGAAGGGGGAGGCCGAGGCGCCGGCCAGGGGCCCCACACCCCTCCCAGGCGCGGGGCAGGGGCCACCCGTGCCTAGGGTGGGTTTGGCTGCCCTGGCTGGCCTCTCCGGCTCCCCTCTGGACTTCTTGTTCCCCACGGAAAGTAATTGTCTCTGACGTTTGTCCCGTGCAATTCCGAGAATATTTCTTTACTAACTTTTCTGAAACCAAAAACAACAGAAAATAGGCATCTGGCACTTTTGCAACTTGTTAGTAGGTTAGTACCAGAAAACATGTAAAAAGCACCTCAAAGTGTAGACAAGCAAAGCAAAGTAGATACTAAACAAGCATGGATCATCAAATAACTCGAAACATGTGCATGAAAGATGGAGTTCTAACAATAGGACATAGTAACTAAGCATGCAACATGACAAGCTACAAACAAAGATCATGAATACCATGCATTGGAAAACATTTGTTTGTTTCACATACAAAAAATATAGCATAGTGGCAATCAGCTTGTCCCTCATAGAGTAGCAATATAGATGCATAGGACACCTTCAAAGTTCACAAGGGTGACTAGAAACGAATAGTACAAGAACAAGTAATATCACAATATGCATCAATTAATAAGCTTTGGAACACTGCACACAGAATGACAACTATGCTCTCTTAATGGTGCCTAAAAGTAGAAGGTGGAGACTCAATAGTGGTGGAAGAAAAGACTTTTATAAAGGAAGCAGGGATTACAAGTTTCAAAAAGAGCTTCTAAAAATTATGGTACTTGTTAGCTTTCATCCCTCATTGCCCCTATCATAAGCATCTTGAAGTGGTTAAGGTTAAAGTGGCAAAGATGGAGTATATGCTTGACGAAGTATAAGTTGGCAATCTCAAGTCCCTTGAATATGAGGGCCACACCACATGCATACTCAACTTTGGGCCCAGGTAAGTTCTTGTCACTGTAAGTATTTGCATATCATTGAGAACCGCCAACAGGGTACCCCTTGCACATGGTACAAGAGCTTTCCCATAACCAAAATGACAAGAGAAGCAGACAATGAGCATATCATCAGTCTTTTTATTTACCATATGCATATATTTTTATTGAGGATGCTTCATAGATAGCTCACTATGGTGATGCTGCAAGTTTCCACCATGATTAGGCATGGCTTAGGCTAGCGGCCCAGGCGTTTCTCTAACAAAGGATACAAACTCCATGGACTTACAAGTTCTCTCTTTATTTCACACCGGTGACATCCATAGACAAAAGAGCATGATATCAACTGAGTACAAAGTACAAGTGCAATGTTGAAAACGTTCCCCGTGACAGCACGGTTCTGCTAATTCCAACTTATAAGTGCAAGCATATACAACAAAGTTATCACAATGGTTCAAGTTTATTAGGGGCAAAGAATATAAAGTGTGCCATCAAGTTCGTGAGGGCTTTAATCACTAAGTTTTGACATAACAAAATAGTTTTTAATTGGAAGATAGTTGAAAACAAGAATATACTTGGAATGGTGTAACACACCATGCATAGGAGTTTATAGTGGACACTTTGGAATAACTTGCTTTCTTGGGAGTTGGAAGCATGAGTAGAACTTACTCATACAAGTGGAGGCTAGCAAAATGTCAACACCCGAATTTTTAATCTCAGATGCCCGTTATGCCATACATCGCAATCCCAGGATTACCATTTTTGCGAGGCATAACAGATTTGGATACCACAGTACATCATCCATTACAAACCATACATAAGGTCTTACACAAATAAGGATCTCATGATCCAGTTCTTAATACAACTCATGCAGCGGAAATACGTAATAATAAAGGTAGCGTAGGCGAAGCTCCATCTTCGGTGTCACAGGCAATGCTGACGATGGGAGATGATCCTAGTTGTCGTAACCTTCCTAGGGTCCATCATCCTGGTACTCCTCTTCATAGTCTGGCCACGGGAATAGCCAGGGACAAAGCCATGAGTACTCTTTAAGTACACGCAAACTAATACTAACAAGTGAAGGGGTTTTTTGTAGTAGGACACTAAGCTCTATGGAGTGTTTTGCAAAAAGCCAGATTTACCTCTACTAAGTTCAGAAGCAAGAAACCTAGTTAAAGTTTTATAACACCTAAGTGGGAACTTGTATTTCATATCACAACTCTGTTGTGGTCAAGTCAAAATCTCGATCCGTTTCACAAGTCATTTTGAAAACATCTGACGGGGGAACAGTATGACCACTCCAACTGTTAACCGCGGACGCGGCTATTCGAATAGTTTGACACTCTGCAGAGATTGTACACTTTCACCACAACATTCGATACATCTGTCAGGAACAAATCCTGAATTCACCATACTCAGTATGCGGATAATCAATCCCAACCTTTCCATTACACGCCCTAGTATAGGCACCTCTCCTGTGAGTTTGGCCTCCCAACCATGGCCAACTGTCATCTTGGGTACTGAACAGGTGGACAATCTTCACAAGGTAGCCTCATCTCAGAGCTTGGCCGTGAGGGAACCCATACTAAGGTATATAAGTTTCCAGTCAAGCCCTACCCAAATTTCGGGTATTGTGGTTGTACGGTAAAATTGGAATGGTATCGCATCCAGACAAGCATCAGTTTATAAAGGGCTAAGGCTCATGCCTCAACATTTTCATCATCAAAATCATCTGGTGTTCGGAAACACATGTCAAAACATCTCAGTAGAATGACTCATCATTCTAAGGTTTTCATAACCATTTTCCACCAAGTATTCCCATCTAAAGTTGATAAAGTTTTATGCTTAGCACTAGCATCTACAAGTGGGGGTAAGTACTAATGAGGGGTGGTAAACAAGTGGAGTTTAACTAATTATAATCTCATGCCTTAGGATTACATCAAGATTATCTAGCTTAGGCCAAATTTAATGCTCTTTATGCAACCTTCAATTATCTTCCTAGAATCTACAAATCACTTAAGTAAGCTCTAAGTAATAGCTTTGATAAAGAAATAAAGTAGAAATCTTGCAAGTAAAACTAGGATTGGGTATCATCAAATGTGTCTAACCAAGCATGCTTACTGCATTGCATAGGTTATCTAACTTTCATAATTGCAAGTGTTAGCTTGCATAGGTCAACTTGATTAGTAAGGCTTGCATCAGTATCAATATAAACTTGCCTTGTGCAGAGCAGTGGCTGAAGTTCTCCTCGGCTTCTTCTTCTTCGTATCCTCCTTCCTCCTCGTATCCTTGGTCTTTACTAGCGTCTATAAATAAATACGAGGTACACAGTCACCAAACAATACTTATCTATTTTCAATCATCACACCAAGGGGTTCTATAGATGATCTAGTATCATCACTAACATTACAAGATTAAAGCCTTTGTCTTATTTATTTTATTTTTAGAAAAGTAATTTTTACTCATTGAAAAATTACTCAAGATTTAATATTCTCCAACTCAAACATGGGATCATGTTGACACATGTCATCACCACATATTTCAGTACATGGGAATGTGATTTAAAGTGGTGTCACATTTTAATAAGGTTTACCCTTTTTATTTTAAATAAATAAAGTGACTAGAAATGCCTATTTGGCATTCTTTTATTACTTGGACATTATTTCTATAATTAAACCCATATGTTTTTATATATTCTGAAAGGTATGATCAAATATGATTTTTGAGAGTTGGAATCAACTCAAAAGCTATTATGGTTTAAATTTGAAACATGTTTGAATGTAGAAAAGCTTCTGCTTTGTTATTTTTACCAAGGTTGATTTATAGATCCAAATGATTTGAATCCAACGGGCTTGGATTAAGCATTTCAATATCTTTCTAACAAAATTGGTTTCATGCAATTTGGTTTAAAGAATCGAGCTGCGTTGATTTTTGAAACTAGGTATAGAACTGAGTTTGAATATAAATAGAAAAAGCTAAATTCAAACGAGTGGGATGCGCGGGAAGGGTTATTGGGCCGGCCCAGTGTCACTCCGCAGCGCGGGGCGCAACTGACAGGGGTGGTGTACTGGTCAGTTGCTCTTTAAACGCGAAGCGATACGGGGCGATATGGTGCGTTGGATTTGAATGAAGATCGACGGCTGAGGGTCGTCGTCGTTGATGAACATGTCACCGGTGAGCTTGAACCCTATCGGCTCAGTGGTGGTGCATAGGGGGCATACCGGGGCTCCAGTGATGACGGCGAGGTGGGCAAACGACGAAGTCGAGGATGGCAGGGTGGTCGCGGCATCTCCGGGGGTGGTCGAAATCAACGGCTGCCTTCTTCTCCAGAGGCGGCCTGCTCCAGTGCAATTCCAGCGAACTGCTCCTCCGCGTGCTCCGGCTAAGGGGTGGAAGGATCAGTGAGGTGAGGGGAGTGAGATGGTGTGAATAAATCGAGCGGGGGTCATCTCATTTTATAGGCTCGACGGCGAGACTGAGGGGGATGGGCAGGCGACGGTGGTGACACGACTATGGGTGGCTAGAGGCATGGCCAAGGTTGGCGATCGACGGGCGGTCTCCTGGCGATGATCTATGGTTTAAATGCGCGTGTAGGGGCGGTGGAAAATGGTCGGGAACGTGCGGTGCTCTGCGCGGCAGAGGCGGCGTCTTCGACGGCGAGCGGTGGCTGTGAGGCATGGGGCGGCGAACGGGGGTGTCTGCGGGGTTGCTGGGGCGGTGGTGATCACACGTGCACGCGGCGAGGGCGGCGCGCGGTCTGTGGGCGTGTGTCGAGGGTGGCGCTCTGGCGCACTCTCGGCATGCTCTCAGATAAGCTTGGCATGGCTTGGGCGTGTGGTTCAGTGGCTGGCAGGGTTCGAGCGCTGGACAGGGGGTGGCGGTGGACGGTGGCATGTGTCCTAGACATGGTGTTTAGGATTGGTGCTTGCTCTGGCTAGCTAGCCATGGTCGGCTGGCAAGGGTTCCTTCGGGTTGGCATGGCATGGTGCCAAGGGTAGGGGATAGGGGTGGTCAAGGCACTGGTTGGCACTGGGGGAGACAAGTGTGATCAATGATGAACAATGCTTAGCCAAATTACTAATCAAAACAGTGAAGTTTGGCCAGTTTGATTTGTTGTCTCCAAGTGTTTGATGAAATGGCCGCAAGAACTTGAGTTTTGAATTTTGAAAAGATTTTTGGTGGGTGTGCTAGGCATGTGTTGAGGATTCTGCGGATGCTTGGGTTTTGAAAATTGAGCTTGTTTGAGTGGTTTTTGAAATAGTGGGATCTTCCCATATGAAATAGATTCAATTTTAAACTGTCATTTAAACTATGCATTCAAATGTTTTTGGATGATCACAAGGTGGGCTTTGGTACCTTGTTATGAGTACTATCAAGAGGTGCAAAGATCCATACATGTTTCTGTTAAGTTCTGAAAGTTAGAGATAGCCAAAGTAGGCATGGGAGTTAATTTGGCCAAATTGACCATTCACTTAATTTGTTTGTCTTTGGGGAAAGTGTGGGGATTGTTTAGATGTTGTTTATTTCACCTAAGAATCATTTTACAAGCAAAGAAACACAGAAGCATGGAAATTCAAAAGAATCCAAGTTTTAATGCACGCACATATGAATGCTTTCATCTTTTTAATTGGAAAAGTTTTTGTTTACCCTAATTTTGATGATTAGAATTTGATGATCCAAGTTTAGTATTTTTGGGATGTTACAAACATTCCCCCCTTAAGCAAAATCTCGTCCCGAGATTTGAAAAAGGACGAAAAAGATTACCTAGGATTTGAAGAGAATGGGAAACTCCGTCCTGATGTGGTCTTCGCGCTCCTAGGTAGCTTCCTCTTCTGTGTGGTTGCTCCAATGAATCTTGAGAAACTTGATGCTTCTGGTTCTGGTAGTTCTGAAAGCTTCCTCCAAAATACGGATGGTTACTTCAGGATAGGTCAGGTCATCGTTGATCTCTATGGTCCGGTGATCGATATTCTTGAACACTTCAGTCTTCTCTGGAACTTCGAGGCACTTGCGAAGTAATGAGATATGGAACACATTGTGCACGGCTGACATCTCTTCGGGTAGTTCCAATTGATACGACACTTCTCCTCGACGGTTCAGAATCTTGAAGGGTTCGATATATCTGGGGGCTAACTTTCCTTTCAGTTGGAAACGATGCATTCCTTTCAATGGCGACACTTTCAGATACACAAAATCTCCTCTGTTGAAGGCGAGGTCTCGACGTCTCTTGTCGGCGTAACTCTTCTGTCTGGACTGGGCTGTCTTGAGGTGCTCACGAATCTTGTGAACCTTCTCTTCTACTTCTTGTAGAATGTCAGGTCCAAAAATCTGACTCTCTCCTACTTCCGACCAGTTCAAAGGGGTGCGACACTTCCTTCCATACATGAATTCAAATGGGGCCATTTGCAAACTAGCTTGATAATTGTTGTTGTATGAAAATTCTGCAAACGGCAGACAGTCTTCCCACTTAGATCCATATTCTAACACACATGCTCTCAACATATCTTCGAGTATTTGATTTACTCGCTCCGTTTGTCCATCGGTCTGAGGGTGATACGCGGTGCTGAAATCTAGGCGGGTTCCTAAACCTTCTTGGACTTTCTTCCATAATCTCGAGGTAAACTGAGTTCCTCGATTCGATACGATGTTCTTGGGGACTCCATGCAAACTGACGAGTCTAGCTATGTATAACTCCGCTAGCTTCGAACTCTGATATGTGGTCTTGACGGGTAAGAAATGGGCGACTTTGGACAACCTATCCACTATGACCCAGATAGAGTCATCCCCTACTAGAACTAGGCAATCCGGTGATAAAGTACATTCCAACGGAATCCCATTTCCATTTCGGAATCTGCAATGGTTGCAACAATCCCGCGGGTCTTTGATGTCCCGCCTTGACTCGCTGACATATATCACACTTGGCGATATAGCTTCCGATTTCTCTCTTCATCTTATTCCACCAAAATTGCTCCTTCAAATCTTGATACATCTTCGTTCCTCCGGGGTGGATAGAAAGAGTATCATGAGCTTCCTTCAGAATAACTTCTTTCAACTCAGAATTTGCTGGTACACAAAGGCGTCCTTTGTACCACAGTACTCCTTCTTCGTCTTCGGTGAATTCGGGTACTTTGCCTATACCGATACGACGCTTGATTCCATCGATACTAGCATTTCCTTTCTGCGCCTCTTTGATCTGGCTGATCAAAGTGGGTTGAAGTTCTATGTTAGCCAAAAATCCTTCACTCACTAATTCCATTTGAAAATCTTCCATCTCTTTGTGCAAGCTTGGTTGCTCCTTCAAAATCATGGAGTTCAAGCGGCACGGCAATCTGCTAAGGGCATATGCTACCACGTTGGCTTTACCGGGGTGATAGTGAATGTCCAGATCGTAATCCTTGATTAACTCAATCCATCTTCTCTGTATCATATTCAGATCCTTCTGAGTGAATATATACTTCAGACTCTTGTGATCCGAATAGATCTCACAACGGTTTCCCATCAGGTAGTGCCTCCATGTCTTCAGGGCTAGAACTACGGCTGTGAGTTCGACGTCATGGGTTGGGTAATTCTGCTCATGTTGTTTCAGTTGTCGAGATAGATAAGATATAACTTTGCCTTCTTGCATTATCACACATCCGATACCAATCTTGGATGCGTCACAATACACATCAAAGGGCTTCGTGATATCCGGGATGATTAAGATTGGGGCTGAAATCAATCTTCTCTTGAGTTCTTGAAAACTCGCTTCACATTTGTCCGTCCATTCAAACTTCTTGTCCTTCTTCATCAATTGGGTCATGGGTCTGGCGATACTCGAGAATCCTTCTACAAACTTGCGGTAGTATCCCGTCAATCCGAGAAATGCACGAACTTGGGTTTGAGTGGTTGGGGCTTGCCAATCTTCGACATCTTTCACCTTTGCAGGGTCAACGGAAATTCCTCCGGCTGATACAATGTGGCCGAGGAATCCTACCTCCTGTAACCATAATTCACATTTGCTAAACTTGGCATACAACCGATGCTCTCTAAGGGTTCCAAGAATGGTCCTTAGGTGTAGCTCATGTTCTTCTTCTGATTTGGAACAAATCAGAATGTCATCGATGAAAACAACGACAAACTTATCCAGGAAGTCCATAAAAATCTTATTCATGAGATTCATGAAATAAGCGGGGGCATTGGTTAATCCAAAAGACATGACAGTATAATCGTATAATCCATATCTGGTGGTAAAGGCAGTCTTGGGAATATCCTCTGCGCGAATCTTGAGTTGATGATAGCCAGTTCTAAGATCAATCTTAGAAAACACTTTGGCACCGGTCAACTGATCAAACAAATCTTCTATCTTGGGAAATGGTTACTTGTTCTTGATGGTGAGATCATTCAACTTCCGGTAATCCATACACAAACGGTTTCCTCCATCCTTCTTGTCCACGAACAAGATAGGTGATCTCCATGGTGACGCACTTGGTTGAATCAATCCAATTTCCAACATGGCATCCAGTTGCTTCTTCAGTTCTACTAGTTTAGACGGGTTCATACTATATGGTCTCTTGGCTATGGGTCCTGTTACGGGGATTAGTTCGATGATAAACTCGATATCCCGATCTGGAGGCATACCGGGCAAAACATCTGGAAATACATCGGGGTATTCACAGACTATCCGGACTTGGTCAATGGTAGGTTGGGCTATACTCTTGTTGCACTTGAATTGGCGAGGTAAGGTTTCAGATATATGCTCGACTGATATTCCAGCGGTACTGGTCATGGTTATGGCTTTCTTGGCACAGTCAATCAATCCTTTATGTTTGGACATCCAATCCATTCCTAGTACTACTTCCAAATCTTTAGTTCCGAGTACTATCAGATTAGCATAAAAATCTATGCCATGGATTCGGATAGGGACGACTTTGCAAATTTGCCTAGCTTTGGTGGTTGAACCGGGGATTTGAACAATCATAACATGCTTCAGTTTGATTGGTTGAATCTTACTAGTGCATGCAAATTCTTCGGTGACAAATGAGTGCGATGCACCAGAATCAAACAACACTCTAGCAAGTACTGAATTAACAGAAAACATACCCAGCACGACATCGGGCGCTTCCTGGGCTTCTTCAGCATGCATGAGAAAAAGACAGCCATTGCGGTTGAGTGAATTCCCTAGGGCAAACCTTCTTCCAGGCTAAACACGACGCTGCTGCTGAGCTGGGGCATTGGCATTGGGGGCTGTGGCATTCTTCTTGGGGCACTCATTGGAGTAGTGACCCTTATTTCCACAGTCATAACAAGTCACTTGCGACTTGTCCTTTGCTGCAACAGGCACATCATTGCTTCCAGTCCTCGGGGCAGTGTTGGTGTTGGCGGCAGTATTTTTGTTGTTGAACTTGGGTGGAGCACGGTTGAAATTGTTAGAGTTGCCGGGGTTTTTGTGATTTCCTTCGGGCCTCGGGTTTCCACGGTTGGGATAGGTCGGACGGTTCATCGGGGGTCTGTTGGTTCTCGGGGCAAATCCTGGAGATGGGTTAGGGCGATACTTTGGGGTCTGATGGGTTCCTGGCTGATGCATCATGCGACGCTTGCGGTTCTCATTAGCTTGGTTGATCTTTCCTTCCATCTGGATGGCAGAGTCGACAAGGGCTTCAATATAAGCAAAGGGGATATTGACTAACACAGTCTGCATCTCATCATGCAAACCATTCAGGAATCTCTCTTTCTTCTTGGCTTCAGTGTCGATCTCATCCGGGGCAAACCTAGCTAATGACAAGAATTTGTGACGGTATTCCACACGGTCATCCTTCCTTGCTTCAGTTCTCTGAACTCATCTCCATTCTCTTGATCAAACCCGGTGGCACATGGGTTCTGCTGAACTTGACCTTGAATTCTTCCCAGGTCATCATATGTCCTCCGGTCATTGCACGAACACTGTTCCACCATGCTCTTGCATCTCCGGCTAGATAATGGGTGGCGAACCGAACTTTCTTGCTGGCTTCCACTCCGGCGACTTCTAGGTTGTTTTCTATGGTTTGCAGCCAATCATCAGCGTCTAGGGGCTCTTCCGATTTAGTGAAAACAGGTGGGTTGGTGTTCTGGAAATTCTTGAGCTTAGATCCATGGCTGTCCTGGTTTCCTTGGCCTTGATTGTTGTGGGCCAGCTGAGCTATCTGCTGAAGGGTGGCTAGGTTGGCTTGACGTTCGGCTCTTTCGGCTTCGCGGTCAGAAACCAACATTTGCAGGATTTGCAACATCGGGTCCGGGGATGAACCATTTCCTCCGCGTGGCATCTGAAGATTGAGATAGATCATGAGAAAAGAGGGAAATTTCTAAGGTTCCGGGACTTTGAAAAGTTTTTAAAGTTTGACTCAGATTTTTCTAGCAACTTGATTTTCATTCATTCATTCATAGCACACGATACAAACACACACCACAAAACAAGAAAAGAAGATGGTTTTAAGAACCATTCTGGAAACTACGATATAGTGGGACCAAATACAACTCACTACGCTAGTGCTCAAGTGATACTACTCCTTGGAGTCAGTGTAGTCGGCATCCTCATCATCCTCGTCGTCATTGATGAATGCGAAGTCATCCTCATCGGTGAAGAAATCCATATCCTGATCCTCCAGAAAATCATCATCATCGCTGAGATAGGAGTAGGGGTCTCCACGAAGGTCTTCTCCGGCATTCTCCCTTTCTTCCAACTGCATGTCTCTCTCGTGGATGGTATCCTCCAAATCCAAGATACGGTGGCGAAGACGGGCAATGATGCGCTCCTTCTTGTCGAGCTGACGGCGGCGAGACTTGCGATCCTTTGCTAGCATGGCGATGGTCTGATCCTTTGTCTTGATGATGGCGGACTTTTGGTTGGAGTAGTCACAGCAATTGTCAAATTCCTACTGACAATCGTACATCATGAAGCTAAGGTGGTCCAACTGGGTCTTCAGCTCGTGGTGGTATGGGGCTTCTAGTGGCTGTCCCATAGCATCACGCCTTGGACAAAATTCAAAGCGGGTACCCTTGATCTGGTTGATACTCTTCCCACATAGACGGGCAAGAGCTTCCTGCATGGCCCTGGCAAGTCCATCGAGCCAGTTTTTCTCTCTTAAGGTTAATTGAATTCCCTCGGCAGTGGGAGGTTCAATCTTTCCTTGGAGACTTGCAACAATTAGCCACTGTATATCTTCTCCTCCTTGATCATTGAGCTGAGCTCTGAAGAACTCGGGGTGCAGACGCTCCAGAAGTTTTGAAAGCTGGTCCAAATCCCGCTCAAAGATAAGGTCTCCTCCATGCCCCAACTGATAAAACTTGTTGTACTTCACGTCCATCTATAAGAATATAGGATGAGTAGATTAGTAGAGTGATCAAGTGTGTCAAATTTTATGTATTTTGCAAGTGTTTTGAGGAACATGAATTTTTATGAAAGAATCAAGGTGATAAGAATGGGAATAAGTTTTTTTTGTAAATATTTGCTTTCTTTGGTTTTGAAACTAAGTTTTTGATTCAAACGTTCAGTCTAACTAGGGTCTCCTATGGTCAGGATGGCTCTGATACCAACTTGTCAACACCCGGATTTTTAATCCCAGATGCTTATTATGCCATACATCGCAATCCCAGAATTACCATTTTTTCGAGACATAACAGATTTGAATACCACAGTACATCATCCATTACAAACCATACATAAGGTCTTACACAAATAAGGATCCCATGATCTAGTTCTTAATACAACTCATGCAGCGGAAATACGTAATAATAAAGGTAGCGTAGGCGAAGCTCCATCTTCGGGGTCACAGGAAATGCTGACGATGGGAGATGATCCTAGTTGTCGTAACCTTCCTGGGGTCCATCATCCTGGTACTCCTCTTTATAGTCTGGCCACGGGAATAGCCAGGGAAAAAGCCATGAGTACTCTTTAAGTACTCGCAAACTAATACTAACAAGTGAAGGGGGGTTTTTGTAGTAGGACACTAAGCTCTATGGTTGTTTTGCAAAAAGCCAGATTTACCTCTACTAAGTTTAGAAGCAAGAAAGCTAGTTAAAGTTTTATAACACCTAAGTGGGAACTTGTATTTCATATCACAACTCTGTTGTGGTGAAGTCAAAATCTCGATCCATTTCACAAGTCATTTTGAAAACATCTGACGGGGAAACAGTATGGCCACTCCAACTGTCCATAACCGCGAACGCGGCTATTCGAATAGTTTGACACTCTGCAGAGATTGTACACTTTCACCACAACATTTGATACATCCGCCAGGAACAAATCCTGAATTCACCATACTCAGTATGCGGATAATCAATCCTAACCTTTCCATTACACGCCCTAGTATTGGCACCTCTCCTGTGAGTTTGGCCTCCCAACCATGACCAACTGTCATCTTGGGTACTGCACAGGTGGACAATCTTCACAAGGTATCCCCAGCTCAGACCTTGGCCATGAGGGAACCCATACTAAGGTATATAAGTTTCCAGTCAAGCCCTACCCAAATTTCGGGTATTGTGGTTGTACGGTAAAATTGGAATGGTATCGCATCCAGACAAGCATCAGTTTTATAAAGGGCTAAGGCTCATGCCTCAACATTTTCATCATCAAAATCATCTGGTGTTGGGAAACACATGTCAAAACATCACAGTAGAATGACTCATCATTCTAAGGTTTTCATAACTATTTTCCACCAAGTATTCCCATCTAAAGTTGATCAAGTTTTATGCTTAGCACTAGCATCTACAAGTGGGGGTAAGTACTAATGAGGGGTGGTAAACAAGTGGAGTTTAACTAATTACAATCTCATGCCTTAGGATGACATCAAGATTATCTAGCTTAGGCCAAATTTAATGCTCTTTATGCAACCTTCAGTTATCTTCCTAGAATCTACAAATCACTTAAGTAAGCTCTAAGTAATAGCTTTGATAAAGAAATAAAGTAGAAATCTTGCAAGTAAAACTAGGATTGGGTATCATCAAATGTGTCTAACCAAGCATGCTTAGTGCATTGCATAGGTTATCTAACTTTCATAATTGCAAGTGTTAGCTTGCATATCTCAACTTGATTAGTAAGGCTTGCATCAGTATCAGTATAATCTTGCCTTGTGCAGAGCAGTGGTTGAAGTTCTCCTCGGCTTCTTCTTCTTCGTATCCTCCTTCCTCCTCGTATCCTTGGTCGTTACTAGTGTCTATAAATAAATACGAGGTACACAATCACCAAACAATACTTATCTATTTTCAATCATCACACCAAGGGGTTCTATAGATGATCTAGTATCATCACTAACATTACAAGATTAAATCCTTTGTCTTATTTATTTTATTTTTAGAAAATTAGTTTCTACTCATTGAAAAACTACTTAAGATTTAATATTCTCCAACTTAAACATGGGATCATGTTGACACATGTCATCACCACATATTTCAGTACATGGGAATGTGATTTAAAGTGGTGTCACAATTTAATAAGGTTTACCCTTTTTATTTTAAATAAATAAAGTGACTAGAAATGCCTATTTGGCATTCTTTTATTACTTGGACATTATTTCTGTAATTAAACCCATATGTTTTTATATATTCTGAAAGGTATGATCAAATATGATTTTTTAGAGTTGGAATCAACTCAAAAGCTATTATGGTTTAAAGTTGAAAAATGTTTGAATGTAGAAAAGCTTCTACCTTGTTATTTTTACCAAGGTTGATCTACAGATCCAAATGATTTGAATCCAACCGGCTTGGATTAAGCATTTCAATATCTTTCTAAAAAAATTGGTTTCATGCAATTTGGTTTACTGAATCGAGCTAGGTTGATTTTTCAAACTAGGTACAGAACTGAGTTTGAATATAAATAGAAAAGGCTAAATTAAAACGAGTGGGCTGCGCGGGAAGGGTTATTGGGCCAGCCCAGTGTCACTCCGCAGCGCGGGGCGCAACTGACAGGGGGGTCTACTGGTCAGTGGCTCTTTAAACGCGAAGCGGTACGGCGCGATATGGTGCGTTGGATTAGAATGAAGATCGGCGGCTGAGGGTCGTCGTCGATGATGAACATGTCACCGGCGAGCTCGAACCCTAGCGGCTCAGTGGGGGTGCATAGGGGGCATACCGGGGCTCCAGTGACGACGGAGAGGCGGGCAAACGACGAAGTCGACGACGGCGAACTCGGGGGTTGTCGCGGCAGCTCCGGGGGTGGTCGAAATCAACGGCTCCCTTCTTCTCTAGACGCGGCCTGCTCCGGCGCAATTCCAGCGAACTGCTGCTCCTCGTGCTCCGGCTAAGGGGTGGAAGGATCAGTGAGGTGAGGGGAGTGAGATGGTGTGAAGAAATCGAGCGGGGGTCTTCTCCTTTTATAGGCTCGACGGCGAGACCGAGAGGGATGGGCAGGCGACGGTGGTGACACGGCTACGGGCGGCTAGAGGCATGGCCGAGGTTGGCGATCGACGGGCGGTCTCCTGGCGATGCTCTATGGTTTAAATGCGCGCGTAGGGGCGGTGGCAAATGGTCGGGAACGTGCGGTGCTTTACGCGATAGAGTCGGCGTCTTCGACGGCGAGAGGTGGCTGTGAGGCATGGGGCGGCGAACGGGGCTGTCTGCGGGGTTGCTGGGGCGGTGGTGATCACGCGTGCACGCGGCGAGAGCGACGTGCGGTCTGTGGGCGTGTGTCAAGGGTGGCGCTCTGGCGCGCTCTCGGCATGCTCTCAGAGAAGTATGGCATGGTTTGGGCGTGTAGTCCAGTGGCTGGCAGGGTTCGAGCGCTAGACAGGGGGTGGCGATAGACGGTGGCCTGTGTCCTAGACATGGTGCTTAGGCTTGGTGCTTGCTCTGGCTAGCTAGCCATGGTCGGCTGGCAAGGGGATAGGAAAAGAACTCACCAAAGGTCCTCGCTGGAGACTAGAAGAGGAAGCAGAGGGGCCGACGACCATGGCGGCACGGGGAGCACCCCAGAGGGGGCGCTGCAACCCATACGGCGCCACGGCGGCGACCATGAACACGCATAGAGGCGAGGAGCATCACCTCGACGCACGACGACAGCAGCCGCACTAGGATCCACGCCAACCCCCAAACCCTAGGGTCCGGGACGGCATCGATCCGTCGCAGGAGAGCCCCATACTCAAATCCAGTTGGATAGAAAGGATGGGCATCGTCGACAACCTCCTATTGCACCACGTCGGCGACCAGAACAGCCCACGGCGGCAGGAATCGCCGGTGGCAACATCACTGACCACGGGGTCGAGGTCAGAGGAGGAGATGATGAGCTCGAGGGAGAGAGGCAGCGAGGGAGTGGGCTGAGTTGGGCCAGACCCTTCAGGGTGGTTATTTTTGATTATGTCTAATGGGCCACTACGGCCCAATAAGATTAATCCAGCCTAGAAATCTTTTAAGGCCTGTTCTAATAAATAGGAAAAGACCAAAATACCCCTGAGCTTAATTAAATTCTAGAAAATAAAATAAAAGTCCAAAAATTATAAATAAAATATTTTTGGATTCACAATAATCCACACTATTCAAATAAATTAAGATGTAAAATTTTAGACATTTAAATTTTATTAAGAATTTTGTAATTTATATATTACTTATGTAATTTTACAAAATTATTGAAAGATGATAAAAATAAATAAAAATCACTTTCATTATTTATTAATATTGTAGTATTTTTGAAAAATACTAAATAAATATTTCACAACAATTTTTGATGTTTAAGTGAGAATTCCTAAAAGAATTATTAAATCAATAAAAGTCAAATAAAAGGGAAATAAAATAAAATAAAATAAAATAATTCAATATATGCTATACATATTAAAAAGTAATATTTATAAATCCTTTATTATTAAAAATAACTTTTTATAATAATGGGGTGAATGCATATCAAGTTAAATGATGCATTACGTTATTGCATAATCATTTTGCTTCTTTAAATATTGTCCTTACCGGGAAATAATGATGTTTTTGTAGACATAGAAGCTCAAGGTCCAGTGCAAGCATCAGACTTCACTACCTTGCCATCACAAGGCAAGTTCATCACTTGCTCATGTCCTTTGAAGAGTCTTTATCAAAGTATTTTCAAATTGTGTGTTATCATATATGCTATAAAAGAAAGAAAATATTATTTTCACAAATAAAGAAATCATAGATATCATCCTAAGTGGTGATATAATGGAGCAATAGAACTTAGAGTCTGTTTGCAATAATGATGATCAAGTAGGGACTTAATAACCCCTGACATCAGTGATTCTAGCGTCGTATATTACGCATTAGCCATGAGATTTGGAATGGGACAGAGAAGTCAGCTGTATCTTCTTCCTCTCGCATGAAGCCGGATGTGTAGGTCGTGGCTGTTATCCTTGCAGCATGCATATTAATTGGTAATTCGTAGAGGATATGCAGCATATGGGTGGGAACCCTCATCGTCCCATAATAGTTCTGGCATCTAACGGTTTGTACAAACCATTGTCGTAATTCATTATGTGGCATGGTGTACACCAAGGAGGCATGCGAGGTCGCGAAGGGGGCAGTGATTGGCTTGGACCAACTACTGGGCCCCACATCATGGAATTATGGAAGGGAAAGTACACCCGGTTGTGCAACAAGGAGTTGATCTCTCATGGGTAAAGTAACGCACCTCTACAGAGTGTAAGAATTGTAACTTGTTACTCCCTATTCCGGGAAGGAGCTGCGAACGCGGAAGGAAAGGAACTCCATGACAGTTCTGGTCAACCTGTGAAGGATGATTGTCATAGTTTTTCAGAATAAAATCATTCTTTGAAGAAAGATTTACAAAAATTGCATAGTGCCAAGGATTTATAATCCGAGGTGGTAGTTAGAGCATCAAACTTCCCACCTTGCATATAATGAACTTGTTGGGTAACGCTGTTACTCATTCTTTCCTTTGATCCCTTGCTTAGACTCTGATGATCCCGAAGACGTGCCAATGTATGCAGTCGAATGTCAAGAAGATGTATTCTACGAGAAACCCGATCTGTCTAGAGGTGTTGAAGGAGTGGATTATGAGATCCGCTACGGTGTCAATGATAACGAGTCCAACTAAGTTTCTCTAGTTAGTAGTAACCAACGGAGCCGAGTAGCATGAACTCTATAGAATAAGCTGCTGAGCTCAACTCCTAGTCGGAGTTGCTACTTTTAAATTCCGCTGAAACACTTTATATTTTGGTTTGTAAGTTGAATCTTTTGGAAGCCTTGAACTTCCGGTATTGTTATAATAATAATGTGTGTACTTTTGTAATATGGACCCGCAATGTTTCTGTTGTACCACTCTGATGGATGTGATATTTACGGAACGGTGTTCTGTGGATGTGATGTCAACGACTATAGTGTACTACACATGCAGTGGTATGCTGGGTCACCGCAGAAGTCCTCCGGGATGATCTCCCCTCCGGCAGGGTGCCGGGAAGAACTTCAGATCCCCCCGATCTAGGGACGATGGTGGCGGCGGCTACAAACGGTTTCGTGGAGATTTGATCGGGTGCTTAGGGTTTCTGCATCGGGGGCTTCTTATAGGCGAAGGGGGAGGCCGAGGCGGCGGCCAGGGGCTCCACACCCCTCCCAGGCGCGGGGCAGGGCCCACCCGTGCCTAGGATGGGTCTGGATGCCCTGGCCGGCCTCTCCGGCTCCCCTCTAGACTTCTTGTTCCCCACGGAAAGTAATTGACTTTGACGCTTGTCCCGTTCAATTCCGAGAATATTTCTTTACTAACTTTTCTGAAACCAAAAACAGCAGAAAACAGGCATCTGGCACTGTTGCAACTTGTTAGTAGGTTAGTACCAGAAAACATGTAAAAAGCACCTCAAAGTGTAGTCAAGCAAATAAAAGTAGATACTAAACAAGCATGGATCATCAAAAATTATAGATACGTTTCCGACGTATCAGATACCGACATGGATCTTGGGAGAGTGAGGTTGGTGGGAATGAGAATGGGGAGGGTGACAATGATTTAGAGGAGATCGAGGAGGAGGTGTTTGAGGCAACTCCATCCATGAAAGTAAGAGCAATAAAAATGTGTCAATTACATAGAGATGGAGGACATGTGCTTGGTGAGGGCATGGAAGTAAGTGTCACTTAATGCGCTAGCCAAAAAGGATCAAACCGGAAAAAATATTGGCAAAGAATTGAGGAAAAGTTTCATCCAATCATGCTGCCCCCATCTACCCGCACATTGATATAAATTCAAGGTCTTTATGATGTGATCAAAGCATGTTGCAGCTATTGGAGTGCTTGTTTGGAGCAAGTGAGGAATGCACATACAAGTGACATCACCATTGATGACTATGTAAGTTTATTGTTAATGTCAATTTGTCTCAAATGTTGGTTGTTATTGTCTCCCAGTGTGCTCACAATTGTATTTTTGACATGTAGGATCATGTTGCAAGGGAGAGATACAAGGACATGTTGGCTTCCAAGAACAATCCATTTACACTTCTTCATTGTCAAAAATTTCTTGAGTTTAGTGAGAAGTGAAAGCCGAGGGATCAACAAGCTCCACCAAATAAAGGTGCCTTCATTACGTTGGATGATGGAAATGACAGTGATGAGCCACCCAAGGATGGATGGATAAGGACAATGCAAAGAAGAAATGCCGAGTCATAAGCTTGAAATAGCAAATTAATGTCAAAGGAAACTTGGACGGCTAAACACATGGAAACCAAGATGTCCATGGCCGCGAAGAAATACCAACTCAAAGAAACCAAGTGGGAAGCCGTCTGGGAAGATGACAAGAAAAAACTTGTGTTGAGAGAGACCAAGGCAAGGGCTAAGGTGAGCAAGGCCGAGGCCGTATTGATCGCCGAGTACAACCAAACATGGTAGCTCATTTCTAAGAAGAGTTTGTTGAATAATTTTCATATTCAAAGCTTGTTTTTCTCACAACTAGGTCACAAAAAATGACATTGTACGCATATTTTTCAGCCTTTTGAATTTTCTATGCCATGTTCAAGTGGTCAAAACGAAGGTCATGACCGTTTTTAGGTAGGGGTTGCATCTTGCAGAACTGTTAGCGTATCTATGTTAAAATAAAACCTTGTGCATCTAAATATAATTTTTGCAAAAAAAAGAGCAAACTATGCAGTACCTGTAGTTAAAATTTGATCAACTTCCTGCTAAATTGACAAGATAATCGAGAAATTATAAAACTTGCTAGATTTTTTTAAGTTTAGATAAATGGTGAATTGTATAAACAAAGTGGTCCTCTGCATACAATATGGTCTACCATTTTTAAAAATTGGGTTAGTCCAATTATCAATCATTTTGGTAGGTGGTTAAAAACCCATCTTTTGTCACTTCGAAAATAAAAAATTGATCTTTACTTTTCAAAAAAATGATAAAAACTTCTTTTGGCACCATTATTTGCCATTTCAAAATGAACACATGTACATGTGCGGAATATGAGCTTATTCAATTCATTATGGGCTCATTACAACGAAATATACACTAAAAACAGAGAAATGAAGAAAAAAGGGCGTCTCTCTCGTGTTGCACTCTGCAGAGAGCCCTTTGCCGAGTGCTACACTTGACAAACGTGAAACATTGATCGTATGTTTGCTAACAGGTTGGTTGAAAATCCCTCTACGGAAACATCTTCAAATCTTTATGGAATATCTGTTAGGATAAACTCGCGCAAAGCGTATGTGCTGTTACGGCACCGCTACTTGCGGCCACGAGTCTAGACCTTTTGCCAAGTATTTAGACTTTTTGTCAAATATTTATGTTTGTCGAGTGTATGTTTGGAGTTTACCATGCATTAGTATTAAATCTTCGCCGAATGTAATTTTATAGATTTGTCGGGTGTCAATACTTTGCAGAGTGTTTTTTATTTCTTTACTCGTGGATTTGCCGAGTGTCTTAGACTGACACTTGGGTGAATTCCGGCTAAAAATCACGTGGCGAACATCCGTATACCAGGGCAAAATGTGTTCTATGGTAGCGGCGAAGCAACTCCAAGTCGTACTGCTGACTTCTGTTCAAAAAAAAAAGTCGTACTGCTGACTTGTACTCTTCAGAACTCGTGGTGGACGCAAGTTCCATATTTTTCTTGCTGTAGTAATCCTATATTGTCACAATGTATTTTGAGAAACATGCTATAGACCTTTACAATGCGTACACATACTCACCCTATGAACACATGCACGCACATTCTATCCCACTACGGCACATCGGTCATTTGCCCTGTGAACAAGAGGACACGGCAAAGGTCTTTCGAAACACAACAAAGGTTTTGCAATGTGTATACACACGGCAACGTTGCCACACGGTAACGTTCGCCACGGTAGAGGACCTTTGTCATGTATTTTTAAAATAAGACAAGACAAAGCCTTTGTCGTGTGTCTTACACGTAGACACGACAAAGTAAAGTGATATGATGATTCCCGTGAAGATGATTGCGTCTATTTTTTGCCGTGTGTCTTTTCAAAAAGTACATGTCAAAGAGGCTTTCTTTGTCGTGAGTCTTGTGAAAAAGTACATGTCAAACAGGCTGCCTTTTCAAAAAAATTAAAAAAAAATCAATTATTTTTTAAACATTTTTAAATATTTTTTACTCGTTAATCTTATATAGGATATTTTAACCATAAATATAATTAATATTAGATTAAATTGCACCCATAATCAAACTTCTCCTTTGGTCACATATCCTAACACTACTCTAGCCCTAACACACTTAACTTCTTCGTTCCTTCCAAATGAGCTTCCGAGAAAGAAATAATACCTTGTCGATAATACTTTCATATCAATCCTATTATCTCTTGGACCATGATATCACACATCTTAGTTTTAGATTCCAAACAATTATTTAAGTAGACAATAATGAAAACGTAATAATAATCTTCAATCCAAATAAAAAATAAAATGATTTTTTCCCTTTTTCTATTTGATATGAAATAATTCATATATTTAAATCAATATCAGAATTCGACAAATAAAATGTCAAAATCGATCAGAAAAAGTGAGGAATCCAAATATGAAATCCATATAATCTAGTGAAAAATGGGGTGGTAGCATTTTGAATTAGCCATTTGGTGGTAGCTTCACAAAATCCCCCGTTTTTTGCGCTCGGAAAATAGAAAATGGCTTTTTGGTGCAACAAAAAGGAAAACTTCCTCCTGCAACATTGTTCTCCATCCCATCATGCACACGCATACATAATATGGACACATTATCACAAACTATGCCTTGATTCTAGCCATAAAATTGGTCATTTGACCCAAAAACCAGAAAACCTGGAATGAGATAGGTCATTTTGTGAAAGTTTTATATTTTTACTTCCAACTATATCACATAATATGACACCACGCGAAGATTTCGCATTGTTTTGATCTTTTTGAATTTTTCATGTCTGTTTTAAACTATCGACAAACTTTGTCGAACGTTGGGTATGAAGATTCTTAACTCAGGGCCGAGTCTCTCTAAAAATTGCATTGGATCTATAATGAAATAGCATATTGTGAACCTAAAAATGAGAATCAGATCATGTACCTATAGTTCATATCTGGTCGACTTCATGAATTTGTCTTTTTCATCTGGGGTGGATGGAAGGTTTGAGATCCCCCTGTTGGGACATTGTCCATGTCAGGTGGTATAGTATTTTGGAAAAATGGGGTGGTAGCATTTTGAATTATCCATTTGGTGGTTGCTTCATAAAACCCCCCGTTTTTATGCTCGGAAAATGGAAAATAGCTTTTTGGTGGGACGAAAAGGAAAACTTCCTCCTGCAATATTGTTTTCCATCCCATGATACACATGCATAAACAATATGGGCATATTATCACAAACTATGCCTTGATTCTAGCCATAACATTGGTCATTTGACCCGAAAGCCAGGAAACCTCGAATGAGATAGGTCATTTTCTGAAGGGTTTTTTGAGACATAATCAATATACCAAGTTTGATATTTTTCCTTCCAACTATATCACATAATATGATACCACACGAAGGTCTCTCATTGTTTCGATCGTTTTTGAATTGTTTATGCCTGTTTTAAACTATTGACAAACTTTGTCGAATGACGGGTATGAAGATTCTTAGCTCGGGGCTAAGCCTCTCTAAACTTGGATTGGATTTCTGATAAAATAGCATATTGGGAATCTATGATTTTTGTAAAAATCATGAGCATCAGATCGTGTACATGTAGTTCATATCTGACCCACTTCCTTTCGATTCGGCATGAATTTGTCTTTTTCACCTGGGGTGAACGGAAAGGTTTGCGATCCCCCTTTTGGGACATTGTCCATGCAAGGTGGTCTAGTATTTTACAAAAATGGGGTGATAGCATTTTGAATTAGCAATTTGGTGGTTGGCTCACAAAACCCCCTTTTTTGCGCTCGAAAAATGGAAAATGGCTTTTTGGTGGGACGAAAAGGAAAACTTCCTCCTGTAACATTGTTATCCATACCATGATGCACAATATGGACACATTATCACAAACTATGACTTGATTCTAGCCATAACATTGGTCATTTAACCCAAAAGTTAGGAAACCTTGAATGAGATAGGTTATTTTGTGAAGGTTTTTTTTAGACATGATCAATATACCAAGTTTTATATTTTTCCTTCCAACTATATCACATAATATGACATTACGCGAAGGTTTTTCATTGTTTCGATCCTTTTTTAATTTTTTATGCTCGTTTTAAACTATTGACCAACTTTATCAAACAACGGGTATGAAAATTCTTAGCTCGGGGCTAAGCCTCTCTAAACTTGCATTTGATCTGTGATGAAATAGAATATTGTGAACCTAAAAATTATTTTCGTAAAAAATCATGAGCATCACATCATGTACTTGTAGTTCATATTTGGCCCACTTCCTACCGATTCAGAAGGAATTTGTCTTTTTCACCTGGGGTGGACAAAAAGGTTTGATATCTCCCTGTTGGGACATTGTCCATGTAAGGTGGTCTAGTATTTTTAAAAAATGGGATGGTAGCATTTTGAATTAGGCATTTGGTGGTTGCTTCACAAAACCCCCTGTTTTTGCGCTCGGAAAATGAAAAATAGATTTTTGATGGGACGAAAAGGAAAACTTTCTCCTACAACATTATTCGCCATCCCACGATTCATATGCCTGCACAATATGGATACATTATCACAAACTATGCCTTGATTCTAGCCATAACATTGATCATTTGATCCGAAAGCCAGGAAACCTCAAATGAGATAGGTCATTTTGTGAAGGTTTTTTAAGACATAATCAATATACCAAGTTTGATGTTTTTTCTTCTAACTATATCACATAATATGACACCACGCAAAGGTTTTTCATTATTTCGATCTTTTTTGAATTTTTTATGCCCGTTTTAAACTATTGACAAATTTTGTGATGGCGGGTATGAAGATTCTTAGCTCGGAGCGGAGCCTCTCTAAAGTTGCATTGGATCTCTGATGAAATAGCATATTGTAAACCTAAAAAAATGTACAAAATTATGAGCATCAGATCATGTACCTGTAGTTCCTATCTGACCCACTTCTTGCCGATTTGGCAGAAATTTGTCTTTTTTCGTCTAGGGTGGACGAAATAGTTTGAGATCCCCCTGTTGGGACATTGTCTATGTAAGGTGGTCTAGGATTTTTGGAAAATGGGCTGCTGGCATTTTGAATTAGCCATTTGGTGGTTGTTTCACAAAACGCCCCATTTTTTGCGCTCGAAAAATGGAAAATGGCTTTTTGGCGCGACAAAAAGGAAAACTTCCTCCTGCTATATTGTTAGTCATTCCATGATGGACATGCACAATATGGACACATTATCACAAACTATGCCTTGATTATAGCCATAACATTGGTCATTTGACCCGAAAGCCAGAAAACCTCGAATGAGATAGGTCATTTTGTGAAGATTTTTTCGAGACATAATCAATATACCAAGTTTGATATTTTCCTTCCAACTATATCACATAATATGACACAACGCGAAGGTTTCAAATTGTTTATTTTTATGCCTGTTTTAAACTATGGTAAAACATCGAGCATGAAGATTCTTATTCAACATAAATATCTAATATTTGAGTATAAATAGATAGATCTTATTTTTCTACAAAATTTTGATATATTATTTGTATTTTTCCGAATTAGAATGATTTTTTTATGATTTTCCTAAGAGTAATATGATAAAAGGGAAAAAAGGGACTTTGTCTTGTATACTGCGGAATACACACGGCAAAGGCCCTTTACCGTATATACTGTAGAATACACACGATAAAAAACCGACGAGGGCACACGACAAAGAGGCCACCGTCTGAAGCCGTTAGCTCCTCCCCGTCAAGTGGACCCGTGGACCCGTGGGGTCGCGGGTCCCACCTCGTTGCCGTGATGACACCTATGCCGTGTGTCGTTGTCGATTTTGTCGAGTGTCTTCTTTGTCGTGTTCCTTTGTGGGTCTTTGTCGTATATTTTTTTATCGTGTTCCTTTTCAGAAATTTGCCGTGTTCGCGTACTTTGCCTTGTGCTTTCTGGGTTACACACGGTAAATCCGTGTCTACACGACATCTGTATTTTTTTCCTAGTGCCCTATGAACACCTCTGAGAAACTGAGCCGACGGGTCTTGAGATTGACGAAGTCACAGCAGGCGTCTCGCTATCGACGGGAACATCGTATTCTACTGAAAGAATATTCCGTCTTTACGAGACACCAAAACGTCAAACCCAAGATTTTGTCACATCCCAAAATTCTCCTAATTTTGGAATATGAAACAAATAAATAAGTTTGATTGATTGTTTGACTATGTTGAAAATTCTCAAAGAGAAGAAACTTTTTGAATAGAAAATCCTCTGAACCTTGAATTCAAAATCTTATATTCTTTTGTTATGACCTAAGTAGCCATATAGTCAAAAGGGCATAGATTGATTATGGATTGTAGAATTGGTGTGTAAGATTTCAAAAATGAAAATCATGAAGCATTCATAAGCATTTCATTATATCCATGCAAGGTTCTCACAAACTGAATCCAAATCCTGGTATCTAAATCCTATAGTTGATTCGCCCAAATGTTCCTAAAGGTAATTAAATTGACTTTATAAAACCCACTGTTGATAAGGCATAAATTATTTATAATTATAGCCTAAAGAGATCCAATTAATACTACAAAATTTTAGAAACAAAATTGAGTTTATTTGGAGCTATTATGAAAAAGTTATGGAATAAATACAAACAAATAAAGATATAAATAAAATGAAATATACAAGGATTTATAAACCCACTATTTTCAAACTAGTAAGAAGATTACAAATATGATCCTACAATGATCTATTCGATTTTAGAAAAATTTAGAAATAAGAATCGTGTCATTTGGAGTTCGTATGCAAAAGATACGAGGGAAACAAGTAAATAGAAAAAAAAAAAAACAAATCTAATGGGCCGGCCCACCCGGACCGACTGGACCAGGCAGCCAGGCACGTACCGATCCTGTCCCAGGTTTGCTTTAAAATTCGTGCAAAAACCTATTTTCTAGACTTATCTCTATTCAAACACTCGTAACTTTTTATCTACAACTCCAAATCGACTTCCGTTTGTTTCTACTTGTTCCCTACTCCAAAACCTATCTCCACACCATCCTAAACCTCCATATAAACTCGTGGAGCCACAGCTATACGAGTTTCTCTCCTCGAAATCCCGAATCTACATATGCCCGAATCTTATTTCGCTTTTTAACCCATCTAGACTTCGTTGTTTGCCTTCGGTCAAAAAACAAAAGTTGTAGAATCGTCGAAATCTTTCAATCCCGATAAACCTCACCTCTTTTCATCCACCACAGCCGGAGAATTTTGCATCGCAATATTTCAGATCTGACGGTGTAAATCCAGGATGTACTCGCGCTCGTTACTTCAAATCCAAATTCCTTTGGTGAGAAGGTAAGAATAATGATTTCCCACAACTTTCATGTTCTAAGTTTTTCAATTTGACCTACGAATTTGTCTCTCTAACCCATATCTGTTTCTTATCTATTCTGAGCCAAAATCGGGTCAATCTCTTCTTCTAGCCACCGGATCCTATCGAGACGGTCGAGATCCAATCAAACCGGTGCGTGCCATGTCGTCATCCCGATCAGCTTCCTCATCAACGCCACGTCATATTCAGGTCAACATCTAGTCCCAGTCAGCCTGCAAAGTCAACCTGTCCAGTCAGCGGAATATTCTCTGAAATATTCCGTTCGAATTTAAAATTGCATATTATGGGTCTAACTTGTAAAATTCATTAGAAATTCATACCACGTCCAAAAATTGCGTATAATATATCAAATTGAAGATAATTTTACGTAGAATCATCTTATCAGAATAGATCCAACTTTTACTGTACGTGGTTACTGCAGTAATTTAATTGGTTTTAATGGTCTTTTAGGTTAATAAATTCATAAGAAATTATCTGTAACTCCGAAAAATATGAACAATATATCAAATTGAAGCTACTGCAATGTACATTAATAATATCTGGTTGGATCTAGTTTTTGCCGACTATTTAACCCGTAGCAATTTAATTAGTTTTAATAGCTTTATAAATCATTAAATTCATAGTAAATTAATTGATTATCACAAAAATATAAATGATATACCGATGGAAAGCTGGTTCCATGTAGATCATCAATATGCAATTAGTTCAGACTTTGACTGTAAGGTTTTGCCGTGAAGATTTAAATGGTTTAATGGCTTATTTAGAGTAATAAATTCATAAGAAAATAAATACTATTCAGAAAATTACAAATAATATGTCCCTGAAATCACAATTATGTGGAGATTACAGATATAATTTTAGTTTGATTTTTAGACAACATAAACTATATGAATCATTTAAAACCCATTAAACACTATTTAAATCATACAAAAAGATCTATAACTTCGATTAGGGTGAATCCAAGTGCTAAGGTTTTGTATTGACAATATATATCCAGAGAAATTGCATGCCAAATTATTTGGTACTGTTAAAATGGAAATTCATACAGAAATATTTAAACCCACTGAAATAGTGTTTTAATCATAGGAAAATATCTATAACTCCTTTTCAGGTGATTCAAATTGCCACTGTCTCTAAATTGCATTACCTCTATCCAGTAGCATCTAGTTCACAATTTAATGCGACATAAATATATTTAGTTTAATTAAAATGGTATACATCATATTAAATCGATACAACTTTAGTAACAAAAGCTTTAGTGCATTAAATGACTTTCCACATGCATCATGTAATCTAATTATGTTCAGAACACTAAATGCAACCATTGTGACTCATTAAATCGTCATGCATGCATCTGTTCATCATTGATTTCTTGTAATGTTACACTGTTGCATGTTTGCAATGTTTTGAATGGTGTGTTTGTTGTGTTTGCTTCAAACGTTAGATTGCGAGGAGTGCAACTGCTGTGATTGCAACTACTATGACTGCAAGTATTGTGGTTATTGCGAAAGAGGACATTATAATTGTGAGGATTATCTAATCGACTACATCTACAACAAAGGCAAGTGGTGCTATCTTGGTCATAAATGTCCTATTGTTTTCCTATGAATTGTAGATGTTTTTGTAGAATTGCATATGTAGAAATTGATGTGTATATGCTATGCTATGCCCCATATTATTCCCTAGTATTCCTTGTTTATGAGCCATCGTATTGGTAGATTGCTTAGCTATGCTATTTAGACGAGGAAGGGAATCATACCATGAAAAGTTATATGTTTTGAAAGGCTTATGTTTTGCTAAATGACCAACCAATATGTTTTAATGAACCACCTGGGCGGAATGGCATTGATTGGGTCATCGAGTGTGGATTTATGGTGGGAAATGCCGCCCAGGACACTGAGAAAGGATTGGTTTCTTTGTTTGGTAGCTTTCGTGTGCAACCATGTGCCAATAATGAAATGGGCGGTTGGTTGAACTCAGTAGGTTGTGGTAACTCGAACCCACGTATCCAGAGATGTAGAATAGTGTAGGTTGGACCGGTGCGTGTCGGGTTTGGGGAGCTACTTCCCGAACGGTTCCTTCTTGGACTTCTCCCTATCACCACCCAATATGAGAGTGGTGGTACGAGCTGGGCTGGCCAAGTCACATGGGTAAAGTGTACTAACCCCTGCAGGGTGTATAAACTAAGTACTTAGCCATGTCCCCGGTTATGGACAATTTGAGCGACCTGATACTGATGCTATGATATTTCTCACTCATCCTTATTTTTTAATTACTTAAAACTTGTTGGGTGAATATAATTGGGTAGGAACACCTGGGAGTGAACCAGAGTGTCCTATTTATCGTATTGGAAAACTACTTTGTTACAAATGTTAGGATAAAACTGTTGCGTTATGCAAATGAGCCTGAACTCCACTTGGCCAAATAAGCATGTAGTTGATAGATCTGTTGATAACCACTTTAGCCTACTTGCCATACATTCAATGTATTGACCATTCGTGGCTGCAACGTTTCATGTTACAGGTTATATCATATCTGAGTGATCGTTATAGGTCGCAAGACTCCACTCAACATTTGTTCTTCTGTGACACATTTGAAGGATGGAGATCTACCTTGTATTTGCTTTCGGCTGTAATATAATGTAAATTCTGGATCATATTCGTTGTATTTATGATGCACAGTTATATTTGGTATCATTTTGTACTGTGTGTGCCAGTAAACCGATCCAGGGATTGGCACTATACACATGAACTCAACCTTATCAGGCGAGGGTGTTACAGATTTTAACTCTGGTAGGCTAGTAGTACCATCGTCCTCCTAACCATCAACCACGGGTTGGTTCTCAGATTGTCACAATGTTGTATACTCCCTCTGTTTCAAATATAAGATGTTTTAGGTCTATGAAGGAGATGTATCTAGACACCTTTTAGTGTCTAGATTCATTTGAACCTAGACACTAAATGATGTCTAGATACATCTCATTCACAAACCTAAAACATCTTATATTTTGAAACGGATGGAGTACTTGTGTTCCGTCATCTTTGAACAATTTTGAAACGTGGCGTTGTGAAGTTGACACTTACAGTTTGAATTAACTTGGATGTACAAACCAGCAAAGAATTGATCAACAAATGAACAAAAGTCCAACGATGTTGCAACAAGCAGAGTTAATTGGATAAAATTACCACAATTGAGTCTGTCGGAACTACTCAGTACTATTTTCGGTAATTTTTGCGAGTCAGTACCGGTTCTAAGGTACAAGCGTTGCAAATCACACTAATTTCCTTCTGACAGCAGTTTGACATGCTTACTGACAGGTGGGACCCATCTAAAGAGCTGACTAGTCAACAAAAACTGCCACGTAGACCATTAACTAAATTTGACTAGTAAAAAAAATTGCCACATGTACACCTTGACTTTTCCGTTCTTCTTCCTCAAAACTCACGGTCGCTGCGGGGAAGCGGAGCAGCCGGCAGCCGGCGGCCGGCAAGGGCGCAGCTGCAGCGGAGGGATGCAGCCTCGCCATCGCCGTCGCCATCCTCGGCCTGGTCCACGCCGGAGCTCCCGCCGTGCTTCCTCTTTCCGCCCAGCGCGCTGGCCACGGAGTAGCTGCCTTCATCCACGTGGTATGCGGCGCGCACAGGGTCGGAAGCATCGTCGACGTCCATGGCGGCGACGTCCTCAAGGTGGAGCACCTTTAGAAAGATATCCAGGTCGGCGCCGGGGCCGTGAGCGCCTCAAGCGCCTCGACGGCGTCGGTGAGGCGGTCGACCTCCGCGCTGCAGACGAAGAGCGCCTTGACGCCGGCGAGGAACTTCTTGGCGGACCTGACAACGGCGGACGACTGGTGGCGTCGAGCACGGCCTGCCCCTGCAGCGCCTCCTTGCGGAGCAGCTGGAGCCAGCGGTTGAGGGAGCTGCCCCGCACGGCGTGGCCCTCGGCGGCATCCGCCACGCCGCGCACCATGGCCTCTGGCGAGTTGCTGTGGCGCGCTCACGCGTGCTCTGGCGAGTTGCTGCAGGTTCACGCGCGGGCTGGCGAGTGCTGGCCGGCGAGGGTGGCGAGCCTCTGGCGAGTTGCTGCACGGCGTGGCGCTCGCGTGGACAATCATCACCGGCGAATCCAGGTCGGCGGGATCGACGGGGCGGCTAAGCGTGACGATGCCGCTGGCCGCGTCGCGTACGCCCCCGACGATTTGGAGCGCGGCTGCGTACGTCTGGTCAATGATGGCAAGGGCTAGGTCCTGCAGTTCATCCCATGGGCGGTGCCGCTTGATTAGCAAACTGAATGCTGTAGCCATTGCCATCGGGCCGCCGTCAGCTAGCTGCATGATTTGGCCACCGTCAGCTAGCTGCATGATTTCAGCACGGGTGCTCTTAATACACGCGGGCCAGCAAGGACGAAGGTGCGGTGCAGTGTGGAGTTCTTAATACGCGCGGGCCAGCGAGGACGGGGTGGCCGTCGAGGGTGCCGGCGAGGGCGCAGAGCGACAAGCACGGCGGCAGCCACGCGATGCAAATGCGGCGGGGAGCTTGCAGGCAGGAAGAAAAAAAAGGGAGGCTGACGGATGGGATCCACCGGCTAAAATAGGAAAGAAAAATAAAAAATAGCACAAGATATGTCTGACAGGTGGGCCCCACTTCCACCTCAGCTTCTAGACACGTGTAGCCAACTCAGCACTTACAGCTGGGCCCGAGCCATCAGAAATCCTGTTAAATTATTGTTAGACGAAATTTAGTCCGATTCGCAACGCTCTGACCCAAAAATTGGTACTGACTCGAAAAATTACAAAAAATGATACTGAGTCGTTTTCCGACAGCCTCAATTGTGGTAGTTTTATCCAATTATCTCCAACAAGCATGTTGCACTTGCACAACTGTGCCACGGTAGCTAAGTAACTAGAGGTATCTCGAGAGCAGATAGGCGCTGACGCAGGGCGACCCGCACCAGACGCCGGAGTGCATCCTCAGCACGACCCTCGCCGTCTCCTTCACGCCCGGGTCGCAGTCCGCCTGCAGCACGCAGCAGAGCTTTCCCACGGCGCCCACGCGTGCCATCTCTCGCACCACCTCCGGCGACGCCGCCCTGCCGCACACCGATGCCAGCACGCGCACCGCGCACGCGTCGGCGGCCGCGGACACGCGCAGCACCCGCTTCGCCACCACAGCGAGTCCCGCCGGGTGCGCCGCCACGGCCGCCCGCCCCTCCGCGCACGCGCACAGCCGGGCCAGCAGCGCCATGACGAGCTCCGTGACGCGCCTGCTACTGCCGCCGGGGGACGAGGGCCAGGACGCTAGCTCCAGCTCGATGGCCTCTTGAGCCGCCCCGGCCTCGGCGATGAGCGCACGGTTCTTGCCGCTACCGCACGCGTTGATGAGCGCGCGCAGCGCCGCACGCGTCGCGCTGGGGGGCATCACGGTACGGTCGCGCAGCACAGCCGTGACGGCGCGGAAGAGCTCCGGACGCAGCCGATCGAGCAGCGCCGCGTCGGCCGCCCCGGTCACCGAATCCAGCAGACGCACCGCGCTTACCCTTGCTGCCACGCTACCGCCGGCGCAGTTCCCGTTCTCGAGCGCGACCAGAACGTGGGTTAGCGCGTTGACGAGGTCGTGGTTTTCGCGGACGAGGGGCCGCATGTCGTCGGCGTAGACGTCGAGCGCGCCCACGAGAGCCAAGCACGCTTCGAGGGTGGGCATGGCTACTTCCTGCGAGCCCTTCTTGCCGCAGGACGCGAAGAGACCTAGCACGCGCCGGAGCATCCCGGCGCGCACCATGCACATCCGCTCCGCTCCGCTCACAGCAGCAGCAGCCGCCGCCTCGCGGAGCATGTCGTCCCCGGGGCAAGAACCAGGGGACATCACCTTGGCGACGATAGCGTCGAGCCCCGGATCGTCGTGATCCGACGACGGCGCCGCGGCAGGTGCCCCCGTATTTGACGCGGGATCCCAGGAGAGGATGAGGCGGCGGAGGGTGTGGTTCGGGGTGAGGTCGGCGAGGGCGAGGGGCCGGCCGGTGACGGGGCAGGTAGCGTGGCCGTCGGCGAGCCAGCGCTCGATGGCGAGGCGGTCGTAGGAGATGCCGGTGGGCGCCGTGACCGGGTCCTGCATCGGCTGCAGCGAGATCGGGCACACGAAATGGTGCGGCGCCGTGCCGCCACCCGACGTCTCCATGTGTATGCAAGCAAGTGAATGCATGCATTAGCAGCACATGGGAAGGTAAATATAGTACTCGTACTCCTACTCTACTCGGATCTCTAACCTGGCAAGAAAACACTAGCCAGTAGCCAGCAATGCATCCACACAGTGTGATCGTGTCCTCGCTCGATCACGACCTATGCCACGTACGATGCGTGCAGAATGCGTGTGCAATGCAATGTGAGGAATTAAACATATACAGAATTTGGGGGTAGTTGTGTCTGCATGCATGGACATTGAATCTGGAATCCGGCGGAGCCGAGAAGACCGTTGGGGTCTTCGTCACCGGCGCTTGACCATATTTTCCAGTTTCCTTCTTGATTTTCTTTCTATTTACTCAAGCTCTTTGGAATGCTGAAATTTAGATGAATCGACATATTTATGTAAAGACACATGTACATTTGTTGGAATGGCGATGGAATCTACTCTCTCTGTTTTAAAATATAAGATGTTTTAGATTTGTAAATAAAATATATCTAGACTTTTTTAATAGTAGGTTTATTTTAAAACTGAGTGAACCTATACACTAAATCAAGTCTAGATACATTTTATTTACCAAGCTAAAACATCTTATATTTTGAAACGGATGGAGTACTCGGCAAAGTTGGCCTACAACGTCTTCTTTATGGGCACAACCTTCGCTTGAGTCACTGATTAGATCTTGCATGGATCGTCTCTTAAGAACAAATATTAGACGTCTAATAAGCTTCAGCGTCGTAGCCTGGCACACCTAGCGGCTTGCCCGCTTTGTGACCAGCATCAGAAGACCTTGCAGCACCCCCTCTTGGGCTACGTCGTCCCTAGAAAGGTTTAGGATTGGGCCCTACAGAGTTGGAGCCGTCCGAAGGTGGAGCACCAGGACAAGCCCTGCGGTAATTTGATGCGACTTATGTACAACACTAGTTCTAGTCTTCTGGTGCATCTGATGGCACTGGAACGACGTGGTCTTCAATAAAGCCGCTCTGGCAACGGAGACTATCATGGCTAAGATCATCAAGGAATTTGATAGATGGTGCTTAGCGGGTCTCTTTAAGACCGATACTTTTTATCTTTCTGCAGTCGTTCCCTTAGATGTGGCTTGATGGAGATTAGGTCCCTTATAAGGTAGAGGAGCTTCCACTTTTTGCTGGCAGCGGACTTGCCGTTTTTACGGCGTTGCATGTCGTACAACACTTTTTCTATAGTATTAATGCATCTTTCCGGGATATATTCTAGAAAAAAACATGTACATTTGTTCAATGCACGTGAAAAACACAGAAAAAGCTTAATTATTCCGCTTATAAATTGGATTGTAGCGTGCCGACCTTGTGTTAAGTTCAAACATACCACGTACTTGATCGCTCTCATCATCATCTAGTTAGTTGTGATTACACGATTTGTTCCACGAGGTTGTTTTCGTCAAATGCTGATTCAATGCCAAAATAAAATAAAAAAATTGAAGTAGTTTTCGTCAAATCCAGAAGTAAATACTGAATAGACTTTGGAACAAACACCTTAAATGGCCGTGACCGTAATGTTCGTTCCTTTTTGACCAGCTGAGGCACTGCTTTGACCGAGCATTTGGTTTGACCCGAGGCCGGCGCGTTTTGCTCGCTAGCTTGTTCGGCTAGCTGTGCCAGGAAACGGAACCTATGGGTTTTGTGTTGAACACTTGTATTATTTGTACCTTTGCGTTCTGTACCTGACACGATTGTACCACGTCTGCTAGGTCTAGTCTCAGCGATCCGCTTGGATCGGATCTCAGGCACAACGTGCATCTCTCTGTAATATATTTGTAATGCTTCGGCATAGATAACGGGAAACCGATTGACTCTCCAATTCTGCTTGGTATCAGAGCCTTCTTCTCCTCCCCCTCCCCATGGCTGACCTCCCTTCTTCTTCCGGCCCGGCAGCCCCCACCTCCTCATCCCCCCTGGATAACGATCCCCACACCCCTCTGCAAGAGCGTGCACCCTCCATGCCGCGCGCGCCCCCAAGCCCCCTCCTCTACGGCGACCACGCCGCCATGTTCGGCACTGAAACC
Source organism: Avena sativa (assembly GCA_916181665.1). Taxonomy (NCBI): domain Eukaryota; kingdom Viridiplantae; phylum Streptophyta; class Magnoliopsida; order Poales; family Poaceae; genus Avena; species Avena sativa. The sequence continues at coordinate 315,432,780 of OV702283.1, forward strand.
ACCTCTGCAACTCCCACTCTTCCGGTTATCCCCACCCCCACCACCACTGCCCCCAGCCTTGTCTTTCCCTCCCAACTTGCTGCATCCTCTTCCACCTCCCCCATCCTCAGCTGCCACATCGAGCACCACATCAAATACCAGGTCAACTCCGCCGGTGCCAACTTCACCCAGTGGAGAGAGGTCATCGTCCTCCTCCTCACCATGTACGGGGCCATGGATCACATCACCGAGGGTGCTGCCCCTCGAGTCCCCGACGCAACCTGGGTCGCGGTCGACATCCATATCTCCTTGTGGTTTGTTGCGACGCTCACGGACGAGCTCTACCGACTCGTCAAAGGCCACGACGGCAGGGCCTGTTCGACCTGGACTCGCCTCACTCGCTTCTTCCTCGACAACGAGGACTCCCGATACCTGTACCTCAGCAAGGCTTTCCGCATCACCACCCGCGGCGATTTGTCCGTGTCCTCCTACGCCAGCAAGCTCCAGGCGATCGTCGACGATCTCGCCGCCATCGTCCGCCCGGTCAACGACCGTGACCTCACGGCACAGTTCCTAGAGGGTCTCGGTGAGGGGTTTGAGATGCAATCTGAGATCATCAAGAGCATCCAGCCACTGCCTCCTTTCTCTGAAGCCCTCTCCCGCATCCAGCTCGCCGACCTCTCCGTCAAGTCTCGTAAGAGCACCGCTGGCACGCAGGTCATGGCCGTCCAGGGCGACCGCGACACAAGCAGCGGCGGCGGCGGGGCCGCGCCGCGCATCCCAGGTGTCTCGCCTAACTACCGCGGGAAGAACCCTATTCCCGGATACAACGGCGGCGGCGGCTCGTCGCAGCCGCAGGGTGGCGGACGTGGGCGCGGGCGCGGCTCTCCTGGCGGGCGTGGCTTCGGGGAGTCCTCCTACGGGCGCGGCACCTCTGGTGGCTCCTCGCAGACACCGTGGATGGGCTATTTTGCCCCCGTCGGCTCGTCGTTTCCACCGGTGCGTGCACCCTGGGTGCCACCCAACGCGGCGGGTGTGCTCGGCGCTCGACCTGGCGTTCCCCACCAGGTCTACGATGCTGCTCCTTCGGCCTACCCTGTCTACTACCAGGCCGGCCCAGCGTCCACGGCACATGCTCCATCGTCTGCTGCATCGCCCTACCCAGTCCACGCTCACACGTTCGACCATGGCGCCATGACCGCTGCCGCCGCCAGCAACTCGTCGTACCATCCGTACCAACCTGAATGGATCATGGATTCTGGCGCCTCCTCGCACGTCACCGGTAAGACGGGTAACTTGACCACTTCTCATCCCTCCTTAGGTCATAATCCTCAACATATTATTGTGGCCAATGGGTCTAGGCTTCCTATTCTTGCTATAGGCTCCGTCAAAATTTCGTCTCTACCACTCTATCTCCAAAATGTGCTTGTTTCTCCTCACATCGTTAAGAACTTAATCTCAGTATGCCAATTCACTCGCGATAACTATGTCTCCATCGAATTTGACCCATTCGGTTTTTCTGTGAAGGACCTAGCAACCAAGACAACCCTTCTTCGCTCCAATAGTGATGGCGATCTCTACCCGTTCTTCGGCACCAAGGCATCCCCACCATCGGCGATCTATGGCATCGCCATCTTGGACACCCTAGCCACACTTCCCTTTCTCATTTACCTCTCGACTTTCTTCAAGACTGTAATAAAGATGTCACCACTCGTAGCTCCCCTCTTTGTGAGGCATGCCAACTAGGGCGTCAACCGCGCCTCCCTTTTCCCACCTCCACCTCTCACACCTCCGCTGCCTTTCAACTTGGACATTGCGACTTGTGGACATCCCCTATCCCTAGTTTCTCCGGTTATCAATATTACTTGGTTGTACTCGATGATTTCACCCATTATTCCTGGACTTTCCCTTTGAAAAATAAATCTGATACTTGTGCCACCATTCAACGTTTCTTTCGCTATGTGCTTACTCAATTTCATGTGACAATTCAGTGTCTGCAATGTGACAATGGTGGTGAATTCTTGTCAAGTGCCTTGCGTGAGTTTTTCTCTTGTCAGGGAGTTTCCTTTCGCCTCTCCTGCCCTCATACATCCCCGCAGAATGGCAAAGCTGAACGGCTTATTAGAACCCTTAACGACATTATCCGCACCCTCCTCATATAGGCCACCCTCCCACCTCCTTTCTGGGCCGAAGCTTTGCACACCGCCACGCATCTCCTCAACCTTCGTCCCTCCCGCACTATTAACCACAACACACCTCATTATCAGTTGTATGGCGTTCATCCTTCTTACGACCACTTACGTGTCTTTGGGTGCTTGTGCTACCCAAATTTGTACACCACGACTCATCACAAACTAGCCCCCCGATCCACTCGATGTGTCTTTCTTGGATATCCCCGTGAGCACAAAGGATTTCGGTGTCTCGATTTAAATTCCCGTCGCGTCATAATTTCCAGGCACGTTATCTTTGACGAAACAGTCTTTCCCTATTTTTCTGGTGATTGCAGCTCTTCGTCCGCAGAGTATCCTCCTGGAGCCGCAATCCCCGTCGGGATCCGCCCCCCACCTGGTCTCCCGCCCACCTCGTACCGGCCTGCACCTCCTCCCACCACTCTTGTTTCGCCACCTCAGCCAGAACCGCCCGCTGTCCTACCCCAATCCCCACGCGCTCTTCCCCGCTCCAGCCCCACCTCCGCATCCCCACCACCCGACCGGCCACTCCCTCCTTGCCACGACACCCCGTCCCGCTCCCGCCCCTGGACCCCGCGCGAGTAGCCTCGCCTCTCGCACCCACCCCTGCCGCCCCTGACACGCCAGCGATACCCAGTGCCACCCCGCCACGTCTCCCCCTGCCTCCCCACGCTGTTCCGATAGAGCCACCCAACAATCCACACCGTATGCTTACCAGAGCGAAAACTGGGTATTTTATGCCAAAACAACATTTTTCGCTTGCTTCTTCCACATCGCAGATTTCTCCCCTCCCTTCCACATACCGCTCCGCCCTAAAAGATCCGAATTGGCACAATGCTATGCTTGATGAATTTCATGCCCTAATGCGGAATGACACTTGGTCTCTAGTTGCTCATCCTGCAGGTGTCAACGTGGTGACTGGGAAATGGATTTTTCGGCACAAGTTCCACCCTGATGGCTCTCTTGCCCGGTACAAAGCTCGTTGGGTGGTACGTGGCTTCACTCAGCAGCGTGGTGTCGACTATGATGAGACTTTCAGCCCCGTGGTGAAGCCGGCGACTATTCGTGTTGTCCTCGGTATGGCAACCGCTCACTCATGGCCTATTCATCAGATGGATGTTAAGAATGCCTTTATTCATGGGGATCTTCAGGAAACGGTATATTGTGAGCAACCCTCTGGCTTTGTCGATCCCACTCATCCCACTCATGTGTGTCACTTGCATAAATCACTTTACGGCCTCAAACAAGCTCCTCGCACTTGGTTCCACCGTTTCACCAAATTCCTTCTTTCTCTTGGTTTTACTGCCTCCAGGTGTGATTCGTCTCTCTTCATCCTCAACACTGGTTCCTCTCTTGCATACCTACTTTTATATGTGGATGATATTATTCTAACCGCCAACACCACCACCCTCTTGCATTCCATTATCCATTCCCTCAATCGTGAGTTTTCCATGAGTGATCTCGGGGACATTCACCATTTCCTAGGCATTAATGTTCATCGCACCACCAACGGCCTTTTCTTGTCCCAACAACAATATGCCCTGGAGATTCTCGACCGTGCCAAAATGCTCAATTGCAATCCCATACCCACTCCCATAGACACCAGCTCCAAACTTTCCTCCCATGATGGGGCTCGGGTTGATGATCCGACCCTCTATAGGAGTCTTGCCGGTGCCCTTCAATACCTCACACTCACTCGCCCCGACATTTCCTATGCGGTTCAGCAAGTTTGCTTATTTATGCATGATCCACGGGTTTCCCATATGCAGCTTGTCAAACACATTTTGAGGTATATCAAGGGCACTTCTCACTATGGCTTGAGTCTTCACCGGTCCTCCTCACTTGATCTCATCGCGTATTCGGATGCTGATTGGGCCGGTTGCCCCGACACCCGTAAATCCACCTCGGGTTTCTCTGTGTTTCTCGGCGACAACTTGGTCTTCTGGTCCTCCCGTCGCCAACACACAGTTTCCCGATCCAGTGCGGAGGCTGAGTACCGGGCGGTCGCAAATTGCATCGCCGAATCTTGTTGGCTGAGACAGTTACTCCAGGAGCTCCATCATCCTCCTACTCGAGCCACGGTGGTTTATTGTGATAATGTCAGCGCCATGTATCTGTCCTCCAATCCTGTTCAGCATCAAAGGACGAAGCATGTGGAGATTGATCTTCATTTTGTTTGGGATCGTGTGGCTCTCGGCGAGGCTCGTGTGCTCCATGTTCCAACGAGCTCTCAGTTTGCTGATATTTTCACCAAGGGCTTACCGACTAGCGTGTTTCAAGATTTTCGATCCAGCCTCAACGTCGCTTCTAGCGTCGTTCCGACTGCAGGGGGGGGGGGGTTGTAGGGGTTCCAATCTTTAATAAGATAGAGCCCCCTGTGTTTACAATGCTAGTCCCTGGATCAATAGCTAGCATCCACGGTTAAGATGTAATATCAAGAAACAAAGGTCATAATATAACTTTATAACCAGGAATAACATAAGTTTATTACATCAAACATAGCTCATTTGGCTATTACATTACATTGCAGCGGAATATCTATAGTCATGGGTCCTTCATCTTCAAAGTTCCACAGGCAGATGTTGGTTGTAGACTTTGTAATCCTAATCAAACAATCTTCACTAAAATCAATCAAAACTGCAACATTACAAGTTACAGCCACAAAGGGTCAATACATTTGAATTGTATTGGAAAGTGATACTATATTAGTAAAGTGGAGTCTATCATCTATATGCATTTGGCTAAGTGGAGTTGAGGCTTGCATTGCTCAAAATAGATTTTTCCTTAACATTTGAAAATACTAAGTTTTTGTTTTGACAAAATCATTTTTCTCAACCAAAGATTGAGGATCCTTTACAAGGCATCTCTCAATCAAAGATTGAAGATTTCAAACAACCCTTGTTCAAACCACAAGATTTTAACTTAGAAATTTGAATGATGAGATTCTTGATTGCTTCCATGTCTTGATGCTCAAATTGTCCTTTACCAGGGACATGGCTAAGTACTTAGGTTTTACACTCTGCAGAGGTGGTGCACTTTCCCCACAAGACTTGGTTTCCCAAGACAAAATCTTTCAGAAGCCTTCCCTTAGACCAAAATGGACGCGCTCCAACCTATCAAACACTACCACCCACTGTCCATATGGCTAAGTTCTTGCAACCTATATGATCATGGCAGAGCCCATATTGCCAAGTGGTTGCACTTGAAGCTTCTCAACATTTGACATCTCAAATCTCTTTGTGCCTGGGTGGCATACCACAAGTGAGATACACAAGCCAAGTCCATGGCCTTGTGAACCACTCAACCAAAAACCACCAAGCAAGCCCATTCCACCCAGGTGATTCATTAACTTAGTTGTTTTATTACACAAAAACATAAGTCCTCAGACTTAGAGATTTTTCCATAGTGTGAATATATTTTCCACCCATGTTTTCTATTAGCTAGGCTAAGCTTGATAGTAGTAGGAATCTTTAACTTAGGAAAATCCTACTAAGGATTCCTCTACTAGGTTTTCCTATAGTAAGGTTTATACTTAGCAAAATCCATGCAAGTTTTACTTAGCAAAATCACTAATGCATAGTGAAAGTAATGGGATAGAAAGTATGAAGAATCACTTGCCTTTTTGGTAGAGGGTATAGGTTCACTCCTTGTCCTTGCAACAATCACACTCTTCAAGTCACTACAATTCAATCAAGCAAGGCACAAACTCAATCTACCAATCAAGCAAATCAACACATAAAATGACAAAGTCAAAGTAATGCATGCAAGCATGCCAAGCTTTGTTTTGTTTGAAAAGGTGGTTCCTAATGGGTCATGGACATTTGAAAACACCTAATGGTCATTTTGTAAAGTGGCAAAGTAATTTGTAAATGGGTTTTATCTATAAACCATTTTTAAATCTTTTCATCATTTTATGTGGTGAAAATTATTATTTTCAATACCATAGCCTTAAGTGGTTTCACTAAATAAGTTGTTGTTTCTCAAAACTTGGTACTTATGGTTAGTAGGTTTGGTCAAAAACATTTTCTCCAAAGTTTTTACTCAAAATCATTTTCATAAACAAATCAATAATTTTATTTAGCTAGAAATGGACTAAACCAATAAATCCATTCTAAACTTTTCCAAATCCATTTTGCAAATCATGGGTTGGTTCCTAGGGTCAGTAAGGTCACAACAAACCATTTTGCAAAAGTTTTAACCCTAAATTCAATTTTAAACAATTTTTCTACTCTAAACAAGCTCACAAAAGAATCTACAAAAACAAGCAAACTAACAGATACTATTGGCTAAACCAAAGGCATGGTTGGCTAGGTCTTGCTCTCCTGATTCCAACGACATAAAGTTTGTAATTTTTGGACGTGTAGATCCAAAGTTACAAGGGTTTGAATTTCATAACTAAATCAGATTTCAAATCTGTTTAAAACAGAACAGGGGACACCGCGTCGTTATTTTACTGATTGATACCGGTTCGGCCGGATTAGCTCTGTGGAACGTTAGATCTAAAGTAGATCGTGCGGCACAGGTTTATCCTTACCCCTTCGGTTAGTCATTCTATCCAAGCCATCAGATGCAGATCTAACGGTTCCTATTGCCCTGGCCAAATAGCAGCGGCGCTGGCGGCGGCGTCTGGTGGCGGAGCGGCCAGACGGCGGCGGAGTTGACGTTTCAGGAAGCGAGGAAGGAGGAGAGGTGGCTCACTGTGATCGCCATGGCATGGGTATGCTCAACCTGCCCTTGGTTGGTGAAGGGGCGCACGAGGACGGGCGGGATTCCTCACCGGAGTTAGGGCTGGCGCCAGGAGCTTCTGTTTGTTGACGGGGACGGGGCTGTAGTCCACCAGAAAGCAAGAGAATGGTAGGGTTAGATGCGGGCGAGTGCACTGGACACAGGCGTATCATCGGAAGGACAAGGGGTGGCTAGTTACTACCTGGAGGCTTCGTCGGAGAAAGAGGCAGACGGCGGTGCTGCAGGTCGTCGTCGAAGCCGAGGTTACAGGGCACCCGCGGATGAATGACTGGCACGGGAAGATGCGCCAGGATGCGGTGAGGGTGCTCGTGTGCTCGGGGAGGCAGGAGGTGGTGTGGCTCGGCTGGATTCGACGGTGGAAGCTCGTCGGAGACAGAACTGCTCGGGGAGAAATTGGGGCGGCCTGGGGGCGTGCTTGGGGGAGGAGACAGAGGGGAAACGGAGAGGAGTCACTGGCGTTTAAATGTGCCTGGTCGCTGCGAGTTAAGGTGGCCGTGTTAAGGCGAATTCAAGCCACGAATCAAAGCCTGCAACGGCCGGTGAGGGAGGAAGAACAGGTCGTGGGGGTGGGGAAGAAGAGGGACGTGGCGGTGGGGTCCTCTGGTCAGTGAGAAAGGGAAAGAGAACGGGGTCCAGTCGTCAGTGTCCTCGCGGGTGTGAGTTTGAGTGCGAAAACGTTTCGTCAGAGGGGTGGGGAAAATGGGCTGCTGGGCTGGGGTGGGCTTTAGCTGGGCTGGGTCGGCCAGTTTCTATTTTTTTCTTCTGAATTCTTTTTCCTTTTCTAATTCTATTTTTCTGTTTTGAATTTCATCCAACTATTCAAGCATTCAAATAATTCAAACAATTGTAATGAGATTTTGGTTCTGTTTATCAACATAAACCAAATCTCAAAAATAAAATAATATTTTTATTCATTTTTAGGATCTATTTAATAATTAAATAAAATAGCCCTTTAGTTATTTAATCAAAATAGGGTTTGATTTATTTAATAAAATCTCCATTTGAAATCCAAATATTTTCAAAACCAAATCAGTAAGTTTTATTTGGAAATAAAGAATATTTGGAAAACTTGTTTTAAAATAAAATAACATCTTTATTTTTGGTCCATTAACAATTAAATAAAAAGGCCTTATTCATTTACTTCATATAAGATTTGTTTTATTAGAATATTTATTTTGAAATCTAAAATAAAACCAAAACACTTCAGTAAGTTTTATTTGAGAATATAAAATATTTGGAAAATTTATTTAAAATAAATAAGTTTTAGTGTTTTATTTAAAATGGGAAAAACCTTTACTTTAATAAAATTTGGATATTAAATCCCTATTATTTTATTTAAATAAACCTTTGCTATTTTTATTCAAACAAAATGTTTTAATTAAAAGCTTGGCCAATGTTTTAATTTGGCTTTATAAAATAATCTTTATTTATAAATCTACCTTTTCTTTTGAAAACCAAAACTCTTTATTTAAAGATCCAAAATAGTGTTTCCAAAATATTTTATTTTCCTTTATTAAATGTTTTAACCTGTTAAATCCCTTTAGGATTTAATTGTTTCCAATTGGTTTGAAGTTCCAATTAAATTCAAAAAGTTTCTTCTGGCCTTGAAAATCAAATAAAGTTTTATTTTATTCATTTATTTTCACATTACAAGATTTGGAAAATCTTGGGATGTGACAGGGGTGTTGAACACTTGTATTGTTTGTACCTTTGCGTTCTGTACCTGACACGATTGTACCACGTCTGCTAGGCCTAGTCTCAGCGATCCGCTTGGATCGGATCTCAGGCACAACGTGCATCTCTCTGTAATCTATTTGTAATGCTTCGGCACAGATAATGGGAAACTGATTGACTCTCCAATTCTGCTTTTTGTCTGTATTCGGCCGTATGTAACTGCTTGACTTTGACTTTGTGCTGTCCCGACTAGAACAACCACGTTTCAAAAGAAATACTCCATCCGTCTTAAAAGAGGTATATATATTTTTAGGAAGCAGTGCTACGCATCCCTCGGGGATAAAAACTTCCGATCACGGGTCCTCATGCTTGCAAGCAAGTGATTTGATCACTAAAATGTTATATCACGGGAACAAGAAAAGAGTACATGTCGGTAACGAGATCAAAATAGGTATGGAGATACCGATGATCTAATCTCGGACATGTAATACTTCGCGAGACAAAGGGATTGAGTTACATGTGTATAAGGTTCACACGATCACAAAAGTCATCGTTGAATATGTGGGAGTCAGTACGGATATCCAGGTCCCGCTGCTGATTATTGATCGGGGACAGGGGTCTCGATCATATCTACATTATTCGCGAACCGTAGGATGACACACTTAAGGGATACCGACACTATTTGGAGCAAATAATATGCCAGAGAAAGAAAAAGGAAAGCATAGGAATTTATTTCACTAGACACCGAAACTGTTTTGAGTGAAATTGCACATAGTTTTTCTGCATGTGAAATGAAATACTAGCAAGGGGTTATATGTGAATGTTTGTCATTAATATAATTGACAAAATTCTGAATAAATAAAAGGAGTTTTATTTAAGAGATAGTTTGCATTAAATTTGGTGGAAATTTAATAGGAATTTGAGTGGGTTTTTGAGTGGAGAAAATTAAAGGCCATTTTGTGAGTGGAGTGTCCATCCACATAAATGAGGGAGAGGTGGGGGCACCCTCCATGCCGTCAGCCATGCCCCATTGGGCTGCCCTCTCCCCTATATAAGGATCCCCTCCTCTTACTTCTCACTCACACCTCCTCACGAAGGATCTCTCTCCCCCTTTAGAATTTCCCCATGGTCTCGGATCAACGAGATACATGTTCTCGATGGCTTTTTCTGGAAGGATTTGTTGCTTCCGTTGCTTCGCTGGAGAGAGTGCACGGAGGTTGTCGGGGTACCCAGACGTGTGTGCTAATACGGATGCACCACTGCTTTGCGGTACTAGACGTGATGGTGCTAGACCGGCTGGACCAGATGGACTTCATCACGATCTTGAGATCGGCAAGCGTTCGACTACATCATCCACGAGTACAACCTCATTAACGCTATACGGTCTTCGAGGGTATGTATTCTATGGATGTATATCCACCCATTACTTGTATCTAGTAGATAGATCTTTGTGCTTTGTTCCCATCGTAATTTTTTTTTGTTTTCTATGCTGCGAACCCTTCAGTGGTATCAGAGCCGGATCTATGCGTAGATGCTTTGCACGGGTAGTACACATGATTATGTGGGCGATGATGATCATTTTATTGCTTGTTAGTTGTACTTTGGATATTGGTGGCATAGTGGGATGAAGCGGCCTGGACAAACTTTACATGTCCTCGCACATGAGACCTGTTCCACGCTTGACATGCAACTAGTTTTGCATAAGTGGTTAGCGGATGTCTGTCTCTCCTACTATAGTCAATATCTAATTTGCAACGATTTGTCAACAATTTGGTTATCCTCGTTGTGGTTCATGTTCGTAGGTAAGAACGGTTCTATCTTCGAAAGCCCTAAGCCACGTAAAACTTGCAATGGATAAATTAGAGGCGTCTAGTTTAGATTGTTGTTGGGCTAGTGTCATGATATGATGATGTTGTAAGTAGAAGTATAAATCGATACTCTTACAACACAAATAACGTGTAAGTTCCATAGACCTTGGCCTTACACATAGAGGTATGATGGCTATCATACCATGATGCACATGATGGAGATCAAGTGCAAGAACCATATCATTTCACTTATTAACATGTGATGTTTGTTGCATCTTATATTGCTAGTTTGGTGTTTTATTAGCATAATAAGATGATCTCTCATTTAAATATCAAGATACAAATATGTTCTTCCTTAAGTATGCACCGATTATGTGTCGTGGCTCCAAGACATCACGTGATGATCGGGTGTTCTTGGATCCACGATCATATTTCGGGTGTAAGACAGTTACACACGCGAATACTAAGGTTCTTACTTGGCGAGCCTAGCATGTACAGACATGGCCTCGGAACACAGACATAAAGGTTAAGCATGAGTCATATGAAATATATGATGCCCATTTGATGCTCGCATTTGAAGCTACACCGACTCACGCGATGATCGGACTTGGTGTAGTGGATTTGGTTCATGTAATCACCAAAAGGACACGAGGGATGTCGTTTTTGAGTGGGAGTTCATTTCTAATTTGTATTAGTAGAACTCAATTTATCATACATTAAATCAAAGTGAATTTGCATAATTTGTTATAGTCATTGGCATTCGTTCACCTTCTTATGCTTAGTTGTAATTGAGATAATAGAACTATAAAATTCTGGATATTTACTTTACGAACTGGTATCGTATTGTGTTGAGTGTCAATCTAAAGTTTAAAGTCCCATTGCAAACTTTCAGGAAACTCTGTTTACTCCGTGAAATTTAATAATTGGTATTAAATCGAGAGTAACAATTCCAGTGTTAGTATCTTAAGTATCATGTTTGCCTCCATATTTCTTGATTGTTTTAATATCAAGTTTATCTAGGAGCTGAAAGAATTGTTCCAGAAACCATCACGTGTGGCAGATATATCGATATCTGAAACAATGTTTTGGTTGCAATATGATAGAGTATAATATATGTTCTCATATTAGATGAGAATTTGCAAAGGTTGGAGATGCTAGACATCCTAATCATCCAAAAAGGTTTTGGAAAGTAATATTATACTCATGATTCGCCTTTATAAGATACATTAGCTTGATCATGAAAGTCATCATGATCAGGGTGAATAGAAGATGTATGTAAAGTGTTTACTACACTAAAAGATTACTAAAGAAGGGATTTTGAAAGAATGCCGATCATTTGATGATGGTGATCTACTTCAAAGTGCAAGTCCAAAGGTATTATTATTTGAATATACACGCTTTTGACTATGTGTCATGTGTATGGCGCCATTGTTGATGTTGATAGATTCTTTTAAAAAGGAAAAGGAAATGCTAAAAGAGAATCTATAAAATATATTTGGCAGAACAGAAAAGATTGGAAATATCCAATTTAGGTATATGGATGATATACATGTTATGGTTGTATTCTTTGCTGGTTAAACAGAGTGGTTCTTGGGTATTGAATACCGAATTGGTTGGTATGAAATTTTATACAAAACGACGCAATTCATGAACCATAATGGCCTAAGTAACTAGCAAGAGAATATGTGATGATGTTCATCGAAAACAAACATTCAATAATCGTTATTTAAATCAGGTATTATGAGAACAATTTTTTTCCAAATAATTACCGCATTCCATGTAAGATGGATGATTTACAAATCTAGTTGGAGAAATCACATCCATAAAACTAATGCTAAAATGTCGCAAGACAAATGATTGGAAGATCACTTACGAAATGACATCACCGTTTAAATTATATTGGAAAGAAAACATGAAGAAACTCCATATTCATGGATTTTTGGAGTCTTTGATTTGATCAAGTGACGCTTGTGAGACTTTCCTCGGGATAATTAAAACTTAGTTCAAAGGCCAAAGAAGAACGAACGACTAAAATATTGGAATTTATATATATCGATGTATGTAGTCCATTATGTATAGTCGTAAGTGATGGATTTCAACTTCATATGATTTCTCCAGAAATTTGAGTGAATATTCACTTAATGAGAAAGAAGTATGAAATGTTTGAAAACGTTCAAAGACTTTCAAGATGAAGTGGAAAATCATTGTAACAAGAAAATAAATGATTTATGATTTTATCATAAAGGGATTTATTTGAGTTGCAAGTGTAACAAGAAAATAAATGATTTATGATTTCATCATAAAGGGATTTATTTGAGTTACAAGTTTAGCAAAAACACCTAGATTTGCATCTCCCGAAACACCATAGGAATATGGAGTGTTTGGGATTTGTAATGAAACCTTGTTTGACATGGTTAGATCAAAGGTGTTATTTATAAAACTGCCATTATGTTTGAAAAGATTAAATCTTTAGAGACTACCGCTTTTGCACTGAAAAGAGCTCCATCTTGATCCGTTGAAATGACACCCGGTTTGGGGTAAAACCCAAGTTGTCCTTTCTTAAAATTTTGGTATGCTAAGCATAAGTAAGATGTTTACAACCAAAGTCGGATGAGCATGTCCTTGTAGGTTATTTCGAATAACCATTAGGTATTTCTCCATAACACCGAGGACAAAAGGGTTTGTCGCTTGAAACATCAAGTTTCTTGAATAAGGAATTTTTTGTAAAAGTTAAGTGGGAGGACAATAGAACTTTGATAAGGTTAACGAACCTTAGCTAAATGTGCTAAGTTGCGCAGTGCCGGAAATCATTCCGGAGGCAGCCATAATGCTCATAGCTTATGTGCCTCAAAGTTTGTAGTCACGGAGATCTAAGTTCCTATTGAACCAAGTAGGTCGGATAAATAATCAAATGCTGAGATTTGAGAGTAAATCATTATTGTTTGACAATGATGAACCGACTACATGCAAAGAAGCGATGATGGGCCCTGACTCCGTCAAATGGCTTGAAGCCATAAAATCCATGATAGTTCCATACACGAGAAATCAAGTTTTGAACTTGGAAGACCCTCCGAAAAGGTGTAAAAACGTATTGGTCGTATTTGGATCTATGAAGAAACAGACATGAATGTTTCACATCTATGAAATAGTCGACATGTCGTAAAGTATTTTATGACAATGTTCAAGGAGTTGACTATGACAAGATTGGATCTTTCATAGCGATTTTTAGTCTGGACGGATTAATGTAGCAACCACTACATATAATTTGGTATATGGTAGATGAATAAACAAAACAAATTTCTTCTAACAGAATGGTTACCTAGGACGTGTGCATGACATGGTCCAAAGGGTTTTGTTAATTCAAAGGATGCTAAAAGGCATGCAAACTTCAATGGTTGAAGTAAGCATCGCGGAGTTGGAATCTTCACCGTGATGAAAAGGAGTTTTCATCAGGAGACGATGAAGATTCTTGCATTTGCAAGAAATTAAGTGGGAACGCTGAGATATATTTCTAATACATTATATGGAGGACATCTTGTCGATTGGAAATGATGTATCTTTTATTGACAAAGGTTAAGAATTTCATTTCGATGAAAGACTTAGGCAAAACCCAAATTTTTAGCATGAATGTCTGCATGGATAGACTTTGACGCTAATATGGTTGTGCCAAACATACATATATGAGATATTGAAGGAGTTCAATATAGAAACGACGAGAAATGATTCTTGTCGCATGGAAAAGAGTTGAATCAAGATTCAAATGTATCGACACTTGATAAGTGAAACAAGATTCAAGTGCTTTGACACTTGATGAGTGAAATCACAAGAATGTTTTGGTCAATCATACCATGATATGTACACATCCAGATATGTCCTATGCTCTAAGTGTTATAAGCATATACCAGAATGAATCACAAGATGATCATTGGACGATAGTAAGGAAATTCTTATGATCTTTTGAAGAACTAAGAATATATTTGTGTAGAGGTGACAAACAATTACAAATAGTTCATTGTAAAGCGTTATATTGATACTTGTTTTGTCACATGATACAAATTAAGTTTATCTCAATTTAAACTATGAGTGGCACAATGAAATGGAAAGGAGTTTCCATGACGGATTTGGATGAATTCCAAAGTTAAGACATTGTGACGGATACTACAACAAAAGGCTAAGTATGTGACTACTATAGTAGCAGCAAAGGAGGGCATTTGTGTCAAGTAGTTTGTTATAAATCTAAGGTGTGGTTCGCAACGGGTTAACACTAAAGATATATTGTATGACAATACTATCGACATGATTTAACCCCAAGTAACTAAAGGTCTCACCAAAAGACCAAATTTATACAATGCCATATCATTGGAGAATGAGTGATGCGTGAATACGCAAAGACATGCAAATACACACGGACCTGAAGCGTCAAAACCGTAGATTATGTTAACCACTTGAAATTGCGTATATGGAACACCAGAAAGCCATAGGTGTTCAATACGCAAAGTTTTTCAAACTAGATTATTGACTCTAGTGCAAGTGGGAGACTGAAGGGAATATGCCCGAGAGGCAATAATAAAGTGGTTATTATCGTATTCCTTATTTATGATAAATGTTTATTTTGCATGCTATAATTGTATTAATACGGAAACGTTAATACATGTGTGTTTAATAAACAAAAAGGAAGTTCCTAGTTATGCCTCTCTTATAAACTAGCTCGTTGATTAACAAGATGATCAAAGGTTTCCTGATCATGGACATTGGATGTTGTTAATAACGAGGTCACAACATTATTGAAATGGTGTGATGAACATTCATCCGAAGTATAGGATTACGATCAAGGTCATTGTGTTTATATTGCTATAACATCATACGAAGTAATTTTAGTCATTAGACCATGAGATCATGTCAATCAATAACACCGAAAGAGTATCTTGATAACATCAAACATCACACCATAATAGGGTGACTAAAGATGGGTTCAGTGCTACGAAGGTTTTATGTTGAGGCTCATGGACCAAGAGTGGAATTTGTCCATCCCGATGATGGATAGATATACTCTGGGCCCTCTCGGTGATATCACATTAATTAGCTTGCAAGCAAGTGATTTGATCACTAAAATGTTATATCACGGGAACAAGAAAAGAGTACATGTCGGTAACGAGATCAAAATAGGTATGGAGATACCGATGATCTAATCTCGGACATGTAATACTTCGCGAGACAAAGGGATTGAGTTACATGCGTATAAGGTTCACACGATCACAAAAGTCATCGTTGAATATGTGGGAGTCAGTACGGATATCCAGGTCCCGCTGCTGATTATTGATCGGGGACAGGGGTCTCGATCATATCTACATTATTCGCGAACCGTAGGATGACACACTTAAGGGATACCGACACCATTTGGAGCAAATAATATTCCAGAGAAAGAAAAAGGAAAGCATAGGAATTTATTTCACTAGACACCGAAACTATTTTGAGTGAAATTGCAGATAGTGTTTCTGCATGTGAAATGAAATACTAGCAAGGGGTTATATGTGAATGTTTGTCATTAAAGTAATTGACAAAATTCTGAATAAATAAAAGGAGTTTTATTTAAGAGATAGTTTGCATTAAATTTGGTGGAAATTTAATAGGAATTTGAGTGGGTTTTTGAGTGGAGAAAATTAAAGGCCATTTTGTGAGTGGAGTGTCCATCCACATAAATGAGGGAGAGGTGGGGGCACCCTCCATGCCGTCAGCCATGCCGCATTGGGCTGCCCTCTCCCCTATATAAGGAGCCCCTCCTCTTACTTCTCACTCACACCTCCTCACGAAGGATCTCTCTCCCCCTTTAGAATATTCCCATGGTCTCGGATCAGCGAGATACATGTTCCCGGTGGCTTTTTCTGGAAGGATTTGTTGCTTCCACTGCTTCGCTGGAGTGAGTGCACGGAGGTTGTCGGGGTACCCGGACGTGTGTGCGATCACGGATGCACCACTGCTTTGCGTTACTGGACGTGATGGTGCTGGACCGGCTGGACCAGATGGACTTCATCACGATCTTGAGATCGGCAAGCGTTCGACTACATCATCCACGAGTACAACCTCATTAACGCTATACGGTCTTCGAGGGTATGTATTCTATGGATGTATATCCATCCATTGCTTGTATCTAGTAGATAGATCTTGGTGCTTGTATCTAGTGGTATCAGAGCCGGATCTATGCGTAGATGCTTTGCACGGGTAGTACACATGATTATGTGGGCGATGATGATCATTTTATTGCTTCTTAGTTGTACTTTGGATATTGGTGGCATAGTGGGATGAAGCGGCCTTGACAAACTTTACATGTCCTCGCACATGAGACCTGTTCCACGCTTGACATGCAACTAGTTTTGCATAAGTGGATAGCGGATGTCTGTCTCTCCTACTATAGTCAATATCTAATTTGCAACGATTTGTCAACAATTTGGTTATCCTCGTTGTGGTTCATGTTCGTAGGTAAGAACGGTTCTATCTTCGAAAGCCCTAAGCCACGTAAAACTTGCAATGGATAAATTAGAGGCGTCTAGTTTAGATTGTTGTTGGGCTAGTGTCATGATATGATGATGTTGTAAGTAGAAGTATAAGTCGATACTCTTACAACACAAATAACGTGTAAGTTCCATAGACCTTGGCCTTACACATAGAGGTATGATGGCAACCATACCATGATGCACATGATGGAGCTCAAGTGCAAGAACCATATCATTTCACTTATTAACATGTGATGTTTGTTGCATCTTATATTGCTAGTTTGGCGTTTTATTAGCATAATAAGATGATCCCTCATTTAAATATCAAGATACAAATATGTTCTTCCTTAAGTATGCACCGATTATGTTTTGTCACTCCAAGACATCACGTGATGATCGGGTGTTCTTGGATCCACGATCATATTTCGGGTGTAAGACAGTTACACACGCGAATACTAAGGTTCTTACTTGGCGAGCCTAGCATGTACAGACATGGCCTCGGAACACAGACCGAAAGGTTAAGCATGAGTCATATGAAAGATATGATGCCCATTTGATGCTCGCCTTTGAAGCTACACCGACTCACGCGATGATCGGACTTGGTGTAGTGGATTTGGTTCATGTAATCACCAAAAGGACACGGGGATGTCGTTTTTGAGTGGGAGTTTATTTCTAATTTGTATTAGTAGAACTCAATTTATCATACATTAAATCAAAGTGAATTTGCATAATTTGTTGTAGTCATTGGCATTCGTTCACCTTCTTATGCTTAGTTGTAATTGAGATAATAGAACTATAGAATTCTGGATATTTACTTTACGAACTGGTATCGTATTGTGTTGAGTGTCAATCTAAAGTTTAAAGTCCCATTGCAAACTTTCAGGAAACTCTGTTTACTCCGTGAAATTTAATAATTGGTATTAAATCGAGAGTAACAATTCCAGTGTTAGTATCTTAAGTATCATGTTTGCCTCCATAATTCTTGATTGTTTTAATATCAAGTTTATCTAGGAGCTGAAAGAATTATTTCAGAAACCATCATGTGTGGCAGATATATCGATATCTGAAACAATGTTTTGGTTGCAATATGATAGTGTATAATATATGTTCTCATATTAGATGAGAATTTGCAAAGGTTGGAGATGCTAGACATCCTAATCATCCAAAAAGGTTTTGGAAAGTAATATTATACTCACGATTCGCCTTTATAAGATACATTAGCTTGATCATGAAAGTCATCATGATAAGGGTGAATAGAAGATGTATGTAAAGTGTTTAGTACACTAAAAGATTACTAAAGAAGGGATTTTGAAAGAATGCCGATCATTTGATGATGGTGATCTACTTCAAAGTGCAAGTCCAAAGGTATTATTATTTGAATATACACGCTTTTGACTATGTGTCATTTGTATGGCGCCACTGTTGATGTTGATAGATTCTTTTAAAAAGGAAAAGGAAATGCTAAAAGAGAATCTATAAAATATATTTGGCAGAAAAGAAAAGATTGGAAATATCCAATTTAGGTATATGGATGATATACATGTTATGGTTGTATTCTTTGCTGGTTAAACAGTGTGGTTCTTGGGTATTGAATACATAATTGGTTGGTATGAAATTTCATACAAAACGACGCAATTCATGAACCATAATGGCCTAAGTAACTAGCAAGAGAATATGTGATGATGTTCATCGAAAACAAACATTCAATAATCGTTATTTAAATCAGGTATTATGAGAAATTTTTTTCCCAAATAATTACCGCATTCCATGTAAGATGGATGATTTACAAATCTAGTTGGAGAAATCACATCCATAAAACTAATGCTAAAATGTCGCAAGACAAATGATTGGAAGATCACTTACGAAGTGACATCGCCGTTTAAATTATATTGGAAAGAAAACATGAAGAAACTCCATATTCATGGATTTTGGGAGTCTTTGATTTGATCAAGTGACGCTTGTGAGACTTTCTTCGGGATAATTAAAACTTCGTTCAAAGGCCAAAGAAGAACGAACGACTAAAATATGGGAATTTATATATATCGATGTATGTAGTCCATTATGTATAGTCGTAAGTGATGGATTTCAACTTCATATGATTTCTCCAGAAATTTGAGTGAATATTCACTTAATGAGAAAGAAGTATGAAATGTTTGAAAACGTTCAAAGACTTTCAAGATGAAGTGGAAAATCATTGTAACAAGAAAATAAATGATTTATGATTTTATCATAAAGGGATTTATTTGAGTTGCAAGTGTAACAAGAAAATAAATGATTTATGATTTCATCATAAAGGGATTTATTTGAGTTACAAGTTTAGCAAAAACACCTAGATTTGCATCTCCCGAAACACCATAGGAATATGGAGTGTTTGGGATTTGTAATGAAACCTTGTTTGACGATCAAAGGTGTTATTTATAAAACTGCCATTATGTTTGAAAAGATTAAATCTTTAGAGACTACCGCTTTTACACTGAAAAGAGCTCCATCTTGATCCGTTGAAATGACACCCGGTTTGGGGTAAAACCCAAGTTGTCCTTTCTTAAAATTTTGGTATGCTAAGCATAAGTAAGATGTTTACAACCAAAGTCGGATGAGCATGTCCTTGTAGGTTATTTCGAATAACCATTAGGTATTTCTCCATAACACCGAGGACAAAAGCGTTTGTCGCTTGAAACATCAAGTTTCTTGAATAAGGAATTTTTTGTAGAAGTTAAGTGGGAGGACAATAGAACTTTGATAAGGTTAACGAACCTTAGATAAATGTGCTAAGTTGCGCAGTGCTGGAAATCGTTCCGGAGGCAGCCATAATGCTCATAGCTTATGTGCCTCAAAGGTTGTGGTCACCGAGATCTAAGTTCCTATTGAACCAAGTAGGTCGGATAAATAATCAAATGCTGAGATTTGAGAGTAAATCATTATTGTTTGACAATGATGAACCGACTACATGCAAAGAAGCGATGATGGGCCCTGACTCCATCAAATGGCTTGAAGCCATAAAATCCATGATAGTTCCATACACGAGATATCAAGTTTTAAACTTGGAAGACCCTCCGGAAAGGTGTAAAAACGTATCGGTCATATTTGGATATATAAAGAAACAGACATGAATGTTTCACATCTATGAAATAGTCGACATGTCGTAAAGTATTTTATGACAATGTTCAAGGAGTTGACTATGACAAGATTGGATCTTTCATAGCGATTTTTAGTCTGGACGGATTAATGTAGCAACCACTACATATAATTTGGTATATGGTAGATGAATAAACAAAACAAATTTCTTCTAATAGAATGGTTACCTAGGACGTGTGCATGACCCGGTCCAAAGGGTTTTGTTAATTCAAAGGATGCTAAAAGGCATGCAAACTTCAATGGTTGAAGTAAGCATCGCGGAGTTGGAATCTTCACCGTGATGAAAAGGAGTTTTCATCAGGAGACGATGAAGATTCTTGCATTTGCAAGAAATTAAGTGAGAACGCTGAGATATATTTCTAATACATTATATGGAGGACATCTTGTCGATTGGAAATGATGTATCTTTTATTGACAAAGGTTAAGAATTTCATTTCGATGAAAGACTTAGGCAAAACCCAAATTTTTAGCATGAATGTCTGCATGGATAGACTTTGACGCTAATATGGTTGTGCCAAACATACATATATGAGATATTGAAGGAGTTCAATATAGAAACGACGAGAAACGATTCTTGTCGCATGGAAAAGACTTGAATCAAGTTCAAGTGTATCGACACTTGATAAGTGAAACAAGATTCAAGTGCTTTGACACTTGATGAGTGAAATCACAAGAATGTTTTGATCAATCATACCATGATATGTACACATCCAGATATGCCCTATGCTCTAAGTGTTATGAGCATATACCAGAATGAATCACAAGATGATCATTGGACGATAGTAAGGAAATT
Source organism: Avena sativa (assembly GCA_916181665.1). Classification (NCBI taxonomy): domain Eukaryota; kingdom Viridiplantae; phylum Streptophyta; class Magnoliopsida; order Poales; family Poaceae; genus Avena; species Avena sativa. The sequence continues at coordinate 315,453,595 of OV702283.1, forward strand.
CTTATGATCTTTTGAAGAACTAAGAATATATTTGTGTAGAGGTGACAAACAATTACAAATAGTTCATTGTAAAGCGTTATATTGATACTAGTTTTGTCACAAGATACAAATTAAGTTTATCTCAGTTTAAACTATGAGTGGCACAATGAAATGGAAAGGAGTTTCCATGACGGATTTGGATGAATTCCAAAGTTAAGACATTGTGACGGATACTACAACAAAAGGCTAAGTATGTGACTACTATAGTAGCAGCAAAGGAGGGCATTTGTGTCAAGTAGTTTGTTATAAATCTAAGGTGTGGTTCGCAACGGGCTAACACTAAAGATATATTGTATGACAATACTATCGACATGATTTAACCCCAAGGAACTAAAGGTCTCACGAAAAGACCAAATTTATACAATGCCATATCATTGGAGAATGAGTGATGCGTGAAGACGCAAAGACATGCAAATACACATGGACCTGAAGCGTCAAAACCGTAGATTATGTTAACCACTTGAAATTGCGTATATGGAACACCAGAAAGCCATAGGTGTTCAATACGCAAAGTTTTTCAAACTAGATTATTGACTCTAGTGCAAGTGGGAGACTGAAGGGAATATGCCCGAGAGGCAATAATAAAGTGGTTATTATCGTATTCCTTATTTATGATAAATGTTTATTTTGCATGCTATAATTGTATTAATACGGAAACGTTAATACATGTGTTTAATAAACAAAAAAGGAAGTTCCTAGTTATGCCTGTCTTATAAACTAGCTCGTTGATTAACAATATGATCAAAGGTTTCCTGATCATGGATATTGGATGTTGTTAATAACGAGGTCACAACATTATTGGAATGGTGTGATAAACATTCATCCGAAGTATAGCATTACGATCAAGGTCATTGTGTTTATACTGCTATAACATCATACGAAGTAATCTTAGTCCTTAGACCATGAGATCATGTCAATCACTAACACCGAAAGAGTATCTTGATAACATCAAACATCACATCGTAACAGGGTGACTATAAAGATGAGTTCAGTGCTACGAAGGTTTTATGTTGAGGCTCATGGATCAAGAGTGGAATTTGTCCATCCCGATGACGGATAGATAAACTCTGGACCCTCTCGGTGATATCACATTAATTAGCTTGCAAGCAAGTGATTTAATCACTAGAATGTTATATCACGGGAATGAGAAAAGAGTACATGTCGGTAACGAGATAAAAATAGGTATAGAGATACCGATGATCGAATCTCGAACATGTAATATATCACGAGACAAAGGGATTGAGTTACATGCGTATAAGGTTCACACGATCATAGAAGTCATTGTTGAATATGTGGGAGTCGGTACGGATCTCCAGGTCTCGCTGCTGATTATTGATCGAAGAGGGGTCTCGATCATATCTACATTATTCACAAACCGTATGGTGACACACTTAAGGGATACCGGCACCATTTGGAGCAAATAATATGCCAGAGAAATAAAAAGGAAAGCGCATAAATTTATTTCACTAGACACCGAAACTGTTTCGGGTGGAATTGCAGAAAGTGTTTCTGCATGTGAAATGAAATACTAGCAAGGGGTTATATGTGAATGTTTGTCATTAAAGTAATTGAAAAAATTCTGAATAAATAAAAGAAGTTTTATTTAAGAGAGAGTTTGCATTAAATTTGGTGGAAATTTAATGGGAATTTGAGTGGGTTTTTGAGTGGAGAAAATTGAAGGGCCATTTTGTGAGTGGAGTGTCCACCCACATGAATGAGGGAGAGGTGGGGACACCCTCCATGGCCGGCGGCCATGCCCCCTTGGGCTGCCCGCCTCCCCTATATAAGGAGCCTCTCCTCTCACTTCTCACTCACACCTCCTCGCGAAGGATCTCTCTTCCCCTTTAGAATTTCCCCATGGTCTCGGATCAGCGAGATACATGTTCCCGGTGGCTTTTTCTAGAAGGATTTGTTGCTTCCGCGGCTTTGCTGGAGCGAGTGCGCGGAGGTTGTCGGGGTACCCGGACATGTGTGCGATCACGGATGCACCACTGCTTTGCGGTGGTGGACGTGATGGTGCTGGACCGGCTAGACCAGATGGACTTCAGCACGATCTTGAGATCGGCAAGCGTTCGACTACATCATCCACGAGTACAACCTCGTTAACGCTATACGATCTTCGAGGGTATATATTCTATGGATGTATATCCACCCGTTACTTGTATCTAGTAGATAGACCTTGGTGCTTTGTTCACATCGTAGGAATTTTTTTGTTTTCTATGCTGTGAATCCTTCAAATGTAGCGACACTGACGAACTAGAGTTGTAAGCGTTTTAAACTGTGGTAGCAACACCAGAGGCCGTATGTAGCATTGTCTTCACCGGGGGCATGGCTGCGTGTTACCGCGTCGTGGTCGCAGTAGCCATGGATGCTCCAAAGGAGCACCTCCACGGTGAAGTCCATCTCTGGCGACAACGGGGCACCACCGTGGTGGTTTTCCTGTCGTCGGGGCGCCACCTACGGGATTTAGCTGGGTGCGGCGACACGTTGCAGGGCGCACGGCGGAGGAGGATGGGCTGCGGCGGCCTGATCCGGCCGCGGTGGCGGCTCCGTGACAGCAGCACAACAAAGGCTATGGCGGAGGCCTACGGTGGCACGCGCATCGGCGTAGAGGCTCACGCAAAGGGCAGCGGTGCATGGCAAGGGCGGTGGCGGCGCGGCCGGGAAGGTGGGTGGCGGCAGGGCGCGGCCAGGAAGGCGGGTGGCGACAGGCTGCAGCGCGCGGCGGCGCGCGAGCTACAGCACTGCAGCCGAGATGACGAGGTTCCGTGGAAGAGATAAGACTTTTTTTAATCGAAGGAAGAGATAAGGCTTGGACCCCCATGCGCTGGCTGCTTCACACGCGGGAGGACGCGTGGCGCACACGGAAGGCGGGGGATCGGGGGCGCGTGATCCCCCGAGGGGATTGTATCCTTTTCCTATTTTTAGTCCCACAACTTGCATCGTGAGAGCATTTTAGTCCCACATCTTGCAAAGTTAGTAAATTAGTCCTGCAATTAAGTCCAATTTGACCGAATTTCTATGATTTTGATCGAATTTGTCTATAGCAACTTTTGCAAAATAACCCCAATGTACTTTTCCGCCGCATGTGACCTTGGTACGGCCTGACATGTGAACCCTACTTGTCATTGGTTGTAAAATTGGAAAACAAAATGTTAACATGCAACTATGGGATTTGAACTCACAACCTGCACACTAAACTTGCTAAAATTGGAAAACAAGATGAACGAATTTAGTTAAACTTGCTAAGATTCAATTGAATTAGATTAAATGTTCTCAAGATGCAAGTAGTGGGACTAGTGTTATCAATTTTACAAGATGTGGGACTAAAATGCTCCCACGATGCAAGTTGTGAAACTAAAAATGTATATAACTTGTTTTAAAATATAATACTCCATTGTTGTTGAAATAGATGTATCTAGCATTAAAACATGTCTAGATACATTCATTTCAATGACAAGTAATTATTTATTGTTAAAATAGATGTACTTCCTCCGTCCCGGTTTAAAGGACACAATTTGCAAACCATGCAATACCAAAATATTTAGACACAAAAGCATTTAATCTTGTAATTACTTCGATGTAAAAAGAACAAAATGCTTGCATGCATACATGTGAACAAATGTGCATACTTTGAATGGGATGTGAAACGATTTTGTTGCCTTCTTTTTTTCTCATGCATGTTCTTCTCCATACTATAAAATGGACCAATTAGAGAACACCTAGGGACAAGAGAATTGCAAATTGTGTCCTTTAAACCGGGACGGAGGGAGTGTCTAGTATTAAAATATGTCTAGATATATTTATTTTAGTGATAAGTAATATGAATCGAAGGAAATACTAGTATTTTAGTTTTGTGAAGTGAATGTATCTAGACTGATTTAGTGTTTAGGTTTACTTCGAATTTATAATTAAAGACATCTAGATACATTTGCTTCATAAACCTAAAATATCTTATATTTACTCCATCCGTTTTAAAATATAAGATGTTTTAATTTTATGAAAGGAGTGTATCTAGACCTCTTTTATATGTAGGTTCATGTAGGTTTAAAATGAATCTATATATTAAAAAAGGTTAAAATACATTTTTTTATATATAAAACTAAAACATTTTATATTTTGAAACGGATGGAGCATATTTTGAAATGCAGAGAGTAGGGAGTACCTACGTGCATTTACATAGCCATATATTTTCCAAGGAGGAGACGCGTCTCAATTTGTAGAGGCTCGTCGATCGTGTCTGTTCAATCATGTACAAGTAATACTCCCTCTATTTTATAATATAGGATGTTTTAGCTTTATGAAGATAATATATTTAGACGTTTTTTAGTGTGTAGGTTTGGAGATGTTTACTCTGAATCTGAACATTAAAAGATGTCTAGATACATTATCTTCACAAACCAAAAACATCTTATATTTTAAAACAAAGGAAGTACATCGCTAAATGAAACCTAAAATGTACCACCTCAATCCAAATGTATAGACCTGGCATATATTTCTAGGTCTTGAATTTGATCAAATAGGGCTTTATTAATTTAAGCCGGACACACGGTGCCTTTAGTCTAAAAATTTGATCAAAATATGAAACACTCCCTCCGTCTCAAAATAGATGTCTCAGATTTTTCGAAATTTAGATGAATCTATATACTCTCTTCGTTTGGAAATATAAGATGTTTTAGGTTAGTGAAGCTAATGCATCTTGACACCTTTTAGTTTATAGGTTCAAATAAATCTACATACTAAAAGGTGTCTACCTACATTTACTTCACAAACCCAAAACACTTATATTTTCAAACGGAGGGAGTACTAAATAGTGTCTAGACTCATTAAATTTTGACAAATTTGAGACATATATTTTAAGATGGAGGGAGTATATGTTAAAGAAATACTACCGTATTATGAAATTCATAGATCTCTTCTGCATAGCAATGTAATGATATACTCCCTCCATCCTGAAATAAATGAATTGGGTTTATCTAATTTTGTATGTATGTGAACATATTTTAGTATATGGATACATTCAGATCTAGACAAACACAAGTCTTTTATTTTAGGACGGAGGAGTACTATACTTTCTACTCGATCAAGTTCACTATATATGCAAAGAAATAACATTCACCAAATCTATAAAAAATAAATAAATTACGGCCATCCATGATCCACGGTTAAGAAAATAAATTATACATACTCCTAATTTGAGCTATCCGGCGGCTCAACAAATGTTCCACGCTTGGGTTTTATCTGGTCCATGGTTTTGGTACGGTGTTAGAGAGATGCACCCGTAGGGTATGAGTACGGGTGGAGCTACCCCATACCTGTCTCCGTCTCCTCCGAGCTTACCCGTCACCCGTTCCCTTATCCGTGAATAGGTATAACTTTTTTTCATACCCGGCACTCGACAGAGTAAATGAGTACCTGTAGGTAAAAATACCCGTATTTATAACACATCAAATTTAGAAGAAAAATTGTTATAAATCTATCACATAGTCATACACTCTAAGTTAATTAACTCATGACAATGTATAAAGATAAATTGACACGAGTCCAACTAATATACTACTCCCTCCATCCTAAAATAGATGTCTCAAATTTCTCAAATTTTGAATGAATCTATATGTTAAATAGTGTCTAAATTTATCTAAATTTTAACAAATCTGAGACATCCATTTTGGAACGGAGGGAGTAGCTCTTAATTACTATACGAGAAAAAAGGCAATTAATTAATATAAGTTTATCTTTTTACTCCTTGTTCTGGCGGCTGTCACTGCTCAGTAACCCTAGCGGCTCTAGGAAACGTGAACGGAGCGGATAATCAAGTTCACGTCAAGCAGTCAAGGAGACATGCGGCAATCAAGGGATGAAAATGGAGACAAAAGAGATATGCGGCAATCAAGGCACACTCAAGAATGAACGCGTGATTATGGAAAATTTGATTAATAGAAAATTAAATATATTATAAACTATCAGGACGGGTATCGGGGCTATCCTTCCCCACTTTCTTTTTTGTGTCCAAGGAAATCCTAGGACCAGTTTTTTGTCCGGGCAATAGCGATTGCTTTCTCTCTCGAAGGTGTTGCTTGGTGTTTGACGAGTCGTTGCAAGGAGAATGGTGGGACTTTTTCGATGGACGCAACGATTGCGGGTCTTCCTCATTTAGTTGATCCGCATATGTCTCTATTTTGTTTCTTCTTTGTTGCTTTTAGGCGTGTGTCTACCGCTGCCTCAACATTTTCTTTCGTTTTGAAACTATCTTGGTTGTATCGTGCGGTTGCTATATTAATATAGCGGGATGAAAGCCTATTTCAAGAAACTATCATGAGGTTCCGTATGTCATATTTTGTGGGTATGGGTTTTATGGTTTCATACCCGTACCCGCACTACCCGATGGGTATATTTTCCTATTTATATACCCCTGGATATTTTTTATCCTAGACCCATACTTTTAATGGGTTTACCTGCCGGTATACGGGTAATGGGTGCCCATTGCCATCCCTAGTCAGCTGCGTGTCATAGACGACCTTCCTTATTCCTACAGATTATGGCATTGAAGCAAAGATTTATATATGTGGTTCCATTTTTTTAAGTGGTGCTCTTCAAGTACCGTGTCTCGATTTCTAGGGTAAAAACCGTAGGTCCGACTTTTGTTGGTGGTACTTGGCTATGCAGACTACTGATAGCTCCATTATTTAAAGATGACAAAAGATATCTCACTCTCTCCCATGTAAAATCCTATGATCTGACCTTGGTGGTTGGATCCATGGCGACAAAGGTCCTGCATCGTTCTCTTCGTGGATGCGTCATCATCGAGGAACCTTTCTGGAGGTCTTGATGTTGCCAACAATGATGGTTTGTGTTCATACTTTGGCTAATTGTTTGCCTCATCTTGACTTATATGGGTAATTTTTCTCTTTATTAATTTTGTTATGTATATCCTTAATGACTCGACTAGCTCTCTAATCTTAACTTTTTGTGTAAGTCGTGTACTGGTATTTGGGTGTCACCCGGTTGGTAGCAGCCCCCGTCCTCCTTGTGCACGCTCCCGTGACTGGGGTTCGACCTGGGTTTATTGCTTCAGGAGGCTCCTCCCTCCTGCTGGTCTAGTTTCTTTATAAGTCTATGTATTCGAGTCCTTTTATACCGAGAAGATGTACCATGTGTGGGTCTATTTTTTGAAACCCAATACAACACAATTGCTTACAAATACAGATATACACTCACTCTTACGAACACGCGCACGCACACCATATCTCTATGAGCACCTCCAAAATACCGAGTTTAAGAGACCGACCCGGCAGATCTTGAGATTGACGATGTCACAACAGGCGCCTCACAATAGACGGAACGTCACCTCCCACTCCCACTAAAAAAATTCTGTATTTTAATAAGACACCAAAGTATCATGTAGTTAGTTTTGCATACAATCGAGATTTTGAAAATACATGTTGCAAAGTTTCATGATTGGTTTCCATGGAGTTTAGAGCATCCCAAGCGGCGGGCCGCAAATTGACACTGAATCGGCCTGATTCGGCCTGTTCAGGGCGGTCTGCGCGCGCGGTATCTAGCCATGTCCACGCATGCGCCTAACGGGGGATCATTTCTCCTACTCCCTCCGATCCATATTACTTGTCACTAAATTGGATGTATCTACCACTAAAACATGTAATATGGATCAAAGGGAGTACCAAATTCGGCCACTCCCACCAATTTGATCTGGGATTTGAGTGCATGTGGCCACAGAGACTGATTTGCACAGTTTTGTGGCCATTTTTCATAGTTTTTGGCCTCAAAGAGCACCATTTTCACGGATTTTTGGCCATGATTCACACACAAATATATGGGCATAATAAAGTTTAGGACTAACAAAGTTCAACACAAAATATGATGACAAGGAATGATCATGCATCCCTTTGGAGGATCAACTTCCGCTTTTGTCAACACCCAGATTTTTATTCCCAGATGCCTGTTATGCCGTACATCGCAATCCCAGGATTACCATTTTTGCGAGACATAACATATTGGTACCATAGTTCATCATCCATTATAAACCATAAAGGTCTTACAAATAGTTGATCTCATGATCAAGTCTGATTACAATCAAAACAACGGAATAATAATAATAGTAGCGTGGTCCCATCTTCAGGGTCACAAGCAATGCTGACGATGAGAGATGATCCTAGTTATCGTAAGCGTCCTGCTGTCCATCTTCCTCGTAGTCTCCTTCATAGTCTGGCCATGGGAATAGCCAGGGACAAAGCCATGAGTACTTTGGAGTACTCGCAAACTTTCACTAAAGTAGTAAGGCCATTCTAATAGGAATCCTAACTAGGTTTGTTTGCCATAAGCCAATTTTATTTCAACCAGTATCTAGTAATAAATCCTAACTTAAGTTGTCTCGGTTACTTAGGTAGGAACCTAGCTTCATCTCCACAACTTGTGGGGTCAAGTCAAAGTCATCTTTCAAATCACGGGTCATTTTGGAAAACATCTGACAACGGAACAGTATGGCCATCCAACTGTCCATAACCGCGGACGCGACTATTCGAATAGTTTGACACTCTACAAAGGTGGTACACTTTCACCACAACATTCGATACATCCGTCAGGAATAATCCTGAATCATCATACTTAGTATGCGGATAATCAATCCTAACCTTTCAATTACACAACCTAGTATAGGCACCTCTCCTATGAGTTTGGCCTTCCAACCATGACCATCTGTCATCTTGGGCACTGAATAGGTGGACAGTCACATTCACAAGGTAGCCTCAGCTCACCTCGTTCCGCGAGGGAGCCCATACTAAGACATATAAACTTTCAATCAAGCCCTACCCAAATTCGGGTATTGTGGTTGTACGGTAAACATTGGAATGGTATCGCATCTGAACTCAACCATCAGTTTTTATCAAAGTCAAGTCAAACTTTCTTCACCATCATTTTCAAGTCATTGTGTCCATAACACATGTCAAAACATTTCAATAGAATGACTCATCATTCCAAGGTTTTCATAATCCTTTATTCCCATCTAGTGATCACGTTTAATTTAGCACTACCATCTATCAAATGGGGATGTCACTTATTTGAGGGGTATCAACTAGGGTTTATACCTACATCAAGTTCCAAGCTCTTGATGACACTTTCCTTCCTTTCCACTAATCATCCAATTAATTAACTACTAAACAACTTTGCGAAAATTAAAGCTTGCAAGTAAAACTGGTAAAATGGTATGCTCAACATAGTATCCTAAAGGTATGCATAATAACGCTTGCATGGTCTACCATGCTCAATATAGCTTGCTTAGATATAATAGCTTGCATAATGTAGCTTGCTTAGTAGCTTGCATAATGTAGCTTGCTTAGTATAGCTTGCATAATGTAGCTTGCTTAGTATAGCTTCCATAATGTAGCTTCCCTTGATTGGTAAGGTGTTCTAAGTTCTCTTCCTCGTCTTCGTAGAATTCCTCCTCGTCGTAGCCCGGATTGATACTAGCGTCTATAAATAAATACTAGGTACACAATTACTAAACAATACTTAACTACTTCTATTTATCACACAAGGGTCACACTAGATGATCTAGCATCATCTATATCATTACAAGAAAGGGTGATAAGATTTTATTTATCTTATTTTTAGAAAAGTAATTTCTACTCATTGAAAAGTTACTTAGGATTTAATATTCTCCAAATTAAAAATATGGGATCATATTGACACATTATCATCACCACATACTCTAATACTTGGGAATGTGATTTTAAAAAGGTTAGCCTAATTTATAAAGTTTAACACTATTATTTAATAATATTTAAGTGGCTAAAAATGACTAGAAAGTCATTCTTTTAGTTTTGGTCCAGGACTACTATATGTAAGTAGGTAGATTTTTACATTTTCAGAAAGGTCTTGTCAAATGTGATTTTTGATAGTTGGAAACAACTCAAAATCACTTATGGTTGATTTTAGAAAAATGTTTGAAGTTGCAAAAGCTACTGGCTTGTTCTTTTTACCAAGGGTGATCCATAGTTTCAAACTGTTTGAATCCAACGGGAGTGATTAGAGATTTTCATCTACTTTCAAACAAAATTGGATTCATTCAATTTGGTGCAGTGAATATCTCTGAGTTTATTGTTAAAGTTCACTACAAAAAAGGTTTTTGAATAAAAAGAAAAATACTAGATTCGAATTACTAGGCTCGCGTGGGAAACACTACTGGGCTGGCCCAACTACACAGCGCACATAGCGGGCTTACTTAGGCTGGTCCCACGCATCAGCGGGTTCTTCTAACAAATTGGTATCGACCAATGCTGGCCCTACGATTACAACACGATCTACGATCGAGGTTCATCGTCTACGTTGTGATGCTCTGGCTAGATTTTGACCTAGCGGCACGTTGAGGGTGGCTGGGGTCTTACCAGGGCTCCAGCTAGGGTTGGCGATGCGGGCGAATGAGCTTGTCGATGACGGTGAGTCGAATGGCGGTCATGGAAGCTCCTGGGGTGGCTCCAATCGACGGCGCCTTTCCCTCATGGAAGCGGTGGACTCCGATCAAATTTTAGCGATAGAGTGCTCGCCTTGCTCCGGGAACAGGTCAGGGATGTTTCTGAGTGAGAGAGGAGTGGAATGGTGGGAAGATTGAGGCTAGGGAAGGGGTCTATATATACCCTCGCGGGTGAGGCAGTGCAGCATGGCAAGGGCTTGTCGGCAACGTTGCTACAAGTCGACGCTGCTGGGTGTGGCAATCGTCATGCGAGTGGTGGTGCGACAAGGGGTGGTCTCAGTCAGTTGGGCGACGTCGATGCTCTGTGCGGGTACTGCGGTGTTTGTCAGCGAGTATGGTGGTCAAGGGGGCGCCCGGTGACCAATGATCATGTTTGGGCGGTGCCTGGTGACGCCATGGGTGCGTGTACGAGCGGAGATGTCGAGTCGCGGCGTGGCTGCGCGAGGCGGCTGCGGCGCTCCGCCGTGCTCTCGGCATGTCCGTGTCTTAAATGTGTGTGGCCGTTCTAGTTTCTCCGCGTCTCTCCGTTGGTCGAGGGGTGGACAGAGAGGGCGGTGAGGTCACGACTATCAACTAGACATCATGGGCGAGCGAGGCGTGTCCTGTGGCTTCGTGTCCATGTCTGAGTGACATGGTGAGCTCGGGTACCATTGGCATTGATCAAGATAGTGAAGAAAAGTTGCTCAATTGCACGGCTACGTACTGGGTGTGATCGTGGGTGACCTAGGGAAATGAATTGGAGTACAATTGCTGAGCAATTTATTGATACCAAACAATAGATAGTTGGTAGTGGTACTGTGTCTGCTAAGTGTTCGATCAAATGGCCGCATGAACAGAATCATCACCAAATTCAATGATTTTTGGTGAGTGCTCTGTTACTAATCTTGGTAGTCTCTGGGTGCAATGGTTTGCTAAATGGTGAAGGTTTGAGTGGTTTTCCAAAAATGGATATCTTGATACATAAGATAGATTCAAATTTGAATTGCCTCTTAAAAGAGTTTGAAAATGTTTCTGCAAGGTTGGAAAGCTCCATTGGGTTCAGTGTCACTAGGTATAGCAAGGGGAGAAAATAAATGGGAAAGTTTTTGTTTGAGATTAGTTGCTAGAGATGCTCAAAGTGAGCTAGTGGTTAACTTTGGCAGAAATGACCATTTGGTCTGAGGCTTTATATTTTCATTTTTATTGTTTTGATCTGGTTGGATAGTGACCTAGATGATATGGTTTTGATCTTTAAACCATTCTCATTATTTACAACAATCATACATGTCATGGAAAACATTCATACACACAAGCAATAAGATTTGAATTTAATTTATAGATGCTTTTGTTAACCCTAATCTTGATTAATCAGGGAATGATCCTCATTAATATTTTTGGGGTGTTACAAACCTTCCCCCCTTAAACAGAATCTCGTCCCGAGATTTAGGAAAAACTAGGAACTAAAGATATTTGGAAACTTTGTCCTCATATAATCCTCGTGCTCCCAAGTGTCTTCTTCTTCAGTATGATCGCTCCATTGGATCTTGAGAAACTTGATAATCCTGGTCCGGGTGGTCCGAAAAGCTTCTTCCAAAATACGGATGGGTTCTTCACGATAGGTCAAGTTCGGGTTGATCTCAACATCTCTGTGATCGATGTTCTTGAAAACTTCCGTCGTTTCTGGAACTTCTAAACACTTCTGAAATAACAAGACATGAAACACATCATGCACGGCTAACATCTCTTCTGGCAGTTCTATCTAATAAGATACCTCTCCTCGGCGACTTAGAATCTTGAAGGGTCCAATGTATCTAGGTGCAAGATTTCCTTTGAGTTGGAAATGCTGCATTCTTTTCAAGGGTGATACTTTGAGATACACAAAATATCCTACATTGAAGGCTAGATCTCGACGTCTCTTGTCAGCATAACTCTTCTGTCTGGATTAAGCGGTCTTGAGACGCTCACGGATCTTCTGAACTGTAACATCCTAGGATTTAGCACCTCAAAATAGACAGGACACATGTTTGTGCATTGCATTCATGCATAGAAAATCCGGAGAATTTTCACGCTTTTGAATAAAACTTGTCAAAGTGATTGAAGCTTCTCTCAACTTGATGGAATTGAAGTAGATCATCAAGTTGACTGCAATAAGTTTCAATATGACCTTTGCTAAAACCTTATTTAGGGTAAACATGATTTGATCTAAGGGTAGATCAAATGTAATAAAACTAAGCCATTGCATATTGTTTAATGATTAATATCTGATCCTTAAGAGATCATATCATAGTATTCATTAGAACAATTCATGAATACCAAACCTCATCATCTCTCACGAATCTTACCTTAATATCTATTGTTCATCAATGTTGAGTAATCAACTATTGATTCACCAATTCTTAGCCTATTAACTATTGATCTATCAAGTCTTAGATTATCAATTCTTGATCTATCAACTCTTGTACTTATCATAACATTCACTTTAGGCCTATAAAGAAAGAAGTAAGAAGAGGTAAGTAGTAATGCTAGTTTTAGATATCATCTATAGGATGGGAGTGTTGGAAGAGAATCAAATCAATATGATAACTAATGGAGTTAACTCACTCTTGAATGGATAGAAGAGTTATCTGGAAGATATAATTATATGGTAGCAAAGAAGATTACAAGGATGAATATTGAAGATAGTTACCAAGGAGTAATCCTATTGGATCAAGTAGGTATAGTCAATGAATAATATCTCTTAGTCCAATAGAGATATTCATAAGATAATTATATGCAACTGTATTGTTGTATTGATGAAAGACTTGATTAGCCAACTGGAAACCTAAGCCATAAATGATCAAAGGATTGTAATGATCATGCTCAAGTCACTAAGAGTGAATGATTATATCATGTATAAGTGACATTGGAGGATATAACATGATTAAAACCTAGCATAGATATGTTATCCTAGGTTAGTCATGACAAGTCACCATGATATAATGTGAAGTTGGAATATAAGATACTAGAGTTAAGTAGATATAAGATAGTATGACTAAGCTGAAGTTAGAGTAGTATTGAGTTATTGAAGTAGTATGATTCCTCTTAAAGGATAGTAAGCACTTGAGGTGAAGTAGGATAATACACATCTATTGGAGTAATATTAGTGTTGGATGATAAAGGAAGTGTATAAATGGAGTTAGAAATAACTACTTAATGGATTAGAGGTTATCATTAGTGGAGTAGTGGATATAACCAAGTACAGATATGAAAAGATTATGAAAAGCTTCAGTGACAAGCTTCTGCGATTTATGAGTAAGATTACAAAGTAGTTTGTGAAGTAGGAGAGTAAACATTCAAATGGAATTGGATTCATTAGAAGCATTCTAGAGATGATAATTATCTCTATGAGGAGATCATATGGAGCTTTAGTGTCAAGCTCATTGGATTTACAAATGGATTTAGAAGATGAAAGTATTAAAAAGAATATTCTTGTGAAGTAAAGCTCATCATGTTAACACATGATGATGGATGTGAAGTAGTAGTATATCTAGGAAAGGAATTCCTTAATTAGATGTCAAGAATTATGAAGTATGGAAGATAGGAATTCTTGGTAAACACTAAACCCTAAACCTATAATCAAGCTTAATATCCATCTCATATTTTTGATCAATCATTTTATTTCAACAATGGCTTATAGTAATATTTTCCTATAGCAAATCACCTAAGCACATTTTTGTCACTTCCAAACATTAAAATCATATGTGCCTAGAAACTATAATTATCATTTCTATCTCATAACTCATTCCAAAGAATAACCTTACTATTTTAAAAGGTGATATCATTCATGATCATAAACATAAAGACAATATGTTATAAACATTAATCTTTATTCACATCAATAAAAAGATATAAGTATATTAAATCATCTAAAACTCATGGGAAATGCTTATAATTCAAAACCCTAAACTTATTAATGTGTTTTCTCATCAAGATCTCATAAATATTCTATCTATATTAATGAGGCCAATTCTTTGATCCATTTCTCTAGCCACTCATTCCATATGAGCATGGAATAAGTGGGGATACAATAATTATAAACCACCCTATGTCTTACGACATGATGAAATATATATAAATAAAACCTATAGTTATCCTTTATAATTTTAAAACTACATTACTCTAAATAAAGTGAAAACAATGTTATAGAGAATTTTTAAGATATTAAACAAGAATCTAAAAACCCTAAAACCCTAGTTCTTATTTATTCTACTTAATAAATAATCTCTAATGTAATTATGAGTGTTGAAAATGCCAACATAATTAGGGCAAACAACTAGTATAATTACCTTTGGAATATTTAAAATATTGGACAGAAGTTATGGTATTTTAAACATGTGGAAATTCAAATTGAAAACAAATTCTTAAAATAGAAAACAGAAAGAATAAAGAAAAGGAAACGAACTTAGTCCAGAAACTGGGCCGAGGCCCATTCCCTCACCTCTCTATATGTCGCTCGCGTGTAGTAGCAGCAGATCTACCGCTCACTCTACAAAGGCCCAACAGCCAGCCCAACTTGTCTTCCTCTCTGGCTGACTGGTGGGACCGACAAGGGACTGTGGATGGATTCAGAAGAATTTATAGTGGGTTATCTGCAAAACGTTGCATCATCGTCTTCCTCGTCTACTGGAAAGCTGCTCGGTGGCAGTGGTCGATGTCGTCCATCGATGTCGTGTGCTGTGATGCTCGTCGCCGACACTTTGGGAGGGGATAAGAATTCCACCGTGATGCCCTGGCTCGTCCTCATCCCCATTTCTTCCCTCTGAAGCTCTCTTCCCTCATTTTTCCCTCTGACCGAAAACCTAGCCCCACCGGAGCCGCTCGTCGCCATCGTTTTCGAGCTCCCTTTGCCTTCCCGAGAGCATCGTTAGACTCTCCTTGTTGTCCTCGTTCTCCCAAGCCAGGCCATGGAAGCTGAAGAATCCCCTATCGGATCAATCGACACCTCACTGACACCGCCAGTCACCATCATTCCCAATCGATTCCGGCAATGATTCGCGTCTCCGACTGCACCATCGCGCTCTTGGTGAGTTACTGAGTCTTCCAGTATGCCCCAATATTTTGATTGCTTCCTCTATTGCTCGCCCGACGTTCAACCGTAGCCACCGCCGCTCGACCTCGCCGTTGACCGAACTCCGATGACCAAAACTGAGCGGCACCGCCACTATCAGGTTCCCTTCCGCATCCTATTTCTAGAACCATCAACCACAGCCCCGCGCGCATACGGGATCCACCGATCAATCATCAACCTGAGAGGATCAGTCTCATGTGACATTAGCGTGACATCATGATGATGTCATATTACCTTTTATTGAATTGTTTTATTGTTCTGGAAATGACATGGCATAGGCCCCACTAGTCAGTGACTGGGGTAGGATTAGCCCAGGTGTGAAAAAAACCCTCACCTCATGCTGACATCAGCAGTGATGTAGTAAAACATTCTGTTGTTATATTTTAATAATTTAGGAAATGAATAAATCTTATAAATTCAATAACCATTGTTTTATAATTTATAAAAATGTGTTTAATATATGAAATTTTTCAGAAAAATAAAATCTACAAAGTAAAACTATTATCAAACATTATTGTCTTAATAATTTAAATAATTATTATTTAATAAAGATTTTATAAGTATTAATATTTTGAAAATTCATATTTTAATATTGGTAAATAAGAAAAATATAAATAATATACCAAAATTCTTATAAAAATAAGAACTATAATTTAATATTATAATAATGTATTATTATTTCACTTAATTAAATATCTATTATTTATTAAGTGATTATAAAGTAATAAATCTGATAAAAATCATATCTTATTATTTATAAATCACAAAAATAAATGTAATATACCAAAATGATCACAAAAATAATTTCTACATGTTAAAAATATAACCCTCCACTTTTGAAGTAAGTAAAAGTTTAATACTCTAATAAATTGAATTTAAATCTAATTCCTTAGTTGATAATTCATATAAGGATAAGTAAATTGCTAATATCTTTAAAATTATTCCTTTGAGGTTTAAAAATAGTATTAGTTCTAAATTTTGATAATATGAAATCAAAATAGTACAACACAATTAAAATACAATTTTATTGAATTAACATTCAACTATAAGTTTAAATTATTTTCTAAAAGGATTCTTATGAAATTATAAAATCTTCAAGAATGATATTTTAAACCAAATAAAACCTTTTAACATTACTTCAATCATAACTTTATAAATGAATTAAATCCAAAGATAGTTCATAAGTAGTAAATAATATTGTTTACTTATTCACAAACCATAGCCGCACATTTATAAGGAGATACATGATTCTATTCCATTACAATATTAAGAAACCACTATTCAAATAGAAGTAGTACCACACTTAGTTATCTTTAAAGAAACATTATGAGGAGAACAAAGTACAAATACCATAAACATTACATCTTAAGTCCATTTATGTCCTTAAAGTTAACTTTAGTCTACAAGACTTTAAACATTATGGTAAAGACTTTATTATGTGTTTTATAGTTTACTTTGGTCTGTTCAATTAAGACCTAATGCATCTCAAGACCAAACTAACCAAGTAAAACACCAAGAGACATCGACCATATTAAAACCTTAGAAAAGAAACCCTTTCTTCGAAGGTTATCCTTTTTGCCACTTCAAACAACAAATCTTATAATAATATCTCTTACTCTTAACAACCAAACCTAGGGACTTTTATCATAGTCACGAGATGCCAATTAATCATAATCACATTACTTTATACACTACTTGTATATTTTAGATTGTTAATACTTTTGTTTAGTTAAGTAAACTTTTCTTCAAAAGTTATTCTTTTAAGATATAGTAATAGTAATTCTTAAGCATTCCAAAATAAATCTACTTAAGTAACAACCTTCATATAAGGAGTCATCTTATACCATTCCACACTTGCGTGCTTTATTATTGTATACTATTTAATATGTTTACATGTAGTTTCACACACACTCACAAGCCTTAATAAGAAGCACAAGTGTGAAACTTATCCAAAAGAACAACACATTTCAAAGAAACCATCTCCAGTATCTAAACCATAGAACAACGTTATTTCGGGGATTCGAGTTTACCAAATTGCACTACATTACTTATGCATAATAACATCTTGCTTATTTAAACATTAGTCCTTACCGGACCAATAATGTTGTTTTCATATATTGGATCTTATATTGTCCTAAAGATCGTGAGTGCATAATCTTGCAATCACAAAAGGCAAGTTCACACTTGCTCATGTCCTTTGATTATTTTCTGTAAAGTATTTTGCAAATACAGTGTTGTCATCACCTGCATTTCAAAAGGGTCAGAAAACACTATTTTCATAATAATATGATTATAGGTTATTACCATGAGGTATTAACCTACTATGAAAGTTCTGGTGGTAAAGGAACATATTATATAGGACTTAACAACCAATGTCGCAAGTGATTCTTGCACCGTATATTACGCGTTAACCATGAGATTTGGAATGGGACGGAGAAGTCAGCTGGATCTTCTTCCTTTCACATGAACAAGATGACCATCTCGTGACGCTGATGTGCCCTAAGAGGCTCAGCATGGGTGGGACCCCTTAGTTCCCCGTGATATTGGTGTCTAGACTATCCCTGAGAGACCGTCATAGGTATTTCCTCATATTGATGGGGGCGACCAGGTTCCTGTCTACTCACTGGAGTCCTCAAGGAGTCAACCATAGTTATTTCCGCTATGCGGAATAACAGAGGTTGTTCTGCTTGGGGGATCGTGTTCTATGTGGGGTCGCGGAGAAGGGAAGTGATTGACTTGGATCATCTACTGGCCCCACACCATAGGAAGTGTGGACATGAAAGATCGTCCGGTTGTGCAACAAGGATTTGATCTCTCATGGGTAAAGTAACGCACCTCTGCAGAGTGTAAGAACTGTAACTTGTTACTCCCTATTCCGGGAAGGAGCTACGAACGCGGCAAGAAAGGAACTCGACGACCTGTGAAGGCTGATGGACATAGATTTTCAGAATAAAAGCAACCTTTGAAGAAATGTTTATGAAAACCTACATTGCCTACGACCTATGGTCTGTGCCTGTATATATAGTGCATCAAACAATCCTTTTTAGTGAACTTGCTGAGTACGCTCGTACTAAACATATCTTCTTAACCCTTGCTAGATTACGAAGCCAATACAGACAACGTCTACATCAACTTATGTTCCAAGAATCATCATCAAAAGCTAAATCTCTTCAATGAAGTCAAGAAAGTCAACATATACATCAACTCAAGTGAAGACAAAGTTGCTGATTAGATAGGAATATAATCTCTAGCCATAGAACCTACTTCTGTAGAGTATTGCAATAGTAGCAATGCAAGCCCCAATAGTTCAGATACTAGTCTATTAGTATATTAGTTATGAGTTGATTATTCCTAATTATTCTTTGTACGAAGTTTCTTTCTCTCTCTTTAACCTAGAGTGTTCTCTGGATCTTTTGTAAAGAGTTGAGTTGTAACCTATAGTCATGTCTTGGACCTATTGTGTTTCTATTGTACCACTCTGAGGGATGTAATACTAGTGAATGGTGTTTCATTGGTGTTATGTCAATGACTATAGTGTACTACATCATGCAGTGGCATGCTGGGTCACTGCATGAACTTTCTCTTCGGCTTCCCTTAGGATGTCGGGTCCGAAGATCTGATTCTCTCCTACTTCCGACCAATTCAGTGGAGTACGACACTTCCTTCCATACATAAACTCAAATGGGTCCATTTGCAAACTGTCTTGGTAACTGTTGTTGTATGAGAATTCTGCGAAAGGCATACAGTCCTCCCATTTAGATCCATATTCCAACACACAGGCTCTCAACATATCTTCGAGTATTTGGTTTACTCTCTCCGTTTGTCCATTGGTCTATGAGTGATAAGCTGTGCTGAAATTCAGCTTGGTTCCTAATCCTTCATGGACTTTCTTCCAAAATCTTGAGGTAAACTAGGTTCCTCGATCCGACACAATGTTCTTGGGGATTCCATGCAAACTGTCTATCCTAGCAATGGACAACTCTGCTAGCTTCGAGCTCTGATAAGTGGTCTTGACAGGTAAGAAATGAGATACTTTGGAAAGTCTATCCACTATGACCCAAATAGAGTCATTTCCCCTGCTAGATATAGGAAAACCAGTGATGAAATCCATTCCAACTGAATCCCATTTCCATTCTAGGATCTGCAAAGGTTGCAAAGTCCTGCGGGTTTTTGGTTTTCCGCTTTGACTCTCTGACAGATATCACATTTGGCTATGTAGCTCCCAACTTCTCGCTTCATCTTATGCCACCAAAATTGTTCCTTCAAATCCTGATACATCTTTGTTCCTCCAGGGTGGATGGAGTAAAGAGTATCATGGGCTTCTTGCAAAATAGTTTGTTTCAACTCTGAATCGGCTGGCACACAGATCTGTCCTTTATACCACAGAACTCCTTCATCTTTCGTAAATCCGGGTACCTTCCCTGTACCGATACGATGTTTAATTCCATCAATACTAGCATTTCCTTTCTGAGCTTCCTTTATCTGATATATCAAGGTGGGTTGAAGTTCGATACTAGCTATGAATCCTTTGCTAACTAGCTCCATTCTGAAATCTTCCAACTCCTTATGCAAACTTGGTTGTTCTTTCAGAATCATGGTGTTTAATCTACACGACAGTCTACTAAGAGCATCCTCTACCACATTGACCTTGCCGGGTTGGTAGTGAATGTCAAGGTCATAATACTTGATTAACTCTATACATCTCCTTTTCCTCATATTCAACTCCTTCTAAGATAATGACGCCATGCTTCAAGGATAAAACAACAGCGGCTAACTATAGGTCATGGGTGGGGTAATTCTGCTCATGTTGCTTCAGTTGCCGGGACATGTCGTGGGAATGACCACGGCAGATGCTGCAATCGGCAGCGAGTAGTAGAACATGGGGCAAGGGCGGCCAGCCATCTACGGTGCGAGATGAGGGCTGAGACATAAGGGTTTACCCAGGTTCAGCCCCCGGGAGGGTAAAGACCTACTCCTGCTAGATTGTATTATGGTGAGAGTACAATGGGGCGAGCTCGACGGCTAGGCGGCGAGTCGCTTGGGTGTATGATGGAACGTATCCTCTATGCGTCCTCTAGGGAGGTATATATAGACTCACCTCCCTAGGGTTTACAGATCTCAACCGAATCAGTTAAGGTTTCAGCGATCCTTTAACCTAATCCGACTGGGCCTATCTACGCTTCTGGGCCTTCAGCTTCCAGTCGCTTGAGTCCACGCCAGATCTTGATCCAGTCGCCGTCCTGCAGGCCCACTCGCTGGCGCCTGGGCCAGTAGGAAACGTCCTGCTGGGTATACCCCGGTAGGCATATCCCCATCAGTAGTCCCCGAGGCCGTCGTTGATTGGTCACAGGCGTTCGCTGGCAGTCGGAGTATACAGGTCCAATGCGGACGCCCAGTCGAATCGGCGGCGGACTCCTGAATAAAGGAAAAACTAGTTATTCTAGTCGCAATAACGGCGACCGATCGGGTCGCAGTTCGGCAAACGGGTCGGCGAATACTCAGTCACTGTTATAGTGATCGGGTCGGTGAATCGTCGAGTCGCGTGGAGCGACGAGTCGAATGGATGAAGTTGGACCGTCAAATGGGGTCAAACTAGCCGTTGGGGTAATCCAACGGTAACTTCGGCGTAATTACCGCGTAGTAACGGCTCCCGAAATTGGCGGGTAGCAACCGCTATATAAGGAGAATGACAGGCGAACGGGGAAACACTCCTTCATTCTTCCTCCGATCTCGCCCATCTCCGTTTCCCACTCCGCATCGCGATCCAACCGATCCAAAGATCCCCGACCTCCGCGAACTTCCAACCAATGGCCCCCTCCACCGAACCATGGGGCAGATCCAAGTGTACCAGGGTGCTACTGGCGTCCTTCGAGGAGGCCGGGATCCTGCGCGCCGGCAGATGGCGCATCCCCGCGGCCAGAGAGGTGACTCCGGACCCGCGTGAGGGAGAATTCATCTGCTTCACCAGCCACCTGGAGCGGGGGCTGGGGTTTCCCACTTCCCTCTTCTTCCGGCGTTTCTGCGCCTACTACGGGATCCAGCCGTCGGACCTAGGACCGCATAGTATCGAGAAGCTCGCCATTTTTGTGGCGTTCTGCGAGTGCTATCTGGGCTGCAGGCCCTACTTCCCCCTGTGGCAAGATCTGTTCCATGGAAGGATCAGCCGCGAAGAGTCAGGCGGCCCGATGCTGGCTGCGGGTGGCCTGACATTCCAGCTGAAGTCGAAGGCGTCGTTCTTTGACCTGATGCTGCCCGCCAAGGCGGAAAACGAATGGAAGAAGTCCTGGTTCTACATCACCGAGTCGACTCCAGACGGTGAGGTGGCGCTTCCAAGGTACTCCGCCGACCGGCCCGAACCACGTCGGCTCCAGGTCGGCAAGCTCCCGCTGGATCAGCGGATGGTTGTCGACGAAATGTTGCAAACCATTCGCGGTCTAAAGAAGAAAGGCCTCCAGACCATTAACCTCTACAACCGCTGGTTCGGGCGGCGGCTCGTGCCCTTGGCCCGCCGCGACCATTACATGTACGAGTATACGTGTAAGGACGATCCGACGAAGTCCTCCTTCGCCGAATGGCATCTTGACGACTACACCCTGGCCCTGAAGAAAATTACCCAGGCGGTGTACCTGGACGCGAAGGCCGGGGTCGCCCCCTATAATGCAAGGCGCCCAGCTCCGACGATAAGTCGCCATTTCGCCACCACTCGCAGTCGCAGATGATGCATTCGCGGTTGTGTTGACGTTGTCTCATGCTTATTGTAGTTGTTCCAAGTGGTGGAAGGGTGGATCCCACCCACAGACGACGAGAACTCGAACTCGTCCGTCCAGGACGAGAGCGAGTCGCCACCCACGAAAGACGATGTCGGGAGCGACGAGGGTGATGACGACAACGACAACAAAGACGAGCCCGTGGAAGACGCTACCCCGACAGTTCGCAAGACTCGCGGGCAACATCAACGCGAGCTCGAGGCGAGTAAAAGCCTCGAACCTCACGATGATGATGACGACGAGCTTCCCGAGCACACCTCACATCGCGAGGCCATGCCGTCGAAGAATAAGAAGAAGAAGAAGAAGAAGAAGAAGAAGAAGAAGAAGAAGAAGAAGAAAGAGGTGAAGGCTCCGCCGAGGAAGAAGACGAAGCCGGCAAAGCAGACGTCTCCGCGCCGATCTGCGACCAGCTCTGACGCCACCAGCTCGGCTAAGGGCGAGGCGGCGCACACGACCATGGCACCGGACGTTGCCGCCCGCTGGACGAGGTGCCTTTGGCATCGCTACCACCTCCATTCGCCCCGGTCTCTGGGTTGGGAGCTACTCCAGCCGCAGCAGCTTCACCTCCCAGGAGAGCTCCTGCAGCTGTCATTACGGAGGCTCCTGCCGCAACCTCATCTTCGAAGAAGCCCTCTGTGTCTTGGGCACATGGTGTGTTCGAGACGGGCCTCAGTAGGAAGTTGGGGCCCAAGCTGGAAAGGCCGGCCAACATCCTGTAGGGGTTCGTAGCATGGAAAACAAAAATTTTCTATCGCATACAAACAAACAAGCCAAGATCTATCTACTAGATTGTAGCAACGAGTCGATGGAATAACTCACCCTCGAAGATTCCAAAGTGTTTAACGAGAGCAGATTCTCGTGGGTGATGTAGTCGTACTCTTTCCGATCTCAAGATCGCGTAGACGATCCTTCCGGCGCCGCGTTCCCGCAGCGCTCCCGCAGTCGGTCACACGTTCGGTACTCGACGAAGACCTTCCTCTCCCTTGTTCCAGCAGGCAGCGGAGGTTGTAGCACTCTCCTCGCGATTCCGGCAGCACAACGGCGTGGTACCGGAGGTAGAGGGGAAATCCCGCAGGGCTTCGCCTTAAGCCGGTGCGAGTATGGTGGAGCTTATGAGAGAGGCTATTAGTGGTCTAGTAATTAGACACACCAATTAGAGGGCTCTAAACCAATTAGAAGGCTCTAAACCGAATAGCTCTAAACCGGGGTCTAGATCTAGGGTTTAGTTTAGAGGATAGGAAGCTTGTGTGTATAGGAGGGGAGCCCTGCCCCTCCTTATATAGGTGGGAGGGTGTGGGCGCGCCAGGGGAGGGAGGGAGTCCCTACCCAACTCGGCCTTGGGCTGGGCGCCGGCCTGGAGGAGTCCAACTCCTCCTCCAGGTTGGTTCCAACTCCTCTTGCTTGTTTCCCACAGTTTCTTGTTTTTGGCAGTTTGACTTTCAAACTGGACATTTGACTTTTCTGTTTTAGGATTCAATTTAATCCTATATTTGGGACAGCAAGAACACTTAGTACATGATGCAATCATTCCAATATGTAATGACACATTCATGTACCCCTTCCCCCCCGGAGTGCCGGACAATCCGGAACCTTCTAGAATATCCCCGATGAAAACACCGGAATCATTCCCGAACTCCGAAACGGGACTTTCCTTATATGAATCTTATTCTCCGGACCATTCCGGATCTCCTCGTGATATCCCGGATCCCATCCGAGACTCCGAACAACATTCGGTCTCTTTCTCATAATACCATAACTACTCAAACAACGTCGAATCCTTAAGTGTGTCTCCCTACGGTTCGTGAATTATGCAGACATGATCGAGACACTTCTCCGAACAATAACCAATAGAGGAATCTGGAAATTCATATGGCTCCCACATATTTCTACGATTACTTTGCGATCGAATGAACCACTTACATACGATACCAATTTCCCTTTGTCTCACGATATGTTACTTATCCGAGGTTATGATCGTCGGTATCTCTGCATACCTAGTTCATCCTCGTTACTGATAAGTACTCTTTTCTCGTTCCCGTGATATGTGATCCCTTGTGACCATGTCACATGCTTGCAAGCTAATTGGATGACATTCCACCGAGAGGGCCCAGAGTATATCTATCCGTCATGTGGATGGACAAATCCCACTCTTGATCCATGTGTTTCAACCAATACTTTCCGAACACTCAATGCCACCTTTATAGCCACCCTGTTACGGTGTGGTGTTTGATGACATCAAAGCATCCATCCAGTAAAGGTTATATGCATGATCTCATGGTCGAAGGAATTAGGTTACTATGTATCAGAAAGCATATAGCAATTGAACTATTGAAATGACTTGATCTTTATGCTACGCTTGTCTATAGGAGTATGTCCACCATATCATTCTCCTAACGATATGATCTTGTTGTTGATAACATCTCAATGTTCATGACATAGAAACCACATCATCAATCAACCAACAAGCTAGTGAAGTATAGAGGCTATACTAGGGACTTCAAATTAAGTTTACAAATCACACAAGTATTAATGGTTTCCTTGTTAATACTATTATAGCATGAATGCAAACATTTATCATAAACACAAAGATATATAATAATAACTATATTTATTATTGCCTCTAGGGCATATCTCCAACAGTCTCCCACTTGCACTAGAGTCATCTAATCTAGATTACATGGTAATATACCGAACACCCATGGCAGTTTGGTGTTGGTCATGTTTTGCCCTCGGGAGAGGTTTAGTCAACGGATCCGCCACATTCAGATCTGTGTGTACTTTGCAAATCTTTATATCCCCATCCTGGATATGTTCTCGAATAGCGTGAAAACGTAGCTTGATATGCTTCAGCTTCTTGTGTGACCTTGGTTCTTGCGCATTGGCTATGGCGCCCATGTTATCACAGTAGATAGACATTGGGTCCAGCGCACTAGGAACCACACCCAGCTCTGTAATGAACTCTTTCATCCATATCGCTTCTTGTGAAGCCTCCGAAGCAGCCATGTATTCCGATTCAGTTGAAGATCTCGCCACAACGCTTTGCTTTGCACTCCTCCAGCTAACTGCTGCACCATTCAAAATAAATACGTATCCAGATTGTGATTTAGAATCATCCGGATCGGTGTTCCAACTAGCATCGGTGTAACCATTAACAACGAGCTGTTCATCACCTCCATAAGAAAGAACCATATCCTTAGTTCTTCTCAAGTACTTAAGGATGTTTTTGACCGCTGTCCAATGATCCACTCCTGGATCACTTTGATATCTGCTAGTTAGACTAACAGCATATGCGATGTCGGGTCTAGTACATAGCATGGCATACATTAGAGATCCTATGGCTGAGGCATAGGGAGTCTTACTCATCCTTTCTCTATCTTCTGCCGATGTCGGACTTTGAGTTTTACTCAAGGTCGTATTGGGCAACATGGGCAAGAACCCTTTCTTGCTATCTTCCATTCCAAACTTCTTTAGAACTTTGTCCAAATATGTACTTTGTGACAATGATATTTGGCGTTTCGATCTATCTCTATAAATCTTTATGCCTAATATGTAAGCTGCTTCGCCAAGATCCTTCATTGAAAAACTATTATTCAAATATTCCTTGACACTATTAAGAAGGTCTACATCATTCCCAATCAACAATATGTCATCCACATACAGTATTAAGAATGCTACAGAGCTCCCACTCACTTTCTTGTAAATACAAGCTTCTCCATAAGTTTGTATAAAACCAAAACTTTTGATTACCTTATCAAAACGTTGATTCCAACTTCGGGATGCTTGCTTCAATCCATAGATGGACCGTTGAAGCTTGCATACCTTGTTAGCATCTTTAGGATCGACAAAACCTTTGGGTTGTATCATATACAACTCTTCATCAATGTCTCCATTGAGGAATGCTGTTTTGACATCCATCTGCCATATCTCATAATCATAATATGCAGCGATTGCTAACATAATCCTCACAGACTTTAGCTTCGCTACCGGTGAGAAAGTCTCATCGCAGTCAACTCCTTGAATTTGTCGAAACCCTTTTGCGACAAGTCGAGCTTTATAGACAGTAACATTACCATCAGCATCTGTTTTCTTCTTGAAAATCCATTTGTTCTCGACAGCCTTCCGGCCATCCGGTAAGTCCACCAAAGTCCATACTTGGTTTTCGTACATGGATCCAATCTCGGATTTCATGGCTTCTTGCCATTTATTGGAATCTGGGCTCATCATCGCTTCCTCATATGTCTCGGGGTCATCGGTGTTGTCCACCAACATGACATTCATAACGGAATCATACCAATCTGGAGTGGTACGAGTTCTCGTTGACCTCCGAGGCTCTGTAGCAACTTCAACCGAAGTTTCATGATCACTATCATTAGCTTCCTCTCTTATTGGTGCAGGCACCACAGGAACTTCTTCCGGTGCTGCGCTACTCGCAATTTTGAGAGAAGGTTCGACAACCTCGTCGAGTTCTACTTTCCTTCCAGTCACTTCTTTCGAGAGAAATTCCTTCTCTAGAAAGGATCCATTCTTGGCAACAAAGATTTTGCCTTCGGATCTATGATAGAAGGTATACCCAATAGTTTCCTTCGGGTATCCTATGAAGACGCATTTTTCCGCTTTGGGTTCAAGCTTGTCCGGCTGTAACTTCTTTACATAGGCTTCGCATCCCCAAACTTTAAGGAACGACAATTTAGGTTTCTTCCCAAACCATAATTCATACGGTGTCGTTTCAACGGATTTAGATGGTGCCCTATTTAAAGTGAATGCGGCTGTTTCTAATGCATAACCCCAAAATGATAGCGGCAAATCTGTAAGTGACATCATAGAACGAACCATATCTAAGAGAGTTCGATTACGACGTTCAGACACACCATTACGCTGTGGTGTTCCCGGCGGTGTCAATTGTGAAAGTATTCCGCACTTCTTTAAATGCTCGCCAAACTCGTAACTTAGATATTCACCTCCACGATCAGAACGTAGAAATTTAATCTTCTTGTTACGTTGATTCTCTACCTCACTTTGAAACTCCTTAAACTTCTCGAAAGTTTCGGACTTATGTTTCATGAAATAGATATACCCATATCTACTCAAGTCATCCGTGAAGGTAAGAACATAACGATAACCACTGCGCGATGCTACACTCATTGGACCACACACATCGGTATGTATGATTTCCAATAAGTCTGTAGCTCGCTCCATCATACCAGAAAATGGAGTCTTAGTCATTTTACCCATCAGACATGCTTCGCATCTTTCAAGTGATTCAAAATCAAGTGATTCAAGAAGTCCATCGGAATGGAGTTTCTTCATACGCTTCACTCCAATGTGACCAAGACGACAGTGCCACATATAGGTCAAATTATCGCTTGATTTCAAACGTTTAGCCTCAATGTTATTAATATGTGTATTTCTACTATCGAGATTCAATATGAATAGACCATCTATCAAAGGTGCATGTGCATAAAACACATTACTCATATAAATCGAACAACCATTATTCTCGGATTTAAACAAGTAACTGTCTCGCAATAAACAAGATCCTGATATAATGTTCATGCTTAATGCAGGCACCAAATAACAATTATTTAAGTATAAAACTAATCCCGATGGTAGATGAAGAGGTAGCGTGCCGACCGCGATCACATCAACCTTTGATCCGTTTCCTACGCGCATCGTCACCTCGTTCTTCACTAGCTTCCGTTTATTCTGCAGCTCCTGTTTCGAGTTACAAATATGAGCAACCGAACCAGTATCAAATACCCAGGCACTACTACGAATACTAGTGAGATACACATCAATAACATGTATATCAGATATACCTTTCTTCTTGATGTTGCCGTTCTTCAAATCCGCCAAGTACCTTGGGCAATTCCGCTTCCAGTGACCTTCTCCCTTGCAGTAAAAGCACTCAGTTTCAGGTTTAGGTCCAGCCTTGGTCTTCTTCGTCGGCGTGGTAACTTTCTTACCACCCTTCTTGAAGTGTCCCTTTTGCTTAGACTTGCCTTTCTTGAATTTGGTGGTCTTATTGACCATCAACACTTGGTGCTCTTTCTTGATCTCCACTTCTGCAGATTTTAACATAGCAAATAGTTCTGGCAACTCTTTGTTCATGTTCTGCATGTTGTAGTTCATCACAAAGTTCTTGTAACTTGGTGGTAGTGATTGGAGGATGCGGTAAACTCCCAAAGTATTAGGAATCACTATACCCAAACTTTGAAGTTTATTTGCGTGCCCAGACATCTTAAGCACATGCTCACTGACGGAGCTACCCTCTTCCATCTTGCAGTTAAAGAACTTTTCAGAAGCTTCATAACTTTCAATTGCCGCATGAGTCTCAAAGATTAATTTGAGATCCTCGACAATATCATATGGATCTGACTCTTCAAACCTTTTCTGAAGCTCCGATTCTAAACCATACAAGATAGCACACTGAACTATGGAGTACTGATTCTTCCGAGCAAGGTAAACATTCTTTACATCATCGGTAGCATCAGCTGCAGGTGGGTCACCTAGCGGTGCATCCAGCACATAGGTCAAATTACCAGCTGTGAGGACAATCCTCAAATTGCGGAACCAATCCGCGAAGTTGCTTCCATTGTTTTTCAACTTTTCTTTCTCTAGGAACGCATTAAAATTGATGGTAGGGGCTGCCATTGATCTACAACATATTTGCAATAGTTTAGACTAAGTTTATGACAAATTGAGTTCAAATTAATTAATGAAATTAAACTAGGTGAACTCCCACTCAAAACAACATCCCTCACATTGTTTTAGTGATCACACGAACCAAATCCACTACATCAACACCGATCATCACGAGAGCTGATATAGTTTTAATGGCGAACAATCATCATGTTCATCATATCTACTATATGATTCATGCTTTGCCTTTCGGCGATCCGTGTTCCTGAGGCCATGTCTGTACATGCTAGGCTCGTCAAGATCAAACCTTAGCTTCCGCATAAGCAAATCTGGCTTGCTTACGTTGTATTCACCCGCGGAATCAAAGACACCCGATCATCACGTGGTGCTTTGAAGCAGCAAGCTTTGGCAACGGTGCATACTAAGGGTGAACACTTTAGAACTTGAAATTTATGTGCATGAGGGATCATCTTATAATGCTACCGTCGTCTACTAAGCAATACAAGATGCATAAAGGATTAACATCACATGCAATTCATAATATGTGATATGATATGGCCTTTCTTCTTTGTGCTTCCGATCTCCATCTTCAAGCACGAATATGATCTCCATCATCACCGGCATAGCATCAAGGTCAATGACGCTTCTCCATGGTTGTCGTCCACCAGCTTCAACTATTACAACTATTTTGAATAGACACGCAGGTCTTAACAGAAATTAAAGACAACCATATGGCTCCTGCCGGTTGCCAACTTACAATAAGGAACATTGCATACATCAAATATAATCACAATCATGGCCATATCACATCACTGCACACCCCTGCAAAACAAAGTTAGACGCTTCTACTTTCTTTGCATATTTTACGTGGTTTGGGGCTTTCCATAAGTGTCGTTCTAACTTACGAACAAGAACCACAACATTGATACTAGCATTGTTGATCACCCGTTGTAAATTGGATCTTTACTATGCTAGGAGAAACAGGCACCCGCAAAGCCACTTATGCAAAACGAGTTGCATGTCAAGCGTGGAGCAAGTCTCATGAACGATGTCATGTAAGGTTAGCCCGGGCCGCTTCATCCCAACATACCGCAAGATGCAAAGTACACAAAAAGCAATCTACAATAAAAGCATCAACGCCCACAATGACCATTGTGTTCTACTCGTGCAACAGATCTACATATAGACACGGCTCTGATACCACTGTAGGGGTTCGTAGCATGGAAAACAAAAATTTTCTATCGCATACAAACAAACAAGCCAAGATCTATCTACTAGATTGTAGCAACGAGTCGATGGAATAACTCACCCTCGAAGATTCCAAAGTGTTTAACGAGAGCAGATTCTCGTGGGTGATGTAGTCGTACTCTTTCCGATCTCAAGATCGCGTAGACGATCCTTCCGGCGCCGCGTTCCCGCAGCGCTCCCGCAGTCGGTCACACGTTCGGTACTCGACGAAGACCTTCCTCTCCCTTGTTCCAGCAGGCAGCGGAGGTTGTAGCACTCTCCTCGCGATTCCGGCAGCACAACGGCGTGGTACCGGAGGTAGAGGGGAAATCCCGCAGGGCTTCGCCTTAAGCCGGTGCGAGTATGGTGGAGCTTATGAGAGAGGCTATTAGTGGTCTAGTAATTAGACACACCAATTAGAGGGCTCTAAACCAATTAGAAGGCTCTAAACCGAATAGCTCTAAACCGGGGTCTAGATCTAGGGTTTAGTTTAGAGGATAGGAAACTTGTGTGTATAGGAGGGGAGCCCTGCCCCTCCTTATATAGGTGGGAGGGTGTGGGCGCGCCAGGGGAGGGAGGGAGTCCCTCCCCAACTCGGCCTTGGGCTGGGCGCCGGCCTGGAGGAGTCCAACTCCTCCTCCAGGTTGGTTCCAACTCCTCTTGCTTGTTTCCCACAGTTTCTTGTTTTTGGCAGTTTGACTTTCAAACTGGACATTTGACTTTTCTGTTTTAGGATTCAATTTAATCCTATATTTGGGACAGCAAGAACACTTAGTACATGATGCAATCATTCCAATATGTAATGACACATTCATGTACCCCTTCCCCCCCGGAGTGCCGGACAATCCGGAACCTTCTAGAATATCCCCGATGAAAACACCGGAATCATTCCCGAACTCCGAAACGGGACTTTCCTTATATGAATCTTATTCTCCGGACCATTCCGGATCTCCTCGTGATATCCCGGATCCCATCCGAGACTCCGAACAACATTCGGTCTCTTTCTCATAATACCATAACTACTCAAACAACGTCGAATCCTTAAGTGTGTCTCCCTACGGTTCGTGAATTATGCAGACATGATCGAGACACTTCTCCGAACAATAACCAATAGAGGAATCTGGAAATTCATATGGCTCCCACATATTTCTACGATTACTTTGCGATCGAATGAACCACTTACATACGATACCAATTTCCCTTTGTCTCACGATATGTTACTTATCCGAGGTTATGATCGTCGGTATCTCTGCATACCTAGTTCATCCTCGTTACTGATAAGTACTCTTTTCTCGTTCCCGTGATATGTGATCCCTTGTGACCATGTCACATGCTTGCAAGCTAATTGGATGACATTCCACCGAGAGGGCCCAGAGTATATCTATCCGTCATGTGGATGGACAAATCCCACTCTTGATCCATGTGTTTCAACCAATACTTTCCGAACACTCAATGCCACCTTTATAGCCACCCTGTTACGGTGTGGTGTTTGATGACATCAAAGCATCCATCCAGTAAAGGTGATATGCATGATCTCATGGTCGAAGGAATTAGGTTACTATGTATCAGAAAGCATATAGCAATTGAACTATTGAAATGACTTGATCTTTATGCTACGCTTGTCTATAGGAGTATGTCCACCATATCATTCTCCTAACGATATGATCTTGTTGTTGATAACATCTCAATGTTCATGACATAGAAACCACATCATCAATCAACCAACAAGCTAGTGAAGTATAGAGGCTATACTAGGGACTTCAAATTAAGTTTACAAATCACACAAGTATTAATGGTTTCCTTGTTAATACTATTATAGCATGAATGCAAACATTTATCATAAACACAAAGATATATAATAATAACTATATTTATTATTGCCTCTAGGGCATATCTCCAACACATCCGCACCGGTTTGCGGTTCATACCGGTCGCCAAGTAAGTGATGTTGATCTGCTTGTCTTTCGTTGTAGTCGGACAGTCTTATTTATATCGTTGTTTCACAGAACTGGTGTTAAAAAGATCGGCCATCCCTCTGTGGCTAAGGTTCCGCCAGTCGTCACCGAGGAGGACCCCTCACGGAAGAGGAAAACCGACGAAGTCGCTGCTCCCGTCGACGGTGCCAAGAGGGCGAAAGGCGACGACATCGTCACGGTCTCTGATGACACGGCGGTTGCTCCGAGCGAACCTCCGACTGCAGCGGAAGTGGCCTCGAAGACCAAGGAGGCTATTTCCTTGCCTGAAGTGGCCGAGCCGGCTCCTAGTGACGCCGCGGCGTCCGCAGCAACTTTCCCTCACTTCATGGCCAAGGCGGCCGCAGCGAGTGGCATGGCGCCAACGAGCCGGACACCTGGGGTCGCCGAGACGGAGGTCGAGCAGCGTCGCGGACACACTCCGGTCGTGCTTGCATCTGTGGATGCGCTGCAACTTCACGGCATGCTGGGCGCTGCCATCCAGGTATATCCAGTCCCCGAGGATCGGGCCACTGAATTTCAGTGGTCGGATTCTTAATGTTTTTGTAGCGTCCAGTCTCCGAGTGCCTAGTCGCTAAACTTCAGCGGGTGGGCACTTAGGATTTTCAATGTCCAGTCCCCGAGTGCCTAGTCGCTGAATTTCAGCGGGTGGGCACTTAGGATTTTCAATGTCCAGTCCCCGAGTGCCTAGTCGCTGAATTTCAGCGGGTGGGCACTTAGGATTTTCAATGTCCAGTCCCCGAATGCCTAGTCGCTGAATTTCAGCGGGTGGGCACTTAGGATTTTCAATGTCGTTGACGGTTTAGTTTGTGCGCAGGGGCTGCAGCGCGAATCGACCGATCGGCTTGCGTCAAAGTGTCACATGGAGAAGGAACTCGTTGCCGTCCAGGAGATGAACAAGGGACTCCAAGAAATTGCAGCCGAGGCGGAGGAGGTCCGCCGGGGCCTTGTCCCGGCGGGTGACCTGACGGCGGCTCAATCTGCTTTGAGTACGGCCGAGAAGCGAATCGTTGATCTGGAGCGTGAGCTCAAGGAGGCGAAGGAAGAGGCGAGCTCGGCGGAGGGGCGAGCGAAAGCTGCTGTTACGTCTGCCGCTGAAGAGCGGAAAGTGTCTGACGCATTCGTTGTTGGGTTGCAGAACGACTTCTCCTCGCTTCAAAGGTTCATCACGGGCCTCTGCCATCCGCTAATTGGTAAACCTTTTTTCCTCTTACCTCTGCCTGCAACATCTGCGTTGTGGAGTCGTTGGTGTACTCACTGCCGGCTTCTGTCCACAGGCCGGATTATTGATAGCTCGGAGGAGGCGCAGTCATACAATGCGCGGCAGTGTGTGACCACTCTGGTCGACTCGGCCGCGTTGTCCTCGACTTGCATTCGGGCATATCTTCAGGAGATATCGCCCACGGAAGTGATTCCCAGCGACCTAGTCGAGGTATGGAGCTACCTGGAGAAGGCTCCGTCAGTCGTCGAATTCATGACGCGGTCAGCCTTCCGACGTGGGGTGGCGACGGCGCTCAGCCTTGGGCTTGCCCATTTCCCGGAAGACTTCGACCTCAACGATGTGATGAGCGTCTACCCCTCGTCCACGGGCTCTGTGGAGATTGCCGAGGTGCTGAAGTTGACGGATCGGGCCGCGGTGTATTCCGATCGTGTTTGGGCGATGGGCGACCTCCTCCCCTATCAAGAGACGATTGTCGCCCCCAACGATCCCGAACCGAAGTATCTGGACTTCAAAGTCGAGCAGACGTTCCGTGTGGCGATGGCGGGCGAGTTGACACGTACCCGTCGAACCCGTACGTGCCCTTCATTCGCAATCGACGGGGTGGCGGTGAGTCGGCGTCGAAACCTGCGGAGTAGAAGCGTTGTGCCCTGGGGCATTAGTAAAAAATAGCCATTGAACTTTTCTTGTATTTTGGAACGACTTTGTTCTGCTATAATGGAAATTCGTGTTGTTTTGTCATTTGTTTCGCGATTTTGAATGTTGATTGGACGAGTCCCCGAGCGCGTCCGCCCTTTTTATGGGGTTTACCTTGTTTGTTATGTGTTTGCGGATTTTTAATGGATTGAGGTCGACTCGCCAGAGCTCGGAGAGCCAGTCGCTGGGCGACTCCCATGGGTGCTCTTTACTTGACCGTTTTCCCGTGCGCGAACGAGGTCGGTTAGCCGAGTCGCCGAGCGTGGTACTTGGTGGTTCTAGTCGCAACTCCAAGGTAGGTGAGGACTGAGCGCGTTAGAGTAAGCGCGTCTCTCCTGCCTGACCCGAAGGATCAGTCGCATGGCGAGTCCTGGGCAAGCTCTCATACTGGGCGTTTTTCCCTAGCCTCTCGTATTTGACTGGACGTTAGTCCCCGAGCGTGGTAATTGGCCGTTCGAGTCGCTGTGCCGAGGATGCGGAGGACCTTGGTCGCTGTGAGGAGCGAGGGCAGTTGTCTTGGCTCGGTAAGCCAGTCGGGCTAGGCAACTCCAATGGGGCTCCGGGTTGGCGTTTTTCGTGGACGTTACAAGGCCTGGGGTCTCCCAGTGCCCTTGTACCGCACTAGTTGGCCGTTCCGGTCGCTTTACCAGAGGTTAACTTCTGCGAATAGCTTAACGCTGTTATTACGAGTGCGAGTGGCACAAGACACGGAGAGTAGACGCAATTTGCGGTAACCGATCTGTTTTATTTCATAGCTGGGGGAGAGTACATGTATGGAGTTCTAGGAGTAGAACTTTTGTAGGAGGTTTACATTCCACGGCCGCTTGACGTCGAGTTTCCCGTCTCCTCAGACGTCGGTGAGGTAGTAGGCGTCATTGCCTAGGACTCGCCTGATGGCGAATGGTTCCTCCCAAGGGGGGAGAGCTTGTGCATGCCCTTCTTATCCTGGATGAGGCGTAGTCCCAAGTCGCCTTCCTAGAAAGTGCGAGTCCTTACTCGCCGGCTATGGTAGCGGCGGATCCCTTGTTGGTAGATGGCGGTGCGGGAGCGAGCTAGGTCACGTGCTTCGTCGAGCTGGTCGACTCCGTCTTGTCGTGCGAGTTCGTTTGCAGCCTCCGTGTAGTTGACCACCCTTGGCGAGTCGTGCTCGAGGTCGGTGGGCATGACTGCCTCGGCGCCGTACACCATGAAGAAGGGTGTAAACCCTGTCGACCTGTTGACGGAGGTGCGAATGCCCCAGATGACGGAGGGTAGCTCCTCCACCCAGCACCCGGCGGTGCGCTCGAGTGGTACTTGGAGCCGTGGCTTTAGGCCATGGAGGATGCTCTGGTTGGCGCGTTCCGCCTGGCCGTTGGACTCCGGGTGGGCGACTGAGGCGAGGTCGAGTCGGATGTGGTGTTCCTCGCAGAACTCGTCCATGGCTCCTTTGGCGAAGTTGGTGCCGTTGTCCGTGATGATGCTGTTTGGGAACCCGTAGCGATAGATGAGCTCGCCTAGGAACATGGTGGCGGTCTTCCTGTCGCATTTGCGGACTGGCTTGGCCTCCACCCATTTTGTGAATTTGTCGACTGCGACCAGGAGGTGGGTGAAGCCGGAGGGGGCCTTCTTGAAAGGGCCTACCATGTCCATGCCCCACACGGCAAACGACCAGGTGATGGGGATTGTCGTGAGCGCCGAGCTCGGCACGTGGGTCTGGTTGGCATATTTCTGGCATCCGACGCACCGCTAGACAATGTCGACAGCGTCCGTGTGTGCGGTGGGCCAGTAGATGCCGTGTCACATAGCCTATGCGACCAGAGAGCGGGCGCCGACGTGGTGGCCGCAGTCGCCGGAGTGAATGTCTTGGAGGATTTTGCGTCCTTCAGCGGGTTGAACGCAGCGTTGGAACACGCCGGTCACGCTGCGCTTGTGGAGCTCGCCGTTGATGATGACGAAGGATTTGCAGCGGCGTGCTATCATTCGGGCGTCCGTTTCGTCCGCTGGCAGGGTGCCTCCTTCCAAGTAGGCAGTGTACGGCGCGGTCCAGTCGTCTGGCTCGGCGATAAGTGCGACCAGGGCCGCCTCTGGTTGCAGCGGGATTCCGATGTCGATCTCCCTTGGGGGAGAGACGGAAGGCTTTGTGATGGTGTCGAGGAAGACGCCGGCGGGTGGTGCGAGTCGAGCCGATACGATACGAGAGAGTGCGTCGGCCTCCTCGTTCTTCCGCCTGTCAATCCACTCGACGGAGTAGCCTGCGAAGTGTCCACCCAGCTTGTCCACTGCTTGGCGGTATGACGCCATGGTGGGGGAGACGGTGTCGCAGGTGCCAGCGACTTGCCCGGCGACGAGGTCGGAGTCTCCGTAGCAGCGCAGGCGGTTGACGTTCATCTCCTTGGCAGCTCGCATGCCGTGGAGTAGCGCCTCGTACTCGGCCATGTTGTTGGTGCAGGGGGTGAAGTCGAGGCAGAGGACGTAACGGAGCTTGTCGCCCTTCGGAGAAGTTAGCACGATCCCTGCTCCTACACCGTCCGCGTTCTTAGAGCCGTCGAAGTGTAAGCTCCAGTAATGGAGGTATGGCAGCTTTTCTGGCTGTTGGGCCTCCTCCTAGTCGGCGATGAAGTCCGCGAGAGCCTGCGACTTAATCGCCTTGCACGGCTCGTATTTGATGTTGTGGACGCCGATCTCGATGGCCCACTTGGCAACTCGCCCGGTCGCCTCACGGTTGCGGATGATGTCCTGCAATGGTCCTAAGGAGACGATCGTTATCGGGTGCTCCTGGAAGTAGTGTGGCAGTCGCCGCTATGCTCGGAAGACCGCGTATACCAGTTTCTGGTATTGCGGGTAGCGCTGGCGCGATTCGGTGAGGACTTCGCTGATGTAGTACACTGGTCGCTGCACCGGGCGCTCCTTTCCTTCCTCTGGTTGTTCGACGACCATGACGGCGCTGACAACGCGCTCGGAAGCCGCGACGTAGACCAGCATGGGTTCCTTGTCGACGGGGGCGACGCGTAGCGGTGCTGCGAGTAGCACCTTCTTGAGGTCGTGGAGCGCATCATCTGCCTCCTTGTCCCACTGGAAGGTGGGGTTCTTGCACATCAGGCGGTAGAGGGGCATCGCCTTTTCGCCCAACCGGGGGATGAAGCGACTGAGAGCCGCGACTCGCCCGGCCAGCTTCTGGACGTCGCGCAGGCACTCGGGTTTGCCGAGTCAAGCGATCGTGTCGATCTTGGTGGGGTTCGCCTCGATCCCGCGCTTGGAGACAACGTATCCCAGTAGCTGCCCAGCTTACACCGAAGGTGCATTTGCCTGGGTTTAGCTTTATCTTGTCTTTCCGCAGGTTGGCGAATGTTTCCGCCAGGTCAGCGAGTAGGTCGCTCTGGCAAGCGGACTTCACCACCACGTCGTCGATGTAGACGTGGATATTGCGGCCAATTTGGCTCGCAAGGCACTCCTGCATGCACCGCTGGTATGTCGCCCCGGCGTTCTTGAGGCCGAAGGTCATGGTAGTGTAGCAGAAAGCTCCGAATGGCATGATGAACACCGTCTTCTCTTCGTCCTCAATGGCCATTTTGATCTGGTTGTACCCAGAGTAGGCGTCGAGGAAGCACAGCGACTCCGAGCCCGCGGTGGAATCGATGATTTGGTCGATCCGCGGGAGGACGAATTGCTCCTTCGGGCAAGCACTGTTTAAGTTTGTGTAATCGATACACATCCTCCAGGTTCCGTTTTTCTTCTCGACCAGGACTGGGTTTTCCAGCCACTTGGAGTATTTGATTGGCCGGATGAACCCTGCAGCGAGTAGACACTGCACCTCCTCAGCGATGGCTCGGCGGCGCTCTTCATTGAAGGGCCGCAACGACTGCTTGATAGGTCGCACTTTTGGGTCAGCGTTGAGTCTGTGCTCAGCGAGTTCCCTAGGGACACCGGGCATGTCAGATGGCTTCCATGCGAAGATGACCCTGTTCTCACGGAGGAACTCGATGAGCGTGCCTTCCTATGTTGGGCTCATGCCCGTCCCAATCGTCACCGTCTGGCTGGAGTCGCCTGGGACCAGCTCGACGGTGCGGGTATGCGTCGTTGCCTCGAAGGATGAGGGGTTGCCGCCCTCCGACTTGGGCTTCTTGAGTATGGTGGGGTCGTCGTTGTTGACCCCGCTCGCGTACTTGGTGAGCTCGTCGGCGTGGTTGGCCTCTGCCGCGATGACGACGTCAGCGAGTTCGGCTCCTTTGGCCTCGCACTCGGCGGCCATGTCGGGGTCGCCGTGGATGGTGATGATGCCGCGCGGCCCGGGTAGCTTCATCGCGTTGTACGCGTAGTGGGGCGCTGCCATGAACTTGGCGAACGCCTGGGCCCCAGGACGCAGTGGTAGGGGCTGTCGAAGGGCACCCGTTCGAAGACGATCCGATCGGTGCGGAAGTTTGCCGTTGTGCCGAAGGTGACTGGCAGCTTCACCTTGCCGATCGGGTACGCCTTCCGACCGGGGACGATGCCGTGGAACGTGGTGTAGGTCGTCTCGATCATCGACTACTGGAGCCGCAGTCGCCTGAAGGTGTCCAGGTACAGGATGTTGATGGAGTTGCCGCCGTCCATCAATGTCTTGGGCAGCCAGTAGTCTCCCACCTTGGGCTTGACCACCAGGGCGACTCGGACTGGGTACTCGATCCGTGGCGAGTGGTCCTGGCGGCTCCAAGTGATTGGTTGCTCAGACCAGTTGAGGAACTGGGGGATGTCCACCTGGGCCACCGCGTTGACAGCGACGGCACGGACGATGACCTTCTTCTCGCGCTTCGTGTTGAAGCCTGTGAAGGTGTGGAGCGAGCCGGCGACGCTGCCAAATTTTCTGCCGTTTGGCGGGTTGTTGTCGGGGTCTTCCCACGCGCGATGTGCCTTCTCGATCTCCTTAAGAGAGTGGCAGTCGGCGGTCGTGTGCATAGCGGGCTTTCCTTCCCTGCTGTGAAATACACAAGGTTGGTTAAGAAGGGCCGCAGGGTCGAACCTCGGTTTCGCCTTGTAGTTGCCACCGTCGCGGCGTTGTCCCCCGTCACGGCGGAAGCTCTTGGGCTCGCGCTGCGCGTATCCAGCGTTGGCGACGAAGTCGACTCGCCCATCACTGCGGTGCTTGCCAGTGAGGCGAGTGTTGCTGTAGCGTAGATCGGGTTGTCTCCCGTTGTCGTGGCCGCTCGTGCGGCGTTGTCCCCCCGACTCGTCGTCGGTTTCTTGGTTTGGGTCTTCCTCCGCGTACCTTTTTGCGATCTCCAGGAGATCCGGTATGTTGTCGAGTGTGCGGTACGCTCGTTTGAGCTTGGCGACCAGGGGCTCGTAGCGGCACGAGGTCTTGAAGCAGTGGATCGCGGTGTCTGGGTGGATGCCGACCGCGTTGTACCATAGGTCTTGCCATTGTTGGACCCAGTTGTGGGTCAACTCGCGAGGTCCCTGGACGCACCGTTCCAGGTCCTCGCTGGTGGTGGCGCGGGTGTATGAACCCTCGAAGTGCCTGACAAAGGCGTCGCGCATCTCTTCCCAGGAGTCGATGCTATCCACGGGAAGAGTGTTAATCCACTGCCTGCACGCCCCCTCCATCATCAGGGGAAGGTAGCAGGCGGCTAGTAGATCGGTGTGGACGGCGACCCCATCGCCATGAGGTAGGTATCCAGCCACACGGAGGGATCATACGAGGGGTCGTACTTATCTATTTCCTTCGGCGCTTTGAAGTTCACCGGGTATCTCTCGCCTCGGATCATCGGTCCGAAGCACCGGGGCCCGAGTCGGCTTAGCGACCCCCTCGGCTCACCGTCGCGGCGGTTGGTGAGGGTATGCCGCAGGTCGTCGGGCTGGCGTGCGCGCCAGCTCTGGTTGTTGAAGATGTGGGTGCGGGCGTCGACGGGTTGACCATTGGTGGCCGGGGGTCGTTGGTGGAGAGTGCCGCGTTCGCGGGTCGGTGTTGGAGCTGTAGTGGTTCGAGTGGCGGGCAGTTGAGGGTGTTTGCCGCCATGGGGCGGCCGCTTGAGGCCGCTCTGTTGCCCGATGAACCCGAGTACATCTGACCCTGTGAGTCGATGCCTGCGTTTTGTTGCTCGACCGCTTTTGCGAGCAGGGCCTTGGCGTACTGGATCTGCAGGGCGCCTTCACCAGTGGCTGCGATGTTGCCGACTGCTGCTCGGCCCGCGACGAGGTTGTCCATTGGGGTGGAGAACAGCGGTAGGCCGTTCGCGTCTCGCTCCCGTGAGGAGACCATGATCCTCGGCTGGTCCCTGGGGGTGCGCGGTTGGGTGGTGGCGGGGCACCATTGGCCGTTGACCCTGGTGGGGGCCGAGTGCTTCCTCCTGGTGGTGCGTTCTCGCAGATCGCGCGCTCAGCCGCGCGGGCCGGGTCGTTCTCGTCGTCGAAATTCAGGGCGCGCCCCTGGACAGTGGGGTTCAGGCGCGACCTGATTCGGAGCTGGTGGTAGCGCGACAGCTCCTGCGCAGTCACCTGCTCGAGGCGAAATTTTTCGCGCTTGGCTTGTTCCTTGCGGACTGCTTCCGCCAGCTTCAGGCGGAGTTCCTCGACCTCCGTTGCCGTCGCGTTGGGAGGGATCGGCGTGGAGAATGGATCTTCCGGCAGGTCGGCGCCAGTCGCCATGTAGGTCGCGGCGTGGCGGCCGGTTCCATCGTGGAGGTCAGTGGAGTTCTCCGACCCGGAGTCAAAGTCGAAGATCCCAAGGATAGAGGGATCCACGAAGTCTCCGACGTTGGAGACCTGGGTGATGGAGCCCGCAGGTGACGCGGCGACAATGGACCCGGCGAGTGACGTCGGGGTCACCGAATCGGCATCGTCGTTGAGGGCCGCGTCTTCCGCGGCCGCGGTGGTTTCGGCCACATTGTTGTGGGCCGAGTCGTACTCGGAGGCAAGGCGGTGGATCGTGCGGACCTGGCTCTCAGAGAGCTGGTCGCGTGGCGGCGACTCGCGGATGCGAGCCGGGTCCTCCGAGACGATGACGTCGGTGAGGCCGACGAAGTGGCTGATCGTGCCGACCGGCAGGATGATGCTATGCGTGACGGGTCGCGCCGCCGGGACATAGCTGCTCGGCAAGATCTGGAGCATCTCGCCGATCGCGATCATGCGGCCGGTGGCGATCGTCTCGTTGATGGGCAGATTGGATCTCGCCGCAGAACACCGGCCTGACCGGCCAGGACCCACGGTGGGCGCCACTGTCGTGGGAATGACCACGGCAGATGTTGCAATCGGCAGCGAGTAGTAGAACATGGGGCAAGGGCGGCCAGCCATCTGCGGTGCGAGATGAGGGCTGAGACACAAGGGTTTACCCAGGTTCGGCCCCCCGGAGGGTAAAGACCTACTCCTGCTAGATTGTATTATGGTGAGAGTACAATGGGGCGAGCTCGACGGCTAGGCGGCGAGTCGCTTGGGTGTATGATGGAACGTATCCTCTATGCGTCCTCTAGGGAGGTTTATATAGACTCACCTCCCTAGGGTTTACAGATCTCAACCGAATCAGTTAAGGTTTCAGCGATCCTTTAACCTAATCCGACTGGGCCTATCTATGCTTCTGGGCCTTCAGCTTCCAGTCGCTTGAGTCCATGCCAGATCTTGATCCAGTCGCCGTCCTGCAGGCCCACTCGCTGGCGCCTGGGCCAGTAGGAAACGTCCTGCTGGGTATACCCCGGTAGGCATATCCCCATCAGGATAGATATGATATCACTTTTCCTTCTTGCATCAACACACATCCGAGACCAATATTGGATGCATCACAATACACATCAAAGGGCTTGGTGATATCCGGCATGATCAAAATTGGGGCTAAAATCAATCTCTTCTTGAGTTCTTGAAAACTTGCTTCACATTTGTCGGTCCATTCAAACTTCTGATCTTTCTTGAGTAACTGAGTCATCGGCCTAGTGATGCTTGAAAATCCTTCAACAAACTTGCAGTAATATCCCGCCAATTCAAGAAATGCACGAACTTCAGTTTGAGTGGTTGGTGCTCTCCATTCCTCAACATCCTTAATCTTTGCGGGGTCGACAACAACTCCTCCGACTGACAAGATATTCCTAGGAATCCTACTTCCTTTAACCAAAACTCACACTTGCTAAACTTGGCATACAACTGATGCTCTCTCAAGGTTCCAAGGATGGTTCTTAGGTGCTGTTCATGTTCTTCCTCCGATTTGGAGTAGATTAGAATCTCATCGATGAAAACAACGACAAACTTATCTAAGAAGTTCATGAAAATCTTATTCATGAGATTCATGAAATAAGCGGGGGCATTGGTTAATTCGAAAGACATGACCTTGTACTCATACAATCCATATCTGGTCATGAAAGCAATCTTTGGAATATCCGTTGCACGAATTTTTAGTTGATGATAAGTAGTTCTAAGATAAATCTTAGAGAATACTCTGGCACCGGTCAACTGGTCAAACAAATCTTCTATCTTTGGCAAAGGGTAGTTTTTATTGATAGTGACATCTTTCAACTTCCGATAATCCATACATAAACGGGTGGCACCATCTTTCTTATCCACAAACAGAACAGATGATCTCCACGGCGATGTACTTGGTTGAATCAGATTTTTTGCTAATCATGTCGTCAAGTTGCTTCTTGAGCTCCACTAACTCAGATGGGTTCATACTATATGGTCTCTGAGTTATGGGTCCAGTTCCGGGGATTAATTCAATGATAAACTCGATATCCCGATCTAGGGGCATACCGGGTAATTCATCCGGGAAAACGTCGGGGTATTAACAGACTACTTTGACTTGGTCTAGGGTTCGTTGGAATAAACTCTTGTTGCACTTAAATTGGCGGGGCAAGTTCTCTGACACATGCTCAACTGATACTCTGGTTCTACTGGTCATGGTTATGGCTTTCTTAGCACAATCTATGAGTCCTTGATGTTTCGACATCCAATCCATTCCTAGTACTACTTCCAAACCTTTTGTTCCGAGTACTATTAGATTGGCATAAAAATCTATTCCATGAATTCTGATAGGTACGGCCTTGCAATTTTTTCTAGATTTGGTAGTTGACCCAGGTATTTGAACTATCATAACATGCTTCAAATTTGTTGGTTGAATCTTACTAGTGCATGCAAATTCTTCCGTAATAAATGAGTGCGATGCTCCAGAATCAAACAACACTCTTGCAAGTACTGAATTAACAGAAAACATACCCATCACGACATCTGGCGCTTCCTGTGCTTCTTCAGCGTTCATGTGGAACAGACGGCCAGCACCGTTGTTCGGGTTGCCTGGGGTGAATCTCTTTCCAGGTTGAACACGACGCTGTTGCTAGGCAGGTGCAGTGACATTGGATGCTGCAGCAATCTTCCTGGGGCACTCATTGGAATAGTGACCCGTCACTCTGCATTCAAAACAGGTGATTGCTGACTTGTCCTTGGGGCAGTATTATTATTGGGATTGGTGGGCCTTGGTGGTGCACGGTTGAAGTTATTGGGGTTGCCATTGTTGTAGTGGTTGTTGCCTCCAGGTCCTTGGTTTCCTCCACTACGGTCGGGAAAGTTCAGACGTGACATAGGTGGCCTATTGTTCCTTGGTGCAAATCCAGCAGACGAACTTGGGCGATACTTTGGGGTATGGTGGGGTCCTGGTTGGTGCATCATACGACGCTTACGGTTTTTAGTAGCTTGGTTGATCTTTCCTTCCATCTGGATTGCTGAATCAACTAAAGATTCCAGATCAGCAAACGGGATATTGACTAACACCGTCTGCATCTCATCAT
Organism: Avena sativa; assembly: GCA_916181665.1. Lineage (NCBI taxonomy): Eukaryota > Viridiplantae > Streptophyta > Magnoliopsida > Poales > Poaceae > Avena > Avena sativa. The sequence goes on from OV702283.1 coordinate 315,497,446, forward strand.
TCAAACCATTCAGAAATCTCTCCTTTTTCTTGGCTTTAGTTCCAATCTCATCAGGGGCATACCTAGACAGAGACAGAAATCTGCCGCAGTACTCTACCATAGTCATCCTTCCCTGCTTCAGCTCCTTGAATTCATCCCTCATCCGCAGAATCAAACCCGGTGGCTCATGGGTTCGGTGAACTTGAGTTTGAATTCATCCCAAGTCATCATCTGTCCTCCATTCATGGTACGGGTGCTATTCCACCATGCTCTTGCAGAACCAGCCAGATAGTGGGTGGCGGACAGTACTTTCTCGGCCTCCTCTACTCCGGCTACTTCCAAGTTGTTCTCCATAGTCTGCAACCAGTCATCGACATCTAAGGGCTCTTCTGACTTACTAAAGATAGGGGATTGGTATTCTGGAAGTTCTTAAGTTTGGATCCATGATGATCCTGATTTCCAGGGCCTTGGTTGTCATGTGCTAGTTGAGCGATTTGTTGAAGAGTGGCTAGATTGGCTTGATGCTCGGTCCTACCGGCTTCTCGGTCGGCTACTAACATTTTCATGATTTGGACCATCGGGTCTTGAGATGAGCTGCTCCCTTTGCGAGGCATCTGAAGATTGAGATAGATCATGAGACAAGAGGGAAATTTTTCTAAGGTTTATGGGTTTGGTTTAAAAGCTTTTAAACTTTTGAGTAAGGATAATGTTTGAAATCCAACAACTCATTCTCATTCATTCCAAGCATACAATACAAACAACACATTCCAAACAACACATCACCACAAACAGATGGTTTTATGAACCATTGTGGCAAGCTACGATAAAGTGGGACCGGATACAACTCACACCTACAATAGTGATCAAGTGCTACTACTCGTCCGAACCGGTGGCTTCTTCATCATCAATGAAGTCGCAGTCCTTATCATCAGTGTGGAACTCCTGGTCCATGTCCTCAAAGTAATCATCATCATCACTGAGATACAATTAGGGATCTCCACGGATATCTTCCCATTCGTTGTCCCTCTCCTCAAGATGCATGTCCCGATCATGGATAGTCTCCTCCAAGTCTCTGACACTTTGTGACGCAGGAGAGCAATGATGCGATCCTTCTTGTCACGCAGCTGGCGAAGTGACTTGCGCTCCTTCACGAGGATGGCGAAGGTCTGGTCCTTCTTGGCGGCAGCAAGTTGCTTCTCGTTAGCATCAGCACGAGCATTGTCCAGCTCCTTCTGAGTCTCATGAAGCATGAAGGCAAGATGGTCCACATGTTTCTTCAACTCGGGGTGGCTTGGCAGATCCAAGGGTTGCCCATTGGAGTCACTTATGTCGTAGGGAGCAAAGAGGGTGCCAATGATCTTGTTGATATTTTTCCCACATAATCAGGCAAGTGCTTCCTGCATTGCTCTGGCCATTCCATCAATCCAGTTGTTCTCTCTGATGGTGAAATGGATCTTCTCCGAGGTAGGTGGTTCCATCTTTCTGTGAATATCGACAACTATCAGCCATTGCAGCTCCCCTCCGGGGTGATCATGGAGTTGAGCTCCATAGAACTCCAGATGCGGGCGCTCTAGCAATTCCTCAAGCTGACTCATGTCGTTCTCAAAGATGAGATTCCCCCCATTTCCCAGCTGGTAGAACTTGCTGTAGGCGTAGTCCATCTATAAGCAATTTGAGAGGAGTAAGTTAGAGAAGTGATCAAGTGTGCCAAATTTTAGGTAAGGTTGCAAAAAATTTAAGGAACACATGACTCTCTTTTGGAAAGAATTTCAAGGGTAAGAGTGAGAATAAGTTTTCAAATATACTCACTTTCTTTGTTTTGGAAATTAAGTTTTTCTGACGTCCATGCTAACTAGGGTCTCCCATGGTCAGGATGGTCTGATACCAACTTGTCAACACCCGGATTTTTAATCCCAGATGCCTGTTATGCCGGACATCGCAATCCTAGGATTAACAGACATAACAGATTGGTACCATATTTCATAATCCATTACAAACCATAAAGTTCTTACAAATAGTTGATCTCATGATCAAGTCTGATTACAATCAAAGCAGCGGAATAAAAATAATAGTAGCATGGTCGGGGCTCCATCTTCAGGGTCACAGGAAATGCTGACGATGGGAGATGATACTAGTTATCGTAAGCGTCCTGCTGTCCATCTTCCTCGTAGTCTCCTTCATAGTCTGTCCATGGGAATAGCCAGCTACAAAGCCATGAGTACTTTGAAGTACTCGCAAACTTTCACTAAAGCAGTCAGGCCATTCTAATAGGAATCCTAAGTTCTAGGTTTGTTTGCCATAAGCCAATTTTATTTCAACTAGTATCTAGTAATAAATCCTAAATTTAGTTGTCTCGGTTACTTAGGTGGGAACCTAGCTTCATCTCCACAACTTGTGGGGTCAAGTCAAAGTCATCTTTCAAGTCACGGGTCATTTTGGAAAACATCTGACAACGGAACAGTATGGCCATCCAACTATCCATAACCGCGGAAGCGGCTATTCGAATAGTTTGACACTCTGCAGAGGTGGTACACTTTCACCACAACATTCGATACATCCGTTAGGAACAATCCTGAATCATCATACTTAGTATGCGGATAATCAATCCTAACCTTTGAATTACACAACCTAGTATAGGCACCTACCCTATGAGTTTGGCCTCCCAACCATGACCATCTGTCATCTTGGGCACTGCATAGGTGGATAGTCACATTCACAAGGTAGCCTCAGCTCACCTCGTTCCGCGAGGGAACACATACTAAGACATATAAACTTTCAATCAAGCCCTACCCAAATTCGGGTATTGTTGTTGTACGGTAAACATTGGAATGGTATCGCATCCGAATCAACCATCAATTTTTATCAAAGTCAAGTCAAAAAATTTCTTCACCATCATCTTCAAGTCATTGTGTCCATAACACATGTCAAAACATTTCAATAAAATGACTCATCATTCCAAGGTTTTCATAATCGTTTGTTCCCATCTAGTGATCAAATTTAATTTAGCACTAGCATCTATCAAATGGGGATGTCACTTATTTGAGGGATATCAACTAGGGTTTCTGCCTACATCAAGTTCCAAGCTCTTAATGGCACTTTCCTCCCTTTCCACTAATAATCCAATTAATTAACTACTGAACAACTTTGCGAAAAGTAAAGCTTGCAAGTAAAACTTGGAAAATGGTATACTCAATATCCTAAAGGTATGCATAATAAGGCTTGCATGGTCTAGCATGCTCAGTATAGCTTTCTTAGATAGAATAGCTTGCATAATGTAGCTTAGTATAGCTTGCACAATGTAGCTTGCTTAGTATAGCTTGCATAATGTAGCTTGCTTAGTATAGCTTGCATAATGTAGCTTTCTTAGTATAGCTTGCATAATGTAGCTTTCTTAGTATATCTTGCATAATGTAGCTTGCCTTGATTGGTAAGGTGGTCGAAGTTCTCTTCCTCGTCTTCGTAGAATTCCTCCTCGTCGTAGCCCGGATTCATACTAGCGTCTATAAATAAATACGAGGTATACAATCACCAAACAATACTTAACTACTTCTATTTATCACACAAGGGTCACACTAGATGATCTAGCATCATGTCTATCATTACAATAAAGGGTGATAAGATTTTATTTATCTTACTTTTAGAAAAGTAATTTCTACTCATTGAAAAGTTACTTAGGATTTAATATTCTCCAAATTAAAAATATGGGATCATATTGACACTTTGTCATCACCACATACTCTAATACTTGGGAATGTGATTTTAAAAAGTTTGGCCTAATTTATAAAGTTTAACACTATTATTGAATAATATTTAAGTGGCTAAAAATGACTAGAAAGTCATTATTTTAGTTTTGGTCCAGGACTACCGTATGTAAGTAGGTAGATTTTTACTTATTTAGAAAGGTCTTGTCAAATGTGATTTTTGAGAGTTGGAATCAACTCAAAATCACTTATGGTTGATTTTAGAAAAATGTTTGAAGTTGCAAAAGCTACTGGCTTGTTCTTTTTACCAAGGGTGATCCATAGTTTCAAACTGTTTGAATCCAATAGGAGTGATTAGAGATTTTCATCTACTTTCAAACAAAATTGGATTCGCTCAATTTGGTGCAGTGAATCTCTCTGAATTGATTGTTAAAGTTCACTACAGAAATGGTTTTTGAATAAAAAGAAAAAGACTAGATTTGAATTACTGGGCTCGCGCGGGAAACACTACTGGGCTGGCCCAACTGCATAGTGCGCGCACAGCGGGCTCACTTGGGCTGGTCCCACGCGTCAGCGGGTGCTTCTAAACGAATCAGTATCGACCAATGCTGGACCTATGATTACAACACGATCTATGGTCAAGGTTCATCGTCTATGTTGCGATGCTCCGGCGAGATTTTGACCTAACAACACAGTAAGGGTGGCTGGGGGCTTACCGGGGCTGCAGCTAGGGTTGGACATGCGAGTGAATGAGCTTGTCGACGACAGCGAGTCGAATGGCGGTCACGACAACTCCTGGGGTGGCTCCAATCGACGACGCCTTTCCCTCACGGCAGCGGCGGACTCCAATCAAATTCCAGCGATAGAGTGCTCGCCTTGCTCCGGGAACAGGTCAGGGATGTTTCTGAGTGAGAGAGGAGTGGAATGGTGTGAAGATTGAGGCTGGGTAAGGGGTCTATTTATAACCTCGCGGGTGACGCAGTGCGGCATGGCAAGGTCTCGTCGGCGACGTTGCTACAGGTCGAGCTAAGCATGGAGGAGGGCATGGGTTGACACTGCTGGGTGTGGCGATCGTCATGCGAGTGGTGGTGTGACAAGGGGCAATCTCAGTCGGTCGGGCGACGTCGGCGCTCTGTGCGGGTACTGCGGTGTTCGTCAACAAGTACGGTGGTCAAGGGTGCGCGCGGTGACCAATGATCATGTCTGGGCGGTGGCTGGTGATGCCACGGGTGCGTGTACAAGCGGAGAGGTCGAGTCGCGGCGTGGCTGCGCGAGGCGGCTGCGGTGCTCCGTTGTGCTCTCGGCATGTCTATTTCTTAAATGGGCATGGCCGTTCTATTGTCTCCGCGTCTCGCCATTGGTCGAGGGGTGGAAAGTGAGGGGCGGTGAGGTCATGGCTATCAGCTAGACATCGTGGGCGAGCGAGGCGTGGCCTGTGGCTTCGTGTCCATGTCCGAGTGACATGGTGAGCTCGGGTACCATTGGCATTGATCAAGATAGTGAATCAGAGTGGCTCAATTGCACGAGTACGTACTGGGGGTGATCGTGGGTGAGCTAGGGAAACGAATTGGAGTACAATTGCTGAGCAATTGATTGATCACAAACAGTATATAGTTGGTAGTGGTACTGTGTCTGCTAAGTGTTCGATCAAATGGCCGAATGAACTGAATCATCACCAAATTCAATGATTTTTGGTGAGTGCTCTGTTACTAATCTTGGTAGTCTCTGGGTGCAATGGTTTGCTAAGTGGTGAAGGTTTGAGTGGTTTTCCAAAAATGGCTATCTTGATACATAAGATAGATTCAAATTTAAATTACCACTTAAAAGAGTTTGAAAATGTTTCTGCAAGGTTGGAAAGCTCCATTGGGTTCAGTGTCACTAGGTCTATCAAGGGGAGAAAAGAAATGGAAAAGTTTCTGTTTGAGATTAGTTGCTAGAGATGCTCAAAATGAGCTAGTGGTTAACTTTGGCAGAAATGACCATTTGGTCTTAGGCTTTATATTTTCATTTTTTTGTTTTGATCTAGTTGGATAGTGACCTAGATGATATGGTTTTGATCTTTAAACCATTATCATCATTTACAACAATCATACATGGCATGGCAATCATTCATGCACACAAGCAATAAGATTTGAATTTAATTTATAGATGCTTTTGTTAACTCTAATCTTGATTAATTAGGGAATGATCCTCATTAATATTTTTGGGGTGTTACATCTTTCTTTCGATCCAAACCTTTTGGATTTCATCCATGTTGCTTGTGTAGACCATCATGATATCGTTATCCTCGGAGAGTATCTTGACCTTGAATTCTTTTTGCTTGAGCTCAAACTCCTTTGACATTGCAAGTTGCTTGATCTCAACTTCCTTTGAGCTCAACCTCCTTGGCCCTTGATTGAGCATTCAACTCAACTTCTTTGAGTTTGAACTCGGTCTCTTTTTTTCTTAAGTTGAAATTTAAGCTCCGCTTCGATGGCCTTGGCTCGGGTTTTGCTCTCATCAAGCTCTAGATTCCTAGATTGATAGTCCATGCAGCTCTTCATTTGGTCGTCCCTATCCTTTCCTTCCTCTCACTAGCCACCTCTTTGTAGGGTTCGCAGCATAGAATTTTTTTCCTACGATGGGAACAACTATGTACCAAGATCTCTCTACTAGATACAAACAACAGGCGGATGTATATCCATAGAGAACAGACCCTTGAAGACCGACAAAGCTTAACGAGTTAAACTCATGGTTGATGTAGAAGATCTCTTGCCGATCTCAAGATCGAGAGGAGGTCCTAGCGCCGCAAATCAGAAGCGCATCCGTGCTCGCACACACGTACAAGACACCGAGCAACCTCCACCTCCTCGCTCCAGCGATGCAGCGGAAGCACAACTCTTTATTGCCGAATAGCCACCGGGAACATGTATCTCGCTAGTCCGAGACCATGGGGGATAAATTCTAGAGGGGGAGAGAGATCCTTCACGAGGAGGTGTGAGTGAGAAGTGAGGAGGGGGTGCCTTTTATAGGAGTGGGGGGACCCCAAGGGGGTGGCCGGCACATGGGGATGCCCCCTTGCCCTCCCCTCATTCATGTGGGTGGACACTCCACTCACAAAAATCCTTTCAATTCCCTCCACTCAAAATCCCACTCAAATTCCCATTAAACTTCCACCAAATTTAATGCAAACTCTCATTAAATAAAACTCCTTTTAGTTATTCAGAATTTTGTCAATTACTTTAATGACAAACATTCACATATAACCCCTTGCTAGTATTTCATTTCACATGCAAAAACACTTTCTACAATTTCACCCGAAAACCTGTTTCGGTATCTAGTGAAATAAAGTCCTGCGCTTGTTATTCTTTCCGGCATGAAACTTTTGCTCCATTTGGATGTCGGTGTCTCTTAAGTGTGCCACCCTACGGTTCGTGAATAATGCGTACATGATCGAGACCCCTCTCCGATCAATAATCAGAAGCGGGATCTGGAGACCCATACTGACACCCACACATTCAACGATGACTTTCTTGTGATCGTCGGAACCTTTTACGCTATTATCTTAATCCTTTTGTTTCGCGATATATTACATGTCCGAGATTCGATCATCGGTATCTCCATACCTAGTTTGATCTCGTTACTTACATGCACTCTTTTCTCATTCCCGTGATATAACATTCTAGTGATCAAATCACTTGCTTGCAAGCTAACTAATGTGATATCACCGAGAGGGCCCAGAGTATATATATTCGTCATCGAGATGAACAAATTCCACTCTCAATCCATGGGCCTCAACATAACACTTTAATAGTTCTGAATCCATCTTTATAATCACCCAGTTACGGTGTGACGTTTGATGTTATCAAGAAACTCTTCCGGTGTTAGTGATTGACATGATCTCATGGTCTAAGGATTAGGATCACTTCGTAAGTTGTTATAGCAATATAAACTCAATGACTTTGATCGTAATGCTATACTTTGGATGAATGTTCATCACACCATTACACTAATTGTTGGGGGGTGACCCCGGATAGGGTCAAGACAGGGGAAAGACGAAAGGAATATCCCTCATCGTAAGCCGAATTACTGATTGTGTCGGTCGAATCATGTAAGATTCGGCCGAGATAAGCAGGGCCATGACAAATATAGAATGAGTAACGCCTTATCCGGCTGACAGATGAGTTAAGTCGGCCGAATGAGTCTGACTAACTCGAATGCAGGTGAAGGCAGAGCCGAGTTATGCGAGACAAGGCCGAATAATGTGAAGCTTGTAGGAGAAGGAGGTGCCTACAGTCAAACCCTAGTCACTGGCTAGGAGGAATCTAGACAGAGCCAAGCACAAAGGACAATGAACAGAGCAGCAGAAGGGCAGACGAACGTTACGGAGGTGACAGTGAGGAAGCCCGAGGCGCGCATGTGAAGGTTTATGGAACATTGCCGCCGATAAAAGGGGGACACAGAAAGGAGGCCGCCGAGTTACCATATTGGGACAAGCATATTCCAAGGATATGCTTGCCACGTCAGCCCTAGAAGGAACCAAGAAACCCCTTTATAAGGAAGGACGCGGGCTCCTGAGGGAGGATCGATTCATTCTATGTCGTAAGGCTCGTGTATTAGTGTTCTTCCTCTCTATGAGACAGCTCTAGGAGCACTTGTATTTCTTGAGAAGAGGAGTAAAGATCTACTTACAAGACACTTGAGTGTAGAAATCACTACATCTTCCCTCCCCGGATCCCTCTAGCATCTATTGGCCCCATACTTTAGCCTACCCATGGCATCTGCGGTGCCACCACCATGACAGTTGGCGCCCATCATGGGGCCAGTAGCGGTGCTAGCTGGAGTCAAGATCCGGACGGGAAAATTCATCCACACCGGCGAGCGGGTTGTCTCTGGTTTAGTCCAGAGATTTGATCTCTAGGACTATGTCAGCGATAACGCGGGTAGCTTCAGGAGGAAAGCGCCTCCACGCAACGGCGTCTTCATCAACCTGGGCGCGCACAAGGTCTACGTTGACGTCGTGCGTCTATCCTCACCAAGTCGTTGAAGCAGAAGAACCTCCCCTCCGCGCTGCTAACGGTCCACGTGGCGCACGCCCCATTGGTAGCGTCGAGGTGATGGTGACAGCCGCAGCACCGGCGGCAGGAGCAGGCGCCGGACCAAGCAAGGACCCGGCGGCAGGAGGACAGATGGCCACGAAGCAGACAACTCTGCAGCCCACCGAGGTAGATCCACCAGCAGCCAAGTCAGCCGAGGTGCAGGAGACGACCCCGAAGGCGGCAAGGGTAATATGGACACCTCTGTAAAGATGTAGCATCCCAATTGTCTGACAATTGCAATGCTACTAGCCTAGTCTATATAAGGGCTACTTCCTACATATAATTGCTGCATCATCACTATATCATGCTCATGTCATCATGCCACCTTGCATTTGAGCATCATATAAAACCCTTTTTGGTTTGGTTCTTCTCTCATATGCATTGTTAATTGTATTTGCCTCTGGATATTGTATTTGGTTCTTGATATATTGTTTAAATGCCCAAGTTGAGTTGGGGGCATATCTTTTATTGACTCCACCACCTTTCTTGTCATCACCCCATCATTCCACCATTCCACCATATATGAGCATTGCAACTTATTTGGTTTTACCTCTAGATCATGTGGGTTGGGATGGATCCAATTCTATTTCCACATGCTCTCATATAAGCATCATGTCGTTTTCACATTATTGATATGTGGAGTCACCTTTGCATGCATTATGAGTAGTGATCCTTTTTCCTAGCTTTCATATGGATCATCATGGATTTATGCTCATGTTGGGATATTTTTGGGACTATTAAACATCTAGTGGAACATACACACTAGCAAGACCCATTTCTATTCAAATATGGTCATCTCCATCTACTCCACATGGGGCATCCTTTCACTTCTTTTAGCTTGGCTTATTCCATATTTTTGGAATGCATATGTATAAATGCTATGGATATTTATTTTGTTTTCACAAGATGAAACCTAGCATTAATTATGTTGCATGGGCCATGCAAGAACCACCACATCTCTATCCTTCTCTTCCACTCCTTTTTGTTGATCTTGTTTGAGTTTGCTAAACCCTACAACTCATCCACCTATTCTTGTTTGATCTAGCTTGGTGCATGTAAGTAGCTAAACCCTACGCACCCTATCTCATCTCTCATCTATCTCCATCCATACCCTCACCACCTTTTTATCTCACCCTCTCTTTTTCTTGTTTAGATCTTGTTTGAGCTTGGCATGTTCTTTCTTGATCTTGTCCAAAGAAAAACCTCTCCACCTAATCTCTCTCTTTAAACCCTAAGTCCACCCCCTCTCACTTTATCCTCTCCCCTAAACCCTAGTCCCTCTAGCTAACCCTAGTTCCCACCCTCTCTCTCTCGGCCTTCCTCCTCTCTCTGCCCTGCAGGCCCCACCTGACCACCCTGGACCCACCTAGCTGCCTCTCTCCAAGCCCTAACCCGAGCCATACCCCCTCTCTCCAAACCCTAGCCCTACCTAACCCGAAGCCTCCTCTTTCTCTCTTTGCCAAAAGGTGAAGCTACCCATGTGCCTCTCCCCTCTCCCCCTTATCACCTCAACCACCCCAGGAAAACCCCAGGGCAAGATCTGGACGCCAGGCACCCCATCTTCCTTCCACCTTCCTCCCTAGAAAGCCATGGCCACGCCATGAGCTCCACTAACCCTAGCCCCGGCCATCACAAGAGGAGGAGTTTGGAGTCGAGCAGGAGGGAGTCTTGGGGTCGGGAAAGCTTGATCGCCGGCCTCTGCTTCCTCCCAGTAGCCACAGGACGGCCGTGCCTCGCCGGAGCAGCCTAGCGCCGTCGTGCACCGCCGCAGGCCGAGCTCCACGGTCGCGAGCCCGCCGCCAGATCCCCTCCACCTCAGCGTCGACGACCACGCCGGCGACACCGCGGTGAGCCCCTGCATCTCCTAGACATTCTCTCCACCTCCCTGTCTTTCTACATCGCCGTCGCGCTCCGTCGGGCAGCCTCCGTGCGCCGCCGCGCGTCGCGCTCTGGCAGACAGCAGCAGCCGCAGCATCCGTCCGCCTCTGTTCCTCACCCTGCCCCGCGCGCTGTAGACCTCCTCCGTGCTAGATCCCTGAACGAAAGTTGTAGCCCGTGGATCCATCTTCGTTTTTCGTTTTTGGGTCGTCGCGTTTCGTCCAGCGTACGCGTCGCCATCGTCGCCGGAAGACGGCCAGACTTTCGCCGCCGGCAGCACCGCGTCCGTCAGCAGACAGCAGCAGCCGCCGTCGTTTTGCAAAGAAACCCCTGGCCTTTTTCCTGCCTCAACCCGCAGTCCGCCGAGCCCACCAACCAGTCGCTGTGGAAACTTTGCTAAGAACACACCGCAGATCTGAACTCCTCAACCCGCGCTCCCCGGATGGCACACGTGTCAGCGCCCGATAGCCGTGTGCGTGCGTGGCCCCTGCTCTGCCCCTGGCCCGCCTGTCATCCTCCCTGGGTAGAAATCCAGCGAGTAACAAAAGTCCAGAGCACCTTTTCTGAATTCAAATTCAATTTGTTTATATTTTGTTTAAATACAAACTAATTCATAACTTTCAAATGTTTTGGAATTTGAATTCAAACTCTATATGAAATATGTTTTGTTTTTGAATGTTAATTCAAATCTTTAGTCAAATATTTTCAGAACTAATTCAAACTAGTCAAACCTTTGACTTTGACTCCATTTGACTTTAACATAAATTTAAATTCATAATTGCAAATAATACAAATAATATATGTTTTCAAATCAGAAAAATGTGAGGAATTCAAATATGCCCTTCAAATTATATTTTGGACACTTTAAATTTCAAGTTGATTAAAATTACAATAAAATGCTCTTTTCCTTAATTAATTAATAGCTTTTGATTTATAACTCCAAATTTGACAAATGATATGTCTAAAATGATCAGCTCGACGAGACCTTTCTGTTTATGCATTCCATGTTCTGAATTGCAGCATGCATCATATAAATATAAAGTTTACAGCAACTAATATGAGGTTAAAATGTGACCAAAACTCAATAAAATGCTTATTTCTTGTATTCTACACCTCACCCATGCCATGCTACTTTATTGCCATGCAAATTGTGCATCATTCATCATGGCATGATTGGTTGCTTGTCGCATTTTATTCTTATGCTGGTGCACTTTATTTATGTTGGCCCTTGTTTGTTTGGTTCTTCTTCGAATAGACGTTGAGCAGGGGATATATCAAGAAACCCAGGAGCTCTACCCAGATCCTTCTCTCGCTTCAACTGAGCTGCCAGGCAAGCACTACCACATGCTTGCATACATACAGTACCTATTGCCTCTATCTTATTCTTGCATCATCGAGTCGCGATTGCATTAAACTGAATCCCAAGTACTGCATAGCCTTTACTTTTAAACCCCACCGAAGCTTGTTCCTCCATCCCATGAGCCATTACTACAGGAGTTGTTTGAGCCATGCGAGTCGTAGAACAGCATGTGTAGGGTATGTGAGTGTCTGATGGATAACGAGGTACCTAAACAACTTAACCTGAGTAGTATGGGATAACTAATGAAAGTGGCACCGGTGAGCAATATCTGCTATTTGGTTTTTCATGCTCACTTGTGTCCCGTAGGACCCCGAGTACTTGATTCCTGTTCCTTGAATATTCGCGCTATCCACATCCGGGAGGATTATGGGACCCCCCTGAGCCAGAGCTTGATTCATTCTTATTTCTTGGGGCCACAAACTAGTTTGAGGTTTTATTTACTATCCTGTACTTATGCCATGCTTTACTGCTTTATTTACGATTGTGCGAGGAGCACCTGTACTGTTTAGGATCGTGACACGTTTTCGCTGTATCGACAAGCCCAGTCACATTTTCGGGTTCCCAGTCGTTTACAGCCGTCCCCACAAACCTTGAGTCCGTCTCGAAGTCAGCTAACTTCGTTGCGGGTATACTTAATGGGGTGGCCCCCTGAAATATTTCTGAATCTTGTGATTGCTTTGTCGTGAAAGCCTCGTTGGTTTTTGATTTGGTTTTTCCGAGGTTGATCGAGTGTGTGTTGCTATTTGTGCACCCCTGCAGGGTAAAACTTTCTGAAAGCCGTGTCCGCGGTTATGGACGACTTGGAGCACAGTTTCTCGATCATAGACAAGTATAACTAAAGTACCGCTTTTAATTTGACTAAGTAACTGACTAGTAAATAGTGCAACACTCATGGAATGAATAATAAAACTGCCAACGGATGGGGGATGTTCGTCCGCTTCCTCGTTGGTAAGCGAGGAGGAGGATGGATCTGTTAATATTACCGTTATAACTGTTGTTATTAATTCACGGACATTCGTCTATCTATGGTTAGGCGGATGGTTAGCGAGTATCTATAGAATTGATAGGTATTATCTTTTGCTGCAATTGCGTCACCCCAGGTTGTGTCCCCTTTAGAGGCATAAAGACTTGCTGAGTACCCCTAGGGTCTCACACGTTAAATTGTTTGATTCAGATGAACAGGTACACTCACAAGATGGATACTGGGTGGAGGAGACGGACGATGTGGGCAACGATCATTCGGTGTAGAGATTCCGGGAACAGGGATCCGTGAGATCTGTGGGCGGGATGTGTTTATTATGGGGCATCTTATGCCGATTTGCTTCTTATCCGTACTCGGATCTTGTTTGCCGCTTCCGCCTGATACTCTGATGTTTGATGTATGAGGAGATATCCTAAACTATATATCTATCTAGGACATTTGGATCTTGCCGTATGGCGTTGCAATATTTCTATTTCTTTTAGATGGAATGGCTCTGAGGACTGTTGTATGGTGGCTTGCATACATACTCATTTGTGTATGTAGTTGATCCCTTCGCCTGCCGATTACGCCGCCCGTTCTTGTCCCGATGTTTGGAAATGGTTAGGACGGCCGAAAGGTCTACCTGTGAGTGGCATTTGGGCCCCACCGTACTATTTTAACCATTTCCGCTCATCCAGGATTGTAACTAGGAGCGTAATTCACCGAGGTAGTTACAATTGGTATCAGAGCCATCCCGCCCTTCAGGGTCTCAGCCAAATGGTCGTTGTCAGTCTAGCAAATATTTTGGTAGCTATGTATACTAGGGAAAAACAAAACGCGAGAGTAGGACTGCTTCCACTTTTCTTCTTACCCAACCACCACCCTTTTCTAGTAAGGAAGTGTAACGTTTTCAATCCTCTTCTTAAAATTCAAACTAGGATTCACGTGTTCTGGGTTTCCGTAGTACCATAGAAAGTGTGTGTGTGTGTGTGTGTGTAATTCCTTGTCTATCTGTTGTATCCAACATGTTATCTTTATCTGCCTTTGGTTATCAACTGTTGGTACATTCCATACTGACAGGCTTTTGAATACCGGCGCGATCTATCTGCCTCCTTGTTAACCGGTGCCATCTTCTTAAGGGTGTCCTTCCTTCTAGCAACTCCACGGCAAAGAACCTAAGGGCGGCAAATGCCGCGGCTTTGGAACTGGAAGGATTAAGCAGGGAAGCCCGGCAAAAACAGCAAGAAAGAGTAAATGAACTGGTGCGCATTGCGAACCAGCAGAATGAGGAAATGCTTAGGGCTGACCCGGCAAGGCCAGGAGCTTCGCGTATGGTTCATTCGGTCGAAGCAGCGCCTAAACTATCTGAGGCAGCAGCATCCTCACCCGGAAACAACATGCGAAAAGATAGAGCGGTGACGTCGGGAAAAAGAAATAAGCAAATTGTTCCATATGATCCGGTAGTAGCCGGAAATATCAATGAGAACAGAGGCAATGGCAGCCGATGTAACAGTGGAGATAGAAACCCCGACCGTGCAAACAAAGGGCACGAGGACCTTGGAAGGGGAAATGATGAGAGCAATAACCCGGCGGAGGAAAGGAGAAACCCTCCACCAGATCCTCAGCCGAGGTATGAGCCTCGACAAGAGCGAGAAGTGAAACCAGCTCACCATAATCAGGCAAATGATAGGTACAATGATGGTTACTCGGATATGGAGCATGCAGAACATGGTGGGAATAACCATTATGGAATACAAGAGAAGATCATTTACAGAAACTTGCCGTCAAGTGACGCAAGACTAAAACTGGACAGATTATATCGGTCCGAGTTATTGGAAGAACAGGGTCCGCCTGGTCCGGCATGTTTCGGACCTCGGATCATGGGCGAACCACCAGTGCCGAAATTCCAATTGGCAAGGGGCACGAAAACATATAACGGGAGTACAAAACCACAGGATTGGTTGATTGACTATGCCACAGTGGTGAAAATAGCTGGTGGAAACCTACGATGGGCGGTGAGATACGTCCCACAGATGCTGGAAGGACCAGCCAAAGTATGGCTAAACAATCTGCCGACAGGTAGTATGAACTGTTGGTTAGATTTTGAAGAAATGTTTGTCAGCAATTTCACAAGTACCTATAAGAGACCAAATAGGCCTCAACAGCTCGCTATGTGCAAGCACAAGCCGAATGAAACAGATAGGGAATTCTTGACTCGGTGGTGTAACCTCAGAAACTCATGCGAAGGAGTCATAGAGTCTCAAGCGATAGCTTGGTTTGCTCAATGCTGCCGATATGGAAGTGTATTATGGCAAAGGCTGCAAAGAGATATGCCGACCACGTTGGCAGAAACCATCAGGATAGCAGATTCATATGCTTTAGGGGATCCGACACAACCAGAATTAATGTCGGCAGAGCATCGGGAGCATCAAGATCAATATGCAAGAGATGCGGCCGGATCATCGAGGCGCAATGAATACCGAGGTAAAAGAAGGGAGGAGAGGCCAGATTACAGATATGCTTCCAATCAGGTGGCAGCGGTGGTACAAGATCAGCCGATTCATGGAAACAGTCAGCGACAGAAGAATGGTCCTCAGCAGTGGACGCCGAGGAATGAAGGGAAAAGACAGTGGACACCAGAACAGAAGAAGCAGTGGCAGGAAAGGCCGAAGTACATGTTTGAATCCATGCTGGATCAACCGTGTAAGTTCCACACTCCAAATCCGGCCAAGCCGGCTAATCATACAAGTCGTCAATGTGCTTGGATGAAAAATGCAATGGGAAACCCGTCGGGCATGCAAGCGCATCAGCAACAGCAGCCACAGCTAACCGGAGCAAATGCACAACAGTTAATGTTACCACCGCCTCCTCCGAGGTATGATAACTCGAACCGGAGGGATGCAATACATCAAGTGGTGAATCAAAATCAAGATGGAAGGGCAAACCCCGAGAACAATGGGCGTAATGATTACATGGAGCATCATCAATCATACTGTGTGTTCACAACAGAACAATAAGATAGACAGAGTGTACAACGCCGACATATGGAAGTGAATGCAGTCATGCCGGCGGTACCTAGATACGTGCCTTGGTCTGATCAAGAAATAACCTGGAGCATAGAGGATCACTCGAAGATAATGCCAAACCCAGGGTCATATGCACTCGTACTAGATCCGACATTTGTCGGGCCCAGCATTAATGTGAAATTCTCAAATGTACTCATTGATAATGGGAGTAGTATCAACATTATGTACAAAGACACAATGCACAAACTCGGAATAGCACAGAATATGCTACAATCCACAAGAACCACGTTCCATGGAATAGTGCCGGGTGTTTCGTGTGAACCCATTGGGAAAGTCCGAGTAGATGTATTATTCGGCACAAGGGAGAGTTGCAGAGCGGAGAATTTGGAGTTTGAGGTGGTGGACCTAGAAAGTTGCTATCATGCTTTACTCGGACGGCCAGCACTGGCTAATTTCATGAGCAGCTGCCACATTACCTATTTGAAAATGAAGTTACCCGGGCCACATGGGGTAATAACAGTAGCCGGATATTATAGAAAACAATGGAGTGTGCTTCAGCCGGATCAAACCTGGCCGAGTCATTGGTAATTGCAAGGGAAAAAAGAAGGATTCAGGAGGTAGCGGCTCTGGCTCAGTCGGCACAGCTGAATATGTCGGCATTAACCAACCCCCATGGAAGTGTTTCTTTCCAGCCGACTAAAGATACGAAAAAGATCCAGATAGATGAGCAGTTCCCAGAGTGCACCATCACGATTGGTGCTGGCCTAGATGCCAAATAGGAAAGCAAGCTCACCAACTTCCTCCGTGAGAATCGGGATATCTTTGCATGGTCGACTCAAGACCTGCAAGGTGTGCCGAGGGAGTTGGCTGAGCACTCTTTACATGTAAGGCCAGGAGCAAGGCCGGTGAAGCAACCTCTCCGCCGCTTCGCCGAAGACAGGAGAAAAATAATAGGGGATGAGATAGCTCGGCTCCTTGCGGCCGAGTTCATCATGGAAGTGCTTCATCCGGATTGGCTATCAAATCCGGTGTTAGTAGAAAATAAAAAGGATGACCCGAATGTAGCCGTCGTATGGCGAATGTGTATCGATTACACGAACCTAAACAAGGCGTGTCCCAAAGATCCTTTTCCTTTACCTAGAATAGACCAAGTCATTGATTCGACCGCTGGTTGTGAGCTGTTGTCCTTTGTAGATGCGTATTCTGGTTTCCACCAGATACGGTTAAATCCGACCGATCAAATAAAGACTGCGTTTATTACCCCGTACGGGGCTTATTGCTATCGCACCATGCCATTCGGCCTGCGTAATGCAGGAGCAACATACCAAAGATGCATGCAAAAGTGTCTACATGACCAGATAGGAAAAAATGTACAAGTATATGTAGACTATGTGGTTATAAAAACCAAAGAGAGCAAAACGCTCCTTGATGATATTCGGCAAACATTCACAAACTTGAGAAGATTCCGAATGAAGCTTAACCCGGAAAAATGTACCTTCGGTGTGCCGGCTGGAAAATTACTCGGTTTCCTCGTGTCCAGCCAAGGTATAGAGGGAAATTCAACTAAAATCCGAGCAGTTGAAAAAATGGAACTGCCGAGGTGTCTGAACGATGTACAAAAATTCACGGGATGCCTGGCTTCGCTGAGTCGATTCGTATGTCGGCTAGGGGAAAAGGCATTACCTCTATATCAACTGATGAAAAAATCTGATAAATTCATCTGGACACCATAGGCTGATAATGCATTTCATGAGTTAAAAAATATGTTGGTCACAACACCGATCTTGGCTTCTCCATTGTCAAAACAACCTATGTTACTTTATGTAGCCGCCACTAACAGAGTGGTAAGTGCGGTGGTTATCGTGGAGCGGAATGAAGGGGATAAGTCAATTAAAAGGCCGGTATATTACCTAAGTGAGGTATTATCGGCCTCGAAGCAGAACTACCCGCACTACCAGAAGATGGCTTATGGAGTATACATGTCGGCAAAAAAACTCAAACACTACTTCGAAGAACATCCAATAAAAGTGATTTGTGAAGCGTCCATAGCCGAGATATTGAGCAATAAAGATGCAAGTGGCCGAATAGCAAAATGGGCAATCGAGTTATCACCTTATGCTCCGCAATTTGATAGGCGAGATGCAATCAAATCTCAGGCAGTGGACGACTTTTTTGTGGATTGGGCCGAGGTACAATATGAGCCCCATTACCAGATCCGAATTATTGGACAATGCATTTTGACGGATCCAAGCTGAGAAATGGGTTAGGGGCAGGAATAGTATTAACTTCGCCGAAAAAAGATCAGCTGAAATATGTGCTGCAGATACATTTCGCCGCATCAAACAATGTGGCCGAGTATGAAGCACTCGTTCATGGGTTAAAAATGGCAAAAGAGATTGGTAGACGTCGGATCCTATGCTATGGGGATTCAGACCTGCTAGTACAGCAAGTATCGGGCAATTGGGACACACTAGATACGAATATGGCCCTATATAGGTTTCATGTGCAAAAAATCAGTGGTTATTTTGATGGGTGCGAGTTTCACCATATACCTCGGGCGGAAAATGACACTGCAGATACACTGTCAAAACTCGGATCAACTAGGCAATCAATTCCCCCAGGCATTGCACTAGAGCACCTGAGAAAACCATCAATTACACCCTCACCAGGATCCGAGTCAATTCGTATCTTGGCAAAACTGATAGAAGGAAGTGTGCCAATGGAAATTGACAAAGAATGTGACCCGACCTCTGTAAGGGTGAACCCGGCCGACACATGAGAAAACACGGAAAAGTCCAAAGTTGTTATGTCGGCGGAAAATATGGAAACCGACAGTGAAACTATCCCAGAGAAAATCACGCCGATATGGGCGCAACCCATATTCTCATTCCTTAAAGAGGCAATCTTGCTGAGTAATGAGGTACTGGCTAGACAAATAGTGAGAAGAGCAAAAGCCTACACAATCATAAACAATGAGCTGTATAAGAGAAGTGTCACGAGCATACTACAACGATGTGTTGACTCGGCAGAAGGGCGGGAAATACTCCTGGACATACATCAGGGAGAATGTGGGCATCACGCTTCATCCAGAGCCCTAGTGGCAAAAGCATTTAGGCATGGATTTTTTATTGGCCGACTGCGTTGAAGGAGGCAAAGGAATTAGTGGAAAAATGTAATGGTTGCCAGAGATACGCCAGCAAGATACATCTGCCTTCGTCCGAATTAAAAACAATACCAATCACTTGGCCATTTTCTGTGTGGTGCTTGGATATGGTAGGTCCGTTCAAGCCGGCTCGAGGCGGAATGACTCACATTCTAGTCATGGTGGACAAATTCACAAAATGGATCGAAGTGAAACCAATAAGAAAATGTGATGGACCCACAGCGGTAAAATTCCTCAAAGATATTATCCTGAGATATGGATATCCACACAGTGTTATCACGGTTAATGGCACAAACTTTGCTGGAGGAGCCTTTGCTAGGTTCTACCAAGAGAAACACATAAGACTGGATGTTTCCTCGGTGGCTCACCCGGCATCAAATGGGCAAGTAGAACGATCAAATGGACTGGTATTGTCATGAATAAAACCCCGGCTTATCGAACCACTGCAAAGGTCGGCAGGATGCTGGATTGAGGAGCTTCCAGCAGTACTATGGAGCCTCAGGACCACACCGAACAGGTCGACAGGGTATACCCCATTCTTTCTAGTATATGGGGCAGAAGTTGTGCTTCCAGCCGACATAATGCATGACTCGCCAAGAGTGATCCAGTACACAACTGCCGAGGTAAACGAAATATCGCGGCAGGACGATGTGGATCTACTAGAAGAAGCTAGGGAATTGGCATTATCAAGATCAGCTATTTATCAGCAAGATCTCAGACGATATGACAACAAAAAAGTGAATCCGAGAGTCTTTAAAGAAGGAGACTTGGTTCTTCGGCTAGTGCAACGCACAACCGGCATGCAAAAACTCTCACCCCCATGGGAAGGACCATTCATCGTGAGTAAAGCATTGCACAATGATGCATATTACCTGATCGATGCTCAGTCACCAGAAAAGAACAAGGCAGACAAAGCCGGAGACGAATCAAAAAGACCATGGAACATAGCCTTACTTCGCCCATTCTACACTTAGAAGCCATATATTGCACGTCGCGATATGACGCATCAAGTCGGAGTATCAAGTATGTATTAAACCGTGGCACCTCGAGCAGTGACGCGAGGACTGCACCATGTTGTTTCTTATTTTAAATTATGTATTAAACTTCGGCACCTCGAGCAGTGACTTGGGGACTGCATCATGTTATTTCTTATTTCGGATTATGCATTAAACCTCGGCACCTCGAGCAGTGACTCGGGGACTGCCCCATGATTGTTTCTCGTTTTTGAATTATGTATTAAACCTCGGCACCTCTAGCAGTGACTCGGGGACTGTCCCGTGGTGTTCTCTGCATTGAGTTATGAACTATATTTCGGCAACCCAGTTTATAACTTGGGGACTGCTTCATGTCATTCAATGTTTTCTGAACAGATGTGAACCTTCAGCAACCCAAGTGATAACTCGAGAATGACTTACGCTACCCATTAATTTTTTCCATACGTATAAGAGCTCGTTAACTTCAGCAGAAACTCGGGGACTACCCCAATTTGCTGGTAATAACTCGTAACATGCAATGTAAGCTTGCCTTGATCGTCAAAGGAATAACAAGGAGGAAACAACTAACAATTTCTAAGGATAATAACCTCGGCAAGTCGAAGTATAATAAGGGATAAAATCCAATCTATGAGATTAGAGCATTGTACTTCAAGTAGAAATTGCGAAAACAACAGCTATACAACCAAGTTTTACAGAGGGAAAACAAGATAGATGCCGGACAAAGGTCAGCCATATGGGAGAATACGATCCGGCTTTACGAAATTAAAATTGGTCAAAGCAAAGATGTGAAGCAGATAGGTCCACTCAGATGAAATGACAATAGTTACCATCACTAATGCCTCAGCGGAACAAGGCAAAAAGGTTCACACCACACCAAAAGACGGATAATTGTTTCACAGACATCATACGCCCGGCATACCGGGGACTTAAAACAACTTGAAGTTTTTGAGCCTAAACACCAAAAGAGGTCAAATCACCCTTAAGGGGCAGTAGCATTGTCAGGAGCATCGGGCATGGGTATCTCGGACGCTGGCGGAGGGACCTCGGTCTCCTTCGAAAGGGTATCTTCAGGAACTGGGCGCTCCGAGGTAGCTGGCACTTCAGCAGAAGTTACCTCGGCTTCAACAGAAGCCATAGTAACCTCGGGGACAAGCCCCTGCTGCTAATAGACATCAACTTGGGCTCGAGAGGTTTCAGTCCCTTTAGAGGACGATCGCGCATCGCCATCCTCATCTGAGCTGTCGTTCGAATCGCGGGAATTATCTGAATCACCCTTCGGTTCATCCTGATCGGCCGAGTCACCACCTGATACATCTTCAGCTTCGATATCATCCGCCGGGTGGGGAAGGAAACCCGGCCCTTCGATCCAGTTATGCACGTCAGCATACTCGATAAGCTGGAAGGCACGAGCTTGATGGCGAGCAACAAACTCTGGATTTTCAACCCAAGGAGAGCCAGAGCGCAGATGCATCAGAGTATCGAGGGAGATATCCTCATACCAAGATAAAAAGGCCGTAAGGGCCATGTCAGCACCAGCCCTCCCAGCAGATTCCCTCCAGAGGTTAAGTTGGGTTTGAGATGCCATCAGCCTCGCCACAAGCACTTCAACCTCCTTAATATCCGACGAATTCGGCCAGAGAACATGGTAGGCTCGGATAGCTGCTTGCACCAGATCTTTTCCCATAATCTTCATTGGTCCAATAGCAGCACCAACGGCAATGAGGAAGTCTTCCATCGAATATTCTTGACTCGGAGTAATGGGAACACCTTGGCGCTCACGAGCAGCAATCACAGCCTTAGAGCTCACTGGTTTCACTTCTAGAAAATGATCTACACGAAAATAAATCATATCAATTAAAAATAAGAAAGGGAAGAAAATAACTCGGCCATAGGCAGAAACTTACGATGGATATAACTCAACATTTTCTGGAGATCCAGGGACCAATCGGCCCTACTCTTCTCGAAATGAGTGATTTCCTCGCTCATCGCCTGGTTCTTTAGCTCGGCAGCGTCAAGAAGTTCCTTATCTTTTTGTAACTGCAGGCTCAGTCGATTCTTTTCTTCAGAGAATTCCTGATCGATTTTTTCCAATTCAGACTTCTAGGAAATCTTGAGAGACTCAACCTCGGCGCGTAACCGAGTTATCTCATCGTCCTTTTCTTTGAGTTGCGCCGAATGAGTGGCAGCTTGTTCTAAAAAATGCAGCATCATATCAGGCATAGGTATGCATTCTTGATGCGATGCTACAATGTAAGGTTACCAACCTTTAATAAGGTAGAGATCCCTGTGTTTACAATGCTAGTCCCTGGATCAATAGCTAGCATCCACAGTTAAGATGTAATATCAAGAAACATAGGTCATAATACAACTTTATAACCAGGAATAAAATAATTTATTACATCTTACATAGCTCATTTGGCTATCTCATTACAATGCAGCAGAATATAACAATATCATGGGGTCCTTCATCTTCAAAGTGCCACAGGCAGACATGTTGGTTGTAGACTTGTAATCCTAATCATTAAACTTCACTAATATCAAACAAACCTGCAACATAACAAGTTACACCCACAAGGGTCAATACATTTGAATTGTATTGGCAAGTGATACTATGGTAGTATAGTGGAGTCTATCATCTATATGCATTTGGCTAAGTGGAGCTTAGGCTTGCTTTGCTCAAAATATATTTTCCTTATCATTTGAAAACACTAAGTTTTTGCTTGACAAAAACATTCCCAATGCATCTCCCAATAGAAATTGGTGATCCTTCAACCCTTGTTCACCCACAAGATTTTAACTTAGAAATTGGGATGAGGAGATTCTTGATAGCTTCCATGTCTTGATGCTCAAATTGTCCTTTACCAGGGACATGGCTAAGTACTTAGATTTTTCACTCTGCAGAGGTGGTGCACTTTCCCCACAAGACTTGGTTTCACCAAGACAAGATCTTTCGGAAGCCTTCCCTTAGACCAGAATGGACGCGTTCCAACCTTTCATTCCCCTACCACCAACTGTCCATTTGGCTAAGTTATTGCAACCTATATGATCCAGGCAGAGCCCATATTGCCAAGTGGCTGCACTTGAAGCTTCTCAACATTTGACATCTCAAATCTCTTTGTTCCTGGGTGGCCATCCACAAGTGAGATACACAAGGTAAACCATAGAAATGGGCCTTGTGAACCACTCAACACAAACCATTCCTTCCATTCCACCCAGGTGATTCATTCACTTAGTTGTTTTATTAAACAAACAAGTCCACAGACTTAGAAATATTTCATAGTATGAATATATATTCCACCCTTGTTTTCTACTAGCTAAGCTAAGCAATGATAGTAGTAGGAATCTTAACTTAGGAAATTTCTACTAAGGTTTCATCTACTAGGATTTCCCATGGCATAGTTTATACTTAGCAAAATTCCATGCAAATCCTACTTAGAAATATCACTAATGCATAATGAAAATAATGGGACAAAAGTATGAAGCATCACTTGCCTTTTTGGTAGAGAATATAGGTTCACTCCTTGATCTGTGCAATGTTCACACACTTCAAATCACTACAATTTAATCAAACAAGCAATATTCAATCTACCATTCAAGCAATATCACATAAATTAATAGAATCAAAACAATGCATGCAAGCATGCCAAACTTTGTTTTATTTACAAAAGTGGTTTATAATAGGTTATAAACATTCTAAAACACTTATTGATCAGTTTATAAAGAGGCAAAACTATTTGCAAAAGGTTTTACCTATTATCCATTTTTAAACCAAATCATTATTTTATGTGGTTGAAAATGCCTTTATCAAAGTAGCAATCTTTGTAGAGTTTACCAAATACATTTTTAAGTCATAAAACTTGGTGTTTAGGGTCAGAGAGTTTATTCCAAAACATTTCCCAAAGATTTTCTCTCAAAAGCATTTTTAATAAATAAACATTACTTTTATTTGACTAGAAATGGTTTAAATCAAAAGTTTATTCTTTTTCTTCACCAAATATATTTTTGAAACCACAATTTGATTCCTATGGTCAGTAGGTTAAAAAAAACCTTTTTCCAAAGATTTCATCTCAAAAATCATTTTAGAACAATTTTTATATTCTAAACATGCATACACAAGTTTCTGCAAAAACAACCAATTTAACAGAAGCAATTTACTAAAAAAAGTGCATGGTCAGAAAGTATTTGTCTTGCTGATTCCATTGATATAAAATTTGCAAAATTTGGACGTGTGGTTTGAAAGTTATGAATTTTTCAAATTGGAACATCTAATAGATCAATTCTGTTTTAAATCAACTAACAGGGCCACGTGTCTTGATTCTATTCGCTGGTAACGGTTCGTCTGGATCACGCTCTCTGGTGCGTTGGATCTAAGTTAGATCGAGCGGTGCAGAGACACCCGTACCCTTTCGTTTAAGTTACCTATCCTAACCGTGCGATCAAGATCCTACGGACCATTTCGCTTTGACCATTTGGCAGCGGCGCTGGCGGCGGCGACTGGCGGCGCGCGGTCAGACGGCGACGGTGCTAGCGATGTAGGAAGCGAGGGAGTGAAAGGAGATGCTCACCGGGTTCTCCGTGGCATGGGGAAGCTTGAGGTGCTCGCGAGAAGGCAAGGGGCGCACGGTGGTGGCGTGGATTCCTTGCCGGAGTTCAAGACGGTGTCTGGCGGCTCTGTCTGTCATCGGGGCGAAGCTAGAGGCCGCGCTAGATCAAGTAGAGGGCATGGTTAGGTTCGCAAGAGGAAGGCGAGTATCAGAGTGTCAACTAGGGGGAGAGGGGCGGTCGGGCTTACAGGGGAGAGGTCGTCAGAGCAGTGACAGACGGCGGCGAAGTTCAGTCGAGGGGGTTGCCCATGTTCTGGGTCACGCGCGGGCTAGTTGAGGATGCAGAGAGAAGCGCCAGGGGGTGGGGATCAAGCTAGTGTGGTTGAGGAGGCGAGGGGCGACGTCGACTGGTGGAATTGCTCGGTGACCTCACCGGAGACAGGGGCGGTGTAGAGAGAAATTGAGCAGCCTGGGGGCGCGCTAGGGTGAGGGACTGAGGGGGAATGGGAGAGGATACGCAGGCGATTAAGTACGCGTGATCACGGGGCCGTTTCCTGGCGTGGTTAAAGCGTATTCACGCCGGCATTCATACGGCTGCAACGGCAAGGAGGAAAGAGGGGGCGGGTTTCACACGAGGAAGACGATGACGGGGCGATGGGGCCGTTTCGTCAGCGAGAGAGGGAGTGGGGAGATGGGGTCCACGCGTCGGTGACTCAGCGGGTTTGTTTTCTGGTGTGAAACATTTTCCGCGGGGAAGAAGGGGGTGGGCTGATGCTAGGCTGGACTGGGCCTGCTGGCTGGGTCGACTTGTTCTCTTTTTTTTATACTGCTTTGTTTTTCTTTTTCTGTTTCTAATATTCTGTTTTGATTTTTCTTAATTAATTTGAACATCAATTTGAATTCAAACCTCAACCAAAATTGGTGTAGGTTTAAATACTGATTAGTAATATAATCTGAAGTCAATTTTTTTGGAATAAAACTTTATTCTTTTTGGGGTCTTTTTAATTATTCAAAAGGCCCTTGTTTTAAATCAAATAAGATTTAATAATATTTCAAACACCATTTAAATTCTTTAAACTTTCCAAATCTTTTCAGTAGGTTTTTATTTGTTTAATAGGGTGTCAAATAATTCATCTTGAATTATTTGGAAAGTATTTAATATGATTCATAAATCATTTGAATTGGGTATTTGTTTTAATTCCAATGGAATTAAATATAGTTTTAATTCCCTAAATTTTATTTTGGAAAATTTATTTTATTAAAAATTAATTTAAACAACTTTTATTCCACTTGGGTAAATTCCAAAATACAATTTTCTCATGAATTATATAATTATTCCTATTAGAGATTTGTCTTTATTCAAATGGAATTTGGTTTAAGCCATTTTATTTTATTTTGGAAATTCTTTATCCAATATTTTATGTGGATTTGGTTTCTATTCATTCCATTTGCTTAATGGATTAGGCCAAGATTTAATTTGGTCTTTAAATAATCCTTATTTGATATTTCTTTCTTCATCTTATAAAATCTATATCTTTTTATTTATAAAACCAAACTTGGTGATTCCAATTTGTAAAATCTTATTTGATATTTGTTTATCTTTTTAAATCCCTTTGGGATTATTTTTTCACCATTTGGTATGGGTTTTAGACAAGTGCTTTATTAGCTTTGGAAAATACTTTTCCTTATCTTATTAGATTCATAAGATTTTATCCATGGCTCCAAATTAAGTGAAACCAATTTACATGTTCTTATAATATTTCTATTTGTCTTTCTTGATCTTTTGTGAATGTTTGTTGACAAATTTTTATATGTATCAAATCCATAGGCTTGGAGATAACTTGGAGAATGATTTCCTTCCATTAGGGTTTAGGGTTTGGATTTATTTTCCAAGTGTTTAAATTTCCAGATGCATTTTAAGAGGAATGCATTTCTCTTGATTTGGATTTTGTTGAATTCAAACTTTAATTAAAGTTTGTTCAAGATGGGATTTTTAAGTTTCCATTTAGAAACAAAAGTTTCTTTTCACCCTAAAATTCAACAATAATTTATTTTGTTTATTTATTTTTCACATTACAAGATTTGGGAAATCTTGGGATGTGACAGGCTACCACCCTTAAAATAAATCTCGTCCCGAGATTTGGGGAGGCTAGGGTTAGAAGTTGGTTCAAAGCAACTAGGGTACTACCACCCTTAAAAAATTTCCAACTAGATTACATCTTGGCTTTCTTGGGATCTTGTTGAAATCTCTTTGGACACTTGTCTGCATAATGGCCTAGCTCTTTGCATTTGAAACACATCACTTGGCTATTATCCTTCTTCTTCTTTGGTATCAATTCTTCTTGTTTATTTCCTTGGTTCTTCTTTTTTCTGGGCAATCACTGGCATAGTGTCCCATTTCTTTGCAATTGTAACATTGCAATTGGCTTATGTACTTCTTCTTCTTTTTGGGTCTCTCCAAAGCTAGGAGTGCTTCTAGTTCATGCTCTTCATACTTCACCACAAAGGTGGGAAATCTTTCTCTCTTCTTGGGGCACTTACTAGAGATATGACCTTCTTCTTCACAAGAGTAGCAACACTTTGTGATTACTTTGGATTTGGCCTTATGATGTATAGTTTTGGCTTTGCTTTCATCTTTCTTGGTAGAAGTTGTTCCTTCATGAGGGTTTACAAATTGTTGTTGCACTCCACCTTATTTCCTTTGTTGAACTATGGAATAGATGGGGCATTGGTTAGGGACATGATTATTCCCTTCACATAAGTAACAAGTAGCTTGGGTTGTGGGGCATTGATTAGTTGGATGTTTCTCTTCACAATTGGGGCATTGATCTTCATGCTCTTTGGAAGTGTGGTCCTTGTCTCCACAAATATTGCAAGCTTGGGTTCCTTCTAGAATATCATCTTTGTCATCCTTGTTGTCACAAACTCCTTGGGAAAGGTTTTCTCCCATGTTTATCATTTGAGTGGCCATCCCTTGCAACAATTGGGATTGAATTTTCAAAATCTTTTGTATGGTTGGGTCTAATCCATTGTTGTTGGCTAAAAATTGAGTTGTCACTTGGTTCAACTGGGTTTGGTTTGCTAGTAGTTGTTCTCTCATGTTGATCTCTTGGTTGTTGTTGTCATCATTCTTGATGTTGGAGTATCTTGGAGAAGTCATCTGTTTGGGTTGGATTGGGATTAGAATAGGCAAAATATTTCTAAGGGAATAATTCTAATCACACACATCACAATTCACTCAAGCAATGTGCAAGCAATCACAAACAAACATTCCATTCAAACAACAAGTTTCAAGCATATATTTAGGCAACCAAAAATATTTTTGTTACACCACATAAGTTGGTGTGTTTTGATCTATACTTAATATGGTGGTCCATCTATATGGTTCACTTGAGATCTTTCCATCCTTCTTAGTTGATTCTTCTTGAGTGAGATCATGGTTTCCTTGGGAAATTCTTGGTCTCAAAAACTTCAAAGGTGATGATGATTCCCAAGTTGTGTTTCCTTAGTCTTCAAGTCTTGAACAACATTTCTTGTCTCACTTGTAGTCCTTAGTGATATCCAAAGTTGAAGTCCTTGTTGAGAATAATGTTGAAATCACTTGAAAATGTTGAAGTCATTAGAGTTTATGAAGTCCTTTGCACTTGGTGAAGTCTTTGGCCATTGGGTAGGCTTTGTCCATCAAGTTGAAATAGAAGAGATGTAGAGTCAAAACCAAAAATGGTTGAGGAAAGAGTTTACAAGATTGTTTGTAAATAAGTTTTGGAAAAATACAACTCCTATTTTTCTAAGGGGTTTTGTCAAATCCTAGGTTTACAAATCCTACAGGCAACACAATGCTCTGATACCATCTGTAAGGTTCCCAACCTTTAATAAGGTAGAGATCCCTGTGTTTACAATGCTAGTCCCTGGATCAATAGCTAGCATCCACAGTTGAGATGTAATATCAAGAAACATAGGTCATAATACAACTTTATAACCAGGAATAAAATAATTTATTACATATTACATAGCTCATTTGGCTATCTCATTACAATGCAGCAGAATATAACAATAGCATGGGGTCCTTCATCTTCAAAGTGCAACAGGCAGACATGTTGGTTGTAGACTTGTAATCCTAATCATTAAACTTCACTAATATCAAACAAACCTGCAACATAACAAGTTACACCCACAAGGGTCAATACATTTGAATTGTATTGGCAAGTGATACTATGGTAGTATAGTGGAGTCTATCATCTATATGCATTTGGCTAAGTGGAGCTTAGGCTTGCTTTGCTCAAAATAGATTTTCCTTATCATTTGAAAACACTAAGTTTTTGCTTGACAAAAACATTCCCAAGGCATCTCCCAATAGAAATTGGTGATCCTTCAACCCTTGTTCACCCACAAGATTTTAACTTAGAAATTGGGATGAGGAGATTCTTGATAGCTTCCATGTCTTGATGCTCAAATTTTCCTTTACCAGGGACATGGCTAAGTACTTAGATTTTTCACTCTACAGAGGTGGTGCACTTTCCCCACAAGACTTGGTTTCACCAAGACAAGATCTTTCTGAAGCCTTCCCTTAGACCAGAATGGACGCGTTCCAACCTATCATTCCCCTACCACCAACTGTCCATTTGGCTAAGTTATTGCAACCTATATGATCCAGGCAGAGCCCATATTGCCAAGTGGCTGCACTTGAAGCTTCTCAACATTTGACATCTCAAATCTCTTTGTTCCTGGGTGGCCATCCACAAGTGAGATACACAAGGTAAACCATAGAAATGGGCCTTGTGAACCACTCAACACAAACCATTCCTTCCATTCCACCCAGGTGATTCATTCACTTAGTTGTTTTATTAAACAAACAAGTCCACAGACTTAGAAATATTTCATAGTATGAATATATATTCCACCCTTGTTTTCTACTAGCTAAGCTAAGCAATGATAGTAGTAGGAATCTTAACTTAGGAAATTTCTACTAAGGTTTCATCTACTAGGATTTCCCATGGCATAGTTTATACTTAGCAAAATTCCATGCAAATCCTACTTAGAAATATCACTAATGCATAGTGAAAATAATGGGACAAAAGTATGAAGCATCACTTGCCTTTTTGGTAGAGAATATAGGTTCACTCCTTGATCTTTGCAATGTTCACACACTTCAAATCACTACAATTCAATCAAGCAAGCAATATTTCAATCTACCATTCAGGCAATATCACATAAATTAATAGAATCAAAACAATGCATGCAAGCATGCCAAACTTTGTTTTATTTACAAAAGTGGTTTATAATAGGTTATAAACATTCTAAAACACTTATTGGTCATTTTGTAAAGAGGCAAAACTATTTGCAAAAGATTTTACCTATTATCCATTTTTAAACCAAATCATTATTTTATGTGGTTGAAAATGCCTTTATCAAAGTAGCAATCTTTGTAGAGTTTACCAAATACATTTTTAAGTCATAAAACTTGGTGTTTAGGGTCAGAGAGTTTATTCCAAAACATTTCCCAAAGATTTTCTCTCAAAAGCATTTTTAATAAATAAACATTACTTTTATTTGATTAGAAATGGTTTAAATCAAAAGTTTATTCTTTTTCTTCACCAAATATATTTTTGAAACCACAATTTGATTCCTACGGTCAGTAGGTTCAAAAAAAACCTTTTTACAAAGATTTCATCTCAAAAATCATTTTAGAACAATTTTTATATTCTGAACATGCATACAAAAGTTTCTGCAAAAACAACCAATTTAACAGAAGCAATTTACTAAACAAAGTGCATGGTCAGAAAGTATTTGTCTTTCTGATTCCATTTATATAAAATTTGCAAAATTTGGACGTGTGGTTTGAAAGTTATGAATTTTTCAAATTGGAACATCTAATAGATCAATTCTGTTTTAAATCAACTAACAGGGCCACGTGTCTTGATTCTATTTGCCGGTACCGGTTCGTCTGGATCACGCTCTCTGGTGCGTTGGATCTAAGTTAGATCGAGCGGTGCAGAGACACCCGTACCCTTTCGTTTAAGTTACCTATCCTAACCGTGCGATCAAGATCCTACGGACCATTTCGCTTTGACCATTTGGCAGCGGCGCTGGCGGCGGCGACTGGCGGCGCACGGTCAGACGGCGACGGTTCTGGCGATGCAGGAAGCGAGGGAGTGAAAGGAGATGCTCACCGGGTTCTCCGTGGCGTGGGGAAGCTCGAGGTGCTCGCGAGAAGGCAAGGGACGCACGATGGTGGCGTGGATTCCTCGCCGGAGTTCAAGACGGTGTCTGGCGGCTCTGTCTATCGTCGGGGCAAAGCTAGAGGCCGCGCTAGATCAAGTAGAAGGCATGGTTAGGTTCACAAGAGGAAGGCGAGTATCAGAGTGTCAACTAGGGGGAGAGGGGCGGTCGGGCTTACCGGGGAGAGGTCGTCGGAGCAGTGACAGACGGCGGCGAAGTTCAGTCGAGGTGGTTGCCCATGTTCTGGGTCACGCGCGGGCTAGTTGAGGATGCAGAGAGAAGCGCCAGGGGTGGGGAGAAAGCTAGTGTGGTTAAGGAGGCGAGGGGCGACGTCGACTGGCCGGAATTGCTCGGTGAGCTCGCCAGAGACAGGGGCGGTGTAGAGAGAAATTGAGCTGCCTGGGGCGCGCTAGGGTGAGGGACTGAGGGGGGCGGGAGAGGAGACGCAGGCGATTAAGTACGCGTGATCATGGGGCCGTTTCCTGGCGTGGTTAAAGCGTATTCACGCCGGCATTCATACGGCTGCAACGGCGAGGAGGAAAGAGGGGGCGGGTTTCACACGAGGAAGACGATGATGGGGCGATGGGGTCGTTTCGTCAGCGAGAGAGGGAGTGGGGAGATGGGGTCCACGCGTCGGTGACTCAGCGGGTTTGTTTTCTGGTGTGAAACATTTTCCGCGGGGAAGAAGGGGGTGGGCTGATGCTAGGCTGGACTGGGCCTGCTGGCTGGGTCGACTTGTTCTCTTTTTTTATACTGCTTTGTTTTTCTTTTTCTGTTTTTAATATTCTGTTTTGATTTTGCTTAATTAATTCAAACATCAATTTGAATTCAAACCTCAACCAAAATTTGTGTAGGTTTAAATACTGATTAGTAATATAATCTGAAGTCAATTTTTGGAATAAAACTTTATTCTTTTTGGGGTCTTTTTAATTATTCAAAAGGCCCTTGTTTTAAATCAAATAAGATTTAATAATATTTCAAACACCATTTAAATTCTTTAAACTTTCCAAATCTTTTCAGTAGGTTTTTATTTGTTTAATAGGGTGTCAAATAATTCATCTTGAATTATTTGGAAAGTATTTAATATGATTCATAAATCATTTGAATTGGGTATTTGTTTTAATTCCAATGGAATTAAATATAGTTTTAATTCCCTAAATTTTATTTTGGAAAATTTATTTTATTAAAAATTAATTTAAACAACTTTTATTCCACTTGGGTAAATTCCAAAATACAATTTTCTCATGAATTATATAATTATTCCTATTAGAGATTTGTCTTTATTCAAATGGAATTTGGTTTAAGCCATTTTATTTTATTTTGGAAATTATTTATCCAATATTTTATTTGGATTTGGTTTCTATTCATTCCATTTGCTTAATGGATTAGGCCAAGATTTAATTTGGTCTTTAAATAATCCTTATTTAATATTTCTTTCTTCATCTTATAAAATCTATATCTTTTTATTTATAAAACCAAACTTGGTGATTCCAATTTGTAAAATCTTATTTGATATTTGTTTATCTTTTTAAATCCCTTTAGGATTATTTGTTCACCATTTGGTATGGGTTTTATACAAGTTCTTTATTAGCTTTGGAAAATACTTTTCCTTATCTTATTAGATTCATAAGATTTTATCCATGGCTCCAAATTAAGTGAAACCAATTTACATGGTCTTATAATATTTATATTTGTCTTTATTGATCTTTTGTGAATGTTTGTTGACAAATTTTTATATGGATCAAATCCATAGGCTTGGAGATAACTTGGAGAATGATTTCCTTCCATTAGGGTTTAGGGTTTGGATTTATTTTCCAAGTGTTTAAATTTCCAGATGCATTTTAAGAGGAATGCATTTCTCTTGATTTGGATTTTGTTGAATTCAAACTTTAATTAAAGTTTGTTCAAGATGGGATTTTTAAGTTTCCATTTAGAAACAAAAGTTTCTTTTCACCCTAAAATTCAACAATAATTTATTTTATTTATTTATTTTTCACATTACAAGATTTGGAAAATCTTGGGATGTGACATACAAGTGTTTGTAACTCGGCTATACCAAAGCCGGAAGGTTGTAAGAAACCCTATAGTTATCTCAGACAAGAATTAACAAATTAAAAAACAAAAAAGAGGAACCAACCTTCAAGAGCGTCAACCTTCTTGGTATGGCGGGTATTCAGATTGGTGATACTAGCTGCACGCCAGCGAAGAGTCAATTAGCACGACAAGCCAAAAAATTTACGAACTTAAGGAACAGTACACAGATTAGTTAAATTACCAGTTTTCTTCACTATAGGAACAACCTTCTCATATTATTCTTGCAGTTTCTTGTGGGCGAAGAGCAACCTTTGAAATTCGGCTGTCCGCCGATCATGGGCAACCTGAATACAAAAGAAAGTTACAGGACTGGATTTTCAAAGTTAAAGCAGATCCAAATCAAGTAAAACTTGACTCGAATCTAGGTGACTAGATTCAAAATTAAAACAGATCTAAATCAAGTAAAACTTGACTCGGATCTAGGTGACTGGACATTCAAAGTTAAAATAGATCCGAATCAAGTAAAACTTGACTCGGCTCTAGGTGACTGGATATTCAAAGTTAATCCAAATCAAGTAAAACTTGACTCGGACCTAGGTGGCTGGATATTCAATGATAAAAGCAGATACGAATCAAGTAAAACTTGACTCGAATCTGAGTGGCTAGATATTCAAAACTAAAGCAAATCCGAAAAACTTGATTTGGATATGCATGGACCACGGCTAATCGGAGTCACGAGGGGAGTTGACTTAGCAAGAAATGCATTTGAAGCTTGACAAAGCTTCCAAACGAACAACAAGTTATCCGGTTGCAAGCTTCGGGTATTAGTGTGTATATAATACCATTTGAATAATAGACAAACTATCAACGAAAGCACTTACCTCATTCATCTTTTCACTATCAAGGACAATCTTAGCAGCCATGTGCAAGCGGCTGCTGATGTCGGAAAGCTAAAATGGCTGGCTACTCGGATTGCCTTCAAGTTGATCGGCGGCGTTCCAGTTATTGGCGTACTCCACCAAAGAGACGAAGTTGTTTCCGCTCTTAGTACGGGTCAACACTTTACCTCGGGCCGGTTGTGTAAATACCGCCGTTGCCGGACTCTTGTGAAGAGTAAGTTGAGTGTCGGCACCAGGGGCGACGCCAGGCTTAGCAGACGAAGATCCCTTGCGAAGTGCATCAACTATGCTGGGCTGAGAAGAGCTAGCTGGCCCCTTCTGAGATGCCGAAGGTTTAGTAACAACAACCTTCTTACTTTTAGTAGAGGCTTCGGCAGGGGCAGCAACCTTAGCACTAGGAATGACGCCCTTGGGGCAGGAGGAACTATAGTTCCCAAGGGGGGCGAGGTGGTGATATCTTCGGTTGGAGTTGGAGTAGCAGCTGGGATTGTGGTGATCAAAGGATCATTGGGGGAAACCTCGGTGGTCTTGAGAGGGGCAACAGGCTCAACCAGGTGATCTGGTGGGGGCGTTATGTCGGCAATAACAGTGGGAGAAATAGGCACATCTCGTTGAGGCGATATATGGGTCAGCGCAGGAGGAGAATCAACACGAGAAGGACTGGGAACCCGAGTATCTTCCGGAGGAGGATAAGGCAGCCGAGTAGTATGGCTTGTCATACTCGGTCCGCTTGTCTTCGCGGAGAGAGGGGCTCTACAAGAAATAAAAAAGTCGAGTCAGAGACAGAAAGAGAGAAACAAGAAATATAAATGAAAAGAAACTCACCCAGTAACCCCAGGCATGGTTTTACGCCTTGGAATATGCTGCAAAGATTTCTTCATTCGTTTCTTGGGGGCAGCATCGGAGGGATTTGTCGAAGCGGTGCGCTTCTTCGACGCAGCAGGAGCCTCGGAAGCAAGAGGTTCAGCGTCATGCACCTGACCAGCTGGATTACCTAGGAAAGAAGGAGCCGGAAATGCGTAAGAGATAGGCACCACGACAACTACCTCAAGAATTTGGACGTCGTCCGAGTCACCTTCATCCGCGTGGGCCGAGGTCTTACTCCGGGCACGAACGGGAGAAACATCCGACTTAGGGACAAACTCCTCTGAGTCAGGCTCTCCGTTGTCCGGGGTATTGCGATCAGTAGTCCACGGAAGAGCCAGAACCTCGGCATCTTCTGTCTTCTATTCCATGAACCTCTGCGTGAGAAGTAAATTAGAGTTAGTAAAGGAACGAGCACAAAATTAGCTCAGAAGAAAACACTAGTGTTTAAACTTACCTGAGGAGGGGGGTTCCCGCGAGTGAATGGCCTCAGTCCCCATTTCCATTCCTCCGGCATATCGGTCTTGAAGATAGCTCGGACACGTTTATAAATGTGATAATCATCGAGCTCAACCGTAGAAACTCGGTTGGGATCAAGAGGACCACTCATGTAACAAAGCTTGTGAGAGCGAAGCTGAAAAGGGAAGATTCGGCTGCTGACGAATGCGGTCATCAGATCTTTACCATGGATCCCGGCGCGGATCAACTCTTTGAGCCGAATCTCAAATGCCTCGGCCAGAGCATGTCTCTTCCTAGGATTGTAGTTCCAATTCTTCTTGGAAGGGGGCCGATAGAGAAAGCGGGGAGCCGAATCTTATCTTCCTTCCCAGTATTTTTGACATAGAAAAACGATCTATGCCATTTCTTACAAGACTCGAGGCCGACGACACGGGGGAACTCAGAATTTCGCCGACGTGTAATGGACGCAGCCCCGCATTGGGTAAGAGATTTCTCAGAAGGATGAAGAGATTTTTCCGGCACAACATTAGTTTGAAAGAATTTGGACCAAACATGTACGGAGGGCCAAAGGCCGAAATACCCCTCTGAAGCCGAGATAAAGCCGACAAAGAGGCGATAGCATTGGCCGGCAGGTGATGCGGCTGGAGGCCGAAGTAATCAAGGAACCCCCTAGCAAAATCGCTAAGGGCGAGGCCGAACCCACGAGCAAAGTGGGACATGAAAACTACATACTCGCCTTCGTTGAGTACTGGAGAGGATTCCTTACCGGGCAAGCGAAAGCTTACCTCGGCGGGAATCCGGCGCGTCTTAATTAACCACTCTACCACGCGACAAGTGACGGTGGAACCCTGCCAAGAACCCCGTTCTGGACCGGACGCAAAGTCATCGTCCTCAACGAGGGCTCCGCTGGCAGAACTAGATAGGATCGTCAGAGGAATCAACGGAGGAGAGACTAGCGGCGGGGAGAGGCCTCGAGATATAGGGCCCCGTCGTGATTCTAACAAGCGCGGCAGTGGAACCAAAAAGAACCGCCGCGGGGAATCTAAAAAACCAAAGAGATTCCTAGCACGCAGACCTAATGGCGGCGTTGTAGGAGAACTCACCGGCGGGAGCACTGGAGCAAGGGCACTACGGCGAGGTCGCAGGAGTCGAGCAACAGCAGCTTGACCGTCGAGGAGGACGACGATGGCGCGGCCGCTAGAACACGAATGGACGTGGCGGCACGAGGAAGAAGATGAAGGGAAAATGAGGGGGGAAAGTGAATCGCCTAGCCCCGCTCCACTCTTTATAACCACGTAATGTTAGCGGTAGTGGGATCGTGGCTACGCCACGATGAGCGCATAATCGCGCGTATGGCGAAACCGTTCGCAAGTAGTGGAGCCACACCGAAGACCACACAGCGCAGGAGAGGATCGGGCCTTCTGACCGATGCGGGACTCGAGGCGTCACTGTGTCGGTGCGACAAGCGCAGTAATTACTGCAGCTTGTCAGCAACCACTGTAGAGGAACAAAAAACTAGAAAACAATGATGATTGATACACGTAGGACGAGGCTTACCCAGGAAGCCACACGAACACCTCGAAGAAGGGGTGGCTCGGAAAATGATCCACGGAAGGAAAAAGATGAAAAGAGCAAGAGGGTGGCGAATAAAGAACATCGGCTAAGAAATACATCGGAAAGAAAAAGAGAAGAATGACGGGAAACTGGCGTGGCCTAGCCGAGGTTTCCGGCGGGACCACACCAGCTTTGGGGACTAATGTTGGGGGGTGACCCCGGATAGGGTGAAGACAGGGGAAAGACGAAAGGAATCTCCCTCATCGTAAGCCGAATTACTGATTGTGTTGGCCGAATCATGTAAGATTCGGCCGAGATAAGCAGGGCCATGACAAATATAGAATGAGTAACGCCTTATCTGGCCGACATATGAGTTAAGTCGGCCGAATGAGTCTGACTAACTCGAATGCAGGTGAAGGCGGAGCCGAGTTATGCGAGACAAGGCGGAATAACGTGAAGCTTGCAGGAGAAGGAGGTGCCCACAGTCAAACCCTAGTCACTGGCTAGGAGGAATCTAGACAGAGCCAAGCGCAAAGGACAAGGAACAGAGCAGCAGAAGGGCAGACGAACGTCACGGAGGTGACAGTGAGGAAGCCCGAGGTGCGCATGTGAAGGTTTCTGGAACATTGTCGCCGATAGAAGGGGGACACAGAAAGGAGGCCGCCGAGTTACCATATTGGGACAAGCATATTCCAAGGATATGTTTGCCATGTCATCCCTAGAAGGAACCAAGAAACCCCTTTATAAGGAAGGACGCGGGATCCTGAGGGAGGATCGATTCATTCTACGCCGTAAGGCTCGTGTATTAGTGTTCTTCCTCTCTATGAGACAGCTCTAGGAGCACTTGTATTTCTTGAGAAGAGGAGTAAAGATCTACTTACAAGACACTTGAGTGTAGAAATCACTACATCTTCCCTCCCCAGATCCCTCTAGCATCTATTGGCCCCATACTTTAGCCTACCCATGGCATCTGTCGTGCCACCACCACGACACTAATGTTGTGACCTCGTTATTAACAACATCCAATGTCTATGATCAGGAAACTTTGATCATCTTGTTAAACAACGAGCTAGTTTATGAGAGAGGCATAACTAGGAACTTTTTGTTTGTTTATTAAACACACATGTATTAATGTTTACATATTAATACAATTATAGCATGCAAAATAAACATCTATCATATACTTGGAATACACATAATAAACACTTTATTATTGCCTCTCAGGGCATATTCCCTTTAGTCTCCCACTTGCACTAGAGACAATAATCTAGTTACATAGTGATGAATCTAACACCCATGGAGTTCTGGTGTTGATCATGTTTTTCTCTAGGGAGAGTTTTAGTCAACAGATCTGCTACATTGAGATCCGTATGTACTTTACAAATCTTTATATCTCCATCCTTGACATGTTCACGGATGGAGTGAAACTGGCGCTTAATATGGTTGGAATACTTGTGAGACCTTGGTTCTTTGGCATTGGCTATGGCACCATTGTTGTCACAATAGATCACCATTGGGTCCAACGCGCTTGCAACCAGACCTAGTTCGGATATGAACTCCTTCATCCAAACTGCTTCCTGAGCCGCTTCCGAAGCAGCAACATATTCGGCCTCCGTTGTTGATCCTGCCACCACGGGTTGTTTGGAACTCCTCCAACTAACCGCTCCACCATTCATGAGAAATACGTATCCGGATTGAGACTTAGAGTCATCCGGATCGGTGTCAAATCTAGCATCGACATAACACTTAGTGACGAGCTCTTCTTCACCTCCATATACAAGAAACATATCATTAGTTCTTCGCAAGTACTTAAGGATATTCTTGACCGCTATCCAGTGTTCCGAACCTAGATCCGATTGGTACCTACTAGTCAAACTAATAGCATGTGCCACATCCGGTCTTGTACATAGCATGGTGTACATTATAGAGCCTATGGCTGAAACATAGGGGACTTTGTCCATTATCTCTCTTTCTTCCGCCGTAGCCGGACTTTGAGTCTTACTCAATGTCTTGCCTTGCAACATAGGTAAGAACCCCTTTTTACTTTCGTCCATTTTAAACTTCTTTAAAATCTTATCACGGTATGTACTTTGTGATAGCCCTATTAGGAGCCTAGATCTATCTCTATAGATCTTTATGCCTAATATGTATGACGCTTCACCTAGGTCCTTCATTGAAAATTTGCTGTTTAGATAACTTTTAACACTGTTTAAGAGATCTATATCATTTCCGATCAATAATATGTCATCCACATATAATATCAGAAATGCCACATTGCTCACACTCACTTTCTTGTAAATACAAGCTTCTCCATAAGTTTGGACAACTCCAAACTCTTTGATCACCTCATCAAAGTGGAGATTCCAACTTCGTGATGCTTGCTTCAGTCCATAGATGGATCGCTGAAGCTTGCACACCTTGTTAGCATCCTTAGGATCGACAGAACCCTTTGGTTGTATCATATACAACTCTTCTTCAATATTACTATTGAGGAATGCGGTTTTGACATCCATATGCCATATCTCATAATCAAAATAAGCAGCAATTGCTAACATAATCCTAACTGATTTTAGCATCGCTACGGGAGAGAATGTCTCATCATAGTCAACTCCTTGAATTTGTCGAAACCCTTTGCGACAAGTACCCAGCATACCACTGCATGTGTAGTACACTATAGTCGTTGACATGACATCCATAGAACACCGCTCTATAAATATCACATCCCTCAGAGTGGTACAACAGAAACATTGCGGGTCCATATTACAAACATACACACATTATTATTATTATAATACCAGAAGTTCAAGACTTCCAAACGATTCAACTTACAAACCAAAATATAAGTGGTTCAGCGGAAGTTTCAGAGTGAAAACTTAAACTCCAAATTAAGCTCAACAACTTATTACTATATATTGTTCATGTTGCTCGGCTCAAGTGGCTCCTAGAACTATAGTAATTATTCAGACTCTTGGTACTCTCCTCCGTAGACGATATCGTAATCCTCCCCTTCTACGGTTCCGTACAAGTTGGGCTCTTCATAGTAGACCTCCTCTTCGCTCTCAGTTGCATACATTGGAGTCTCTTCGGGATCCTCAGAGTCTAAGCAAGGATTCAAAGGAAAGGATGAGTAACAGCGTTACCCAGCAAGTTCATTATATGCAAGGTGGGAAGTTTGATGCTCTATCTACCACCTCGGACTATAAGTACTTGGCACTATGCAGTTTTTGTAAATCTTTCTTCAAAGATTGATTTTATTATGAAAATCTATGACCATGAGCCTTCACAGGTTGACCAGAACTTTCATGGAGTTCCTTTCCTGCCGCGTTCGCAGCTCCTTCCCGGAACAGGGAGTAACAAGTAACAGTTCTTACACTCTGCAGAGGTGCATTACTTTACCCATGAGAGATCAACTTCCTTGTTGCACAACCAGACGTACTTTCCCGTCCACAATTCCATGATGTGGGGCCTAGTAGTTGGTCCAAGCCAATCAGTGCCCTCTCTGTGACCTCATATGTTTGCACGATCCTTCGGGACCGGCTCACCTCCGTTAAGCCCCCTTTCGGGCAGGCTAAAACCCTGATGAGTTCCCGAAGACTCCATGACCTGGTGATGCCCGGACGAGTACCATTTAAATGGATTATATCCCTAAACACCATTCATAGATAACGTAGACACCAAAAGTGTGGGGCGTAAGGGTGCCCACCCATATGTTGGATCCGCACAAGGAATCACAATGTCACGTTAAGGTCGTCTTGCCTCCATACGAGAGGAAAAGGATACAGCTGACTTCTCCATCCCATTCCAAATCTCATGGTTAACGCGTAATATACGGCGCTAGAATCACTGATGTCAGGGGTTATTAATCCCTAATTGTTCATCATTATTGCAAATAGAAACCTAAGTTCTATTGCTCCATCATATCATCACTTAGGATTATACCTAAGATTTATTTATTTTGAGAAAATAATATTTTCTTTCTTTGGAATATAGATGATAACACACAATTTGCAAATACTTTGATAAAGACTCTTCAAAGGACATGAGCAAGTGATGAACTTGCCTTGTGATTGCAAGGTAGTGAAGTCGGATGCTTGCACTGGACCTTGAGCTTCTATGTCTACAAAACATCATTATTGCTCGGTAAGGACAATATTTAAAGAAGCAAAATGATTATGCAAAGTAATGTAATGCATTATTTAATTTTGTATATTCTCCCCCATTATTTAAATTACAAAAAAATTACTAATAAAGAATTTATAATTATTAATTTTTAATATTTATTGAATATTGCATTCTTTTATTTTATTTCATTTTATTTGAATTTTATTTATTTAATAATTCCTTTAAGAATTATCATTTAAATACAAGAATGATATAATTTATGTATTTATTATTTTTCTAAAATACTACAATATTGGTATATAATAAAAGTGATTTTTATTTGTTTTTATCATCTTTCATTAATTTTATAAAATTCCATAAGGAATATATATATTATAAAATTCTTGATAAAAATTATATACCTAAAATTTTATTTCTTAATTTTTTTAGATAGATTGAATTATTGTGAATCCAAAAATATTTTATTTATATTTTCTGGATTTCTATTTGATTTTCTGGAATTTATTTAAATTCAAGGGCATTTTGGTCATTTCTTAATTATTCATATTTTCCTTAGGTGATTGGGCTGGTGTAACACCCTCAGAATCGGCCCTATGCAAGTTTTAGCGAAACCCGCCAAACCCGCATAGAAACGATTCAAAGGTGCCCACCAGGCACTTTCGTGCGGGTGGAAAACGAAGTAATAACATTACACAACAGTCCTCGATGGGACCCACAGAACAGATATACTTCAACGACTCCATGAGTCAAGAATACAGATTTACAATACAAAGATCCAAATCACCTTTAAAACGATATAGCGTCCGAGTACGAACAAGATGCAAATGGGGCTAAGAGCCTTGGAGAATAACCAATGGCGTCCATAACCCTGGCCAGGCCAAGCCGGAAGGGTAACCCTGCTAACGACGTCGATCGCAAAACCTGCTAAAAACAAAAGGGGTGCCGACAAAGGGCAAAGGAAAAAGAGAGAGCGGTCAGTACTGAGGCCAGTACACGGCGAGGCTAGAATTCGGCGGTCCTCGCCTACATAGGTATGGTGGACTGAGCGGCAGCGCAGCATGCACTAAACAACCTATAGAGACTCGATACAACTAGCGGCTATCAGAGAGGGGTAAGAAATACCTATTCGGGACCAACCTGATACTACCACCAAACATACCCATCCTGGTATTTCCCCCTCGAGACCAAACGAGGAAGTCAACCGAGGAACTCACACAGTTGGCAGTTTTATTTATTCAGTTATCGTTGCAGCGATTACTAGTCAAGTATAGATAATCATCCTGATATAATAAGCAGTGGGCAATTTTAGTTAACCATTCCGTTGTAGTTGCGACACTTACTAGTCAAATACAATTAGCATGAGATATCCCAAACCCAGCAGTTGTTGGTACTTTTATTTAGCCATTCCGTTACAGTTGCAATACTTACTAGTCAGGTACAATGGTAGCAAGCGACAACCCAAACAAGCAATTGTTGGCAATTTTATTTAGCCATTCCATTATAGTGAAGCTGTTTACTAGTCATTATAAAGTCAAATTTATAGCACTACTTTAGTTATAGTTGTCTATGATCGAGATACTGTGCTCCAAGTCGTCCATAACCGCGGACACGGCTTTCAAAAAGTTTTACCCTGCAGGGGTGCACAAATAGCAACACACACTCGATCAACCTCGGAAAAACCAAATCAAAACCCAACGAGGCTTTCACGACAAAGCAATCACAGGATTCAGAAATATTTCAGGGGGGCACCCCATTGAGTACACCCGCAACGAAGTTAGCTGACTCCGAAACGGACTCAAGGTTTGCGTCAATGGCTATAAACGACTGGGAACCCGAAAGTGTGACTGGGCTTGTCGATACCGCGAAAACACTCTGCTTCCCTAAACAGTACAGGTGCAGTACCTCGCACAATTTAAATAAAGCAGTAAAACATGGCATAAGTACAGGATAGTAAATAAAACCTCAAACTAGTTTGTGGCCCCAAGAAATAAGAATGAATCAAGCTCTGGCTCAGGGGGGTCCCATAATCCTCCCGGATGTGGATAGCGCGATTATTCAAGGAACAGGTATCAAGTTCTCGGGGTCCTACGGGACACAAGTGGACGGTTAAAAACCAAATAACATCTATTGCCCACCTGTGCCTCTGCATTTACCTACTTCAATTTTAGTTATTAAACAATAATTAAAGTTATGATCATCTCCAACAATAAACACACGGCAATACTCCAACAACTGTGGTACTTGACGACACGCAACAGCACTTGAGCAAGCGACTACGACGCGCAGGTCCAACTATCTACCAAACAACAGGTAATAGGAGGTGTCCAAGGCAATATAAGGCTGCAAGGGATATCACGGGTACGAAAACTAGAGCGACGCATCACAGATAGCAATAGGTCAACAGGAGGGAATAAATACTATAAAAGTAAGATAAGTAGAAAGGGGGAGATGCTCGCCTGAAAACATTGTCGAGGGTTCATCCGAAGATCGGGGCGAAGCTCACATCAACTCAACGGCCTTATCCGCGAAGAAGCAAAACACTAGAATAAACACCGGATGCACTATTTAATACTACGGCAAAAGATCGAGCATGATGCATGTATGATGCATGGCATGGTAAATATGCGGTGCAATTAGGCCATATTAAGCGGAACCGGGGGTCCCGACAATTAAATATATGGTTCTAGTTGTTTAGATACCCCGCAATTTAAATGTTGTCTTAACAAGGCGAAACATGGCATCGGTTTGCTACACAGATTTAAATGGAGTCCGGAATAAGACAAAGATATCCCGCATATGGCCCCATATTTAATTATAAGGTGAATCGGCATAATGCCCCCAAACCACAGAAAAGTATGCATGCATGAATGATTTAATATGCACCAGTATGATATATCAATTTATAAAATAGAGGCTCGGGAGGGGTCACACATGGGTTCGGTGAACTTGGGTCTCGGGAGGTTCGACGGGGTTCAGTGTTCCGTGTCGAAGGCCTTGGAGTTTCACCTCCTCGTGATGGTCTCGGGCGTCGAATCCCGGTAGGAGGACTTGGCGCGGCATCGGGTTCAGGATCGGTCTTCGGGGAGGAAGGAGAATGCGCCAGGGTTCGATCTTCGGCTTCGGGGAACGGTCTTGCGGTCCGTGAGGGAGATCTTGAGGAAGAACTTGGTGTCGGTAGATCTTGGGATACGTCTTTGGCAACACGGAGGAAGTAGACATCAGGGTTGTCCCTGTGAGGATCTTGGCTGCAACACATGTGTCCGGAGACAAACAAACCATCCCTACTGCCACCCACAAAACAAACCAACATGCCGATTTTTCAAGCTTGAAGACAGCGTCACTTGCAGCAACGGGAACCACAAGCACAAAATCGGCAGCCCTATATCACCAACACTGGCAGAGGGTACACGAACGAGAGATGGCGATGATCAGGCGATGTGCGCGTGTGAAGCTTGCTCGGACTGCTGGGTGCGCTCGGGAGGAGGA
Source organism: Avena sativa (assembly GCA_916181665.1). Taxonomy (NCBI): domain Eukaryota; kingdom Viridiplantae; phylum Streptophyta; class Magnoliopsida; order Poales; family Poaceae; genus Avena; species Avena sativa. The sequence goes on from OV702283.1 coordinate 315,541,768, forward strand.
ATAGGCCACGTGGGCGAGGAAGGCCAGCAGCGGCGAATCTCGACCCGGGTGGCGGACGGGGGACGGGGTGGAGGCGGCTGAGTGGAGGGAGAGAGGGTCTGAGGGGCCTCCCGTGGCGGCGGCGCTGGGCCAGGAGGAGGGGGGCGCCAGGGAGTACGGCGGCGGGCGCCCAGCGAGGATGGCGGCGGGGTTTGCGGGAGGCAGGAGAGGAGCGGGTGAAGCGGGCCGGCGAGCTCCTGGCCCGTCAAGGAGGAGGGCGAGGCGGCTCCTGGGAGGCGGAAGGAGGGAGGTCGCGAGGATGGGTCCGGCGGCGCCTGCTGGGGAGAGAGAGAGGTGGGGGGCCAGAGGAGGGAGGAGAGAGGAAGCCCGCGGCGGCGGTTGCGGGAAGGCTCGATGCGGGGAAGGAGAGAGACAGGGGAGAGAGCGGGGAGTTGGTGGGGCTGCGAGGTGGGGTCGGGTTGGGGGATCGAGGGAGGCAGGATCAGGTGGGCACTGCTCGCGTAGAGTGCACGCGGGATGGGTCGGTCCGGGGGATGGCGGCGGAAGTGGGGAGAGGATAGGATTAGGTCTAGGTTGAGTGGCAGGTAGGGATTAGGGTTTGTCTAGGTGGGGACTAGGGTTTTATTTTCTGGGTTGTAGGTGGGCTCCGGTTGGGCCTTTGGGCCTGGCCGGTTGTCTGCCTCCCCAGACAAAATAGATAGTTTTATTTATTTAGTTTATTTTAAATAGTCTTTTGTAAATAGTTTTTAGGCAAACTGAGATATCCGGAACACCAGAGTTTTGATTTAAAATAAATAGGAAGGTAATTTAGAAAATAAAGATAAGATTTTTAGCAAAGTTCTTTAGTGCTGAAAATATGCATGATGTTATGATGATACACAAAATATAAACAACAGACGATTTTCTGATAGTGGTTTTACCCGGGGTGCTACAGCTGGCCTTGTTGGGATTATTGGGCCGTTCTGGCCCAAGTGGGCAGAACCAAAAGGCTCCCCGTGCCGCCGCGCTCGTCGACACCCTCTGCTTCCTCTTCTTGCCCACAACAACAACTTCTAGTAAGTTTGCTTTGTCCTCCCACTCGTGCTCTATATCCTGCCACTCTATCCTATGTGTTTCTAGTGGCTACCTCTGACTAGAGTCCATGTTCTGATTAGGGTTCATATCCTGATTAGGGTACATATCCTGATTAGGGTTCATATCCCTCTGTTGACATTATAGATGATGATTTGGATCAAGTAGTGATGATCCTTGAGCATGATGAATGGTTGTTTGATGTGGATTACTGCTTATAGTTGGCTTTGGTGATGTTAGTGGCTTACCAGAATAATTCCAGTGGTAATTTGCTATGATTCAAAATGATAGTGCTTCTATGGAATCATTACTTGTGAATGTTGTTGACCTGGAAATTTCTACTGTCAAAATGTTTAGTATTGATAGTAGTTCTGTTAGTGATTGTTTATTGCATCTGTAATTGTTGGCTTGGATGCTGATATACAAACTGAATCTAATCATTACAGATTAGTCATGATCTGTAGATGTATAAATGAGCTTGATGCTAATTCCTAGCATTAGATTCCAGGAAAATGATATTTAGTGGCTTGCCCCTTTATTATTGGTGAAAGCTAAGTAATGATTATGAGTGGCTTATTAGGACTTACCCTTGTGATACCATCATAGAATGGCACACAAGTAGTTGGATTCTATTACTAAGCTTAGCTCTGACAGTGCTTGAAATTGGTATTGGCAAAGATAAGATGAAAGCTTCTTTTAATCTCCCTGCCTATGATGTTGGTCTGAGACATAGGAACTATTTTCCTAATTTGTTGTCCCTGATAGAAATATTCTGGTAGTAATACCAGCTGCTAATTCTTTAGTCATAGTTGGGAAAAATAATGGGTGTGCTAATGGTTTTGCATGGATCCATAGGATTTATGGATTCTGAGGTGCTAGTCTTTTAAGAGATGTGCCCATATTTCATAATCTTGACTTTGACTATATTGGAGTAAAAGATTTAGCTTTTGTATCCTAATTTTACTTGTATGGTTATCTTGTGGCTATGACTTTATTATTCAAAATCTTCTAGGATGGATTCATCCCACTTGGATGAATACTGAGAAGTTAGATATAGAACAACACCTGAATCTTTTATATTGATATGATAAACAGATCATGTGATGGTTTTATATAACTCACTACAGCAGTGGGTTGTTGTTGTGGTTGGTGGTTGATCTTGTTGGTTGTGTTGCTGGCCTGATATGGTTAATCACATGAGGCTGCTCCTTCTACTTCCAGCTCCTGGAACTTGTCCTTGATCTTGCTATCAACCTTCTGGTTCCTGGTAGCTTGGCCTTGACCTTGCTATCCAACTGATCCACCCCCTCCTTATGTCACCATCTTGGTGAGTACTGGGTTGATCCGATGTGTGTTGCGGTTTGCTCTGGTCTGGTTTGGCTATGGCTAGGCTGCTGGTACTTGATGTGTATATGCCAGGATGTGGTGTTGTGGTGCTTGCCCACGGCTGTTTTGCTTGTGTGGGCTGTTGTAGCTGTGTTGATAGCACACACACCATGCATTTAGGTGTGTAAGCTGCATGTATGTCTGCTACATCCTTGTGGATATGCTCTGGAAAGAAAGTTACCCTTTTATCTGTTTACTACTTATCTGCCTGGTGAAACTTTCCCTCTTACTGATTGAAGTTATTTGACTTGTGGCACATTGGTGAAACTTGCCCCTAAAGATTTACTCAATGATGTAAAGTGGAACATTGCATCTCAGTGTCACTACTGAGAGTAAAAGAAATATCTTAACCTTTATTTTCTTTCTTTTTGTTTGTTATTTGTTTTGCAGGTACAAGACTTAAACATTCAAGATTTAGAATAGGTTTTATTTTTCTTTATAGAATAGTCCCCTTGTAATATTTATTTTATTCTTTTGTAAATAAAATTTTACTAAATAAATGAGGATGTAATTCTACTCTTGTAAAGATTCTCTATTAGTTTTGTAAGTTACATTTTGTAACTTATTGATGAATTGATTAAATGAAATGAATATTCATTTATTTAATTGTCATTCTTATATAGAGTTTCTGGTTACTATGTATTGTTTCTTGATTATATTCATAAGTTACATTTTGTAATTTATTCAATGAATAACTATATGAAATAAATATTCATTTAGTGGATTGTGTTATATTATTTAAAGTTTGAATTACTAAATATCATTTCTTGATTAAGTAATATTCTCACACATAATCCTAATCATCTTAAAAAAATATAAATCAAAATCTCAAGTTTGAATTCAAATTCCTTTCCCCAAAATACACTAATCCATAAAGATCATGTCAAAGTTTATAACGATCATTCTCCAAGGCTATTCCTAAACTTAGAGAGTGAAAGAAACTTTCATTACTTTTATTTTTTATTTGGCAAAAAATTTACCCACATTTCTTTATAGATGAATGCATGCAATTGGACATATTCCTGAATCTACCCTTCGTTGGTTCCTAAATGTTGGGATGTTACAGACTTCCCCCCTTAAATTAAACTTCGTCCCAAGTTTGGTGAAGTGTACCTGAATAGTTCTGGATAGGCTTTTCTTAAATCATCTTCTTTCTCCCAGGTGGCTTCTCTTTCGGGGTGATGTTCCCACTATACCTTGCAATATTTGATTGCCCTGTTCCTCAACCTTTTCCAGTTTTCTTCCAAGATTTTACAGGGTTTCTCCACATAGGTCAAGTTTGCTTGTAATTCTATCTCTTGATGTGTGATTTTTTCATCAGGAACTTTAAGACATTTCCGGACTTGTGACACATGGAAAACATTATGAACTTGCGCCAATCTTGCAGGTAACTCTAAAGCATAAGCTATAGTCCTGTTATGACTCAGTATCTTAAATGGCCTGATATATCTTGGACTCAATTTTCCTTTAACTCCGAACCTTTTAAGTCCTTTCATTGGTCTTACCTTCAAATATACCATGTCTCCCACTTCAGGATGTCATGATCTTCGACTTTGATCAGCATAAATTTTCTGCCTACTTTGAGCTATTTTCAATCTGTCTTTGATTTTATCAATGATATCTTGTTTTTCCTTGATATAGTCTGGCGCAAATTCTTTGCTACTTCCAGGCTCATACCAACATATTGGTGATCTACATTTCCTTCCATACAGAACCTGATATGTAGCTGCCTTCAGACTACTCTGATAGCTATTATTGTAGGAAAATTCTGCCAATGGTAGATGATCTTCCCATGAACCTCCAAAATCTAATGCACAAGCCCTTAACATATCCTCCAGTATCTGATTGGTTCTTTCCGTTTGAACCCCTGTCTCTGGATGATAAGTTGTGCTAAAATCTAACCTTGAACCAAGTGCTTCATGTAATTGCTTCCAAAATGTCGAAGTAAACACTGATCCCCTATCAGTTACAATCTTTTTGGGCACTCCGTGCTTACTTACTATTTCTTTGATGTAAACTTCTACTAACTTCTCGGCATTATCCTTCTGATTTACCAGAATAAAATGTGAACTTTTAGTGAGTCTATCCACAATCACCCATATCATATCTTCCGTTTAGGTGTCATGGGCAATCCTGTGATGAAGTCCATACCTATTTCCCCCCACTTCCATTCGGGAATTTCCAGAGGTTGCAATGGACCTGCTAGACTTTGATGTTCATCCTTCACCCTTTGGCAAGTATGGCATTCTGATACATACTTAGAAATGTCTATTTTCATATTATTCCACCAGAATAATTCTTTCAGATCCATGTACATCTTAGTACTTCCTGGATGTATAGAATATGATGTTTCATGTGCTTCTCTGAGTATGACATCACGAATCTCAGTCACATATAGAACACAAAGACGATCTTGGAACCATAAGGATTCATAATATCCTAGGCAAAAAACCGATGTTTTCCCTTGAGATATCCTCCGAATTTCTTCAGTAATGAAAGGATCTTCTGCTTGATGTCTAAAAAAATTATGCTTAAGATCACTGTCCTGCTCTGCAACTACCTGCATAGTAGCTAATCCTACAAGAATCTTTGTTCTAATGAATTGAAGCTCTAATATTTCCAAGTCCATCTATAACTCTTTTAGTAACTCCCGATTGCTAGGCTGAATATCTGCACTTTTACGACTTAAGGCATTTGCTACAACATTTGCTTTTCCTGGGGTATAGTTGATTGTTAAATTATAATCTTTGATTAGTTCCAACCAACACTTTTGTCTCATATTCAATTCCTTTTGAGTAAAGAAATACTTGAGACTTTTATGGTCAGTGTATAACTCACATCTGGATCCATAAAGGAAATGCCTCCATCCCTTCAGAGAAAAGACTACTGCTGCTAACTCTAAATCATGAGTTGGATAGTTGAATTCATGTGGTTTCAATTGTCCTTGATCCATAAGCAATCACTTTCCGATCTTGCATTAACACACAACCCAGACCTTCTTTAGATGCATCACAGTATACTGTAAGTGTTTCCCTGTTTCTGGAACTGCTAAAATTGGAGAGGTAGTTAACCTGGTCTTCAATTCCTGGAAACTTGCTTCACACTTCTCATCCCAATTGAATGGGGTATTCTTCCTTAATAATTTAGTCATTGGTCTAGCTATTTTGGAGAAACCTTCAATGAATCTCCGATAATAACCAGCCATCCCTAAGAAACCTCGAATTTGTTTCACATTGTTTGGTGCAGTCCATTCTAGTAATGATTGAACTTTAGATGGATTTACAGAAATTCCATCTTTACTGATCACATGACCGAGGAATTCTACCTCATCTAACCAGAATTCACACTTACTAAACTTAGCATAAATTTTATGTTCTCTTAGGGTCTGCAATGCTATTCTCAAATGGTTAGCATGCTCTTCTTTATCCTTGGAATATACCAGAATATCATCAATGAAGACTATAACAAACTTATCCAAATATGGCATGAAGATTTTATTCATCAAATTCATGAATATTGCTGGTGCATTGGTCAAACCAAATGGTACTACCAGATACTCGTGGTGTCCATATCTTGAGACAAATGTCGTCTTTGGAACATCCTCTGGTTTGATTTTTATCTGATGGTATCCAGATCTTAGATCAATCTTAGAAAATACTGCAGCTCCCTTCACTTGATCAAACAGATCTTGGATTCTCGGTAAGGGTACTTATTCTTTATGGTAATATTGTTCAGATTTCTGTAGTCCCCACCCATCCTTCTTCCACCATCCCTTTTATCTACAAAGATCACTGGTGTTCCCCATGGAGATACACTTTCCTAAATAAATCCTTTTCTGTCTAACTCATCAATTTGCTCTTCGAGTTCTTTTAATTCTTTTGGTCCCATCTTGTATGGTGCTTGAGCTATTCGTGTTGTACCTGGAATTAGATCAATAGTGAACTCTATTTCTCGATCTGGTGGCATTCCAGGTAGTTCTGCTGGAAAAACATCTTGAAACTCATTGACTACAGGAATATCATCCAACTTGACCTCCTTCATTGAGTTCAACTAAAGATCCACCATGATATGACTGTGCCTATCTGCTTGATACACTATTCTTGCTCCACTTGGAGTTTTGATTGAGACAGTTTTCCCCTCACAATTTATCTGAGCCCCATGTTCGGTCATCTAGTCCATCCCCAGTACTACTGCAATTCCCTTCAAAGGAATAACATAAAGGTCCGCAAAGTATGTACAACCATAGATCGAAATAACATGATCTTGTTTAATGTGGCGTACAATCACATTTCCCCCTGCCGTAACTACGGTCAAAGGGTTTTCTAACGTTGCCCTTCTAATCCTGAATTTATCACAGAATTCTTTAGAAATGAATGAAGTAGTTGCACCAGTATCAAATAGAACTTTGCCGGGATTGATAAGGATATTGAGCATACCTATCACTGCATGCTCTGAGTTATCCACCTCCTCTAGGGTTGCACAATTCAGCTTCCCGGTAGTTTGCTCCTCTTGCCATTGTTGTTCTTGACATTATTTCCTCCTTTATTTGGCTTCCCATAGCCTCCACTAGCTTGCCTTCCATCTCTAACCGGACATCCTCCTTGTGGTTTGCTTGGACAATTTGGCTTTATGTGACCTCTCTGACCACAAGCATGGCACACAATTACTGGTTTCGGGCAATCCCTGCTCATATGCCCTAGGAGTTTGCAATTGTGGCATATAATATTCTTTACGTTTGGATTTGCACTCTGGTTGGAATTGTTACCATTATAAGGTCTATTCCTTGGTTTGAATTCCAGATTGGGATTGGGTTTACTTGCCTGTATCCTCTTGGTTTCCTTCTTAGCTCCTTCCTTCTATCCTCTTGGACATTCTTGTAGTCATCTTCGAAAGTTATAGCTGCATCCAACAACTGCTGATAAGTTTGCTTATTATCCAACCTTAACTGCATCCTCACAAATGGATTTAACCCTCACAGGAAACGCTTCTTCCTCTTTTCTTCTGTATTAACTTCTTCCTCCGCATAACGAGACAGTTGACTAAATTCTCGAATATACTTCATAACACTAGTATATCCCTACTGCAGCTCCTCAAATTCTCTCTGCTTCAACTCCATAACACTCTCCGGAACATGATATTCACGGAATCTCTGTTTGAACTCTTCCCAAGTGTACTCCCTTCCTAACGGTTGCATGGCTAACTGATTTTCCCACCATGATGTTGCAGGTCCTGTCAGAAGATGAGTTGCATACCTCAATTTTTCCTGATCATTACAACCTACAAACTTCAACTTTCTTTCTGTATCTGCTAGCCAATCTTCTGCATCCATTGGTTCAGAGGCTTATGCAAAAGGTAACGGCCTTACATTCTGGAAGTCAGAAAGACTCACTCCTCCACCTTCAGGTGCTCTCTGATTCCCAACTCGTCCCAGCAACTCTTCCATGAACTTCTTCTGGGTCTCTTGCATCATTTGCATACAGTACATAAAGTTCTGCTCCATTAACGGCCTCATTGGTGGTAGTGGTAACGTTCCCTGATTTTCTGCATCTGCATCGGCCTTCTCCTTGGCCTCACATTCCATCTGCTGCTATTCAGATTCGGTCTCTACACCCGTATCCATGACCCCCCTAGTCCTACAACATAAAGTGAATACTCATAATTACATCATGCACATATGTTCTGAGCTCTACTTTACGCACAGAACTAGTCACACAATGAAAATCCAAATAAAATCCAAATATGCATTTCACATATTATACATTACAACATTTTAATAATACAAAGTCATTACAACATATACCATATAGGTATAATCACAACACTACCTTATTTATCTAACTACCTTATCTTCTCGGATTACAATACATAGTACCCGATACTTCTAAATAGCCGCCTGCTTCTAGTAATAACTATGCTCATCATACATGCATGATGTCCAACCGTGATGACGTGACGTCCGTCGCACAGTTTGTGGAACAAATGGCCTTCCAGAAGGAACATAATCAGTATCTGAAGTGTCAGGACTTGATTCATTACTCAACCTGAGCGCATTGACTCCCTCCAGCTCAGCTGAAAAGTCTTCAGAAACATGTTCAACATTATCACCCACTTGCATCTCCTGAGCTTCATTCCTTGAGTTGTCAACAGAATACGCAGACTCTGCTGCTCCCCAGGTGCTCCTTTGGGCAAGATAGTTAAACACCGGATAATGTATATTCCCTGTGTTTTGAGACGATGTTGATGATTCAAACACCCTCTCCTCAGGATCTTCTTCTTCATCCTGATTATTTATGAATATGGTATTTCTACTCCTATTACTAAGGTTAATTCTTGTACCCATCCAACTATATTTTCCAACATTTTTGTCAGAACTATCTATGGACATCTGGTGTTCCTAGAATCCTTCGGATGATCCCATTCTCCAGCCATAAGAATTCTCAATAGGAAGTTCTGAATCACAACCCTCCTCTGAACCCTGTGGTATTGCATAACTCATATCTAAAGTAGGATCATATATAGGTTCAGGCCTCGTTGAATAAGGATATGGTGTAAAATATTCAGGATCTATAGGTATATCCTTACAGTTGGGTTTTGTACTACTACTTGCTTCTTTCTCCAACTGAAATGCTAACTACTTCCTCCTTTCAGGATCCGTTAGATCCTCTAACATGTCATTTTTATCTTTGACAATAACTTGATGTGTCTTATAAAAAGATGCAACAAGTGTTCGGTATCTATCCATAAACTTGGAAGCTAACTTAGGATGCTTCTTAACCAAAGTAAGATGATCCGATACAGGCTCCGAGTCTATAGAATCATGAGGTATCACAGAAAATGTGCTACCTTCTAACTCCTAGGCTTTATGCTCCCGGATATTAGTTATCGCCTCCACAACAGCAACATGATATGCTGCTAAGTGACTTCTACCTTCACCTATAGGCAGATCGTGATATAATCCAAGCTCCTCTGGGAGTTGGATACTCACACGATACTTGGATAACATCCGACCATCATAATAGGTTATGGTATTCACTAGAATTCTAGTTGGACAACTAAAAATTCTTAAGAGTTGACGAAGTTGGTCTGTGAATGATCCTTGATAATCATCAAGAGTCTCCTCTTTCCTTACCAAAGTCTGTTTTGGAAACTTTGGTGCCATATCTCTATATATAAGAAAAATATTTTTATTAGTAACCAATAATATATTGCATTACAAAAAAGAATTATCGCACTAAAACATATAACGGAATATTCTCATATGAATATCCATTATATTTCTTTTAGAGAATTCTTTATCGTTGCTACACACTGCTACAGGTAATACCCTTTACTAGGTTTCCAACCTAAGGTCAAAGCAATTTGCTCTCATACCAACTGCGGTGACCCAACATACCACTGCCTGTGTAGTACACTATAGTCATTGACATGACATCCATAGAACACCGCTCTATAAATATCACATCCCTCAGAGTGGTACAACAGAAACATTGCGGGTCCATATTACAAACATACACACATTATTATTATTACAATACCAGAAGTTCAAGACTTCCAAACGATTCAACTTACAAACCAAAATATAAGTGTTTCAGCGGAAGTTTCAGAGTGAAAACTTAAACTCCAAATTAAGCTCAACAACTTATTACTATATATTGTTCATGTTGCTCGGCTCAAGTGGCTCCTAGAACTATAGTAATTATTCAGACTCTTGGTACTCTCCTCCATAGACGATATCATAATCCTCCCCTTCTACGGTTCCGTACAAGTTGGGCTCTTCATAGTAGACCTCCTCTTCGCTCTCAGTTGCATACATTGGAGTCTCTTCGGGATCCTCAGAGTCTAAGCAAGGATTCAAAGGAAAGGATGAGTAACAGCGTTACCCAGCAAGTTCATTATATGCAAGGTGGGAAGTTTGATGCTCTATCTACCACCTCGGACTATAAGTCCTTGGCACTATGCAGTTTTTGTAAATCTTTCTTCAAAGATTGATTTTATTATGAAAATCTATGACCATCAGCCTTCACAGGTTGACCAGAACTTTCATGGATTTCCTTTCCTGCCGCGTTCGCAGCTCCTTCCCGGAACAGGGAGTAACAAGTAACAGTTCTTACACTCTGCAGAGGTGCGTTACTTTACCCATGAGAGATCAACTTCCTTGTTGCACAACCGGGCGTACTTTCCCGTCCAAAATTCCATGATGTGGGGCCCAGTAGTTGGTCCAAGCCAATCACTGCCCTCTCTGTGACCTCATATGTCTGCACGATCCTTCGGGGCCAGCTCACCTCCGTTAAGCCCCCTTTCGGGCAGGCTAAAACCCTGATGAGTTCCCAAAGACTCTATGACCTGGTGATGCCCGGACGAGTACCATTTAAATGGACTATATCCCTAAACACCATTCACAGATAATCTAGACACCAAAAGTGTGGGGCGTAAGGGTGCCCACCCATATGTAGGATCCGCACAAGGAATCACAACGTCACGTTAAGGTCGTCTTTCTTCCATATGAGAGGAAAAGGATACAGCTGACTTCTCCGTCCCATTCCAAATCTCATGGTTAACGCGTAATATACGACGCTAGAATCACTGATGTAACGGGTTATTAATCCCTAATTGTTCATCATTATTCCAAATAGAAACCTAAGTTCTATTGCTCCATCATATCATCACTTAGGATGATACCTAAGATTTATTTATTTTGAGAAAATAATATTTTCTTTCTCTGGAATATAGATGATAACACACAATTTGCAAATACTATGATAAAGACTCCTCAAAGGACATGAGCAAGTGATGAACTTGCCTTGTGATTGCAAGGTAGTGAAGTCAGATGCTTGCACTGGACCTTGAGCTTCTATGTCTACAAAACATCATTATTGCCCGATAAGGACAATATTTAAAGAAGCAAAATGATTATGCAAAGTAATGTAATGCGTTATTTAATTTTGTATATTCTCCCCCATTATTTAAATTACAAAAATTCTTTTTACTAATAAATAATTATTAATTTTTAATATTTATTGAATATTGCATTCTTTTATTTTATTTAATTTTATTTGAATTTTATTTATTTAATAATTCCTTTAAGAATTATCATTTAAATACAAGAATGATATAATTTACGTATTTATTATTTTTCTAAAATACTACAATATTGGTATATAATAAAAGTGATTTTTTTTATTTTTATCATCTTTCATTAATTTTATAAAATTCCATAAGTAATATATATATTATAAAATTCTTGATAAAAATTATATGCCTAAAATTTTATTTCTTAATTTTTTAGATAGATTGAATTATTGTGAATCCAAAAATATTTTATTTATAATTTTTGGATTTTTATTTGATTTTCTAGAATTTATTTAAATTCATGGGCATTTTGGTCTTTTCTTAATATAAATATTTTCCTTGGGTGATTGGGCTGGTCTTGTTGGGCTTATTGGGCCGTTCTGGCCCCTTCTCTCCTTCTCTCTCGACCCCGTGGTTGCCAATGTCGGCGCCGGGCGATTCACGCCGCCGTGGTCCTCCCCGGCCGCCGTCGTGATGCATGGTATGGTTGTTGACCCCGCTCCTCCTTCCAGTCCATCTTGATTTGGACCTGGGGCCTCCCTGTTGCCAGACCGGCTCCGTCCAGAAACCTAGGGTTTGGGGTGATGTTGGTGCTGCCGCCGCCGCTGCTTCTCTGAAGCTGTGGTGGTGTTGCTCTCCCTCAAGTGTGGTTGTGGTCACCGCCTCGGCGTGGTGCGTGTTGCAGCGCCCCTTGGGGTGCTCCCCATGCCGCCGTGCTCGTCGACACCATCTGCTTCCTCTTCTCGCCCACAGCAACAACTTCTTGTAAGTTTGCATTCTCCTCCCACTTATGCTCTATATCCTGCCACTCTATCCTATGTGTTTCTAGTGGCTACCTCTAACTAGAGTCCATGTATTGATTAGGGTTCATATCCTAATTAGGGTTCATATCCCTCTGTTGATATTATAGATGATGATTTGGATCAAGTAGTGATGATGCTTGAGCATGGTGAATGGTTGTTTGATGTGGATTACTGCTTATAGTTGGCTTTGGTGATGCTAGTGGCTTACCAGACTAATTCCAGTGGTAATTTGCTATGATGCAAATGATAGTGCTTCTATGGAATCATTACTTGTGAATGTTGTTGACCTGGAAATTTTCTACTGTCAAAATGTTTAGTATTGATAGTAGTTCTGTCAGTGATTGTTTACTGCATCTATAATTGTTTTCTTGCATGCTGATATACAGACTGAATCTAATCATTACAGATTAGTGATGTTCTGTAGATGTATAAATGATCTTGATGCTGATTCCTGGCATTAGATTCCAGGAAAATGATATTTAGTGGATTGCTCCTTTCTTATTGGTGAAAGCTAAGTAATGATTATGAGTGGCTTATTAGGACTTGTCCTTGTGATACCATCATAGAATGGCACACAAGTAGTTGGGTTCTATTACTAAGCTTAGCTCTAACAGTGCTTGAAATTGGTACTAGCAAAGATAAGATGAAAGGTTCTTTTAATCTCCCTGCCTATGATGTTGGTCTGAGGCATAGGAACTAGTTTCGTAATTTGTTGTCCCTGATAGAAATGTTCTGGTAGTAATACCAGCTGCTAATTCTTGAGTCATAGTTGGGAAAAATAATGGGTGTGCTAATGGTTTTTCATGGATCCATAGGATTTATGGATTCTGAGGTGCTACTCTTTTAAGAGATGTTCCCAGATTACATAATCTTGAATTTGACTATATTGGAGTATAAGATTTGGCTTTTGTATCTAGGATCAGTGATGTTGGTCTGAGATCCTGGTTTTACTTGTATGGTTATCTTGTGGCTATGACTTTATTATTCAAAATCTTCTAGGATGGATTCATCCCACTTGGATGAATACTAAGAAGTTAGATATAGAACAACACATGAATCTTTTATATTGATATGATAAACAGATCATGTGATGGTTTTATATAACTCACCACAACAGTGGGTTGTTGTTGTGGTTGATCTTGTTGGTTGTGTTGCTGGCCTGATCTGGTTAATCTCCTGAGGCTGCTCCTGCTACTTCCAGCTCCTGGAACTTGTCCTTGATCTTGCTATCCACCTTCTGGTTCCTGGTAGCTTGGCCTTGACCTTGATATCCACCTGATCCACCCCCTCCTTATGTCACCATCTTGGTGAGTACTGGGTTGATATGATGTGTGTTGTGGTTTGCTCTAGTTTGGTTTGGCTGTGGCTAGGCTGTTGGTACTTAATGTGTATGTGCTAGGATGTGGTGTTGTGGTGCTTGCCCACGGCTGTTTTGCTTGTGTGGGTTGTTGTAGCTGTGTTGACAGCACACACCATGCATTTAGGTGTGTAAGCTGCATGTATGTCTGCTACATCCTTGTGGATATGCTCTGGAAATAAAGTTATCCTTTTATCTGTTTACTACTTATCTTCCTGGTGAAACTTTCCCTCTTACTGATTGAAGTTATTTGACTTGTGGCTTATGGATTATGAAAGATTTAATTCTTTCATATTGGTGAAACTTGCCCCTAAAGATTTACTCAATGATGTAAAGTGGAACGGTGCATCTCACTGTCACTACTGAGAGTAAAAGAAATATCTTAACCTTTATTTTCTTTCTTTTTGTTTGTTATTTGTTTTGCAAGTACAAGAATTAAAGATTCAAGATTTAGAATAGATTTTATTTTTCTTTATAGAATATTCCCCTTGTAATATTTATTTTATTATTTTGTAAATAAAATTGTACTAAATAAATGAGGATGTAATTCTACTCTTGTAAAGATTCTTTATTAGTTTTGTAAGTTACATTTTGTAACTTATTGATGAATTGATTAAATGAAATGAATATTCATTTATTTAATTGTCATTCTTATATAGAGTTTCTGGTTACTATGTATTGTTTCTTGATTATCTTCATAAGTTACATTTTGTAATTTATTCAATGAATAACTATATGAAATAAATATTCATTTACTGGATTGTGTTATATTATTTAAAGTTTGAATTACTAAATATTATTTCTTGATTAAGTAATATTCTCACACATAATCCTAATCATCTTAAAAATATATATCCAAATCTCAAGTTTGAATTCAAATTCCTTTCCCCAAAATACACTAATCCATAAAGATCATGTCAAAGTTTATAACGATCATTCTCCAAGGCTATTCCTAAACTTAGAGAGTGAAAGAAACTTTGATTACTTTAAGTTTTTTTTGGCAAAAAATTTACCCACATTTCTTTATAGATGAATGCATGCAATTGCACATATTCCTGAATCTACCCTTCGTTGGTTCCTAAATGCTGGGATGTTACATCGAGCTTTATAGACGGTCATATTACCATCAGCATCAGTTTTTCTTTTGAAAATCCATTTATTCTCCACGGCCTTTCGGTTGTGAGGTAAGTCCACCAAGTTCCAAACTTGATTTTCATACATGGATTCCATCTCTGATTTCATGGCTTCTAACCTTTTGTCGGAATCCAGGCTCATCATCGCTTCTTCATACGTCGCAGGGTCATCATTTTCATCAACCATGAAATTCATGATAGGGTTTTCGTACAGCTTGGGAGTTGCACGCGTCCTGCTAGACCTGCGAGGTTCGGTAGTACTCTCTTTCGGAGTTTCATGATCATTATCATTAGTTCCCTCTTCAACTGGTGAAGCCAACTCCGGAACAACTTCCGGCACTGCGCTACTCGCCATACTTTGAAGAGAAGGTTCAATAACCTCTTCGAGTTCTACCTTTCGACTACTCATGCCTTTCGCGAGAAACTCTTTCTCTAGAAAGGATCCATTCTTGGCAACAAAAACCTTGCCCTCGATCTATGATAGAAGGAATACCCAATTGTTTCCTTATGGTATCCTATGAAGACGCATTTTTCCGCTTTGGGTTCGAGTTTATCCGGTTGAAATTTCTTCACATAAACATCGCATCCCCAAACTTTAAGAAATAATAGCTTAGGTTTGTTTCCAAACCACAATTCATACGGTGTCTTTTCAACGGATTTAGATGGTCCCCGATTTAAAGTGAATGCAACAGTTTCTAGTGCATAACCCCAAAATGACAATTGCAAGTCCGTCAGAGACATCATAGATCGAACCATATCCAATAAAGTACGATTACGACGTTCCGACACACCATTTCACTGTGGTGTTCCGGCAGGTGTGAGTTGTGAAACAATTCCACACTCTTTCATATGAGTGCTAAACTCATAACTTAGATACTCACCTCCACGGTCGGACCGTAGAAATTTGATCTTTCTATTATGATGATTTTCCACTTCACTCTGAAATTCCTTGAACTTTTCAAAGGTTTCAGACTTGTGTTTCATCAAGTAGATATAACCGTATCTACTCAAATCATCCATGAAAGTAACAAAATAACGATATCCACCTCATGCCGACACAATCATTGGACCACATACATCAGAATGTATGATTTCCAATAAATCTGTCGCCTGTTCCATTGAACCGGAAAACGGCATTCTAGTCATCTTGCCCATAAGGCATGGCTGACATGTATCAAATGATTCAAAATCAAGTGATTCCAAAAGTCCATCCGAATGGAGCTTCTTCATGCGTTTAATGCCAATATGACCTAGATGGCAGTGCCACATATATGCGGATATATCATCATTAAGTTTAATTCTTTTAGCATCAACATTATGAATATGTGTATCACTATTATCGAGATCCAATAGAAATAAACTATTCATCATCGGTGCATAACCATAAAAGATTTCATTCATATAAATAGAACAACCATTGTTCTTGGATTTAAATGAATAACCACTTTGCATCAAACACGATCCAGATACAATGTTCATGCT
Source organism: Avena sativa (assembly GCA_916181665.1). NCBI lineage: Eukaryota > Viridiplantae > Streptophyta > Magnoliopsida > Poales > Poaceae > Avena > Avena sativa. The sequence continues at coordinate 315,558,069 of OV702283.1, forward strand.
CAGTGCAGGCACCAGATAACAATTATTCAATTTTATTACTAATCCCGACGGTAAGTGGAAAGGTAGCGTTCCGAAGACGAGCACATCAACACTTGATCCATTGCTGACACGCATCTTGACCTCACCCCTTGCTAGCCATCGCTTGTTCCCAACCCCTGATTCGAGTTACAAATATTAGCAACTGAGCCGATATCAAATACCCAGGTGCTACTGCGAGTACTAGTCAAGTACACATCAATAACATGTATATCATATATACCTTTGTTTGCCTTGCCGGCCTTCTTGTCTGCCAAATACTTGGGGCAGTTGCGCTTCTAGTGGCCATTCCCCTTACAATAATAGCACTCGGTATCAGACTTAGGTCCAACTTCGGGTTTCTTTTCAGGCACGGCAATCGACTTGCCGCCCTTACTTCCCTTCTATTTTCCCTTCTTGTCTTTCTTGAAACCAGTGTTCTTATTGATCATCAACACTTGATGTTCCTTCTTGATATCCACTTTTGCAGTTTTAAGCATTGACAGAAGCTCGGGGAGAGACTTCTTCATGCCTTGCATATTATAGTTCATCACGAAGCTCTTATAGCTAGGTGGTAGAGACTGCAGAACACGATGGATGCCTAAGTCAATGGGAATCGATATTCCCAAGGACACAAGCATATCGGCGTAACCCGACATCTTGAGTACATGCTCACTTACGGAGTTGTGCTCTTCCATCATGCAGCTAAAGAACTTTTCTGAAGCATTGTAGCTCTCTACAGTAGCATGTGTGTCGAAAATCATTTTCAACTCACCCATTGTATCAAATGCATTGCCGTTTTCGAAACGCTTTCGAAGTTCTGTCTCTATCCCATACAATATGCCGCAATGAACTAAGTTGTGGTCCTCCTGACGAGTCTGATAGACATTCTTCTCCTCGTCAGGGGCATCATCGAAAGGTGGGGGGCCTAGTGGCACTTCTAGCACATATTGCTTTTGTGCAGCAGAGAGGAGAATCCTCAAATTCATGGCCCATTCAGTAAAGTTGCTACCGTTCGTTGCAAGTTTCTCTTTCTCCATGAACACATTGAAATTAAAAGCAGGTGGTGCCATCTACAACAGAATTTGTAAAGTTTAGACTAAGTTTATGATAGATTGAGTTCAACTAATCCACATTACGAATGAACCCCACTCAAAATGACATCCCTCGTGCCTTTTTGGTGATTACATTAACCAAATCCACTACACCAAGTCCGATCATCACGTGAGTCGGTGTAGCTTCAAAGACGAGCATCAAATGGGCATCATATATACCATATGACTCATGCTTAACCTTTCGGTCCGTGTTCCGAGGCCATGTCTGTACATGCTAGGCTCGCCAAGTGAGAACCTTAGTATTCGCGTGTGTAACTGTCTTACACCCGTAATATGGTCGTGGATCCAAGAACACCCGATCATCATGTGATGTCTTGGAGCGACGAAACATAATCGGTGCATACTTAAGGAAGAACACATTCTTATCTTGATATTTAAATGAGGGGTCATCTTATTATGCTAATAAAACTCCAAACAAGCAATATAAGATGCAATCAAACATCACATGTTTGTAAGTGAAATGATATGGTTCCCGCATATGATCTCCATCATGTGCTCCTTGGTATGATCACTATCATACCTCTATGTGTAAGGCCAAGGTCTATGAAACTTACACGTTATGTGTGTTGTAAGAGTATCATCTCATACTTCTACTTACAACATCACCATATCATAACACTAGCCCAGCAACAATCTAAACTAGACGCCTCTAATTTATCCATTGCAAGTTTTGCGTGGCTTAGGGCTTTCGAAGATAGAACCGTTCATACCTACGAACATGAACCACAACGAGGATAACCAAATTGTTGACAACTCGTTGCAAATTAGATATTGACTATAGTAGGAGAGACAAACACCCGCTAGCCACTTATGCAAAAACTAGTTGCATGTCAAGCGTGGAACAGGTCTCGTGTGCAAGGACATATAAAGTTTGTCCGGGCTGCTTCATCCCACTATGCCACCAATATCCAAAATACAACTAAGAAGCAATAACATGATCATCATCGCCCACATACTCATATGTGTACTACCCGTGTAAAGCATCTACGCATAGATCTGGCTCTGATACCACTATAGGGTTCGCAGCATAGAAAACAAAAAAATTCCTACGATGGGAACAACTATGTACCAAGATCTATCTACTAGATACAAACAACGGGCGGATGTATATCCGTAGAGAACATACCCTTGAAGACCGACAAAGCTTAACGAGTTAAACTCGTGGTTGATGTAGACGATCTCTTGCCGATCTCAAGATCGAGAAGAAGTCCTAGCGTCGCAAATCAGCAGCGCATCCGTGCTCGCACACACGTACAAGACACCGAGCAACCTCCGCCTCCTCGCTCCAGCGATGCAGCGGAAGCACAACTCTTTCTTGCCGAATAGCCACCGGGAACATGTATCTCGCTAGTCCAAGACCATGGGGGATAAATTCTAGAGGGGGGAAGAGATCCTTCACGAGGAGGTGTGAGTGAGAAGTGAGGAGGGGGGGTGCCTTTTATAGGAGAGGGGGGACCCCAGGGGGGTGGCCGGCGCATGGGGGCTGCCCCTTTCCCTCCCCTCATTCATGTGGGTGGACACTCCACTCACAAAAATCCTTTCAATTCCCTCCACTCAAAATCCCACTCAAATTCCCATTAAATTTCCACCAAATTTAATGCAAACTCTCATTAAATAAAACTCCTTTTATTTATTCAGAATTTTTTCAATTACTTTAATGACAAACATTCACATGTAACCCCTTGCTAGTATTTCATTTCACATGCAAAAACACTTTCTGCAATTTCACCCGAAAACCTATTTCGGTATCTAGTAAAATAAATTCATGCGCTTGTTATTCTTTCCGACATGAAACTTTTGCTCCATTTGGATATCGGTGTCTCTTAAGTGTGCCACCCTACGGTTCATGAATAATGCGGACATGATCGAGACCCCTCTCCGATCAATAATCAGAAGTGGGATCTGGAGACCCATACTGACTCCCACACATTCAACGATGATTTTCTTGTGATCATCATAACCTTTTACGCTAGTATCTTAATCCTTTTGTTTCGCGATATATTACATGTCCGAGATTCGATCATCGGTATCTCCATACCTAGTTTGATCTCGTTACTGACATGCACTATTTTCTCGTTCCCGTGATATAACATTCTAGTGATCAAATCACTTGCTTGCAAGCTAACCAATGTGATATCACCGAGAGGGCCCAGAGTATATCTACCCGTCATCGGGATGAACAAATTTCACTCTCGATCCATGGGCCTCAACATAACACTTTAGTAGTTCTGAATCCATATTTATAATCACCCAAGTTACTGTGTTGATGTTTGATGTTATCAAGAAACTCTTCCGGTGTTAGTGATTGACATGATCTCATGGTTTAAGGATTAGGATCACTTCGTAAGTTATTATAGCAATATAAATTCAATGACTTTGATCGTAATGCTATAATTCGGATGAATGTTCATCACATCATTACACTAATGTTGTGACCTCGTTATTAACAACATCCAATGTCTATGATCAGGAAACTTTGATCATCTTGTCAATCAACGAGCTTGTTTATGAGAGAGGCATAACTAGGAACTTTCTATTTGTTTATTAAACACACATGTATTAATGTTTCTGTATTAATACAATTATAGCATGCAAAATAAACATCTATCATATACTTGGAATACACATAATAAACACTTTATTATTGCCTCTCAGGGCATATTCCCTTCACTCTTTGTCGGCTATCATTACCTTCAAAGTAGATTGCAAGGCCATGGCATTGGCTCCACAGACAAGTTCGGATTTGCTTGCCTTTTGGCCCTTTGTCCATCCTGCACGGTTGCCTTTTGGGGACTCACTTGCTTTGGCCTCTTCAAGATCTACCACCGAGGAGTTGTTCTTCGTCCTTCCTCCATTGCGGTCTCTCTTGAAGACCTCGTGGACTTCCTCCCACTTAGGACAATCCTTGATTTCTTTCCAAGCATGCACCAAATTGAATGACTTGTTCTCATTGGTCTCTTTGAAGCAAAGCAATGCATTGGCCACCAACAATTGCACGCCTACTCCACTCACGGGCATGCGTTTCACATGATCATATGTGGCTTGGAACTTGCTACTCTCCGCCGAAATATACCCCCACCTCTTTTGAAGAGAGTTTGCATTCCGATCACTAAAAAAATTGTAGGGAGACAAATGACGGTGTTCATGGAAGTGATCATGAACCCGCTTCCAAAATGCGATCCCCTTTTATTGGGCACCGCATAATGGATCTTGTCCTATCTCCATCCAAGCATTGCAAAGGACTATGTCCTCCTCATCCGTGTATGCCTTGGTCCTCCTAGAAAAACCTGGAGTTTGACGGGTGAGCTCTTCCCAAACAATGGCTCGTGGTCAATCGAGACTCTATGCTGTTGAGTCTCCATTTCATCATCGTCCATATTCTAAGCACAATTACATATAACATCCACAAAATACGATAACACAAGGAGCAAACATGTAGATATAGTTGGTATAGTTCATACCTCGTGGACGAATGCCGGTTTGGGCATATCACCGAACAGGTTGCGGGGCACTGGTGCCTTGCCGATAGTGCAGCCCCGTGGGGCCACTGGCGAATCACCGGGAAACGGTGTCCTGTTGAGGTCAAGGGCAGCAGTACCAGAAGGCATCGTTGGCACAGATTCGCCAACCTCCGGCGATTTCTTGCGTGATCTAGTAAAGGAGGTGCCATCGTGCGCACCACCGGTGGGGGCCTGCTCAAATGGAGGTGGGATGGTGCTCGTCGCCTGAGCATGTAGGCGGTGGGTGATAGACGTTGTCGAACTCGCAGATGTCGAGTGGAGGGCGGCGTTGCTATTAGCAAAGGCCGCACTCGACGCCCCATGCATGATGAGCCTCTCAGTGATAGCCTAGGCTTGGGCGGCAAGGGCCGCGTTGGTAGCCTGGATATGAACCTCGGCCATCTTCAGGGACTCCAGCAACCGCGCATCATCGACGGCTGCCTGGATCGCTCGCGATTTCTGACCGCGGCGCCGACCGGCTCTCTTGCTTTCCTCGCTTGGCTCTTTCTTGGGCTTGCAAAGAGGCTTGTCGACGACTTTCGATGCGATCGCGAGGATAGAAGAGGGGACAGCGGCGGTGGCTACCGCTGCGCGTCCGTGGTTTTCTACAAGTTGGATGCGAGTGGGGAATTGACGCTAACGAGTGGGCCAGAAAGGACAAAATGTGAACACGAGTTGGTCCATCGCGGACACGAGCGAGCGCAAACGCCTCCCAAAATTGCGCCACCAATAGCCGGAATGCTCTTACACCCAGAGCCATTAGTTCAAAGCACCGTTTGCGAAGTTTTCAGTCACAAGAAGCCTGAAATATGTCGAATCCGCCACAACCGAACATTTCACTCTCTCTGCTGCCCCAAGAGGCTCCTTGAGACCATCGTTTTTCTAGCAGTTGGCGTCAAAAACATATTTTACTCAGCTAAAACGTGAGAAATATATTGGAGAATCTAGCATAGGCACACCTGATTTAATAAAATATTTAAAAAATGCTACTCCCTTCAATCCATATTAGTCGACTTCAATTTGGATGTACTCCCTCCGTTTAGAAATATAAGATGTTTTAGGCTTGCGAAGGAGATGTATCTAGACAACTTTTAGTGTATAGGTTCAAACGAATCTAGACACTAAAATGTGTATAGATACATCTCATTCATAAATCTAAAACATCTTATATTTCTAAACGGAGAGTATCTAGACAAATTTTTGTGATAGATATATCTAAATTGGAGTCAACTAATATGAATCGGAGGGGTATTTAAATGTTTTAAAAAATAAAATAATTCACGCACATACATTTCACGTTGATACTCACCCTTTCAAGAAACAATACTTCCGTATGTGACCTACAGAAAAAAGGTGATATATCAAAGATTTTAGGACTCCAGGATTATCACAGTTCTTGAACCACTTACCTAAAAAATTATTTCTATAACCAGCCACAAAAAGGCAAAACTAGAACAAAGTGGTTGCATTAGAGATGACTAGGAATTTTCCATTAAATCCTTTACAATTTGCAAAGTTAATAAATTCCATGGTTTTTTCTCCTTGTTCTAGGAATAGCTATTTTACCTGCAGGTACAGAAAACAACACCGCATAACTACTCTAATCTTATACTGCACAGTATTTCCACTCCATACAGTTGAATAACCCCTATCTGGTACATCAATTAGGAACTTCATAAAAAAAGGGGACCTACAGCTAGATGTCAGTACACCATGCACAATCATCAGTTAAAGAATATTAGCTTGTGAGATGTTCACACGTCAATGGTATTGCATTCTTCAGAAATTACTTCCGCCACCAAACGTCGATGGAGGATGGACTGCGTCGTATGCTGAAAGATCCTGTCATGGTTTATGAATGTGATAGACTGAACAGCATAAAAATGGAGAGGGGCACACATGAAACATGGATAAATATTAAAGATACATGGTAAAAGCAGTATGACTTCTCAGTATACCGATGAGATTTAAATCCCATGGCACTTTTGTAGCAGCAACTAAATTGCTAACATAAAAATAACAGTTGCTACGGATGCAGTAAATTTTTCAGGACGACATCGTGAAGAGAGAATTATGGCAGCCTCCTTGATTTCTCTTAATTTGGGTTCTTCTAAAGCTTAGGTTATATCGACCTCTCCATTTTACATTTTATTTGTATGTTACTCTGATTTCTGCCCTTTTCATCCGTCTTCTCTTCAATCTGCATGATGATACTTAAATGCAACATGGCTAAAGGCTGGGCCCTGGGGATTGGTACATGGGAGCTAGCCATCAGATATACTAAAACACTACCGAGTGAATATACGTTGTCTACTGGCAGCCCAATATATTAGTGACTAATACTACTGCCTCCGATCCATTGCACTAAATCAGCGACACTTATTATGGATCGGAGGTAGTACATCATTTCATGAATAGCTTTGCAACATCAGTACATAAATCACTGAATAGTATCTGCAATCTAATGTTATAATTTTGTGTGAGGACAAGCTATACAGGCCAGTGCACTCAAAAGTAAGTTCTCCATTTAGATGTGAGGAAAGAGTAAGATATCATCTTTGAAAAAGCAAGGACCCCTATTAACAAAATGTTGGTAACTTACAGCAACATCAATAATAGGCTAATAACCATCATAGCACATCCAAAATTCGTTTTCCCAAAAGCTTCATCACCCCCATGAAGATATGGGATATGTTTTGGAAGTTTACACATTTCACTACGGAGGAAATCTGTCCACACTAGCTAATCTGGTGGATTTTGGATATACGTCAACGCAACATTAAACAATAATCATCTACATGACCATTGCATGTGTGCAACTCCATTCCCGTTTTCGGGTTGGAGGGATTTGGTTAAGCTATAAACCATCATACATTCTTTCAAGAGAGGTATAACCACATGTTGAACAAGTTGATTTTTGTTGATTAAATTGCACCATGGGTATTTAAACTTGGATACTTTATTTAGTACGCCCCTAAACTCAAAAGTAGTTTTTAAACCTCAAACTCAGATTAAATGGTTTAGTCAGATGCCGAAGTGGTTTCACCAGATTGACATGTCACTCCCCTATCAAATGCTGAATTCTGAACAAGCTGCCATGACCACACATAAGCTTGATAGGTGCTGTGGTCACACCCAAGCTCGAGCGGTGCTTCCATTTTCTGCAGGGGAGCACTGACCGTACTCTTTCTGTCATGCAACTCCTTGGGTGAAGCCAGATCACTCGTCCAACCATGGACATGGACATGCAGTAGTATTGCCAGAGCACGAAGGATCACGAAAAGGTTCTTCTGCCAACCACCGTTGTCCCCAACTTTACTGCACACCCGAAGTCAGGTTGCATAGACACCAATTAATATAGCATCACATACCAGCTATCAGGTAGAGAGAATACATGGATGCTGCATCAACTACTTTCTTCAAGCTCCCAAAGGACATGCCTATGCTGTCCTGATGCCTGGAGTGTCGCAGCCCTGTGGCACACACTTCAATCCCACAGACAACGATCCCATCGCCTATATTACTTATGCACCTCAATCCAGGAAAGTGATGGCCATGTCGGCGACTGCCCGATCTCAAGTGAAGTCAGGCTACAAAATGTCCCCACTGCCGTTTTGACAGATCGCTCAAACGTCAGTCAGAAATTGCCATAAGGGAGTGCCAGGCCACCCTGTCGAAACTCGAAACCGGTTTTGGACATGATTAAACTACTTATACAAGTTTGAGGACCTACTAGCTTTTGAATTAAGGACTTGCTTGAACAATGATTGCAAGTTGATGGACCAGCATGCAGTTTAAATCATTTGTATCCCAATAGGCATGTTAGGCAGCTTCCTAATTGTATCTACCTCTTAACACATGTTACCCTCAATTAAGATAAGGACTACATTCTAGAGTGGAAAGTTCATCAACATACCTGTGGTGCTGGTGCACACTGAGGCGCAGAATGCATATCTGCATCCCCCTGAATCTGACTCGTTGAAACGCCAGCAGTCGAATATTCCTAGAATGGATATAAGGTGCAGAAATTTATCATCACATATCAAAATAGATAATACACAAGAATAAAGCACAAGATTAAATGACAGGACTTCTACCTGGTAGAAGAAAGGTCTATCAATAGACGAGTTTGTTGCAATATCTTCTGTTGCGAAATATTGATTTTGATTTGGCTGCTCAACAAAAACTGACTCAGCTGGCTGAGGCAAACCCGCTTGTTTAACATTTCCTACAAGACAACTTAGTGATTTATTTAAGACAGTACTACTGAACATACAACAACTAATGCAAAGTAAAAGAGGAATTACTTGAATTTTTATCCTGCTTAGATGATTTTTTCTTTCTCTTCTCAGCCTTACTTCCATCTTTGTCCTTTCCTGAGGGATGTATGTGCATCCTTTTCAGTTCACATACACTTTCTAATGATTTTTCTCCATTTTCAAGCACATCGAGAATAAGTTTTCTTGTATCCTGATAACCTTTGCTCTTCATCAACAGATCATAAACAAACCGCATAGCTCTATTACGATATGCATGTGCAGCCTCTGCAGAATCTTGTTCTGGGAACTCGTCACTAGGAAATAAATAAGTTTCTTTCCTAGCATATTTTGTCCACCGCTTTAAAACATATCTTTCAGGAATTTTATCAAGATTCTTGAGACCAAGTGCATTCAGTGCATGTGAACAGAGTATGCCCATCGTCTCAAATCTTTTGCAACTACAGTTCAATTCCATGGTAGAGGTGTCAAGGAAAACTAACCAAACTTTTGGGCCACTTTGCAGAATAAACTCAAACCTATACAGTGTTTCACTGCATTGCATTTCCTGATATGAAGTCCCACTGCATCCATCTATAAACTCCGTTTCAAGAGACTTATAGACTTTATGTGTGTAAACTTCAGCAGCTTGTTGCAAAATACTGTTATGCTTAACTGTACACTCTGAGGAAATCTGGTTGCATTGAATATCCTCTACAGACTCAATTGTACGCCAACTCCCAACCAGTTTATCAAACTCAAGAACAAAATTAGTGGGTGAAGTTGATTCATCATCAATGCTGCTCAGCACATTGTGTGAACTCAAATTCCTATCCAGTGATTTAATACCACCATCAAACGCATCCTTGTGAAGAGCTGTGCACCATTTATGCCTCTGCGCAAAAAGATCCGTGAGCCACTGGTGATCCTCCAAATTATACTCATGAAGCATTATTGCCCATGTTTCCTCAAACTCTGCTTCTGACTCACAGTCTTTCATGCACTTCATGAACATGCTATGAAATGTTCCAGAAGCATTTAGAGTACCCAAATGGGACTGTAGCTTCTTTTCAATATGCCATTGACAAAGACAATGGCGTGTCTCCGGGAGAACGACTTCAATTGCCTTTGAGATAGTGTCATTTTGATTAGTAAAGATTGTTTTAGGTGGACAACCACCCATTGACTCCAAGAATGATTTAAGTAACCATTCATAGGACGCCGACGACTCATCTAACATAAATGCACAGCCAAAATTGACATTTTGCATGTGGTGGTTAACACCAACAAATGGGGCACATATCATATTATACTTGTTGATACGAAATGCTGTGTCAAATACCACAACATCCCCAAAACAGTCATAGTCAACACGGCTTCTACCGTCCCTCCAAAAAAAATTAGTCATTTGGCCTTCTTGGTCTACTTGCACATCCCAATAGAACATACCTTGTTCAATTGTTCTACGCTTCAAATAACCTACAAGTGCCTCAGCGTCCTCTGGTTCAAGCAATGTGTAACTTTGGATGCTGAGCTGACTGTGGCATTCCGTACCATCATCATTCACACGCAAATTGTCATGCATTGCTTGGATTTCAGCATTCACCATTGCATTGAGTGCACCGGGTTTTGGAACTGAAAGGGTCCTCACTGATCTCAGTAAGTGTATCTCTTCAGGTGGAACCAACTCATGATTATGTTCAGGAATTATCTGAATAACTCGCCACTGACCTTCAGAATCAACTCTAAAACGGACCATCGCTTTGCAATTAGTTCTGGTCTCTGGCTTATTAAAGTTCGCCTCGGTAAGCTGCTCATCATCCTTTAAACCTTCCTTTGAGCAGTAATAGTCTTTTGTACGAATAGCTTTGGTCCCTGTAAAGTAGTACTGCTTTCCCTTCCGCACACTAAAACCCATACTGTGCCCATAGTCACAGTACAGCCTGTAAGCTTGTTCCTCACTATAAGCAACTTTAGTGCGCAATTCTTCAGTATACTCCTCACGGCTTGGGATAGCATAATTATTCTCGTGGTCTTCTTCATTTCTCACAGAATGTTCCTCCTTTCCATGTTCTTGGCTGTCAAAAGCTACTTGCGCCCCATTTTCAGCATCATAGATGATTGGCACATCTCCATTCTCCTGAGCTTCCTGCTCATCGCCTCCAACATTCTCCAGACAGATCGCATCTGTGTCAATCTCAATGGGGATGCTAGTACCTTCCATTTCTGCATAGTTAGCCACAAAAGGCAATAGGTTGGTCCACATATCAAGCAAAATTCTAGTTAGAGATAAAGTCAACCATGTGGTACAACATATTTGAAGATGCCACAAATGTAAATAAGCACCCTCTTTTCTTCCTTCAAAGCAAGCTTCAATCTTTCACGACCATAAGAACAAGATACTGTCGTACTAGAGTACAGCTAAGTTTTGATTTATTATACCGAATTAAAGCATGCCTTTTGGAAGATGAACTCTAAAGCCCAAGTGTTATATATGGGCTATGTGAGTTAACCCGTACGGTTATCCAAGCTGCCATTTCCACATGATTCAATACATAAGACCACCTAGGGTGCCTACCCATAATCACAACACATACAAGTAATCAATTTTCCTAGCTCTAAATTTCCAAGATTTAGGGCATATTTCATTCTACCAGGTTGGCACAGGACTACTCCATTGAGGTTCTCCAGTGCTGCATCAGCCTTAATTTTTTTTTTTTTGGCAAACAACTGCTATAAGAACAACGAAACCCACAATAAACCAAAGGGACGGGAAGCACCACAGAAAGGGAAAGCTGGATTTTATTACACGCAGCAAAACAACACTCACTCCAGGACAATCAACCAAGCTGTGCTACAGCTTCGGTACCAGCAAAAGAAAGCAGGAAGGATGATCTCCCTTCTACCCCACGTAATACAGTAGAATCTCCTCTACCGTCAGCAGTGTTGGAGCCAGGATTGGAGCAAGCCCCAGGCCAAAAACTAAGCACTAATAACTACCCAGAAAAAAACTCATATTAAATCATACAAATTTCGGTTCAATTACACAGATGGATTCATAATTTAACCTCAATTGCTAACTATCCAACAAAGTAGATAAAACATGAAACAAAACTACTACTCCCTCCGATCCATAATAAGTGTCGTTCGTTTAGTACAACTTTAACTTTGTACTAAATCAGAAGTACTATATATAATAGTATGGGGATACAAAATTAAGGCCCATCTACAAAATAAAATTAAGGTTTCAATTGATAGTGGAGTTGCTGTGGTTGGGTATTGTCACTGATGTATAAAATCTCTTCATCTACAAAATAAATCTAAAGTTCAATTCAAGTCTTCAAGAAACTATATAAAGGGAAAAATCAGTATGGTTGTAAAACGGAAAATAGAACCCACCAGAGGGAAATTACATATTTACCTTAGCCCTCGGTACAGGCGTGGACGATGCGTCGTCTGTTGTTCCGGGAGAGGCGAGCAGCGGGGGGAGGGAGTCACTGCAGTCCCTAAGTCGTGAGTCAGGGAGCAGGCAAGCAGCAGTCCGGTATTAAGGCGTTGTGGAGAGTTGGGGCGGGGGCCGGTGGACAGTCCCTGCCGGCGGGGGACGGGGCCAGGGGGACGGAGCCGCGGTAGCGCCCAGCAGTAGGCTGCCGGAAGGGCTAATGAGTGGTCCCAGACCGCCCACGAGGACCGGCGGCTGCTGGGGAAGCAAGGCGTTGGGCGGGGTGCCCTATCGTCTCACTAAGCCGGCGAGGTCTAGCGAGGAAGAGGGACGTCGGCCGGGGGAGACAGCTTGACTCGGCGGGCGGGCTGCGTCCAGCACTGAGGAGGCACGCAGCGCCCCGCCGTGGGATGGAAGCAGGCGCCGCGGGAGGCCAGCGCGCGATGGCAACGGTGGCGACGCGCACGACGAGCCGACAGGCATCAGCGGCGGTGGCGCCTCGCGGAGCGATGGACGCGGCCGGCTGAGGGAAGCGGGTCAGACGGCGTCGGCAACGGATGCAAGTGGGCAGCCCTACGCTGGGGAAGGAGACAGTTGGGCTGCAAATGAGACGAGATGGCCATAGGGGGAATTGCTTCTTGGGCTGGGTTTCACGGGGAAGATCCTCCGTTCCATACCACCGCGTCGGACTCGGACGTGGGATGCTGTGTTAGAGCACTGTACTCTCGAAATACGTCGCGCTGTGTCACTGAACTCGTCGAAAGCGTTTTGTATGGTCACTCACGGTGTACGCACGTCTATATTTGGTACGCTGGTCACTGTACTTGTCGTCACGATGCGGCAATGGTCACTGAACTTGTCAAATCGATGTGTAAAAGAAACTAGGTGGTGTCTATTGCGAAATACCGCCTGCATTTAGTTAGTGCACACAAGTAACACCCCTCCTCCACTTAGAAAAAAATAGAGGCACACGATCTGCTCGTCAGCTCCGCCATTATCGGCGCTGCATAGGAGGAGAGGGAGGAAAGGAAAGGGAGAGAGATCTAGATTGAGAGAGCCAATTGCGGCGGTTGACATTGTACAGCGAGAGAAGCCATTGCGGAGGCGTTAGAGAGGCAGCGATGGCGGCTCGGCGGCGTGAGGAAGGAGCTCCATCTCCTATATACGGTATGGCACCAAACCCAGATGATTTTGATGGTAAAGGTTGTTGTTTTCATGCAGTTAAGGTTTTCATTTAGTACTAGATGTGTTCTGGTTCGATTTAGGGTAGGGTTTTGTGCAAGCATCTCCGCGGTCGGCGATTTCAGTTTTTGTTGGGGTTTAGGGGAGGGTTAACTGAATGAAGAAGTGGCTTGTCTGAATCTCGGCATGTTTATGACTGAAAGATACTGACTTTATCCATGGATTCTTGTCACAGGAAACCATAGCAGCTACTTCTCAGTCCAGATTAACCATGGAGGCTATTTTGTGTGTAGTAGTAGTAGTAGAAAGAGCCATGTCAATGGACATTAGGTTGACAATGTGACATGGTCACCACTTATGATTGAGAATCTTGTGGAAGAGATGGACTATGAAATGTGTGGTAGAATCAAAGTGTATTTCTGTTTGCCTCATGTGGATAGTAGTCCTAATGCACTGATAGAAATTACAAGTGATGCATAGACTCAGACCATGTTGGAGTATCTAGGAAAAGGACATCATTTTCTTAAACTTTATTTGGACCATGATGATAGTATGGTTTCTAGAGATTGTGAAGCAGTTGATATGATTTCAGCAGAGGATTTAGAGTTTGTTCAACAAGAAGCCCATGTCCCATTACAAGTTCGAGATGGTCATACCCTACTGAATTCAGAAGATTCAGAGTGTGGGAGAAGAAGGAAGACAAGAAGGGGTGCTACTGTAATTGGTTTGGATGCTTTGGCTGCTGACAATGGATTCTGATTTTGATCCAAAGGAAATAGTTGATTCAGACTATGAGATAGATGAAGGCGATGATGACTTGTTTGCAGATAATGTTGACAATTCTGACGATGAAGAAGTGAAGATTCCAAAGGGGCAAGGTATGGAAAAGGCAAAGGCTACGATGTTAGAAGCAAAAGCGATGAATTGCAAAGAAGACTACTGTGAAGAAGAAGACCTATGGGAGCCATATGATGAAAATGCAACTATACTGCCTCCAAGATTCAAAACTCTTACAGAGGAAGACTTGGTCAATCCTGTTTTCCATGTTGGTCAGTGTTTTGAATCTGTAGAAATGTTGAAGAAAGCAATAAAAGCATATAGTTGCATTAACAGACAGGACATAAAGTTACCAGTTAATGACGGGAAGAGAGTCAATGCTAAGTGTTCTACAGGTTGTTCATGGAATTTGTGAGCATCATATTCCAGCATTACCAAATGCTTCATGATCAAGAGTTATTGTCCAAATCATAGCTTTGGTTGTACCAAAACATTTAAGGTTCATGCATTCACTTCCAATTTCTTAGCTGAGAGATACTTGGAGAGTTTCAGAGCTGATCAAGATATGAACATGAAGAATTTCTCTAGGATTATTCAGAAGGAGTGGAACATGACACTAGGTAGAACCAAATTGCAGAGGGCAAGGAGGTTGGCCATGAAGGTTATATATGGTGATGAAGAAGCTCAATACAATTTACTATGGGATTATGCAAATGAAATAAGAAGGAGCAACCCTGGAAGTTCTTTCTTTGTTGCCCTTGATGAAAATTCAAGGTTTAAGAGGGCTTACATGTGCTTGGAGGCTAGCAAGAGAGGGTTTCTGCAAGGCTGTAGGCATGTTATCTTTGTGGATGGAACATCCATCAAAACAAGATATAGAGGTCAATTGCTAATTGCTGTTGGAATGGATACTAATGACTGTATATTCCCAATTGCAGTTGCAACAGTGGAGGTGGAAGACACAACAAATTGGACTTGGTTTCTACAGACACTCAAGAATGATCTTGGAATTGTAAATACAGAGCCATGGACTATTATGTCTGATAGGCAAAAGGTAATCACTTAGAAATTCTATTGTTGTTTTATGTATTGAGGTGTAAATTCTCATGTAGAGGGTTTTAACATTCCACTACACATTTCAGGGGCTTATCAATGCAGTGAAAGCAGTGTTCCCTGAATCTAAACACAGGTTTTGTGTCAGACATATGTGGCAAAATTTCCAACAAAAATTCAGAGGTGATGCCCTCAAGAACCAATTGTGGAGAATAGCAAGAAGCAATACAATTGCTAGGTTTGAGGCCAATATGGAGTATATTAAGGTCCTCAATCATGATGCATGGGCTTGGTTAGAGGAGCTTGATCCAAGAACATGGGTCAGGGATTTTTAGAGTAATCTGCCAAAGTGTGATATTTTGCTCAACAACAATTGTGAAGTTTTTAACAAGTAAGAAAATATTGTCATTACAATTTGTTATACTACTTGTGCTTAGATAATGCTCACATACAAGATGTTTCTTACAATTTGGTACACTACATTGTGCTATGTGATAGGTATATTCTAGAAGCAAGAGAGCTACATGTGTTGTCCATGTTTGAGAGAATAAAGGCACAATTGATGACAAGAAACTACAACAAGCAAAATGAAGAGATAAAATGGACAGGTCTTATCTGTCCTAAAATCAAGAAAAAAGTGGAAAAGAATGTGGAATTAGCAAACAATTCATACATTGATGGAGCAGGGGATGGGATATTTGCAGTGTCAGAGATGAACGGCTCTACACCTACAGATTACATTGTAGATATCAAGGCAAAGACTTGCACTTGCAACAGGTGGCAGAAAAGTGGAATCCCATGTCCACATGTTTTATCTTCTATTAGGAAGGAAAGAATTGATCCTCTAACACTTGTTGATCCTTGCTATTCAGTGGATATGCACAATAGAGCTTATGAAAATATTGTGTACCCATGTAAAGATAAGAGTGAGTGGCAGAAGATTAATGGTCCTACTATACTCCCACCATTGTATCAGAAACATGTGGTAAGACCAACAAAGACAAGGAGGAAAGCACCAGGTGAAGTTGATTGTAGAGGTGGAGGTAAAAAAGTTTCAAGGAAAGGTGTGATCATGCACTGTAGCTACTATGGGAAGCCTGATCATAATAGAGGTGGTTGCTACTGGGCTAAGAATGGGTTGACACCACCTGATCCTGAGCAACTGAATGTGCCTCCTACACAACCTGCAGCCTCACAACCAGTTGTACCTCCAAAAAATGAACCGGTTTTAGGAAATTTGCCAACTTACCAAGACACCTTAGTTGATAATATGGCTTAGCAGGTAAATTACATTAAGAAGTACAAATAACACCTCACTTGCTTACATTAAGCAAAAGGTATTTACTAACCTGGAATTAATACTTGCAGGTACCATTTGTGAGAAACATGGAGGCAAGGCAAACTCCTGAGTCTACTTTCATCTTAGGTGTAAGGAATGACATGGTCAACCAAGGCCAATCTTCATCAAATCCTGCAAGTAATACAATAGGAAAGGGGAGCTTGCACAGAGGCTACATGCTATGCAACAAGAGAAGAACAAGGCAATGGAGGACAGGAAAATAGCTATTCTTGAAGCTAAATATGCAGCTAGCAACAAGAAAGCACAGGAGGCAGCAACAAAAGCCAAAGAAATTGAAGAGAAGAATGAGCAGAGAAGAATGGAGGCAGTTGCAAAAAGAGTTGAACAAGAGAAGAAGAAGGCAGAGGAGGCAGCAACAAAAGCCAAACAAATTGCAGAGAAGGAGCAGAGAAGAATGGAGGCAGAAATCAGAAAAAAAAAGCCAAAGCTGAAAGCAATAGGATCATTGCTGAGGTGAAGAAAGAAGTTGCAGAGAAGAAGAAGAAAGAAGCAGCAGAGAAAAAGCAAGCAGAGGAAGAAAAGAGAGATTTAGAGAAGGCTAAGCAAGCAGCTGCAAAGAGAGCTCAAATGCAACAAGAAGCCAGAGATAGAGCTGAGCTTATGGCTACATTGAGAGCTGCAAAGGCAAGTGAAGTACAAGAGGATGCAAATGCTACTGCTTTTGTCACCCAAAAAGCAAAGAAAGTCAATATGTTTGATGAGTTTAGGAATCCTAGATGAAGTAGTCATTATGATATATTAATAAGTGCAACACATTAATAATGATTCCAGCACTATTATTTACTCTATGTTTGGACATGAACTGTGAGTTCTAATCACAACTACAGATGACCAGCACATTTGTAATAATGCTTCCAACACTATTATTTACTCTATGTTTGGAGATGAACTATGAGCTCTACTCACAGATATAGATGACCAGCACATTTCTATTAATGCTTCCATCACTTTTATTTGCTCTACATGATTTAATGCAGCAACATAGCAATCACACACATCAGAAAATAGATGACCAATAAAGCACATACACAGAAGAAAGTGAATATAACAAATTTGGTAGATAACATTCATATTACTAGCACCATAGAACTTGATTCATTACAACTACATAGCACAACTAGCACTTGACTCATGACATTCATACTACTAGGTTCAGCACATATAGAAGTGCTCAATTACATAGATAACTTGATCATATTGAAATGACCATTAGAACTAGGTAGGAGGCCACTTGAAGCTGCTGTTTCTGGTCTTCATGACCAGCACAACACATAGCATGACAACCAGAGCAAAGGTGAAAATCACCAGATTAAACATCTTCTTCTAGCCATCAACAAGTTCTTGGATGTTGGTCATCATCTTCAGCTCCATCAACTTGTGCTCCTTAGCTTTCTTCTTCTCTTGAGCATCTCCAATTGCTTCCTTCTCCTCCTTCCTGAGCTCTAATGCCTCCCTTCTCTCTTCTGCCCAGCCAATTGCTTCAATTTCCGAATCATTCTCCAACACATCATGCTCCATAAGGTACGTGACATACTCCAGCTCCCAGTTCCAGAAGTTGCAGCCCTTCTGCAAAATGTCCATAGCAATTATGAAATCACTGACAATGTATCTAAATTTCACCTAAATCCATAGCAAATCCTAGCACAATGCTCACATCTGTTCGAAAAGGAAGGGATTCAGATATAGATCACTTACACCATGGTTCCTACACTTGTAGTAGGTCCATCCATCGTGTGCAGTAGTGCTGGAGACGTCACGCACCACCATCTGGCCACAATCGGGGCAGGCGATGGTGGGGATGAACGGGGCCCGGCGACGGATTGAGGTTCTTGCGGAGATGCCGCTTGCCATTGACCTTGCAGATGCGTGTGGAGCTGGCGCTTCCCATTGACCGGGCGAGAAGGCGAAGCGAGGCATGGCTGGGCGGCGGTGGCGCAACATGCGGCGACGCAACAGAGGGGACGGGTTCCAGGAATAGGTGAGACGGCGGCGCAACAGAGGGGATGGAGCAGCGCAAAACATGGATGCCCTTTTCTAGATAAGCCCCCACCAATTTTCTTCTCCACATCAGTACACCAACCACAGTGACTATTCGTGCGTCGCGGCGATAAGTTGAGTGACCATCAACAGCCACGTATTCAAATACAGATGTGCATACACCGTGAGTGACCGTACAAAACTTTTTTGACGAGTTTAGTGACCAGCGCGACGTATTTCGGGAGTACAGTGACCGTATCGTCTCGCGCGACAAGTATAGTGACCATTGGTGCATTTTACTCAAGCTATAAGTCCAGAAAACATAAAAGTGTGGCGATTTTATGGTTTTCGGCTAAATTATTGTCAATTAGTGCCTGTAAAATATATATAGGCCGGAGGGTGATTTTCGGGTCGAAACCCTATCCCTCCACCGCGTGCCCTCTCCCTCTTCGCCGTTGTCGGCAAGCCTTCCAGTGCTCAGATTCGGCCGCCTCGCCGCCCTATTTGCTACATCGCCGCCGCCAAACAACCCGTCTCACCGCCATGCGCCTCGACAGCGCCTCGAGCAAGCGTCGCATCGGCTCACGCGGCCAGCTCCTCAAGACGGAGGAGAAGATCAAGCGCAGCCGCATCATCGACGCCAAAAAGTGCGCGACGCTCCGATATGTGTCTTCACCGCACATGTCGTCCTCCCTCCTCCCCTACGCCCCCGTGTGGTACATCGGAAGTGGCTCGTCAGGGGCGGGTTCCTCGCGGCCACTCCCGCCGTCTCCATCGAGCTCAAGTTTCGGGTATCGCGATTACGCGACCTCCCGAGAGAGCGATAACTCCGACGAGAGAGAAGACGGGACGGTGATCCCGCGCGATTTCATCCACTCCGATGAGGTGGAGTAGCGCAAGGTGGCGCGCCTTTGTTGCCGCTCGGAGTAGTCGCACTTGCACGCCATCGCCAAGGAGGAGGCGAAGCTCGCGGTCGCGCTCCCCCTCATCGAGCGCCAGAAGTCAGAGGAGCGCGAGGTGGGACGCCTTCGGCGCCAGGCGGAGGAGAGCGAGGCGGAGAAGGCCAAGGTCATCATCCTCGACTGAACGGCGGCACCGTCTCCGTCGCGTCCAACAACGCGCAAGGCTCCATAGGAGCCAAATTTTGGTAGCTAGATGTGCGCCTCCGCCTAGAAGTAAATTATGTCAGTTACTTTTGTGATCAAAATATGTAAATTATGTACAAATCAAACTCCGATAAATCGTGTTGTTCTTCCGGTTTTTCTCTAAATTTTGCCACGAAGGTTACGTTGGCTTTTTAAATTATTCAGTTTTAGTTTTATAGGTTTTGATCGACGCTCGCGTATTTGTGATCCAAATCTGTGTTTTGGGTGTTCTGTATCACCCACTTTACAGGATGCGTCTTAAGGACACCGTAGAGATGCTTTTATAAGTTTTTTAGGGCAGATGTTGTGTTACTGGTGAGTCGGACAACCACAGGTATACGACGAAGCAGATCCCTAATTTTTAAGGCTTTTTTGTTTTGGCTGTGCTGACCGTTTTTGGCAAGTTAGCTGCCAACTGATGTCAAAAAAAGGTTAGCTGCCAACTAAGAAATTATCTAAAATATCCACAGAGTTACAAAAACGTGTAGTTTTACATATTTAACACGAGGTAATTCATGAAATATATATTCATTTCAATTGTTGTTTTATCCAAAATACATATCCATCATGGTATCGTAATTTAAAAGCATGTTCATACCATTATACTAGCTACCACAAAAAATTATAATTTGCTCTCTACTGATAATATGTGGTGTTAAATAAGGGATCCTATTTATCCCCTCCTGTTTAACTTCGTGGTAGATGCTGAGGCAGAGATTTTGGATAAAGCCAAAATCGCTGGCCACATCTCGGGTGTTGAAAGAATATGTGGGCCCCATGTGTGGTTTTGGTAATTAATGACAATCTTTATGGACTAATATGTGTATTAAGTTTCACTTGTAGGATTTGTCCATTGGCATCGCTTGGAGAGTGTGTTGGCTTCAAGGTCGATGAAATGAAGAAAAAGATGCGTTGTGCAAGCTCAAAATGCGCCATCTCTAGAAGATCTCATGTTTGGTTCTTGCCATCCTCGATGGTCTTGGATCGATGAAGAGGAATCAAGAAAGGCGTTCCATCTTGAGAAGGTCAAGATCATCTACATCATGCTCAAATGGAATGCTCAAGGCAAAGATATTCTTGATAGGTTTTTGATATGTCGTAAACGTATCTATAATTTTTTATGATTCATGCTTGTTTTGTATCAACTATCTTATGTTTTGTCTACACTTTGAGGCATTTTTATACATTTTCTAGAACTAACCTATTAACAAGATGCCACAGTGCCAATTCCATGTTTTCTGTTGTTTTTGGTTTCAGAAAAACTAGTAAAAAATATTCTTGGAATTGGACGAAACAAAAGCCAAAGTTTCTTCCCGGCATGACACGGAGTCCAAAGCAGAGACGGAGGAGGGCACCAAGGCAGCCACACCATAGGGTGGCGCGGTCCCCTCCTGGTCGCGCCTGGCCATGGTGTGGGCCCCTCGGGCATCCATCGACCTTGCCCCTTCGCTTATATAAACCCCCCGAGACGAAAACCCTAAATATGATCAGAATTCTACGAAAATTTCTGCAGCGCCGCTGCCATCGAAGACGTGATTCGGGGACAGAAGTCTCTATTTCGGCACCCTGTAGGGACGGGGAATTGCCCCCAGAGCCATCTCCATCGACTCCACCCCCATATCCATTGTCGTTGCTGACTCCCATGATGAGGAGGGTGTAGTTCTCCTCCGAGGCTAAGGGCTCTACTGGTAGCTATGTGTTCATCTCTCTCTATGGTCTGATCTTATTGTGATCATGAGATTTTGTAATCTAGTTGAATAAGTAGATGCTACTCTTTGTCTATTATGCTACTCAAGTGCTTTTATTAATGTGATCTCCGGAGACACCTTGTCCCACGTGTGTGAAGCTGACAATGTGCGCACCATGTGTGGCTCTTAGGCTAAAGATTACAGAAATATTTATCATGAGTTATAATTTGAGTCGGATGTCTCTATGAAATTGTGGTGTTTTTCTGGAACCATCTAGCGCTCAAGGTGACAGTGTGGGGTTACCTAGATGGGGAATGCAAACTTTAATGAGTGTTTTATAGCCCTACGCGGTGAATTGATGTTCGTTATCCAACCGTAGAGTAGTTCAGTGTAGCATAGTGCAGAGAAGATATTTATCTGTTCAATTATGTTATCATTGTTGAGAGTATCCACTAGTGAAAGTATGATCCCTAGGCCTTGTTTCTAAGCATTAAAACACCATTTACAACCAGTCATGCTACATGTTTGCTTGATGCCATTTTTATTTCAGATTGCAATTACCACTTATAATCATCCATATTACTTGTATTTCACTATCTGTTCGCTGAACTAGTGCACCTATACACCTGACAAGTGTATTGGGTGTGTTGGGGACACAAGATACTTCTTGTATCTTAATTGTAGGGTTGCTTGAGAGGGATATCTTTGACCTCTTCCTCCCTGAGTTCGATAAACCTTGGGTGATCCACTTAAGGGAAACTTGCTGCTGTTCTACAAACCTCTGCACTTGGAGGCCCAACACTGCCTACAAGAATAGAAGCGTGCGTAGACATCAGTTTTCCCTTTTGCCGGTCCAGGTTGTTAGTTGGGAGAACGGGTTTAGGATCGATAGCCGTACTATCAAGAGGGGCTCTCGAGTGAGTATCTCGATCATATCGTTCAGAGAGAGCTCAAACCATTGCATTATTAACATCATCATTCTTGGTTGGTATTTGGATCTTATCCTTGTGAGGCTCTAGAGCTTGTGGTAATATTCATAACAAGCTCTAGTCCATCAAAGTCGGATTTCCCCTTTATATCTTATTGCGGTTTTGTTCTTTGAGGTTTCCCAGTTTCTCACCAAGGGATCTCACTATAAAATACATGAAGTATTCTCACTTGGTGATAACCAATATTTTCATCCTCTTTCCAACGCAATTGGATTCGGGTCAATCGGAGTTACCAAACTAAGGTTATGAACATTTGAATTTACCTCTTTATTTGTTTTTAAAAAGAAAAAATATGTCTCCTGCTTCTTGGGTCGGGCGGTACTACCGGATCCGGTATCACCCACGTCTGCGCACTGCTCATCCTCTGCCCTGCCCGGTACATAGCCAGCCCAGCACCGGCAGTACCGTTCCAAGCGGTACTACCGCCTGGGCGGGCCGGTAGTACCGGGCCGGCCTGCCTGGTCGCCTAGGTGCTTTCCCAGGCCCACCCAGCTCCCCGCCGCTGCCAGCTTCTCCCGCGCGCGCCACCAGCTGCTCTCGTGCGGGCTCCCGTCTCGCTCGCTGTGCGCTCGCCCGATCCCCTGCTGATTCTTTGTCGCTCGCTTGCTGGTCGCCAAGTCCCCGTGCCTGGGTTGTGCGCTGTTGAGTGGTAGTACCGAGCCCTTTCGGTACTATCGGCCCAGGGCGAAAAAGAGCCACAACGGGAAGATTTCGTTGGGCCATATAACTATTTTTCTATTAACTACTTCCTCTATTCTTTCTCAAGCCTTTTTGTCCCATTTTCCTAAATATCTTGAGCTTGATTTCTTCCTACCCCTCTAATGATTGTTGCCAATATTTGAAGGGAAGTTAGAAGAGATCTAGATCCACATCTTGACCAAACCAAATCATCTCTTTGTGAGTGATTCCTTGGGATCTAGATCTTTGAGGATTTTGTGTTCCTCTTTGATTCTTCCTCTCTTGTTCCCCCAATAGTTTTAGTAGCTTTGTTAGAACTTGAGAGTGAAGGATTGGAGAACCTTTGTGGTGTTCTTGCCATTTGCATTCGGTGCATCGGTTTGAGTTCTCCTCGAAGGATTGGTTCGGTGGTATTCATAGAAGCTTGTCCCTCTTGGGTTCTTGGAACCCTAGACGGTTGTGTGGAAGTGGTCGGTCTCGGATCTCTGGTTATAAAGCTTTGAGATCAAGTTGGTAGACTCCGAGTGTTGTGGAGGTCTTCTCAACAAAGTTGTAAAGGTTCCGGTCGCCACCTTGAAGGCCACTGTATAATTGGTCGGGTGCTTGCCGTGCGGAGGGTGCTCAGGAGAATAGGGTGAGGCCTTTTGTGGCGTTGGTGGTCTTAGTACCGCCCACCCCTCCAACGAGACGTACTTCCATTGTGGAAGAAACTCAGTAAAATATCGTCATCCCCGCTTGCCTCGATTATCTCTATACGCGTGCTCTTTACTTATGCACTTTACATTGTGATAGCCTTCGTGCTTGGAGTAGTCTATACTGCTATTCCATTGTTGCTTGTCTTGCTTAGCATAAGTTGTTGGTGCACATAGGTGAACCTTAGTATATATATGCTTTGTGCTCAACAAAAGAAAACGATAGTTTTATTCCGCCTATTCACCCTCCTCTAGGCGGCATCCGTGATCTTTCAGGTGTGGTTGGGCATATTATCCCCGGAGGTGGTATCTCCCACCTCCAATATGCGGACGATGCCATGATTATGATGCAGGGCTTGGATCTTGACATTATTAATCTTAAGTTTCTACTCCTCTGCTTTGAATCCATGTCAGGGTTGAAGATTAACTTCGACAAGAGCGAGATTATGGTCCTGGGATACTCTGAAGAGGATAGGCAGCACATTGCCGACAACCTTAATTGGGATGCCCATGTTGGAGATATGCCCGAGAGGCAATAATAAAGTGGTTATTATTATATCTTTGTGTTTATGATAAATGTTTGCATCCCA
The DNA here is from genome assembly GCA_916181665.1 of Avena sativa. NCBI lineage: Eukaryota > Viridiplantae > Streptophyta > Magnoliopsida > Poales > Poaceae > Avena > Avena sativa. The sequence goes on from OV702283.1 coordinate 315,582,528, forward strand.
TGCTATAATTGTATTAATAGGAAACATTAGTATTTGTGTGTTTTGTAAACATAAAAGAGTCCCTAGTAAGCCTCTTGTTAAACTAGCTTGTTGATTAATAGATGATCATGGTTTCCTGATCATGAACATTGGATGCTATTAATAATAATATCATATCATTAGGAGAATGATGTGATGGACACACACCCAAAGTAAGCATAGCATAAGATTAAGTCATTAAGTTTGTTTTGCTACAAGCTTTCAAATACATAGTAACCTAATCCTTAGACCATGAGATCATGTTAATCACGAACACCGGATCAAACGCCACTTTGTAAATGGGTGGTTATAAAGGTGGCATTAGGTATTCTGAAAGTATGAGTTGAAGCGCATGGATCAAGAATGAGATTTGTCCATCCAAATGACGGATAGATTTACTCTGGGCCCTCTCGGTGGAATGTCATCCAATTGGCTTGCAAGCATGTGACTAGGTTACAAGGGATGTCATATCACAGTACGAGTAAAGAGTACTTATCAGTAATGAGGTTGAACTATATATGGAGATACCGATGGTCAAACCTAGGATAAGTAGCGCGCGACAAAGGGAATCGATATCATATGTTAATGGTTCTTTCGATCATGAAGTCATCGTTAAATATGTGGGAGCCATTATGGATCTCCAAGTCCCGCTATTGGTTATTGATTAGATAGGTGTCTCGATCATGTCTGCATAGTTCGCGAACCATAGGGTGACACACTTAAGGTTCAATGTTGTTTAAGTAGATATGGAATGTGAGTTGGAGACCAAATGTTTTTCGAAGTCTCGGATGGGATCCAGGACATCATGAGGAGGTCCAGAATGGTCCGGAGAATAATATTCATATAATGGAAGTCATCTTCCAGGGTTTGGAAAAGTTTTAGTGTTTTGACCGGAGTTTCTAGATGGTTCTAGAGGGACACTAGTGGGCCCACCACCTCGGGAGGGGCCACATAGGCTAAGGGAATGCTGAGGGGACCCATGGGCCAGCTGCACCAGTCCCAACAAGCCCAGCCAACCAGCCCCTAGAGATAAGATCAAATCCCTAGAAATTAGGGGGGATACTTGGGGGCAATATTTCTCCCCCTCCCCTTGTGTTGGCCCTAGGAGGAGGTGGGCCAAGGGGGCCAACCCTAGCTGCACCCTCCCTTTATAAATAGAGGAGAGGGGTGTCCGGTGATGCGGCTCAGTTCACTGTAGAGCTTCATTGGGATACCCCAAGAGGAAGGTGTGAAGAGCACATCAGTAAGTTTTCCATCAGTTATGAAACCAAGGTTATCAAACCAGTAGGAGTAAGGCAACAACTCCAAGGTGTTGCTAACAACTTGGAACCTACACAACACAAACTCAAAACTTTGCCCCAACGTACAGTGAGGTTGTAAATCTCACCGGTTTGCTGGAAACAAAGGATTAAACGTATAGTGTGGAAGAGAGTAGTTGCTTGTAGAAAGTAAACGTTAACAATAGATGATGTATCCATGATAAAGGAATGAACCGGGGTCCACAATTCACTAGAGGTGTTCTCCTTAAGATAGATAACATGCTGGGTGAACAAATTACAGTGGGGCAATTGACAGATTGAGAAAGCATAACAATGCAAATACTAGACATCTTGACTCCTATGAGATTTGATTGGGCATTACAACAATATACATAGACCGTAATCCAACTACATCTATGAATGATACGTCCAAAACGTATCTACTTTCCCAAACACTTTTGCTATTGTTTCTCCTCTAAACTTGTGTGATTTGGATACAACTAACACAGACTGATGCTATTTTCAGCAGAATTACCTTGGTGTCTAGTTTTTGTGCAGAAAATAAACTATCAGGAAAAATCCCGGAAAATATGCCAAAAATCCTATTTCACCAAAAAATCCATGGAGCCAGAGTACGAGACAGAGTGGAGGCCTGAGGGGCGCACACCCCTGCCAGGCGCGGGCCAGGCCTAGCCACGCCTAGGGGGGTGCGGCCACCTCAAGCACCCCCTCGGCCTCCCTCTTCGCCTATAAGAAGCCTCTTGACCTAAAAACCGAGGGGAGTTCATCGTTTTTCCAGAAAGAGTTCCGCTGCGCTGCCACCACCAGAAGCCGCGATTCAGAACCAGAAACTCCGTTCTAGCACCCTGTCGGGATGGGGAATTTGGGGAGTATCATCGCCATCGTCATCACCAACGCCTCTCCATCAACCATCCATGTTTCCCTCATCCATGAGTGAGTAATTCCCCGCTGTAGGCTATGGGGATGGTAGGGATTGGATGAGTTCTATCATGTAATCGAATAAGATTGTTAGGGCATGGTGCCTAGTATCTCTATTAGTGCTATTGTACTTTGTTGCAACTTGTTGTTCTTAATGCTTGTCACTAGGGCTGAGTGCCATGATCTCAGATCTGAACTTATTATTGAATCATTATGATAGTATTATTTGTGATCCTATCTGCAAGTTGTGTACACATATCATTGTCCGGATCCAAAGGCCCCGAAGTGACAGAAATTGGGACCACCTGAGGGGATGGCTGTGATGTGCGGATCACATGTGTTCACGGAGTGTTAATGCTTTGCTCTGGTGCTCTATTAAAAGGAGCACCTTAATTGCCAGTAGTTCCTTAGAGGCCCCGCTGCAACGGGCTAGCAGGACAAAACATGTTGTGCAAGTTCTCATTGCAAGCACGCATGGCTATATATGGAGCACATGCCTGTGCTTGTTTAGTACTTGGATCCTTATTCTTATTTATCTGCAATTGACCTAGATCTTGAAGTTACATGTTTAGACTCGTCCATGCAACCCCCGTCCATCCATCCCTATGCCTACCGCACTCATATCCTACTGTTTGCTACTACTGTTACTATTGCTCCTGTTTTGCTGCTGTTGTTGCTTTGCTGTTGCTACCACAAACTGTTGCTACTGATAAACTTCTGTGAGCAAGAACTATTTCCAGGTGCAGCTGAATTGAAAACTCAGTTGTTAAGGCTTGCATGTATTCTTTGGCTCCCCTTGTGTTGAATCAATAAATTGGGTAATACTACCCTCGAAGATTGTTGCGATCCCCTATACCTGTGGGTCATCAAGACTATTTTCTGGCACCGTTGCCGGGGAGCATAGCTTTATTTGTAAGTTCACTTGGATCTATTATTGTTCACTGCTACTCCTTTCATCATGGAGAAGTGTCATAATGGAAAGTTTCCTATTTTACCATCCACTACTAGAAGAGGTACAGTCCTAAACACCTCTATTGCTCTTGATTCACCGTCTGTTATAAGTAAGTTTGTTACACCACCACCACATATTCATGCTACACACACTGCTACTACTACTGAATCTGAAACTACTTTTGATGCTCATGATGTTACTTCTAGTATGCTTGATGTGAGTGGTTCATTAGGTCCTTTCCTAGATGCTACTATGGCTGGTCTAGGAAATACTGAAACTCCTAGTGAAGACACTGTTACACCTGTTAGCTCGCCTGAGTCTAGAGAGAGTTATGATATTAATGATGGCGACATTGAGTTTACTGATGAATTTGTTGAAGAGTGCCGAAACACACATGGTGGTAGTTCTATTAAGAATCTCCTTGCAAGACGTACCATTATTCCTAAACTGTCCTCTGATCCTAAGTTTGACACCTCTCCCATAGATATTAAAGATAAAGATTATGATTTCTCTCTTGATTTATCCTATTTAGATATTGTTGAGAAAGAACCTTTTTGTGGGACTGAGAGTGAGAGTGCTGTGGCACATATGAATGAGCTTTCCACTATGAGTGCTTTATTCTCTGATGATTTTAAAATGCGCAAGTACTTTGTTACTAAGATCTTCCCTTTTTCACTAAAAGGAGAAGCTAGGGCTTGGTTTTATAGATTACCTCCTGGTTCCATTGATAGTCCTGATTGTTTGATTGCTTCTTTCTTCTAGAAATATTTTCCTCCCAGTGCTAGACATGCTGCTTTGCAGAGACTTTTTGATTTTAAACAGGGAGAAGAACAGAAATTGCCTGAGTCATGGACAAGGTTCTGTGCCTTGATTCATGCACATCTTGGATGTCCATTGCCTAAAAATGAGCTTCTTGATATTTATTATAATGGACTGACTGATGATTCTAGGACATACCTAGATAGCTTTGCTGATTGTGTTTTCAGGAAAAGAACTCCTACAGATGCTGAAGAATTAATGACTAAAATAAGCAAGAATTATGATGATTGGACTTCAAATGAGCTAAATACACCTGATCCTATTACTCCTGAACCAGTTGTGCCTGAACCAGATCCAATACCAACACCAAAGAAGAGGGGAGTACTTGCATTAAACGATGAAGTGATGAAAAAAGCCAACCCACTAAACCTACCCAGCCCAGCAAAGCATCTGGCCCAGCAAGAGACCACCCGACAACCCTCACCGAACCGTTTTCTCATGCACAACCTCACCCGCGAAGTCACTGAGCAGTGGACCCCATGCCCCCTCTCTCTCTCTCTCGCAGACAACGCGGTCCCACGCCGTCAGATCATCGTCTCCACCGCGGCCACGTCCCCCTCGCCGTTTCTGACATTGATTGCAGCGATCAATTCGTGTTGATGGCTGGGTTTAACTCGACAGCAACCACGCGCTTTTAAACGCCTCGCTCCCCTCTCTCATTCCCCCCAAGCAGCATCTCCTCTCTGCCACCGGGCTGCTCCAATTTCGAGCTCGAACACCACTTCTCCGACGAACTTCTCCAACCGATTCTGGCGCCGTCCAACTGCCCCTCGCCTCCCACTGCACGCAGGCTTGCTCCCCATCTCCTGGCGCATCTCCCAGTGCCGCTCGTTAGCCCGCGCGAGCATCGTAGCCTCGGCAACCTCGACACCTGAGCGCCACCGTCGTCTGCCGTTTCTCCGGCGAGCCCCCCTGGTAAGCTCAGACCGCCCCGGTACTCCTCGATGATGCTCCCATGGTCCCCAGTGCAGTACGCGTCTAACTCCCTCTCCCGTTTGCTTTGGCATGACCTGCAGCCTCGCCCCCAACGGCATCCAGAGACACCGACGCCGCTGCAAACTCTGGCGAGCAATCCCCTTCGTTCCTGAGCGCCCCTCGACAAGCCGACCACACCTCGAGCTTCACCGCAACCACGCGAGCACGGTGAGCTACTCCTACCTCTCCCTCACTTCCTGAATCGTCGCCAACACCACTGGCCGAGCACGCGCCGCCGCCAGCCGCCGCTAGCGCCGCCTAGATATGGTCTGGCCGCTGTGATCCGTAAGATGTAAAACGTCTGGCTAAGATTAGATTTGATCGAAGGGGTATCGTGTGCTCTGTGCCGCACGATCTCATTTAGATCCAACGATCCACAGAGCGCAATCCGCACGAACCGGTATGCACCAGTAAGAATTAGACACGTGTCCAGAGATTGGTTTAAAAACAGAAATTTGATCTATTAGATTTGAAAACTTGTAAAATTCATAACTTCAATTCTACACGTCCAAAGTTTGCAAATTTTATATCAATGGAATCAGCAGAACAAGTACTGTGCAATAATGCACTTTGTTTAATGTTTTTCTTCTGGAAAATAGGTTGAAATTGCAGTAACTTGTGTAGGCATAATTTGAATATAAAAATTGTTCTAGATATATTTTTAAGGTGAAATCTTTGCAAAATGGATTGTTTTGAACCTACTGACCATAGGAACCAAATTATGGATTTAAGAATGTATTTTGTGAGGTTAAGGAATAAATATTTGAATTAGCACATTTCTAGTCAAATAAAAATATTGTTTATGGTTTAGAAATGAAATTTGAGTAAAACCTTTGGGAAATGATTTGATTCAAACCTTCTGACCCTAAAAACCAAGTTTTGAGATTAAGAACATATTTGATGAACCATATAAAGTTATTGCTTTGCTAAAAGATATTTTCAACAACATAAAATATCACCTTAGCATAATATTTGGTTTATGAGATGAAACCTTTTGCAAATGGTTTTACCACTTTTGTAGATGACCAATGTGAGCTTAAAAATGTTTAGAGCCTAGTAGAAACCACTTTTCCAAATAAAACTATCTTTTGCATGATTGCATGCATGACCTTGTTTTTGTTATTTTATGTGGTGAATTGGTTTGAATGCTAGTTGAATTTGTGTTTTGCTTGATTGAATTGTAGTGAAGTTAGAAGAGTGTGATATTTGCAAGATCAAGAAGTGAACCAACATTCTCTACTAAAAAGGCAAGTGACACTATCATCCATGTCCTACTATTTTCATTACACTTAGTGGATTTTTGTAACATGCATGATAAGGACTACTAAATTTTATGCTATGCTAAATCCTAATAGGATACCCTTATATCTTCCTTAGTGAAAACATTGTAGTTGTAGTAAGATTAGCCCTACTATATATTTGGTATGGGATACATGATATGATTATATGAAGTGTTGGAAAGATATATGTTTTATATAATAAAACAAGTACTCAATGAACCACCTAGGTGGAAAAGGATACTCAAGTTTTGGACAAGGTGGCAACAAAGGGAACCATGTTTATATGGCTATCTTTTTGTATGTGCACTAGAAGAAAACTACCCAGGGACTTAGATATTGAACATGTTTCTCGTACAGTGGCTTCCGTGTACAGCCACATGCTAAATGGGCTCTGGCTTAGTCAACTACATAGTGGAAGACCCATGCATTGGCATCTTCAGGTTAACTAGAATTATGTAAGGGAAATATATCCCTACATTGGTGCCTGGTAGACAAGCTAGCATTGTGTGTTGGGAGGACTTCTATGGAAAGACTTTGTCACATTCTCGATCTGCCAGTACTCCATTTTGGTGAGTACTTATCCAGCGGCCACTGGTGGCGTCAAGACGAGATTGTGTCATGTGGGTAAAGTGTACAACTTCTGCAAAAGATCAAAATTCTAAGTACTTAGCCGTGTCCCCGGTTATGGACAACTCTGAGCAACTAAGGCATGAAGTTATGGAAGATCTCGACATTCCAATTTCTCAAAGTAAAACTTGATGGTGACAACTAGGGATTAGAAGCACTTGGAGTTTTCCAAGAAGTTCAGAAAGATTGGACAAAAGATCAAAAACTATTTTGAAAAGATAGGATAAAACTATATTGCTTTCTGCAAATGAGCCTAAACCCCACTTAGCCAAATATGCATGTAATGATAGGATCCACTTATTTGTACATAGTAGTGAAACTTGCCAATACAATTCAAATGTATTGACCCTTGTGGCTGCAACTTACTATGTTGCAAGTTTGTTTGATGTTAGTGAAGTGTGTTGAATAGGATTACAAGTCAACAACCAACATGACTACCTGTGGCACTTTGAAGATGAAGGACTCCATGCTATATAGATATTCTGCTGCAATGTAATATGATAGCCAAATGAGCTATGTAAGATGTAATGAATTATTTTATTCCTGGTTATAAATTGTAATATGACCTTTGTTCCTTGATATTACATCTTAACTGTGGATGATAGCTATTGATCGAGGGACTAGCATTGTAAACACAGGGATCTCTACCTTATTAAAGGTTGGGAACCTTACACGGGAAGAGCTTCAGATCCCCCGATCTAGGGACGATGGTGGCGGCGGCTACAGACTATTTCGTGGAGATTTGATCAGGTGCTGAGGGTTTCTGCATCAGGGTGACTTTATAGGCGAAGGGGCAAGGTCGATGGGCGCCCGAGGGGCCCACACCTGGTGGCGGCGCGTCCCCCTGGGTCGCGCGGCCCTAGGGTGTGGCCACCTCGTGGCCCCCCTTCGGCTGCCCTTTGGACTCCGTGTTCCTCCTGGTAAAATATTGACTTTGGATTTTGTCCTGTCCAATCCCGAGAATATTTACTTACTAGATTTTCTGAAACCAAAAACAGCAGAAAACAGGCAACTGACACTGCGGTGATGACCCACAAGTATAGGGGATCGCAACAGTCTTCGAGGGTAGTATTACCCAATTTATTGATTCAACACAAGGGGAGACAAAGAATACTTGCAAGCCTTAACAACCGAGTTGTCAATTTAGATGCACCTAGAAATAGTTCTTGCTCACAGTAGTTTATCAGTAGCAATAGTTTTGTAATAGCAATAGTAAAGTAACAGCAGCAACAAAACAGGAGAAATAGTAACAATAGTAGCAAATAGTAGGATATGAGTGCGGTAGCCATAGGGATGGATGGACGGGCATTGCATGGACGAGTCTAAACATGTAACTTCAAGATCTAGGGCAAGTGCAGATAAATAAGAATAAGCATCCAAGTACTAAACAATCATAGGCATATGCTCCATATATAGTCATGCGTCGCAATGAGAACTTGCACAACATATTTTGTCCTGCCAGCCCGTTGCAGCGGGGCCTCAAGGGAACTACTAGCAATTAAGGCGCTCCTTTTAATAGAGCACCGAAGCAAAGCATTAACACTCCGTGAACACACGTGATCCTCAAATCACAGCCATCCCCTCCGGATGTCCCAATTTCTGTCACTTCGGGGCCTTTGGATCCGGACAATGATATGTGTACACAATTTGCAGATAAGATCACAAACAATAATATCACAATGAATCAATAATAAGTTCAGATCTGATATCATGGCACTTGGGCCCTAGTGACAAGCATTAAGCACAACAAGTTGCAACAAAGTCAAATAGCACTAATAGAGATACTAGGCACCATGCCCTAACAATCTTATTTGATTACATGATAGAACTCATCCAATCCCTACCATCCCCATAGCCTACATCGAGGGATTACTCACTCATGGATGAGCGAAACATGGATGGTTGATGGAGAGGCGTTGTTGATGATGATGGCGATGATCCTCTCCAAATTCCCCGTCCCGACAAGGTGCCAGAATGAAGTTTCTGGTTCCGAATCACGGTTTCTGGTGGTTGCGGTGCAGCGGAACTCTTTTTGGAAAAATGTCGAACCCCCTGAGTTTTTAGGTCAAAAGGCAACTTATAGGCAAAGAGGGAGGCCGAGGGGGTGCCTGGGGTGGACACACCCCCTCCAGGCGCGACCAGTCCTGGCCCGCGCGGCTGGGGGGTGTGGGCCCCTAGGGCCCCACTCCGTCTCGTATTCTGGCTCCGTGAGTTTTCTGGTGAAATAGGATTTTTGGCATATTTTCCGGGATTTTTCCTGATAGTTGATTTTCTACACAAAAACTAGACACCAAGGTAATTCTGCTGAAAACAACGTCAGTCCGTGTTAGTTGTATCCAAATCACACAAGTTTAGAGGAGAAACAATATAAAAAGTGTTCGGGAAAGTAGATACGTTTTGGACGTATCATGTGGCATCTTGTTAATATGTTAGTCCTAGAAAATGTATAAAAATACCTCAAAGTGTAGACAAAACATAGCAAAGTTGATACTAAACAAGCATGGAGCATGAAAAATTATAAATACGTTTATGACGTATCAAGCATCCCCAAGCTTAACTCCTGCTCGTCGTCGAGTAGGTAAGTGATAAAAAGAATAATTTTTGAGGTGACATGCACCATCACAATCTTGATCAAACCATTTGCAAAGCATTGATAGATGGGATCAAAGTACGCTAAACATGAGCATGAAAGATGTAGCTCTAACAATAAGACATAGTAACTATGTTGTAACATGAAAGGTAAGACAAACAAAATATCATGAATAACAATGCATTGAGAGACGTTTGTTTGTTTCACATACAGAAAACATAGCAAGAGTGGTATTCAGCTTGTCCCTCATGGAATAGCAAAACTAGGACACCTTCAAAGTTCATAAGAGTGACTAGATACAAATAGTTCAAGAACAAGCAATTTCAACATTATGAATCAATCAATAAGTTTTGGGAGAATGCACATAAAACTAAGAATGACAACTATGCTCTCTTAATTGGTACATAAATATAGAAGGTGGAGACTCAATATAAAAGTAGGAAGAAAGGCCCTTCACAGAGGGAAGTAGGGATTTCAAGTTTCATAAAGAGCTTCCAAAAATTATGATACTTATTAGCTTTCATCTCTCATTGCCCCTATCATAAGCATATTAAAGTGATTAAGGTTAAAGTGAAACAAATATGTAGTATATGCTTGACAAATCATAAGTTGGCAATCTCATGTCCCTTGAGTACGAGGGTCGTTCCTCATGCTACTCAACATTAGTCACAAGAAAGTTATTGTCATTGTAAGTATATGTGTATCATAGAGAACCGCCAATGGGGTACCCCTTGCCCCATGACATAGGAGCTATCCCATATCAAAATGACAAGGCAACAGACAATGAGCATCTCAGCGATCTTTTTATTTGCATAGGTTTTTATTGAGGATGCTTCATAGATTGCTCACTATGGTTATGCTGCAACTTTCCACCATGATTAGGCATGGCTTAGGCTAGCCGCCCAGGCGTTTCTCTAACACATATACAATAGTCCATGGACTTACAATCTCCCCTTTTATTTCACACCACCGACATCCACAAACAAAAGATCATGATATCAACTGGGTAATATGTACATGTGTTGAAAGCGTTCCCCATGACAGCATGGTTCTGCTAATTCCCAACTTATAAGTGCAAGCATATACAACATAGATGACACAATGGTTCAAGCTTATTAGGTACAAGAAAGTAAAGTGTGCCATCAAGTTTGTGAGAGCTTTAATCACTAATTTTCACATAACAAGTTTAATTTGGAAGATAGATAAAATAGGAATATACTTGGAATGGTGTAACACACCATGCATAGGAATTTATAGTGGAATCTTGGGAATAACTTGGTGTCTTGCGAGTTGGATGCATGAGTAGAACTTACTCAGTACAATTGGAGGCTAGCAAAAGACTAGGAGCGACCAACTAAGAGAGCAATAATGGCCATAATCTTGTAGAGCGACAAAACATTATCAATCAAAGCATAAAGTGGTATCACAAGTCAAAAACTAAATGATCAAGGAGGCTAAGGTGAATGGTTCATAGTCATAACATGGTGTGAGCATGTGCCAAGTCAACCCAAACAACGCATCAAAGGAGAATACCACAATATTATGCTTTTGTATGCTAAAACAACGCATGATTATTTCAAGGCACATTAAGCAATCTCAATTGTTTGGAACAAGTCATGCTACAACAATAATCACTAAGCATAAGGTCAAAGAAACATCTAGAATAACATGATAAAGTCTAAGCCATAGTCAAAACAAGCTCCCTTTTGTACCACTATAAGCATGAAACTTTCTACTCTTTTTCCAACACCAATCGACTTAGTTGAAACAAAAGAGCGAATGCAGGGGTCCAACTAATTTATTCAAGAAAACTAAACAAATTAAAACCAAAAATGAAAACTAAGATGCTCCAAGAACAATACAACAGTGCATGAAACAATAAAAACGAAGTGTCTAGAAAGAGACCTGAGATTTTTATTGATGAAGAAGGGGATGCCTTGGGCATCCCCAAGCTTTGACGCTTGTACCTCTTGAATATTTCTTGGGGTGACACGGGGTGGCATCCCCAATCTTGAGCTTTTGTCTATTCTTCATCTTATACATCATTCTTTCCCTACAATTGAAAATTTCCTCCGTACAAAACTTCACACAATCTTCATTAGCAACATTAGTGTATTCAAGATAATAGGCCTTTGGGTTTAGTTTAAACACAAGTAAACATTCCATTAAAACATAAGCTACTGTATAAATTCCTTAAAAAGCTCAAGTGATCAAGGAGAACTCAAAAACAAACCGATTAAGAGGCAAATGCAAATAATGGCAGAGATCTGTCAAAACAGACCAGCAGGTAAAAACCGATTTTTTTGAAGACCTTATGTTGCTCAAATCAAAAAGTGTTGAACTATGAAAAGTTATATAACAACCTGGGGCATAAGATAATAAAATTACAGCTCAATCTGACATACAAGGATGTTTCACGAATTTTTACAGTGAAGCACAAAAATCTGTTTTGGGACAGCAACTTCCCCAGATCTTACTTCTCTCTCATTAGAGGTTATTCTTGGCACAAAAACCACACAAAAAGGATAAGGAGAGGTTATTACAGAAGTAATAACTTCCAAGACTCAGCAAAATAAAATCCTAACGAAATTTGGGTTATCTCCCAATGAGTACTTTTCTTTAACGCCTTTAAGTTAGGCATAGGAAGCAAGAATCAAGTATTCTCAAATGAAGAAGCATTAACATCAAATTTTGCTTTAATAGGAGGAGAAAAAGGTAACTTCTCTCTCCTTATAGGGAAGTGTTCTATACCTTCCTTGAATGGGAATTGATATTTAATGGTGCCTTTGTTCATATCAATAATGGCACCAACAGTTCTAAGAAAAGGTCTTCCCAAAGTGATAGGACAAGAAGCATTGCATTCAACATCAAAAACATAGAAATCAACAGGGACATAGGCATGGTTAACCATAATAAGAAAATCATTAATACTTCCCATAAGTTTCTTTTTAGCATTATCATCAAGTGGAACATCTAAATAGCATTCTTCCAAAGGTGGCAAATCAAGCATTTCATAAATCTTCCTAGGCATAATAGAGACACTAGAACCAAGGTCACATAAAGCTTTGAGATCAAAATCATTCACTTGCATATTAATGATGGGTTCCCAACTATCTTATAATTTCCTAGGAATAGAAGCTTTATGTTTCAATTTTTCTTCTTTAATTTTAATGAGAGCATCTGTAATGTATTTTGTGAAAACCATATTCATAGCACTAGCAGTAGGACTTATAGCAAGCTTTTGTAGGAACATAATATCAAAATCAAACTTAGCATCATAGTTAGTAGACTTATTGTTTTCCATAGTTCGAAAAATTTCAGCATTCTTATTGGGTTTAGGCATTGTTGTAAAAGGAATGTGGACTTCTTGTGGTTTTCTAGCATCAACATTGCTGGTGGTAATAGTACAAATACTATTATTTCTAGCAATTTAATCTTCTCTTTCCCACTTAGCATGCAATTTAGCTAACCATCTAACATTTTCATCAATTCTAACTTGTATAGCATGAGTAGTAGCAAAGGTATTTTCCATGGTTTCAGGTTTAGCAGCCATTTTATTAATCAAAGAGGATTGTGCTTCAGACAAAGATGAAATATTTTTCTCAACATTCAAAATCTTTTCCTCCACAGTTTTGTTGAAAGTAGTTTGTTTACTAATAAAGTCTTTAAGCATGACTTCATGTTCAGAGGGCGCACTCCTATCGTTGTTGTAGGAATTTCCATAAGCATTACCATTATTGGGAGGATAAGGCCTATAATTATTATTACCAAAATTATTCCTATAGGCATTGTTGCTGAAATTGTTATTTCTAATGAATTTCACATCAACTTGCTCTTCTTGAGCAACCAAAGAGGCTAAAGGAACATTATTTGGATCAATATGAGCTTTTCCATTAACAAGCATAGACATAATGACATCAATTTTATCACTCAAGGAGGAGGTTTCTTCAACAGAATTTACCTTCTTACCTTGTGGAGATCTCTTAGTGTGCCTTTTAGAATAATTAACCATCATATTATCAAGGAGCTTTGTTGCAAATCCCAAAGTAATGATCATAAAGGTACCTCCAGCAGCAGAATCCAACAGATTTCTTGAAGAAAAATTCAGTCCTGCATAAAAAGTTTGGATAATCATCCAAGCAGTCAGTCCATGAGTGGGACAATACTTTACCAAAGATTTCATTCTTTCCCAAGCTTGAGCAACATGTTCATTATCAAGTTTTTTAATTTTCATTATTTCACTTCTCATAGATATAATCTTAGCAGGAGGATAGTATTTTCCAATAAAAGCATCTTTGCATTTAATCCAACAATCAATACTATTTCTAGGCAAGGATAGCAACCATTCTTTAGCTTTTACTCTCAAAGAGAAAGGAACCAATTTAAGCTTAATAATATCTCCATCTACATCCTTATATTTTTGCATCTCACAAAGTTCAACAAAATTATTAAGGTGAGCAGCAGCAGCATCAGAACTAGCACCAGAAAATTGCTCTTTCATAACAAGATTCAACAAAGCAGGTTTAATTTCATACAAGGTAGCATCAGGAGCAGGTGGAGCAATAGATGTGCAAAGGAAATCATTTTTGTTTGCGCTAGTGAAGTCACACAACTTGGTGTTTTCAGGAGTATTCATTTTTGCAAAGGTGAAGCAAGCCAACAACAGTAGCAACTAAAGCAGGAACTAATTTTTTCTTGTTTTTGATAGGAAAAAGCAAGCCAAACAAAACTATTTTTTTTGTATTTTTGATAAAAAGAAACAAACAAAAGAAACTAAGAAAAACAAAAACAAAGTAAAGAGATTGGTTGTGAGAGACTCCCCTTGCGAGAATCTTCTTTCTCCTTGAAAGGTGAATGACAAGGAGGAAGAGATTGAAGCTATCCTTAACTCCCCGGCAACGGCGCCAGAAAACATCTTGATGCGGCTCAGTTCACTATAGAGCTTCGTTGGGATACCCCAAGAGGAAGGTGTGAAGAGCACAACAGTAAGTTTTCCCTCAATTATGAAACCAAGATTATCGAACCAGTAGGAGTAAGGAAACAACTCCAAGGTGTTGCTAACAACTTGGAACCTGCACAACACAAACTCAATACTTTGCCCCAACGTACAGTGAGGTTGTCAATCTCACCGGTTTGCTGAAAACAAAGGATTAAACGTATAGTATGGAAGATAGTACTTGCTTGTAGAAAGTAAACGGTGACAGTAGATGATGTATCAATGATAAAGGAATGGACCAGGGTCCACGGTTCACTAGAGGTGTTCTTCTTAAGATAGATAACATGCTGGGTGAACAAATTACAGCGGGGCAATTGACAGATTGAGAAATCAAAACAATGCAAATACTAGACATCTTGACTCCTATGAGATTTGATTGGGCATTACAACAATATACATAGACCGTAATCCAACTATATCTATGACTAATAATCCACCTTCAGGTTATCATTCGAACCCCTTTAGTATTAAGTTGCAAGCAACAAATAATTGCATTAAGCAATGTGTGTAAAGTAAACAATACAATTGTTCCATGAATAAAATATTGTTGTTTTCTCCCTAGTAGCAACAACACATCTACAACCTTAGAGATTTCTGTCACTTCCCCATATTACTAGAGGCATGAACCTACTATCGAGCATAAATACTCCCTCTTGGAGTCACAAGAATCTACTTGGCCAAGATAGCTACTAGCAACGGAGAGCATGCAAGATCACAAATAACATAGACATGATAGAATCAATAATCAATCTAACATAGTATCTCAATATCCATCGGATCCCCGCAAACACAACATGTATGATTACAAATAGATGATCTTGATCGTGAACGGAGCTCACAAGATCTAAACATGATATCACAAAGGAGGAGAAACAACCAACTAGCTACTGTATGGACCCATAGTCCAAGGGTGAACTACTCACGCGTCATTACCGGCGGCTGGCATGGTGATGAAGAAGGCCTCTGGGATGATCTCTCCCCTCCGACAGGGTGTCGAGAAAAGCTTCAGATCCCCCCGATCTAGGGACGATGGTGGCGGCGACTACATACTATTTCGTGGAGTTTTGATTGGGTGCTGAGGGTTTCTGCATCGGGGTGACTTTATAGGCGAAGGGGCAAGGTCAGTGGGCTCCCGAGGGGCCCACACCTGGTGGCGGCGCGCCCCTAGGCTGCGCGGCCCTAGGGCGTGGCCACCTCGTGGCCCCCCTTCGGCTGCCCTTCGGACTCCGTGTTCCTCCTGGTAAAATATTGAATTTGGCTTTTGTCTCGTCCAATTCTGAGAATATTTACTTACTAGCTTTTCTGAAACCAAAAAACACCAGAAAACAGGCAACTGGCACTGCGGCATCTTGTTAATAGGTTAGTCCCATAAAATGTATAAAAATACCTCAAAGTGTAGACAAAACATCGCAAAGTTTATACTAAACAAGCATGGAGCATAAAAAAATATAGATATGTTTACGACGTATCAGCCAGCCCCCTTGCCCCTTTCCAACACCAACCGAAGCCTTGCAGGAATTATCCTCCACCACCACCACCTCACCGTCATGCTACTAGGATTCTGAGGGGATCTACTAGCTCTGCTACCCGCTGGAACGGGGAGAGGAAGGTCTTCATCGACTCCGTAAGTGTGACCGAGTGCAGAAGTGCTGCCGATCGCAGCACCGGAAGGATCGTCTTCATTAACCACGAGATTAGATCTCGTTAAGGCTTTGGATGTTCGAGGGTTAGTTCTCATCTATCTTGTTGCACCGATATCATAGATTATATCTTGGATTTTCCATAGATTGGATCTTGGTTTTATTCGTTCTTGTGGTAGATTTTTTTTGTTTTCTATGCTATGAACTCTACAGTGGTATCAGAGCCGTGTCTATGCGTAGGTCTGTTGCACGAGTAGAACATAATGGTTTTATGGGCGTTGATGCTCTTGTTGTTGTTTGATTTTTGTGTTCTTTGCATCTTGCGGGATGGTGGGATGAAGCGGCCCGGGCTAACCTTACATGTCCGCGCACATGAAACCTGCTCCACGCTTGACGTGCAACTTGCATTGGTGATATGGCCCCAAGCCACATAAAATATGCAAAGAAAATTAGAGGCGTCTAACTTGTTTTTGCAGGGGCATGTGATGTGATATGGCCATGATGAGATTGTGATTATATTTGATGTATGAGATGATCATTATTGTATTATGGCAACCAGCAGGAGCCTAATGGTTGTGTTTAAATTTGCTAAGACCTGCGTGTCTATTCATCATGTAATATCTTTATTCCAAGTAGTTGTAGTAGTTGCTATTAGTGATGGACAACCATGAAGCGGCGCCACTGACCTTGACGCCACGCTGGTGATGATGGAGATCATGTCCATGCTTTGGAGATGGAGATCAAAGTCATAAGAAGAAAGTCCATATCATATCACATATTGTGAATTGCATGTGATGTTAATCCTTTATGCATCTTATATTTCTTAGATCGCGGCGGTAGCACTATAAGATGATACGTCTCACTAAATATCAAGTAATAAAGTGTTCGTCCTTAGTAGGCACCATTGCTAAGACTCGTTGTTTCGAAGCATCACGTGATGATCGGGTGTTATAGATTCTACGTGTGAATACAACGGGTGCAAGATATATTTGCACATGCGAATACTAAGGTTAAACTTGATGATCCTAGCATGTACAAACATGGCCTCAGAACACAGAATACCGAAAGGTAAAACATGATTCATATGAATGATATGATGAACATGTTGATTGTTCGCCTTTGAAGCTACATCTTCTCTCATGAAGATCGGACTTGGCGTAGTGGATTTGGTTCGTGTAATCACTATGTCAACATGAGGGATGTTTTTTTGAGTGGGAGTTCACCTAGTTAATTTAAGAATTAAATTTGAACTCTATTTATCATAAACTTAGTCTAAATTCTTTGCAAATATGTTGTAGATCATGGTGAACCCTACCATCAAATTTAATGCGTTCCTAGAGAAAGAAAAGTTGAAAAACAATGGAAGCAACTTTATGGACTGGTTCTATAACATGAGGATTATCCTCAATGCTGGTCAGTTGACCTATGTGCTCGATGCATCGCTAGGTGACCCACCTGCAGAGGATGCTCCCGATGAGGTTAAAAATGTTTACCTCACTCGGAAGACTCACTACTCCACGGTTCAGTGTGCCATCCTATACGGTTTAGAATCATAGCTTCAGAAGCGCTTTTAGAACCGCGACCCTTGTGAAATAATCAATGATCTCAAAATGATATTTGAAACTCATGCGGTCGTGGAAAGCTATGAAGCCTCTGAGAAGTTCTTTAACTGTAAGATGGAAGAGGCAACTCCATTAACGAGCATGTGCTCAAAATGTCCGGGCACGCGAACAAACTCCAAGATTTGGGAATAACGATTCCTAATGCATTGGGGACTCATCGTTTCCTCCAATCACTGCCACCTAGTTACAAGAACTTTTTGATGAACTACAACATGCAATGCATGAATAAGACGTTACCTGAACTCTTCTCGATGCTGAAAACTGCTGAAGTGGAAATTAAGAAAGAGCACCAAGTGTTGATGTTCAATAAGACCACCAATTTCAAGAAGCAGGGCAAGCCTAAGGACAAGGGAAACTTCAAGAAGGGCGGCAAGAAAGCTGTTGCTCCTCCTAAGAAGCCCAAGACTGGCCCTCAGCCTGATACTGTGTGCTTTTACTGCAAGGGTGATGGAAACTGGAACCGCAATTCCCCAAGTTCCTAACAAATCTGAAGAACGACAACATCAAGAATAAAGGTATATTTGATATACATGTTATTGATGTGTATCTTACTAGTAAACGTAGTAGTGCCTGGGTATTTGATACTGGTTCAGTTTCTCATATTTGTAACTTGAAAAAGGAACTGTGAAATAAATAAAGACTAGTGAGAGACGAGGTAACGGTGCACGTTGGAAATGGCTCCAAGGTTGATGTGATCGCCGTCAGCACACTCCCTCTTCATCTACCTTCATGATTAGTTTTAAATATGAATAATTGTTATTTGTTGCCCACATTAAGCATGAACATTATATTTGTATCTTGCTTATTGCAAGACAGTTATTCATTCAAGTATGAGAATAATGGTTGTTCGATTTATATGACTAATATCTTTTATGGTCATGCACCTGAGATGACTGGTTTATTCATATTGAATCTCGATACTAGTGATAGCTGTGAGATTATACACATTTTTTATGGTTTCTATCGATGGTTTTTGTTTGGATTTGATGGTTTTATAGCTTTACCTAACGCTAATACTTCGGTAGCAGAGAAAACTTGGTAATATCAACAGAGGGATTTAACAGCAAAAACACAATATTCAAACGGAAAAAAGCAAGTCTCTTTTTGGAAGCAATCGAGGGGATTTTACTGAAGCTTTAACGAGTAACTATACAGTGGGAATATTTCTATGGCCGTATAGTTCTCGCCGTATAGCTGCCATCTCCTTCGTCTTATTAAAAGGGACAACTTTCGTGAAGAGGCGGAGGACAAAAACAAAACACACGAGCCGCCATCCCATCCAGAAGGGAGAAAGAAGGGATCCGGAGAAGATGGGGAAGACGTTCTTCATCTCACTCCACGATCTTCGATCTCCTATCCACCACACCTCCATAGCCATTACTTGTACTTGAGAGAGAGATTTCCACCTTGCAAGACTAGGGTTTGAGATTGTTCTTCCCATCTTGAATTGTGTTGGATTTATTTCTATTTCTTATTGTGGATCTCTAGGGTAATATCAAGAAGAACTCCCTTTATTTAATTATATCGATGATGATTTCTTCTCTCATGTGTGAGTAAGTTCCCTTGGGCATGGGAGATGTAGGGGATTGGTGAGATGTGATGTGCCTATATAATTTCCATTAAGTTTGTGGTTGATTTTAATTACTATATTATGTGTGCTTGACTATCTGTGGGATGCTTAATGCCCGTTGTCCAATTAAGGGCCCAAACAACATGATGATTTGTTCTACATAGATAGAATCTTGTTTGCTAGCAGACCGGCGACCCCCGAGTGACACGGGGATATCAATGGGAAACTAGTTCGACTCGAGGATAACGAGGAGCCACCGAGCTTATTGCATTGGTCCGATCCAAGGAGCTTAATTTCTAAGCAATCTTAATCGTCTAGTGACTGACCATGGTTGTGGTAAACAAGCTAGTAGGATTATTGACGTTGGGATGAAATCTACCAAGAGAGTTCCGGCTAATTATGGGTTGCTCTCCTACACATATACTTATAAGATATAATTGTTACACTTATCACTCATCCACCCGGCACATTCACTATCACCATGAACTGAAACTCCCCGCTCCTACTTTGTCATCTACAGAAAACAACAAAAATGTCATTCTTTACTTTTATGCTTTTTATTTCCAAAGTTTACATTTTAGTTCAATTTAAATACAATCCTTTAATCCAAATTCTATTTTCATTTTCAACGCTTGCAGTAAATTCACTCGAAGACCTGTGACAACTTCGGGTGTGACAGATACTTCACCAATAAACACTTACCTTTGGGCTCCCAGTGGGATCAACATCTTAACTTTGAAACTAGCTACAAACAATCTGTGCACTTGCAGCCATCAAGTAGTGATACACATGTTCATAACATAGATGCTAAATGAATAAAATTGAATGATAATTCCACATACATGTGGCACTGTCGTCTTTGTCACATTGGAGTGAAGTGCATGAAGAAACTCCATTCTGATGGACTTCTAGAATCACTTGATTTTGAATTACTTGAAAGATGTGAAGCATGTCTGATGGGAAAAATGACTAAGACTCCATTCTCTGGGATAATGGAGCGAGATACATACTTATTGGAAATAGTACATACCGATGTGTGTGGTCTAATGAGTGTAGCATCACGTGGTGGATATCGTTATGTTCTTACTTTCACGGATGACTTGAGTAGATATGGGTATATCTACTTCATGAAACATAGATCCGAAACTTTCGAGAAGTTTAAGGAATTTGAAAGTGAAGTAAAAAATCAGTGTAACAAGAAGATTAAGTTTCTGTGCTCTGATCGCGAAGGTGAATATCTGAGTTACGAGTTTGGCATGCATTTAAAGAAATGCGGAATACTTTCACAGTTGACACCGTCGGGAACACCACAGCGTAATGGTGTGTCCGAACATCGTAATTGAACTCTCTTAGATATGGTTCGGTCTATGATGTCTCTTACAGATTTACCGTTATCATTTTGGGGTTATGCATTAGAGACATCCGCATTCACTTTAAAAAGGGCACCATCTAAATCCGTTGAAATGACACCGTATGAATTATGGTTTGGTAAGAAACCTAAATTGTCATTCCTTAAAGTTTGGGGCTGCAAAGCTTATGTAAATAAGTTACAACCTGACAAGCTTGAACCCAAAGTGATAGGGCAAAGGTGTCCGATCTTTCGATGAGATGATGATAGTCGATTTGGTGGAGTTCGGGCTTGACGATCCGACTACACGTGCTAGCACGAGCGCCAATGCAATCGCTAGGCCAATCTCCTGGAGGTTACCGATCCTGCGGGAACACAATCAGCCTAACCAGCGAGGGTCTTAATTCCTACCTGAAATCGAGAACAAGTAAGAACTAATATTGCAATCAAGATATTGCGGATTAAGAGGAAAGCTTTATTGAAAAGGTGGGATCCTGAATAGGTGCGAAGTACAAGAGGCCTCTGCGACGCTCGAGCCTTGGCAAAGTTGCTACGATGGGTAACTTAATGTCTAAACAAAATCCAAGTCTAGGGTGACGGCTATGGGGAGTATTTAAGGAGGAAAAGGTGGGGTTTCGGCCAGCCATAGAAGTGGTGGTCGAATCCAACCCTAGAAGTCCTTTTCCCCTCAAATACGGACTCTAAAAAGTGGCTATTTAAAATCCTGCAAAAATTACATGGGCCTGGCCCAAAATAAAGGTGTCGCAGCACCATATTAAGCTATGGACGAATTCGTGAAGTATTAATCTTGAATATTTCGTCCAAGCCTTCTTTCTTCATTATGGTGGCCTCAAAGTTCTGAAATCTCCATCCGTGGCCTTCTCTTGGATCATCACATGCTTGCTGCCATATCCATGCATGGCCATGCTCCAATGCTTGTCCCTCTCATCCATGCTTGGTCCATCATTCCTAAGAGTAAGAAATACATCTGATTTAGGCTGTATCATATTCTCATGTATGTGAGGAATAGTTCCAAGAAACGAAAGTACCTGATAGTTAAGTTGTTTGGCACGAGATCTTGTGATGGGTCCTTGTATGTGTGTAGCTGTAGGTACAACGGTTGTATCAATAGAAGGGATGTCCACATCATGCTCCCCTTCTTGAATTAAAGTCGTCCTCGACGCAATCTCATCTTCCTCACCAAATTTAGGCTTCAAATATGCAATGTTAAACGTAGGCCTAACCATACCAAAGTCTGCAGGCAACTCAAGTTTATATGCATTATCATTTATTTTCTCTAACACCTTAAAGGGACCAGCAGCACGCGGCATTAACTTAGACTTGCGTAAATCAGGAAAACGATCTTTACGCAAATGTAACCAAACAAGATCTCCAACATCAAACACAACATGCTTTCTCCCTTTATCCCCAGCAAGTTTATACTTAGCATTCATGTGTTCAATGTTATCTTTAGAAGTCTTATGCAAGTTTAATATCATTTTAGCGTGTTGTGTAGCATCCAAATTATTTTGCACCAAAGAAGGTAAAGGCAATAAATCAATAGGTGCACGAGGAACAAAACCATACATAATATCTGATGCAGCCCGACCTATGGTCGTTACTAAATCAAGGTCTCCAACTTACGCTAAGTCGCCATGGACTCCAAAGGTGAATCCGTTCCTCTATGCAAGCTCACTTCCTACCCTATTGAATGGTATGCTACTTCATACTCTGTCACATATGCATGATAGGTTCACACCGACTAGTACGGAGGCAAGGGAGGAAGCCCGGAACATCAAGCCCGACAAGACGGAGGCTTGGAAGAGGAGACGGAAGAAGACAGGTCGGCAGCTGCCAGGTCCAAGCGGTACTACCGGTACTACCGGTCAGCGGTACTACCGCCCCCTTCTACCGCTCGCTACTGACGGCTCCAACTGATGCTCCAAGACCGCAAGCGGTACTACCGGTCCCAGAGCGGTACTACCGGTGATGACCGGTAATACCGGTCCTAAGTCCGGTACTACCGGTCATGTCTGCCTGCGCGCACCAGTTGGGCCATAGCCCATGTATCCCCCTTACTTACCTATTCGCCTAGTTTATCCCCAAACTACCCCTGTTTATGTGGTTGGCCTATAAATAGAGCCCCCACCCCTCATGTATCCCTTAGTCATAGATGATAGACTAAAGACAACCCCCATTGTGGAATCTCTAGTTTTGCCTCATCCCCTTTACCAAGGGGACCGACTATCGTCACCAACCTCGATTGGACTTTGCATCACGCATCCATCGTTGAACAAGGCCTTGGGTTCTCGGTTTCTCTCCCCCAAGTCGTCAAGACCCTCCCCAAGGTGTTCTTCCCTCTCCGATGTGGATTTGAGGGAGCACGTTGACCGATCTTTCCTTGCGAGGATTCTATCGGACCGGTGGCCGCCGTTCGGGAGCAATCGGCCTTGTATCGTGTGAGTTTTGCGTGTGTTCATCGTGTTCTTCGTGAGGTGTGTGTTCGCTTCCGCTACCTTCTCCCTTTCCCCTCGCTTTCCCATCGATTTGACCACGAGATCCATGAAGATCGGGCAACCCAAGAGGTTAACCCCTCCATCATCTGGTATCAGCAGCTTTTGGTTGCCACGGATTTCTCATCGATTTGGTCTTTTCCCCATAAATTCGAAAATTTCACCAAAAACAGCCCCAATTCGTGTTTTGGATCGATCTGTGATTTGAGTGAGTTTTGGTAGGTTTTGATCCATGGATTACTTGCTAAACTAGTTGATCTACCTTCCCCTGCGTTCCTATGGCCTAATTCCTTGATTTCCCCCTTCGATTTGGTGTTTTTCTTGAAGATTTTCCGCCCAAATCACCCCAAAATCGTGAAAACGCATCAAATCTGGGCGTCCCAGGACCAACCGGTACTACCGGGCTCAAAACCCGGTACTACCGCACCTCCCCGGTACCTAAACGGTACTACCAGGCCTTCGTACAACCGGTACTACCGCTCAAAAACCCGGTACTACCGCCCGGTACTGATCAAAAACAGCAGGTTCCCAGATTTCAGCCTCTCACCGTTTTGAGCATAACTTTTGCATTCGAACTCGGATTTTGGTGTTTTTAGCTCGTTTTGAAGAGGAGAAGGAGATCTATATCATCATCCACGTTTTTCATGCTATCTACTCCATCCAAATTCCGTGAGCAAGGCGGAATCCAACAATAAAGGGTGAAGATCGTCGACGAAAGGTATAAACATTCCGCGACTTCTCCCCACTTGCATTCCTTTGTGAACCCCACTATCTTTGTGAGCAACAAACACCTATTGAGACTAGTTCCTCTTATGATTTCTTTGGCTATGCACATTTGATACCTTGTAGATTCCGAGCAAACATTGTGGGCGCTATCTCATATAGTTATCTTGTATAGTTGTTGGCACAAGGAAGAGGCAAGTGAAAAAGAAATAAAAAGAAAAAGAGTGATACAAAAAGAAAAAAAAGAAAAAAGGAAAAGAGAAAAAGAAAGAAATATACATGTGCCTCATAGAATAGGAAGCGCAAGCTCGATGAACATCATATAGGTGGTACTTATTGTGCATATCTTGTAGCCCACCAATTTTGTGCAATCGAACTAGCGTCTCTCCTTGTACTTGTGTGACATGAGCTTATAGTCTTCGCTAGGTAATCATTTGGTTCTTAGCTCACTTTCTCCGTCGCATAAGTCCCATTTATCCCACCGTGTGTGTTTCCTTATACATATTTCCTATCTTGTGGATTAACTTGTTTGCTTTGTGATCATTGTGGTTCTTTACTTGCCATTACAATATCTTGATTTCGGATTGTTTCTTGACATGCCACTTTCCATACCTATCCACCATAGGCCTTGTGTGTGTGTGTTTTTTGGTTAATAGTTGGTTTTGGTGTTCCGCGTGAACTTCACTTTGCTTGGTTTATTGCTCTCAAGTGTGGCCACTTGCACGATACGATCTTCCAAGGTAAAGTAAGGTTTGACGTTGTATCCCTAACACCCTCTACCACTTCCATATATACCGCTTGGTCTTGTGAATCATGTCTAGGGACTCCGGAACCGAGGATTATTTCTATGAAGAATCCACGATGAGCCACCATGCCTATGTCTCCACAAGCATGGATAACATGATGGAGCACTACACCAACAATGGCTCCACATGCTTGGGTGATATGGAGTACTACAACAACAATGACTCCCCAAGCATGGACGACTTCAAGAACGACAATGACAAGCTCCTCAAGTCGCACCGACCAAGACGGAGCCTCCAGCTCGAGTGCGCCAAGGTCCATCATCAAATGGACAAGTTCCAAAGCGACCTCCACAACTTCAAGAAGGACATGGACAACGACTTCGACAAAAACATGAGGATGGTCGCCAAGACTAATGATGCTTTGCGCTCATTAGAAAAACTTACAAGGAAGAGTGCCAAGGTCAAGGGCCATCGTTGTGAGCGTCATATGGATGACCAAGTGCGCCACCTACATCAACCATCGGAAGGCACGCCAATGACCTCCATCGACACCATCACAAGGCACCTTCAACTTCTTGTGCCACCACCAAAATGGCACCAAAAGCAAGCCTTCGTCCACGCCATCAAGCTTCAACGACTACGCTTGCATTTGAAGACCTCATGAACGAGGAAAATGAAGACCTCTACTTCGCCAAGTTGGATAGCATGAGCCTACCTCCACCACTACTACAAGATGGCCACAAGACGGCCGAGCATGGGATTTTCCCTTCAACCATGGAGGCGAGCAATGATGTCCATCTTATGGCATCCAACCTTGGAGGCGACAAGGTCAAGAATGGTGAGCATGGGATTTTCCTTTCACCAAAGGAGGCGCTTGGAGTTGAGGAAACCGAGCCTATCCCCATATGCTTGAGTGATGATGTGGTACCAATCCCATGTGAGTATGAGAGCCACTTAGCCCACTTGAGTGATAACAAGAGTGCGATGAGTGACTCCACCTTATGTGAGATTGAGTGCTTCCACTTGGAGGGCATGAGTGATACTCCTAGTGAGTTGAGAGTGGTAGTTGATAGGTCAAGTGAGACCATTTCGATTTCTAACAACTTACCCTCTACCTCTAGTGTGTTCTCTTGTGTTGTGCTAGGTTCCATGGAGGAAGATGCCCGAAGCTATGAAGCAATGATGCCTCGAATGGAGAAGATGTACATGGTAGATGCTACGCCATGGATACATCAAGAAGATGAAGTCGTCCACAAGGAGGCCACTACTTCCACAACTCCCACTTCATATGAGAGGTATGACCAATGTAACAATAAGGGTGTTGATAATGCCATGATCCCACTAGTGGACATGATGAATTGTGAGGATATGCATGTTATGGATGATACTTGTGACATTACTTATGCTTCATCCATATTCCCATGTGATGCTTTGCCTTTGCATAATATTGATCATGTGGAATTGTTTGATTGCGATATCATTGCCATAAACATGCCATGCTATGCATCTTGTGTGTATCCTCCAATTGCTTTGGACTTGCCTTGTCATGCTAGTCATTCAATTTCTCCCGTTGCTTGCGATAAGATGAATGCTTGCTATTTCACTTGTTTTGCTTGCAACAATATTGATCTTATGCGTTATCATGAGATGGCCCCCATAGTTTTCTCAATTTTTGGAGATTTTGATGATGGCCATGATAAGCATGTTCCCCACTTGCATACTCACCATGCATCTAGTTCATACTTGATTGACATTAATGGTGATGTGCACAAGAAGAGATACGTCATGATGGATGATGTGTATCTCTACCATGCACACACGTTCTTCCTTTTACATATGATGTGTGTAGGTACCCGCACGAGAATGTCAACCTCGGTTGAGCACGAGTTGACAAAAAGAGCTCTAGAGAGCATCCCACAAGTGAGTTCAAGATCGAACCCAGCTCTGATACCTTATGCATGCTTTGCATCTTTCATGTTGGCAAATTGCTCTTTCCTATGGTTTGATTGCAAGCATGTTAATGGTATTATCTTCCCTTGTGACATTCATGTTTCTTCGCTTTTATATAATGATGCTTTGTGTGTTGCAACAAAAATGTTGAACATTTTCTCTTTCCGATGTTTTATGTGCAACCACAATTCCATTAAGAGCATGTATTGTCATGAGAGCTTCCAAGAATCTCGTCTTGTTGTTGCAACAAACATAAGGACCACTTGCTCTTTCATTTGGTTTGTTTGCAAACACGTTACTTTGGCTTCCGCTTGGGATACTCATATTCCCATGATATTTGCTTTTGATGATTTGTGTGTGACATCCAACATGTCGAACAATTTCTCTTTCCAATGGTTGGTTTGCACACATAATGATGTTGCTTTGGACATTCTTCCTTGCGTGTTTTTGCCGAATTCTCCTATTCTCGCATCAAGGACGTTGATCAAAATTCTAGTCAATTGCCTTGAGTGCCCCACTACTATGTTATATGGAGTTTTTGAGTTTCCACATTTGGATGATGTTCAAACGATTTCCATGCACATTGACCTTGCATATGCATCCCGTTTGCTATACTTGAGTTGTGCTAATCGTGTTGTGAACAAGAATGGACATGCCACAAATGACATGCTCCTCTATCACACACAAACATATGTTGCTTGGTCTTTGTTGTATGAAGGTACAAATGCATACACGTCAACCTCTATGGACTATATGTTGACAAGAAGAACCGAAGAGAGTTACCTATGTCTACCCTTCATCGATCTATCTCTACAAGATAAGGTGACTTCCTTCTACTTGAGGACTCATGCAATAATCTTCATGAATTGGCTACACTTTGAGTGTTGCTTCGCTTTTGTTGTGAGCTTTGTAGGATTCAAGGAAGGTGAAGGAACATTGAAGTGTTGTCAAGTCAATCTTCCCGAGGACGACTATATGGTGAACCCTAGGATCAAGGATGTCCTTCGACCTCTTCTACTTTGTGATGAACATGGAGAGTCGAGGACGACTCTTTTTGAAGGGGGGGGGGAGATGATGCAGCCTGACCTATGGTCGTTACTACATCAAGGTCTCCAACTTACGCTAAGTCGCCATGGACTCCAAAGGTGAATCCGTTCCTCTATGAAAGCTCACTTCCTACCCTATTGAATGGTATGCTACTTCATACTCCGTCACATATGCATGATAGGTTCACACCGACCAGTACGGAGGCAAGGGAGGAAGCCCGGAACATCAAGCCCGACAAGACGGAGGCTTGGAAGAGGAGACGGAAGAAGACAGGTCGGCAACTGCCAGGTCCAAGCGGTACTACCGGTTGTCGGAACCGGTACTACCGGTCAGCGGTACTACCGCCCCCTTCTACCGCTCGCTACTGACGGCTCCAACGGATGCTCCAAGACCGCAAGCGGTACTACCGGTCCCAGAGCGGTACTACCGGTGATGACCGGTAATACCGGTCCTAAGTCCGGTACTACCGGTCATGTCTGCCTGCGCGCACCAGTTGGGCCATAGCCCATGTATCCCCCTTACTTACCTATTCGCCTAGTTTATCCCCAAACTACCCCTGTTTATGTGGTTGGCCTATAAATAGAGCCCCCACCCCTCATGTATCCCTTAGGCATAGATGATAGACTAAAGACAACCCCCATTGTGGAATCTCTAGTTTTGCCTCATCCCCTTTACCAAGGGGACCAACTATCGTCACCAACCTCGATTGGACTTTGCATCACGCATCCATCGTTGAACAAGGCCTTGGGTTCTCGGTTTCTCGCCCCCAAGTCGTCAAGACCCTCCCCAAGGTGTTCTTCCCTCTCCGATGTGGATTTGAGGGAGCACGTTGACCGATCTTTCCTTGCGAGGATTCTATCGGACCGGTGGCCGCCGTTCGGGAGCAATCGGCCTTGTATCGTGTGAGTTTTGCATGTGTTCATCGTGTTCTTCGCGAGGTGTGTGTTCGCTTCCGCTACCTTCTCCCTTTCCCCTCGCTTTCCCATCGATTTGACCACGAGATCCGTGAAGATCGGGCCACCCAAGAGGTTAACCCCTCCATCAATATCAAATGGGCACATCTTTGTGGTAGAATGCAGCGAACAATTATAAGCAAATTCTATATGAGGTAAACACTCTTCCCACAATTTTAAGTTCTTCTTTAAAACATCCCACAACATAGTAGACAAAGTTCTATTGACTAATTCAGTTTGTCCATCAGTTTGGGGATGACATGTAGGACTAAACAACAATTTAGTCCCCAACTTAGCCCATAAACATCTCCAAAAGTGGCTAAGAAATTTAGTATCACGATCAGAGACAATAGTATTTGGCACACCATGCAAACGAACAATTTCACGAAAGAACAAATCAGCAATATGCGCAACATCATCCGTTTTATGACAAGGAATAAAGTGTGCCATCTTAGAAAACCGATCCACAACAACAAAAATACTATCCCTCCCCTTCTGTGTTCGTGGCAATCCCAAAACAAAGTCCATAGAAATATCCTCCCAAGGAACACTAGGAACAGGAAGAGGCATATATAAACCATGTGGATTAAGGCGAGACTTAGCTTTTTGACAAGTAGTGCAGCGTGCCACAAATCTCTCAACATCTCGACGCATACGTGGCCAAAAGAAGTGTGAAGCAAGAACATCCTCCGTTTTCTTGACACCAAAGTGTCCCATCAATCCTCCTCCATGCGCCTCCTGTAACAACAAAAGACGAACAGAACTATCCGGAATGCATAGTTTGTTAGCACGGAACACAAATCCATCATTGAAGACGAACTTGTTCCATGTTCTACCATCTCTACAATTCTGCAACACATCTTTAAATTCAGCATCATGCACATATTGTTCCTTAATAAATTCTAATCCAAATATTTTGAAGTCAAGTTGAGATAACAAAGTATAACGGCGCGACAAAGCATCAGCAATAATATTATCTTTACCCTTTTTGTGTTTGATAACATAAGGAAAAGACTCAATGAATTCAACCCACTTTGCATGACGACGATTCAACTTAGCTTGACTACGAATATGCTTCAAAGATTCATGATCAGAATGAATAACAAATTCTTTAGGCCATAGATAATGTTGCCAAGTTTCTAATGTCCGAACCAACATATATAGTTCTTTATCATAAGTAGAATAGTTTATACTAGCCCCACTCAATTTCTCACTAAAATATGCAACAGGTTTTCCCTCTTGTAATAACACCCCTCCCAAACCAATTCCACTAGCATCACATTCAAGCTCAAAAGTCTTAGTAAAATCAGGAAGTTGGAGTAAGGGAGCATGTGTTAGCTTATCTTTCAATATGACGAAGGCCTGTTGTTGTGCATCGCCCCAAACAAAGGGCACATCCTTCTTGGTAAGCTCATTCAGCGGCGCGGCAATTGATCCAAAGTCTTTGACAAAGCGCCTATAAAAACCAGCGAGGCCAAGAAAACTCCTCACTTGTGTGACCGTCTTGGGCTGCGGCCAATTCTCAATAGCTTGAATCTTGGCTGGATCCACTTCAATACCCTGTGATGTAACAACATAGCCAAGAAACGCAACTCGATTGGTGCAAAAGGTGCACTTATCAAGGTTACCAAACAAACGTGCATCACGTAAAGCATTGAAAACAACACGTAAATGGTCCAAATGATCCTCTAAAGATTTGCTATAAATCAGAGTATCATCAAAGTAAACTACCACAAAACGTCCAATGAAAGCACATAAAACTTCGTTCATTAATCTCATGAAAGTGCTAGGTGCATTAGTTAAACCAAACGGCATTACTAACCACTCATATAAACCGAACTTAGTTTTAAATGCTGTTTTCCATTCATCTCCTAATTTCATAAGAATCTGGTGGTAACCACTACGCAAATCAACTTTAGAAAACATGGTAGAGCCACTCAATTCATCAAGCATGTCATCTAAACGTGGAATAGGATGACGATATCGAATAGTAATATTATTGATAGATCTACAATCAGTACACATGCGCGAAGAACCATCTTTCTTAGGTACCAAAATAATAGGAACATCACAGGGGCTAAGGGACTCATGAATATGATCTCTGTTGAGTAGTTCCTGAATTTGGCGTTGTATCTCCTTTGTCTCCTCTGGATTGGTTCTATATGGCGCGCGGTTGGGTAACGTAGCACCAGGAATTAGATCAATTTGGTGCTCAATTCCTCTAATAGGAGGTAGTCCTGGTGGCAGCTCAGCGGGAAAGACGTCCTCATATTCCTGCAAAAGGTTAGCAATAGCGGGTGGCAAAGAAGGAGGCATATCCTCAAATGAAAACAAAACCTCTTTGCAGACAATTGCATAACATTGAGTATTGTTTACATCTAGTTCAGCAATATCAATTTTATTTGCAAGCATACATGGACTCTTCAAACGAATTTCAGTAGCATGTGTAGAATCAGATTTAGTGTTCTTTGGTGGTACAAAATCTGCAACAACAATCTGATTCTCACTTTTATTTTTCTCCTCAGTTTTAGCTCTACTAGCTCTAGCAAGATCATCTTTTAAAATCTGTTCGGGAGTCATAGGTTTTAGACCAATTTTCTTTCCATCATGCATAAGAGAATAGTGATTAGTTTTGCCATTATGAACAGATTCTCTATCAAATTGCCATGGTCTACCAAGTAACAAAGAACAAGCTTGCATAGGTACAACATCACAATCAACAAAATCAGAATATGTACCAATAGTAAAATGCACGCGTACCGTTCTTGTTACCTTGATCTTGCGAGAACTCTCAAACCATTGGATGTAATATGAATGTGTGCGTTGTCTTGTTGGAAGTGCAAGCTTCTCTACCATGTCAACACTAGCCAGATTATTACAACTCCCTCCATCAATGATGATCCGTATAGCTTTTTCCTTGACACCACCACGTGTTTGGAACAGGTTGTGGCGTTGATCTTGTTCAGATTTGCTCAATTGCACACTCAACACACGTTGTGTAATTAAACTCTTGTATTGATCAGCAGCTTCAGCTCCCATTACCTCTGTCTCTTCATCAGCATCAGAATTGTCTCCATCTCGAGCAGAAATAAGGGCTAATGTATCTTCATCAAAGTCACTCGCTGAATCGTATTGACCATCCTCCCGCACCATCATCACACGTTGTGTTGTGCACTGTCTCTCAATATGACCAAAACCCCAGCACTTGCGGCATTGTATATCCTTTGTCTTACCCGTGGAAGCCATAGAAGATGCACTACGAGCAGGAGCATTGGATGATGGTGGAGGAGCAGCTGGAAATCTTGTGGTGGCCTTGGATGTGGTAGTAGCTGGTGGCGAATCAAGAGAAGGAGGCGCTGATTGTCGGGATGTCCAAGTGGATGTGCGACCTGCAGAATTATTAGTCCTCCTCCATGGTGATTGGCGATCCTGCACTTCACGTTCAGCTTTGCAAGCAAGATGAAACAAACGAGTGATAGAATTATATTCCTTATAATCTAATATGTGCTGAATGTCCTTGTTTAATCCACCAAAGAAACGTGCAAGCATTTGTTCATTAGATTCAACAAGACCACACCGAACCATCCCCGTTTGCAATTCCTGATAATACTCTTCTACAAAAATTTTCCCTTGCTCTAAACGTGTCAGATTCTTTAGTAAATCACGTTGATAAGTGGGAGGGACAAAACGAACACGCATCGCAGTTTTTAAAGCAGTCCAAGTATAGGAACAGTAGTAGGATTTAAACGACAATACTCAGACCACCAAAGAGAAGCAAATTTAGTGAATTCACATGTAGCAGCACTAACACGCATATTCTCAGGAAATTTTAAACATGCAAAACGTTGTTCTACTTCCATCTCCCATGTAAGATATGCATCAGGATTATATTTACCCTCAAAAGATGGAATATTTAATTTAAGCTTTGCAACATGATCATCATCATGTACTGGTGGTTGAGCGTTGCGGTAGTAATGTCGGGGACGGCCAGCAGGTACCTGTGGAGGTTGTTCAACCTCCTCGTCAAACAGATCGTCGTCGTCGGGGTCGTAGTAGTACCCGTCGTCTGTCCCCAATGTCGTAGCAGCAGCCGTGGTGGAAGTCTGAGGTGCGTCAGCCGCAGCGGTAGCCGTCTGGGGTGCGGCGGCAGCCGAACCAGCAGTCCGACCCGTGATCGGAATGCGCCGTGCACCAGGTACGGGTGCGGGTGCGGGCAATCTGTTCAAAATCTCCTTAAACCGAGCGTCAAGCTTGGCGTTGAAGGATTTCTCGAGTCCATCGATCTTGTCCACGGCGTTGGTGAGTTTGGTGTCAAACTCCCCTAGGCGTGTATCCACGTCTTCAGCGCGACTGACCAAGAGCTCGGAGAAGTGGGCATGTAGTTCTTCGTTCGTCATTGTGGCAGGGTTCCGCAAAGTATCTGTCATGGTTAGTCCTTTACAAATCACAGGTATATACTACGGAAAGATGGTGGAAGTCACGCGTAATCCTTCAAGCAATATACGAAGCTCTTACAAGTTCTTACCAAACAACAGGAAAAGGCGATGTGCAACCGCGAGGATCAGTGGGTCCAGAGATTGAACCGAGCGATTACTGGGAGTCGAGACACCGCACGTGGAGAATATCTGTGGAGCTCTGGTAAGGCTTAGCAAAGGGGGTTAGCAATTATCAAAACAGCAATGCAAAAGTTGAAAGAATGCTCAACGACGGTACTGTGCTGGTCCTAGGCTAGACCGTACTAGAGACGCGAGCCTAGATCACCAACGATGTCACGCCGCGACACAACAAGCAATGTATGATGATATGGCACCCTGAAAAGCGAACCGAGAGGTGGAAAATCACTATGATGGCGAGTGTCTAGAACTGATCTACGGGGTCTAAAAATAGGTTAGCCCCAAAAAAAAATTTCGAAATTTTTTTATTGTGCTTTGGAAAGCGCGCAGGCGCCAAAAAAATATCGCTATAACGGACGATGGAGAAAAGTGATTCCTAGAGCCGAAAACTAGTATATCCAGAAAAAAATTTTGGAGGCGGTTCCAGACTTTTTTTTTGCTCTCCTTCTGGACTTACGACCGGACTCTGAGCTCGACACAGACTTCAGCTGAACACGGAAACAACAAAGAAGGAAAGTAAAAAGAAATAACTAGGAACAATAACTCTACTCGGACTCGTACCGCGGCAGGAAAACTGATCGGATCTGTGTCGCGGTAGGAAGGCGGTGGCGGAGTATTAGGGTTTATGGTGGCTGGGTGTATGGCGGCAGAATATGGTGGCGGAATATGGTGGCGGTGATCGGCGAGTGTGGCGGTGACTACTATGATCAGAACTCGAAACTCTAAGGGACAAGACACTAAGACCAGCAACTCGACGCGACGATGTAGACACAAATTCAACAATGCAAAAACTGAAAAGATAATGCGAGGCGTAGATTGGTTATGGGATGGATCTAAACTCTAACTGTGTTTTTGACTTTTTCGTGGGTTATAGGTAAAAACAGATCTAATCTAAACAGTAAAATCTCGCCGAGCAACCTGAAATCTGATACCACTTGATAGGGCAAAGGTGTCCGATATTTCGATGAGATGATGATAGTCGATTTCGTGGAGTTCAGGCTTGACGATCCGACTACACGTGTGAGCACGAGCGCCAATGCAATCGCTAGGCCAATCTCCTGGAGGTTACCGATCCTGCGGGAACACGATCAGCCTGACCAGTGAGGGTCTTAATTCCTACCTGAAATCGAGAACAAGTAAGAACTAATATTGTAATCAAGATATTGCGGATTAATAGGAAAGCTTTATTGAAAAGGTGGGATCCTGAATAGGTGCGAAGTACAAGAGGCCTCTGCGACGCTCGAGCCTTGGCGAAGTTGCTACGATGGCTAACTTAATGTCTAAGCAAAATCCGAGTCTAGGGTGATGGCTATGGGGAGTATTTAAGGAGGAAAAGGTGGGGTTTTGGCCAGCCATGGAAGTGGTGGTCGAATCCAACCCTAGAAGTCCTTTTCCCCTCAAATACGGACTCTAAAAAGTGGCTATTTAAAATCCTGCGAAAATTACATGGGCCTGGCCCAAAATAAAGGTGTCGCAGCACCATATTAAGCTATGGACGAATTCGTGAAGTATTAATCTTGAATATTTCGTCCAAGCCTTCTTTCTTCATTATGGTGGCCTCAAAGTTCTGAAATCTCCATCCGTGGCCTTCTCTTGGATCATCACATGCTTGCTGCCATCTCCATGCATGGCCATGCTCCAATGCTTGTCCCTCTCATCCATGCTTGGTCCATCATTCCTAAGAGTAAGAAATACATCTGATTTAGGCAGTATCATATTCTCATGTATGTGAGGAATAGTTCCAAGAAACGAAAGTACCTGATAGTTAAGTTGTTTGGCACGAGATCTTGTGATGAGTCCTTGTATGTGTGTAGCTATAGGTACAACGGTTGTATCAATAGAAGGGATGTCCACATCACAAAGCATAAAAGTGCGTGTTCATAGGATACCCTAGAGAAACAATTGGGTATACCTTCTATCATAGATCCGAAGGAAAAGTTTTTGTTGGCAAGAATGGATCCTTTCTTGAAAAGGAGTTTCTCTCAAAATATGTGACTGGAAGGAAAGTACAAAACGACGAGGTTTTTTAACCTTCTCTTGGATTTGAGAGTAGCGCATCACCGGAAGATGTTTTTTTGCCACCTGCACCAATAATAGAGGAAGATAATGATGATGATCATGAAACTTCGAATGATGTTCCTGCTAAACCACGCAGGTCGACGAGGGTTCATACCACTCCTGATTGGTATGTGAAAGGATTGTATGGGCACCTAGAGGGGGGTTAATAGGTGCTACTTCAAATTTTACTCTTTTCAAGTTAGGGTTTGACACAAAAGGTAAATTCTCTAGATTATGCAACTACGGTCAATTTACCTATATGTCAACCTAGCGTAAACACTAAGCTAGAACAAGATAAGTAAAGTGTAGTAAAGGATAGAAGTAACCAAAGTGTAGATAGTGAAGCACAAGGATTTGTTTCCCGCAGTTCCTTCCTTTTGAGGGGAAGTACGTCTGCGTTTGGAGAGGGGGTGGTTTCAAACCATCAACGCCATGAGAGGCCTCCCTTGTTCTCCGATGAACGTCACCCCAAAGGGTTTGATTCACCTCTTCCACTATATAGGCAACCTTAGAGGTGGAAGCCAACACCTTTACAACAAGTGCAATACACACATCCACAACTGAATTGGAGGCTCTCGAATGCAAGCAAGCTGTCACACAATCAAAGACAAGCTTGTAAGAACCAAATCAAGAACTAGGGTTTCCAATGAAACACTAGAGAAAGGGGCCCTCAAGTGAATGAGGGGGAAATGAAGATCTCTCTTTGTGAAGCTATAGATCAAGTCCTCCTCCTTCGATTCTCCAAAGATATATGACTTTGGATGGTTGCATGAAGAGATCTTGGTCATTTGGTGGCTCAAATGGTGGGGCACTTCTATTCTGGAACGAGCAGCTGGAGGAAGAGGATGAAGTCCCCTATTTATAGACCCACAACTTGTGAAGCGTTTTCTGACCATTGGTGAAAGTTCCACACCAGAGATTCTGGTCTATAGACCGGAGACTCCATTCTAAACCGGAGACTCCAACCAATCTTTGGTCTAACTCTGGACCACCATACAGAATGTCCTAACTGAGATAGATAAGTCCACTCCGGAGATTCTTCAGAGACTCCGGACTCGAGCACACCGGAGACTTCGGTGTTTACACATCGGAGACTCCGGTCTGGGAGGATGCACCGGAGAATCCAGTCTGACTCCAATCCATCTCCGGACCACCATACAAAATGTCCCATGCATGTCTCTGGAGGCCCCTTCGGGGACTTTGGGGGAACTCCAGACCACACCGGAGACTCCGGTGTTTGCACACCGGAGACTCCGGTCTAGAATTCCCTGAAAATTGTAGTTGCTTGTAGGTACATTTCCATAGGGCTAAAGACTTTTCCCTTTTTAGTATATCATCCTATAGACATTAGCACACTGTAAAATAATCTACAAATTGTTAACGAACACCAAAACTGATTAAGACAGTAAATGTCCTTTCAATCTCCCCCTTTTTGGTGTTCGATGACAACAAGTGATTTTGCATGGAAATATTTGAAATGAGATATAACAATGCTCCCCTTGACTTTGTGCAGTAAGATAAATGAGTAAAGCATGCGCGACAGTTAATAGATACTAAACATAGTTCTAACGATTACAATCCCATAGGAGCATAACATAAACATGCCCTCACACAAAGCTTGCAAACCAAAGAAGCAAAGCAAGCAAATGTTCTAATTTTAAATAAACATAAAGGCCAAATTCCTAGCCCATGCAAATCCTGATGACAATGTCTTCTCCCCCTTTGGCATCGAAACACCAAAAAGGGAAAAGAACTAAGCTAGCGCCCTAAGGGATCACTCATAGTCATCATTGTCATCATCCTCATCCAAGTCCTCATCCTTGTCATCAACATCCTCATAGTCATCATCACCACCTGGAGCTGCAGGCCCTTTGCCGTGAGGGCGATAAGATGACGTGCCCTAAGAAGCAAACCCAGGAGTGACCTCAGAAAATGTCTTCCAGTCCACAAGGATGTCCTGTTGGGCATTCCAAGCCCCAAATGAGAGCGTGTAGTCTGACTCGGTAGATGGTTGAGCACCATGCTCATATGTGTACTCATCTTCTCCTTCCTCTTCATTCTCTTCTCCCTGATCTTTAATCTCCTTGAGAAGTTTCTCCATGCGGTGGTTTCTCTTGTAGGAGGCATGTTGTTGCTTGAGAATGTCCATGTTCATGCAACAAAGGGTCTTCTCCCAAAAGGAGGCCTTCTTGAACTTGTCCTGAACATACACGGGACATGGGTGTCATGGGTGCATTGGAGGCATTCTTCCTCCGAGAGCCCCTAGGAGGAGTGGGAGCACGCTCGGTATCAGAAATCTCATCCTCATCATCAACTTGTGAGCATCTAGGGGCTGGACCCATATGTCCTTTCTTCTGGAGGGACACAAGTGCATGCTCCACAAGATTGGGAGGTAAAGAAAGTGGTGAATCGTGAGCCTGGGTATTGATGAGCCTCATGACAAGTGGTGCATATGGAGGAGACTTCTTGTAGAGAATATCTTGATGACTGCAAGTGCATAGATCGTTTGTAGCTAGTTTCGGAGTTCAGATATCGATCCCACAGGGAACCCAAAGGTAAATGTTTATTGGTGAAGTCTCTGTCGCACCCGAAGTTGTCACAGGTCTTCGAGTGAATTGACTGCAAGTGTTGAGAATGAGAATGGATTTTAGAAATAAAAAGCATAATGATGGGGATATGCCGAATGGGGTATACCCAGCAGGACGTTTCCTACTGGCTCATACTGCCAGCGAATGGGCCTGCAGGTCGGCAATTGGATCACGACCCAGGAAGAAGCTAGGCGACTGGAAGCTGGAGGCCCAGAAGCGTAGCTAGGCCCAGTCGGATTAGGTCAAGAACCCTCCGAGTCCTTATCCAACTCGGTTGTATATCTATAAACCCTAGCAAGGTGACTATATAAACCTCGCTAGGGCACGCATAGAACTTACATTCCATCATACACCCCTTCGACTCGCCGCCTAGCCGCTGAGCTCGCCCCTTGTACTCTCTCATCAATACAATCTAGCAGGAGTAGGTCTTTACCATCCGGGGGCCAAACCTGGGTAAAACCCTATGTCTTTGCCCTCATCTCGCACCGCAGATGGCTGGCCGCCCTTGCCCCTCGTTCTACTACTCGCTGCCAATTGCAGCATCTGCCATGGCCATTCCCACGATAGTGGCGCCCATCGTGGGGCCTGGCCGGTCAGGACTATGTTCTGTGGCGAGACCCTACTTACCAATCAACCAGACGATCGCCACCGGCTGCATGATCGCCATCGGCAAGATCCTCTAGATCTTGCCGAGCAGCTATGTCCCGGCGGCGCGCCCGGTCACGCACAGCGTGATAATGCCAGTCGGCACGATCAGCCTCTTTGTCGGCTTCACCGATGTCATCGTCTTGGAGTACTCGGCTCGCATCCGCGAGTCGCCATCGCGCGATCGGCTCTGTGAGAGTTAGGTCTGCACCATCCATCGCCTCGCCTTCGAGTACGGCTCGGCCAATAGCAACGTGGCCGAGACCAGCGTGGCCGCGAACGACGTGGCCCTCAACGTCGACGCCGACTCGGCGACCCCGACATCAATTGCCGGATCCATTGTCGGTGCGTCACCCGCGGGCTCCATCACCCAAGTCTCCAACATGGGGGACTTCGAGGATCCTTCCATCCTCGGGATCTTCGACTCTGACTCTAGATCAGAGAACTCTTGCGACCTCTACGCTGGATCCGGTCGCTTCGTCGCAACCTACATGGCGAGCGTCACGAGTGCCCTGCTAGACCCCTTCTCCACGCCAATCCCGCCGACCGCGATGGCGACGGAGGTCGAGGAATTCCGCCAGCGCCTGGAGGAGGCGGTTCGCAAGGAACAGGCCGAGCGCGAAAAATTTCGCCGCGAGCAAGCAACGACGCAGAAGCTCTCGCTCTACCACCAACGCCGTATCAGGTCACTCCTGAACCCCACCGTTCAGGTCCGCACCCGGAACTTTGACGACAAGAATGACCCGGCCCACATGGCCGACCGCGTGGTCTGCGAGAACGCGCTACCAGGAGGAAGTGCCCGGCCACCGCCAGGCGCAACAGCGAA
The DNA here is from genome assembly GCA_916181665.1 of Avena sativa. Taxonomy (NCBI): domain Eukaryota; kingdom Viridiplantae; phylum Streptophyta; class Magnoliopsida; order Poales; family Poaceae; genus Avena; species Avena sativa. The sequence continues at coordinate 315,621,825 of OV702283.1, forward strand.
CGACGCTCCCCCACCACCTCCCGGTCGCGCGCCCCTCCAGACCAGCGGAGGATCATGATCTCCCCACAAGAGCCGGACACAAACGACCTCCCGCTATTCTCCACTCCGATGGACAACATCATCGCGAGTCAAGCCGTGGTCGCCAACCTCAACATGACGGGGGAGCCCCTGTAGCCCCAACCACGACCCGTGCACGCGGCACTCTCCACCAACGACCCGCGACCGACGAATGACATGGTCGCTGCCAACGGGCAGCCAGTCGACGTGTGGACCCACATCATCAACAACCAAAGCTGAAGCGCACGCCAGCCCGACGACCTGAGGTATACCCTCACCAACCGCCGCGATGGCGAGCCAAGGGGCTCGCTCAGCCGAGTCGGCCTCCGGTGCTTCGGACCAATGATCCGAGGCGAAAAGTATCCGACGAACTTCAAAGCGCCAAAGGAGATCGAAAAATACGACCCCTCGTATGACCCATCCTTATGGCTATACACATACCTCATGGCGATGGGAATCACTGGCCACACAGACCTACTCGCCGCTCGCTACCTCCCCCTGATGATGGAGGGAGCGAATCGGCAATGGATCAACACCCTTCCAGCGGATAGCATCGATTCCTGGGAGGACATGCACGTCGCCTTCGTCAGGCACTTCGAGGGTTCCTACACCCATGCCACCAGTATCGAGGACCTGGAACAATGTGTCCCGGGGCCCCGTGAGTCGACTCGTAACTGGCTCCAAAGGTGGCAAGACCTGTGGTTCAACGCGGCCGGTATCCACCTGGATAAGGCGATCCACTGCTTTAAGACATAATGCCGCTACGAACCACTGGTCGCCAAACTCAAGTGGGTGTACAAAACGCTCGATAACATCCCAGACCTCCTCAAGACCGCCAAGCGGTACGTGGAGGAGGACCCGAACCAAGAAACCGATGACGGGTCAGGTGGAAATTGCTGCCCAAGCGGCGACGAAAACGGGAGGCGACCCGATCTACAATACAGCAACACTCGCCTCACCGGCAAGCGCCGCGGTGATGGGCGAGTCGACTTCGTCGCCACCACTGGTTACTCTCCACGTGACCCCAAGAGCTTCCACCGCGACGGAGGCCAACACCGCGACAACGGAAACTACAAGGCGAGGCCGAAATTCGACCCCACGGCTCTCCTTAACCAGCCCTGTGTGTTCATAGCAGGGAGGGGAAGCCATCCACGCACACGACCGCCGACTGCCACTCCCTGAAGGAAATCAAGAAGGCACGACGCGCACGGGAGGAACCCAACAACCACCCGCCAAACGGCGGGGCATTCGGCAACAACGTCGAATCTCTCCACACTTTCACCGGGTTCAGCACCAAGCGCGAGAAGAAGGTCATCGCCTGCGCCGTCGCTGTCAACACGGTGTCCCAAGTCGTCGTCCCCCGCTTCCTTAACTAGTCCGAACAGCGGATCACCTGGAACCACGAGGACCACTCGCCACTGATCGAATATCCGGGGCAAGTGGCCTTGGTGGTCAAGCCCAAAGTGGGCGACAACTGGCTCCCAAAGACGTTGATGGACGGCGGGAGGTCCATCAATATTCTCTACCTGGACACGTTCAGGCAGCTACGGCTCCCGCAGTCGATGATCGAGACGACCTACACCACCTTCCACGGCATCGTCCCTTATCAGAAGACGTACCCGATCGGCAAGGTGACGCTGCCAGTCACCTTCGGCACACCAACGAATTTCCGCATGGAGCGAATCATCTTTGAGCTGGTGACCTTCAACAACCACTACCATTGCATCTTGGGACGGCAAGCGTTCGCCAAGTTCATGGCAGCTCCACACTACGCGTACAACGCGATGAAGCTCCCAGAGCCGTGCGGCATCATCACCGTCCACAGGGACCCCGACATGGCTGCGGAGTGCGAGGCAAAGGGCGCCAAGCTCGCCAACACCATCATCGCCGTGGAGGCCAACCACGCATAGGAGCTCGCTAGATACGCGAGAGGGGTCGACAATGACGACCCCACAATACTCAAGAAGCCCAACTCAGAGAATGGCGGCTCGACCGCGTTTGAAGCCACCACGCACATGCGCTCTGTCGAGCTGGTCCCAGGCGAATCCAGCCAGACGGTGACGATCGGGACAGGCATGAGCCCCGCATAGGAAAGCGCGCTCATCGAGTTCCTACGTGAGAATTGCGACATCTTCGCATGGAAGCCGTCTAACATGCCAGATGTCCCGGGGGAACTCGCTGAGCACAAACTCAACGCCGACCCCAAAGCGCAACCTGTCAAGCAGTCGCTACGGCCCTTCAATGAAGAGCGCCATCGAGCAATCACTGAGGAGGTGCAATGTCTACTCGCTGCAGGCTTCATACGTCCCATCAAATACTCCAAGTGGCTAGCAAACCCAGTCCTGGTCGAAAATAAGAATGGGACCTTGACATTGTGTATCGATTACACAAACCTCAACAACGCCTGCCCAAAGGAGAAGTTCGTCCTCCCGTGAATCGATCAAATCATCAACTTGACGATGGGCTCGGAGTCGCTGTGTTTCCTTGACGCCTACTCTGGTTACAACCAGATCAAAATGGTATTCGAGGACGAGGAGAAGACGACATTTATCATTCCATTCGGGGCCTTCTGCTACACCGCCATGACGTTCGGCCTGAAGAATGCCGGAGCGACCTACCAGAGGTGCATGCAGGAGTTCCTTGAGAGCCAAATTGGCCGCAACATCCACGTCTACATTGACGACGTGATGTTGAAGTCCACTCGCTAGGGCAATCTACTCGTCGACCTGGCCGAAACCTTCGCATACCTTTGGAGGTACAAGATCAAACTTAACCCAGGAAAGTGCACCTTCGGTGTACCTACTAGATAGCTACTGGTGTATGTAGTCTCCAAGCGAGGCAAACTCTACCAAGATCAACACGATCGCTAGCTCGACAAACCCGAGTGCCTCCGTGACATCCAGAAGTTGGCCGGGCGAGTCGCGACTCTTAGTCGCTTCATCCCCCGGCTAGGCGAGAAGGCAATGCCTCTCTACCGCCTAATGCGCAAGAACCCCACTTTACATTGGGACAAGGAGGCGGATGACGCGATCCACGCTCTCAAAGAAGTGCTACTCACGGCCCCGCTGCTCGCCGCCCCCATCGACAAGGAGCCTATGCTCGTCTATGTCGCGGCATCTGAGCGAGTCGTCAGCGCCGTCATGGTCATCGAACGGCCAGAAGAGGGCAAGGAGCGCCCCATGCAGCGACCTGTCTACTACATCAGCGAAGTCCTCACTGAGTCGCGACAGTGCTACCCATAGTACCAGAAGTTGGTATATGCGGTCTTTCGAGCCCAGCGGCGACTGCCGAACTACTTCCAGGAGCACCCAATCACGGTGGTCTCCTCAGCGCCATTGCAGGACATCATCCGCAACTGCGAAGCGACTGGGAAATTCGCCAAGTGGGCCATCGAGATCGGCGTCGACAACATCAAGTATGAGCCACGCAGGGCAATCAAGTCGCATGCCCTAGCTGACTTCCTCGCCGACTGGGAGGAGGCACAGCAGCCGGAGAAGCTTCCGTACCTCCATTACTGGTCTCTCCACTTTGATGGGTCCAAGAACACAGACGGCGCTGGGGCAGGGATCGTGCTCATGTCCCCCAAGGGCGACAAGCTGCGCTACATACTGTACCTCGACTTCACCCCCATCACCAACAACATGGCCGAGTACGAGGTCCTCCTTCACGGCATGTGAGCCGCCAAGGAGATGAGCATCAACCGCCTGCGGTGCTACAACGATTCCGACCACGTCGTCGGCACCTGCGACGCCGTCTCCCCTACCATGGCGGCATACTGCCAAGTAGTGGACCAGCTGGGGGGCCAGTTTGCTGGCTACTCCGTCGAGTGGATCGACCGACGCAAGAACAAAGAGGCTGACGCCCTCTCTCGCATCGAGTCGGCTCGCCACGCGCCATCCACCCGTGTCTTCCTCGACACCATCACCAAGCCATCTGTCTCTCCCCCAAGGGAGATCGACATCGGGATACCGTTGCAACCAGAGCCAACCCTGGTCGCCATGATCGTGGAGCCAAGCGACTAGACCGCGCCATACATCTCCTAACTCGAGGGAGGGACCCTACCCACAGACGAGATGGAGGCTCGCATGATCGTGAGCCGCTGCAAGTCCTTCGTCATCATCAACGACGAGGTCCACAAGCGCAGCGTGACCGGCGTGTTCCAACCCTGCGTGCAGCCCGCGGAAGGTCGCAACATCCTCCAAGACATCCACGCCGGCGACTGCGGCCACCATGCTAGTGCCCGCTGCCTAGTCGCCAAGGCCATGCGACATGGCTTATACTGGCTCACCGCACACACTGACACGGTCGACATCGTCCAACGCTGCGTCGGGTGTCAAAAGTATGCCAATCAAACACACGTACCAAACTCGGCGCTCAAGACCATCCCCGTCACCTGGCCATTCGCCGTGTGGGGTATGGACATGGTGGGCCCCTTCAAGAAGGCCCCCTCCTGCTACACCCACCTCCTGGTCAAATTCGACAAATTCACCAAGTGGGTGGAAGCCAAGCCAGTCCGCAAGTGCGACGGAAGGACCGCCGCTAAATTCCTACGCGAGCTCATCTACCGCTACGGATTCCCGCACAGCATCATCACGAACAACGACACCAACTTCTCCAAAGGCGCCATGTCCGAGTACTACGAGGAGCACAACCTACGGCTCGACCTCGACACAGTTGCACTCTCGGAGTCTAACGGCCAGGCGGAACGCGCTAACTAGAGCATCCTCCACGGCCTGGAGCCATGACTGCAAGTTCCCCTCGAGCAAACTCCGGGGTGCTGGGTCGAGGAGCTCACCTCCGTCATCTGGGGAATCCACACCTCCATGACCAGGTCGACCGGGTTCACCCCCTTCTTCATGGTGTACGGCGCTGAAGCCATCATGCCGACCGACCTCGAGCATGACTCGCCTCGGGTGGTCAACTATGCGGAGGCCGACAACGAGCTCGCACGCCAAGACGGGGTCGACCATCTCGACGAAGCACGTGACCTAGCCCGCTCCCGTACCGCCATCTACCAGCAAGGACTCCGCCGCTACCATAGCCGCCGAGTCCGGACTCGCACCTTCCAGGAAGGCAACCTGGTCCTATGACTGATCCAGGAAAATAAGGGCATGCACAACCTCTCTCCCCCTTGGGAGGGACCATTCTCCATAGGGCGAGTCCTAGGCAACTATTCCTGCTACCTCATCGACGTCCGAGGCGATGGACAGCTCGATGTCAAGCAGCCGTGGAATGTAAACCACCTAAGGAAGTTCTACAGCTAGAACTCCGACATGTACTCCCCCCCGCTATGAAATAAAGATGATCGATTCGCACAAACCGTGTCCACTCTCCAAGTCTTGTGCCATTCGCACTCGTAAAAACAGCGTTACGCTACTCACGGAAGTCAACCCTTGGCCGCGCGACCGGCACGGCTAAGTAGTGCGATACAAGGGCATCGATAAAATTCGGGCCTTGTGTCGTCCACGAAAACTCCAACCCGGAGCCCCATCAGAGTCTCCTTGCTCGACTGGCCCACCAGGCCAAGACAACAGCATTCGCTTCTCACAGCGACCTAGTTCTCCACATCCTTGCCGCAATGACTCGAATGGTCCAGTACCACGCTCGGGGACTGACGCCAGTCCAAACCCACGCGGCTAGGGAAAACACCAAGTATGAGAGCGCGTCCTGAACTCGCCACATGACTGGCTCTCCGAGACAGGTGGAGCGACGCGCTAAACACAATGCTCTTCGTCCTCACCTACCTTGGGCATGCGACTAGAACAACTAAGTACCACGCTTGGGGACTCGTGCAACCGACCCCGTTCGCGTCCAAGAAAACGTCTAAGTACAGAGCACCCCTTGGGGTCGCCACGCGGCTGGCTTCCCAAGCCACAGTGAGTCGAGCTCAACTAACTAACAGTACAAAACAAACATACACACAAAGACACGAGGTAAACTCCATACAAGGGCGGACGCGCTCGGGGACTCGCACAACACAAAAATACAAAATCAAAACAAATCTTACAAAAGCATACATGCATTCCTTATGGAAACAAATTTGTTTGCTTACAAGGGCAGGCATACACTTCTTACAACTGACGCCAATCGACAAAGTGGTCTACTCCGCAGGTTTCGACAATGACGCTCCACCGCCACCGCGGACACGGATGAAGGGAACCTACGGGTTTGACGGATACGTCGTCATGGCGCCCGCCATCACCAATCAGAATGGATGCTCCACCTTGAAGTCGCGATACGCCGGCTCAGGGTCGTTCGAGGCAACGATCGCCTCCTGATAGGCAGAAGATCGCCCATCACCAACACTCGATCGGAGTAGACAGCGGCCCGGTCGGTCAACTTCAGCACGTCGGAGATCTTGACCGAGCCAATCAACGAGGAATACCCGCTGGTGACGTCGTCGAGGTCAAAATCGCCAGGGAAGTGCGCGAGCCCAAGTCTCAGCGCAGTCGCAGCCCCATGGTGGAAACCGACCGCGACATGAACTCCACAACCGCTGGAGCCCTCTCCAGGTAGCACTAGACCTCAGTGAGTTCACTGGGGATCACCTCCGTTGGCGAGATCTCCTGAAGATACGCGCAAATACAGGTCGCCGAAAGGGCGGCAGAGTCCACCAACATGGTGACACACTGCCGCACGTTGTACGACTGCGCCTCGGGCTCGTCATCAATAATTTTTCATGCGAAGCACAAGCAGCTCAACATCAAAAGGGTGTACAATGACAACGGCGACCCGCAAACTCGGGGACTCGCCAAACCAATCAAACACAAGATGAAGGAACTCATCAATTATGGGACGACAGTGCCCCGTAACAAAGTCTTGGAGACTCGACAAGTTAGTCTGCAGCCCCATGACAAGAGCATCCGACACCTTCCTCTCTTCTACCGTGACAGCAATTTCCACCTTAGCCCTTTCTGTAGGGTTTGCAGTATAGAAAACAAAAAAATTCCTACGATGGGAACAACTATGTACCAAGATCTATCTGCTAGATACAAACAATGGGCGGATGTATATCTGTAGAGTACATACCCTTGAAGACTGACAAAGCTCAACGAGTTAAACTCGTGGTTGATGTAGACGATCTCTTGCCGATCTAAAGATCGAGAGGAAGTCCTAGCGTCGTAAATCAGCAACGCATCCGTGCTCGCACACACGTCGGAGGCACCGAGCAACCTCCGCCTCCTTGCTCCAGCGATGCAGCGAAAGCACAACCCTGTCTTACCGAATAGCCACCGGGAACATGTATCTCGCTAGTCCGAGACCATGGGGAATAAATTCTATAGGGCGAGAGAGATCCTTCACGAGGAGGTGTGAGTGAGAGAGAGGAGAGGGGGTGCCTTTTATAGGAGGAGGGGGGGCACCCAAGGGGGTGGACTCCGGCCATGGGGCTTCCCCCTCCCCTCCTTCACTCATGTGGGTGGACACTCCACTCACAAAAATCTCTTCAATTCCCTCCACTCAAAATCCCACTCAAAATTGCTATTAAATTTCCACCAAATTTAATGCAAACTCTCATTAAATAAAACTCCTTTTATTTATTCAGAATTTTGTAAATTACTTTAATGACAAACATTCACATATAACCCCTTGCTAGTATTTCATTTCACATGCAAAAACACTTTCTGCAATTTCACCCGAAAACCTATTTCGGTATCTAGTGAAATAAATTCATGCGCTTGTTATTCTTTCCGGCATGAAACTTTTGATCCAATTGGATGTCGGTGTCTCTTAAGTGTGTCACCCTACAGTTCGTGAATAATGCGAACATGATCGAGACCCCTCTCAGCTCAATAATCAGAAGCGGGATCTGGATACCCATATTGACTGCCACACATTCAACGATGACTTTCTTGTGATCGTCGGAACCTTTTATGCTAGTATCTTAATCCCTTTGTTTCATGATATATTACATGTCCGAGATTCGATCATCGGTATCTCCATACCTAGTTTGATCTCGTTACTGACATGCACTCTTTTCTCGTTCCTGTGATATAACATTCTAGTGATCAAATCACTTGCTTGCAAGCTAACCAATGTGATATCACCGAGAGGGCCCAAAGTATATCTATCCGTCATCGGGAGAAACAAATTCCACTCTCGATCCATGGGCCTCAACATAACACTTTATTAGTTCTGAACCCACCTTTATAATCACCCTGTTAGTGATTGACATGATCTCATGGTCTAAGGATTAGGATCACTTTGTAAGTTGTTATAGCAATATAAACTCAATGACTTTGATCGTAATGCTATACTTCAGATGAATGTTCATCACACCATTACACTAATGTTGTGATATCGTTATTAACAACATCCAATGTCCATGATCAGGAAACCTTGATCATCTTGTTAATCAACGAGCTAGTTTCTGAGAGAGGCATAACTAGGAAATTTCTATTTGTTTATTAAACACACATGTATTAACGTTTCTGTATTAATACAATTATAGCATGAAAAATAAACATCTATCATATACTTGGAATACACATAATAAACACTTTATTATTGCCTCTCAGGGCATATTCCCTTCAGTCTCCCACTTGCAATAGAGACAATAATCTAGTTACATAGTGATGAATCTAACACCCATGGAGTTCTGGTGTTGATCATGTTTTTCTCTAGGGAGAGTTTTAGTCAACGGATCTGCTACATTGAGATCAGTGTGTACTTTACAAATCTTTATATCCCCATCCTTGACATGCTCGCGGATGGAGTGAAACCGACGCTTAATATGATTGGAATTCTTGTGAGACCTTGGTTCTTTGGCATTGGCAATGGCACCATTGTTGTCACAATAGATCACCATTGGGTCCAACTCGCTCGCAACCACACCTAGTTCGGATATGAACTCCTTCATCCAAATCGCTTCCCGGGCCGCTTCCGAAGCAACAACATATTCGGCCTCCGTTGTTGATCCCGCCACCACAGGTTTTTTGGAACTCCTCCAACTAACCGCTCCGCCATTCATGAGAAATACATATCTGGATTGAGACTTAGAGTCATCCGGATCGGTGTCAAATCTTGCATCAACATAACACTTAGCGACGATCTCTTCTTCACCTCTATACACAAGAAACATATCCTTAGTTCTTTGCAAGTACTTAAGGATATTATTGACCGCTATCCAGTGTTCCGAACCTAGATCCGATTGGTACCTACTAGTCAAACTAATAGCATGTGCCACATCCGGTCTTGTACATAGCATGGCGTACATTATAGAGCCTATGGCTGAAGCATAGGGGACTTTGTCCATTATCTCTCTTTCTTCCGCAGTAGCCGTACTTTGAGTCTTACTCAATGTCTTGCCTTGAAACATAGGTAAGAACCCCTTCTTACTTCCGTCCATTTTAAACTTCTTTAAAATCTTATCAAGGTATGTACTTTGCGATAGCCCTATTAGGCGCCTAGATCTATCTCTATAGATCTTTATGCCTAATATGTATGATGCTTCACCTAGGTCCTTCATTGAAAATTTGCTGTTTAGATAACTTTTAATACTATTTAAAAGATCTATATCATTTCCTATCAATAATATGTCATCCACATATAATATTAGAAATGCCACATTGCTCCCACTCACTTTCTTGTAAATACAAGCTTCTCCATAAGTTTGGACAAATCCAAACTCTTTGATCACCTCATCAAAGCGGAGATTCCAACTTCGTGATGCTTGCTTCAGTCCATAGATGGATCGCTGAAGCTTGCACACCTTGTTAGCATCCTTAGGATCGACAAAACCCTTTGGTTGTATCATATACAACTCTTCTTCAATATTGCCATTGAGGAACGCGGTTTTGACATCCATCTACCATATCTCATAATCGAAATATGCAGCAATTGCTAACATAATCCTAACTGACTTTAGCATCACTACAGGAGAGAATGTCTCATCGTAGTCAACTCCTTGAATTTGTCGAAACCCCTTTGCAACAAGTCGAGCTTTATAGACGGTCACATTACCATCGACATCAGTTTTCCTTTTGAAAATCCATTTATTCTCCACGGCCTTTCGGTCGTGATGTAAGTCCACCAAGTTCCAAACTTGATTTTCATACATGGATTCTATCTCGGATTTCATGGCTTCTAACCATTTGTTGGAATCCGGGATCATCATCACTTCTTCATACGTCGCAGGGTCATCAATTTCATCAACCATGAAATTCATAACGGGGTTTTCGTACAGCTTGGGAGCTGCACGTGTCCTGCTAGACCTGCGAGGTTCGGTAGTACTCTCTTTTGGAGTTTCATGATCATTATCATTAGTTCCTTCTTCAACTGGTGAAGCCAACTCTGGAACAACTTCCGGCGCTGTGCTACTCGCCATACTTTGAAGAGAAGGTTCAATAACCTCTTCGAGTTCTACCTTCCGACTACTCACACCTTTTGCGACAAACTCTTTCTCTAGAAATGATCCATTCTTGGCAACAAAAACCTTGCCTTCAGATCTGTGATAGAAGGAATACCCAATAGTTTCCTTAGGGTATGCTATGAAGACACATTTTTTTGCTTTGGGTTCGAGTTTATCCGGTTGAAGTTTCTTCACATAAACATCGCATCCCCAAACTTTAAGAAATGACAGCTTAGGTTTGTTTCCAAACCACAATTCATACGGTGTCTTTTCAATGGATTTAGATGGTGCCCGATTTAAAGTGAATGCAGCAGTTTCTAGTGCATAACCCCAAAATGACAACGACAAGTCCGTCAGAGATATCATAGATCGAACCATATCCAATAAAGTATGATTACGACGTTCCGAACACACCATTTCGCTGTGGTGTTTCGGCAGGTGTGAGTTGTGAAACAATTCAACACTCTTTCATGTGAGTGCTAAACTCATAAATTAGATACTCACTTCCACGGTCGGACCGTAGAAATTTGATCTTTCTATTACGATGATTTTCCACTTCATTCTAAAATTCCTTGAACTTTTCAAAGGTTTCAGACTTGTGCTTCATCAAGTAGATATAACCGTATCTACTCAAATCATCCGTGAAAGTAACAAAATAACGATATCCACCTCGCGCCGACACACTCATTGGACCACATACATCAGAATGTATGATTTCTAATAAATCTCTCGCCCGTTCCATTGTACCGGAAAACGGCGTTCTAGTCATCTTGCCCATAAGGAACGGCTCACATGTATCAAATGATTCAAAATCAAGTGATTCCAAAAGTCCATCCGAATGGAGCTTCTTCATGTGTTTAACGCCAATATGACCTAGAGGCAGTGCCACATATATGCGTATATATCATCATTAAGTTTAATCCATTTAGCATCAACATTGTGAATATGTGTAACACTATTATCGAGATCCAATAGAAATAAACCATTCATCATCGGTGCATGACCATAAAAGATTTCATTCATATAAATAGAACAACTATTGTTCTTGGATTTAAATGAATAACCACTTCGCATCAAACACGATCCAGATACAATGTTCATGCTCAGTGCTGGCACCAGATAACAATTATTCAAGTTTATTACTAATCCCGACGGCAAGTGGATAGGTAGCGTTCCAACGACGATCACATCAACGCTTGATCCATTGCCGACACGCATCTTGACCTCACCCCTTGCTAGCGGTCGCTTGTTCTGCAGCCCCTGATTCGAGTTACAAATATTAGCAACTGAACCGGTATCAAATACCCAGGTGCTATTGCGAGCACTAGTTAAGTACACATCAATAACATGTATATCATATATACCTTTGTTTGCCTTGCCGGCCTGCTTGTCTGCCAAATACTTGGGGCAGTTGGACTTCCAGTGGCCAGTCCCCTTTACAATTGTAGCAGTCGGTATCAGACTTAGGGCCAACTCAGGGTTTCTTTCCAGGCACGGCAACCGGCTTGCCGCCCTTACTTCCCTTCCATTTACCCTTCTTGTCTTTCTTGAAACCAGTGTTCTTACTGATCATCAACACTTGATGTTCCTTCTTGATCTCCACTTCTGCAGTTTTTAGCATTGACAGAAGATCGGGGAGAGACTTCTTCATGCCTTGCATATTATAGTTCATCACAAAGCTCTTATAGCTAGGTGGTAGAGACTGCAGAACACGATGGATGTCTAAGTCAATGGGAATCATTATTCCCAAGGACACAAGCTTATCGGCGTAACCTGACATCTTGAGTACATGCTCAGTTATGGAGCTGTGCTCTTGCATCATGCAGCTAAAGAACTTTTCTAAAGCATTGTAGCTCTCTACAGCAGCACGTGTGTCGAAAATCATTTTCAAGTCACCCATTGTATCAAATGCATTGCCGTTTTCGAAATGCTTTCGAAGTTCTGGATCTAGCCCATACAATATGCCGCAATGAACTAAGTTGTGGTCCTCCTAACGAGTCTGATAGACATTCTTATCCTCGTCAGGGGCATCATCACCTAACGACGCTTCTAGAACATATTGCTTTTGTGCAGCAGAGAGGAGAATCCTCAAATTCATGGCCCATTCGGTAAAGTTGCTACCGTTCGTTGCAAGTTTCTATTTCTCCATGAACACATTGAAATTAAAAGCAGGTGGTGCCATCTACAACATAATTTGTAAAGTTTAGACTAAGTTTATGATAGATTGAGTTCAACTAATCCACATTACGAATGAACTCCCACTCAAAAACGACATCCCTCGTGCCTTTTTGGTGATTACATGAACCAAATCCACTACACCAAGTCCGATCATCACGTGAGTCGGTGTAGCTTCAAAGGCGAGCATCAAATGTGCACCATATCTACTATATGACTCATGCTTCACCTTTCGGTCCGTGTTCCGAGGCCATGTCTGTACATGCTTGGCTCGCCAAGTAAGAACCTTAGTATTCGCGTGTGTAACTGTCTTACACCCAAAATATGGCCGTGGATCCAAGAACACCCGATCATCACGTGATGTCTTAGAGCGACGAAAACATAATCGGTGCACACTAAAGGAAGAACACATTATTATCTTGATATTTAAATGAGGGATCATCTTATTATGCTAATAAAACGCCAAACAAGCAATATAAGATGCTATCAAACATCATATGTTTATAAGTGAAATGATATGGTTACCGCATATGATCTCTATCATGTCCATCGTGGTATGATCACTATCATACCTTTATGTGTAAGGCCAAGGTCTATGTAACTTACACGTTATGTGTGTTGTAAGAGTATCATCTCATACTTCTACTTACAACATTACCATATCATAACACTAGCCCGACAACAATCTAAACTAGACGCCTCTAATTTATCCATTGCAAGTTTTACGTGGCTTAGGGCTTTCGAAGATAGAACCGTTCTTACCTACGAACATGAAACACAACGAGGATAACCAAATTTCGACAACTCGTTGCAAAATAGATATTGACTATAGTAGGAGAGACAGACACCCGCTAGTCACTTATGCAAACTAGTTGCATGTCAAGCGTGGAACATGTCTCATGTGCGAGGACATGTAAAGTTTGTCCAGGCCGCTTCATCCCACTATGCCACCAATATCCAAAATTACAACTAAGAAGAAACAACATGATCATCATCGCCCACATACTCATATGTGTACTATCCATGTAAAGCATCTACGCATAGATCCGGCTCTGATACCACTATAGGGTTCGCAACATAGAAAACAAAAAATTTCCTACGATGGGAACAACTATGTACCAAGATATATCTACTAGATACAAACAATGGGCGAATGTATATCCGTAGAGAACATACCCTTGAAGGCCGACAAAGCTTAACGAGTTAAACTCGTGGTTGATGTAGACGATCTCTTGCTGATCTCAAGATCGAGAGGAAGTCCTCGCCGCAAATCAGCAGTGCATCCGTGCTCGCACACACGTCCGAGGCACCGAGCAACCTCCGCATCCTCGCTCCAGCGATGCAGTGGAAGCACAACCCTTTATTGCCGAATAGCCACCGGGAACATGTATCTCGCTAGTCCGAGACCATGGGGAATAAATTCTAGAGGGGAGAGAGATCCTTCACGAGGAGGTGTGAGTGAGAGAGAGGAGAGGGGGTGCCTTTTATAGGAGGAGGGGGGGCACCCAAGGGGGTGGCCACCGGCCATGGGGATGACCCCTCCCCTCCTTCATTCATGTGGGTGGACAATCCACTCACAAAAATCTCTTAAATTCCCTCCACTCAAAATCCCACTCAAAACTGCTATTAAATTTCCACCAAATTTAATGCAAACTCTCATTAAATAAAACTCCTTTTATTTATTCAGAATTTTGTCAATTACTTTAATGACAAACATTCACATATAACCCCTCGCTAGTATTTCATTTCACATGCAAAAACACTTTCTGCAATTTCACCCGAAAACATGTTTCGGTATCTAGTGAAATAAATTCCTGCGCTTGTTATTCTTTCCGGCAAGAAACTTTCTCTCCAATTGGATGTCAGTTTCTCTTAAGTGTGTCACCCTACGGTTTTTGAATAATGCGGACATGATCGAGACACCTCTCAGATCAATAATCAGAAGTGGGATCTGGAGACCCATACTGACTCCCAGACATTCAACGATGACTTTCTTGTGATCGTCGGAACCTTTTATGCTAGTATCTTAATCCCTTTGTTTCACGGTATATTACATGTCCGAGATTCGATCATCGGTATCTCCAGACCTAGTTTGATCTTGTTACTGACATGCACTCTTTTCTCGTTCCCGTGATATAACATTCTAGTGCTCAAATCACTTGCTTGAAAGATAACCAATGTTATATCACCGAGAGGGCCTAGAGTATATCTATCCATCATCGGGATGAACAAATTCCACTCTTGATCCATGGGCCTCAACATAACACTTTATTAGTTCTGAACCCATCTTTATAATCACCCTGTTACGGTGTGACGTTTGATGTTATCACGAAACTCTTCCGGTGTTAGTGATTGACATGATCTCATGGTCTAAGGATTAGGATCACTTCGTAAGTTGTTATAGAAATATAAACTCAATGACTTTGATCGTAATGCTATACTTTGGATGAATGTTCATCACACCATTACACTAATGTTGTGATCTCGTTATTAACAACATCCAATGTCCATGATCAGGAAACCTTGATCATCTTGTTAATCAACGAGCTAGTTTATGAGAGAGGCATAACTTGGAACTTTCTGTTTGTTTATTAAAGACACATGTATTAATGTGTCCGTATTAATAAAATTATAGCATGCAAAATAAACATCTATCATATACTTAGAATACACATAATAAACACTTTATTATTGCCTCTCAGGGCATATTCCCTTCACTTTCGTCCGCCGAGTTCGCCTCCGCCTTTGCAGCCTTGAGCTCTCGCTCCATCTCGGCCTCTCGCTTCTTTGTGATGGTCAGCGATGACTGGGAAGCCATCAACTCGCTAGCAGGGTCCCAAACCTCGCGATCCTTCGCCACTGCGACCGAATGTCCCTCTGCAGCAACGTGAGCGTGAGTACACAATAAAAAAAGACAGTTATGGAGAAGCGCACCTCAAAAACCTACCAGCAGTCGCTTGCAGCTGTTTGTTCACCTCCTGCATGGAGCGGAGGTCTTTCTCCAGACGCTCCTTGGCGGACAATCGCTCCGCCGACTCGCGCTGGAGGCCCTGCACCGACACGACCAAACATCAGCAAAATTTGAAAAAATTCCTAAGTGCCTAGCCGACGAAATTCAGTGACTAGCCACACGGGGACTGGACACCGAAGGAAAACAATAAGAATCTACCCGCTGAAATTCAACGACCAGATCCTCGGGGACTGGACATACCTGAATGGCCGCACCCAGCATGTTGTGCAGCTCGACCGCATCCACCGACGGAAGCACAAGAGGTGTGCGCCCGCGTCGCCGCTCGACCTCCGAGCCCAAAACTTCGGGCGCTTGGGCCGATTACACCGACACACTTGCGGTAGAGGACCTCGCCATAAAGCGAGGGAAGGTCGCCACTGCCGCTCCCATAGCACTCGTCGAAGGGCCCTCCGCCCCGACCAGTGCTGTTGGGGATATGCTATATGGGTATCCTCATAGCATGTCTCCTATCCGGATAACCTGGGTGGCCCACAGTTGGTAGCATGGCCCATTGCCTGCTGGGCGGCCCAGTTAAATGGATCTAGAAGGGAGGCCCATGCCGGATAAAGGAAGGCTACGGTTGGAGTCACCGACATAACCGGAGTCTTGGAGTGCAAGATACACAAGACTAGTAATAGACGGTGTAGGACTCTGTAACCTGTCCGGCTAGGACTTTTCCTGTAACCCTAGGACCTGGCGACTATATAAGTTGGGCCTATGGGAGCCTTTAGGACACAATCTCAGACAACCCAGTAGCGATTAGCACACACCTCGCACAGCGAACCTATCTCTGTAACTCGGTGTATTGCCCTTATAGTGATTTATAGCAGGAGTAGGATTCCGCCACCGTCGTGGGATCTGAACCTGGGTAAGCTGTGTTACCTCGTACCCGTCAACCGTCCGCCTTCCCCCACGTCTCTAAACACGCACTGTGAGGACCCCTCCATGGCGTACTCATCGGCAATACCACGACAGTTGGCGCCCACCGTGGGGCAAGAGGCGCTTCAGGCTCTTCAGCGGGCGAGGACCAAGATCTTCACAGGAATCGGCGAAACCGTAGCCATCGGCCGCGTTCTCTTCTCCGGCAACGTTCCGATCTTCCCTCCCGATGAGTTCTGGATCCCGGCGAAGACGAACCCTACATGGTGTTCGATCGTTCCTATCGGAGACATCCACCTCTTCATTGGCGAAACCGACTCGGGCACAAGTTCCCTGGGAGTCGGAGGAGCATCAAGGCCCGCACGGACCGCCTACTGGCAGGATACATTCGCGAAAGGATCGATGTCGGATCTCTCTTCAGAGTTTGCCAGCAAATATCGGAAAAATTCAAGGCCCACCCAAACTGCCCTTGTGCAGGATATAAAGGTGGAAGATCCCTGCAAGTTCGCCGGCTTCGCCCGTGCGTTTGGACAGCAGAGATCCAAGTTCGTCCGCGTGGTTACCATCTTCGATCTGGCGCGTTGCGTTTAGAGAGAGGGCGAAAACCCCCGCGATTACCTGGCCAGTTGGCTCCGCATACGAGCCGATCTGGCCCACTACCCCAATGATGATGCTATGTATCACTTTGTGGAAGGACTGGACCATGGCACACTTCTCCGACATTCTCTAAGACGGCAGCAGGCGTCAGGCCGCCTTACCTTCGAAGGCATGGTGAACACCGTCAACAACTACGTAGAGGCCGAAGCGGTAGCTCAGACAATGCTTGTGCTCATTGACGGAGCCCCTCCGATTCAGCCACCGCCACCACCGCCTCCGGCCGCCATCGTCGCAGCTGCGCCGCCACCTCCAGTCATTGTCGCTGCTGTTGCACCTCCAACGCTCGTCATCGAGGAAGTCCTGGCACCCTCCAACTCTGTTATTGATGCGCTTTATGCCGACTTCAGTGCAGATTCATAGGAGATAGATTTCAGTCCAGAGGAACTAGACTCCGCCATGCAGGAGATGGAGGAGGAGTACACGCGCGATGAGCAAGCCAACAATGCCATCACGTCTCGAGAGGTGTTCGTCACCATTGGGATGGCAATGGATGAAGACCAACCCGGACGAGCTCCGCCTACAGCGCTGGAGAAGGGGAAGGGGCCACTATTGCTGCTGACGATGATCGCACAAAGTTCATGCCTCCTCCGCCTAACCCAATGCAGCAGACGCAGGAAATCGGCACCGGCCCGAGCAACAACAACACCGCAAACTTGCCGCCTCCGTCATCCATGTCTGCAGCAGCCCAAGTTACTCCAGCTGATAGAGTGATGTACGACAATCTCCTTGTCGAGCCACTGGCCATAGCTCATATCCGGAACGTGACTCAACTTGACGAGAAGCGCCAGCAGCTACTGGAGGAAGCGCAGGCCATCGCAGAGCAAGGCGCTAAGCTAGATCAAGATCTGGTCAACACGCAGAAGTCCATAGAGAAACCTAGAGCAATGGATGCCGAGTACAAGACCCTGCTGCAGCAGCAGAAGGCCAAGAAAGATCCAGCTCGCGTCATCAACAATCCTGGTGTACGGCGAAACCTAGGATGGGCTCCCTCGAAGCCGGCACATGCCAAGCCATACATTGACAGTGAAGGAAAGCATGTGATGCCCACCCCACTCCTTAACCTCACCGTCGCCAAGACCCTTCTGGAGCAGGATAGATCGCCTGAGGCAGTGGAATAGGTCTATGAACTAGTGACCAAGGCGGTGAAGCAGCAGGAAAAGGCCACCTCCCAGAGGCTTGAGTCCGACACAGCGCTTTGCTAGTCTAGCCAGTGCAAGCCTCCAAGTGATCGATCTCCTCTTGGTGTCGGGTCCCAGACGGGTTCATCAGAACGAAGACGGAGAGATGCGCGCAATAGGAAGGATGCTATCCCCATATCCTCCGATCACGGAGAAAAGGCCCGACCTCGTCGCTCATCGCCACCGCCCCGATCCCCCCGACATTACGAAGATCCCAAGGCTCACCATCGTACGGATATGCCCCCGTCAAAGCAGTGCGGCATCGTCATCCGCGACAACACGGAGCAGACCCGTCACGACGGAGAGTGCAACCAAGGACACAAGAGCAGGTCGCGCCATGACCCTCCATGTCCGACAAGCAACTGTGATAGGCGTGAGGCGTCGCAAGAGGGTAACAGCAAGAAGGCTAACCCACCGCCACCTCTGCCTCCGTCACCACCGAGCAGTCACCATGGCGGAGGAGGCCCGCGTCGTTCACGCAGCCCATCCCCTGTTGACAAGAAGAAGAAGAATCCGGAGCCATACGATGCACGTTCGCGAATCGATAAGATCCACGAGGCCTGGGAAGGACCATACCTAGGACCACGTTGCTTTGGACCTACAATATGGTCCGCAACTTACCCCAAAGGTTTCCGGATCGACAAGACCATCAAGCCCTATGACGGCACCGCCAAGCCAGCCACATGGTGGAGCACCCCAAAGGTCCGCAACGTGGTGGAGATTGCCGAAGGCAACCCCAACATCGCCATCAAGTACCTCCCATTAATGTTGGCGGGCACGGCCCGTCAATGGATCGACGACTTGCCGGATAAGTCCATCTACAATTGGTTGGACATGCAAGAAGCGTTCACCAAGAACTTTGAGGGTACATACAAGCGTCCCTGCACTATTGGCGATCTACAGCGGTGCGTGCAAGAGAAAGACTAGACATCTCGCGCCTACCTCTCCCGCTGGCTGGACATGAAGAATTCCTGCGCCAGGAGTGCACACTCAGACCGCCATGGCTGCCTTCATCGACGGGTTGGAAAGGGGCACGTTGCTCTGACATAAGTTGAAGCGCTTGCAGGACAATCACCAGCTTGACTTGAACCAAATGATTCAGTTGGCTAGTGAGTTCACAGCTGCCGACAACGATGCTCGCGGATCCCTGCCGGCAACGGCCGTTCCAACTCAAGATCGGAGGAACAGCATCACAAAGCGAAAAACCGCTCCAGAAGAAAAGCAATCTACTGACATGGTCACTATGACTTTTGCAGGACGAGGTGATGGCAGACAACGTGGCCGAGGAAGGGGAGCTGGTCGTGGGCAGCAACGAGGAAGCGAAACTACCCCGGCGCCGCTCCGTGTTCCCCAAACCTACAAAGAGTACCGCGATATGTCGTGCCTCGTACACCTCGACGTCAACGACAAGGCCACCCATACCAATCGACACTGCAAGTTCGTCAACAACCTCAAGGAAGACCCGGAGTCCGGCTACAAGCGAAGTCGGAAGAACAGACCGCGAGGCAAGGGAAAGGGGAAGAAGAAGGAGGAGGAGTCCAAGGATTCAAGTGACATGGACGAGGATGTTGACTCCAAGCATGCCGCCAAGAGCGACTACAAGGGCAAGAACCCCTTCGTAAAGAAGGCGCCAGTCTACCACACTTTCCTTGGCACCCCCACCATTCGACAACAGAAGACCTCCCTGAGGATCCTGATGGCTACTCTCCCCCCAGTTCCCCAGTACCTGCGCCGGTCGGAAGTTCCAATTACTTGGGACAGTACGGACCACCCAGACCTTATCCCTAGGGAGAACGAGTACGCCATGGTCATCAACCCCTTGATTGATGGCGTGGAGTTCACCAAGTGTATGGTGGATAGTGGAAGCAGCATCAACATCATGTACCTGGATACACTGCAGAAGATGAACTTGACGGAGGCAAACCTAAGGCGGACCAACACCATCTTCCACGGCGTAGTTCCTGGTCGGGAGGCTCGGTCCCTTGGGTGCATTACACTTCAGGTTGCCTTTGGCGATGTTAATAATTACCGCCAAGAGCACATGACCTTTGAGGTGGTCCCCTTCAAGAGCGTGTACCACGTCATATTCGGCCGCGACATATTCCACACGTTCATGGCCAAGCCATGCTTCGTCTACAACAAACTCAAGATACCCGGACCAAACGGTGTCATCGCCGTATCCGTAAGCTTTACCAAGGCAAGGGACTGCGAGATCAATGAAGCAGCCGTTGCGGAAGCTGTCCTCTACAGCGAAGAATTCAAAGAGATTCAGAGCAAGGTCGATGACTCAGAGATTCCCGCGTTGAAGAAGCAGATCTCCGACTCCGCTCCTGCATTCAAGGACGCCATCGAAACCAAGCCAGTGGAACTTGTGGTAGGCGATGCCTCCAAGGTCACCGCCATTGGGATGAACCTGGATCCCAAATAGGAAAGCGCGCTCGTCGAGTTCCTCCATGAGAATAGGACATCTTCGCCTGGCAACCTGCCGACATGAAAGGTGTACCTAGGGAACTTGCCGAGCACAGCTTAAACATTGATCCAAAATCCAAACCAGTGAAACAACCTCTACGACACTTTGGAGATGAGAAGAGACGCGCCATTGGCAAAGAGATAGCTAGGTTACTTAAGGCTAGATTTATCCGAGAAGTCCTTCACACCCAATGGGTGGCCAATCCTGTACTTGTCCCCAAAAAGGGAACCAATGAATTAAGAATGTGCGTTCATTACACCAGACTGAACAAAGCATGTCCCAAAGATCCGTTTTCTTTGCCTCGCATTGACCAAGTCATTGACTCGACGGCTGGCTCGGAACTTTTTTGTTTTCTCGATGCATACTCAGGATACCACCAGATCAAGATGAGGAAGTCGGACCAATTGGCCACTTCGTTCACTACCCCCTATGGCACGTTTTGCTATGTCACAATGCCCTTTGGGCTGAAAACCGCAGGTGCTACGTACCAGCGGACAATGCAACGTTGCCTGCACGACCAAATTGGTCGGAACGTTCATACTTACGTGGACGATATTGCGGTGATGTCTAAACAGTCAGATGACTTAATCTCCGACTTGAAAGAAACCTTTGATAATCTCCGGAAATACAACATGATGCTTAACCCTAAGAAGTGCGTCCTCGGGGTTCTAGCCGGCAAATTGTTGGGTTTCATCGTTTCCCAGCGCGGAATCGAGGTTAGCCCAGAGAAAATCAAAGCCATCTTAAACATAAACCGTCCGACATGCCTAAAGGACATTCAACGACTAACAGGTTGTGTTGCAGAAGTTAGTCGGTTCGTCATCCGACCTGGAGAGAAGGCTCTGCCGCTGTACAAGTTGCTGAAGAAGGCGGACAAATTCATGTGGGCGGACGAGGCAGATGCAGCATTGAAGGAGCTGAAGGAGATTCTTTCCTCAGCGCCCATCCTTGCAGCGCCCGAGCCTGGCGATCCCCTGTTAGTTTACATGGCGGCAACCAACCGGGTAATCAGCATCATCGTCGTGGTAGAGCGGAAGGAACCAGGCTATGAGCACGGAGTTCAACGACCAGTTTACTATGTGAGCGAGGTCTTGACGGAGTCCAAGCAGCGTTACCCGCACTACCAGAAGATATCTTATGGAGTATTCCTTGCTTCTCGGAAGCTGAGGCACTACTTTCAGGAGCACCCAATCACAGTGGTGAGCAAGACTCCATTGTCCGACATTATCAACAATAGCGACGCTACAGGAAGGGTCACGAAGTGGGGCATTGAGCTTGCCGCCTTCGAGATCACTTACAAGAGACGCGACGCTATCAAGTCACAAGCCTTGGCGGATTTTGTTGCAGATTGGACGGAGATGCCAGATGCTACTCCATTGCCGGAACCAGAGTACTGGGTGATGCACTTTGACAGATCAAAGCTGCTCAACGGCTCGGGGGCTGGTGTATTGCTACAGTCACCAACAGGACACAAGCTACACTAAGTTCTGCAGATCCACTTCAAGGCTACAAACAACATGGCGGAGTATGAAGCACTCATTCACGGACTACGTGTAGCCAAGGATATTGGCATCAAGCGCATAGTTTGCTGTGGAGATTCCGACTTGGTTGCCCAGCAGGTGGCTGGCACCTGGAATGTGCGAAACCCTATGATGGCAGCATATCGAGATGAAGTGGACGAGATAGCCAAGAGCTTCTTGGGCTACGAAGTCAAGTATGTACCTAGGGAGCAAAATGAGGCGGCTGATCTGCTGTCTAAGCTTGGATCAGGGTGCAAGCAAATTCCGCCAGGAGTTTTCCTAGAGCATCTGTGCACACCATCCGTGAAGGGAGCCGACATCGACAACCCGGATAGAGCTGACTCTTTCGTCAACATGGTGACCAAGGTCCCTCCGTCTTGGACAAAACCGTTCATGGAATATCTCGAACACGGAACTTTGCTCGACGATGAAGTCGAAAGAAGGCAAATAGTACGACGAGCAAAGGGTTATACCATAATCAATGGGCAACTCTACAAAAGGATCACTACTGGTGTATACCTAAAGTGTGTTTCCCAGCTAGAAGGTATGGAAATCCTACGCGAAATCCATCTCGGAGATTGTGGGCATCACGTCGCTCCTTGATCGTTGGTCGCGAAAGCCTTCCGGCAAGGATTCTACTGGCTGACCGCGAAGGCGGACGCCGATAAGCTGGTTGAGACAAGCATGGGATGCCAGTATTATGCCCGACAACCACATGTTCCTGCTGAAGAATTGCGAACAATACCAATAACTTGGCCATTTGCAGTCTGGGGGCTAGACATGGTGGGACCGTTACAGACGGAACCTTGTGGGTTTACGCATCTACTAGTAGCAGATGATAAATTCACTAAATGGATAGAAGCTAAACCCATTGGAAAGCTTGATGGGGCAACTGCCCTCAGGTTTGTTCGGGATCTAGTGGTGAGATTTGGTCTCCCACATAGCATTATCACCGACAATGGCAGCAATTTGTCACTCGGATAAGTGGAGGCTTATTGTTGGGAGAAAGGCATACGACTTGAACTCGCGTCTGTGGCACGCCCACAATCCAATGGTCAAGTTGAGCGAGCCAATGGATTAATTCTGCACGGAATCAAGCCACGTCTTGAGGAACCACTACATAGAGCAGCTGGAGCCTGGGCGGAAGAATTGCCATCTGTGCTGTGGAGTTTACGAATTACACCCAATAGATCCACCGGCTACACCCCTTACTTCATGGTATATGGAGCAGAATCCATCCTGCGTTCCGACATACTTCACGATGCATCAAGGGTTGCCGCCTACGACAAAGATGACGCTGAAGAATCCAGATGCCTAGATGTGGACCTTCTCGAGGAGGAGCGCGTTTTGGCATGCCAAAGATCCGCCATCTACCAGCAGAAGCTATGCAGCTACCATAGTCGCCGTGTTTTGCATCGCTCGTTTAAAGAGGGGGATTTGGTGCTCTGACTTAAGCAAAAGAAGTCACACAAATTATCCCCGCCATGTGAAGGACCGTTCATCATAAGCAAGGCGCTGCTCAATGGGTCTTACTACCTCGTTGACAATCGTGAACTGAAGGATAGACCCAACAAGGATCATAAGAGTAAGCGAAGCGACCCGGATGATGACTATCCGGAGCTTGATCGGCCATGGAACATAGCACAGCTACGTACTTTTTACACTTAGCATTTTTTATCTAATTGTGTACCTCTTATATGATCAATGAAATAAAGCTCTCTGGTCCACTCATATTTCTGAGTCTTTTACCTCCTTTAGTGTTCATTTTTGGATCATGCAAAACCTTTATGCACAAGTTTTGCGATTGCACTTGTGAAAATTCCGCCTACGGGCGTTAGCTTAAGTTTTTTGGTCTACATGTTCTTTGTCGTTTTTATTCTGATTCTGGAGTAGTGACTTTCGGCACTTATTGTCGGCGATTTTGTGCTTAGGTTATTGACGGTGCCATTGGACATCATCACCTAAGTGCATGGTTCCGACAACGAGTCTTCCGACTCACGAAAAGTCAAGCATAAGAACCAAAGTAATGGATAAGCTAGCACTTGCTCAAACAATATATACATGCTGGAAACTGGTTCTTGAGTAGCAGGACATACAACATTGTTTTCCGCCTTAAGTTACATAAATAAGTTTTTTCCGCATATGCACCAAAGGTGAAACAAATATTACAAAGTTGTTCTTCATTCCTTTGGCGTAGGTGACTTAGAAGCAGCATCATCACCAGCAGGAGAGCCACCCTCGAAGTCGGCGGTGTGAAGAGATTCGGAGGAGCTTTGGTTGCCGCCATCGATGGTGTTCATCGGCACGAAGACGTTGATGTCGACCAAGTCGGCAACTGTAACTACCTCGGTGAATTACGCTCCTAGATTCAAGCCTGGATGAACGGAAATGGTTGAGATAGTACGGTGGGGCCCAAATGCCACTCACGGGTAGACCTTTCGGTCGTCCCAACCATTTCCAATTCATCGGGACAAGAACGAGCGGCGTAATCGGCAGGCGAAGGGATCAACTACATACACAAATGAGTATGTATGCAAGCCACCATACAATAGTACATCAGAGCCATTCCATCTAAAAAGAAAGAAAATATATCAATGCCATACGGCAAGATTCAAATGACCTAGATAGATATAATAGTTTAGGATATCTCCTCATACATCACACATCAGAGTATCAGGCGGAAGCGGCAAACAAGATCCGAGTACGGATAAGAAGCAAATCGGCATAAGATGCCCCATAAATAAGCACATCCTGCCCACAGATCTCACGGATCCCCGTTCCCGGAATCTCTACACCGAACGATCGTTGCCCACATCATCAGCCTCCTCCACCCAGTATCCATCTTGTGAGTTTACCTGTTCATCTGAATCAAATAATTTATCGTGTGAGACCCTAGGGGTACTCAGCAAGTCTTTATGCCTCTAAAGGGGACACAACCTGGGGTGACGCAATTGCAGCAAAAGATAAACCCTAACAATTCTATAGATACTCGCTAACCATCCGCCTAACCAAAGATAGACGGATGTCCGTGAATTAATGACAACAGTTATAACAGTAATATCCACAGATCCACCCTCCTCCTCGCTTACCAACGAGGAAGCGGATGAACAACCCCCCCATCCGTTGGCAATTTTATTAACCATTCCATGAGTGTTGCTCTAATTACTAGTTAGTTACTTAGTCAAATTAAAAGCGGTACTTTAGTTATGCTTGTCTATGATCGAGAAACTGTGCTCCAAGTCGTCCATAACCGCGGACACGGCTTTCATAAAGTTTTACCCTGCAGGGGGTGCACAAATAGCAACACACACTCGATCAACCTCGGAAAAACCAAATCAAAACCCAACGAGGCCTTCACGACAAAGCAATCACAGGATTCAGAAAAATATTTCAGGGGGCCACCCCATTGAGTACACCCGCAACAAAGCTAGCTGACTCTGAGACGGACTCAAGGTTTGCGTCAATGGCTGTAAACGACTGGGAACCCAAAACTGGGATTGTCGATACCGCGAAAACACTCCGCTTACCTAAACAGTACAGGTGCTCCTCGCACAATCGTAATAAAGCAGTAAAGCATGGCATAAGTACAGGACAGTAAATAAAACCTCAAACTAGTTTGTGGCCCCAAGAAATAAGAATGAATCAAGCTCTGGCTCAGGGGGGTCCCATAAGCCTCCCGGATGTGGATAGCGCGAATATTCAAGGAACAGGTTTCAAGTACTCGGGGTCCTACGGGACACAAGTGAGCAGGAAAAACCAAATAGCAGATATTGCTCACCGGTGCCACTTTCATTAGTTATCCCATTACTACTCAGGTTAAGTTGTTTAGGTACCTCGTTATCCATCAGACTCTCACATACCCTACACATGCTGTTCTACGACTCGCATGGCTCAAACAACTCCTGTAGTAATGGCTCATGGGATGGAGGAACAAGCTTGGTGGGGTTTAAAAGTAAAGGCTATGCAATACTTGGGATTCAGTTTAATGCAATCGCGACTCAATGATGCAAGAATAAGATAGAGGAAATAGGTACTATATGTATGCAAGCATGTGGTAGTGCTTGCCTGGCAACTCAGTTGAAGCGAGAGACGGATCTGGGTAGTGCTCCTGGTTCTCTTGATATATCCCCTGCTCAGCGTCTATTCGAAGAAGAACCAAACAAACAAGGGCCAACATAAATAAAGTGCGCAAGCATATGAATAAAATGCGACAAGCAAACAATCATGCCATGATGAATGATGCACAAGTTGCATGGAAATAATGTAGCATGGCATGGGTGAGGGGTAGAATACAAGAAATAACATTTTTATTGAGTTTTGGTCACATTTTATTGTCATATTAGTTGCTGTATACTATATATTTATATGATGCATGCTGCAATTGAAGTCATGGATAGTATAAACAGAAAGGTCTCGTCGAGCTGATCATTTTAGACATATCATTTGTTAAATTTGGAGTTATAGAACAAAAGTTATTAATTAAGGAAGGTGAGGGGCATTTTGTTGTAATTTAATTCAACTTGAAATTTAAAGTGTTCAAATAATATTTTGAATGGCATATTTGAAATCCTCACCTTTTTCTGATTCAAAAACATATATTATTTGTATTATTTGAATTATGAATTTAATTTTATTTTAAAGTCAAAATTAGTCAAATTAGGTCAAAGTCAAAGGTTGACTATTCAAATTAATTCTGAAAATATTTGATTAAAATTTTGAATTCACATTCAAAGATAAAACATTTTCCATATTAAGTTTGAATTCAAATTCTAAACCATTTGAAAGTTATGAATTCATTTAGGTTTAAACAGATTTGAAATTGAATTTGAATTTGAAAAAGATTTTGAATTTGGAAAAAGAACAGCTCCTGGACTTTTGGTACTCTGCCCGAATCTACCCAAGCCAGTGACAGGTGGGGTCGGCGATGACTGGGTTGACACGCGCGCGCAGAAACTTTTCACACCGGGCTCTGGCTAGACACAGCGAATGACAGGCGGGCCAGGGCAGAGCGGGCCACGCACGCACGCGTCGCCAGCCGGGGCGTGACACGTGTGCGATCCAGAGGGCTGCGGGTTGGAGGCTGAAAAGCTGAGGGGCTGTTTTGCAAAACGAGCAGAGCGACTGACGGTGGGGCTCGGGGGACCGCGGGTTTAGGCGGGAAATTCTGCAGGGGTCTAAGCGCAAAACAAGCAGCGGCTGCTGCTGTCTGCTGCCGGTCGCGGTGCTGCGGCGGTGGATCTGGCCGGGGTTTTGGACGACGATGGCGACGCACCTAGCGAGATTTAGACGATGGTGCCAAAACAAAAGGTGGAGGGGACAGTCCGCTCTACAACTCTCGTTCAGGGAGCTAGCGCGGAGAAGGGCTGCAGCGTGCGGGGCAGGGCGAGGAACAGGGGCAGGTCAACTGCTGCTGACGCGCACGCAGGCGGTGACCGCGGCGACGCGCGCGCACGCAGGGTGCTCGACGGGCGGCGGCGGCTCTACGGTGCACGAGAGGGAAAAGGAGCATGTCTAGGGGGTCGAGGAGCTCACCAGGATCCGGACGGTGGTGAGGGTTTGGCCGGAGGGGCTGACGATCGGCGACGAGGCTGGCGCTCTGGAGCTCCATGTACTCACGGGCACGGCGGCGACGGGGCTTCTCCGGCGAGGTCCAGCGGCTGCCTCGCGTCCTGGGCGTCGAAGAGGAAGCAGAGGGAGGCCCTGGTGCTCCTGGCCCAGCTCGGCGCGACCCAGAGCTTGGGGGTGAAGAAAAGAGGAAGAGGGGAGGAAGAGGAGGTCCCAGGAGCCTCCTGGAAGGATCTGGGGTGGGGCGAGCTGAGTGGTTGGGGATAAGGGAGGAGAGGGGAGAAGGGTGCCACCTTTATGCAAAAAGGGAGAAGGGGGTGCCTCGGGTTTGGCTAGGGTTTGGAGAGGGGAGGGACCAGGGGGTGCACATGGGAGGGGGTGGTCAGGTGGGACCGAGCTAGGTGGGAGAGAGAGGCCCGAGGGAGAGAGGGAGGAACTAGGGTTAGGTTAGAGGGGGTATGGCTCGGGTTAGGGTTAGATGGGAAACTAGGGTTAGCTAGAGAGGGTAAAGAGAGAGGGAGAGGGAGAGGGAGAGGTGAGGGCTAGGTCTTGGATGCTTGCATGCTCCAACTATATCAAGCAAGATCAACACAAGCTCAACAAGATAGCCAAAAGAAAGAAAAAGAAGGAAAGGTGATGATGGGGTAGATAGAGATGGGAATGAGGTTTAAGCAAGATCCAAAAATATCAAGCCTAAAAGAAAGGATAGAGATAGAGATGGACCACTCAAAACTTCAAATAAAACCAAGGATGACCAAAGTTGGTGATGGTTGCATGGGACATGCATTACATTTAATGCACTCCCTAAGAGATTGATGCAAGCTTGCATGGGCCATGCATAAGCATTAAATGCCATGTTTCAATCTTGTGAAAACAAAACAGTCATTCAAGGCATTCATACATATGCATTCCAGAAATATGGAACAAGCCAAGCAAAAGGATTTAGAATTGGATCCATCCAACCCACATGAGCTAGAAATAAAATCCAAAGAAAATTACAAGCTCATAGGTTATGGTATGGGGAGGTGTAAGGTGGTGACAAAGAAAAAGGTGGTGGAATGGAATAAAAGATATGCCCCCAACTCAACTTGGGCATTTAACAATATATCAAGAACCAAATACAATATCAAGAGGCAAATACAAATAATAATGCATAAGAGATAAGAACCAAAACAAAAGGGTTTGTATGATGCTCAAATGCAAGGTGGCATGATGACATGAGCATGATATGATGATGATGCAACAAATATGTGTAGGAAGTAGCCATTATATTACTAGACCAAGTAGCATTACAGTTGTTAGACAAATGGGATGCTACAACTCTCCCCCACTAAACAGGAATCTTGCCCCGAGATTCTAGGAAGAAGAAGAAGACTCAAAAGGGGTAGGATAGTTGGCACGGAGTTCATCTTCACGCTCCCAAGTGGCTTCATCAACAGAATGGTGCGACCACTGCACCTTGCAGAACTTGATGGACTTGTTGCGAGTCCTTCTTTCTGCGACTTCGAGGATTTTGGTGGGGTGTTCTTGATAAGACAGGTCTTCTTGGAGATTGATTAGCTCATGATCCACGGTCCTGCCGGGATCCTTGAAGCACTTCTTGAGCTGAGAGATGTGGAAAACATCATGGACTTTGAGTTTCTCCGGGAGCTCAAGAGCATAAGCAACTTCTCCTCTTCTACCGCGAATTTTGAAAGGACCGATGTATCTAGGAGCCAGCTTTCCTTTGATACCAAAACGGTGTGTGCCTTTCATGGGAGTGACACGAAGGTACACGAGATCACCAGGGACATACACCATGTCCGTGTGCTTCCTGTCATAATTGCTCTTCTGGTGGCTTTGAGCAATCTTCAGATTCTCAAGAATGATATGCACCTTCTCCTCCGCTTGAGTTACAATGTCAGGGCCAAACCATATTCTTTCTCCTGCACCTGACCAACCAATCGGAGTTCTGCACTTGCGACCATAGAGAGCCTCAAATGGTGCCATCTTCAGACTTTTCTGGAAGCTGTTGTTGTAAGAGAATTCAGCATAAGGAAGACATTCCTCCCACTTCATGCCAAAAGAGATGACGCAAGCACGAAGCATATCCTCCAGAATCTGATTGATCCTTTCAACTTGTCCTTGCGACTGAGGGTGGTAGGCTGTGCTGAAGTTCAACTTTGTTCCCAAAGCATTTTGGAAACTTTCCCAGAATTTGGAAGTGAAGATGCTCCCACGGTCTGAACTGATCTCAAGCGGAACCCCATACAGAGAGACAATTCTGTTGATATAGAGCTCAGCCAACTGAATTTCAGAAATTGTTTCCTTGACGGGGAAGAAATGAGCCACTTTGGAAAGCCTGTCAATGACAACAAAGATTGCATTGTTGCCCTTCTGCGACCTTGGAAAACCAGTGATGAAATCCATCTCTACTTTCTCCCATTTCCATTCCGGGGGTTTCAATGGCTGTAGAAGACCGAAAGGTTTCTGATGGACAACTTTCACTCTGCGGCAGACATCACACTCCGAGACATACTTGGCACAATATCGTTTTAAACCCGGCCACCAATATTGTGTTTTCAAGTCCATGTACATCTTTGTGCTGCCAGGATGGATAGAAAGAACAGAATCGTCCGCCTCCTTGAGAACTTGCTCTCTTAAACCCGGGTAGTTCGGAACAAACATCCGGTGTTCAAAGAAAAGCGTGCCTTGATCATCGACGTGGAAGGACTCATACTTCGGAAGCTCAAGTTTAGAGATGATCTTTCTGGTGTGCGGATCACCACGGTGACGATAGCGAATCTTTTCTTCCAAGAGAGGAGTAGCCAGAAGGTTCAGGAGATGCCCTTGTTCCACAATTTCCAGGTTGAGCTGACGGAATTCCTCGCACAAAAGAGGCTGTTGTTCTTCCATCATGAGGTTGTTGACATAAGCTTTGCGGCTGAGAGCATCGGCCATGACATTAGCTTTGCCCGGTGTGTAGTTGATGGTCAAATCAAAATCATTGATTGCTTCAATCCATCTCCTCTGCCGAAGGTTGAGATCAGGCTGAGTGAAGATATACTTCAAACTCTTGTGGTCAGAAAAGATCTCACAACGGTTGCCAAGCAAGTAGTGCCTCCAAAGTTTCAAAGCAAAGACAACTGCTGCTAGCTCGAGGTCATGTGTGGGATAGTTGATCTCATGCGTCTTCAACTGTCGAGAGGCATAAGCAACCACTTGTTTTTCTTGCATAAGGACCGCACCCAATCCTTGCAAAGAGGCGTCGCAGAATATCTGGAAAGGCTTAGATGTGTCCGGAGGAACCAAGACTGGTGTGGAAGTGAGCTTCTCTTTGAGTGTCTCAAAGCTTGCTTGACATGACGGAGTCCAAAGGTATTTCTTGCCTTTCTTGAGGAGATCGGTAAGAGGCTTCGCTATCTTCGAAAAGTTCTGAACGAAGCGACGGCAATAACTAGCCAAACCAAGGAAACTCCGCACTTCTTTGACATTAACAGGAGGAAGCCATTCAACAATTGTCTTCACAGTTTCCGGGTTAACTGCAATGCCCTTGGCAGAGATAACGTGACCAAGATAGGTTACTTGAGGCAGCCAAAACTCACACTTGGAAAACTTTGCATACAAGCGGTTCTCACGAAGCTTGTTTAGGACACACCGAAGGTGTTCTTCATGCTCTTCCTTTGACTTAGAATAGACTAGGATGTCATCCAAATAGACCACAACGAACTTATCAAGGTACTCCATGAAAACCGAGTTCATAAGCCTCGATAAGGTAGCAAGTGCGTTGGTGAGACCGAAAGACATGACCGTGTACTCATACAGGCCATAGCGGGTGGTGAAAGCTGTTTTAGGAACATCTTCCTTGCGAATCTTGATTTGGTGATAACCACTTCTCAAGTCCAGCTTAGAGAATACCACAGCTCCAGCTAGCTGATCGAAGAGATCATTAATTCGCGGAAGGGGATATTTGTTCTTGATGGTTTTAGCATTGAGAGCCCGATAGTCAACACAAAGTCTATCAGTCCTGTCACGCTTCTTCACAAAGATTGTTGGGCTACCCCAAGAAGAAGTACTGTGTTGAATGAAACCCAACTTCTCTTGTTCATCAAGTTGTCGTTTAAGTTCAGCCCACTCAGCAGGACCCATTTTATATGGCCGCTTGGAGATAGGAGCCGTTCCAGGTTCAAGCTCAATTACAAACTCAACCTCACGATCCGGCGGCATACCCGGTAACTCTTCAGGAAAGACATCTGGGAACTCACAGACCACCGGTACACTCTGAATAGCTTCCATAGCATCATCATTCAGAGCCGCCAAAGAGAAAAGCTGGACAGCAGGAGTCAGACTTGGAGAAAAGACTATATGGCCTTCAGGAATCTTCAGAGAAACCGAGCGTTCAGCACAATCAATCACAGCTGCATTTGCCGTCAACCAATCCATGCCCAAGATGACATCAATGTCAGAATTGCCCAAAACAATTAAGGATGCTGAGAACGAAGAGCCACCAATCTCAATTTGATTGCCACGGCTGATTTTAGCAGCTGCCATTGTTGCTCCAGGAGAAAGGACCATTAACCGCTTAAGGAGAGGATCCATTGCTAACTCATTCTCATTTGAAAACTTGTGAGAAACAAAAGAATGCGATGCACCAGAATCAAACAAAACTCGTGCATGGACTGAGTTAACGGAAAGCATACCCATCACAACTCCAGGTGCATGCTCAGCTTGAGCGGCGTTGACACAGTTGGCACGAGCAACCGTCGACCCGGGCTTGGTGTTGATGTTGAGAGCCCGAGGTGGTGGTGCACGAACCAAAGGAGAGCTTGCCGCAGATCTTGGAGGGGGTGGAGGAAGAGCTTTGTTTTTCAACGGACAGTTCCAGTTTAGATGTCCAGGGTCTCCACACGTGTAACAAGCACCAGGTGGACGTGGAGCAACGTAGCCAGGGACTCCGCCAGGCGCTCCAGGGTAGTTGTGGGTGTAGCCCCTGGGAGCAGCAGTGATGAAGTTTGGTGGCCCTGCCGCGAAGCTTGAAGGTCTTGGTGAAGCCGGGAGCGACGGTGGGGTGTTAGGAACCTAGACACGCCGCTTAGAAGGAGCTGACATAGCTGAAGAGCTTGGTGCATCACGGTTGTGTTTCTTTGACTCCTCAAACACTTGCCTACTTGCTTCCTCCTGCAGAGCTGTATGCTGAAGTTCCAGAAAAGACGCCGGCCTTGCATGTGTGATTGCATATTTGATCGATGCATTGAGCCCTTGCCGGAACCTCTTTTGCTTCTTCTTGTCATCAGAGATATCATCGCCACCATAACGAGAAAGATTCATAAAGTTCCTGATGTAGGTATTGACATTATCATTTCCCTGCTTGAGGTTGAGAAACGCTTCCTTCATCCTTTCCATGACAATTTCTGACAGATACTGCTCTTTGAACGCTCCAGTGAACCGTTCCCAAGTAGGCTGAAAACCAGTGCAGTTTGCCTTCAGGTAATTCTCCCACCAGAGAGCTGCATCCCCCTTCAGAAGGTGAGTAGCACATTTTACCCATTCTTGCTCAGGAACATCAGCAGTCTCGAGTAGCCTTGACATCTCACACAACCAATCATCAGCATCAAGTGGTCGATCAGAAACATCAAATTGGCGAGGGTTGAACTTCAGGAAGCTTTTGATGTCTCCTCGCTTGGGAGGTGGAGGTAGTGGAGCAAACTCATTCCTCCGAACACTTTCCTCAAAGCGCTGCTGGTTCTGCTGCATTGCTGCCAAGGCATTGGCGATGTTTGACAACGCGGATCCCAGTTCAGGTGGTATGTCCTCATCAGAACGGCGTGGTGGAGCCATCCTGTGATTGATATAAAACACAAGTCAGTACTATGACGGAGAATAATAATAATCCAAAATAGTACCAAGATGGAATTAACCAAGATTAAAGGATACAATTTACTAAGATGATATTAAAATATCAACAAAGTTCAAAGCACCTAGAAGATATTAAGCATATCGCACATGACTGAAAAGTAGTGTGGTACACAAATATATCAAAGAAAAATTTTCCACAAATTTCGGCATTAAAATACCAATAGATGCGCAAAATTACTTAACGAATCAAGATTAGTGACTCTACCAATTCAATATACAAAAGCGAATGATTAGAGTAGTGGTATGGTCGCGACTCCATCCCGCACTCAAATCATTACTCCGCACATGAATAAGTGGAACACATATCCTAACCCCTTCTTCTCACGTTGAACCTAAAGATTAGTAACTACGGAAACGAACACCCCAAACAAGATAACGTCGGATAACAAAGAGTAAGACAGATCGCGTTGGTTTGCAAAAGCCTGTCGGTATGGAATGTACCAACAGTTGATAACCAAAGGCTGATTAGATAACAACTTGGATGCAACAGATAGACAAGGAATTACACACACACACACACACACAAAAACACACAACCTATGGTACTACGGAAACCCAGAACACGTGAATCCTAGTTTGAGATTTTTAAGAAGAGGATTGAAAATGTTACACTTCCTTACCAGAAAAGGGTGGGTGGGTGGGTAAGAAGAAAAGTGGAAGCAGTCCTACTCTCGCATTTTGTTTTTCCCTAGTATACATAGCTACCAAAAATATTTGCTAGACTGACAACGACCATTTGGCTGAGACCCTGAAGGGCGGGATGGCTCTGATACCAATTGTAACTACCTCGGTGAATTACGCTCCTAGATTCAAGCCTGGATGAACGGAAATGGTTGAGATAGTACGGTGGGGCCCAAATGCCACTCACAGGTAGACCTTTCGGCCGTCCCAACCATTTCCAATTCATCGGGACAAGAACGGGCGGCGTAATCGGCAGGCGAAGGGATCAACTACATACACAAATGAGTATGTATGCAAGCCACCATACAATAGTACATCAGAGCCATTCCATCTAAAAAGAAAGAAAATATATCAACGCCATACGGCAAGATTCAAATGACCTAGATAGATATAATAGTTTAGGATATCTCCTCATACATCACACATCAGAGTATCAGGCGGAAGCGGCAAACAAGATCCGAGTACGGATAAGAAGCAAATCGGCATAAGATGCCCCATAAATAAGCACATCCCGCCCACAGATCTCACGGATCCCCGTTCCCGGAATCTCTACACCGAACGATCGTTGCCCACATCATCAGCCTCCTCCACCCAGTATCCATCTTGTGAGTGTACCTGTTCATCTGAATCAAATAATTTATCGTGTGAGACCCTAGGGGTACTCAGCAAGTCTTTATGCCTCTAAAGGGGACACAACCTGGGGTGACGCAATTGCAGCAAAAGATAAACCCTAACAATTCTATAGATACTCGCTAACCATCCGCCTAACCAAAGATAGACGGATGTCCGTGAATTAATGACAACAGTTATAACAGTAATATCCACAGATCCACCCTCCTCCTCGCTTACCAACGAGGAAGCGGACGAACAACCCCCCCATCCGTTGGCAATTTTATTAACCATTCCATGAGTGTTGCTCTAATTACTAGTCAGTTACTTAGTCAAATTAAAAGCGGTACTTTAGTTATGCTTGTCTATGATCGAGAAACTGTGCTCCAAGTCGTCCATAACCGCGGACACGGCTTTCATAAAGTTTTACCCTGCAGGGGTGCACAAATAGCAACACACACTCAATCAACCTCGAAAAAACCAAATCAAAACCCAACGAGGCCTTCACGACAAAGCAATCACAGGATTCAGAAATATTTCAGGGGGCCACCCCATTGAGTACACCCGCAACAAAGCTAGCTGACTCCGAGACGGACTCAAGGTTTGCGTCAATGGCTGTAAACGACTGGGAACCCAAAACTGGGATTGTCGATACCGCGAAAACACTCCGCTTACCTAAACAGTACAGGTGCTCCTCGCACAATCGTAATAAAGCAGTAAAGCATGGCATAAGTACAGGACAGTAAATAAAACCTCAAACTAGTTTGTGGCCCCAAGAAATAAGAATGAATCAAGCTCTGGCTCAGGGGGGGTCCCATAAGCCTCCCGGGTGTGGATAGCGCGAATATTCAAGGAACAGGTTTCAAGTACTCGGGGTCCTACGGGACACAAGTGAGCAGGAAAAACCAAATAGCAGATATTGCTCACCGGTGCCACTTTCATTAGTTATCCCATTACTACTCAGGTGAAGTTGTTTAGGTACCTCGTTATCCATCAGACTCTCACATACCCTACACATGCTGTTCTACGACTCGCATGGCTCAAACAACTCCTGTAGTAATGGCTCATGGGATGGAGGAACAAGCTTGGTGGGGTTTAAAAGTAAAGGCTATGCAATACTTGGGATTCAGTTTAATGCAATCGCGACTCAATGATGCAAGAATAAGATAGAGGCAATAGGTACTGTATGTATGCAAGCATGTGGTAGTGCTTGCCTGGCAACTCAGTTGAAGCGAGAGACGGATCTAGGTAGTGCTCCTGGTTCTCTTGATATATCCCCTGCTCAGCGTCTATTCGAAGAAGAACCAAACAAACAAGGGCCAACATAAATAAAGTGCGCAAGCATATGAATAAAATGCGACAAGCAAACAATCATGCCATGATGAATGATGCACAAGTTGCATGGCAATAATGTAGCATGGCATGGGTGAGGGGTAGAATACAAGAAATAACATTTTTATTGAGTTTTGGTCACATTTTATTGTCATATTAGTTGCTGTATACTATATATTTATATGATGCATGCTGCAATTGAAGTCATGGATAGTATAAACAGAAAGGTCTCGTCGAGCTGATCATTTTAGACATATCATTTGTTAAATTTGGAGTTATAGAACAAAAGTTATTAATTAAGGAAGGTGAGGGGCATTTTGTTGTAATTTAATTCAACTTGAAATTTAAAGTGTTCAAATAATATTTTGAATGGCATATTTGAAATCCTCACCTTTTTCTGATTCAAAAACATATATTATTTGTATTATTTGAATTATGAATTTAATTTTATTTTAAAGTCAAAATTAGTCAAATTAGGTCAAAGTCAAAGGTTGACTATTCAAATTAATTCTGAAAATATTTGATTAAAATTTTGAATTCACATTCAAAGATAAAACATTTTCCATATTAAGTTTGAATTCAAATTCTAAACCATTTGAAAGTTATGAATTCATTTAGGTTTAAACAGATTTGAAATTGAATTTGAATTTGAAAAAGATTTTGAATTTGGAAAAAGAACAGCTCCTGGACTTTTGGTACTCTGCCCGAATCTACCCAAGCCAGTGACAGGTGGGGTCGGCGATGACTGGGTTGACACGCGCGCGCAGAAACTTTTCACACCGGGCTCTGGCTAGACACAGCGAATGACAGGCGGGCCAGGGCAGAGCGGGCCACGCACGCACGCGTCGCCAGCCGGGGCGTGACACGTGTGCGATCCAGAGGGCTGCGGGTTGGAGGCTGAAAAGCTGAGGGGCTGTTTTGCAAAACGAGCAGAGCGACTGACGGTGGGGCTCGGGGGACCGCGGGTTTAGGCGGGAAATTCTGCAGGGGTCTAAGCGCAAAACAAGCAGCGGCTGCTGCTGTCTGCTGCCGGTCGCGGTGCTGCGGCGGTGGATCTGGCCGGGGTTTTGGACGACGATGGCGACGCACCTAGCGAGATTTAGACGATGGTGCCAAAACAAAAGGTGGAGGGGACAGTCCGCTCTACAACTCTCGTTCAGGGAGCTAGCGCGGAGAAGGGCTGCAGCATGCGGGGCAGGGCGAGGAACAGGGGCAGGTCAACTGCTGCTGACGCGCACGCAGGCGGTGACCGCGGCGACGCGCGCACACGCCGGGTGCTCGACGAGCGGCGGCGGCGCTACGGTGCACGAGAGGGAAAAGGAGCATGTCTAGGGGGTCGAGGAGCTCACCAGGATCCAGACGGTGGTGAGGGTTTGGTCGGAGGGGCTGACGATCGGCGACGAGGCTGGCGCTCTGGAGCTCCTGGTACTCACGGGCACGGCGGCGGCAGGGCTTCTCCGGCAAGGTCCAGCGGCTGCCTCGCGTCCTAGGCGTCGAAGAGGAAGCAGAGGGAGGCCCTGGTGCACCTGGCCCAGCTCGGCGCGACCCAGAGCGTCCAGAGGGAGAGGTGGCCGCGGCTAGGGTTGTAGGGCACGGCGGCGGCTTGCAAGCTTGGGGGTGAAGAAAAGAGGAAGAGGGGAGGAAGAGGAGGTCCCAGGAGCCTCCTGGAAGGATCTGGGGTGGGGCGAGCTGAGTGGTTGGGGATAAGGGAGGAGAGGGGAGAAGGGTGCCACCTTTATGCAAAAAGGGAGAAGGGGGTGCCTCGGGTTTGGCTAGGGTTTGGAGAGGGGAGGGACCAGGGGGTGCACATGGGAGGGGGTGGTCAGGTGGGACCGAGCTAGGTGGGAGAGAGAGGCCCGAGGGAGAGAGGGAGGAACTAGGGTTAGGTTAGAGGGGGTATGGCTCGGGTTAGGGTTAGATGGGAAACTAGGGTTAGCTAGAGAGGGTAAAGAGAGAGGGAGAGGGAGAGGGAGAGGTGAGGGCTAGGTCTTGGATGCTTGCTTGCTCCAACTATATCAAGCAAGATCAACACAAGCTCAACAAGATAGCCAAAAGAAAGAAAAAGAAGGAAAGGTGATGATGGGGTAGATAGAGATGGGAATGAGGTTTAAGCAAGATCCAAAAATATCAAGCCTAAAAGAAAGGATAGAGATAGAGATGGACCACTCAAAACTTCAAATAAAACCAAGGATGACCAAAGTTGGTGATGGTTGCATGGGACATGCATTACATTTAATGCACTCCCTAAGAGATTGGTGCAAGCTTGCATGGGCCATGCATAAGCATTAAATGCCATGTTTCAATCTTGTGAAAACAAAACAGTCATTCAAGGCATTCATACATATGCATTCCAGAAATATGGAACAAGCCAAGCAAAAGGATTTAGAATTGGATCCATCCAACCCACATGAGCTAGAAATAAAATCCAAAGAAAATTACAAGCTCATAGGTTATGGTATGGGGGAGGTGTAAGGTGGTGACAAAGAAAAAGGTGGTGGAATGGAATAAAAGATATGCCCCCAACTCAACTTGGGCATTTAACAATATATCAAGAACCAAATACAATATCAAGAGGCAAATACAAATAATAATGCATAAGAGATAAGAACCAAAACAAAATGGTTTGTATGATGCTCAAATGCAAGGTGGCATGATGACATGAGCATGATATGATGATGATGCAACAAATATGTGTAGGAAGTAGCCATTATATTACTAGACCAAGTAGCATTACAGTTGTTAGACAAATGGGATGCTACAGCAACTCTGGTATCATAGCCCGCGAGCGACGACAAAAAGGATTCGTGGTTAATCTCTTTGCCATCATCGTCTGCGTCGGGAATGACAGAGGTCACCGTGTCGATGTCGGCATCTTCGTAGTGTGCCTTCACC
Source organism: Avena sativa (assembly GCA_916181665.1). Taxonomy (NCBI): domain Eukaryota; kingdom Viridiplantae; phylum Streptophyta; class Magnoliopsida; order Poales; family Poaceae; genus Avena; species Avena sativa. Next base: position 315,661,093 of record OV702283.1, read on the forward strand.
ATTGACAGCGCCATCCTTGCGTCAGCCCGTGCACATGAAGCTTTCCAGCTTGTGATACGCTCGGGGGCTCGGCGCAGAATCTCCGAGTACTTCGCCACGGAGTCCGATGCCTTGATGTTTATCTGGAGGGGCTTGGCGATCTCCTTAGCTTGCGTGATGGTGGTGTTGATGAAGTTGCCGGCAAGAACCATGCATTCCTTGGCTGGAGGAGGCGATCGGATTAAACCCATAGGAGCTGCAAATTCCGACAAGGAACACATGAGTTCAAAAATTCAGAGTATCTAAACTACAGAAATCCAAGACGGAGAAAACTTACTGAAGATGCTGGCCTCAGATTGCTAGAGGGTGCCCGCCAAGGATTCTTTCTCTTGTTGGAGGAGTTTATACGCCTCACTATGGCATTGATTCTGCTCATCGGCAGCTTTCTTCTGATCTCTTAAGATAGAGATCTCCTCCTTCAAGCGATTGATTTCCTCGGTGGCGGAGTCATGCAGGACCTTCATTGACTCCTCATACATTTTCAGCATGTCCTTCCTCTCTTGCTTAAGAATTTTTTTCTCGCTATCCAGCTCTTGAATGTGCTTGGATTGCTCGACAATATTCTTGGACTTGGCAATGGTTTCTGCAAGTCGGAGAAAGCAAAGTACACAGTGAGTACTCGGAGAATAAGGGCACAAAACCAAGTCAGAATGCGAAAAAGCAAACAGACTCTTGCTCTTGGTGATCTATTCCTTCAATAAGGCAGTTTTACCCTTTTCAGCTTCCAAGTCAGTGCACATCTTCTGGTACTTGTCATTGGCCATGCCCCTACGAGCATTCTCGTTTTGTGCAAAAAAGGAAAAAAGTTAAACGTTGTTTGGTCTGCTTGGAGCATCTAGCCGGAAATTTTCCACCTAGACACTCGGGGGCTACAGCGAGAGTTTTTAACTTAGCAATATGCTTAGGTTTTCTTTAAGCATCTAGTCGGAACTAATTCAGTTCTCAATTAGAAGCTTGGGGGATACAGTATAAAGTTTTTAACTCGGCAATATGCTTAGATTTTCTTTAAGCATCTAGTTGGAACTAATTCAGTTACAACTAGAGGCTTGGGGGCTACAGTATTGAAATTTATAAACACTACATATTCTACTCTTAAAGCATCTAGTAGGAATATTTCATTCCATCTATGTGCTTGGGGGCTACAGTGAAAGGTTTTCTAACTTAGTCACTCTTAGAGCATATAGACGCAAAAACCTATTGTTTTCCGTCTACATCCTCGGGGTCTATAGTGGGATACGCATATGAAATGCAAAAGGCAAATAAAACTTACAAGTGCAATGATATTGAGATTCGTAGTGCTCTCGGCTAGCAGCTTGCCAAAGGATTCGCTGTTTCGTTGCAAGATTTCTGCTTGTCGGAGGAGCTCCTCTAGACCGCACGTCGGAGATGTCGGTGCCGCACCAGGAGCCAGAGCAGTGCTACCCGGTGTCTTCCTTCCTTCATCTTTGGATCGTAGATTTGGGCAGCCAGGCTATCCTCCTCTAGATCGCTAAGCTGTTAAGTGGGAAGTCACCGTGTTAGATGAGATGACATTTGCAAGACGGAATAACTGGAGTATATGTCATACACGGAAAACAAATAACTACCTTTGGGCACTTGCCATCTACGAACATGTCGTAGGTGATGGTGAAGCCACGCTTCTTGTCCTTCACCTTGACGATGTCCTTAAGGCGGAGCTTGACGGAGTCACTCGAGAAGTTGTCCACGGAGATGCGGAGGCTATCCCTTCTATCGCTGGTATACTCGTGCATGAGCTTCACGCGGTGCTGCAGATGTTGGATTCGCCAGATGAACCAACACATGGCTAGGTCCAAGCCGGTCAAACTCGTCTCTACGAACCATTCTATCTGCCTTATGGCGCGGGAAGCATCGAGGTCAGAGGGAAGGGAGGCCTGGGATCTCCATGACGAGGCTTCAGCGGCGGCTCCGTCAACAAAGTCCGGGTACGTTACTTGATGGCCAGCCAGAGGGATATCTGGGCCATAGAATTAAGTACGCTGGCAGTTTTTGCAGGACTCGTGACCGACGATGTCGGGGAACCGCCGGCCAGGACGGATCTTGAAGCTTATGGTGCCGCAATTCCTAAGTTCTTCCTTACTGGCTCCGACTTCACGTTTAACGGTGAAGAAGTACACGAAGAGATCTAGCCTAGGCTTTATCCCTAAGTAACCCTCACAGAGCGCGCGTAGTTGCTAAGCGCTAAGATACTGTTGGGAGAAAGGTTTTGGGGCTGGACTTTGTAGTGGTTCAAGACGGAGAAGAAGAAGTTGGAGATGGGCAGGGAGACGCCGCGTACCAGTTGGGCTTTGAGGTACACCTTTTCTCCGGCTTGGGGAGAAGGTGTCACCTCGTCGGCCGGCGTCGCCAGCCAGGCGAGCCCATCCGTCGCAGGGAGGTAGCCCTCGGCGATCAGCTCCTGGATGTCACGGTTCGTGATATTTGAACCACGCCAGTTGCCCTTGTGAGAATCGAGCTCCTCCTCCAACGGCTCCAGCGCCGCTGGATTATGGTCACCGCCGGTGGACTTAATCACCGCCGAGGCAGGGATGACCAAGCCCTCTGGGGGCACGACGATAGAGCTCGCCGACTTTGCTCGACGCCGCCATGGAAGAGGAAGTGCTGCTGCTAGCCATGGAGTGAGTTTGGAGGCGACTGGTGCAGATTGAGCTAGGGTTTTTCGCGAGTTCGCGCGGAGAGCTTGAGGAGGCACGCGCTGGAGGAAGAAGACGATGCGGGAGAGAATGAGGTAAAAAGTAAAAAATCCCGCCGTGGTTACTATTTATCATCTCCAGCATCAAGATTCGTGCAGCTTAATCGGACGATTGCCACGTAGACGACGTGTTCACGAACATGCACAGAAATTTCGCCACGTCTCCAACCGTCGCCGCCAACGGTTCGTATCGCTCGCGCGGGAAAATCAAACATGATTGCGTTCTCTGAATGTGTGAGTTATGAGGCGTCGCTGACCTATGCCTACGTCGCCCTAGCTGACATAGGCAGATGAGCCATCACATCAGAAGATTCCGGCATGGACGGATCCAGTCCGACTACGGAAGAGTACGATGGAAGATTCAGCATTTCTCCGACTTACAAGTTGAAGACGGAGAAAACCTTGCAGGGTTCTTTGGGAGGACTACAAGATATTGCTTGACGATTTGCCGACATCCATCTAGACGGAGCATTCCACGTGAAGAGGCAAGACGGCGCAAGATCTCGGAGTTCTCCGGGGGCTACTATTGGGGATATGCTATATGGGTATCCTCATAGCATGTCTCCTATCCGGATAACCCGGGTGGCCCACAGTTGGTAGCATGGCCCATGGCCTCCTGGGCAGCCCAGTTAAATGGATCCAGAAGGGAGGCCCATGCCGGATAAAGGAAGGCTACGGTTGGATTCACCGACGTACCCGGAGCCTTGGAGTGTAAGATACACAAGACTAGTAATAGACGGTGTAGGACTCTGTAACCTGTCCGGCTAGGACTTTTCCTGTAACCCTAGGACCTGGCGACTATATAAGTCGGGCCAATGGGAGCCTTCAGGACACAATCTCAGACAACCCAGTAGCGATTAGCACACACCTCGCACAGCGAACCTATCTCTGTAACTCAGCGTATTGCCCTTATAGTGATTTATAGCAGGAGTAGGATTCCGCCACCGTCGTGGGTTCTGAACCTGGGTAAGCTGTGTTACCTCGTACCCGTCAACCGTCCGCCTTCCCCCACGTCTCTAAACACGCACTATGATGACCCCTCCATGGCGTACTCGTCGGCAATACCACGACAAGTGCCGCATGTTCTATCTGCTGCGACCCCGCGTCCACGACGACCTTCACGGTCGCATCTCCAGTCGGAGCCCTACTGGGGGCGTCGACTGGCTCGTCCGAGATCATGATGACCTCTTCGCCCTTCATCTTATTCACGCCCTCAGCAGGCGCCTCGGCATCGTCGCCCTTCCTCTTCTTTGAGGGATCAGTTTCCGCCCCCGTGTCGTCTACTGGAACTTTGGCCACCAAGGGGTGACCAATCTTTTTAAGCCAGTCCTGCAAAAAGAAGTCATCAGCGAGCTTACCCGACAAATACAAACCAGTAGATCAAGAGAATACATCAAGATAGTTACCTGGCGACTGGGATGAAGCGCAGGCCGGCGCGGATATGCACCGACTTCTCCAATTCCGGGCCCAGCTTCTGGCTGATGCCCGTCTCGAGCAGGGTCGGAGCCCATGACTCGGAGGCCTTCTTCGAAGACGAGGCCACGGCAGGAAGCTCCCCTCCGGTCGATGCGGGTGCCTCCCTCGATGGCGACGCCCCCGCGGGTGGAGCACCCCCGAGCTCGGTGACTGCTGAGAATGGCGGCGGAAGCGACCCCAATGGTACCTTGACTTTCACCACGGCCACACTGGCCGCCTCCCTCGCCTTCGCCGACGCACTGGCCCCGGCCTCGTTGGCCATGCTAGTCGCCTCGGAGCTAGTCGCGGATCGAGGCGGCGACACTGCCTTGGGTGCCTCCTTCTTATTTGGTGACTTCTTCTTTGATGGCGTAGCTAGTCGCCGTGAAGAATGTTCGAGGGCTTCGTCTTCACCCCTGTCGTGAGCTTCGAGGCTCTTGCTGGCCTCGAGCTCGCACTACCATTGCCCGCAGGTTTTCCGAACTGCGGGTGCGACGACCTCCATGGCCTCGTCGTCATCACTATCATCTTCGTCATCATCGCCTCCGACATTCCCCTTATCGGAGGAGCACTTGCTCTAGTCCTCGGCGGATTCGTTCGAGCTTTCATCATCAGCAGTAGGAAGCCAACCTTCCACCACTTGAACATCTGCACAAACAATACATGATTAGTGAACCGTGACTGCTTTTCTGCAACTGCGAAATATACAAGGAAAGGAAGATTTACCGGTGGCGCCTTGCGCTTCATGGTGTATGGGGGAATCCCGGCCTTCGGGTCGAGGTACTCCGCATCAGTAATCTTCCTCAGCGCGATGGCGTAATCGTCAGCACTCTAGTCGGTGGTGCAGGACTTGGTCGCGTCGTCCTTGCCCGTGTACTCATACATCCAGTGAGCACGGCTAGCCAGGGGCACCAGCCGCCGCCTGAGCCAGCAGTTGTACAGATTGATGGTTTGGAGGCCGTTCTTCTTCAGCTAATGAATCGTCGTCAACATTTCATTGACTACCATTCGCTGGTTGAGCGGAAGCTTGGCGACTTGAAGCCGGCGCGGCTCGGGCCTGTCGGCGGAGTACATCGGTAGCACCACCTCGCCGTCTAGAGTCGATCCGCTAATGTACAACCAGTGCTTGTTCCACTCGTTCGCCGCCTTCTTCCGCCGCATGTGGTCGAGGAAGGAAGCTTTGGACTTCAATTGGAAGGTGAGGCTGCCCGCTGCCAGCATCGGGCCGCCTGCCCCTTCGCGTCCGACCCGCCTGCCCCTTCGCGTTCGACCCGCCCGTGGAACAACTACTGCCACAGGGGAAATATGGGCGACAACCCAGATAACACTTGCAAAACGCCACGAAAATGGCGAGTTGCTCGATGCTATGCGGCCCCAGATCCGATTACTGGATGCCGTAATACACGTAGAAGCGGCTGAATAAGATCGAGGTGGGAAGCCGAGTCCCCTCTCGAGATGGCTGGTGAGGCATATGAACTCCTCGGCGCGCGGATTCGGCTCCATCTCTCCGGCAGTGGGGATTCGCCATCTCCCGACGCAGAGAATTCCCGCCTCCTCGAAGGACTTCAGTAGCACCTTGGTGCACATGGATATCCCCCACAAATCTTTCAGGGGCGCCATCGATCGGAGGATCTGGGATCGCGAGATCACTGTGGAATCGCTAAGATCGCTCTAGGTCGCTCTGGAAGGAATGAAGATGGGGAGACACACGGAGTCGGAGGAAATGTGGGGAATGCACGCCTTTCACCCATCACTCTCCTTATATAGTGGTTCATACCCGCCATTTTTGGGGAGCCGTTACCACGCGGTTATTACGCCGATATTACCGTTGGATTACCCAACGGCTAGTTTGACCAGACTAACGGTCCAACTTTGCCTACTCGACTCGCCGACCCATTCACCATAGCTGTGATTCGGATACTCGCCGACCTATTCGCCATAGCTACGATTTGACTACTCGCCGACCTATTCGCCATGGATGCGATTCGATTGCTCGTCGACCTATTCGCCATAGTTGTGACTCAACTATTTGTCAAATTGGTGATTCACTGGTCGCCATTATTGCGACTGAGGGAACATGCTGAGGATTCTTTCTTTCATTGAAGGAGTCCATCGCCGATTTGACTGGGCGTCCAAACTAGACCCAAATACTCCGACTGCCAAAGAACACCCGCGACAAATCAACGACGGCCTCGGGGACTACTGATGGGGATATGCCGAATGGGGTATACCCAGCAGGACGTTTCCTACTGGCTCATACTACCAGCGAGTGGGACTATAGGATGGCTATTGGATCACAACCCAAGAAGAAGCTAGGCGACTGGAAGCTAGAGGCCCAGAAGCGTAGCTAGGCCCAGTCGGATTAGGTCAAGAACCCTCCGAGTCCTTATCCAACTCGGTTGTTGTTGTGGTATTGCCGACGAGTACGCCATGGAGGGGTACTCACAATGCGTGTTTAGAGACGTGGGGAAATGCAGGTGGTTGACAGGTACGAGGTTACACAGCTTACCCAGGTTTAGATCCCACAACGGTGGCGGAATCCTACTCCTGCTATAAATCACTATAAGGGAAATACGCCGAGTTACATGGATTGGTTTGCTATGTACGAGTACGAGTTGTACGTCTGAGGTTGTTCCTTGAAGGCTCCCATAGGCCCAACTTATATAGTCGCCAGGTCCTAGGGTTACAGGGAAAAGTCCTAGCCGGACAGGTTACAGAGTCCTACACTGCATACAACTAGTCTAGCGTGTCTTGTACTCCAAGGCTTCCGGGTATGTTGGTGACTCCTCCGTAGCCTTCCTTTATCCGGCATGGGCCTCCCTTCTGGATCCTTCTAACTGGGCCGCCCAGCAGGCCATGTGCCATGCTACCAATTGTGGGCCACCCGTTATCCGGATAGGAGACATGCTATGAGGATACCCATATAGCATATCCCCAACAGTAGCCCCCGGAGAACTCAGAGATCTTGCGCCGTCTTGCCTCTTCAGGTTGAATGCTCTGTATAGATGGATGTCAGCAAATCGTCAAGCAATATCTTGTAGTCCTCCCAAGAACCCTGCAAGGCTTCTCCGTCTTCAACTTGTAAGTCGGAGAAATGCTGAATCTTCCATCATACTCTTCCGTAGCCGGACTGGATCCATCCATGACGGAATATTCCGATGTGATGGTTCACCTGCTAGTGACAACTAGGACGACGTAGACATAGGTCAGCGGCGCCTCGTAACTCACACATACAGAGAACACAATCATGTCCGTTTTTCCAGCGTGAATGATACGAACCGTTGGCGGCGACGGTTGGGAATGTGGCAAAATTTCCGCACACACGCCCGCACACGTCGTCCACGCACCGACCATTCGATCACTTTGCACGAATCTTGACGCCAGGGGTTATAAATTACAACTGCGGTGGATTTTTATTTTTCACCTCATTCTCCACCTGCGTCTTCGTCTTCCTCCAGTGAGCACCTCCTCGAGCCCTCTGCGCGTACGCGAAAAACCCTAGCCTCCCAATCCTTCCAGTCACCACTCTCCTTCTCCAATGGAGAGCAGCAGCTCCGCTCCTTCCATGGCGGCGCTGTGGCATCCCGCAAAAACCACTACTAGAAAATCGCGTTGTTTTGGTGCATGGCATCGTCATCATCATGCATTGTTTGTCTGAAACTATTTCGAAACGCCTAGTTTTGTTTCTAAGTAGCCCCCGTCTTATTTCAAATTAAAACATCGGTCTGTCCGGTCTTTTATTTGTCTAAAACTAGTTGCAAAATTTATCTTAAATAAAAAGGAAACCCTAGTCTAAATTTCTAGTCCTAAATTCACCCAATCCTATTCTACCCACCTATCCTAGCCTGCCACCTCCCTCTCCCTCCACCTCATCTAACCCGCTGCCACCTCATCAATCCTCTCTCTCACCCCCTCTCTCTCTCACCCCAGTTCCACCTACCCCCTCTCTCTCTCCCACACTGCCAGCCCGGCCCCACCCGCGGTACTCACACCGCACCCACTCAGCCACCCTCTCCCTGTCCCTGGGCCCCACCCGACCGACCCGCTCCCCTGCCCCACCTGCCAGTCCCACACCCACCCCACCGACGTGTCCCCCACGCGTGGCCCGCTCCCCACCTGCCCCGCTCCTCCCTCCTCTCTCTCCCCTCACCTCTCTCCCCCGACCACCAGCGCGCCGGCCTCCACCGCCCTCGCCTCGCCTCCCGCCCGTCTCCGGCGCCCACCGCCCGACCTCCACCCTCCGGCCTCCACCGCCGTTCCCCGCTTCCCCTGGCGCCCCTTCCCTCCTGCATCCGCCCTGCCACCGGCCTCCCTCTGCGCCGACGTCCCCTTCCGCGCCGCCAACCCCGGCGTCGGCCCTGCCACCGAGCCCACGTCTCCGCCGCCTCCCGCGAACCCGGCCGCCGCCCCGGTCCACCCTTCCCCTCCATCGCTCCCCGGCCCGAGCTGCCGCGGCCGCGTAGGCCGGCCAGCTCCTCCACCGGCGCGGCGCCGCCCTTTGCCGCGTCCTCGAGCACCGCCGTCGCCTTCCGCCGCCAGGGAGCCGCCCGCCTCCCTCGCGATGCGTCCTCTCCTCTGGGCCACGGCCGAGCTTGCCGCCGGAGCCGTCCGTCGCCGCGTCGGTCGCCATCGCCGCAGGAGCTCTTCCCGTTCCTCTTCCTCGCCGCGCGTCTTCGCCGCCTCTGCTGCTTCGGGCCCCGCGCCGTCGCCACGTCGTCGGCGCCGTCCGCATGCCTCTGCCGCCTGCCCCCTCTGCACACGCGTCTCCCGCCTCCGAGCGGCCCTGCCTGCAAGCCGCCTCCGCCAGGGGCCCCCCCTGCCGTCTTCTCCGCGCGGACCCGCCGAGCCGCCTCAGCGAGCTCTCCAACCACCCCCTTGTGGGCCGTCCTGTCCGCACGCCATGTGTTTGGTAGTGTGCGCACATGTGTTATGGTGGTGATGTTTGTGGCGGTTCTGTGATGTAACGGTAAAGACCGTGTGAAGATGGACCCATGGCGATGCTTCGCTCCCGACAACCCTCCTTCCTACGAGTTAGACGAGCACCTCATCAAGATCGACAAGACCATCGCGACGCCAAAACCCAGTCCGCCGAGGATCATCAAGACGAATGACAAGTTCTTCATCACGGAACACTGAACCCCGTCGGACACCAAGACCCTCGGAATCGCCAAGTACTTCCTCGCGGATTCCAAGACGCCGAGACCCGGAACGCCAAGTTCTCCACTTGGAACGCCATGGCCGTCTACGCGGACCCGAAGACCACGAAAGCGACAAGATCGACACCGACCAGGGCGAGACCGATGCGCCCCCGACGCCAACCAAGTCCTGCTTTCCGGTTGCGACAAGACCTTCTTCCCGTACCGAACCCGATCTCGTCGAGCCGTTCCCCGTCGAACCCTGAGACCGAACCCCGAACCCCGGAACCCCAAGATCGTCGAACCCTAATGTGTGACCCTTTCTCGAGCCCTATTTTATAAATGTAAAATATCAAATTGTTGCATATTAATAATCATTCCTCTCGCATGTATATTTGTGTGGGTTGGGGGCACCATGCCGATTCACCTTATAATTAAATATGGGGCCCATATGCGGGCAAATCTAGTCTCATATTGGCCTCATTTAAATTTGTGTAACGGACCGATGCCATGCTTTGCCTTACTAATTCAACATTTAATTTGCGGGGTAGATAAATAACTTGAACCGTTTAATTAATTGTCGGGACCCCGGTTCCACTTAATATTGACCTAATTGCATCACATCTTTGCCATGCCATACATCATACATGCATCATGCCCGATCTTTTGCCGTAGTATTAAATATTGCATCCGGTGTTTATTCTAGTGTTTTGCTTCTTCGCGGATAAGGCCGTTGAGTTGATGTGAGCTTCGCCCCGATCTTCGGATGAACCTTCGGCAATGTTTTTCAGGCGAGCATCTCCCCCTTTCTACCTATCTTACTTTTATAGTATTTATTCCCTCCTGTTGATCTATTGCTATCTGTGTTGCGATGCTCTAGTTTTCATACCCGTGATATCCCTTGCAGCCTTATATTGCCTTGGACACATCCTATTACCTGTTGTTTGGTAGATAGTTGGACTTGCGCGTCTTAGTCGCTTGCTCAAGTGCTGTTGTGTGTCGCCAAGTACGACAGTTGTTGGAGTATCGCCGCATTGTTTATTGTTGGAGATTATCATAACTTTAATTACTGTTTAAACAACTAAAATTGAAGTAAGTAAGCAGAGGCACAGGTGGGCAATAGATGTTATTTGGTTGTTAACCGTCCACTTGTGTCCCGTAGGACCCCGAGTACTTGATACCTGTTCCTTGAATATTCGCGCTATCCACATCCGGGAGGATTATGGGACCCCCCTGAGCCAGAGCTTGATTCATTCTTATTTCTTGGGGCCACAAACTAGTTTGAGGTTTTATTTACGATCCTGTACTTATGCCATGCTTTACTGCTTTATTTAAATTGTGCGATGGATAGCACATGTACTGTTTAGGATCGGGACACGTTTTCGCGGTGTCAACAAGCCCAGTTTTGGGTTCCCAGTCGTTCACAGCCATCCACCCAAACCTCGGGTCCATCTCGGAGTCAGCTAACTTCGTTGCGGGTGTACTCCAAGGGGTGGCCCCCTGAAATATTTCTGAATCCTGTGATTGCTTTGTCGTGAAAGCCTCGTTGGGTTTTGATTTGGTTTTTCCGAGGTTGATCGAGTGTGTGTTGCTATTTGTGCACCCCTGCAGGGTAAAACTTTCTGAAAGCCGTGTCCGCGGTTATGGACGACTTGGAGCACAGTATCTCGATCATAGACAACTATAACTAAAGTAGTACTATAAATTTGACTTTATAATGACTAGTAATCAGCTTCACTATAATGGAATGGCTAAATAAAACTGCCAACAATTACTTGTTTGGGTTGTCGCTTGCGACCATTGTACCTGACTAGTAAGTATTGCAACTACAACGGAATGGCTAAATAAAAGTACCAACAACTGCTGGGTTTTGGGATATCTCATGCTAATTGTATTTAACTAGTAAGTGTTGCCACTACAATGGAATGGTTAAATAAAAGTGCCCACTGCTTATTTTATCAGAATGATTATCTATACTTGACTAGTAATTGCTGCAACGATAACTGAATACATAAAACTGCCAACTGTGTGGGTTCCTCGGTTGACTTCCTCGTTTGGTCTCGAGGGGGAAATACCAGGATGAGTATGTTTGGTGGTAGTATCAGATTGGTACCGAATAGGTCTTTCTTATCCCTCTCTGATAGCCGACAGTTATCTCGAGTCTCTATAGGATGTTTAGTGCATGCTGCGCTGCCGCTCAGTCCACCATACCTATGTAGGCGAGGACCGCCGAATTCTAGCCTCGCCGTGTACTGGCCTCAGTACTGACGCTCCTCTTTTTCCTTTGCCCTTTGTCGGCACCCCTTTTGTTTAAGCAGGTTTTGAGATCGACGTCGTTAGCAGGGTTACCCTTCCGGCTTGGCCTGGGCAGGGTTATGGACGCCATTGGTTATTCTTCAGGGCTCTTAGCCCCATCTGCATCTTGTCCGTAGCTGGACGCTATATCGTTTTCAAGGTGATTTGGATCTTTGTTCTGTATATCTGTATTCTTGACTCATGGAGTCGTGTTGTATATATCTGTTCTATGGGTCCCATCGAGGACTATTGTGTAATGTTATTACTTCGTTTTCCACCCGCACGAAAGTGCCTGGTGGGCACCTTTGAATCGTTTCTATGCGGGTTTGGCGAGTTTCGCTAAAACTTGCATAGGGCCGATTCTGAGGGTGTTACAGGCGCCAGGGGATGCCGCGGTGAAGTCGGTGAACATCGTCCATGTGCCCCCAGAGGGCCTGGTGCTGCCCAAGTCCGCGGTGGTTGAATCCACCGACGGCGACCACAATCCAGCGACGCTAGAGCTGCTAGAAGAAGAGAACGATTCCCACAAGAGGGACTGGCGCGGCTCGAACATCACGGACAACGACATCAAGGAGTTGATCGTCGAGTGTTACCTCCCTGCAACGGAGGGGCTCGTCTGGCGGGCGGCGCCGTCCCGCGAGGTCATCCCTTCTCCCCAAGCCAGAGAGAAGGTGTACCTCAAGGCACAATTGGTACACGGCGTTTCCTTGCCCATCTCCAATTTCTTCCTAGCTGTCCTCAACCATTACCGGGTTCAACCTCAGAACCTTTCCCCAAATAGCATCCTCGCACTTAGCAACTACGCGACGCTTTGTGAGGGTTACCTAGGGATTAGTCCTAGGTTAGATCTCTTTATTTACTTCTTTACAGTCAAGAGGGAAGTCAAAGCTGGCAAGGATTAGCTCAGGAACTGTGGGACAATTAGTTTTAAGATCCGGATTGGCCGGCAGTTCCCCGACATCGTTGGCCATGAGTCCTGCAAGAACTGGCAACAAACGTACTTCTACGGCCCAGATATCCCTCTGGCTGGCCAAGAAGCAACATATCCGGACTTTGTCGACGGAGCCGTTGCCAAAGCGCCGACATGGAGATCCCAGGCTACCCTTCCCTCCGACAACGAAGCCTCCCGCGCCATAAGGCGGATAGAGTGGTTTGTGGAGACGGGTCTAACCGGATTGTGAAGGGAATATGCCCGAGAGGCAATAATAAAGTGGTTATTATATTATTCCTTGTTTATGATAAATGTTTATTTTACATGCTATAATTGTATTAATACGGAAACGTTAATACATGTGTGTTTAATAAACAAAAGGTAGTTCCTAGTTATGCCTCTCTTATAAACTAGCTCGTTGATTAACATGATGATCAAAGTTTCCTGATCATGGACATTGGATGTTGTTAATAACGAGGTCACAACATTAGTGTAATGATGTGATGAACATTCATCCGAAGTATAGCATTACGATCAAAGTCATTGAGTTTATATTGCTATAACAACTTACGAAGTGATCCTAATCCTTAGACCACGAGATCATGTCAATCACTAACACCGGAAGAGTTTCTCGATGACATCAAACGTCACACCGTAACTGGGTGATTATAAAGATGGCTTCAGAACTACTAAAGTGTTATGTTGAGACCCATGGATCGAGAGTGGAATTTTTTCATCCCGATGACAGATAGATATGCTCTGGGCCCTCTCGGTGATATCACATTGATTAGCTTGCAAGGAAGTGATTTGATCACTAGAATGTTATATCACGGGAACAAGAAAAGAGTGCATGTCGGTAACGAGATCAAACTAGGTATGGAGATAACGATTATCGAATCTCGGACATGTAATATATCGTGAAACAAAGGGATTAAGATACTAGCGTAAAAGGTTCACACGATCACAGAAGTCATCGTTGAATGTGTGGGAGTCAGTACGGATCTCCAGGTCCCGCTGCTGATTATTGATCGGAGAGGGGTCTCGATCATGTCTGCATTATTCGCGAACCGTAGGGTGACACACTTAAGGGATACCGACACCATTCGGAGCAAATGATATGCCAGAGAAAGAAAAAGGAAAGCGCAGGAATTTATTTCACTAGACACCGAAACTGTTTCGGTTGAAATTGCTGAAACTGGTTGTGCATGTGAAATTGAAATGTTGTAAGGGGTTTTATGTGAATGTTTGTTAATTAAAGTAATTAACAAAATTCTGAATTAATACATAAAAGAGTTTTATTTAAATGAGAGCTTGCATTAAATTTGGTGGAAATTTAATGCATGTGAGTGGATTTTTGAGTGGAGGCTTTTTAATGGGAGTGGAGGCTTTTCATTTTGAGTGGGAGCTCCACCCACATAAATGTGGAAGAGGTGGGGGCAGCCCCATGGCTGGGCGCCATGCCCCTTGGGTGCCCCCCTCTCCCCTATAAAAGGCCCCCCTCTCCTCCTCTCAAAGCACACCTCCTCGCGAAGGATCTCTCTCCCCCCTTTAGAATTTCCCCATGGTCTCGGATCAGCGACATACATGTTCCCGGTGGCTTTTTCTGGAAGGATTTGTTGCTTCCGCTGCTTCGCTGGAGCGAGGGCGCGGAGGTTGTAGGGGTACCCGTACGTGTGTGCGATCACGGATGCACCACTGTTTTGAGGTGCTGGACTTGATCGTGCTGGACCGGCTGGACCAGATGGACTTCATCACGATCTTGAGATCGGCAAGCGTTTGTCTACATCATCCACAAGTACAACCTCGTTAATGCTATTCGGTCTTCGAGGGTATGTATTCTATGGATGTATATCCACCCGTTGCTTGTATCTAGTAGATAGATCTTGGTACATAGATGTTCCCATCGTAGGAAATTTTTTGTTTTCTATGTTGTGAACCCTACAGTGGTATCAGAGCCAGATCTATGCGTAGATGCTTTGCACGGGTAGTACACATATGAGTATGTGGGCGATGATTATCATGTTATTGCTTCTTAGTTGTATTTTGGATATTGGTGGCATAGTGGGATGAAGCGGCCCGGACAAACTTTACATGTCCTCGCACATGAGACCTGTTCCACGCTTGACATGCGACTAGTTTTGCATAAGTGGCTAGCGGGTGTCTGTCTCTCCTACTATAGTCAATATCTAATTTGCAACGAGTTGTCAACAATTTGGTTATCCTCGTTGTGGTTCATGTTTGTAGGTAAGAACGGTTCTATCTTCGAAATCCCTAAGCCACGTAAAACTTGCAATGGATAAATTAGAGGCGTCTAGTTTAGATTGTTGCTGGGCTAGTGTTATGATATGGTGATGTTGTAAGTAGAAGTATGAGATGATACTCTTACACCACACATAACGTGTAATCTCCATAGACCTTGGACTTACACATATAGGTATGATAGTGATCATACCACGGTGCACATGATAGAGATCATATGCGGGAACCATATCATTCCACTAATAAAAATGTGATGTTTGATTGCATCTTATATTGCCTGTTTGGCGTTTTATTAGCATAATAAGATGATCCCTCATTTAGATATCAAGATAAAAATGTGTTCTTCCTTAAGTATGCACCGACAATGTTTCTTCGCTTCAAGACATCACGTGATGATCGGGTGTACTTGAATCCACGAGCATATCTCGGGTGTAAGACAGTTACACACGCGAATACTAAGGTTCTTACTTGGCGAGCCTAGCATGTACAGACATGGCCTCGGAACACGGACCGAAAGGTTAAGCATGAGTCATATAGTAGATATGATGCCCATTTGATGCTCGCCTTTGAAGCTACACCGACTCATGTGATGATCGGACTTGGTGTAGTGGATTTGGTTCATGTAATCACAAAAAAGACACGAGGGATGTTGTTTTTGAGTGGGAGTTCATTTTTAATTTGGATTAGTAGAACTCAATTTATCATAAATTAAATCAAAGTGAATTTGCATAATTTGTTGTAGTCATTGGCATTCGTTCACCACCTTATGCATAGTTGTAATTGAGATAATAGAACTATAGAATTCTGGATATATACTTTACGAACTGGTATCGTATTGTGTTGAGTGTCAATCTAAAGTTTAAAGTCCTATTGCAAACTTTCAACAAACTCTATTTACTCCGTGAAATTTAATAATTGGTATTAAATCGAGAGTAACAATTCCAGTGTTAGTATCTTAAGTATCATGTTTGCCTCCATGATTCTTGATTGTTTTAATATCAAGTTTATCTAGGAGATGAAAGAATTTTTTCAGAAACCATCATGTGTGGCAGAGATAACGTTATCTAAAACAATGTTTTGGTTGCAATATGATAGAGTATAATATATTTTCTCATATTGGATGAGAATTTACGAAGGTTGGAGATGCTAGACATCCTAATCATCCAAAAGGGTTTTGGAAAGTAATGTTATACTCACGATTCTCCTTTATAAGCTAAAGTAGCTTGATCATGAAATTCGTCATGATAAGGATGAATAGAAGATGTATGTAAAGTGTTTACTACACTAAAAGATTACTAAAGAATGGATTTTGAAAGAATACCGATCATTTTGATGATGGTGATCTACTTCAAAGTGCAAGTCCAAAGGTATTATTATTTGAATATACACGCTTTGGACTATGTGTCATGCATATGGCACCACTTTTGATGTTGATAGATTCTTTTAAAAAGGAAAAGGAAATGCCGAAAGAGAATCTATAAAATATATTTGGTAGAAAAGAAAAGATTGGAAATATCCAATTTAGGTATATGGATGATATACATGTTATGGTTGTATTCTTTGCTTGTTAAACAATGTGGTTCTTGGGTATTGGATACCGAATTGGTTGGTATGAAATTTCATACGGAACGACGCAATTCATAAACCACAATGGCCTAAGTAACTAGCAAGATAATATGTGATGATGTTCATCGAAAACAAACAAACCGTTGTTTGTATTTCTCGTTGACATCAAAGCTTGACTTCAAGATTTGTTTTAATAATTGTTGTTTGAATCAGGTATTTTGAGAACAAAGGTTGTTCAAATAATTACCGTATTCCATATAAGATGGATGATTTACAAATCTAGTTGGAGAAATCACATCCATAAATCTAATGCTAAAATGTCGCAAGACAAATGATTGGAAGATCACTTACGAAGTGACATCGCTGTTTAAATTATATTGGAAATAAAACATGAAGAAACTCCATTTTCATGGATTTTTGGAGTCTTTGATTTGATCAAGTGACGCTTGTGAGACTTTCCTCGGGATAATTAAAACTTCGTTCAAAGGCCAAAGAAGAACGAACGACTAAAACATTGGAATTTATACATATCGATGTATCTAGTCCATTATGTGTAGTCGTAAGCGATGGGTTTCAACTTCATATGCTTTCTCCGGAAATTTGAGTGAATGTTCACTTAATGAGAAAGAAGTGTGAAATATTTGAAAACGTTCAAAGACTTTCAAGATGAAGTGAAAATCATTGTGACAAGAAAATAAATGGTTTATGATTTTATCGTAAGGGATTTATTTGAGTTACAAGTGTAACAAGAAAAATAAATGAATTATGATTTTATCATAAAAGGGATTTATTTGAGTTACAAGTTTAGCAAAACACCTAGATTTACATCTCCCGAAACACCATAGGAATATGGAGTGTTTGAGATTTGTAAGGAAACCTTGTTTGACATGGTTGGATCAAAGATGTTATTTATAAAACTGCCATTATGTTTTAAAAGATTAAAGCTTTAGAGACTACCGCTTTTACACTAAAAAGAGCTCCATCTTGATCCGTTGAAATGACACCATATGAGTTATGGTTTGGGGTAAAACCCAAGTTGTCATTTCTTAAATTTTGGTATGCTAAACATAAGAAAGATGTTTACAACCGAAGTCGGATAAGCATGTCTTTGTAGGTTATTTCTAATAACAATTGGTTATTCCTCCATAACACCAAGGACAAAAGGGTTTGTCGCTTGAAACATGAAGTTTCTTGAAGAAGGAATATTTCATAAAAGTTAAGTGGGAGGACAATAGAACTTTGATAAGGTTAACGAACCTTAGCTATATGTGCTGAGTTGCGCAGCGCCGGAAATCGTTCTGAAGACTGCCATAGTGCTCATAGCTTATGTGCCTCAAAGGTTGTGGTCACGGAGATCTAAGTTCCTATTGAACCAAGTAGGTCGGTTAAAAAATCAAATGCTAAGATTTGAGAGTAAATCATTATTGTTTGACAATGATGAACCAAATACATACAAAGAAGCGATGATGGGCCCTGACTCTGTCAAATGGCTTGAAGCCATAAAATCCGTGATAGTTCCATACACGAGAAATCAAGTTTTGAACTTGGAAGACCCTCCGGAAAGGTGTAAAAACCTATCGGTCGTATTTGGATCTATAAAGAAACAGACATGGATGTTTCACATCTATGAAATAGTCGACATGTCGTAAAGTATTTTATGACAATGTTCAAGGAGTTGACTATGACAAGATTTGATCTTTCATAGCGATATTTAGTCTGGACGGATTAAAGTAGCAACCACTACATATAATTTGGTATATGGTAGATGAATACACAAAACAAAATTCTTCTAATAGAATGGTTACCTAGGACGTGTACATGACACGGTCCAAAGGGTTTTGTTAATTCAAAGGATGCTAAAAGGGCATGCAAACTTCAATGGTTGAAGTAAGCATCACGGAGTTGGAATCTTCACCATGATGAAAAGGAGTTTTCATCAGGAGACGATGAAGATGCTTGCATTTGCAAGAAATTAAGTGGGAGCGCTGAGTCATATTTCTAATAAATTATGTGGAGGACATCTTGTTGATTAGAAATGATGTATATTTTATTGACAAAGGTTAAGAATTTCATTTCGATGAAAGACTTAGGCAAAACCCGAATATTTAGCATGAATGTCTATAGTGGATAGACTGTGACGCTAATATGGTTGTGCCAAACGTACATATATGAGATATTGAAGGAGTTCAATATAGAAACGACTAGAAACGGTTCTTGTCGCATGGAAAGGAATTGAGTCAAGATTCAAGTGTATCGACACTTGATAAGTGAAACAAGATTCAAGTTCTTTGACACTTGATGAGTGAAATCACGAGAATGTTTTGATCAATCATACCATGATATGTACACATCCAGATATGTCCTATGCTCTAAGTGTTATGAGCATATACCAGAATGAATCGTAAAATGATCATTGGACTATAGTAAGGATATTCTTATGGTTTTTTGGAAGAACTAAGAATATATTTGTGTAGAGATGACAAACAATTACAAATAGTTCATTGTAAAGCATTACATTGATACTAGTTTTGTCACAAGATACAAATTAAGTTTATCTCAATTTAAATTATGGGTGGCACAATGTAATGGAAAGGAGATTCCATGGTGGATTTGGATGAAATCCATAGTTAAGACATTGTGACGAATACTACAACAAAAAGGCTAAGTATATGACTGCTATAGTAGCAGCAAAGGAGGGAATTTGTGTCAAGTAGTTTGTTATCAAACTAAGGTGTGGTTCACAACGGGCTAACACTAAATATATATTGTATGACAATAGTATCGACATGTTTTAACCCCAAGGAACTAAAGGTCTCACCAAAAGACCAGATTTATACAATGCCATCTCATTGGAGAATGAGTGATGCGTGGAGACGCAAAGACATGCAAATACACACGGACCTGAAAGCGTCAGATCCGTAGATTATGTTAACCACTTGCAATTGCGTATATGGAACACCAGAAAGCCATAGGTGTTCAATACGCAAAGTTTTCAAACTAGATTATTGTCTCTAGTGCAAGTGGGATACTGAAGGGAATATGCCCGAGAGGCAATAATAAAGTGGTTATTATAGTATTCCTTGTTTATGATAAATGTTTATTTTACATGCTATAATTGTATTAATACGGAAACGTTAATACATGTGTGTTTAATAAACAAAAGGTAGTTCCTAGTTATGCCTCTCTTATAAACTAGCTCGTTGATTAACATGATGATCAAAGTTTCCTGATCATGGACATTGGATGTTGTTAATAATGAGGTCACAACATTAGTGTAATGATGTGATGAACATTCATCCGAAGTATAGCATTACGATCAAAGTCATTGAGTTTATATTACTATAACAACTTACGAAGTGATCCTAATCCTTAGACCATGAGATCATGTCAATCACTAACACCAGAAGAGTTTCTCGATGACATCAAACGTCACACCATAACTGGGTGATTATAAAGATGGCTTCAGAACTACTAAAGTGTTATGTTGAGACCCATGGATCGAGAGTGGAATTTGTTCATCCCGATGACGGATAGATATGCTCTGGGCCCTCTCGGTGATATCACATTGATTAGCTTGCAAGCAAGTGATTTGATCACTAGAATGTTATATCACGGGAACGAGAAAAGAGTGCATGTCGGTAACGAGATCAAACTAGGTATGGAGATACCGATGATCGAATCTCGGACATGTAATATATCGTGAAACAAAAGGATTAAGATACTAGTGTAAAAGGTTCACACGATCACAGAAGTCATCGTTGAATGTGTGGGAGTCAGTACGGATCTCCAGGTCCAGCTGCTGATTATTGATCGGAGAGGGGTCTCGATCATGTTTGCATTATTCGCGAACCGTAGGGTGACACACTTAAGGTATACCGACACCATTCGGAGCAAATGATATGCCAGAGAAAGAAAAAGGAAAGCGCAGGAATTTATTTCACTAGACACCGAAACTGTTTCGGTTGAAATTGCTGAAACTGGTTCTGCATGTGAAATTGAAATGTTGTAAGGGGTTTTATGTGAATGTTTTTTAATTAAAGTAATTAACAAAATTCTGAATAAATAAATAAAAGAGTTTTATTTAAATGAGAGCTTGCATTAAATTTGGTGGAAATTTAATGCATGTGAGTGGATTTTTGAGTGGAGGCTTTTTAATGGGAGTGGAGGCTTTTCATTTTGAGTGGGAGCTCCACCCACATGAATGTGGAAGAGGTGGGGGCAGCCCCATGGCTGGGCGCCATGCCCCTTGGGTGCCCCCCCTCTCCCCTATAAAAGGCCCCCCTCTCCTCCTCTCAAAGCACACCTCCTCGCGAAGGATCTCTCTCCCCCCTTTAGAATTTCCCCATGGTCTCGGATCAGCGAGATACATGTTCCCGGTGGCTTTTTCTGGAAGGATTTGTTGCTTCCGCTGCTTCGCTGGAGCGAGGGCGCGGAGGTTGTCGGGGTACCCGTACGTGTGTGCGATCACGGATGCACCACTGCTTTGAGGTGCTGGACTTGATCGTGCTGGACCGGCTGGAACAGATGGTCTTCATCACGATCTTGAGATCGGCAAGCATTCGTCTACATCATCCACGAGTACAACCTCATTAACGCTATTCGGTCTTCGAGGGTATGTATTTTATGGATGTATATCCACCCGTTGCTTGTATCTAGTAGATAGATCTTGGTACATAGATGTTCCCATCGTAGGAAAATTTTTATTTTCTATGCTGCGAACCCTACAGATTGGACCTAGCCATGTGCTGGTTCGTTAGGCAGATCCAGCCTCTACAACACCGCTCCAAGATGATGCACGAGTACTCTAAGAAGAGGAAGGATAGACTCCGCATCTCCGAGGACAACTTCTCGAGTGACTCCATCAAGCTCTGCCTCAAGGACATCTTCAAGGTGAAGGACAGGAAGCATAGCTTCACCATCACCTACGACATGTTCGAGGAGGGCAAGTGCCTAGAGGTACCTGTTTATTTTCCGTTTATGATATATACTCCAGTTCTTCCGTCTAGCCATTATCATCTTTTCTAACACTTTGGGATTTCACTTAACAGCTCAGCAGTCTAGAGGAGGATAGCATGGCTGTCCAAATCTACGACCCCAAGACGAAGGAAGTCACCATCGTGTCCGACGACAATGTCTTGCTGGCGCGAAAGCGGAAGAGATCCACCTCTGAAGCTGCCGACGAAGGCAAGAAGAAGAAGACAGAGGGTGGAGCCTCCAAGAAGTCCACTGCCGCCCTGGAGGCGGAGAAAAGAAGAGTTACCGGGATTCCTTTTACCAAAGCACCCCCTGTTGTGTAAGCCTCTTTCTCTCTGACATTGTCCATTGCTTGTCTTATTCCTGTACTTATACTTTTTGCACATTTTAGGAAGAAGGCCAGTATCAGTTTGAAGAAGACCTCCAAAACTTTGGGTGCTTCTAGAAACATTAAAGATATGCTGCATCGTGATGTGTCCCACCACGCATCTCCCGCCATCGCCCCCGTCACACCCAACGTCCAGCCTACATCTGCTCCGACAAGCTCTCCGGCAAAGGATGCATCTGGCCTTTCTGCCATGGAAGTGGACTCAGCTGCCTCCGTGGAGCTTGTCGTTGCCGGCGAACATGCGATGCAAGAGAGTACCGCAACTAAAATGGCAGAAGCTCCGGCTAAGGATTCCATCGGTAGCGGCAAGGCGGTGGTGGTGGGTGGAACGTCTATTGAAGGCGGCGCCTCTGCACCCAGAATAACCACAAAGCTCCCAAAGATAGCCTACATGGCGCTTACGCCGAGTATCTCCACTCTGGCTCCTGGTGTAGTGCCGACATCTCCAACCCGCGGTCTTGAGGAGCTTCTCCGACAAGTAGATATCTTGCAAGGAAACAACCTTTCCTTCAGCAAGTTATTTGTTGAGAGCGCTACCAACCTCAAGATCATCACACTTGTAAGTTTTATTTGCCTTTTGCATTTCATATGAGTATCCCACTATATCCCCCGAGGATTTAGATGGAAAACCATAGGTCTTTGCATCTGAATGATCTAAGAGTGACTAAGCTAGAAAACTTCTCACTATAGCCCCCAAGTATTTGGTTTGAATGAATTATACAAACTAGATACTTTCAGAGTAGCATACGCAGTGTTTATAAATTTCAATAGTGTGGCCCCCAAGCCTCTAGTAGTAACTGAATTAGTTCCGACTAGATGCTTAAAGAAAGACTAAGCATATAACTGAGTTAAAAAACTTTATACTGTAGCCCCCAAGCTTCTAGTTGAAAACTGAATGAGTTCCTACTAGATGCTTAAAGAAAGAGTGAAGCATACTGCCAAGTTTAAAACTCTTACTGTAGCCCCCAACCTCTAGGTGGATAGTTATCTGGCTAGATGCTCCAAGTAGACTAAACAACTTTAAATCTTCTTTTCCACAGAATGAGAATGCTGAGAGAGGCGTCGCCAACGAGAAGTTCCAAAAGATGCGTGCGGAGTTGTAAGATGAAACGGGTAAAACTGCCTTCTTGAAGGATCAAATCACCAAGAGCAAGAGTCTGTTTTTCCTTTCGTTCGTACTCCGACTTGGTCTTGTGCCACCATTCTCCGACTAATCACCGTGTACTATTCTTTCTCTGACTTGCAAAAGCCATTTCCAAGGCCAAAGCATTGTTGAGAAATCCAAGCACATTGAGTTGCTGGATAGCGAAAACAAGATCCTTAAGCAAGAGAGGATTGATATGCTGAAGATGCACGATGACTCCATGAAGGCCCTGCAGGAGTCTGCCAACACCGAAATCAACCGCTTGAAGGAGGAGATTGCAATGCTCAAAGAGCAGAAGAGAGTCGCCGATGAGCAGAATCAACGCAATCTTGAAGCATACACAAGAGCGGGATTCCATGGCGGATACACTCCAACAGGATGCGACTAGCATTTTGGTAAGTGATTCTCTGTATTGTACTTCTGTAAGTTAGATACTTTGAACTTTTGTGCTATTGAACTCATGCGCTCCCTTGTTGGAATTGCAGCTCCTATTGGATTAACCCAGTCGCCTCCTCCGCCAAAGGAATGCATGGTTCTTGCCGGCAACTTTATCAGCAACGCCATCAAGCAGGCCAAGGAGATAGCCAAGCCCCTCCAGATCAATATCAAAGCGGTGGATTCCGTTATGAAGTTCTCGGAGATCCTGCGCCAAGCCCCCGAGCGTATTGTAAGCTGGAAAGCTTCATGTACACGGGCTGGCGCAAGGATGACACTATCAATGGTCAAGGCACACTATGAGAACACTGACATCGACACGGTAATCTCCGATCTTCCCGACGTAGACGATGACGGCCAGAAGATTGACCATAAGGCTATCTGGGCATCGCTCGTGGGCTATGACACAAGGTTTGCCGAGTTGGTCGACCATAATGTCTTCGTGCCGCTCGAGAGCATTGAAGGCGATGACCAAAGCTCCTCTGAGTCCCTCAAGACCACCGACTTTCAAGAGGAAGGCTCTCCTGCGGCCGATGATGCTGCTTCCAAGTCTCCTGCGCCAGAGGAATGAAAAAAACAATATGTAATATTTGTTTCCTCTAGAATTTGTATGTAGAAAAAAATACTTGTTAACTTAAGGCGGAAAAACAATAGTTGTATTTTCCTGCTACTCAAGAACTGGTTCGAACATGTATATATTTTTAAGCAAGTGCTGGCTTATCCATTACTCTGGTTCGGAAGACTCATTGTCGGAACCATGCACTTAGGCAATGATACCCAATGGCACCCTAAAAAACCTAAGCACAAAATCGCCGACTTCAAGTGCAGAAAGTCACTACTCCAGAATCCACATAAAAACAACAAAGAACGTGTAGACGAGAAAACTTAAGCTAATTCCCATAGGCGGAATTTTCACAAGTGCAAATGCAAATCTTGTGCATAAAGGTTTTATACGATCCAAAAATGAACACTGAAGGAGGTAAAAGACTCAGAAATATGAGTGAACTAGAGAGCTTTATTTCATTGATCATATAAGAGGTACACAATAGATAAAAAATGCTAAGTGTAGAAAGGACGTAGCTGTGCTATGTTCCATGGCCGATCAAGCTCTGGGTAGTCATCATCCGGGTCATGTCGCTTACGCTTATGATCCTTGTTAGGTCTATCCTCAAGTTCACGATTGTCAACGAGGTAGTAAGACCCATTGAGTAGCGCCTTTCTTATGATGAACGTTCCGTCACACGGCGGGGATAATTTGTGTGACTTCTTCTGCTTAAGTCGGAGTACCAGATCCCCCTCTTTAAACAAGCGATGCCAAACGCGGCGACTATGGTAGATACATAGCTTCTGCTGGTAGATGGCGGATCTTTGGCATGCCAAAACACGGTCCTCCTCGAGAAGGTCCACATCTAGGCGTCTGGATTCTTCAGCATCATCTTCGTCGTGAGCGGCAACTCTTGGTGAATCATGAAGGATGTCAGAAGGCAGGATGGCTTCTGCTCCATATACCATGAAGTAAGGGGTGTAGCCGGTGGATCTGTTAGGTGTAGTTCGTAAAATCCACAACACAGATGGTAATTCTTCTGCCCAGGGTCCAGCTGCTCTATGCAACGGTGCTTCCAGACGTGGCTTGATTCCCTGCAGAATTAACCCATTGGCTCGCTCAACCTGACCATTGGATTATGGATGTGCCACATATGCAAGGTCAAGTCGGATGCCCTTCTCCCAACAATAATCCTCCACTTCTCCGAGTGAAAAGTTGCTGCCGTTGTCGGTGATGATGCTATGTGGGAGACCAAATCTCACCACCAGATCTCGGACAAATCTAAGGGCAGTTGCCCCTTCAAGCTTTCTAATGGATTTAGCTTCTATCCATTTGGTGAATTTATCATATGCTACTAGCAGATGTGTAAACCCACATGGTGCCGTCTGCAACGGACCAACCATGTTTAACCCCCAGACTGCAAATGGCCAAGTTATTGGTATTGTTCTCAATTATTTGGCTAGAACATGTGGTTGTTGGGCGTAGAACTGGCATCCTAAGCACATCTCTACCAGCTTGTCGGCGTCCGCCTTCGCGGTCGGCCAATAGAATCCTTGCCGGAAGGCTTTGGAGACAAATGATCGAGGAGCGGTATGATGCCCGCAATCTCCGAGATGGATCTCATATAGGATTTCAATACATCTTGCTAGGAAACACACTTAAGGTAAACACTAGTGGTGCTTCTTTGCTCGACGTACTATTTGCCGTCTTTCGACTTTGTCGTCGGGCAAAGTTTCGTGTACGAGATATTCCATGAACGGTTTTGTCCAAGCCGGAGGGACCTTTGTCACTGTGTTAACAAAAGAGTAAGCTCTGTCCAGGTTGTCCATATCTGGTCCCTTCACGGATGGTGTCCATAGATGCTCCAGGAAAACGCCAGGCAGAATTTGTTTGCGCCCTGATCCAAGCTTTGACAGTAGATCAGCCGCCTCGCTTTGCTCCCTAGGTACATACTTGACCTCGTAGCCCAAGAAGCTCTTGGCTATCTCATCCACTTCGTCATGATATGATGCCATCATAGGGTTCCACGCGATCCAGGTGCCAGCCACCTACTGGGCAACCAAGTCGGAATCTCCACAACAAACTATGCGCTTGATGCCAATATCCTTGGCTACATGCAGTCCATGAATGAGTGCTTCATACTCCGCCATGTTGTTTGTAACCCTGAAGTGGATCTACAGAACGTAGTGCAATTTTTCCCTAGTTGGTGACTGTAGTAGTACACCAGCCCCCGAGCCATTGAGTAGCTTTGATCCGTCAAAGTGCATCATCCAGTATTCTGTCTCTGGTATAGGTGTAGCATCTGGCATCTTCGTGCAATCTGCGATAAAATCCGCCAAGGCCTGAGACTTAATAGCGTCGCGTCTTTTGTAGGTGATCTCGAAGGCGGCAAGTTCAATGCCCCACTCCGCGACCCTTCCTGTAGCGTCGTTGTTGTTGATGATGTCGGACAGTGGAGCTTTGCTCACAACTGTGATGGGGTGCTCCTGGTGCCTCAGCTTCCTAGAAGCAAGGAACACTCCATAAGCTAGCTTCTGGTAGTGCAGGTAACGCTGCTTGGATTCCGTTAAGACCTCGCTTACATAGTAAACTGGTCGTTGAACTCCAACTCATGCCCTGGTTCCTTCTGCTCTACCATGACGACGATGCTGATTACCCGGTTGGTGGCCGCCATGTAAATTAACATAGGCTCCATAGGCTCGGGTGCTGCAAGGATAGGCGCTGAGGAAAGTATCTCCTTGAGCTACTTCAATGCTTCATCTGCTTCGTCCATCCACGTAAATTTCTCCGCCTTCTTGAGCAACTTGTACAGCGGCAGAGCCTTCTCTCCAGTCGGCTGACGAACCGACTAACTACTGCAACGCAGCCTGTTAGCCGTTGTATGTCCTTTAGGCATGTCGGACGGTTTACGTTTAAGATGGCCTTGATTTTCTCCGGGTTGACCTTGATTCCATGATGGGAAACGATGAAGCCCAACAATTTGCCGGCTGGAACCCCGAAGACGCACTTCTTAGGGTTAAGCATCATGTTGTATTTCCGGAGATTATCAAAGGTTTCTTTTAAGTCCGAGATTAAGTCGTTTGACTTTTTAGACATCACCGCTATATCGTCCACATAGGCGTGAACGTTCCAACCAATTTGATCGTGTAGGCAATGTTGCATTATCCGCTGGTACGTAGCACTTGTGTTTTTCAGCCCAAAGGGCATCGTGGCATAGCAAAACGTGTCATAGGGTGTAGTGAAAGAAGTGACCAATTGGTCCGACTTCCTCATCTTGATCTGGTGGTATCCTGAGTATGCATCAAGAAAACACAAAAGCTCCGAGCCAGTCGTCGAGTCAATGACTTGGTCAATACGAGGCAAAGCAAACGAATCTTTGGGACATGCTTTGTTCAAGCCGGTGTAATCAACGCACATTCTTAATTCTTTGGTTCCCTTTTTGGGGACAAGTACAGGATTGTCCACCCATCGGGTGTGAAGGACTTCTCGGATAAAACTAGCCTTAAGTAACCTAGCTATCTCTTTGCCAATGGCGCGTCTCTTCTCGTCTCCAAAGCGTCATAGAGGTTGTTTCACTGGTTTACATTTTGGATCAGTATTCAAGCTGTGCTCGGCAAGTTCCCTAGGTACACCTTTCATGTCGGCATGTTGCCAGGCAAAGATGTCCCTATTCTCACGGAGGAACTCGACGAGCGTGCTTTCCTATTTAGGGTCCAGGTTCGTCCCAATGGCGATGGCCTTGGAGGCATCGCCTACCACAAGTTCCACCATCTTGGTTTCGATGGCGGCCTTGAATGCTGGGGTGGAGTCGTAAATCTGCTTATTCGATGCTGGCATCTCTGAGGCATCGACCTTGCTCTGGATCTCCTTGAATTCTTCGCTGTAGAGGACAGCTTCCGCAAAGGCTTCTTTCCAATCTCGCAGTCCCTTGCCTTGGTAAAGCTTCTGGATACGATGACAACACCATTTGATCCGGGTATCTTGAGCTTGTTGTAGACAAAGCATGGCTTGGCCATGAAGGCATGGAATATGTTGCGTCCGAATATGACGTGGTACACGCTCTTCAAGGGGACCACCTCGAAGATCATGCGTTCTTGGCGGTAATTATTGACATCGCCAAAAGCGACCTGAAGTGTGATGCACCCAATGGACCGAGCTTCCCGACCAGGAACTACGCTGTGGAAGGTGGTGCTGGTCCGCCTTAGGTTTTCCTCCGTCAAGTTCATCTTGTGCAGTGTATCCAAGTACATGATGTTGATGCTGCTTCCACTATCCACCATACATTTGGTGAACTCATTGCCATCAATGAAGGGGTTGATGACCATGGCGTACTGGTTCTCCGTAGGGATGAGGTCTGGGTGATCCTTCCTGTCCCAAGTAATTGGAATATCCGACCAGCACAGGTACTGGGGAACTGGGGGTAGAGTAGTATCAGTATCCTCATAGAGGTTTTCTGTTGTCGGACAGTGGGGGTGCCAAGGAAAGTGTGGAAGACGGCCGCCTTCTTCTCGAAGGGGTTCTTGCCCTTGCCATCGCTCTTGGCGGCGTGCTTGGGGTCAACATCCTCCTCCATATCACTTGAATTCTTGGACTCCTCGTCCTTGTTTTTTCCCTTACCCTTGCCTCGCGGTCTGTTCTTTTGACCTCGCTTGTAGCCGGACTCCGGGTCTTCCTTGAGGTCGTTGATGAACTTGCAATGGCGATTGGTGTGAGTGTCCTTGCCATTGGCGTCGAGGTGTACGAGGCACGACATATCGCGGTATTCCTCGTAGGTTTGGGGAACGCGGAGCGCTGCCGAGTTAGTTTCACTAGCTCGGTGCTGCCCACGACCAGCCCCCTTCCTCGGCCACGCTGTCCGCCTTCACCTCGTCCTGCAAATGTCACGGCGACCATGCCGGAATTATGCTTTTCTTTTGGCGGGTTCTTCCGCTTGGTGCTGCTGTTCCTCCGAGCTTGAGTTAGAACAGCCATTGCCGGCATGGAGCTGCGAGCATCGTCGTCGGCAGCCGTGAACTCACTAGCCAGCTGGATCATCTGGTTGAGATCTAACTGGTGATTGTCCTGCAGGTGTTTGAACTTATGTAGGAGCAACGTGCCCCTTTCTAACCCATCGATGAAGGCGGCCATGGCGGTCTGAGCGTGCACTCCTGCGCAGGAATTCTTCATATCCAGCCAGCGAGAGAGGTAGGCACGAGATGTCTCATCTTTCTCCTGCATGCACCGCTGTAGATCGCCAACAGTACAGGGTCGTTTGTATGTTCCCTCAAAGTTCTTGGTGAATGCCTCTTGCATGTCCAACCAATTGCAAATGGATTTCTCCAGCAAGTCATCAATACATTGGCGGGCCATGCCCATCAACATCAATGGGAGGTACTTGAAGGCGATGTTGGGGTTACCCCCGGCGATCTCTACCGCGTTGTTGTAATCCTGTAACCATGTAGCTGGCTTGGCAGTGCCGTCATAGGGCTTGATGGTCTTGTCAATCCGGAAACCTTTGGGGTAAGTTGCGGACCGTATCACAGGTCCAAAGGAACATGGTCCCAGGTATGGTCCTTCCCGGGCCTCATGGATCTTGTCCAGACGTGAACATGCATCGTATGGCTCTGGGATTCTTTTCTTCTTCTTGTCATTAGGGGATGGGCTGCGTGAGCGACGCAGGCCTCCTCCGCCATGGTGGCTGCTAGGGGGCGACAGAGGCGGAGGTGGCGGTGGGTTAGCCTTCTTGCTGTTACCCTCCTGTGACGCCTCACGCTTGTCGTGGTTGCTTGTTGGACGCGGAGGTTCATGGTGCGACTTGCTCTTGTGTCCTTTCCTACGCTCTCCATCATGACGGGTCTGCTTCGTGTTGTCGCGGATGACGATGTCGCGCTGCTTTGGCAGAGGCACATCCGTGCGATGGCGAGCCTTGGTGTCTTTGCGATATCAGGGAGATCGGGGCGGTGGAGATGGGAGACGAGGATGAGCCTTGTCTCCGTGGTCGGAGGATATGGGTATAGCATCTTTCTTGTTGTGCGCATCCCTCCGTATTTGCTCTGATGAACCCGTCTGGGAACCGACATCCTGAGGGGATCGATCCCTTGGCGGCTTATGTTGACTGGACTGGCAAAACGCTGGGTCAGACTCAAGCCTCTGAGAGGTGGCCTTTTCCTGCTATTTCACCGCCTTGGCCACAAGGTCATAGACCTGCTCCACTGTCGCGGGTGATCTATCCTGCTCCATAAGGGTCTTGGCAACGACGAGATTAAGAATAGGAGTGGGCATCACCTGCCTGCCTTTGCTATCAATGTATGGCTTTGCTTGTGGCGACTTCGAGGGGGCCCATCCTAGGCTTCTCCATACACTAGGATCATTGATGACGCGAGCCGGAGCTTTCTTAGCCTTCTGCTGCTGGAGCAGAGTCTTGTACCCGGCCTCCATGGCTCTAGCTTTCTCTATTGACTTCTGTGTGTTGGACAGATCTAGATCTAACTTTGCGCCTTGCTCCGCGATGGCCTGCACTTCCTCCAACAGCTACTGGCGCTTCTCGTCAAGCTGGACTACACTCCGGATATGAGCTACAGTCATGGGCTCGACGAGTAGGTTGTTGTACATCACTCTATCAGCCAATGTAATTTGGGCAGCAGCAGACGTAGATGCCGGAGGCGGCGGGTTTGCGGTGTTGTTGTTACTCGGACCGACGTTGAGTTCCTGTGGCTGTTGCACTGGGTTAGGCGGAGGGGGAATGACCTTTGCGCGATCCTTATCGGCAGCAACAGGTGGTCCCTTCCCTTTGTCCAGCGCTTTAGGCGGAGCGTGTCCGGGTTGATCTTCTTCCATCACGGTCCTAATGGAAACGGACACCTCTCGGGACGTGACGAAGTTGTCGGCCTGCTCGTCGCATTGGAAATCCTCCTCCATCTCCTGCATGGCAGAGTCTAGCTCCTCCGGGCTGAAGTCTATCTCCTCCGAGTCAGCACTGATGTCGGCGTAGAGCACGTCAAGCACGGAGTCGGAGGGTGTCGGGGCTTCCTCGATGATGGGAGGTGGTGGTGCAATAGCAGCAATGATGACTGGAGGTGGGGGTGCAGCTACTGCGATGACGATCGAAGGTGGTGGTGAAGTTGTAGCGATGACGATCAGAGGCGGTGGTGGCTTTGGTTGATTCGGAGTTGCGCCGTCTATGAGCGCAAGTGCTGTCTGGGATGCCTCCTCAGCCTCCGCGTAGTTGTTGACGGTGTTCACCATGCCTTCGAAGGTGAGGCGTCCTGAAGCCCGCTGCCACCTTAGTGAATGTCGAAGAAGTGTTCCTTGGTCCAGTCCTTCCACAAAGTGATACATGGCATCATCATTGGGGTAATGTGCCAGGTCGGACCGTATATGGAGCCACCTGGCAAGGTAATCGCGGGGATTTCTCTCTCTCTCTGAACGCAATGCGCCAGATCGAAGATAGTAACCACGCCGACGAACTTGGATCTCTGCTATCCAGATGCGCAGCCGAAGCCGGCGGACTTGCAGCGATCTTCCACCATTATATCCTACACAGGGGCGGTTTGGGTGGGCCTTGAATTTTTCCGATCTTTGCCAGCAAACTCCAAGGAGAGATCCGACATCGATCCTTCCACGAATGTATCCTGCGCATAGGCGGTCTGTGCGGGTCTTGACGCTCCTCTGACTCCCAGGGAACTAGTACCCGAGTCGGTTTCGCTGAGGAAGAGGTGGATATCTCTGATGGGGACGATCGAGCACCGCGTAGGGTTCGTCTTCACCAGGATCCATAACTCGTCGGGGGGGATGATCGGAACGTTGCCGGAGAAGAGAACACGACCGATGACTACGGTCTCGCCGATGCCCGCGAAGACCTTGGTCCTCGCCTGCTAAAGAGCCTGAAGCGCCTCTTGCCCCATGGTGGGCGCCAACTGTCGTGGTATTGCCAATGAGGAAGCCATGGAGGGGTCCTCACAGTGCGTGTTTAGAGACGTGGGGGAAGGCAGATGGTTGACGGGTACGAGGTTACACAGCTTACCCAGGTTTAGATCCCACGATGGTGGTGGAATCCTACTCCTGCTATAAATCACTATAAAGGCAATACGCCGAGTTATAGGGATTGGTTCGCTGTGTGCGAGTACGAGTTGTACATCTGAGGTTGTGCCCTACAGGCTCCCATAGGCCCGACTTATATAGTCGCCAGGTCCTAGGGTTACAGGGAAAAGTCCTAGCCGGACAGGTTACATAGTCCTACACTGCATACAACTAGTCTAGCGTGTCTTGTACTCCAAGGC
The DNA here is from genome assembly GCA_916181665.1 of Avena sativa. Classification (NCBI taxonomy): domain Eukaryota; kingdom Viridiplantae; phylum Streptophyta; class Magnoliopsida; order Poales; family Poaceae; genus Avena; species Avena sativa. The sequence continues at coordinate 315,693,226 of OV702283.1, forward strand.
TTCTGGGTACGTCGGTGACTCCTCTGTAGCCTTCCTTTATCCGGCATGGGCCTCCCTTCTGGATCCATCTAACTGGGCCGCCCAGCAGGCCATGGGCCATGCTACCAACTATGGGCCACCCGGGTTATCCGGATAGGAGACATGCTATGAGGATACCCATATAGCATATCCCCAACAGTTGTAGATCTGTAAACCCTAGCGAGGTGACTATATAAACCTCCTTAGGGCACGCATAGAACTTACGTTCCATCATACACCCCTTCGACTCACCGCCTAGCCGCCGAGCTCGCCCCTTGTACTCTCTCATCAATACAATCTAGCAGGAGTAGGTCTTTACCCTCCGCGGGGGGGGGGGGGGCAAACCTGGGTAAAACCCTGTGTCTTTGCCCTCATCTCGCACCGCGATGGCTAGCCGCCCTTGCCCCTCGTTCTACTACGCGTTGCCGATTGCAGCATCTTTCGTGGCCATTCCCACGACACATAAAAAGTAAAGGACGATTTGTTTGTTGTTTTCTGCAGATGACGAAGTAGACGCGGGGAGTTTTCAGTTCATGGTGATAGTGAATGTGCCGGTGAATGAGTGATAAGTGTAACAATTATAGTCTTATAAGTACGTGTGTAGGCTAGCAACCCATAATTAGCCGAAACTCCTCTTGGTAGATTTCATCCCAACTTCAATAATCCTACTATCCTATTTACCACAACCATGGTCAGTCGCTAGACGATTAAGATCCTTCAGGTTGCTTAGCAATAAAGCCCCTTGGATCGGACTAATGCAATAAGCTCGATGGTTCCCCATTATCCTCAATGTCGGGAGGATAACCCCCGGTAGGGTCACGAGAGGGGAAACATAGCGCAACTGGGTTGGCTCCGAGTAAAGAAAGAACCAGGCCAGGTAAGAATGGCCGGGTAAGATAAGCATGAAAGCCGACATACAAACTATGACGGCCCGCATAGGACAAAGTTGTAACCCTTGCAGGAACCAAAGAGACGAGTCAACCGAGGAAGGGCCGAGTCAAGGAGGACACGTGGCACCTTTCCGAGTAAGGTTCAGGAGGGACCATGGTAAAGCATGGTCAAAAGAGAAGGGTGACGCCGGGTGACACAAAAGGAGCCGGGTGACGCCCAAAGCATGCGCTGACGTACAAAGTAACAACATGACGCCAAAAAGAACAAGAAGCAGCGTACCAGAAGACCGTTAGCTGTCAAGCTTTATGGACCGGGCCTCTGGGCTTAGGGCAAGCCCATGACCCGGCCCATATTGTAGAGACCAAGATCCAAATAGTAAACCCTAGAACCCAAAGGGGTATAAGCTAGCTAGCATTGCCTATATAAGGGAGGGCATAGCAGTAGTAGAAGGAGGTTGGACGATGTAGGGAACTAGTGCTGTGAACTCTAGCCTAAACAGCTCAAGGAGCACTTGTAATCTTTGGGGTATCAATCGAATTGCCAAGTCTGGAGAGTTCTTCTTGTTCTTCGTGCATGGATCGACCGTGTACTCCCTCCCCGGTGACCACAAGTACCCATTCGGCCCCCAACTTAAGCCTACCCATGGCATCTGCCGTGCCACCACCACGACAGTTGGCGCCCACCGTGGGGCAGAAGCAGGTGCTTGATGGATTCTTCATCCGGACGGGCAACATCATCGCAAAGACCGGCGAGCGCGTCTACTCCGGCCTCATCCAGAGGTTTGGAGCGCTCAACTTCGTCAGCGACAACGCGGGCTGCTTCAGGACCAAGCCGTTCCCTAGGGGGGGTCGCTTCATCAAGTTCGGCGAGCACCAGGTCTACGTCGCGGTTCGCGTGGAGCGCGCATATCCTGAGCACGTCGTCCTGGCGCCGGATCCTCCAATGGCTCCTGTCGCGGGAAAACCGCGTCAACTTGTCTCCATAGAGGTAATGATGACAACCCCAAACCCCACAGCTCCTCCAGTAGTTCCAGTGGTGAATGAGAACGCATAGGGAGGAAATCATGAGGAAACGCCAAGGGCTGCAAGAACAGCAAAGGTGCCGCTGGAAAAACCAGAGAACATAGCTAGGAGCAAGAGGGCTAAGGAGCTGCAGGAAGCGATAGACAAGTTGGCAGAGCCAGTGGCACATGCAACTAACCCGGCGCGTGTGCAAGCCGAGTTGGAGGAAGCCAGGATAAAAGTCCTGGAGAAAGCCAAAGAGCTAGCACAGTTACAGCAGGACGTGGATATCACCATCCGAGAGCTTAACTCGGAAAATCGAGTCAAGGGCGCAAAGACCCGGCTTGATGCAACGATATTGAGAGGAAGGAACCTCAATGAAGAGCTAGCAGATGCGACATTGAAGATAACACCGGAGAACAGCAATCAGACGGCCATGCGTCCAACATACAACACAGCAGCAGCTAATCTGCGAGCAGCAGAAGCAGCAATGGCAGAATTACCCCACTTGGAGGGGGAAGCAAAGAAAAGGCAGCAAGAACGAGTCAATGAGTTAGTAAAAGCAGCCAGCATGCTAAATGAGGCGTATTACAGAGCAAATCTGGGTATAGCAGGGAGGTCACAGCTGGTTCACTCGGCGACTCCTGTCCCGGCAAGATCGGTTGGGCACACAACATCCTCACCCAGAGGGGCGCCTAGGCCGAGAAAAGAAAAAAGTGTGGATTCTGGAAGAAACAAGCAGATGGTCGCCTATGATCCGGCAGTGGTTCAAGGAAACTCGACGCATGCGCAAGGGGCAAAAAGAAATAATAGCCGAGAAAATGAAAACCAGGAAAAAATTGGGCAGAGAAATGACAACGGAGGGCAAAATTTTGCGCATCATGCTAGGCGCGGAACTCACTCGGCAGGAGGAGGAAATCTAGCTCCGAATAACGCACCAGCTCAGCCGGAAAGAAGACAACAAAGCGCAGGAAAAGCAGTTCAACAACCTGCTGACCCGAACGCTAATAAGTATAATGATGGTTACTCGGCTATGGTAAATTACGGGTATGAACTGCCGAATCATGCATATCAAGCAATGGGAGCAAGATTTGGAGGCTGAAACCTTCAGCCGGATGATGCAAGGCTGAAGCTTGACCGCATAAAGATGGAAGAGATAATTGAATCGCAAGGTCCGCAGGGTCCACCGTGCTTTGGCCCAAGGATCATGAAGGAGCCACCGGTGCCAAATTTCCAGCTGGCCAGAGGGACAAAAACGTATGATGGAAGCACAAAGCCAGAGGACTGGCTCATAGATTATGGAACCGCTGTGAAGATCGTGCAGGGAAACTTGAGATGGGCAGTACGTTACGTGCCGCAGATGCTGGAAGGACCAGCTCGGGTATGGTTGAACAATTTGCCACCCGGAAGCATCAACAGTTGGATCGATTTTCACGACTTTTTCATGAGCAATTTCATGAGCACTTACAAGAGGCCGAATCGCCCACAACAACTAGCAATGTGCAAGCAAGGACCAAATGAGATAGACAGGGAATTCCTCACAAGGTGGTGTACGATGCGTAACTCCTGTGAAGGGGTAATCGAGTCACAAGCAATCACATGGTTTGCACAAGGATGTAGACATGGAAGTGTGCTATGGCAAATGTTACAAAGAGATATGCCGGCAAGCCTGGCAGAGACGATAAGAATCACCGACTCGTATGCGTTAGGATATCCGACTCAGCCGCTACTCATGTCGGCAGACGGGATGACTGAGACTCGGATCTATGACGCTGCCGGGTCACAAAGGCGCCAGGAAAGATCTGAATAGAGAAGCAAGAAAAGAGACGAAAGACAAGATTACAGATATGGTTCGACTCAGGTTGCGGCTGTGAGTCAGGATCATCCAGATGCTGGAAGCAGTCAGCGTCAAAGGACAAATGGTTAACAACAATGGGTGCCAAAGAATGACGGCAAAAGGCCATACGATCAGAGGAAGCAGTATCAGGACCGACAAAAATACACCTATGAGATGATGCTGGATCAGCCATGTAAGTTTCACACGCCTAGTCCGAGTAAACCAGCCAATCACACGACGAGGCAATGCACTTGGTTTCAAAAAGGAGATAGAATGGACTCGCCGAATAAGCAGCTTCCACCACCTCCCTCTCCACCACTTACAGGAGGAAATGCTGAAGCAGTAGGAGAAGATAACATATATGAAAACAGGCAGCCGAGGTATCAGAATCAAGAAAGAAGAGAAGCTGTGCACCAGGTGCACAATCCAATAGGTGACGACGCTCATGTCGGCCACGGAACCAGAAATGAGTATAGAGGACATCACTAGAGCTATGTTGTCTTTGTCATAGAGCCAAATGACAAGAAGAGCCAGCAGCAACGAATGATGGAAGTGAATGACACGATGCCGTCAATTCCCAAGTACATGCATTGGTCTGAGCAAGAAATAACTTGGAGTATAAAAGATCACCCCAAGATCATGCCAACCCCTGGAGGATACGCTCTCATTTTGGATCCAACATTCATGGGCCCAGATATCAACGTGAAATTTTCAAAGGTATTGATCGATGATGGCAGTAGCATCAACATCATGTACAAGGATACCATGCTCAAGTTAGGCATTACCAAGAACATGCTGGAGCCGACCAAGACAACTTTCCACGGTATCGTGCCGGGACTGTCCTATGAGCCAATTGGCAAGATCTGGGTCGACGTCTTATTCGGCAACAAAGAAAATTATCGCACTGAAGCTATAGAGTTCGAGGTGGTAGATTTGGTCAGCTCATATCATGCCTTACTCGGCAGGCCGGCTATGGCAAAGTTCATGGCTACTCCTCACATCGCTTACTTAAAGATGAAGCTGCCAGGCCCATGTGGGGTGATCACAGTTGAAGGAGACTACAAAAGATCTATTGCTTGTGCCTCAGCCGGATCTTCACTGGCTGAGTCAGTCGTCATAGCACAAGAGAATAGTGAGATGTTGGAAGTGACAGCATTGGCCAAAGCAGCACAAATGTCCATGCCGGCACTCACCAACCCGCCTGGCAGTGTGTAATTTCAAGCTACCAAGGAAACCAAGAAGGTGCAGGTGGATGAAACTTTCCCAAAGCACACAGTTACCATTGGGCTGTCCTTACAGACAAATAGGAAAACGAGCTCACCAGCTTCCTCCATGAGAATCGGGACATCTTTGCATGGTCCACTCAAGATCTGCAAGGAGTTCCGAGGGAGCTGGCTGAGCACTCTCTTCATGTAAGGCCAGATGCAAAGCTGGTGAAGCAACCCCTCCGCTTCTTCGCCAAAGATAGGAGGAAAGTAATAGCTGCCGATATTGCAAGACTTTTAGCTGCTGGATTCATCATGGAAGTACTGCACCCGGACTGGTTGTCAAATCCAGTCTTGGTCGAAAAGTGTAAGGTTCCCAACCTTTAATAAGGTAAGGATCCCTGTGTTTACAATGCTAGTCCCTGGATCAATAGCTAGCATCCACATTTAAGATGTAATATCAAGAAACAAGGTCATAATACAACTTTATAACCAGGGATAAAGTAATTTATTACATCTTACATAGCTCGTTTGGCTATCTCATTACAATGCAGCAGAATATAACAATAGCATGAGGTTCTTCATCTTCAAAGTGCCACAGGCAGACATGTTTGTTGTAGACTTGTAATCCTAATCAACAAACTTCTCTAACATCAAACAAACCTGCAACATAACAAGTTACATCCACAAAGGTCAATACATTTTGAATTGTATTGGAAAGTGATACTATGGTAGTATAGTGGAGTCTATCATCTATATGCATTTGGCTAAGTGGATCTTAGGCTTGCATTGCTCAAAATAGATTTTCCTTATCATTTGTAAACACTAAGTTTTTGCTTGACAAAATCATTCCCAAGGCATCTCCCAATAGAAATTGGTGATCCTTCAACCCTTGTTCAACCACAAGTTTTTAACTTAGAAATTGGGATGAGGAGATTCTTGATAGCTTCCATGTCTTGATGCTCAAATTGTCCTTTGCCAGGGACATGGCTAAGTACTTAGATTTTACACTCTGCAGAGGTGGTGCACTTTCCCCACAAGACTTGGTCTCACCAAGAAAAGATCTTTCATAAGCCTTCCCTTAGACCAGAATGGACGCGTTCCAACCTATCAATCCCCTACCACCAACTGTCCATTTGGCTAAGTTATTGCAACCTATATGATCCAGGCAGAGCCCATAATGCCAAGTGGCTCCACTTGAAGCTTCTCAACATTTGACATCTCAAATCTCTTTGTTCCTGGGTGGCCATCCACAAGTGATACACACAAGGTAAACCATAGAAATGGGCCTTGTGAACCACTCAACACAAACCATTCCTTCCATTCCACCCAGGTGATTCATTCACTTAGTTGTTTTATTAAACAAAACACAAGTCCTTGACTTAGAAATATTCCATAGTATGAATATATATTCCACCCTTGTTTTCTACTAGCTAAGCTAAGCATGATAGTAGTAGGAATCTTAACTTAGAATAATTCTACTAAGGTTTCATCTACTAGGATTTCCCATGGCATAGTTTATACTTAGCAAAAATTCCATGCAAGTCCTACTTAGAAATATCACTAATGCATAGTGAAAATAATGGAACAAAAGTATGAAGAATCACTTGCCTTTTTGGTAGAGAATATAAGTTCACTCCTTGATCTTTGCAATATTAACACTCTTCAAATCACTATAATTCAATCAAGAAAACAACATTTCAATCTACCATTCAAGCATCATCACATAAAATAATGGAAACATAACATTGCATGCAAGTATGCCAAACTTTGTATTATTTACAAAAGTGGTTTATAATAGGTTATAAACATTCTAAAACACTTATTGGTCATTTTATAAAGTGGCAAAACTATTTGCAAAAGATTTTACCTATAAACCATTTTATGTGGTTGAAAATACCTTTATCAAAGTAGCAATCTTTATAGGGTTTACCAAATACATTTTTAAATCATAAAACTTGGTTGTTGGGGTCAGAGAGTTTATTCCAAAACATTTCCCAAAGGTTTTCTTCAAAAAGCATTTTTAACAAATAAACAATTATTATTTGACTAGAAATGGTTTCAATCAAAAGTTTATTCTTTTGCTTCACCAAATATATTTTTGAAACCACAAATTGATTTCTATGGTCAGTAGGTTCAAAACAATCCATTTGCCAAAGGTTTTATCTCAAAAATCATTTTAGAACAATTTTTATATTCTAAACATGCATACACAAGTTTCTGCAAAAACAATCAATTTAACAGAAGCATTTTACTAAACAAAGTGCATGGGCAGAAATTACTTGTCTTGCTGATTCCATTGATATAAAATTTGCAAAATTTGGACGTGTGGTTTGGAAGTTATGAATTTTTCAAATTGGAATATCTAATAGAGAAATTTCTGATTTTTAAAACAATCACAGGCCATGCGTCGTGCTGCGATTGGTTTGTACCGCTTTGTGCGGATCGACAGATGCGAGCCGTTGGATCTAAGTGACATCGCATGGCTCAGAGGCAATACTTACCCCTTCGGGTTAGTTTCTTTCCTAGCCACTAGATCGAGATCGGACGACGCTCAGCATGCTTGCCAACGAGTGGCGGCGCTGGCGGCGACAGGTGGCGGCGCTGGCTCTGGCTACGGCGTCGCGGCGATTACAGGAAGCAAAGGAGGGAGGGGAGTGGCTCACCAGGTTCGCGTGGTCGTGGTGATGCTCAAGGTGGTCCTTGCTGGCGACGGGGCGCTCGGGGTCAACGGGAATCGCTCGCCGGAGTTGCTCCAGGCGACAGGCTCGTCTGTTCGTCGTCGGAGGCAGGTCTACGGTTCACGCCAAACCAAACAAGCAACGCCATCAGGTTCGCGAGAGAAGGGCGCATACGGGAGTGTCAGCCAGAGGGAATGGGGCGGCCAGGGATTCCAAGGGTTTCGCCGGAGAGGTAGCAGACGACGGCGGTGACGGCTTGGTCGTTGTCGAGGTTCTGGGGCGCGCGGGGGCAAGCTGATGCCACTGGGAGGTTCAGCGAGTGATGGAGATGATTTTTGCGTAGTCGAGAGAGCGAGGGGCGACGGCGACTGGCCTGAATTGCCGTCGGAGGACGTCGGAGATAGTGACGGTGTGCGGGTGAATTAGGACAGCCTGGGGGCTCCGGTGGGGTGATGTTTGGGAGAAAAGGGAGAGGAGAGCCTGGCGATTAATACTACGTGGTCACGGCAAGGAAATAACGCGGCATTAAGGCGGATTCAAGCAGAGGAATTAGTGCAGCAACGGCAGCAGCATTGGGGGAAGAAGGGGTCGTCGCGGGGTAGGAGAGAAAGCTGACAGGTGGGACATCGTTGTCAGTGAGTGAGAGAGAGGGGCGTGGGGTCCACTGCTCAGTGACCTTGCGGGTTCTATTCTGAGTGAAAATGTTTCACTGCGGGGGTGAGCAGGTGGGCTGCTGATGGGCTTAGTGGGCTGGGCTGGCTAGATCATATTTTTTTTGTATTGTTTTGTTTTTCTTTTTCTATTCTTATTATTCTGTTTTGATTTTTATTAATCAATTTAAACCTCCATTTGAATTCAAACTTCTCTCAAACCTTGAGTATATTTTAATACTGATTAATAATACATTCTGAAATCATTTTTAGAATAAATATCTTATTCTTTTTAGGGTCTTTTAATCATTTAAAATTGGCCCTAGTATTAATTAAATAAGATTTATTAATATTTTTCAATCTCCATTTGAATTCAAATCACCACCAACTTTGGGTGAATTTTAATTCTGTTTAACAACATATTTCAAAGTCCAAAATAAAATAATTCTTTTATTCATTTAGGATCTATTAATAATTAAATAAATAGACCATAGTCTTTAATTCAAATAGGTTTTAATTTATTTTAAAAACTCTTTTTGAAAACTAAATAATAACAAAATCTTTTCAGTAGGTTTCAATTGAAAAATTAAAACACTTGGAAATCTTATTTAAAATAAATTAACCAGTTTTAGTGTTTATTTAAAATGGAAAAGCCTTTACTTTAATAAAAATGGATATTAATAAATCCTCATTATTTTATTTAAATAAACCTTTACTCTTTTTATCAAATAGAAATATTTTATTTCAAAAGCTTGGCCAAGATTTAATTTGGCTCTATAAAATAATCCTTATTTATATTTCTACCTTTGCTTTATAAAAACCATATCTTTTTATTTAAAGATACAAAAATAGTGATTTCAACTATTATAATTGTATTTATTATTTGTTTACCTTTTTAATTCCTTTAGGATTATTTGCTCACCATTTGGTATGGATTTCTAGATGGTTGCTTTATTAGCTTTGGAAATTCAATTTCCTTATCTTTTTAAATTCATAAGATTTTATCTCTGGCTCCAAATTAAGTGAATCCAATTCATATGGTTTTATAATATTTCTAATAGTCATTCTTGATCAATTTGAAATGTTTGTTTGACCAATTTTATAGGAATCAAATCCATAGCCTTAGAGATCACTTTGAAAATGTTTTCCTTCCATTAGGGTTTTTGGGTTTTGGTTTATTTCTCAAGTGTTTAAATTTCTAGATGCATTTAAAGAGAAATGCATTCCACTTGATTTGAATTTTTTTGGTTTCAAACATTAACCAAAGTTTGTTCAAGATGGGATTTTAAGTTTCCATTTAGAAACAAAAGTCTCTTTTCACCCTAAATTTCAACAATTATTTATTTTGTTTTATTTATTTTTCACATAACAAGATTTGGAAAATCTTGGGATGTGACAGACTACCACCCTTAAAATAAATCTCGTCCCGAGATTTGGGGAGGCTAGGGGTTACAAGTTGGCTCAAAGCAACTAGGGTACTACCACCCTTAAAACTTTTCAACTAGATTACTTCTTGGCTTGCTTGGGATCTTGTTGAAATCTCTCTGGGCAAACATCTGCATAGTGTCCTTTGTTTCCACACTTGAAACATGTGACAAGGCTGAGATCCTTCATAGGCTTTATCTTGTGCTTCATCTTTTCTGGATAATTTCTTGCATAATGTGCTTGGTTACCACAATTGTAACATGTGATAAGATTGAGTTCTTCACGTATCTTCTGTGGACAAGTTGACACATAGTGGCCTAACTCTTTGCAGTTATTGCACCATACTTGGCCAATCTCCTTATACTTTTTCTTCTTCTCTGGACATTCATTGGCATAGTGTCCCATCTCTTTGCAATGGCAACACTGCACTTGACTTTTGTCCTTCTTCTTCTTGGTTTTCTCCAAATCTAGGAGTGCTTCTAGTTCATGTTCTTCATATCTTATCTCAAAGGTGGGAAAGTTTCCTGGTCTCCTTGACCTTTTCCTTGGATAATACATATGTCTACTCTTTGGTCCTTTAAATTGAGTCATATTGCATGGAGGTGCAAGCTTAGATTTTCCTTTGTCTTCATCCTTCTTGGTAGAGGTTGTTCCCTTATGGTAATCTGCAATCAGTTGCTGCACTCCACCTTGTTTCCTTTGTTGAACTATGGAATAGATGGGGCATTGGATAGGGACATGGTTATTTCCTTCACACAAGAAACAAGTAGCTTGAGATGTGGGTCATTGGTCAATTGGATGTTTCTCTTCACAATTGGGGCATTGATCTTCATGCTCTTTGGAAGTGTGATCCTTGTCTCCACAAATATTGCAAGCTTGGGTTCCTTCTAGAATATGATCTTTGACATCCTTGTTGTCACAAACTCCTTGGGAAGAGTTGTCTCCCATGTTGATCATTTGATCTATCACCTTATGCAACAATTGGGTTTGGGTTTCCAAAAACCTTTGCATGGTTGGATCTAACTCACTGGTGTTGGCTAAAAATTGAGCTGTCACTTGGTTCAACTGGGTTTGGGTTACTATGAGTTCCCTCATGTTGATCTCTTGGTTGTTGTTGTCACCATCCTTGATGTTGGAGTTTCTTGGAGTAGTCATCTGTTTGAGTTGGGTTGGGATTAGAATAGGCAAAAGATTTCTAAGGAAATAATTCTAATCACACTCATCACAATTCACACAAGCAATGTGCAGCCAATCACAAACAAACATTCCACTCAACAACAAAGTTCAAGCACATTTTTAGGCAACAAAACTATTTTTGTTACTCCACATAAGTTGGTGGGTTTAATTTAAACTAAACATGGTGGTCCATCTATATGGCTCACTTGAAATTATTCCATCCTTTGATTCTTCTTGAATGAGATCATGGTTTCCTTGGGAAAATTCTTGGTCACAAAAACTTCAAAGGTGATGATGATTCCCAAGTTGTGTTTCCTTAGTCTTCAAGTCTTGAGCAACATTTCTTGTCTCACTTGTAGTCCTTAGTGATATCCAAGGTTGAAGTCCTTGTTGAGAATAAGGTTGAAATCACTTGAAGATGTTGAAGTCATTAGAGTTGATGAAGTCCTTTACTCATGGTGAAGTCTTTGGCCATGGGGTAGGCTTTGTCCATCAAGTTTGAAATAGAAGAGATGTAGAATCAAAACCAAAAATGGTTGAGGAAAGAGTTTACAAGATTGTTTGTAAATAAGTTTTGGAACAAATACAACTCCTATTTTTCTAAGGGTTTTTGTCCAATCCTAGGGTTACAAATCCTACATGCAACACGATGCTCTGATACCATCTGTAAGGTTCCCAACCTTTAATAAGGTAAGGATCCCTGTGTTTACAATGCTAGTCCCTGGATCAATAGCTAGCATCCACAGTTAAGATGTAATATCAAGAAACAAGGTCATAATACAACTTTATAACCAGGGATAAAGTAATTTATTACATCTTACATAGATCATTTGGCTATCTCATTACAATGCAGCCGAATATAACAATAGCATGGGGTCCTTCATCTTCAAAGTGCCACATGCAGACATGTTGGTTGTAGACTTGTAATCCTAATCAATAAACTTCTCTAACATCAAACAAACCTGCAACATAACAAGTTACAGCCACAAAGGTCAATACATTTTGAATTGTATTGGCAAGTGATACTATGGTAGTATAGTGGAGTCTATCATCTATATGCATTTGGCTAAGTGGAGCTTAGGCTTGCATTGCTCAAAATAGATTTTCCTTATCATTTGTAAACACTAAGTTTTTGCTTGACAAAATCATTCCCAAGGCATCTCCCAATAGAAATTGGTGATCCTTCAACCCTTGTTCAACCACAAGTTTTTAACTTAGAAATTGGGATGAGGAGATTCTTGATAGCTTCCATGTCTTGATGCTCAAATTGTCCTTTGCCAGGAACATGGCTAAGTACTTAGATTTTACACTCTACAGAGGTGGTGCACTTTCCCCACAAGACTTGGTTTCACCAAGACAAGATCTTTCAGAAGCCTTCCCTTAGACCAGAATGGACGCGTTCCAACCTATCAATCCCCTACCACCAACTGTCCATTTGGCTAAGTTATTGCAACCTATATGATCCAGGCAGAGCCCATAATGCCAAGTGGCTGCACTTGAAGCTTCTCAACATTTGACATCTTAAATCTCTTTGTTCCTGGGTGGCCATCAACAAGTGATATACACAAGGTAAACCATAGAAATTGGCCTTGTGAACCACCCAACACAAACCATTCCTTCCATTCCACCCAGGTGATTCATTCACTTAGTTGTTTTATTAAACAAAACACAAGTCCTTGACTTAGAAATATTCCATAGTATGAATATATATTCCACCCTTGTTTTCTACTAGCTAAGCTAAGCATGATAGTAGTAGGAAACTTAACTTAGAATAATTCTACTAAGGTTTCATCTACTAGGATTTCCCATGGCATAGTTTATACTTAGCAAAAATTCCATGCAAGTCCTACTTAGAAATATCACTAATGCATAGTGAAAATAATGGAACAAAAGTATGAAGCATCACTTGCCTTTTTGGTACAGAATATAAGTTCACTCCTTGATCTTTGCAATATTCACACTCTTCAAATCACTATAATTCAATCAAGCAAACAACATTTCAATCTACCATTCAAGCATCATCACATAAGATAATAGAAACAAAACAGTGCATGCAAGTATGCCAAACTTTGTTTTATTTACAAAAGTGGTTTATAATAGGTTATAAACTTTCTAAAACACTTATTGGTCATTTTATAAAGTGGCAAAAATATTTGCAAAAGATTTTACCTATAAACCATTTTTAAACCAAATCATTATTTTATGTGGTTGAAAATGCCTTTATCAAAGTAGCAATCTTTATAGGGTTTACCAAATACATTTTTAAATCATAAAACTTGTTTTTTGGGGTCAGAGAGTTTATTCCAAAACATTTACCAAAGGTTTTCTTCAAAAAGCATTTTTAACAAATAAACAATTTTTATTTGACTAGAAATGGTTTCAATCAAAAGATTATTCTTTTGCTTCACCAAATATATTTTTGAAACCACAAATTTATTTCTATGGTCATTAGGTTCAAAACAATCCATTTGCCAAAGGTTTTATCTCAAAAATCATTTTAGAACAATTTTTATATTCTAAACATGCATACACAAGTTTCTACAAAAACAATCAATTTAACAGAAGCATTTTACTAAACAAAGTGCATGGTCAGAAATTACTTGTCTTGCTGATTCCATTGATATAAAATTTGCAAAATTTGGACGTGTGGTTTGAAAGTTATGAATTTTTCAAATTGGAACATCTAATAGACAAGTTTCTGATTTTTAAAACAATCACAGGCCACGCGTCGTGCTGCGATTGGTCTGTACCGCTTCGTGCGGATCGACAGATGCGAGCCGTTGGATCTAAGTGACATCGCACGGCTCAGAGGCACTACTTACCCCTTCGGGTTAGTTTCTTTCCTAGCCACTAGATCGAGATCGGACGACGCTCAGCATGCTTGCCAACGAGTGGCGACGCTGGCGGCGGCAGGTGGCGGCGTTGGCTCTGGCTACGGCGTCGCGGCGATTACAGGAAGCAAAGGAGGGAGGGGAGTGGCTCACCAGGTTCGCGTGGTCGTGGTGATGCTCAAGGTGGTCCTTGCTGGCGACGGGGCGCTCGGGGTCGACGGGAATCGCTCGCCGGAGTTGCTCCTGGCGACGGGCTCGTCTGTTCGTCGTCGGAGGCAGGTCTACGGTTCACGCCAAACCAAACAAGCAACGCCATCAGGTTCGCGAGAGAAGGGCGAATACGGGAGTGTCAGCCAGAGGGAATGGGGCGGCCAGGGATTACTAGGGGTTTCGCCGGAGAGGTAGCAGACGACGGCGGTGACGGTCTTGGTCGTTGTCGAGGTTCTGGGGCGCGCGGGGGCGAGCTGATGCCACTGGGAGGTTCAGGGAGTGATGGAGATGATTTTTGCGTGGTCGAGAGAGCGAGGGGCGACGGCGACTAGCCTGAATTGTCGTCGGAGGACGTCGGAGACAGTGACGGTGTGCGGGTGAATTAGGACAGCCTGAGGGCTCCGGTGGGGTGATGTTTGGGGGAAAGGGAGAGGAGAGCCTGGCGATTAATACTGCGTGGTCACAGCAAGGAAATAGAGCGACATTAAGGCAGATTCAAGCAGAGGAATTAGTGCAGCAACGGCAGCGGCGTTGGGGGAAGAAGGGGTCGTCGCGGGGTAGGAGAGAAAGCTGACAGGTGGGACATCGTTGTCAGTGAGTGAGAGAGAGGGGTGTGGGGTCCACTGCTCAGTGACCTTGCGGGTTCTATTCTGAGTGAAAAGTTTCACTGCGGGGGTGAGCAGGTGGGCTGCTGATGGGCTTAGTGGGCTGGGCTGGCTAGATCATATTTTTTTGTACTGTTTTGTTTTTCTTTTTCTATTCTTATTTTTCTGTTTTGATTTTGATTAATCAATTTAAACCTCCATTTGAATTCAAACTTCTCTCAAACCTTGAGTAGATTTTAATACTGATTAATAATACATTCTGAAATCATTTTTAGAATAAATATCTTATTCTTTTTAGGGTCTTTTAATCATTTAAAATTGGCCCTAGTATTAATTAAATAAGATTTATTAATATTTTTCAATCTCCATTTGAATTCAAATCACCACCAACTTTGGGTGAATTTTAATTCTGTTTAACAACATATTTCAAAGTCCAAAATAAAATAATTCTTTTATTCATTTAGGATCTATTAATAATTAAATAAATAGACCATAGTCTTTAATTCAAATAGGTTTTAATTTATTTTAAAAACTCTTTTTGAAAACTAAATAATACCAAAATCTTTTCAGTAGGTTTCATTTGAAAAACTAAAACACTTGGAAATCTTATTTAAAATAAATTAACTAGTTTTAGTGTTTATTTAAAATGGAAAAGCCTTTACTTTAATAAAAATGGATATTAATAAATCCTCATTATTTTATTTAAATAAACCTTTACTCTTTTTATCAAATAGAAATATTTTATTTCAAAAGCTTGGCCAAGATTTAATTTGGCTCTATAAAATAATCCTTATTTATATTTCTACCTTTGCTTTATAAAAACCATATCTTTTTATTTAAAGATACAAAAATAGTGATTTCAACTATTATAATTGTATTTATTATTTGTTTACCTTTTTAATTCCTTTAGGATTATTTGCTCACCATTTGGTATGGATTTCTAGATGGTTGCTTTATTAGCTTTGGAAATTCAATTTCCTTATCTTATTAAATTCATAAGATTTTATCTCTGGCTCCAAATTAAGTGAATCCAATTCATATGGTTTTATAATATTTCTAATAGTCATTCTTGATCAATTTGAAATGTTTGTTTGACCAATTTTATAGGGATCAAATCCATAGCCTTAGAGATCACTTTGAAAATGATTTCCTTCCATTAGGATTTTTGGGTTTTGGTTTATTTCTCAAGTGTTTAAATTTCTAGATGCATTTAAAGAGAAATGCATTCCACTTGATTTGAATTTTTTTGGTTTCAAACATTAACCAAAGTTTGTTCAAGATGGGATTTTAAGTTTCCATTTAGAAACAAAAGTTTCTTTTCACCCTAAATTTCAACAATTATTTATTTTGTTTTATTTATTTTTCACATAACAAGATTTGGAAAATCTTGGGATGTGACAAAAAGAAAAAAGACGACCCGAACGTGGCAGTAGTATGATGCATGTGTATTGATTACACGAACCTCAATAAGGCGTGTCCAAAAGATCCATTTCATTTGCCTCGGATTGATCAAGTCATAGATTCTACTGCTGGGTGTGAGTTGTTGTCGTTTGTGGATGCATATTCAGGATTCCATCAGATACCACTAAATCCAAATGATCAAATAAAGACAGCTTTTATCACCCCGTACGGGGCTTATTGCTATCGCACCATGCCATTCGGATTGAGAAATGCAGGCGCAACATATCAAAGATGCATGCAAAAATGCTTGCAAGATCAATTTGACAAAAATGTTCAAGTATACGTCGATGACGTGGTAATAAAAACCAAACAAAGTCATACTCTAATTGAGGACTTGCGTCAAACATTCGCAAACTTGAGAAGATTCCGGATGAATCTTAACCCAGAAAAATGTACATTTGGTGTCCCGGCTGGCAAGTTACTCAGATTCCTTGTATCTAGCCGAGGAATCAAAGATAAACCGACAAAGATCAGGGCCATCGAAAGAATGGAATTTCCAAAAACCCTCAATGTTGTCCAGAAGTTTACTGGATGCCTGGCCTTGTTAAGCAGGTTTGTTAGTCGGCTGGGTGAAAAAGCCCTACCACTATATCAGCTGATGAAGAAATCAGACAAATTCACATGGACATAGCAAGCTGATAGCGCTTTCCATGAATTAAAGAAAATGTTGGCAACATCACCAATATTAGCGTCACCATTATCCAAGGAGCCAATGTTGCTCTATGTTGCCGCAACCAATAGAGTTGTAAGTGCAGTATTAGTGGTTGAACGTGAAGAAGGGGCAAATCAGTCCAAAGACCGGTGTATTACTTGAGCGAAGTGCTCTCTGTCTCGAAACAGAATTACCCGCATTATCAGAAGATGACATATGGGGTATATATGGCAGCAAAGAAGCTGACACATTATTTTCAAGAACACCCAATCCAGGTAATATGCGAGGAACCTATCTCGGACATATTGGGCAGCAAAGATGCCAGCGGCCGAGTCGCCAAATGGGCCATCGAACTGGCACCATACACTCTACAATCTGATAGGCGAGATGCAATAAAATCTCAAGCTGTCGCAGATTTCTTTGTAGAATGGATGGAAATGCAGTACGACCCACCACTGCCAGATCCGAATTACTGGAAAATGCATTTTGACGGGTCCAAGACGAAAATGGGTCTGGGCGCCGGGATAGTGCTCACATCTCCAAATAGGGATTAACTGAGGTATGTGTTGCAGATTCATTTTGCTGCTTCTAACAACATTGCCGAGTATGAAGCACTTGTCCATGGAATTAAAGTAGCCAAGGAAATTGGTATCAAAAGGATCATGTGTTTTGGCGATTCGGATTTGGTGATTCAGCATGTGTCTGGACATTGGGATGCGCTGGATGCAAACATGGCATTATATCATTTCCACGTGCAACAAATTTCGGGATATTTTGACGGTTGTGAATTTCATCACATTCCTAGAGAAGAAAATGAGGCAGCAGATGTATTATCCAAACTAGGATCATCTAGGCAAGCAATACCACCAGGGGTAGCGTTGGAGCATCTCAGGAAGCCATCGATCAAGCCGTCACCGGAGTCCGAATCAATCAGGGTCATCCCGGCGAGTCAAGAATCAGAGGCAGTGCCAATGGACATCGACTCAGGGGTAGGTTCGAGTCACTCGGGTACTGATCCGTTCAATTCAGGGATCGCCGAATCACACTCAGGGACTACTCAGGTTATGTCGGTAGAGAATATGTCGGCGGAACCAATGGACATTGACGTTGAAGCAGACCCAGAACCACTAATACCAACATGGGCACATCCAATATTCAGCTATTTGAAAGATGGGACCTTGCCGAGTGATGAAACATTGGCCAGGAAAACAGTACGGAGGGAAAAAGCATACACCATAATCAACAAGGAACTCTACAAGAGAAGTGTGACAAGTGTACTGCAGCGTTGTATCAGCTCAGAGAAAGGCCAGGAGATCTTATTGGATATCCATCAAGGAGAGTGCGGGAACCATGCGTCATCAAGAGCATTGGTAGACAAGGCATTCCGACATGGATTCTACTGGCCAAGAGCATTGGCACAAGTGCAAGAGTTAGTCGGTAGATGCAGTGGTTGTCAACACTATGCGTCCAAGTCGCATTTACCAGCGTCTGAATTGAAGACTATACCAATTCCTTGGCCTTTTGCGGTATGGTGCCTAGATATGGTAGGACCATTCAAACCAGCAAGGGGAGGCATGACTCATATCTTGGTCATGATTGATAAGTTCACCAAGTGGATAGAAGTGAAACCAATCAAGAAATTAGACGGTAAAATAGCTATTACATTCTTAAGGGATATAATCCTCAGATACGGTTACCCACACAGTGTGATCACTGACAATGGCATGACCTTTGCCGAAGGAGCTTTTGCTCGCTACTGTGGGAAACACCGAATAAGACTAGATGTAGCATCAGTCGCCCATCCAGAATCAAATGGACAAGTTGAACGTGCTAATGGCTTAGTTCTGTCCGGGATAAAACCCCGCTTAATGGAACCACTCCAGAGATCACCTGGTTGTTGGATAGAGGAACTACCCTCAGTACTGTGGAGACTACGAACAACTCCGAATCGGTCAACTAGTTATACACCATTTTTCCTCGTATATGGGGCGGAAGAAGTTTTGCCTGCCGACATAGAATATGACTCGCCAAGGATAAGGCAATACTCGGAAGCCGAGATAAAAGAGGCCCGAGAAGATGGAGTAGACTTACTCGAAGAAGCAAGGGAACTGGCATTCTCCAGATCCGCTATATATCAACAAAATCTCCGACGCTACCATAGCCGAAAAGTGCAACCTCGTGTTTTTCGAGAAGGAGATATGGTGCTAAGGCTGGTGCAGCGCACAGCGGGAATGCATAAATTATCACCTCCATGGGAAGGTCCTTTCATTGTAAGCAAAGCATTGCACAATGATTCCTACTATCTCATAGACGCTCGTGAAGCGCAAACGAATAAGGCGGACAGGTCAGGAGATGAAACCAAAAGTCCATGGAATGTGGCACTGCTTCGTCCCTTCTATACTTAGGAGAAGCAGTGCATGTATCACTCGAACTCTCATATGTCGGACATGTTTGCCGGCTATGTGCTAATAATAAAATGGTATGATTCGAAAAACTAACTCGGGGACTACCCCTTAAGTTTTCCATTTCAATTATCTTACGTCGGCTGGCGTGATACCCGAAATTTATCTCGGAACAAGTAGTGTTTACTCGGAAGAAATCAACTCTTCGACTATGCTGTTGTCCGAAAACACGGCTTCATGGAAAGCAAGAGAAAAAGATGTAAGACAGGTAAACACGAACGCCGGATAAGTACAAAGGAGAAACGCGAGTCGGCTTTAGTTTTTGCCTAACTCTCTGCAGGTCGCGTTATACTACGTGTCGAGTAATCTTGGCCAAGTTATCCAAATTTCATACCCGCTAACTATATCCTTCGTACTTTGAGACCCTAATGTCGAACACCGAAAAAGGTAGACAAGGGCCAAATGCAAGGAAAGGTGACACGGAAAAATGAAACTCGGGGACTTGCCTTGAATGATTCGCACTTAGAACATAATTCAAACATATAAATCTTATCAAAAGGCACATAATCAAACTTAAAAGTGCAACGTATGTTACATATGTACCCGAGATACCGGGGATCTGATCAAAGTTCGAGTGTTGGTTAGCCTAGGGAGCAGAAGAACCCGGAGGAGCATTCTCGGAGCCAGGAGTGGTGCTTGGAGCATCGGCCGGGTGAGGGGCATCTGTGGCCGGGTCATCTGGATCATCTGACTCGGTTTCTTCGCTGTCACCACCCTCTTCATCAGCAACTTCGACGAGCGGGTCGCCAAGGTCGAGGAAGCTAGGCCCTTTACACCAAGCGTGCACCATGGTGTACTCGATCATGGCATAAGCTCGCTCCTGATGCTTCTTGATCAGCTCCGGGTCATTCAGCCATTTGCCATCACCCCTTATGCGAGCAAGAACATTGAGGTTGATGTCCTCGTACCATGAAAGCATGAAGGAGAGAGCCTTGTCCGCTGCAGCTCGGCCGGCCAACTCACGCCATTGATCCAGCCGGTCCTCAGTAAGGATCAATCTTTCGGCAAGTGGCTCGATGAGTTCGGGTGCGTCTTCATCCGGCCAGAGCATGCGAAACGCATGAATAGCCGACTTAAGAAGGTCCACTCCGCAAGACTTGAGAGTCTTGACCCATTATGACACCGCCTCGTGTAGCTCCTCCATGGACACCTCGCTGTCAGCAGGAGCACCAGCTTCGGCTCTCACTTTCTTCATGGCTCAGATGGAAACATATTGGCCTCAGGAAAATTCTCTGCAAGAGAAAAGAGAAAGTTAGAAAAATAACAGAGAAGATGGAAGAAGTCCAGAATGACTTATACAGTGCAAAAAGAGTAAGGACTCACTACCGAGAAAGAAATTGATAGCAGCAAGCTTGCTGTGCCAAGTCTTGGTTTTGATTTGGAGGGCGTCGAGGTTCAGATTTGCTGACTCAACCAATGACTCGGCCTCGTCAAGCAGCCTCTTGGTCTTCTCGGCGCTGGCGGCCTGTTGCTCATTCTTCTCGGCAAGCTCTTCCTTCAGCACTTTCACCTCGGCCAAGTGCTTCTGCTCCGTCTCAGCCATCAGTTTCTTCAGCCGAGTCACCTCATCGCGCTCCTTCTAGAGTTCGGCTTGGTGCTTCTCTGCTTATTCAGAACAAATATTTTTTAGCACCAACAGAAAACTTTCAGCTATTGGCTTAGGGAGGCAAGAAATTTACTCTCGGCCTCGCTGATTTGCGAGTGAAGATCATTGATGGTAGACTAAGCAGTGGCTGTGGAAAAAGAGCGAGAGAAAAAAATGAGAAAATGAACCAAGGAAAATTACACCGAATAGAAAAAAGGAAGATCAAAGATATTACCTTGGACGTGGGTGTCAGTCTGTAGCTTCTCATACGCAAGTTCGAGCTTGCGATGCGCCAGGACGAGATCTTGGTGCACTTTGGTGCGCTCGTTATGCGTGAGCTAATCAAAGAAGACAGACAATAAGGAAGGTCAAGTCAAGCAACCTGCCGAATCAAAAAGCTTAAGAGTTTACAGCCGAGTAAGTTCCTTACTCAACAGTAACCTTGAGGGCTAGGGATTAAAGCTCTAACACATGAGTTTGGCTTAAGGAAATCAAAGAGCTTAAGAGCTTACAGCTGAGTAAGTTCCTTACTCGACAGTAACCTCGAGGGCTAGGGATTAAAGCTCTAACACATGAGTTTGGCTTAAGGAACTCAAAGAGCTTAAGAGCTTACAGCCGAGTAAGTTCCTTACTCGACAATAACCTCGAGGGCTAGAAATCGAAGCTCTAACATACAAGCTTGGAGTAAAGGATTTAAAGACTAAGTGACTATTGAAGAGCTTACAGCCGAATAAGTTTCTTACTCGGCTTTAACCTCGGGGACTAGGTGATATGTATAAAGGAAATACGCAATAATACAAAAGAGTAAGAGGTTGATTTACCTTGTTCACCTCATCGGCGCGGGCCATCAAAGAAATGGCCTACTGGGTCATGTCGGAGACGGCCTTGGGGCCCAGCTTCAGCTTCTTTCCAGCACGATTGCTGACCTCCTGCTCGCCTGCTGCATTCCATGCCACGACGTAAGGCTCAGCCGAACCTTGGCTCTTGCCACTGAGCGCCCGAGTGAGAACTCGACCCGTTTTCAGGGCGGTTCCCACAGTGGCATGGGTCGCAGCAGCAGACGTATGGAGGCTAACAGCCCTGGAGCCATCACCTGACCCGGCAGCCGTAGATTCATCCCCCTTACCCGTTGAAGCAATCATTGTCGCCGACGTCGGAGGCCGGATCTAAGGAGCAGAACCCGGAGCGCAGACTAGCGTAGTTTGCTTGGAAGAGGTGGATTTGCTAGATGAGGGGCGAGTAGAACCAGAAGCCTTGGGCTAGGTCTGGCCCTTTGACAGAATTGAAGAACGAGCAGAAGGATTTGGAGAAGAACGTGGAGCCGCCTGATTGGGCTCAGCAGTTTTGCTGGCTCCAAGATTAGGAAGTTGTTCATTCCCATCATCTTGAGGGCTGATGTCAGAGGAACTGGTGGCAGAAGCTTTCTCGGCACCATATTTGCGGGCACAAAGATCAGAAAGTTTCTCCTGGCCAGCGCCAGGGGCGTCAGCCATATGACCCACCAGGTCTGACTGACACTGAGAGGCATGAGCCTCAACAGTGGGAGCTTCGACCCGGACGGGGCTCGGCACCGCCGAGTTAGTTGGATGAGGCGCAGGCCTTAGCGGCGAGGCAATGCTAGATGCAGCCTGGCTTGCTGACAAACGTGCGGCGCTGAAGACAATGAGAAATATATAAGAGAACATTAGTGATGAAAAAGAAAAGAATGGAGCAAGCAGAGTACAAAAATCTTACCCGGTGATAACCGGGTCACGGATGACTCGGCGTGTGACTCAGCGCCGAGCATCCTGGCGAGTCTCAGCCAGGCTGGCAGCAACAGAGGCAACAGAAGCTGCCGGAGTGGGCTTGTTCTTCTTGGCCGGTTGAGTGCTGGAGTAGGCTCCACGTCGCTTCGATTTAGCGACAGGAATCTTGCCGACTCCGCCCACGGCGAGAGGAGGAGTGTCATGTACCTGGCCAGCTGCATAAGTAAATAACAGGCTTACTCGGATAAGCAAAGAGATTAAGTTCACAAGGCATATACCTCCAAAAGCGTACAATCATCATCCTCATCATCGTCAGACCAATCTTGTAAGGGATAGCGAGATTGACTCTTACCTGAAGCTGAAGCAGCCGCAGTGTGTGGGATGGGCATGAAGAACTCCAGGTCATACTCAACCTCATCCGAGTCGGAGCGGTCCCCATGATAACCAGCAGGAGGGATAGTACTGTCATCAACCTGGTGAAGGAGATTCTGCGAAGAACAAACAGAATGAGAAACTAAAAACTAAACTAAGAGTGGCATAAGAGCTAAAGCCTACTCGGTGAGAAAGTAATTTGGAAAACTTACCCAGGGGATAGGCATGACCCGGCTAAATGGTGGGCAGCTCCAAGCCCAATCATCCGCCAAGTTCAATTTAAAGATTGAGCTTACTCGGCGGGCAATGGAGTCATGGGTGATATCCTTAGTGGAGTGCCGAGTGGGATCATGAGAGCCACTCATTAAGCACATCTTGTGTCTCCTCTCTTGGATGGGGTTTACCCGGCGTGAGACGAAGGTGCACATGAGGTCAGAGTCGGCAAGATGAAAGTTTTCATCTGGCGACAGCAACCTTTTGTAACATCCCAAAAATACCAAACTTAGATCAACAAACACTAATCATCAAGATTAGGGTTAACAAAAACTTTTCTAAATAAACTCATGAATGCATGTATATGTGTATGCATGGATTTTTGAATTTCTTTAAAAACCACCTTGTTTGTGTGATCCATTGCTTGTAAAATGTTTCTTAGGTGAAATGAACATCATCTAAAACATTTCCCACACATTTCCTAAAGACAAGTAAATCAAAACAAATATATTAAGTGAATGGTCATTTTGACCAATTTAACTCCCATGCCTAGTTTGGCTGTCTCAAACTTTCAAAACCTAACGGAAACTTTTCTGGATCTTTGCACCCCTTGAATGTACTCATAACAAGGTATCAAGGCCCACTTTGTGATCATCCAGAAACTTTCAAATGCATAGTTTAAATGACAATTCAAAATTGAATCTTCTTCATATGGGAAGATCCCACTTATTCAAAAACCACTCAAACAAGCTCAACTTTCAAAACCCAAGCATCTGCAGACTCACCAGCACCAATCTAGAAAACTCACCAGCACCAATCTAGCAAACCCACAAAAAATCATTTCAAAATTCAAAACTTGATTTCATGCGGCCATTTCATCAAACAGGTTGCAGACACAAATCAAACAAACATCAAACACTATAGTGTGCAGTAAAATTGGCCTAACTTGTTCCCTAGTTAGCTCACACACAGCTCAGTAGATCATCTAGAAAGATTATCCCAACACTAGCACCCATGTGAGCTTGCCATTGTCATCAATGGTGAACAACCGAGCACCCCCATGTCACCCCATTGTGGACAGCAGGCTAGAGGAAGAACTAGCCGTGCCAACCTTGTCTGGGAGGCAGCCCACCGTCCACCGCCACTGCCTGTCCCAGCCGCGAGCGTTGCCAAGCCCTGGACCACGCGCACAAGCCACGCCCAGACCATGCCGAGCGTGCGCCAGAGCGCCACCCTCGACCAGCATCCACAGACCGCGCGCCGCCCTCACCGCGTGCACACACGATCACCACCGACCCAGGAGACCGCCAGACACCCCCGTTTGCCGCCCCGTGCCATACAGCCACCGCCCGCCGTCGAAGACGCCGCCTCTGCCGTGTAGAGCACCGCCCGTTCCAGACCAAACCACACCGCCCCATGCCTCGCGGCCATGTCGTTGAGTATCGCCAGGAGACACAGCACCGTCCCCTACCCTTGCACATGCCTTTAGCCGCCTATAATGTCGCCCCCGACGAGCTCACCGTGCGCCCCGACGGTCCCCTCGCTCGACTATAAATAGAGGCCACCCCCGCACGATTTGTTCACACCATCTCACTCCCCTCTCCTCACTGACCGTGCCACACCATCCTCAGAGCAAGGCGAGCACCACCTCGCCGGAATTTCACTGGAGCCTGCCGCTGCCGGAGAAGAAGGGAGCCAGCGATTGGAGCCGCCCCAGGAGAAGCCACCGGTACCAGGAGGTTCGCCGTCGTCGACTTTGTCGTTCGCCCGCCTCGCCGACCCTCGCACGTACCCCGGTGAGCCCCCAGCACCCCTCACTGGCCGCGCTAGGTTTCGTTCTCGCCGGAGTTGTCTCGCGTCGACGATGACCCCCATCCGTTGGATTAGAACTAGATCGAACGATCCACGTTGCCCCATACCGCTTCGCCCAGCCCCGTGTCACTAACGAGTGGGGACACCCACTTAAGAAGCCCGCGGGAGCACTGCGCTTAGCAGGCCGGCCCGTTAGAATTTCCCGCGCAGCCCAGTAATTCAAATTAAATCTTTTCTATTTCAATTCAAACACACTTCAGCATCCAACTTCAAAAATCAACCCAGATCGATTCAGTACACCAATTTGGATGAAACCAATTTTGTGGGAAAGGTCTGTGAATGCTTAATCCAAGCCCGTTGGATTCAAGTCATTTGGATCTATAGATAACCCCTGGTAAAAATAACAAGGCAGAAGCTTTTCTGCATTCAAACATTTTTCAAATTTAAACCATAATAGCTTTTGAGTTGTTTCCAACTCTCAAAAATCACATTTAACCATACCTTTCAGAATATATAAAAATATATAGGTTTACTTGTAGAAATAATGTTCAAGTAATAAAAGAATGCTTCATAAGCATTTCTAGCCACTTTAATTAATTAAAATAAAAGAGTAAAACCTTATTAAATTGTGACACCACTTTAAATCACATTCCCATGGACTACAATATGTGGTGATGACATGTGTCAACATGATCCCATGTTTAGTTTTGAGAATATTAAATCTTAAGTAGTTTTTCAATGAGTAGAAATTACTTTTCTAAAAATAAAAAGATTTAAACCAAGCTTTAACCTTGTAATGTTAGAGATGATGCTAGATCATCTATAGGACCCTTGTGTGTGATGATTGCAAGTAGTTAAGTATTGTTTTGTGATTGTGTACCTCGTATTTATTCATAGACGCTAGTACCGACCAAGGATACGAGGAGGAAGGAGGATACTACGAAGAGGAAGCCGAGGAGAACTTCAACCACTGCTCTGCACAAGGCAAGCTAGTAACTATGAAAGCTTATATTGACACTGATGCAAGCCTAATACTACTAGTGAATGTGCAAGCTAACCCTTGCCAGATACCCTACTGATGCCACAAACCCATACTTGTGATATGACTACTATATGCCTTAAGCATATGAGATCATACCCACTTGATAAACCAATCCTAGTTTTATGGCAAGCTTCTTACTTTATTTCTTTATCAAAGCTTACTTAGAGTCTACCTAAGAGTTTGGTAGATACTAGACAGTTGTGCTGAAGGTTGCATAAAGAGCATAAAATTTGGCCTAAGCTAGAAACCTTGATATCAGCCTAAGATATAAGGTTGGACTTAGTGAAACTCCACTAGTTACCACCCCTCATTAGTACTACCCCCACCTGTAGATGCTAGTGCTAAGCATAAAACTTGATCAACTTTAGATGGGAATACTTGGTGGAAAAATGGTTATGAAAACCTTGGAATGATGGATCATTCTATTGAAATGTTTTGGACATGTGTTTCCAAACACTTGATGATTCTGGTGATAAAAATGTTGAGGCATGATCCTTAGCCCTTTATAAAACTGATGGTTGTCTGGATGCGATACCATTCCAATTTTATCGTACAACCACAATACCCGAAGATTGGGTAGGGCTTGACTGGAAACTTATATACCTTAGTATTAGTTCCCTCACGGCCAAGGTCTGAGCTAAGGCTACCTTGTGAAGATTGTCCACCTGTGCAGTACCAAGATGACAGTGGTCATGGTTGGGAGGCCAAACTCACAGGAGAGGTGCTTATACTAGGGCGTGTAATTGAAAGGTTAGGATTGATTATCCGCATACTGAGTATGGTGAATTAAGGATTTGTTCCTGACGGATGTATCGAATGTTGTGGTGAAAGTGTACAATCTCTGCAGAGTGTCAAACTATTCGAATAGCCGCGTCCGCGGTTATG
This sequence comes from Avena sativa, assembly GCA_916181665.1. Taxonomy (NCBI): domain Eukaryota; kingdom Viridiplantae; phylum Streptophyta; class Magnoliopsida; order Poales; family Poaceae; genus Avena; species Avena sativa. Next base: position 315,719,985 of record OV702283.1, read on the forward strand.
GACAGTTGGAGTGGCCATACTGTTCCCCCGTCAGACTTTTCAAAATGACTTGTGAAATGAATTGAGACTTTGACTTGACCACAACAGAGTTGTAACCTGAATTACAAGATCCCACTTAGGAGTTATAAAATTGTGACTAGCTTTGGAACTTAGTAAAGATAAACCTGGCTTTTTGCAAAACAACCCTAGAGACTAGTGTCCTATTATCCAAAAACCCCTTACCTGTTAGTATTAGTTTGCGAGTACTTAAAGAGTACTCATGGCTTTGTCCCTGGCTATTCCCATGCCAGGAAGGTTACGAAAACTAGGATCATCTCCCATCCTCAGCATTGCTTGTGACCCCGAAGATGGAGCTTCGCCTACGCTACCGTTATTATTACGTATTCCGCTGCTTGATGTTGTATTAAGAACTGGATCATGAGATCCCCATTTGTGTAAGAACTTAAGTATCGTTTGTAATGGATGAAGTACTATGGTATCCAATTCTGTTATGTCTCGCAAAAATGGTAATCCTGGGATTGCGATGTATGGCATAACAGGCATCTAGGATTGAAAAATCCGGGTGTTGACAAGTTGGTATCAGAGCCATCCTGACCATAGGAGACCCTAGTTAGATTGGACGTTGAACCAAAAACTTAGTTTCAAAACCAAAGAGCAAAAATATTTACGAAAACTTATTCTCATTCTTACCTCTTTAATTCTTTAATAAAACTTCATGTTCCTCAAAAACTCTTGCAAAGTAGATAAAATTTTGACACACTTGATCACTCGGCTAATCTACTCATCCTCTATTTTTATAGATGGAAGTGAAGTACATCAAGTTTTATCAACTTGGGAATGGAGGAGACCTTATCTTTGAGAGGGATCTGGATCAGCTTTCGGAACTTCTGGAGCGTCCGCACCCCGAGTTCTTCGGAGCTCAGCTCAATGATCAAGGAGGAGAAGATCTGCAGTGGCTAATTGTTGCAAGTCTTCGAGGAAAGATTGAACCTCCCACTGCGGAGGGAATTCAGTTTACCTTGAGGGAAAACAACTGGCTCGATGGACTTGCCAGAGCAATGCAGGAAGCTCTTTCCCGTCTGTGTGGGCAGAGCATCAATCAGATCAAGGGTACTCGCTTCGAGTTTTGCCCAAGGCGTGATGCAAATGGCCAACCACTGGAAGCCCCATACCACCCCGAGCTGAAGACTCAATTGGACCACCTTAGCTTCATGATGTATGATCGTCAGCAAGAGTTGGACAACTGCCGTGACTATTGCAACCACAAGTCTGCCATCATCAAGACGAAGGATCAGACCATAGCCATGCTAGCAAAGGATCACAAGTCTCGCCGCCGTCAGCTCGACAAGAAGGAGCACATTATTGCCCGTCTTCGCCATCGCATCTCATCTCTGGAAGAGACCATCCACGAGAGAGACATGCAGTTGGAGGAAAGGGAGAATGTCGGAGAGGATCTTCGTGGAGACCCTTACTCCTACCTCAGCGATGACGATGATTTTCTGGAGGATCAGGCCATGGACTTCTTCACCGATGAGGATGATTTCGCCTTCATCGATGATGCTGAAGATGATGAAGCCACAGACTCCGAGGAGTAGTAGCACTGAGCACTAGCGTAGTGAGTAGTAGTCGGTCCCACTGTATCGTAGTTTCCAGAATGGTTCTTAAAACCATCTGTTTTTCCTTGTTGTGGTGTGTGTTGTACTGTGTGCTATGAATGTATGAATGAAAAAGCAAGTTGCTTGAAAAACCTGAGTCAAACTCTAAAAAAAATTCAAAAACCCAAAACCTTAGAAATTTCCCTCTTTTGTCATGATCTATATCAATCTTCAGATGCCACGTGGAGGAAGTGGTTCAGCCCCGGACCCGATGTTGCAGATCCTGCAAATATTGACTTCTGACCGAGAAGCTGAAAGAGCGGAACATCAAGCCAACCTAGCCACTCTGCAACAGATAGCCCAGCTAGCCCACAACAACCAAGGCCATGGAAATCAGGACAACCACGGATCTAAGCTCAAGAATTTACAGAATACCAACCCACCCGTCTTCACCAAGTCAGAAGAACCCCTAGACGCCGATGATTGGCTGCAAACCATGGAAAATAACTTAGAAGTCGACGGAGTGGAAGCCAACGAGAAAGTCTTGTTCGCCACCCATTATCTAGCCGGAGATGCCAGGGCATGGTGGAACAGTGTTTGTGCAATGACCGGAGGCCAGATGATGACCTGGGAAGAATTCAAGGTCAAATTTAGCAGAACCCATGTGCCACCAGGTTTGATCAAGAGAATGAGAGACGAGTTCAGAGAATTGAAGCAAGGAAGGATGACTATAGTGGAATACCGTGACAAATTTTTGTCATTAGCTAGGTATGCCCCGGACGAGATAGACACCGAAGACAAGAAGAAAGAAAGGTTCTTGAATGGTCTGCATGACGAGATGCAGACAGTGTTAGTCAATATCCCCTTTGTTGATATTGAAGCCCTTGTCAACTCTGCTATCCAGATGGAAGGAAAGATCAACCAGGCCAATGAGAACCGCAAGCGTCGCATGATGCATCAACCAGGAACCCATCAGACCCCAAAGTATCGCCCCAACCCATCTCCAGGATTTGCCCCAAGAACCAATAGACCCCCTATGACCCGTCCAACCTATCCCAACCGTGGAAACCCTAGAACCGGAGGAAATCACAACAACCCCGGCAACTCTAGCAATTTCACCCGTGCCCCACCCAAGTTCAACACCAACAATGCTACCGCCAACCCCAACACTGCCCCGAGGACTGGAAGCAATGATGTGCCTGTCGCAGCCAAGGACAAGTCACAAGTGATCTGTTATGACTGTGGAAATAAAGGCCACTATTCCAACGAGTGTCCCAACAAGAAGAATGCTACAGCCCCCAACGCCAATGTCCCAGCTCAGCAGCAGCATCGTGTCCAGCCAGGGAGAAGATTTGCCCCAGGGAATTCACTCAACCGCAATGGCCGTCTTTTTCTCATGCATGCTGAAGAAGCTCAGGAAGCGCCAGACGTCGTGCTGGGTATGTTTTCTGTTAATTCAGTACTGGCAAGAGTGTTGTTTGATTCTGGTGCATCGCATTCATTTGTCACCGAAGAATTTGCCTGCACTAGTAAAATTCAACCAACCAAATTGAAGCATGTGATGATTGTACAAATTCCCGGATCAACCACCAAGGCTAGGCAAATTTGCAAGGCCGTCCCTATCCGAATCCATGGCATAGATTTTTATGCTAACCTAATAGTACTCGGAACTAAAGGTTTGGAAGTAGTACTAGGAATGGATTGGATGTCCAAACATAAAGGATTGATTGACTGTGCCAAGAAAGCCATCACCATGACCAGTACCGCCGGAATATCAGTTGAGCATATATCTGAAACCTTACCTCGCCAATTCAAGTGTAACAAGAGTCTAGCCCAACCTACCATTGACCAAGTTCGGATAGTCTGTGAATACCCCGATGTATTTCCAGATGTTTTGCTCGGTATGCCCCCAAATCGGGATATCGAGTTTATCATCGAACTAATCCCCGGAACAGGACCCATAGCCCAGAGACCCTATAGTATGAACCCGTCAGAACTAGAAGAACTGAAGAAGCAACTGGATTCCATGTTATAAATCAGATTGATTCAACCGAGTGCGTCCCCATGGAGATCACCTGTCTTGTTTGTGGACAAGAAGGATGGAGGTAACCGTTTGTGTACGGATTAGCAAAAGTTGAATGATGTCACCATCAAGAACAAGTACCCCTTGCCTAAGATAGAAGATTTGTTTGATCAGTTGACCGGAGCCCAGGTGTTTTCTAAGATTGATCTTAGAACTGGCTATCATCAACTCAAGATTCGTGCAGAGGATATTCCAAAGACTGCCTTTACCACCAGATATGGATTGTATGAGTATACAGTCATGTCTTTTGGATTAACCAATGCCCCCGCTTATTTCATGAACCTCATGAATAAGATTTTTATGGACTTCCTGGATAAGTTTGTCGTTGTTTTCATCGATGACATTCTGATTTATTCCAAATCAGAAGAAGAACATGAGCTACACCTAAGGACCATTCTTGGAACCCTTAGAGAGCATCAGCTGTATGCAAAATTTAGCAAATGTGAATTCTGGTTACAGGAAGTAGGATTCCTTGGTCACATTGTATCAGCCGGAGGAATTGCCGTTGACCCTGCCAAAGTGAAAGATGTAGAAGATTGGCAAGCCCCAACCACTCAAACCCAAGTTCGTGCTTTTCTCGGATTGGCGGGATATTACCGCAAATTTGTAGAAGGATTCTCTAGTATCGCCCGACCCATGACCCAATTGCTGAAGAAGGACAAGAAGTTGAATGGACCGACAAATGTGAAGCGAGTTTTCAAGAACTCAAAAGAAGATTGATTTCAGCCCCAATCTTGATTATGCCGGATATCACGAAGCCCTTCGATGTGTATTGTGACGCATCCAAGATTGGTCTCGGATGTGTGCTAATGCAAGAAGGCAAAGTTATATCTTACCTATAGCGACAATTGAAGCAAGATGAACAAAATTACCCAACCCATGACCTCGAACTCGCAGCCGTAGTTCTAGCCCTGAAGACATGGAGACATTACCTGATGGGAAATCGTTGTGAGATTTATTCGGATCACAAGAGCCTAAAGTATATATTCACTCAGAAGGATCTGAATATGAGGCAGAGAAGATGGATTGAGCTAATCAAGGATTACGACCTGGACATTCACTATCACCCTGGTAAAGCCAACGTGGTAGCCGATGCCCTTAGCAGATTGCCGTGCCGCTTGCACTCCATGATTTTTAAGGAGCAACCAAGTTTGCACAAGGAGATGGAAGATTTTCGAATGGAATTAGTAAGTGAAGGATTTTTGGCTAGCATAGAACTTCAGCCCACTTTGATCAGTCAGATTAAAGAGGCGCAGAAAGGAAATGCCAGTATCGACGGAATCAAGCGTCGTATCGGTACAGGCAAAGTACCCGGATTCACCGAGGACGAAGAAGGAGTTATGTGGTACAAAGGACGCCTTTGTGTACCAGCAGATTCGGAGTTGAAAGAAGTTATCTTGAAGGAGGCTCACGATACTCTTTATTCTATCCATCCCGGAGGAACTAAGATGTATCAAGATTTGGAAGAGCAATTTTGGTGGCATAAGATGAAGAGAGAAATCGGAAGCTATATCGCCAAGTGTGATATATGTCAGCGAGTCAAGGCAGGACATCAAAGACCCGCTGGATTGTTGCAACCTTTGCAGATTCCGGAATGGAAATGGGATTCTGTAGGAATGGACTTTATCACTGGACTACCTACTTCTAGTAGGGGAAATGACTCTATTTGGGTCATAGTGGACAGATTGTCCAAAGTCGCCCATTTCTTGCCCGTCAAAACCACCTATCAGAGTTCGAAGCTAGCGGAGTTGTACATCGCTAGGATCATTAGTTTGCATGGAGTCCCCAAGAATATAGTATCGGATCGAGGAACTCAGTTTACCTCGAGATTCTGGAAGAAAGTCCAAGAAGGTTTAGGAACCCGCCTAGATTTCAGTACCGCGTATCACCCTCAGACCGATGGACAAACAGAGCGAGTAAATCAAATACTCGAAGATATGCTTAGAGCATGTGTGCTAGAATATGGATCCAAGTGGGAAGACTGTCTGCCGTTTGCAGAATTTTCATACAACAACAGTTACCAAGCCAGTTTGCAAATGGCCCCATTTGAATTCATGTACGGAAGAAAGTGTCGCACCCCTTTGAACTGGTCGGAAGTAGGAGAGAGTCAGATTTTCGGACCCGACATCCTACGAGAAGCAGAGGAGAAGGTTCACAAGATTCGTGAGCACCTCAAGATAGCCCAATCCCGACAGAAGAGTTACGCCGACAAGAGACGTCGAGACCTCGCCTTCAACATCGGAGATTTTGTTTATCTGAAAGTGTCGCCATTGAAGGGAATGCAGCGTTTCCAACTCAAAGGAAAGTTAGCCCCCAGATATATCGGACCTTTCAAAATTTTGAACCGTCGAGGAGAAGTATCATATCAATTGGAACTACCTGAAGAGATGTCAGCTGTGCACAATGTGTTCCATATCTCGTTACTTCGCAAGTGTCTCGAAGTCCCCGAGAAGACCGAAGTGTTCAAGAATATCGATCACCGGACCATAGAGATCAATGATGACCTAACCTATCCCGAAGTACCCATCCATATATTGGAAGAAGCCTTTCGAACTACCAGAACCCGAAGCATCAAGTTTCTCAAGATTCAGTGGAGCAACCACACAGAAGAGGAAGCTACCTGGGAGCGCGAAGATCACATCAGGAAGGAGTTTCCAGATCTCTTTAAATTCTAGGTAATCTTTTCGTCCTTTTTCAAATCTCGGGATGAGATTTTGTTTAAGGGGGGAAGGTTTGTAACATCCCAAAAATACCAAACTTAGATCAACAAACACTAATCATCAAGATTAGGGTTAACAAAAACTTTTCTAAATAAACTCATGAATGCATGTACATGTGTATGCATGGATTTTTGAATTTCTTTAAAAACCACCTTGTTTGTGTGATCCATTGCTTGTAAAATATTTCTTAGGTGAAATGAACATCATCTAAAACATTTCCCACACATTTCCTAAAGACAAGTAAATCAAAACAAATATATTAAGTGAATGGTCATTTTGACCAATTTAACTCCCATGCCTACTTTGGCTGTCTCAAACTTTCAAAACGTAACGGAAACTTTTCTGGATCTTTGCACCCCTTGAATGTACTCATAACAAGGTATCAAGGCCCACTTTGTGATCATCCAGAAACTTTCAAATGCATAGTTTAAATGACAATTCAAAATGGAATCTTCTTCATATGGGAAGATCCCACTTATTCAAAAACCACTCAAACAAGCTCAACTTTCAAAACCCAAGCATCTGCAGACTCACCAGCACCAATCTAGCAAACCCACCAAAAATCATTTCAAAATTCAAAACTTGATTTCATGCGGCTATTTCATCAAACAGGTTGCAGACACAAATCAAACAAACATCAAACACTATAGTGTGCAGTAAAATTGGCCTAACTTGTTCCCTAGTTAGCTCACACACAGCTCAGTAGATCATCTAGAAAGATTAGCCCAACACTAGCACCCATGTGATCTTGCCATTGTCATCAATGGTGAACAGCCGAGCACCCCCCATGTCACTCCATTGTGGACAGCAGGCTAGAGGAAGAACTAGCCGTGCCAACCTTGTCTGGGAGGCAGCCCACCGTCCACCGCCACTGCTTGTCCCAGCCGCGAGCGTTGCCAAGCCTTGGACCACGCGCACAAGCCACGCCCAGACCATGCCGAGCGTGCGCCAGAGCGCCACCCTCGACCAGCATCCACAGACCGCGCGCTGCCCTCACCGCGTGCACACATGATCACCACCGATCCAGGAGACCGCCGGACACCCCCGTTTGCCGCCCCGTGCCATACAGCCACCGCCCGCCGTCGAAGACGCCGCCTCTGCCGCGTAGAGCACCGCCTGTTCCAGACCAAACCACACCGCCCCATGCCTCGCGACCATGTCGTTGAGCATCGCCAGGAGACACAGCACCGTCCCCTACCCTTGCCCATGCCTTTAGCCGCCTGTAACGTCGCCCCCGACAAGCTCACCGTGTGCCCCGACGGTCCCCTCGCTCGATTATAAATAGAGGCCACCCCCGCACGATTTCTTCACACCATCTCACTCCCCTCTCCTCACTGACCGTGCCACACCATCCTCAGAGCAAGGCGAGCACCACCTCGCCGGAATTTCACTGGAGCCTGCCGTTGCCGGAGAAGAAGGGAGCCAGCGATTGGAGCCGCCCCAGGAGAAGCCACCGGTACCAGGAGGTTCGCCGTCATCGACTTCTTCGTTCACCCGCCTCGCCGACCCTCGCCCGTACCCCGGTGAGCCCCCAGCACCCCTCACTGGCCGCGCTAGGTTTCGTTCTCGCCGGAGTTGTCTCGCGTCGATGATGACCCCCAGCCGTTGGATTAGAACTAGATCGAACGATCCACGTTGCCCCATACCGCTTCGCCTAGCCCTGTGTCACTGACGAGTGGGGACACCCACTTAAGCAGACCGCGGGATCACTGCGCTTACCAGGCCGGCCCGTTAGAATTTCCCGCGCAGCCCAGCAATTCAAATTAAATCTTTTCTATTTCAATTCAAACACACTTCAGCACCCAACTTCAAAAATCAACCCAGATTGATTCAATACACCAATTTGGATGAAACCAATTTTGTGGGAAAGGTCTGTGAATTCTTAATCCAAGCCCGTTGGATTCAAGTCATTTGGATCTATAGATCACCCCTGGTAAAAATAACAAGACAGAAGCTTTTCTGCATTCAAACATTTTTCAAATTTAAACCATAATAGCTTTTGAGTTTTTTACAACTCTCAAAAATCACATTTAACCATACCTTTCAGAATATATAAAAATATATAGGTTTACTTGCAGAAATAATGTTCAAGTAATAAAAGAATGCTTCATAAGCATTTCTAGCCACTTTAATTAATTAAAATAAAAGGGTAAAACCTTATTAAATTGTGACACCACTTTAAATCACATTCCCATGGACTACAATATGTGGTGATGACATGTGTCAACATGATCCCATGTTTAGTTTGGAGAATATTAAATCTTAAGTAGTTTTTCAATGAGTAGAAATTACTTTTCTAAAAATAAAAAGATTTAAACTAAGCTTTAACCTTGTAATGTTAGAGATGATGCTAGATCATCTATAGGACCCTTGTGTGTGATGATTGCAAGTAGTTAAGTATTGTTTGATGATTGTGTACCTCGTATTTATTCATAGACGCTAGTATCGACCAAGGATACGAGGAGGAAGGAGGATACTACGAAGAGGAAGCCGAGGAGAACTTCAACCACTGCTCTGCACAAGGCAAGCTAGTAACTATGCAAGCTTATATTGACACTAATGCAAGCCTAATACTACTAGTGAATGTGCAAGCTAACCCTTGCCAGATACCCTACTGATGCCACAAACCCACACTTGTGATATGATTACTATATGCCTTAAGCATATGAGATCATACCCACTTGATAAACCAATCTTAGTTTTATGGCAAGCTTCTTACTTTATTTCTTTATCAAAGCTAACTTAGAGTCTACCTAAGAGTTTGGTAGATACTAGACAGTTGTGCTGAAGGTTGCATAAAGAGCATAAAATTTGGCCTAAGCTAGAAACCTTGATATCAGCCTAAGATATAAGGTTGGACTTAGTGAAACTCCAATAGTTACCACCCCTCATTAGTACTACCCCCACCTGTAGATGCTAGTGCTAAGCATAAAACTTGATAAACTTTAGATGGGAATACTTGGTGGAAAAATGGTTATGAAAACCTTGGAATGATGGATCATTCTATTGAAATGTTTTGGACATGTGTTTCCAAACACTTGATGATTCTGGTGATAAAAATGTTGAGGCATGAGCCTTAGCCCTTTATAAAACTGATGGTTGTATGGATGCGATACCATTCCAATTTTATCGTACAACCACAATACCCGAAGATTGGGTAGGGCTTGACTGGAAACTTATATACCTTAGTATTAGTTCCCTCACGGCCAAGGTCTGAGCTGAGGCTACCTTGTGAAGATTGTCCACCTGTGCAGTACCCAAGATGACAGTGGTCATGGTTGGGAGGCCAAACTCACAGGAGAGGTGCTTATACTAGGGCGTGTAATTGAAAGGTTAGGATTGATTATCCGCATACTGAGTATGGTGAATTCAGGATTTGTTCCTGACGGATGTATCGAATGTTTTGGTGAAAGTGTACAATCTCTGCAGAGTGTCAAACTATTCGAATAGCCGCGTCCGCGGTTATGGACAGTTGGAGTGGCCATACTGTTCCCCCGTCAGACTTTTCAAAATGACTTGTGAAATGAAGACTTTGACTTGACCACAACAGAGTTGTGACCTGAATTACAAGATCCCACTTAGGAGTTATAAAATTGTGACTAGCTTTGTAACTTAGTAAAGATAAACCTGGCTTTTTGCAAAACAACCATAGAGACTAGTGTCCTATTATCCAAAAACCCCTTACCTGTTAGTATTAGTTTGCGAGTACTTAAAGAGTACTCATGGCTTTGTTCCTGGCTATTCCCATGGCCAGACTATGAAGAGGAGTACCTGGAAGTTGGACCCCAGGAAGGTTACGACAACTAGGATCATCTCCCATCGTCAGCATTGCCTGTGACCCCGAAGATGGAGCTTCGCCTACGCTACCGTTATTATTACGTATTCCGCTGCTTGTTGTTGTATTAAGAACTGGATCATGAGATCCCCATTAGTGTAAGAACTTAAGTATTGTTTGTAATGGATGAAGTACTATGGTATCCAATTCTGTTATGTCTCGCAAAAATGGTAATCCTGGGATTGCGATGTATGGCATAACAGGCATCTAGGATTGAAAAATCCGGGTGTTGACACCTTTCCAGGATAGCGTTAGCCTCGTTTACCGCAGTGTCTTGGTCGTGCGGGTCAAGCTGCTAGTGCTTCTTGTGGGGGACCTCATCCGAGAAAGGGGGAAGCCGGATGTTATCAGTGGACCCGCTGTTTTTGACATAGAAAAAGGTTCTATGCCACTTCTTGCAAGAATCAAGCCCAGCAACTCGAGGAAAGATGGAGTCTCTCCTAGGCGTGATGCTAGCAGCACCGCACCGAGTTGGATTCTTCTCGGCACGGGGAGCACCGGGCTGGGGAACAACTTGAACCCTAAATCTAAAATACTTGGCCCACAGAAGAACTGTAGGCCAAATACCAAGGTAGGCTTCGCAAGAAGAGATGAAGCAAGAAAAAGAGCCAATCGCATTGGCAGGAAGATGGTGGGTCTGCAGATGGAAGGTAGAAAGAAACAAGGAGAAGAAGGTGCTCACAGGAAGAGCGAAACCGCGTTCAAAATGGGAAAGGAAAACCACCCGCTCGCCAGCTTGGGGCTTAGGAGAGATCTCACAGGAAGGGAGACGACAATCCACCTGCAGTGGAATGCGTCTGGTGGAGCGGAGCCACTCCACCTCCTCGATGGAGACATCCGAGCCTTCCCAGCCGCCGCGCTCGCCGGCGGGAATCTCCTGCTCCTCAGCACCATCAGCACTGTCGCGAGCGTCCATGAGATCAGCAGAGTCCGTATCCTCCACGGTAGGAAGAGGCTTAGAGCAGCGTGGACCCGTGCAGGAATGGAAAGAAGACAGGGGCAATCGCAACGCAAGAGCAGGAGAAAGAAGGAACCGCAAAGGGGGCAGTTCGATTTTGCAGGCGCAAGGAAGAAGAAAGGCAAAGGGAAAACTGAACGGGCGTGGGGGAAGTGGAAACCCCCAACCCCTACTTAAGGGCAGTAAAAACCCCGGTCATGGGATCTATCTGTGCCGTGCGGCCAGCATGTGGCCGTGTACCAGGCCGGGAAAGCTAGTCAGCAAGCGCCACGTAGCCAAGGATACACGAAAAATCCCGTGCCACGTCATGACTAGAAGGACAAGAGGCGCAGGTCGATGGGACTGCCACAGTGACGGGGAATAACTGCGCAGCCGTCACTATGCCGCGAGAGCATGGAACAAAAATTGAGGCAAGTAATCATGATTACCAGCTGTCAGTGACTGAAGCGCGCCGAAAATGACTCTGAATTGGCCAAAGTAACTCAGCTCGAGGCAAAAATGAGCCAAGAAGTCAAAGAGTCTACCCGAAATTGTCAGACTAACACGGCAAGGTGCGAAATTGCGACAGATAAAGACAAAAACTAAGTTCCACTCACACAAAAGGAACCTGGAGACGCCTAATAGCTTGAACTGCTAGACCTCACCAGCTTCGGGGACTAATGTCGGGGGGATAACCCCCGGTAGGGTCACGAGAGGGGAAACATAGCGCAGCTGGGTTGGCTCTGAGTAAAGAAAGAACCAGGCCGGGTAAGAACAGCCAGGTAAGATAAGCATGAAAGCCGACATACAAACTATGACGGCCCGCATAGGACAAAGTTGTAACCCTTGCAGGAACCAACGAGCCGAGTCAACCGAGGAAGGGCCGAGTCAAGGAGGACATGTGGCACCTTTCCGAGTAAGGTTCGGGAGGGACCATGGTAAAGCATGGTCAAAAGAGAAGGGCGACGCCGGGTGACACAAAAGGAGACGGGTGACGCCCAAAGCATGCGCTGACGTACAAAGTAACAGCGTGACGCCAAAAAGAACAAGAAGCAGCATACCAGAAGACCGTTAGCTGTCAAGCTTTATGGACCGGGCCTCTGGGCTTAGGGAAAGCCCATGACCCGGCCCATATTTTAGGGACCAAGATCCAAACAGTAAACCCTATAACCCAAAGGGGTATAAGCTAGCTAGCATTGCCTATATTAGGGAGGGCATAGCAGTAGTAGAAGGAGGTTGGACGAAGTAGGGAACTAGTGCTGCGAACTCTAGCCTAAACAGCTCAAGGAGCACTTGTAATCTTTGGGGTATCAATTGAATTGCCAAGTCTGGAGAGTTCTTCTTGTTCTTCGTGCATGGCTCGACCGTGTACTCCCTCCCCGGTGACCATAAGCACCCATTCGGCCCCCAACTTAAGCCTACCCATGGCATCTCCCGTGCCACCACCACAACACTCAAGTTAAACTAGTTTCCGATTGATATCCCCATGTCACTCAAGGGTCGCCGGTCTGCTAGCAAACATGATTCTATCTATGTAGAACAAAGCATCAAGTTGTCTGGGCCCTTAATTGGACAACAGGCATTAAGCATCCCACAGATAGTCAAGCACACATAATATAGCAATTAGAATTAACCACAAACTTGATGTAAATTGTGTAGGCACATCACATCTCTCCAGCCCCTACATCTCCCATGCCCAAGGGAACTTACTCACACACGAGAGAAGAAAGCATCATCAATATAATTAAATAAAGGGAGTCCTTCTCGATATTACCATGTAGATCCATAATAAGAAATAGAAACAAATCCAACACAATTCAAGATAGGAAGAACAATCTCAAACCCTAATCTTGCAAAGTGTAGATCTCTCTCTCTCTCTCTCTCAAGTACAAGTAATGGCTATGGAGGTGTGGTGGCTAGGAGATTGAAGATCATGGAGCGATATGAAGAACGTCTTCCCCTTCTTCTCCGGATCCCTTCTCTCTCCTTCTGGATGGTATGGTGGCTCGTTTGTTCTATTTTTGACCTTGGCCTCTTCATGAAAGTTGTCCCTTTTAATAAGACGAAGGAGATGGCAACTATACAGCGACAACAATATGGCGGCGGCCCATATAGTTGGTTGTTAAACTTGAACTGAATTCCCCTCGATTGCTTCTAGAAAGGGACTTGCTTGTTTTTGCCTGAATATTGTGCTTTTGCTGTTAAATCCCTCTGTTGATGTTCAGAACCTGAAACACACATTTAAAACCAAGTTTTCTTCGCTACCGAAGTATTAGTGTTAGGTAAAGCGGGGAAACTATCAAATCCAAATGAATACCATTGATAGAAGCCATAAAAAATGTGTAGAATCTCACAGCTATTAACTCCCCAAAGCTTAGGTGTTGTTCGTCCTCGAGTGACAAGGAAATAAGAAAGGATAGCGGAGATTCAAAACTGAAATAAAAGAACTTACAAGCTTGAATTGGTGTCAAATTCTTTTCTTCACGTTTCCTGCAATATTAAACGTGATCATACAAGTATTCACAAGATTGCACCGAGTTCGTTTCCTAACCACGCATATCTTGATAGAAAATAAATCATATGAACAAGCGAGTGTCGAGGGTTTAGCTAGGAAAGTGAAACAAATCTTTTTGGTCTCTCTCTTATTGAGAGATGAAAACTTTTTGCTCTTGTTCCTTTAATAAATTAAGAGTACTCAAGTTTGCACCAAGAACATTTAATTTAAGAACAACTCATCTACTCCCACGTAAAACTTTCAAGACTCTCAAAGCACTTTTTTCCTTTCCTTGTTTTTCAAAAACTTCAAGTCTTTTCATAGAGAAATCATGCCACTATTTTTAACATGTTAATTGGGGCTGTGTTGCACACTCGTGACCATGCCAATAGATAGTTGTTGAGCAATAGTGGGTCAGAGGAGTAATACAACTTCACTTGTAACGTAAAACCACGAGGAGACTAAATTTTTTACATGCCATAGCTTTGCAGCTACAGACGTTTACATAACTCATAGCCGAAATCAAGTGGCTTCCCACATTTAGATCGTTCGTTGGCCTGGCGGAGTTAATAGTTCCCCATGGAGTATGACAGTATTTGTAGTGACACACATAAAGCAATATCCTACTATAATTATTAGAAAAAGCAGTGGCATAACCTCTACTACTTCGAAGTATCCACTTTATCAGAAAATTTCATTCAAGGGTGCTATCGAGTCTATTTACATTAAGCTCAATGGGGTTGAGTAGTTTCTAAAATAAAATCTTTTGGGCTAAACATGGACTGATGCTCATGTCGTACTAAAAAAAGGTCTTCCAATTATTATAGATAATCTTTCATCCTCCGGCATTTCGAGAATAATAAAATCAGTGGGGATAACATGCTCATCTATTCTAAGTAGAACATTCTCAATCATACCAATAGGTTGTTTAGTGGATTTGTCAGCCATCTGCAAAGTGATATAAGTGGGGGAATATTCCCCTAATCCTAGTTTTTTTATAGAGGTAGTATGGCATTACACTAACTCCTTCACCTAAATCACATAAGGCATTATGAATATCAGTTTTGCCTATTGAACATGAAATAGTTGGTATACCGGGATCTCCTGACTTAGACAATAATCTCCCATTAGCAGGGTAACTAGTCACCATGGCAGTAGTTTCAATTATCTCTTTCTTTCTATTAAGAATGTCATGAATAAATTTAGCATAATCAAGAACTTTTATTGCATCCGCAAATGGAATTTCTAAACGAAGTTTATTAAGTTCCTTTGCGAAAGAATCATAAATTGCTGGATCTGGTGCTTTCTTTTTGCAATCTGGAAATGGAAGTTTTTACCTTTGTCTTTTATATTTTGTGGAGGATCAGGCTCTTTAGTAGATTTCTTTTTCTGTTGCTTATCATTTTTATTTTCTCTATTGCACCAACTTCATCTTATTTGCTTGTGTCTTTTTCTTCTTCTGGATCAATAGTTTCTGCATCAGAATTATAACTGTCATACTATTCATCGTTCTTCTCCTCCGAGGTTCGATCTTGTGTGTCTTGAGCAGTCTCATATTGAGGATCCACCAATGTATCATCTTCCTGACTTTCTTTAAGTAAGCCTTTTTTGTTTTGATCTTTTTAGCCTCATATTATGGTGGTCCTAATGGACCTTTTACAACTGCACCTCTTCTTGTAACAACATTAGTAGAAACATAAAATTTGATAACCGGACACTATTTGTTCACATTGAGTTTCAATCATACTGAGGTACTTGTTGAATAATTTTATTTCTTGACCAATTTCCTCATAATGTTCTGTAAGTTTGGCCAAAATCTTTTTATGTTTTTGAAATTGCTTATGAAAGTTATTATAATACTTTGTCTGTCGATGTTTCAATTCTTGAAAAACTTTTCTAGTTTCATCTTCTTTAGTTCAAACTTGTAATAAATCTACTTTGTTTTCCTTGACAAGCTCTGAAGGTATACCTTTTTCTTTCATGGTTTTATGCACTTTAGGCATATGATCAGGATTTATATGAAGTATTCCCTTTTCCGGCTTAGTGCCAAAATCAGGATTATATAAAGAATCATTCTTAGCCCTAGTAGCCATTAATTACAAACATGCGTTAATAGTTAAGGTATTTATCGATCCTCCTGCCGATGAATCTAGCAATTCTCTGCATTGGGTATTAAGACCGTGGTAAAATAAGTGGCAAACAGTTGTCTCGGAATAGCCATGATTAGGGATACTATTGATTATTCCAAAAAATCTTTCTCGGGCTTGTGGATAGTTTTCTCCCACGTTTTGACTGAAATTTTCTATATTCTTTCTAAGTTATGTTACCTTTGCAAAAGGATTAAACCTGTTTAAGAATTTGACGATGCAATTTTCCCAACATTTAATATAATGGCGAGGGAGAGAATATAACCAGTCTAGAGCTTTACCTTTGAGAGACCAACAAAATAATTTCAAACGAGAGAATTCTTTTGGCAAACCTTTTGGTCCAAGTGATATTATCACATCATCGAACACTCTAAGATGCCTTCCTGGGTCCTCATCTTCCCTTGCATTGAAAACCTTTTCCTACAATATTTTAATAACTTCACCGTCAAATCGATATCCCCTAACTCTAGGATTAGGAAATTCTATAGGTTGTTTAAGAAATGCTGAGTTTGGAGCACTATATTCTCTGAGAGTCTTCTCAGGTTTCTTTGGTGTTGTCCTATGAATGGAAATTATTTCCATGAAGTCACTTAAGTTGTCAACTTCAACTCTATGCGATCTCAAAAGTTTTTCAATAATTTCCTCGCGCCTTTTAGTAGGCACGCGTTCAAAATAATCTGGTAGATAAGTCATACTAGAGCGTGTAGACCCTTTGTCTCCTAGGAAGAATATCTTGTAACATTAACACCTGAAATGTCAAGAGACAAAAAACTTAGCGATTATCGCCCCGGCAACGGCTGATACGTCCAAAACATATCTACTTTCCCGAGCACTTTTTCTATTGTTTCCCCTCTAATTTGTGTGATTTGGATACAACTAACACAGATTGACGTTGTTTTCAGCAGAATTGCTTTGGTGTCTCGTTTTTGTGCAGGAAATCAACTTTTAGGATAAATCGTAGAAAATATCGCAAAACTGAGCCAGAAGACGAGATGGAGTGGGGCCACGAGGGGTCCACACCACCTGGTGGCACGGGCCAGGACAGGCCGCGCTAGGGGGTGGTGTGGCCGCCTCGGTATCCCCCTCGACCTCTCCTTCTGCCTACATAAGCCCTCGGACCTAAAAACAAAAGGGGGTTTGATGTTTTTCCAGAGAGAGTTCCGCTGCACCGCCACCACCAGAAACCGTGATTCGGAACCAAAAACTCCGTTCTGGCACCCTGCCGGGACGGGGAATTGGAGAAGATCATCGCCATCACCAATGCCTCTCCATCAACCATTCATGATTCCCCATCCATGAGTGAGTAATCCCCCGTAGTAGGCTATGGGGATGGTAGGGATTGGATGAGATCTCTCATGTAATTGCATAAGATTGTTAGGGCATGGTGCCTAGTATCTATTGTTAGTGCTTTTTAACATTGTCGCAACTTGTTATGCTTAATGCTTGTCACTACGGCCCAAGTGTCATGATCTCATATCTGAACATGTTATTGATTCATGATGATATTATTGTTTGTGATCTGACCTACAAGATGTTTACACATATTATTGTCCGGAACCTGAGGCCCCGAAGTGACAGAAATCGGGATAACTGGAGGGGATGGCTATGAAGTGAGGATCACGTGTGTTCACGGAGTGTTAATGCTTTGTTCCGGTACTCTATTAAAAGGAGTACCTTAATTGCCAGTATATTCCCTTGAGGACCCACTGCAACGGGCTGGCAGGACAAAGGATGTTGTGCACGTTCTCATTTCGAGCACGTATGACTATATATGGAACACATGCCTATGATTACTTAGTACTTGGATACTTTACCTTGTTTATCTTCAAATGCCCTTGATCTTAATATTATATGAATTGTCTTGTCCATGCAACTCCCGTCCATCCATCCCTATGCCTACCGAACTTAAATCCTGTTGTTTACTACAATTGTTACTACTACCTTTATTTTACTACTGCTGTTACTTTGCTATTGCTACTACAAAACTATTGCTACTGATAAACTACTGCGAGCAAGACTGTTTCCAGGTGCAGATGAATTGACAACTCAATTGTTAAGGCTTATAAATATTCTTTGGCTCCCCTTGTGTCGAATTAATAAATTTGGGTTATACTTCCCTCAAAGACTGTTGTGATCCCCTATACTTGTGGGTCATCATGACTATTTTCTAGCGCCGTTACCGGGGCGCATAGCTTTATTTATTCACTTGGAATTATTATTGTTTGTTGCTATCCATTCATCATGGGTAAAACTCGTGATGGAAAAGTTCCTATATTACCATCCACTACAAGAGGAGGTATAGTTCTAAACACCTTTGTTGCTCTTGATTCACCATCTGTTATGAGTAAGCTCCTTACACCACCACCACATACACATGTTACACATACTGCTACTTCTGCTGAATCTGAAATTGCTTCTGATACTCATGATGTTACTTCTACTATGCTTGATGAGAGTGATTCATTAGGTCCTTTCCTATATTCTACAATTGCTAGAACTATAACTGGAAACACTGAAACTCCTAATGAAGATATTACTACACTTGTTAGCTCACCTGAGTCTAGAGAGAGGCCTAGCTATGATATTAATGATGGTTATATTGAATTGACTGATGAATTTATTGAAGAATGTCGAAACACTCATGGTGCAAGTGCTATTAAAAGTCTTCTTGATAGACGTACTATTAGACCTAAACTATTTCCTGATGCTAAGTTTGCCACATCTCCCATAAACATTAAAGATAAGGATTATGATTTCTCTCTTGATTTATCCTATGTAACCATTGTTGAGAAAGAAACTTTTTGTGGGACTGAAAATGAAAGTGTTGTGGCACATATGACTGAGCTTTCTACTATGAGTGGCTTATTTTCTGATGATATTAAGATGCGCACCAACTTTATTGCTAAAATTTTCCCTTTTTCATCGAAAGGAGAGGCTAAAGCTTGGTTTAATAATTTACCCTATGAATCCATTGATAGCCCTGATTGCTTGATTGATACTTTCTTTCAGAAATATTTCCCTCCTAGTGCTCGACATGCCATTTTGCAGGAACTTTTTTTTAAACAGGGAGAAAAGGAGAAATGGCCTAAATCATGGGAAAGGTTTTGTGCTGTAATTCACACATATCCTGTATGTCCAATACCTAAAAATGAGCTTCTTGATATATACTATAATGGACTAACTGATGAATCTAGGACATACCTTGATAGTTGTGTTGATTGTGTTTTCAGGAAAAGAACTCCCGAAGAAGCTGAGGAGGCTAAAATAAGCAAGAATTATGATGATTGGACTAAACCTGAAGCAACTACATCGGAACCAACTGTGCCTGAGCCAACCCCAACACCAACACCCAAGAAGAGAGGAGTGATTGAACTAAATGATGAAGTGATGAAGGAAACTAAGGAATTTCTTAAGGAGAAGGGTATAAAATCTTAAGATGTGAAGAATTTACCTCCTATAGAAGAATTATGTAAGGCAATCTCCCACTCATCCACTATTGAGGTACACTCTCTCCAACATTTTGATGAAGGTGATATTCCTTATTCTAAACCTCCTGATCAATGCTTAGAAGAATTTGATATGTTTATTGTTAAGCAAGATAATTTTAATAAGAGAGTGCAGAATCATTTAATGGAAAACTCTAGAGCTTTTAGTGAGTTGAAAGATATTGTGGAAAGAATCTCCAATAACGTTAAAATGATTGTTAAACATTTCCAAATGGTTCAAACTCAAATTGATCAGCTTACTAAAGTACAAAAAGATTTGCTAGTTAATGCTTCTGGAGAAAAACATGCTTATGAAATTAGAACTAGGAGTGGTGCTTCCACTCAAGATCCTTTATATCCTGAGGGACATACTAAAAGAATTGAGCAGGATTCTCAATAAGTTGAAAATAGTGGTACTTCTTCTAATAGAAAGAAAAAGAAACATAAAACAGTTGCAGAATCTTCTGAACCTGCTATAGATCCTAATAGTATATCTGTCTCTGATGCTGAAATTGAAAGTGGTAATGACAAAAATGATGCTCCTGATAAGGAAGAAATTGAAGAGGAACCTGAAAGGCACACTAAGAATACTAAGTACACTAAGGAAGATTTTGTTGCTAACAAACATGGTAGTGAAAGAGAGCCTTGGGTGTAAAAACCAATGCCCTTTCTGAAGGGAATATGCCCGAGAGGCAATAATAAAGTGGTTATTATCGTATTCCTATTTATGATAAATGTTTATTTTACATGCTATAATTGTATTAATACGGTAACGTTAATACATGTGTGTTTAATAAACAAAAAGGAAGTTCCTAGTTATGCCTCTCTTATAAACTAGCTCGTTGATTAACAAGATGATCAAAGGTTTCCTGGTCATGGACATTGGATGTTGTTAATAACGAGGTCACAACATTAGTGTAATGGTGTGATGAACATTCATCCGAAGTATAGCATTACGATCAAAGTCATTGAGTTTATATTGCTATAACAACTTACGAAGTGATCCTAATCCTTAGACCATGAGATCATGTCAATCACTAACACCGGAAGAGTTTCTTGATAACATCAAACGTCACACCGTAACAGGGTGATTATAAAGATGGATTCAGAACTAATAAAGTGTTATGTTGAGGCCCATGGATCGAGAGTGGAATTTGTTCATCCCGATGACGGATAGATATGCTCTGGGCCCTCTCGGTGATATCATATTGGTTAGCTTGCAAGCAAGTGATTTGATCACTAGAATGTTATATCACGGGAACGAGAAAAGAGTCAATGTCAGTAACGAGATCAAACTAGGTATGGAGATACCGATGATCGAATCTTGGACATGTAATATATCGCGAAACAAAAGGATTAAGATACTAGCGTAAAAGGTTCCGACGATCACAAGAAAGTCATCGTTGAATGTGTGGGAGTCAGTATGGGTCTCCAGATCCCGCTTCTGATTATTGATCTGAGAGGGGTCTCGATCATGTCCGCATTATTCACGAACCGTAGGGTGACACACTTAAGAGACACCGACATCCAATTGGAGCAAAAGTTTCATGCCGAAAGAATGAACAAGCGCAGGAATTTATTTCACTAGATACCGAAACAGGTTTTCGGGTGAAATTGCATAAAGTGGTTATGCATGTGAAATAGAATTCTAGCAAGGGGTTATTTGTGAATGTTTGTCATTAAAGTAGTTGACAAAATTCTGAATAAAATAAAAGAGTTTTATTTAATGAGAGTTTGCATTAAATTTGGTGGAAATTTAATGGGAATTTGAGTGGGTTTTTGAGTGGAGAAAATTGAAGGGCCATTTTGTGAGTGGAGTGTCCACCCACATGAATGAGGGAGAGGTGGGGGCACCCTCCATGGCCGGCGGCCATGCCCCCTTGGGCTGCCCCCCTCCCCTATATAAGGAGCCCCTCCTCTCACTTCTCACTCACACCTCCTCGTGAAGGATCTCTCTCCCCCTCTAGAATTTATCCCCCATGGTCTCGGACTAGCGAGATACATGTTCCCGGTGGCTTTTCGGCAAGAAAGAGTTGTGCTTCCGCTGCATCGCTGGAGCGAGGAGGCGGAGGTTGCTCGGTGCCTCGAACGTGTGTGCGAGCACGGATGCGCTGCTGTTTTGCGGCGCTAGGACTTCCTCTCGATCTTGAGATCGGCAAGAGATCGTCTACATCAACCACGAGTTTGGACTCGTTAAGCTTTGTCGGTCTTCAAGGGTATGTTCTCTATGGATATACATCCGCCTGTTGTTTGTATCTAGTAGATAGATCTTGGTACATAGTTGTTCCCATCGTAGGAAATTTTTTGTTTTCTATGCTGCGAACCCTACAGTGGTATCAGAGCCGGATCTATGCGTAGATACTTTGCACGGGTAGTACACATATGAGTATGTGGGCGATGATGATCATTTTATTGCTTCTTAGTTGTACTTTGGATATTGGTGGCATAGTGGGATGAAGCGGCCCGGACAAACTTTACATGTCCTCGCACATGAGACCTGTTCCACGCTTGACATGCAACTAGTTTTGCATAAGTGGCTAGCGGGTGTCTGTCTCTCCTACTATAGTCAATATCTAATTTGCAACAAGTTGTCAACAATTTGGTTATCCTCGTTGTGGTTCATGTTCGTAGGTAAGAACGGTTCTATCTTCGAAAGCCCTAAGCCACGTAAAACTTGCAATGGATAAATTAGAGGCGTCTAGTTTAGATTGTTGCTGGGCTAGTGTTATGATATGGTGATGTTGTAAGTAGAAGTATGAGATGATACTCTTACAACACACATAGCGTGTAAGTTCCATAGACCTTGGCCTTACACATAAAGGTATGATAGAGATCATACCACGGTGCACATGATAGAGATCATATGCGGGAACCATATCATTCCACTAATAAACATGTGATGTTTGATAGCATCTTATATTGCTTATTTGGTGTTTTATTAGCATAATAAGATGATCCCTCATTTAGATATCAAGATAAAAATGTGTTCTTCCTTAAGTATGCACCGACAATGTTTCGTCGCTTCAAGACATCACGTGATGATCGGGTGTACTTGAATCCACGAGCATATCTCGGGTGTAAGACAGTTACACACGCGAATACTATGGTTCTTACTTGGCGAGCCTAGCATGTACAGACATGGCCTCGGAACACGGACCGAAAGGTTAAGCATGAGTCATATGTTTTGATATGATGACCATATGGATGCTCTCCTTTGAAGCTACATCGACTCACGTGATGATCGGACTTGGTGTAGTGAATTTGGTTCATGTAATCACCAAAAAGACACGAGGGATGTCGTTTTTAAGTGGGAGTTCATTTCTAATTTGGATTAGTAGAACTCAATTTATCATAAATTAAATCAAAGTGAATTTGCAAAATTTGTTGTAGTCATTGGCATTCGTTCACCACCTTATGCATAGTTGTAATTGAGATAATAGAACTATAGAATTCTGGATATATACTTTACGAACTGGTATCGTATTGTGTTGAGTGTCAATCTAAAGTTTCAAGTCCTATTGCAAACTTTCAGCAAACTCTATTTACTCCGTGAAATTTAATAGTTGGTATTAAATCAAGAGTAACAATTCCAGTGTTAGTATCTTAAGTATCATATTTGCCTCCATGATTCTTGATTTAAATATCAAGATTATCTAGGAGCTGAAAGAATTGTTTTAGAAACCATCATGTGTGGTAGATATAACGATATCTGAAACAATGTTTTGGTTGCAATATGATAGAGTATAATATATGTTCTCATATTGGATGAGAATTTACGAAGGTTGGAGATGCTAGACATCCTAATCATCCAAAAGGGTTTTGGAAAGTAATGTTATACTCACGATTCTCCTTTATAAGCTAAATTGGCTTGATCATGAAAGTCGTCATGATAAGGATGAATAGAAGATGTATGTAAAGTGTTTACTACACTAAAAGATTACTAAAGAATGGATTTTGAAAGAATACCGATCATTTTGATGATGGTGATCTACTTCAAAGTGCAAGTCCAAAGGTATTATTATTTGAATATACACGCTTTGGACTATGTGTCATGTATATGGCGCCACTTTTGATGTTGATGGATTCTTTTAAAAGGAAAAGGAAATGCTGAAAGAGAATCTATAAAATATATTTGGCAGAAAAGAAAAGATTGGAAATATCCAATTTAGGTATATGGATGATATACATGTTATGGTTGTATTCTTTGCTTGTTAAACAATGTGGTTCTTGGGTATTGGATACCGAATTGGTTGGTATGAAATTTCATACGGAATGATGCAATTCATGAACCACAATGGCCTAAGTAACTAGCAAGAGAATATTTGATGATGTTCATCAAAAACAAACAAACCGTTGTTTGTATTTCTCGTTGACATCAAGGCTTGACTTCAAGATTTGTTTTAATAATTGTTATTTGAATCAGGTATTATGAGAACAAAGGTTGTTCAAATAATTACCGTATTCCATATAAGATGGATGATTTACAAATCTAGTTGAAGAAATCACATCCATAAAACCTAATGCTAAAATGTCGCAAGACAAATGATTGAAAGATCACTTATGAAGTGACATCGCTGTTTAAATTATATTGGAAAGAGAACATGAAGAATCTCCATATTCATGGATTTTTGGAGTCTTTGATTTGATCAAGTGACGCTTGTGAGACTTTCCACGTGATAATTAAAACTTCGTTCAAAGGCCAAAGAAGAACGAACGACTAAATTATTGGAATTTATACATATCGATGTATGTAGTCCATTATGTATAGTCGTAAGCGATGGATTTCAACTTCATATGCTTTCTCCGGAATTTTGAGTGAATGTTCACTTAATGAGAAAGAAGTATGAAATATTTGAAAATGTTTCAAAGACTTTCAAGATGAAGTGGAAAATCATTATAACAAGAAAAATAAATGAATTATGATTTGATCATAAAGGGATTTATTTGAGTTACAAGTGTAACAAGAAAATAAATGAATTATGATTTTATCATAAAGGGATTTATTTGAGTTGCAAGTTTAGCAAAACACCTAGATTTACATCCCCCGAAACACCATAGGAGTATGGAGTGTTTGAGATTTGTAATGAAACCTTGTGAGACATGGTTGGATCAAAGGTGTTATTTATAAAACTGCCATTATGTTTTAAAAGATTAAAGCTTTAGAGACTACCGCTTTTACACTGAAAAGAGCTCCATCTAGATCCGTTGAAATGACACCATGGAAGTTATGGTTTGGGGTAAAACCCAAGTTGTCATTTCTTAAATTTTGGTATGCTAAACATAAGTAAGATGTTTACAACCCAATTCGGATGAGCATGTCTTTGTAGGTTATTCCGAATAACAATTGGTTATTCCTCCATAACACCGAGGACAAAAGGGTTTGTCGCTTGAAATGTGAAGTTTCTTGAAAAAGGAATTTTTCGCAAAAGTTAAGTGGGAGGACAATAGAACTTTGATAAGGTTAACGAACCTTAGCTAAATGTGCTGAGTTGCGCAGCGCTAGAAATCGTTCTGGAGGCTGCCATAATGCTCATAGCTTATGTGCCTCAAAGGTTGTGGTCACGGAGGTCTAAAGTTCCTATTGAACCAAGAAGGTCGGTTAAACAATCAAATGCTAAGATTTGAGAGTAAATCATTATTGTTTGACAATGATGAACCGAATACATACAAAGAAGCGATGATGGGCCCTGACTCCGTTAAATGGCTTGAAGCCATAAAATCCGTGATAGTTCCATATACGAGAAATCAAGTTTTGAACTTGGAAGACCCTCCGGAAAGGTGTAAAAACCTATCGGTCGTATTTGGATCTATAAAGAAACAGACATGGATGTCTCACATCTATGAAATATTCGACATGTCGTAAAGTATTTTATGACAATGTTCAAAGAGTTGACTATGACAATATTTGATCTTTCATAGCGATATTTAGTCTGAACGGATTAAAGTAGCAACCACTACATATAATTTGGTATATGGTAGATGAATAAACAAAACAAAGTTCTTCTAATAGAATGGTTACCTAGGACGTGTACATGACACGGTCCAAAGGGTTTTGTTAAATTCAAAGGATGCTAAAAGGGCATGCAAACTTCAATGGTTGAAGTAAGCATCGCGGAGTTGGAATCTTCACCATGATGAAAAATGAGTTTTTCATCTGGAGACGATGAAGATGCTTGCATTTTCAAGAAATTAAGTGGGAGCGCTGAGACATATTTCTAATACATTATGTGAAGGACATCTTGTTGATTAGAAATGATGTATCTTTTATTGACAAAGGTTAAGAATTTCATTTCGATGAAAGACTTAGGCAAAACCCGAATATTTAGCATGAATGTCTATAGTGGATAGACTGTAACGCTAATATGTTTATGCCAAACGTACATATATGAGATATTGAAGGAGTTCAATATAGAAACGACAAGAAACAGTTCTTGTTGCATGGAAAGGAATTGAATCAAGATTCAAGTGTATCGACACTTGATAAGTGAAACAAGATTCAAGTGCTTTGACACTTGATGAGTGCAATCACGAGAATGTTTTGATCAATCATACCATGATATGTACACATCCAGATATGTCCTATGCTCTAAGTGTTATGAGCATATACTAGAATGAATCATAAAATGATCATTGGACGATAGTGAGGATATTCTTATGATCTTTTGGAAGAACTAAGAATATATTTGTGTAGAGGTGACAAACAATTACAAATAGTTCATTGTAAAGCGTTACATTGATACTAGTTTTGTCACAAGATACAAATTAAGTTTATCTCAATTTAAACTATGGGTGGCACAATGTAATGGAAAGGAGATTCCATGATGGATTTGGAAGAGTTCCAAAGTTAAGATATTGTGACGGATACTACAACAAAAGGCTAAGTATATGACTGCTATAGTAGCAGCAAAGGAGGGAATTTGTGTCAAGTAGTTTGTTATCAAACTAAGGTGTGGTTCGCAACGGTCTAACACTAAAGATATATTGTATGACAATAGTATCGACATGATTTAACCCCAAGGAACTAAAGGTCTCACCGAAAGACCAAATTTATACAATGCCATCTCAGTGGAGAATGAGTGATGCGTGAAGACACAAAGACATGCAAATACACACGGACCTGAAGCGTCAGATCCATAGATTATGTTAACCACTTGCAATTGCGTATTTGGAACACCAGAAAGCCATAGGTGTTCAATACACAAAGTTTTCAAACTAGATTATTGTCTCTAGTGCAAGTGGGAGACTGAAGGGAATATGCCCGAGAGGCAATAATAAAGTGGTTATTATCGTATTCCTATTTATGATAAATGTTTATTTTACATGCTATAATTGTATTAATACGGAAACGTTAATACATGTGTGTTTAATAAACAAAAAGGAAGTTCCTAGTTATGCCTCTCTTATAAACTAGCTCGTTGATTAACAAGATGATCAAAGGTTTCCTGATCATGAACATTGGATGTTGTTAATAACGAGGTCACAACATTAGTGTAATGGTGTGATGAACATTCATCTGAAGTATAGCATTACGATCAAAGTCATTGAGTTTATATTGCTATATCAACTTACGAAGTGATCCTAATCCTTAGACCATGAGATCATGTCAATCACTAACACCGGAAGAGTTTAACATCAAACGTCACACCGTAACAGGGTGATTATAAAGATGGATTCAGAACTAATAAAGTGTTATGTTGAGGCCCATGGATCGAGAGTGGAATTTGTTCATCCCGGTGACGGATAGATATGCTCTGGGCCCTCTCGGTGATATCACATTGGTTAGCTTGCAAGCAAGTGATTTGATCACTAGAATGTTATATCACGGGAACGAGAAAAGAGTCAATGTCAGTAACGAGATCAATCTAGGTATGGAGATACCGATGATCGAATCTTGGACATGTAATATATCGCGAAACAAAAGGATTAAGATACTAGCGTAAAAGGTTCCGACGATCACAAGAAAGTCATCGTTGAATGTGTGGGAGTCAGTATGGGTCTCCAGATCCCGCTTCTGATTATTGATCTGAGAGGGGTCTCGATCATGTCCGCATTATTCACGAACCGTAGGGTGACACACTTAAGAGACACCGACATCCAATTGGAGCAAAGGTTTCATGCTGAAAGAATGAACAAGCGCAGGAATTTATTTCACTAGATACCGAAACAGGTTTTCGGGTGAAATTGCATAAAGTGGTTATGCATGTGAAATAGAATTCTAGCAAGGGGTTATTTGTGAATGTTTGTCATTAAAGTAATTGACAAAATTCTGAATAAAATAAAAGAGTTTTATTTAATGAGAGTTTGCATTAAATTTGGTGGAAATTTAATGGGAATTTGAGTGGGTTTTTGAGTGGAGAAAATTGAAGGGCCATTTTGTGAGTGGAGTGTCCACCCACATGAATGAGGGAGAGGTGGGGGCACCCTCCATGGCCGGCGGCCATGCCCCCTTGGGCTGCCCCCCCTCCCCTATATAAGGAGCCCCTCCTCTCACTTCTCACTCACACCTCCTCGTGAAGGATCTCTCTCCCCCTCTAGAATTTATCCCCCATGGTCTCGGACTAGCGAGATACATGTTCCCGGTGGCTTTTCGGCAAGAAAGAGTTGTGCTTCCGCTGCATCGCTGGAGCGAGGAGGCGGAGGTTGCTCGGTGCCTCGAACGTGTGTGCGAGCACGGATGCGCTGCTGTTTTGCGGCGCTAGGACTTCCTCTCGATCTTGAGATCGGCAAGAGATCGTCTACATCAACCACGAGTTTGGACTCGTTAAGCTTTGTCGGTCTTCAAGGGTATGTTCTCTACGGATATACATCCGCCCGTTGTTTGTAACTAGTAGATAGATCTTGGTACATAGTTGTTCCCATCGTAGGAAATTTTTTGTTTTCTATGCTGCGAACCCTACACTTTCCTGATAAGAAACACAAGTCAAAGAAAGAAGAACACTATAAGTTTTGTGAGTGGATGAAACCTTTATTTTTCAAATTCCTTTGACTGATGCTATTAAATTGCCTCCTTATTCAAAGTGTATGAAGGATATTGTCTCTAATAAAAGGAAGATTCCTAATGAGGAAATTTCCACCTTGCTTGCTAATTATTCCCTCAATGGTAAGGTTCCAAAGAAACTTGGGGATCTAGGGATTCCAACTATTCCTTGCTCTATTAAAAATAATTATGTTAGAACTGCTTTGTGTGATTTGGGAGCAGGAGTTAGTGTTATGCCTTTTTCTCTCTACAGAGACTTCAACTGGAAAAAATAATACCAAATAATATATCATTGCAAATGGCTGATAACTCTACTACTATTCCTATTGGTATATGTGAGGATGTTCCTTTTCAAGTGGCTCATAATTGTCTGATATTAACTGATTTTGTTGTGCTTGAAATGCCTGAAGATGATAATATGTCTATTATTCTTGGGAGACCTTTTCTTAATAATGCAGGTGTTGTCATTAATTGTAATCAAGGAAAAGTAACTTTTAATGTTAATGACAAGGAGCATACTGTTTATTTTCCCAAGAAAATTGGTAAGACTTATGGCCTAAATTCAATTGAAAATATTGAGGGAATCAAAGTTGGAGAAAAAAATTGTCCCATACCACAAGAAAAGAGGCTTGATCCCATAGGCCCCCTGGCTCTCGAAAGTTGCAAAGTTTGTAAGGGTAGAATTGTCCCCGTGCGTTTTCAGAGGAGGGCACGCGAGGGCGCGGGAGGGTAGCCCCCGAAGCCCAACCCCAGGCCCGTATTCCCACGTATTCGCATACGTACTATTGCCTGCTACGATGTCAACCATTTCCACGTCGCCATGCCATTAGATTTGACCATTCATTGCCACGTTGTCAACCATTGCCACGTCGCCACGACATTATTAGGTCTCTCGGTTTGATCACAAAAACTATCGTGCCGCCATGTCCCCAGACACCGCTCTAACCCTAAATTTTTGATCATCCTGCCTAGCTCCGGCGGTGACGTGCGCCGGCGAAGGATCCGGATTGGCGACGTGAATCCGGCGACCAGCCTTCTAATCCTCCAACCACACGAGCCTTCCCGGCTCCGGCCGTCGACCGAGATCTAATCCTCCACCTGCAAATCTTCCCGGTTTTGGTGGCGACGTGTCCGTCCACGCCGACGATAACCGTTCCAATCCTACATCTCCAGATCAAAGGCCAGCCAGATCTTCTCATCCTCAGGCCGCATCAATCAGTCCCGTGTCCCATCTCGCCACCGGCGCCTGGAAGATGTGAGTAGCTGCCTCTCTAACCCACACTCTTTCCATCACCTTTAGCATAGCGGCTTAGGGTTCATCTTTGCATCTACGAGTCCTCCACATATACATCACTGATTAGATTAGTGTTTCTGGTTTTCTTTGCTTGAACAGATGGAGGACTCTATGCCAACTGGGAGGACAATGAGAGCATCCCTACGCAGAACGGTGATTCAAGTTCGGATGATGAAGATATGTTTTTCTTTGATGATGAGCTTACTGAGAACGACCTCTTTGAAGAAAACGAATCCGAGGATGATAAGGTCAAGTGAAGTTTATTTTTTATTTTTTAATTTGCACACCTAGAGCATGAAAATTTATACACATACTTTTTAAATTGTGCAGATGGACATCGATTGTGTAAACAAGGATCGCCATCGGAAAGAATCTATCTTGGAAAGCATTAGTGATGTATGTCTAGTGCTACATTATTTTTAAAAGAATTGAATAGCCATGTTATATGACTTTGTGCTACAATGCTGCAGGTTGTACTATTCTCTCATAGTGACCATGATTATTTTGGAGATTCAGACTTAGAAAACTGGGATGAAGATATGGCGGAAGAATCACAAGAACCTGAAGGATCAAAATCTGAATTCAAGAGTGATGTAAGTTGCTTTGTATGACAAGGAATATATAGGATCAACCATATGACCACCACTTACATTTCTTTTTGCTTCTAATTGTGTAGGTTACAGATAGTTCAAAATCTGAATTCAAGAGTGATGTAAGTTGCTTATTGTTGTATGACAAGGCATATATAGGATCAACCATATGACCACCACTTACATTTCTTTTTGCTTCTAATTGTGTAGGTTATAGACAGTTCAAAATCTGAATTCAAGAGTGATGTAAGTTGCTTATTGTTGTATGACAAGGCATATATAGGATCAACCATATGACCACCACTTACATTTCTTTTTGCTTCTAATTGTGTAGGTTACAGACAGTTCACAGCATGAGCACAGACAGCATCCAGTGATGCCAGAGAAGGGTTTTCAGCATGCTCAGGATGAGTGTGATAGGCATCGGATTGTAAAGAAGATGACCTTCACTAACGAAGCGACAACATTCTCTTACTACAACGCATACGCCAGAGAACGTGGTTTCAGCATAAGGAAACAGAGGGTGAAGCGAAATTCAGAAGGAGTTATTAATTACAGGCGGTTTCTCTGTTCCAGGGCAGGGGAACGCGAGGGAAGGTATGTGCACATGGAGAACTGCAAGAAGAGGC
The DNA here is from genome assembly GCA_916181665.1 of Avena sativa. NCBI lineage: Eukaryota > Viridiplantae > Streptophyta > Magnoliopsida > Poales > Poaceae > Avena > Avena sativa. The sequence continues at coordinate 315,750,771 of OV702283.1, forward strand.
CACGAGCTCTGTCTCGATGCCACTGTCGAGCCTATCTCAGAGTGTCGTATAACAAATCCAAGGGGAATTGGAAAGTTCTGCAATTTAAGGACGAGCACAACCATGTGCTATCTAGACCCGATGAAGTCCCGTTTCTTCGGTCCCATCGGAAGATCAAGTCTTACCATAAAGCTGAAATCATGTCACTAGCAGCAACTAGGATACGCAAGTTCAATATTATGAAAACCTTTATCAGCAAAAGTGGAAGGTGGAGAAAGGTTGGGTTCGTCTCGAATGATCTTTACAATATGTGTTCCCGGGAGAAGAGGAAGCTCATTTCATCAGGTGACGCTAACACAGCCATCCGAATTATGCAGAACAGGCAGGCCCGTGATCCTGAATTCTTTTTCGATTACCAGCTAGATGATGGAGGAAATTTGAAAAGCATGTTTTGGTGTGACTCTCAGTCACGTCGGGACTATGAGGATTTCAGTGATGTGCTGGTGTTCGACAGTACGTACAAAATGAATCGGTATGGAATGACGTTCATTCCTTTCGTGGGGTTGAACCATCACCGCAGAACTACTGTTTTTGCATGCGCAATCGTCTCCGACGAGAAAACAGAAACATATGTATGACTGCTTCAAACATTTTTGAAAGCTATGTGTCAAAAGAAGCCAAAATAGACGGTTCAATGATGAAAGCCATTGGCATTGTCTTTAAGGATGTGTGGCACCGTGTATGTCCGTGGCACATTGAAAAGAATATGAAAAAACACCTCAATCACGATTCTCTGAATGAATTCAGGTCATTGATATACTACAACGCCTCAGAAGAGGTCTTTGAGAAGAGATGGAGCGCCTATATTAAGAAATGGCAGACGAAGGGAAACAAAGAGTGGCTGAGTAGAATATACAAGAAGAAGAGATGGTGGGCCGCCGAGTATCTAGCCAATGGTTTTTTTCTCGGAATGAAAAGCAATCAGAGGAGTGAGAGTTTGAACTCGTGCCTACACCTTCATCTTGACTCTAAAATGACACTGGTGGATTTGATCGTGCACTACGAGAACGCTATTAACCGTATCCGTCAGGAAGATGCGCGAACTACGAGGACTCACAGGCATTACCTTTGCCGGATACTAAATGCAAAGATATTGAGTCTGCTGTAGTGAATACTAAACTTCTATATCTTGCAATCGGGGCTGAAAAGAGTTGATGGACTCAAGATTGCTGAATGTGCGCAAGGTGATTCCAGTGATAATAAGTACTCTCTGATATGGGCAGATAAACCTACTAGGCAGTTTGACGTGACCTACACGCCTGACAGTGAGGAAACTATAAAGTGCTCCTGCAGAAGAATGTCTAGGAAGCGGCTACCTTGCAAGAACATCCTCTACATGTTGGATTACCTGCAACTAGAAAAAATACCAACTTGTTGTGTCCTTCGGCGCTTCTCAAAGAACGCAAGATTTGGATTGTCTGCGAAGCGCGAGAGCGATATGTTCGGATACAGATGGTCAAGTGCAACCGAGAGGACAATTTTTTCTGACTTGAATGTCCGATCTCAAGAAGTTCTCGTAGTGTTATGCCATGAATACGAGGAATTCATCGATCGACTAATGCAAAGGACAAAGGAGCTCAGCAATATTCAAACAAGCTACTTCGATGCAGATGCACAGAGCAGCAAGAGAAAAGCACCTCAGGTTGGCGATCCACTAAAAGTTAAATCCAAAGGCGCGCCTAAGAAAAACAAACGAGTTGGAGCTGACGGTGCTAATCCACCCATGAGTAAAAATGGCAGACCACTATCATACGATGAACAAAAGAAGAAGAAGAAGAAGAAGAAGAAGGGGAACCACCTGTGCAGCGCATGAAATACTGCTGGTCATAACAGACGAAACGCTAAATTATGCAAACTACATCCGCAGTAAGTCATTCCTAGAGTACAACTAAAAAGCATTATCAAAACTTTCTTTGAAATTGTCAATAGCTAACTGCGCCTTACTGTTATGCATGCAGGTATGTGAAGGTAGCAGAAAACTAGACGTTGCCCTTAATTCATAAACTTTGCTCATACCAAAGACAGAGTGCACCACACACACAACACATCGAACTTTGAGTAGGCCAGGACAACCCTGTGAGCACGACGTTCACGGTGGACTGCTACGTGCACTCGACTCGACTCCACTACGTACCGCTACACCTGAGGTGGCAGGCCAGGACTCGCCGGCATCAGCTCTCCATCAACACCAGCTCCCGCAGAGCACACGTCGCCGGCAGCATCATCCTCGCGCACCGAGCTAGCCTCTCCGACACCCGAAGATGAAGCCGCGCTGCCATCACATCTGCCTCGCCGCGAGGCGCACCCGATGACCAAAAGCGCGCACCATGGACGGCATCGTGCAGCCGAACACCCGCCTCGCCTCGTTGCCAAAAGGGATATGTGAAGCAGTAGGGCATCGACGTCGCGGACGCCTTTGGGCCTGTTGCACGGCTGGAGTCCGTGCGGCTCCTGCTGGCGCTCGCCGTGCACCGCAGGTAGGTCTGCTGGCCAGGGGCGCTAGGCGATGCGCCTGCAGAAGCCACTCTACGGACTCCGTCAGGCACCTATAGGCTAGAGCCTGGAACGCGAAGTTGGACGCCACGCTCGACGCGCTCGGCTTCAGTTTAGGTGTTAGTCTGACAGAGTTTCAGTTTAGAAAGGTTAGCACTTCGCCGTTTTAGTTGGTTGATTTAGTCACAGTTCTAGCTCCGGTTCTGTTGTTACAAACTGGAGCGAGTCGCACGGATGACGATCCGTTCGTGGGATGGCACGAACACAAGGATCATGGCCACGTTTCCCACTATAAGAAAGAATAAAAGGAGAAAAACTTAGCCAAAAATATGGAATATGCATCATGCCATAGGTCTAGAGCCCAATGCAATGTTTGGATATATGAGGCACAAGTGTGCATCATGCCATGGGCATACCACTTTTATACTTAGAATTAATGTCATGATTTGGCATAGTAGTTGTATAGTTTGATGTAACAACTAGGTGGGATCACGGTGACCAAGTGTTGAGTCATACAACCACAAAGATGATGAAGGTGTTTATAGACAACTCCCATAGGTCAAGTGGGTGTGTATCCGAAATTTGTGTTTCTCGCCGTGAACACATGTTTTGGTTTTGCATCTAGGTTTATCCAAAAACTTTCTTTATATTGGTGATCCTTCGCTGGATTCGTGTGCGCCATACACACCCTTTATGTTGTACGTACTAAAAGTTCTCCAAAAATAGGGGCAACACTCCCATCGTATGAAGTTGATACTATGTGAATTTAATTAAAGATCGTGTTGTTCATATCAAATTTGGAAAAACCATAAATATAGTAAGACATTAAACAGTACAATAAAAAAATAAAAATATGTAAAGACGCATAAAAAATAGGAAAAACAAGACATTAAAATGTAATATCTATACCACTATATAGTACATAAATTTTTGAATTTGGATTTACCGGTCTCTCTAAAGTTTTCCCGCCAAAAGCCCACGTTGAGTGATCCAGGACATTCATTAACAAGATAGACATGATATCTACCGCTCATCATGTCTCAACTCGCCGAATCCTACGGCTGAAAATGCTGGGATTTGTCACCGTACTTTGCCACGCATGGATTTGCACTATTGAAAGGAAAGTGCTAGGCGTCCCCCGGACGATGGGGAACTCCCATCGTCCTGCTTCCAGTGCTGACACGTGTCCATTTGCTGCAAAACATCCCGCGTTTCCTACATATGTCACCGCTTTTGCTTCTGAAGGAAAAAACGGTTTGTTTTAGAAATAGAACTTCTCGCCGGAGACCTTACCGGAGACCTTGCCGGAGATCATGCAGCAAAAAAATTGTACTAATGCAGCAAAACCGACTTCGCCGGAGACATCGTCGGAAAAACTTGCCAGTGACTCTCGCCGGAGACCTTGTAGCAAAGAGTTGACACTGTTGTAGCAACAAAGTTCTTCTAATATAGCAAAAATCCTACTTCGCCGAAGACATCGCCGAAGAATTTAGCCGAAAAATCTTGTCGGAGAACTTGTAGCAAAAAATTTATAGTATTGTAGAAAAAAAAAACAGAGATAGCAAAAAAATATATATCAATATAGCAAAATCACGGTGGGGCTCCTCTTGTAAGCAGACGTGTCACATTCGGACTTGCTTCAGATACACGTACCGCCGCATCCATGGCCTCCCTGCTATCGGGCTCCCTCAAAAGACGTTCGCGAAGCAGCGCATGGCTGGGTGCCGGAGCTCGTACGCGTGGGTGACCTTGGTGACGGCCGGCCGGGATGGCCATGCACGACCCTCGATTCCGGCGAGGCGCAGGGAGACGGCGACTTCGGCGAGATGCAAGAGGCGGTAGGGAGACGAGGGCGGCGGCCACGGATGAAGAAGGAGATGGCGGGTCACAGCGGAGCACCGGCAGTGGAGCCTATCTGGATCTGGCGGCGACGGCTGGCTGAAATAACCTCCGTGGTGTGTGTGCCCGGAAAGGAGATAAGGCTGAGGAGTAATGCATGCGGGGCCCACCCACGTATCTACGCGAGCACCACACGGGACCCGGACGATGGATGCACGGGATCGTCCAGGGGAATCGATAGCATGTAGATGAGGGTCCACATGACATGATCGATCAACACAGAACACTGGAAATTCGTCCATATGGTAGCTTGTACATGAGGGCCCACATGATATAAGCTGTAGTGTACTTGTACGAACAACACGATACAACTATTTTGCATAAAGAAAAAAACAAGGTACTATGACTACTAGCAAACGTGATCGTTATATAGCATGCTGCCTCTGTTTTAAATTAATTGATGTTTGTCTAGATAAACATGTATCCAGGCATATTTTGTATATAGATATATATGTATTTAGATAAAATTGTGTCAATTAATTTGGATTTTTTAGAAGATTTTAAAATTATTTTGGAACTGTGTCAATAAATTAGGCACAATCTCTGTTTTAAATCACCATCCATCTATGAGTCGGTTCTGTTCTTAATTTCTGGTGTCCACCTCAAAAATACCTCGCACCAAAAATATTTTATGTAGAAAGTGTTAGGAACGAATGCTGTTCATTATAAACTTGTAAAAATATTCAATTATAAATTTATATTTGGTTGTAATTTATAATTTTAATAGTTACCAACTTTGTTCTACCTTGCAAGTAATAATATTTTATCGAGAAAATGGTACTCCCTTTAGTCCATATTAATTGACTCAATTTTTTCTAGACTTGAATGAATCTAGACACTATTTAGTATATAGATTCATCCAAATTTTGAAAAATTAAAATTAATTAATATGTATCGGAGGGAGTAGGAACGTTGCATTCCAATTCGATGCAAGTACGAATATAGAGTCGTCTTACATTACACATGGTACATATTTATTTTTTTATATGTGTACCATCTCCAATGTGCATATATTGGAAGGTTACTTTGAATAAAAATCTACAATGTTTGTGATTGTATATGACACATTCCATGGTTAACCAATTAATGATCGTAATGTCACAACATGAAAAAAAATCATACTTTTGTATGTAGCTCATCGCTGCCAGTTGCGAGAAGAGGAGGGTGGGGGGTCGAGGTGCCCACTAAGTGGAGGGTGGTGCTATCGCAAGCTACAATGCTACATAGGTGCTGATCAGGTTTTCAAATTTGGTACTTTTAAGGATGGATCAGAAAACAAAAGCGGTCAAACTTACGAATAACATAACGAAATTGACAACAAAATGACCGTCGAGAAATGTTAGCAGGTTATTTCCCTAGAGTAGTGACGTGAAGAGTATTTATACGGCGGTGCATATTTATTCAACCAAGTCAGTATTAACAGATAATATTCAAGTATATATGTAAACGTGCAAAGCACGTGCAACTCACTAGTAATCCTATAGGTCCAATTAACTACCCATAACGAGGCCAAACGCCAGCAGTTAATCACGGAGGGCGTATCGGCACGTCGATCGTCCCACAACCCACGACTCAACCTAGGTAGGCCGCCAATCACCGCTGCCTCCATTACGAGCCACCCTCGCCGTCCTACATTGCCGACTCCCTTCTCCACCCCCTCTCGTGTGTCCTCCAGGGATCGACGCCGCCTCTCACCACTTCATCCTCGCAGGACTCCCTTTCGCCGTCTCTCATTGGTGCCACCCTTCGCCGACTCTACTCATTCCATGTCTCATCGATTGTTTGTCGTGCATACAAGATGCTCACATAGGTTTTTGGAGAACTCGTGTAGATTTAGATGGCAAAACATTAACACATTCTCTAAATGATTCGTGCAGCATGGACGATTTAAATGGGGAGATATTTTGTGATGTCGTGGAGAACGATGCACGCAATGATATGACTTCTACCGCGGGTAGTAGTAAGTATGGTTCCCCATTATTTGAGCGACGGAAACAACCGAAACATAAATCAAAAAATACGAAAGTTATAATGTTTTATAGATTTCATTACTCCCTCATATCCATATTAATTGACTTTGATTTGTCAAAATATGGATGAACCTATATACTAAATAGTGTCTAGATTCATTCAAATTTAGAAAAATTTGAGTCAATTATAATATGGGCCGGAGGGAGTACTTATTTTTATTGAGCAAATAAAATGGTTCAGTGTGGTAACTTGTGTGTTTTCATAAATGTTATGCAGCGATATTATTTGAACATCATGATATAGGGGAATGTTACACTATGTTAAAGAAGCTGCTGTCAAATATGTTTCAACTTTGGCGAAGATCCCCAAAGAAGCTGTAAAAAGGGCATACAAAAACTCAGATGAGGTCATCTTGTCTTCGAAAGATCTTAACGATGTTCTTATAAAAGAATGGCTTAGTACTGCTGTAAGTATTTCGCTAACCTATTATTATTATTTTACAACGAAGAAGTATGAACTTGTAATCATTGTACGATTATTATTTTCAGATACTTGATGCCTACATTCTAGAGCTGGCTCCCCGTCTTGACTATGATCGGCACATATATGGACCATAAGGTCAAGCTATCTTATCAAAGAAGCCATTAAATTGTACAAAACGAAAAAAAAACTTGAAAACTTTTGAAGTAGAAGAAGTGCCAAGACCAGGAGCTGTAGGAAGGGTTTTGAATGAATATTTTGCGCGTGACAAGGGAAAGAGTGTTTTTTATAAATTTGATGTTGTTGTTAACTATTTGGAATCCTACATAGTACATACTAGTGATCTTATTTTGTAGGCATATTTCCCTCTGAATATATGCGGAAAACATTATGTGACAGTTGTAATGCATAACGTTAAGCAGGAGTTCCAAGTCCTTGATCCTAAGTACAGTTTAACCTATTCGCATGCAATTGTGGATGACTTGGTATTATCTACTTTTTTCATCAAAACCTTGTTATCTTTTGGCATTTCAGTAAATTTAAATCTTTTGTAGAAAGGACAAATTCCACTAGACATATATTGGACAAACAAAACTACATGCAAATAATTTCCTGACGTCGAGACTTGGCCTATTAAAAATTATGAAATTGGAAAGCAAGATGATGGGTAAGTACTTGTGAATCATATCACTTTCTCACTACTGATGTCGTAAATGAATTTTGTTTCATCTTACGGCAGCAACTCATGCGGATTATGGGTATTGCAATGTCTAGAGCACCGGGACGGAGATCGTATGACTAAGGACATTGATCAGGTCTGTACACTATTCCTTTGTATAGTCGCAAAAATCAATATGGTTATAATTCAATTTATAAACTCTTCTACATGGTACTGCAGACAACAATTGAAGAATCAAGAGGACCTACCATTGCAACGATTCTTATGTCTAGAAGAAACAAGCTAGAGGCTGTGAAAAGGAAAGTCAGATCAGTGATTAATAACAGTGTATCTTGAGAATTTACTAGCCCCTCTACGGTCTCCGTCAGGCACATAGAGGCTAGAGCCTGGAACGCGAAGTTGGACGCCACGCTCGACCCGCTCGGCTTCAGTTTAGGTGTTAGTCTGTCAAAGTTTCAGTTTCGTCAGATTAGCACTTAGCCGTTTTAGTTGGTTGATTTAGCCACGTTTTCCCACTGTAAGAAAGAATAAAAGGAGAGACAGTTAGCCAGAAATATGGAATATGCATTATGCCATGGGTCTAGAGCCCAATGCAATTTTTGGATATATGAGGCACAAGTCTGCATCATGCCATGGGCATACCACTTTTATATTTAGAATCAATGTCATGATTTCGCATAGTAGTTGTGCACAGTGCGCCGACACTAGCGTCGGCGAGCGGAGAGAGGGCGCAAGCTCCGAGTACTGCGCACGGACCGCGTCGGCGAGTTCACGTGAAGACCGTGCGTCCTCACCTGAAGAAGCCGGACGACCGGAGCACGCCAATGGTCTTCATCGGCTACGAGAGAGGCACCAAGGGCTACCGTGTCTACGATCCCTCTTTGTCGAGGATGCGAGCTTGGACTGGAGCACGCACGAGGACAACCTTGTGAGCACGACGTTCACGGTGGACTGCTACGTGCACTCGACTCGACTCCACTGCGTACCGCTATACCTGAGGTGGCAGGCTAGGACTCGCCGGCATCAGCTCTCCATCGACACCGGCTCCCGCAGAGCACACGTCGCCGGCAGCGTCATCCTCGCGCACCGAACTAGCCTCTTTGACACCCGAAGCTGAAGTCGCACCGCCATCACATCTGCCTCGCCGCGAGGTGCACCCGATGACCAAAAGCGCGCACCATGGACGGCATCGTGCAGCCAAACACCCGCCTCGCCTTGTCGCCAAAAGGGATATGTGAAGCAGCAGGGCATCGACGTCGCGGACGCCTTTAGGCCTGTTGCACATCTGGAGTCCGTGTGGCTCCTGCTGGCGCTCGCAACGCATGACAGGTGGTCTGCTGGCCAGGGGCGCTAGGCGATGCGACTGCACAAGCCACTCTACGGACTCTGTCAGGCACCTACAGGCTAGAGCCTGGAACGTGAAGTTGGACGCCACGCTCGACGCGCTCGGCTTCAGTTTAGGTGTTAGTCTGACAGAGTTTAAGTTTCGTCAGGTTAGCACTTCGCCGTTTTAGTTGGTTGATTTAGTCACTTAGCAATCCTACACTTACTTAGTGCATCCACATCCATAATACTTACATCCACTCAGCAGTTCCCGAGAACTGTTCCTCAGAGCAGTTCGTCCCCTCCGATTGAGAGCAGTTCATCAAAGGGACCATGGACATGTCAGCTTCACCACAGGGTGGAATGACTTCACATTTGCTGCTGCTGTTGGATGGGCGTCTCTACTTCTGATGAAAGTAAAGCATATGCAGGAGCACCTTGGTCTCAACTTTGTTTAGGATGTTGTTTCTACTGTAATGTGTTACTGAATGTAAGTTGAACATGTTGATCATCATGTATGTTTAGGATATGTGTATCTTGAATGTTGAATGTATTGCATCTTGGATCATCTTACTGTGATGTACTCACAAGTATACCAGAATATTCAAAAATGCTGGAATCTGTTATAGAAGGAAGTCAAGCGACAACACAGAATAAGAAGAGGAAACTTGATGACATAGTTCAAGATGTGGTTGCATGAGTCATCACTTGATAGCATGATCCTACTGAGTTGATAGATCATATTTTGCGTACGGAATAGATCAAACAAAACATGGAAAATTAAAAATATATTACAAACTTCGAAACAACCCTAAACTACTCAGAATGCCAGTCAAAATCCGACGAGCCCAGAGTCGTCGATGACACCGGAGTGGATGTCCACTCGAAGGAGGAGGAGGAGGAGAGGACGATCATCGACGGGCTGGCGCCGTTTTTCTTCTCCTTCGCCTTCCTCGCGGACTTCTCCTCCCTCTCCTTCTTCCTCGCCGCCAACTTCGCCCTCCGCTCCTCGCGATTCGCCTTCTTCGTCGCCTTCGCCGCCGCCTTCTTCTCGTAGAATGACTCCATCACAACGACGTCCTCCGGGAACTGTCGTGCCCACTCGAGGCGGAAGCACTCGTCGAGCTCCACCTTGACGAGCCGTTGCTCGAGCTCGCGCTGCCGCTGTTGCTGCTCGCGCGTGACGGCCGGAGGCGGCGGCGCGAGCGATTCCGCCTGTTCCCGCGTCCACACATCGTGGAAGTTCATCGTCCGGCGGGAGCGGCCGAGGCGCCAAGCGACCGCGTCGTAGGCGCGCGCCGCCTCGTGCGCGGTCTCGAACGTGCCGAGCCCGATGCGCTCGGCGCCGTTGCAGATCTCGGCGTAGAACGTGCCGCTTGGGCGCGCGCGGACGCCTCGGTAGCCGGAGGTCAAGCGGCGGCGGGGCGGCATCTCGTCGGGAGGCGGAGCAAGGTGGGGGCGGCAAAACTTTCAGACAGTTGGGTGCGCGCGTGCGATAGTCGACGCGGCAAGTTTGGCGCGCAGGATGGCGCAAAAGCGCGGGAGCGACAAAAAGTTTTCGCGCGTCCGCTGGAGGTTCGCGCGGGCTCCCGCGTGCGCCAAATCGGCGTTTGCTGTGTGCACGCGGTCATTTCATTTTCAGACGCTTCCCTTGGCATTCCTAGGCCTTCTTCAATAAATAATCGGCGGCCTGTCTCTAGAACCGCTACCTCTGCCATTCGACGGGACCGAGACCACACGATCACCATCATCCATGGCCGGCAACAAGATGTAGGATTCGCCGTGGGATTATCTCCCTGAGGGAGTCGTGCAGAAGATAGGTGACATCTTCCTATCGACGGACGACTTCGACTACTACGCCGCCTTCCGGGCAGTCTGCAGCTCCTGGCGCGGCTTCACGGAGGAGCGCTTTATACCAGCCAACTGGATTGTTCTAGAGTACCAGTTGTCGCCGGAGTATGGGGTAGACGACACCGCCATCTCGTTGCTGAACGTGAGAACCGGCCGCTTCCTTGAGAAGAAGATTAGTCGGGTTATTCGCAGGTGCTTTCTTGATATTCATATGTATATGTGTGATCCTTTTTTTGCGTTCACCTCTTATACGATATGTTTTTCAAGTTTTGTTTCTCCATCTACTTTTTAAACCTTGATTGAATCTCTGTCTGTTTACCTTGACTGAATCTATGCTTCTCATCTCTCTCTGTTTACCTCTCTGTGTCTCTGGAAGGTACTTTTACATCAGTAGCACAACCGGCGGCCTCCTTGTGCTTGGACAGAGGGTGCAGCCGTACAAGACACGGTTCTACAACCCCTTCTCGGGCGCTATCAAGCGCCTGAGGGTGGAGATACCAACCGAGCAGGTGGCTTGTGTCGCTGTGATGATGTTCCCATCATTGATGCTCTTTACGCCGGTGATGTTTTCGTCGCAGACAGATACGGGTCTGTCTTCTCAACTATGGCTGATGCTGCCCATGGAGATGTCCAGCTGCAGCGCTCCGCACAGACCCTGAAGATGCATGCCACCGTCGAAGGCCCTGTTCCGGGCTGCCGGTACCCAGAGAATCGTTTTTACCTCGTTGATACTGACGGGGAGCTGTTGTTCATTGTGAGTGGACCTGTCTACGGCGGCAGGCCTGTTTTTTACCGGGTTGATACACATAACTATGTCCTTCAACCGGTCAGAGGCATCGGCAGCCGTGCTCTCTTCATTGCTGACAATCGGTGCATCTGCGTCGACAGCGCTAGGGTACCCACGGTGCAGGCCGGCAGCATCTACTATCCAGACCTATCCCAGATTAGATCTTACAACTTTGAGGCTCTTGCGTGGGAAGAGGATCCAAGGGTTGACCATGGGTATGGAGTAGGAGGATTATGGATGAATGACCGTCCTTTCGAACTCGATCGATTGCTGGCGGAGTATTGCAGAATCGTCGAGCATTCTGAACTGCAGATGGTGCCGCCTTATGGTGAATATGGTACCACCCACTACGATTACTACGACGGCTACCCGTCAGATTAGATATCTAAATACAATTTTGTTATGCCAAACCAAGACACACAAGCAAGGTTTTTTATGTAAAACATATTGGAAAGGATATTCAGCAAACAAACAACAAGCTTGTATATATGAGATGGTAAGTAATTAAATTCATGCAGACTTATTCAAAATGCCAAATATTATTGTAGTACTAAAGGGAATGAAAAAAATAGCGATACACCGGGAAGGCGCACCCCCCTCACCTCCGACGCGGTGCACATCTCACACCACCCGCAGGACTGTGTCATCATGACGTGTGCAGGGACGCGTGCACCGTCCTATCAGCGCCGAAGTGAATTGTCAATCGACTTAATGGAGCATCCAATCAGTCGCATTGTTGCAGTTCTCTGCCTGCCACATGTGCACAAAACTTCTTTGAGAAGGCAGGTCGCACAGTAGGGGAGAGTACGGTGGGGTGCATAAGACTAGTCTGCCTAGCCTTTTTGAGTATCTACCTCCACTAGTCCAAAAGGAAGACAACTAACAACAGTAAGTGTCATCGTTGATTTGTTAAGAGAAGCTCGTGCCACTAATGAATGCAGGGTATATAAGCAGGTTTAATCGTTTCTCACTCGGCGATGTGGGACTAAACTCCAACCCGTGCCAGTCCTTCCCGCTACGGTTTTCCGTTGGGCATGAAAGAGCCCATTACTTTTTGATGACCGGGATTAAGATAGGCTTCCCCAAACTACTTCACGCCCGGACGCAGCCGTGACTCGGGCGCGAGAGTAGGAGTTGGGCTGGCTTGTTGCCTGCACGCCAAGTCTTACATTTTTCCTCGATCCTATATTCCTTTTTATTTTCTATTTAAATATTTAAACAAAATAGCTATTTTACAATTTTGAATTTTCTAAAATAAATTACATATTCTTGACAGGCACTGTTGGTATAGCATGTGCAAAAATTTTAGGATCAATTGATGAACATCCCTTTTGGCCTCACCTTGGACTCTTTTTCTAGCAATGTGTTTTTTTGACTTCCGTGAAACAACCTGTATTTTTTTACACATGCTAACATACACAAACTAAGACACATGTACAAGGTTTCACACAAATTTGAATGTTTTTGAATTTTTGCTGGCCCGGTCAAAGTTAGGCCTTTGTGATGTGATACATGCTCCATGCTGAAACATGGCATCCTCTACCTAGAAGAAATTTTAAATGTGTCCAAGCTTTCACACAATTTTGATATATATTTTTTGGATTTTAGGTGGCCCGGTCAAATTTTGAAACACGATCACCAACTTGTTGTTGTATGAGTCATCGCTTGGACAACATGGTCCTACCCTCTTGATATATCTAACACCATCATCAACTTAGTGGTTGTGTGAGTCACTACACCTAACCAACATGATCCCACCCATTTGATAGATCTAGATGTAAGAGTGCTATGCCAATACATGAGACACACTTGTGGCAAATATGGGGCCATGCCAACATTGCATGGAATCTAGACCTCTCTGGGATGGATAGAAACATGTTCACCAACTTGTTGTTGTATGAGTCATGACTTGGACAACATGATCCTTCCCTCTTGATAGATATAACTATACTTTTGCTATGCCAAGCCATGACACACACAACTGTGGTAGATGTTGGGCCATGCCAACATTGCACGGGATCTAGACCTCTCTGGGTTGGCTAAAAACACCATCATCAACTTAGTAGTTGTGTGAGTCACTACACCTGACCAACATGATCCCACCCACTTGATAGATCTAGCTATAAGAGTGTTATGCCAAGCCATGACACAAACTTGTGGCTTATGTGGGGCCATGCCAACATTGCATGGGGCCTAGACCTCTATGGTCTGGATAGAAACACCTTCACCAACTTGTTGTATGAGTCATCACACCTGACCAACATGACCCTACCTACTTGATAGATCTAACTATACTTTTGCTAACATTGCATGGGATCTATACCTCTCTAGGTTGGCTAGAAACACCATCATCAACTTAGTGGCTGTGTGAATCACTACACTTGGCCAACATGATCCCACCCACTTGATAGATCTAGCTATAAGAGTGCTATGCCAAGCAATGACACACTTGTGATATATGTGGGGCCATGCTAACATTGCATGGGGTCTAGATCTCTCTGGGCTGTCTAGAAACACCATCATCAACTTAGTGGTTGTTTGAGTCACTACACTTGACCAACATGATCCCTCCCACTTGATAGATCTAGATATAAGAGTGCTATATCAAGCCACGACAAACTTGATGATGGTGTTTCTAATCAACTCATATGGGTCTAGAGCCTAATGCAATGTTGGGATAACATGATCCCACCCACTTGATAGATTAACACTACTTTGCCGATGATGAATTTTGAATTGTTTCTAAAAATTAGTTGAGTTTTGAATCTAAAACAAAAAACTACTACGGAGATGTTCAGCAAACAAACAACTAGCTTGTAAAGGGAATGAAAAATAATGCTACTACATATTTCGAGCTCAACGACATGCATACGACTAGAAGACCATTGTTGGACCAGGATGCAGGCCCATGTATAGTCCAAAAGGAACACAACTGACAGCAGTGCGTGTCATCGTTGATTTGTCGAGAGAAGCTCGTGCCACGTATGAATGCAGGGTATATAAGCAGGTCTAATCGTTTCTTGCTTGGCTATGTGGGACTAAACTCCAACCCGCGTCAGTCCTTCCCGCTACGGGTTTCCGTTGTGCCCGAAAGAGCCCATTACTTTTTGATGCCCGGGATTAATATGGGCCTCCCAAAACTACTTCACGCCCGGACGCAGTCGTGACGCGGGCGCGGGAGTAGGAGTTGGGCTGGCTTGTTGCCTGCACGCCAAGTCTTACTTTTTTCTTCGATCCTATATTCCTTTTTATTTTCTATTTAAATATTTGAACAAAATAGCTATTTTACAATTTTGAATTTTATAAAATAAATTACATATTCTTGGCAGGCACCGTTGGTATAGCATGTGCAAAAATTTTGGGATCATTTGATGAACATCGAAAAATTGAGAAATTTACGTATAGCCCTGTTGGTCTCACCTAGGCCTCTTTTCCTAGCAATGTGTTTTTTTCGACTTTCATGAAACAACCTCGATTTTTTACACATGCTAACATACACAAACTAAGACACATGTACAAGGTGTCACACAAATTTGAATGTTTTTGAATTTTTGGTGGCCCGGTCAAATTTAGGCCAAAAATCAAGGGGTCTAGTAAGGATGCCTAGGGGTTAGGCCTTTGTGATGTGATACATGCTCCATGCTGAAACATGGCATCCTATACCTCGAAGAAATTTTAAATGTCTCCAAGCTTTCACACAATTTTGATTTTTTTTTAATTTTAGGTGGCCCGTTCAAATTTTGAATTTTTGCATGGGATTGAGACCTCTCTGGGGTGGCTAGAAACACCTTCACCAACTTGTGGGTGTGTGACTCACCTCTCTAGGCCCATGCCAACATTGCATGAGATCTACACCTCTTCGAGTAGGTTAGAAACACCATCATCAACTTAGTGGTTTTGTGAGTCACTACACCTGACCAACATGATCCCACTCACTTGATAGATCTAGATGTAAGAGTGTTATGCCAAGACATGAGACACACTTGTGGCAAATGTGGGGCTATGCCAACATTGCATGGGATCTAGACCTCTCTGGGCTGGATAGAAACACGTTCACCAACTTGTTGTTGTATGAGTCATCACTTGGACAACATTGTCCTACCCTCTTGATAGATCTAACTATAATTTTGCTATGCCAAGCCAAGACACACACAACTGTGGTAGATGTGGACTCATGCCAACATTGCATGGGATCTACACCTCTTCGAGTTGGGTAGAAACACCATCATCAACTTAGTGGCTGTGTGAGTCACTACACCTGACCAACATGATCCCACCCACTTGATAGATCTAGATGTAAGAGTGCTATGCCAAGACATGAGACACACTTGTGGCAAATGTGGGGCCATGCCAACATAGTATGGGATCTAGACCTCTCTGGGATGGATAGAAACGCGTTCACCAACTTGTTGTTGTATGAGTCATCACTTGGACAACATGATCCTTCCGTCTTGATAGATCTAAATATACTTTTGCTATGCCAAGCCATGACACACACAACTGTGGTATATGTTGGGCCATGCCAACATTGCATTGGATCTAGACCTCTTTGGGTTGGCTAAAAACACCATCATCAACTTAGTAGTTGTGTGAGTCACTACACCTGACCAACATGATCCCACCCACTTGATAGATCTAGCTATAAGAGTGTTATGCCAAGCCATGACACAGACTTGTGGCTTATGTGGGGCTATGCCAACATTGCATGGGGTCTAGACCTCTATGGGCTGGATAGAAACACCTTCACCAACTTGTTGTATGAGTCATCAACCTGACCAACATGACCCTACCTACTTGATAGATCTAACTATACTTTTGCTAACATTGCATGGGATCTATACCTCTCTAGGTTGGCTAGAAACACCATCATCAACTTAGTGGCTGTGTGAATCACTACACCTGGCCAACATGATCCCACCCACTTGATAGATCTAGCTGTAAGAGTGCTATGCCAAGCCAAGACACACTTGTGGTAGATGTGGGGCCATGCTAACATTGCATGGGGTCTAGACCTCTCTGGGCTGGCTAGAAACACCATCATCAACTTAATGGTTGTTTGAGTCACTACACTTGACCAACATGATCCCTCCCACTTGATAGATCTAGATATAAGTGTGCTATGTCAAGCCACGACAAACTTGATGATGGTGTTTCTAATCAACTCATATGGGTCTAGAGCCTAATGCAATGTTGGGATAACATGATCCCACCCACTTGATAGATTAACACTACTATGCCAAGAGATGATGAATTTTGAATTGTTTCTAAAAATTAGTTGAAATTTGAATCTAAAACAAAAAACTTCTACGGAGATGTTCAGCAAACAAACAACAAGCTTGTAAAGGGAATGAAAAATAATGCTACTACACACTTCGAGCTCAACGGCCTGCATACGCCTAGAAGACCATTGTTGGACCAGGATGCAGGCCCATGTGTAGTCCAAAAGGAAGACAACTGACATCAATACGTGTCATCGTTGATTTGTTGAGAGAAGCTCGTGCCACGTATGAATGCAGGGTATATAAGCAGGTCTAATCGTTTCTCGCTCGACTATGTGGGACTAAACTCCAACCCGTGTCAGTCCTTCCCGCTATGGTTTTCCGTTGGGCCCAAAAGAGCCCATTACTTTTTGATGCCCGGGATTAAGATGGGCCGCCCCAAACTACTTCACGCCCGGATGCAGCCGTGACGCGGGCGCGGGAGTAGGAGTTGGGCTGGCTTGTTGCCTGCACGCCAAGTCTTACTTTTTTCTTCGATCCTATATTTCTTTTTATTCTCTATTTAAATATTTGAACAAAATAGCTATTTTACAAATTTGAATTTTATAAAATAAATTACATATTCTTGGCAGGCACCGTTGGTATAGCATGTGCAAATATTTTGGGATCATTTGATTAACATCGAAAAATTGAGAAATTTACGAACAGCCCTTTTGGTCTCACCTAGGCCTCTTTTCCTAGCAATGTGTTTTTTCTACTTTCGTGAAACAACCTGGATTTTTTTACACATGCTAACATATACAAACTAAGACACATGTACAAGGTTTCACACAAATTTGAATGTTTTTGAATTTTTGGTGGCCCGGTCAAATTTAGGCCAAAAATCAAGGTGTCTAGTAAGGATGCCTAGGGGTTAGGCCTTTGTGATGTGATACATTCTCCATGCTGAAACATGGCATTCTCTACCTAGAAGAAATTTTAAATGTGTCCAAGCTTTCACACAATTTTGATTTTTTTTTGAATTTTAGGTGGCCCGGTCAAATTTTGAATTTTTGCATGTTCTTGAGACCTCTCTGGGGGGCTAGAAACACCTTCACCAACTTGTGGTTGCGTGACTGACCTCTCTGGGCCCATGCCAACATTGCATGGGATCTACACCTCTTCGAGTAGGTTAGAAACACCATCATAAACTTAGTGGTTGTGTGAGTCACTACACATGACCAACATGATCCCACTCACTTGATAGATCTAGATGTAAGAGTGCTATGCCAAGACATGAGACACACTTGTGGCAAATGTGGGGCTATGCCAACATTGCATGGGATCTAGACCTCTCTTGGATGGATAGAAACATGTTCACCAACTTGTTGTATGAGTCATCGCTTGGACAACATTGTCCTACCCTCTTGATAGATGTAACTATAATTTTGCTATGCCAAGGCATGACACACACAACTGTGGTAGATGTGGGCCCATGCCAACATTGCATGGGATCTACACCTATCCGAGTTGGCTAGAAACACCATCATCAACTTAGTGGCTGTGTGAGTCACTACACCTGACCAACATGATCCCATCCACTTGATAGATCTAGATATAAGAGTGCTATGTCAAGCCACGACAAACTTGATGATGGTGTTTCTAATCAACTCATATGGGTCTAGAGCCTAATGCAATGTTGGGATAACATGATCCCACCCACTTGATAGATTAACACTACTATGCCAAGAGATGATGAATTTTGAATTGTTTCTAAAAATTAGTTGAAATTTGAATCTAAAACAAAAAACTTCTACGGAGATGTTCAGCAAACAAACAACAAGCTTGTAAAGGGAATGAAAAATAATGCTACTACACACTTCGAGCTCAACGGCCTGCATATGACTAGAAGACCATTGTTGGACCAGGATGCAGGCCCATGTGTAGTCCAAAAGGAAGACAACTGATAGCAATACGTGTCATCGTTGATTTGTTGAGAGAAGCTCGTGCCACGTATGAATGCAGGGTATATAAGCAGGTCTAATCGTTTCTCGCTCGGCTATGTGGGACTAAACTCCAACCCGTGTCAGTCCTTCCCGCTACGGTTTTCCGTTGGGCCCGAAAGAGCCCATTACTTTTTTATGCCCGGGATTAAGATGGGCCGCCCAAAACTACTTCACGCCCGGACACAGTCGTGACGCGGGCGCGGGAGTAGGAGTTGGGCTGGCTTGTTGCCTGCACGCCAAGTCTTACTTTTTTCTTCGATCCTATATTCCTTTTTATTTTCTATTTAAATATTTGAACAAAATAGCTATTTTACAATTTTGAATTTTATAAAATAAATTACATATTCTTGGCAGGCACCGTTGGTATAGCATGTGCAAAATTTTTGGGATCATTTGATGAACATCGAAAAATTGAGAAATTTACGTATAGCCCTTTTGGTCTCACCTAGGCCTCTTTTCCTAGCAATGTGTTTTTTCGACTTTCATGAAACAACCTGGATTTTTTTACACATGCTAACATACACAAACTAAGACACATGTACAAGGTTTCACACAAATTTGAATGTTTTTGAATTTTTGGTGGCCTGGTCAAATTTAGGCCAAAAATCAAGGTGTCTAGTAAGGATGCCTAGGGGTTAGGCCTTTGTGATGTGATACATTCTCCATGCTGAAACATGGCATCCTCTACCTAGAAGCAATTTTAAATGTCTCCAAGATTTCACACAATTTTGATTTTTTTTGAATTTTAGGTGACCCGGTCAAATTTTGAATTTTTGCATGGGCTTGAGACCTCTCTAGGATAGCTACAAACACCTTCACCAACTTGTGGTTGTGTGACTCACCTCTCTGGGCCCATGCCAACATTGCATGGGATCTACACCTCTTCGAGTAGGTTAGAAACACCATCATAAACTTAGTGGTTGTGTGAGTCACTACACCTTACCAACATGATCCCACTCACTTGATAGATCTAGATTTAAGAGTGCTATGCCAAGACATGAGACACACTTGTGGCAAATGTGGAGCTATGCCAACATTGCATGGGATCTAGACCTCTCTGGGCTGGATAGAAACACGTTCACCAACTTGTTGTTGTATGAGTCATCACTTGGACAACATTGTCCTACCCTCTTGATAGATGTAACTATAATTTTGCTATGCCAAGCCATGACACACACAACTGTGGTAGATGTGGGCCCATGCTAACATTGCATGGGATCACCTATCCGAGTTGTCTAGAAACACCATCATCAATTTAGTGGTTGTGTGAGTCACTACACCTGACCAACATGATCTCACCCACTTGATAGATCTAGATGTAAGAGTGCTATGCCAAGACATGGGACACACTTGTGGCAAAAGTGGGGCCATGCCAACATTGCATGGGATCTAGAACTCTCTGGGATGGATAGAAATACATTCACCAACTTGTTGTTGTATGAGTCATCACTTGGACAACATGATCCTTCCCTCTTGATAGATCTAACTATACTTTTGCTATGCGAAGCCATGACACACACAACTGTGGTAGATATTGGGCCATGCCAAAATTGCATGGGATCTAGACCTCTTTGGGTTGGCTAAAAACACCATCATCAACTTAGTAGTTGTGTGAGTCACTACACCTGACCAACATGATCCCACCCACTTGATAGATCTAGCTATAAGAGTGTAATGCCAAGCCATGACACAAACTTGTGCCTGATGTGGGGCCATGCCAACATTGCATGGGGTCTAGACCTCTATGGGCTGGATAGAAACACCTTCACCAACTTGTTGTATGAGTCATCACACCTGACCAACATGACCCTACCTTCTTGATAGATCTAACTATACTTTTGCTAACATTGCATGGGATCTATACCTCTCTAGGTTGGCTAGAAACACCATCATCAACTTAGTGGCTGTGTGAATCACTACACCTGGCCAACATGATCCCACCCACTTGATAGATCTAGCTGTAAGAGTGCTATGCCAAGCCATGACACACTTGTGGTAGATGTGGGGCCATGCTAACATTGCATGGGGTCTAGACCTCTCTGGGGTGTCTAGAAACACCATCATCAACTTAGTGGTTGTTTGAGTCACTACACTTGACCAACATGATCCCTCCTACTTGATAGATCTAGCTATAAGAGTGTTATGTCAAGCCACGACAAACTTGATGATGGTGTTTCTAATCAACTCATATGGGTCTAGAGCCTAATGAAATGTTGGGATAACATGATCCCACCCACTTGATAGATTGACACTACTAAGCCAAGAGATGATGAATTTTGAATTGTTTCTGAAAATAGTTGAATTTTGAATCTAAAACAAAAAACTACTACAGAGATGTTCAACAAACAAACAACATGCTTTTAAAGGGAATGAAAAAGAATGCTACTACACATTTTGAGCTCAACGGCCTGCATACAACTAGAAGACCATTGTTGGATCGGGATGCAGGCTCATGTGTAGTCCAAAAGGAAGACAACTAACAGCAGTACGTGTCATCGTTGATTTGTTGAGAGAAGCTCGTGCCACGTATGAATGCAGGGTATATAAGCAGGTCTAATCGTTTCTCGTTCGGCTATGTGGGACTAAACTCCAACCCACGTCAGTCCTTCCCACTACGGTTTTCTGTTGGGCCCGAAAGAGCCCATTACTTTTTGATGCCCGGGATTAAGATGGGCCGCCCCAAACTACTTCACGCCCGGACGCAGCCGTGAGGCGGGCGCGGGAGTAGGAGTTGGGCTGGCTTGTTGCCTGCACGCCAAGTCTTACTTTTTTCTACGATCCTATATTCCTTTTTATTTTCTATTTAAATATTTCAACAAAATAGATATTTTACAATTTTGAATTCTATAAAATAAATTACATATTCTTGGTAGGCACCATTGGTATAGCATGTGCAAAAATTTTGGGATCATTTGACGAACATCGAAAAATTGAGAAATTTACGAACAGCCCTTTTGGTCTGACCTAGGCCTCTTTTCCTAGCAATGTGTTTTTTTCGAATTTCATGAAACAACCTGAATTTTTTTACACATGCAAACATACACAAACTAAGACACATGTACAAGGTTTCACACAAATTTGAATGTTTTTGAATTTTTGGTGGCCCGGTCAAATTTAGGCCAAAAATCAAGGTGTCTAGTAAGGATGCCTAGGGGTTAGGCCTTTGTGATGTGATACATGCTCCATGTTGAAACATGGCATCCTCTACCTAGAAGAAATTTTAAATGTGTCCAATCTTTCACACAATTTTGTTTTTTTTTGAATTTTAGGTGGCCCGGTCAAATTTTGAATTTTTGCATGGGCTTGAGACCTTCTCTGGGGTGGCTGGAAACACCTTCACCAACTTGTGGTTGTGTGACTCAGCAGTTGGCCAACATGATCCCACTCACTTGATCATTTTGGCCAGGTGATGAGTCACACAACCACAAGTGGATTAGGGAGATTCTAGCTAAACTAAAGAGGTCTAGATCCCATGCAATGTTGGCATTGGCCTACATTTGCAGGGCACAAGTTTATTGGTGGAGTACGTATTAGAGCATTTGCCCTCCATGCAGGGCACAAGTTTCTTCTTGGTGGCCAACATGATCCTACCTACTTGCTAGCTCTAGCTATAATTTTGAGTCTTCCAAGCCATGACACACACTAGCCTGTGGCAAATTTGGGGCCATGCCAACATTGCATGGGGTCTAGACCTCTCTGGGCTGGCTAGAACCATCGTCTTCAACTTAGTGGTTGTGTGAGTCACTACACCTGGCCAACATGATCCCATACTTGATAGATCTAACTATAAGAGTGCTATGCCAAGGCATGACACAAACTAGCTTGTGGAAAATATGGGGCCATGGAAACATTGCATGCATGCATGGGGTCTAGACACCTCTGTGGGTTGGATAGAAACACCTTCACCAACTTGTTGTTGTATGTGTCATCACACCTGGCCAACATGATCCTACCTACTTGCTAGATCTAGCTATAATTTTGAGTTTTCCAAGCCATGACACACACTAGCTTGTGGAAAATTAATGTGGCAAATTTTTATGATGTGAAACTAGGTCGATGTTGTAACATGGCATACAACCACAAGTTGGTTAAAGTGTTTCTAGCCAGCTAAGAGAGGTCTATATCTCATGCAATGTTGGCATGGGTCCACACCTGCCACAAGTGTGTGTCATGGCTTGGCATAGCACTCTTATGCTTATATGTATCAACTGGGTGGGATCATGTTAGAGCTTGGTGGGACAAGGTGCAATAAATAACATTTTTGTTAGAGCTTGGTGGGATCTTGCATAGTACACTTCAGTTTGTATCCGTTTTAGCTTCATGCAAGTTTTATGGTTCTCCTGTACTCCCTCTATTTCAGAATATAAGATGTTTTAGATTGGTGAAGCAAATGTATCAAGACTTGTTCTAGTTTGTAGATTCACTCCAAACTTGAATGAACCTACACACTAAAATAAGTATAGATACATTTCCTTCACAAAGATAAAACATCTTATATTTTGAAATGGAGGGAGTAGATGTTAACAGTGCCAATCGAATTGTGCCCTCAGTATGAATTTTTGGGTCGTCTATACTTCCTTCGTTTCACAATATAAACCTTTTTAGCAAGCTGTTTTAGTTTGCTAAAAAGCCTTACATTTTGGAACGGAGGTAGTAGTACCTTTTTTTAGTCGAGTGCGGGGTTCAACAGCAGTATATACGTCAGCAGTAGGTGCTGCAGAAGATCCTGGTGCTGAAGATTGTACAGGTGCAGAATATTCCTGGGCACCACCGCTCAATGACGTGCCGATTGGATCTCCTGGCGAGGCGTCACTCCTGAAGCCGTCAGAAGAACCACGGGGAAGATCTGGGCGGGAGACCCGGGCGTACACGCGTTGGTGGGGACCACGGGGAAGACGTGTCGGGCTCCCAATGGCCGCCATAGTTACGGGCAGAACGCGACGCAAGGGAGGGCCCAGACCTTGGGGACGTGGCTTGAGGGGACTGGCACGGAATGATACGCCCAGGTGATGGCACGTCAGAGTCTAGGGGGCGGATCCGAGGCAGATTTTTCCCTCGTATCATGCTCAGAGTACGAGTTTTCTTGGCTTGTAGCGGTGTTTCCTTCAGCCTCATTATCTGATGTGTTGTCATCAGTATTTTCGGCAGAATTTTGCGTGACTAGTTCGGTACAGCTTGTGGGCAGGGTGTCAGTTGTGGCCTGCATAGGATCAACGACAGGAACAATCGGCACATATATATTGGTCATTAGTATGCACACCCCTAGTTGTTTCTATCGAGGAGGGATTGTCTGAAGGAAGCAAAAGAATTTCATCATGGAGATGAAGACCCATAATTTTGATGAAGTGTAGCAAAGGGAAAAACATTTTCATCAAAAACTACATCCCTTGACACGTAGACACGGCCAGAAGTACTATCAAGGAATTTTACTCCTTTGTGACGAGGACTATACCAAAGAAATACACACCGTTTTGAGTGAGAGGAGAAACGCTGGTGAAGATGTTTCTAGCCAGCGTAGAGAGGTCTAGATTCCATGCAATGTTAGCATCGGCCCACATCTGCCACGCGTGTGTGTCATGGCTTACTCAGATGTATCAACTGGGTTTGATCATTTTGGCCAGGTGATGAGTCATACAACCACAAGTTGATGAGGGATTCTAGCCAACCTAAGGAGGTCTAGATCACAAAGATAAAAACTCTTATATTTTGAAACTGTATAATGTAATTCTTATTTATTTATATGTCTGGTCTGTTACTATTTTGGCGAGCGTATTATTTTAAGCATAAGCATTACAACTATGCCTATGAACATTCCTCATCAAATCCACAAATTGGTGAACATAACAACCCAAACTTTAAATTAATTACAGTCGTAAATTAAGCAAAACGACAAAATTAAACCACAGTCATGAAACATTCTTCTGACAAAAACACAACGCCATGCGCGAACTGTTTAGCAATCAAACAACCCAGCTTTGCGTAAATTTTTTAATGGTATACCAACATTCGCCAGGGAATCGGTAGTACGGATTTTTGTTTCTTGAGTTTTCAAGAATCTACCAGCATCTCCGCGATCTCAAAAACTCTGTTTTTTTACCTTGTAGAGTTTGTTTGTCTTCGACAGAATAATTTCTGCAACAGTACGTCTCCTAGAGTCATTTATCCTTTCCTATAATAAAATATTAGCAGGGTTAATAAGGTCACATGCTGATGTATAATGCCAAATAGAAATTTTGAATACCTGCGAGAGTACATCTGTAAATTTATCTCTATCAAAGTGCTCCATACAGCGTAGCACGAACATTCCACACGAGTTTCTGATCACAACGAATCTAAATTTGAATAACAGTACTAACACATCAAAAGAAATGGCATTAGTTCAACCAGAAACTCACGCATCATTTTGCCGTGGTGTTTCGCAGCTTACGATCTCCTAATTGGAAACATCATGAAACTTATAATCCGTATATTTGTTAGCCACTTCTATGTCTTTCGAAATTTACTTTCTCTATGAAACAGAGAGGTTTAGTGTAATGCTTGGAGTAACCATATCATTGCTAAATGTATAGAGAGAAAACATACCAGATCTTCAACAATTTTCTGGACCCTTTTAAATTCAAATAGCGAGTCAAGCACTTGAAATTTCTTTTTTGGACTATTCAAGACGACACAACACCAGTGACAATCGTTTATATTCAACGCGAAATATGCCTACCAAAAAGAGACAAGTGTTATCACATTACATAATCTGGTTTATACCCTACATTTTCTTGTATAAACAGTACTTACTTTATCAGCACGAAAGTATTCTTCCTTGCATCTTGCAGAGCATCCTGATATATCATACACCTTTTCTGATTTTTTGTCCAAGGTTTCTTTCTTATGTTGGTATCTAGTTTTTATTCTTGGTGGAGTACGTATTAGACTGTTTGCCCTCCATGCAGGACACAAGTTTCGGTCATCCCCCAGTCGAAGAGACAATTCTTTCATGTAAGCACCTATAACCTACAGAAAAATTTAATAACGTGTGACAAACGATCCTTCTTGTTTGCATAAAATAACAAAACTGTGGTACTTGGACTTACATTGCTACGCAACCATAATTTATCAAGGATCACACTAATATGGTTGGTAGTGACCTCAGTGTCGCCCTTGTTATCATAGACACTTTCATTGCAAAAATCTTTATTATTTTTTGCTGTTTCAACGTATAACACTGCAGCATCTATTTGTTACGGTGTCAAACCGTCCAGGACTTCTATGTCTTCGAAAAGAACTGCATACACAGAAAGAAATGTTTAATACGTGCATGTAAATGTTTTAATTTAATACATGCACAACCATGCAATTCAATGATGTTGCAGTACCTTTTCTAACATTGTTTTTTGGTTTTTTACCTTTTTTGTCCGTCGACCTGAGCTTGCGCTTCTCGCCAAAGGCTTCTGTCTTCTCACCATTAATAGCTTTTCGGCAAATGGTATGTAGGCTATTAAACGAGTCAAATGATCTATTCGACAGAGTGTCTCCTACCCCACCCATTTTTCCTCCCTGACCCTTTTTCAATGCAGCTGTGAATGCTTCTAATGAAATCGGGGCTGGGTCCGGTCGCCTCGGTGAAGGACCCATACCATCAATTAGTATTGGTGACGCTTGCGTACTGCCGAGTTTCGATGGTGCGGTGTGGCAAGCATCAATAGCATTCTTTTCCTTCTTGTCTGTGGGTAACATGAATATGTCACCTTCAACCTCTTTCTCCTTGCTATTTGAATCCTTCTTTAAATTAGAGACCTGTGCAATGTCAAAGGAGTTACTTTCTGGGGTGTCTGGACGATCCATGAAATCTTTTGGCGTATATTTGGTGTTAGTAGAGGAGATTCCTTCACCATTCTCTACCTCCTTCTCTACCTCATCCTCTTTATTTTCATTATCAGACATTTTTTCTTTAGAAGGTCTGTATGCGACTCCTACCGAGTTCATCATAACAAGAAGTTTCTGCAATATTGAAAATAAATGAATCATCATGTCATGTTTAAAAAAAAGCATGTGTTTAACTCAGAGCAGATGACACATAGGGTGTATCACCTTAGCACAAGCTTCTGAGAAGACCTCCATCTTTCTATGAAAGGTTTCTTCAATTGTTCTATCAATATGCTCTGTTAGATTTTTCGTCATCTGTTCCAACACGACTTTTGTCTTTCCTTTAGCCCTGCTGGATGTATTACCTCCATCCTTCTTATTGTAGGCCCCTCTACTACGTTTCTTACCAGATGCAATTTCGGGTGTATGGAGAACCTCTTCTCGATGCTTTTGAGTGATGCCATCGTCAATCTTCAAGATATGTGTATATAAACCAATTAATATTGACAATCTAGAACCGTTAGTAGAACAAAAAATAAGCCGCATCTTCCGTCCAGTTCCTCATCAATGGCCTTCTAGACGTATACTCGACGCCATCTGGGAGTATGTTCTCATAATACAGATACTTCAAATATCACAACAAAATTAGATTAAAACAAAGAAAAATGTATTGTCGATAATTATATACTCCCTCCGATTCAAATTATTTAACTCAGATTTGTCTAGATTTGGATGTATCTAGACATGTTTTAGTGCTAGATATATCTGAATCTAGACAAAACCAAGTCAATTAGTTTGAATCGGAGTAAGTATGTAAGTTGAGAATGGAATTTACCTGTAACAAGATGGTGCTGCCTGTCGGCCATTGCTTCGCTTCATATGCGTTGCCTACTTGTTTTAGGCTAGTAATGAGGTATGTCCGTACATACTCATTGAAATTCAGCCTTTTA
Source organism: Avena sativa (assembly GCA_916181665.1). NCBI lineage: Eukaryota > Viridiplantae > Streptophyta > Magnoliopsida > Poales > Poaceae > Avena > Avena sativa. The sequence continues at coordinate 315,778,304 of OV702283.1, forward strand.
ATGCAACCCACATCTTCTACCAGTGCATAGTATCATTTTGGGACGATCTTCTGGTTTTGTGGGGCAAGGACTGTCCCAATCAGAACCACAACCACCTTGCGGATAAAGTCGTCATCCGCGACTTTATCCTTGAAGACGTCGGCGATTAGGTCATCAATTACAAGATTACATGTCTTTTTGCTTACAAGGATATCAGGTATACAGTTCTTTGCATCATCAGCTTCCTCATAAAGAATGTCCGATATATCCAATTCATGATTTTTGAAACCATAGATGCACTCAGCGTCCACTCCCGTAAGGGATATTTCACCATCATTCTTGCATACATTAAATTTTTCTGTCTTTGGATCAAATTTTTCTGTCATAAATTTGATCACCAGACATCTTGACTTCACTGGGCGAATCTCAAGCATGCACTGCAAGTCGGTTTCTCCAATTTTGGCACGTTGTGCCGGTGTCATAATTTTCACGAAATGACACCACTTCTCAACATCACAACACATTTCTCCGATTTCGTCCATTCTGTTGAAAAATAACTATATTTATTTAGGTGTTTTGTTGGCATCCAAAGAAATAATACTATTTATAACACAGATAGAATAAGATGGATAACACTAAGAGTACGTTATACTACACCATGTCAGGTAAATCGATCTCTGGACACGCCTAACTACCGATAAATCGAGAGCAGGATTTTAAAAATGTTTACACATATATACAATTAAAAATAAATAGTTTACACACATAGTTTTTCTGTAGTGCATGTGTTTACAGACCTTTTATTGCAAACATATATGAACAATATTACACATAACCAGCTAAATTGAATAACAACAGGAGAATCAAACGTCTTGTTTTTTTATCAAAAGGGACTTCTATACATCATTCGTTTTTAAAAACCAAACCAGCTAAATTGCATCTCAACACCGCATGTAGGCCTGAGATACGATGTCTAACATAGAACCAATTAACACAAGAAAATTACAGTAGAATTAATAGGCAACATCATGCCAAACGATTTCCTGCCCTCAAACAGAGCCCAACAACTAGAATTCCTAGCGAAGATCCACTAACAATTCTTTGACATAATGGAGACTACCCTTGGACGGAAAATCTAACGACTAAACAAACGGATGCATATGGATCGAGCTCTAATCGAAGTTCTGCTGAACTTAGAACTAGTAATACTGTATGATAAATCCACAGTGCGTACAAAAATACCTGCAACGGTAGTGCATGTGCTGCGATTATTCAACTCGTCAAAAAGAAACGGTGTGTCCTCGATGTAGCTCTCACGTAGGACAGGAAGAAAATAATTCAAATTTCGTCGTTGGCGGCGATGGGCGGAGTCGAGGTGGGCGGAGTCGAGGCCATCGAACAAGAAAATCCCTCTGATAAGATGTGCCTCTTTGTGCGCACGTACAACGTGGGGTGTGTGCGTGGTGGGTGGGTGGGCCTGTGGGGTTTACGGTTTAGGTCCATGGATTAAAATAACGTCTGAGTATGATGCATGGGCTTTGGCTAGCCCGTATGCTGGTCGGCCTGTCTCGGGCCAATTGTGCCCGGTCAAATGTGTCCAATGTTTCACACAATTTTGATGTTTCTTTTGAATTTTAGGTGGCCCGGTCAAATTTTGAATTTTTGCATGGGCTTTAGACCTCTCTGGGGTGGCTAGAAACACCTCACCAACATGTGGTTGTGTGGCCAACATGATCCTACCTAATTGATAGATCTAACTATAATTTTGCTATGCCAAGCCATGACACACACAACTGTGGTAGATGTGGGCCCATGCCAACATTGCATGGGATCTAAACCTCTCTGGGTTGGCTAGAAACATCATCATCAACTTAGTCGCTGTGCGAGTCACTGCACCTGACCAACATGATCCCACCCGCTTGATAGATCTAGCTATAAGAGTGTTATGCCAAGCCGTGACACACACTCGTGGTAGATATGGGGCCATGCTAACATTGTATGGGGTCTAGACCTCTCTGGGCAGGCTTGAAACACCACCATCAACTTAGTGGTTGTTGGACTCACTACACCTGACCAACATGATCCCACCCACTTGATAGATCTAGCTATAAGAGTGCTATGCCAAGCCATGACACAAACTTGTGGCAGATGTGGGGCCATGCTAACATTGCATGGGGTCTAGACCTCTATGGGATGGATAGGAACACCTTCACCAACTTGTTGTTGTATGAGTCATCCCACCTGACCAACATGATCCTACCTACTTGATAGATCTAACTATACTTTTGCTATGCCAAACCATGACACACACAACTGTGGTAGATGTGGGCCCATTGAAATGGATCGTATGGGCACCTAGAGGGGGGGTGAATAGGTGCTAACCAATTTTTATACTTTTTCAATTTTAGGCTTGACACAAAGTAAATTCTCTAGATATGCCACTACGAGAATTTCCCTATATGCAACCCTAACTACTAAGCACGTAAAGAGAGGAGCGAAGGAACCGTAGTGGAGCACGCAGAGACACAAGGATTTTTTTACCGCAGTTCCTTCCTTGTTAAGGGAAGTACATATGCGTTGGAGGGGTGGGAGGTTCTAAGACCACCACGCCACAATAGGCCGCACCCTATTCTCCAATGGATCTCGCCACAAGAGGCCTGATCCACCTTCTCCACTATTGGATCCGTTCGAGGCGGGAACCGGTGCTTTTTACAACACTATCGGGGCACACACCCACAACCGAATTGGGGGCTCCCGATACGAAAACAAGCTGCCACAAGAACAAGGTTTATCACTATAAACAAAAACAAGGATCTAGGTATTTGCAAGAAATACTAGATCGGTGGTTCTCCAAATGAATGGAGAGGAGATGAAGCGCTTGATTGCTGATGATGAAGATCGAGTTCTCCTCCTTTGATTCCCCAAGGGACGGGGCCTTTGGGTGGATCTAGGTGGAGCTCTCTTGGATGAAGGTTGCAGATCAGATCTCAACTTTTTCGAATGAATCAAGAGATCTGGCAGGAGGGGGAAGGCTGGCTTAAATACCCCCTCCCCAGATCTGGCCGTTGCACAACTTTCGGGGCGGATTATCCGCCCCCTGGGAAAATTCCGCCCCAAGGGCGGATTCTCCGGGGGAAACTCCGCCCCCTCTCTAGGGCTGGCGCCTGCGAACCTTGGTGAAGATCTTGGGGGGGGGGGGGCAGATAATCCGGCCCCCTCTAGGGGCAGATTATCCGGCCAAGCCGGAAAGTCCGGCCAACACTGCGCCCCCTCTCTGGGGCTTGCGCCTTGGCGATGAGCAAGGGGGCGGACTATCCGGCCCCTATGAGGGGCGGATTGTCCGGTGGGGCCGGAAAATCCGGCCAAAACTCTGCCCCCCTTCTGGGGCTTGCCCCTGCTTGGGAAGAGGGAGGGGCGAATTATCCACCCCCCAAAGGCAGAATCCTTCTCCCTTTTTCTCAAAGAGAGCCGCAACACTTCAACACACATTAAATAATCCTTGATATTGTTATCTAACACACAAAACACTAGGGATTATAAAATGTTCTTTCAATCTCTCCCTTTTTGGTGTTAGATGACAATATTAGGATTTGCAATGAAGCCGGCAAATGCCACCTTAAAACAGAAATACGCTCCCCCTAGATGTGTGCATATTTTAGAATTTGCGTTTGAATACAAATGCACACACTAGAGGGAACATAACTTACATAGCAAAGATAATTGAAACAAGGTGGGTTGGGAAACAAGGTCATACCACCGGGATGTGATTATAGCCAAAGAATATAATTAGGTTGATAGCCTCCAAGCACATCCCAACAATACCAACAAAATTGATGCATACATTAGATAGGCCCATGATTCCGTATGCCATCAAACATGCTCCATAGATGAATCCAGAATTCCATGAGATCCACAAAAGATAAATCCAGAATTCCATGAACACCACACATAGTACCAAACATAGTGGAGCACGACATAGTCTTACAAAATCAACACAAATAGCAAATAAGTTCACGCGAAAAAGGCACAAGCAAACAAATAAGATGACTGAAAGATAGATGCTTGCGCCCGACCCTTGCAAATCCACGAGACCTAATAGAACTACTTATCCCTCTTTGGCATCGAAATGCCAAAAAGGAAGAAGAGCGATGCTAACGCCCCTGAAGTACTCATCCTCATCCTCGTCGTAGTCATTGCCATCCCCTTCCTCTTCATCATACTCATCATCATCGTCATCAGCTGTAGGAGTGGGTGCCCTCGGTGGAGGAGGAAAGAGGCAACTCTCGAGCTCGCCATAGTTGATCCCTGAGGTATTCCACTGAGCATACGAATCCGGAGAAGTGGGAGGAGGTGGATGGCCAATGGCACCTGAGATATGGTGGAGAATGAGCTGCTGTGTGTGATCCCTCGCATGATCCCTGCGGTAAGCCTCATATTGGCCCTTGTGAGTGTCAATGCCCATGCAAAGAATGTGCCGCTGGAACCAAGTGAGCTACTTAACCTCGCGTGCCATTGGGGACACCGTGGAACGATGACCACTAGCCCGAGCATCACGCATGAAGGACTCCGGGGCAGTGGAAGGGTGATGGGTCTTCTGAGCCTTGTTCTAGATTTTCTTGGGCTTGTGAACCCCATCCAGAGCAGTGCCAAAATCCTCATGGGGCAACATATGCTTGACGAGCATCATAATGAAAGGAGCATAAGGAATAGAGAGCCTGTTGATCATAGCATCCGTCATTTCATGATATATGTAGTCCATGACATCCAGTTTGTAACCTGTGGCTGATCCAGAGTTAGTGGCACACTCATGAGCAAAAGCAAGGAGAGGAACCAGATGGCCACGGATCCTGTCATTGTGGCCACCACTAGGAGCGATGCAGTCCCTGAATATGCCAACAAGGGAGGCATACAAGGGAGAGAGACCAGCGAAAGTACCAGCAACACCATCAGAAGAAAGGCAAGGAGCAAGTGTAGTATCCTTGGATGGTTTCAGAGGATAAGTGATACGGTGGCCCAAAGGAGTGTCACGGCCATGGAATGCATAACCAAGAACCTGCCCAAAGATGCGAAAGTCCGACTGAATCATGGTGGTCCCTGTCATCCACTTCATAGTACGGCGCTCATCACCGCAAATCACCAGAGTCGAGAAGAACTGCCGCACCACAGAGGAATCATAGTTGCATTGGATAGTCATGAGGTGGTGCAGCCCCATCTTGTTGGTCACATCTAATGCCTCAATGAGCCTTGTCTTGGATTAAGCCTCAGTCAAATTGATGGGACGCATGGGGAAAAGCTTGAGGGTAGCATAGACATCATCATGAATAGCCCGAAAGTGGGCATTCCAAAACATAGAGTCCTCGGGGGGACCATCACTATCAGCCTCATCATAGTATTCAGTCTGGAGAATGGTGGCATACTGAAGACTGTCCATAGCCTTGTAATTGGGCCGAGACTGTTTGCCCTTGCGAGATGCGGTCCTCTTAGTTTTCTTACTTGCCTCTGCCATCCGTTCAGCCTCTCTTGCTGCTCTGCTGACCTCGGTCTCATCAATGAACTTCCCTTCTGCAGTAGGCTTGAGATAATGGGCACGGGAACGACGGACAAAGGTCTTGGTCGGCTTGGAACCACCTGTGAAAGGCATTAGAGGGATATCATGGAGATAAGCATACACACAAGTCCAGGAGAAAGCAAGAAGAAAGAGTAGCAAAGCAACCCAGAGCCAATGATGTGTATTGCAGGAGCAGGACCAAAACAGACCAGAGTTCAGTCTCCAGGCCGGATTATCCGGCCCTGGCAGGGGCGGATAATCCCCCCCCCCCCCCCCCCCCCCCCGCAGGAATTTTCTGGATTGGCCCAGATCTACCATGGAAAAACAGATCGGGCACAAAGGGTGCAATTCTACTGATTCTAGCATGTAAGGAACAACACCAAGGATCTTCTACAACGAGATTTCCACCAAATAAAATGCATCCCATACAAAAGGAGAGAGATGAGGGAGTTACCCTCACTCATTGGAGGAAAATCGCGGAGGAGAAGATACCCGAGGCGAGGTGAAGAAGATCCGGGGAGAGCCCGGAGAATCCGGTGGTCAAATCGATTCCGGGAGAGGCGGATGCTCCGGCGGCGGCTGGGGGCAGAGGTAGGGTTGGGGGAGGACTGGCTGCTCTGTTTGAGCCTGCTCTCCCCGACCCAGCCTATAAGGGGCCGATTTCGCCCGGGGCAGATAATCTGCCCCCCACTTAAGGCGGATAGTCTGAAATTCTTTAAATTACAGATTCGGCTGGAGCAACCTAGCAAAAACCCCTCGATGGTGTTTTAGAGGACTTGTGTGCAAGAATAGATGGTTCAAGGAGGGAGAGAAAGTCTTGGGTTGAGAGCATCAAACTGAGATGGTACTACACACCAAAATTTGCAATAATCAAATCAACCAAAAGCCAAATTTAAGTGTGTTTTCCATAAGAACAACAGATATGCAGAAAAAAAACCAAAGAGACCCATGAGAAACCAACTCTTCTGTAGGAAGAGGGCGGTGGCCGAAGCCACCATGTTGGAGCGCATGGCATGGCACCGTGAAGATGTATCTTGAGTTCAAAACCAATGCTCATCGATGACCCACATATCACAAAATGATATTAAGGGAAATGATTTTACTTGCTGTCGGCATTAAGGGGGGAGGGTTGGCCCAATCAATTAGGACCACACTCCCCCTATGTCTATGCCCGCATCTAAACCAAATACATGAATAAGATTAAGTGAGTGTGCAAGAGTAGTCAAGCCAAGCTCCTTGAATCTATGATATTTAGCTCATTCCTCAAATAACAAAATCTTGCTTCGTCAAGGTACTTCGTGAAAATATCAGCGAGTTGGTTCTTCGTGCTCACAAAGGATAGGGAAATATCACCACGAGCAGCATGATCCCGAATGAAGTGGTTGCGAATCTCTATATGTTTTGTTCTTGTATGCTGCACGGGGTTGTAGGCAATCTTGATAGCACTTTCATTGTCACATAATAGAGGCACTTTGTCACAATTGACACCATATTCCTTTAAAGTTTGCCACATCCATAACAATTGTGTACAAGCACTTGCAGAAGCAACATATTCAGCTTAGGATGTTGAGAGTGAAATACAATTCTGTTTCTTTGAAGACCAACACACTAGAGACCTGCCCAAGAATTGACACACACCAGAGGTTGATTTCCTATCATCTTTGTCACTAGCCCAATCTGAATCAGTGTAACCACATAGAGAGAAACTTGAACCCTTGGGATACCATAGCCCAAAATTTGGGGAATGAACCAAATATCTGAAGATTCGTTTGACCGCCACTAAGTGGCTTTCTTTAGGAGCGGCTTGGTACCTTGCACACACTCCTACACTTAACACGATATCGGGCCTAGATGCGCAAAGGTAAAGGAGAGAGCCGATCATGGATCGGTATACCTTTTGGTCCACGTCTTTACCCTTGGGATTGAGCTCAAGATGACACTTTGTTTACATTGGAGTAGCCACACTGTTGGGACCCGTCAGCTTGAACCTTTTGAGCATATCTTGGATGTACTTAGCTTGATTAATAAAGGTTCCCTCTCTAAGTTGTTTGATCTCAAATCCAAGAAAGAACCTTAGCTCACCCATCATGGACATCTCAAACCTGTCAGTCATAAGCTTTGAAAATTCATCGTTAAAAGCTTGGTTAGTAGAACCAAAAATAATGTCATCTACATAAAGTTGGCATACAAAAAGGTCCCCATTAACCTTATTAGTAAAATGAGTGGGATCGCTTTGCCCAACTTCGAATCCACAGTCTAACAAAAGCTCTTTAAGGTGCTCATACCACGCACATGGGGCTTGTTTAAGGCCATAGAGTGCCTTATCGAGTTTGTAGACATGGTTCGGAAATTTGGGGTCCTCAAAACCCGGGGGCTGCTTGACATATACCAACTCATGTAGAGGACCATTAAGGAATGTACTCTTAACATCCATTTGCTGTAATTTAAAATTATGATGGGCTGCATATGCAAGAAGGATACAGATGGACTCAAGACGAGCCACAAGAGCATAAGTCTCGCCAAAATCAATTCCTTCCACTTGAGAGAATCCTTGAGACACGAGTCGTGCTTTATTCCTCACAACAATGCCATTTTCATCTTGTTTGTTCTTGAAGATCCACTTGGTGCCGATAACATTGCGGCAATCCTTTGGTTTCTCTACGAGCTTCCAAACTTTGTTGCATTCGAAGTTATTTAATTCTTCATGCATTGCAACAACCCAATCGGGGTCTTCAAGAGCATCAAAAACCTTCTTCGGTTCAACCATGGAAATGTGAGCTTGATGATCACAGAAGCTTGCAAGTTCTCTTCTAGTGGATACCCTTCGTCGTAGATCACCAACAACCTTGTCAAGACTGTGACCCCTTAGTTCAAGATTCCGATCAGCACGAGCCTTGCGACGAGCCTCAATGTCCTTATTGTTTCTAGGAGGAGTTGATTCAGTATTTGTATCCTTGTCTTGAACACTGCCTTGCCCTTGATATTGATCTGTGTTAACACCAGGAGGTTGCTGCAGAGCTTGTTCTTCAGGGTCGTATAATCCGCCTCTTGGAGGGGCCGGACTATCCGGCCTGGGAGATGAAACACCAGTGGCTTCTTCCTGAGCATGCCTGACAGGACTTGGAGACTCAGAGCCGGATAATCCGCCTTCGGGGGCTGGAGAATCCGGCCTGGGAGTTTCTTGGTTGTTGTCTTCGCCTCCGGATCCCCTGGAACGAGTTGGAGTGCTAGGGGCGGATTGTCCGCCCCTTGGAAGGGGCGGATAGTCCGGCCTGGAACTACCAACTTGTCCAGGAGACATATGATCTTTAGCAGGTTGTGGTGTTGGTGCAGAGTTTTCTCCAATAGTAGGAGCTTGTTGATCTTATGTAGATTAGGGATCCACTTGAGTGGAGCATTGTCCTTCCCGATCCGCCACAAGGGGTTCCTCAATGGGGCGGAAAAATCCCACGCCCATTCTTCTTATGGCATCTTGGGGTATTTCAACATCTGCATCACAAACATCAAATTGCCCTACAAAGGAGCCGTTATTTTCATCGAACTCCACACTACAAGATTCTACAACAGTCCCAGTGAGCTTGTTGTAGACTCTATAAGTGTGGGATTCGGCACCGTAACCAACAAAAATACCTTCTAAAGCCTTGGACTCAAATTTTGACAAACGGACACCTTTAATAAGAAATAAAACACTTACACCCGAATACCCTGAAGTATGAGATGTTGGGCTTGTTACCGGTAAGTATTTCATATGGAGTCTTGTCCAAAATCTTTTGGAGGTAGGGCCGGTTTGATGAGTGACAAGCAGTGGATATGGCTTTAGCCCAAAAATTATAAAGATACTTGAATTCAGGTAACATAGATCTTGCCATATCCATCAAAGTCCGGTTCTTCCTCTCGGCTACACCATTTTGTTGAGGGGTGTACGCAGCGGAATATGGATGTCTAATCCCCTCTTCGATTAGAAACTCATTCAAAGTGTAGTTCTTGAATTCAGAGCCGTTGTCACTTCTAATTGCCAAGATAGGAACATTGTGTTGACGTTGAACTCCATTGGCAAAGTCAATGACAGTTTGTTGAGCCTCACTTTTCATCTTGAAGAAATAGACCCATGTATATCTTGAGTAATCATCGACAATGACCAAGCAATATTTCTTCCCACCAAGACTTGCATGAGAAGGAGGACCAAATAAATCCACATGAAGTAATTCCAAGATCCTCTCTGATGACACAATAGTCTTCCTCTTGTGGGGATAGTCATGCATTTTTCCTTCTACACAAGCCCTGCAAACACGATCTTTGGCAAAAGAGACATTGTCTTTTAGTCCAAGGATATGGCCACCCTTCTGGAGACTTTGCAAAGTTCTCATATTGACATGGGCTAAACGGCGATGCCATAGCCACCACACGTCGGCCTTTCCTAATAGACACATCGGACCCGAAGTGATTTTCCCCGAGAAGTCCACCACATACAGGTCATTTTTGACGTATCCAACGAAAGCGACCTTTAGAGACTTGCTCCATAAGAGTACCACCAAATCATCATCGATAAAAACAGCAAAACCCACCTTGCCAAGGGCACGAACAGAAAGAAGGTTGTAACCGAGGGTCTCAACAAGCATGACGTCCACGAGAGAGACATCGTGGGCAACCACAACCTTGCCAAGTCCCAATACCTGAGATTTAGACTTATCACCATAGGAGACTGTGATATTATCATGATTTGGACGCATCTCCGTGATGATCTCCTTGCTTCCGGTCATATGACTAGTGCAGCCACTATCCAGCACCCATTTCGACTCACCGAAAGCATAGCCCTGCAAGAAAATTACTTCTTGGTTTTAGGTACCCATTTTTCAATGGGTCCTTTCATGTTAGTAACAAGGGTCTTTGGGACCCAAATAGACCAAGCAATATATTCATCAAAGGGACCGACATAATAAGCATAAACATCACCATAGTCATCACAAAAGAGTTCATAATTTGGATTGTGAGACCCTGCAAAACCAATATTGTTAGTCTTGTCTTTTGTGACATTCTTCTCAGCGGTGCTTATCTTTGATTGCACATTCTTGGTCTTGTTCTTCTTGGTTTTCTTTTTCTTGGACTTGGTTACATACCCAAGTCCCTCTTTACAATGATTTGACCTTTGTTTGCCAAGGACTTCATCAAGCACACCTTTATCCTTGGGAGTGATGTCCTTGATCACTTCTTTTTCCACACTAGCATTTTCCTTGTTACTATATGTTGAGTTGGACGAGCTAGGAGTATCATATTTGACCAATCGACTTTGAAGATGATCATGTGTAAGGTTCCCAACCTTTAATAAGGTAGAGATCCCTGTGTTTACAATGCTAGTTCCTGGATCAATAGCTAGCATCCACAGTTAAGATGTAATATCAAGAAACAAAGGTCATAGTACAACTTTATAACCAGGAATAAAATAATTCATTACATCTTACATAGCTCATTTGGCTATCTCATTACAATGCATCAGAATATCTATATAGCATGGAGTCCTTCATCTTCAAAGTGCCACAGGCAATCATGTTGGTTGTAGAATTGTAATCCTATTCAACACACTTCACTAACATCAAACAAACCTGCAACATAATAAGTTGCAGCCACAAGGGTCAATACATTTGAATTGTATTGGCAAGTTTCACTACTATGTAGAAATAAGTGGATCCTATCATTTACATGCATATTTGGCTAAGTGGGGTTAGGCTCTTATGCAGAAAGCAATATAGTTTTATCCTATCTTTTCAAAATAGTTTTTGATCTTTTGTCAAATCTTTCTAAACTCCTTGGAAAACTCCAAGTGCTTCAAATCCCTTGTTGTCACCATCAAGTTTTACTTTGAGAAATTGGAATGTCGAGATCTTCCATAGCTTCAGGCCTTAGTTGCTCAGAGTTGTCCGTAACCGGGGACACGGCTAAGTACTTAGAATTTGATCTTCTGCAGAAGTTGTACACTTTACCCACATGACACAATCTCGTCTTGACGCCACCAGTGGCCGCTGGATAAGTACTCACCAAAATGGAGTACTAGCAGATCGAGAATGTGACAAAGTCTTTCCATAGGAGTCCTCCCAATACACAATGCTAGCTTGTCTACCGGGCACCAATGTAGGGATAAATTTCCCTTACACAATTCTAGTTAACATGAAGATGCCAATGCATGGGTCTTCCACTATGTAGTTGACTAAGCTAGAGCCCATTTAGCATGTGGCTGTACACGGAAGCCACTGTACGAGAAACATGTTCAATCTCTAAGTCCCTGGGTGGTTTTTCTTCTAGTGCACATACAAAAAGATAGCCATATAAACATGGTTCCCTTTGTTGCCACCTTGTCCAAAACTTGAGTATCCTTGTCCACCCAGGTGGTTCATTGTGTACTTGTTTTATTATATAAAACATATATCTTTCCCACACTTCATATAATCATATCATGTATCCCATCCCAAATATATAGCTGGGCTAAGCATACTACAACTACATTGTTTCCACTAAGGGAGATATAAGGGTATCCTATTAGGATTTAGCATAGCATAAAATATAGTAGTCCTTATCATGCATGTTACAAAAATCCACTAAGTGTAATGAAAATAGTAGGACATGGATGATAGTGTCACTTGCCTTTTAGTAGAGAATGTTGGTTCAGTTCTTGATCTTGCAAATATCACACTCTTCTAACTTCACTACAATTCAATCAAGCAAACACAAATTCAACTAGCATTCAAACCATTTCTCACACATAAAATAACAAAAACCAGGTCATGCATGCAAGCATGAAAAAGATAGTTTTATTTGCAAAAGTGGTTTCTACTAGGCTCTAAACATTATAAAGTTCAAAGTGGTCATTTACTAAAGTGGTAAAATCATTTGCAAAAGGTTTCATCTCATAAACCAAATATTATGCTAAGGTGATATTTTATGTTGTTGAAAATATCTGTTAGCAAAGTAATGATTTTATATGGTTCATCAAATAAGTTTTTAATTCACAAAACTTGGTGTTTAGGGTCAGAAGGTTTGAATCAAATCATTTCCCAAAGGTTTTACTCAAAATTCATTTCTAAACAAAAAACAATATTTTTATTTGACTAGAAATGCTCTAACTCCAATATTTCTTCCTTAACTTCTCAAAATACATTTTAAATCCATAAGTTGGTTCCTATGGTCAGTAGGTTCAAAACAAACCATTTTGTAAAGTTTTCACCTTAAAAATATATCTAGAACAATTTTTATATTCAAATTAAGCCTACACATGTTTCTGAAAATTCAACCAATTTTCCAGAAGCAAAACATTAAAAAAAGTGCATGGTTGCAGAGTACTTGTTCTGCTGATTCCATTGATATAAAATTTGCAAAATTTGGACCTGTAGAATTAAAGTTATGAATTTTACAAGTTTGCAATCCTAATAGATTCAAATTTCTGTTTTAAACTAAACCATGTCCACGTGGCTTGATCTGATAGGCTGGTACCGTTTCGTTTGGATCGAGCTCTGTGGGTCGTCGAATCTAAATGAGATCATGCGGCACAGATGGACGCATACCCTTTTGCCTAAATCTAATCTTAGCCGCAGGATTAGGATCCAACGGGCTCAATGCGTTTGACCACGAACTGGCGGTGCTAGCGGCGGCTGGCGGCGGCGCACGCTCTGGCTACGGCGGAGCCGGCGATACAGGACGCAAGGGAGACAGGGGAGTAGCTCACCGTGTTCAGGGTATCGTGGCGATGCTCAACGTGGTCGCGAGGAGGCAAGGGGCGCACGGGGACAAAAATAATTGCTCGCCGGAGTTGCTACGGTGTCGGACGGCTCTGTTTTTTGTCGGGGGAGAGGCCGCAGGTCGTGCCAAGGCAAAATAAAGGCATGTTTAGACGCGAGCGAGCGTGGGGAGTACAGGAGTATCATTGGGAGGGATCGGGGCGGTCGGAGCTTACCGGGGGAACTCGCCGGAGAAACGACAGAAGACGGTGGTGCTCGGGTGATGACGAAGCCGAGGCTACGGTGCTCGCGCGGGCTAACTAGCTGCACTGGAAGATGCGCCAGGAGGTGGGGAGCAAGTCTGCGTGCAGTGGGAGGGGAGGTGCGGCTGGACGGCGCCGGAATTGGTCAGGGATCCTCGTCAGAGCAGAGGGTTTCGAGCTCGCGATTGGAGCAGCCCGGTGGCAGAGAGGAGGCGGTGTTTAGGGGGAAAGGTAGAGGAGAGTGTGGCGTTTTAAGGCGCGTGATCACCTGGGAGATTTACTCGCGGGGTTAAGCGAATTCAATGGCATTCATCGCCGGCAGAAACGGCGTGGGGGACTTGGTCGCGGGTGAGAACGACGATGAGGTGGCGTGGGGTCCGTTCGTCAGTGAGGTGGGGAAGGTTAGGTGGGGTCCTGCTGTCAGCGTCTGAGGGGGTGTGTTTGCGCGTGAGAAAACGATTCACTGCGGGGGAAAAAGATGGGCTGCAAGTGGGCTTGCTGGGCCTGTTGGCTGGGTTGGGTTAGATTCATTTTTTTTATACTGAACCTTTTTCCTTTTTCCAATTTGAATTTCTGTTTTGATTTTATTTCAACAAATTCAAACTCCAATTCAATTCAATCCACCACCAAAATTTGTGTTGATTTTAATTCTGTTTAACAACTTATTCCAAAGTCCAAAATAAAATAATTCTTTTATTCTTTTAGGATCTATTAATAATTAAATAAATAGACCTTAATCTTTATTTCAAATAGGATTTAATTTATTTTAAAACTTTATTTGAAATCTAAATAATACCCAAAACCTTTTCAGTAGGTTTTATTTGAAAATATAAAACACTTGGAAATCTTATTTAAAATACTTTAACAAGTTTTAGTGTTTATTTAAAAAGGAAAAAGCCTTTACTTAATAAAAATTGGATATTAATTAATCCTCATGGTTTTATTTAAATAAACCTTTACTATTTTTATCAAAAAAAATATTTTATTTCAAAATCTTGGCCAAGCTTTAATTTGGCTCTATAAAATAATCCTTATTTATAATTCTACCTTTTCTTTTGAAAACCAAATCTTTTTACTAAAATATCCAAAAATAGTGATTCCAACTATTATATCCTTATTATTTATTTATTTTATATTTTTTTAATCCCTTTAGGATTTTATTTGATCAAAATAGGTTTTGATGTTTCCAATTGGAATCAAAAAGTTTCTTCTCACCCTAAATTTCAAAAAAAAATTATTTTGTTTAATTTTTTTCACATTACAAAATTTGGAAAATTTTGGGATGTGACATCATGTGACTCATTGAGAATAGAGAACTCGTTTTTCAACGCCTTGTGAGCATTGTCAAGTTTCTCCAATTCCTCGGAGAGTCTATCATGAGCAGCCCCAAAGTCAATCTTTTCCTTCTTTAACTTCTTTGCTTTGGTGACAGCATTGTCATGTTCCTTAACAAGTTTAGTCACAATTTCATCATGTGACTCTTCAATAGACTCGAGCCTCTCTTCAAGAGAGACCCGAGCCTCTTCCTCTTCTTCAAGAGCATTTTTAAGGATGCAATTTCCATTGCATCCTCCCTTTCAATTCTACCCTTTTCTTCAAGGAGAGCTTCGTTTTGGGCCAGCTGATCCATAAGAGCTTCAAAACAAACTTTGTGCTCACCTTGCAAGTTAGTATAGAAATAATCCAAAGCAATAATCTCTTCTTTAACCTTAAGACTAGTAGGATCATCCATGTCAATCATAGCCTTAGGAATAGAAGATTTAGAAGAAGTTACCTCGGAGCTTCTTGCCATGAGACAAGTAGCATTCTTGTTGATGATGTTTTCGTTCAGAGAGTCGAAGAGAGAAGTTGATGTAGATGTGGTGGCTATAACAGCTACCTCTTGAGAGCTATCGTCCTCGTCCTCATCTTCACTTCCCGATGAATATTCTTCTTGAGCCACTAGAACAATCTTTGGTTGCTTCTTGAAAGGAGCATTCTTCTTTACAAACTGTTTCTTGCGTGGAGCCTTTGACTTGTCCTTGAAAATGAGTCTTCCTCCATTATGTTCCCTACTTTGATATGGACACTCAGCTACGAAGTGTAGCCGGTCACCACAGTTGAAACATGTTCTCAGCTTGGGACCATTTTCTTTTCTTCCATATGCTCCACTCTTGCGTTCCAGTTCAGCTTTAGCCTTGGCTGGATCTTTCCAGAAGTTTCTAGCATAAAGAGCCAAGTATTCTCCATGAATCCTTTTTATATCCTCAGGACAGTCCAGATCTTCTAGGGCATATTCATCATGATCAATCACACTAGTCTTCAAGGACACGTTGATCCCTTTTTGCATCCCCATAGCTCGAGCACGAGCATCTTCGGCATTCTTGGCAGCCACTTTGAAGGCGGCCATTTATTGCATTACCTCATTGGATGTCATGAGGTGATAGTTATGCCTACCTTGGAGACTTTTCAAATCTGTGGGCTCAAACGGCATAAGAGCACTGACATACTTGCGCTTGATCCATGCATCATCAACATGAGCGGCACCATGATTTCTGAAATTTGTGGCTATAGCCTTAAGCCTCCTATTCATGTCTTCATGGTCTTCTCCATCCAACATATAGAATCCTTCAGCTTCGTTGCTCAATGCATCATATCTATTCCTTTTCATACTTTCATTTGCGATGAAGAGCTCGGTGAGAGCATCCCAAGCTTCCTTCGCTGTACTAAGATGCTGAATCTGTGGCATATCTTTGTCACCCACACCAAGCTGTATCATGTGTAGAGCTGTAGCGTTGAGTTGGCTATCGACCACTTCTCTTCTTGTGAGATTGTTGGGGTTTCCAACATGAAGACCATTTTCGATGATCTTCCACAACTCTATGGAGGAACTGCACACATGAGATTTCATCAAAAATTGCCATTGAGTAAAAGTAGATGCAGAAAGCTTGGTTGGATCACCCCTATTATGTATATGTGGGTGAGGAATAGGTGGATCAGGGGAATACACATGATAAACCTCATTGTATCCATCCTTACCGCTATACTTTTTAGAGGAGGAGCTCTTGCTAGTGTCATCACCAACCACTTCGTTATCTTTAGAAACAGTTTTACCCGTTTCCTTGGATTGCGGAGTGGTATCCTCAGAGTTAGATGGAGGTGATGTTGCGGATGTGGAGAGACGCATTATCAATTGACGCATCTCTTCCATCTTAGCCTCCATTGAACTCACCAAGGTTGTTTCCAACGTCTTGAGATCGTTCATGGTGACTACCTCCAGAGCATCACTACCATCTACCTTGGAACCCATACTTCTCTTAGGCGGTTAAGCCCGAAATAAGAGCTGAGGCTCTGATACCAATTGAAATGGATCGTATGGGCACCTAGAGGAGGGGTGAATAGGTGCTAACCAATTTTTAATACTTTTTCAGTTTTAGGCTTGACACAAAGTAAATTCTCTAGATATGCCACTACGAGAATTTCCCTATATGCAACCCTAACTACTAAGAACGTAAAGAGAGGAGCGAAGGAACCGTAGTGGAACACGCGGAGACACGGGGATTTGTTTTACCGCAGTTCCTTCCTTGTTAAGGGAAGTACATCTGCGTTGGAGGGGTGGGCGGTTCTAAGACCACCACGCCACAATAGGCCGCACCCTATTCTTCGATGGATCTCGGCACAAGAGGCCTGATCCACCTTCTCCACTATTGGATCCCTTCGAGGCGGGAACCGGTGCCTTTTACAACACTATCGGGGCACACACCCACAACCGAATTGGGGGCTCCCGAGATGACAACAAGCTGCCACAAGAACAAGGTTTATCAATATAAACAAAAACAAGGATCTAGGTATTTGCAAGAAATACTAGATCGGTGGTTCTCCAAATGAACGGAGAGGAGATGAAGCGCTTGATTGCTGATGATGAAGATCGAGTTCTCCTCCTTCGATTCCCCGAGGGACGGGGCCTTTGGGTGGATCTAGGTGGAGCTCTCTTGGATGAAGGTTGCAGATCAGATCTTAACTTTTTCGAATGAATCAAGAGATCTGGCAGGAGGGGAAGGCTGGCTTAAATACCCCCTCCCCAGATCTGGCCGTTGCACAACTTTGGGGGCGGATTATCCGCCCCCCTGGGAAAACTCCGCCCCAAGGGCGGATTCTCCGGGGGAAACTTCGCCCCCTCTCTGGGGCTGGCGCCTGCGAAACTTAGTGAAGATCTTGGGGGGGGGGCGGATAATCTGGACCCCTCTAGGGGCGGATTATCCGGCCAAGACGGAAAGTACGGCCAACACTCCGCCCCCTCTCTAGGGCTTGCGCCTTGGCGATGAGCAAGGGGGCGGACTATCCGGCCCTCCTAAGGGGTGGATTGTCCGGCGGGGCCAGAAAATCCGGCCAAAACTCCGCCCCCCTTCTGGGGCTTGCGCCTGCTTGGGAAGAGGGAGGGGCGGATTATCCGCCCCTGGTTGTGGCGGATTATCCGCCCCCTAAAGGCAGAATCCTTTTCCCTTTTTCTCAAAGAGAGCTTCAACACTTCAACACACATTAAATAATCCTTGATATTGTTATCTAACACACAAAACACTAGGGATTATAAAATGTTCTTTCACCCATGCCAACATTGCATGGGATATATACCTCTCTAGGTTGGTTAGAAACACCATCATCAACTTAGTGGTTGTGTGAGTCACTACACCTGGCCAACATGATCCCACCCACTTGATAGATCTAGCTGTAAGAGTGCGATGCCAAGCCATGACACACTTGTGGTAGATGTGGGGCCATGCTAACATTTCATGGGGTCTATACCTCTCTGGGCTGGCTAGAAACACCATCATCAACTTAGTGGTTGTTTGAGTCACTACACTTGACCACATGATCCCTCCCACTTGATAGATCTAGCTATAAGAGTGCTATGTCAAGCCACGACAAACTTGATGATGGTGTTTCTAGTCAACTCATATGGGTCTAGAGCCTAATGCAATGCTGGGATAACATGATCCCACCCACTTGATAGATCTAAGTATAACACTACTATGCCAAGAGATGATGAATTTGAATTGTTTCTAAAATCAGTTGAATTTTGAATCTACAGCAAGAGATGTGGGCCCATGCCAACATTGCATGGGATCTATACCTCTCTAGGTTGGACAGAAACACCATCATCAACTTAGTGGTTGTGTTAGTCACTACACCTGGCCAACATGATCCCACCCACTTGATAGATCTAGATGTAAGAGTGCTATGCCAAGACATGAGACACACTTGTGGCAAATGTGGGGCCATGCCAACATTGCATGGGATCGAGACCTCTCTGGGTTGGATAGAAACACCTTCACCAACTTGTTATTGTATGAGTCATCACTTGGACAACATGATACTACCCTCTTGATAGATCTAACTGTACTTTCGCTATGCCAAGCCATGACACACACAACTGTGGTAGATGTGGGGCCATGCCAACATTGCATGGGATCTAGACCTCTTTGGGTACAATGCTAGCATCATTAGGCTAGATACAATGCAAAGACATGATGAGCCACTTTGTGGTAGATGTGGGCCCATGCCAACATTGCATTGGCTATAGACCTCTCTGGGTACAATGCTAGCATCATTAGGCTAGATACAATGCTAGCATCATTAGGCACGTGGTGATACACCCTTATGCCAAATTTGAGTCCATTTAGCTAGCATCAATACATCAAAACATGGCTTATGAATTTGTAATTTAAACAATATGAATATTTCACTATTCTTAGTTATGATTTAGGGAGGGGTAATGTATTCATCATTCAGGTCTAACACTAGTACTTTTTAATGTAATATTAAGTCATAAAAATTAGATATCTTCGGCTAATCTTCGGCTAATCCTAGTTTTTTAAAAACGATAAATTTTAGAACATGGGATATCTTCGGCTAATATTTGGTGCTTAAAAAATGGGTGTCATATGAAATGGGAAAAGCTGAACTATCTGGGATAGATGGGAAATATAAAAAATCTTCAGTTAATCCACTATGAATCTAAGTTTTTGTGTTTCATGGTTAAATTTGTTTCTCTTTGAAATTGAGTTTGTTTCCCTTAAGATATACCAGGAAGGATGTGTTTTTTGGATTTATCAGTAATTTTTATAGATCGATTTTCAGCGTACGTATAATTTTTTGGGTTTGGTAGTAATCAGCGTAGTGGTCGGTCAGAACTAGCTTCATACATGGCTTCAGTTCAGAGCACGGCATAGTTATTTTGCAAATCCCCCCTTGTGTTTTTCTAGCATGGCTAAAGTTGGTCCTGGGGGTACAAAAGGAATTTCGATAGCTATAGATGAACGGTTGCGTCCTTTGGAACCCTAACCTAAGGTGCCCCTAACCATCTGCTCTTCCAAGATTCAAATTGATTCTTATATCCTTGCACTAAAACTCGCATACATCACGCCGTTATGAACGAGAGGGATGAGGGTGTGCTTTCGCCTAAGGTTCCAAGGTCTGGCTGGGTTGTTGCCATGGAAGATTCTCTGGGATTTAGAGAGTTCAACACTTCAGGCGATAGATTTTGAAAAGAAGCTTCTGGTAATGTTGATTGCTTTTATCCGACTGCATATCTAAAATTTTGTATGCTTTCCTATTGTGTGTATGGTATGGGTCTGTTCTGTGTAGATCTAAAGAGGTCTTTAGAGTATATCTTTTTCTTAGGGTATTTAAGAACCATGCTATAGTTTGGGATATGCTGAAGGATTTTACTTTAATTGTTTCTTATACAAAGGAGCAATTGAAAAATAAAATACTTTCTGTTCTTTAGAAGTGACTGCTTTTAGGAAGGGAAGCTTCAATAACAGCTTCCTTCGCAAATTGGGGGGTGGGGGATGGTGGAATTTAGTAGTGTGTTGTAGTTTTTAGGGATTTTATTTATGTTCTGTTGTTTGATTTGTTATTATGTAGATGATGGAAGCTTGTTGACATGCTTCTATTCCTTGGTATAAAAAATTCATGGCATTGTATCAAACATATGACATATGGTTTCTTGTTTGGCAGATGGAGTTGGATCCAGCATATCTATCGAATTGAAAACTTCTGTGGATTCAGTGATGAGCAACGCAGATTTGGTTTCAAAAATTATTACAAAGTCTGAAATTGCAACTTCTATGGCATTGATCCGTTGCAGCATTTTCAATAATGCCTGGTTGTGAGCTAGTAGGTCTCTAATTGTGCAACGCTGGTTTAGTTCGACAAAAACACTAGCACATCTATGTTTTTTGGTGCAGTTCAGGAAACCAGGAACAAGAACAGGTGTATTTAGGTTAATTTATGCATGGGGAAATCAGACAGAGGTTTCATCTAATGCTTTACGCCCATTATTAAACAGTGAACTTTGGGAAGGTGCGGATATTTTGAGTTCAGCAGATGGTGTTGTCCTTGGTCTTAAAGCTGGAAGCATGTGTCGGGATTCGGATGTTTACTACACGTTTTGCCCCTCTGCAAGAAAAAATGTTTTAGTTCTTTGGAGATGGAGCATATAGTGCAAATTCCAAGAAATGGGGGCCAGCACACTGATAACACATTTGGGTAGTTTGGGTTGATACTTGGAAGGGGGTGGTCAGGGTTGCCTTTCTTCGAGAAAGATGGAGCTACGCTCTTTAATTCTGACTACAACGGGGTAAGATTTAACAGTACTGATCCGGTGTTTGTTCATGTGTGTATTCATAAAGATGGGGGGTGGTCAAGAATAGTAAGTTCGCCAATACAATCACATGTGGTTCCTGTCTTTCATCGTAATCCGTATGGTGTTTTATCTGGAGGCAAGATCTACATTATGTATGTAGTCGGGTATATATTTTGTTTGGACATTTTAACATCACATACTTGTATATTAGAATTGTCAGATCAAATGGGATCCAATGTTAACTCTTGGAATGATTACACGGTAGGTCATAAAGGTGGAGGAGCGGTGGTGTTCATTAAGTTTTCCAATGGAGATCTTGAAAGATGGGTTTTGCATCATGAGGGCTACCACACTGTGTGGTCTTTGGAGTCTAAGGTTGATTTGGTTCAAAAAATTGGATCTAGGATATCAGATGACTGCTGGGAAGAAGTTTTCAATAATGAGGGTAAGTCAGGGTTCGCAAATTATTACTACAAAATTCAGATGAGGAAGGCACCAAGCAATGGACGATTTGTATTGTTATCAACTGGCTTTGATCCTGGATTGTTTGAAGTCGACATGGATATGAAAAATGTGACTGAAATTCAGATGTCAAGCAATGAAAGTCAGGTGGGTAGGATCTACTAATTGTCGGAGGAATGGCCTCCAAAAGTTTATTTCAAGGGTGGGTTTTAGTATTTTTATTGTGTTATGTCCTGTTATTTGTATGCAACATTGTAGTCCATGTACAAGATATTTTGTAACGGCTGCGGTTAAATATCCGTGTTTGAAGTGTGGCTTATGCGGTTAAAAGTACAACCGCTCTTATCTGGTCCCAATGTGATGTAAAACCGCACAAGCATGCAACTAGAAGGTTTCAAATTGTAGTTTTGGTACTTGCTTCACAAATGAAAGCCTGTTTTTGAGTTTGTTGGTTAAATTTTTGAAAATTTCAACCAAAATGGCTAGATACAATGGTAGCATCATTAGGCACATGGTGATAAACCCTCGTGCCAAATTTGAGTCCATTTGAATAAATGTAGACAAAAACATGGTACATAAGTGGCTCTTTCATGATCGTTGACCTAACTACCCCACGTTTGGATAGATCTAGCTATAATTTTGCTATGCCAAGCCATGACACACACAACTGTGGTAAATGTGGGGCCATGCCAACATTGCATGGGATCTAGACCTCTCTGGGTTGGCTAGAAACACCATCATCAACTTAGTGGCTGTGTGAGTCACTGCACCTGACCATCATGATCCCACCCACTTGATAGATTAGCTATAATCCGGCGGCGGCGCCGTCAACTTCGTGTGCTCGGCAGTGGCGGCCCATGTGAGCTCAGGGGCAGCCCATCGGTGGTGCGTAATCTCAAAACCCTAGCTCATTCCCTGCGCTTGGATTTGGATCTGACCCAATCAATTTCCTTCTGATTTCTGATTTCTGAGCTAGATTACCGTGGGTGGGTAGGCTGAATCGGGGACATCGAGATGGAGAGGAAAGAGAGAACTTCCAATAGGTCAATCTCACTATTTTTTGGTTTGATTTGATCGCATTTGGATAATCACCAATTCCTCTAGCTCACTCTGCCCGCCTCTACTCAAACAAAACAGGGGTGATTATGAGTGGAGGAGAAAATTCCAATTCAATTTCAAGTTCTTACCATCTAAATCGAAACTAGGTGATGGTAGTGTGCGTAACATCGAGAGAGGTACATCTGTGGGTTGGGAGGTTGAGTTTGCAGATATTGGTCCCCATCAACTGCAGCAAATGGAAGAATTGGCCGTGAAGAATTTGGTGGAGAAAATCGGGCAAAGTGTTCCTTGGGGTCCACAGCAAGAAGTTGCATTGTTACGGTTTGAAAATTGGAAGGGAGAATATTTGAGAATTGAGGATGGAGAAGATTTATTAGATGAAATTGATCGACAAGATGGCTGGACAAACAAAGAGGTTACTTTTCATGCTGAGCTCATCGATCTGGAAGAAGATTCCAAGGTTGGATATGTGGCTTCAAATTTTGCTTTGCAAATTTCAGATGATGATTGGGATTCACAGAGGCAGATGGTGCCCATACGAACTGAAGTGACAGTATTATCAGACAGAAATGATGTTGATGCAGGACAGGGTGTTGATGCAGGGGCTAGTATGTATGTTGATTGGAATTCAGTGGAGTTAGATGAAACTACTGATTTAGTCATAGCACCAATGACTGACACAGAAATGGCCAAAATATTTGGCATTCCAGTAGATGACAGAGATAAGGAAAAGACTGATGAAACTAATTTGGCTGATGATGATGGTGGTAACAGAACATTTTATGAAGATGTAGATAAAGAGCTAATGGAGAATTCTGCAGATGATGTAAATGATGCACATTATGATGAGCTGGTTACTGTCTATGACAAGGAAAACCCTGTTATTACAGTAGGGAAACTGTTTCCAAGAATGGTTGAGTTTAGGATGTGTTTCAAAACTTATGAAATCAAGAAGCAGTTTGATGCCAAGACTCAGTGGACTGATAAAAAGAAGTTCTATGCTAGATGTAGAGGTTTTGATGGGGGCGCCAATCCTTGCAAATGGTACATTTCTGCTAGACGCCAACCAGATTGAAGCACCATTAGAGTTAATCAAATCCCTTTTGAACACACTTGCATTCCTAGTTCACAGAGAGTATCAACAATGACATCACAAATTTGGGTTGCTGGAAATATCACTCCTATTTTAGCCAAGACACCAAACACTACTTCAAAGAGGCTAAAAAAAGACTTGGAAAAGGACTACCCAATTAAGGTGAATTATAGCACTGTGTGGAAGGCAAAACAAAGGGCAATGAAAGAATTGTATGGTGATTGGGCAAATACTTTTAGGATGTTGTATAACTTCAAAGAAGAGGTTGAGAAAATTTCACCTGGCAGTGTTGTGGAGATAGATACTGAGGTCAGTGATGATGGCAAGGTGTTCTTCTCTAAGTTTTTTATGGCTTTAAAGCCTTGCATCGATGACTTCAAAGCAGGATGTCGTCCATATTTAAGCATAGACTCTTCATTTTTAACTGGAAAGTGGAATGGTCAGCTAGCAGATGCAATGCTCTAGATGGACATAATTGGATGTTCCCCGTTGCCATTGGGTTGCTTCAATTAGAGACTGGGGCCTCATGGACATGGTTTATGATGCAGTTGAAAAGATTCTTAGGGCCAGTCTCACCTTTGGCAATTCATAGAGATGCATGCAAAGGCCTAGAAAATGCAGTAAAGACTGCATTTCCCCATTCTGAGCAAAGAGAGTGCTTTGGACATATGTGGATGAATTTGATCAAAACGTTTAGAGGAGAAGAATTTGGGCGCATGTGGCCTGCAGCCAGATCTTACACTACCTAGACACATTCATATCATCTTGGTAAGATAATGGCAGTATGTACTGAGAATGAATTTGGTACATGGCTGCAAGCCTATCACTCTCTCTTATGGTATCGGTCAGGATTTAATACTGCCATCAAATGTGATCATATCAACAACAACTTAGCAGAGAGTTTTAACAACAAGGTGAAGGATTTAAAGGACTTGCCTGTACATGACATGGTTGACCAAATCAGGATCATGATCATGCGCTTGTGGGAATTGAGAAGAAGAATTGGTGATGTCCTGCAAGGGGACAAGCTTCCAGCAGTGGTACAACAGGTTGTCAACAGGAGTAGAAATCTTGCACATTTGAAATTTGAGAAATCTTCTTTGTGGGGTGCTGAAGTTAGAGACACCAAAACTGGAAGGAGACATGTTGTCGACACTGAAGTGCATGAATGCACTTGCCTGGAGTGGCAACACACTGGAAAGCCATGTGAGCATGCCCTACTCTTCTTGTCCTCCAAACCAAAGTTAAATATGCACCTATATTTGCATGAATATTATTCAGTAGAAAAATTCAAAGCTGCATATGCAACTCCAATTCTAGCACTTACAGACCAGTCTCAATGGCCTGAAGTGGAATTTGAATTTTCTATGTGTCATCCACTGACCAAAATAAAAGCTGGCCGGCCTAAGAAAAGTATATTCAAGGCATTGTTTGAGAAAGGTGGGAGTAGTAAGAAAGGGAAAAAGAATGATAAGCCGAAAAGACCTCAAAAGGTAACAAAAACAGATGCAAGCTTTGCCAGGAACTTGGGCACCGAACTGGGTCTTCCAAATGCCTTTACACTCCTGAAAATCCAAAGAAGTATGCAATATTTTTTTTTGTTACTGTTACTGTTGTTTCTTCACTTTGTTTTGTTGCAAAATGACCTGTTATGTTTTTCAGGAGAAAATGTCCAGTTCAGCCTCTTGTTGTTGAAAAATGCTGGCCAACCAAAAAGGCAAGACTTGGTGGATTCAGAAAAAAGAGAAATGTGCATATCATGTTTACTGATGATCAAACAAGGCAAAATGAGGCTATTGAGTTGCCACCTGTTGTGGATGTTGCAATGGAAGTAGATCATGTCCTTGATCATATTGTGCTGCAATCTATTGAGTTGCCACCTGTTCTAGATAATTTGCAAATTGAAGAGGCAACAAAAGAGTCTATTGAGGTGCCACCTGAACATTTTCTGGAGGTTGTGCTGAACGACATCGCTGATTTGGCTGTTGAATTGCCACCAAAACCAGTTCAGGAGGTTTTGCTGCAAAAGTTGTGGGGGCCAACTGGTCCTGGTAAGAAAACCAGGAGCCTCAACAAATTATGTCATGTTGAACCAAGCAGTGAAAAAAATAACAAGAGATCGAGCGGCAAGAGGCAAGCAAAATAGAGTGGGAACCATTGAAACATTATGTTTGTTGTAGTTTGATGTAAAAACCTATATTTCATTGATGTAATCTTGATTGTTGTATTGGTTTGTGTACTTTGATGTGAAAAATTATGTGATGTGAATTTGAATTTGAAGCGGAATTCAAATTTGAATTTGAATTGACATTCTAATTTGGATGAACATTCAATATTTTTTAGATATTATTGGTTTGTTCTATGATGTTTTAATGCTTTATGTACTATTATGCATGTTAGTTCATCAATCCTAGTCCTTTTATGAAGTACATCTCATTGCCACCGAAAATGTGCTATAAATGGCCTCCAAAGCAAGGGGAAACGACCCCATTGCTAAGCATCTTATTTTTCGACCTTGTCCAAATCATCCAAATAAATGTCCTTAGCATCTATTCTACCTATACAGTATTAGTACGAAATCTCACTATTTTTTGAATTTTTGTATTTTTTTGTTTTTTTGGGAATTAGTTACGCACGGTCAAAGTTGTCAAAACCCCGTTGACTGAGCTCAAAACCCCGTTCGTTGACCAGGCTAACCCTGACGACCAACCTGGGGCGTCGATCTAACCCTAGCGCTCTACCCGGTCCGTTCGATCTGTTCTTCTAGAAGGATTCTGTGTGACGGCAGCTAACCCTAACGACCAACCTCAACCGTTCATCTGACGTTGTGCGCTAAACTCCCGCCGTGCGATATGGTCTTCTAGGAGGACTCATGAGCGATCCGTGAGAGCCCAGTTTCTTCGACGTGATTGGCTGGCGTTTTTTCTTCCAGCAAGTCGCGTCTGGTTCCGCTGGGCTGTCCACGCATCGTCCAACGGGTCTGTTTATGCCTCTTCTCGTGGCAGCCACGCCTCTGTGCCCGCTGCCCGTCGCTGCCCTCTTTTCCAGTGCCTTTGCCATGCATGCGCCATGCAGCGTGCCCGTCGTAGCCTGGCTGTTGAACCCATCAGCGTCGTAGCCTGGCTATTGCGTGCAGCGTCGCAGCATGCAGGGCACGCGCCGATGCAGCCTTACCGTCCCGCCGCTTGGATAACCCGTAGATGCACACCGATGCACACGCCGCTTGGATAACCCGCCCCGCCGCTTTGAATGCTCTGCGACGGCTTTGACTGCTCGACGGAGACCAAACGCCACCGCACACCTCTCACCCTCCTCTCTCTTCACACTACGGTTTGCAACGGCCGCCCCGGCCTATATAATGGCACCATTTCTTCCCAATCTATGCACACCTCTCTCACCCTCCTCTCTCTTCAGCCGCCAGCCCGTCATCGCATCTTCTTCAGCCGTCACCCTCTAGCCGCAACCATGCAATTCAACGGCTCCACCTTCCGTCGCCCACCCACCACACTAGAGGGGCAGTACGGCGGTGTCATCGTCGAGAATGAACTGCGTGTGTGGGCGATCTCGAGGTGGAGGGGGCCGATGGAACTAGCGCATTTCTTCCTCTCTGCCGGCTACCGCCACCTCCCTAGGGGCTCGCCACGCATGTTCAGGCTGGAGAGGTACTACGATGGCAACACCGACTTGGAGATCGGCCTGTACGTGCACTTCACCAACCCATTAGACGCGCTCACGCTCCTCGGGCAGGTTTTCTGGTGTGGATGCGAATTCATCGCATTCACAACCTACAACATCTTCACCGACTTCCGTGCCATCTTCCCCTCCCCGGGCAACATGCACACCCTCCCCTACCGCATGTCGGAGGACAACGACGAGTGAGGGGCGAGCCCCTACCCCGCAAGGAGGAGCCAAGGAGGGAAGATGTGGCGCCCGGGAAGATGCCTCGTTGTTTTTCTGTTTTTCTAGTTGTAAGTTAGTTTTTATTATATAAGTTGTGTGTGTTTGTATCGTGTGCCCATCGGTGGATGTGTTTATGTAATGCTACTATAATATTATTTTTATCTATGTGGTTATAGTTTGTGCAAACTAACTTAGCTAGTTGATGCAATGATTGAGACAACTCATTTGATTTAACACAAGAATAACAATTTTAAAAAAGAGTGCTTGCCCGTGCATAACTACTCTACTAGAAAAATGAGGTTATTTAAGCTCAAAGTTATATGACAATGTATTTTTGTCCATTGACTTAATTATGCTTCTTGTTTCTTCAAATGGAGGTAATGTTGTACACAAAACAAAAATTAGTTGTCATATATATTTTTTAACCATAAAAGGTGCAAGTTCCTTTCGTATAAAACATCAAAAAACATAAACTTTAGCCAAATTTGAGAGAGATTTGTTTCCTTCTTTTGTTTGAGCAACATGATCCTACCTACTTGATAGATCTAAGTATAACTAGGTGAGATCATGTTTGAGCAAGTGTTGGTTCATACTTCTACACGTTGGTTAGTTGTTTCTAGACAACTCAGATTGGTTAATTTTAGATCCCATGCAATGTTGTTGTGGGTCCATAATTGCCACAAGCATCATGGCTAGGCCAAATTTACGAACATCATGGCTAGAAACACCATCATCAACTTAGTTCCACTATTTCTTGATTTTTTTTAATTTCTGGTGCTTCTTTCAAACTAAGGCAAAAACCACGACAGGTGAGACTCTGAATCAGTAATCACAACTTGAGTTCTATGAGTAAAGCTGAAAGATAGTACTTACACGTAATTATGAAAGCCGCCACACAGAATTCTGAAAGCTACCACACTGAATTCTGAAAGTAATAAAAATAAATACATTGCAATTTTTTACTTCGAAAAGATCTGAACATGCTAGCGATCGAGCAAATAACCTAGGCTATTCAGCCCTATATATTTCATCGGCGTCCGCTCCCGTGTCCTGCAGGAGAAATTCGTTGAGCTCCCCCCGTCTGCAATGTGCTGCCAGTATCTTGTCGAGACGGTAAGGCCTCGGTGAACGTTCCAGATCATGTTGACCAAAGCCATCTACAAGTCTTGGTACCCCATCCCAGGCCTTAAGATCATGATTGTACGCTTTGATATAAGAAAGATCCGCATAGTACATGAAACCGGCTAGGACTGTACTAGGGTGCACTCTAGTGTCGACGGAGATCGACCGGTTAAATGAACGAAGAAGGCACGACTGCCAATGTCATCTACAACCTCGAGACAGCGTTTCTCCGTGTCACCCGGTAAATCACCGGTTGACCTTCGGCGAAAACCCCACCCAACACAAGAAGCAGATCACCTTCTGACTCCACAAGGTAGAACTTGTAGAATCCGCGTATCTCTTCAAAGACTGGACCTGAAATTATTCTGGACATCTTGACTGTGCTCGCGTGCTGCTCCACCTAGATGTTGGTCGACACGATGTCTCCACCATCCTGTACTGCATACACTTCACCACGGAACAGGGTCATGCATCGCACATGCACATCGGACGACGGATAAATTCCTTCTCCAAATACTCCATTGAAATCCCCTGTTGGGGTGGCCTCATCGGCCCAAGCAATAGAATTATCATAATGTGTGTAAACAAACACCATCATGGGGGACTTCGTGACGGCTACAGATGCCACAAGATTTGATGGTATCTGCGCCTAAAACTCAGTGTTGGACTTACGGGTGAGTGGGTTCAGAAGGCGAATCTTGTGCGGCTCTTCCCTCTAAGCAAAGACGACGACGCCACGATAAACACCGATGAAGTAGAACCTTTTGATGAAGAGAACAGTTAGCCCTAAGATATATGTACATGGAAAATACTCTCTTTGTTCACTAATATAAGACAGAGCTTCTAGATATCAAAATGTACTAGATATATATATCCTAAATGAGTGAACCTATACAATTAAACTTTGCTTAAGAATGTTCAATAACATGCATGTTTAAGAACCTACACAATTAAACATGCATGTTTAAGAATAACTTTGTATCATAATAACAAATGAATGTTAGATCGGATGAATTGTGAACCTGCGCTGAACTTCCATTAGATTCGTCATGAAGCAACGACTTGTGGCGAGGTTGAGGAACGTGAAGTCGCCGACGTCTGGAAGTGTGTGATATACCAGGATACAGTTGTTGAGATGGAACTCGGGTTCTTTTAACGCGCGACACCAATCGCCGCAGACTCTCCGACAAGCAGCGTAGGCATCGACATACTCCTCGTTCTCCAGGAAGGATTCGCCAATCTTGGCAAGTGGTCCATCGGCCGAGAGATCGGACCAGTTCACCTTCAGTCGGCTTCTCGCCATGACTTCTTATCGAGGAATAAAGAAGACTAGGAGATGACAAGGAGAAGAACAAGGATAGGAGGAGTCGAAGAGGGAAGCACTGCGCCAGAACAAGGAGGCGAGGAGACGGCAGGAACTGCCACTATGCGGTCGAGGACCTAGTGATTTTCTTTTCTTGTAATGTATAAGGACGTCGGCTAACCGCGCTGACAGGTGCAGGGCCGGCCCTTGGGGGGACCGGAGGGGCAGCCGCCCCGGGCCCAAAATTTTGGGGGGCCCTCCCCAGATATGTGATGCATATATAGGCTATAATAGATCTTAGAAAAGATAAAAAAATAGCAATTTTGAGTTTTCTATTGGGCTAGATTGAGCGCTCTACTTTGCTGGACATACACATACGTTTCAAATTTGGAGTCTATCACGGCATCACGTACCTAACCTGCGATTAGATCAGCTATCCTCTTTGATTGTATCGTATGAAGGCACGCTGCACCCCGGTTCCTGCCTCAACCTCGACTCAACACTGCGCTGTCGATTGTAGGAAGGTCCGCACGCGGAAAGCAGCAAGCCGCCACCTATCGTCCGATCGTCGCCTATCCGCCCCTCGCCCTCTGCCTCTGTCTGTGGCCTATCTCTCGTCTCGCGTTGTCCGTTCAGTGTCTATAGGTTCGAATTCTGAATTTATGATCTCAGTCTTCTACAGTCTAACGTTGCCCCTAATTTTTGTTCTAATAGTTGTTCTTATCTATATTTTTAGTGTAGTTAATTGGTTATGGCACCTTATTCTGGTGCTAAGAAAAGTAAAATATAAAGTCTAAAGTTTTCGATGATATACATTTTATAATATATACCTGATACTAAGTTCTCAATTTGGCGACATAGAAGTACGCGGAAGACTTGTAAACCGAAAGGGAGGTAGTAGTTCTTGGTGAGTAACATAGTAATATTGATGTAGAGGATGATATCGGTATAGAGGAGAACGATGACATCAACGCGGGTAATAACAATGTAAGTGATCATGATATCGCATTTGATTCATCTCCTACAAAATTTGCTAGTGTTGATGAGGAACCAATTAGTGTGGTTATTTATGATCCGGCATCGAGAAGTTATTGGACGAGATTGATATTGATTTTATTATCACCGACTTCGCTTCTAGGAATACACGGAGAATTTTTGAAGGTAATATGTAAACATTGTCATTTTTATATGAATATTGCAAATGGGTATACTTGAAGTATTTATTCTTCATCATTTCATTCTTGTATATCAAAAAAATTTAGGAAGGAGGCCCAAAATTTTAGTTTCGCCCCGGGGCCCTGAAATCTCAGGACCGGCCCACAGGTGGGGTCAGTTCATCACGTAGATTCACTCCAATCCTATAGGCTTCTTTGGGTTGGCTAGAGACTCCTTCATCAACTTGTGGTTTTGTGACTCAACACTTGGCCAACGTGATCCTAACGAGTTGATATCTAAGAGCAAGTACAATAAATTTTAGTCAGTTAACTATAAGAGTTAAACTAGTATTGTTTTGCTTAGTTGGATGAGAGAGAAGAGGTGAGAGAAGAGAGATGGGCTCTTATGCAATAGCCAGCTCTTGCACATGCTTTTAGGCACTTTATGAGTATGTGAGTGGGTCATATATGTATAAAGTAGTAGATCTTTGAAGATAACTATTGTACTATTTGACTATAAGCTGACTATAAATAACCTTATAGACATCAAGCCAGTTGTATTATTGGAATAAGAGTGCTATGACACACTTGTACCATATGAGTCAACACTTGGCCAACATGGTCCTACCTACTTTATAGATCTAAGTATAAGACTGCTATGCCTAGAGATGATGAGACACTTTGCGCCAAATGTGGGCGCGCATGCCAACATTTCATGGGCTGGCCAGAAACTCCTTCATCATCTTGTTGTTGTAAATGAGTCAACACTTGGCCAACATAATCCTACCTAGTTAATTTTTTTTTGAGAAATACCTACCTAGTTAATAGATCTTAGTATAACACTATATGCCAAGAAATTATGATGACCTCTCTCGGTTGGCTAGAAACACCATAATCAATTTATGGTTTTGTGACTCGACACTTGGCCAACATGATCCCACCCAGTTGATACACCTAAGTATAAAAGTGATATTGCCAAGCCATGTATGAAAAGCAAGAACCAGCGTACAAAATGTTTTTATCTACTCCCTCTGTCTCAAAATAGATGTCTCAAATATGTCAAAAATTGAATGAATCTAGACACTATTTAGTATATAGATTCATACAAATTTTGAAAAACCTAAGATATCTATTTTGTGACAGAGGGAGTATTTTGTTACATGAACATGTGCATAAAGAGAAGCAAACGGAGAAAACTTGGGCAAATTCATGATGCTTTTTATTCAGGGCGTGCAAAGCATGAGGAAGCTAACTAATACACGTATTAGTGTGTCTACTGCTTAATGATCAACAGATAGACCAACCCAAGAGCAACTGCACAAAAATAAAATACAGCATTCATCATGTTCGCCTGGTTGTTCAGATTGATAATCTACCTTAACTGCTTGTTGAGTTTCTTCAGTTCTCTCTTAACTTCTGCATCACCCGTCGTAGCAACGATTTCAGAGCCCAATCTCTCGACCTTATGAGGGTAATTGAGCTCAATCGATGCGCCCCCCTTCCGATCAACTGTGCCCTCTAGTTTAATCCTCTCAATGTACTCATCCATCCACTCAAAATGCCTACAATTCTTCAGATCCTGAAATCGGATGGGTAGATGAACCCTGATTCAAATCCCAAATCAGGGGAAGAACCAAAATTGGCAAACGAAATCAAAAAATTGACTTGAAGAACTCAGATCTAACCTTCCCCTCCTCTGGCTTGCTCTCGCATTTCACAAATTCACGCCCACAGTTGCCATTTTCCTCGTTCTTAGTGACCAATCGTTTCAGTGGCGCGATGCGTGGGCAGTCAGGGCACCTCGTCATCTGCACTGCCCCATACCGTGGCCATGAGGAGCCGGAGGTTGTACTGGAGTTCGGCATCTATCGCTGGCGTTGCGGGATTGAAGAAAGGCACCCGAAGAAGAAATAGAAAGAAATGGAAGGCAATGGCGGCTCGGGTTCCTGTTCCCCCCTTTTCTAAAGGTAATGATGAGGTGAATATGTGGTGGGTCCCACGATGTTTAGGGTCGGTGGATGCATCAGGACGGGATGCCAGATGAGCGCGGCATACGCATCAAACACTGTACATGCTAACAAAGTTTGGTATGCACTTACACTACAAAATATAAGATGTTTCAGGTTTCTGAAGAAAATGAATCTAGATTCACCCCAAAGTTGAGTGAACCTACATACTAAAACAAGTCTAGATACATTTGCTTCACAAAGCTAAAAACTCTTATATTTTGAAGCTGTATAATGTAATTCCCATTCATTTATATGTCTAGTCCGTTACTATTTTGATGAGCGTTGTATTTTAAGCATATGCACTACAACTAGGCCTATGAACATTGCTCATCAAATCCACAAATTGGAGAACATAAAAAACTAACCCAAACTTTACATTACAATCGTAAATTAATAAAAACGACAACACCACGGTCATGAAACATTCTTCTGAAAAAAACACAGCGCCATGCGCGAACTGTTTAGCAATCAAACAACCCAACTTTGCTTAAATTATTTAATGGTATACCAACATTAGCCAGGGAATCGGTAGTAGGAATTTTTGTTTCTTGAGTTTTCAAGAATCTACCAGCAGCTCCGCAATCTCAAGTCTCTGCTTTTTACCTTTTCGAGTTTGTGTGTCTTCGACAGAATAATTTCTGCAACATTACGTCTCCTAAAATCATTTATCCTTTCCTGTAACAAAATATTAGCAGGGTTAATAAGGTCACATGCTAGTGTATATAAATATGCAAATGCCAAATAGAAATTTTGAATACCTACGAGACTACATCTGTGAATTTATCTCCGTCAAAGTGCTCCATACAGTGTAGCACGAACATTTCACACGAGTTTCTGATCATAACGAATCTAAATTTGAATAACAGTACTAACACATCATAAGAAATGACATTAGTTCAACCAGAAACTCACACATCATTTTGCCGTGGTGTTTCACAGCTTACGATCTGCCAATTGGAAACATCATCAAACTTACAATCCGTAAATTTGTTAGCCACTTGTATGTCTTTCGAAATTTGCTCTCTGTATAAAACAGAGAGGTTTAGTGTAATGCTTGGAGTAACCATATCGTCGCTAAATGTATAGAGAGAAAACATACCAGAGCTTCGACATTTTTCTGGACCCTTTTAAATTCATTAAGCGAGAAGAGCACTTGAAATATCTTCTTTGGTCTATTCAGGACGACACAGCACCAGTGGCAATCGTTTATATTCAACGTGAAATATGCCTACCAAAAAGAGACAAGTGTTATCACATTACATAATCTGGTTTATACCCTGTATTTTCTTGTACAAACAGTACTTACCTTATCAGCACGAAAGTATTCTTCCATGCATCTTTCAAAGCATCCTGATATATCATAAGCCATTTCTGAATTTTTTTCCAAGGCCTCTTTCTTATCCTGGGATCTAGTTTTTATTCTTGGTGGAGTACGTATTAGATCATTTGCCCTATACGCAGGGCACAATTTTCGGTCATCCCCCAGTCGAAGAGACAATTCTGCAATGTAAACACCTATAACCTACAGAAAAATTTAATAATATGTGACAAACGATCCTTCTTAGTTGGATAAAATAATAAAACCGTGGTACTTGGACTTACATTGCCACCCAGCCATACTTTATCAAGGATCTCACTAATGTGGTTGGCAGGGACCTGAGTGTCGGCCTTGTTATCATAGACACGCAAACTCCTAAAATCTTTATTTTTTTGTTTCAACATACAACACTGCAACATCTATTTGTTGCGGTGTCAAACCGTCAAGGACTTCTGGGTCTTTGAAAAGACCTCCATACACAGAAACAAATATTTAATATGTGCATGTAACTGTTTTATGCACAACCATGTAATTCAATGATGTTGCACTACCTTTTCTAACATCATTTTTTGGTTTTTTACCCTTTTTGTCCGCCGACCTGAGCTTGCGCTTCTCGCCAACGATATGTAGGCTATTAAACGAGTTAGATGATCCATTCGACAGAGTGTCTCATACCTCACCTTTTTTTCCTCCCCGCCCCTTTTTCAATGCAGCTGTGAATGCTTCTAATGGAATCGGCTCTGGGTCCGGTCGTGTCGGTGAAGGACCCCTACCATCAATTAGTATTGGTGACGCTTGGGTACTGCCGAGTTTTGATGGTGCGGTGTGGCAAGCATCAGTAGCATTCCTTTCCTTCTTGTCTGTGGGTAACATGAATATGTCACCTTCAACCTCTTTCTCCTTACTATTTGAATCCTTCTTTAAATTAGAGTCATGTGCAATGTTAAAGGAGTTACTTTCTGAGGTGTCTGGACGTTCCATGAAATCTTTTGGCGTATATTTGGTGTTAGTAGAGGCGATTCCTGCACCATTCTCTACCTTCTTCTCTACCTCCTTATCTATCTCCTCCTCTTCATTGTCATTATCAGACATTTTTTCTTTAGAAGGTCTGTACGCGACTCCTGCCGCGTTCATCATAACAAGAAGTTTCTGCAAGATTGAAAATAAATGAATCATCATGTCATGTTAAAAAATCATTTGTTTAACTCAGAGAAGATGACACATAGGGTGTATCACCTTAGCACAAGCTTCTGTGAAGACCTCCACCTTTCTATGCAAGGTTTCTTCAATTGTTCTATCAATATGCTCTGTTTGTTTGTTTGTCATCGGTTCCAACATGACTTCTCTCATTCCTTTAGCCCTGCTGGATGTAGAACCTCCTTCCTTCTTCCTGTAGGGCCCTCTACTACGTTTCTTACCAGATGCAATTTCGGGTGTATCGAGAACCTCGTCTCGATGCTTTTGAGTTATGTCATCGTCAATCTTCAAGATATGTGTATATAAACAAATTAATATTGACAACCTAGAACCATTAGCAGAACAAAAAATAAGCCACGATATCACTTGTATTTACCTACCTTCCCTAAAGCACGACCCTTTAATTCTAAGACGTCTCTCGCCGAAGCGGCATCTTCCGTCCAGTTCCTCATCAATGGCCTTCTGTACGTATACTCGGCGTCATCTGGGAGTATCTTCTCATAGTACAGATACTTCAAATATCACAACAAAATTAGATTAAAACAAAGAAAAATATATTGTAGATAATTATATACTCCCTCCGATTCAAATTATTTAACTCAGATCTGTCTAGATTTGGATGTATCTAGACATGTTTTAGTGCTAGATATATCCGAATCTAGACAAAAACAAGTCAACTAGTTTGAATCGGAGGAAGTATGTAAGTTGAGAATGGAATTTACCTATAACAAGATGGTGCTGCCTGTCGGCCATTGCTCCGCTTCATATGCGTTGCCTACTTGTTTTAGGCTAGCAATGAGGTATGTCTGTACATACTCATTGAAATTCAGCTTTTTAATGCAACCCACATCTTCTACCAGTGCATAGTATCGTTTTGGGACGATCTTCTAGTTCTGTGGGGCAAGGACTGTCCCAATCAGAACCAGAACCACCTTGCGGATAAAGTTGTCATCCGCGACTTTATCCTTGATAACGTCGGCGATTAGGTCATCAATTACAAGATTACATGTCTTTTTTGCTTACAAAGCTATCAGGTATACGATTCTTTGCGTCATCAGTTTCCTCCTAAAGAATGTCCGATATATCTAATCCATGATTTTTTAAACCATAGATGCACTCAACGTCCACTCCCGTAAGGGATATTTCACCATCATTCTTGCGTACATTAAATTTTTCTGTTATAAATTTGATCACCAGACATCTTGACTTCACTGGGGGAATCTCAAGCATGCACTGCAAGTCGGTTTCTCCAATTTTGGCACGTTGTGCCGGTGTTATACTTTTCACGAAATGACACCACTTCTCAACAGCACAACACATTTCTCCGATTTCGTCCATTCTGTTGAAAAATAACTATATTTATTTAGGTGTTTTGTTGGCATCTGAAGAAATAATACTATTTATAACACACATAGACTAAGATGGATAACACTAAAAGTACGTTATACTACACCATGTCAGGTAAATCGATCTCTGGACGCGCCTAACTACCGATAAATCGAGAGCGGGATTTTCAAAATGTTTACACATATATACAATTACAAATAAAGAGTTTACACACATAGTTTTTCTGCAGTGCATGTGTTTACAGACCTTTTATTGCAAACATATATGAACAACATTACACATAACCAGCTAAATTGAATAACAACAGGAGAATCAAACGTCTTGTTTTTTTATCAAAATGGACTTCTATACGTCATTTGTTTTTAAACACCAAACCAGCTAAATTGCATCTCAACACCGCATGTAGGCCTAAGATGCGATGTCTAACACAGAACCAATTAACACAAGAAAATTATAGCAGAATTAATAGGCAACATCATGCCAAACGATTTCCCGCCCTCAAACAGAGCCCAACAACTGGAATTTCTAGCGAAGATCCACTAACAATTCTTCGACATAATGGCGACTACCCTTGGACGGAGAATCTAACGACTAAACAAACGGATCCATATGGATCGAGCTCTAATCGAAGTTCTGCTAAACTTAGAACTAGTAATACTGTATGATAAATCCACAGTGTGTACAAAAATACCTGCAATGGTAGTGCATGTGCTGCGATTATTCAGCTCCTTAAAAAGAAACGGTGTGTCCTCGATGTAGCTCTCACGTAGGGAGGAAGAAAAGAATTCAAATCTCGTCGTTGGCGGTGATGGGCGGAGTCGAGGCGATCGAACAAGAAAATCCCTCTGATAAGATGTGCCTCTTTGTGCACACGTATAACGTGCGGTGTGTGCGTGGTGGGTGGGTGGGGCCTGTGGGGTTTAGGGTTTAGGCTAGTCTGTATGCCGATCGGCCTGTCTTGGGCCAATTGTGCAATCAAGCAATCGTGTCTATGTATGCTTCTAAAGAGTAGTCCTTGTTTGGATACATCGTTTGAGAGAACTCGTTTCCCTTATCCTCGCGTAACTGTGTAACAGACTAAAACTCTGTTTGGCTTCGGCCCCCAAAACGAGAATAAGTAAAAATGGTTTCCACAAAGCCAGGAAACTGCGTTTTGGCCAAAACGACTATTACCCGTTTTTCTTAAAACACGATTACACAAAACTGGGCAACACGATGGCGTGTATCATTTTTTGGTAGCTACATGAAGAAATAAGCAGCAGAGACTACACCGAAGTTTATCTCCAGGTTCGCCGGATGACCCATGGCTGGAGACTTTATAGGCAGACGTACATGGCGAGCTGGCCAGGCAAGGCCGACGCGAAGACATCGCTGGACGAAGAGCTCACGCTAACGAGGAACATGGGGAGGAAGATGAGTTATGCACCAGCGCCACCGTCATCGAACGCGCCGCCGCCAGACGCAGAGCTCACGCTGACGCTGGGAACATGGCGTTGCTTGAGGAGGACGCGCTGCCACAAACCAGGAAAGCTGCATCGTGATTTTCTCCGGGGTCACCATCACGTCCAGGCTTGTCGCTGCTTCGGGATGCAATCGTGTAGATGTGTCAACGACATATGCATTAGCATTGCTACCGACGCGCTGGTGTTCATGGCGGTGGCCGCCTTAAGAGTCTTTCCGCTGCTCTGCGAAGCTTTGTCGCTGTTAATTCTCTCATGTCTATGTGCATCGCTGTCGCCATTAATTGTCATGTCAGTCTCGCGTCTCTGCCTCCATCCAAAAACCAGTTTTACAATTTCCTGAACCAAACATGAATTTCGGTGTGCCTATTCTTAACTGAAATTTTGGCAAAACTGATTTTCCTAAAAATCAGCTTAAAACTCGTTTTACAAAAACTAGGAGCTAATCTTTCGTATCCAAACAACCACTATGAGTTGCTAACCAGTGCATGAGTGGGTCTACACGTGGCTTCGTGCATCGAAAGTAGTCATTATTAGTGCATCGAAAGTTACTTACGTAATCACGACAATGTTTGTGTTGTGAATAAATTTGGAATTACAACATTTCATAGTAACACATTAGGAATATTTGAAGAGAATATTAAAAATGTATACATTGCTAGGTTCGAAGGGAGAATATTAAAGATGTATACATCGCTAGGCCAATAATGTCAACTCGTCGGAATAATAATGTTCTTACATATGGCGGCGAAATAGATAAATAATTGTTCCAGGACAGCTACAAACGAATAAACATCGATCTTAAGAAACAAGGAGCTAGATGATGTCGATGATAAACATAATATTCAGGCCAACTTGTTTTGTGGTCCTAGGAGTAATGAGCAAGGCTTTTCCAACTTGTAGATCATCTTCTTTCGTATGGAAATCCCTCCATGCCTTTTGTTGAATATCAGCTGGCCATTGTTGTCAATCGTGTAGGCAATGTTGCTGACTTCGAAATCTCCAACCCACAACCCAACCAAGCCTTTCTCGGGAATGTTAAGGCTGGCAACAATTTTATTAGGTAGTTTCTATGATGTCGTCGTGGATGATGAAATCAAAAGAGTAACGATGTGAGACGATTGCCACAAGTTATGCACATATAAGGAGGAATAACATAATTATAACTACCCCCTCGGTCTCAAAATAGATGTCTTAGGTTTAAATTTGGATGAATCTATATACTAAATTGTGTCTAGATTCGTCCAAATTTTGACAATTTTTTACAAAATTGAGACATCTATTTTGAGACGGAGGGAGTACGAGGATAACATACCATGTTGTGTTTCACAAGATTGGTGCGTGTTAAACGGGTTACTAATGGGACCCCAAGAATAGTACTTCCTGCATGTATAATATTTAAGAGGTGCCCATGCTCATCTTCGCTCAGTTCGCATACTTGAGAGATGATGGTAGAGTCATACGGGTCTTTCTCGCCACCGCTGAAATAGACAATACTGATACTCGGTGTTTTTCCTCCCAAGGAAAACACAATCATTTGATCTCCCCCAAACACATGGTTCTGTCTAACGAATTCTTTCCATCCATCACCACCCATGCGGGTCAAAGCCTTATCTTTCACCACATCAACGTCATATGCACGCCCAAGTGCTAGAAAGTGCACACTAGTCTTCTCTTCTACATATTCATTGAACATGAACCTTGCATTGCACGGAATAATCTACGCACAATTAACCAAATATACACATGTTTAAAAAAAGGTAGAGCGCTGCCAACAAAGGTTACAAGATAGCAATAGTGCAAGGAAAAATAGTGTGTTTCGTACCAATGAATTTTCAAACTCTTCATGCATAAAGACACTAAATAATAACCCCGAGGTCAAGGAGTCGCACACACTCTTGCATTTTCCACACAACGCCATGTCTCCTAAAACAATAACATAATCATATAAATCCATTACATACGTCATACACTAGTACACACGTCAAAAACATCAGTCATGCACATGTTCAACAAATACAAATAATGTACAGTGAAAGATCTACATAAATTAGCTACACAATTAATATATTGTATACTATGTAGTTCATCTAGACAATGAAATCAGAGCTAGCCTACAAATTTAATGTAAACATACGAGCAATAGCGAGTCTAGGGCTCACGGACGGTGGCGGATCGACGTCACGAACGGGAGCAGAGACGTCGAGAGAAGATGGACGTGGGGCGGCGGCGAGAGGAGAGGATAGGCGCGGCGGTGGGACGAGTAAACCTATTTATGAATTTTATAGGAAACTAATGTTTAGCCGGCAAGGGCGCCGCGTGACGCTTCCATCGGCAGACTCATGGGCCGCCTTGTAGGCAGCTGACGAGTTGACCCATCTCCTCTCCACTCCGCTCATCCGCTAGCGCTGTACAACGGGCCCAGATACGGTTTTATTATTTTCCTTTTCTTTTTCTTCTATTTGTCCCTATTTTTTTATTTCCGTACTTCATAGTCCCTCCGTTCCGTTTACATTCATATCACAAAACTAAAACGTCTTAAATTTTGGAACGGAGTATGTTGACATGGAGAATTATTTGTATACATGGCATTTTGAACTTAATAATCGAGCATTCACGTAGATGTATGAACACATGTCGTGTAGGCTTAAAAAATTGAAACCGGTACGAAAATAGGATAACATAATTCGGGTGTCCACTAACAAAGCAAGTGCAACATTCGATATGAAAAATAACTACAGGGCATCATCTAGAAAACGGATAACAAACAAGTAAGCTCCTTTATAGGCTTGGTACAGCAAGAACAACATCTTGACACCCAATCCAAGTGTAGGCTCCTTGTCCATGAAATTCTTCCAGCTACTCAATCAGAGACGGCCATCCTTGTTTGAAATGGTGTATGACCCCTACACCATTGTGTGAGGATAACACACAATGGTCATGCCACCTTCTTTGTCCATCGTATTTGGGACAAGACGTTTTGGGATTTTCTGATTTAAAAATAAAGTAGCACGACACCAAAAGAAATTGTCAGTTAAACTTGGAATGGAACAGAAATGATACTCCCTACATGCATTCACTAAATATAAGCCTTTCCGTCCACTAATACTCCCTCCGTTTAGAAATATAAGATGTGTTAGAGCGAGCTTTATGAAACAAATTTGTCTAGAAAACTTTTGTACTCCCTCCGTCCAAGAATAGATGTCTTAGGTATTTCAAATCTTGAATGAATCCATATACTTAATAGTTTCTAGATTCATCCACATTTTGACAAATTTGAGACATCTATTTTAGGACAGAGGGAGCATATAGATTAAGAGTGAACCTATACACTAAAATACATCTAGATACATTCTTTTCACAAAGCTAAAATGTTTTATATTTCTGAACTGTGGAGTATCTTATATTAGTGAACGAAGGGAGTACCAAATAAGAATAGTTTAACATTCAAAATAAACTTAAAAAGAAAGAAACAAGTTGCTAATGATTACCAGGTGTTTGGTTTGGCTGCGATAGTTTAGGGTATGGACCATTGCTACAGTTGATCCTGGTACATAATCTCCAACATAATAACGTGATAGCTTGTAGTCCAAAGTCTCTACAGTTTCTATGATTGTCTTCATCATCCTCCAATTTATCTTGGTTCCGTTGGTGGCCTGGATAGAGTCAACAATGCCACGTCTTTTAGGCGAGAGTCAGAAATATTCTGCAATTTATGATTTGAGAAAATTAAATGTAAAAATGATTACACTAAAATATGATATTATTGGTACAAGATGAATTATGTTGGAACACTACTTGGATGGGTGACTGGGAGGTTCCCAGTTGTGACACGATTCCAAGGATCTTTGGTGTTCATAGTGAAGTATATTTTCTGGCCAACTTGAATATTGTAGATTATTGCAACTTCCTTCCATGCTCTGCCACTAATGTAGGTTAGACCTGGTTGGTTTGTGACATCAACATCAAATTTGAAGTCCTCCTTGGTCCTTAGAACAACAGTGAAACTCTCTGTGTCATCCTTGCGCATAAAATATGGCATAAGGAAACATGCTCTCACGTAGCACGGGATGACCTAACAACAAATATGTGATTAAAATTAGATTACCACGTCAAAGAAGGTCTAAGAGTCATGAAATTATATATATGCTTGTAGTAAGAGTCACTTATCTTGAAGATTTTTAACAGTAAGAGCTAAGAGCCATGCAGTGTAAA
The DNA here is from genome assembly GCA_916181665.1 of Avena sativa. Lineage (NCBI taxonomy): Eukaryota > Viridiplantae > Streptophyta > Magnoliopsida > Poales > Poaceae > Avena > Avena sativa. The sequence goes on from OV702283.1 coordinate 315,821,066, forward strand.
CCATAATCATACCGTTTATTGTCTTCAAAATTTTCATAATACTAGACTTCATCAAATTTATATTGAGGTCCAAGACACTAACACGACTAAAAAGAGCAATTACTCTTAATATCAAACATGCACATAAAACTTCAAAAATTGCATGCATGTCACGCATTAATGACTCAAATAAACAACAAAATATGCCAAACACATAATAAGAAAGAAATAAACAACATGATATACTCGTTGGTAGCTGAATACCATGGTGTCCACAAATCCATATTGAAACGTCAAATCAAAGTTGGTCATGTAGATATCCCCACAGCCGCACAAACCATTTGTGTCAAAACAAGTGGGACACTATGATAGAATATAGATCTGATCAGTAATACTAATCGGGATAAATTTAGTGGTAGGAAGAGACCAAACATGTATGGTACCTATTTGGTGCTAGCCATCCTTGTTGACGACGAGTGTGGCGGGTAAATCTACCGCGAGAGAGCAGTTATCTTTCTATGAAGGCACGGACGGCGTCTGCGACAGCAGAACAATGACGGCGCTGCGCGGCGCCGTGTCACAAAGATGGATAGTTTGTTCGGGGAGGAACGGAGACTAGGTATTTGGCAAAACCCGACACGCATGGCTGGGCCACTGTTGGTCTGGCCTGTTAAACGGCTGACGCGCATCCGCCCTAAACGGTAGGCCCAGTTGCATTTCATGTGCTTTTGTTTTACTATATTTAGTTGTGCGCTTGAGACATTGATAAACTACTGAGTGTGACATATCATCATTATGTTTTATTTAAATTGGTTAAGCACAAAAAAGTAATTAAATCCAAGAAGCATTGAGTCTATATTTAGTTAAGCAAACGATATTAGCTAGTTAAAACTCGAATACATCATATAAGATTCTAGAATTAAGCAAACAAAGGGAATTCAAAATTTTCCAATATTTTTTATTTTAGATTAACAATTCAACTAATTTTTAGAAACAATTATCTAATTTTTTTGAATAGACTATATTTTACCAATATTTTTCTTAACTTTTCTAGCCAAATTGTGTACATTTTGGACACTCCACATTGTCTCAATAATTCAACACAACAAGATCACTAGGAGCAAATTGGAACTCAAAACAAGATTAATGAACTACCTAATTTGCACATATGATCAGCTATGTAGAATAATTAGAAAGGATGACAATACCAACTAGAGATTCATATTTAATTGAAGGGTGAAGGTGTTTCTATCCAGCCCAGAGAGGTCTACATGACTACATCCCATGCAATGTTGGCATGGCCCCACATCTGCCACAGGTGTGTGTCATGGCTTGACATAACACTCTTATACTTAGACCTATCAAGTGGGTGGAATTATGTTGGTCAAGTGTAGCGACTCACACAACCACTAGATTGATGATGGTGTTTTTAGGCAATCCAGAGAGGTCTATAGCCCATGCAATGTTGGCATGGCCCCACATCTACCACAGCTTGTGTGTCATGGCTTAGCATAGTAGTGTTATACTATAAGATCTATCAACAGTGTGGCACCATGTTGGCTGAGGCACACAAACAGTAGGTTGATGATTGTGTTTCTAGCCAACTCAGAGAGCTCTATAGCCATACAATGTTGGCATGTGCCTACATCTGCCACAACTGTGTGTCATGGCTTGGCATAGCAAATTTATATTTAGATCTATCAAGTAGGTAGGATCATGTTTTTATCTAGACCAGACATATCTAGATCCCATGCAATGTTGGCATGGCCCCGCATCTGCCACAAGTGTATGCCATGGATTGGCATAACACTCTTAGATCTATCAAGTGGGTGGGATCATGATGATCAGGTGTAGTGACACACAACTAGTAAGTTGATAAAAACACATTGCTAGGAAAAGCCTAGGTGAGACCAAAAGGGTAGTTCAAAATTTTTTCAGTTTTTTGATGTTCATCAAATGATCCCAAAAATTTTGCACATGCTACCACTGGTGCCTGTCAAGAATATGTAATTTGTTTGAATATTTAAATAGAAAAAATAATAAAAATATAGGGTAGAAGAAAAAAGTAAGACTTGGCGTGCAGGCTCCCAACTCCTACTCCCGCGCCCGCGTCACGGCTGCATTAATACGTGGGTACAATTACAAGTAGGGCCTTAGAGATAAACAAAAATACAGCCATGCCTTGGACTTTTACAAAAAGGACCTTGCACAAAAATAAGAAAAAGCAATCGGATCCACCAGGTCCTTCTCCACCGGAAACAATGGCGTGCTGGACGCCGTGGCCGACAGCGCTTGCATCAGGGATGAAACCACTTGACGTAGGCGCGTCGAATCTCGCCATGGCCGAGACGCAAGAGGGCCTCCACTGGAGGTTGAAGAAGCGGCAAACAAGCCTTACTGAGAGGGATGCAAGGGCCTCTCCAGCTCGCCACCCACACCGCCTGCCACCGACGGAGCTTAGCGAAGCAGAAGAAGCACAGGACGCGGCGGATCTGGCTGCCGGAGATCGCCGTCCTACCCTCAGACACCATAGTGGCAAACTCCACAAGGGGAAAACCAGAAAAGCCTACTCTACTGTTGTACAAGGGAGGGAACCTCACCCGACTCGACGCCGGCCATCGCCGGAGAGGATCTGGGAGGGGCCTGACGGCCCAAGACTTGGAGGTGGACGAGGGAAACAGGAGGGTTCAGAGAGGAAGAAAAGAAGTCTCCCGACCACCCAACGGCTGTTTCAACATCAACACTAACATTAGTAAACCAAAAGAAACATCATCATACAGCCTAGCCTTCTCATCGGAGTCGGAGGAGGAGTCGCAGTGGTAGCAGCGACGACACATGGTGTGGTCGAAGACGCTGACGCCGAATTTTCCTTCGTCGTCGTACCTGAAGACGAGGATGTTGCCCGCTTCGATCTTGTGCGAGCGGGCGAAGCGCTCCCAGCCATTGTCGAGGTACATCTGGCCAAGGTGGTCGGATTGCAGGTCAACTGGGTACCTGCCTTTCCTGAAGCCATTTGCCCGCAGCATGGTGAGTGAGGGTGGCTCGTCTTCGATTATCGACACGAACCCGTGGGGCAGAAGCAGCCTGTCACGCGGCATGCCGAGGTGGATGGCCACGGCAAACTAGGCGCCTAGGTCGAAATCTTTGGGCGACGACGGCGGTGAGGGAGAGCGTGGTGGCGCGGTGATTTGGCCGCGTCCTCCACGCCTCCCTCGACATCCACGGCCGCCGCGCCCTCCCTTCAATCCAGCGCCGCCGGCCATGGCTAGCTACAGGTAGTGGAGAAAGAAAAGGAGAAGGACGAGAGGATGTGGTTCTATGGGGAGAAAATGACCGCGGAAGGCCAGTTAAAAAGGACCGGTATCGGATGCCGGTGCGGAGGCCAAGGATACAACATTGAAGTGCAGTCTCATCGCCATTGATGGCGCAGGCTGTCATCGGTCAGCGGTTGTGTTTGAATTGGTGCCTCTGCGCGCATCTGAATCAACACCGCGGTGGCTCACGGGTGGGCCAGCGGCACCAACGGGCAGGACGAGGTGTACGGTGGGAGATGCGTCCGCCCGGTGGAGATGCACGGACGGGATGTGTCGGCCCGGTGGACGAGTTCGCTGGGACGGGATGCGTCGGCCCGGTGGATATGTCCTGAGGTGCTACCAGGTCCCAGCGGTAGGGCGCGCGGTTGGCCCGGCCCGGCGCTCACATTCGTCGAGATAAAACCCTAATTCCTCAGGCCGCAGGACTGCACACCACGATACCACCCTCCTCCCTTCATACTCCTTGAAGTGAGTCTGTGGTGATGAGTCGGGGCTGCAGCTAAGTGGAGGATCAGAGGATGCCCATGCGGCGGTCGTGGCTGTACGGGTCAGCGCTGCTGCTCCGGGTAGTCCGGACTCTCCTGGCCCCGCCGTAATTGCTCCGGCTTCCGACGCAGCGGTCGTAGGTGACCACGAGGATCAGGTGAAGGACGATGTTGTGGCTCCCTCTGCAGATCAGGACGAGAAGCAGGCGAAGCGCATGGAAATCTTCGATTTCAAGGAGGAGGACTACGACCCAGATGCAAACATCGAGGAGGAATACGAGGTGTACCCAGATGCAAACGTCAAGGAGGACTACGAGGTGTACCCGGATGCAAACGTCGCCCAGCTTCGAGGTCCCAGAGAATGCTACGAGTTCGAGGTTAAGTTCACTAACGAGTACAAGCTGTTTCTCTGTTAGAATGTTAGTTGATTACTGTTCGTATGTTTTGCTCTCGCTGCAGAATGATTTGATCTGCCACCAAGTTGATTTAGCCATATTTTATTTTCGGTTTTGCTAGTTCTCGGGCGCCTAAGAACTTCTTAGGTCTCAGTCGCCTCTTTCACCGTCCGATTTACCTCGTGATTCGTGCAAAGTGAAAGTTACACATGAGTTGCAACTAGGGTGTAACTGAGAATTTAATGAGTTGCAACTAGGTTGCAACTAAGAATTAGTACAAATATTATGAGTTGCAACTGAAATTTTAGCAGAAATATTATGAGTTGCAACTAGGTTGCAACTGAAATTTTAGCAGAAATATTAGGATGAAATCAGGAGCCTGAGATCTAGGCATAGGGTTGGTGGTTTCATTGTATTGTATATTGATTCGATCTGCAAGTTAGTAATTTTATTCATATCTAATCAGATTACTTAATTATTAATAATGATAGAATACTAATTTTATAATCAACGTGATTAAGTACCAACTGATTTTTGTAGGTCGTAACCATGAATTTGTAATCAAAGTTATTGCACTTGTTTTCACGAAGGCATATCTTTATTGTGTAGTACTAACTAAGACAGGTCGTAGTGGTAGTATCATGCTACTAGTATCATGCATGGTATCATACCAGTACTATATTTAATGATTTATAGAATATTAAAATAAAATTGTGTACAAGAATTATTTATATAAGGACTTTCTAGTTTTACGTGCTATGATACGGTATCTACCTATGATACTCTAACAATCTCTTTCTTCATTAATTGTTGTGCCACATCAGATATTTGCCAACATGGCATGCATGATACTAGCTATGATACTCCCACTAGGACCAACCTATGTAATGCACTTGGTAGTAACCATATCAGATGCATGCAAGTTGATTAGATGCACACTTTTCTTAATGTAGATTAGTACCAATATGATGATTCCATATTTGATGCATACCCTTTATCTTATATTTTCAAAATTCTCGGATGCATGTTACATACCAATCGATGTATTGCCAAGATGAGATGCATGCCCGTTTTATCCTATAATTCAAATTCTTACATATGATTTTATTCATGACGATAATAATTTTTGAAAGCTTGAATTTATATTTCATGTAAATTAATTTTCTCACTTCTTCGTATTTAATAAATCCAGGAGTATGACAACATGGGAGATGACAAGGAGGCCAGGGACAACAAAAGCATGAACATACATAAGAAGCTCAAGTATGTCAACACTGATACGGTGCCCCTCGACGCCGATCCTAAGGCCAAGATTTGATTGTGCTACCAATGCTTTGGTCCCCTATAAATTTTAGTTGTTATCGTTGAAACTATTTGTTGCAGAAACTGGTGTTATTTTGTCGTTTGTGATGGAACCTCGTTTAATCTATATATATGCCTTACGAGTGTCTACTACTTTGTGAGATGTATTTTTGGTTCGTGTTCATGCACACTGAATTGTTTAGATGGTTGTTTATTCATGCACACTAAAATTCTTGGAGTATTAGATAGATTGGTCTGATCCAACTATTTTATACAAATCGCAATGGAGATAAAAACTATGGTATACCTTATTATTTCAATATTCCAAATGTTACATTTTTATGGCAAATAAGACACCAATTACAAAGGCAAAATGCGAAAGGGTTTCTAGCCAACTCAGATTAGTCTAGAGCCCATGCAATGTTGGGATGAGGCTATGTGAGGTACAAGTGTGCATCATAGCAGTTATTTAGTTAATTAGAATTAACAACTAGGTGGGATCATGTTTGAGCAAGTGTTGGCTCATACTACTACAAGTTGGTCAGTTGTTTCTAGACAACTCAGATTGGTTAATTTTAGATCCCATGCAATGTTGTTGTGGGTAATTATTTGCCTATAAACACCTTCATGAACTTGTGGTTGCATGAGTCATCACTTGGATAACATGATCCTTCCCGGTTGATAGATCTTATTATAACACTTATAGAAATACCTTCACCAACTTGTTGTTGTATGAGTCATCACACCTGATAGATCTAACTATATTTTTGCTATGCCAAGCCATGACACACACAACTATGGTAGATGTGGGTCCATGCCAACATTGCATGTGATCTAGACCTCTCTGGGTTGGCTAGAAACCGTCGTCATCAACTTAGTGGTTGTGTGAGTCACTACACCTAACCACATGATCCCACCCACTTGATAGATCTAGCTATAAGAGTGCTATGCCAAGCCATGACACACTAGCTTATGGCAGATGTGGGGCCATGCCAACATTGCATGGCGTCTCTAGACCTCTGTGGGCTGGATAGAAACACCTTCCCCAACTTGTTGTATGAGTCATCACACCTGACCAACATGATCCTACCTACTTGCTATATCTAGCTATAATTTTGCTATGCCAAGCCATGACACACACAACTGTGGTAGATGTGTGCCCATGCCAACATTGCATGGGATCTAGACCTCTCTGGGTTGGCTAGAAACACCATCATCGACTTAGTGGCTGTGTGAGTCACTACACCTAACCAACATGATCCCAACCACTTGATATATGTAGCTATAAGAGTGCTATGTCAGGCCATGACACACACTTGTGGCAAATGTGCGGCCATGCTAACATTACATGGGGTCTAGACCTCTCTGGGCTGGATAGAAACACCTTCACCAACTTGTTGTATGAGTCATCACACCTGACCAACATGATCCTACCTACTTGCTAGATCTAACTGTACTTTTGCTATGCCAAGCCATGACACACACAACTATGGTAGATGTGGGCCCATGCCAACATTGCATGGGATCTAGACACCTCTCTGGGCTGGATAGAAACACCATCATCAACTTAGTGGCTGTGTGAGTCACTACACCTGACCAACATGATCCCACCCACTTGATAGATCTAGCTATAAGAGTGTTATGCCAGGCCATGACACACACTTGTGGCAAATGTGCGGCCATGCCAACATTACATGGGGTCTAGACCTCACTAGGCTGGAAAGAAACACCTTCACCAACTTGTTGTTGTATGAGTTATCACAGCTGACCAACATGATCCTACCTACTTGCTATATCTAGCTATAAATTTGCTATGCCAAGCCATGGCACACACAACTATGGTAGATGTGGGCCCATGCCAACATTGCATCGGATCTAGACCTCTCTGGGTTGGCTAGAAACACCATCATCAACTTAGTGGCAGTGTGAGTCACTACACCTGACCAACATGATCCCACCCACTTGATAGATCTAGCTATAAGAGTGTTATGCCAGGCCATGACACACACTTGTGGCAAATGTGCGGCCATGCCAACATTACATGGGGTCTAGACCTCTCTGGGATGGATAGAAACACCTTCACCAACTTGTTGTATGAGTCATCACACCTGACCAACATTATCCTACCTACTTGCTAGATTTAACTATACTTTTGCTATGCCAAGCCATGACACATATAACTATGGTAGATGTGGGCCCATGCCAACATTGCATGGGATCTAGACACCTCTCTGGGCTGGATAGAAACAACATCATCAACTTAGTGGCTATGTGAGTCACTACACCTGACCAACATGATCCCACCCACTTGATAGATCTAGCTAAACTTATTGCTGTATGAGTCATCACACCTGACCAACATGATCCTACCTACTTGATAGATCTAACTATACTTTTGCTATGCCAAGCCATGAAACACACAACTGTGGTAGATGTGGGCCCATGCCAACATTGCATGGGGTCTAGACACCTCTATGGGCTAGATAGATCCTACCTAGTTGATAGATCTAAGTATAGCACTGCTATGCCAAAACATGATGAGACACTTTGTGGGAAATGTGGTTTGCATGGGCTATAGACATCTCTTGGTTGGCTAGAAACTCCTTCATCAACTTGTGGTTGTGTGGCTCGGCACTTGGCCAGCATGATCCCACCCAGTTGATACATATAGGAATGAGAATGCTATGCCAAGACATGACACACACTTGTGGCAGATGTGGGCCCATGCCAACATTGCATGGGATGTAGACCTATCTAAGCTGTCTAGAAACACATTCACTAACTTGTGGTTGTGTGACTCAGCAGTTGGCCAACATGATCCTACCCAGTTGATAAATATTATTATAACACTTATATGCCAAGACATGCTGAGACACTTTGTGGCAAATGTGGGCCCATGCCAACATTGCATTGGCTATAGACCTCTCTGGGTTAACTAGAAACAATACCATCAACTTGTGGTTGTGTGGCTCAGCAGTTTGCCAACATGATCCCACCCAGTTGATACATATAAGTATGAGAGTGCTATGCCAAGCCATGACACACACTTGTGGAAGATGTGGGCCCATGCCAATATTGCATGGGATCTATACATATCTGGGCTGTCTAGAAACACCTTCATCAACTTGTGGTTGTATGAGACATCACTTGGATAGCATGATCCTACCTAGTTGATAGATCTAAGTATAACACTGCTATGCCAAGACATGATGAGACACTTTGTGGCAAATGTGATCCCATGTCAACATTGCATGGGCTATAGATCTCTCTGGGTTGGCTAGAAACTCCTTCATCAACCTTTGGTTGTGTGACTCACCACTTGGCCAACATGATCCTACCTAGTTGATACATCTAATTATGAGAGTGCTATGCCAAGACATGATGAGACACTTGTGGCAGGTGTGGGCCCATGCAAACATTGCATGGGCTATAGACCTCTATTGGTTGGCTAGAAACTCATACAACCAGATGTTGATGGTGTTTCTATCCAACTCAGATAGGTCTAGAGCCCACTCAATATTCGCATTCTTTGCATAAATCTGAAAGCTACCATACATCATTCTAAAAGTTCTATGAGTAAAGGTGGAAGGTGTGAAATGAATTCATTAAAAAATTGCACTTTTTTTGAAACTCATTTATTAAGCATGCAAGCCGCCTCATTAAAACCTTCCAGTTCCCTTAGGTACCCTGGTAAGGAAAAAGAGTGCGTTTGAAACTTGCAGCCCATCAAATCAATGTTGCATCGTTTACAAGGGTTTGCAAGATAAAACTAGAGGGTTCATTGACCCAATTACAAGAGCTCTTATTAAGAAAACTATCCCTAGCTAGCTCATGAGAAGGACCATTTGCTTCCCTTAGAAAGTGCATAAATCTCACATTGCCGCTTCATCCCACCAGGATTGGTCGCCCGTACATGCATGGATAACATCAGTAGAATCTGACTCCGCAATGATATGGTTGCATCCCAGCGAGTTAGCAAGCGCCAGGCTAGCTTGCATTGCCATAGATTCTCCCATCTTTGAAGATGAAACATGAGGCAAAAATTTAGTTAATGCCGCAACAAATGTACCTTTGTAGTCGCGGATCAAAGCACCAACAGAGCCCTCCATGGAGTCAACATGGAATGACGCGTCAACATTTAAATTCAATTGTCTAGGTTCTGGTTTTCTCCACTTTGCTTTTACACCTTCCTCGAGTAGCCGATGCCTTTGCGGCATTCATGCTGATTCCCAAAAAATTGCACTTCGAATAAACCTGAGCATGGTGTGAAAACCTTTTAGGGCATGAAAACCGTACCTTACCCATGTTTATTACTCCCCCGTTCCAGAATAGATGTCTTAAGTTTTTAAAATTTTGGATGAATCTATATACTAAATAGTGTCTAGATTCATCCAAATTTTGACAAATTTGAGACATCTATTTTTGGACGGAGGGAGTACTTATTATACTATTATATAATGATGATGTTTGAGTAAGTACACCGACGCTAGCACATCATAGTGGTACGAGCGATGATAGCCTGTGGTTTTATGCCCGAGATCGCGCATTTGTGATATACCCCGTGTGAACGATTTTACATGCACAAATTACGGTGTAGGTCAGGTTTTGGGACACTAATGGGCCGGCCTTCATGTTATATACTCCGTGACCCCTGATTCGCTGATACCTTCTCTGGCAACGGCAAAGACGGTGGGCGGTTCATCGTGGAGGCTGCGATGATCGACACGACGCGACGACTCGAGGTAAACGAAGGTTACGTTCTTGACCCCCCTCCTCTTCTACACAACGTAGTTGCGCAAGTACTGATAGGGTTTGCCGCTACTATTGTTGGGAGTGGTTTTGGTAACGGAAAGGGGTGGATTTTTTTCTGATTTTTCTGATTTTTGTGTTGAATTTAACTATGATCTCCTAAATTCTATCGCATTGTACTTTTATTTCAGCTAATTCATGGACCCTAGGGAAATTTTGTTGGTGAGATTTCATTTCAAAGGGGAGTTCATCAAAGTGGGGCCAAATCTGGACTACGTTGGAGGAGATGATGCGCTTTCAGAGATAGAGAGGAAAAAAATTTCACTGCAGGAAGTCAAAGGATTTGTTAAAGATCACATGGCATCGAAGGAAACGATAAAATTATATTTTCTTATTCCAGGGAAAGATCTTGTGGATGGGTTGGTGTTGCTCTATGATGAAACTAGCTGTGTCGAGATGGCTCATTATGTTCGCCCTGGGAGAGTGGCTGATGTGTACGTTGAGTACCATGGTGAGGAAGACAGTAAGCATAGTAGCATCAGGTGTGCTTTCAAGGATGAAGTGTGGGAATTGAGTGATGGAGAGGAAGAACCAGATGTTGTTGTCATAACTGCAGTTAAACCTGCTGAGTATGAAACCAGATGTTTCCCACTGAGGAAGAAGAAATCATTCAATAAAAGACCAGTGCAAATAGAAAGTGATGAAGATGATGTGATAATGACAGAACCAGTATTATCTCAAGTGGTGAATCGTACACAAGGTGCAGCTTTTTCATCTTTAGGTCAAGATCATCATCCCATGCCAGCAGCTTCGGGCCATGACGAGCAACCAAATCCAGCAGCTGCAGGACAAGACGATGAAGTGAAATATATTATACTGTCATATTCAGAGAGTGACGTGGAATACGTTGCACATAATAATAACAACGGGGAAGATTCAGAGGTTGTGGATATAAGAAGGCAAGGTAGAAAGTTTAATAAATGTATGACAGACTCCAAGAGCTGGATTGGTATAGATGCAACTGCCACTACCCCTCCATCTGCCCCTGCGTCACATGGAACTGCAGCTGCCCCCTCAACTGCAAGGTCTCAACCAGCTGTAAGAACTGCAGCTACTATAGGTGCAAGATCTCTAGCTACTCCTGGGGGAGCATCTGGTAGCAGAGGAAGACGAGCAGGAAGAGCCAAAAGGGGAAAAAGGGTGCCAGCATCTCGCGTTCCTATATACTCTTATTTCACTTGCAGTGGCAACTACTGAATGTCATTTTCTTATGTTAATGTAATGTTGCATACAGTGCGGAAACCTTCTAAGGGACATGTTATGACCTTACCTGAATCTCTATGATTTTTGCTGAATTTATATGATTTTTGCGGAATTTATATGATTTCTGTTAAATTTATTCTGGTAATTTGACCAAAATATACACTATTTCTGCTGTCTTGGGAGTACAAGATAGAAGAGGGAGACATCAACCTTTTCGACTTTAATCCATCTAATTCCGGTGCAACCAGAGATGCATCTAATTCCATCTAATAACACCATGTTGTAGCCTCATATGTTATGCCCACACGAAAACCAGGGATAAGAATCTGTACAACCAAGAACAGTGCATGCTTTCATGCAACCAATTGTGATCTTGGACAGAGAATGCGAATTAATCATCGGTTGGGCAGAGCACCTCCCACCATCACCTTGTAGGACTGACAAAAAACATACTCCCTCTGGTTTATATTAATGGCCTCAAATTTTCCTAGATACGATTGCATCTAGTCTAAATACTTAACTAGATACATACGATTTTAGATAAAGTTGAGTCCATTAATATGGACCAGAGGGAGTACACAATTTCAGCACATCACATTCTGCTAAGCACATATTTCCTCACATATGCCAAAGGTATTCTACCAGGACCAACACAAATGAACACACAAATATTCTGTAGAGCTAGTGAGACCCGAAATTGTATTGTACAGATCTAAGGTGCTGGAACATAATGATAGAGGTTTGAAATCTTCCGCGGCCATAAACAAACATAATAGATAAGTTCTTAAACTAAAACATCTTGATAACATGAAAATGATCCTTGTTCTTCAGTTCGAGGTATGGATGGGTTTGAAAGAGTCATCGGGATGATTCCTGTAATGCACCTTGTTTGTCTTTGCCTTGTCAAAGTACTTGCTACACTTCGTAACACGTTGACAAGATAAAACTTGATCATGAATCTATCAACAAAGTAATTCCTCCGTGCCATTGCTTCAGCGTTGACAAGGTCGACAAATTTCATGTACAAGCTCCCATCTTGATCAACAACATGTTTGAACCTAAATTCTGATGGAACAACGCTGAGTGGATAGCAAATAGTACCAGTACGGAACATGTACTTCACAACAACTCTATTTAGGCCTGCTGGAGTACCCTCAGACACACCAAGAATGTTCATGGTTGTTTCTGACAGATGAGGATTCTTCCATTTCTCAATTGGGTCTCCCTGGGATGAAAATCCAGTAGGGTAACTTAGTTGACGCATGCGATCAACTGACAGGTGGTCATATTCCTGTGGATATGTACACAACGGCATGTTCAATAGCTTTTCCTCCTTCCTTGGCACAAGATTGAGCTCAACAATCTTGTAAATCTTGACAACCGCGTGAGCTAAGCTAAATGCTTTCTCCTTTGCAGACACACTCTCAAGAACATCATTATCAGCAGTGGAAGTGGCCCTCACAAACACTTGTGCTTCATAGGAATCCTTCTTCACAAAAGATGCCAGTGTTTGAATAAATGACTATGTAAATTTGGGCAATAAATGAAAAAGAAAAGCTTGGCATGTATAATTGATGGCAAGATTATACTTTGATCAAGGCCTCTTTCAGTATATACATCTGTCATAAAACTCACCGACTCGTCTCTGCCGGAGGAGTACCCAAGGTGCAACTTCCTCTTATGCGCATCTTCTGATGCCCCCCTTCCGGTTTGAATAAATAAACAACACTTCAGCTCACATGATCTAATTTGAAAAGAGGTAATTATGGAAAGCAAAATAATTGGCAGGTTATAATATAAAGAATAATGAGAAAAAAAACTTCTAAGTTCAAATACTATCTGAAATTATGGATTAAGGCAATGGAAGGAAATGAAATCCTCATCTCTTAATGCATTGTCAGGTTCCACTAGACCAGCAACAATTCAATTTAAAGCCCTGTTTTGAAAGTATTGGAATTTGACTTCACATTCAATAGCACATGACAATAGGTTCTGATGTTATCATTAGGATTCTACCGGATAATAGGGTATTGTAAAACAAAATTAAGTTTTCTAATTGTCTCCGTATGATTATCAAGTTTAAACCGACACAACCTTGTAATTCAAATAAAACACAGTATTGTAATTTTAACACGTTAGACAGATTACAAAAGGTTGTATAACACATTCAAGAACATAAAGAACCCCAAAAGAGGGGATCAATCTTCACAGATTACATACTACTATCACGTCTAGGTACTGATTACAAGGTGTCTTAGATTTGCATATGTCTATTGCAAAAACAAGCAAAAAAAGGGCCCTATCCTTCTGCAAATGCAACACCAACTTTCCATCTAAATGAGACACACTTATATGATACATAACCATTCAATTAGTATTCATGCACAGTTTAAGGTACACAAAAACTAAAATAGAACTCACTATGGTCCACTTGGCAAATGACCAAGAGAGAAAAAGATATATGACAACATATAAGATGCAACTGCCAACCTATTCCATGATGCCAAAGTTCAAACTCAATACTATAAATAATGGGAGCAATTTGATAAAATCCAGTGCATAGTTCACAACAGATACCAGTGTTTCAATAAATGATAAATAAAAGCTTGGCATGTATAATTATTGGCAAGAATCATTATATAGGTGATCAGCCACAAGATTATAAAAAATAAGTCTATTTTTTCTGGTCAAGGTCTCTTACAGTCTATTTGTTGGTGATCACAAGTAATAATTATATAGTAGATCAGCAACTAGAATATGAATAATGCATGAACAAAACTACACCCTGAAGCACATGCTCCCTCGTCAAATAGTACAAGACTAAAAATAATAATTCCATACATATAAAAGTTGTCAAAGAACACACGTACTTAATTTTAGACACATAAATTTGCAGTATCATTTCATGCAAAATCAAACGTTTAAGCTCTGGGTAAAAGGAACAAATTTAAAGCTCCTAACATATATAATTTTGTGTGGTGCACTTAGACTATGTAAACATGATGCATTTATATACATCTTTAGTAATGTCTAGAGATGAATAATTTATTAACATGTGTACACTTTTTCTGAATGATTAGATATCATAAATTATATTTTTTATGTCGCACATAAATATTATAACTTATCAGTTGCGGAAGATGTATATTGTCGTTATGCACTAATGAATTCCAACATTCAATCCAGAGAAATTTTATCATACACATAATTCTTCAAACTATAAACATTCAATATCTATGATGCTCTCTACAAAGTGCTATCAACAATGCACAGAGTGTGTCCATCTACTCTTCAATGTCCCCAAAAGGTGCTGACCACTCAACGAAGTACTACACCAACCTCATACTAACATTCAAATCCTAAGAATCAACCCTAAAAATCAAACCCTAGTTATAAGTACTAAAAATGAGAAGTGGATGTCACATCCCAAGATTTTCCAAATCTTGTTATGTGAAAAATAAATAAACAAAATAAAAAATTGTTGAAATTTAGAGTGAAAAGAAACTTTTGTTTCTAAATGGAAACTTAAAATCCCATCTTGAACAAACTTTGGTTAATGTCTGAATCTAATTAAATTCAAATCAAGTGGAATGCATTCTCTTTAAATGCATCTGGAAATTTAAACACTTGAGGAATAAACCAAAACTCTAAAAACCATAAGGAAAGAAAATCATTTTCCAAGTTATCTCCAAGCCTATGGATTTGATCCATATAAAAGTTGTCAAGCAAACATTTCACAATGATCAATAATGACAAATGGAAATATTATAAAACCATATAAATTTATTTCATTCAATTTGGAGCCATAGATAAAATCTTATGAATTTAATAAGATAAGGAAATTTAATTTCCAAGCTAATAAAGCATATATATAGAAATCCATACCAAATAGTGAGCAAACAATGCTAAAAATATTTAAAAGGTTAAACAAATATTAAATAAGATTTACAAATTGGAATCACCAAGTTTGGATCTATAAATAAAAAGATATGGATTTTATAAGATGAAGAAAGAAATATTAAATAAGGAATATTTAAAGACCAAATTAAATCTTGGCCTAATCCATAAGAAAATGGAATGAATTTAATCCAAATCCAAATAAAATAAAAGGATAAAGAATTTCCAAAATAAAATAAAATGGCTTAAACCAAATTCCATTTGAATAATGACAAATTCAATTTTAAAAGATTAATAAAATCATATTAAAAACTTTTCCAAATAATTCAAGATGAATTATTTGAACCCAATTAAACAAATAAAAACCTACTGAAAAAGATTTGGAGGGATTTAGAAATTTAAATGGTGTTTAAAAATATTATTAAATCTTATTTGATTTAAAACAAGGGCCTTTTTGAATAATTAAAAGACCCCAAAACGAATAAAATTTTATTCCAAAATTTACTTCAGATTATATTACTAATCAGTATTTAAACCTAAACAAAATTTTGGTTGAGGTTTGAATTCAAATAGATGTTTGAATATACTAAACAAAATCAAAACAAAAAAATCAAATTGGAAAAAGAAAAATAACAGGAGAAGGAAAAAAAAGAAACAAAGCAACCCAGCTAACCTAGCCCACTAAGCCCATCAGCATCCCATATCCCTTCCCCGTGAGAAAAACGGTTCATACTCGCGAATAGACCCGCAGCGTCACTGACATCCTGGACCCACCCCACTCCCTCACTCGAAGACAGCCAGGCCCCACCGCCCAGCTTTCTTCCTCACCCGCGCGACGACCCCGCCCCCAATTCCTTCGTCTCCGTTTCTGGCCAATGAAGGAACCATCAATCCGCGTTAATCTCTCCATTAACCCTCGCCGCGACCATGCGTACTAAACCGCATGCTCCTCCTCCTCCTTTCCCCCTGAACATTGCGCCCCCTCTGCCCCCAGGTCGAGCAAATTTCGACCTGGAACGCCCTCTGCTCCGACGCCTTCCGACGGCAATTCCGGCCACTCGCCATCGCCCCTCGACCACACACGCGTGCTCCACGTACGCTGGCGCACCTCCCCGTGGCATCAGCTTGCCCCCACGTGCCCCAGAACCTCGGCAACGACGACCACCGAGCGCGCCGCCGTCTGCTTCCACTCCGGCGACACCACCCTGGTTGGTAATGACCGACCCTCTCTTTCTCTTTCACGCACGCATCCTCGCCATGTCTTTGCGCAACTAACCATACCCTCCTCTCCCTCTGGCATGCACCGAAGCCTCGCCACCGTCTCCGACAGAAGCAACCACCGCTAGAGAGAACTCCGGCGAAGAATTCCGACTAAACCCGTGCGCCCCTTCAACCAACGCAAGCAGGTTGAGCATCCCCGTGCCTCAGCGATTTCGGTGAGCTACTTCTTTACTCCCCTTGCTTCCTATATCGCCAGCTCCTCCGCCGTCTGACCGCGTCACCGCCAGCCACCGTCGCTTGCGCCGCCAGTTCTTGACCAGCTGCTGTGCATCGTCGGATTTATATCGTAAGGCGTAGATAGAGTCACTTAAGCGAAAGGGTAAGTAACGATATGTGCCGCACGATCCACTTTAGATCTAACGGCTGTTGTCTGTCGATCCAACCGAACCGTTACCGACGAATAAGAAGCAGCCACGTGGCCAAAGTCTGTTTTAAAAACCAGAAATGATCTATTAGATGTTCCAATTTGAAAAATTCATAACTTTCAAACCACACGTCCAAATTTTGCAAATTTTATATCAATGTATTCAGCAAAACAAGCTGTATCCAACCATGCACTTTGTTTAGTAAGTTTCTTCTGTTAAGTTGATTGTTTTTGCAGAAACTTGTGTATGCATGTTTAGAATATAAAAATTGTTCTAAAATGATTTTTGAGATAAAAACTTTGGCAAATGGTTTGTTTTGAACCTACTGACCATACAAATCAATTTGTGATTTCAAAAATATATTAGGTGAAGCAAAATAATAAACCTTTGATTTAAACCATTTCTAGTCAAATAAAAATAAAGTTTATATGTTAAAAATACTCTTTGGAGAAAAACCTTTGGGAAATGTTTTGATTTAAATTCTCTGACCCTAAACACCAAGTTTTATGACTTAAAAATGTATTTGGTAAACCCTATAAAGATTGCTACTTTGATAAAGGCATTTTCAACCACATAAAATAATGATTTGGTTTGAAAATGGTTTATAGGTAAAATCTTTTGCAAATAGTTTTGCCACTTTATAAAATGAACAAATAAGTGTTTTAGAATGTTTATAACCAATTATAAACCACTTTTGTAAATAAAACAAAGTTTTGCATGCTTGCATGCATTGTTTTGTTTCTATTATTTTATGTGATTTTGCGTGAATGGTAGATTGAAATTGTGCCTTGCTTGATTGAATTATAGTGCTTTGAAGAGTGTGATCATTACAAAGAAGGAGTGAACTTATATTCCCTATGAAAAAGGCAAGTGATGCTTCATACTTTTGTCCCATTATTTTCACTATGCATTAGTGATATTTCTAAGTAGGACTTGCATGGAATTTTTGCTAAGTATAGACTATGCCATGGGAAATCCTAGTAGATGAAACCTTAGTAGAATTTCCTAAGTTAAGATTCCTACTACTATCATGCTTAGCTTAGCTAGTAGAAAACAAGGGTGGATTATATATTCATACTATGGAATATTTCTAAGTCAAGGACTTATGTTTTGTTTAATAAAACAACTAAGTGAATGAATCACCTGGGTGGAATGGAAGGAATGGTTTGTGTTGAGTGGTTATGCAAGTCTAGTATGCTGGGGAAAACTTGGGCATCACCAAGTCCAGTATACTGGGGAAAACTTGGTATCTCACTTGTGGATGGCCACCCAGGAACAAAGAGATTTGAGATGTCAAATGTTGAGAAGCTTCAAGTGCAGCCACTTGGCATTATGGGCTCTGCCTGGATCATATAGGTTGCAATAACTTAGACAAATGTACAGTTGGTGGTAGGGGTTTGATAGGTTGGAGCGCGTCCATTTTGGTCTAAGGGAAGGCTTCTGAAAGATCTTGTCTTGGGAAACCAAGTCTTGTGGGGAAAGTGCACTACCTCTGCAGAGTGTAAAATCTAAGTACTTAGCCATGTCCCTGGTAAAGGACAATTTGAGCATCAAGACATGGAAGCTATCAAGAATCTCCTCATCCTAATTTCTAAGTTAAAAACTTGTGGTTGAACAACGGTTGAAAGGATCACCAATTTCTATTGGGAGATGCCTTGGGAATGATTTTGACAAACAAAAACTTAGTGTTTTCAAATGATAAGGAAAATCTATTTTGAGCAATGCAAGCCTAAAGCTCCACTTAGCCAAAAGCATATAGATGATAGACTCCACTATACTACCATAGTATCACTTTCCAATACAATTCAAATGTATTGACCCGTGTGGCTGTAACTTATTATGTTGCAGGTTTGTTTGATGTTAATGAAGTTTATTGATTAGGATTACAAGTCTACAACCAACATGTCTGCCTGTGGCACTTTTAAGATGAAGGACCCCATGCTATTATTATATTCTGCTGCATTGTAATGAGATAGCCAAATGAGCTATGTAAGATATAATAAATTATTTTATTCCTGGTTATAAAGTTGTATTATGACCTTTGTTTCTTAATATTACATCTTAACTGTGGATGCTAGCTATTGATCCAGGGACTAGCATTGTAAACACAGGGATCTCTACCTTATTAAAGGTTGGGAACCTTACAGATGGTATCAGAGCATTGTGTTGCCTATAGGATTTGTAACCCTAGGACTGGACAAAACCCCTTAGAAAAATAGGAGTTGTAATTGTTCCAAAACTTATTTACAAACAATCTTGTAAACTCTTTCCTCAACCATTTTGGTTTTGATTCTACATCTCTTCTATTTCAAACTTGATGGACAAAGCCTACCCCATGGCCAAAGACTTCACCATGTGCAAAGGACTTCATCAACTCTAATGACTTCAACATCTTCAAGTAATTTCAACCTTATTCTCAACAAGGACTTCAACCTTGGATATCACTAAGGACTACAAGTGAGACAAGAAATATTACTCAAGACTTGAAGACTAAGGAAACACAACTTGGAAATCATCATCACCTTTGAAGTTTTTGTGACCAAGAATTTTCCCAAGGATACAAAGATCTTATTCAAGAAGAATCAACCAAGAAGAATGGAAAGATCTCAAGTGAACCATATAGATGGACCACCATATTTAGCTTAAGTCAAACCCACCAACTTATGTGGTGTAACAAAAATATTTTTGGTTGCCTAAAATATGCTTGAGACTTGTTGTTTGAGTGGAATGTTTGTTTGTAATTGCTTGCACTTTGCTTGTGTGAATTGTGATGTGTGTGATTATAATTATTCCCTTAGAAATGTTTTACCTATTCTAATCCCAAACCAACCCAAACAGATGACTACTCCAAGGAACTCCAACATCAAGGATGGTGACAACAACAACAACCAAGAGGACAACATGAGAGAACTCATAGTAACCCAAACCCAGTTGAACCAAGTGATAGCTCAATTTATAGCCAACACCAGTGAGGTAGATCCAACCATGCAAAGGTTTTTGGAAACCCAAACCCAATTGTTGCATAAGGTGACAGATCAAATGATCAACATGGGAAACAACTCTTCCAAAGGAGTTTGTGACAACAAGGATGACAAAGATGATATTCTAGAAGGAACCCAAGCTTGCAATATTTGTGGAGACAAGGATCACACTTCCAAAGAGCATGAAGATCAATGCCCCAATTGTGAAGAGAAACATCCAGCTAATCAATGCCCCACAACCCAAGCTACTTGTTACTTATGTGAAGGAAATAATCATGTCCCTATCCAATGCCCCATCTATTCCATAGTTCAACAAAGGAAACAAGGTGGAGTGCAACAACTGATTGCAGACTACCATGAGAGAGCCAAGTCTACCAAGAAGGATGAAGACAAAGGGAAGTCTCAGCTTGCACCTCCATGCAATATGACTCAATTTAAAGGACCAAAAGGAGACATATGTATTATCCAAGGAATAATAAAAGGTCAAGGAGACCAGGAAACATTCCTACCTTTGAGATAACATATGAAGAACATGAACTAGAAGCACTCCTAGCTTTGAAGAAACCCAAGAAGAAGAAGTATAAGGAAATTAGCCAAGTATGGTGCAACAACTGCAAAGATCTAGGCCATTATGTGTCAACTTGTCCACAGAAGATACGTGAAGAACTCAACCTTATCACATGTTACAATTGTGGTAACCAAGGACATTATGCAAGCAATTGTCCAGAAAAGATGAAGCACAAGATAAAGCCTATGAAGGATCTCAGCCTTGTCACATGTTTCAATTGTGGAAACAAAGGACACTATGCAGATGTTTGTCCAGAGAGATTTCAACAAGATCCCAAGAAAGCCAAGATGTAATCTAGTTGGAAAATTTTAAGGGTGGTAGTACCCTGTTGCTTTGAGCCAACTTGTAACCCTAGCCTTCCCAAATCTCGGGACGAGATTTATTTTAAGGGTGGTAGCCTGTCACATCCCAAGATTTTCCAAATCTTGTTATGTGAAAAATAAATAAACAAAATAAAAAATTGTTGAAATTTAGAGTGAAAAGAAACTTTTGTTTCTAAATGGAAACTTAAAATCCCATCTTGAACAAACTTTGGTTAATGTTTGACTCTAATTAAATTCAAATCAAGTGGAATGCATTCTCTTTAAATACATCTGTAAATTTAAACACTTGAGGAATAAACCAAAACTCTAAAAACCATAAGGAAAGAAAATCATTTTCCAAGTTATCTCCAAGCCTATGGATTTGATCCATATAAAAGTTGTGAAGCAAACATTTCAAAATGATAAAGAATGACAAATGGAAATATTATAAAACCATATAAATTGATTTCATTCAATTTGGAGCCATAGATAAAATCTTATGAATTTAATAAGATAAGGAAATTGAATTTCCAAGCTAATAAAGCATCTATATAGAAATCCATACCAAATGGTGAGAAAATAATGCTAAAAAGATTTAAAAGGTTAAACAAATATTAAATAAGATTTAGAAATTGGAATCACCAAGTTTGGATCTATAAATAAAAAGATATGGATTTTATAAGATGAAGAAAGAAATATTAAATAAGGAATATTTAAAGACCAAATTAAATCTTGGCCTAATCCATAAGAAAATGGAATGAATTTAATCCAAATCCAAATAAAATAAAAGTATAAAGAATTTCCAAAATAAAATAAAATGGCTTAAACCAAATTCCATTTGAATAATGACAAATCCAATTTTAAAAGATTAATAAAATCATATTAAAAACTTTTCCAAATAATTCAAGATGAATTATTTGAACCCAATTAAACAAATAAAAACCTACTGAAAAAGATTTGGAGGGATTTAGAAATTTAAATGGTGTTTAAAATATTATTAAATCTTATTTGATTTAAAACAAGGGCCTTTTGAATAATTAAAAGACCCCAAAAAGAATAAAAAAATTATTCCAAAATTGACTTTAGATTATATTACTAATCAGTATTTAAACCTACACAAAATTTTGGTTGAGGTTTGAATTCAAATAGATGTTTGAATAGACTAAACAA
The DNA here is from genome assembly GCA_916181665.1 of Avena sativa. NCBI lineage: Eukaryota > Viridiplantae > Streptophyta > Magnoliopsida > Poales > Poaceae > Avena > Avena sativa. The sequence goes on from OV702283.1 coordinate 315,843,117, forward strand.
AATCAAAACAGAAAAATCAAATTGGAAAAAGAAAAATAACAGGAGAAGGAAAAACAATAAGAAACAAAGCAACCCAGCTAACCTAGCCCACTAAGCCCATCAGCAGCCCATCTCCCTTCCCCGCGAGAAAAACGCTTCGTACTCGCGAATAGACCCGCAGCGTCACTGACATCCTGGACCCACCCCACTCTCTCACTCGCAGACAGCCAGGCCCCACCGCCCAGCTTTCTTCCTCACCCGCGCGACGACCCCGCCCCCAATTCCTCCGTCGCCGTTTTTGGCCAATGAAGGCACCATAAATCCGCGTTAATATCTCCATTAACCCTCGCCGTGACCACGCGTACTAAACCACATGCTCCTCCTCCTCCTTTCCCCCTGAACGTTGCACCCCCTCTGCCCCCAGGCCGAGCAAATTTCGACCTGGAACGCCCTCTGCTCCGACGCCTTCCGACAGCAATTCCGGCCACTCGCCATCGCCCCTCGCCCCCTCGACCACACACGCGTGCTCCACGTACCCTGGCGCACGTCTCCGTGGCATCAGCTTGCCCCCGCGTGCCCCAGAACCTCGGCAACGACGACCACCGAGCGCGCCGCCGTCTGCTTCCACTCCGGCGACACCACCCTGGTTGGTAATGACCGACCCTCTCTTTCTCTTTCACGCACGCATCCTCGCCATGTCTTTGCGCAACTAACCATACCCTCTTCTCCCTCTGGCATGCACCGAAGCCTCGGTGAGCTACTTCTTTACTCCCCTTGCTTCCTATATCGCCAGCTCCGCCGTCGTCTTACCGCACCGCCGCCAGCCACCGTCGCTTGCGCCGCCAGTTCTTGACCAGCTGCTGTGCATCGTCGGATTTAGATCGTAAGGCGTAGATAGAGTCACTTAAGCGAAAGGGTAAGTAACGGTATGTGCCGCACGATCCACTTTAGATCTAACGGCTGTTGTCTGTCGATCCAACCGAACCGTTACCGACAAATAAGAAGCAGCCACGTGGCCAAAGTCTGTTTTAAAAACCAGAAATGATCTATTAGATGTTCCAATTTGAAAAATTCATAACTTTCAAACCACAGGTCCAGATTTTGCAAATTTTATATCAATGTATTCAGCAAAATAAGACCTATCCAACCATGCACTTTGTTTAGTAAGTTGCTTCTGTTAAGTTGATTGTTTTTGCAGAAACTTGTGTATGCATGTTTAGAATATAAAAATTGTTCTAAAATGATTTTTGAGATAAAAACTTTGGAAAATGGTTTGTTTTGAACCTACTGACCATACAAATCAATTTGTGATTTCAAAAATATATTAGGTGAAGCAAAATAATAAACCTTTGATTTAAACCATTTCTAGTCAAATAAAAATAAAGTTTATATGTTAAAAATACTCTTTGGAGAAAAACCTTTGGGAAATGTTTTGATTTAAATTCTCTGACCCTAAACACCAAGTTTTATGACTTAAAAATGTATTTGGTAAACCCTATAAAGATTGCTACTTTGATAAAGGCATTTTCAACCACATAAAATAATGATTTGGTTTGAAAATGGTTTATAGGTAAAATCTTTTGCAAATAGTTTTGCCACTTTATAAAATGACCAAATAAGTGTTTTATAATGTTTATAACCTATTATAAACCACTTTTGTAAATAAAACAAAGTTTTGCATGCTTGCATGCATTGTTTTGTTTCTATTATTTTATGTGATTTTGCGTGAATGGTAGATTGAAATTGTGCCTTGCTTGATTGAATTATAGTGCTTTGAAGAGTGTGATCATTACAAAGAAGGAGTGAACTTATATTCTCTACCAAAAAGGCAAGTGATGCTTCATACTTTTGTCACATTATTTTCACTATGCATTAGTGATATTTCTAAGTAGGACTTGCATGGAATTTTTGCTAAGTATAGACTATGCCATGGGAAATCCTAGTAGATGAAACCTTAGTAGAATTTCCTAAGTTAAGATTCCTACTACTATCATGCTTAGCTTAGCTAGTAGAAAACAAGGGTGGATTATATATTCATACTATGGAATATTTCTAAGTCAAGGACTTATGTTTTGTTTAATAAAACAACTAAGTGAATGAATCACCTGGGTGGAATGGAAGGAATGGTTTGTGTTGAGTGGTTATGCAAGTCTAGTATGCTGGGGAAAACTTGGGCATCACCAAGTCCAGTATACTGGGGAAAATTTGGTATCTCACTTGTGGATGGCCACCCAGGAACAAAGAGATTTGAGATGTCAAATGTTGAGAAGCTTCAATTGCAGCCACTTGGCATTATGGGCTCTGCCTGGATCATATAGGTTGCAATAACTTAGCCAAATGTACAGTTGGTGGTAGGGGTTTGATAGGTTGGAGCGCGTCCATTTTGGTCTAAGGGAAGGCTTCTGAAAGATCTTGTCTTGGGAAACCAAGTCTTGTGGGGAAAGTGCACTACCTCTGTAGAGTGTAAAATCTAAGTACTTAGTCATGTCCCTGGTAAAGGACAATTTGAGCATTCAGACATGGAAGCTATCAAGAATCTCCTCATCCCAATTTCTAAGTTAAAAACTTGTGGTTGAACAACGGTTGAAAGGATCACCAATTTCTATTGGGAGATGCCTTGGGAATGATTTTGACAAACAAAAACTTAGTGTTTTCAAATGATAAGGAAAATCTATTTTGAGCAATGCAAGCCTAAAGCTCCACTTAGCTAAAAGCATATAGATGATAGACTCCACTATACTACCATAGTATCACTTGCTAATACAATTCAAATGTATTGACCCTTGTGGCTGTAACTTATTATGTTGCAGGTTTGTTTGATGTTAGTGAAGTTTATTGATTAGGATTACAAGTCTACAACCAACATGTCTGCCTGTGGTACTTTGAAGATGAAGGACCCCATGCTATTATTATATTCTGCTGCATTGTAATGAGATAGCCAAATGAGCTATGTAAGATGTAATAAATTATTTTATTCCTGGTTATAAAGTTGTATTATGACCTTTGTTTCTTGATATTACATCTTAACTGTGGATGCTAGCTATTGATCCAGGGACTAGCATTGTAAACACAGGGATCTCTACCTTATTAAAGGTTGGGAACCTTAAAGTGGAGGTTAAAGAAAACACATAGATGCACCACCGCAAGCTGCTGGGCCTTCACCACCAAATTCTCGTCGGAGCCGTGCTTCGCGCCCAGATCCAGCACGTCCGCCTCAACAACCACCACATTCTCCTTCTCTTCCTGATCCGGAGCCGCTGCGACGAAACAGTCCAACTTGGCCGCACGACCAACCGCACTTTCGTGGGAACCGCCAACCTCCTTCACCGCATCTATGGCGGTGACGGCGTGCTTCTTGTCCACAGTAGAAGCGGCCGCGTCGGCTGCGCTGCTCCCCGCCTTCATCGCTGACGGAGTCGACGAATGTGCGGGGAGAGGGAGAAGAATCGAGTGGGAGGGGCTGGAGTCGATGGAGTGAGACGAGGGTTTTCTTCTTCCCGATTTGGGGGTAATTGGGTGGGGAAAAGGAGAAAAATCAGACGAAGAACCCTTTTATACGTTTTGTCGTTTCGGTTTTTCCCACGCCATTCCTCTAGCACCACGTACGCCATGAACGTCGCATACGCGTACGGTGCGTGAAACAGCATGACCAGAGCAGTAGGGTTACTAGGCCGGCCCGTTATCTAGCACCCGCGTCCAATTTCTATCACACAATTTTTCATGTACGGGATTGAACATACTTCAAATATAAATTACCTGAAATCTTCAGTAGAAGTATATTAGTTTAGTATAATAAGTTGACCATTTAGGTCTCGTTTGCTTTAATTCAAATTCAAACAATATGAGTGTCATATGTAATATGCATCACGGTTTTTTCATACTTCCAATTATCGATGCATCTTCCATTGTAAATTAATGAAATTAAAATTGAGCACCGAAAACACATGAACAACTATGCATAGGCATACACGTATATATAAGTGTAGCATCAAGTGTGCATCATAGCATGGCATAGCAAGTTTTTACTCATACTACAACAAGTCGATGATGGTGTTTCTAGTCAACTCACATGGGTCTGGAGCCCAATGCAATGTTGGGATATATGAGCCTATATGAGGCACAAGTGTGCATCATGCCATGGGCATACCACTTTTATACTTAGAATCAATGTCATGATTTGGCATAGTAGTTGTATAGTTTGATGTAACAACTAGGTGGGATCATGTTGACCAAGTGTTAACTCATACAACCACAAAGATGATGAAGGTGTTCATAGACAACTCCCATAGGTCAAGAACCCATGTAATGTTGGCATGGTGCTATGCGTGCTACAAGTGTGCATCATCCAAAGGCATATCACACGTGTGGCAGATCTAGACCTATCTCAGCTTTCTAGAAATACCTTCATCAACGTGTGGTTGTATGAGTCATCACTTTGGACAACATGATCCTACCTAGTTGATAGATATAAATATAACACTGCTATGCCAAGACATGATGATCCACTTTGTGGTAGATGTGGGCCCATGCCAACATTGCATTGGCTATAGACCTCTCTGGGTTGGCTAGAAACACCAGCATCAACTTGTGGTTGTGTGACTCAGCAGTTGGCCAACATGATCCCACCCAGTTGATACATCTAAGTATGAGAGTGTTATGCCAAGCCATGACACACACTTGTGGCAGATGTGGGCACATGCCAACATTGCATGGGATCTATACCTACCTAGGCTGTCTAGAAACACCTTCATCAACTTGTGGTTGTATAAGTCATCACTTGGATATCATGATCCTACCTATTTCATAGATCTAAGTACAACACTGTTATGCCAATACATGATGAGATACTTTATGGCAAATAAGGGAACATACAAACATTGCATGGATATAGAACAATCTGGTTGGCTAGAAACTCCATCATCTTGTGGTTATATTGCTCAGAACTTTGCCGACATGATCCCACACAGTTGATACATATAAGTATGAGAGTGCTATGCCAAGCCTTGACACACACTTGTGGCATATGTGTTCCCATGCCAACATTGCATGGGATCTAAACCTATGTGAGCTATCTAGAAACACCTTCATGAACTTGTGGTTGTATGAGACATCACTTGGATAGCATGATCCTTCCCAGTTGATATATCTTAGAAATGATGAGACACTTTGTGGCAAATGTGGACCCATGCAAAAGTTGCATGGGCTATAGACCTCTCTTGGTTGGCTCCTTCATCAACTTGTGGTTTTGTGGCTCAACACTTGGCCAACATGATCCCACCAAGTTGATACATCTAAGTATCTGAATGGTATTCCAAGCCATGGGACACACTTGTGGCAAATATGGTCCCATGCCAACATTACATGGGATACAAACCTATCTGAGCTGTCTAGAAACACCTTCATCAACTTATGGTTGTTTGAGTAATCACTTGGATAACACCTTCATCCTACCTAGTTGATATATCTAAGTAAAAGACTGTTATGCCAAGACATGATGAGAGACTTTGCGGCAAATGTGGTCCCATGCCAATATTGCATGGGACATGACTTGGATAGCATGATCCTTCCCAGTTGATATATCTTAGAAATGATGAGACAAACATTGCATGGGCTATAGAACTCTCTTGGTTGGCTAGAAACTCCTTAATCAACTTGTGATTGTGTAGCTCAGCATTTGGCCAACATGATCCCATCCAGTTGATACATGTAAGTATGAGAGTGCTATGTCAAGCCCTAACAAAACTTTATGGCATATGTGGTCCCATGGCAACATTGCATGGGATGTATACCTATCTAATATGTCTAGAAACACCTTCATCAACTTGTGGTTGCATGACTCATCACTTGGACAGCATGATCCTACCCAGTTGATACATATAACTATAAGAGTGCTATACCAAGACATGATGAGACACTTTGTCGCAAATGTGGTCCCATGGAAATATTGCATGGGCTATAGACCTCTCTGGGATGGGTTGAATGTACTTCATCAACTTGTAGTTGTGTGGTTCAGCACTTGGCAACCTAGTTGATACATCTAGGTATGAGAGTGCTATGCCAAACCATGACACACACTTGTGGCAGGTGTGGCCACATGCCAACATTGCATGGGATGTAGACCTATCTAAGCTATCTAGAAACTCCTTCATCAACTTGTGGTTGCATGAGTCATCAATTGGATAACATGATCCTTCTTAGTTGAAAGATCTTATTATAACACTTATATGCCAAGACATGATGAGACACTTTGTGGCAAAGGTGGGCCCATGCAAACATTGCATGGGCTATAGAACTCTCTTGGTTGGCTAGAAACTCCTTCATCAAATTGTGGTTGTGTGGATCAGCACTCTGGCCAACATGATCCCACAAAGTTCATACATCTATGTATGAAAATGCTATGCCAAGCCATGACACACACTTGTGGTAGATGTGGGCCCATGCCAACATTACATGGTATCTAGGCCTATCTTAGCCGTCTAGAAACACCTTCATCAACTTGTCGTTGCATGAGTAATCACTTGGATAACATGATCCTTCCTAGTTGAAAGATCTTATTATAACACTTATATGCCAAGACATGATGGTACACTTTGTGGCAAAGGTGGGCCCATGCAAATATTGCATAGGCTATAGACCTATCTGGGTTGGCTAGAAACTCCTTGATCAACTTGTGGTTGTGTGGCTAAGCACTCTGCCAATATGATCCCACCCAGTTGATACATGTAAGTACGAGAGTGCTATGCCAAGCCATGACACACACTTGTGGCAGATGTGGGTCCATAACAACATTGCATGGGATCTAGACCTATCTGAGCTGTCTTGAAACACCTTTATGAACTTGTGGTTGCATGAGGCATTAGTGGGATAGCATGATCCTTCCCAGTTTATATATCTTAGTATGACATTCTATGCCAAGAAATGATGAGACACTTTGTGGCAAATGTGGACCCATGCAAAAATTGCATGGGCTATAGACCACTCTTGGTTGGCTAGAAACTCCTTCATCAACTTGTGGTTGTGTGGATCACCACTTGGCCAACATGATCCCACCCAGTTCATACATCTAAGTATGAGGATGCTATGCCAAGCCATGACACCACTTGTGGTAGATGTGGGCCCATGCCAACATATTATGCAATATAGACCTATTTGAGCTGTCTAGAAACACCTTCATCAACTTTGATCTACTCCCTCCATCCCATATTATGTTGCGCATAATTTTGTGTGCAAGTCAAACTTTGCAAAGTTTGACCAAGAATATACAAAATAATATAAATATGTGTGATATAAAATGTATATATTATGAAAATACAATTCAAGACAATTCTAATAATATTATTTTGGCACCGTATTAGTTTATAGTTGTATCAAACTATTTGCTCAAACATTATACAATTTGACTTTGATAAAATCTTATATGCAACCTAAATTGGGACTGAGAGAGTAACAACTACTAGGAGGGATCATGTTGACCAAGTGTTCACACATACAACCACAAGTTGATGAAAGTGAACACTTGGTCTAGAGTCCATGCAATGTTGGTAGTATGAGGTGGACGTCACGTGCATCGGTGACGTCAGCGGAAACGAATCGACGGGATGTATAAGAGCCCTCTCGGCCGTTCCGGGTCGCCAGATCCCCACCATTTCCCCCTCCTCCCTTTTGTTTCACCTGATACTGAAAGGAGTGAGGAGTGAGAAACCCTACCTCACGCCGTCGTCTCCTCTGCTTTCGGCCTGGGTGTCGTCCTCCTCCGCGCGATTTTGACTCCGGTGATGGCGGGAGTGGGCTCCGTAGCTGATGCGGGCGGTTCTGCTAGGGTGGGGATGGGAGCCGTTACCTGCCCAGATGCAGTCGACGACGTCGAGCGCCATGGCGGTGGCGGTGGTGGTACGGCCGCTTTGGCCTATGCGGCTCTGGGAGAGGAGGAGATGCTAGATGCGGAGGTCGGCGAGGCAGAGCGGCTAGATATGAACGTGGTGCTCGGCACCGGGGAGGATCTGTCGCCGGTGCAGCCTCAGGACGTTGCTGCGATGCAGGTAAGAGGTTTTTTCTTCTAACTTCCGTTCTCCCTCTTTAGATTGTTTGGATTTAGCTATATCAGTATTAGGGATTGACATCGGTTAGGGATTCTTTGGATGGAAGCTTGGTTCTGTAGATTCCTGGTGTAGATTTTTTTTAGGGATTTATATATTTCAACGAAAGTTATTTGTTGCAGCATATATCTAGCCCTAGGAAATAGTTCAGTGCATCGGATTATTCGGGATGATTAACTATGAAATTACACAATGTTGCGTGCATATTTTTGTTGTAGTTTTTTTCCTGAACTTGTATGATCATATCTTAGACTAGTTCTATTAAATGAATGCTTAGCTGCGAGGGATGTCCCTAAGATATGATATTCAGTGTAGTTTAAGTAGTTAGTATAGTGCAATATCAGTTTATCATTTTGCCTTGATTTTTGCATGGTGATCAAATGGTAAATGGCTGCATGCTCTAAACTGTATTAGCATACTGAGTAGACCTTGGCGGCTGTTTTTGGACACTTGACCGGAGAGTTGTCCTGAAAGTTCAGTCAGATCGTCTTCATGATCTGTTATTGAACACCCGGGTGGTTTGTGTTGTTTATACCTCTACTCTATGACAATTAATAGAATAATCTTAGCCTTTTAGGTTACTTTGTTTCTGTGGCTGCAATACTTGTAGACTTATGTCAGCTGCCTCTTCAATTTTGCAAGTTTTAAACATTGGCTCCTGACTATCTAAGGCAATAACATGTATGGGCATCAGATTTAGTTGATGCAGGCAATACTATATCCTGAAAAGGTCTGTAGAGTTTTAAATGTTCTAATCCTTAAACATGTTGCAACATTTAAATGTTTCTTTATTAAATGATGTCTCCTGTTTTGGAATATTTCTTTCATGGATCATGTAGTAGTGATTTTTCCATGGTGTGATGTTGGGATTGTTGATGTGTTGTTGCCATGTTTAACTAATAGAAGATTGGGTCATATATTTGATAGAAGAAAGTTTGCATTTGTTGTATTTTATTTTTATGTAAAATAAGTGCATAATACTTGTTATTTATTGTCATCTAGCATAAATATATTTGATATATTAGTTAATTATATTGAATGATGTTGCCCTTTGTGAAATCTTTCTTTTATGGATCAACTAGTAGTGATGTTGCCATAGTGAGATTGTCGAATTGCAGCAGTTATGTTGGCAAGTTGTAGTAATAGGAAAATTTGATTATATGTATGATAGAACAAAGGTTGCATAATTATGGTGCAATTATGTACATGTAACATAATTGCATAATCCTTGTAATTTAATGGCATGAAGCATAAATAGCATTGATGTACTACTTAACCACTGTTAGTTTAATTATTAGATTTGTGAACCTTTAATTGTTATGCTATAAATTTTTGCTAGTGTTGTTCATTTACTTATATTGAATGCTTTTAATAATTATTGTTTTAAATATTTCTGGCAGGCACCAAACCCAGGTGTTGTCTATGATGTACTCTCCTCGTGGACCGATGAGAAGGTTTTTTCTTCGAAGTTGATCTAGTGCATTTAGACATGCACAAAAGTAGTAGCTGTTGTATTAACTAGCAAGTACTAACTGTTTTGTTGTTTTCTTGATTGTGTAGTACTTTTCTGGTTCAGATGTTGATGTGGAGCAATGGACCTACAAGTCCTTTGTGAAGAAAGAAGAGAAGAAGCTGAGGCGTCAGGGAATTTCTGCCTACCTTCCATTCACCACAGAGTACTACAGGTGCCCATTCCACCACTTCAAGCCACATAGGGGTCTGAGGGTGGGGCTTGTCCAGCATGTCCGTGAGATGGCCACTCGAGGACGTCTGGGTGAAGACTTTCAGGGTGACCTGCGTGATCGTGGCAGGCATGAAGCTCTCCTGAGGGTCCTCGAGCCTGATGAGTTTGATTTCAGCGAGTCGGAGGATGAAGAGGAGTGAATGGAAGTTAGTAGTTTGTATGGTACATCATCATTATAGTGATGATGTTTATGTAGGGTAAATATGTTGAACTGCTTAAGTAAGTCTACGGGTCGAGAACTTGGTTATTTTGGTTGTGTGATGTGCACCGGTAACCTTCTGTTGGTGATGTTCCTGTAGGACTACTATGTTATCATTCTACTAGTAATGTATATATGGTTATGGTAATATGCTGTCATTTGCTTCTTTATTATTTCCCTATATGTGATGTGGCATCATAGCAGTGTTGTCACTTAGTAATCTATTTTTCATTATGTCATTTCTAAATTGGATGGTTTTGATAGTTGCCGCACATTCTAGTATTTTTTGAAAAATTGAAATGGTTTGAGTAATTAGAATTATCTAGATTTTGCAATGTTGTATTATCTTCTATAACATCAAAACGAATAGAAGTGTAGAGAAAGTGCTCTATATCCATTATGCCAGCCATACTTGTATACATAATGTCTGAGTTTATGTTTAAATATAGGGGGAAAAAGGTAAAGAAAAAGAAGAAGAAAAAAGCCCGCCCACTAGCAGGATATTTCTCAAGCTAAGCGCGGCCTGCATACGACTAGAAACAGAACGAAATACAGTTTGATGCCCGGGATTAAGATGGCCCGCCCCAATCTACTTGACGCCCGGACGCAGCTGTGACGCGAGCGCGGGAATAGGAGTTGGGCTGGCTTGTTGCCTGCACGCCAAGTCTTACTTTTTTTTCTATCCTATTATTTTCTATTTAAAAATTTGAACAAAATAGCTATTTTACAATTTTGAATTTTTTTCAAATAAATTACATATTCTTGACAGGCACCATTGGTATAGCATGTGCAAAAATTTTGGCTTCATTTGATGATCATCGAAAAATTGAAAAATTTACGAACAACCCTTTTGGTCTCACCTAGGCCTCTTTTCCTAGCAATGTGTTTTTTTCGAATTTCGTGAAACAACCTGGATTTTTTTACACATGCTAACAAACACAAACTAAGACACATGTACAAGGTTTCACACTAATTTGAATGTTTTTGAATTTTTTATGGCCCCATCAAATTTAGGCCAAATATCAAGGTGTCTAGTAAGGATACCTAGGGGTTAGACCTTTGTGATGTGAGACATGCTCCATGATGAAACATGGCATCCTCTACCTAGGATCAATTTTAAAGGTGTCCAAGGTTTCACACAATTTTGTTTTTTTTTTAAATTTTGCATGGGCTTTAGACCTCTCTAGGGTGGCTAGAAACACCTTCACCAACTTGTGGTTGTGTGACTAAGCAGTTGGCCAACATGATCCTACCTACTTGATAGATCTAACTATAAATTTGATATGCCAAGACATGACACACACAACTGTGGTAGATGTGGGCCCATGCCAACATTGCATGGGATCTAGACCTCTCTGGGTTGGCTAGAAACACCATCATTAACTTAGTGGCTGTGTGAGTCACTACACCTGACCAACATGATCCCACCCACTTGATAGATCTAGCTATAAGAGTGCTATGCCAGGCCATGACACACACTTGTGGCAAATGTGTGGCCATACCAACATTGCATGGCGCCTAGACCTCTATGGGCTGGATAGAAACACCTTCACCAACTTGTTGTTGTATGAGTCATCACACCTGACCAACATGACCCTACCTATTTGATAGATCTAACTATACTTTCACTATGCGAAGCCACGACACACACAACTGTGGTAGATGTGGGCCCATTTCAACACCCATTTCAACATTGCATGGGGTCTAGACACACTTGTGGGCTGGATAGAAATACCTTCACCAACTTGCTGTATGTGTCATCACACCTGGCCAACATGATCCTGCCTACTTGCTAGATCTAGCTATAATTTTTCTATGCCAAGCCATGACCCACACTATGTGGGCCCATGCCAACATTGCATGGGATATAGACCTCTCTGGGTTGGCTAGAAACACCATCATCAACTTAGTGGTTGTGTGAGTCACTACACCTGACCGACATGATCCCACCCACTTGATAGATCTAGCTATTAGAGTGCTATGCCAACCCATGACACACACTAGCTTGTGGAAGATGTGGGCCCATGCCAACATTGCATGGGATCTAGACCTCTTTGGGTTGGCTAGAAACACCATTATCAACTTAGTGTTTGTGTGAGTCACTACACCTGGCCAACATGATCCTACCTACTTGCTAAATCAAGCTATAATTTTTCTATGCCAAGCCTTGACACACACTAGCTTCTGGCAAATGTGGGGCCATGCCAACATTGCATGGGTCTAGACCTCTCTGGGCTGGCTAGAACCACCATCATCAACTTAGTGGTTGTGTGAGTCACTACACCTGGCAACATGATCCCACTCACTTGATAGATCTAGCTATAAGAGTGTTATGCCAAGGCATGACACACACTAGCTTGTGTAAAATGTGGGGCCATGGCAACATTGCATGCATGGGACACCTCTCTGGGCTGGATAGAAACACCTTCACCAACTTGTTGTTGTATATGTCATCACACCTGGCCAACATGATCCTACCTACTTGCTAGATCTAGCTATAATTTTGAGTCTGCCAAGCCATGACACACACTAGCTTGTGGCAAATGTGGGCCCATATAAACATTGCATGTGATCTAGACCTCTCTGGGTTGGCTAGAAACACCATCATCAACTTAGTGGCTATGTGAGTCACTACAGCTGACCAACATGATCCCACCCACTTGATAGATCTAGCTATAAGAGTGCTATGCCAGGCCATGACACACACTAGCTTGTCGAAGATGTGGGCCCATTCCAACATTGCATGGTATCTAGACCTCTTTGGGTTGGCTAGAAACACCATCATCAACTTAGTGGCTATGTGATTCACTACACCTGGCCAACATGATCTTACCTACTTGCTAGATCTAGCTATAATTTTGAGTTGCCAAGCCATGACACACACTAGCTTGTGGAAAATGTGGGGCCATGCCAACAGTGCATGGGGTCTAGACCTATCTGGGCTGGCTAGAACCACCATCATCAACTTAGTGGTTGTGTGAGTCACTACACCTAGCAACATGATCCCACCCACTTGATAGATCTAGCTATAAGAGTGTTATGCCAAGTCATGACACACACTAGCTTGTGGAAAATGTGGGGCCATGCCAACATTGCATGTATGGGGTCTAGACACCTCTCTGGGCTGGATAGAAACACCTTCACCAACTTGTTGTTGTATGTGTCATCACAACTGGCCAACATGATCCTACCTACTTGCTAGATCTAGCTATAATTTTGAGTCTGCCAAGCCATGACACACACTAGCCTGTGGCAAATATGGGGCCATACCAAAATTGCATGGGGTCTAGACCTCTGTGGGCTGGCTAGAACCACCGTCATCAACTTAGTGGTTGTGTGAGTCACTACACCTGGCCAACATGATCCCACCTTCTTGATAGATCTAGCTATAAGAGTGCAATGATATAGTTACATCTAACAACTAGTTGGGATCACACGTTGACCAATCGTTGACTCATTCAACCAGAAGGTGATCAAGGTGTTTCTAACTAACTCAGATATATATAGGTCTATAATGTCACCCTAGACTAGGAAGTTTTAGCAACACAAAGAACTTGTCTCTGTTCGTTCTCTCACAATCACACTCGCTCTAAATTTTCCAGTGAAGCCTTTCTCTGTAACGAGGAGCGTGTGCCTTGGCGAAGCCTGCGCTTGATGTCGATCTGGACTCCATTCAGATCACCATCGAAGGGGGTGCGCACCGCACCTTCACGTCGGCCACCGAGGATCAAGCTGCACCGGCGAGGGGAGAGCGGGCGGGAGCTCCGAGTACTACGCACGGACCGCGTCGGCGAGTTCACATGTCGGCCACGTTCGCTGTGCACAGTGCGCCGACACCGGTGTCAAGCGCCACCTCACGGCGCCGTGATCTCCCCAGCAGAATGGGGTGATCTCATATCAAACTTGTTCACAACCTCCATCCACTTTGATGTTATCATGGCACCTCCACATTTCAGTTTGCCTCTAGTGTTTGACTTGGCCATCACCATTTTAACTTTTGCAACTTCCATATTGTTCCAAAATACTTGAATGTTTGCTGGTAGTTCAATATATGGAACAATATGCTCCACGGTGAAGCTCCTCGAAAAGTACTGCATATAGATTACACCAATATATACATACAAATGTCAGTACCTAATAGTAGTAATGTAACATTTTGAAAAATTGTTACTAGTTCAAAAGTTTTACCATTTTTGCTTTGCCTTTCAAGGTGTTTGATTTATTTATGGTGCATACATAAAATGGTCTTTTTGGGAGGTTCTTATCAACTCCATACTTTAGTACATTAATTTTGGCATCATCCATCGCTACACGGTTTCCATAATGGCAGAAACATTCAAATTCTTTCTCGAACTTTATTCCGGGACCTGCATGTAACAAATACATACATAAGCAGCAATATTATAACTGCATTGATTTTTTTAATTTTACATTACATGCCTCTTATATGCAGAGGTTTATGCAACTTAAGAGCGGCACGAACATGACGAGTGCGAGCATACTCCTCCACCTAACCATAAAGTGCCATGTACACACACTTTTTAGAATAAAGTAATCTATATTCTACCACCTCTTATTTTAGATACTTGAACACGGTTTGCATGTTCATAAACACGCATGATATTCCAAAGCACCGAGTAGTGTCCATTAGATAATACTCCCTCCGTTTTAAAATATAAGATGTTTTAGTTTTGTAAAGCAAATGTATATAGACTTCTTTTAGTATGTAGGTTAACTCAAGTTTGAAGTGAATCTGCACACTAAATTAAATCTAGATACGTTTTGTTCACAAAACAAAAACATCTTATATTTTGAAACAGAGGAAGTACAATTTTCTTAATAGTACATATAGATCTGACACGACATGCTTTCAATGCTAACATATAATAGAGTGTTATTGTACTAGTTCATATGTAGACCCGTTCTACACAATTATGATCGTCATGCATTTTTAAAATTTGATCGTATTTCCTCTAGATCTGACGAAATTTATGTACATCACTCGTTCTAGATTTTCATATAGGAGTTGGCGAAAACATACCTGATCCTTGAATCTCTGATCCATTAACATGTGTCGTCGCAGGCGTTGAATACTAGAGGCGGTCATCGATGAAATTTTTGAGGTTGTTGTCGTGTGCAGGCGCTCGTGTGAGGAGGGATAAGAGGCGAGTCGTGGGCGGAGGCGACCGTGGAGTGACTAAATAGTAATACCTAATGCGTCTATGCCGTCATACCCGCGCGCGTCTGCTGGGCGCGGTTGGGTCGGCCCAAATAAGAAAGCAGCCACTGCAGCGATAACATGGGCACAAGAACATGAGCTGGGCTGGGCTAAGTCTGCGTATTTTAGAATGTGTCAAAAATTTTGAGGTTATTTCATGAAGGAAAGAGGGTCAGGTGAGACAAAACAGGCTTTTTATAGATTTGTCATTTTATGGAAAAAGATGTTCAGGTGAGACAAAACAGGCTTGTTTGTAAATCAACAACTATATGAAAAAGGAAATAAGAGCAAAATAAGGCTAAAATAGGGCAACGCAACCAACCAGCCCAATTTGGCAACAAATCAAAGAACCCTCCCTCTCCCTCTCCCCCTCCCTCCTTTCTTCCTTTGTCTACCTCTGCCAGGCTCACCTCGTTCATTCCTTTTTGCCCAATTTGGTAGCAAATCTATACCAGCATCTATATCTCAATTCCTTAACTATTTCCCTTGAACCTTTCCGAAATAGGAAATCCCACCACACACCAGCATGTACAAAAACAAATGTAGATAGTAAGCATCTAGAATGTAGAAACATAACAAGCAACTAATTAAGCAAGGTTCAACACAAACTAATTAAGCATCTAAAATGTAGAAACATAACAAGCAACTAATTAAGAAAGGTTCAACACAAACTTGACAAGGAAGAGGTTCAACACAAATGCTGCTAAGCAGCCAACATCAACACAGTTCAAACAAAAGCATGCTGCTTAAACCAGCAGCAACAACACACACAAACAGGCACATCATTACATCACTGCCTCCTCGCCACCTCCTCCCGGTCCTGCTCCTCCCTGTCCTGCTTCCTCTGCTTCCTGCTGCCCATACCCGGAACCTTCGGTGGCTTGGGCTTGGGAGCAGGCACACGACCGGTCTCGATAGCTCGGTTCAGTTTGTTCCTGAGGAAGATGCCATAGGCCATGTGATTGGCCGTGAATCCGTGGACATTCACAGTTTCCCCAACTTTGACACGGCCAGATCCATAGCCTTCAGCATGCTGTAGGATGCTTTGGAAGTCCATCTTTATGCTCCTTTTGCAGAAGGGGCAGTTGTTTATGCCATCAGTCCAGGGTGCACTCCAGAATCGGTCGAACCTCCCCGCTTTAAGCTTTTTGAGAGTGGCCCTGGTCTTCCTTTGACACGAGTCGACATCGCTGTCAACATCATCAGTAGCCTGCTAAAATATACAAAATACACATGTGAAGGAAATATGTAGAAACTACAACTAAAATTGAATGCTTAACAAAGGAAGCAACATATAACAGTCTCCAGCTAGCAATAACAGAATGTAATCAAGGGATCAAGTAGATAAACCACTTCCGTCGGTCAATAAGCTAGCATTAATCCATAGAAATGAAAACAACAATCCACAGATCCACAAATATTAATCG
Organism: Avena sativa; assembly: GCA_916181665.1. Classification (NCBI taxonomy): domain Eukaryota; kingdom Viridiplantae; phylum Streptophyta; class Magnoliopsida; order Poales; family Poaceae; genus Avena; species Avena sativa. Next base: position 315,859,780 of record OV702283.1, read on the forward strand.
ATCCTGTCCATAATCGAACCCTAGCTAGGAATAATCCACAGATCCACAAATATTAATCGATTTTGTCCATAATCGAAGCCTAGCTAGCAATAATCCACAGATCCATTAATTACACATCAATCGTAATAGATAACAAACGAATATGACGCTAAGTGAAAACCCTAGGCCCCAACCTTAACAGATAACAAACGAATCTGACGCTAAGTGAAAACCCTAGGCCCCAATCTTAACAGATAACAAATGAATCTGACGCTAAGCGAAAACCCTAGGCTCCAAGCAGATAATCCATTAATTGGAACCTACCTCCTTCTTGTCTTCGATGATGTTCTCGTCAAAGGCCGGCGGCGGCGGCATGATGAGCTCGACCTCCTCGTCGTCATCTTGCGGCTGCTTCCTAAGATTGTACGCACAAGTACTGATAGAAGCGGGAGCCGATGAGGGACCGATCGGCCGGCCTTCAGCAATGGCCTCCGCTTCATCTTTTGCATCCGCTGCGGCTATGATTAAAGCCCTTGCGGCATTTTGTGCCTTCGTCGCAGCTTTGGCCGCCTCCTCCATGGCTAACGCCAGCGTCGCTGCCTTCTTCTTCGCTGCGGCGACAGCGTCGGATGGGTGCTCCATCACCGGAATGGGAAGTGTAGCAGAAGCAGAAGGGAAGAGGGTTTTTTCCTGGTCGGCGGAGAGAGGAGTGGGGAAGGGTAATGGGTAGGGGCCTAGGGGGAGTTGGGAAGAGGTGGCGTGATGGAGTGAATGAGGGGAGGCAGAGAGAGACAGAGGGATGGGCTATATATGGTGAGACGCTGACGTTTCGTGGTCCCGCAGTTCACACGTGTACGGTTCAGCAGCATACGCATGCACACCTGCTCGCACAGTGCACCGTGGACATGCGGTAGTACGGTACTACACAGTTCACATGCGCACGGTGAGCCTCGGACATGCCTATGGTACATGCACAGTTCTCACGCGCTCGGTGGCCCCATTCGCCAACAATCTCTCTCTCTTCCGTGTCAAAAAAAATCTCACTCTTTTTTTTTACGAAACTCACTCTCTCTCTCTCTCTCTCTCTCTGCGGACCCCCGCCAGTGGCCCACACACTCTTTTCCGATCGTGGCTACCTCCTTTTGCATATATTTGAAGTTGAGTTTGGAATACCTAATTTGAATTTTAATGCACGGTTGAGTGTGTGTAATATCTAAGTTTAAGTTTTTCTTACAACAAAATTGATACTTGTCCAACATGGCGGCGACAATAGATAGAAACAACAGGAAAGCAGATAGTTTTCGGACTGCGCAAAAGATGTCTCCCATTGCAACTCATTGTTCGGATAGTTCAGTTTACAGTTGCAAAATAGAAACACATAGTTCAATTCAGCATAGCAGCACCGAGGAAAGTCTGCTACATTACAGTCGTAGCCTGGCGAGGAGCTGCTGGTTTTCATCCTCAATCTCTTCAAGTCGTAGGCGACGTACGAGCATGTCCCGCCTGATCTTGACCTGCTCACTGAGCGAAGCCTCGAGCTTCCGAAGCAGGTTCATGTTCTTGACACGGAGATTGACATTATCATCTTTTAGCCTCGCATTATCCTTCGAGAGCCCCTCGTTGATGGACGTATTCAGTCGGTTCGAGGCTTGGATCTTCTTATGCAGTTTCTTCCAGGCAGCGTTGTCCCTTTTCAGCTCGTTGCACTTCTTAGTAAGGGTATTCACAGCTAATTTGAGTTGTTCTAATTTCAGTTCTTGTGTTTGCATTTTCTCCTTGTGGCTGCTTATTCGTGCATTAAGCCAAGCATCCACATTATTGATGAGTTTTGGCTTCTTTTCCTGGAACAAAGAATACGTGGTTTCAGTCCTATCACAGAACGGGAACAACAGTAATGTGTCATTATAGCACCTTTGCTTTATGCGGAAATGGGCGGTGTGGAAAAGATCCAGGAGCAAAACCCCCAAATCCTAGTCGCAAAACCCCCAAATCCTAGTCGCAAAAACACCAAATCCTACTCGCAAAAACCCTAGTGTATATTATTTACCTCGCTGTTCCGGGGACCTGGGGGGACATGTCTGCTGGTGAACCGACGGCTCTGAAGAAAGAGAAGTATGTGATGATTAAGGAGAAGAAGAATGCTGGATAACACTAATAAGGAGAAGAAGTACATGACCTACCCGGAGGATCCCTCGCCTGCGGGCATAGCCATGAGCATATGTTGTGACTCTTCAGTGCGTAAAGCGGCACGGCGAGCTCTCTCTTTTCTCTCCTCGCGCATTGTCGCCGCGGCACGCTTCCGAGAGGGATCCATGGCTGCACAGAGGGAGGGAGCAGGAGGAAGAAGAAAGGGAGGAGGGCGCTAGTGACTAGTGGAGGTAGATAGTCAAAAAGGCTATGCAGACCAGTCTTATGCACCCCACCGTACTCTCCCCTACTGTGTGATCTGCCTTCTCAAAGAAGTTTTGTGCACACGTGGCAGACAGAGAACTGCAACGATGCGACCGATTGGATGCTCCATTAAGTCGATTGACAATTCACTTCGGCGCTGATAGAACGGTGCACACGTCATGATGACACAGTCCTGCTGGTGGTGTCAGACGTGCACCACGTCGAAGGTGAGGGGGTGCACCTTCCCGATGTATCGCGAGCCCCCGCTCTTATCCGCGCGTGCAACACAAATGGCCCACCGGCGGGAACAGAAATGCGGCCCAGCAAACCATGTAGAGGTGTTTTTTTTGCGTAGAGGTGTTGCCACGTCAGACAGCTGAGTTGGACGACGGGAATCCACGTCGCGTCGCAGAATACGCGCGTACTAATCCGCTTCGGTCCTGTACGGGCTTTGGCGGGCTCTACGCGTGCGATCTAACCTTTCTGTATGCCAATCCTACCCCCAGGCGCGAAGGGGTATCCGCCCATCCCAGCCCTCGATCGCGCCTGAACTTTTTTTCATTTCCTTCAGGGGCCTATTGAATCAGAAGTCACAAGAAAATTATGAAACTATTATGATTGGGACTATTGCTATCAAGATTGAGGTAAAATAATCATTTAGTGAAATGCAAAGTTTTTTTGCATATAAAATTGGTTTGGTAACAAGACCTGATCAACCTTGTTAACAAAGGGATTTTGGATGAACAAAACAATGTTTTCACCATGATTATCCTTGCTCACTTTTACTTTCTCATTTCCAATCTTTGATCTTCACCTTGTTCATCTTAGTATTGCTAGTTGCTTGCATATTAGAGTGTCTTAGAACTTCTGTAGTTTTAGTTTTGGTTTGCTTTTGCATCTTTCCAAAATCTTTTTTCTGCGAGAAACTCATTTATCAATACCTAAAAATTGCTCAAATATAAAGTTTTCCGAAAAATTCCAGAAAATTCATATTAATTTTTTATGCCAAAAAAGGGGCAGAGAGGTACCTGGAGTGACCCAGTGGGGCCCACCAGGCAGGCACACCACCTGGTGGCATGGACAGACCAGGGGCGCGCCTGGCCATGGTGTGGGCCACCCCTGGCCCTCCACTTACTCTCCCACCTGCCACTCCTCTCTCTCTCTCCCGAGAAAACACCAGACAATTTCTCAAAGCTCGTGTTCTTGCTGTTCTTGCTCGCTATTTTCGATCTCCTTGCTCAGCCCACCTTAGCTGCTGATTTTTGGAGGGTTTGCTCTTCGGTATGTGCCTCCTCCGCTTGTCCAAGTAGATTTTTGATTGATGGACTATATCTGGAGTATTTTGCTACTGTAGGTGATAGGTTATGTGAGGTTGCATTCTTGTTCTATGCTTAGAGAAATCATTTTGATGCATGTTTAGCCATCTTGCAAGTCCCTATAGTAGTTCCCCATGACTTGTTAGCTTTGGAATCACTTGGTTTGATGTTTGTCTAAAAATTTCAGAAAAAAGAGAGATTGACAATCATACTTTTGGAGAAGTGTTTGAAAGATATACACCTAGGAGGGCAAGGCCTTCGAGATCAGCCTCTCAATTTAGGCCATCGTATATTGAAGATCTTATTACGCCGCGCTTTGGCAATGAGGGAGATGATGGAGATGCGCACCCATCTACCTTCCCTTGTTTTGCCTTTTTGCAAGCTGCAGGGATCCTTGATGATTTCTTTATTCTTGTTCAGAGCGTTGGTCTAACCACCTACATGCAGGATGAGAGTGAGCAGTATGCTTTTCTCACCAAAAATTTTGTGGAGAGTTTCACTTTCATTAACACTCCTTATAGGTCAACTGTTTCATTTAAAATCTATGATAAACCTATCACCATGCCATTGGAAAGATTTTGCAGCATTATAGGTATTGGCATGACTGGTACATCGAAGAAGATCCAGGGGCGACCCGCTGATTTGCTGGAGCTCTATCGAGGTGTAACAAATGGTGATGACCGCACAACCCAGCGTGGGAAGATAAGAAGCATTCAACTCCTGGCTCTTAGATATTTTTATTAATATATTGCCACTAGCATTCTTGGTAGGGAGAACACTAGTAATATTTCTAATTATCATTTAGCTTTTCTCGCTGCTGCACTTAATAATGAAAACAGGTATAATCTTGGTTCTCTCATTGCTCGCCGCCTAGTTGCTAGAGGACCCATTTATGGGGCATTATTGTTGCATGCGTAGTTGCTGCCTTGGACCTTTTTGTAGATCTGAATGATACAGTGCTGACCCAACGGAGGCTTGACATAGCTGCCATGAAAGCACATCACTTTTTTACTGCTAACTCTAGCATTGAGAGTTTAGTTTATAGGATATTGTTTACCGACGGAGAGGAGAGGGAAATTCCCTTGCCACGGTCTACTTTGTTCAGTATTTTTAGGAGGCCATGGTCGTGCTCCAAGGTGGAGATGGATGAGCAGCTCCGCTTGCTTGGTTTCCACGGGAGACACTAGGGGGATTCACCCTCTTATGACTATGCACTACGCCGGATCTTCCTCGAGTTCGTACCAAGACGAGGGCACTTCTTCGTCATATTATGGAGGCACTCCTTCTTGGTAAGGTTGGGATTGATCTCCACTTAGGCCAAAAGCCTAAGCTTGGGGGGAGGTATACCGACATTACATTCATCTACATATCATATTCCATCGGTACTTTGCATATCCATGTTTTGCTTCCTTTTTAGTTTTTTTTCTTGCTTTGTTTCTGCTTTCCGAAACACAAAAAGACCAAAAATATTTTTGTTATTTCTCTTTGTCGCTTGTTTATCTTTTAGCTTTGGTTAGTTTCACCCTCTTTAAGCTTTGGTTTGTTATAAGAAAAATCCAAAAAGATTTTTCTTTTTTTTTCTTTTTCCTTCAGTTCTTGTTTTTTTAAAAAAATTGGAAGCCCAAAAATATTTGTTGTTCTTCTTTGGTTCTGTAAAGTTCGCTGCAGGGTTTAGCAGTCCTCAGTGACTCCTTGGAGTTTGGTTTTCATATTATTATTCAAGTCACACAAGTGAAAGGCAATGTTGATTTACAATAACTCGAGGTGTGGTGAGAGGCTGGTATGAACTCTATTTGTTTTCATTTGAATCGACTTGGCACATGCTCACGCATGCATATGAGTAAACAAAAGTCAGTTAAGTCTCGATGATTTATGTTGCCTCAGAGTTCTTGTGTCACTTGTATGCCATAATTAATTTTGTTTTGTTGCAATCATGATTATGATAGTTACTTCTCTCTCGATTGTCGCTCCCTTTCTATTGCTAGCCTTCACTTGCACTAAGTATGAGCTCTACTCGTGCATCCAACTCCCCAAAACCAAAATTGTCAAAAAGTGTCCACCATATCTACCTATTAGCATCATTGTTATTCCATGCATATTTATTATGCGTTGTTTTCTTCCAAATAAAATATTTTCCTGTTATGATAAAATTAGTTAGTAAAGCTCTCACGAACTTGATGGCACACTTTATTTTCTTGCACTTAATAAACTTGAACCATTGTGATGATATATATAGTTATATGCTTGCAAATTATAGGCTGGGAGTTAGCAGAACCATGCTGTCATGGGGAACGCTTTCAACACCTGTAAATATTATCCAGTTGATATCATGATCTTTTGTTTATAGATGTCGGCGGTGTAAAATAAAAGGGGAGCTTGTAAGTCCATGGAGTTATGTATATGTGTTAGAGAAATGACTAGACGGCTATCCTAAGCCATGCCTAATCATGTTGGAAACTTTCAGCATAACCATAGTGAGCAATCTATGAAGTATCTTCAGAAAAAAATATAAGAAAAAAAGAGAAAAGAAAAAAAGAGACACCACACTCATGGTAAATAAAAGATCTCTGAGATGCTCACTGTCTGTTGCCTTGTCATTTTGATATGGGATAGCTCATGTGTCATGGGGCAAGAGGTACCCTGTTGGCGGTTCTCTATGATATGCATATACTTATAATGGCAAGAACTTGCTTGTGACTAAAGTTGGGTAGCATGAGGAACGGCCCTCGTACTCAAGGGACATGTGATTTCCAGTTTATGATCTGTCAAGCATATAACTCATATTTGACCTCACTTTAACCTTAACCACTTTAAAGATGCTTATGATAGGTGCAATGAGAGCTCAAAGCTAATGAGTACCATACTTTCAGGAATTTGGAAGCCTTTCAAACTTTTTAATCTTTTTCTTTCACTTTTATGATTAGTCACCATTTATTCTATGAGCACCTTCCCGAGAGCATAGCTGTCATTCTTAGTGTAATGTGCTTGTCCCCGAACACGGTTAATTGTGACATAATTTTGATGCTTGTATCTTTGATATCTTTACTTATAGTCTTCACTTGAACTTCAGAGGTGCCTTATTGTGTTGGAACCTTGCATATGCTTATGTTTCATGTTGCTTATTATTATTGTGTTGGAACCTCTTAGTAGCTTGCATGACTATTGGGTTAACTTACTTGCATACTCTTTATTATGAATTGCCTAAGTATTTACTAATATGCTGAGAATGTATACATCTTATGAAGCAAATGTGTTCGTGAAAGTTTATTTTATCGCACTTAGTTTTCAACTGAATTGCTTGAGGACAAGCAATAATCTAAGCTTGGGGGAGTTGATACGTCCAAAACGTATCTACTTTCCCAAGAACTTTTGCTATTGTTTCCCCTCTAATTTGTGTGATTTGGATACAACTAACACGGACTAACGTTGTTTTCAGCAGAATTGCTTTGGTGTCTCGTTTTTGTGCAGGAAATCAACTTTCAGGAAAAATCCCGGAAAATATCGCAAAACTCCTATTTTACCAGAAGACTCATGGAGCTAGAAGACGAGATGGAGTGGGGCCATGAGGGGTCCACACCACCTGGTGGCGCGGGCCAGGCCAGGACGCGCTAGGGGGTGGTGTGGCCGCCTCGGTACCCCCCTCGACCTCTCCTTCCGCCTACATAAGCCCTCGGACCTAAAAACAAAGGGGGTTCGATGTTTTTCCAGAGAGAGCTCCGATGCGCCACCACCACCAGAAACCGCGATTCGGAACCACAAACTCCATTCTGGCACCCTGCCGGGGCGGGGAATTGGAGAAGATCATCTCCATCACCATCACCAACTCCTCTCCATCAACCATTCATGATTCCCCATCCATGAGTGAGTAATCCCCCGCAGTAGGCTATGGGGATGGTAGGGATTGGATGAGATCTCTCATGTAATTGCATAAGCTTGTTAGGGCATGGTGCCTAGTATCTATTGTTAGTGCTTTTTGACATTGTCGCAACTTGTTATGCTTAATGCTTGTCACTAGGGCCTGAGTGCCATGATCTCAGATCTGAACATGTTATTGATTCATGATGATATTATTGTTTGTGATCTTACCTACAAGTTGTTTACACCTATTATTGTTCGGAACCCGAGGCCCCGAAGTGACAGAAATCGGGATAACTGGAGGGGATGGCTGTGATGTTAGGATCATGTGTGTTCACGGAGTGTTAAAGCTTTTCTCCGGTACTCTATTAAAAGGAGTACCTTAATTGCCAGTAGATTCCCTTGAGGACCCGCTGCAACGGGCTGGCAGGACAAAGGATGTTGTGCAAGTTCTCATTGCGAGCATGTATGACTATATATGGAACACATGCCTATGATTACTTAGTACTTGGATACTTTACCTTGTTTATCTTCAAATGCCCTTGATCTTAATATTACATGAATTGTCTTGTTCATGCAACGCCCGTCCATCCATCCCTATGCCTACCGCACTTAAATCCTGTTGTTTACTACAATTGGTACTACTACCTTTATTTTACTATCGTTGTTGCTTTGCTATTGCTACTACAAAACTGTTGCTACTGATAAACTACTGCGAGCAAGACTATTTCTAGGTGTAGCTGAATTGACAACTCAGTTGTTAAGGCTTATAAATATTCTTTGGCTCCCCTTGCGTCGAATAAATAAATTTGGGTTATAATTCCCTCGAAGACTGTTGCGATCCCCTATACTTGTGGGTCATCAATGGCGCCGGAAAATAGCTTGATGACTGCAAGTGCACAGATCGTTTGAAGCTAGTTTTGAAGTTCAGATATTGATCCCACAGGGAGCCCAAAGGTAAATGTTTATTGGTGAAGTCTTTGTCACACCCGAAGTTGTCACAGATCTTCGAGTGAATTGACTGCAAGTGTTGAGAATGAGAATGGAATTTTGGTGTAAATGAAAGTACTTAAGTAAAGCTAAAATATAAATTTTAGAAATAAAAAGCATAAAAAGTAAAGGACCATTTGGTTGTTGTTTTTTGCAGATGATGAAGTAGGCACGGGGAGTTTCAGTTCATGGTGATAGTGAATGTGCCGGTGAATGAGTGATAAGTGTAACAATTATAATCTTATAAGTACGTGTGTAGGCGAGCAACCCATAATTAGCCGGAACTCCTCTTGGTAGAGTTCATCCCAACTTCAATAATCCTACTATCCTTATTACCACAACCATGGTTAGACGCTAGACGATTAAGATCCTTCAGGTTTCTTAGCAATTAAGCTCCTTAGATCGTACTAATGCAATAAGCTCGGTGGTTCCCCGTTATCCTCAATTTAAACTAGTTTCCCATTGATATCCCCGTGTCACTCGAGGGTCGCCGGTATGCTAGCAAACAAGATTCGATCTATGTATAAGAAAGCATCTAGTTGTCTAGGACCTTAATTGTACAACATGCATTAAGCATCGCACACATAATATAGCAATTAGAATTAACCACAAACTTGATGGAAATTGTGTAGGCACATCACATCTCACCAATCCCCTACATCTCCCACGCCCAAGGGAACTTACTCACACATGAGAGAAGAAAGCATCATCAATATAATTAAATAAAGGGAGTTCTTCTCGATATTACTCTGGAGATGCACAATAAGAAATAGAAACAAATCCAACACAATTATGGATAGGAAGAACAATATCAAACCCTAATCTTGCAAAGTGGAGATCTCTCTCTCTCTCAAGTACACGTAATGGCTATGGAGGTGTGGTGGCTAGGAGATCAAAGATCGTGGAGCGAGATGAAGAACGTCTTCCCCTTCTTCTCTGGATCCCTTCTCTCTCCCTTCTGGATGGTATGGCGGCTCGTGTGTTCTGTTTTCAACATTGTCCTCTTCATGAAAGTTGTCCCTTTTAATAAGACTAAAAAGATGGCAATTATATGGCAGCGGCCCATATAATTGGTCGTTAAATTTGCAGTCCCCTCAATTGCTTCCAAAAAGGGACTTGCTTGTTTCGGCCTGAATATTGTGTTTTTGTTGTTAAATCCCTCTGTTGATGTTCAGAACTTGAAACACACATTAAAAAGCAAGTTTTCTTCGCTACCGAAGTATTAGTGTTAGGTAAAGCAGGAAAACCATCAAATCCAAACGAAAACCATTGATAGAAGCCATAAAAAATTTGTAGAAACTCATAGCTATCAATAGCATGATCCATCTCCTCAAAGATGAAATCCATGATGTCTATCCCAAAACCTTTAGCATCAGGACTAGCAAGGTAAATCATGTGAGTGTGGTGGAGCAAGTTGACCAATCAACATCTAATGGCATCATCATTTCTAGCACTAGGGGAAATGGTTTGGCGGAAAATCCTCAACATCAGGTTGTAAAGAGGCTTGAGGTCCTTGGAGTCACCCATAATGCCCTTGCTGTCATAAAGTGGTGCCAGCTTGTTCTTGTTCTCACCTAGAGACGCAGAATGCATGTGGTGCCCAACATGGGTGGACACACCCTGAAAGTTCTCATGGATGGCATTGGCAAAGTCAAAGAAAGTGGCAGTGCAACGGTGATTTCCTATCATCCAAGTCATTGTACTTGCTTGATCAATCCCAAACACCACTGTGGCATAGAATTGCTGAACAAGAGATATAGTGTAGTTCTCACGGAGCTCCATCCACCCATGCATCCCAAGCTTCTCAGATATCCAAATAGCATCAGCAAAATAGGAGCTAGCACGCATCTGCTCGAGATCCATATACTTCTGAGGACAGACAGGGGACTTGGTGAGCTTGCAGTAAATGTCTTTCATGAACACTAGTTGCTCCTCCCTCCAAAAACATGGTTCATCGCTGGTCTGAGGCAAGTCATAAAACTGCATCTTGCGTAGCTCATAGTACTCCTTCTTCGACATACGAGCCAAGGACTGCAGATTATCATACCTTTCCCTCTTTTCCCGATTATCTTCCTCAATGCGGTCATGTTCCCTCCTCATAAAGGCTACATCTCTGGCCTGTTGTTTCCGGTTGGACGAGGGAATAACATACCGACCATTAGCCTCATCATATTGTGGACCAGCCCTCCTTGACTTGGACTTGGTGCGAGGGGGACGACAAGAACTATAGCCACTTGTGAAAATAGAAGGAGGGGGATAGCATGGAGGTAAGCATATATGTCCCGAATATGATAACAATACCCTCAAACAATTGGTGGATATGGGAGGTACAAAACACATAGGAGTCTCTATAGTGCACACCGGAATCTCCGGTCTTGATCGGAATCTCCGGCCTGAAGGTATGGAGACTCCGGTCTGGAGGACCGGAATCTTTGGTCTAGGATTCAGGTTTGCACTAGGAGGCTATGGGTGGCATTGCAACTAAAAGATCGGTCAATGATTTGAGACTAATGTGATAGTGTGCAAGCATACAAGTGTTTCTAGTGGGCAAAATCAGTACAAAACTCCAAAATACACGAAGAGGATGAACCCTAAGTTCATGAGGTGAAAAGAGGTACCAGATCTGTCCATTGGAGAGATTCCACCGGTGGGGAGGACCCAAGGGTGGAGAGGTTGGAGTAGTCCGGTGACACGCGGATCCCGGGGGCTTCAAGACCTCCAGGGCGGCAATTTGGAGGAGAAGGCGACGAGTGAGAGAGGAGAGGTCAGGGTGGAAGAAGGAAACTGTCTGTTTCACTTCACCTCGGCCTCCCTTTAGTCAGACCCGAAAACCATCCAGACCAGAGACTCTGGTCCACTAGACCGGAAACTCCGGACTGACCGGAGATTCCGGTGTGGGTACACCGGAGACTCCGGTCCTCCTCGACCAAAATGCCATGTATAGGTGTATTGGGAGCATATATGAGAGATAGAGGGTTTTTAGTAAGGGAAGGGCTTGGGTTAAGATGCCAAACTATGAAGAATGAGGAATCGATAAGATGTTCAATAAAGCTCCAAATATAACGAACCAATAACCAATCTCTTCAACAAGAAGAGGGCGATGGACGAGGCCACCATGTAAGAGTTTGTGGCATGACACCGCGAAGAATTATCCTTGGGTTCATAGCACATCTCATCAATGAAGCTCACATATCACAATATGATATTGACAGGATTGATTTTCTTAATATTGGCATTATGGGGGAGGGATAGTCCAATGTATTAGGACCTCACTCCCCCTATCTCCATGTCTGCATCTAAACACACCAAGGGTCAAGACATAGGTGAGTATGCAAGGTAATCAAGTCAAGATCCTTGAATCAATGATATTTAGTTCATTCCGCAAATAACAAAATCTTGCTTCATTAAGTGGCTTCATGAATATATCGGCAAGTTGGTCTTTGGTTGAAACATCAGATAGCTCAATATCTCCTCGAGCAACATGATCTCTAATAAAGTGATGACGGATCTCAATATGTTTTGTCCTTGTATGATCCACCTGGTTGTAGGCAATCTTGATGGCACTTTCATTATCACATAGAAGAGGCACTTTGTCACAATGGACGTGGTATTCCTTTAAAGTTTGCCTCATCCATAGCAATTGAGTGCAAGCACTAGCAGTAACCACATATTCGGCTTCGGTGGTGGAGAGAGATATGCAATTTTGCTTCTTAGAAGACCAACACAGCAATGACCTACCAATGAACTGACAAGCCCTGGAGGTTGATTTTATATCATCCTTATCACCAGCCCAATCCGAATCCGTGTACCCACAAAGAGAGAATGTTGAGCCCCTAGGATACCAAATACCATAGTTTGGGGTATGAACTAAATATCGAAAGATTCTCTTGACCACAATCAAGTGGATTTCTTTAGGAGCCGCTTTATATCTTGCACACACTCCTACACTTAACACAATATCGGGTCTAGATGCACAAGGGTAAAGCAAAGATCCAATCATAGATCGGTATACCTTTTGATCCACATCTTTACCATTTGGATTTAGTTCAAGATGAGTCTTTGTTGCCATGCGAGTAGGAGATCCATTTAGATCTTTCATGTAGAACCTCTTGAGCATGTCTTGAGTATACTTGGCATGATTGAAGAAGGTTCCTCCTCTCACTTGCTTGATCTCAAAACAAACAAATACCCTCAATTCTCCCATCATAGACATCCTGAACCTATTAGTCATAATCTTTGAGAATTCATCATTAAAAGCCTTGTTAGATGAGCCAAAGATAATATCATCAACATATATTTGGCATACAAAGAGCTCCTCATTAACCTTCTTAGTAAAAAGAGTGGGATCAATTTTCCCAACCTCAAACCCACAGTCTAACAACAACTCTCTAAGGTGCTCATACCACGTGCGTGGAGCTTGTTTAAGCCCATAGAGCGTCTTATAAAGCTTGTAGACATAGTTTGGGAAGTTGGGATCCTCGAACCCTGGGGGTTGCTTTACATAAACCAACTCATGCAATGGACTATTTAGAAATGCACTTTCTACATCCATTTATTGCAATTTAAAGTTATGATGTGCCGCATAAGCAAGAAGGATACGTATGGAATCAAGGCGAGCCACGGGAGCATATGTCTCTCCATAATCAATGCCTTCAATTTGAGAGAACCCTTGAGCTACCAATTTTGCCCTGTTCCTTACAGTAATATCATGTTCATCTTTATTGTTCTTGAATATCCACTTAGTGTCAATAACATTGCGACAATATTTTGGCTTTTCAAATAACTTCCATACTTTGTTTCTCTAAAAGTTGTTGAGCTCTTTATGCATTGCTTCTAGGCAATCTGAATCTTCAAGAGCTTCCCACACTTTCTTTGGTTCCACCATGGATATATGTGCTTGATGCTCATCAAATGCTTCAATTGAGCTCAAGTGGACATTCATATCCTTAGATCACCAAGTACATTCTCAAGAGTGTGGTCTCTTATTTCCAACATCCTATCCACTCTAGCTTTATGACGACTTTTGATCTCCTTGTTATCTCTTGTGGGGATCTCTTCATCATTTTGGTCCTCTTCTTGACCATTATCTTGACCTAGATCTTCGCTGGGGTCATTCTCATCATCATGATGCATAGATTGACCTTGGTCTTGATCAAGCACACTTCTGGACAGGCATTGAGATGATATTCTGGCTGATTCTATAAATCTGCCTTGAACGATAGACTGAGCAGCACTGGACAATCCGGTAAGTGGAGAATCATGTTCATTCTGCCTAGAAGTTTCGGCCGGATCAACTTGTTGAGGGTTCTCAGCTTGTCTTTGGCTTGGGTCATTATTTTTCTCAATAGCAGGTGCTTGATGATGTTGTGAAGATGAGGGTTCCACCTGAGTAGAGCATTGTTCTTCTCGATCTACCACAAGGGCTTCCTCAACGGGGTGGATGAATCCCGCACCCATTCTTCTTATGGCATCTTGAGGCATTTCATCATCTACATCACAGACATCAACACGTCCCCCTTGGGGACCATCGTATTCTTCAAAAACCACACTACAAGATTCTATGACAACTCTAGAGAATTTATCATAGATTCTATAAGTGTGGGATTCGAGACCATGGCCAACAAAAATACCCTCTAATGCTTTGGAATCAAGCTTGGACAAACAAACACCCTTAATGCAATAGAAACACTTACAACCGAACACCCGGAAGTATGAAACATTGGGCTTGTTACTGGTAAGAATTTCATATGGATTCTTGATCAATTCTTTGCGGAGGTAGAGCCGGTTTGATGCATGGCATGTGGTGGAGATTGCTTTAGCCCAAAAGTTGTAAGGGGATTTAAATTCTGCCAACATGGACCTAGCCATATCAATTAGAGTTCAGTTCTTCCTCTCAGCTACACTATTTTCTTGAGGGGTATATGCAGCGGAATATTGGTGTTTTATCCCCTCATCACTAAGAAATCCATTCAAGGTGTAGTTCTTGAACTCGGTGTCGTTGTCACTCATTATTACCAACATTGGGACATTGTGTTGATGTTGAACCATGTTGATAAAGTCGATGAAGTTTTCTTGGGTCTCACTTTTCAACTTGAAGAATATACCCATGTGTATCTTGAATAGTAATAAACAATCACCAAACAATACTTCTTCCCACCAAGACTTGCATGAGATGGAGGACCAAAGAGACCCACATGAAGTAGCTCCAAGATACTCTTGGACTTGATGAAGTTATTTGGCTTGTGGGGAGAATCATGCATCTTTACTTCAAGACATGCCCTACACACACGATCTTTGGCAAAATAAACATTTTCTTTTAGTCCAACAATATGGCCACCCTTCTGGAGACTTTGCAAAGTTCTCATGTTGACATGGGCTAGATGGCGATGCCATAGCCAACCCACATCAGCCTTTCCGAATAAGCACATCACACTTGTACTGGTGTTCCCCAAAAATTCCACCTCATACAAGTCATTTTCGACGTACCCAACAAAATCAACCTTTAGAGACTTGCTCCGTAAGAGGACCACAATATCATTATCAATAAAGATGGAAAGTCTCATCTTTCCAAGAGCACGGTCTGAAAGTAAGTTATATCCAAGGGTCTCAACAAGCATAACGTCCACGAGTGTAATATCGTGAGCAACCACAAACTTGCCAAAACCCAATACCTTAGACTTTGACGTGTCGCCATATGTCACGGTTATTTGATCATCATTTGGTCTCATATCCTTGACAATATTTTGCTTCCGGTCATATGACTTGTGCATCCACTATCAAGCACCCACTAGGTGTAGGGTTTGCAGCATAGAAAACAAAAAAAATCCTACGATGGGAACAACTATGTACCAAGATCTATCTACTAGATACAAGCAACGGGCGGATGTATATCCGTAGAGAACATACCCTTGAAGACCGACAAAGCTTAACAAGTTCAAACTCGTGGTTGATGTAGACGATCTCTTGCCGGTCTCAAGATCGAGAGGAAGTCCTAGTGCCGCAAAATAGCAGCGCATCCGTGCTTGCACACACGTACGAGGCACCGAGCAACCTCCGCCTCCTCGCTCCAGCAATGCAGCAAAAGCACAACTCTTTCTTGCCGAAAAGCCACCTGGAAAATGTATCTCGCTAGTCCGAGACCATGGGGGATAAATACTAGAGGGGGAGAGAGATCCTTCACGAGGAGGTGTGAGTGAGAGAGAGGAAGGGGGGCTCCTTTTATAGGGAGAGGGGGCACCAAAGGGGCCATGCGCCCAGCCATGGGGCTGACCCCTCCCCTCCTTTCATTCATGTGGGTGGACACTCCACTCGCACAAAATCCTTTCAATTTCCTCCACTCAAAAACCCACTCAAATTCCCATTAAATTTCCACCTAATTTAATGCAAACTCTCATTAAATAAAACTCCTTTTATTTATTCAGAATTTTGTCAATTACTTTAATGAAAAACATTATCATATAACCCCTTGCTAGTATTTCATTTCACATGCAAAAACACTTTCTGTAATTTCACCCGAAAACCGGTTTCGGTATCTAGTGAAATAAAATTCCTGCGCTTGTTATTCTTTCCGGCATGAAACTTTTGCTCCAAATGGATGTTGGTGTCTCTTAAGTGTGCCACCCTACGGTTCACGAATAATGCGGACATGATCGAAAACCCTCTCGGATCAATAATTAGAAGCGGGATCTGGAGACCCATACTGACGCCCACACATTCAACGATGACTTTCTTGTGATCATCGGAACCTTTTACGCTAGTATCTTAATCCTTTTGTTTCACGATATATTACATGTCCGAGATTTGATCATCGGTATCTCCGTACCTAGTTTGATCTCGTTACTGACATGCACTCTTTTCTTGTTCCCGTGATATAACATTCTAGTGATCAAATCACTTGCTTGCAAGCTAATCAATGTGATATCACCGAGAGGGCCTAGAGCATATCTATCCGTCATCGGGATGGACAATTTCCACTCTCGATCCATGGGCCTCAACATAACACTTTAGTAGTTATGAACCCATCTTTATAATCACCCTGTTACGGTGTGACGTTTGATGTTATCAAGAAACTCTTCTGGTGTTAGTGATTGACATGATCTCATGGTCTAAGGATTAGGATGACTTCGCAAGTTGTTATAGCAATATAAACTCAATGATTTTGATCATAATGCTATACTTCGGATGAATGTTCATCACATCATTACACTAATGTTGTGACCTCCTTATTAACAACATCCAATCTCCATGATCAGGAAACCTTGATCATCTTGTTAATCAACGAGCTAGTTTATGAGAGAGGCATAACTAGGAACTTCCTTTTTGTTTATTAAACACACATGTATTAACGTTTCTCTATTAATACAATTATAGAATGCAAAATAAACATTTATCATAAACAGGGAATATGATAATAACCACTTTATTATTGCCTCTCGGGCATATTCCCTTCAGTCTCCCACTTGCACTAGAGACAATAATCTAGTTTGAAAACTTTGCGTATTGAACACCTATGGCTTTCTAGTGTTCCATATACACGATTGCAAGTGGTTAACATAATCTACAGATCTGACGCTTTCAGGTCCATGTGTATTTGCATGTCTTTGCGTCTTCACGCATCACTCATTCTCTAATGAGATGGCATTGTATAAATTTGGTCTTTTGGTGAGACCTTTAGTTCTTGGAGTTAAATAATGTCGATACTATTGTCGTATAATATATCTTTAGTGTTAGCCCGTTGTGAACCACATATTAGTTTGATAACAAACTATTTGACACAAATTCCCTCGTTTGCTACTACTATAGCAGTCATATACTTAGCCTTTTGTTGCAGTATTCATCACAATGTCTTAACTATGGATTTCGTCCATATCCATCATGGAATCTCCTTTCTATTACATTGTGCCACCCATAGTTTAAGTTGAGATAAACTTAATTTGTATCTTGTGACAAAACTAGTATCAATGTAACACTTTACAATGAACTATTTGTAATTGTTTGTCACCTGTACACAAATATATTCTTAGTTCTTCCAAAAGATCATAATAATTTCCTTACTATTCTCCAATGATCATTTTATGATTCATTCTGGTATATGCTCATAACATTTAGAGCATAGGACATATCTAGATGTGTACATATCATGGTATGATTGATCAAATCATTCTTGTGATTTCACTCATCAAGTGTCAAAGCACTTGAATCTTGTTTCACTTATCAAGTGTCGATACACTTGAATCTTGATTCAATTCTTTTCCATGCGACAAGAACCTTTTCTTGTCGTTTCTATATTGAACTCCTTCAATATCTCATATATGTACGTTTGGCATAACCATATTAGCGTCACAGTCTATCCATGTAGACATTTATGCTAAATATTCGGATTTTGCCTACGTCTTTCATCGAAATGAAATTCTTAACCTTTGTCAATAGAAGATACATCATTTCTAATCAACAAGATGTCATCCACATAATGTATTAAAAATATGTCTCAACGCTCCCACTTAATTTCTTGCAAATGCAAGCATCTTCATTGTCTCTAGATGAAAACTCCTTTTTCATCACGGTGAAGATTCCAACTCCGCAATGCTTACTTCAACCATTGAAGTTTTCATGCCCTTTTAGCATCCTTTGAATTAACAAAACCCTTTGGACCGTGTCTTTTACACGTCCTAGGTAACCATTCTATTAGAAGAATTTTGTTTTGTTTATTCATCTACCATATACCAAATTATATATAGTGTTTGCTACTTTAATCCGTCCAGACTAAATATCGCTATGAAAGATCAAATCTTGTCATAGTCAACTCCTTGAACATTGTTGCAAAATACTTTACCGTCATGTCGACTATTTCATAAATGTGAAACATCCATGTATGTTTCTTTATAGATCCAAATACGACCGATAGGTTTTTACACCTTTCTGGAGGGTCTTCCAAGTTCGTGTATGGAACTATCACGGATTTTATGGCTTCAAGCCATTTGACAGAGTCAGGGCCCATCATTGCTTCTTTGCATGTAATCGGTTCATCATTGTCAAACAATAATGATTTACTCTCAAATCTCAACATTTGATTGTTTATTCGACCTACTTGGTTCAATAGGAACTTAGATCTCCGCGACCACAACCTTTGAGGCACATAAGGTATGAGAATTATGGCTGCCTCTAGAACAATTTCCGGCACTGCGCAACTCAGCACATATAGCTAAGGTTCGTTAACCTTATCAAAGTTCTATTGTCCTCCCACTTAACTTTTGCAAAAAATTCCTTTTTCAAGAAACTTCACATTTCAAGCGACAAACCCTTTTGTCCTCGGTGTTATGGAGGAATAACCAATTGTTATTCGAAATAACCTACAAATACATGCTCATCCGACTTTGGTTGTAAACATCTTACTTATGCTTATCATACCAAAATTTAAGAAAGGACAACTTGGGTTTTACCCCAAACCAGGTGTCATTTCAATGGATCAAGATGGAGCTGTTTTCAGTGTAAAAGCGGTAGTCTCTAAAGCTTTAATCTTTTAAAACATAATGGCAGTTTTATAAATAACACCTTTGATCCAACCATGTCAAACAAGGTTTCATTACAAATCTCGGTGTTTTTGCTAAACTTGTAACTCAAATAAATAGCTTTATGATAAAATCATAAATCATTTTTTCTCTTGTTACAATTGCAACTCAAATAAATCCCTTATGATAAAATTATAAACCATTTATTTTCTTGTTACATTTTAGCATTAGTTTTTATGGATGTGATTTCTCTAACTAAATTTGTAAATCATCCATCTTATATGGAATAAGGTAATTATTTGAACAACCTTTGTTCTCATAATACCCGATTTAAATAAATATTATTAAAACAAATCTTGATGGCAAGCTTTGATGTCAACAAGAAATACAAACAACGGTTTGTTTGTTTTTGATGAAGATCATCACATATTCTGTTATTAGTTACTTAGGCCATTGTGGTTCATGAATTGTGTCGGTCCGTATGAAATTTCATACCAACCAATTCGGTATCCAATACCCAAGAACCACATTGTTTAACAAGCAAAGAATACAACCATAACATGTATATCATCTATATACCTAAATTGGATATTTCCAATCTTTTCTTTTCTGCCAAATATATTTTATAGATTCTCTTTCAGAATTTCCTTTTCCTTTTTAAAAGAATCTATCAACATCAATAGTGGCGCCATATACATGACACATAGTCCAAAGCGTGTATATTCAAATAATAATACCTTTGGACTTGCACTTTGAAGTAGATCACCATCATCAAATGATCGGTGTTCTTTCAAAATCCATTCTTTAGTAATCTTTTAGTGTAGTAAACACTTTACATACATATTCTATTCATCCTTATCATGTAGAATTTCATGATCAAGCTAATGTAGCTTATAAAGACGAATCGTGAGTATAACGTTACTTTCCAAAACCCTTTTGGATGATTAGGATGTCTAGCATCTCCAACCTTTGCAAATTCTCATCCAATATGAGAACATATATTATACTCTATCATATTGCAACCAAAACATTGTTTCAGATATCGTTATATCTGTCACACATGATGGTTTCTGAAACAATTCTTTCATCTCCTAGATAATCTCGATATTTAAATCAAGAATCATGGAGGCAAACATGATACTTTAGATACTAACACTGGAATTGTTACTCTCGATTTAATACTAATTATTAAACTTCACGGAGTAAACAGAGTTTGCTGAAAGTTTGCTATAGGAATTTAAACTTTAGATTGACACTCAACACAATACGATACCAGTTCATAAATAAAATATCCAGAATTCTATAGTTCTATTATCTCAATTACAACTAAGAATAAGGTGGTGAACGAATGCCAATGACTACAAAAAATTATGCAAATTCACTTTGATTTAATTTATGATAAATTGAGTTCTTCTAATCCAAATTAGAACTGAACTCCCACTCAAAAACGACATCCCTCGTGTCTTTTTGGTGATTACATGAACCAAATCCACTACACCAAGTTTGATCATCACGTG
The DNA here is from genome assembly GCA_916181665.1 of Avena sativa. Taxonomy (NCBI): domain Eukaryota; kingdom Viridiplantae; phylum Streptophyta; class Magnoliopsida; order Poales; family Poaceae; genus Avena; species Avena sativa. The sequence goes on from OV702283.1 coordinate 315,880,336, forward strand.
AGTCGGTGTAGCTTCAAAGGTGAGCATCAAATGGGCATCATATCTTCCATATCACTCATGCTTAACCTTTCGGTCCGTGTTCCGAGGCCATGTCTGTACATGCTAGGCTCAACAAGTAAGAACCTTAGTATTCGCGTGTGTAACTATCTTACACCCGAAATATGATCATGGATCCAAGAACACCCGATCATCACGTGATGTCTTGGAGCGACGAAACATAATCAATGCATACTTAAGGGAGAACACATGTTTATCTTGATATCTAAATGAGGAATCATCTTATTATGCTAATAAAACGCCAAACAAGCAATATAAGATGCAACAAACATCACATGTTAATAAGTGAAATGATATGGTACTTGCACTTGATCTCCATCATGTGCATCATGGTATGGTCGCCATCATACCTCTATGTGTAAGGACAAGATCTATGGAACTTACACGTTATTTGTGTTGTAGGAGTATCGACTTATACTTCTACTTACAACATCACCATATCATGACACTAGCCCAGCAATAATCAGAACTAGACGCCTCTAATTTATCTATTGCAAGTTTTATGTGTCTTAGGGCTTTCAAAGATAGAACCGTTCTTACCTACGAACATGAACCACAACGAGGATAAACAAATTGTTGATAACTCGTTGAAAATTATATATTCACTATAGTAGGAGAGACAAACACCCGCTAGCCACTTATGCAAAATGTAACACCCTCAGAATCGACCCTATGCAAGTTTCAGCGATTCCCGCCAAACCCGCATAGAAACGATTCAAAGGTGCCCACCAGGCACTTTCATGCGGGTGGAAAACGAAGTAATAACATTACACAACAGTCCTCGATGGGATCCACATAACAGATATATATACAACAGCGACTCAAAGAGTCAAGAATACAGATATAATATACAAAGATCCAAATCACCTTGAAATGATAGAGCGTCCGACTACGGACAAGATGCAAATGGAGCTAAGAGCCCTGAAGAACAACCAATGGCGTCCATAACCCTGCCCAGGCCAAGCCGGAAGGGTAACCCTGCTAACGACGTCGATCTCATAACCTGCTTAAACAAAAGGGGTGCCGACGAAGGGCAAAGGAAAAAGAGGAGCGTCAGTACTGAGGCCAGTACACGGCGAGGCTAGAATTCGGCGGTCCTCGCCTACATAGGTATGGTGGACTGAAGCGGCAGCGCAGCATGCACTAATCAACCTATAGAGACTCGAGACATCTAGCGGCTATCAGAGAGGGGTAAGAAAGAACCTATTCGAAACCAACCTGATTCTACCACCATACATACCCATCCTGGTATTTCCCCCTCGAGTCCAAACGAGGAAGTCAACCGAGGAACTCACACAGTTGGCAGTTTTATTTATTCAGTTATCGTTGCAGCAAATTACTAGTCAAGTATAGATAGTCATCCTGATAAAATAAGCAGTGGGCACTTTTATTTAACCCTTCCATTGTAGTTGCAACACTTACTAGTCAGATACAATTAGCATGAGATATCCCAAAACCCAGCAGTTGTTGGTACTTTGATTTAGCCATTCCGTTATAGTTGCAGTACTTACTAGTCAGATACAATGGTTGCAAGCGACAACCCAAACAAACACTTGTTGGCAGTTTTATTTAGCCATTCCATTATAGTGAAGCTGATTACTAGTCATTATAAAGTCAAGTTTATAGCACTACTTTAGTTATAGTTGTCTATGATCGAGATACTATGCTCCAAGTCGTCCATAACCGCGGACACGGCTTTCAGAAAGTTTTACCCGGCCGGGGTGCACAAATAGCAACACACACTCGATCAACCTCGGAAAAACCAAATCAAAACCCAATGAGGCCTTCACGACAAAGCAATCATAGGATTCAGAATTATTTCAGGGGGCCACCCCATTGAGTACACCCGCAACGAAGCTAGCTGACTCCGAGACGGACTCAAGGTTTGCGTCAGTGGCTGTAAACGACTGGGAACCCAAAACTGGGATTGTCGATACCACGAAAACACTCCGCTTACCTAAACAGTACAGTGTGCTCCTCGCACAATTTAAATAAAGCAGTAAAGCATGGCATAAGTACAGGATAGTAAATAAAACCTCAAACTAGTTTGTGGCCCCAAGAAATAAGACGGAATCAAGCTCTGGCTCAGGGGGGTCCCATAAGCCTCCCGGATGTGGATAGCGCGAATATTCAAGGAACAGGTATCAAGTACTCGGGGTCCTACGGGACACAAGTGTACGGTTAACAACCAAATAACATCTATTGCCCACCTGTGCCTCTGCTTACTTACTTCAATTTTAGTTGTTAAACAGTAATTAAAGTGAACGATAAGTAAAGCCATTATCATCTCCAACATCAACATGCGGCAATACACCAACAACTGTGGCACTTGACGACACGCAGCAGCACTTGAGCAAGCGACTACGACGCGCAAGTCCAACTATCTACCAAACAACAGGTAATAGGAGGTGTCCAAGGCAATATAAGGCTGCGAGGGATATCACGGGTACGAAAACTAGAGCATCGCAACACAGATAGCAATAGATCAACAGGAGGGAATAAATACTATAAAAGTAAGATAGGTAGAAAGGGGAGATGCTCGCCTGAAAACATTGTCGAAGGTTCAACCGAAGATCGGGGCGAAGCTCACATCAACTCAACGGCCTTATCCGCAAAGAAGCAAATCACTAGAAGGAACACCGGATGCAATATTTAATACTACGGCAGAAGATCGGGCATGATGCATGGCATGGCGAAGGTGCGATGCAATTGGGCAATATTAAGTGGAACCGGGGTCCCGACAATTAATTAGATGTTTCATGTTATTTATCTACCCTGCAATTTAAATGTTGTATTAACATGGCAAGAGATAGCACCGGTTCGCTACACCAATTTAAATGAGGCCGATATGAGACTAGATTTGCCCGCATATGGGCCCCGTATTTAATTATATGGTGAATCGGCATAAGGCCCCCAAACCACACAAATATGCATGCGAGATGAATGATTAATATGCATCAGGTTTTATATTTAGCATTTATAAAATAGGGGCTCGGGAAAAGGTTCACACATTAGGGTTCGACGATCTTGGGGTTCCGGGGTTCGGGGTTCGGTCTCAGGGTTCGGATCTGGGGTTCGGCCTCGGCGGGTTCGTTCTCTGATAACGGAGGTAGATCTTGGCGCATCCGTGGTCTTCGGGTCATGTCGACGGTCATGGCGTATCGAACTTCTCGCGTCCTCGGTAGATCTTGTTGACTCCACTTCGAAGACCTTGTCGTTCTGCAGCGGAGATCATGGGGTCATCGGGGTCCGGGTCTTGGTCGGGTCGCCGGTAGTTCTTGGTGTCCAGGGATGCTCCGGGTCCGGGGTTCGCCGCTCCGTGAGGTGGATCTTGTCGATTCGGCGTCATCGCCCCCTAGTTTCCACGACGAAGTACTCGGGGTTCCACTCGGTTGTCGGTGTCGAGCCTGTTGTCACAAATAACTTGAAGGGTTCATGGCCTTAACGGGATCGGTCTTCGCGTTCCGGAACCAGGGCCTTCGAGTCCATGTAGCAGATCCCGCGTTCCGCGACGGAGGTCTCGGGGTTCCTTGGCTTCGGTTGTCGGACGACCTCGATCAACATACTCAACTTGTTGGGGAAAAGGACTCACGACTCGTCGGTGGAGGAGCTCTGTGATACTCTTGGGGAGGCAGTGCTCGAGGACATAGGAGGCGACGTCACCGCTGGCGGGGCAGCCTTGCAGGGACCGAGCGAGGCGGAACAGGGGACGGTGCCGGCCGCGCTGCCTCCAGTGACAACCGGAGGAGCTCGGGACGGCAGGGACGGCGGAGGGGCCGCAGAGCTCGCGGAAGGCGCAGGCGCTGGACGGGACCCACGCGGGGAGGGAGGAGCGTCGAGGAGTGAGGGTGGCCGAGGCGGCCGCGGCTGGCGGTGGCCGGCACCGGAGAGTAAGACGGTGTGGCGCGCGCGGAAGCAGAGAGGCGAGGAGGCGGCGCCGGAGGAGCTTGGGGTCGGGGAGGCGGCGAACTGGGCGGAGGAGAGGAGCGCGGGAGGAGTCGCGGTAGCGGCCGGAGGCGGTGAACGGGGCCGACGGCGGGCGGAGGCGAGCGGCGGGCACGGCGAGGAGCGCGACCGCGGGTGGAGGCCGGGGTGCAGAGGCGGGGCGAGGCCGGAGCGCGCGGGGCCGGCGAGGGACCCCGTGGCGGCAGTGGGAGGGCGTAGCGGAGGGCAGCAGGGGGCTGCCCGCTAGCGGCGGCGGAGGTGAGGTCGAGGTGGCCGAAGGCGCAGAGGAGGAGGCCGCGGCGAGGTGGGAGGGAAGAGGTAGAGGGAGAGAGAGCTCCGGCCAGCGAGCGGGGGCGGCGGCCGGCGCAGGGCGAGGGAGGGCGGAGCAAGCAGAGAGGAGGGAGGGGCTGCGGGCGAGCTGGAGGAAGGGGAAGGAGGGGGACGCGGGCGCGCCGCGTGGGGAGGGAGGAGAGATGGGGTGGGGCCGGGGCGAGTGGGGCCTGGGGGACAGTGAGGGAGGGAAGGGGTGAGATCAGGGGTGGTTGGGTCGGTGGTGGGAGGAGTGGGGCTGTGGGGCCGCGCGGGTGGGCCAGGGGAGGGGAGTGGGGATAAAGAGGGCAGCGGGGTGGGACCCAGGGAGAGAGAGAGAGGGGGTGGGTTTGACCAGGGGGTGGGGCCGAGGTGTAATGGAGAGGGGGTAGTTGGGGGCTGGGTGAGAGAGAGAGAGGGGTAGGTGGGGCTGTGGATTGATGAGGTGGCGGGGTGGGTAGGGATTGGGGCCAGGGGTGAGGTGGCGAGCTAGGATAGGTGGGTAGGATAGTTTCGGGTAGTTTTAGGATTCGGGTGGGCTGGTTTAGGTGGACCGATTTTATTCCGGGGGTGGTCGACTGGGTCGAATCGGCCCGTTCGACTGCCCCACTAAAAATAATTAAATATTTTATTTATTTCAAACAGGGCTTTTGCAAACCGATAGCAGACAAAACAAAATAATCCGGAGACCCGGGTTTTGTGTTTGAACAAAGACAGGGTGTTTAGAAAACAAGAACAGGTTTTTCCGAAAATAGTTTTATGCGAACAAATGCAAGATGATGACGATGCTCAAATGCAATGTGGCATGATGACATGAGCATGCGGTCATGATGATGCAATGCACAAAAAAAACGCGGTTTTCTAGTAGTGGTTTTGCGGGATGCCACAATTTGACACCACTAACAATGGATCTCGCCCTCGAGATCCGCCTCATGGTACCGGAAGGAAGGTCGGCGATCTGAATCTTCTCGCTTCGTGTAGATCCTCGCGACACCACTAACAAGAGGTCGTTGTCCGTGATCGTTGAGGGGAAACACTCCGGAAACAAAAGGTCGAAGGTAGAGGCATCAACAAATAAAGCCACCTCTAGCTTCCGTGGACGGAGTAAAATTGCTGGATCCACTGATTCGATGTACAAGGGCGAATGGTAAGAGTAGTCGGATGGTGATCAGTCCACCGCGCACCCAAACCATTACTCTGCACACGAATAGGCGGAGTATGCAACCAACTCTCGGAATTAGACTGAAGATCTCGACAAATGAGGTTCAGAAACAAAGGAGTGATGCATACTCTGCATCGGATCTGGCGTAGGTGATGTCGTCGCGTCGGAAAACATCGGAAGGCACGAGAAGGAACAAAGAGAAGTCCACCAGACGAAGGATTCCTCGGATAGCATGAAGACCCGATGTAGCAACACCGTTATCAAAGGAGGAAGCGAAACCCTGAAGGTACGATGGAACCCCACCACGAGAAATCCTGGACTCGAAGAGAGAGAAGAGAGCGGATTCAAAACACGCAGAGGTGAGAGGAGAGCAGCAGAGGGGTAAGGAGTAAAATCAGACCTAATCAGAACTATCCAACCGATTTTGCAAAAATAGTTTTGACACTCTACTTCGGCCGTTAGCTAGGTTATCCTACAGGCTGGACTTGTGGGGTATCGCAACTGCTGAGCTCTGATACCACTCTGTAACACCCTCAGAATCGACCCTATGCAAGTTTCAGCGATTCCCGCCAAACCCGCATAGAAACGATTCAAAGGTGCCCACCAGGCACTTTCGTGCGGGTGGAAAACGAAGTAATAACATTACACAACAGTCCTCGATGGGATCCACAGAACAGATATATATACAACAGCGACTCAAAGAGTCAAGAATACAGATATAATATACAAAGATCCAAATCACCTTGAAATGATAGAGCGTCCGACTACGGACAAGATGCAAATGGAGCTAAGAGCCCTGAAGAATAACCAATGGCGTCCATAACCCTGCCCAGGACAAGCCAGAAGGGTAACCCTGCTAACAACGTCGATCTCATAACCTTCTTAAACAAAAGGGGTGCCGACGAAGGGCAAAGGAAAAAGAGGAGCGTCAGTACTGAGGCCAGTACACGGCGAGGCTAGAATTCGGCGGTCCTCGCCTACATAGGTATGGTGGACTGAAGCGGCAGCGCAGCATGCACTAATCAACCTATAGAGACTCGAGACATCTAGCGGCTATCAGAGAGGGGTAAGAAAGAACCTATTCGGAACCAACCTGATTCTACCACCATACATACCCATCCTGGTATTTCCCCCTCGAGTCCAAACGAGGAAGTCAACCGAGGAACTCACACAGTTGGCGGTTTTATTTATTCAGTTATCGTTGCAGCAAATTACTAGTCAAGTATAGATAGTCATCCTGATAAAATAAGCAGTGGGCACTTTTATTTAACCCTTCCATTGTAGTTGCAACACTTACTAGTCAGATACAATTAGCATGATATATCCCAAAACCCAGCAGTTGTTGGTACTTTTATTTAGCCATTCCGTTATAGTTGCAGTAGTTACTAGTCAGATACAATGGTCGCAAGCGACAACCCAAACAAACACTTGTTGGCAGTTTTATTTAGCCATTCCATTATAGTGAAGCTGATTACTAGTCATTATAAAGTCAAGTTTATAGCACTACTTTAGTTATAGTTGTCTATGATCGAGATACTATGCTCCAAGTCGTCCATAACCGCGGACACGGCTTTCAGAAAGTTTTACCCGGCCGGGGTGCACAAATAGCAACACACACTCGATCAACCTCGGAAAAACCAAATCAAAACCCAATGAGGCCTTCACGACAAAGCAATCATAGGATTCAGAATTATTTCAGGGGGCCACCCCATTGAGTACACCCGCAACGAAGCTAGCTGACTCCGAGACGGACTCAAGGTTTGCGTCAGTGGCTGTAAACGACTGGGAACCCAAAACTGGGATTGTCGATACCGCGAAAACACTCCGCTTACCTAAACAGTACAGTGTGCTCCTCGCACAATTTAAATAAAGCAGTAAAGCATGGCATAAGTACAGGATAGTAAATAAAACCTCAAACTAGTTTGTGGCCCCAAGAAATAAGACGGAATCAAGCTCTGGCTCAGGGGGGTCCCATAAGCCTCCCGGATGTGGATAGCGCGAATATTCAAGGAACAGGTATCAAGTACTCGGGGTCCTACGGGACACAAGTGTACGGTTAACAACCAAATAACATCTATTGCCCACCTGTGCCTCTGCTTACTTACTTCAATTTTAGTTGTTAAACAGTAATTAAAGTGAACGATAAGTAAAGCCATTATCATCTCCAACATCAACATGCGGCAATACACCAAAAACTGTGGCACTTGACGACACGCAACAGCACTTGAGCAAGCGACTACGACGCGCAAGTCCAACTATCTACCAAACAACAGGTAATAGGAGGTGTCCAAGGCAATATAAGGCTGCGAGGGATATCACGGGTACGAAAACTAGAGCATCGCAACACAGATAGCAATAGATCAACAAGAGGGAATAAATACTATAAAAGTAAGATAGGTAGAAAGGGGAGATGCTCGCCTGAAAACATTGTCGAAGGTTCAACCGAAGATCGGGGCGAAGCTCACATCAACTCAACGGCCTTATCCGCGAAGAAGCAAATCACTAGAAGGAACACCGGATGCAATATTTAATACTACGGCAGAAGATCGGGCATGATGCATGGCATGGCGAAGGTGCGATGCAATTGGGCAATATTAAGTGGAACCGGGGTCCCGACAATTAATTAGATGTTTCATGTTATTTATCTACCCTGCAATTTAAATGTTGTATTAACATGGCAAGAGATAGCACCGGTTCGCTACACCAATTTAAATGAGGCCGATATGAGACTAGATTTGCCCGCATATGGGCCCCGTATTTAATTATATGGTGAATCGGCATAAGGCCCCCAAACCACACAAATATGCATGCGAGATGAATGATTAATATGCATCAGGTTTTATATTTAGCATTTATAAAATAGGGGCTCGGGAAAAGGTTCACACATTAGGGTTCGACGATCTTGGGGTTCCGGGGTTCGGGGTTCGGTCTCAGGGTTCGGATCTGGGGTTCGGCCTCGGCGGGTTCGTTCTCTGATAACGGAGGTAGATCTTGGCGCATCCGTGGTCTTCGGGTCATGTCGACGGTCATGGCGTATCGAACTTCTCGCGTCCTCGGTAGATCTTGTTGAATCCACTTCGAAGACCTTGTCGTTCTGCAGCGGAGATCATGGGGTCATCGGGGTCCGGGTCTTGGTCGGGTCGCCGGTAGTTCTTGGTGTCCAGGGATGCTCCGGGTCCGGGGTTCGCCGCTCCGTGAGGTGGATCTTGTCGATTCGGCGTCATCGCCCCCTAGTTTCCACGACGAAGTACTCGGGGTTCCACTCGGTTGTCGGTGTCGAGCCTGTTGTCACAAATAACTTGAAGGGTTCATGGCCTTAACGGGATCGGTCTTCGCGTTCCGGAACCAGGGCCTTCAAGTCCATGTAGCAGATCCCGCGTTCCGCGACGGAGGTCTCGGGGTTCCACGGCTTCGGTTGTCGGACGACCTCGATCAACATACTCAACTTGTTGGGGAAAAGGACTCACGACTCGTCGGTGGAGGAGCTCTGTGATACTCTTGGGGAGGCAGCGCTCGAGGACAGAGGAGGCGACGTCACCGCTGGCGGGGCAGCCTTGCAGGGACCGAGCGAGGCGGAACAGGGGACGGTGCCGGCCGCGCTGCCTCCAGCGACAACCGGAGGAGCTCGGGACGGCAGGGACGGCGGAGGGGCCGCAGAGCTCGCGGAAGGCGCAGGCGCTAGACGGGACCCGCGCGGGGAGGGAGGAGCGTCGAGGAGTGAGGGTGGCCGAGGCGGCCGCGGCTGGTGGTGGCCGGCGCCGGAGAGGAAGACGGCGTGGCGCGCGCGGAAGCAGAGAGGCGAGGAGGCGGCGCCGGAGGAGCTTGGGGTCGGGGAGGCGGCGAACTGGGCGGAGAAGAGGAGCGCGGGAGGAGTCGCGGTAGCGGCCGGAGGCGGTGAACGGGGCCGACGGCGGGCGGAGGCGAGCGGCGGGCGCGGCGAGGAGCGCGGCCGCGGGCGGAGGCCGGGGTGCAGAGTCGGGGCGAGGCCGGAGCACGCGGGGCCGGCGAGGGACCCCGTGGCGGTGGTGGGAGGGCGTAGCGGAGGGCAGCAGGGGGCTGCCCGCTGGCGGCAGCGGAGGTGAGGTCGAGGTGGCCGAAGGCGCAGAGGAGGAGGCCACGGCGATGTGGGAGGGAAGAGGTAGAGGGAGAGGGAGCTCCGGCCGGCGAGCGGGGGCGGCGGCCGGCGCAGGGCGAGGAAGGGCGGAGCAAGGAGAGAGGAGGGAGGGGCTGCGGGCGAGCTGGAGGAAGGGGAAGGAGGGGGACGCGGGCGCGCCGCGTGGGGAGGGAGGAGAGATGGGGTGGGGCCGGGGCGAGTGGGGCCTGGGGGACAGTGAGGGAGGGAAGGGGTGAGATCAGGGGTGGTTGGGTCGGTGGTGGGAGGAGTGGGGCTGTGGGGCCGCGCGGGTGGGCCAGGGGAGGGGAGTGGGGATAAAGAGGGCAGCGGGGTGGGACCCAGGGAGAGAGAGAGAGGGGGGTGGGTTTGACCAGGGGGTGGGGCCGAGGTGTAAGGGAGTGGGGGTAGTTGGGGGCTGGGTGAGAGAGAGAGAGGGGTAGGTGGGGCTGTGGATTGATGAGGTGGCGGGGTGGGTAGGGATTGGGGCCAGGGGTGAGGTGGCGAGCTAGGATAGGTGGGTAGGATAGTTTCGGGTAGTTTTAGGATTCGGGTGGGCTGGTTTAGGTGGACCGATTTTATTCCGGGGGTGGTCGACTGGGTCGAATCGGCCCGTTCGACTGCCCCACTAAAAATAATTAAATATTTTATTTATTTCAAACGGTGCTTTTGCAAACCGATAGCAGACAAAACAAAATAATCCGGAGACCCGGGTTTTGTGTTTGAACAAAGACGGGGCGTTTAGAAAACAAGAACAGGTTTTTCCGAAAATAGTTTTATGCGAACAAATGCAAGATGATGACGATGCTCAAATGCAATGTGGCATGATGACATGAGCATGCGGTCATGATGATGCAATGCACAAAAACAACGCGATTTTCTAGTAGTGGTTTTGCGGGATGCCACACAAAACTAGTTGCATGTCAAGCGTGGAACATGTCTCATGTGCGAGGACATGTAAAGTTTTTTCGGGCCGCTTCATCCCACTATGCCACCAATATCCAAAGTACAAATAATAAGCAATAAAATGATCATCATCGCCCACATACTCATATGTGTACTACCCATGCAAAGCATCTACGCATAGATCCGGATCTGGTACCACTATAGGGTTCGCAGCATAGAAAACAAAAAAATTCCTACGATGGGAACAACTATGTACGAAGATCTATCTACTAGATACAAGCAACGGGTGGATGTATATCTGTAGATAACATACCCTTGAAGACTGACAAAGCTTAACGAGTTCAAACTCGTGGTTGATGTAGACGATCTCTTGCCGATCTCAAGATCGAGAGGAAGTCCTAGCGCCGCAAAACAGCGGCGCGTCCGTGCTCGCATACACGCATGAGGAACCGAGCAACATCCGCCTCCTCGCTCCAGCTATGCAGCAGAAGCACAACTCTTTCTTGCCGAAAAGCCACCTGGAACATGTATCTCCCTAGTCCAACACCATGGGGGATAAATACTAGAGGGGGTGAGAGATCCTTCACGAGGAGGTCTGAGTGAGAGAGAGGGAGGGGGCTCCTTTTATAGGGAGAGGGGGGAACCCAAGAGGCCATGCGCGCAGCCATGGGGCTGCCCCCTCCCCTCCTTTCATTCATGTGGGTGGACACTCCACTCACACAAAAGCCTTTCAATTTCCTCCACTCAAAAACCCACTCAAATTCCCACTAAATTTCCACCAAATTTAATGCAAACTCTCATTAAATAAAACTCCTTTTATTTATTCATAATTTTGTCAATTACTTTAATGACAAACATTCTCATATAACCCCTTGCTAGTATTTCATTTCACATGCAAAAACACTTTCTGCAATTTCACCCGAAAACCCGTTTTGGTATCTAGTGAAATAAATTCCCGCGCTTGTTATTCTTTCCAGCATGAAACTTTTGCTCCAAATGGATGTCGGTGTCTCTTAAGTGTGCCACCCTATGGTTCGCGAATAATGCGTACATGATCGAGACCCCTCTCGGATCAATAATAAGAACCAGGATCTAGAGACCCATACTAACTCCCACACATTCAACGATGACTTTCTTGAGATCGTCGGAACCTTTTACGCTAGTATATTAATCCTTTTGTTTCATGATATATTACATGTCTGAGATTCGATCATCGGTATATCCATACCTTGTTTGATCTCGTTACTGACATGCACTCTTTTCTCGTTCCCATGATATAACATTCTAGTGATCAAATCACTTTCTTGCAAGCTAATCAATGTGATATCACCGAGAGGGCCCAGAGCATATCTATCCGTCATCGGGATGAACAATTTCCACTCTCGATCCATGGGCCTCAACATAACACTTTAGTAGTTATGAACCCATCTTTATAATCACCCTGTTACGGTGTGACGTTGGATGTTATCAAGAAACTCTTCTGGTGTTAGTGATTGACATGATCTCATGGTCTAAGGATTAGGATCACTTCATAAGTTGTTATAGCAATATAAACTCAATGACTTTGATCGTAATGCTATACTTCGGATGAATGTTCATCACATCATTACACTAATGTTGTGACCTCGTTATTAACAACATCCAATGTCCATGATCAGGAAACCTTGATCATCTTGTTAATCAACGAGATAGTTTATGAGAGAGGCATAACTAGGAACTTCCTTTTTGTTTATTAAACACACATGTATTAACGTTTCCATATTATTACAATTATAGCATGCAAAATAAACCTTTATCGTAAACAAGGAATACGATAATAACCACTTTATTATTTCCTCTCGGACATATTCCCTTCACTTTGAACCTCTGGAAGCATAGTTCTACAAGAGATCAAACTAGATTTTAGGTACCCATTTTTCAATGGGTCCTCTTTTGTTAGGAACAAGGGTCTTGGGAACCCAAATGGACCAAGCAATATAACCATCAAGCGGGCCAACATATTCTGCATAAACATCACCATAATAATCACGCATTAAGACATAGTGAGGCTTAACACTTCCTGCATAGTCATCATGTGACATAGTTTTGCCACTTGTGGTCTTACTACCCACAATGGCCTTGTCTTTTGCTTGTGTGGGCATGGCCTTCTTCTTCTTGTTGTTCTTCTCTTGGCTTTGGAGACAAAGCCAATGCCCCCATTTCTCCTTGTTTTACCTTTTCTTACTCAAAAGATCATCAATAGACTTGTTTCCTTTGGGAAAGGTGGCACTAGCAAGCTCCACCTTCAACCTAGCATTTTATTCAATGGTGTTTGTACTACTAGAGGGAATTAAAATACTTGGTGAGGCAATATTAGTCAATTGAGTTTGAAGTTTTTCACGAGACTTTGTGAGCAACAAGAGTTTAATCTCCAAGGCCTTGCGAGCCTTGTCAAGCTTTCTAAAGTCCTCGGCAGGTATGTCATGAACAACACCAAACTCAACATTATCCTTTTTAGCCTTTTTATACTTAGCAATGGCATGATCATGTTCCTTGATGAGTTTATTAATAATTTGATCATTTGCCTCATCGAGGCCTTCAAGTTTTATTTCAAGACTCATCCTAGTCTCTTGCTCATCTTCTAGAGTATTAATTAGAGCCTCCACCTCAATCATATGCTCTCTCCCTAGTTTACGTATCTCATCAAGAAGCTCTTGTGTGTGATAAAGTTGACTCAAGAGGTTCACAAAATTATTCTTGTGATCCCCTTGTAAGTTAGTCATAAACACATCAAAACCAACTAATTCCTCTTTGACACTAGTTTACCACCATGATCTTCTCTTTTCTCATAGGGACAACCGGCAACAAAGTGATAGCGGTCACCATGGTTGAAGCAAGTTCTCAATTTTGAGCCATTGTCTCTTCTCCCATTTGGATTGTGATACGTCCATTTTGCATCACTATTCTATATCATAATTTACTGCTATTCATTGGTATATTTCTTATTAAGAGGTGATACTTATGTTATTTCATCTATTATTGCATGTTGGGTGACTTTTGTAGGATGAACTGCCGGAGTCAGGATTCTAATGGAAAAAAGCGATGTCTATATGCAATATTCGCGAAGATCAGAAAATTCCAGAAAATATAAGGAAAATCCTATTTTTCCAGAAGACGAAGGAAGCCAGAAGGGGAGGTTGAGATGGGCCACAGGAGGCCCACACCACCCCCTGGCGCGGGCCCCCTAGGCTGCGCCAGCAGGTTGTGAGGCCACCCTGGCCCACCTCCTGCTTCACCCTTTTGCCTATAACTTCCTCCCGAAACCCTAGTACAAGGGGGAGCGACCACAGAAAGATTCCGCTGCCTCTGCGGGGCGGAAACTATAGAGACAGAAAGAGCTCTCTGGCAGGCAGATTTCTGCCGGGGAAATTCCTTCCCGGAGAGGGGAGATCGTCGTCATCAACACAGTCATCAAGCTAGACTTCATCGATATCATCATCATCATCATCCTCACCACCATCTCCAACAGCACCATCATCACCACTCCATCTTGCTGTAACAATTGGGTTGAATCTTGCATAGTTCTTAGGGGAAACTTTCCCGGTGTTGATTACTTTTGTAGTTGAAGCTTGTGAGTGGAACCGTTGAATTATTGTTTATGTTCAGATTGTTATTCATCATCATATCATCTCTGATCTTGATCCATATGATGTCTCGTGAGTAGTTCGTTTAGTTCTTGAGGACATGGGAGAAGTCATGTTGTTAGTAGTGGAATTGTGTTGAGTAATATTCAATGGTTTGATATTTAAGTTGTGGTGCTATTCTTCTAGTGGTGTCATGTGAACGTTGACTACATGATACTTCACAATTTATGGGCCTAGGGGAATGCATTGTGTATTTGTCTACTAATCGTGGGGTTGCCGGAGTGATAGAAACCTGAACCCCCGTTAGGAAACCTTTGCACATGGGAGTGTAGGATCTCAGAGTTTAATGTTGTGGTTAGGTTTTTATCTTAATTAATTTCTTGTAGTTGCGAATGCTTGCAAGGGGTTTAATCACAAGTATGTATTAGTCCAAGTAAGGTCGGTACATTAGCATAGGTTCACCCACACAACACTTGTCCAACCAAAGAAGATTAATCAACTATATGAAGCGAAAGCACTTGACAGTATTCCCATGTGTCCTCGAGAACGTTTGGTCCTCATAAGTAATACAACCGGCTTGTCCTTTGCTAAGAAAGGATTGGGCCACTTGCTGCAATTATTATTGTTGTCTTTATTTACTTGAACTTTATTTCTTTGCTTTATCAAAAACCCCTAAAAATCCATTTGCTAAGTATTTACAGAGAATTCCTGATCCAAACCACTAGTCAACACCTTCTTCTCCTTGTTGGGATCGACACTTCTATATACTTGTGGGTCATCAAGACTATTTTCTGGCGCCGTTGCCAGGGAGTGAAGCGTTATTGAAGGGTGGAACTAGTAAAGGAAACTTCTACTATGAGTATTGCTTTTTATTTCTGTTTGTTACTTTGTTTACAATATGGATAACCCACTTGGTTTCCTATTTGGGAAAGCTAATACCACTGCTAGGGTAGTAGATGAACCACCACATGTTGAGATAGATCCTTTTAAGATACCTACAAGAATTGTTGATAGTGTTATGGATAATTATTATTTAATGGTCACATTGAGGAAGAGTTATATATGGTACAACCCAAGGGTTTTGTGATCCTAAAGATGCTGACAAGGTATGCAAACTTCGGCGCTCCATTTATGGACTAAAGCAAGCATCCCGGAGCTGGAATCATTGTTTTGATAAGGTGATCAAAAACTTTGGATTATACAAACTTTTGGAGAAGCTTGTATTTACAAGAAAGTGAGTGGTAGCTCTGCAGCATTCCTGGTACTATATGTGGATGACATATTGTTGAATGGGAATGATATAGAACATCTTGAAAGTGTCAAAGGCTATTTGAATAATAATTTTTCAATGAAGGATCTTGGCAAAGCAGCATACATTTTAGGCATCAATATTTATAGAGATAGATCAAGACGCTTAATAGGGCTTTCACAGAGTACATACCTAGACAAGGTTCTAAATAGATTTAGAATGGAAGAAAGCAAGAAAGGGTTCTTTCCATGTTGCTAGGTAAGACCTTGAGTAAGACACAAAGTCCAGCTACGGCAGAACAAAGAGAAAGGATGAGCAAAAATCCCCTATGCCTAGGCCATAGGTTCTATCATATATGCCATGCTGTGTGCAAGACTGGATATCACACATGATGTTAGTTTGACCAGCAGATATCAAAGTGATCCTGGAGTGGAACACTGGATAGCGGTCAAAAATATCCTAAAGTACTTGAAGATGACTAAGGATATGTTTCTTTCTTATGGAGGTGACGAAGAGCTCTGTAACCAGTTATACCGATGCTAGTTGGAACACTGATTCGGATGACTCAAAGTCATAGTCTGGATACATATTTATTTTGAATGGTGCAGCAGTGAGCTGGAGCAGTGCCAAGCAAAGCGTTGTGCCAAAATCTTCAACTGAATCAGAATACATAGCTTCTTCGGAGGCTACACAAGTAGCGATATGGATGAAGGAGTTCATTACTTAGCTTGATGTGGTTCCTAGTGCGTTGGACCCGATGGCCATCTATTGTGACAACATGGGTGCCATAGATAATGCACAGGAGCCAAGGTCACACAAGAAGATGAAGCACATCAAGCTACATTTTCATTCTATTCGCGAGTATGTCCAATATGGTGACATAAAGATTTGAAAAGTACACACATATCTGAATGTGGCAGATCCGTTGACTAAACCTCTCCCTAGAGAAAAACATGACTAACACCAGAACGCCATGGGTGCTAGGTATATTACCATGTAATCTAGATTATTGACTTTAGTGCAAGTGGGAGACTGTTGGAGATATGCCCGAGAGGAAATAATAAAGTGGTTATTATTATATCTTTCTATTTATGATAAATGTTTGCATACCATGCTATAATTGTATTAATAGGAAATATTAGTACTCACTACAACAAATGTGATTATATATGGCGCTCATTCTGTGACGATTTAGCAAAAACGTCAGAGATTCATCCAAATTGTGACATTTTTTCATAAAACATGACATTTTTTACTGAATGTCCCTCACAGATAATCGCATTTGTTGTAGTGACTTGTGTGTTTTGTAAACATAAAAGAGTCCCTAGTAAGCTTCTTGTTAAACTAGCTTGTTGATTAATAGATGACCATCGTTTCCTGATCATGAACATTGGATGTTATTAATAACAAGATCATATGATTAGGAGAATGATGTGATGGACACACACCCAAAGTAAGCATAGCATAATATCAAGTCATTAAGTTCATTTTGCTACAAGCTTTCAAATACATAGTAACCTAATTCTTCGACCATGAGATCATGTTAATCACCAACACCATATGAATGCTTTGATGGCATCAAACGCCACTTCTTAACTAGGTGGTTATAAAGTTGGCATTAGGTATTCTGAAAGTATGAGTTGAAGCGCATGGATCAAGAATGGGATTTGTCCATCCAAATGACGGTAGATATACTTTGGGCCCTCTCGGTGGAATGTCATCCAATTGGCTTGCAAGCATGTGACTAGGTCACAAGGGATGTCATATCACGGTATGAGTAAAGAGTACTTATCGATAACAAGGTTGAACTAGATATGGAGATACCAATGATCGAACCTCGGATAAGTAGAGTATCGTGGGACAAAGGGAATCGGTATCGTATGTTAATGGTTCTTTCGATCACGAAGTCATCGTCGAATATGTGGGAGCCATTATGGATCTCTAGGTCCCGCTATTGGTTATTGACTGGAGAGGTGTCTCGATCATGTCTGCATAGTTCGTGAACCGTACGGTGACACACTTAAGGTTCGATGTTGTTTAAGTAGATATGGAATGTGAGTTGTGTAAGGTTCGTTGCATGGGGAAGAAATTCTATCACAAGAATAAAACCAAGATCCAATCTATGGAAAAACCAAAATATAATCTACGAGATCGGTGCAACGAGATTGAAGAGAACTAACCCTCATAGATCCAAAGCATTTAACGAGATCGGATCTCGTGGTTGATGTAGTCGATCACTTGCCGATCTCAAGATCGCGATGATGATCCTTTCGGCGCAGCGTTTCGGCAGCGCTTCCGCACTCAGTCACACGTACGGAGTCGATGAAGGCCTTCCTCTCCCTGTTCCAGCGGGCAGCGGAGGTAGTATATCACCTCGGAATCCCAACAACATGACGGTGTGGTGGTGGTGGTGGAGGAGAGATTTCTGCACGGCTTCGCCTAAGCCGGAGTTGTCGATGGAGGAGAGAGGGGTGGTGGCGCTTAGGGTTAGGAGGCGCAAGGACAAGGGGCAAAGGGGGTGCGCCCCCACCCCTCATTATATAGTGGGGGCGGAGGCCAAGGGGCTTCCTAGCCCTGGCTGAGTCCCCTCCCCCCAACTTGTCCACAAGGGGAAGAGTTGGGGACTTGCCCCCCAAGTCTCCCCTCTTACCAAACTAGGGTTTGACTTCTCAAACTAGGGATTGACCCCAATTCTTTTGGTAGCCGGATTTGACCCCTTGGGATTTGGTGTGGCTAGACCTAGTGCTCCCCCTGTGGCATGCATCAACCCAAGTGACCTCTCACAGGGTGGTGGACCCACTGGTGGTCCCTCTAGAACATTCTAGAAGCTTCCGGTCAAAAAACTGAAAACATTTCCGAACCCCGGAAAATGACTTTCCTTATATGAATCTTATTCTCCAGACCATTCCGGATCTCCCCGTGATGTCCTGGATCCAATCCGAGACTCCGAACAACATTCATTCTCCAACTCATATTCCATATCTACTTAAACAACGTCGAACCTTAAGTGTGTCACCCTACGGTTCATGAACTATGCAGACATGATCAGGACACCTCTCTGATCAATAACCAATAGAGGAATCTGGAGATCCATAATGGCTCCCACATATTCAACAGTAACTTCATGATCGAATGGACCATTGACATACGATACCGATTCACTTTGTCGTGCGATACTTTACTTATCCGAGGTTTGATCACCGGTATCTCCATACCTAGTTCAATCTCGTTACCGATAAGTACTCTTTACTCGTTCTGTGATATGACATCCCTTGTGACCTAGTCACATGCTTGCAAGCCAATTGGATGACATTCCACCGAGAGGGCCTAGAGTATATCTATCTGTCATATGGATGGACAAATCTCACTCTTGATCCATGTGCTTCAACACATACTTTTAGAATACCCAATGCCACCTTTATAACCACCTAGTTACGGAAGTGGTGTTTGATGTCATCAAAGTACTCATCCAGTGATGGTGATTAACATGATCTCATGGTCGAAGGATTAGGTTACTATGTATCTGAAAGCTTGTAGCAAAACAAACTTAATGACTTGATCTTATGCTATGATTACTATGGGTGTGTGTCCATCACATCATTCTCCTAATGATATGATCTGGTTTATTAATAACATCCAATGTCCATGATCAGGAAACCATGATCATCTATTAATCAATATGATATCTTAAAAAAGAGGCTTACTATGGACTCTTTTATGTTTACAAAACACACAAGTATTAATGTTTCATATTAATACAATTATAGCATGGGACGTAAACATTTATCATAAACATAAACATATGATAATAACCACTTTATTATTGCCTCTTGGGCATATCTCCAACAGTCTCCCACTAGCACTAGAGTCAATAATCTAGTTTGAAAAACTTTTTGCATTCAACACCTATGGCTTTCTGGTGTTGTATATACACGATTGCTAGTGGTAAACATAATATTCGGATCTAACACTTCCAGGTCCGTGTGTATTTGCATGTCTTTGCGTCTCTACGCATCACTCATTCTCTAATGAGATGGCATTGTATAACTTTGGTCCTTTGGTGATACCTTTAGTTCCTTGGGGTCAAAACATGTCGATACAATTTTCATACAATATATCTTCATAGTACTAGCCCTCTGTGAACCACACCTAGTTTGATAACAAACTACTTGACACAAATGCCCTCTTTTGCTGCTACAATAGTAGGCATATACTTAGCCTTTTGTTGTAGTATCTGTCATAATGTCTTGACTTTGGAACTCATCCAAATCCGTTATGGAACTTCCTTTCCATTACATTGTGCCACCCATAGTTTAAATTGAGATAAACTTAATTATTACCTTGTGACAAAACTAGTATCAATGTAAAACTTTACAATGAACTATTTATTTATTTGTCACCTCTACATAAATAACATATTCTTAGTTCTTCCAAAGATCATAAGAATATCCTTAATATCGTCCAATGAGCATCTTATGAGTCATTCTGGTATATGCTCATAACATTTAGAGCATATGATAGATCTGGATGTGTACATATCATAGTATGATTGATCAAAATACTCTTTGTGATTTCATTCACCAAGTGTCAAAAACACTTGGATCTCATCTCACTTACCAAGTGTCAATACAATTGAATCTTGATTCAGTACTTTCCATGTGACAAGTACATTTCTTGTTGTTTTCATATTGAACTCATTCAATATCTCATCTATGTACATTTGGCACAACAATATTAGCGTCTCAATCTATTCATATAGACATTGATGCCAAATATTCGGGTGGTGCCTAAGTCTTTCATCGAAATGAAATTCTTAACATGTGTCAATAAAAGATGCATCATTTCCAATCAAAAAGATGTCCTCCACATAATGTATTAAAAATATGTCTTAGTGCTCCCACTTAATTTCTTGCAAATGCAAGCATCTTCATCGTCTCTGATGAAATTAAACTCTTTTAATAGTTTCATCACGGTGAAGATTCCAACTCCGCGATGCTTAGTTCAACCATTGAGGTTTGCATACTCTTTTAGCATCCTTTGAATTAAAAAAACCCTTTGGATCGTGTCATGTACATGTCCTAGGTAACCATTCTATTAGAAGAACTTTGTTTTGTTTGTTCAACTACCATATACCAAAATTATATGTATTGGTTGCCACATTAATCCGTCTAGACTAAATATCGCTATGACATATCAAATCTTGTCATAGTCAACTCCTAGAACATTGTCGTAAACTCTTTCTCGACATGTCGACTATTTCATAGATGTGAAACATCCATGTCTATTTCTTTATATATATCCAAATATGACTGAAAGGTTTTACACCTTTCTAGAGGGTCTTCCAAGTTCAAAACTTTATTTCTCGTGTATGGAACTATCACGGATTTTATGGCTTCAAGCCATTTGACGGTGTCAGGGCCCATCATCGCTTCTTTGCATATATTCGGTTCATCATTGTCAAACAACAATGATTTACTCTCAAATCTTAATATTTGATTGTTTACTTGACCTACTTGGTTCAATAGGAACTTAGACCTCCGTGACCATAACCTTTGAGGCACATGAGCCATGAGAATTGTTGCTATTTCCGGGACACTTTCCGACAATGCGCAACTTAGCACATATAGCTAAGGTTCGATAACCTTATCAAAGTTCCATTGTGCTCCCACTTAATTTTTCACAAAAACTTCTTTCTAAAGAAACTTGACGTTCCAAGCGACAAACACTTTTGTCTTTGGTGTTATGGAGGAATAACCAGCGGTTATTCGAAATAACATACAAAGACATGCTCATCCGACTTTGGTTGTAAACATTTTACTTATGCCTAGCATACCAAAATTTGAGAAAGGACAACTTGGGTTTTATACCAAACCATAACTTATATGATGTCATTTAAACGGATCACGATGGAGCTCTTTTCAGTGTAAAAGCGATAGTCACTAAAGATTTAATCTTTAAAATACAATGGCAGTTTTTATTACTGAGATCTTTGATCTCACCATGTCAAACAAGGTTTCATTGCATATCTCGAACACTCCATAATCTTATGGTGTTTCTAGAAATACAAATCCATTGAATGATTCCTCAAATATTAGGTGTTATGCTAAATTTGTAACTCAAATATCTTCCTTTATGATCCAATCATAAATTCTTTATTTTCTTATTATAATGATCTTCCACTTCATCTTGAGAGTCTTTGAACATTTTCAAATATTTCACACTTCTTCCTCATCAAGTAAATATGCACATATATTCACTCAAATTTCCGGAGAAAGCATATGAAGTTGAAATTCATCGCTCACGACTACACATAATGGACTACATACATCAATATGTACAAATTCCAATAAGTTAGTCGTTCGTTCTTCTTAGGCATTTGAACGAAGTTTCAATTATCTCTAGGAAAGTCTCACAAGCATCATTTGATCAAAATCAAAAGACTCCAAAGTTCCATCAACATGAAGTTTCTTCATGTTTTCTTTCCAATATAATTTAAACGACGATGTCACTTCATAAGTGATCTTTCAATTATTTGTCTTTCGACATTTTTAGAATTATTTTTATGGACGTGATTTGTCCAACCAGATTTGTAAATCATCCATCTTATATGGAATACGGTAATTAATTTGAACAACCTTTTGTTCTCATAATATCTGACCAAAATAACAATTATTGAAACAAATCTTGAAGGTAAACTTTGATGTCAACGAGAAACTCAACAACACTTTGTTTGTTTTCGATGAACGTCATCACATATTCTCTTGCTAGTTACTTAGGCCATTGCAGTTCATGAATTGTGTTGTCATGTATGACATTTTATACCAACCAATTCGGTATCCAATACCCAAGAACCACATTGTTTAACAAGTAAACAATACAATCATAACATGTATATCATCTATATACTTAAGCTGGACATTTCTAATCTTTTCTTTTCCTGCCAAATATCTTTGAGATTATCTTTTAGCATTTCATTTCCCTTTTAAAAGAATCTATCAACATCAAAAGTGGTGCCATACACATGACACATAGTCCAAAGCGTGTATAGTTAAATACTAATACCTTTGGACTTGCACTTTGAAGTAGATCACAATCATCAAATGTTTTGGTGTTCTTTCAAAATCCATTCTTTAGTAATCTTTTAGTGTAGTAAACATTTTACCTACATTTTATATTCATCCTTATCATGACAACTTTCAGGATAAAGCTACTATAGCTTATAAAGGTGAATCATGAGTATAACATTTCTTTCCAAGAACTTTTTGGAGGATTAGGATGTCTAGCAACTCCAACCTTCAGAAATTCTCCTCAAATATGAAAACATAAACTTCTGCTAAATTATACTCTATCATGTTGCAACCATAAACATTGTTTCAGATATCTAAATATCTTCCACGCATGATAGTTTATGAAACACTTATTTCAGATCCTAGATAACCTTGATATTTAAACAATCTTTTTAATATCAAGAATCATGGAGGAAAACATGATACTTTAGATACTAACACTGGAATTGTTACTCTTGATTTAATACTAATTATTAAACTTCACATAGTAAACGAAGTTTGCTGAAATTTTGCAATAGGACTTTTAAACTTTAGATTGACACTCAAAACAATACGATACGAGTTCGTAAAGTAACTATCTAGAATTCTATAGTTCTATTATCTTAATTATAACTAAGCATAAGGTGGTGAACGGATGCCAATTACTGAAAAAATTATGCAATTTACTTTGATTTAATTTATGATAAATTGTGTTCAACTTTAATCATATTACTTTTGAACTCCCACTCAAAACAACATCCCCCGAGTCGTTTTGATGATTACATGAACCAAATCCACTACACCAAGTCCGATCATCACGAGAGATGATGTAGCTTGAAAGGAGAGCAATCAACATGTTCAACGTATCATCCATATGACTCATCCTTTAACTTTCGGTATTCCGTGTTTCGAGGCCATGTCTGAACATGCTAGGCTCGTCAAGGTTAACCTTAGTGTCCGCATATGCAAATCTGGCTTGCACCCGTTGTATGCACACGTAGAATCTATAACACTCGATCATCACATGATGCTTCAAAACGACGAGTCTTAGCAATGGTCCTACTAAGGACGAACTCTTTATTACTTGATATTTAGTGAGAGGGATAATCTTATAGTGCTACCGTTGTGATCTAAGCAATACAAGATGCATAAAGGACTAACATCACATGCAATTCATAATATGTGATATGATATATCCTTTATTCTTGTGACTTTGATCTCCATCTCCAAAGCACGGACATGATCTCCATCATCACCAGCATTGCATCAAGGTTCGTGGCGCGGCTTCATGGTTGTCCATCACCAACAACAACTATTACAACTGCTTGGAATAAGCTATTACATGATGAATAGACACGTAGGTCTTAACAAATTTAAAGACAACCATTAGGCTCTTGTCGGTTGCCATATTATAATAAGGATCCTTACATACATCAAATATAATCACAATCACATCATGGCCATATCACATCACATGCCCCTGCAAAAACAAGTTAGACGCCTCTAATTTTCTTTGCATGTTTTACGTGGCTTGGGGCTTTCGAATAAGAACCGTTCTTACCTACGAACAACAACACTGATATAAGTGTTGTCAAGTTCCCATTGTAAATTGAATCTTATCTATGGTGGGAGAGACAGACACCCACAAAGACACTTGTGGAGTGCAATTTGCACATTGATCGTGGAGCAAGTCTCATGTGCGATGACATGTAAGGTTAGCCCGGGCCGCTTCATCCCACCATCCCGCAAGATGCAAAGTACACGGAAAGCAAGCGACAACAAGAGCATCAACGCCCACAAAACCATTGTGTTCTACTCGTGCAACAGATCTACGCATTAGACATGGATCTGATACCACTGTAAGGTTCATTACATGGAAATAAAAAACATTCTATCGCAAGAATACATAAAAACAAGATCCAATCTATGGCAAAGACAAGATCTAATCTACGAGATCGGTGCAACGAGGTTGAAGAGAACTAACCCTTGTAGATCCAAAGCATTTAACGATATCGGATCTCGTGGTTGATGTAGTTGATCACTTGCCGATCTCAAGATCGTGATGACGATCCTTCTGGCATCGCGTTATGGCGGCGCTTCCACACTCGGTCACACGTATGGATTCGATGAAGACCTTCCTCTCCCTGTTACAGCGGGCAGCAGAGGTAGTAGATCCCCTCAGAATCCTAGCAGCACGATGGTGTGGTGGTGGTGGTGGAGGAGAGATTTCTGCAGGGCTTCGCCTAAGCCGGAGCATTCAATGGAGAAGAGAGGGGTGGTGGCGCCTAGGGTTAGGAGGCGCAAGGACAAGGGTCAAGGAGGGTGCACCCCTACCCCTCATTATATAGTGGGGGCGGTGGCCAAGGGGGTTCCCAGCCCTATCCGAGTTTCCCCCAACTCGGCCACAAGCGGAAGATTTGGGGACTTGGCCCCAAATCTCCCCTCTTACCAAACTAGGGTTTGACTTTTCAAACTAGGGTTTGAACCCAATTCTTTTGGTAGCCAGATTTTCCCTTGGGCTTTGGTGCGGCTGGACCTAGTGCTCCCGCGTGGCATGCCTCAGCCCAAGTGGCCACTCCCGGGGTGGTGGACCCACTAGTGGTCCCTCTAGAACATTCTAGAAGCTTCCGGTCGAAATACCGATAACATTTATGAACCTCAGAAAATGACTTTCCTTATATGAATCTTATTATCTGGACCATTTCGGATCTCCTCGTGATGTCCTGGATCCAATCTGAGACTCCAAACAACATTTGGTCTCCAAATCATATTTCATATCTACTTAAACAACATCGAACCTTAAGTGTGTCATCCTACAGTTCGTGAACTATAAAGACATGATCAGGACACCTCTCCGATCAATAAACAATAGCAGGATCTGGAGATCCATAATGGCTCCCACATATTCAATGATAACTTCATGATCGAATGAACCATTCACATACGATACTATTTCCCTTTCTTGTGTGATACTTTACTTATCCGAGGTTCGATCTTCGGTATCTCCATACCTATTTCAATCTCGTTACCGATAAGTATTCTTTACTCGTTCCGTGATATGATGTCCCTTGTGACCTAGTCATATGCTTGCAAGCCAATTGGATGACATTCCACCGACAGGGCCCAGAGTATATCTATCTGTCATATGGATGGACAAATCCCACTCTTGATCCATGTGATTCAACACTTACTTTTAGAATACCCAATGCCACCTTTATAACCACCCAGTTACGGAAGCGGTGTTTATGTCATCAAAGTACTCATCCAGTGATGATGGTTAACATGATCTCATGGTCGAAGGATTAGGTTACTATGTATCTGAAAGCTTGTAACAAAACGAACTTAATGACTTGATCTTATGCTATGCTTAGTATGGGTGTGTGTCCATCACATCATTCTCCTAATGATGTGATCTTGTTTATTAATAACATCCAATGTCCAGGACCAGGAAACCATGGTCATCTATTAATCAACAAGCTAGCTTAACAAGAGCCTTACTAGGGACTCTTTTATGTTTACAAAACACACAAGTATTAATGTTTCCTATTAATACAATTATAGCATGGGATGTAAACATTTATCATAAACATAACGATATTAATAATAACCACTTTATTATTGCCTCTTGGGCATATCTCCAACAAGTTGGAGACCGAATGTTGTTCAGAGTCTCGGATGGGATCTAGGAAATCATGAGGAGGTCCGGAATGGTCCGTATATAAATATTCATATAATGGAAGTCATCTTCCGGGGTCCAAAAAAGTTTTGGTGTTTTGACTAGAGTTTCTAGAAGGTTCTAGAGGGCCACTAGTGGGACCATCAGCCCGGGAGGGGCCACATGGGCAGAGGGAATGCTGCGGGGCCCCATGGTCCAGCTGCACCAGGCCCAATAAGCCCATCCGGCTAGCCCCTAGAGAGAAGATCAAATCCCTATAAATTAGGGGGGACTTGGGGGGAGATTTCTCCCCCCTCCCCTTGCACCGGCCCTAGGAGGAGGTGGGCCAAGCTGCACCCTCCCTCTATAAATAGAGGAGAGGGGTGGCCGGCCCCCTTGTCCCTTCCTAACCCTAGCTGCCACCTCTCCTCTCTCCTCCTTCCTTCGTCAGCTTAGGCGAAGCCCTGCAGGAATTCTCCTCCTCCACCTCCACCACCATGCAGTCATGCTGCTAGGATTCTGAGGGGATCTACTACCTCTGCTGCCCACTGGAACGGGGAGAGGAAGGTCTTCATCAACTCCGTATGTGTTATCGAGTGCGGAAGTGCTGCTGGATCGCAGCATTGAAGGATCGTCTTCATCAACCATGATATTAGATATCGTTAAGGCTTTGGGTCTTCGAGGGTTAGTTCTCTTCTATCCCGTTGCACCAATCTCATAGATTAGATCTTGGCTTTTCCATATATTGGATCTTGGTTTTATTCATTCTTGCAGTAGGAATTTTTTTGTTTTCTATGCTACAAACCCTATAGCCCATTCAGGAGACTCGGGTCCTGATAAAGGAACTTGCACCCCTATTCATGAGGGTCTAGTCAAAAGCCGAACCCTGGCGTGCTAGACTCACGACCAGGGGGAGCAAGACGATCTTGATCAAGTCATGTCTCTCTAGCTTGCCCATGTACCAAATGGGGCTATACCTGCTCCTAGAGGGGACCCATGCAGACTTCAGCAAGATGTTGTCTTGGTTCTTCTAGACAACAAGTGATGGCCACCAGAAATACCGTATGGTTAAATGGGCAGACTTGTGCGCCCCCAAGATCCTTGGGGTCATAGGGATCCTTGACTCGTGTCACTTTACTGTGTCCCTATTGCTGAAACGGGTCTGGCGTATCCTTAGGGATGATGGGGGGACTCTGGCTGCAGCTTATCAAGGCCAAGTACCTCCGTGGCTGGCCCCTATTAGCTTTTGAGCCTCGGGAGGGCTCCCAATTCTGGCAATCCATCCAGGACATTAAGCACTTCATTGGGCTGGGCATCGCCTTTGGCATCGATGACGGGAAGAGGGTGCGCCTGTGGCTTGAACCATGGATCTTGGCCTCTCCGCAGTGCGAGGAATTCCCCGCGCTGTTTGCCATTACCTCCTCTAGTCGATACTAGTAGCCGAGGCCTTTCGAGAGGGTCGCTGGAATATCTTGTTCCGATGAACCTTTAGCATGGCTAGGGGGGCTGAGGAGTATCGGTGCCTGATGGTTTCCCTCCGTGTCTCCTTGTCCGAGGAGCAGGAATCGATCTCCTGGCGTCTGACCCTGGCAGGGGAGTTCTCGGTGAGCTCGGTGTTGGGGATATGCTATATGGGTATCCTCATAGCATGTCTCCTATCCGGATAACCCGGGTGGCCCATAGTTGGTAGCATGGCCCATGGCTTGCAGAGCGTCCCAGTTAGATGGATACAGAAGGGAGGCCCATGCCGGATAAAGGACGGCTGCGGAGGAGTCGCCGACGTACCCGGAGCCTTGGAGTGCAAGACACGTTAGACTGATTGTATACTGTGTAGGACTCTGTAACCTGTCCGGCTAGGACTTTTCCCTGTAACCCTAGGACCTGACGACTATATAAGTCGGGCCTATGGGAGCCTTTAGGGCACAAGTCAGATATATCAACATACACCTCGCATAGCGAACCAATCCCTGTAACTCGGCGTATTGCCCTTATAGTGATTTATAGCAGGAGTAGGATTCCGCCACCATTGTGGGATCTGAACCTGGGTAAGCTATGTTACCTCGTACCCGTCAACCATCCGCCTTCCCCCACGTCTCTAAACACGCACTGTGAGGACCCCTCCATGGCATACTCGTCGGCAATACCATGACAGTTGGCGCCCACCGTGGGGCAAGAGGCGCTCCAGGCTCTTCAGCAGGCGAGGACCAATATCTTCGCGGGAATCGGTGAAACCGTAGCCATCGGTCGTGTTCTCTTCTCCGGAAACGTTCCGATCGTCCCCCCGGACGAGTTCTGGATCCCGGCTAAGACGAACCCCACGCGGTGCTCGATCGTCCCCATCGGAGACATCCACCTCTTCATCAGCGAAACCGACTCGGGCACTAGTCCCCTGGAAGTCGAATGAGCATCAAGACCCGCACGGACCGCCTACGGGCAGGATACGTTCGTGAAAGGATCAATGTCGGATCTCTCTTCGGAGTTTGCCGGCAAAGATCGGGAAAATTCAAGGCCCACCCAAACCGCCCCTGTGCAGTATATAATGGTGGAAGATCGCTGCAAATCCGCCAGCTTTGCCCGTCCGTCTGGACATCAGAGATCAAAGTTCATCGGCGTGGTTACTATCTTCGATCTGGCGCGTTGCGTTCAGAGAGAGGGAGAAAACCCCCGCGATTACCTTGCCAAGTAGCTCCGTATACGGGCCGACCTGGCACATTACCCCAATGATGATGACATGTATCACTTTGTGGAAGGACTAGACCAAGGAACACTTCTCCGACATTCACTAAGGCGGCAGCAGGCTTCAGGACGCCTCACCTTCGAAGGCATGGTGAACACCGTCAACAACTACGCGGAGGCTGAGGAGGCAGCCCATACAATGCTTGCGCTCATAGACGGTGCAGCTGCACCACCGCCTCCGATCGTTGTTGCAGTAGCTGCACCCCCACCTCCAGTCGTCATCGCTGTTGTTGCACCACCACCGCCCATCATCGAGGAAGCCCCGAAACCCTCCGACTCCATGCTTGACGCCCTCTACGCCAACATCAGCGCTGACTCGGAGGAGACAGACTTCAGCCCGGAGGAGCTAGACTCTGCCACGCAGGAGATGGAGGAGGATTTCCAATGCGACGAGCAGGCCGACAACGTCATGACGTCCCGAGAGGTGTTTTTCGCCGTTGGGACCATGATGGAAGAGGAAAAACCCGGACAAGCTCCACCTAAAGCACTGGACAACGGGAAGGTACCACCTGTTGATGCCGACAAGGATCGTGCAAGGGTCATGCCCCCTCCGCCTAACCCAGTGCAGCAGCCGCAGGAACCCAACATCGGTCCGAGTAACAACAATACCGCAAACCCGCCGCCTCCGGCATCTACGTCAGCTGCTGACCAAATTACTCCGGCTGATAGAGTGATGTACGGCAACCTGCTCGTCGAGCCCATGACTGTAGATCATATCCGGAGTATAGTCGATATGACGAGAAGCGCCAGCAGCTGTTGGAGGAAGCACAGGCCATCGCGGAGCAAGGCGCAAAGCTGGATCGAGATCTGGCCAACGCGCAGAAGTCAATAGAGAAAGCTAGAGCCATGGAGGCCGAGTACAAGACTCTGCTCCAGCAGCAAAAGGCTAAGAAAGCTCCATCTCGCGTCATCAACGATCCTGGTGTACGGGGAAACCTAGGATGGGCCCCCTCGAAGCCGCCACAAGCAAAGCCATACAGTGACAGCGAAGGCAGGAGGGTGATGCCCACTCCTCTTCTTAAGCTCGTCGTTGCCAATACCCTTTTGGAGCAGGATAGATCACCCGCGGCAGTGGAGCAGGTCTATGACCTTGTGGCCAAGGCGGTGAAACAGCAGGAAAAGGCCACCTCTCAGAGGCTTGGGTCTGACCCATCATTTTGCCAGTCTAGTCAGCATAAGCCGCCAAGGGATCGATCTCCTCAGGATGTCGGGTCCCAGACGGGTTCATCAGAATGAAGACGGAGGGATGCCCGCAATAGGAAAGATGCTATCCCTATATACTCCGACCATGGAGGAAAGGCTCATCCTCGTCGCCCATCTCCGCCGCCCTATCCCCCTGACATCGCGAAGACACCAAGGCTCACCATCACATGGATATGCCTCCGCCAAGGCAACATGACATCGTCATCCGTGACAACATGGAGCAGACCCGTCATGATGGAGAGCACAACAAAGGACACAAGAGTAGGTCGCACCATGACCCTCCGTGTTCGACAAGCAACCGCGACAAGCATGAGGCGTCGCAGGAGGGTAACAGCAAGAAGGCTAACCCACTGCCACCTCCCCCTCCGTCGCCCCCTAGCAGACACCATGGCGGAGGAGGCCCGTGTCGTTCACGGAGCCCATCCCCTGATGGCAAGAAGAAGAAAAGAAGCCCGGAGCCATATGATGCATGTTCACTTCTGGACAAGATCCATGAGGCCCGGGAAGGACCATACCTGGGACCATGTTTCTTTGGACCTGTAATATGGGACATGCTACCAAATGGATAGAAGCTAAACCCATTAGAAATCTTGATGGGGCAACTGCCCTAAGGTTTGTCCAGGATCTAGTGGTGAGATTTGGTCTCCCACATAGCATCATCACCGACAATGGCAGCAACTTGTCACTCGGATAAGTGGAATATTATTGTTGGGAGAAGGGCATCCGACTTGATCTTGCATCTGTGGCACATCCACAATCCAATGGTCAGGTTGAGCGAGCCAATGGGTTAATTCTGCAGGAAATCAAGCCACGTCTGGAAGCACCGTTTGTTTTCGATGAACATCATCACATATTCTCT
This sequence comes from Avena sativa, assembly GCA_916181665.1. Lineage (NCBI taxonomy): Eukaryota > Viridiplantae > Streptophyta > Magnoliopsida > Poales > Poaceae > Avena > Avena sativa. The sequence continues at coordinate 315,911,197 of OV702283.1, forward strand.
TGCTGGTTACTTAGGCTGTTGCAGTTCATGAATTGTGTTGTCCTGTATGACATTTCATACCAACCAATTCGGTATCCAATACCCAAGAACCACATTGTTTAACAAGTAAAGAATACAACCATAACATATATATCATCTATATACTTAAGCTGGACATTTCTAATCTTTTCTTTTCCTGCCAAATATCTTTGAGATTATCTTTCATCATTATATTTCCCTTTTAAAATAATCTATCAACATCAACAGTGGTGCCATACACATGACACATAGTCCAAAGCGTGTATAGTCAAACACTAATACCTTTGGACTTGCACTTTGAAGTCGATCACCATCATCAAATGTTTTGGTGTTCTTTCAAAATCCATTCTTTAGTAATCTTTTAGTGTAGTAAACATTTTACCTACATTTTATATTCATCCTTATCATGACAACTTTCATGATAAAGCTACTATAGCTTATAAAGGTGAATCGTGCGTATAACGTTGCTTTCCAAGAACTTTTTGGAGGATTAGGATGTCTAGCATCTCCAACCTTCACAAATTCTCATCAAATATGAAAACATAAACTTTTGCTAAATTATACTCTATCATGTTGCAACCATAAACATTGTTTCAGATATCTAAATATCTTCCACGCATGATGGTTTCTGAAACATTTATTTCAGATCCTAGATAAACCTTGATATTAAAACAATCTTTTTAATATCAAGAATCATCGAGGCAAACATGATACTTTAGATACTAACACTGGAATTGTTACTCCTGATTTAATACTAATTATTAAACTTCACAGAGTAAACAGAGTTTGCTGAAAGTTTCCAATAGGACTTTTAAACTTTAGATTGACACTCAAAACAATACGATACCAATTCATAAAGTAACTATCTAGAATTCTATAGTTCTATTATCTTAATTATAACTAAGCATAAGGTGGTGAATGGATGCCAATGACTGCAAAAATTATGCAATTTTACTTTGATTTAATTTATGATAAATTGTGTTCAACTTTAATCATATTACTTTTCAACTCCCACTCAAAACAACATCCCTCGAGTCATTTTGGTGATTACATGGACCAAATCCACTACACCAAATCCGATCATCATGAGAGATGATGTAGCTTGAAAGGAGAGCAATCAACATGTTCATCGTATCATCCATATGACTCATGCTTTACCTTTCGGTATTCCTTGTTCCGAGGCCATGTCTGAACATGCTAGGATCATCAAGGTTAACCTTAGTATCCGCATATGCAAATCTGGCTTGCACTCGTTGTATGCACACGTAGAATCTATAACACCCGATCATCACGTGATGCTTCGAAACGACGAGTCTTAGCAATAGTGCCTACTAAGGACGAACACTTTATTACTTGATATTTAGTGAGAGGGATCATCTTATAGTGCTACCGTTGTGATCTAATCAATACAAGATGCATAAAGGATTAACATCACATGAAATTCATAATATGTGATATGATATATCCTTTATTCTTGTGCCTTTGATCTCCATCTCCAAATCACGGACATGATCTCCATCATCACAAGCATTGCGTCAAGGTTCGTGGCGCGGCTTCATGGTTGTCCATCACCAACAACTACTTGGAATAAGCTATTACATGATGAATAGACATGCAGGTCTTAACAAATTTAAAGACAACAATTAGGCTCCTGCCGGTTGCCATATTATAATAAGGATCCTTGCATACATCAAATATAATCACAATCACATCATGGCCATATCACATCACATGTCCCTGCAAAAACAAGTTAGACGCCTCTAATTTTCTTTGCATTTTATACGTGGCTTGGGGCTTTCGAATAAGAACCGTTCTTACTTACGAACAACAACACTGATACAAGTGTTGTCAAGTTCCCATTGTAAATTGAATCTTAACTATGGTGGGAGAGACAGACACCCACAAAGCCACTTGTGCAATGCAAGTCACACATTGAGCATGGAGCAAGTCTCATGTGCGATGACATGTAAGGTTAGCCCGGGCCGCTTCATCCCACCATCCCGCAAGATGCAAAGTACACGGAAAGCAAGCGACAACAAGAGCATCAACGCCCACAAAACCATTGTGTTCTACTCATGCAACAGATCTACGCATTAGACATGGCTCTAATACCACTGTAAGGTTCATTGCATTGAAATAAAAAACATTCTATCGCAAGAACACATAAAACCAATATCCAATCTATGGCAAAGCCAAGATCTAATCTACGAGATCGGTGAATGAGATTGAAGGGAACTAACCCTTATAGGTCTGAAGCGTTTAACGAGATCAGATCTCATGGTTGATGTAGTTGATCACTTGCCGATCTCAAGAACGTGATGACGATCCTTCTGGCGCCGGGTTCTGGCAGCGCTTCCACACTCGGTCACACGTACGGATTTGATGAAGACCTTCCTCTCCTCGTTCCAGTGGGCAGCGGAGGTAGTAGATCCCCTCAGAATCCTAGCAGCATGACGGTGTGGTGGTGGTGGTGGAGGAGATATTTTTGCAGGGCTTCGCCTAAGCCGGAGCATTCAATGGAGGAGAGAGGGGTGGTTGCGCCTAGGGTTAGGAGGCGCAAGGACAAGGGGCGAGGAGGGTGCGCCCCCACCCCTCATTATATAGTGGGGGCAGCGGCCAAGGGGGTTCCCAGCCCTAGCCGAGTTCCCCCCAACTCGGCCACCAGCGGAAGATTTGGGGACTTGGCCCCAAATGTCCCCTCTTACCAAACTAGGGTTTGACCCCAATTCTTTTGGTAGACGGATTTCCCCATTGGGCTTTGGTGCGGCTGGACCTAGGGTCCCGTGTGGCATGCTTCAGCCCAAGTGGCCACTCCCGAGGTGTTTACCCACTGGTGGTCCCTCTAGAACATTCTAGAAGCTTCTGGTCAAAATACCGAAAACATTTATGAACCTCAGAAAATGACTTTCCTTATATGAATTTTATTCTCTGGACCATTTCGGATCTCCTCGTGATGTCCTGGATCCAATATGAGACTCCAAACACCATTTGGTCTCCAAATCATATTTCATATCTACTTAAACAACATCGAACCTTAAGTGTGTCATCCTACAGTTTGTGAACTATAAAGACATGATCAGGACACCTCTCCGATCAATAAACAATAGCAGGATCTGGAGATCCATAATGGCTCCCACATATTCAATGATAACTTCGTGATCGTATGAACCATTCACAAACGATACGGATCCCCTTTGTTGTGCGATACTTTACTTATCCGAGGTTCGACCTTTGGTGTCTCCATACCTAGTTCAATCTCGTTACCGATAAGTATTCTTTACTTGTTCCGTGATATGATGTCCCTTGTGACCTAGTCACATGCTTGCAAGACAATTGGATGACATTCCACCGAGAGGGCCCAGACTATATCTATCTGTTATATGGATGGACAAATCCCACTCTTGATCCATGTGCTTCAACACTTACTTTCAGAATACCCAATGCCACCTTTATAACCACCCAGTTACAGAAGTAGTGTTTATGTCATCAAAGTACTCATCCAGTGATGGTGGTTAACATGATCTCATGGTCGAAGGATTAGGTTACTATGTATCTGAAAGCTTGTAACAAAACGAACTTAACGACTTGATCTTATGCTATGCTTAGTACGGGTGTGTGTCCATCACATCATTCTCCTAATGATGTGATCTTGTTTATTAATAACATCCAGTGTCTAGGATTAGGAAACCATGTTCATCTATTAATCAACAAGCTAGCTTAACAAGAGCCTTACTAGGGACTCTTTTATGTTTACAAAACACACAAGTATTAATGTTTCCTATTAATACTGTAGGGTTTCAAATCTTTAATAAGATAGAGCCCCCTGTGTTTACAATGCTAGTCCCTGGATCAATAGCTAGCATCCACAGTTAAGATGTAATATCAAGATACAAAGGTCATAACATAACTTTATAACCAGGAATAACAAAATTTTATTACATCATACATAGCTCATTTGGCTATTACATTACATTGCAGCGGAATAACTATAGTCATGGGGTCCTTCTTCTTCAAAGTGCCACAGGCAGATGCTGGTTGTAGACTTTGTAATCCTAATCAAACAATCTTCACTAAAATCAATCAAACCTGCAACATTACAAGTTACAGCCACAAGGGTCAATACATTTGAATTGTATTGGCAAGTTTCACTACTATGTGTAATATGAGTGGATCCTATCATTACATGCATATTTGGCTAAGTAGAGTTTAAGGCTCATTTGCATAAAGCAAAATTTATCCTATCTTTTCAAAATGGTTTTGGTCCTTTGTCAAATCTCTTTTCCAAGTTCCTTGAACTCCTTGGTAGAAACTCAAGTGTTCAAGTCCTTGTCAAAATTCCCTTGAGCTACTTGGTAACCCCAAGTGCAACAAGTCTTATCAAATCTCATGAGTTCCTTGGTAACCCCAAGTACATCAAGCTTTCAGCAAAATCTCTTGAGCACCTTGGTAACCCCAAGTGCATCAAGCTTAACAAAATCTCTTTGAATTCCTTGGTACCCCCAAGTGCATCAAGTTTTTATATTAGAAGTTGGAATGTCGAGATCTCCCATAGTTCAAACTTTAGTTGCTCAGTATTGTCCATAACCGGGGACACGGCTAAGTACTTAGATTATATTATCTTCTGTAGAAGGAGTACACTTTACCCACATGCCACAATCCCATCTTGTTGCCACCAGTGGCCTACTGGATTAGTGCTCACCAAGATGGAGTACTGGCAGATTGAGAATGTGACGAAGTCTTTCCAAAGGGTCCTCCCATACACCATTGCTAGCTTGCCTTCAGCACCCATGAAGCATTCCAGATCCCCATGTCCAGTTAACTGAAGACAGTGCATGGGTCTTCCAAATGTAGTTGACTAAGCCAGAGCCATAATAGCATGTGGTTGCACACGAAAGCCACAATTGGAGAAGCATGTTCAATCTCTAAGTTTCCTAGGTGGTTTTCTTTTGGAGCACAACACAAAGTGATACCCATAAACATGGTTCCTTTTGTTGCCACCTTCTCCAAAACTTAAAGTATCCTCCACCTAGGTGGTTCATTGAGTCCTTGTTTTATTATGTAAAACACAAGTCCTTTTCTCAACCTTTCTAAAACTCAACATGTATCTCTTTTCAAAATATAGCATGGCTAAGCATGTAACAACTACAATATTTTCTCTAAGGAGTGTATAGGGAATCCTATTAGGATTTAGTATAGCATAGGTATAAAATTGTTTTCATGCATGTTTTCAAAACCCACTAAGTATAATGAAAAATAGTAGGACTTTGGATGATAGTGTAACTTGACTTTTTGGTAGGGGATGATGGTTCACTCCTTGATCTTGCTAGTCTCACACTTTGATAATTTCACTACAATCAATCAAGCAAAACACCAAATCAACTAGCATTCCAAATAATCAAACAAACAACATTTCACACACACATAAAACTATGGGAGTTAAATCATGCATGCAAGCATGCAAGAGATGGTCCTAATTGCAAAGGTGGTCTCCACTAGGCTTCTAAACTTTGTAAAGTCCAAAGTGGTCATTTACCAAAATGGAAAAGTCATTTGCAAAAAGGGTTTTATCTCAAAACCATTTAAAATCCATTCATCATTTTATGTGATGAAAAATGTTTTTATCAAAACAAAAACTTTTAAGTTTTTCACCAAATGAGTTGCTATTTCAAAACTTGGTGTTTTTGGGTCATTAGGTTTGGTCCAAACCATTTTCTCAAAGTTTTCTTTCCATAAACATTTTCATAATAAAATCAATAATTTTATTTGGCTAGAAATTGGCTAAGTCAAATAATCCAACCTAAATTTTACCAGAATCATTTTTAACACCAAGGGTTGGTTCCTAGGGTCAATGAGTTTACAGCAAACCATTTTGCAAAGGTTTTAACCCTAAATACATTTTTAAACAATATTTCTAATCTAAACAAGCACACAAATGAATCTGCAAAAACAAGTAAATTAACAGATACTATTTACTAAACTAATTCCACAGTTGGCTAGGGCTTGCTCTCCTGAATCCAACGACATAAAATTTGTAATTTTTGGACGTGTGGATCCAAAGTTACAAGGGTTTGAAAATCACAATCTGATCTGATTTCAAATTTTTGTTTTAAACGAATCTGGCCACGTGTCGCACTCTGGTTGGACGGTACCGGTTCGGGTGGATCACGCGATGTAGACCATAGGATCTCATTTAGATCGAGCGGCGCAGAGGCATATGATACCTCTTCGCTTATGTTCTATTACAGCCTTACGATCTAGATCTAACGGATGCAATCAATCAGACCACTAACTGGCGGCGCTGCGCGGCGGTGGACAGCGGCGACGGCCAGACGAGGTGCTCGCGGTGGTTCTAGGAAGCAAGGAAGACGGAGGGGGTGCTCACCGAGATTGCAGGAGGCTGGGGAAGCTCAACGTGTGGTCGAAGAGGCAGGGGGCGCACGGGAACGGTGGCGATTGCTCGCCGGAGACTTCGTCGGCGTCGGGTGGTTCTGTCCGCAGTCGAAGGCGAGGCTGTAGATCACGCGGAGGCAAGACAGGAGCATGGTCAGGTGCGTAAGACCAAGGCGAAGATACTCGCGTGATCGAGAAGCAGAGGGGCGGTCGGATTTCACCTGGGGAACGCGCCGGAGTTGGAGACAGACACGACGGTGCTCGGAGTTTGTCGAGGACGGTGTTCTGGGGCGCCCGCGGTCAAACGAAGAGCACAGGGAGGATTGTCTGGGAGTGGGGAAGTTGCTAGGGTGCTCAGGGAGGCAAGTGGTGGTGAAACTTGGCCGGAATCGTCACCGAGGTGTCGTCGGAACAGAGGGAGTGCTGGGCCAAATTGTGGAAGCCTCGGGGCGGATAAGGAGTGGCGACAGAGGGGAAAGGAGGAGAAGACGCAGGCGCTTAATAGCGTGCAGTCACGGCGAGGTTTAAGGCGCGGCATTACTGCGAATTGATCGCGCGGATTGAATGGCAGCAACGGCAGCGAAGTTTGGGGGAAGGAGGTCGCGCGGGTGAGGAGGAAGAACAGGAGGAGTAGGGTCCAGTCGTCAGTGGGAAAAGAAGTGAGTGGAGGGTCCACTGGTCAGCCTCCTGCGGGTTAGATACCGAGTGTGAATCGTTTTCTTCGGGGAGGGGAGCTGGGCTGGTTTGCTGGGCCTTAGTGGGCTGCTGGGTTGGGTCAGATCCAATTCCATTTTTTTTATTCTGTAACCTTTTCTTTTTCTATTTCTGATTTCTGTTTTGAATTTCAAACAACCAAACAACATTCAAATCAATTCAAATAATCAACAAACTTTGCAACTATGAATTTGGTTCTGTTCAGTAACATAAACCAAAATCCAAAAATAATAATTTTATTTTAGGGTCCTTTATTAATTAAATAAATAGATCTTGTTTAATAAATCAAATAGGATTTGTTTTAATTAAATAATCCTTTTTGAAATCTAATTGTTTTCAAAACCAAATCAGTAGGTTTTATTTGAGAATATAAAATATTTAGAAAACCTATTTAAAATAATTTAATAAGTTTTTGATGTTTTAATTAAAATGGTAAGACCTTTTATTTAGATAAAAGTTGGATATTAAAACCTTATTATTTTAATTAAATAAACCTTTGCTATTATTCAAAACAAAATGTTTTAATCCAAAGCTTGGTCAAGGTTTAATTTGGCTTTATAAAATAATCTTTATTTATGAACCCACCTTTTCTTTTGAAAACTAAATCTTTTATTAAAGATCCAAAATAGTAATTCCAAAATATTTTAATTTCCTTTTATTAAATGTTTAACTCTTTAATTCCCTTTGGGGATTTTAATTAATTCAAATGGGTTTGAAGTTCCAATTGAATTCAAAAAGTTTCTTCTGGCTCTGAAAATCAAACAAAGTTTTATTTTATTCATTTATTTTCACATTTGGAAAATCTTGGGATGTGACAGGCTACCACCCTTAAAATAAATCTCGTCCCGAGATTTGGGGAGGCTAGGGTTACAAGCAGGTTCAAAACAACTAGGGTACTACCACCCTTAAAAATTTTCAAACGAAATTTACATATTGGCCTTCTTGGGATCCTGAGAAAACTTCTCTAAGCAAACTTTTGCATTGTGTCCTTGGTTTCCATTCTTGACTCATGGGCCAAGGTTGAGTTTCTCCATAGGCTTGTTCAACTTGTTCTTCATCTTTTCTGGACAGTTGCTTGCATAATGTCCTGGATTCTTGCAGTTGAAACAATGGATGTCCTTGAGTTCTTTACGTGGCTCTTGTGGACAAGTTGCTACATAGTGGCCTAATTCTTTGCAGTTGTTGCACCACACTTGGTCAATCTCTTTATTCTTCTTGTTCTCTAGCACTCACTGGAGTAGTGTCCCATTTCCTTACATTTACGACATTGCACAAGGTTCATGCCGGGTCTTGGTTTCTTGGGTTTCTTTGATCCTTTGAATTGGGTTGTCTTGTTTGGAGGTATAAGTGGTCCTTTTCCTTTGCCATCAACATTCTTGGCATACTTGGATCCTTCTTGTTTCCTTTGTTCAACAATGGCATGGATGGGGCATTGGATAGGGACATGGTCGTTTCCTTCACAAAGATAACAAGTAGCTTGAGCGGTGGGACATTGCCCAACAGGATGACTTTCTTCACAGTTAGGGCATTGACCTTCATGCTCCTTGGAAGTATGATCCTTGTCTCCACAAATAATGCAAGATGGTGCTCTCTGTAGAACAATATTTCTGTCATCCTTGTTGTCAAATACTCTTTTGGTATAGCTTTCTTCCATGTTGATCATTTGATTAGTCACCTTAAGCATCAGTTGGGATTGTTCCTCCAAAAACTTTTGCAGTGCTAGATATTTATCACTATTGTTGGCTATGAACTGAGCTGTCAGTTGGTTTAACTGGTTCTGGGTTGCTATGAGCTCTTTCATGCTGTCTTCTTGGTTGGTATTGGTGTCATCAACCTTGGAGTCTTTTGGAGTTGTCATCTGTTTGGGTTGAAGGGAGATTAGAATAGGCAAGATATTTCTAAGGACTCAATTCTAATCACACACATCACAATTCACACAAGCAATGTGCATGCAATCACAATCCAAACATCTCACTCAACACAAAGTTCAAACACATACTTAGGCAACAAAATATTTTTGTTATACCACATAAGTTTGTGGTTTTGTCTTAACTATAATATGGTGGTCCATCTATAGGGTTCACTTGTGATCTTTCCATCCTTCATGATTCTTCTTGTATGAGATCATGGTTCCTTGAGATAAACTCTTGGTTGCAATACTTCAAAGTTGTTGATGGCTCCTTCTTATTTTGCATTCCCTCGGTCTCTAATTCTTGAGTAAGATTTCCTTGTTTCACTTGTAGTCCTTGGTGATATCCAAGTTGGAGGTCCTTGGTGAATGTGTTGAAGATGTTGAAGTCATTAGAGTTGAAGAAGTCCCTTGCACATGGTGTAGTCTTTGGCCATGGGTAGGTTTTTCCATCAAGTTGAAATAGAAGAGATGTAGAGTTGAAACCAAAATGGTTGAGGAAAGAGTTTACAAGTATTTTTGTAAATAAGTTTTGGATAGAAATATAACTCCTATTTTTTTAAGGGGTTTTGTCCAATCCTAGGTTTACAAATCCTACAGGCAACACAATGCTCTGATACCATCTGTAGGGTTTCAAATCTTTAATAAGATAGAGCCCCCTGTGTTTACAATGCTAGTCCCTGGATCAATAGCTAGCATCCACAGTTAAGATGTAATATCAAGATACAAAGGTCATAACATAACTTTATAACCAGGAATAACAAAATTTTATTACATCATACATAGCTCATTTGGCTATTACATTACATTGCAGCGGAATAACTACAGTCATGGGGTCCTTCTTCTTCAAAGTGCCACAGGCAGATGCTGGTTGTAGACTTTGTAATCCTAATCAAACAATCTTCACTAAAATCAATCAAACCTGCAACATTACAAGTTACAGCCACAAGGGTCAATACATTTGAATTGTATTGGCAAGTTTCACTACTATGTGTAATATGAGTGGATCCTATCATTACATGCATATTTGGCTAAGTAGAGTTTAAGGCTCATTTGCATAAAGCAAAATTTATCCTATCTTTTCAAAATGGTTTTGGTCCTTTGTCAAATCTCTTTTCCAAGTTCCTTGAACTCCTTGGTAGAAACTCAAGTGTTCAAGTCCTTGTCAAAATTCCCTTGAGCTACTTGGTAACCCCAAGTGCAACAAGTCTTATCAAATCTCATGAGTTCCTTGGTAACCCCAAGTACATCAAGCTTTCAGCAAAATCTCTTGAGCACCTTGGTAACCCCAAGTGCATCAAGCTTAACAAAATCTCTTTGAATTCCTTGGTACCCCCAAGTGCATCAAGTTTTTATATTAGAAGTTGGAATGTCGAGATCTCCCATAGTTCAAACTTTAGTTGCTCAGTATTGTCCATAACCGGGGACACGGCTAAGTACTTAGATTTTATTATCTTCTGCAGAAGGAGTACACTTTACCCACATGCCACAATCCCATCTTGTTGCCACCAGTGGCCTACTGGATTAGTGCTCACCAAGATGGAGTACTGGCAGATTGAGAATGTGACGAAGTCTTTCCAAAGGGTCCTCCCATACACCATTGCTAGCTTTCCTTCAGCACCCATGAAGCATTCCAGATCCCCATGTCCAGTTAACTGAAGACAGTGCATGGGTCTTCCCAATGTAGTTGACTAAGCCAGAGCCATAATAGCATGTGGTTGCACACGAAAGCCACAATTGGAGAAGCATGTTCAATCTCTAAGTTTCCTAGGTGGTTTTCTTTTGGAGCACAACACAAAGTGATACCCATAAACATGGTTCCTTTTGTTGCCACCTTCTCCAAAACTTAAAGTGTCCTCCACCTAGGTGGTTCATTAAGTCCTTGTTTTATTATGTAAAACACAAGTCCTTTTCTCAACCTTTGTAAAACTCAACATGTATCTCTTTTCAAAATATAGCATGGCTAAGCATGTAACAACTACAATATTTTCTCTAAGGAGTGTATAGGGAATCCTATTAGGATTTAGTATAGCATAGGTATAAAATTGTTTTCATGCATGTTTTCAAAACCCACTAAGTATAATGAAAAATAGTAGGACTTTGGATGATAGTGTAACTTGCCTTTTTGGTAGGAAATGATGGTTCACTCCTTGATCTTGCTAGTCTCACACTTTGCTAATTTCACTACAATCAATCAAGCAAAACACCAAATCAACTAGCATTCCAAATAATCCAACAAACAACATTTCACACACACATAAAACTATGGGATTTAAATCATGCATGCAAGCATGCAAGAGATGGTCCTAATTGCAAAGGTGGTCTCCACTAGGCTTCTAAACTTTGTAAAGTCCAAAGTGGTCATTTACCAAAATGGCAAAGTCATTTGCAAAAAGGGTTTTATCTCAAAACCATTTAAAATCCATTCATCATTTTATGTGATGAAAAATGTTTTTATCAAAACAAAAACTTTTAAGTTTTTCACCAAATGAGTTGCTATTTCAAAACTTGGTGTTTTTGGGTCATTAGGTTTGGTCCAAACCATTTTCTCAAAGTTTTCTTTCCATAAACATTTTCATAATAAAATCAATAATTTTATTTGGCTAGAAATTGGCTAAGTCAAATAATCCAACCTAAATTTTACCAGAATCATTTTTAACACCAAGGGTTGGTTCCTAGGGCCAATGAGTTTACAGCAAACCATTTTGCAAAGGTTTTAACCCTAAATACATTTTTAAACAATTTTTCTAATCTAAACAAGCACACAAATGAATCTACAAAAACAATTAAATTAATAGATACTATTTACTAAACTAATTCCACAGTTGCCTAGGGCTTGCTCTCTTGAATCCAACGACATAAAATTTGTAATTTTTGGACGTGTGGATCCAAAGTTACAAGGGTTTGAAAATCAGAATCTGATCTGATTTCAAATTTTTGTTTTAAACGAATCTGGCCACGTGTCGCACTCTGGTTGGACGGTACCGGTTCGGGTGGATCGCGCGCTGTAGACCGTAGGATCTCATTTAGATCAAGCGGCGCAGAGGCATACGATACCTCTTCGCTTATGTTCTATTACAGCCTTACGATCTAGATCTAACGGATGCAATGAATCAAACCACTAACTGGCGGCGCTGCGCGGTGGTGGACGGCGGCGACGGCCAGACGAGGTGCTCGCGGTGGTTCTAGGAAGCAAGGAAGACGGAGGGGGTGCTCACCGAGATTGCAGGAGGCTGGGGAAGCTCAACGTGTGGTCGAAGAGGCAGGGGGCGCACGGGAACGGTGGCGATTGCTCGCCGGAGACTTCGTCGGCGTCGGGTGGTTCTGTCCGCAGTCGAAGGTGACGCTGTAGATCACGCGGAGGCAAGACAGGAGCATGGTCAGGTGCGTAAGACCAAGGCGAAGATGCTCGCGTGATCGAGAAGCAGAGGGGCGGTCGGATTTCACCTGGGGAACGCGCCGGAGTTGGAGACAGACGCGGCGGTGCTCGGAGTTTGTCGAGGACGGTGTTCTGGGGCGCCCGCGGTCGAACGAAGAGCACAGGGAGGATTGTCTGGGAGTGGGGAAGCTGCTAGGGTGCTCAGGGAGGCAAGTGGTGGTGAAACTTGGCCGGAATCGTCACCGAGGTGTCGTCGGAACAGAGGGAGTGCTCGGCCAAATTGTGGAAGCCTCGGGGCGGATAAGGAGTGGCGACAGAGGGGAAAGGAGGAGAAGACGCAGGCGCTTAATAGCGTGCAGTCACGGCGAGGTTTAAGGCGCGGCATTACTGCGAATTGATCGCGCGGATTGAATGGCAGCAACGACAGCGAAGTTTGGGGGAAGGAGGTCGCGCGGGTGAGGAGGAAGAACAGGAGGAGTAGGGTCCAGTCGTCAGTGGGAAAAGAAGTGAGGGGAGGGTCCACTGGTCAGCCTCCTGCGGGTTAGATACCGAGTGTGAATCGTTTTCTTCGGGGAGGGGAGCTGGGATGGTTTGCTGGGCCTTAGTGGGCTGCTGGGTTGGGTCAGATCCAATTCCATTTTTTTTATTCTGTAACCTTTTCTTTTTCTATTTCTGATTTCTGTTTTGAATTTCAAACAACTAAACAACATTCAAATCAATTCAAATAATCAACAAACTTTGCAACTATGAATTTGGTTCTGTTCAGTAACATAAACCAAAATCCAAAAATAATAATTTTATTTTAGGGTCCTTTATTAATTAAATAAATAGATCTTGTTTAATAAATCAAATAGGATTTGTTTTAATTAAATAATCCTTTTTGAAATCTAATTGTTTTCAAAACCAAATCAGTAGGTTTTATTTGAGAATATAAAATATTTAGAAAACCTATTTAAAATAATTTAATAAGTTTTTGATGTTTTAATTAAAATGGTAAGACCTTTTATTTAGATAAAAATTGGATATTAAAACCTTATTATTTTATTTAAATAAACCTTTGCTATTATTCAAAACAAAATGTTTTAATCCGAAGCTTGGTCAAGGTTTAATTTGGCTTTATAAAATAATCTTTATTTATGAACCCACCTTTTCTTTTGAAAACTAAATCTTTTATTAAAGATCCAAAATAGTAATTCCAAAATATTTTAATTTCCTTTTATTAAATGTTTAACTCTATAATTCCCTTTGGGGATTTTATTTAATTCAAATGGGTTTGAAGTTCCAATTGAATTCAAAAAGTTTCTTCTGGCTCTGAAAATCAAACAAAGTTTTATTTTATTCATTTATTTTCACATTACAAGATTTGGAAAATCTTGGGATGTGACAAATACAATTATAGCATGGGACGTAAACATTTATCATAAACATAAAGATATAATAATAACCACTTTATTATTGCCTCTTGGGCATATATCCAACAAGTTGGAGACAGAATGTTGTTCAGAGTCTCGGATGGGATCCAGGAAATCACGAGAAGGTCGGAATGGTCCGAAGATAAAGATTCATATAATGGAAGTCATCTTCCGGGGTCCAAAAAAGTTTTGGTGTTTTGACTGGAGTTTCTATAAGGTTCTAGAGGGCCACTAGTGGGACCATCACCCCGGGAGGGGCCACATGGGCTGAGGGAATGCTGCGGGGCCCCATGGGCCAGCCAACCCAGGCCCAATCAGCCCAGCCGGCCTGCCCCTAGAGAGAAGATCAAATCCCTATAAATTAGGGGGGCGGACTTGGGGGGGAGATTTCTCCCCCCTCCCCTTGCGCTGGCCCTAGGAGGAGGTGGGCCAAGGGGGGCAACCCTAGATGCACCCTCCCTCTATAAATAGAGGAGAGGGGTGGCTGTCCCCCTTGTCCCTTCCTAACCCTGGCCGCCACCTCTCCTCTCTCCTCCTTCTTCCTTCGTCAGCTTAGGCGAAGCCCTGCAGGAATTCTCCTCCACCACCACCACCATGCCGTCGTGCTGCTGGGATTCCGAGGGATCTACTACCTCTGCTGCCCGCTAGAACGGGGAGAGGAAGGTCTTCATCAACTCCGTACATGTTACCGAGTGCGGAAGTGCTGCTGGATCGCAGCACCGGAAGGATCGTCTTCATCAACCATGAGATTAGATATCGTTAAGGCTTTGGGTCTTCGAGGGTTAGTTCTCTTCTATCTCGTTGCACCTAACTCATAGATTAGATCTTGGCTTTTCCATATATTGTATCTTGGTTTTATTCATTCTTGCTGTAGAATTTTTTTGTTTTCTATGCTAGGAACCCTATAGCACATTCGGGAGACTTGGGTCTTGATAAAGGAACTTGCACCCCTGTTCATGAGGGTCGAGTGAAAAGCCAAACCCTGGCGTGCTAGACTCACGACCAGGGGAGCAAGACGATCTTGATCAAGTCATGTCTCTCTAGCTTTCCCATGTACCAAATGGGGCTATACCTGCTCTTAGAGGGGACCCATGCAGACTTTAGCAAGGAGCTATCTTGGTTCTTCTAGACAGCAAGGGACGGCCACTAGAAATACTATATGGTTAAATGGGCAGACTTGTGCGCCCCCAAGAGCCTTGGGGTCATAGGGATCCTTGACTCTTGTCGCTTTACTGTGTCCCTGTTGCTGAAACGGGTCTGGCGTATCCTTAGGGACGATGGGGGACTCTGGCTGCAGCTTATCAAGGCCAAGTACCTCCGTGGCTGGCCCCTATTAGCTTTTGAGCGTCGGAGGGCTCCCAATTCTGGCGATCCATCCAGGACATTAAGCACTTCATTGGGCTGGGCATCGCCTTTGGCATCGATGACGGGCATAGGGTGCTCCTGTGGCTTGAACCATGGATCTTGGCCTCCTCCGTAATGCGAGGAATTCCCCGCACTGTTTGCCATTACCTCCCCTCGTCGATACTAGTAGCCGAGGCCTTTCGATAGGGTCGCTGGAATATCTTGTTCTGATGAACCTTTAGCATGGCTAGGGCTAAGGAGTATCGGTGCCTGACGGTTGCCCTCCCTGTCTCCTTGTCCAAGGAGCAGGACTCGATCTCCTGGCGTCTGACCCTGGAAGGGGAGTACTCGGTGAGATCGGTGTTGGGGATATGCTATATGGGTATCCTCATAGCATGTCTCCTATTCGGATAACCCGGGTGGCCACAGTTGGTAGCATGGCCCGGAAGTCGAAAGAACAGACCGCGAGGCAGGGGCAAGGGAAATAAGAAGGACGAGGAGTCCAAGGATTCAAGTGATATGGATGAGGATGTTGACCCCAAGCACGCCGCCAAGAGCGATGGCAAGGGCAAGAACCCCTTCGAGAGGAAGGCGGCCGTCTTCCACACTTTCCTTGGCACCCCCACTGTCCGGCAACCAAAAAACCTCTATGAGGATAGTGATGGATACTCTACCCCCAGTTCCCAGTACTTGCACTGGTCGGAGATTCCAATTACTTGGGACAGGAAGGATCACCCAGACCTCATCCCTACGGAGAACCAGTACGCCATGGTCATCAACCCCCTGATTGACGGCAACGAGTTCACCAAATGTATGGTGGATAGTGGAAGCAGCATCAACATCATGTACCTGGATACACTACACAAGACGAACTTGACGAAGGAAAACCTAAGGCAGACCAGCACCACCTTCCACGGCGTAGTTCCTGGTCGGGAAGCTCAGTCCCTTGGGTGCATCACACTTCAGGTCGCTTTTGGCGATGTCAATAATCACCGCCAACAACGCATGATCTTCGAGGTGGTCCCCTTCAAGAGCGTGTACCACGTCATATTCGGACGCGGCATCTTCCATGCCTTCATGGCCAAGCCATGATTCGTCTACAACAAGCTCAAGATACCCGGACCAAACAGTGTCATCACCGTATCCGGAAGCTTTACCAAGGCAAGGTACTGCGAGATTGGAGAAGCAGCCTTTGCGGAAGCTGTCCTCTACAACGAAGAATTCAAGGAGATCCAGGGCAAGCTCGATGCCTCGGAGATGCTGGCGTTGAAGAAGCAGATTTCTGACTCCGCCCCAGCATTCAAGGCCGCCATCGAGACCAAGCCGGTGAAACTTGTGGTAGGCGATGCCTCCAAGACCACCGCCATTGGAATGAACCTGGACCCTAAATAGGAAAGTGAGCTCGTCGAGTTCCTCCTTGAGAATAGGGACATCTTTGCCTGGCAACCTTCCGACATGAAAGTTGTACCTAGGGAACTTTCCGAGCACAACTTGAATATTGATCCAAAATGTAAACAAGTGAAACAACCTCTACGACGCTTCAGAGACGACAAGATACACACCATTGGCAAGGAGATAGCTAGGTTACTTAAGGCTAGTTTTATCCGAGAAGTACTTCACACTCGATGGGTGGCCAATCATGTACTTGTCCCCAAAAAGGGAACCAAAGAATTAAGAATGTTCGTTGATTACACTGGCTTGAACAAAGCATGTCCCAAAGATCCGTTTGCCTCGCATTGACCAATTCATTGACTCGACGGCTGGCTCAGAGCTTTTGTGTTTTCTCGATGCATACTCAGGATACCACCAGATCAAGATGAGGAAGTCGGACCAATTGGCCACTTCGTTCACTACACCCTATGGCACGTTTTTCTATGTCACGATGCCCTTTGGGCTGAAAAACGCAAGTGCTACGTACCAGCGGACAATGCAACATTGCCTACACGATCAAATTGGTCGGAACGTTCACGCCTATGTGGACAATATAGCGGTGGTGTCTAAAAAGTCAAACGACTTAATCTCCGACTTAAAAAAAACCTTTGATAATCTCTGGAAATACAACATGATGATTAACCCTAAGAAGTGTGTCTTCGGGGTTCCAGCCAGCAAATTGTTGGGCTTCATCATTTCCCAGCGTGGAATAGAGGTCAACCCGGAGAAAATCAAGGCCATCCTAAACATAAACCGTCTGACATGCTTGAAGGACATACAACGGCTAACAGGTTGCGTTGCAGAAGTTAGTCGGTTCGTCAGCCGACTTGGAGAGAAGGCTTTGCCGCTGTACAAGTTGCTAAAGAAGGCGGACAAATTTACCTGGACGGACGAAGTAGATGCAGCATTGAAGCAGCTAAAGGAGATACTTTCCTCGGCGCCTATCCTTGCAGCACCCGATCCTATGGAGCCTATGTTAGTTTACATGGTGGCCACCAACCGGGTAATCAGCATCATCGTCGTGGTAGAGCGGAAGGAACCAGGGCATGAGTACGGAGTTCAATGACTAGTTTACTATGTAAGCGAGGTCTTGACAGAGTCTAAGCAGCGTTACCCGCACTACCATAAGCTAGCTTATGGAGTGTTCCTCGCTTCTCGGAAGTTGAGGCACTACTTCCAGGAGCACCCTATCACAGTTGTGAGCAAAGCTCCACTGTCCGACATCATCAAAAACAGCGACACTACAGGAAGAGTCGCGAAGTGGGGCATTGAACTTGCCGCCTTCGAGATCACCTACAAGAGACGCAACGCTATCAAGTCACGGGCCTTGGTGGATTTTATCGCAGATTGGACAGAGATGCCAGATGCTACCCCTATACCAGAGCCAGAATACTGGGTGATGCACTTTGACGGATCAAAGCTACTCAATGGCTCAGGGGCTGGTGTACTATTACAATCACCAACCGGGGAAAAGCTATGCTACGTTCTATGATCCACTTCGAGGCTACAAACAACATGGTGGCGTATGAAGCACCCATTCACGGACTACGCGTAGCCAAGGATATTGGCATCAAGCGCATAGTTTGCTGTGGAGATTCGGACTTGGTTGCCCAGTAGGTGGCTTGCACCTGGAATGCGCGGAACCCTATGATGGTGGCATATCGTGATGAAGTGGACGAGATAGCCAAGAGCTTCTTGGGCTACGAGGTCAAGTATGTACCTAGGGAGCAAAATGAGGCGACTGATCTGCTATCAAAGCTTGGATCAGGGCGCAAACAAATTCCGCCTGGCGTTTTCCTGGAGCATCTACGGACAACATCCGTGAAGGGAGCGCACATCGACAACCCGGACAAAGTTGACTCTTTCGTTCACACGGTGACAAAGGTCCCTCCGGCTTGGAAAAAACAGTTCATGGAATATCTCGTACACGGATTTTTGCCTGACGACAAAGTCGAAAGACAGCAAATAGTACGTCGAGCAAAGGGCTAAACCATAATCAATGGACAGATCTACAAAAGAAGCACCACTGGTGTTTACCTTAAGTGTGTTTCCCAACAATATGGTATTGAAATCCTACGTGAGATCCATCTCGGAGATTGCGGGCATCATGCCGCTCCTCGGTCGTTGGTCTCCAAAGCCTTCCAGCAAGGATTCTACTGGCCGACCGTGAAGGCGGACGCCGACAAGATGGTTGAGATGTTCTTAGGATGCCAGTTCTACGCCCGACAACCACATGTTCCAGCCGAAGAATTACGAACAATACCAATAACATGGTCGTTTGCAGTTTGGGGGTAGACATGGTTGGTCCGTTGCAGACGGCACCATGTGGGTTTACGCATCTGCTAGTAGCAGTTGATAAATTCACCAAATGGATAGAAGCTAAACCCATTAGAAATCTTGATGGGGCAACTTCCCTAAGGTTTGTCCAGGATCTAGTGGTGACATTTGGTCTCCCACATAGCATCATCACCGACAATGGCAGCAACTTGTCACTCGGAGAAGTGGAAGCTTATTGTTGGGAGAAGGGCATCTGACTTGACCTTGCATCTGTGGCACATCCACAATCCAATGGTCAGGTTGAGCGAGCCAATGGGTTAATTCTGCAGGAAATCAAGCCACGTCTGGAAGCACCGTTGCATAGAGCAGCTGGAACCTGGGCGGAGGAATTACCATCTGTGTTGTGGAGTTTATGAACTACACCCAACAGATCCAGCGGCTACACCCCTTACTTCATGGTATATGGAGCAGAAGCCATCCTGCCTTCTGACATCCTTCACAATTCACCAAGAGTTGCCGCCTATGACGAAGATGACGCTGAAAAATCCAGACGACTAGATGTGGACCTTCTCGAGGAGGAGCGCGTTTTGGCATGCCAAAGATCTGCCATCTACCAGCAGAAGCTACGCAGCTACCATAGTCGCCGTTTTCGGCATCGCTCATTTAAAGAGGGGGATCTGGTGCTCCGACTTAAGCAGAAGAAGTCACACAAATTATCCCCGCCATGGGAAGGACCGTTCATCATAAGCAAGGCGCTACTCAATGGGTCTTACTACCTCGTTGACAATCGTGAACTTGAGGATAGACCTAACGAGGATCATAAGCATAAGCGACGTTACCCGGACGATGACTACCCGGAGCTTGATCGGCCATGGAACATAGCACAGCTACGTCCTTTCTACACTTGGAATTTTTATCTATTGTGTATCTCTTATATGATCAATGAAATAAATCTCTCTGGTTCACTCATATTTCTGAGTCTTTTACCTCCTTTAGTGTTCATTTTTGGATCGTATAAAACCTTTATGCACAAGCTTTGCGTTTGCACTTGTGAAAATTCCGCCTACGGGCGTTATCTTAAGTTTTCTGGTCTACACATTCTTTGTTGTTTTATGTGGATTCTGGAGTAGTGACTTTTGGCACTTGAAGTCGGCGATTTTGTGCTTAGGTTTTTTACGGTGACATTGGGTATCATCGCCTGAGCGCATGGTTCCGACAACGAGTCTTCTGACTCACGAAAGGTCAAGCATACAAACCAAAGTAATGGATAAGTCAGCACTTGCTTAAAAAATATATACATGCTGGAACCAGTTCTTGAGTAGCAGGAAAATACAACTATTGTTTTTCTGCCTTAAGTTAACAGATTAGTTTTTCTGCATACACAAATTCCAGAGGAAACACATATTACATATTGTTTTTTCATTCCTCTAGTAGGGTTCGCAGCATAGAAAACAAAAAATTTCCTATGATGGGAATAACTATGTACCAAGATCTATCTACTCGATACAAACAACGGGCGGATATATCCGTAGAGAACATACCCTTGAAGACCGACAAAGCTTAACGAGTTAAACTCGTGGTTGATGTAGACGATCTCTTGCCGATCTCAAGATCGAGAGGAAGTCCTAGTGCCGCAAATTAGCAACGCATCCGTGCTCGTACACACGTCCGAGACACTGAGCAACCTCCGCCTCCTCGCTCTAGCAATGCAGCAGAAGCACAACTCTTTCTTTCCAAATATCCACCGGGAACATGTATCTCGGTAGTCCGAGACCATGGGGGATAAATTCTAGAGGTGGGAGAGATCCTTCACGAGGAGGTGTGAGTGAGAAGTGAGGAGGGGTGCCTTTTATAGGAGAGGGGGGAACCCCAAGGGGGTGGCGGCGCATGGGGGCTTCCCCCTTGCCCTCCCCTAATTCATGTGGGTGGACACTCCACTCACAAAAATCTTTTCAATTCCCTCCACTCAAAATCCCACTCAAAATTGCTATTAAATTTCCACCAAATTTAATGCAAACTCTCAATAATAAAACTCCTTTTATTTATTCAGAATTTTGTCAATTACTTTAATGACAAACATTCACATATAACCCCTTGCTAGTATTTCATTTCACATGCAAAAACACTTTCTGCAATTTCACCCGAAAACCTGTTTCGGTATCTAGTGAAATAAATTCATGCGCTTGTTATTCTTTACGACATGAAACTTTTGATCCAATTGGATGTCGGTGTCTCTTAAGTGTTTCACCCTACGGTTTGTGAATAATGCGGACATGATCGAGACCCCTCTCAGATCCATAATCAGAAGCAGGATCTAGAGACCCATACTGACTCCCACACATTCAACGATGATTTTAGTGTGATCGTCGGAACCTTTTACGCTAGTATCTTAATCCCTTTGTTTCACGATATATTACATGTCCGAGATTCGATCATTGGTATCTCCATACCTAGTTTGATCTTGTTACTGACATGCACTCTTTTCTCGTTCCCGTGATATAACATTCTAGTGATCAAATCACTTGCTTGCAAGCTAACCAATGTGATATCACCGAGAGGGCCTAGAGTATATCTATCCGTCATCGGGATGAACAAATTCCACTCTCGATCCATGGGCCTCAACATAACACTTTATTAGTTCTTAACCCATCTTTATAATCACCTTGTTATGGTGTGACATTTGATGTTATCAAGAAACTCTTCCGGTGTTAGTGATTGACATGATCTCATGGTCTAAGGATTAGGATCACTTCATAAGTTGTTATAGCAATATAAACTCAATGACTTTGTTCGTAATGCTATACTTCGGATGAATGTTCATCACACCATTACACTAATGTTGTGATCTCGTTATTAACAACATCCAATGTCCATGATCAGGAAACCTTGATCATCTTGTTAATCAACGAGCTAGTTTATGAGAGAGGCATAACTAGGAACTTTCTATTTGTTTATTAAACACACATGTATTAACGTTTCCGTATTAATACAATTATAGCATGCAAAATAAACATCTAATCATATACTTGGAATACACATAATAAACACTTTATTATTGCCTCTTAGGGCATATTCCCTTCACCTCTGGCGCAGGAGACTTGGAAGCAGTGTCGTCGGCAGCAGGAGAGCCATCCTCCTCGAAGTCGGTGGTCTTGAGGGACTCGGAGGAGCTTTGATGGTCGCCGTCAATGATCTCGAGCGGCACGAAGACGTTTTGGTCGACCAACTCGGCAACCCTTGTGTCATAGCCCATGAGTGATGCCCAGATAGCCTTATGATCAATCATCTGGCCTTCATCATCTACGTCGGGAATATCTGAGGTTACTACGTTGATGTCGGTATCTTCATAGTGCGCCTTGACCATTGATAGTGCCATCCTTGCATCAGCCCGTGTACATGAAGCTTTCTAGCTTACGATACGCTCGGGGGCTTGGCGCAAGATCTCTGAGTACTTCATCACGGCGTCCACCGCTTTGATATTGATTTGGAGGGGCTTGGCTATCTGTTTGGCCTACTTGATGGCGGTGCTGATAAAGTTGCCGGCAAGAACCATGCATTCCTTTGGCGGAGTAAGCGACTGGGTTAATCCAATAGGAGCTGCAATTCCAACAATGGAGCGCATGATTTCAATAACACACAAGTTCAAAGTATCTAACTTACATAAGTACAAGACGGAGAATCATTTACCAAAGATGCTAGCCTCATCCTGTTGGAGTGTATCCTCCATGGAATCTCGCTCTTGTCGGAGGATCTTGTATGCTTCAAGATTGCATTGATTTTGCTCATCGGCAGCTTTCTTCTACTCTTTTAGCATCGCAATCTCCTCCTTCAAGTGATTCATCTCAGTGTTGGCAGGCTCCTGCAGGGCCTTCATGGACTCCTCATGCATCTTCAGCGTATCAGTTCTCTCCTGCTTAAGGATCTTGTTTTTGCTATCCAGCAACTCAATGTGCTTGGATTGCTCAACAATGTCCTTGGCCTTGGCGATGGCTTATGCAAGTCGGAGAAATGACAATACACAGTGAGTAGTCGTAGAATGGTGGCACAAGACCAAGTCGGAGTATGAAAACGAAAGGAAAAATAGACTCTTGATCTTGGTGATTTGATCCTTCAAGATGGCAGTTTTACCCTTTTCGGCTTCCAGCTCTGCGCGCAGCTTGTGGAACTTCTCATTGGTGACACCTCTCCGAGCATTCTCATTCTATGGAAAGAAGATTTAAAGATGTTTAGTCTACTTGGAGCATCTAGCCGGATAACTATCCACCTAGAGGCTTGGGGGATACAATGAGAGTTTTAAACTTGGCAATATGCTTTAGTCTTTCTTTAAGCATCTAGTCGGAACTCATTTAGTTTTCAACTAGAAGATTAGGGGCTACAGTATAAAGTTTTTTTAACTCAGTCATATGCTTAGTCTTTCTTTAAGCATCTAGTCGGAACTAATTCAGTTTTCAACTAGAAGCTTGGGGGCTACAGAATCGAAATTTACAAATACTGCGTATGCTACTCTGAAAGTATCTAGTCGGAATAATTCATTCAAACTACATACTTGGGGGCTACAGTGAGAAGTTTTCTACCTTAGTCACTCTTGGAGAATTCAAATGCAAAAACTTATGGTTTTCCGTCTAAAAGCTCGGGGCCTACATGGGGATACTACTTATGAAAAGCAAAAGGCAAGAAAAAACTTACAAGTGCGATGATCTTGAGATTGGTGGCGCTCTCAGCAAATATCTTGTTGAAGGAAAGGCTATTTCCTCACAGGATATCAGCTTGCCTGAGGAGCTCCTCATGACCGCAAGTCGGAGAGGTTGGCACTACACCAGGAGCCAGAGTAGAGCTACTTGGTGTAAGCACCGGGTAGACTATCTTTGGAAATTCTGTGGATGTCCTGGGTGCAGAGGCGCCGCCTTCGGTAGATGCTCCACATGCCGCCATCGCCTTGCCGCTACCGATGGCATCCTTAGCCGGAGCTTCAGCCATTGCGGTTGCAGTACTTTCTTGTGTTGCCTGCTCACCGACAACGACGAGCTCCGCGGAGACAGCTAGGTCCACTTCCATGGAGGAAGGGCCAGATGCCTCCTTAGCTTGAGAGCTTGTCAGCGCGGCAGCAGGCTGGACGCTAGGAGTGGTGGGGCGATGGCGGGAGATGCTTGGTGCGGCACATCTCGCTGCAACATATCTTTTATGTTTTTAGAAGCCCCCAAGGTTTTGGAGGTCTTCTTCAAACTCAAGCCAGCTTTCTTCCTGAAACATGCAAAAGTATAAGTACAGGAAAAAGACGAACAATGGACAATGTCAGAGGAAAAGAAGCTTACATGATAGTGGATGCTTTAGTAAAAGGGATCCCGGTGATCTTTCTTTCCTCAACTCCAGGGAGGCAGTGGACTTCTTGGAGGCTCCACCCTCCGTCTTCTACTTCTTGCCTCTGTTGGCAGCGTCAGAGGTGGAGCTCTTCCGCTTACGCGCCAGCGGGACTTCGTCATCGGACACGACGGTGACTTCCTTCATCTTGGGGTCATAGATTTGGACAGCCATGCTATCCTCCTCTAGACTGCTAAGCTGTTAAGTGAAATCCCAGAGTGTTAAATGAGATGGTAATGGCTAGATGGAAGAACTGGAGTATATGTCATACACAGAAAATAAACAGGTACCTCTGGGCACTTGCTCTCCTAGAACATGTCGTAGGTGATGGTGAAGTCATGCTTCTTGTCCTTCACCTTGATGATGTCCTTGAGGCGGAGCTTGACGGAGTCACTCGAGAAATTGTCCTCGGAGATGCGAAGGATATCCTTCCTCTCCTTAGAGTACTCGTGCATCAGCTTCGAGCAGTGCTGCAGAGGCTGGATCCGCCTGACGAACTAGCACATGGCTAGGTCCAATCCGGTTAGACCCGTCTCCACGAACCACTATATCCACATTATGGCGCGGGAGGCATCGTTGTCGGAGGGAAGGGTGGCCTGGGATCTCCATGTCGGGGCTTCGGTAGCCGCTCTGTCGACAATGTCCGGATACGTTTCTTCTCGGCCAGCCAGAGGGATATCTAGGTCGTAGAAGTACGTTCGTTGCCAGTTCTTGCAGGACTCATGGCCGACGATGTCGGGGAACCGCCGGCCAGGCCGGATCTTAAAGCTAATCGTCCCACAGTTCCTGAGCTCATCCTTGCCAGCTCCGGCTTCCCTCTTGATGGTAAACAAGTATATAAACAAGTCTAACCTAGGCCTAATCCCCTTGCCCTCCCCTAATTCATGTGGGTGGACACTCCACTCACAAAAATCTTTTCAATTCCCTCCACTCAAAATCCCACTCAAAATTGCTATTAAATTTCCACCAAATTTAATGCAAACTCTCAATAATAAAACTCCTTTTATTTATTCAGAATTTTGTCAATTACTTTAATGACAAACATTCACATATAACCCCTTGCTAGTATTTCATTTCACATGCAAAAACACTTTCTGCAATTTCACCCGAAAACCTGTTTCGGTATCTAGTGAAATAAATTCATGCGCTTGTTATTCTTTACGACATGAAACTTTTGATCCAATTGGATGTCGGTGTCTCTTAAGTGTTTCACCCTACGGTTTGTGAATAATGCGGACATGATCGAGACCCCTCTCAGATCCATAATCAGAAGCAGGATCTAGAGACCCATACTGACTCCCACACATTCAACGATGATTTTAGTGTGATCGTCGGAACCTTTTACGCTAGTATCTTAATCCCTTTGTTTCACGATATATTACATGTCCGAGATTCGATCATTGGTATCTCCATACCTAGTTTGATCTTGTTACTGACATGCACTCTTTTCTCGTTCCCGTGATATAACATTCTAGTGATCAAATCACTTGCTTGCAAGCTAACCAATGTGATATCACCGAGAGGGCCTAGAGTATATCTATCCGTCATCGGGATGAACAAATTCCACTCTCGATCCATGGGCCTCAACATAACACTTTATTAGTTCTTAACCCATCTTTATAATCACCTTGTTATGGTGTGACATTTGATGTTATCAAGAAACTCTTCCGGTGTTAGTGATTGACATGATCTCATGGTCTAAGGATTAGGATCACTTCATAAGTTGTTATAGCAATATAAACTCAATGACTTTGTTCGTAATGCTATACTTCGGATGAATGTTCATCACACCATTACACTAATGTTGTGATCTCGTTATTAACAACATCCAATGTCCATGATCAGGAAACCTTGATCATCTTGTTAATCAACGAGCTAGTTTATGAGAGAGGCATAACTAGGAACTTTCTATTTGTTTATTAAACACACATGTATTAACGTTTCCGTATTAATACAATTATAGCATGCAAAATAAACATCTAATCATATACTTGGAATACACATAATAAACACTTTATTATTGCCTCTTAGGGCATATTCCCTTCACCTCTGGCGCAGGAGACTTGGAAGCAGTGTCGTCGGCAGCAGGAGAGCCATCCTCCTCGAAGTCGGTGGTCTTGAGGGACTCGGAGGAGCTTTGATGGTCGCCGTCAATGATCTCGAGCGGCACGAAGACGTTTTGGTCGACCAACTCGGCAACCCTTGTGTCATAGCCCATGAGTGATGCCCAGATAGCCTTATGATCAATCATCTGGCCTTCATCATCTACGTCGGGAATATCTGAGGTTACTACGTTGATGTCGGTATCTTCATAGTGCGCCTTGACCATTGATAGTGCCATCCTTGCATCAGCCCGTGTACATGAAGCTTTCTAGCTTACGATACGCTCGGGGGCTTGGCGCAAGATCTCTGAGTACTTCATCACGGCGTCCACCGCTTTGATATTGATTTGGAGGGGCTTGGCTATCTGTTTGGCCTACTTGATGGCGGTGCTGATAAAGTTGCCGGCAAGAACCATGCATTCCTTTGGCGGAGTAAGCGACTGGGTTAATCCAATAGGAGCTGCAATTCCAACAATGGAGCGCATGATTTCAATAACACACAAGTTCAAAGTATCTAACTTACATAAGTACAAGACGGAGAATCATTTACCAAAGATGCTAGCCTCATCCTGTTGGAGTGTATCCTCCATGGAATCTCGCTCTTGTCGGAGGATCTTGTATGCTTCAAGATTGCATTGATTTTGCTCATCGGCAGCTTTCTTCTACTCTTTTAGCATCGCAATCTCCTCCTTCAAGTGATTCATCTCAGTGTTGGCAGGCTCCTGCAGGGCCTTCATGGACTCCTCATGCATCTTCAGCGTATCAGTTCTCTCCTGCTTAAGGATCTTGTTTTTGCTATCCAGCAACTCAATGTGCTTGGATTGCTCAACAATGTCCTTGGCCTTGGCGATGGCTTATGCAAGTCGGAGAAATGACAATACACAGTGAGTAGTCGTAGAATGGTGGCACAAGACCAAGTCGGAGTATGAAAACGAAAGGAAAAATAGACTCTTGATCTTGGTGATTTGATCCTTCAAGATGGCAGTTTTACCCTTTTCGGCTTCCAGCTCTGCGCGCAGCTTGTGGAACTTCTCATTGGTGACACCTCTCCGAGCATTCTCATTCTATGGAAAGAAGATTTAAAGATGTTTAGTCTACTTGGAGCATCTAGCCGGATAACTATCCACCTAGAGGCTTGGGGGATACAATGAGAGTTTTAAACTTGGCAATATGCTTTAGTCTTTCTTTAAGCATCTAGTCGGAACTCATTTAGTTTTCAACTAGAAGATTAGGGGCTACAGTATAAAGTTTTTTTAACTCAGTCATATGCTTAGTCTTTCTTTAAGCATCTAGTCGGAACTAATTCAGTTTTCAACTAGAAGCTTGGGGGCTACAGAATCGAAATTTACAAATACTGCGTATGCTACTCTGAAAGTATCTAGTCGGAATAATTCATTCAAACTACATACTTGGGGGCTACAGTGAGAAGTTTTCTACCTTAGTCACTCTTGGAGAATTCAAATGCAAAAACTTATGGTTTTCCGTCTAAAAGCTCGGGGCCTACATGGGGATACTACTTATGAAAAGCAAAAGGCAAGAAAAAACTTACAAGTGCGATGATCTTGAGATTGGTGGCGCTCTCAGCAAATATCTTGTTGAAGGAAAGGCTATTTCCTCACAGGATATCAGCTTGCCTGAGGAGCTCCTCATGACCGCAAGTCGGAGAGGTTGGCACTACACCAGGAGCCAGAGTAGAGCTACTTGGTGTAAGCACCGGGTAGACTATCTTTGGAAATTCTGTGGATGTCCTGGGTGCAGAGGCGCCGCCTTCGGTAGATGCTCCACATGCCGCCATCGCCTTGCCGCTACCGATGGCATCCTTAGCCGGAGCTTCAGCCATTGCGGTTGCAGTACTTTCTTGTGTTGCCTGCTCACCGACAACGACGAGCTCCGCGGAGACAGCTAGGTCCACTTCCATGGAGGAAGGGCCAGATGCCTCCTTAGCTTGAGAGCTTGTCAGCGCGGCAGCAGGCTGGACGCTAGGAGTGGTGGGGCGATGGCGGGAGATGCTTGGTGCGGCACATCTCGCTGCAACATATCTTTTATGTTTTTAGAAGCCCCCAAGGTTTTGGAGGTCTTCTTCAAACTCAAGCCAGCTTTCTTCCTGAAACATGCAAAAGTATAAGTACAGGAAAAAGACGAACAATGGACAATGTCAGAGGAAAAGAAGCTTACATGATAGTGGATGCTTTAGTAAAAGGGATCCCGGTGATCTTTCTTTCCTCAACTCCAGGGAGGCAGTGGACTTCTTGGAGGCTCCACCCTCCGTCTTCTACTTCTTGCCTCTGTTGGCAGCGTCAGAGGTGGAGCTCTTCCGCTTACGCGCCAGCGGGACTTCGTCATCGGACACGACGGTGACTTCCTTCATCTTGGGGTCATAGATTTGGACAGCCATGCTATCCTCCTCTAGACTGCTAAGCTGTTAAGTGAAATCCCAGAGTGTTAAATGAGATGGTAATGGCTAGATGGAAGAACTGGAGTATATGTCATACACAGAAAATAAACAGGTACCTCTGGGCACTTGCTCTCCTAGAACATGTCGTAGGTGATGGTGAAGTCATGCTTCTTGTCCTTCACCT
The DNA here is from genome assembly GCA_916181665.1 of Avena sativa. NCBI lineage: Eukaryota > Viridiplantae > Streptophyta > Magnoliopsida > Poales > Poaceae > Avena > Avena sativa. The sequence continues at coordinate 315,940,110 of OV702283.1, forward strand.
TGATGATGTCCTTGAGGCGGAGCTTGACGGAGTCACTCGAGAAATTGTCCTCGGAGATGCGAAGGATATCCTTCCTCTCCTTAGAGTACTCGTGCATCAGCTTCGAGCAGTGCTGCAGAGGCTGGATCCGCCTGACGAACTAGCACATGGCTAGGTCCAATCCGGTTAGACCCGTCTCCACGAACCACTATATCCACATTATGGCGCGGGAGGCATCGTTGTCGGAGGGAAGGGTGGCCTGGGATCTCCATGTCGGGGCTTCGGTAGCCGCTCTGTCGACAATGTCCGGATACGTTTCTTCTCGGCCAGCCAGAGGGATATCTAGGTCGTAGAAGTACGTTCGTTGCCAGTTCTTGCAGGACTCATGGCCGACGATGTCGGGGAACCGCCGGCCAGGCCGGATCTTAAAGCTAATCGTCCCACAGTTCCTGAGCTCATCCTTGCCAGCTCCGGCTTCCCTCTTGATGGTAAACAAGTATATAAACAAGTCTAACCTAGGCCTAATCCCTAGGTAACCCTCACAAAGCTCCGCGTAGTTGCTAAGCGCGAGGATGCTATTGGGGGAAAGGTTCTGAGGTGGAACCCGGTAATGGTTGAGGACAGCTAGGAAGAAATTGGAGATGGGCAGGGAAACGCCACGTAGCAATTGAGCTTTAAGGTACACTTTTTCTTTGGCTTGGCGAGAAGGGGTGACCTCGCCGGCCGGCGCCGCCCGCCAGACCAATCCCTCTGTCGCGGGGAGATAGCCTTCGATGACCAGCTCCTTGATATCACTATCTGTGATATCTGAGCCACGCCAACCCCCCTTGTGGGAGTCGCCTTCTTCCTCCAGCAGCTCTAGCACCACTAGAATTTGGTCGCCGCCGGTGGATTCCACCACCGCGGATTTTGGCAGCACCAAGCTCTCTGGGGGCACCTGGATGGAGCCTGCCGGCTTCGCCGTGGCATCGCCCGATCCCGCCATGGAGAGATTAGAGCTGCTGCTCGCCATTGAGTTGGGAGAGGAGGTGTCACATCCCAAAATTTTCCAAATTTTGTAATGTGAAAAATAAATAAACAAAATAAATAATTGTTGAAATTTAGGGTGAAAAGAAACTTTTTGATTCTAAATGCAAACTTAAAATCCCATCTTGAACAAACTTTGATTAATGTTTGAATCCAACTAAATTTAAATCAAGTGGAATGCTTCCTTCATAAAAGCATCTTGAAAATTTAAACACTTGAGAAATAAACCAAAACCCTAAAACCTTAATGGAATGAAAACATTTCCAAGTTATCTCTAAGACCATGGATTTGATCCAAATAAAAATTTGTCAACAAACATTTATAAATGATCAAGAATGACAAAAAGAAATATTATAAAACCATATGAATTGGTTTCACTTAATTTGGAGCCATAAATGAAAACTTATGAATTTAATAAGATAAGGGAATTGAATTTCTAAAGCCAATAAAACACCTATCTAAAAATCCATACCAATTTGTGATCAAATTAATCCTTAAGATATTTAAAAGGATAAATAAAAATCAATTAAGATTTTACAAATTGGAATCACCAAGTTTGTACTTATAAATAAAAAGATATGGATATTATAAGATAAAGAAAGAAATATTAAATGAGGAATATTTAAAGACCAAATTAAATCTTGGCCTAAATCATAAACAAATGGAATTAATATAATCCAAGTCCAAATAAAATAAAAGGATAAAGAATTTTCCAAATAAAATAAAATGGCATTAGCCAAATTCTATATCTATTTGAATAAAGACAAAATCCCTAATGGAAGAGACAAATTAAATTAGGGAAAATAATCTGAATTTACCCAAGTGGAATAAAATTTATTTAATTGACTTAAATGAAATAAAAGAACCATTTAAATAAAGTTATATGGAGTTAAAAACCATATTTGAATCTCTTTGGAATAAAAACAAATGCCCAAATTAAAATGATTGATAATCACATTAAATACTTTAAATAATTCAAAGTGAATTATTTAGCATTCCCTTAAAATAAATAAACCTACTGAAAAGGTTTTGTAAAAAGATTGGATTTTAAATAAGGTTTGAAATATTATCTTATTTTGATTTAACCCAAGGAACTATTTTAAATAATTATTATATCCTAAAAAGAATAAAATTATTATTCTAAATTGACTTCAGAATATGTTAATAAACAGAATTTGAATACACACAAAATTTGGTTGAAGTTTGAAATTCAAAAGATGTTTAAATTGATTAATCAAAATCAAAATAGAATAAAAGAAATGGAAAAAGAAAAAGAATCAGATAAAAAAAGGGAAATAGAAAGCAGCCCAGCCCAGCTAGCCCACTAAGCCCAGCAGTCCAGCCCACTTCCTCTCTCTCGCAGGAAAACGTTTCGTACTCGAACTCCCACCCGCAGAGCCAATGACTAGCTGGACCCACTCCTCCTCTCTCTGTCACTCGCTGTCAAATAGGCCCCACGACCACGTCATCGTCTTCCTCACCGCGCTAACCATGCCCGGCCGTTTCTGCCGTTGAATTGCTCAAGTAAACTCGCGTTAACGCTGCAGTGAATCCACCCCGCGACCGTGTCCTCTTAATCGCCTCCCTCCCCTCTCCATTTCCCCCTAGACGCCACACCTCGAGAGCCCCTAGGCTGCCCTGATTTCCATTAGACCACCACTGCCTCCGACGAGCTCCGACGACGATTCCGGCCACTCCTCACCGCGCCTCGCTCTCTCGACCACGCAAGCATGATCCCCATCACTCCCTGAACCTCCCAGTGGCCTCAGCTCGCTCGCGCGTGCCCCCATCGTCGGCAGCTACCTCGACTGAACGCGCCGCCGTCTGTCTCCAACTTCGGCGACATCTCCCCGGTAAACCCGGCCGCCCCTCTCCCCCTTGTCGACACTCTAATGATCGCCATGCCCTTGCGAACCTAACGGTGTCTCCCTTTTGTCCTAGTGTTCCCTCCATCCTCGCCTCCGACGACAAACAGAACGAGTCCGACGCTGCGATAACTCCAGCGAACGATTGCCGTCCACCCCGAGCGCCCCTTCGACGGAGAAGACCACATTGAGCACCAGCCTTCCACGGCGAACCCGGTGAGCACATCCTTCCTCTCCCTCGCTTCCTGTAGTCGCCATAGCACCGCCAGCAGAGCGCCGCCGCCGCGCGCCACCGTCGTCGCGCCGCCAGTTCTTGGCAAGGCATTAGGAGCCGTTCGATTTAGATCCAGTGGATACAATAGATTCACTTAAAACGAAGGAGTATGCTGATCTGTGCCGCACGATTTGCATTAGATCCTACGGTCTGCATCGCTTGATCCACGCGAAACGTTTTCAGCCAATCAGATGAGTCCACGTGGCCTAGAGTTTTTTTCTAAAACAGGACTTGTTCTATTAGTTGTTCAATTTTGTAAAATTCATAACTTTCAAACCACACGTCCAAATTTTACAAACTTTATATCAATGGAATCAGCAAGAAAAATCCTACCCAACCATGCACTTTGTTTAGTAAATTTCTTCTGTTAAATTGGTTGTTTTTGCAGAAACTTGTGTAGGCATGTTTTGAATATAAAATTCTTTGTAAAATTATTTTGGTGATAAAATCTTTGGCAACTGGTTTGTTTTGAACCTACTGACCATAGAAATCAATTTGTGGTTTCAAAAATATATTTGGTGAAGCAAAAGAATAAATCTTTGAATAAAAGCATTTCTAGCCAAATAAAAATGTTGATTATGGATTTAAAATGATTTCGGAGGAAAACCTTTGGGCAATGTTTTGATTTAAACTCTCTGACCCAAACCCCAAGTTTTATGATTTAAAAATATATATGGTGAACCCTATAAAGATTATTGCTTTGCTAAAGACATTATTCAACCACATAAAATATTAATTTGATTTAAAAATGGTTTATAGTTAAAATCTTTTGCAAATGGTTTTGCCACTTTTATAAAATGACCAATAGGTGTTTTAGAATGTTTATAACCTATTAGAAACCACTTTTCCAAATAAAACAATCTTTGGCATGCTTGCATGCATTGTTTTGTTTCTATTATTTTATGTGATATTTGCTTGAATGATAGATTGAAATTGTACCTTGCTTGATTGAATTGTAGTGATTTGAAGAGTGTGAATATTAAAAGGACAAGCAGTGAACTTATATTCTCTACCAAAAAGGCAAGTGATGCTTCATACTTTTGTCCCATTATTTTTACTATGCATTAGTGATATTTCTAAGTAGGACTTGCATGGAATTTTTGCTAAGTATAAACTATGCCATGGGAAATCCTAGTAGATGAAACCTTAGTAGAAAATTCCTAAGTTAAGATTCCTACTACTACCATGCTTAGCTTAGATAGTAGAAAACAAGGGTGGAATATATTCATACTATGGAATATTTCTAAGTCAAGGACTTGAGTTTTGTTTAATAAAACAACTAAGTGAATGAATCACCTAGGTGGAATGGAAGGAATGGTTTGTGTTGAGTGGTTACAAAAGGCCCATTTCTATGGTTTACCTTGTGTATCTCACTTGTGGATGGCCACCCAGGAACAAAGAGATTTGAGATGTCAAATGTTGAGAAGCTTCAAGGCAGCCACTTGGCATTATGGGATCTGCCTGGATCATATAGGTTGCAATAACTTAGCCAAATGGAAAGTTGGTGGTAGGGGTTTGATAGGTTGGAGCGCGTCCATGTTGGTCTAAGGGAAGGCTTCTGAAAGATCTTGTCTTGGTGAAACCAAGTCTTGTGGGGAAAGTGCACCACCTCTGCAGAGTGTAAAATCTAAATACTTAGCCATGTCCCTGGTAAAGGACAATTTGAGCATCAAGACATGGAAGCTATCAAGAATCTCCTCATCCAAATTTCTAATTTAAAAACTTGTGGTTGAACAAGGGTTAAAGGATCACCAATTTCCATTGGGAGATGCCTTGGGTGATTTTGTCAAGCAAAAATTAGTGTTTTCAAATGATAAGGAAAAAACTATTTTGAGCAAAGCAAGCCTAAGCTCCACTTAGCCAAATGCATATAGATGATAAACTCCACTATACTACCATAGTATCACTTGCCAATACAATTCAAATGTATTGACCCTTGTGGCTGTAACTTATTATGTTGCAGGTTTGTTTGATGTTAGTGAAGTTTATTGATTAGGATTACAAGTCTACAACCAACATGACTGCCTGTGGAACTTTGAAGATGAAGGACCCCATGCTATTGTTATATTCTGCTGCATTGTAATGAAATAGCCAAATGAGCTATGTAAGATGTAATAAATTATTTTATTCCTAGTTATAAAGTTGTATTATGACCTTTGTTTCTTGATATTATATCTTAACTGTGGATGCTAGCTATTGATCCAGGGACTAGCATTGTAAACACAGGGATCTCTACCTTATTAAAGGTTGGGAACCTTACAGATGGTATCAGAGCATTGTGTTGCCTGTAGGATTTGTAACCCTAGGATTGGACAAAACCCCTTAGAAAAATAGGAGTTGTATTTGTTCCAAAACTTATTTACAATCAATCTAGTAAACTCTTTCCTCAACCATTTTTGGTTTTGATTCTACATCTCTTCTATTTCAAACTTGATGGACAAAGCCTACCCCATGGCCAAAGACTTCACCATGTGCAAAGGACTTCACCAACTCACATGACTTCAACTTCAAACATCATCAAATATTTCAACCTTATTCTCAACAAGGACTTCAACTTGGGTACCACTAAGGACTACAAGTGAGACAAGAAATATTACTCAAGACTTGAAGACTAAGGAAACACAACTTAGAAGGGAACATCATCAAATTTTAAGTTTTATGACCAAGACACAAGAATTTCTCCAAGGATACAAAGATCTTGTTCAAGAAGAATCAACCAAGAAGGATGGAAAGATCTCAAGTGAACCATATAGATGGACCACCATATTAAGTTTAGATAAAACCCACCAACTTATATGGTGTAGTAAAAATATTTTGTTGCCTAAAAATGTGCTTGAACTTTGTTGTTTGAGTGGAATGTTCTTTGTGATTGCTTGCACATTGGTTGTGTGAATTGTGTTGTGTGTGATTAGAACTATTTCCTTAGAAATCTTTTGCCTATCCTAATTCCAATCCAACCCAAACATATGACTACTCCAAGGAACTCCAACATCAAGAAGGGTGACAACAACAACCAAGAGATGCACATGAGAGAATAACTACTAGCAAACCGAACCCAGTTGAACCAGGTGACAACTCAGTTTTTAGCCAACAACAATGAGTTAGACCCTACCATGCAAAAGTTTTGGAAATCCAATCCCAATTGTTGCAAGGGATGCCCACTCAAATGATCAACATGGGAGGCAACCTTTCCCAAGGAGTTTATGAAAACAAGGATGTCAAGCATGATATTCTAGAAGGAACTCAAGCTTGCAATATTTGTGGAGACAAGGATCACACTTCCAAAGAGCATGAAGATCAATGCCCCAATTTTGAAGAGAAACATCCAACTAATCAATGCCCCACATCTCAAGCTACTTGTTTCATATGTGAAGGAAATAACTATGTCCCTATCCAATGTCCCATCTATTCCATAGTTCATCAAAGGAAACAAGGTGGAGTGCATCAACAGTTTGTAAACCCTCATGAAGGAACAACTTCTACCAAGAAGGATGAAGGCCAAGTCAAAACCATGCATCATAAGGCCAAATCCAAAGTGATCACAAAGTGTTGCTACTCTTGTGAAGAAGAAGGTCATATCCCTAGTAACTGCCCCAAGAAGAGAGAAAGATTTCCCACCTTTATGGTGAAATATGAAGATCATGAACTAGAAGAACTCCTAGCTTTGGAGAGACCCAAGAAGAAGAAGAAATGCCCCAACCCCAGCAAGAAGGATATTACCCAAGAGCAATGTTACACTTGCAAAGAGATGGGACACTATGCCAATGAATGCCCAGAAAAGAAGAAGAACCAAGGAAACAAACAGAAGGCAATGATACCAAAGGAAAAGAAAGATATCAGCCAAGTGATGTGTTTCAAATGCAAAGAACGAGGCCATTATGCAAACAAGTGCCCAGAGAAGTTCCAACAAGATCCCAAGCAAGCCAAGAAGTAATCTAGTTGGAAATTTTTTAAGGGTGGTAGTACCCTAGTTGCTTTGAGCCAACTTGTAAACCCTATCTTTCCCAAATCTTGGGACGAGATTTATTTTAAGGGTGGTAGCCTGTCACATCCCAAAATTTTCCAAATTTTGCAATGTGAAAAATAAATAAACAAAATAAATAATTGTTGAAATTTAGGGTGAAAAGAAACTTTTTGATTCTAAATGCAAACTTAAAATCCCATCTTGAACAAACTTTGATTAATGTTTGAATCCAACTAAATTCAAATCAAGTGGAATGCTTCCTTCATAAAAGCATCTTGAAAGTTTAAACACTTGAGAAATAAACCAAAACCCTAAAACCTTAATGGAATAAAAACATTTCCAAGTTATCTCTAAGACCATGGATTTGATACAAATAAAAATTAGTCAACAAACATTTATAAATGATCAAGAATGACAAAAAGAAATATTATAAAACCATATGAATTGGTTTCACTTAATTTGGAGCCATAAATAAAATCTTATGAATTTAATAAGATAAGGGAATTGAATTTCTAAAGCCAATAAAACACCTATCTAAAAATCCATACCAATTTGTGATAAAATTAATCCTAAATATATTTAAAAGGATAAATAAATATCAATTAAGATTTTACAAATTGGAATCACCAAGTTTGGAATTATAAATAAAAAGATATGGATATTATAAGATAAAGAAAGAAATATTAAATGAGGAATATTTAAAGACCAAATTAAATCTTGGCCTAAATCATAAACAAATGGAATGAATATAATACAAGTCCAAATAAAATAAAAGGATAAAGAATTTTCCAAATAAAATAAAATGGCATTAGCCAAATTCTATTTCTATTTGAATAAAGACAAAATCCCTAATGGAAGATATAAATTAAATTAGGGAAAATAATTTGAATTTACCCAAGTGGAATAAAAGTTATTTAATTGACTTAAATGAAATAATAGAACCATTTAAATAAAGTTATATGGAGTTAAAAACCATATTTAAATCTCTTTGGAATAAAAACAAATGCCCAAATTAAAATGATTGATAATAACATTAAATACTTTAAATAATTCAAAGTGAATTATTTAGCATTCCCTTAAAATAAATAAACCTACTGAAAAGGTTTTGTAAAAAGATTGGATTTTAAATAAGGTTTGAAATATTATCTTATTTTGATTTAACCCAAGGACCTATTTTAAATAATTATTATATCCTAAAAAGAATAAAATTATTATTCTAAATTGACTTCAAAATATGTTAATAAACAAAATTTGAATACACACACAATTTGGTTGAAGTTTGAAATTCAAAAGATGTTTAAATTGATTAATCAAAATCAAAACAGAATAAAAGAAATGGAAAAAGAAAAAGAATCAGATAAAAAAAGGGAAATAGAAAGCAGCCCAGCCCAGCTAGCCCACTAAGCCTAGCAGTCCAGCCCACTTCCTCTCTCCCGCAGGAAAACGTTTCATACTCGAACTCCCACCTGCAGAGCCAATGACTAGCTGGACCCACTCCTCCTCTCTCTCACTCGCTGTCAAACAGGCCCCACGACCACGTCATCGTCTTCCTCACCGCGTGAACCACGCCCGGCCGTTTCTGCCGTTGAATTGCTCGAGTAAACTCACGTTAACGCTGCAGTGAATCCACCCCGTGACCGTTCCCTCTTAATCGCCTCCCTCCCCTCTCCATTTCCCCCCCCCCCAGACGCCACACCTCGAGAGCCCCTAGGCTGCCCTGATTTCCACTTAGACCACCACTGCCTCCGACGATCTCCGACGACGATTCCGGCCACTCCTCGCCGCGCCTCGCTCTCTCGACCACGCAAGCATGATCCCCATCACTCCCCGAACCTCCCAGTGGCCTCAGCTCGCTCGCGCGTGCCCCCATCGTCGGCAGCTACCTCGACTGAACGTCTCGCCGTCTGTCTCCAACTTCGGCGACATCTCCCCGGTAAACCCGACCGCCCCTCTCCCCCTTGTGGACACTCTAATGATCGTCATGCCCTTGCGAACCTAACGGTGTCTCCCTTTTGTCCTAGTGTGCCCTCCATCCTTGCCTCCGACGACAAACAGAACGAGTCCGACGCTGCGATAACTCCGGCGAGCGATTGCCATCCACCCCGAGCGCCCCTTCGACGGAGAAGACCACGTTGAGCACCAGCCTTCCACGGCGAACCCGGTGATCACATCCTTCCTCTCCCTCGCTTCCTGTAGTCGCCGCAGCACCGCTAGCAGAGCCCTGCCGCCGCGCGCCACCATCGTCACGCCGCCAGTTCTTGGCAAGGCATTAGGAGTCGTTCGATTTAGATCTAGTGGATACGATAGATTCACTTAAAACAAAGGGGTATGCTGATTTGTGCCGCACGATTTGCATTAGATCCTACGGTCTGCATCGCTTGATCCACGCGAAATGTTTTCAGCCAATCAGATCAGTCCACGTGGCCTAGAGTTTGTTTTAAAAACAGGATTTGTTCTATTAGTTGTTCAATTTTGTAAAATTCATAACTTTCAAACCACACGTCCAAATTTTACAAACTTTATATCAATGAAATAAGCAAGACAAATCCTACCCAACCATGCACTTTGTTTAGTAAATTGTTTCTGTTAAATTGGTTGTTTTTGCAGAAACTTGTGTAGGCATGTTTTGAATATAAAATTCTTTGTAAAATTATTTTGGTGATAAAATCTTTGGCAAATGGTTTGTTTTGAACCTACTGACCATAGAAATCAACTTGTGGTTTCAAAAATATATTTGGTGAAGCAAAAGAATAAATCTTTGAATAAAAGCATTTCTAGCCAAATAAAAATGTTGATTATGGTTTAAAAAGATTTTGGAGGAAAACCTTTGGGAAATGTTTTGATTTAAACTCTCTGACACAAACACCAAGTTTTATGATTTAAAAATATATTTGGTGAACCCTATAAAGATTATTGCTTTGATAAATACATTTTTCAACCACATAAAATATTGATTTGATTTAAAAATGGTTTATAGTTAAAATCTTTTGCAAATGGTTTTGCCACTTTTATAAAATGGCCAATAGGTGTTTTACAATGTTTATAACCTATTAGAAACCACTTTTCCAAATAAAACAATCTTTGGCATGCTTGCATGCATTGTTTTGTTTCTATTATTTTATGTGATATTTGCTTGAATGATAGATTGAAATTGTACCTTGCTTGATTGAATTGTAATGATTTGAAGAGTGTGAATATTACAAGGACAAGGAGTGAACTTATATTCTCTACCAAAAAGGCAAGTGATGCTTCATACTTTTGTCCCATTATTTTTACTATGCATTAGTGATATTTCTAAGTAGGACTTGCATGGAATTTTTGCTAAGTATAAACTATGCCATGGGAAATCCTAGTAGATGAAACCTTGGTAGAAATTTCCTAAGTTAAGATTCCTACTACTACCATGTTTAGCTTAGCTAGTAGAAAACAAGGGTGGAATATATTCATACTATGGAATATTTCTAAGTCAAGGACTTGAGTTTTGTTTAATAAAACAACAAAGTGAATGAATCACCTGGGTGGAATGGAACGAATGATTTGTGTTGAGTGGTTACAAAAGGATCATTTCTATGGTTTACCTTGTGTATCTCACTTGTGGATGGCCACCCAGGAACAAAGAGATTTGAGATGTCAAATGTTGAGAAGCTTCAAGTGCAGCCACTTGGCATTATGGGCTCTGCCTGGATCATATAGGTTGCAATAACTTAGCCAAATGGACAGTTGGTGGTAGGGGTTTGATAGGTTGGAGCGCGTCCATGTTGGTCTAAGGGAAGGCTTCTGAAAGATCTTGTCTTGGTGAAACCAAGTCTTGTGGGGAAAGCGCACCACCTCTGCATAGTGTAAAATCTAAGTACTTAGCCATATCCCTGGTAAAGGACAATTTGTGCATCAAGACATGGAAGCTATCAAGACTCTCCTCATCCAAATTTCTAAATTAAAAACTTGTGGTTGAACAAGGGTTAAAGGATCACCAATTTCCATTGGGAGATGCCTTAGGTGATTTTGTCAAGCAAAAACTTAGTGTTTTCAAATGATAAGGAAAAACTATTTTGAGCAAAGCAAGCCTAAGCTCCACTTAACCAAATGCATATAGATGATAGAATCCACTATACTACCATAGTATCACTTGCCAATACAATTCAAATGTATTGACCCTTGTGGCTGTAACTTATTATGTTGCAGGTTTGTTTGATGTTAGTGAAGTTTATTGATTAGGATTACAAGTCTACAACCAACATGACTTCCTGTGGCACTTTGAAGATGAAGGACCCCATGCTATTGTTATATTTTGCTGCATTGTAATGAAATAGCCAAATGAGCTATGTAAGATGTAATAAATTATTTTATTCATGGTTATGAAGTTGTATTATGAACTTTGTTTCTTGATATTACATCTTAACTGTGGATGCTAGCTATTGATCCAGGGACTAGCATTATAAACACAGGGATCTCTACCTTATTAAAGGTTGGGAACCTTACAGGAGGTGACTCAGAAGATTGGGATGCTAGGGTTTTTCGCGTGCGCGCAGAGGTCTCGAGGAGATGCTCGCAGGAGGAAGACGATGACGCAGGAGAAGAATGAGGTGAAAAGTAAAAATCCACCGCAGTTGTAATTTATAACCCCTGGCGTCAAGATTCGTGCAAAGTGATCGAGTGGTCGGCGCGTGGACGATGTGGGCGGGCGCGTGCACGGAAATTTCGCCACGTTCCCAACCGTCGCCGCCAACGGTTCGTATCCTTCGCGCAGGAAAAATGGACACGATTGTGTTCTCTGCATGTGTGAGTTACGAGGCGCTACTGACCTATGTCTATGTCGCCCTAGCAGACACGAGAAGGTGAACCATCACATCGGAATATTCCGGCATGGACAGATCCAGTCCGTCTATGGAAGAGTACGATGGAATATTCAGCGGTACTCCGACTTAAAAATTGAAGACGGAGAAACCTTGCAGGGTTCTTGGGAGGACTACAAGATATTGCTTGACGATTTGCCGACATCCATCTAGACGGATCATTCAACCTAAAGAGGCAAGGCAGCGCAAGATCTCGGAGTTCTCGGGGGCTACTGTTGGGGATATGCTATATGGGTATCCTCATAGCATGTCTCCTATCCGGATAACCCGGGTGGCCCACAATTGGTAGCATGTCCCATGGCCTGCTGGGCGGCCCAGTTAGATGGATCCAGAAGGGAGGCCCATGCCGGATAAAGGAAGGCTACGGAGGAGTCACCAACGTACCCGGAGCCTTGGAGTGCAAGACACGTTAGACTGATTGTATACTGTGTAGGACTCTGTAACCTGTCCGGCTAGGAATTTTTCCTGTAACCCTAGGACCTGGCGAATATGTAAGTCCGGCCTATGGGAGCCTTGAGGGCACAATTCAGATAGATAAACATACACCTCACATAGCGAACCAATCCCTGTAACTCGGCGTATTGCCCTTATAGTGATTTATAGCAGGAGTAGGATTCCACCACCATTGTGGGATCTGAACCTGGGTAAGCTGTGTTACCTCGTACCCATCAACCGTCCGCCTTCCCCAAAATCTCTAAACACGCACTATGAGTACCCCTACATGGTGTACTCATCGGCAATACCACGACACTCGGCTTATAAGGCCCGGAGCTGCAGTGGACCTCTCCCCTTTGTATTCAAATTTTCGTCTGGCAGGTTCTCCACAATCGCTTGCCTTCAACGGTGGAGGTGGCTAAGCGTAATGGCCCGGTAAATTGTCTGTGTCCCCTATGTGGGACTTCGGAGATATGTGCACATATTATGTTTTATTGCACGATGGCTCAATTTCTTTGGAGCTTTGTACGGGAAGCGCCTGGCCTGCTTGGCAGGCCCAGGAGCTCAGAGAGTTCCTACAAGCTGAGGCAAACCATGCCGGAAGAAGGCACCACCTCTTTTGGCTAGTTCTTGCGGCCCTAGCCTGTACCTTTTGGAACATGAGGAATAGGATGGTGATTAAGTGGATCTATCCCACCCGTCTTTCTGACTCATTTTTTCTCTTCTCGCCTTCTTACAAAAGTGGTCCCCGTTGGTGAGGCAGCGTGACCGAGAGGCTCTCGACGAAACTATTTGGGCCTTGAGGATGGCGGCTCTCCCCATCTCGGCTCCGGATCGCTTGTGATGGTTACCCCTTGCGTATGCTAGCGTGTTGTTGTCTCACCTTTTCTTTTTTTCTTTGGGCTTTGCTGTGTTGTGGCCCCAGCGGATATTAGCTTGTTTTCTCTTTTTTTTTGGCCTCGACCGGTGAGACGTGTGTGTATTCTCGTTTGTATCTGGATATTGTTTTATTTATAAAGCAGGGCACATGCCTATTTCTCGGAATAATGCATTAGCAATATCATCACATACTGAGTTCATGGTTCTCGTGTGCTGTCCACTAGAAGCACTTGTAGGCTGCAACATTATAACCATCAAATGCATGAAGATATACTAGCAAAGGCATCAAGCAGTAGCATAGCTGCATCATAATCACTACAACAGCTTCACATCAAGCATCGGTACAAAAGTTGTAGCATAACAGGGCATCAATGGATCACATCACGAAAGGGAGGGCTGGTGGTCGTTGACGGGGGACGGGGAGGTCGAGGATGCGGCAGCCTGCATGGATCTGTGATCGGCGGAAGTCAGGGATGAGATCTAGCGGCGGTCGAGGATAGGTTAGGCAGCTGCTCAATCTGCTCCTGGTGGGAGGAGAAGAGCAGTGAAATGGAATTGGCTCGCCGTGGGGTCAGAGGAGAGGCGAGGGTGAGGGCGGCGGAGGAAAGGGTTTGGGGACGAGCTTCGGAGGCGTCAAACCCTAATGACTCGCTCTTGTTCTCTGTTCGAGCAGCGAAGGAGAAAATGATGAATGGTTTTGTGATTTATTTTATCCTTCTCCCGTGCGTGGAACAAAATAGGTTGGCGCGGGTTGGCCTCTGGTCGCAGTTTTGTTGTGAATAATTGAAAAACCATAGGGGGGAAACTCGACATACTGTTTCAGCCAAGTTAAATCTATGGTCAGTCATTGACAACAGAAATACACGATTATGATCACTAAACTTGCACGACAGCATCACGCATGGTCACCAAGCGATACAACACTATGTATTGAAGGACAGGGTGCCACTAGCAGATTACTAGACAGGTAAATTAGCAAAGGAAGAAGTTTGGAAAGGTTTGTTTGCAAAATTGCCGACGAGTACTATAACATAACACCCCACTTTTAGTTAAATAGTAATTTGGGTTGTTTGTGCATTCATGAGCATCATCTTAAAAATGCATGCATTAAGAAATAATGCAAAACTCTAAAACCCTAGTTTTTCCCCTCTCTTGAAATCCATTCAAAATGGTTTGAATTTGAAAAGTACAAAATTAATTGAGCCCATTTGGATTACAAGGGCTCATAAATATTTTATAAAATCATCTTGTGTTTTAGAAGTACTCAAAACAGATTTGGAATTCAAAATACAAAAGATAAAACAGATAAACAGAAAATGGAAAGTTTCTAGAAATAAAAATCAAAGCCAGACCATCTCAGGCCGCAGCCCAGGACGGCCCATCCCTCCTCCCCTCTCCCTGCCGCTCGTGCACGCAAACCAGAGGCCTAGCGCAGCCCACCCGCAGCCCATACCGCTTCATCCCTCTTCCCTGTCGTCTTCCTCGCGGACAGCAGGTAGCTCGGTGTTGCCGCCGGCACCGTCGATCCCGCCGCCTGCTCCCCCGTCCATCGCATTATGGGAAGGGATAAGATCACCACGTCGTCGCCCTGCCTGTCCTCATCCATTCCCGCTCTTCCCTATGACCTCCCTCTCGTGTTCCTCCCTTCTGCCTAGAACCCTAGCCACAGCTTGTCGCTGTTCTCGACCGCCCCAGACCGAGCTGTGACCACCATTGAGATCGCCGTGGTGGACTCTATCACCTACCCGAAGGAATCGGGGCCGCGCGCCTCAAATCCTCGCCATCAACCTTGTCTTCCCCGAGCCCGTCGCCGCCTCCGTTGCCATTGATGTTGTTCAACACTTCCCCGTGCCTCCTCAATCACCCCATGGTCCTCCTGGACCCCTCTGCTCGCTTCCTCTTGCTCTGTATCCGTCGTTCGCAGTTATCCAGTGAGCTCCGCCGCCGCGCGCCGCCGTGTAGCTCGCTCCGGTGGCCAATCCGTAGCGGCACCGCCCCTTTTAGACTCCACTCGTTGAGCTGGTTCGAACGCGCGTAGCCTCGCAGCCCCACGCGCTCTCCAACATCGCCGTCGACCACGGTCTGCCGCGCCACCCGTTGTGGTGACGTGGTGCTCGCATTGCTACCACGTGGTGCCCGCGAGGCCCAGGTCCCACCTGTCAGCCATAGAGGCTAGATGCTCTGCGGTGCAAAAAGTTTAGGGTTATCTGACACCAGCCTGAGGTAATAATTAGGTTTAATAATTCCAGAATTTTTTTAAAACTTGTAAATTCAATATCTAATTATTTATAAGTCAGAAAAATATGTATAATATATCAAAATGTTCAGAAAAATGATAACTGCCTATCTAAGCTATAATCATGCATTGTTCAACAACTTTCATAACAAGTTTTATTAGAACAACCTAGTAACCCCTCACAGGTGATTCCGGAGTTTCTCCGAGTTAGGGTTTGGATCCCTCAGAACCCCGTTTAAACTACCAAGCATGTTTTAGGATTTCAATTCAATACAATTCAACTTGCCATATCATCATTCTTATTTGAGCATTGCATCGATGCCATTGTTGATTGTTTCCCTCTCTTTCCGGTGTTTGGTTCTTCCCGGTAGAATACGATATCGAGATCGAGATCGAAGACCAAGATCAACACCATCGAAGATCGAAGGTCGAAGAACAATACTTGACCAACTATAATAAAGTCAAGTACAAGGCTTCCAAAGCTCTGCTCTCTGGTTATCAAAGGGCAAAGGCAAGCATAGCCCCACCATGATATAATCCTATAATTTCAAAAGTATTTCTACTCTTTCCATGATGCATACGATTCTACGGTGGTCTTTTATCAATAGATAGAGTATCCTATCTACTGCATTACTCCCTGAGCTTATATTACCTGATCCACTGCTCCGAGCATAACTAGGTTTGACTTGTGTGCACTTCTAGAGCTAATATATGTGTCCTGCTTAGCCATGCATAGCTGTCAGTTCTGGTCCATCCAGATGATGTATCAGATGCAGATAATCTAGTATGACAGGAGAGGTGATATGAGTTTAAACATGCTAAGGCTTGTATGGGAGGCTACGGTGGGATGTGTTTTTTCTAGTCTCATGCTCGCCACCATTAGGACCTGGGTTCTTGCCTTTGGAACCGAGACGAGCGTACAACCACACGGGGCTTGGGAACCCCTCGCCTGATTAACTTTCCTAGTAGATTCCATGAGTCACATAGTTCGGTGTTCCATTCGACATATGCATAGAAAACCATTCGAAAGATTTGGCGGGTGAAGGTGCATTCATAACATGTAGGGAAGCATGGATCGGGTTGCTTGGGGTCGATGGAGCCCCCGGTAAACCAATCTCGCCTCACATCTCTAAGGACCGGCTTCAGGATTTGACCTGTTACGGCGGAACCATCCTTATTGCGTGACTCATGGTCTTGGCGAAAGCAAGGTAAAGGTCGTGGCCAACCACCCTCTGCCAGCCTTCCAAGGAAGAGGGCTAATATCTTGGCATGAAGAGTATGTTGGTACGTGCGGGTAAAGTTGTACACCCCTGCAGGGTTAAATATTTTCAAAAAGTCGTGTTCATGGTTATGAACGCTTGGTTACCAGATTCTAAGATCATAGATAACTATAACCTAATCGTAAAACTTGGCAGATCAACGTGTGCTTAAGGATGCTTCCTCATGGGTATGAGGGGGTGATCCTAGTTGGTAGATGATGATGACTTGGTGGATATCAAAGATGATGATCAATGCTTTGGAGATGTCGCTCTCTTATCCCCTTTTAAAATATTCTGATTAGACGAGCTTCTCCTCCCTCTTGTTTTATAAACAAAAGTGGCTTTATGCAAAACAACTCCACCAGCCATAAGTCTTGTGGAGTACACCCTGTACTCACCCTTGCTTTGTTGATACTTTTGGCAGAGTAAGTGTTCCCCTGAAGATGAGTTCTGTACTACATCGACATCGACGAGTAGCTTGGGGTTCTCGGCCGGCAGCCTGGAATCTATGGGCTGGGACGTCATCGTTATGCTTCAGGCCTCTTAGGCCATTTGTTAAGTTTGCTATACTTAATAGCATAATTTTCCTTCCGTTGTTTGATGTTTGTATTCAGTGACCTCTGCTTGTAATAATTTGGTTCTTTGCTCAGTTATGAGCTTGCTGTAATAATTTTTGTGTCGTAGGGTAATTGTTGTGCTACCGATTCTCCACTGGATATCCTCGAGCTCAAGGTTAATCTTATGTCAGACGGAGGTCTGGAATTTGTTTAGCCCTGATCCCGGGGGTGTTACAAGTACTAACCGCCGCGGTGTGATCCAATCCGTTCATCCCGACCTATGTCATTTCCCTCCTCAGCTCAAGCCATTAACCCTAAATTGGCGGTGCCACCGCAAGAGAGTTGGTTTGGAAGAAGATAGGAGGGAAGAACTTGAGATAAGGAAGCGTGAGGCTAGAGTGATAAGAGTGCAAGAACAGGAGCAACATCTGATGATGATTTTGGAGAAAGTGAGGCAAATGGTGGTTCTTGGCAAGATTGAAGTGGGTGTGTCGTGTGTGCTATGTGCAATGTGTGTTGTTCTACTGGTGAAGAAGTGAGAGTACGTGTGCTATGTGCAATGTGTGTAACTGAATGTGATGTTCTAGCTAGTTTAGGATGAAGTGATGATTTAGTGATCATCTAGGAGTTGATTTAGTGATGGTGTAGTGACTGGACCTTGTAATAAATCTTAGCCATTATGTATGTGAATATGATATAATGCATTTAAATGTATTGTATTTTGCATATTTGAGTTTAAATTTGTATTTAAGTCAAATGAAATGTATTTTTGCTATTGTAACAACAAGTGGAAAGAAAATATTTTTTGGTTAATAGAACAACTTTGTCACAGTAAATAGAAACAACCATTTACATATTTTACATGATCAAAAGGATATAATTCTGTGAACTTGAACTTGACATATTCTGAGACACCAAAATGACATAATTCGGTGAAACAGAAACATAATGGTAGATGAACTCATGCAAGAGTTCAGAAAAAGCAACACACCAAAGGGACATAGGTGCCTAATATATTTAGAGAGATGTTGCAAGACAAAAAATTAATTAAGCAGGAAACTACATCTTATTTTATTGACTTCTTATTTCCCACCTTTCTTTACACTTAGATAACACTCCATCCTCCGAGACTTTGGCAATGATTTTGTAACTAACTCGGACATGAGAATGGTTTAACTTTTTGAGAAAGGCAGCTGAGGGACTACCTAGTCTCTCAACCCGCCGTTGTCGATGACGAACCATGGCAACCTCGATCGCTCTCTCCCCCTTCATAGGGGCCTTGTAAGAAAAGGCTCCATATTAAATTTGTTAATCAGGTACAATGACTAACCATGGATTTACTCCGTTTCAGCTAGTAAGGAAAAGCTCGGGAAGCCCCACCAAACATGTTTTCCTTTGTATGTGAGGAAAGGACCTGCTTTGGCAAAAGTACACCATGCAGCCAACCCGTTTGTTTCGATTGCCCGGCTTTTTGGGTGATGAAAATCAGCTAGTAGCCCAAACTACCCTGAAAAAGATAGAAGCCCAAACAAAAAAGAGTTCCCTATCTGTTTCTTATTTGTGCAGAGGGACTATCGAGTTTACTGGCTCATAGAGAGGAGGTTCGTGGTATGGAAGGTGTCAGGGTATGTAGAAATGCGCCATCAGTATCTCATTTACTCTTTGCTGATGATTTCCTAATCCTTATGAAAGCATATATGACTAATGCAACCTCATTGAGATAGGTAATTGATCAATATTGTGCAAGCTCGGGACAGTTGGTTAGTGAGGCTAAGTGCAACATGTATTTCAGCCCTAATGTTGATCCGGATGTGAGGACGGAATTGTGTACTAAATTGAACATTATGACGGAAGCTTTATCTGATAAATACCTTGGATTACCTGCAATGGTAGGGGTGGATCGAAGTGATAGTTTCATGTATTTGCTAGAAAGGATTATACAAAGGCTGGAAGGATGGAAGGAGAAGTTCCTTTCAATGGGTGGTAAGGAAATATTGCTGAAAGCAGTTATACAATCGATATCAGTGTATGCTATGTCTGTTTCTAATATCCCCAAAAATATTAAAAGAGATAACTGATGCAATGTCAAGTTTCTGGTGGGGAGATACAGAAGAAAAACACCGTATGCACTAAATGGCTTGGTGGAAGATGTGTATCCCGAAGAAACTTGGTGGTATGGGATTCCGAGACCTACATGCTTTTAATCTGGCTATGTTGGCAAAACAAGGTTGGCGGTTGATCTCAAACCCTAATTCATTATGTGCTCAAATACTAAGATCTAAATACTACCCTGATGGAAACCTTTTAAAATCTGGTCCGAAAAAGGTTCATCTTATACTTGGCAGAGTATAGTTGCAGGCTTAAATGTACTTAAGCGCGGTTTTATTTGGAGAGTTGGTAATGGGGAGTCGACTAACATATGGGAAGACCCATGGGTCCCTGGTAGCCCGGATAGAATGATCAAAACCCCAAAAGGCCAAATACTGCTGAAGAATGTTGGGGAACTTATTAATTTGGATACAATGCAATGGGATGAAGTGATGGTGAAGGTTATATTTAATCCAATTGATGTTATGAGAATCCTGAGGATTCCGTTGAGTGAAAATAACCCTGACTATTTTATTGCTTGGCATATGACAAAATCAGGTACCTTCTCTGTGAGATCGGCATACTATGTGCAATGGAATCATCTACATGGTCATAAGCTGGATCGAGCTGCAGAGATGAGTTCTTCATCTCCTAATCATGTTTGGGAAATTCTTTGGAAACTTAAGGTGCCAAGTAAAGTGAAGATATATATTTGGAGTATGAAATAACATGTGGGCCCCCATGTGTGGTTTTGGTAATTAATGACAATCTCTATGGACTAATGCTTGTATCAAGTTGTACTTGTAGGAATTGTCCATAGGCAATGCTTGAACCATATGTTGGCTTCAAGGTTTGGAGAAGAAGAAAGTGAATAGGATCAAGTGGTGACCAAGGTGTTCAAAGAGTGATCCACAAATTGGTCATGTGAGAGTTGGGCCTTTTGCAAGGGTGTCTTGAAGAAGAAGATAGAGTTCATCATATGTATCTTCAATACATAATCCAAATGGTGTTAGAAGTAATGTTGTGCAAGCTAAATATGTGCTATATATAGAAGATATCATGCTTGAAGCTTGCCATCCTCGGTGATCATGGATCTATGAAGACAAGGTCAAAGTAAAGGTTTCCCCATGTCGTATTGGGGAGCAACTTGCAAGTCTTCATCAAGCAAGTGCGCGCGAGAGCAATCAAGAAAGGTGTTCCATCTTGAGAAGGACAAGATCGTCTACATCAAGATCAAGTGGAATATGTGCAAGGCAAAGGTATGATATTGATAGGGTTTCCTTCTTACCAGTCTCGTGGTGTTAGTTGGGGAGACCTGTTTATAGGATAGATAACCGTACTATCAAGAGGGGCTCTCAAGCGAGTGACTCGATCATATCTTTCAGAGAGAGCTCAAACCTTTGCATACTTAGCATCATCCTTTCTTGTTTGTTATTTGGATCTTATCGATGTGAGGTTCTAGAGCTTGTGGTAATATTCATAACAAGCTCTAGTTCATCAAAAACGGATTTCCCTATTATATCATATTGCATTTTTTATCTTTGAGGTTTTTCCGGTTTCTCACCAAGAGAGGTATCTCACATTATAATACATGAAATGTTGTATATCTCTTGTTTCCCTCTTTCCAACAAAATTGGTTTCGGGTCAATCGGAGTTTCCAAACTCTAGACATCGCCATTTGAAGTTTGCCTCTTATTTGGTCCAGACCGGAGTCTCCAGTCTGCGTGGACCAGAGTCTCCGGTGTGGTCCGGAGTTTCCCCAGGAGTCCCCGGATGGGGCTCTAGAATTCAGCCTAAGACAGTCTGATGGGTGGTCTGGAGGAAGGTCCAGAGACTGACCGGAGTCTCCGGCCCATGCCTCAGACCGGAGTCTCCGGTGTGGCTAGACCGGAGTCTCCGGTCCACTTGGTTCCTAAAGGTGCTGGGACAGTCTGATAGGTGGTCCGGAGGCTGGTCCGGAGGTTGGCTGGAATCTCCAGTGTAGACCGGAGTCTCCGTCGGCACACCGGAGTCTCCGGTCTGACTTTTCTCCAACCGGCAGAAAATGGTCAGAAATTTGTGGGCCTATAAAAATGGGCCCTTCTTCCCCAATGACACAGCTCGAGTTTTACAAGCTTTGTCCTCCATTCTTGACCCTCTTGATCTTGCTCCCCTTCATTCCTTCCCTTGATTCTTGCATATACTTTATGGATTTGAAAGAGGAGATCTAGATCTACAATTCCATCAATCAATCTCTCCTCTAAGTGAGGGGAACATCTTGGGATCTAGATCTTGGAGTCTTTTGTGGATTTCCTCGATTGTTCTACCTCTCTTATTCCCCCACAAGCTTTTGTAGCTTTTATGGAATTTGGGAGAGAAGGATTTGAGCACTACTTGTGTTCTTGCCATTGCATTCGGTGCATCGATTTGAGTTCTTGGTGAGGATTCAATTGAGTGAAAGGTGAGAAGCTTTTTACTCTTGGGTTCTTGGAACCCTAGACGGTTTTGTGGTTTTGCAGGTTCTTGGATTACTTGGGGCCTTCAATTAAGTTGTGGAGCTTTCCCCAATCTTGTTTGTTGGGAGCCTCCAATTAAGCTATAGAGAGGTGCCCCAACCTTGTGAGAGGTCCCGGATTGCCACCGACAAGTGCACCGATAGTGGAAGCGTGGATCGATCCCGTTGGGGTGAGATTCACAGGAGAAGAAGGGAGGCCTTTTGTGGCGTTGGTGGTTTGATACCACCCCCTCTCCAAACGAGACGTACTCCATGTTGGGAGGAACTCGGTAAAATATCGTTGTTCGCACGTGCCTCGGTTATCTCTATATCCGATCTCTTTACTTATGCACTTTACATTGTGACAGCCTTCGTGCTTGAAGTAATCTATATCTTGCTATCACATTGTTTCTTGTATTGCTTAGCATAAGTTGTTGGTGCATATAGGTGAACCCTAGTTGTTCTAGGTTTTGTGCTTGAGAAAGTCAACGCTAGTTTTATTCCGCCTTTGTTGAGCCACTCCCGGAAAAGTTTTTAACCGCCTATTCACCCCCCTCTAGGCGGCATCTGCATCCTTTCAGAGGGCTCTGCATGACATCATTCCAGGAATGTCTGTTCTTGCTAACAGGCATATTCCTGTCTCGGGCCAATGTCCTGTTTGTGCACAAGCTGCAGAAGATGTGAAACATTTAATGTTTACGTGTGAACATGGGATCGAGGTTTGGTAAGATGTAGGCCTAAAGGATATTATTCAACAAACACTATTAGTAGACAGGTCGGGATCGGTGGTCATGGAAGAATTATTGCGGAATGATTTTCAGAAACCATCGATTCTCGGCTCGTTGGGACTGATGGAGACAATCTCAGTTGCAGCATGGTATATCTGGTGGCAACGAAGGGAATTTTGCAAGGGAGAGAAAATTGCTACACCAGCCAGGACAATATTCTCGATTCTGGGTCTGGCTCTGAATTATGCTGGAGGTATGTTAGGAGCTGAACCAAGAGTTATAAGATGACAAAAACCAGCAACAGAAACTTATAAGCTAAATGTTGATGCTAGCTATTTCCAAACGGTATCGGTGGTGTGGCTGCGGTTTTGAGGGACTATAAAGGATGTGCTTTTGAAGGCAGAAGTTGGGTTCGAGAAAATGTATTCAGTGCACCTAGAGCAGAAGCAGAAGTGATGATCGCTCTTCTAAGAGGGTTGCAAATAATGGAGAATTTGGGATGCAATACAACTTTTATTTGTGCGGAGTCTATATTCTGCTATTCTTTCAGACTGCTATCCGACGGCATAATGAATTGGTAATATTGTGGTTCAACATTATCCAAAAAAAGAAAATGACGTGGCGCATACTCTAGCTAGGTTTTCTCATAATTCTAGTTCTTCTTATACTTGGGATGGTGATCCCCTAGCTTTATTATCCCTGTTGTAATGAACGATGAGCTTGTTTTAAACTCGGCAACAAATTTTTTACGCAATTCTTTTCTTATCAGGAAAGGTTTTTAATGAAACGGCTTGCTTATTTAATATACTTCCTCTATCTAAGAATAGATGTCTTAGCTTTTTTAAATTTTGGATGAATATATATACTAAATAGTGTCTAGATTTATTCAAATTTTGACAAATTTGAGACATCTATTTTTGGTGCGACTGAGGGAGTATTATTGATTTAGAAAAAAACAAAAAGTCCCCTTAAACTTTACGGTAATCTTTACGGCCCCGTGAATCGAAGCGGGGTTCTCCAGACGAAGCAGTCAAGTTCTACACTCCGCTAAGCACGCGAGACGACAAATGGAATGGTATTTCAACGGAGCATCCCAGCCCTACCTGCCTCTGGCGGCCTGTCCCCTCGCTAGCTCCCACATTTTCCATTCCATTCCCACAGGACCACACCCACCGCCGGCCGTTCGTCTGGACCAAATCCTTTGCCCGAGTCCGTCCGGACGCCGCTATTCATGTACTCTTCTTCCGAGGCGCCTCTGCTGCTCACCAGCGGGAACAGTCACGATGAGAAGCGGCGGTGGTGGAGGGAGGCGGTGGAGGAGTCCGGCCGGCTGGTGGCGCTGGGGGCGCCGATGATAGCGGTGGCGCTGCTGCAGCTGATGATGCAGCTCATCTCGACCATCATGGTAGGGCACCTCGGCGAGGTCGCGCTCGCCGGTGCCGCCATCGCCAACTCCCTCACGGCCGTCTCCGGCTTCAGCATCCTCGTGAGCTAACCTCATCTGTGTGCTGCCGTGCATTCTTCTTCTTCTTCTTCTTCTTCTTCTTCTTCTTCTTCTTCTTCTTCTTCTTCTTCTTCTTCTTCTTCTTCTTCTTCGGGAGTTGGGATGCGATTGGTGCGTGCGCATTCGTTGTCAGTTCTTTTTGGCTGGGTTCGTCACGGGAGAATTTTTTTTTCTACAATGACCAAATCCATAGGAATTATGATCTTTTGTTTTCCTCCAAATCAAAGAGGTCGGCCCTTATCTTGTGATTCCGACGACATGAAAAGTCCAGTGAATTTGGTCTTAATTATGTCTGCAAGGTTCGCTCACCCTTAGGTAGCACCTTTTGTCACTACACCCTCTGTCCCTAGTAACCATGCCTTATGGGTTTAGCCAGAAATAAACTTTGCAAGTTTGACCAACTATGTAGAAAAATATCAACATCTATAATATCAACATCCATAATTCATATTTTTGTAAAAGAGTTGCTGCCCGCCTTGCACAATCCATCATTGTTATTCTTGCCATTCTTTCAGCACTATCTCTGCACTTTATCCTACATTAACTTCCATTTATTCCTGAGCAATATGTATATGATTTGTTAATTCACTACTGATGCAGTTTTTCTTTAGATAGGACTGGCAAGTGGATTGGAAACTATTTGTGGGCAGGCGTACGGAGCAGAACAGTATCATAAGCTATCCTTGTACACCTATAGGTCCATCATCGTACTACTTTTTGTGAGTGTACCCATCGCCATTCTATGGGCTTTCATTCCAGAAGTACTTCCTCTCATAGGCCAGGAACCACAAATAACAAATGAGGCTGGGAAATATGCATTATGGCTTATCCCTGGTTTATTTGCCTTCAGTGTTGCCCAATGCTTTTCAAAGTTTCTGCAGTGTCAAAGTCTAATCTTTCCTATGGTTCTTAGCTCCTTGATTACACTTTCTGTATTTATTCCTTTGTGTTGGTTCATGGTTTATAAAGCTGGGATGGGTAATGCTGGAGCTGCTTTATCCGTGAGCATCTGCGACTGGGTTGAAGTGACTGTTCTTGGTCTTTACATTAATTTCTCATCTTCTTGTGAGAAAACGCGCGCTCCACCCTCGTGGGAAGCTTTTAGCGGGATTGGCAGTTTCATGCGTTTGGCTGTACCGTCCGCTCTTATGATTTGGTAAGTAAATGGTTTTTGTATTTTATTCAGTAAACAATGATGTTACCTCTTGTTTAGATTCTGATCAAGTTTAACAAGAATTCTGCTCTGTGTTAGACTTGCCTCACCAAAGAATTAAAGCACATTTAATATGAAGGAGTGAGTTATTTTGGACATTCGGTATGAGTATAATACATATTATTCTCTTGCAATACAACTGGACATATATGCTTCTTCCCCTCTTATAACCTAGTAGATATGTTCTATACATATCGGACATAACTTTGAAATAATGAATGGTGGTGTGCATCAACTGATGCAGGGCGCTGTTTTCCCCTTTTCTAAGAAAAACGCTCTATGCATATATTACTTTAGGTATAGAAATTCCCTGAGTTAATGAATGGTGGTGTGCATCAACATCATTTTTTCTTTTTGCGATAATCTTAACTCAGTTAAGCTCCCAATTTTGTATCTTCGCCCCTCCAGATATTAATCTAACTTTCCTTGACCACAGCCTTGAGTGGTGGTCTTACGAGCTGCTTGTTCTGCTTTCTGGGATCTTACCAAATCCAGCACTTGAGACTTCCGTGCTTTCAATATGGTATGCCTTAATAGAACTTCTAAATATGACATCCTTGCATCATGTTCTATGACGTTTACCAAAGTAATGCCCCTTTGAACAGCATATCTACAGTGGTACTGTTGTACAATCTTCCTTACGGTATCGGAACAGCTGCAAGGTAGGCTAGTGCATTTGTTCATTTCCTCAGTTATACCTCTTTCTACCGAATCCAGCAAGCTAACTATGTTAGATCCATGTTCCCAGTGTGCGTGTCTCAAATGAACTAGGTGCTGGCAATCCGAACGGTGCCCGCTTGGTGGTAGGTGTTGCACTGTCTATTGTAGCTTGTTCAGAAGTCGTGGTGAGCGTAAGTCTTCTAGCATTGCGCCACTTCATTGGAATTGCATTCAGCAATGAGGAGGAGGTTATAAGTTATGTCACCAGAATGGTACCTGTGATCTCCATTTCAGTAATTACGGACAGCCTCCAGGGAGTGCTTTCAGGTACCTCATGTCTTTGGCATTAAATATTTTCAGCAGCGCCATAAATTGATTTAGATGAAGTGCTCCATTGAAATTGTGTGCTTGACTCGTACTCTTATTCAATACTCGCACTGTGTCAGGTGTTGCTCGGGGCGGTGGATGGCAGCATCTAGGGGCGTATGTTAACTTGGGCGCGTTCTATCTTGTCGGGATCCCCGTTGCGCTCTTTTTTGGTTTTGCAATGCAACTAAGAGGAATGGGATTTTGGATTGGCATGATAGCTGGTGGAGCCATACAGGTCACTCTCCTATCTGTGATTACTGCTACGACAAAGTGGGACAAGATGGTAAGTTCTATCTGAAATCTTTTTATGCCCAATTCTTATTCATTTGGTATTGCTAATGCTTCTCCTCCCTTCTTATGAATGGTATTCCCTCCATTTCAAAATATAAGATGTTTTAGTTTTGTAAAGCAAATGTATCTAGACTTCTTTTACTAGGTAGGTTCACTCAGGTTTGGAGTGAATCTACACACTAAAATAAGTCTAGATACATTTTCTTCATAAACCTAAAACATCTTATATTTTAAAACGGAGGGAGTACATTGCTATAACTGACGCTTCCTCTATGTAAACCCTCAGCACTGGAACCCGGGGATAATAATAACAAAATAAATATGTGGCATCCTGTGGGAAATCAAACGAGTGTATCCAGATTCATGGATACGTTAACATGTTTGATTTTCTGCAGACAACTGTTTTTGTTGAATCTAAGAGTAAAAATATTACCTCCCCCCCCCCCCCCCCCCCCCCTTCTTCATGCTCCGTGTCATTATCTATTTTCTGATTTCCAAAATTAGCTTGCTTGATCACACTTGTGAACTGAAACACATATAAGTAATATTGTGTCTGTTTGCAGGCTGACAAGGCTAAGGAGAGAGTATTTGAGGAAAGGCTCCCAACACAATAAGCCTTGAACAACTACCATGCCAAACTTTTGAAAGGTTGAAAATGAATAAGATTCTGTAACTTCCTACTAGTAGGATGACGCCGGCATTTGCGTGGCTTAGATGACTTCCCCAGCAGAGCCACACAGGAATACATGGCATCTTACAATACTACTGTTTTTGGATCTTGGAAACAAAGATGAGAAAATGATCCGTTAGCTATTTCAGACTTAGTACTCCAAATGGCCCCTATCCAAGGGCATGGTTTAATCAACTAGGTTGACACTCTACAGAGGTTGCACATTTTCTCCACGTGACACGATCAATATTTTTGTTTGTTACACAAGTGTGTGCAACTTGGCCAGGGTCGTGGCAAGGTATTTCACTAGCAGCTCAGTATATCTATTTTGGATCCGCATGTTACTTGAGCACATTGGCTCTTCTCCAAATGACAGTACATGAGTAACGGTTTCCAGCTAACTACTCGACCAAGCAAGCCCATATAGTATGTGGTCGTACGTTTATCCTTTACATTGAGACATAGCTAATCTTTTTAAATTTGGTTGGCCATCCCCACCAAAATCCAGAGTTCAAAGAGCCCCACGGATGTGTAACTCTTAATAGACACACCCCTGAGATACCACTCTGCCTAGAGGAAACGGTTTTGGGTTTCTATTTTCCAAAGCTTTGTCAAAAAAACATACATGCCCATAACTTGAGCTTTAATACTTCTGAGAATATTTTTCGTACCCATCCTGTTACCTACTTCCTCGTTCCAAATTAGTTGTCACGTGGGCGAACCTATACACTGAAACGCGTCAACAAAAATATAGCAATTCTAAGTTTTGCTAAATTTATGTTGAGGACTCTGCCATGGCAGAGACATCGCTACCATGTCAGCAGTTTATATGCCTCGATAGAAGGTATGCCGGCTGCAAGGGTTTGGCTACGATGATTTGATGAAAAGTTTTAGAAGATACTGGTTCAGGAATAATAAATGACGTGGCTCGCTCTAGAGCACTAGATCAGATCTTCGGTTTAAGTGATCTAATCCAATGATCTGCTGCAAATGTAACAACTAGAATAGATCACACTACAGGGTCTTGCCACCATCACGACAAAGAACTAGACATGGAAAATCATGGACGATATCGTGGGCTTGTGTATGGACATGATGATGATGATGATGATGATCTGAGGTTGTCGGGTCATGGGAAGTAGACGAATGTGTCCACTCTAGCGTGGAAAATATGATGTGAAGTTGTGGGTAGGGTTGAATCCTTCGCAAGAGAATATGAGGGCCTAGAAGCCTAGAACCACTAGCTTATATAGCCTACATAATGGTAAAAGATAACAATAACAAAAGGTAAAAGAAGTCAATAGGTGAATTAAAGTTGTTGGAGGGTAAACTATGACACTTAACATCATTTGAACTTGTGTTGTTGAATCTTTCTCAATGACCCAAATGAAAATATGTCTCTATACATGACCTCACATTGACTACTCATGGAGGTCTTGGCCATTAGATGAGATGTTGACGGTGCGGATAAGAGCAAAGGACTCAGGAGAAGCACGAGAAAGCCATGTGATATCTGTTCAAGTAGACACAAAAGTGTCTAGGCGCAGTGGGTCATGACCCTAGGCTTTGTTTTTATGAAGTTGAATTGTAAACCAGGATCATACATGATTATCTAACAACTAGGAATGAACCCCACAAAATCATGTACAAATCCGGACAATTACACTCGATTTTTAACCTCACCAACATACATCGTGATTTTTTTTGGAATAAGGGAAGGCCCCCGAAGGACACATAAAACTGCACTAAACTGAGGCGATGGTGAAAGAGCATGTGTTACCACATGTGTGGTTTTGGTAATAAATGACAATCTCTATGGACCAATGTTTGCATTGGGATATACTTGTAGGTGTTGTAGATAGGAAATGCTTCAACCATATGTTGTGTTCAAGACTGAAAAACGAAGAAAGCAAAGAAGATTACGTGATGACCAAGGTGATATTCTAGACAAGATCCAAAGAAAGGTCATGTGAGAGTTGAGCCTTTGAAATGCATATCTTGAAGAATATGTATCAATCTCTCATATATACCTTCAAGACATCATCAACATATTCAAGAAACAACAAAAAGAAGTGCAAGTTCAAGTTGAGCCATCTCAAAGTGATCTTTTGCTTGAAGCTTGTTGTCCTTATGTCGATTGTGGATATGCGAAGTGTTGCATGTCAGAACGCCGACACTAGGGATGTCACGCATCCCCTAGTGGTTCGGCGGTGGGAACTAAAGTAACACGACCTTAGATCATACACAAATCAAACAAAACACACATGATGTTTTTTACCTAGGTTCAGGCCGCCCTTCGGCTTACAACCCTATGTCCTGTTTTGGTGGATTATTTGGTGGATGATGTACACAGAGATGAACAATCTAGTGCCGGGGAGCCACTTTTATCTAGCTTCTACACTTCCCGGGCTTCCTCTTTATTTCCCTCCCACACACTCTCCACGAGAACTTCTCAACACTTGCTCTTTCTAATTCTCCTCTCCAAGTCTCTCACGGCCATTCTCTATCTTTATCTCGATACTACTGAATATGCCAACTATGCCTAAGGTGTATCAAAAAACCTCTCTCACTCTATTGTGGATGAGGCCCTCCTTTTATATCGTAGGGGGTACCACAGTGGTCGGCACGCGTGTGCCTTCCTATCGTTCCCGGGATCCACTGCTGACGTGCCACATGACACGGCGACATATGTGTGGTGCTGCTGGCCACTCCTGTCCATGGGAGGTGCCTTCGGTCACTTCTTGGTCACCGGTGGTGCATCGTAGTACTTGATGGAGAGGATACAAAACAGCGTGTGTGCTGTCACGTTGGGACTGCAGCGCCTGCACCCTCTTCAATGCCCTGCGTAGGCGCAAAGATAGGGGAGACACTTGTCTCCCATGCCGTCATGCATGCTTCCGTCGACTCTGGCTTTGTTGACTCGTGTTCCCAGGCCGCGCCTGGCCCGGGGGGAGCATCTCACATGATGACGTCATGGCGGAGTGAGCGAGCACACCCGTCAACATCACTTATCCCCTTCACGACCCAACTCTCGGGCCTACTTCCCTACATGTTAGCCACGCAAGTCATTGTGATCTCACTCAAGGGTATCCACATGCAAGAGGGGGTGGGAACGACCATAGTCGATGTCCCACTCCCTATACACCACGTAAGGCTAGAGACGTTCTAGGAATGATGATATAGTTTAGAGAAGGCGACTCCCCTGTGCTCCCCTTTATAGGGATAACCTTGCCAGGGGTTGGTATCTTCCCACGCGTAGAGGCGCAATGTGAGGGTCATCCTTTCCTATTGCACCGACACAAGCCCCTAGGCAAGGACCAACAACATTCCTGCCTAGCCTTCTTCTTCCTACGCATCACTTGGGATGGCATGGACATCGTTGCTGGGCTTCGCCCTACAACGGTGCATGGGCCTAAACTGTCTATACCCACTGGCGACATGACCACTTGGAATGTCCCAGGCCACTTTGAGTTGGTGTGCGCACGCACATGCACTCAAGTATCCGCGGAAACGATGCGTCGCATCAGGTCCTATCTCGACTTCTGCAGTCTAGCCACATTGATTGCGGTTGCTTCGATCCCTACATAAGAGTCATAAGTGTGGAGGGAATGCATCATTGGCATCCCCCCATGCCGTCAGGGAGACAAGCCGTCAACCCCCCTTGAAGCTATAAAAAAGGGGTGAGGGTGACGGTCTTAGGCACAATTGCCGCAGCATCTGTTCCCACACTTTCATTAGCTCGAGCTTGCTAGGGATGTCGTCCGAGAGCGCCAATGGCCGCCGTCGCTGCTTCGACGATAGCCCTCTTCTGCCGGGGCGAGGTAGCTACCCCAACACCGGAAGCTCCACGGCGTAGGCTCTGCCACAATCACCGGTCCCGCCATGGATCAGCGCAGACAGAGGACATGGCGGCTAACGAGGACGTGGATGGAACCAAGGACACGACAGGTCACAGGAGTGGGTATCGCCTACTCCCGGGCATGGGATCGGTCGGGGCCATGGAGAGCATAATTATTGCAGCCCCCCAAGGTGCCATAACTCGACCATCTCTCCTTCTTGGTCAGAGGAAGACCCTATAACCGAGCTCATCGGCTTCGAGTTTCTCATCTTCCTCCCGACAGGATTTTGACAGTGGCTCAAACTGCCGGACTTGTTCGCCGGTGAGATAAGGGGGCACCATTCTAGGAGATATGGATGCGCAAGTCAAGCGGCAAGTGATGACTCACACATATAGGGGGTGTATCGTAGTACTTTCGATAAATAGGAGTGTCGATCCCAACGAGGAGCAGAAGGTGCTGAACAGTGGTATGGAGCAGGAAATCCCTGTGAATACTTAGCAAAGGATTTTTAGTGGTTTTCTGATAAGGCAACAAAACAAAGAGCAAGTAATAAAGACAACAAACAAACGGAGCAAGTGGCCCAATCCTTTCTTAGCAAAGGACAAGCCGGTGGAAATACTTATGAGGACAAAACGTTCTCGAGGACACATAGGAATTCTGTCAAGTGCTTTCGCTTCAAATAGATGAGTATTCTTCTTTGGTGTTGTAAGTGTTGTGTGGGTGAACCTGTGCTAATGTACCGACCTTACTTGTACTAATACATACTTGTGATTAAACCCCCTGCAAACATTCGTAACTACAGGAAAGTAATTAAGATATAAATCTAACCACAACCTTAAACTCTGAGATCCTACACTCCCTTGTGCAAAGGTGTCCTAACGGGGATTCAGGTTTCTATCACTCCGGCAACCCCACGATTAGTAGACAAATACACAATGCATTCCCCTAGGCCCATAAATGGTGAAGTATCATGTAGTCGACGTTCACATGACACCACTAGAAGAATAGCACCACAAGTTAAATACTAAACCATTGAATAATAACTCAACATAGATCCACTAATAACAATATGATTTCTCCCATGTCCTCAAGAACTAAACAAACTACTCACAAGAAATCATATGGATCAAGATCAAAGATGATATGATAATGGATAACAATCTTAACATAAAAAATAATCCAATGGTTCCACTCACAAGCATCAACTACAATAGTAATTAACACCGAGAAAGTTTCCCCTAAGAACTAAAGCAATATCCAACACAATTGTTACAGTAGGACGGAGTGGTGATGATGGTGCTGGTGGAGATGATGGTGTGGATGATGATGATGATCCCGATGAAGCCTAGCTTGATGATGGTGTCGATGGCGACGGTCTCCCCTCTCCGGGAAGGAATTCCACCGGCAGAAATCTGTCTGTCGGAGAGATCTTTTTCTCTCGGTGTTTTCCGCCCCCAGAGGCGATGGAAATCTATCTGTGGTCGCTCCCCTGGCCTTAGGGTTTCATAGGAAAGATATAGGCGAAGGGGCGGAGTCGGAGGCCGGGCAGGTGGGCCACTCCTTCCCTAGGCGCGGGGTCAGGTGGGCGCACGCCTAGAGGGGTGTGGGCCCCCTGTGGCCCCTCTTCGCTCTTCCTTCTGGCTTCCTTCGTCTTCTGGTAAAATAATATGTTTCCATATTTTTCTGGTATTTTTCTGATCTTCGCGAAATTGCACCGAAACGCCTTCTTTTCCATCGGAATCCAGACTCCAGCAGTCCATCCTCCAAGAATCATCCAACATGCATAAACAGATGAAAAGCCATAAGTAATACCTCATAATAAGACAAATATCAATGAATAGAGGTAAATTATGATATAGAAAGGTGATGCAAATTGGGCGTGTCAACTCCCCCAAGCTTAGACTTCGTTTATGGAGTGAAGCGTCGATAAAAGAATATGAACAAGAAGCATCACACTTACCATTGCACAACTCATAGAAGAAAGCAACTCACCATTATATAACTTAGCTTGCAACCAAGTACAACAGTCACAATAGAGATGCATAAAGATAAATCATAATTGGAATTGGCAAACTTGTTCTTGGTCATATAACACCTGGCAAACAGTTTCACAAAATGTCTTTGTAGAAGTTTCAAAACAGGAGCACTCTTTTCTCAAAAAGGTTTTTCACAAGTGAAGGCTTTCAAAGTAATACTCAATAGATAAGAGTTTTGTGCAAACAAGGAAGATAAATAACATGATCGAATAAATCACCATATGAATGCTTGAAACACAACAACTCAACTGCTTGTTGGAGGTAGAGAGGGAGTAGGTTTACTGACTCAACTTGGAAGTGGGAGAAAGGTCCCTTCTTAGAGGGAAGCAGGGATTACAAGTCATAAAGAGGTTCCAAAAGATTATGGTACTTACTAGCTTTGAGCCCTCATTGCCCCTATCATAGGCATCTTGAGATGATTAAGGTTAAAGTGCGCAAAGATGGAGTATATGCTTGACGAAATATAAGTTGGAAATCTCATGTCCCTTGAATATGAGGGCCACTCCTCATGCTACTCAACTTTGGTCATAGGTAAGTTCTTGTCATCGTAAGTATTTGCATATCATTGAGAACCGCCAACAGGGTACCCCTTGCACATGGTACAGGAGCTTTCCCATGACCAAAATGACAAGGCAAACAGACAATGAGCATCTCAGCGATCTTTTTATTTACCATGTGCATAGATTTTTATTGAGGATGCTTCATAGATGGCTCACTATGGTGGTGCTGCAAGTTTCCACCATGATTAGGCATGGCTTAGGCTAGCGGCCCAGGTGTTTCTCTAACACAGGATACAAACTCCATGGACTTACAAGTTCCCTCTTTATTTCACACCGTTGACATCCATAGACAAAAGAGAACGATATCAACTGTGTACAGAGTACAAGTGCAATGTTGAAAACGTTCCCCGTGACAGCACGGTTCTACTAATTCTAGCGTATAGATGCAAGCATATACAACTTCGATGGCACAATGGTTCAAGTCTATTAGGGGCAAAGAAATAAAGTGTGCCATCAAGTTCGTGAGAGCTTTACTAACTAGTTTTCACATAAAAAATACTTTTTAATTCGAAAGATAGATGAAGCTTGAGAATTTGCTTGGAATAGCAACAATGCTACTAGGTAGATATGGTGGACACAAAATGGCAAAGGTTTTGGTTCAAAGGGATTTGGAAACATGAGAAGTATGCCTTCTCAAAACAGGTTTTTGGCTAGCAAGGCTGGGTAGCAAGCAAGAGAGTTGAAAGAAACAAGCAAACATACAAGTAATAAAGCCAAACATGCAATCTTCCTTGAAGACACAAAATAATCTTAAATAAAGAATACTAAGCTTAAGAGCCAACAAGAAAGAAAATAGATGATACAAAATACCTGTAAGTTTTTTCTCTTTTTTTCTCTTTCAAAGTAAAGCTACTGACCAGAACTCGGCTTGCCAAAACCAAATTTAGATCCACTTGATGATCCCATAGTGGTGCCAATACTGATCAACAAGATCCATCATATAATAGAGATGGCAAACTAAAATAAGTAGTGAAAAAAGTAAAAGATGAGACTTCTCATTAATATTCCAATAAAGGCACTCACACCAAGGGATACATAGATAATCAACTAAAGGAGAGATACTTCCGCATGCAAACCAAACTATAAGATAACCTCTCTACCATAGATATGAATCCACTAAAAAGGTAAAAGATAAAAGATAACGGTAGTGATACCGCGGCACTCCCCCAAGCTTGGAACAAGCCAAGGGGATGCCAAACCTGATGACGAATTACTCCTTCGGTGGTGGTGGTGTTCTCTTGATAAGCTCTTCAATAAGTTTCCTTAACTCCTCGAACTCAAAAGTAAGAGTACAGATTAGCTCCGAGTTTTTCTCTATACGGTTCATGATCATGTCAGACCGAGAATCCCAGTCCTTATTATTATTTCCCCACTCTTCATTCTTAGCATGATCCTTCTCTGCATTGTTAGAACGGGGCATATCCCAAACCAAAGGCAAGTTCCCTTTGGGCACCTGTTGGTATTGATATTCATGTATAAGTGTATGGAAGGGTCTCTTGTTACGTGGAGGAGATGGCCGTGAATTGTAGAAGAGACGTGGAGGTTTCCCTCCTGTAGACATCCGTGATGTCCTCTTAAGCTTGGTAGGTCGTGCCACCAAACCAATGCTTGCAACGGTAGCGCGAGTGCCCGGTTGCTTGTCCTCCTCCATGTCACCTTAATACCCTACCAAAATCTCCTCCTCCTTGGGGACTTGAGGTTCTTCTTCCTCGGGCTTCTTGCCTTTGTCGTTGGCGGATACCATGGTGCTCTAAACTTGAGAAGATTTCCTGACAGAAACAGATTGAAATGAAAACACGACGAGAACATGATGCACGAACCTCAAGGGATCCAGGGGGTTATATATTTCAAAGTTTCAAGGCATGAGGAAGGTTCTGACACGGAAACGAGGCAGAGACGGAGTTCGAGGGTGGCACACCCACCTCAGGCGAGGCCAAGCTGGGCCCGCGCCTGCGGTGGGTCTGTCCACCCCGGACTTCATTTCCTCTTCAGCTCCATCTCATAGCTTCCCTTATGTATTAAAAACATCAAAAATA
Source organism: Avena sativa (assembly GCA_916181665.1). Classification (NCBI taxonomy): domain Eukaryota; kingdom Viridiplantae; phylum Streptophyta; class Magnoliopsida; order Poales; family Poaceae; genus Avena; species Avena sativa. The sequence continues at coordinate 315,975,904 of OV702283.1, forward strand.
TAAAAAGATTGGGGTTTCACGAACCTTCTGTTTTCACCACTTTTACCTATTCAAAGACGAACTCTGCAGACTCCTTTTCTCCTTCTCCTAGAAAATTTCCTTCTTAAAAAACCATTGCACAAACTCAATGACAACATTTGTGTAAGCAAAAACAATAACCTTTAGGTACACACTTCAACTGCAAACCCATAAAAACAAAAGCTTCTGTAAGAGGCAAATGCAAATGATGGCAGAAATCTGTCAAAACAGACCAGCAGGTAAAGATTGATTTTTTCAAAGACCATCTGATGCTCAAATCAAAAAGTGCAGAACTGATGAAATTTGGGTAACAACATGGAGAACAATCTAAGAAAAATGCAGCTCCATCCGACGTACTCAGCTCCCTCACGAATTTTTACAATGCAGCACAAAAATCTGTCCCAGGACAGCCACTTTTCACAACACCTCTACTTCACAAAAGTAGTTGAACTTGACACAAAAACCAAAACAAAAAGGATAAGGAGCGGTTATTACTGAAGTAATAACTTCCAAGACTCGACAAAACTCTTGGGTTATCTCCCGGCAAGTACTTTTCTTTAATGCCTTTAAGTTAGGCTTGAAACTTTCAAAGAAGCTCACATAGGATATATAAATTTGAAGTGAAAGAGAGCATCAAGAAGAAAATAACCAACACACTTGAGTCTAACCCACTTCCTATGCATGGGGGTATCATGAGAAAACGAATTGTTGAAACAAAAAGCCACTAGCATAGGAAGACAAAACAAATGCAACTTCAAAGCTTTCAACAAAAAAGGGGGAAACTCAATAATATTGAGATGCATAAAACCATGTTTCCCTCTCTCATAATAACTTTCACTAGCACTTTGAACAAAGTTGACAATATAACTGTCACTGGCAACAACTTTATCATTAGAAGAAGCATACTTACAGTCACCAAAAAGAGGTCCAAGGTCATAGACTGGATCAATAGAAGCAAGTTGTTCCATCCTGAAATCTTTATTAGGCAAGCTATTTTCACAAGGAGCTTTAGCAAATTTGGAAAATTTAAACTCATAAGAATCTCCATCAAACTTAGTTAAAAAATTTTCCTTCTTACAATCAATAATATCTCCACAAGTGTTCAAGAAAGGTCTACCAAAAATGATAGGACAAGTTTTTCTAGCTACCGAATTAAGCACTAGAAAATCAGCAGGATATTTAATCTTACCATAGAGAACCTCCACATCTCTTACTGAAGGGAATATGCCCTGAGAGGCAATAATAAAATGTTTATTATGTGTATTCCAAGTATATGATAGATGTTTATTTTGCATGCTATAATTGTATTAATACGGAAACGTTAATACATGTGTGTTTAATAAACAAACAGAAAGCTCCTAGTTATGCCTCTCTCATAAACTAGTTCGTTGATTAACAAGATGATCACAGTTTCCTGATCATAGACATTGGATGTTGTTAATAACGAGATCACAACATTAGTGTAATGGTGTGATGAACATTCATCCGAAGTATAGCATTACGATCAAAGTCATTTAGTTTATATTGCTATAAACAACTTACAAAGTAGTCCTAATCCTTAGACCATGAGATCATGCCAATCACTAACACCGGAAGAGTTTCTTGTTGACATCAAACGTCACTCCGTAACTGGGTGATTATAAAGATGGCTTCAAATCTACTAAAGTGTTATGTTGAGAATCATGGATCAAGAGTGGAATTTGTTCATCCCGATGACGGATAGATATGCTCTGGGACCTCTCGGTGATATCACATTGGTTAGCTTGCAAGCAAGTGATTTGATCACTATAATGTTATATCACGGGAACGAGAAAAGAGTGCATGTCAGTAATGAGATCAAACTAGGTATGGAGATACCGATGATCGAATCTCGGACATGTAATATATCATGAAACAAAGGGATTAAGATACAAGCGTAAAAGGTTCCGACGATCACATGAAAAGTCATCGTTGAATGTGTGGGAGTCAGTATGGATCTCCAGGTCCTGCTACTGATTATTGATCGGAGAAGGGTCTCGATCATGTTCGCATTATTCGCGAACCGTAGGGTGACACACTTAAGGGACACTGGCATCCAGTTGGAGCAAATGTTTCATGCCGAAAGAATAAACAAGCGCAGGAATTTATTTCACTAGATACCGAAACAGGTTTTCGGGTGAAATTGCATAAAGTGGTTTTGCATGTGAAATGGAATTCTAGCAAGGGGTTATTTGTGAATGTTTGTCATTAAAGTAATTGACAAAATTCTGAATAAAATAAAAGAGTTTTATTTAATGAGAGTTTGCATTAAATTTGGTGGAAATTTAATGGCATGTTTGAGTGGGATTTTGAGTGGAGGGAATTTAATGGAATTTTGTGAGTGGAGTGTCCACCCACATGAAGAGGGGAGGGCAAGGGGGCAGCCCCCATGCGCCGGCCACCCCCTTGGGGTTCCCCCTCCTCCTATAAAAGGCACCCCTCTCCTTACTTCTCACTCACACCTCCTCGTGAAGGATCTCTCTCCCCCTCTAGAATTTATCCCCCATGGTCTCGGACTAGCGAGATACATGTTCCCGGTGGCTATTCGGCAATAAAGTGTTGTGCTTCCGCTGCATCGCTGGAGAGAGGAGGCGGAGGTTGCCCGGTGTCTTGTACGTGTGTGCGAGCACGGATGCGCTGCTGCTTTGCGGCGCTAGGACTTCCTCTCGATCTTGAGATCGGCAAGGGATCGTCTACATCAACCACGAGTTGAACTCGTTAATCTTTGTCGGTCTTCAAGGGTATGTTCTCTACGGATATACATCCGCCCGTTGTTTGTATCTAGTAGATAGATCTTGGTACATAGTTCCCATCGTAGGAAATTTTTTGTTTTCTATGTTGCGAACCCTACAGTGGTATCAGAGCCGGATCTATGCGTAGATGCTTTACATGGGTAGTACACATATGAGTATGTGGGCGATGATGATCAAGTTGTTGCTCCTTAGTTGTAATTTTGGATATTGGTGGCATAGTGGGATGAAGCGGCCCGGACAAACTTTACATGTCCTCGCACATGAGACCTGTTCCACGCTTGACATGCAACTAGTTTGCATAAGTGGCTAGCGGGTGTCTGTCTCTCCTACTATAGTCAATATCTATTTTTCAACGAGTTGTCAACAATTTGGTTATCCTCGTTGTGGTTCATGTTCGTAGGTAAGAACGGTTCTATCTCGAAAGCCCTAAGCCACATAAAACTTGCAATGGATAAATTAGAGGCGTCTAGTTTAGATTGTTGCTGGGCTAGTGTTATGATATGGTGATGTTGTAAGTAGAAGTATGCGATGATACTCTTACAACATACATAACGTGTAATCTGCATTGACCTTGGACTTACACATATAGGTATAATAGTGATCATACCACGATGCACATGATAGAGATCATCTACGGGAACCATAACATTTCACTAATAAACATGTGATGTTTGATAGCATCTTATATTGCTTGTTTAGCGCTTTGTTAGCATAATAAGATGATCCCTCTTTTAAATATCAAGATAAGAATGTGTTCTTCCTTTAGTATGCACCGATTATGTTTTCGTCGCTCCAAGACATCATGTGATGATCGGGTGTTCTTGGATCCACGACCATATTTCGGGTGTAAAACAGTTACACACGCGAATACTAAGGTTATAACTTGGCGAGCCTAGCATGTACAGACATGGCCTCGGAACACGGACCGAAAGGTTAAGCATGAGTCATATAGTTGATATGATGCCCATTTGATGCTCGCCTTTGAAGCTACACCGACTCACGTGATGATCGGACTTGGTGTAGTGGATTTGGTTCATGTAATCACCAAAAAGGCACGAGGGATGTCGTTTTTGAGTGGGAGTTCATTCGTAATATGGATTAGTTGAACTCAATCTATCATAAACTTAGTCTAAACTTCACAAATTCTGTTGTAGATGGCACCACCTGCTTTTAATTTCAATGTGTTCATGGAGAAAGAGAAACTTGCAACAAACGGTAGCAACTTTACCGAATGGGCCATGAATTTGAGGATTCTCCTCTCTGCTGCACAAAATCAATATGTGCTAGAAGCGCCACTAGGCCCCCCACCTTTAGAGGATGCCCCTGACGAGGAGAAGAATGTCTATCAGACTCGTCAGGAGGACCACAACTTAGTTCATTGCGGCATATTGTATGGGCTAGAGCCGGAACTTCGAAAGCGTTTCGAAAACGGCAATGCATTTGATACAATGGGTGATTTGAAAATGATTTTAGACACACATGCTGCTGTAGAGAGCTACAACGCTTCAGAAAAGTTCTTTAGCTGCATGATGGAAGAGCACAGCTCCGTTAGTGAGCATGTACTCAAGATGTCGGGTTACGCCGATAAGCTTGTGTCCTTGGGAATAACGATTCCCATTGACTTAGGCATCCATCGTGTTCTGCAGTCTCTGCCACCTAGATATAAGAGCTTCGTGATGAACTATAATATGCAAGGCATGAAGAAGTCTCTCCGCGAGCTTCTGTCAATGCTTAAAACTGCAGAAGTGGAGATCAAAAAGGAACATCAAGTGTTGATGATCAATAGGAACACTGGTTTCAAGAAAGACAAGAAGGGAAAACGGAAGGGAAGTAAGGGCGGCAAGCCTGTTGCCGTGCCTGAAAAGAAACCCCGAGTTGGACCTAAGTCTGATACCGAGTGCTACTATTGTAAGGGGACTGGCCACTGGAAGCGCAACTTCCCCAAGTATTTGGCAGACAAGAAAGCCGGCAAGGCAAACAAAGGTATATATGATATACATGTTATTGATGTGTACTTGACTAGTGCTCGCAGTAGCACCTGGTTATTTGATACCGATTCAGTTGCTAATATTTGTAACTCGAATCAGGGGCTGCGGAACAAGCGACCGCTAGCAAGGGGTGAGGTCAAGATGCGTGTCGGTAATGGATCAAGCGTTGATGTGATCGCCGTCGGAACGCTGCCTCTCCACTTGCTGTCGGGATTAGTTATAAACTTGAATAATTGTTATCTGGTGCCTGCACTGAGCATGAACATTGTATCTGGATCGTGTTTGATGCAAAGTGGTTATTCATTTAAATCCAAGAACAATGGTTGTTCCATTTATATGAATGAAATCTTTTATGGTCATGCACCGATGATGAATGGTTTATTTCTTTTGGATCTCGATAATAATGTTACACATATTCATAATGTTGATGCTAAAAGGATTAAACTAAATGATGATATATCCGCATATATGTGGCACCGCCGTCTAGGTCATATTGGCGTTAAACGCATGAAGAAGCTCCATTCGGATGGACTTTTGGAATCACTTGATTATGAATCATTTGATACATGTGAGCCATGCCTTATGGGCAAGATGACTAGAACGCCGTTTTCCGGTTCAATGGAACGGGCGACAGATTTATTGGAAATCATACATTCTGATGTATGTGGCCCAATGAGTGTGTCGGCGCGAGGTGGATATCGTTATTTTGTTACTTTCACGGATGATTTGAGTAGATACGGTTATATCTACTTGATGAAACACAAGTCTGAAACCTTTGAAAAGTTCAAGAAATTTCAGAATGAAGTGGAAAATCATCGTAATAGAAAGATCAAATTTCTACGGTCCGACCGTGGAGGTGAGTATCTAAGTTACGAGTTTAGCACTCACATGAAAGAGTGTGGAATTGTTTCACAACTCACACCTGCCGGAACACCACAGTGAAATGGTGTGTCGGAACGTCGTAATCGTACTTTATTAGATATGGTTCGATCTATGATGTCTCTGACGGACTTGCCGTTGTCATTTTGGGGTTATGCACTAGAAACTGCTGCATTCACTTTAAATCGGGTACCATCTAAATCCGTTAAAAAGACACCGTATAAATTGTGGTTTGGAAACAAACCTAAGCTGTCATTTCTTAAAGTTTGGGGATGCGATGTTTATGTGAAGAAACTTCAACCGGATAAACTCGAACCCAAAGCGGAAAAATGCGTCTTCATAGGTTACCCTAAGGAAACTATTGGGTATTCCTTCTATCACAGATCCGAGGGCAAGGTTTTTGTTGCCAAGAATGGATCCTTTCTAGAGAAAGAGTTTCTCGCGAAAGGTGTGTGTAGTCGGAAGGTAGAACTCGAAGAGGTTATTGAACCTTCTCTTCAAAGTATGGTGAGTAGCGCAGCGCCAGAAGTTGTTCCAGAGTTGGCTCCACCTGTTGAAGAGGAACTAATGATAATGATCATGAAACTCCAAAAGAGAGTACTACCGAACCTCGCAGGTAAAGCAGGACGCGTGCAGCTCCCGAGCTGTACGGAAATCCTGTCATGAATTTCATGGTTGATGAAAATGATGACCCTACGACATATGAAGAAGCGATGATGAGCCCGGATTCCAACAAATGGTTAGAAGCCATGAAATCCGAGATGGAATCCATGTATGAAAATCAAGTTTGGAACTTGGTGGACTTACCTCACGACCGAAAGGCCGTGGAGAACAAATGGATTTTCAAAAGGAAAACTGATGCTGATGGTAATGTGACCGTCTATAAAGCTCAACTTGTCGCAAAGGGGTTTCGACAAATTCAAGGAGTTGACTACGATGAGACATTCTCTCCCGTAGCGATGCTAAAGTCAGTTAGGATTATGTTAGCAATTGCTGCATATTTCAATTATGAGATATGGCAGATGGATGTCAAAACCGCGTTTCTCAATGGTAATATTGATGAAGAGTTGTATATGATACAACCTAATGGTTTTGTCGATCCTAAGGATGCTAACAAGGTGTGCAAGCTTCAGCGATCCATCTATGGATTGAAGCAAGCATCACGAAGTTGGAATCTCCGCTTTGATGAGGTGATCAAAGAGTTTGGATTTGTCCAAACGTATGGAGAAGCTTGTATTTACAAGAAAGTGAGTGGGAGCAATGTGGCATTTATGATATTATATGTGGATGACATATTATTGATCGGAAATGATATAGATCTTTTAAACAGTGTTAAAAGTTATCTAAACAGCAAATTTTCAATGAAGGACCTAGGTGAAGCGTCATACATATTAGGCATAAAGATCTATATAGATAGATCTAGGCGCCTAAAGGGCTATCGCAAAGTACATACCTTGATAAGATTTTAAAGAAGTTTAAAATGGAAGATAGTAAGAAGGGGTTCTTACCTATAGCACAAGGCACGACATTGAGTAAGACTCAAAGTCCGGCTACGGCGGAAGAAAGAGAGATAATGGACAAGGTCCCCCATGCTTCAGCCATAGGCTCTATAATGTACGCCATGCTATGTACAAGACCGGATGTGGCACATGCTATTAGTTTGACTATTGGGTACCAATCGGATCCAGGTTCAGAACACTGGAAAGCGGTCAAGAATATCCTTAAGTACTTACGAAGAACTAAGGATATGTTTCTTGTATACGGAGGTGAAGAAGAGCTCGTCGCTAAGTGTTATGTCGACGCTAGCTTTGACACCGATCCGGATGACTCTAAGTCTCAATCCGGATACGTATTTCTCATGAATGGCGGACCGGTTAGTTGGAGGAGCTCCAAACAACCTGTGGTGGCGGGATCAACAACGAAGGCCGAATATGTTGCTGCTTCAGAAGCGGCTCAGGAAGCAGTTTGGATGAAGGAGTTCATATCCGAACTAGGTGTGGTTGCAAACGCGTTGGACCCAATGGTGATCTATTGTGACAACAATGGTGCCATTGCCAATGCCAAAGAGCCAAGGTCTCACAAGCATTCCAAGCATATTAAGCGCCGGTTTCACTCCATCCGCGAGCATGTCAAGGATGGAGATATAAAGATTTGTAAAGTACATATGGATCTCAATGTAGCAGATCCGTTGACTAAAACTCTCCCTAGAGCAAAACATGATCTACACCAGAACTCCATGGGTGTTAGATACATCACAATGTAACTAGATTATTGTCTCAAGTGCAAGTGGGAGACTGAAGGGAATATGCCCTAAGAGGCAATAATAAAATGTTTATTATGTGTATTCCAAGTATATGATAGATGTTTATTTTGCATGCTATAATTGTATTAATACGGAAACGTTAATACATGTGTGTTTAATAAACAAACAGAAAGTTCCTAGTTATGCCTCTCTCATAAACTAGTTCGTTGATTAACAAGATGATCACAGTTTCCTGATCATAGACATTGGATGTTGTTAATAACGAGATCACAACATTAGTGTAATGGTGTGATGAACATTCATCCGAAGTATAGCATTACGATCAAAGTCATTGAGTTTATATTGCTATAAACAACTTACGAAGTAGTCCTAATCCTTAGACCATGAGATCATGCCAATCACTAACACCGGAAGAGTTTCTTGTTGACATCAAACGTCACTCAGTAACTGGGTGATTATAAAGATGGTTTCAAAGCTACTAAAGTGTTATGTTGAGAATCATGGATCAAGAGTGGAATTTGTTCATCCCGATGACGGATAGATATGCTCTGGGCCCTCTCGGTGATATCACATTGGTTAGCTTGCAAGCAAGTGATTTGATCACTAGAATGTTATATCACGGGAACAAGAAAAGAGTGCATGTCAGTAACGAGATCAAACTAGGTATGGAGATACCGATGATCAAATCTCGGACATGTAATATATCGTGAAACAAAGGAATTAAGATACAAGCGTAAAAGGTTCCGACGATCACAGGAAAAGTCATCGTTGAATGTGTGGGAGTCAGTATGGATCTCCAGGTCCCGCTACTGATTATTGATCGGAGAAGGGTCTCGATCATATCCGCATTATTAGTGAACCGTAGGGTGACACACTGAAGGGACACTGGCATCCAGTTGGAGCAAATGTTTCATGCCGAAAGAATAAACAAGCGCAGGAATTTATTTCACTAGATACCGAAACAGGTTTTCGGGTGAAATTGCATAAAGTGGTTATGCATGTGAAATGGAATTCTAGCAAGGGGTTATTTGTGAATGTTTGTCATTAAAGTAATTTACAAAATTCTGAATAAAATAAAAGAGTTTTATTTAATGAGAGTTTGCATTAAATTTGGTGGAAATTTAATGGCATGTTTGAGTGGGATTTTGAGTGGAGGGAATTTAAAGGAATTTTGTGAGTGGAGTGTCCACCCACATGAAGAGGGGAGGGCAAGAGGGCAGCCCCCATGCGCCGGCCACCCCCTTGGGGTTCCCCCTCCTCCTATAAAAGGCACCCCTCTCCTCACTTCTCACTCACACCTCCTCGTGAAGGATCTCTCTCCCCCTCTAGAATTTATCCCCCATGGTCTCGGACTAGCGAGATACATGTTCCTGGTGGCTATTCGGCAAGAAAGGGTTGTGCTTCTGCTGCATCGCTGGAGCGAGGAGGCGGAGGTTGCCCGGTGTCTTGTACGTGTGTGCGAGCACGGATGCGTTGCTGCTTTGCGGCGCTAGGACTTCCTCCCGATCTTGAGATCGGCAAGGGATCATCTACATCAACCACGAGTTGAACTCGTTAAGCTTTGTCGGTCTTCAAGGGTATGTTCTCTACGGATATACATCCGCCCGTTGTTTGTATCTAGTAGATAGATCTTGGTACATAGTTCCCATCGTAGGAATTTTTTTGTTTTCTATGCTGCGAACCCTACACTTACAATACCAATAGGGCAAATGGTTTCCTTATTAGCAAGGTGAATAACCACATCAATGTCCTCAAGCTCACAAGGACCAATCTCATGCATAATTTCCCTGTAAAGCTCATAAGGAATAGCACTAGAACGTAACTAGCACCAATATCACATAAACCATAGTAGCAATGATCACCAATTTTAACAGAAAGAACAGGAACACTAGCTTTTGTAGCCTTACTAGGATGAGAGATAATATTAGAAGCATATTCACAGAAGACAATATGCTCATCTTCTATATTTCTAGTGATAGTGTCTTTCACAATAGCTACCATAGGTTCATCACTCAAATGCTTACCAGGATCCACAGTTTTCTTTGTACCTTTGTTATTTGCACTAATAATCATAGAATACTCCTTTACCTTAGCTGCAAAAGGCATTTTCTCAACATGAGGTTCAGGCACAATATGATTAGTAGTACAAACTTGAGTACTTCTAACTGGAACATGAATAACAACATCTTTATACGGAGCATGGTACTTATTCCACTTCTTTTTGGGAATTTCTATGTAAGAGGCAAAGGCCTTAAAACAGTTGGCAATACTTTAGGAATCAAGACCAAACTCATTGCTAATATCACGGAAGTTATCAGTTCCCATAAAAGATTTAATGCATTCATAATGATAGTTTATACCTGACTTTCTTCCTTTGTCATTCTCCCAAGCTTCAGTGTTATCTTTAATACGGTCTAAGAGATCCATTTAGCTTCTTCCTTCATACGTGTGAATGATCCAACACAAGAAGCATCTAGTAAATCTTTATCATGAAGAGAAAGCCTAGCATAAAAGTTATTAAGAATAATATTGTTAGGGTGTTCATGAATAGGACATTTAAGCATTAGTAACTTCAATCTCCCCCAAGCTTGAGCTATACTTTCTCCATCAAGAGGACAAAAGTTATATATAAGATTTCTATCCTTATGAAACTCACTGGGAGGATAAAATTTAGAGTAAAAGAGAGATGCCATCTCCTCCCATTCCATGGATTGTCCATTCTTCAGCAGCTTATACCATTCTTCAGCTCTCCCTTTCAAGGATATGGAGAGTAACTTCTTCTTCACTTGTTCAGTTGTGATACCTGCACACTTAAACAACCTGCATAATTCATGGATAAAAAGCAAGTGATCACCAGGGTGGACAGTTCCATCCCCAAAATAATAATTATCCATAACACGATTAACAATACTTCTAGGTATCTTAAAAGGATCTATCTCAATGGGTGGTGGTTCATCTACTACCCTAGCAGTGGTAGTAGTTTTACCAAACAGAAAATCAAGTGGGTTATCCATATTGGAAACAAAGTAACAACCAGTAACAAAAGAAATACTCATAGTAGAAGTTTCCTTTACCAATTCCACTCTTCAATAGTGCTTCACTCCCCGGCAACGACGCCAGAAAATAGTCTTGATGACCCACAAGTATAGGGGGTGTATCGTAGTACTTTCGATAAATAGGAGTGTCTATCCCAATGAGGAGCAGAAGGTGCTGAACAATGGTATGGAGCAGGAAATCCCTGTGAATACTTAGCAAACGGTTTTTTAGTGGTTTTCTGATAAGGCAACAAAACAAAGAGCAAATAATAAAGATAACAAACAAACAGAGCAAGTGTCCCAATCCTTTCTTAGCAAAGGACAAGCCGGTGGAAATACTTATGAGGACTAAACGTTCTCGAGGACACATGAGAATTTTGTCAAGTGCTTTCGCTTCAAATAGCTGAGTATTCTTCTTTGGTGTTGTAAGTGTTGTGTGGGTGAACCTGTGCTAATGTACCGAACTTACTTGGACTAATACATACTTGTGATTAAACCCCTTGCAGAAATCGTAACTATAGGAAAGTAATTAAGATATAAATCTAACCACAGCCTTAAACTCTGAGATCCTACGCTCCCTTGTGCAAAGCTGTCTTAACGGGGGTTCAGGTTTCTATCACTCCGGCAACCCCACGATTAGTAGACAAATACACAATGCATTCCCCTAGGCCCATAAATGGTGAAGTATCATGTAGTCGACGTTCACATGACACCACTAGAAGAATAGCACCACAACTAAAATACTAAACCATTGAATAATAACTCATCACAGATTCACTACTAACAACATGACTTCTCCCATGTCCTCAAGAACACAACAAACTACTCATAAGAGATCATATGGATCAAGATCAGAGATAATATAATAATGGATAACAATCTGAACATAAAAAAATAATCCAATGGTTCCACTCACAAGCATCAACTATAATAGTAATTAACACCGGGAAAGTTTCCCCTAATAACTAAAGCAATATCCAACATAATTGTTATAGCGGGACGGAGTGGTGATGATGGTTCTGGTGGAGATGATGGCGTGGATGATGATGATCCCGATGAAGCCTAGCTTAACGATGGTGTTGATGGCGATGGTCTCCCCTCTCCGGGAAGGAATTCCCCCGGCAGAAATTTGTCTGTCAGAGAGATCTTTCTCTCTCAGTGTTTTCCGCCCCCAGAGGCGGCAGAAATCTATCTGTGGTCGCTCCTCTGGCCTTAGGGTTTCGTAGGGAAGATATAGGCGAAGGGGCGGAGTCGGAGGACGGGAAGGTGGGCCACACCTGCCCTAGGCGCGGGGTCAGGTGGGCCCGCGCCTAGAGGGGTGTGGGCCCCCTGCGGCCCCTCTTCGCTCCTCCTTCTAGCTTCCTTCGTCTTCTGGTAAAATAATATGTTTCCATATTTTTCTGGTATTTTTCTGATCTTCGCGAAATTGCACCGAAACACCTTCTTTTCCATCAGAATCCAGACTCCGTCCGTCCATACTCCAAGAATCATCCAACATGCATAAACATATGAAAATTCATAAGTAATACCTCATAATAAGATAAATATCAATGAATAGAGGTAAATTATGATATAGAAAGGTGATGCAAATTGGGCGTATCAACAAGCAGCCCATCTGGGATGTGGAGACGCTAACCGATGAGGAAGGATGCTTGTTCCTAGGCTAAGATTGGCCCGACTTTGCAGCGTTCTACAGGCTATGCGTTGGCGAAGTCCTGAGGTTCTACTACCGTGGCGAGGGACGTCTAGTGGTGAAGGTCTTCGATGACACTATGTGTCGCCAGAGCTTCTATCCCCCGCTCCTGAGCGACCAGTGGCCAGAGGAGTACTCTCCCTAAAGCCGCAAACAACCGATGTCTCGCGGGCGGCACGGTTGTGCATGGAGTTCATTGAGCGGGAGAGGGGTCAGCCTCTCCCCATCCTTTAATCCCATACCCTTCCGCCCGCGACCCGCCGCTGACCGCCCTCTTTAGGTGTGTCCTTCATTTAGGATTTCTGAATGTAATACTGATGAACTCTTTAATATGACATTTTACTTTTCTTGTTTTCTTGTTCTTGTGGTGATTTTCACCGAGTCCTTTGTCCTGCGCTGGTTGAGGTCTAGTGCACTGGCTCTTTGACGAGGGGTAACCTCGGAAATGCCTATTGTTATGGACTTAGGGTTTTGTGGAAAATTGAGCGCTAAAGATTTTTCCGGCTGATCAGACAAACAAGGGAGTCAATGTAGTCTGATTATGGTAAAATATCGGTTACAAAGTCGTCGGTTCACTAGTTGTGATCTAGCTCACGGAGGATTGCTCGAAAACTAAGGTGCCCTCTCCGTCGGGTCCTCCCAACCTTTATATGAGACGCTAGGTCCTGGAGCCGTATCCAGAGAGGTTAGATGTTTACAATTACAATACGAGCTCTAACACACATACATACACTCCATGGACTTACAAGCTCCCCTTTTATTTCACATGTTAACACCCGGATTTTTAATCCCAGATGCCTGTTATGCCATACATCGCAATCCCAGGATTACCATTTTTGCGAGACATAACAGATTAGTACCATAGTTCATCATCCATTTACAAACCATAATAAAGGTCTTACAAATAAAGGATCTCATGATCCAATCTTAATACAATCAACGCAGCGGAATAAAACATAATGGTAGCATGGTCAAAGCTCCATCTTCAGGTCATAGGCAATACTGACGATGGGAGATGATCCTAGTTGTCATAGACTTCTAGCTGTCCATCATCCTGGTAGTCCTCCTCATAGTCTGGCCATAGGAATAGCCAGGGACAAAGCCATGAGTACTCTTTAAGTACTCGCAAACTATCACTAACAGGTAGAGTAGTTCACGTAGGAATCCTAAGTTCTAGGTTTATTTGCAAAAAGCTAGGTTTATCTCTAACTGAGTTTAGAAGTAAAGAAAACTAGTTTAATGTTCTATAACACCTAAGTGGGAACTTAGTTTTCATGTTCACAACTCTGTTGTGGTCAAGCCAAAGTCATAGTTCATTTCACAAGTCATTTTGAAAACATATGATGATGGAACAGTATGGCCACTCCAACTGTCAATAACTGCGGACACGGCTATTCAAATAGTTTGACACTCTGCAGAGGTGGTACACTTTCACCACAACATTCGATACATCCGTCAGGAACAATCCTGAATCACCATACTCAGTATGCGGATAATCTATCCTAACCTTTCAATTACACACCCTAGTATAGGCACCGCCCCTATGAGTTCTTCCTCCCAACCATGACCATCTGTCATCTTGGAAACTACATAGGTGGACATTCATCACGAGGTAGCCTCAGCTCAACCTCTTCTTCAATATAACCCATACTAAGACATATAAACTTCCAATCAAGCCCTACCCAAATTTGGGTATTGTGGTTGTACGGTAACATTGGAATGGTATCGCATCCGAACCCTACCATCAATTTTTAAATAAAGGGCTAAGGCTCATGCCTCAACATTTTCATCATCAAAACCTCTTGTGCTCATAACACATGTCAAAACATTTGAATAGAATGAATTTTCATTCCAAGGTTTTCATAATCCTTTTTCACCAAGTATTCCCATCTAAAGTGATCAACTTTTATTCTTAGCACTAGCCACTAAAGTTGAGGGTATTCACTAATGAAGGGTGCTAAACAAGTGTGACTATCCAAATCTAGTCTCATGCCTTAGTGTGACATCTAAGTATAACTACTTAGGACAAGTTTTATGCTCTTTATGCTATCTATACTATCTTTCCAAAAAATCACAAAGCACTAACTAAAAGTAAAGAAAAACTTTGGTAAAGATAAAAGAATAAAGCTTGCAAGTAAAACTGGGATTTGGTATAATCAAGGTTGAATAACCAAGGTTTTCCTAAGGCATCTAGCTTGCATAGTTGACTTGTATTGTGGGGCTTGCAAGTATTATCTTGCATGGTTTAGCTTATCTTGCCTTGATTGGTGGAGTGGTTGAAGTTTTCTTCTTCTTCATAGTACTCCTCCTCCTCGTAGCCTTGGTCGGTACTAGCGTCTATAAATGAACACGAGGTACACAATCACCAAACAATACTTAACTACTTCTATTTAGCACACAAGGGCTCACACTAGATGATCTAGCATCATCACAATCATCACCTGAAATAAAGACTTAGTCTTATTTATTTTATTTTGGGAAAAGTAATCTCTACTCATTGAAAACTACTTAAGATTTAATATTCTCCAATTAAAATATGGGATCATGTGGACACATGTCATCACCACATATTCTAATACTTGGGAATGTGATTTTAAGTGGTGGTCATATTTTATAAAGTTTAAAATGACGATTTTATATAATTAAAGTGACTAGAAATGCCTATATAGCATTCTTTTAGTACTAGTCCAAGATCACTGCATGTAAACCTAAATATTTTTACACATTCAGATAGATCTGGTCAAATGTGATTTTTGAGAGTTGGAATCAACTCAAAAGCATTTATGGTTGAGTTTTGAAAAATGTTTGAATGTGAAAAAGTCTCTGTCTTGTTATTTTTGGTATAGGTGATCTATAATTTCAAATGGTTTGAATCCAATGGTCTTAGGTTGATAATTTTAATACCTTTCTAAAAAATTGGAATCATGCAATTTTGTTTAGTAAATCTTCTTGAATTGATTTTTGAATCTACTGACAGAACTAGGTTTGAACTAAAATGGAAAATAACTATTTGAACTGTTGGTCTACGCGTGGGAATGTTACTGGGCCAGACCAGCTGCATAGCGCGCGCGCACATCGGGTTGCTAACAGGGTTCCCAAGCGTCAGTGGCTCAGTCTAAGCGAAGGGTTATGTTTCAATCTGGGCCGTGCGATTAGACTATGATCTACGGCTCACGTTCGTCGTCTCCGCCGAACAGCTCTAACGAGACCGAACCCTAATGCGGCGGTGGAGGTATGCAGTGGCTTACTAGGGCTCCATCTCGGGTCGGCAATGGAGGCGAACGACGTTGTCGACAATGGCGGTTCGAACGATGGTCACGGCGGCTCCTGGGGTGGCTCCAATCAACATCCCTTCTCCTCCTCTGCAGCAGCGGACTTCGACCAAATTCCGGTGGGCTAGTGCTCGCCTTGCTCCGGGGAAGGGTCAGGGGTGGTTCTGAGAGAGAGGGGAGTGAGATGGTATGAAGAATTGAGGCAGGGGTGGCCTCTATTTATACACCGGCGAGAGGGACAGTGCGACATGGTCAGGCTCCTCCAGCGATGTCAGTACAGCGAGATACATGCATGGAGAAGGGAGTAGTACGATGCGGTGTATCCTGGCGATCATCATGGTCTTAATGGCACGACACGGGGCAATCGAGAATGGTCGGAACGGGTCGACGCTCTGCGCGACATCGACGGTGTTTTAGACGACGTATAGGGGCTTCGTGTCGCGTGGCGGCGAATGGTCTTGTCTGGGAGGTAGCTAGGGGCATGGCGAGTGCAGGTGCATGCGGCGAGGGCAAGGCGCGACGTATTCGCGCGTGTCGGCTGCGGCGCTCTAGCGCGCTCTCGGCATGGCAGAGAGAAAATGGGCGCGGCGGTTCTCGGTGGTCCATGGCTTGGCTGAGCTCGAGGGTTGGATAGGGGTGGCGGTGGATGGTGGTCTTCCTCCTAGACATCATGGACGGGCATGGCGCTTCCTCCTGCGTGTTGTCCATGGTCGGCCGACATTGGTGGCTCGGTGGCATGGCACTGGTGCAAGTAGTGAAGGGGGTGGGCTAGTTCAATGCGAGTGTGGTGACTAGGGGAGACAAGGGCTAGTAGTGGCGACAAGTAGTGGACAAGGCATTGATCAAGAACAGTAGAAGTTAGGTAGTTTGATCTGTGCTCACTAGGTGTTTGATGAAATGGCTGCATGAATTAAAAGTTTTAATATTTGGATGTATTTTGGTGAGTGCTCTGGTCACATGCTTGGTAGACTCTGGTTGCTTGAGTTTGGCAAGGTGAATTGATTTGGTTGGTTTTGAGAAATGGTGATCTTAGTACATACACTTGATTCAATTTTTAATTGTCCTTTAAATAGATTTGGAATTTGTTTCTGTTGGTTTGTAAAGTGGGCTTGGGTTCACTTTTACTTGGTCTGGCAAGGGGTGAAAATAATTGGATTTGTTTATGTTAGAAAACTTGGGCTAGGAACACTCAAAGTGGCCTAATGGTTAACTTTGGTCAAAATGACCATTCTCTTATATTGCTTATAGTTGAATTTCTCTTTATTTGATTCTGCTTGGAAATGATCTAGATGATATTGCTTTCATCTTTAAACCAATCCTTGTCATTCATAACAATCAAACATGGCAATTGCAATCATTCATGCGTTAATCACACACACATATGCATTCACATTAATTTTAATAATAAAAGTTTTTGTTAACCCTAAACTTGGGTGATTAGAACTTGATAATCTTGTTTAATATTTTTGGGATGTTACAAACCTTCCCTCCTTAAAAAAAATCTCATCCCGAGATTTAAGAAAAATAAAACTAGGAACTAAAGAGATCTAGAAACTCAGTCCTAATGTAATCTTCTCGTTCCCAAGTAGCTTCTTCTTCAGTATGGTTGCTCCACTGGATTTTGAGAAACTTGATACTTTGGGTTCTGGTGGTTCTGAGGGCTTCTTCCAAAATACGAATGGGTAATTCACGATAAGTTAGGTCCTTGTTGAGCTCTATGGTTCTATGATCAATATTCTTCAAAACTTCGGTGTTCTCCGGGACTTCTAGGCATTTGCGAAGTAACGAGATATGAAACACATCATGCACAACTGACATCTCCTCCGGCAGTTCTAGTTGATATGATACTTCTCCTCGGCGATTCACAATCTTGAAGGGTCCAATATATATGGGGGATAACTTCCCTTTCAGTTGGAAACGTTGCATTCCTTTCAAGGGTGATACTTTCAGATACACAAAATCTCCGATAGCGAAGGCTAAATATCGACGTCTCTTGTCGTCATAACTCTTTTGTCAAGATTGGGCGGTCTTAAGGTGCTCACAGATCTTGTGAACTTTCTCTTCGGCTTCTCTTAGGATGTCAGGTCCAAAAATCTAACTCTCTCCTACTTCCGACCAATTCAATGGGGTACGACACTTCCTTCCATACATAAACTCAAATGGGGCCATTTGCAAACTGTCTTGGTAACTGTTGATGTATGCGAATTCTGCGAAAGGCAGACAATCTTCCCATTTTGATCCATATTCCAACACACAAGCTCTCAACATATCTTCGAGTATCTGGTTTACTCGCTCCGTTTGTCTATCGGTCTGCGGGTGATAAGCTGTGCTGAATGTTGGAGATATGCCCTAGAGGCAATAATAAATGTAGTTATTATTATATCTTTGTGTTTATGATAAATGTTTACATTCATGCTATAATAGTATTAACCGGAAACATTAATACTTGTGTGATTTGTAAACTAAATTAGAGTCCCTGGTAAAGCCTCTTTATAATACTAGCTTGTTGGTTAATAGATGATCGTAGTTTCCCGATCATGAACATTGAGATGTTGTTAACAACAAGATCATATCATTAGGAGAATGGTATGATGGACATACTCATGTAGATAAGCGTAGCATAAAGATCGAGTCATTTTAATAGTTCAATTGCTATAAGCTTTCTGATACATAGTAACCTAATTCTTTCGACCATGAGATCATGCTAATCACCATCACCAGAAGGATGCTTTTATGACATCAAACACCACACCGTAACTTGGTGGCTATAAAGGTGGCATCGAGTGTTTGGAAAGTATGGGTTGAGGCACATGGATCAAGAGTGGGATTTGTCCATCCATATGACAGATAGATATACTCTGGGCCCTCTGGGTGGAATGTCATCCAATTAGCTTGCAAGCATGGGACTGGCTCACAAGGGATCACATACCATGGGAACGAGAAAAGAGTACTTATCGGTAACGAGGTTGAACTAGGTATGCAAAGATACCAACGATCAAAACCTCGGATAAGTAAACTATCATGAGACAAAGGAAAATTGGTATCGTATGTAAGTGGTTCATTCGATCGCAAAGTAATCGTAGAAATATGTGGGAGCCATATGAATTTCCAGATTCCTCTATTGGTTATTGATCGGAGAAGTGTCTCGGTCATGTCTGCATAATTCACGAACCGTAGGGAGACACACTTAAGGATTCGATGTTGTTGTGTAGTTATGGAATTATGAGTAAGAGACCAAATGTTGTTTGGATTCTCGAATGGGATCCGGGATATCACGAGGAGATCCGGAATGGTCCGGAGAATAAGATTCATATAAGGAAAGTCCTATTTCGGAGTTCGGTAATGATTCCGGTGTTTTCACCCGGAATGTTCTAGAAGGGTCTGGAAGGTCTAGCACTCCGTAGGGGAAGGGTACATGGATGTGTCATGACAATGTGGAATGGTTGCATCATGTACTAGGTCACTTGGCTGGGAAATATGGAGAGAGAAATCAAATCCAAGTTTGAAAGTCAAATGCCAATTTGAAAAAGTCAAATCTGAAGTTTGCTTGGTGGAGGGAGAGTAGGAAACCTACTTGGGGAGGAAGTCCCCTCCCTCCACCCGCCGGCCATGAGGAGGAGTTGGAGGAGGACTCCCTCCTCCCAAACCGCCCCCTCCCACCTATATAAGGAGGGGTAGGGGCCCCCCCTACCCCTCACACCTAAACCCTAGCTCCTGGCGCCTCCACCACAAGTGCAGCCGCCGCCTAGGGACCTCCCAACTTGCCGAGTTAGGGTTTACCCAAACCCTAGCAGCCGGCCACACCCTCCCCTTGGTGCCCTCTAAACCCTAGATCACCAAGGCCTCTCTCATACTCCACCATACTCGCTCCGGCTTAAGGCGAAGCCCTGCGAGATCTCCCCTCTACTTTTGACACCACGCCGTCGTGCTACCGGAATCGCGAGGAGAGTACTACAACCTCCACTGCCTGCTGGAACAAGGGAGAGGAAGGTCTTCATCGAGTACCGAACGTGTGACCGACTGCGGAAGCGCTGTCGGAAAGCAGCGTCGGAAGGATCGTCTACGCGATCTTGATATCGGCAAGTTTACGACTACATCACCCACGAGAATCTGCTCTCGTTAACCACTTTGGAATCTTCGAGGGTGAGTTCCTCTATCGACTCGTTGCTACAATCTAGTAGATAGATCTTGGCTTGTTTGTGTGCATGCGGTAGAATTTTTTTGTTTTCCATGCTATGAACCCCTACAGTGGTATCAGAGCCGTGTCTATATGTAGATCTGTTGCACGAGTAGAACACAATGGTCATTGTGGGCGGTGGTTCTTTTATTATCAATTGCTTTTTGTGTACTTTGCATCTTGCGGTATGATGGGATGAAGCGGCCCGGGCTAACCTTACATGACATCATTCATGAGACTTGCTCCACGCTCAACATGCAATTTGTATTGCATAAGTGGCTTTGCGGGTGCCTGTCTCTCCCATCATAGTATAGATTCAATTTACAACGGGCACTTGATAGTTCAAGCATCAACATTGTGGTTCTTGTTCGTAAGTTAGAACGACATTTATTGAAAGCCCCAAACCACGTAAAATATGCAAAGAAAATTAGAGGCGTCTAACTTTGTTTTGCAGCAGTGTCCCGTGATGTGATATGGCCATGATTGTGATTATATTTGATGTATGCAATGTTCCTTATTGTAAGTTGGCAACCGGCATGAGCCATATGGTTGTCTTTAAATTCCGTTAAGTGCGTGTCTATTCAAAGTAGTTGTAAGAGTTGAAGCTGGTGGATAACAACCATGAAACGACGCCATTGACCTTGACGCCATACCGGTGATGATGGAGATCATGTTAGTGCTTGAAGATGGAGATCGAAAGCACAAGAAGAAAGGCCATATCATATCACATATTATGAATTGCATGTGATGTTAATCCTTTTATGCATCTTGTATTTCTTAGTTCACGACGGTAGCATTATAAGATGATCCCTCATGCACACAATTTCAAGTTTTAAAGTGTTCATCCTTAGTAAGCAACGTTGCTAAAGCTCGTTGTTTCGAAGCACGACATGATGATCGGGTGTGATAGATTCTATGAGTGTGTACAACGTGAGCAAGCCATATTTGATCATGCGGAAGCTAAGGTTTGATCTTGATGAGCCTAGCATGTACAGACATGGTCTCAGAACACGGATCACCGAAAGGTAAATCATGATTCATATAGTAGATATGATGAACATGTTGATTGTTTGCCATTGAAGCTACATCAACTCTCATGATGATCGGTTTTGATGTGGTGGATTTGGTTCGTGTGATCACTAAAACAATGTGAGGGATATTGTTTTGAGTGGGAGTTCACCTAGATTAATTTAACTATTAATTAGAACTCAATTTGTCATAAACTTAGTCTAAACTATTGCAAATATGTTGTAGATCAATGGTGTCCCCTACCATCAATTTTAATGCATTCCTAGAGAAAGAAAAGTTGAAAAAAAATGGAAGCAACTTCGCGGATTGGTTCCGCAATTTGAGGATTGTACTCAATGCTGGTAATTTGACCTATGTGCTGGATGCACCGCTGGGTGACCCGCCTGCAGCTACTGCTACCGATGAAGTAAAGAATGTTTACCTTACTCAGAAGAATCAGTACTCCACAGTTCAGTGTGCTATCTTGTATGGTTTGGAATCGGAGCTTCAGAAAAGGTTTGAGAACCATGACCCACATGATATTGTCCGTGAACTCAAAATGATATTTGAGGCTCACGCGGCAGTTGAGAGTTATGAGGCTTCTGAAAAGTTCTTTAACTGCAAGATGGAAGAGGGCAGCTCCGTCACTAAGCATGTGCTTAAGATGTCTGGGCACGCAAACAAACTCCAAAGTTTGGGTATAGTGATTCCTAATTCTTTGGGGATTCACCATGTCCTCCAATCACTACCACCAAGTTACAAGAACTTTGTGATGAACTACAATATGCAAAACATGGACAAGACGTTGCCAGAACTCTTCTCCATGTTGAAATCTGCAGAAGTGGAGATCAAGAAAGAGCACCAAGTGTTGTTGGTCAATAATACCACCAAATTCAAGAAATAAGGCAAGTCCAAGCAAAAGGGAAACTTCAGAAGGGCGGTAAGAAAGTTGCCGCGCCGGCGAAGAAGACCAAGGCTGGGCCTAAGCCTAATACTGAGTGCTTTTACTGCAAGGAAGAAGGTCACTGGAAGCAGAATTGCCCAAAGTACTTGGCGGATTTGAAGAACGGCAACATCAAGAAGAAAGGTATATCCGATATACATGTTATTGATGTGTATCTCACTAGTACTCGTAGTAGTGCCTGGATATTTGATACTAGTTCGGTTGCTCATATTTGTAACTCGAAACAGGTGCTGCAGAATAAACGGAAGCTAGCGAAGAACGAGGTGACGATGCACGTTGGAAATGGATCAAAGGTTGATGTGATTGCGGTCGGCACAATACCTCTTCATCTACCATCGGGATTAGTTTTATACTTAAATAATTGTTATTTGGTGCCTGCGTTGAGCATGAACATTATATCTGGATCATGTTTATTGCGAGACAGTTACTTGTTTAAGTCCGAGAATAATGGTTGTTCGATTTATATGAGTAATATGTTTTATGCACATGCACCTTTGATAGATGGTCTATTCTTATTGAATCTCGATTGTAGTAATACACACATTAATAACATTGAGGCTAAACGTTTGAAATTGAGGGATAGCACGACCTATATGTGGCACTGTCGTCTTGGTCACATTGGATTGAAGCGTATGAAGAAACTCCATTCCGATGGACTTCTTGAATCACTTGATTTCGAATCACTTGAAAGATGCGAAGCATGTCTGATGGGTAAAATGACTAAGACTCCATTTTCTGGTATGATGGAGCGAGCTACAAACTTATTGGAAATCATACATACCGATGTGTGTGGTCCAATGAGTGTAGCATCGCGCGGTGGTTATCGTTATGTTCTTACCTTCACGGATGACTTGAGTAGATATGGGTATATCTATTTCATGAAACATAAGTCCGAAACTTTCGAGAAGTTTAAGGAATTTCAAAGTGAGGTAGAGAATCAACATAACAAGAAGATTAAATTTCTATGATCTGATCGTGGAGGTGAATATCTAAGTTACGAGTTTGGCGAGCATTTGAAGAAATGCGAAATACTTTCACAATTGACATCGCCGGGAACACCACAGCGTAATGGTGTGTCCGATCGTCGTAATCGAACTCTCTTAGATATGATTCGTTCTATGATGTCACTTACAGATTTACCGCTATCGTTTTGGGGTTATGCATTAGAAACAGCCGCATTCACTTTAAATAGGGCACCATCTAAATCCGTTGAAACGACACCATATGAATTATGGTTTGGGAAGAAACCTAAATTGTTGTTCCTTAAAGTTTGGGGTTGCGAAGCTTATGTAAAGAAGTTACAGCCGAACAAGCTTGAACCCAAAGCGGAAAAATGCGTCTTCATAGGATACCCGAAGGAAACTATTGGGTATACCTTCTATCATAGATCCGAAGGCAAAATCTTCGTTGCCAAGAATGGATCCTTTCTAGAGAAGGAATTTCTCTCGAAAGAAGTGACTGGAAGGAAAGTAGAACTCGATGAGGTTTCTGAACCTTCTCTCGAACTTGCGAGTAGCGCAGCACCGGAAGTAGTTCCTGTGACGCCTACACCAATAAGAGAGGAAGCTAACGATGTTGATCATGAAACTTCGGTTGAAGTTACTACGGAACCTCGTAGGTCAACGAGAACTCGTACCACTCCTGATTGGTATGATCCCATTATGAGTGTCATGTTGGTGGTCAACACCGATGACCCTGCGACATATGAGGAAGCGATGATGAGCCCAGATTCCAATAAATGGGAAGAAGCCATGAAATCCGAGATTGGATCCATGTACGAAAACCAAGTATGGACTTTGGTGGACTTACCGGATGGCCGGAAGGCTGTCGAGAACAAATGGATTTTCAAGAAGAAAACAGATGCTGATGGTAATGTTACTGTCTATAAAGCTCGACTTGTCGCAAAAGGGTTTCGACAAATTCAAGGAGTTGACTACGATGAGACTTTCTCACCGGTAGCGAAGCTAAAGTCTGTGAGGATTATGTTAGCAATCGCTGCATATTATGATTATGAGATATGGCAGATGGATGTGAAAACAACGTTCCTCAATGGAGACATTGATGAAGAGTTGTATATGATGCAACCCAAAGGTTTTGTCGATCCTAAAGATGCTAACAAGGTATGCGTCACGACCCGGGATCAGGGCTAGACAAATACCAGATCCTCATCCAATATAAGCCTAAGCTAAATTCCGAAACGCGCAGGGAAGATCGGTAACATTACAGAACAAACAAACCATACGTCAATAAGGTAAACTCTTAAGAGAGTTACAAACCAGTCATACAAGTGAAGGGTCACAGATCCATCATTACATCAAACAAAGGAAGCAAACAAGTTGTTCTAAACAACAAACTTAGCAAAGGGCCTAAGAGGCCATAACAAAAGTAGCGACCCTTCCACAGATCTTAGGCTGCTGCCCAGGAACCCCGACTACTCGTCGCCCTCGACGTAGAAACCACCTTCAGTTGGGGTAGCGTCATCTGTAGAAAAACATCAAGGAAGCAAGGCCGAGTACAGGGTGTACTCTGCAAGACTTATGATTAGTGGAGTTACTTTGCACAAAGCTATCTTTTGTTTTCAAAACAAGAGAGAGAAGAAACTCGTCTAGACAGATCATTTTCAAAAGGGGATAAGAAGACTTCAACTCTAGCTCTTAAAATCGTCTTTGGTATCCACCAAGAACCATCATCAACTGAACCACTCTTCCCGGACTACCCCCTCAACAACCCCGAGGAACTATTCCGGATCTCACTTTAGTTGACAAGTTTTAACATTCGGTTATAGTTCTCTATGATCTTCACGTCCGTTCCAAGTCATCCATAACCGTGGACACGGCTTTTCGAAAAGATTATAACCCTGCAGGGGTGCACAACTTTACCCACACATACCAACCGATTCTTAGTGCCAATATATTAGCCCTCTTCCTTGGAAGGCCGGCAGAGAGTGGTTGACCACGACCTTTACCCTATTTTCGCCGAGACCATGAGTCAGGCACTAAGGAGATGCCACCATAACGGGTCGAGTCCCGAAGTCGGTACCTAGCGATGTGAACAGGGTTTGAGATTACGGATGCCAGGCATCTCCCATTCCCTGCCACGCTTACCTACCTGTATGAATGCACCTCCTTCAACTCCATTCAAGAACAACCATTATGCGTATGTCGAATGGAAATCTCAAACTATGTGACTCATGGAATCTACTAGGCAAGTTAGTTGGTCGAGGGGGTTTCCAGGCCCCCGTGTGGTTGTACGCTCGTCTTGGTTCAAGAGGCAAGAACATCGGGTCCTAGGGTTGACAAGTATGGAACTACAAAAACCACAACCCACGTGGCCTCCCATACGAGCCTTAGCATGTTTATCATTCATCTTTGATCACATTACCACAACCTACCATACTAGATTCATTCACACCTCCGGGGCATCACCTGAATAACCAACATCGGACCACTAAGCATGGATAAGCTTGACTGAACTGTGGCACTAGCGACGCTCATTAGCCAAACCCTAGTTATGCTAGGAGCGGTGGATCAGGTAATATAGTTTACAAAGGATAACATGCATCAGATAGGATTACTCTGTCTACTAATAAAAGACTGTTTGAACCGAATGCATATGACGCGATTGAAATACTTTGTAAACATAGGATTCATATGTATGAGTGGGGCTTCGCTTGCCTTGTCCATTTTTGGACTGGTACTGCTCTTCGGTGGTGTTGACTTCAGCTTCGGGTTCGGTTCCTATTCGCGAGAACCAATCACCGAAAAAGAGAAAGCAACACTCAACACATGGCATGTGCAATGCTCATACAATATGAATGATATGACAAGTTAAATAGTGTTGAATTGAACTCTAAAGCATGCTTGATCACTTTAAAGGGGGTTCGAAGATCCAAACTCTAAAACAGGGGAATCATTGAAATCACCTATGGGGTTCAATTGGTTCTTCTAATTAAACTTGATATCAAAGTTGATTAACAATGTATGATTATATCTTAGTTAGATAGGTTTCATTTTTCGGAACATTTTGGTATATTATTTGTATTTTTCTGATTTAAAATGAATTAGTTATGAATTTCTGAAATTTTAATTCATTTTAAACATTTTTGGAATATTTAAATTAATTTCCAAACATGGGCCCACATGTTAGACTTTTATTATTTTTAGAAAATATTTCAGAAATGATTAAAATCCTGACAGGTATGGACCACATGTCATACATTTTCTATTTACAGAGATAATTACAAAACAACTAAAAGAAAAATAAAAAGGAATATGACATCATGATGATGTCATGCTGACATCATCAACGCCATTGCTTGCAGATGAGCTCGGGCTCGGCGCTAGGGGCGATGCGGGGCTGCGGGAGCGTGTGCGTTAGACAGAGGGGAGCGAGGCGAGCCAAATAGAGGAGGCGCCGCCCTGGAATGGTCGTCGGAGCACGGCACATGGCGGCGCGTGGCGACGGTGGCGTCGGGCTCTCGCGGGGAGGGGGATACAGAGGAAGAGGGGAGCAACGGAGGGGTGCGTTAGCACCGTGATCTCACCGTG
This sequence comes from Avena sativa, assembly GCA_916181665.1. NCBI lineage: Eukaryota > Viridiplantae > Streptophyta > Magnoliopsida > Poales > Poaceae > Avena > Avena sativa. The sequence continues at coordinate 316,002,519 of OV702283.1, forward strand.
AGCATGACAGGGGTGGTGGCGGAGCTCGGGGAGGCCGGACGGCAGCGGATCGACGACGACAACGGTGGCTTCCGACGACGCTTCGAGCTCGATTCTGGGGAGAGGAGGTCGTCCCGGCTTGCGTGCTTCGGGGAGGAGGACGAGGACGGCGATGCGATGCTCCTGGTCACCTCAGCTGGGCAAGGGGTGCTGAGAGACGGCGGGGACTAGGAGGACCTGGCGAGCTAGGGTTCGGCCATGGCGCTAGAGAGCTAGGGAGATGGGGAAAATGGCGAGCTAGGGTTCGTCGGCGACTACGGTGGCGGTTTATAGACGACCACAGCGGCAGCACGAATCCTGGCGCACGCCGGCGACGATGGACGGTGGGCGGCGCGACAACGAGCTGCTGCACGTCGTCGATGAAGACGACGCGAAATAGGAGGGATGAAGCGGTACGGGGCCGGGGACGGGCTGCTGCTGGGCTAGGCTTGGGCCCCGGGTGGGCTGGCTGCTGGCGCTGCTGGCCGCAGAGAAAGAGAGGAGAGGAAATGGGCTCGGCCCAGGAAGGTTTAGGACTAGATTTTTTTTCCAGGAAAACCTTTTCTAAATCTGTTTTCTATTTACTCTTTTGTATTTTGAATTCAAATCTATTTTGAACGATTTCAATTTTACAGAACTTTTGCATAATATATAGAAACAATAAGGAGCACTTGTAACTATTTGAGCTCCATGCATTTGAGAGTTTTCAAAATATGGGAACCATTTGCATTGATTCAAAGAGAGAGGGAAAACTATTAGGGTTTTAGGGTTTTGTTTGTTCTTCTTTGGTTGAGTCAATGTACAAGTGTAATGCATGCATGAAATGCTCAAACACATCTTATTTGTATTACACAGAAGGGTGGTATGTTACAGCTCTACCCCACTTGCAAGAATCTCGACCAGAGATTCCGAGGTTTTAGAAAAGAAGGCAGGGTACTTAGATCGAAGACGATCTTCGTGTTCCCAGGTTTCTTCTGACTCAGAGTGATGAGACCATTGAACTTTCAGGAACTTGATGGTTTGACGACGAGTCTTGCGCTCGGTTTCATCAAGAATACGAATAGGGTATTCTCGGTAGGTTAGATCATCTTGGAGATCCAAAGTTTCATGGTCCACACCACGAACAGGATCTTTGAAGCAGCGCTTGAGTTGAGACACATGGAAAACATCATGTACCTCTGGAAAAGTTGAAGGTAGATCCAATTGGTAGGCAAGCTCACCCCGCTTGGAGAGAATGCGGAAGGGACCAACATAGCGAGGAGCCAATTTGCCTTTTGATACCGAATCGATGGACACCCTTCAAAGGAGTGACCCGGAGGTAAACTTGATCACCAACTTCATAATGAACACAAGATGATGACGATCTTAGTTGGTCTTCTGACGAGATTGAGCGGCCTTCATACGCTCTTGAATTATGCGAACTTGATCTTTTGCTTCTTGGATCATGTCTGGACCAAAGAATTGTCTTTCGCCGGTTTCTGTCCAGTTCAGCGGTGTTCGACATGTTCTCCCATACAGGAATTGGAAAGGTGCCATGCCCAAACTAGATTGAAAACTGTTGTTATAAGAGAACTCCGCGAAAGGAAGACATTTCTCCCAGTTCTTTCCAAAGGATATGACACACGCTCTGAGCATGTCTTCAAGAATTTGATTCACTCTTTCAGTTTGACCACCGGTTTTAGGATGATAGGTTGTGCTGAAGGATACATGAGTTCCCATTGCTTCTTGCAAGCTTTGCCAGAATTTGGAAGTAAACAAACTTCCACGATCAGAGATGATCTTCTTGGGAACACCATGAAGAACAACGATCCGAGAGATGTATAGGTCAGCCAATTGACTAGCACAGATTGTTTCACGAACTGGAAGGAAATGAGCGACTTTAGATAACCGATCAACTATTACCCATATGACATCATTTCCTGCTTGTGTCCTTGGGAGTCCAGTGATAAATTCCATACCAATTTCATCCCATTCCCACTCAGGAATTTTCAAAGGTTGAAGAAGTCCAGCAGGCCTTTGGTGTTCGGCCTTCACATGACGACAAACATCGCACTCTGCAACAAAGCGAGCGATTTCTGGTTTCATTCCACTCCACCAGAATTTTTGACGGAGATCTCGGTACATCTTGGTACCACCAGGATGGATAGATAGATGGGATTCATGAGCTTCCAAAAGAATTAGATCTTTGATTTTCCGATTGTTTGGAACCACTAGCCGGTTACTGAAGTATAGAATACCTTGATCATTGACGGAGAAACATTTAGCTTCATCGCTTGCAACACGTTCTTTGATCTTGATAACTTCATCATCTTGCTTTTGAGCTTCCTTGATCCTCTAGAGAAGATTTTATTTCAAGGTTAGCAAGGAATCCACAAGGAACCACTTCAAGGTTAAGACGCTTGATTTCCTCGTAGAGAACAGGTTGGGCTTGTGAAATCATCATATTGTTGCAATAAGACTTCCGACTTAGCGCATCAGCTATGACATTGGCTTTGTCGGGTTGGTAGTTGAGACCCAAATCATACTCTTTGATGATTTCCAACCATCGTCTTTTCCTGAGATTCAGATCTGGCTGGGTAAAGAGATACTTTAGGCTTTGATGATCCGAGTAAAGTTCACAACGGTTACCGATGAGGTAATGTCGCCATTGCTTAAGAGCATGAACAACAACAGCGAGCTCGAGATCATGGGTTGGATAATTGTTCTCATGTGGCTTCAACTGCCGAGAAGCATAGGCCACTACATGACCATCTTGCATCAACACACAACCGAGCCCTTGGAGAGAAGCATCACAATAGATAACGAAATCCTTGCTTGTGTCCGGAAGGACAAGCACAGAAGCGGTGGTTAGCTTAGTTTTCAAAGATTGGAAGCTTTCTTCTGCCTTTTCTGACCATTCAAATTTCTTATCTTTCTTAAGAAGATCCGTCATAGGCTTGGCTATTTTGGAGAAGTTCTCGATGAATCGGCGGTAATATCCTGCCATTCCGAGAAAACTTTGGACTTCCTTGACTAAAGTAGGTGACTTCCATTCCAGAATGGTCTGAACCTTATCCGGTATGACAGCGACACCACTTGCAGACACAACATGACCAAGGAAGATGAGCTCTTGTAACCAGAACTCACATTTGGAAAACTTGGCGTAGAGACGGTGTTCACGAAGTTTAGTCAGTACCAGACGTAGATGTTTGGCATGCTCTTCTTCGGTCTTGGAGTAGATTAGAATGTCATCAATGTATACCACGACGAACTTGTCGAGATACTCCATGAAGACGGAGTTCATGAGCCTCATAAATGTGGCAGGGGCATTGGTTAACCTGAAGGACATCACTGTATACTCGTAAAAACCATAATGAGTTGTGAATGCTGTCTTTGGGATATCCTCCTTTCTGATCTTGATTTGATGATACCTTGATCTTAAGTCCATTTTGGAGAAGACAGTGGCACCACTTAATTGATCAAAGAGGTCATTTATCCGAGGAAGTGGGTACTTATTCTTGATTGTCACCGCGTTGAGTGGACGGTAATCAACCACCAATCTTGGAATATTTGTATCCCGCTTCTTGACTAAGATGGTAGGGCAACCCCAAGAGGATGTACTAGGTTGGATGTATCCTAGACCCTCTAACTCTTCAAGTTGCTTCTTCAACTCAACCAACTCATGAGGAGGCATGCGATAAGGTCTTTTAGAGATAGGAGCAGTTCCAGGAACTAGCTCTATGACAAACTCCATACTTCGATCAGGTGGCATGCCAGGCAATTCTTCAGGAAAGACATCCGGGAAATCACAGACTATATGGACATCTTGGACCTCGAGAGCAGGTAGGACGTCCATGGCATACAACTCCGAGAAAGGTTTAAGAACTGCTGACGGAGACTTTGAACCATCAGTCCAATACTTGACAGTTATGCCAGCAGGAGAGGTTACAGAAACTGTTCTGAGTGCACAGTCAATGACGGCTTGATACTTGGTTATCCAGTCCATGCAAAAAATGACATCAATGTCACATGACTTGAGTGCAACGAAAGAAGTGGGAAACTTCTGATAGTCTATGTCAATCTCATTCCCATGACTAATCATAGTGGTGAACCAGCTAGAACCCGGGGAATGGATGGTCAAAGAGGTGGACAAGGGTTCAAAATTTATCCCATGCTCTTGATCAAACAGATTTGACATGAATGTATTCGATGCTCCAGAATCAAACAAGACTGTTGCGATAATTGAATTGACATGGAGCGTACCCAGAATGACGCGTGGATCTTCCTGAGCTTCCTCAACAATGACATGGGTCAGACGACCACGTCCAGCACCTTGATATTTATCATTCTTCTTTGCATGCTGATCATTGCGTCCGGCAGCCCTTTGAGAACACTCCCTTGAGTAGTGACCAGGCTGACCACAGGAGTAACGGGTAACCCCAGTGTGAGATCCAGCAGGAGGATGATAGTTTGATCCACCAGTCTTTGACTATGGCTGACGAGAGTTATTGCCAGAAGACTTAGGTGCATAAGGAGCACGAGGCACATCACTGTATGGAACAAAGACATGGCGCTTCTTGTTACCAGAGGAAGAAGCACGAGAATTTCCTTCTTCACGCTTCTGAGACACTTCCATATCCTTCCTTCCATGCTCTAGAGTAAGAGCCTGATTGTGCAAGTCCTGGAAAGACTGGAACTTGAAAGGCAGCAACTCATAGCGAAGTGCGGGGTTAAGTCCTTTACGAAACAACTCTTGCTTATCTTCATCATTGGTCACATCCCTGGTTGCATTACGAGCCAGGCGAGTAAACTCACGCCCATAAGCTTCAATATCCTTGCGCCTCTGAGTCAGATCCAGAAACTCTCTCCTTTTGAGATCCATGACGGGCTTAGGGATATATGAGGCACGAAATGCTGCAACGAACTCCTCCCAGGTAACTACATGTCCCTGAGCTTGCAGATTCTGAAAACCTTCCCACCAAACACCAGCCTCACCTTCTAGTTGGTAGGTGGCAAAGTTAACACGATTAGCGGGACGAACACGAAGAGCACTGAACTTGCGCTCTATGGTGCGGAGCCAATCATCAGGTTCAAGGGGCTCCTTGGAGTGGGTGAAGATTGGAGGAAAAGAGCGGATGAAATCTCCAAGTGTGACACAGTCGTCAGGACGACGTTCAGTGTTCTGAGCCACACGCTCCAGAAGGCGTTCATTCCGTAGACGGTTGGTCTCGATGTTGTTGAGAACCTCGGCCATTGTGGGAGGTGGCGGGAGTTCTTGATCAGCATCGTTGTGTCCTCGACGGCCAACAGAACCACGAGTACCAGCCGGCATCCTGAGGATAAAACATAAACCATGAGAATGGATTCACCAGAAGATTACAGCAAGGATGGCAAAACCAAATCAAAGAATCATGGTAGAGGTGAACATGTGGATGAGTACTATATCAATGAATTAAGTATGGCAGTAGAACCAGCATACAAAGAGTATACGCTACCAACTTAGATACAAACCATAGCAATGGAATGCAAGCATGATATGATACCATCAAGTCAAAAAAAATTGAGAGCGAGATTAGAGGCATCCTTATCAAAGTTGAAAAACAATGCTTCAGTTGCACAGATATATCTTGGAAACTCTGAGCCTTGCAACCAGGTACAGAGTACTTAGGGAAAAACAACCCAAACCCGTATATCCTCAAATTTGAAATGATAGACGAGAAGTGAAAACTTTGCAAAGCAAACAAGGTAAGATAACTCAGCAATAGAACAACCTTGGGGAAGGAGTAAAAGGAGTCCTATTTAGAGTTTTGCAAATAGTGTTTAGCTTTCAAATAGTTTTCTCAAACTCTAGACTCAACATCGACCAACTAGAAGGGTTTCCTACAGGCAGTCCTGCTCTGATACCAAAATCTGTCACGACCCGGGATTAGGGCTAGACAAATACCAGATCCTCATCCGATATAAGCCTAACCTAAATTCCGAAACACGCAGGGAAGATCGGTAACATTACAGAACAAAGAAACCATACGTGTCACATCCCAAGATTTTCCAAATCTTGTAATGTGAAAAATAAATGAATAAAATAAAACTTTGTTGATTTTCAGGGTGAGAAGACACTTTTTGAATCCAATTGGAAACCTTCAAACCAATTTGGATCAAATAAAAATCCTAAAGGGATTTAAAAAGATAAACATTTAATAAAGGAAAATAAAAATATTTTGGATTTACTATTTTGGATCTTTAATAAAAAGGATTTGGTTTTCAAAAGAAAAGGAGGATTTATAAATAAAGATTATTTTATAAAGACAAATTAAAACTTGGCCAAGCTTTTGAAATAAAGTGTTTTGTTTTGATAAAAATAATAAAGGATTGTTTAAATAAAATAATAAGGTTTAATATCCAAATTTTATTAAAGCAAAGGCTTTTCCCATTTTAAATAAACACTAAAACTTATTTATTTATTTTAAATAAGTTTTCCAAGTATTTTATATTCTCAAATAAAACCTACTGAAGTGTTTTGGTTTTATTTTAGATTTCAAAATAAATATTTTAATAAAACAAATCCTATTTGATTTAATAATGAGGGTCTATTGTATTTAATTAATAATGGACCCTAAAATAAAAGGTTATTTTGTTTTAAGCAAGTTTCCAAGTATTCTTTATTTTCAAATAAAACCTACTGATTTGGTTTTGAAAATATTTGGATTTCAAATGGAGATTTTATTAAATAAATCAAACCCTATTTGATTAAAATAACTAAATGTCCATTTTATTTAATTAATAAATGGATCCTAAAAAGAATAAAAAAATATTATTTTATTTTGGGATTTGGTTTATGTTGATAAACAGAACCAAAACCTCATTATAAAGTTTGGTGGAAGTTGTCTTGAATTGTTTGTTTGAATTGTTTGTTGAATTAATTGTTTGAATTTCAAAACAGAAAATGAGAACAGAAAAGGAAAAACATCCAGGAAAAAAAAATGAAACCACAGCAGCCAGCCCAACAGCCCAGTAAGCCCACCAGTTCCCTCGCCCCCGAACCGTTTTTCTTCACCGCAGAAAGAACCCGCGGAGCAACTGACATGTGGACCCCGTTCCCTCTCCCTTTTTCACTAACCAGAGGACCCCACCGCCACGTCCCTCTTCTTCCCCACCCGCAGACTACGCCCACTCCTCACCGGCCATTGCAGACGGAATAACTCCGGCATAATACGTCTTAATCACACGTTGAATCAGCCCCTTGACCACGCAGGATAAATTGCCTGTCCCTCCTCTTCACTTCCCCTCTGTCGCCCCATCTCGACACGCCCCCAGGCCGCCCCAATTCCTCCCCGAGCCCCTCTGTTCCGACGACACTCCGGTGCCGATTCCGGCGAATCAACACCGCCCCGTGCCTCCCTGAGCTCACTAGGAGACTCCCCACTCCCAGACGCTTCTTCCCGTACCACCCATACGACCGCGCGCGCCCCAGAGCAACGTCTGCAACAAGCTCTGAACGACGCCGCCGTCCGCTCCAACTCCGTCGAGATCCTCCGGTAAGTCCAGACCACCCCGACCCCTCTCGTTCACGCACACGTCATCTCCGTGGTCTCCTGCATCTGATCACGCCCTTTGTTTGCCTCCTGGTGATCGACAGCTTCGTCTTCGACCTCGACCAGAGCCAACCGTCGCTATACCGAACTTCGGCGAGGAATTCCTCCTGCCCTCGTGCGCCCCTTGCCCCGACGACCACACGACGAGCTTCCCCAGCCTCCTGCGATCTCGGTGAGCACCCCCTCTGTCTACCTTGCTTCCTAGAACAGCCGCTAGCCCGCTGCCTGACCGTCGCCGCCGTCCACCGCCGCGCAGCGCCGCCAGTTAGTGGTCTGATGTTTGCGTCCGTTAGATCTAGATCGTATGGCTGTGATAGATTATAAGCGAACAGGTATCATATGCCTCTGCGCCGCTCGATCTAAATTAGATCCTATGGTCTACAGCACGCGATCCAACCGAAGAGGTACCAGCGAATAGCGAAGCGCCGCGTGTCACGAGTTCAGTTTAAAAACAGATTGAAATCAGATTAGAATGTGATTTTCAAACCTTTGTAACTTTTAATCCACACGTCCAAAAATTGCAAATTTGGTATCATTGGAATCAGTGGAACAAACCCTAGCCAACCATGCCTTTAGTTTAGCAAATAGTATCTGTTAGAGTGTTTGTTTTTGAAGAAACATTTGTGTGCTTGTTAAGGATGTGAAAATTGTTTAAAAATGAATTTGGGGATAAAATCTTTGGAAAATGGTGTGATTTGAACCTACTGACCATAGGAAACACCTTGTGGTCTCAAAAATGTATTTGGTCTCAAAAATGTATTTGGTGAAGGAAAAGAATGATTCTTTGATTTAAAACCATTTCTAGTCAAATAGAAATGTGGTTTATTTATTAAAATTGGTTTTGGAAGAAAACTTTTGGGAAATGTTTTGTTTCAAAGTCTCTAACCCCAAACATCAAGTTTTATGGTTTGAAAACATAATTGGAGAACCCTATAGATTAATGCCTTAGTAAAAATATTTCTACACCACATAAAATGATACTTTGTTTTGAAAATGGTTTTTGAAGTGAAACCTTTTGCAAATGACTTTTCCACTTGACAAAATGACCATTAGGTGTTTTCCAATGTTTATGACCCATTAGGAACCACTTTTTCAATCAAAACAAAACTTGGCATGTTTGCATGCATTACCTTGACTTTGTCATTTTATGTGATGTTTTGCTTGATTGGTAGATTGAGTTTGTGCCTTGTTTGATTGAATTGTAGTGACTTGAAGAGTGTGATTGCTGCAAGGACAAGGAGTGAACTTAAACCCTCTACCAAAAAGGCAAGTGATGCTTCATACTTTTTGTCCCATTACTTTCACTATGCATTAGAGATTTTCTCTAAGTAAAACTTGCATGGATTTGTGCTAAGTATAAACCTTGCTATAGGAAAACCTAGTAGATGAAACCTTAGTGGAAATTTTCCTAAGTTAAGATTCCTATTACTATCAAGCTTAGTCTAGCTAATAGAAACATGGGTGGAATATATATTCACAATATTGAAAAATTCCTAAGTCTGAGGACTTGTGTTTTGTTTAATAAAACAACTAAGTTAATGAATCACCTGGGTGGAATGGTAATTGCTTGGTGGATTTTGGTTGAGTGGTTCACAAGGCCCATGTCTATGGTTGACATTGTGTATCTCACTTGTGGATGGCCACCCAGGAACAAAGAGATTTGAGATGTCAAATGTTGAGAAGCTTCAAGTCCAGCCACTTGGCAATATGGGCTCTGCCATGATCATATAGGTTGCAAGAACTTAGCCATATGGACAGTGGGTGTTAGTTTTTGATAGGTTGGAACGCGTCCATTTTTGGTCTAAGGGAAGGCTTCTGAAAGATCTTGTCTTGGGAAACCAAGTCTTGTGGGGAAAGTGCACCACCTCTGCAGAGTGTAAAATCTAAGTACTTAGCCATGTTCCTGGTAAAGGACAATTTGAGCATCAAGACATGGAAGCAATCAAGAATCTCATCATTCAAATTTCTAAGTTAAAAACTTGTGGTTTGAAGAAGGGTTATTGAAATATTCAATCTTTGATTGAGAGAAGCTTTGGAAAAGATTTTGTCAAAACAAAGTGTTTTAAAAATGATAAGGAAAATCTATTTTGAGCAATGCAAGCCTCAACTCCACTTAGCCAAATGCATATAGATGATAGATTCCACTATACTACCATAGTATCACTTGCCAATACAATTCAAATGTATTGACCCTTGTGGCTGTAACTTGTAATGTTGCAGGTTTGATTGATTTTAGTGAAGATTGATTGATTAGGATTACAAAGTCTACAACCAACATCTGCCTGTGGCACTTTGAAGATGAAGGACCCCATGACTATAGTTATTCCGCTGCAATGTAATGTAATAGCCATATGAGCTATGAAAGATGTAATAAAATTATGTTATTCCTGGTTATAAGTTATATTATGACCTTTGTTTCTTGATATTACATCTTAACTGTGGATGCTAGCTATTGATCCAGGGACTAGCATTGTAAACACAGGGGACTCCACCTTATGTTGTTGTAAGGTTGGGACACTCCCTCGACAGATGGTATCAGAGCATTGTGTTTCCTGTAGGATTTGTAAACCTAGGATTGGACAAAAACCCTTAGAAAAATAGGAGTTGTATTTTGTTCCAAAAACTTATTTACCTAAAACACTTGTAAACTCTTTCCTCAACCATTTTTGGTTTCAACTCTACTTCTCTTCTACTTCAACTTGATGGAAAAACCTACCCAAGACCAAAGACTTCACCATGTGCAAAGGACTTATTCAACTTCTTCAACTCTAATGACTTCAACTTCTTCAACTCTAATGACTTCAACATCTTCAGCATATTCACCAAGGACTTCCAACATGGATATCACTAAGGACTACAAGTGAAACAAGGAAATCTTACTCAAGATTTAGAGACTGAGGGAATGCAAAAGTTATAAGGAACCTACATCATTTGAAGTCTTGTGACCAAGGAGTTTTTCCTAAAGAAACCATGATCTCATACAAGAAGAATCAAGAAGGAAGGAAAGATCACAAGTGAACCATATAGATGGACCACCATAATTTAGTTAAGTCAAACACACCAACTTATGTGGTGTAACAAAAATATTTTGTTGCCTAAAAATGTGCTTGAACTTTGTTGATTGAGTGAAATGTTTGTTTGTGATTGCTTGCACATTGCTTGTGTGAATTGTGATATGTGTGATTAGAATTATTTCCTTAGAAATATTTTGCCTATTCTAATCCCTACCCAACCCAAACAGATGACTACTCCAAGAAACTCCAACATCAAGGTTGATGACACCAACAACAAACAAGAGGACAACATGAGAGAACTCATAGCAACCCAAAACCAATTGAGCCAAGAGACAACTCAGCTTTTAGCCAACAACAATGGACTAGACCTAGCCATACTAAGGATTTTGAAACTTCAATCCCAATTGTTGCAAGGATTGGTTACTCAAATGATCAACATGGGAGAAAACTTTTCCCAAAGAGCTAATGACAACAAGGATGACAAAGATGCTAATCTAGAAGGAACCCAAGCTAACAATATTTTTAGAGACAAGGATCATGCATCCAAGGAGCATGAAGATCAATGCCCCAAGAAGAGAGAAATATCTCCCACCTATGAAGAACATGAACTAGAAGAACTCCTAGCTCTGGAGAGACCCAAAAAGAAGAAGAAAGACAAAAGCCAGTTGCAATGTTACAATTGCAAAGAGATGGGACACTATGCCAGTGAATGCCCAGGAAAGGACAAGAGCCAAGAAGACAAACAAAAGCTAGTGAAACCCAAGATGAGGAAGGATATTAGCCAAGTGATGTGCAAACACTACAAAAGAGTTAGGACATTATGCATCATATTGTCCAGAGAAGCCACCTCAAGACCTCAAACTTATCACATGTTTCAAATGCAAGGAACTAGGCCACTATGTAAACAATTGTCCAGAAAAGATGAAGAACAAGTTAAACAAGTCTATGAAAGATCTCAACCTTGGCCCATGAGTCAAGTGTGGAACCAAGAACACAATGCATGTGTTTGCTTAGAGAAGTTTTCCCCAGGATCCCAAGAAGGCCAATATGTAATTTTTGTTTGAAAATTTTTAAGGGTGGTAGTACCCTAGTTGTTTTGAGCCTACTTGTAACCCCTAGCCTCCCCAAATCTCGGGACGAGATTTATTTTAAGGGTGGTAGCCTGTCACATCCCAAGATTTTCCAAATCTTGTAATGTGAAAAATAAATGAATAAAATAAAACTTTGTTGATTTTCAGGGTGAGAAGAAACTTTTTGAATCCAATTGGAAACCTTCAAACCAATTTGGATCAAATAAAAATCCTAAAGGGATTTAAAAAGATAAACATTTAATAAAGGAAAATAAAAATATTTTAGATTTACTATTTTGGATCTTTAATAAAAAGGATTTGGTTTTCAAAAGAAAAGGAGGATTTATAAATAAAGATTATTTTATAAAGACAAATTAAAACTTGGCCAAGCTTTTGAAATAAAATGTTTTGTTTTGATAAAAATAATAAAGGATTGTTTAAATAAAATAATAAGGTTTAATATCCAAATTTTATTAAAGCAAAGGCTTTTCCCATTTTAAATAAACACTAAAACTTATTTATTTATTTTAAATAAGTTTTCCAAGTATTTTATATTCTCAAATAAAACCTACTGAAGTGTTTTGGTTTTATTTTAGATTTCAAAATAAATATTTTAATAAAACAAATCCTATTTGATTTAATAATGAGGGTCTATTGTATTTAATTAATAATGGACCCTAAAATAAAAGGTTATTTTGTTTTAAGCAAGTTTCCAAGTATTCTTTATTTTCAAATAAAACCTACTGATTTGGTTTTGAAAATATTTGGATTTCAAATGGAGATTTTATTAAATAAATCAAACCCTATTTGATTAAAATAACTAAAGGTCCATTTTATTTAATTAATAAATGGATCCTAAAAAGAATAAAAATAATATTATTTTATTTTGGGATTTGGTTTATGTGGATAAACAGAACCAAAAACTCGTTATAAAGTTTGGTGGAAGTTGTCTTGAATTGTTTGTTGAATTAATTGTTTGAATTTCAAAACAGAAAATGAGAACAGAAAAGGAAAAACATCAAGGAAGAAAAAAAAATATGAAACCACAGCAGCCAGCCCAACAGCCCAGTAAGCCCACCAGTTCCCTCGCCCCCGAACCTTTTTTCTTCACCGCAGAAAGAACCCGCGGAGCAACTGACATGTGGACCCCGTTCCCTCTCCCTTTTTCACTGACCAGAGGACCCCACCGCCACGTCCCTCTTCTTCCCCACCCGCAGACTACGCCCACTCCTCGCCTGCCGTTGCAGAAGGAATAAATCCGGCGTAATACGTCTTAATCACACGTTGAATCAGCCCCTTGACCACGCAGGATAAATCGCATGTCCCTCCTCTTCACTTCCCCTCTGTCGCCCCATCTCGACACGCCCCCAGGCCGCCCCAATTCCTCCCCGAGCCCCTCTGTTCCGACGACACTCCGGTGCCGATTCCGGCGACTCAACACCGCCCCGTGCCTCCCTGAGCTCACTAGGAGACTCCCCACTCCCAGACGCTTCTTCCCGTACCACCCATACGACCGCGGGCGCCCCAGAGCAACGTCTGCAACAAGCACTGAACGACGCCGCCGTCCGCTCCAACTCCGTCGAGCTCCTCCGGTAAGTCCAGACCACCCCGACCCCTCTCGTTCATGCACACGTCATCTCCGTGGTCTCCTGCATCTGATCACGCCCTTTGTTTACCTCCTAGTGATCGACAGCTTCGTCTTCGACCTCGACCAGAGCCAACCGTCGCTAGACCGAACTCCGGCGAGGAATTCCTCCTGCCCTCGTGCGCCCCTTGCCCCGACGACCACACGACGAGCTTCCCCAGCCTCCTGCGATCTCGGTGAGCACCCCCTCTGTCTACCTTGCTTCCTAGAACAGCCGCTAGCCCGCTGCCTGACCGTCGCCGCCGTCCACCGCCGCGCAGCGCCGCCAGTTAGTGGTCTGATGTTTGCGTCCGTTAGATCTAGATCGTATGGCTGTGATAGATTATAAGCGAACAGGTATCGTATGCCTCTGCGCCGCTCGATCTAAATTAGATCCTACGGTCTATAGCACACGATCCAACCGAAGCGGTACCAGCGAATAGCGAAGCGCCGCGTGTCACGAGTTCAGTTTAAAAACAGATTGAAATCAGATTAGAATGTGATTTTCAAACCTTTGTAACTTTTAATCCACACGTCCAAAAATTGCAAATTTGGTATCATTGGAATCAATGGAACAAACCCTAGCCAACCATGCCTTTAGTTTAGCAAATAGTATCTGTTAGAGTGTTTGTTTTTGTAGAAACATTTGTGTGCTTGTTAAGGATGTGAAAATTGTTTAAAAATGAATTTGGGGATAAAATCTTTGGAAAATGGTGTGATTTGAACCTACTGACCATAGGAAACACCTTGTGGTCTCAAAAATGTATTTGGTAAGGAAAAGAATGATTCTTTGATTTAAAACCATTTCTAGTCAAATAGAAATGTGGTTTATTTATTAAAATAGGTTTTGGAAAAAAACTTTTGGGAAATGTTTTGTTTCAAAGTCTCTGACCCCAAACACCAAGTTTTATGGTTTGAAAACATATTTGGAGAACCCTATAGATTAATGCCTTAGTAAAAATATTTCTACACCACATAAAATGATACTTTGTTTTGAAAATGGTTTTTGAAGTGAAACCTTTTGCAAATGACTTTGCCACTTGACTAAATGACCATTAGGTGTTTTCCAATGTTTATGACCCATTAGGAACCACTTTTTCAAACAAAACAAAACTTGGCATGTTTGCATGCATTACCTTGACTTTGTCATTTTATGTGATGTTTTGCTTGATTGGTAGATTGAGTTTGTGCCTTGTTTGATTGAATTGTAGTGACTTGAAGAGTGTGATTGTTGCAAGGACAAGGAGTGAACTTAAACCCTCTACCAAAAAGGCAAGTGATGCTTCATACTTTTTGTCCCATTACTTTCACTATGCATTAGAGATTTTCTCTAAGTAAAACTTGCATGGATTTTTGCTAAGTATAAACCTTGCTATAGGAAAACCTAGTAGATGAAACCTTAGTGGAAATTTTCCTAAGTTAAGATTCCTATTACTATCAAGCTTAGTCTAGCTAATAGAAACATGGGTGGAATATATATTCACACTATGGAAAAATTCCTAAGTCTGAGGACTTGTGTTTTGTTTAATAAAACAACTAAGTTAATGAATCACCTGGGTGGAATGGTAATTGCTTGGTGGATTTTGGTTGAGTGGTTCACAAGGCCCATGTCTATGGTTGACCTTGTGTATCTCACTTGTGGATGGCCACCCAGGAACAAAGAAATTTGAGATGTCAAATGTTGAGAAGCTTCAAGTGTAGCCACTTGGCAATATGGGCTCTGCCATGATCATATAGGTTGCAAGAACTTAGCCATATGGACAGTGGGTGGTAGTTTTTGATAGGTTGGAACGCGTCCATTTTTGGTCTAAGGGAAGGCTTCTGAAAGATCTTGTCTTGGGAAACCAAGTCTTGTGGGGAAAGTGCACCACCTCTGCAGAGTGTAAAATCTAAGTACTTAGCCATGTCCCTGGTAAAGGACAATTTGAACATCAAGACATGGAAGCAATCAATAATCTCATCATTCAAATTTCTAAGTTAAAAACTTGTGGTTTGAACAAGGGTTATTGAAATATTCAATCTTTGATTGAGAGAAGCTTTGGAAAAGATTTTGTCAAAACAAAGTGTTTTCAAAATGATAAGGAAAATCTATTTTGAGCAATGCAAGCCTCAACTCCACTTAGCCAAATGCATATAGATGATAGATTCCACTATACTACCATAGTATCACTTGCCAATACAATTCAAATGTATTGACCCTTGTGGCTGTAACTTGTAATGTTGCAGGTTTGATTGATTTTAGTGAAGATTGATTGATTAGGATTACAGTCTACAACCAACATCTGCCTGTGGCACTTTGAAGATGAAGGACCCCATGACTATAGTTATTCCGCTGCAATGTAATGTAATAGCCATATGAGCTATGAAAGATGTAATAAAATTATGTTATTCCTGGTTATAAGTTATATTATGACCTTTGTTTCTTGATATTACATCTTAACTGTGGATGCTAGCTATTGATCCAGGGACTAGCATTGTAAACACAGGGGACTCCACCTTATGTTGTTGTAAGGTTGGGACACTCCCTCGACAATACGTCAATAAGGTAAAATCTTAAGAGAGTTACAAACCAGTCATACAAGTCAAGGGTCACAGACCCATCATTACATCAAACAACGGAAGCAAACAAGTTGTTCTAAACAACAAACTTAGAAAAGGGACTAAAAGGCCATAACAAAAGTAGCGACCCTTCCATAGATCCTAGGCTGTTGCCCGGGAACCCCGACTACTCGTCGACCTCGACGTAGAAACCACCTTCAGTTGGGGCAGCGTCATGTTGGGCCACGCAGAGATAAAACAAAACTTTTTCCTCTAACGTGGTGATCCCAAGATCTAGCTAAGGTAGAAGGCCACGAGGTTTACCACTAGACGCGCAGTTGCGGATTACTGATGAAGCGCGTCAGTTGATGCAGTGCAGTCCTCACGATCCGATCGTCCTGGTGCTGATCGTACAGCACCTCTGCCGGTATCCACACGTACAAGGAGGAGCGCCGGCGGCGAACTGCTAGGTTCGTTACGGCGGCTGGACTGCTGTGGAGCTAGGGTTTCCAACACATGGAATGACCTAACCGAACAACGATTAACCTTTCTGGGTTACTGTGCTCCACTATATATAGGGAGTGAACGTGGGCTCTACTCACGCGACCCATTCACTAAAGCCCATATAACACTAGTCACCGTGAGTCCAACTCACTAACTCAGTCCTAATCTGGTTTAGGTCCAACCCAACCAGATTACAGATTCGGATCCAATCCGAACTTGCTCTCTCTCTTAAGTGTGTGACCCCGCAGGCTCATGGTTACTTGGACACGATTAGAGTCCGACTCACAATCGATCAATCGGTATCGGCTCCTAGCAGAACTTGCCGATTCCCAAGTACCAAAGAGTCATGACGACTTGCCTTTCCAATGCGACTTACGTCTAAGTCCCTTTTGCCTCACGATATACCTTGTCAGACTATAGGCGAATATATGTCATCCCTTAAATAGTCCGACTCTCTTCTCGATCCGAGATAAGTGATTCACCCGACTAACTCTTAGCCGATCGCCTCGGTTAACACTTAACCGAGTCGTGCATGGCCATGCTTTCCGAATCATATCTCACGAGAGGGCCCAGAGAATATCTCTCCGAGTGGAGGGGCAAAATCCCATCTTGGTTATCCACATCACGTAGCTTGATTCTCAGTCGACCCGAACCCTGCCTTTATAACTGCCCAGTTACGGATCAGCGTTTGACAGAACCTAAGTCGGTGATCCTCAACTCGGACTATGCAACAACCTCAGGTCTAAGGATTACATTGATTGAGATATACAAATGACAACTAGTTCGTTGTACCTCAATATGGGTCAATCCGACTCGCTAAACTCTTTAGCCGAATCTGTGTAAGTTGGAATAGCATCTCCATGCCCATGACAAGTGGAACCGAGTCATCAAGCCAACTTTCACATTGGTCTAAGTTGTGTGTCCAGCACAACCTCAATGACCAAGGATATTTAGTACAAACAACATGAATGCATAGTTCCACAACTGAATCACATATTCAATGATACACATCAGATGTTTATACAAGGACTACTTAATAACTTTATGAATACAATGGGAAATATCATCATACATGATTGCCTCTAGGGCATATTCCCAACACGTCATCTATAGAAAAACATCAACGAAGCAAGGCTGAGTACAGGGTGTACTCTGCAAGACTTATGGCTAGTGGAGTTACTTTGCACAAAGCTATCTTTTGTTTTCAAAACAAGAGAGAGAAGAAACTCGTCTAGACAGATCATTTTCAAAAGGGGATAAGAAGACTTCAACTCTAGCTCTTAAAATCGTCTTTGGTATCCACCAAGAACCATCATCAACTGAACCACTCTTCCCGGACTACCCCCTCAACAACCCCGAGGAACTATTCCGGATCTCACTTTAGTTGACAAGTTTTAACATTCGGTTATAGTTCTCTATGATCTTCACGTCCGTTCCAAGTCGTCCATAACTGTGGACACGGCTTTTCGAAAAGATTATAACCCTGCAGGGGTGCACAACTTTACCCACACGTACCAACCGATTCTTAGTGCCAATATATTAGCCCTCTTCCTTGGAAGGCCGGCAGAGAGTGGTTGACCACGACCTTTACCCTGTTTTCGCTGAGACCATGAGTCACGCACTAAGGAGATGCCACCGTAACGGCTCGAGTCCCGAAGTCGGTCCCTAGCGATGTGAACAGGGTTTGAGATTACGGATGCCAGGCATCTCCCATTCCCTGCCACGCTTACCTACCTGTATGAATGCACCTCCTTCAACTCCATTCAAGAACAACCATTATGCGTATGTCGAATGGAAATCTCAAACTATTTGACTCATGGAATCTACTAGGCAAGTTAGTTGGTCGAGGGGGTTTCCAGGCCCCCGTGTGGTTGTACGCTCATCTTGGTTCAAGAGGCAAGAACATCGGGTCCTAGGGTTGACAAGTATGGAACTACAAAAACCACAACCCACGTGGCCTCCCATACGAGCCTTAGCATGTTTATCATTCATCTTTGATCACATTACCACAACCTACCATACTAGATTCATTCACACCTCCGGTGCACCACCTGAATAACCAGCATCGGACCACTAAGCATGGCTAAGCTTGACTGAACTGTGGCACTAGCGACGCTCATAAGCCAAACCCTAGTTATGCTAGGAGCGGTGGATCAGGTAATATAGTTCACAAAGGATAACATGCGTCAGATAGGATTACTCTGTCTACTGATAAAAGACTGTTTGAACCGAATGCATATGGCGAGATTGAAATACTTTGTAAACATAGGATTCATATGTATGAGTGGGGCTTCGCTTGCCTTGTCCGTTTTTGGACTGGTACTATTCTTCGGTGGCGTTGACTTCAGCTTCGGGTTCGGTTCCTATTCGTGAGAACCAATCACCGGAAAAGATAAAGCAACACTCAACACATGGCATGTGCAATGCTCATACAATATGAATGATATGACAAGTTAAATAGTGTTGAATTGAACCCTAAAGCATGCTTGATCACTTTAAATGGGGTTCCGAAGATCCAAACCCTAAAACAGGGGAATCATCGAAATCACCTGTGGGGTTCAATTGGTTCTTCTAATTAAACTTGATATCAAAGTTGATTAACAATGTATGATTATAGCTTAGTTAGATAGGTTTCATTTTTCTGAACATTTTGGTATATTATTTGTATTTTTCTGATTTAAAATGAATTAGTTATGAATTTCCCAAATTTTAATTCATTTTAGACATTTTTGGAATATTTAAATTAATTTCCAAACTTGGGCCCACATGTCAGACTTTTATTACTTTTAGAAAATATTTACAGAAATGATTAAAATCTTGACAGGTATGGCCCACATGTCATACATTTTCTATTTATAGAGATAATTACAAAACAAATAAAAGAAAAATAAAAAAGGAATATGACATCATGATGATGTCATGCTGACATCATCAACGCCATTGCTTGCAGATTGAGCTCGGGCTCGATGCTAGGGGCGATGCGGGAGCGGGTGCGTTAGACAGAGGGGAGCGAGGCGAGCCAAATAGAGGCGGCACCGCCCTGGAATGGTCGTCGGAGCACGACACACGGCGGCGCGCGGCGGTGGTGGCGTCGGGCTCTCGCGGGGAGGGGTATACAGAGGAAGAGGGGAGCAACAGAGGGGTGCGTTAGCACCATGAGTTCACCGCGAGCACGACAGGGGTGGTGGCGGAGCTCGGGGAGGACGGACGACGACGGATCGACGGCGACAACGGTGGCTTCCGACGATGCTTTGAGCTCGATTCCGGGGAGAGGAGGTCGTCCCGGCTCGCATGCTTCGGGGAGGAGGACGAGGACAGCGAGGCGATGCTCATGGTCACCTCAGCTGGGCGAGGGGTGCTCGGAGACGGCGGGGACGAGGAGGACCTAGCGAGCTAGGGTTCGGCCATGGCGCTAGAGAGCTAGGGAGATGGGGAAAATGGTGAGCTAGGGTTCGTCGGTGACTACGGTGGTGGTTTATAGACGACCAGAGTGGCGGAACGAATCCTGGCACATGCCAGCGACGACGGACGACGGGCGGCTCGACAGCGAGCTGCTGCTCGTCGTCGACAAAGACGACGCGAAACAGGAGGGCTGAAGAGGTATGGGGTCGGGGATGGGCTGCTGCTGGGCCAGGCTTGGGCCCCGGGTGGACTGGCTGCTGGCGGCAGAGAAAGAGAGCAGAGGAAATGGGCTCGGCCCAGGGAGGTTTAGGACTAGATTTTTTTCTAGGAAAACCTTTTCTAAATCTGTTTTCTATTTCCTCTTTTGTATTTTGAATTCAAATTTGTTTTGAATGATTTCAATTTTACAGAACTTTTGCATAATATATAGAAACAATAAGGAGCACTTGTAACTATTTGAGCTCCATGCATTTGAGAGTTTTCAAAATATGGGAACCATTTGCATTGATTCAAAGAGAGAGGGAAAACTATTAGGGTTTTAGGGTTTTGTTTGTTCTTCTTTGGTTGAATCAAAGTACAAGTGTAATGCATGCATGAAATGCTCAAACACATCTTATTTGTATTACACAGAAGTGTGGTATGTTATAGTATGCAAACTTCAACAGTCCATATATGGATTGAAGCAAGCATCCCGAAGTTGGAATCAACGTTTTGATAAGGTAATCAAAAAGTTTTGGTTTTATACAAACTTATGGAGAATCTTGTATTTACAAGAAAGTGAGTGGGAGCTCTGTAGCATTCTTAATACTATATGTAGATGACATATTGTTGATTGGGAATGATGTAGACCTTCTTAATAGTGTCAAGGATTATTTGAATAATAGTTTTTCAATGAAAGATCTTGGTGAAGCAGCTTACGTATTAGGCATAAAGATTTATAGAGATAGATCGAGACGCTTAATATCATTGTCACAAAGTACATATTTGGACAAAGTTCTAAAGAGGTTTGGAATGGAAGATAGCAAGAAAGGGTTCTTGCCCATGTTGCCCAATACGACCTTGAGTAAAACTCAAAGTCCTGCAACGGCAAAAGATAGAGAAAGGATGAGTAAGACTCCCTATGCCTCAGCCATAGGATCTCTAATGTATGCCATGCTATGTACTAGATCCGATATTGCATACGCTGTTAGTTTGACTAGCAGATATCAAAGTGATCCAGGAGTGGATCATTGGACAGCGATCAAAAACATCCTTAAGTACTTGAGAAGAACTAAGGATATGGTTCTTTCTTATGGAGGTGATGAACAGCTCTTTGTAAATGGTTACACCGATGCTAGTTGGAACACCGATCCGGATGATTCTAAATCTCAATCTGGATACGTATTTACTTTGAATGGTCCAACAGTTAGCTGGAGGAGTGCAAAGCAAAGCGTTGTGGCGAGATCTTCAACTGAATCGGAATACATAGCTGCTTCAGAGGCTTCACAAGAAGCGATATGGATGAAGGAGTTCATTACAGAGCTCGGTGTGGTTCCATGTGCGCTGGACCCAATGTCTATCTATTGTGATAACATGGGTGCCATAGCCAATGCACAAGAACCAAGGTCACACAAGAAGTTGAAGCACATCAAGCTACGTTTTCATGCTATTCGAGAACATGTCCAAGATGGTGACATAAAGATTTGCAAAGTACACACAGATCTGAATGTGGCGGATCCGTTGACTAAACCTCTCCCGAGGGCAAAACATGACCAGCACCAAACCGCCATGGGTGTTCGGTATTTTACCATGTAATCTAGATTAGTTGACTCTAGTGCAAGTGGGAGATTGTTGGAGATATGCCCTAGAGGCAATAATAAATGTAGTTATTATTATATCTTTGTGTTTATGATAAATGTTTACATTCATGCTATAATAGTATTAACCGGAAACATTAATACTTGTGTGATTTGTAAACTAAATTAGAGTCCCTGGTAAAGCCTCTTTATAATACTAGCTTGTTGGTTAATAGATGATCGTAGTTTCCCAATCATGAACATTGAGATGTTGTTAACAACAAGATCATATCATTAGGAGAATGGTATGATGGACATACTCCTGTAGATAAGCGTAGCATAAAGATCAAGTCATTTTAATAGTTCAATTGCTATAAGCTTTCTGATACATAGTAACCTAATTCCTTCGACCATGAGATCATGCTAATCACCATCACCGGAAGGATGCTTTGATGACATCAAACACCACACCGTAACTGGGTAGCTATAAAGGTGGCATTGAGTGTTTGGAAAGTATGGGTTGAGGCACATGGATCAAGAGTGGGATTTGTCCATACATATGACAGATAGATATCTCTGGGCCCTCTCGGTGGAATGTCATCCAATTATCTTGCAAGCATGTGATTGGCTCACAAGGGATCACATACCACGGGAACAAGAAAAGAGTACTTATTGGTAACGAGTTTGAACTAGGTATGCAGAGATACCAACGATCAAAACCTCGGATAAGTAAACTTTCGTGAGACAAAGGGAAATTGGTATCGTATGTAAGTGGTTCATTCGATCGCAAAGTAATCGTAGAAATATGTGGGAGCCATATGAATTTCCAGATTCCTCTATTGGCTATTGATCGGAGAAGTGTCTCGTTCATGTCTGCATAATTCACGAAATGTAGGGAGACTTAATGATTCGATGTTGTTGTGTAGTTATGGAATGATGAGTAAGAGACCGAATGTTGTTCGGAGTCTCGGATGAGATCCGGGATATCTCGAGGAGATCCGGAATGGTCCGGAGAATAAGATTCATATAAGGAAAGTCCTGTTTCAGAGTTCAAGAATGATTCCGGTGTTTTCACCAGGAATGTTCTAGAAGGGTCTGGAAGTTCCGGCACTCTGGAGGGGAAGGGTACATGGATGTGTCATGACAATGTGGAATGGTTGCATCATGTACTAGGTCACTTGGCTAGGAAATATGGAGAGAGAAATCAAATCCAAGTTTGAAAGTCAAACGCCAATTTGAAAAAGTCAAATCTGAAGTTTGCTTAGTGGAGGGAGAGTAGGAAACCTACTTGGGGAGGAAGTCCCCTCCCTCCACCCGCCGGCCATGAGGAGGAGTTGGAGGAGGACTCCCTCCTCCCAAACCGCCCGCTCCCACCTATATAGGGAGGGGTAGGGCGCACCCTACCCCTCACACCTAAACCCTAGCTCCTGGCGCCTCCACCACAAGTGGAGTCGCCGCCTAGGGATCTCCCAACTCGCCGAGTTAGGGTTTCCCCAAACCCTAGCCGCCGGACACACCCTCCCCTTGGTGCCCTCTAAACCCTAGATCACCAAGGAATCTCGCATACTCCACCATACTCGCTCCGGCTTAAGGCAAAGCCCTGCAAGATCTCCCCTCTACTTCCGACACCACGCCGTCGTGCTGCCAGAATCGCGAGGAGAGTACTACAACCTCCGCCGCCTGCTGGAATAAGGGAGAGGATAGTCTTCATCGAGTACTGAAAGTGTGACCGACTGCGGAAGCGCTGCCGGCACGCAGCGCCAGAAGGACCGTCTACGCGATCTTGAGATCGGCAAGTGTACGACTACATCACCCACGAGAATCTGCTCTCGTTAACCGCTTTGGAATCTTCGAGGGTGAGTTCCTCTATCGACTCGTTGCTATAATCTAGTAGATAGATCTTGGCTTGTTTGTGTGCATGCGGTAGAATTTTTTTGTTTTCCATGCTACGAACCCCTACACTGAAATCCAGTCTGGTTCCTAATCCTTCTTAGACTTTCTTCCAAAATACTGAGGTAAACTGGGTTCCTCGATCCGACACAATGTTCTTGGGGATTCCATGCAAACTGACTATCCTAGCAATGTACAACTCTTCTAGCTTTGAGCTCTGATAAGTGGTCTTGACCGGTAAGAACTGGGCTACTTTGGACAGTCTATCCACTATGACCCAAATAGAGTCATTTCCCCTACTAGATGTAGGCGAACCGCTGATAAAATCCATTCCAACTGAACCCCATTTCCATTCTGGAATCTGTAATGGTTTCAAAAGTCCTGTGGGTCGCTGATGTCCTGCTTTGACTCTTTGACATATATCACACTTGGCTATGTAGCTTATGATTTCTCTCTTCATATTATGCCACCAAAATTGCTCCTTCAAATCCTGATACATCTTGGTTCCTCCAGGGTGGATAGAATAAAGAGTATCATGGGCTTCTTGCAAAATAGCTTGTTTCAACTCTAAATCTGCTGGTACACAAATACGTCCTTTGTACCACAAAACTCCTTCTTTATCTTCCGTGAATCCAGGTACCTTTCCTGTATCGATACAACGTTTGATTCTGTCGATACTAGCATTTCCTTTCTGCGCCTCCTTGATCCGATCTATCAAGTTGGGTTGAAGTTCTATGCTAGACAAAAATCCTTCACTAACTAATTCCATTCTGAAATTTTCCATCTCCTCATACAAACTTGGCTAGGCTTATTTTATCATGGTGTTCAATCGACACGACAATCTGCTAAGAGCATCTACTACCACATTGGATTTGCCAAGATGATAGTGAATGTCAAGATCATAGTCCTTGATTAACTCTATCCATCTCCTTTGCCTCATATTTAGCTCCTTCTGGGTGAAAATATACTTCAGACTCTTGTGATCCGAATAAATCTCACAGCGGTTACCCATGAGGTAATGCCACCATGTCTTCAAGGCTAAAACTACGACTGCCAGTTCGAGGTCATGTGTAGGGTAATTCTGCACATGTTGCTTCAGTTGTCGGGACAAATAGGATATGACTTTGCCTTCTTGCATTAACACACATCCGAGACCACCCTTGGATGCGTCACAATACACATCAAAAGGCTTAGTGATATCCGGCATAATCAAGATTGGGGCTGAAATCAATCTCTTCTTGAGTTCTTGAAAACTTGCTTCACATTTGTCTGTCCATTCAAACTTCTTATCTTTATTCAACAATTGGGTCATGGGTCTTGCGATGCTCGAGAATCCCTCTACAAACTTGCGGTAATATCCGGCTAATCCAAGAAATGCGCGAACTTCAGTTTGAGTGGTTGGGGCTTTCCATTCTTCAACATCCTTAATCTTGGAGGGATCAACAGCAATTCCTCCTGCCAACACGATATGTCCTAGGAATCCTACTTCGTTTAACCAGAACTCACATTTGCTAAACTTGGCATACAACTGATGCTCTCTAAGGGTTTCAAGGATGGTCCTCAGGTGTAGCTCATGGTCTTCTTCTGATTTGGAATAGATCAGAATATCATCGATAAAAACAACGACAAACTTATCTAGGAAGTTCATAAAAATCTTATTCATGAGGTTCATGAAATAAGCGGGGGCATTGGTTAATCCAAAAGACATGACATTGTACTCATACAATCCATATCTGGTGGTGAAGGCAATCTTTGGAATATCCGTTGCGCGAATCTTGAGTTGATGATAACCAGTTCTAAGATCAATCTTAGAAAACACTTTGGCACTGGTCAACTGGTCAAACAGATCTTCTATCTTTGGCAGTGGGTACTTGTTCTTAATGGTGACATCATTCAGCTTCCGATAATCCGTGCACAAACGGTTACCTCCATCTTCCTTATCCACAAACATAATAGGTGATCTCCATGGCGACGCACTTGGTTGAATCAAACTTGTCTCCAGTATAGCATCCGGTTGCTTCTTTAGCTCCACTAATTCAAACAGATTCATACTATAAGGTCTCTGAGCTATGGGTCTAGTTCTAGGGATTAGTTTAATGATAAACTCGATATCCCGATCTGGGGGCATACCGAGCAATTCATCTAGGAATACGCCAGGGTATTCATAGACTACTCTAACATGGTCAATGGTTGGTTGGGCTAGACTCTTGTTGCACTTGAATTGACGGGGAAAAGTCTTAGATACATGCTCTACTTATACTCCAGTGGTACTTGTTGTGGATATACCAAATGGGTATACCTACAGCATAGTCTCATACCGGCAAACCCGGGTGGCCCACGGTTGGTGGTTAGGCCTATGGCATAACCGGACGGCCCAGTTGTTGATAGACAAGACGGAGGTCCAGCAGGGATAAAGGAAGGCGATGTGCCACCGACTTAGATGGAAGCCGGAGCCTTGGAGGACACGAAGACTAGTTAGTGTTAGTCTAGGACTCTATAACCGTATCCGGCTGGGACTCTCCATATAACCCTAGGTCCTGGCGCTCATATAAGCCGGCCTACGGGAGCCTTAAGGGCACAACACAATAGAACACCAAGTGCATAGCACTACTCGCACACAGCGAACCTCCTAATCCTGTAACTCGGCGTATTGCCATTATAGTAATTTATAGCAGGAGTAGGATCTCGCCACCGTCGTGAGATCTGAACCTGGGTAAACTGTGTCACGCCGACCCGTATGCTCTCCGTCTCCCCCCCCCCCCACGCCTCTAAACTCGCCGTTGGGATACCCCTATGGCATACGTGTCGACAAAACCACGACAGTTGGCGCCCACCGTGGGGCAAGAGGCGCTTACAGCACGGATCCGGGCGGGATCCCTCGCCGTCTTCGAAGACGGACAAATCACATTTCTGCTGACGCGCCGGCTTCATCGTCACTTTTGAGAGTCCGTAGAGAATTAATTTTCTCGCCCCTCGATCGTACGACGAGTCGACGACATCGCGAGAATCTACGTTAACGCGTTTATCGCATCGCACGCGATAGCACCACGATTGACTAAAATCATCAAGCCCAGATCCACATGGACCGCCTTTGGGCTGGATACGTTCGCGGAAAGTTGATTTAAGCTTGATCTCCCTGTTGAGATTTCCGGCTTAGATCTCCAGGAAAAGGGTCTAGGCACGATCTCTCGACACCTTGAAAGGCGGCAGATCGCGTCTAGTGATTTATCCGTTTAGACGAACGGGCGACCTTTTTGGCGATTGGCTTCTCGGTGCGTATGCACACTTCGCGCATCCTTAGTTCCGCGCCAGACTGCTATTGTCGCTCGCGTCACCAGGGTCGTATGTCAGAAGCTGTCCGGCTTTGGCTATTTCACAAACCAAGGAGGAAAACCTAGGTGTTGAGCACACCCTTCAAAACAAAGGGATTAACTCCACTTACGATCTTTGGCTATGGATTGCCTAGTTGGATGCAAGATGACACGCCAACCCGAGAAAACATCGACGGGATGCTACTGTAGATGTCTGTATGGTTAGGATTGAGCTAGCTCTCCTATAAGGAATCCTGCATGTATGCGTCATGTTGGGAAAATAAAAATCCACCAAAAGTTGGTCAGATCGATCTGTTCACATGCAATATCAAACAAGATCGATTGATGCAACTTCATATGGGGGTGATCTCTCCAATCGATCAAGCGGAGCTAGCTAGCTATATACGCATGGATCAAAGCTTCCGGTCCAGCCATATCGGGCCTTTGCCGGGATCGATTTGACTTTCGGCTTAAATGACTCATCTCGTATCGGAAGCGCGTATGGAAATTACCATTAAGATACTTGTGTCGATACGACAGGGGTCTGGTTTAGTTTCCGTACCTTCCGACTAGATTTCTCGTCCCCGAGGAACTACTTCATTATTGTCATGGACTACATCGCCGCCTCACCGCGGTAGAGTCCGTCTTCATAGCAAACAACACCGACTCCGCTCAAACAGCTAAGTCCTTATTTATATTTTATTTTAATTGTTTATGATCATGAGATTAAGATTGGTTCACTCATGTACTCTGAGTCTTTTACCGCTTTCGTTTTGGTCATACCTTTTTCCACGATTTTCCTTACGCTCGTGAGTATAAACTTTTTACTGGCTTGCCGTTTTAAGGCCCCAGTACCATGTAAAAAACCCGTCTTCGGGCGTTAGCTTAAGTTTTCTGGATACATGTTTTCTGTTGTTTTTATGTGGATTCCAGAGTAGTGACTTTTCGGTACTCAAAACCGGCGTTTTGGCATTGGGTTCTGGACGGTGCCATTAGGCATCATCACCTAAGGACATAGTTCTGTGCTGCGAGTCTTCCGTCTCACGAAAGGTCAAGCATAAAAACCAGAATAACGGATAAGCCAGCACTTGCTTAATTTTTTTTTACATAAACTGTTTAAATTAGTTGAGTTTTTCCCTCCTAAATAGTTTTATGTTGTCCATCTGCTGTATAGTTTCAGCTTTAAAGCATTTGTTCAAAGGCCATGTTTGTTCCGCCTTACATATGTTTGTTGGACACAATTAAAGGAACAATTTAATACATTTGTATTTTTATGTTTATATTTCAGGTATGTAACGCTTGGACATTGCCACGTTCCTTGGATTAAGGTGTTTTAAGCCGGATTTTCACTAGACTTGACGCCTCGAGGGCTGCGTTCGCAGTTGTTGACCAAGACTTTAGCCGCCTTTGAGGATGTCGAATCGACGCTCGGGGTCTTGACATCTCTAATTTAAGAGCTTTGTCCCGCCTTGCGTCCAAGACGGAACAAACCTCGGGGGCTACAGTACGATGATCTCCAAGACATGGTTTAGTTCTCTTTGAGCATCAAGACGGAGAATTCAAGTGAATTCCACCTTGACGCTCGGGGGCTACACCGATATTGAATTTTTGTAGTTCTCTCTGGAGCACCAAGCCGAAATAACTTCCGACTTGACGCTCCGGGGCTACACTGTTCACATTTTTACTAAAGCTACTCTGAGAGAACCAAGACGCTTTTATTTTGAAACGCCGACTTGGCGCTCGGGGGCTACAGTCGTTTGATGTACAACTATGCATGTTCTTCTGAGCATCAAGCCGCCTTCATCATGGAAGCCGACTCAATGCTCGGGGGCTACATATGGTTATGTCAACAAAACTTTCAAGACGGTGAAGAATCCGGCTAGCGAAACCCGGGGGCTCGACATCAACTTTTCCTTCACGGAAGTTTGACTGGGTTACACAGATCGATGGCCTAAACGCCCGTGATATGAGAGGCTCTAAGACCTTAATTAAGCAAGCTCTTATATCTGTGGCTTTGCTGGCTCTAAGTCGGCAGTTTGGAAGCCATTATGACCGTGGCCCGGTAGCCGTGATTTTTTCCGACTTACATATCGTCCTGCATGGATGGTGATATTGAAGACGTTCCTAGAGCTTGGAAGAATCACTAACAATTCGTTAGAGATTTCTCCGCCTTAGACTCGTTCGTAGAAGCATACAAGCAACTCTCTGGCTAGGCTTAGTCGGATGAGAATATGATATGGGAGCTCTCCAAGATTCTTCACGAGCACACCTACAAATTGAAGACAACGTGATACTTACGCTCAAAGCAAGGCGGAGGAACGCGAGGATCTTGAAGAACTCCGGGGGCTACTGTCGTGGATATAGCAAATGGGTATACCTATGGCATAGTCTCATACCGGCAAGCCCGGGTGGCCCACAGTTGGTGGTTAGGCCTATGGCATAACCGGGCGACCCAGTTGCTGATAGACAAGACGGAGGTCCAGCAGGGATAAAGGAAGGCGACATGCCACCGCCTTAGATGGAAGCCGGAGCCTTGGAGTACACAAAGCCTAGTTAGTGTTAGTCTAGGACTCTGTAACCGTATCCGGGTGGGACTCTCCATATAACTCTAGGTCCTGGCGCTCATATAAGCCGGCCTACGGGAGCCTTTAGGGCACAACACAATATAACACCAAGTGCATAGCACTACTCGCACACAGTGTAGAGGTCCCAACCTTTAATAAGGTACAGATCCCTGTGTTTACAATGCTAGTCCCTGGATCAATAGCTAGCATCCACCGTTAAGATGTAATATAAAGAAACAAAGGTCATAATACAACTTTATAACCAGGAATAAAATAAATCATTACATCTTACATAGCTCATTTGGCTATTACATTACATTGCAGCAGTATATCTATAAGCATGGGGTCCTTCATCTTCAAAGTGCCACAGGTAGACATGTTGGTTGTAGACTTGTAATCCTAATCAACACACTTACATCAAACAAACCTGCAACATAATAAGTTGCAGCCACAAGCGTCAATACATTTGAATTGTATTGGCAAGTTTCACTACTATGTAGAATATAAGTGGATCCTATCAATACATGCATATTTGGCTAAGTGGGGTTTAGGCTCATTTGCAGAAAGCAATATAGTTTATCCTATCTTTTCAAAATAGTTCTGATCTTTTGTCAAATCTTTCTGATCTCCTTGGAATCCACCAAGTGCTTCAAGTCTCTTGTTGTCACTTTCAAGTTTTACTTTTTAGAAATTGGAATGTCGAGATTTCCCATAGCTTCAGGCCTTAGTTACTCAGTATTGTCCATAACCGGGGACACGACTAAGTACTTAGAATTTGATCTTCTGCAGAAGTTGTACACTTTACCCACATGACACAATCTCATCTTGTTGCCACCAGTGGCCGCTGGATAAGTACTCACCAAGATGGAGTACTGGAATATTGAGAATGTGACGAAGTCTTTCCATAGGGTCCTCCCATACACAATGCTAGCTTGTCTTCAGGCACCAATGTAGGGTTCCTAGTTCCCTCATTCCAGTAACCCGAAGGGCCAATGCATGGGTCTTCCACAATGTAATTGACTAAGCCAGTGCCCATTTAGCATGTGGCTGTACACGGAAGCCACTGTACGAGAAACATGTTCAATCTCTAAGTTTCCTGGGTGGTTTTCTTCTAGTGCACAACAAAAAGATATTGCCATATAAACATGGTTCCTCTTGTTGCCACCTTGTCCAAAACTTGAGTATCCTTGTCCACCCAGGTGGTTCATTGAGTACTTGTTTTATTATATAAAACACAAGTCTTTTCAATACTTCTCATAATCTCAACATGTATCCTTTCTCAAAATATATAGCAGGGCTAAGCATATTACAACTACATTGTTTTCACTAAGGGATGTATAAGGGTATCCTATTAGGATTTAGCATAGCAAAAATATAGTAGTCCTTATCATGCATGTTTCAAAATCCACTAAGTGTAATGAAAATAGTAGGAATTGGATGATAGTGTCACTTGCCTTTTTGGTAGAGGATGTTGGTTCACTTCGGATCTTGCTAATATCACACTCTTCTAACTTCACTACAAATCAATCAAGCAAACATGGATTCAACTAGCATTCCAACCAATAATCAAACAATTCATCACACATAAGATAATAGAAACTAAGTCATGCATGCAAGCATGCAAAAGTTAGTTTTATTTGCAAAGGTGGTTTCTACTAGGTTCTAGACTTTGTAAGGTTCAAAGTGGTCATTTTCTAAAGTGGCAAAGTCATTGGCAAAAGGGTTTTATCTATAAACCATTTTTAAATCAAATCATTATTTCATGTGATTGAAAATGCTTTTAGCAAAGCAACAATTTTATATTGTTCACCAAATAAGTTGTTAATTCACAAAACTTGGTGTTTAGGGTCAGTAGTTTTGAATTAAAACATTTTCCAAAGGTTTTTCTCAAAAATCATTTCCATAACAAAATCAATATTTTTATTTGACTAGAAATGAGCTAATTCAATTATTCAATCCTAATCTTCACAAAATAAATTTTTAAATCCATAAGTTGGTTCCTAAGGTCAGTAGGTTCACAACAAAACATTTTGCAAAGATTTCATCCCCAAAATCATTTTGGAATAAATTTTATATCCTAAACAACCATACACAAGTTTCTGCAAAAACAAACAATTTAACAGAAACTTTTTACCAAACAAAAGACATGGTTGGCTAGGGCTTGTTTTTCTGAATCCATTGATATAAAGTTTGCAAAATTTGGACGTGTAGATTTAAAGTTATACAATTTACAAGTTTGTATCTAAATCAGATTCATAGTTTTGTTTTAAATCAAAACCAGTCCACGTGGCTTGTTCTTATTGGCCGATACCGCTTCGGGCGGATCGAGCTCTGTGGATTGTTGGATCTAACTAAGATCGAGTGGCGCAGAGGCACACGATACCCCTTCGTCTACGTTCTATCACAGCCAGACGATCAAGATCTAACGGACAGGTTTGCTTGGTCAATAACGGGCGGCGCTGCACGGCGGTGAGCGGCGGCACACGGTCAGACTATGTGCTTGCAGACGTTGCAGGAAGCAAGGGAGAGGGGAAAATGGCTTACAGTGTTCACGTGGTCGAGGTGAAGCTCGAGGTGGCGTTGGCTTGGCGAGGGGCGCACAGGGACGGGAGTAATCGCTCGTCGGAGTTGGTGACGACGTCAGGCGGCTCTATTTGTTGTCGGAGGTGAGGCTGCAGTTCACTCCGAGGCAAAACACGGACACAGTTAGACGCGGGCAAGTGTGGCGTTCATGTGAGCATGATTGAGAGGGCTCGGGGTGGTCTGGCTTACCAGGGGGAGGTCACCGGAGAGAAAAACAGACGCAACGGCGCTCAGTAGATGATGAAGTCGACGTTGCGGAGCGCCCGCGAGTGAATGAGTGGCACGGGGAGATGCGCCAGGAGGTGAGGAGCGAGCTCGTGTGCTTGGGAAGGCGAGGCGAGGCTGGACGGCGCCGGAATTTGGTCGGAGACGTCGTCGGAGCAGTGGCATAGCAAAGTGAATTGGGGGCAGCCTGGTGGCTCACTTGCAGCGGGGTTGGAGGGGAAAGGAAGAGGAGAGGGAGGCGTTTAAGGGGGCGTGGTCGCGGCGAGATTAAGGCGAGGCATTGAAGCGAATTCAATCGCGGCGTCAAAGGCAGGAAACGTCCGGTGAGTTCAACGCGGGGGAGGAAGACGGTGACGTTGCGTGGGGCCGTCTGGCAGCGAGAGAGAGAAGGGGTGCGGTGGGGTCCTGCTGTCTGCGACTGCGCGGGTGTGCGGTTGAGTAAAAAAACGATTCGCTGAGGGTGAGCTGGTGGGCTGGAGCTGGGCTGCTGGGCCTGCTTAGTTGGGTCGAGTGTGATTCCTTTTTTTTGTTCTGAATGTCTTTTTCTTTTTCAAATTGATTTTCTGTTTTGAATTTCAAACAACAATTCAAACACCCAAATCAAATCAAACTTCCACCACACTTTGTATTGAGTTTAGTTCTGTTTAACAACAATATTCCAAGTCCCAAAATAAAATAATATTTTTATTATTTTAGGATCTATTTAATAATTAAATAAAATAGTCCTTAGTTATTAATTCAAATAGGATTTGATTATTAAAACTCCATTTAAAACTTACATAATCCCAAATTCATTTTAGTAATTTTTATTTGAAAATATAAAACACTTGGAAAACTTATTTATAATAAAATAAAAAGTTTTAGTGTTTAATTAAAATGGGAAAAGTCCTTACTTTAATAAAATGGGATATTAATAAATCCTCATTATTTTATTTAAAATAAACCTTTACCTTTTTTATCAAATAGGAATATTTTAATTCAAAAGCTTGGTCAAGATTTAATTTGGCTCTATAAAATAATCCTTATTTATATTTCTACCTTTTCATTTGAAAACCAAATCTTTTTATTAAAAGATCCAAAAATAGTAATTCTACTTATTTAAAATTTTCTTTATTAATTGTTTATATTTTCAAATCCCTTTAGGATTTGTTTGATCAAATAGGTTTGAAGGTTTCCAATTGGAATCAAAAAGTTTCTTCTCACCCTGAAAATCAATAAAGTTTTGTTTTATTCATTTATTTTTCACATAACAAGATTTGGAAAATCTTGGGATGTGACAGGCTACCACCCTTAAAATAAATCTCGTCCTGAGATTTGGGAAGGCTAGGGGTTACAAGTAGGCTCAAAGCATCTAGGGTACTACCACCCTTAAAAATTTTCCAACTAGATTACATATTGGCTTGTTTGGGATCTTGGGGAAACTTCTCTGGGCAAACATCTGCATAGTGTCCTTTGTTTCCACACTTGAAACATGTGACAAGGCTGAGATCCTTCATAGGCTTGTTTATCTTGTGCTTCATCTTTTCTGGGCAGTTGCTTGCATAATGTCCTTGGTTACCACAATTGTAACATGTGATAAGTTTGAGTTCTTCACGTATCTCTTGTGGACAGGTTGCTGCATAATGGCCTAGCTCTTTGCAGTTGTTGCACCATACTTGGCCAATCTCCTTATACTTATTCTTCTCTGGACATTCACTGGAATAGTGTCCCATTTCCTTACAATGATTACATTGTACATGGCTCTTGTCCTTCTTTTTCTTGGGTTTCTCCAAAGCCAGGAGTGCCTCAAGTTCATGTTCTTCATATGTTATCTCATAGGTAGGAATGTCTACTGGTTTCTTTGACCTTCTATTGCTCCTTGGATAATTCATATGCTTCTTCTTTGGTCCTTTAAATTGGGTTGTATTGCATGGAGGTACAAGTGGAGATTTTCCCTTGTCCTCATCCTTCTTGGTAGACTTAGCTCCTTCTGGATAGTTTGCAATCAGTTGTTGCACTCCACCTTGTTTCCTTTGCTCAACTATGGAATAGATGGGGCATTGAATAGGGACATGATTATTTCCTTCACATAGGTAACAAGTAGCTTGAGAGGTGGGACATTGGCCAATTGGATGTTTCTCTTCACAGTTGGGGCATTGATCTCCATGCTCCTTGGAAGTGTGATCCTTGTCTCCACAAATATTGCAAGCTTTGGTTCCTTCTAGAATAACATCTTTGTCATCCTTGTTGTCACAAACTCCTTTGGAAGAGTTTCCTTCCATGTTGATCATTTGATCTATCACCTTATGCAACATTTGGGCTTGGGTTTCCAAAAATCCTTGCAGGGTTGGATCTTCCCCACTGGTGTTGGCTATGAATTAAGCTGTCATTTGGTTCAACTGGTTTTGGGTTGCTATGAGTTCTCTCATGTTGTCCTCTTGGTTGTTGTTGTTGTCATGAACCTTGATGTTGGAGTCTCTAGGAGTAGTCATCTGTTTGGGTTGAATTGAGATTAGAATAGGCAAAATATTTCTAAGGAATCAATTCTAATCACACACATCATAATTTACAAAAACAATGTGCAAGCAATCACAAACAAACACTCCTTTCAAACACAAGTTTCCAAGCATATTCTTAGGCAACCAAAAATATTTTTGTTACACCACATAAGTTGGTGGGTTTGGCTTAAACTAAATATGGTGGTCCATCTATATGGTTCACTTGTGATCTTTCCATCCTTCTTGGTTGATTCTTCTTGCATGAGATCATGGTTCCCTTGGAAAAACTCTTGGTCACAAAAACTTCAAAGGTGATGATGGCTCCTTCTAAGTTGTGTTTCCTTACTCTCCAAATCTTGAGCAAGATTTCTTGTCTCACTTGTAGTCCCTAGTGATATCCAAGGTTGACGTCCTTGGTGAAAATGTTGAAGATGTTGAAGTCATTAGAGTTGAAGATGTTGAAGTCATTAGAGTTGAAGATGTTGAAGTCATTAGATTTGAAGATGTTGAAGTCATTAGAGTTGATGAATTCCTTAGCTCATGGTGAAGTCTTTGACCATGGGGTAGGTTTGTCCATCAAGTTGAAATAGAAGAGATGTAGAGTTGAAACCAAAATGGTTGAGGGAAAGGGTTTACAAGATTGATTGTTTATAAGTTTTGGAACAAATACAACTCCTATTTTTCTAAGGGTTTTGTCCAATCCTAGGGTTACAAATCCTACAGGCAACACAATGCTCTGATACCATCTGTAGAGGTCCCAACCTTTAATAAGATAGAGATCCCTGTGTTTACAATGCTAGTCCCTGGATCAATAGCTAGCATCCACAGTTAAGATGTAATATCAAGAAACAAAGGTCATAATACAACTTTATAACCAGGAATAAAATAAATCATTACATCTTACATAGCTCATTTGGCTATTACATTATATTGCAGCAGTATATCTATATGCATGGGGTCCTTCATCTTCAAAGTGCCACAGGCAGACATGTTGGTTGTAGACTTGTAATCCTAATCAACACACTTACATCAAACAAACCTGCAACATAATAAGTTGCAGCCACAAGGGTCAAAACATTTGAATTGTATTGGCAAGTTTCACTACTATGTAGAATATAAGTGGATCCTATCAATACATGCATATTTGGCTAAGTGGGGTTTAGGCTCATTTGCAGAAAGCAATATAGTTTATCCTATCTTTTCAAAATAGTTCTGATCTTTTGTCAAATCTTTCTGATCTCCTTGGAATCCACCAAGTGCTTCAAGTCTCTTGTTGTCACTTTAAAGTTTTACTTTTTAGAAATTGGAATGTCGAGATTTCCCATAGCTTCGGGCCTTAGTTACTCAGTATTGTTCATAACCGGGGACACGGCTAAGTACTTAGAATTTGATCTTCTGCAGAAGTTGTACACTTTACCCACATGACACAATCTCATCTCTTTGCCACCAGTGGCCGCTGGATAAGTACTCACCAAGATGGAGTACTGGCAGATTGAGAATGTGACGAAGTCTTTCCATAGGGTCCTCCCATACACAATGCTAGCTTTTCTTCAGGCACCAATGTAGGGTTCCTAGTTCCCTCATTCCAGTAACCTAAAGGGCCAATGCATGGGTCTTCCACAATGTAATTGACTAAGCCAGTGCCCATTTAGCATGTGGCTATACACGGAAGCCACTGTACGAGAAACATGTTCAATCTCTAAGTTTCCTGGGTGGTTTTCTTCTAGTGCACAACAAAAAGAGATTGCCATATAAACATGGTTCCTCTTGTTGCCACCTTGTCCAAAACTTGAGTATCCTTGTCCACCCAGGTGGTTCATTGAGTACTTGTTTTATTATATAAAACACAAGTCTTTTCAATACTTCTCATAATCTCAACATGTATCCTTTCTCAAAATATATAGCAGGGCTAAGCATATTACAACTACATTGTTTTCACTAAGGGATGTATAAGGGTATCCTATTAGGATTTAGCATAGCAAAAATATAGTAGTCCTTATCATGCATGTTTCAAAATCCACTAAGTGTAATGAAAATAGTAGGACTTGGATGATAGTGTCACTTGCCATTTTGCTAGAGGATGTTGGTTCACTTCTTGATCTTGCTAATATCACACTCTTCTAACTTCACTACAAATCAATCAAGCAAACATGGATTCAACTAGCATTCCAACCAATAATCAAACAATTCATCACACATAAGATAATAGAAACTAAGTCATGCATGCAAGCATGCAAAAGTTAGTTTTATTTGCAAAGGTGGTTTCTACTAGGTTCTAGACTTTGTAAGGTTCAAAGTGGTCATTTTCTAAAGTGGCAAAGTCATTGGCAAAAGGGTTTTATCTATAAACTATTTTTAAATCAAATCATTATTTCATGTGATTGAAAATGCTTTTAGCAAAGCAACAATTTTATATTGTTCACCAAATAAGTTGTTAATTCACAAAACTTGGTGTTTAGGGTCAGTAGTTTTGAATTAAAACATTTTCCAAAGGTTTTTCTCAAAAATCATTTCCATAACAAAATCAATATTTTTATTTGACTAGAAATGAGCTAATTCAATTATTCAATCCTAATCTTCACAAAATACATTTTTAAATCCATAAGTTGGTTCCTAAGGTCAGTAGGTTCACAACAAAACATTTTGCAAATATTTCATCCCCAAAATCATTTTGGAATAAATTTTATATCCTAAACAAGCATACACAAGTTTCTGCAAAAACAAACAATTTAACAGAAACTTTTTACTAAACAAAAGGCATGGTTGGATAGGGCTTGTTTTTATGAATCCATTGATATAAAGTTTGCAAAATTTGGACGTGTAGATTTAAAGTTATGCAATTTACAAGTTTGTATCTAAATCAGATTCATAGTTTTGTTTTAAATCAAAACCAGTCCACGTGGCTTGTTCTTATTGGCCGATACCGCTTCGGGCATATTGAGCTCTGTGGATCGTTGGATCTAACTAAGATCGAGTGGCGCAGAGGCACACGATACCCCTTCATCTACGTTCTATCACAGCCAGACGATCAAGATCTAACGGACAGGTTTGCTTGGTCAATAACGGGCGGCGTTGCGCGGCGGTGAGCGGCGGCGCGCGGTCAGACGATGTGCTTGCCGACGTTGCAGGAAGCAAGGGAGAGGGGAAAATGGCTTACAGTGTTCGCGTGGTCGAGGTGAAGCTCGAGGTGGCGTTGGCTTGGCGAGGGGCGCACAGGGACGGGAGTAATCGCTCGTCGGAGTTGGTGACGACGTCAGGCTGCTCTGTTTGTTGTCGGAGGTGAGGCTGCAGTTCACTCCGAGGCAAAACACGGACACAGTTAGACGCGGGAAAGTGTGGCGTTCATGTGAGCATGATTGAGAGGGCTCGGGGTGGTCTGGCTTACCAGGGGGAGGTCGCCGGAGAGAAAAACAGACGCAGCGGCGCTCAGTAGATGATGAAGTCGACGTTGCGGAGCGCCCGCGAGTGAATGAGTGGCACGGGGAGATGCGCCAGGAGGTGAGGAGCGAGCTCGTGTGCTTGGGAAGGCGAGGCGAGGCTGGACGGCGCCGGAATTTGGTCGGAGACGTCGTCAGAGCAGTGGCATAGCAAAGTGAATTGGGGGCAGCCTGGTGGCTCACTTGCAGCGGGGTTGGAGGGGAAAGGAAGAGGAGAGGGAGGCGTTTAAGGGGGCGTGGTCGCGGCGAGATTAAGGCGAGGCATTGAAGCGAATTCAATCGCGGCGTCAATGGCAGGAAACGGCCGGCGAGTTCAACGCGGGGGAGGAAGACGGTGACGTGGCGTGGGGCCGTCTGGCAGCGAGAGAGAGAAGGGGTGCGGTGGGGTCCTGCTGTCTGCGACTGCGCGTGTGTGCGGTTGAGTAAAAAAACGATTCGCTGAGGGAGGGTGAGCTGGTGGGCTGGAGTTGGGCTGCTGGGCCTGCTTAGTTGGGTCGAGTCTGATTCCTTTTTTTTTGTTCTGAATGTCTTTTTCTTTTTCTAATTGATTTTCTGTTTTGAATTTCAAACAACAATTCAAACACCCAAATCAAATCAAACTTCCACCACACTTTGTATTGAGTTTAGCTCTGTTTAACAACAATATTCCAAGTCCCAAAATAAAATAATATTTTTATTCTTTTAGGATCTATTTAATAATTAAATAAAATAGTCCTTAGTTATTAATTCAAATAGGATTTGATTATTAAAACTCCATTTAAAACTTACATAATCCCAAAATCATTTCAGTAAGTTTTATTTGAAAATATAAAACACTTGGAAAACTTATTTAAAATAAAATAAAAAGTTTTAGTGTTTAATTAAAATGGGAAAAGCCCTTACTTTAATAAAATGGGATATTAATAAATCCTCATTATTTTATTTAAAATAAACCTTTACCTTTTTTATCAAATAGGAATATTTTAATTCAAAAGCTTGGTCAAGATTTAATTTGGCTCTATAAAATAATCCTTATTTATATTTCTACCTTTTCATTTGAAAACCAAATCTTTTTATTAAAAGATCCAAAAATAGTAATTCTACTTATTTAAAATTTTCTTTATTAATTGTTTATCTTTTCAAATCCCTTTAGGATTTGTTTGATCAAATAGGTTTGAAGGTTTCTAATTGGAATCAAAAAGTTTCTTCTCACCCTGAAAATCAACAAAGTTTTGTTTTATTCATTTATTTTTCACATAACAAGATTTGGAAAATCTTGGGATGTGACACACAGCGAACCTCTTAATCCTGTAACTCGGCGTATTGCCATTATAGTGATTTATAGCAGGAGTAGGATCTCGCCACCGTCGTGAGATCTGAACCTGGGTAAACTGTGTCACGCCGACCCGGACGCTCTCCGTCTCCCCCCACGTCTCTAAACTCGTCGTTGGGATACCCCTATGGCATACGTGTCGACAAAACCATGACAGTACTAGTCATGGTTATGGATTTCTTGGCACAGTCGATTAATCCTTTATGCTTCGACATCCAATCCATTCCTAGTACTACTTTCAAACCTTTGGTTCCAAGTACTATTAGATTAGCATAAAAATCTATCCTATGGATTCTGATAGGTATGACCTTGCAAATTTGTCTAGCTTTCGTGGTCGAACCAGATATTTGAACTATCATAACATGATTCAATTTTGTTGGTTTAATCTTACTAGTGCATGCAAATTCTTATGTAACAAACGAGTGCGATGCTCCAGAATCAAACAACAGTCTTGCAAGTACCGAGTTAATAGAAAACATACCCAGCACGACATCTGGCGCTTCCTGAGCTTATTCAGCATTCATGTGAAACAGACGGCCATTGCGGTTGAGTGAGTTTCCTAGGGCAAACCTCCTTCTAGGTTGAGCACGGCGTAGCTGCTGAGCTGGTGCATTCACATTGGTGGCTACTGCAAGCTTCTTGGGGCACTCATTGGAATAGTGACCCTTGACTCCGCATTCAAAACAAGTAATCAGAGACTTGTCTTTTCCTACAATAGGCACGGCATTGCTTCCAGTCCTTGGGGCAGTATTGTTGTTGTTGGGGTTAGACTTGGGCGATGCACGGTTGAAATTGTTGGAGTTGCCGGGTTTTTTGTTGTGGTTTCCTCCGGGCCTTGGATTTCCTCCTCCCCGGTTGGGATAGTTCGGACGGGACATAGGGGGTCTATTGTTTCTCAGGGCATATCCTGCAGACGGGTTGGGGCGATACTTCGGGGTATGGTGGGATCCTATTTGATGCATCATTCGACGCTTGCGATTCTCGTTGGCTTGGTTGATCTTCCCTTCCATCTGGATTGCAGAATCCACTAAGGCTTCAAGGTCAGCGAAGGGAATGTTGACCAACACTGTCTGCATATCATCATGCAGACCATTCAGAAATCTCATATTCTTCTTGGCTTCAGTGCTAATCTCATCAGGGGCATACCAAGACAAATATAGAAATTTGTCATGGTACTCTACTACAGTCATCCTTCCTTGCTTCAGCTCCTTGAATTCATCCCTCATCCACAGAATCAAACCTGGTGGCACATGGGTTCGGCTGAACTTGAGTTTGAATTCATCCCAAGCCATCATCTGTCCTCCATTCATGGTACGAATTCTATTCCACCAAGCTCTTGCATCACCTGCCAGATAATGGGTGGCAAATAGTACTTTATCATTGGCCTCCACTCCTGCGACTTCTAAGTTGTTCTCCATGGTCTGCAGCCAATCATCAGCATCTAATGGCTCTTCAGACTTACTAAATATGGGGGGGTTGGTGTTTTGAAAGTTCTTGAGCTTGGATCCATGGTTGTCCTAGTTTCCATGGCCTTGATTATTATGGACCATCTGAGCTATCTGTTGAAGGGTGGCTAAATTAGCTTGACGCTCATCTTGTCCAGCTTCACGGTTAGCAACCAACATTTGTAGGATTTGCAGCATTGGATCCTGAGATGAACTGCTTCCTCCGCGAGTCATCTGAAGATTGAGATAGATAGTAAGACAAGAGGGAAATTTCTAAGGTTCATGGATTTGTTTTCGAAAAGCTTTTAAACTTTGAGTTTGACTCTGGTTTTGCCAAATAACAACTTTATTTTCATTCATTCATTCATAGAACCCAATACAAACACACACCACACTAAGGTAACAGATGGTTTTAGGAACCATTCTGTGAAGCTACGATATAGTGGGACCGGATACAACTCACACCTATGATAGTGCTCAGGTGATGCTACTCATTAGAACCAGTGGCTTCATCATCATCAATGAAGGCGGAATCATCATCATCAGTGTGGAAGTCCATGTCGAGGTCCTCCGGGTAGTCATCATCATCGCTGAGGTAGGAGTAGGGATCTCCACGAGTATCTTCACCTTCATTCTCCCTCTCCTCAGGCTGCATGTCCCGCTCATGGATGGTCTCCTCCAAGTATGACACTTTGTGACGAAGGCGGGCAATGATATGATCCTTCTTGTCACGCAGATGGTGAAGTGACTTGCTCTCCTTCACGAGGATGGCGATGGTCTGGTCCTTCTTGACTGCAATGGCATAGTTGTGGTTGCCGTAGGCGCGGGCGTTGTCCAACTCCTTCTGCCTATCATACAACATGAAGTCAAGATGATCCACCTGATGCTTCAGCTCTGGATGTCCTGTAACTTCCAATGGCTGTCCCATAGCATCACGCCTTGCGTAGTACTCAAAGCGAGTGCCCTTGATCTGGTTGATGCTTTGCCCACACAGACGGGCCAGAGCCTCCTGCATAGCCTTGGCGAGTTCGTCTAGCTAGTTGTTCTCCCTCAAGATGAATTGTATCCCTTTTGAGGTGGGTGCCTCCATCTTGCCTTCGACATTTTCCACTATCACCCATTGTAGTTCTCCTCCTTGCTGATCATTGGGTTGTGCTCCAAAGAACTCGGGGTGCGGGCGCTCAATAAGTTCCGAGAGTTGGCTTGATTCTCGCTCGAAGATGAGCTATCCTTCATTGCCCAACTGGTAGAACTTGCTATACTTGACTTCCATCTATAAGAATGTAGGATGAGTAAGTTAGTGAGGTGAGAAAGTGTGTCAAATTTTATGTAGGATTGTAAGAATATTTTAGAAACATAAATTTTCTTGAAAGAATCTTAGTGATAAGAATGAGAATAGGTTTTCATAAATACTCACTTCTTTTGTTTTGAAACTAAGTTTTTGATTCAAGCGTCCATTCTAACTAGGGTCTCCTATGGTCAGGATGAATCTAATACCAACTTGTCAACACTCATGATCCATAATAAAGGTCTTACAAATAAAGGATCTCATGATCCAGTCTTAATACAATCAATGCAGCGGAATACAACATAACAGTAGCATGGTCAAAGCTCCATCTTCAGGGTCACATGCAATACTAACGATGGGAGATGATCCTAGTTGTCATAGACTTCCTGCTGTCCATCATCCTGGTAGTCCTCCTCATAGTCTGGCCACGGGAATAGCCAGGGACAAAGCCATGAGTATTATTTAAGTACTCGCAAACTATCACTAATAGGTAGAGTAGTTCACGTAGGAATCCTAAGTTCTAGGTTTATTTGCAAAAAGCCAGGTTTATCTCTAACTAAGTTTAGAAGTAAAGAAAACTAGTTTAATGTTCTACAACACCTAAGCGGCAACTTAGTTTTCATGTTCACAACTCTGTTGTGGTCAAGTCAAATTAATAGTTCATTTCACAAGTCATTTTGAAAACTGTCACATCCCAAGATTTTCCAAATCTTGTAGTGTGAAAATAAATAAAACAAAATAAAAAATTTGTTGAATTTCAGGGTGAAAAGAAACTTTTGTTTCTAATTGGAAACTTAAAAATCCCATCTTGAACAAACTTTAATTAAAGTTTGAATTCAACAAAATCCAAATCAAGAGAAATGCTTTCCTCAATGAATGTATCTGGAAATTTAAACACTTGGAAAATAAATCCAAACCCTAAACCCTAATGGAATAAAAATCATTTCCAAGTTATCTCCAAGCCTATGGATTTGATCCATATGAAATCTTGTCAACAAACATTTACAAATGAACAAGAAAGACAAATAGAAATATTATAAAGCCATATAAATTGGTTTCACTTAATTTGGAACCATAAATAAAATCTTATGAATATAATAAGACAAGGAAATTGAATTTCCAAAGCTAATAAAGCCCTTATCTAAAATCCATACCAAAATGGTGAGCAATAGTCCCAAAGATATTTAAAAGGATAAACAAATATTAAACAAGATTTTACCAATTGAAATCACCAAGTTTGGATCTCTAAACAAAAAGATATGGATTTTATAAGATGAAGAAAGAAATATTGAATAAAGAATATTTAAAGACCAAATTAAATCTTGGCAAAGACCATAAGCAAATAGAATGAAT
Organism: Avena sativa; assembly: GCA_916181665.1. Lineage (NCBI taxonomy): Eukaryota > Viridiplantae > Streptophyta > Magnoliopsida > Poales > Poaceae > Avena > Avena sativa. Next base: position 316,045,920 of record OV702283.1, read on the forward strand.
GGAATCCAAATCCAAATAAAATAAAAGGATAAGTAATTTCCAAATAAAATAAAAGGGCTTAAACCAAATTCCATTTGAATAAAGACAAAACCCCTATTAGAAATAATTGACTAAAAATTGGGAAAATAATATTTTGGAATTTACCCAATTGAAATAAAAGTTGTTTAATTCAACCTAATTAAGATTAAAGAAAACTTCCAAATAAAAATTGGGGAAAATAAAACTATATTTAATTCCATTGGAATTGAAACAAATACCCAATCCTAAATGATTAATAAATCATATTAAATTATTCCAAATAATTCAAGATGAATTATTTGACACCCAAACAATCAAATAAAAACCTACTGAAAAGTTTTGGAAAGTTTAAAGAATTTAAATGGTGTTTGAAATATTATTAAAACCTATTTGTTTTAAAACAAGGACCTACTTTAATAATTAAAAAGACCCAAAAAGGAATAAAGTTTCATTCCAAAATTGACATCAGAATATATTACAAATCCATATTTAAACCTACACAAATTTTGGCAAAGGTTTGAGATCAAATTGAGGTTTGAATTGATTAAACAAAATCAAAACACAATTAAAGAAAAGGGAAAAGGAAAAACAAACAGAACAAAAAAAAAGGTAAAAGACCCAGCCCAACTAGCCTGGCCCAACTAAGCCAGCCCACCTCTCCTTCTCTCCCGCAGAAAAACGGTTCGCACCAATGAAAGAACCCGCACAGAATATGACCAGTGGACCCCATCTCCCCACTCCTCTCTCACGCTGCCAAGCGGACCCCACCGCCAGCTCACCTCGTCGTCAACCCGTGACCAGTTCTTCCCCCCGTTACTGCCGATTGATTCGCGTCGTCAATTCTCTTCAATGACGTAGTGATTCCGCCCCCAGACCATGCTCTCTTAATCGCCAGCATCCCCTCTATGTTTCCCCCTCAGTTCCCCACATTAGCACGCCCCCAGGCCATCCTAATTCCTCTACGAAGCTCCACTGCCCCGACGAGTTCTGGCGTCGATTCCGGCCGGACCCTGCCACCCCTTGCCCCCTCGACCACTCTCACTTGCTCCCCACTCCCTGGCGAACCTCCCAGTGGCATCAACTCGTCCCCGCGCGCCCAGAACACTCGGCAACAACGATGACCACCGTCGCCACCGTCTGCTTCCTCTCCGGCGAAGCTTCTGGTAAGAACCTGACCGCGCCTCTCATTCTCCTTCACACACGCATCATCGCCAGGACCGTGCACATCTGACCATGTCTTCCACTTGTCCTAGCACGCGTTGTAGCCTCGCCCCCGTCGACGTCTGACCGTACCCGACGCCAGCAAGATCTCCGGCGAGGAATTCCGATCAACCCCGTGCGCCCCTTGCACCCTCGCGAGCACCTTGAGCATCACCGCGACTCTGTGATTCTGGTGAGCACCCCCTTCTTCTCCCTCGCTTCCTAGGCTCGCCGAACCACCGCCACCAGACACGCCGCCGCCAGTAGACACCGCCAGCGCCGCCCATCTCTGGCAAGTGTGCTCAGCGTCGTCCGATCATGATCTGACGATTAGGATAGAATCACTTAACGCCGAAGAGGTACGCAATCTGTGCCGTGCGATGTAACTTGATCTAACGTCTCACAGCGCGTGATCCAGACGAATCAGTACCAGCGTATTAGATCAAGACATGTGTCCCTGCTGATTTGATTAAAAACAGAATAGTTCTATTAGATGTTCCATTTTGTAAAATTCATAACTTTTAATCTACACGTCAAAATTTTGCAAACTTTATATTAATGGATTCAGAAAAACAAGCCCTAGCCAACCAAGCCATTTGTTTAGTAAAAAGATTTTGTTAAATTGTTTGTTTTTACAGAAACTTGTGTATGCATGTTTAGGATATAAAATTTATTCCAAAATGTTTTTGAGGATAAAATCTTTGGCAATTGGTGTGTTTTGAACCTACTGACCATAGAAAACAAATTGTGGATTCAAAATCTATTTGGTGAAGCAAAAGAATAAATCTTTGATTTAAATCATTTCTAGCCAAATAAAAATATGGTTTAATTATTAAAAATGGTTTTGGAAGAAAACCTTTGAGAAATGTTTTGGAAATAAACTCTCTGACCCTAAACACAAGGTTATATGGTTTGAAAACATATTTTGTGAAACCTATAGAATTTTACCTTACTAAAAGCATTTCTACACCACATAAAATAATGACTTGATCTAAAAATGGTTTATGAAGTAAAATCTTATACAAATGATTTTGCCACTTTATAAAATGACCATTAGGTGTTTTCAAATGTTTATGACCCATTAGAAACCACTTTTACAAGTAAAACCATCTCTTGCATGCTTGCATGTATTATTTTGTTACTATCATTTTATGTGATGAATTGCTTGAATGGTAGATTGAAATATTGTTTGCTTGATTGAATTGTAGTGACTTGAAGTGTGTGAACATTACAAAGATCAAGGATTGAACTTATACTCTCTACCAAAAAGGCAAGTGATGCTTCATACTTTTGTCCCATTATTTTCACTATGCATTAGTGATGTTTCTAAGTAGGACTTGCATGGAATTTTGCTAAGTATAAACTATGCTATGGGGAAATCCTAGTAGATGAAACCTTAGTAGAATTTTCCTAAGTTAAGATTCCTACTACTATCATTCTTAGCTTAGCTAATAGAAAACAAGGGTGGAATATATATTCATACTATGGAAAAATTTCTAAGTCTAAGGACTTGTGTTTTCTTTAATAAAACAACTAAGTGAATGAATCACCTGGGTGGAATGGAAGGAATGGTTTGTGTTGAGTGGTCATACAAGTCCAGTATGCTGGGGAAAACTTGGGCATCACCAAGTCCAGTATACTGGGGAAAACTTGGTGTCTCACTTGTGGATGGCCACCCAGGAACAAAGAGATTTGAGATGTCAAATGTTGAGAAGCTTCAAGTGCAGCCACTTGGCATTATGGGCTCTGCCTGGATCATATAGGTTGCAAGAACTTAGCCAAATGGACAGTTGGTGGTAGGGGTTTGATAGGTTGGAACGCGTCCATTCTGGTCTAAGGGAAGGCTTCTGAAAGATCTTGTCTTGGTGAAACCAAGTCTTGTGGGGAAAGTGCACAACCTCTACAGAGTGTAAAATCTAAGTACTTAGCCATGTCCCTGGTAAATGACAATTTGAGCATCAAGACATGGAAGCAATCAAGAATCTCATCATCCAAATTTCTAAGTTAAAAACTTGTGGTTAAACAAGGGTTTAAGGTTCACCAATTTCTATTGGTGGTTCCTTGGGTGATTTTTGTCAAGAAAAAACTTAGTTTTTTCAAATGATAAGGAAAAACTATTTTGAGCAAAGCAAGCCTAAGCTCCACTTAGCCAAATGCATATAGATGATAGACTCCACTATACTACCATAGTATCACTTGCCAATACAATTCAAATGTATTGACCCTTGTGGCTGTAACTTGTTATGTTGCAGGTTTGTTTGATGTTAGTGAAGTTTATTGATTAGGATTACAAGTCTACAACCAACATGTCTGCCTGTGGCACTTTGAAGATGAGGACCCCATGCTATTGTTATATTCTGCTGCATTGTAATGAGATAGCCAAATGAGCTATGTAAGATGTAATAATTTGTTTTATTCCTGGTTATAAAGTTGTATTATGACCTTTGTTTCTTGATATTACATCTTAACTGTGGATGCTAGCTATTGATCCAGGGACTAGCATTGTAAACACAGGGATCTCTACCTTATTAAAGGTTGGGAACCTTACAGATGGTATCAGAGCATTGTGTTGCCTGTAGAATTGTAACCCTAGGATTGGACAAAAACCCCTTAGAAAAATAGGAGTTGTATTTGTTCCAAAACTTATTTACAAACAATATTGTAAACTCTTTCCTCAACCATTTTGGTTTTGACTCTACATCTCTTCTATTCCAACTTGATGGACAAGCCTAGCCCATGGCCAAAGACTTCACCATGTGCAAAGGGCTTCATCAACTCTAATGACTTCAACACCTTCAAGTGATTTCAACCTTATTCCCAACAAAGACTTCAACCTTGAATATCACTAAGGACTACAAGTGAGACAAGAATTGTTGCTCAATACTTGAAGACTAAGGAAACACAACTTAGAAAGAGTTATCATCACCATTGAAGTTTTGTAACCTAGATGCAAGAAACTTTCCAAGGATACAAAGATATTGATCAATAAGAACCAACAAAGAAGAAAGGAAAGATCTCAACTGAACCATATAGATGGACCACCATATTTAGTTTAAGTCAAACCCACCAACTTATGTGGTGTAACAAAAATATTTTATTGCTAAAGATGTGCTTGAAACTTGTTGTTTGAGTGGAATGCTTGTTTGTGATTGCTTGCACTTTGCTTGTGTGAATTGTGATGTGTGTGATTAGAATTATTCCCTTAGAAATATTTTGCCTATCCTAATCCCAACCCAATCCAAACAGATGAATTCTCCAAGAGAATCCAACATCAAGGATGGTGACAACAACAACCAAGAGACCAACATGAGAGAACTCATAGTAACCCAAACCCAGTTGAACCAAGTGACAACTCAGTTTTTAGCCAACAACAATAAGTTAGACCCAACCATGCAAAGGTTTTTGGAAACTAAATCCCAATTGTTGCAAAGGATGGCCACTAAAATTATCAACATGGGAGACAACTCTTCCCAAGGAGTTTGTGACAACAAGGATAACAAAGATGATATTTTAGAAGGAACCCAAGCTTGCAACATTTGTGGAGACAAGGATCACACTTCCAAAGAGCATGAAGATCAATGCCCTAACTGTGAAGAGAAACATCCAATTGGCCAATGCCCCACGTCTCAAGCTAATTGTTATTTATGTGAAGGAAATAATCATGTCCCTATCCAATGCCCCATCTATTCCATAGTTCAACAAAGGAAACAAGGTGGAGTGCAACAACTGATTGTAGACTACCATGAGAGAGCCAAGTCTACCAAGAAGGATGAAGACAAAGGAAAATCTCAGCTTGTACCTCCATGCAATATGACTCAATTTAAAGGACCAAAAAGGAGACATATGTATTATCCAAGGAAAAGGTCAAGGAGACCAGGAACTTTTCCTACCTTTAAGATAACATATGAAGAACATGAACTAGAAGCACTCCTAGCTTTGGAGAAACCCAAGAAGAAGAAGTATAAGGAGATTAGCCAAGTGTGGTGCAACAACTGCAAAGAGCTAGGACATTATGTAGCAACTTGTCCACAGAAGATACATGAAGAACTCAATCTTATCACATGTTACAACTTTGGTAACCAAGGACATTATGCAAGCAACTGTCCAGAAAAGATGAAGCACAAGATAATGCCTATGAAGGATCTCAGCCTTGTCACATGTTTCAAGTGTGGAAACAAAGGACACTATGCAGATGTTTGCCCAGAGAAGTTTCGTCAAGATCCCAAGCAAGCCAAGAAGTAATCTAGTTGGAAAATATTTTAAGGGTGGTAGTACCCTAGTTGCTTTGAGCCAGCTTGTAACCATAGCCTCCCCAAATCTCGGGACGAGATTTATTTTAAGGGTGGTAGCCTGTCACATCCCAAGATTTTCCAAATCTTGTAATGTGAAAAATAAATAAACAAAATAAAATTTATGTTGAAAATCAGGGTGAAAAGAAACTTTGTTTTTAAATGGAAACTTAAAAATCCCATCTTGAATAAACTTTGATTAGTGTTTGAATCCAGCTAAATACAAATCAAGTGAAATGCATTCTTCATAAATGCATCTGGAAATTTAAACACTTGGAAAATAAACCAAAGCTCTAAAACCCTAATGGAAGAAAAACTTTTCCAAGTTATCTCTAAGACCATGGATTTGATCCATATAAAAATTGGTCAAACAAACATTTAAAAATGATAAATAGAAATATATTAAAACCCTATAAATTGGTTTCACTTAATTTGGGACCATAGATAAAATCTTATGAATTTAATAAGATAACAAATTAAATTTCCAAAGCTAATAAAGCATCTATCAATAAATCCTTACCAAAGGGTGAGCAAATAATCCTAAAGATATTTAAAAGGATAACTAAATCTCGAATAAGGTTTTACAAATTGGAATCACCAAGTTTGGATCCCTAAATAAAATGATATGGATTTTATAAGATGAAGAAAGAAATATTAAATAAGGAATATTTAAAGACCAAACTAAACCTTGGCCTAATCCATTAAGCAAATGGAATGAATAGAATCCAAATCCAAATAAAATAAAAGGATGAAGTATTTCCAAATAAAATAAAATGGCATTAACCATTCTATCCCTATTTTAATAAAGACAAATCTCTAATAAGAATAATTATATAATTCATGAGAAAATGGAATTTTGGAATTTACCCAAGTGAAATAAAAGTTGTTTAATTAATTTGAATAAAATAAATCCTCCAAATAAAATTATGGAATTAAAACTATATTTAATATCATTGGAAATAAAACAAATACCCAATTCAAATGATTTATGAATCATATTAAATATATTCCAAATGATTCTAGATGAATATTTTGACACCCTATTAAATAAATAAAACCTACTGAATAGATATGGAAAGAATTAGAATTCAAATGGTTTTTAAACATTATTAAACCTTATTTGAATAAATGCTAAGGCCTATTTTAAATAATTAAAAGACCCTAAAAAGAATAAAATATTTATTCTAAATTTGACTTCAGAATGTTTTATTAATCAATATTTGAGTCTTCACAAAATTTGGCAAAGGTTTGAATTCAAATGAATGCTTAAATTGTTTAAACAAAATCAAAACAGAATATTAGAAATAGAAAAAGAAAAACAAAACAGATCAAAAAAATGAATGAATCTGGCCAACCCAGCCCAGCTAGCCCACTAAGCCCAACTCGCAGCCCACCTGCACCCCCTCTGCCGAATCGTTTTTCCACAAAACGTTGCACCCGTAGAGACACCGACAGATGGACCCCACCCCCACTCTCTTTCACTCGCTGACAGACGGACCCCAGCACCACGTCATCGTCTTCCTCGCGTGAAACCCACCCCCTCTTTCCTCCTCGCCGTTTCTGGCCGTTGAAGCCGGCGTCAATACGCTTTATTGCCTGCGTTACTCCACCCCGCGACCATGCCCTCTTATTTTCCTGCATCCTCTCTCCCTTTCCCCTCCGTCGCCACGCCCTCCTTGCCACCAGGCTGCCTCCATTTTGCTTTGCACCGCTTCTGTCTCCGGCGAGCTTCGAGAGAAATTCTGGCAGCTCTGCGTCGCCCCTTGCCCCCTCGACCACACACTCGTGCTCCACGAACCCTGGCGCACCTCCCAGTTGCCTCAGCTCGGCCGCGCTCGCCCCAGAGCGTCGGCAAGGATGATCACTGCCGCCGTGGTCTGCTACCTCTCCGGCGACTTCCCTGGTAACCTTCTGGCCACCCCTTGTCCTTCCGATGATACGCATGTGACCAGTATACTCGCCCGCATATAACGCCACTTGTTCCGTGTCCTAGCGCGCTATGTAGCCTCGCCTCCGACGACTCCCGAACATGCTGATGCCAGGAGCATCTCCGGCGAGGAATTCCGACAACACCCGTGCGCCCCTTGACGAACCGCAAGCACGTTGAGCATCGCCGTGATCTCCTGAACTTGGTGAGGCAATCCCCTTCCTCCCTCGCTTCCTCTATCACCAGCCCCACCGTAGCCAGAGCCAGCACCGCCACCAGCAGCCGCCAGCGCCGCCCATCTCTGGCAAGCGTGCTGTACGTCGTTCGATCTTGATCTAGTGGCTAGGAAAGAAGCTAAGCGAAGGGGTAAGTAGCAACCTGTGCCGTGCGATCTAACTTAAATCCTACGGCCTGTATCGCTCGATCCAAACGAAATGGTATCAGCGAATCAGAACTAGACACGTGGCCCGGTTGGTTTGATTTAAAACATAATTGATCTATTTGTTGTTCCATTTTGTAAAATTCATAACTTTCAAACCACACGTCCAAATTTTGCAAATTTTATATCAATGGAATCATCAAGTCAAGCCCCATCCAACCATGTACTTTGTTTAGTAAGTTGCTTCTGTTAAATTGGTTTTTTTGCAGAAACTTGTGTATGCATGTTTAGAATATAAAATTTGTTCTAAAATGATTTTGGGGATAAAATCTTTGGAAAATGGTTTGTTTTGAACCTACTGACCCTAGGAATCTATTGGTGCTTTCAAAAATGTATTTGGTAAAGCAAGGGTACAAATCTTTGAATAAAAACATTTCTAGCCAAATAAAAATGTGAATTATGGTTTAAAAATCATTTTGGGAGAAAAATTTTTGGGAAGTGTTTTGATTTAAACCCTGTGACCCAAAAACCAAGTTTGATGATTTGAAAACTTATTTTATGAACCTATAGATTATTGCCTTATTAAAAACATTTCTACACCACATAAAATGATACCTTGTTTTTAAAATGGTTTATAGATAGAACCTTTTGCAAATGATTTTGCCACTTTGTAAAATGACCATTAGGTGTTTTCCAAATGTTTATGACCCATTAGAAACCACTTTTTCAAATAAAACAATATTTGACATGCTTGCATGCATTGTTTTGTTCTATCATTTTATGTGATGTTTTGCTTGAATGGTAGATTGTAATTGTGCCTTGCTTGATTGAATTATAGTGATTTGAAGAGTGTGAGTATTGCAAGAACAAGGAGTGAACCTATATTCTCTACCAAAAAGGCAAGTGATGCTTCATACTTTTGTCCCATTATTTTCACTATGCATTAGTGATATTTCTAAGTAGGACTTGCATGGAATTTTTGCTAAGTATAAACTATGCCATGGGAAATCCTAGTAGATGAAACCTTAGTAGAATTCTCCTAAGTTAAGTTTCCTACTACTATCATGCTTAGATTAGCTAGTAGAAAACAAGGGTGGATTATATTCATGCTATGGAATATTTCTAAGTCAAGGACTTATGTTTTGTTTAATAAAACAACTAAGTGAATGAATCACCTGGGTGGAATAGAAGGAATGGTTTGTGTTGAGTGGTTCACAAGGCCCATTTCTATGGTTTACCTTGTGTATCTCACTTGTGGATGGCCACCCAGGAACAAAGAGATTTGAGATGTCAAATGTTGAGAAGCTTCAAGTGCAGCCACTTGGCATGATGGGCTCTGCCTGGATCATATAGGTTGCAATAACTTAGCCAAATGGACAGTTGGTGGTAGGGGTTTGATAGGTTGGAGCGCGTCCATTCTGGTCTAAGGGAAGGCTTCTGAAAGATCTTGTCTTGGTGAAACCAAGTCTTGTGGGGAAAGTGCACCACCTCTGCAGAGTGTAAATCTAAGTACTTAGCCATGTCCCTGGTAAAGGACAATTTGAGCATCAAGACATGGAAGCTATCAAGAATCTCCTCATCCCAATTTCTAAGTAAAACTTGTGGTTGAACAATGGTTGAAATGATCACCAATTTCTATTAGGAGATGCCTTGGGAAAGATTTTGTCAAGCAAAAACTTAGAGTTTTCAAATGATAAGGAAAATCTATTTTGAGTAATGCAAGCCTAAAGCTCCACTTATCCAAAATCATATAGCTGATAGACTCCACTATACTACCATAGTATCACCTGCCAATAGAATTCAAATGTATTGACCCTTGTGGCTGTAACTTATTATCTTGCAGGTTTGTTTGATGTTAGTGAAGTTTATTGATTAGGATTACAAGTCTACAACCAACATGTCTGCCTGTGGCACTTTGAAGATGAAGGACCCCATGCTATTGTTATATTCTGCTGCATTGTAATGAGATAGCCAAATGAGCTATGTAAGATGCAATAAATTATGTTATTCCTGGTTATAAAGTTGTATTATGACCTTTGTTTCTTGATATTACATCTTAACTGTGGATGCTAGCTATTGATCCAGGGACTAGCATTGTAAACACAGGGATCTCTACCTTATTAAAGGTTGGGAACCTTACACATCCCCTCGGCCTTCCTCTTCGCCTATAAGATGCCACTTGACCTAAAAACCGAGGGGGGTTCGATGTCTTTTCCAGAAAGAGTTCTGATACGTCCCCACCACCAGAAACCGCGATTCGGAACCAGAAACTCTGTTTTGGCACCCTGCCGGGACGAGGAATTTGGAGAGGATCATCTCCATTGTCATCACCAACGCCTCTCCATCAACCATCCATGTTTCCCTCATCCATGAGTGAGTAATCCCCGCTATAGGCTATGTGGATGGTAGGGATTGGATGAGTTCTATCATGTAGTCGAATAAGATTGTTAGGGCATGTTACCTAGTATCTCTATTAGTGCTATTTCACTTTGTTGCAACTTGTTATGCTTAATGCTTGTCACTAGGGCCCGAGTGCTATGATCTCAGATCTGAACTTATTATTGAATCATTATGATAGTATTATTTGTGATATTATCTGCAAGTTGTGTACACATATCATTGTCCAGATCCAAAGGCCCGAAGTGACAGAAATTGGGACAGCCTGAGGGGATGGTTGTGATGTGAGGATCACATGTGTCCATGGAGTGTTAATGCTTTGCTCTGGTGCTCTATGAAAAGGATCACCTTAATTGCCAGTAGTTCCCTTGAGGCCCCGCTGCAACAGGCTGGCAGGACAAAAGATGTTGTGCAAGTTCTCATTGCGAGCATGCATGACTATATATGGACCACATGCCTATGATTGTTTAGTACTTGGTTGCTTATTCTTATTTATCTGCAATTGCCCTAGATCTTGAAGTTACATGTTTAGACTCGTCCATGCAACGCCCGTCCATCCATCCCTATGCCTACCACTCTCATATCCTACTATTTGCTGCTACTGTTACTATTGCTCTTGTTCTACTGCTGCTGCTTTGCTGTTGCTACTACAAAACTGTTGCTGCTGATAAACTTCTGTGAGCAAGAACTATTTCCAGGTGCACCTGAATTGACAACTCAGTTGTTAAGGCTTGCAAGTATTCTTTGGCTCCCCTTGTGTAGAATCAATAAATTGGGTAATACTACCCTCAAAGACTATTGTGATCCCTATACTTGTGGGTCATCAAGACTATTTTCTAACGTCGTTGCCGGGGAGCATAGATTTATTTGTAAGTTCACTTGGATCTATTATTGTTCACTGCTACTCCTTTCATCATGGGGAAGTCTCGTGATGGAAATTTTCCTATTTTACCATCCACTACAAGTAGAGGTACAGTCCTAAACACCTCTATTGCTCTTGATTCACCGTCTGTTATAAGTAAGCTTGTTACACCACTACCACATACTCATGCTACACACACTGCTACTACTGCTGAATCTGAAACTGCTTCTGATACTCATGATGTTACTTCTACTATGCTTGATGTGAGTGGTCCATTAGATCCTTTCCTAGATGCTTCTATGGCTAGTCTAGGAAATACTAAAACTCCAAGTGAAGACATTGTTACACCTGTTAGCTCACCTGAGTCTAGAGAGAGATATGATATTAATGATGGTTACATTGAGTTTACTGATGAATTTATTGAGGAGTGTTGAAACACACATGGTGCTAGTGCTATTAAGAGTCTCCTTGAGAGATGTACCATTATTCCTAAATTGTCCTCTGATCCTAAGTTTGCCACCTCTCCCATAGATATTAAGGATAAAGATTATGATTTTTATCTTGATTTATCCTATTTAGACATTGTTGAGAAAGAACCTTTCAGTGGGACTGAAAATGAGAGTGTTGTAGCTCATATGAATGAGCCTTCCACTATGAGTGCTTTATTCTCTGATGATTTTAAGATGCGCAAATAATTTGTTACTAAGATCTTCCATTTTTCACTAAAAGGAGAAGCTAAAGCTTGGTTTAATAGATTACCTCATGGTTCCATTGATAGCCCTGATTGCTTGATTGCTTCTTTCTTCCAGAAATATTTTCCTCCTAGTGCTAGACATGCTGCTTTGCAAAAACTTTTTGATTTTAAACAGGGAGAAAAAGAGAAATTCCTGAGTCATGGACAAGTTTTTGTGCCTTGATTCATGCACATCCTGGATGTCCATTGCCTAAAAATTAGCTTCTTGATATTTATTATAATGGACTAACTGGTGATTCTAGGACATACGTAGATAGCTTTGCTGATTGTGTTTTCAGGAAAAGAACTCCTATAGATGCTGAAGAATTAATAGCTAAAATAAGCAAGAATTATGATGATTGGACTTCAAATGAGCTAAATACACGTGAGCCTATTACTCCTGAACCAGTTCCAACACCAACACCAAATAAGAGGGGAATGATTGTATTAAATGATGAAGTGATGAAAGAAGCTAAGAAATGTTTTAAGGAGAAAGGTATTAGAGCTGAAGATGTGAAGAATCTACCTCCTATAGAAGAATTATGTAAGCCAATTCCCCACTCATCTACTATTGTGGTACACTCTCCACTTTGATGAAGGTGATATTCCTTATGGTAAGCCTCCTGATCAATTCTTAGAGGAACTTGACACATTTATTGTTAAACAAGGTAATTTTAATAAACAAGTTCAAAATCATTTATTGGAAAACTCTAGAGCTATTAATGAGTTGAAAGATATTGTGGAAAGAACTGCTAATGATATTAAAATGCTTTGTAAACACTTTCAAATGGTTCAAACTCAAATTGATCAACTTGCTAAGGTACAAAAGGATATGCTAGTTAATGCCTCAGGAGATAAACATGCTTATGGAATTAGAACTAGGAATGGTATAGCTACTCAAGATCCGTTATATCCGGAAGGACACCCTAAAAGAATTGAGCAGGATTCTCAACAAGGTGAAAGTAGTGGTAGTCCTCGTAAGAGAAAGAAAAAGAAACATAAAATAGTTGAGGAACCACTTGAACCTACTGTAGATCCTAATAGTATATCTGTCTCTGATGCTGAAATTGAGAGTGGTAATGATAAAAATGATGCTCCTTATAAAGAGGAAGTTGAGGAAGAACCTGAGAAGAACACTAAGAACACTAGGTACACTAAGGAAGATTTTATTGCTAAAAAACATGGTAGTGAGAAGGAACCTTGGGTGCAGAAACCTATGCCTTTTCCAAATAAGAAACACAAGTGAAAGGAAGAAGAACACTACAACAAGTTTTGTGAGTGGATGAAACCTTTATTTTTGAAAATTCCTTTGACTGATGCTATTAAGTTGCCTCCTTATTCAAAGTATACGAAGGATATTGTCTCTAATAAAAGGAAGATTCCTAACGAGGAGATTTCTACTTTGCTTGCTAATTATTCCTTCAATGGTAAGGTTCCAAAGAAACTTGGTGATCCAGGTATACCAACTATTCCTTGCTAAGAATAATTATGTTAGAACTGCTTTATGTGATTTGGGAGCTAGAGTTAGTGTTATGCATTTTTCTCTCTATAAGAGACTCCAGCTAGAAAAGTTGATACCAACTGATATATCTTTGCAAATGGCTGATAAGTCAACTACTATTCCTGTTGGTATATTTGAGGATGTTCATGTTCAAGTGGCTCATAATTGCTTGGTTTTAACTGATTTTGTTGTGCTTGGAATGCCTGAAGATGATAATATGTCTATTATTCTTGGGAGACCTTTTTCTTAATACTGCAGGTGCTGTCATCAACTGTAATCAAGGAAAATTAACATTTAATATTAATGACAAAGAGCATACTGTTTATTTCCCCAAGAAGGTTGCTAAGAGCTATTTCCTGAATTCCATTGAATATATTGAGAGCATCAAGGTTGGAGAAATATATTGACCCATTCCACAAGAAAGTTTTGAAACTATTATGATTGGGACCATTGCTATCAAGTTTGAGGTAACATAATCACTTGGTGGAATGCAAAGTTTTGCTTCATATAAGATTGTTTTGGTAATAAGACTTGATCAACCTTGTTAACAAAGGGATTTTAATGAACAAAACAACGTTTTCACTATGGTTATACTTGCTCACTTTTACTTTTCTCCTTCCTATTCTTTGCTCTTCCTCTTGTTAGCTTTAGTTTTGATAGTTGTTTGCTTGTTAGAGTGTCTTAGAACTTCTATAGTTTTCGTTTTTGTTTGCTTTTTGCTTCTTCTAAAAAAATCTTTTATGTGAGAAAATCAATTTTGGCCAAAAATAAAGTTTCCCAAAAATCCCAGAAAATTCATAATAAATTTTTCCTCGAAAAAAGGGGCAGAGGGACACCTGGAGTGGCCCAGGGGGACCCACCAGGCCAGCACAACCCCTAGTGGCGCGGCCAGCCCCAAGTGGCGCCTGGCCTGGGTGTGGCCCACATGTGGCCCTCCAAGATGCCTCCTCCCAGCCACCTTTGTTCTCTCTCCCGAAAAACACCAGAAGACTTTCTCAAGCTCGAGTTCTTGCTCTTGATCCCGATTTTCGATCTCCTTGCTCAGCCCATCTTTGCTGCTGATTTTTGGAGGGATTGCTCCTTGGTATGTGCCTCCTCCGCTTGTCTAATTAGATTTGTGATTGGTAGATTGTATCTTGAGTATTTTTCTGCTATAGGTGTCAGGTTGTGTGAGCTTGCATGCTTTTTCTATGCTTAGAGATTTCATTTTGATGCATGTGTAGCCCTCTAGCAAGTTCCTATAGTAGTTTCTCATCATTTACCAACTTGGAAATCACTTGGTTTGATGTCTAAAAATTTCAGAAAGGAAGATGAGTGCATACCCACTGAATCAATATGATTTGATGGTATCTGAGCCAATGAAAGTTCATCGTGAGGAAGGAGTCTTCCCTTCCATATATCCATGCCCTGAATTTATGAGAGTCGTGGGAATCTTCCAGGATTTCTAGACTATGATTACTAATGCAGGGTTGGAACACTTTGTTGAAGAAGAACCATCTCAGTATGTTAAGCTACCAATGGCTATGGTGCAGGACTTCCGGTTTACTTGGTCTTCATCTAATCCCATGGTCCATTATAAAATATACAATATAGCTGTCGACCTGCCTTTTGCTGATTTATGTGCAGCAATTAGAGTACCTCATTGGGGATCTTGTGAGAAGATCAAGGAGAGACCTAAGTCACTTATGGATTTATATGCTGAAATTTGCCAAGGTTTTGACTTCGCAAAGGAAAGTGGTAAAATTCAAAACATTCAGTTCCCATCCATTAGATATTTTGCCTATTTCATTACCAAGTGCGTTCTTGCTAGAAAGATTGCTAGAAAGTTATCTTCTTTTGATCTAGCTTTTATCGCGGCTGCTTTGAATAGGGATAGAACTTATAACTTGGGTACTTTGATAGCTTACCGTCTTACCATAACCGCGAGAAGGGTGGAATTTGTTGAGGTCTCATTGCCTCTAGGTTCCTAGCTTTCCATGGTTTAGAGCCTCACAAATCAGATTATCGGTTCCCCATAGAAAGTCTTGATCTTGATTCCATGGTTTAGCATAGTTTTGTTTCTTCTTGGGCTACTGTGAGAAGTCTACCGTATGAATTATCCTTTGTCAAACGTGGTTGGAGAGGGTGTAGGACTGAGAAAGTAGTTTATTTGCCTGCACCTGCTTTGTTTAATTTTGATAACAGGCAAGGATGGTCGCTCACGGAGGAGGAGTTTGACACATATGTGGCGGAGCTCTCCCAGCAAGAGGAGAATGTTGGTGAGGATGCCGAAGATGATTCGGTTCATCCCTCCAACTCGGGAGAGTCTTCATACCAGCAGCCCTCCTATGATTGGGGCGCGTCTTCTTCTTCATCACAAGCACCCGACTATGATCGTTCCTATGATGACCCACCAGCTTGGGGTTACTACCCGCGCTATTGAGACCCACTTAGGCCAAAAGCCTAAGCTTGGGGGGAGGTATACCGACATCACACTCATCTTTATATCATGTTTTTTCGGTTCTTTGTATATCCATTGTTTCGCTTTCTTTTTGGTTTTTGTTTCTGCTTTCTCAAAACACAAAAATACCAAATATATTTTTGTTGTTTCTCTTGGTTTTTTTCTTTGATTTTTAGTTTTGGTTTGCCTTAAAGAAAAATCCAAAAAGATTTTTTGCTTTGTTTGTTTTTGCTTTGCTTGGCTTTGCTTTGTGTGCTTGCGAAAAAATCGAGAACGCCAAAAATATTTGTTATTCTTCTTTGGTTTTGTGAGTTCTTTGCAGGGTTCAGCCGTCCTCAGTGGATTTTGGGTTTCATGTTATTATTCAATCCACACAAGTGAAGGGCAATAATGAAGATTAAGACAACTTGAGGTGTGGTAAGAGGCTGGTAACGAACTCTATTTGTTTTCATTTTTGTACATATACTCAACATGGTGAGCATGCTTAGGCTGTTCATGTAAGTTGTATGTTATTTATGGATTCTTAGTAGTTCTTGATTTCTTGTGATTAGCTCCAACTTGCTAATAGTTTGTAGCATGTCATATGAATGTTTGCTTGCATTGTTTTATTCATAACTTGGTATGATATTGTGGTATCCTCCTCTGAATGTTTCATGTGAATCGACTTGGCACATTCTCACGCATGCATATGACTAAACAATAGTCAGTAAGCCTCGATGATTTATTTTGCCTCAGAGTTCTTATATCACTTTCTTGCCATAATTAGTCATGTTTTGTTGCAAGCATGATTATGACAGTTATTGCTCTCTCTTGTTGCTCCCTCTCTATTGCTAGCCTTCACTTGCACTGAGTATGATCTCTACTTGTGCATCCAACTCCCCAAAATCAATATTGCCAATAGTGTCCACCATACCTACCTATTAGAATTCTATTCAGTGCATATTCATTATGCCTTGTTTTCTTCCAAATAAAATGTTTGACTATTTTGAGAAAGTTAGTTAGTAAAGCTCTCACGAACTAGATGGCACACTTTATTCCTTGCACTTAATAAACCTGAACCATTGTGACTGTCCATGAAAGTTATATGCTTGCAAATTATAGGCTGGGAGTTAGCAGAACCGTGTTGTCATGGGGAAGGCTTTCAACACTTATGGATACATATCCAGTTGATATCATGCTCTTTTGTTTGCGGATGTCGTCGGTATGAAATAAAAGGGGAGCTTGTGAGTTCATGGAGTTATATATATATATATATATCTGTGTGTGTGTGTTAGAGAAACTCCTGGGCCGCTAGCCTAAGCCATGCCTAATCATGGTGGAAACTTGCAGCATAACCATAATGAGCAATATGAAAAGCATCCTCAATAAAAACCTTTGCAAATAGCAAATAAAAAGATCGCTGAGATGCTCATTGTCTGCTTGCCTTGTCATTTTGATTATGCGATAGCTCATGTATCATGTGCAAGCGGTACCCCGTTGACGGTTCTCTATGATATGCATGTATTTACAATGACAAGAACTTACAGGTAACTAAAGTTGAGTAGCATGAGGAGCTGCCCTCGTACTCAAGGGACATGGGATTTCCAGTTTATGGTCTATCAAGCTATAACTCATATTGGACCTCACATTCACCTTAACCATGTAAAGATGCCTATGATAGGGGCAATGAGAGCTCAAAGCTAATGAGTACCTTACTTTCAGCATTTGGAAGCCTTTCAAACCTTTCAAAACCTTTTCACCTCCTTGTTGAGTCACCACTTATTCTATGAGCACCTTCTTGAGAGCATAGTTGTCATTCTTTTGTTTGTCTCAAAACTTGGTTAATTATGTCATGACTTTGATGCTTGTACCTCTGATATCTTTACTTCTAGTCTTCACTTGAACTTTAGAGGTGCCTTGGCATTTATATTGTTCTCTACAAACAAAGGCAAGCGAGATACCACTCTATCATACCTTCTTATGAGCATTGCAATGTTGCTTATGTTTATGTTTCATGCTACTTATTAGTATTGAGTTGGAATCTCTTCATAGCTTTCAATGACTATTGAGTAGACTTAGTTGCATACTTCTTATTATGAATTTTCTAAGTATCTACTTATGTGCTAAGAATAAATACATCATATGAAGCAAATGTGTTCGTAAAAATTCTTTTATCGCACTCAGTTTTCAACTGAATTGCTTGAGGACAAGCAATAAGCTAAGCTTGGGGGAAGTTGATACGTCCAAAATGTATCTACTTTCCTGAACACTTTTGCTATTGTTTCTCCTCTAAACTTGTGTGATTTGGATACAACTAACACGGACAGACGTTGTTTTTAGTAGAATTACCTTGGTGTCTAGTTTTTGTGCAGAAAATCAACTATCAGGAAAATTCCCGGAAAATATGCCAAAAATCCTATTTCACCAGAAGACTCACGGAGCCATAGTACGATACGGAGGGGAGGCCTGAGGTGCCCACACCCCCCTGTCGCGTGGGTAGGCCTAGCCCATGCCTGGAAGGGGTGTGGCTACCCTAGGAACGCCCTTGGCCTTCCTCTTCGCCTATAAGATGCCTCTTAACTTAAAAATCGAGGGGGTTCGACGTTTTTTCCAGAAAGAGTTCCGATGCGCCCCCACCACTAGAAACTGCGATTCGGAACCAGAAACTCCGTTCTGGCACCCTGTCGAGACGGGGAATTTGGAGAGGATAATTGCCATCGTCATCACCAACTCCTCTCCATCAACCATCCATGTTTCCCTCATCCATGAGTGAGTAATCTCCCGCTGTAGGCTATGGGGATGGTAGGTATTGGATGAGTTCTATCATGTAATCGAATAATATTGTTAGGGCATGGTGCCTAGTATCTCTATTAGTGCTATTTGACTTTGTTGCAACTTGTTGTGCTTAATGCTTGTCACTAGGGCCCGAGTGCCATGATCTCAGATTTGAACTTATTATTGAATCATTATGATAGTATTGTTTGTGATCTTATGTGCAAGTTGTGTATAGGTATCATTGTCCGGATCCAAAGGCCCCGAAGTGACAGAAATTGGGACAACCTGAGGGGATGGCTGTGATGTGAGGATCACATGTGTTCTCGGAGTGTTAATGCTTTGCTTCGGTGATCTATTAAAAGGAGCACCTTAATTGCCAGTAGTTCCCTTGAGGCCCCGCTGCAACGGGCTGGCAGGACAAAAGATGTTGTGCAAGTTCTCATTGCGAGCACGCATGACTATATATGGAGCACATGTCTATGATTGTTTAGTACTTGGATGCTTATTCTTATTTATCTGCAATTGCCCTAGATCTTGAAGTTACATGTTTAGACTCGTCCATGCAACGCCCGTCCATCCATCCCTATGCCTATCGCGCTCATATCCTACTGTTTGCTGCTACTGTTACTATTGATCTTGTTCTACTGTTGCTGCTGCTTTGTTGTTGCTACTGATAAACTTCTGTGAGCAAGAACTATTTACAGGTGTAGCTGAATTGACAACTTAGTTGTTAAGGCTTGCAAGTATTATTTGGCTCCCCTTGTGTCAAATCAATAAATTGGGTAATACTACCCTAAAAGACTGTTGTGATCCCCTATACTTGTGCGTCATCAACTGCTGGGCTACGCGTAGGAATGTTACTGGGCCGACCCAGCTGCACAGCACGCGCAGCGGGCTGCTAACAGGGGTCCCAAGAATTAGCGGATCAGTCTAAGCGAAGGGGTATGTTTCAATCTGGGTTGTGCGATTAGACTATGATCTACGGCTCACGTTCGTCATCTCCATCGAACAGCTCCGACGAGACCAAACCCTAACGCGATGGTGGAGGTACACGGTGGCTTACCAGGGCTCCAGCTAGGGTCGGCGATGGGGGCGAACGATGTTGTCGATGATGGCGGTTCGAACGATGGTCACGGCGGCTCCTGGGGTGGCTCCAATCAACGGCCCTTCTCCTCCTCTGTAGCGGTGGACTCCGGCCAAATTCCGTCGGGCTGGTGCTCGCCTTGCTCCGTGGAACGGTCAGGGGTGGTTCTGAGAGAGAGGGTAGTGAGATGGTGTGAAGAATTGAGGCGGGGGCGGCCTCTATTTATACACCGGCGAGAGGGGCAGTGCGGCATGGTCAGGCTCCTCCGGTGACGTTAGTACAATGAGCTACAGGCATGGCGAAGGGAGTAGGACGGTGCAGCGTCTCCTGGCGATCATCACGGGCTTAATGGCACGGTACGGGGCAGTCGAGAATGGTCGGAACGGGTCGACGCTCTGCGCGGCACCGACGGCGTTTTAGACGACGTACAGGCGCTTTGTGTCACGCGGCAGCGAACGGTCGTGTCTGGGACGTAGCTAGGGGCATGGCGAGTGCAGGTGCACGCGGCGAGGGCAAGGCGCGGCGAGGGAAAGACGTGGCATGTGCACGCGTGTCGGCTGTGGCGCTCTGGCACGCTCTCGGCATGGCAGAGAGAAAATGGGCGCGGATGTTCTCGGTGGTCCCTGGCTTGGCTGAGCTCGAGGGTTGGATAGGGATGGCGGTGGACGGTGGTCTTCCTCCTAGACATCATGGACGGGCGTGGCGCTTCCTCCTGCGTGATGTCCATTGTCGGCCGACAATGGTGGCTCGTTGGCGTGGCACTGGTGCAAGCAGTGAATGAGGTGGGCTAGTTCAATGCGAGTGTGGTCACTGGGGGAGACAAGGGCTAGTAGTGGACAAGGCATTGATCAAGAATAGTAGAAGTTAGGAAGTTTGATCTGTTCTCATCAGGTGTTTGATGAAATGGTCGCATGAATTAAAAGTTTGAATTTTTGGATGAATTTTGGTGAGTGCTCTGGTCACATGCTTGTTAGTCTCTGGTTGCTTGGGTTTGGCAAGGTGAATTGATTTGGTTGGTTTTGAGAAATGGTGATCTTAGTACATACACTTGATTCAATTTTGAATTGTCTTCTTCCTTTAAATAGATTTGGAATTTGTTTCTGTTGGTTTGTAAAGTGGGCTTGGGTTCACTTTTACTTGGTCTAGCAAGGGGTGAAAAGAATTGGATTTTTTTCTGTTAGAAAACTTGGGCTAGGAACACTCAAAGTGGTCTAGTGGTTAACTTTGGTCAAAATGACCATTTGTTTATATTGCTTATTTTTGAATTTCTCTTTATTTGATTCTGCATAGAAATGATCTAGATGATATTATTTTCATCTTTAAACCAATCCTTATCATTCATAACAATCAAATATGGCAATTGCAATCATTCATGCATTAACCACACACACATATACATTCACATTAATTTTAATAATAAAAGTTTTTGTTAACCCTAAACTTGGGTGATTAGAACTTGATAATCTTGTTTAATATTTTTGGGATGTTACATCACACCAACGACATCCATAAACAAAAGAGCATGATATCAACTATGTACAAAGTACAAGTGCAATGTTGAAAGCGTTCCTCGTGACAGCACGGTTCCGCTAATTCCAACGAATAAGTGCAAGCATATACAACATAGATGACACAGTGGTTCAAGTTTATTAGGGGTAAGAAAAATAAAGTGTGCCATCAAGTTCGTGAGAGCTTTAATCACTAAGTTTTCACATAAAAAAGACTTTTTAATTGGAAGATAGATGAAAACAAGAATATACTTGGAATGGTGTAACACACCATGCATAGGAATTTATAGTTGACACTTTGGAATAACTTGGTTTCTTGGGAGTTGGATGCATGAGTAGAGCTTACTCATACAAGTGGAGGCTAACAAAAGACTGGGAGCGACCAACTAAGAGAGCAATAATGGCCATAATCATGCAGAGTGACAAAACATTACTAATCAAAGCATAAAGTGGTACTACAAGTCAAGGACTAAATGATCATAGAGGCTATGGTGACTTGTTCATAGTCATAACATGGTGTGAGCATGTGCCAAGTCAACCCAAACAAAACATCAAAGGAGAATACCACAATACTATGCTTTTGTATGCAAAAACAACGCATGATTCTTTCAAGGCACATTAAGCAATCCCAATTGTTTGGAACAAGTTATGCTACAACAATAATCACTAAGCATAAGGTCAAAACAATATCTAGCATGACATGATAAAGTCTAAGTCACAGTCAAAGCAAGTTCCTCTTGTACTATTCAAGCAAGAACTTTCTACTCCTTTCCAACACCAATCAACTTATTTGCAATAGCATAGCAAGAACAGGGGTCCAAACTACTTTATTCAAGCAAACTAAACGAAAACTAAGACGCTCAAAGAACAACACAACAGTGCATGAAATGATAAAAACGAAGTGTCTAGAAAGACCTGAGATTCTTATTGATGAAGAAGGGGATGCCTTGGGCATACCCAAGCTTTGACGCTTGTACCTCTTGAATATTTCTTGGGATGACACGGGGTGGCATACCCAAGCTTGAGCTTTTGTCCATTCTTCATATCATTATATCATTCTTCCTTTACACCTGAAAATTTTCCTTCATATAAAACTTCACACAATCTTCATTAGCAACACTAGTGTATTCAAAAGATAATAGACCTTTGGGTTTAGCTTTAGAACAGAAAAACTTTCACTAAAGACACAAGATACTGTAGCAATTCAATCAAAAAGCTCAATTTTCCAAAAAGAACCCAAAAAGGAATCAATAAGAAGCAAATGCAAATAATGGCAGAAATCTGTCAAAACAGACCAGTAGGTAGAAACCGATTTTTTAGAAGACCTTTTGTTGCTCAAATCAAAAAGTGTTGAACTAAATAAAGTTAGGTACAATACTGGGGGATTTATTTACAAAATATCCGACTTACAGAGATTTTACACAAATTTTTACTGTGGAGCACAAAAATCTGTTTTGGGACAGCAACTCCCCAAATCTTACTTCCCTCTCATTAGAGGTTATTCTTGGCACAAAAAGCAAACCAAAAGGATAAGGAGAGGTCATTACTGAAGTAATAACTTCTAAGACTCAATAAAACTTTTGGGTTATCTCCCAATAAGTACTTTTCTTTAACACCTTTAAGTTAGGCACAAGAAGCAAGAATCAAGTATTTTCAAATGAAGAAGCATTAACATCAAACCTTGCTTTCAAAGGAGGAGCAAAGAGCAACTTCTCTCTCCTCATAGGGAAGTGTTCAATACTTTTCTTGAATGGAAATTGATATTTAATGGTGCCTTATTTCATATCAATGATGGCACCAACCGTTCTAAGAAAAGGTCTTCCCAAAGTAATAGGACAAGAAGCATTGTATTCAACATCCAAAACATAGAAATCAACAGGGACATAAGCATTGTTAACCATAATAAGAACATCATTAACACTCCCCATGAGTTTGTTTTTAACATTATCATTAAGTGGGGCATCCAAATAACAATCTTCTAAAGGTGGCAAATCAAGCATTTCATAAATCTTTCTAGGCATAATATAGACACTAGAACCAAGGTCACATGAAGCTTTGAGATCAAAGTCATTCACTTGCATATTAATAATGGGTTCCCAACTATCTTCTACTTTCCTAGGAATAGAGGCTTTGTGTTTCAACTTCTCTTCCTTAATTTTAACAAGAGCATCTGTAATGTGTTTGGTGAAAGCTACATTCATATCACTAGCATCAGGACTTCTAGCAATCTTTTGTAGGAACATAATCACTTCAGAAATATTGCAACCATCAAGATCAAAATCAAACTTAGCATCACTAGTAGTAGGCTCATTGGTTTTAGGTATTGTGGTAGGAGTAATAGGGACTTCTTGTGCTTTAGTGGCATCCATATTGGTGGTGGTGATAATGCACACACTATTGTTTCTAGCAATTTCAGCTTCTCTTTCCCACTTAGCACGTAGTTGGGCTAACAGTCTAACATTTTCATCAATAGTTACTTGTATAGCATGAGTAGCAGCAAGGATACTTTCCAAAGTTTCAGGTTTAGCATCCATTTTATTAATTAAAGAGGATTGTGCTTTAGACAAAGAGGAAATATTTTTCTCAGCACTCAAAATTTTTGACTGTAAACTAGGAATTTATCTATTCAAATTCTCAAGCTGATGACTAATATTTTTCAAGATAACAGATTGTTCTTCCATAATTTTAGTGAATATCTTGTTTTGATTATATTGCATTTGCATTAAGATTTTAGTGGATCTTTCAACTTCTAGAATCCTATCTTCACTAGGCATTTCAGATCTACCATGATAAGTATTGCCATTATTAGGAGGATAAGGCCTATAGTTGTTGTTACTACCAAAATTATTTCTATAGGCATTGTTGTTGAAATTGTTGTTGAAATTGTTGTTTCTAATGAAGTTCACATCAACTTGATCTTCTTGAGCAACCAAAGAGGCTAAGGGAACATTATTAGGATCTAAAGGGGATTTTCCATTAACAAGCATAGCCATGATAACATCAATCTTATCACTCAAAGAGGAGGTTTCTTCAACAGAATTTACCTTCTTACCTTGTGGAGCTCTCTCAATGTGCCGTTAAGAATAATTAACCATGATATTATCAAGGAGCTTTGTTGCAGCACCCAAGGTAATGGTCATAAAGGTATCTCCAGTAGCTGAATCCAACAGGTTTCTTGAAGAGAAGTTCAAACCTGCATAAAAAGTCTGGATAATCATCCAAGCAGTAAGTCCATGAGTGGGACAATTCTTAACCAAAGATTTCATTCTTTCCCAAGCTTGAGCAACATGTTCATTATCAAGTTGTTTAAATTTCATTATTTCACTTCTCATAGATATAATCTTAGCAGGAGGATAGTATTTTCCAATAAAAGCATATTTGCACTTAATCCAAGAATCAATATTATTTCTAGGCAAGGATAGCAACCATTCTTTAGCCTTTCCTCTCAAGGAGAAAGGAAAAAACTTGAGCTTAATAATATCTCCATCTACATCCTTATACTTTTGCATCTCACAAAGTTCAACACAGTTATTGTGGTGGGCAGCAGCTCATCAGAACTAGCACGAGAAAATTGCTCTCTCATCACAAGATTCAACAAAGCAAGCTTAATTTCATAAAAGGTAGCATCAGGAGCAGGTGGAGCAATAGGAGTACTTAGGAAATCATTGTTGTTTGTGCTATTGAAGTCACACAACTTGGTGTTCTCAGCAGAGTTCATTTTGGCAAAAGTGGAGCAAGCCAACAGCAGTACCAACTAGAGCAGGAACTAATTTTTTGTGTTTTTGATAGGAAAAAGCAAACCAAACTAAACTATTTTTTTGGAGTTTTTGATAAAAGAGGCAAACAAAACCAAGCAAAAGAAACTAAGAAAAACAAAACAAAGTAAAGAGAAAGGTTGTGAAGGACTCCCCTTGTGAAGACGTCCCTAGCCTCCCCGGCAACTGTGCCAGGAAATCTTGATGGTTGTTGTGGGAATGGTCACGGCAGATGCTGCAATCGGCAGCGAGTAGTAGAACGAGGGGCAAGGGCGGCCAGCCATCTGCGGTGCGAGATGAGGGCAAAGACACAGGGTTTTACCCAGGTTCGCCCCCCCGGAGGGTAAAGACCTACTCCTGCTAGATTGTATTATGGAGGTGTTACAATGGGCGAGCTCGGCGGCTAGGCGGCGAGTCGCTTGGGTGTATGAGGGAACGTGTCTCTACTCACCCTATAGGGAGGTTTATATAGGCTCACCTCCCCTAGGGTTTACATATCTCAACCGATTCGGTTACAGCTTCAGTAGTCGTTTAACCTAGTCCGACTGGGCCTATCCACTCGCCTGGGCCTTCAGCTTCCAGTCGCTCGGTACCTTGCTGGGCTTCGATCCACTCGCCGTTCTGCAGGCCCACTCGCCAGCTCACGGGCCAGTCGGAAACGTCCTGCTGGGTATACCCCAGTAGGCATATCCCCATCAGTAGTCCCCGAGGCCGTCGTCGATTGGGCGTAAGTGGCTGCTGGCAGTCGGAGTATACGGCTTCAGAGTAGGCATCCAGTCGAATCGTCGGCGGGCTCCTGTATAAAGGAGGAAATCCGGCGAACCAAGTCGCGGCTTCGGCGAGTCGAGTCGACGAGATGCGGTCATAGTGACTGACTTGGCGAGCCGAGTGGCTGGAGTTGGACCGTCAGGCGCGGTCAAACTAGCCGTTGGGGTAACCCAACGGTAACTTTTGGCGTAATCGTCGCGCGGTAACGGCCTCCTGAATTGGCGGGTAACTCCCGCTATATAAGAGGAATGGCAGGCAACCGTAGAGTCAACTGCTCACCACTTCTTCCGAGTGCGCGCATTTTCCTTCCTTTGCTCCGCGATCCAGTCGACCCGAAATCCTCCGATCTCCAACCAACCTCTCGGCCATGGCCCTTTCCACCGAACCGTGGGGTAGATCCAAGTGCACGAGGGCGCAGCTGGCCTCTTTCGAGGAGGCCGGGATCCTGCGAGCCGGCTGTTGGCGTATCCCCGCAGCCGGAGAAACGACCCCAAACCCGCGAGAGAGGGAATTCGTCTGTTTCACCAGTCATCTCGAGCGAGGGCTAGGGTTTCCCACGTCTGTGTTCTTCCGGCGCTTTTGCGCCTACTATGGGATCCAGCCTTCAGATATGGGTCCCCACAGCATCGAGCAGCTCGCCATCTTCGTGGCGTTCTGCGAATGCTACTTGGGCTGCCGGCCCTACTTCCCCTTGTGGCAAGATCTGTTCCACGGACGGATCAGCCGCGAGGAGGCAGGCGGCCCAATGCTAGCCGCGGGCGGCTTGACGTTCCAGCTCAAGTCCAAAGCCTCTTTATTTGATCTGATGCTACCCGCCAAGGCAGCGAGCGACTGAAAAAAGTCGTGGTTCTACGTGACCGAGGCGACCCCGGAGGGCGAGGCGGCGATCCCGCGGTACTCCGCTAGTCGTTCCGAGCCGCGCCATCTCCAAGTCGACAAGCTCCCCGACGACCAGCGGATGGTCGTTGACGAGATGCTCCAGACCATCCGTGGTCTGAAGAAGAAGGGCCTCCAAACGATAAATTTGTACAATTGCTGGCTTGGGCGGCGGCTCGTCCCACTCGCCCAGCGCGACCACTACATGTACCAATACACGGGCCGTGGGGACTCGACGAAGGCCTGCCTCGACGAGTGGAAGCTGGAAGATTACCTCCCAGCGTTGAAGAAGATTACCCAGGCGGTGTACCTGGATGCGCAGGTCGGGATCGCCCCCTACACCGCGAAGCGTCCAGCTCCAACGGTAATTGCTTTACCTTGTTCGCAGTCGCAGTGTATGCAGTCGCGGTAATTCTAATTCTGTTTTGTATTCATCGCAGCTATTCCAGGTGGTGGAAGGGTGGCTCCCACCTTCGGATGATGAGAGCCCGGGCCCATCCGCCTAGGACATAGGCGAATCGCCACCCGCGGGGGGCAACGAAGACGACGAGGACGAGTCCGAAGAGGAGGTCGCCCCGCTGGTCCGAAAGACCCGCGGGCAACGTCAACGCGAGATCGAGGCGAGCAGAAGCCTCGAGCGTCATGACGACGACGACGAGCTCCCAGAGACCACCTCGCTCCGTCAAGCCACTCCGTCGAAGAAGAAGAAGAAGGAGAGGGAGGCGAGGGCCCCCCTAAAGAAGAAAACGAAGCTGTCGAGGACGGCCACACCGCCGCACTCGGCGAGCAGCTCCGATGCTCCCAGCCCAGCTGGTGACGGCGCGCCACCAGCGACAACCGCGCTGGACACGGCGACCGTGGAAGTGCCGCTGGCCTCAATGCCCCCACCATTCACCCCAGTCTCTGGGCTGGGGGAGGCTCCGACTGCGGCGACCTCGCCTCGCAAGGAGGCTCCGGCCGCGGCGGCTTCGCCCCACAAGGAGGCTCCGGTTGTAGCGGCTCCAACTCGCGAGGAAGCTCCCGCCGAGGATGTCCCTGAGGCGCCAGCTGCGGCCTCAACGACGAAGAAGCCGTCCGTGTCTTGGGCACGCGACGTCCTGGAACTGGGGCTCAGTCGCCGACTGGGCCCTGAACTGGAAAAACCGGCCGGCCTTCGTACGGGGCTACGTTTCATCCCAGTCGCCAAGTGAGTGCGCTCACCCCTCCTTATTTTCCATAACTATTTCAATTGTCTTTGTTGATTCGATTAACGCGCAAGACCGAAGTGAAAAGGATGGGCCATTCGACCGTGGCCAAGGTACCCTCCACCGCTAGCGAGGAGGATCCTTCCCGCAATAGGAAGGCGGACGAGGTTGTCGCCTGAGCGGATGGCAGTAAGAAGGCCAAGGGCGACGACATCGTCACTATCTCTAACGACACGGCGGCCGCGCCGGCCGGGCCCGCGGTGGAGGCAGCCGCGTCTACAAAGGAGGGCGCTTCCTTGCCTGGAACGGCGGAGGCGACTTCCCTTGGAGCGGGTGCCTCTATCGCTACCTTCCCCCGCTTCGTGACCAAGGCGGCCACGGCGAGTGGGGCTGCGCCCTCGAGCCACGCTCCGGGGAGCGCCGATGCTGAAGTCGACCAGCGTCGTGGGCACACGCCAGTGTTACTCGTGTCCGTGGACGCGATCCAACTCCATGGCATGCTTGGCGCAGCCATCCAGGTACATCCAGTCCCCAAGGATCGGGTCGGTGCTTTGCAGCGGCGTGATTCTTATAATTTCTCGTCTTTTATTTTCGTATCCAGTCCCCGAGTGCGCACGCGCTAAATTTTAGCGGGTGGGCACTTAGGAATTTCTTGATCGCCAGTCCCCGAGTGCGCACTCGCTGAATTTCAGCGGGTGGGCACTTAGGAATTTCTTGATCGCCAGTCCCCGAGTGCGTACTCGCGGAATTTCAGCGGGTGGGCACTTAGGAATTTCGTTTTAACTAACTTTTTTGGTGATGTGCAGGGTCTTCAACTTGAGTCGGCGGACCGATTGGCCGCGAAACAGCGTGCGGAGAAGGAGCTGGCCATCGTCCAGGAGGCGAACAAAGGGCTTCAGGTTGTTGCTGCGAAGGCAGAGGAAGCTCGCCAGGGGCTTGTCCCCGCTGGTGAGTTGGTGGCGGCGCGATCTGCTCTGGGTGCCGCTGAACAACGGATCGCCGACCTCGAGCGCGAACTGCGGGAGGCGAGAGAAGAAGCGAGCTTGGCGGACGGGCGAGCTAAGGCCGCCATTGCGGCTGCAGAGGAGGATCGCAAGGTGTCGGAAGTCCTTATTGCTGGGCTTCAGGACGACCACACGTCGCTTCAGTGCTTCATCACGGGACTCGCCCGCCCGCTGCTTGGTGAGTGCATCCTCCCCTTCTTATAGTTGTGGTTTTTGTGGTGTCCGTCATACTCATCATTGTCTTCTTCTTCGCAGGTCGCATCATTGATAGCGAAGAAGAGGCGAGCTCGCTCGACGCAAGGCAGTGCGTAAGCATGCTCGTCGACTCGGCGACGCTGTCGGCGACCTGCATCCGCGCCTACCTCCAAGAAATATCACCCACGGAGGTGATTCCCAGCGACCTCGTTGAGGTGTGGAAGTACTTGGAGAAGGCACCCGCGGTCGTTGAATTCATGACGCGATCGGCGTTTCGGCGTGGAGCATCGACGGCCCTGAGCCTTGGACTCGCCCACTTCCCCAAAGACTTCGACATCGACGATGTGACGAGTGGGTACCCATTGTCAACTGGCGCGGTGGAGCTGTCCGAGGTCCTCAAGTTGCAAGAGCGTGCCGCCATGTACTCGGAATGTGTCTGGGCAATGGGCGACCTCCTTCCATACCAGGAGACGGTCGTCGCGCCGAACGACCCCGAGCCGCCGCATCGTGACTTCAAGGTCGAGCAGCCTTTTCGCGCGGCGATGGCGGGTGAACTGACGACGTATCCATCAAACCCGTACACGGCGTTCATCCGCAATCGTCGGGATGTTGGCGAGTCGTCGACGAAGCCTGCAGAGTAGAGTAGTTTGCCTTGTGGCGTTAGCAGCAGTTCTGCCACGCGGGCATATTTTGTAACGCGAAACAATGCAACATGCAATTGAATGAGACGTCATGTCTATTTTGTTATTTGTTTGTGTGCTTTTGATTGATGTTGAACGAGTCCCCGAGCGCGTCCGCCCTTTTTTGGGGTTTACCTCGTGTATGATATATGTGTTGTTGTTATGTGTTTTGATGTTTTAGTCGACTCGCCCGAGCTCGAAGAGCCAGTCGCTAGGCGACTCCCTTGAGTGCTCTATACTTTACCGTTTTCCCGTGCGCGAACGAGGTCGGGTGGCCGAGTCCCCGAGCATGGTACTTGGTAGTTCTAGGCGCGACTCGAGGGTGGTTGAGGACTTAGCGCGTTGGTGTGAGCGCGTCACTCCTGCCTGGCCCGTGGGGTCAGTCGCGTGGCGACTCCTGGGCATGCTCTCTTACTTGGCGTTTTCCCTGACCGCTCGCGACGAACTGGTCTTCAGCCCCCGAGCGTGGTACTTAGCCGTTCGAGTCGCTAGGCCGAGGATGCGGAGGACCAAGGTCGCTGTGAGAAGCGAGGGCAGTTGTCTTGGCTCGTAGAACCAGTCGAGCTAGGCGACTCCAATGGGGCTCCGGGTTGGCGTTATTCGTGGACGATGCAAGACCTGAAGTGATTCAGTGCTCTTACACCGCACTACTTAGCCGTGCCGATCGCAGTACCAAAGGTTGACTTCTGCATTTAGCGTAACGGTGTTTTTACGAGTGCGAGTGGCACAAGTCATGGAGAGTAGGCGCAATTTGCGGTAACCGTTTCTTTTATTTCATGGCGACTGGAGAGTACATGTGTGGGGTTCTAGGAGTAGAACTTCCGGAGGAGGTTTACATTCCATGGTCGCTTGACGTCGAGTTCGCCGTCCCCGCGGACGTCGATGAGGTAGTAGGCGTCGTTGCCGAGTACGCGCCCGATAGCGAATGGGCCTTCCCACGGAGGGGAGAGCTTGTGCATGCCCTTTTTGTCCTGGATGAGGCGTAACACCAGGTCGCCTTCCTGGAAGGTGCGAGCTTTCACCCGCCGGCTATGGTAGAGGCGGAGTCCTTGCTGGTAGATGGCGGTGCGTGACCGAGCGAGGTCGCCTGCTTCGTCGAGCTGGTCGACCCCATCCTGGCGGGCCAGCTCGTTTGCAGCCTCCGTATAGTGGACGACTCGCGGCGAGTCGTGTTCGAGGTCGGTGGGCATGACTGCTTCGGCACCGTAGACCATGAAGAAGGGAGTGAATCCCGTCGATCTGTTGACTGAGGTGCGGATCCCCCAGATGACGGAGGGCAACTCCTCGACCCAGCACCCGGCGGTGCGCTCGAGTGGTACTTGGAGTCGCGGCTTCAGGCCGTGGAGGATGCTTTGGTTGGCCCGTTCCGCCTGGCCGTTGGATTCCGGGTGGGCGACTGACGCGAGGTCGAGCCGGATGTGGTGCTCTTCGCAGAATTCGTCCATGGATCCCTTGGCGAAGTTGGTGCCGTTGTCTGTGATGATGCTGTTCGGGAACCCGTAGCGATTATGAGCTCGCGTAGGAATTTAGTGGCGGTCTTCCCGTCGCACTTCCGGACTGGCTTGGCCTCCACCCACTTCGTGAATTTGTCGACGACGACTAGCAGGTGGGTGTAGCCGGAAGGGGCCTTCTTGAAGGGGCCTACCATGTCCATGCCCCACACAGCGAATGGCCAGGTAATGGGGATTGTTTTGAGCGCCGAGCTCGGTACGTGCGTCTGATTGGCGTATTTCTGGCACCCGGCGCATCGCTGGACGATGTCGACAGCGTCGGCGTGTGCGGTGGGCCAGTAGAAGCCGTGTCGCATAGCCTTGGCGACCAGGGAGCGAGCGGCGGCGTGGTGGCCGCAGTCACCTGAGTGAATATCGTGGAGGATTTTGCGTCCTTCAGCTGGTTGGACGCAGCGTTGGAACACGCCGGTGACGCTGCGCTTGTGGAGCTCGCCGTCGATGATGGTGTAAGACTTGCATCGACGAGCGATCATTCGAGCGTCGGTCTCGTCTGCTGGCAGGGTGCCGGCTTCCAGGTAGGCGATGTAGGGCTTGGTCCAGTCGTCTGGCTCGGTGACGAGTGCGACCAAGGCCGCCTCTGGTTGGAGTGGGACTCCGATGTCGATCTCCCTCGGGGGAGAGACTGATGGCTTGGAGATCGTGTCGAGGAAAACGCCGGCGGGTGGTGCGAGTCGAGCCGACCCGATGCGAGAGAGGGCGTCTGCCTCCTCGTTTTTCCGCCTGTCGATCCACTCGACAGAGTAGCCGGTGAAGTGGCCGCCCAATTTGTACACCGCTTGGCGGTACGCCGCCATGGTAGGGGAGACGGCGTCGCAGGTGCCGGCGACTTTCCCCGCGACAAGGTCGGAATCTCCGTAGCAGCGGAGGCGATTGACGTTCATCTCCTTGGCGGCTCGCATGCCGTGGAGTAGGGCCTCGTATTCAGCCATGTTGTTGGTGCAGGGCGTGAAGTCGAGGCAGAGGATGTAGCGGAGCTTGTCGCCCTTTGGTGAAGTCAACACTATCCCTGCGCCTGCACCGTCCGCGTTCTTGGAGCCGTCGAAGTGCAGGCTCCAGTAGTGGAGGTACGGCAGCTTCTCTGGCTGCTGGGCCTCCTCCCAGTCGGCGATGAAGTCTGCCAGTGCCTGCGACTTGATCGCCTTTCGTGGCTCGTATTTGATGTTGTGGACGCCGATCTCGACGGCCCACTTGGCGACCCGCCCGGTCGCCTCGCGATTGCGGATGATGTCTTGCAGTGGTGCTGAGGAGACGACCGTGATCGGGTGCTCCTGGAAGTAGTGCGGCAGGCGCCGCTGAGCCCTGAAGACCGCGTATACTAGCTTTTGGTACTGTGGGTACCGCTGGCGCGACTCGGTGAGGACCTCGCTGATGTAGTACACCGGCCGCTGAACCGGGCGCTCCTTTCCTTCCTCTGGTCGTTCGACGACCATCACGGCGCTGACGACGCGCTCGAACGCCGCGACGTAAACCAGCATGGGTTCTTTGTCGGTGGGGGCGGCGAGTAGTGGTGCGGCGAGTAGCACCTTTTTGAGGTCGCGGAGCGCGTCGTCCGCCTCCTTGTCCCACTGGAAGGTGGGGTTCTTGCGCATCAGGCGGTATAGGGGCATCGCCTTTTCGCCCAGGCGGGGGATGAAGCGACTGAGAGCCGCTACTCGCCCGGCCAGCTTCTGGACGTCGCGCAGGCACTCGGGTTTGCCGAGCCGGGCGATCGTGTTGATCTTTGTGGGGTTTGCCTCGATCCCTCGTTTGGAGACTACGTACCCCAGTAGTTGTCCGGCGGGTACACCGAAGGTGCACTTGCCTGGGTTGAGCTTTATCTTGTATCTTCGCAGGTTGGCGAAAGTTTCCGCCAGGTCGGCGAGTAGGTCGCCTTGGCGATCGGACTTCACGACCACGTCGTCGATGTAGACGTGGATTTTGCGGCCAATTTGGCTCGCGAGGCATTCTTGCATGCACCGCTGGTAGGTCGCCCCAGCGTTCTTGAGGCCGAAGGTCATGGCGGTGTAGCAGAAGGCTCCGAATGGCGTGATGAACGCCATCTTCTCCTCGTCTTCGACAGCCATTTTGATCTGGTTATACCCAGAGTAGGCATCGAGGAAACATAGCGACTCCGAGCCCGCGGTTGAATCGATTATCTGGTCGATCCGCGGGAGGACGAACTGCTCCTTTGGGCAGGCGCTGTTCAGGTTTGTGTAGTCGATACACATTCTCCAGGTCCCGTTTTTCTTCTCGACCAGGACTGGGTTTGCCAGCCACTTGGAGTACTTGATTGGCCGGATGAAGCCGGCAGCGAGTAGACGCTGCACTTCCTCGGCGATTGCTCGACGGCGTTCTTC
This sequence comes from Avena sativa, assembly GCA_916181665.1. NCBI lineage: Eukaryota > Viridiplantae > Streptophyta > Magnoliopsida > Poales > Poaceae > Avena > Avena sativa. The sequence continues at coordinate 316,079,321 of OV702283.1, forward strand.
ATTGAAGGGCCGTAGCGACTGCTTGACAGGTCGCACTTTGGGGTCGGCGTTCAGCTTGTGCTCAGCAAGCTCCCTAGGGACACCGGGCATGTCGGAGGGTTTCCATGCGAAGATGTCCCTGTTCTCACGGAGGAACTCGATGAGCGCGCCTTCCTATGCTGGGCTCATGCCTGTCCCGATCATCACCGTCTGGCTGGAGTCGCCTGGGACCAGTTCGACGGTGCGAGTGTGCGTCGTGGCCTCAAAGGTTGAGGTGTTTGCGCCCTCTGAGTTGGGCTTCTTGAGTATTGTGGGGTCGTCATTGTTGACCCCGCTCGCGTACTTGGCAAGCTCATCGGCGTGATTAGTCTCCGCCGCGATGACGGCGTCGGCGAGCACGGCTCCTTTGGCCTCGCACTCGGCGGCCATGTCGGGGTTGCCGTTGATGGTGATGACGCCACACGGCCCAGGGATCTTCATCGCGTTGTACGCGTAGTGGGGCGCTGCCATGAATTTAGCAAACGCCTGGCGCCCCAGGACGCAGTGGTAGGGGCTGTCGAAGGGCACCAGCTCGAAGACGGTCCGTTCGGTGCGGAAGTTTGCCGGTGTGCCGAAGGTGACCGGCAGCGTGACCTTGCCGATCGGGTACGCCTTCCGACCGGGGACGATGCCATGGAACGTGGTGTGGGTCGTCTCGATCATCGACTGCGGGAGCCGCAGCCGCCTGAAGGTGTCGAGGTAGAGGATGTTGATGGAGCTACCGCCGTCCATCAGCGTCTTGGGGAGCCAGTAGTCGCCAACCTTGGGCTTGACCACCAAGGCGACTCGTCCTGGGTACTCGACGCGCGGCGAGTGGTCTTGGCGGCTCCAGGTGATGGGCTGCTCCGACCAGTTCAGGAACTGGGGGACGTCTATTTGGGCCACCGTGTTGACGGCGACGGCGCGGGTGATGACCTTCTTCTCGCGCTTCGTGTTGAAGCCTATGAAGGTGTGGAGCGAGCCGGCTACTTTGCCGAATTTTCCGCCATTTGGCGGGTCGTTGTCGGGGTCCTCCCGCGCGTGCCGTGCCTTCTCGATTTCCCTGAGGGTGTGGCAGTCGGCGGTGGTGTGCGTTGCGGGCTTCCCTTCCCTGCTATGGAACGCACATGGTTGGTTAAGGAGGGCCGCGGGGTCGAACCTTGGCTTGTTTTTGTAGTTGCCGCCATCGCGGCGTTGCCCTCCGTCGCGGCGAAAGCTCTTGGGCTCGCGCTGCGCGTGCCTGGTGTTGGCGACGAAGTCGACTCGCCCGTCACTGCGGCGCTTGCCAGTGAGGCGAGTGCCGCTGTAGCGTAGGTCGGTTCGGCGTCCGCCGTCGTTGCCGCCTCCGCGGCGTTGACCTCCTGACTCGTCGTCAGTTTCCTGGTTTGGGTCTTCCTCGGCGTACCGTTTGGCGATCTCGAGGAGGTCGGGGATGTTGTCGAGTGTGCGGGAGTGTCGCTTGAGCTTGGCGACTAGGGGCTCGTAGCGGCACGAGGTCTTGAAGCAATGGATCGCGGTGTCCGGGTGGATACCGACCGCGTTGTACCAAAGCTCTTGCCACCGTTGGACCCAGTTGCGGGTCGACTCGCGGGGTCCCTGGACGCACCGTTCCAGGTCCTCAATAGTGGTGGCGCGGGTGTAGGAGCACTCGAAGTGCCTGACGAAGGCGTCGCGCATTTCCTCCCAGGAGTCGATACTGTCCTGGGGGAGAGTGTTGATCCACTGCCTGCACGTCCCCTCCATCATCAGGGGGAGGTAACGGGCGGCGAGCAGGTCAGTGTGACCCGCGATCCCCATCGCCATGAGGTATGTGTCGAGCCAGACGGCGGGGTCGTACGAGGAGTCGTACTTTTCTATCTCTTTTGGCGCCTTGAAGTTTGGCGGGTACTTCTCGCCTCGGATCATTGGTCCTAAGCACTTGGGTCCGAGTCGACTGAGCGACCCCATAGGCTCGCCGTCGCGGCGATTAGTTAGGGTGTGCCGCAAGTCGTCGGGCTGGCGTGCACGCCAGCTTTGGTTGTTGATGATGTGGGTGCGGGCGTCGATGGGTTGCCCGTTGGCGGCCACGAAGTTGGTCGCCGGCCTGGGGTCGTTGGTGGAGAGTGCCGCGTTCGCGGGTCGGTGTTGGAGCTGCAGTGGCTCTGGTGGCGGGCAGTTGAGGGTGTTTGCCGCCGCTGGGCGGCCGCTGGAGGCCGCTCTGCTTCCCGAGGAACGCGAGTATACTCGACCTTGCGAGTCGGCGCCCGCTTTTTGCTGCTCGACGGCCTTCGCGAGTAGGGCCCTGACGTATTGGATCTGTAGGGCGCCGTCGCCGGTGGCCGTGATGCTGTCGGCTGCTGCTCGGCCTGCCACGAGGTTGTCCATCGGGGTGGAGAATAGTGGGAGGCCGTTTGCGTCTCGCTCCCGTGAGGAGACTACTATCCGCGGCTGGTCCCTGGGAGGGGTGTGGTTGGGTGGAGGTGGGGCGCCCATCGCCGTTGATCCTGGCGGGGGCCGGGCGCTTCCTCCTGGTGGCGCGTTCTCGCAGATTGCGCGCTCGGCTACGCGGGCCGGGTCGTTTTCGTCGTCGAAGTTCAGGGCACGCCCTTGAACGGTGGGGTTCAGACATGACCTGATCCGCTGCTGGTGGTAGCGTGACAGCTCCTGCGCTGTCACCTGCTCGAGGCGAAATTTTTCGCGCTCGGCTTGCTCCTTGCGCACCGCCTCCGCCAGTTTCAGGCAGAGTTCCTCGACCTCCGTTGCCGTGGCGTTAGGAGGGATTGGGGTGGAGAAAGGATCCTCCGGCGGATCGGCGCCGGTGGCCATGTAGGCCGCGGCGTGGCGACCGGTTCCGTCGCGGAGGTCGGCAGAGTTTTCTGACCCGGAGTCGAATTCGAAGATCCCGAGGATGGAGGGGTCCTCGAAGTCTCCCGCGTTGGAGACCTGGGCGATGGAGCCCGCGGACGAGGCCGCGGTGATGGATCCGGCGAGTGACGCCGGGGTCGCCGAGTCAGCGTCGTCGGTGAGGGCCGCATCCTCTGCGGCCGCTGAATTCCTGGCCACGTTGCTGTGGGCCGAGTTGTACTCGGAGGCGAGGCGGTGGAACATGCGGATCTGGCTCTCGGAGAGCCGATCGCGTGGCGGCGACTCGCGGATGCAAGTCGAGTCCTCCAAGGCGATGACATCGGTGAGGCCGACGAAGAGGCTGATCGTGCCGATAGGCAAGATCACGATGTGCGTGACGGGTCGCGCTGCCGGGACGTAGCTGCTCGGCAAGATCTGGAGCATCTCGCCGATCGCTATCATGCGGCCGGTGGCGACCGTCTCGTTGATGGGCAGATTGGATCTCGCCGCAGAACACCGGCTAGACCGGCCAGGCACCATGGTGGGCGCCACTGTCGTGGGAATGGTCACGGCAGATGCTGCAATCGGCAGCGAGTAGTAGAACGAGGGGCAAGGGCGGCCAGCCATCTGCGGTGCGAGATGAGGGCAAAGACACAGGGTTTTACCCAGGTTCGGCCCCCCGGAGGGTAAAGACCTACTCCTGCTAGATTGTATTATGGAGGTGTTACAATGGGCGAGCTCGGCGGCTAGGCGGCGAGTCGCTTGGGTGTATGAGGGAACGTGTCTCTACTCACCCTATAGGGAGGTTTATATAGGCTCACCTCCCCTAGGGTTTACATATCTCAACCGATTCGGTTACAGCTTCAGTAGTCGTTTAACCTAGTCCAACTGGGCCTATCCACTCGCCTGGGCCTTCAGCTTCCAGTCGCTCGGTACCTTGCTGGGCTTCGATCCACTCGCCGTTCTGCAGGCCCACTCGCCAGCTCACGGGCCAGTCGGAAACGTCCTGCTGGGTATACCCCAGTAGGCATATCCCCATCAATGGTGCATGGAAGCTTCGTTGGGAGACCCCAAGAGGAAGGTGTGATGAGAACAGTAGCAAGTTTTACCTCAGTAAGAAACCAAGGTTATCGAACTAGTAGGAGGAAGGAAATGACTCAAAGGTGTTGGTAGCAACTTGGAAACCTGCACAACACAAACTCAAGACTTTGCCCCAACGAACAGTGAGGTTGTCAATCTCACCGGTTTGCTGAAAACAAAGGGTTAACTGTATGGTGTGGAAGGCAATAGCGGTTTGCAGAAAGGTAAACAATAACAGTGGAATATGTATCAATGGTAAAGATTGGACCGGGGTCCATAGTTCACTAGAGGTGTTCTCCTTAAGATAAACAAACATGGCATGCTGGGTAAACAAATTACAGCAGGGCAATTGACAGGACTAAGCAAGGCATAACAATGCAATACTAGATATTCATGATCCTATGAGATTCGATTGGGCAATACAACAAGATACATAGACCGCCATCCAACTGCATCTATGACTAGTAATCCACCTTTAGGTTGTCATCCGAACCCCCTCCAGTATTAAGTTGCAAGCAACGGATAACTGCTTTAAGCAAAGTGTGTAAGGTAAACAATCCACTTGTTCCATGAACAGGAGACCGTTGTTTTCTCCCTAGTGGCAACAACACATATACAACCTTAGAGATTTCTGTCAGTTCCCTTAGATTAAATAGAGGCATGAACCCACTATCGATCATAAATACCCCCTCTTGGATTCACTAGCATCTACTTGGCCAAGATAGCTACTAGAAACGTAGAGCATGCAAGATCACAAACAAAACAGACATGATAGAATCAATAAGACAAAACCATTAATCAATCTGACATAGTAATCTCTGTTACAATTGCGACAAGAAGATAACAAAGAACGAAAATGAAAAACACAGCAAGGGGACACAGATTTAACGTGGAAAAACCTCTCCAACAAAGAGAGGAAAAAACCACGAGCGCCAGCCAGCGAAACTTCACTATATCGAGGAGTGTTTACAAACGCTGGGGATTTCACAGGTGCAACTCATCCCAACCGGCGGCTTACAAGGGGTTTATATATCTGTGGAAACCTAGGTCTTCGACGATCCGTACGGCCCAAGCCTCCGGCGACGGTCCTCGCCCCACTCGTCATAAGTTGGCCTATACTTTGTAGAATTTGGATCAACATATAACAATCTCAATATCCATTAGATCCCCGCAAACACAACATGCATGATTACAAATAGATGATCTTGATCATGAACGGAGCTCACAAGATCTAAACATGGTAGCACAAAGGAGGAGATACAACCATCTAGCTACTACATGGACCCGTAGTCCAAGGTGGAACTACTCACACTTCATACCGAAGGCTGGCATGATGAAGAAGAAGGCCCCCGGGATGATCTCCCCTCCGACAGGGTGCTGGGAAGAGCTTCAGATCCCCCCTCCCGATCTAGGGACGATGGTGGCGGCGGCTATAGATGGTTTCGTGGAATATTGATCGGGTACTTAGGGTTTTGGCGTCGGGGGGTCTTTATAGGCAAAGAGGCGAGGCAGGGGGCACCCAGGGTGGCCGCACCCCCCCAGGCATGGGCCCATCCTGGCCGCGCGGCCAGGGGGTGTGGACCCCTGGTGGGTCCCCTCCGTCTCGTAACCTGGCTCCGTGTTCCCACGGTAAAATATTGACTTTGGCTTTTCTCCCGTCCAATTCCGAGAATATTGATTTTCTGCCTTTTTTAGAACCAAAAACAGAAGAAAACAGGCAACTGGCACTGTGGCATCTTGTTAATAGGTTAGTCCAGAAAAACATATAAAAACACCTCAAAGTGTAGACAAAGCAAAGAAAAGTAGATACTAAACAAGCATGGAACATCAAAAATTACAGATATATAAAGGAGCACCAGCGTATCAAGGAGCACCGGCGGCGAACTGCTAGGTTTGATACGACGGCTGGACTACTGTGGAGCTAGGGTTTCCAACTCATGGAATGACCTAACTGTTAACCCTTCTGGGTTTATGCGCCCCACTACATATAGGGAGTGAGCGTGGGCTCCATTCACTCGTGGCCCATTCACTAAAGCCTATATAATATTAGTCACTGTGAGTCTGACTCACTGACTCGGTCCAAAATCCAGCTCGGGTCCAACCCAACCAGATTTCCGATTCAGATCCAATCCGAACTTGCTCCTGCTCTTAAGTGTGTGACCCCGCAGGCTCATGGCAACTTGGACACGATTGGAGTCTAACTCTCAATCGATCAGCCGATAGCGGCTCCTAGCAGAACGTACCGACTCCCAGGTACCAAAGAGTCTTGACAACATGCCTTTCCAATGTGACTTGCGTTCGAGTCCCTTTTGCCTCACGATATGCCTTGTCAGACTATAGGCAAATAACTGTCATCCCTTAAATAGTTTGACTCTCTTCTCGATCCGAGAAAAGTGATTCGTCCGACTAACTCTTAGTCGATCGCCTCGGTTAACACTTAACCGAGTCGTGCATGGCCATGCTTTCCAAATCATATCGTTCGAGAGGGCCCAGAGTATATCTCTCCAAGTGGAGGGGCAAAATCCCATCTTGGTTATTCACATCACGCAGTTTGATTCTCAGTCGACCCGAACTCTGCCTTTATAACTACCCAGTTACAGATCAGCGTTTGACAGAACCTAAGTCGGTGATCCTCAACTCGGACTGTAACCTCAGGTCCAAGAATTACATTGATTGAGATATACAAATGACAACTTGTTCGTTGTACCTCAATATGGGTCAATCCGATTCGTTAAACTCTTTATCCTAATCCGCGTAAGTCAGAATAGCATCACCATGCCCATGACAGGTGGAACCGAGTCATCAAGCCGACTTTCACATTGGTCTAAGTTGTGTGTCCAGCACTACCTCGATGACCAAGGATATTTAGTACAAACAAAATCAATGTATAGTTCCATAATTGAATCACATATTCAATGATACACATCAGATGTTTATACAAGGACAACTTAATATATTTATGAATACAATGGGAAATATCATCATACATGATTGCCTCTAGGGCATATTCCTAACAATGCCGTGTTTATCGTGGAGTTTTTACTGCCCATGATCTTTTCCTTTTGTTGTTGGAGCCACGCGTCACCATCTCCTTCACTTTGGCGCTTCATCGCCTCTGATCAACGGTGCAAATTTTCCCCCTTTCTTTATAACTTGAGTGTCAAAAATTTTACTTCCCACTTCCTTTCGCGGACATCTTCTTCCTCCTTCCATTGTTCTTGAGCTCTGTTACACCTTTTGCTTCCACTCCTTGCAAATCAACACTGTTTGTTTCCTCAAGAGCCGCCATGGGAAATTTGACAGGAGCCTCGTCGCTGCTGATGCCACGTCCAAGAAGAAGAGAGACGTTGGCTATGTGACGTCGAAGTGCACTGCACGTGACCTACGCAAAGAGCGGAATTCAACCTCTTGGAGGATGATGTGTTCAAGATTCCTGGAGACGAGGCCATGCCTGCACCCTAGTCGGGATGGAGGGTAATATTCTTGTCCTTCCTCCTAGCACACGAGTTCCTCCGTGGGCTTCTCTTTGTCTATGGTGTGCAGCTCTACAAGCTCACGCCAAACTATATCCTCCACATCGCCTTCTTCATCATGCTTTGCGAGAGTTTCCTTGGGATCCATCCTCATTGGGACATGTGCAATCATTTCTTTTTCATTCGTCGTAGGGCCTCTTGTTGGAGATATGCCCAAGAGGCAATAATAAAGTGGTTATTATCATATCTTCATACTTATGATAAATGTTTACATACCATGCTATAATTTTATTAAACGGAAACATTAATACTTGTGTGATTTGTAAACATAAAAGAGTCCCTAGTAAAGCCTCTTGTTAAACTAGCTTGTTGGTTAATATATGATCATGATTTCCTGATCATGAACATAGAGATGTTATTAACAAAAGGGTCATATCATTAGGAGAATGATGTGATGGACATACTCCTATAGTTAAGCGTAGCATAAAGATCAAGTCATTTAATATAGTTCATTTGCTATAAGCTTTCTGATACATAGTAACCTAATTCCTTCGACCATGAGATCATGCTTATCACCATCACCGGAAGGATGCTTTGATGACATCAAACACCACACAGTAACTGGGTGGCTATAAAGGTGGCATTGAGTGTTCGGAAAGTATGGGTTGAGACACATGGATCAAGAGTGGGATTTGTCCATCCATATGACGGATAGATATACTCTGGGCACTCTCAGTGCAATGTCATCCAATTAGCTTGCAAGCATGTGACTGGCTCACAAGGGATCACATACCACGGGAACGAGAAAATAGTACTTATCGGTAACGAGGTTGAACTAGGTATGCAGAGATACCGACGATCAAAACCTCGGATAAGTAAACTATCGTGAGACAAAGGGAAATTGGTATCGTATGTAAGTGGTTCATTCGATCGTAAAGTAATCGTAGAAATATGTGGGAGCCATATGAATTTCCAGATTCCTCTATTGGTTATTGATCGGAGAAGTGTCTCGATCATGTCCGCATAATTCACGAACCGTAGGGAGACACACTTAAGGATGCGATGTTGTTGAGTAGTAATGGAATGATGAGTAAGAGACCGAATGTTGTTCGGAGTCTCGGATGGGATCCGGGATATCACGAGGGGATCCGGAATGGTCCGGAGAATAAGATTCATATAAGGAAAGTCCTGTTTCGGAGTTGGGGAATGATTCCGGTGTTTTCACCGGGAATGTTCTAGAAGGGTCCGAAAGGTCCGGCACTCCGGGGGGGAAGGGTACATGAATGTGTCATGACAATGTGGAATGGTTGCATCATGTACTAGGTCACTTGGCTGGGAAAAATAAAGGGAGAAATCAAATCCTAGTTTGAAAGTCAAACGCCAATTTGAAAAAGTCAAACGGCAAGTTTGCTTGGTGGAGGGAGAGTAGGAAACCTACTTGGGGAGGAAGTCTCCTCCCTCCACCCGCCGGCCAAGGAGGAGGAGTTGGAGGAGGACTCCCTCCTCCCAACCGAGCCTCCCTCCCACCTATAAAAGGAGGGGAAGGGGTGCCCCTCTTCTCTACACCTCTCTCCTCTAAACCCTAGCCCTAGCCGCCGGCCTCCACCAAGTCGCCGCCGCCCCTAGGGTTTGCCTAGCCGCCGAGTTGGGGCCCTCCCCTTGCCCTAGCCGCCGGCCTAGCCCTCTCTCCTTGGTGCCTCTAAACCCTAGATCGCCAAGGCCTCTCTCATAGTCCACCATACTCGCTCCGGCTTAAGGCGAAGCCCTGCGACATCTCCCCTCTACTTCCGGTACCACACCGTCGTGCTGCCGGAATCACGAGGAGAGTGCTACAACCTCCGCTGCCTGCTGGAACAAGGGAGAGGAAGGTCTTCATCGAGTACCGAATGTGTGACCGACTGCGGAAGCGCTGCCGGAACGCAGCGCCGGAAGGATCGTCTACGCGATCTTGAGATCGGAAGTGTACGACTACATCATCCACGAGAATCTTCTCTCGTTAACCGCCACTACAAGAAATGTGTCAAACTATGACGTTTTGGTAGTGACCCTTGATGAAATCGTCATAGTTTTATGACGATTCCGCAATAGATGGTCATAAGCTATTTAAGAGGGCCAAAACATTATTAAACTATGACGATTTCGCTCTAAAACGTCGTAATTTCTGTGGATGAAATCGTCATAATCACTACACGGGTTGAGATATAAGAGAAAGACAATGCACGCCGTTGGATGTGAATAGAATGAACGGATGGGATTGTGATCTATGGGAAATTCTCGTGGATCGATGACCTGGCATAGAACCCATCACGCGCGCACATAGCGAATATTTCCACGTCGTCCCGCCCTCCACCCAACCGCATAGAACCCTAATCTCTCCGCCGCCACCCCGTCCCACCCTCGTCAGTCCCGATCCGATCTAGAGAATCACCGCATAGAACCTAATCTCTCCATCGCTGCCACCACCTTGCCCCTCCACCGCGGCCACCACCTCTCCCCTCCACCACTGCCACCACCTAACCCTTAGTCCCCCAGCACCACAACCTCTCTCCCTCCCTCGCTCGGCCTCCACTCCTCCCCAACACCAGCCATGGCGGTGTAGCTCGTCTACGTGCCGCTGAAAGGCCTGCAAGGAAGGGGCACACAGATGCGGACAAGTATGAGTCCGCCAGGAGGAAGAGTACTTAGACTACGGTCAAGGGGAAGTCCCCAACAAGATCTTGGTGGTTGACATGGAGGGCACCGAGGAGTGTTGGCTGCTGATGCTCGTCTACACTAATGAGGGCGGGCCTGAAGAGGGTGGATCATGTCGTCCTGCAGCCATCTGCCCATCTCCTTCTCGGCAGGGCCATGACCAAGGTGACACGATGGAGGATTTTGTCGGGTTCCCAACCTCCATTATGCATGCGCTGACTCTGACTGGTTAGGGATCTTCCTGTTCTAGATCTTGTGGATGATGTAGGTTCTTACTTACTGCTCTAGCTATTAGTATATTCCTAGGTTCTTGGTTAGTCCAGTTTTTTAATTGGTTGCCAAATTCATCATCACAACTAAATTCCATCGTGGTTCCTAGTGTGTTTGGACTAGTAGCTACAAGTGATTGCATCTTCAGTTATGTCAAGCCAAGTATTCAGTGGAATTTTTAGTGTAGACAAAAAAACTGCTTGGTACGACCCTTAATGTTTCACACTTACCGTTGATTGCTCTTAATGTATGCGCCTTCTTTGAAATGAAAACATGCTAATGAGAGATCCTGGAGCTTCACATTGCATTTGCTAGCTAGCTCAGTACTAGACATGTCCTACTTGTCAGATTTCTTTTATTTCTTTACTAAATAACATGTTATCTTAGCCTATTCTTGTGTTCTCAATGATTATTACTAACTCATCTTACCACATTTTGATTGCTCATGCATTGTATAGCTATTTCTATAACTAATATGAATTACAATTGATTTGCTGCCCTCCCTATGTAGCTGTTTGAGATGGGGCTGCAGTTCTCCCTCTCTCCAGAGCTTGTTGCCTAAACTAGGAGGTTGGACAGATCCGTTGAGGCGCTACACATCGGCATGGCCGCAACCATATGTGGAATCTCCTGTTCTGGTGCTCCCTACCAAGGAGGACAGCTCAACCTCGACCCAATGGTTGCTGCCACCGTCCAGCAGGCTGGCTGCACCAACGGTGATGAGCAGGGAGGTCCTGCTCGTGGACACCAAGGTCACTGGACACAAAGGTTGCGCCTGACGACACCAGACCGTGTCCCAGGCGTCCTTCGCCGCCGCACTACCTCTCGCTCACCGACACCAGATCTCAATCTTCATGGTGTAGGCAAGTCCTCGGTTCCTCCCTTTTTTCCTCTATTTGCTATGTAAGATATGACTGTAATGTGTGCCATTGCACCAAATAACTGGTCTGATACCACTGAATTTTTTGCAAGGACATGTTCAGTTAAAATGTAGTGTGTAGAAGTGGGCAGTTGTCACCTTGATATGTAGTGGCAGTGAGCCACCATAGAAAATAATTTGGTTATTTTTTTGTCTCACGCTACTTTTGTAGAAATGACTTTTCTTAGTACTTCCACACTGCATAACATGAATTTGTGGAACAACATAATGTAGATTAATTGTGCCGGCTAGTTTATACCTATGAGCTCAATCATTTTATTGATGTTATAGTTATAAAGTTACAAGTGTTTGGTTGTAAGTAGCCGGTCCTGATTTTTAGGAATCTTGCTCGGCTAAAATATTGTGCAATAGCATTTTTTTGTTTTGCTCCAAATAATTAGCAGCAAGTAGTGCACATATCATACATTTTTTGTGTTTATCTCAGGTTTACCATGATCTATTGTTCTGTTCTGTTCTGCATTGTAGTTAATTAGTCAAGAATGTCTAGTCTAAGTATCTATGAAGCTTCTGCCTCCAATGATGTTATTTATGGTCACTGATGTACATGTTCCTTTCTATTTGGGTTCTGATATGGTCGCCGCTGTACATTGGCAGATGGGGATGTGAGATAATAAGAGGCAGGCAACTTGGAGTGCACCATTAGCATTGACTTGTGGTCGACGAAACAAGATCCTTTGGCTAGGTCTTCAGATCTTGCTGACCTCACCCCCTATTGCTCCTCTTCTTCACGAGATCAGTGTATGTAAGTTCCCTGGAGAAAAAGACAAATTTCCATTCAATTGAGTGAATTATCCATCTGTGGGTTTGTTCAGTCTGCGCATGTACAAGTAGAAAGTGGACTTCTTATTTCACTCATAACATTGAATCGCAACAACAATGTTGAGTGATCTCAATCTTTATGCCAGAGCAGCGGCAGCATGGAAGTCTAGTACTCTGCTTCTTCCAAAATGTTAGTGGTAATCTGGATGCTTAGTTTAGAAAGTAGCCTAATACAGCCTGCATGTCCACTGCTCTGCTACTTCCTCTGTTTCATGTCCATGGTGTGAGCCACCAATATTTTCTTGCTTCCTAGAGTATTTGTTTGCTAGATAAGAAGAATAAATGCATATACGATAGTATGTCTGTCATTTGTATTGTTATTATGGATGTTCCTGCAAGCTAGGGTGACCCTCTGAATTTGCTATGGTTCAACACTGCCTTAGTTACACTTGTTGGTGTAATAGATAAGCTTAATCTAACAAGAAAGTTCAAGGTTCATTTTGTAATGACTGATGGAAAGCAATGTATGTTTTTGTCTTTTGATAAGTGAATCTCTAAGTGTGCAAGTGTACCTAACCATGCCACTCATACCATAGATACATGATACAGGAAATACAAACATACTGCCAGACTGCAAGTGTACCTAACCATGCCACTCTCCATCGCCGTGGTTTGGTTCAGATAAGTATTCGGTCTCTCCCACCCCCTTATAGTCCTTGTTAATTCACCCAAGTGAGTTGCTAGCTCAAAGTTATAGTTTGATAATCAATTGATGATGATTGGTAACTCCTGTTTTCGATATGATCTGATCTGACCTGGTCTGGGTACATGAACATGCACGTTTGTGTGTTTGATATAGTATTCCCTTCTTTTTCTAATAGAAGGCAATAGATTACTATGTAGCATATTTTCCTCTAGTAGCAGTAGTGCTACTAGTTTATGTATAGATAGCAATATAGGGCTAGGCCATGTATAATAATTTCCATTTCTATGATCAATTTGGTATCCCGTGGTAAGTGCCTCTCTTAATACAGATCTACGGAAGAATCCACCTCTCTTAATACGGATCTGCGAAAGAATCCAATGGACTTTGATTAGTCATTCTGTCCTTGACCTGTTTGTTTTGGATCTTTGTTGTTGCAGGACTCTAGAATCATCAGTGATGTCGTACACTGGTGGTTGCCACTTTCCAAGGATGACTTTGGCTCCTCTAGGACCTACCCGCAGCAGGCCTTATGCACCTACATGTTCTCCTTGTACTATATGGACATCATCTTCTTCAGGTGGGGTAAAATTCAAGTCTGTTAGCACCATACTGATCTGATTTCTGTTGCTCCTCTTTGTTCGGGTATGTGGTTGCTGCTGTTGTGATTTCTAGGAAGTTTCATTTCTGGATTCAGGATGCTTCTGTACTGAGAAACCAAGAGCATTGTTAGTGCAATATGTCCAAAATAGAGAACCATCTATACTATGTTGATTTTAATTGATGGTAGTGCCAAACTTAATATGCCTGAGTTGTGCCATACTTATAGTGGGTTCATGCTGGATGTACCTAACTTGAGTTGGATGTCCTAATAATTATAAAATTAGGAACCACGATTTGTTTTCTAGCTTTGTATCCTTATAATTATAAATATTGTTTACCTGTGCACCATGTCCTACATTTATGGTCCATCGAGGTGATTGTGATGTCTAAGTATATGCATGGTATTGCCTTTTTCTCTTGGACAGTGTGAACATTTAGGCTAAAAGAACTTCACTTTACTATAGAAATTGGGTCCGTCCATGCTGACAGTAGAGTTTCATTCATTACTGATGACTGTGTCATAATTTGTGCAGATGCTTGGTGAGAGCTTGTAACCACTTTTTGATCAGCTGGAGAATGATCGTGGTGCTAAGGTCTTACTCGAATTCTTCTTGATATGGACTAGACAGGTTCTTCATCTTATTTAGTCGCTTGATGCTCCGAAGGCCAAGGTGATAGAAGCTATGTAGCTCTTCTCAGTTGTGCCTAGCAGCAGGCTAATACCCCAACTCATCAGCTAGCCGCTATCTCACTGAGTGATCCATTTGTACCTTCTTAGTCGGAGCGTGTCCTCTCTGCTATCTGTATATGCTTGGTGTTTGAAATGCATCTTATACATGTTGATTATCGACAGATGAGACTTATATTTGATTAAATGTTGTGATTGTAATTTGAATTCGTTTTCGATTATTTGTTTTGCTTGTCCGTTGTACTAGTGAACTAGATCATATTTGGGCTCTAAACAGGCCTTGACCATAAATATTCTAATTCTGAACAGTGTACAATTTCAGAAAATAAAGGCTAAAAAAGGAAAAAGAAATGGACCGTGTACAGGCCGAAGCCCAAACCTTAAAAGGACCGAAAATGGCCAAACCCAATAATTAAACGGATTATAAAAGGCCTAGGCCTAAAAGAAAAAGAGCATCGAAAAGGCTAAGGCCCAGTTAATAAAAGGCTAAAATTATTGGGCTTGGCCCATATAGACATTCAAAATGGACCGGGCTGATTCTTTGCCACGTCGGATCGGCCACGTAGGATCTGACCTGGCGAGGCCAATTTGCCCATGACGATATTGGATCGTCATAACGGTTATGACAATCCAATATCATCATAGACAGTTATGACGATTTCATCAAAATCGTCGTTATAGTTCATTTGCGACGCCCAGCTTTTCACAATCTCAAAATCGTCATAGAATCGTCATAAACAGAGTACTATGACGATTCTGTGACGAAAATGGAGGGTCATATATAGCCAGATTCCTTGTAGTGCGCTTTGGATCTTCGAGGGTTAGTATTCTATCGACTCGTTGCTACAATCTAGTAGGTAGATCTTGGCTTGATCATAGATTAGATCTTGATTATGTGTTCATGCGGTAGAAAAAAAAATCCATGCTACGAACCCCTACAGTGGTATCAAAGCCGTGTCTATATGTAGATCTGTTGCACGAGTAGAACACAATGGTCATTGTGGGCGGTGGTGTTTTTATTATCAATTGCTTTTTGTGTACTTTGCATCTTGCGGTATGATGGGATGAAGCGGCCCGGGCTAACCTTACATGACATCGTTCATGAGACTTGCTCCACGCTCAACATGCAACTTGTATTGCATAAGTGGCTTTGCGGGTGTCTGTCTCTCCCATTATAGTATAGATCCAATTTACAACGGGCACTTGATAGTTCAAACATTAACGTTGTGGTTCTTGTTCGTAAGTTAGATCGACAATTATTGAAAGCCCCAAACCACGTAAAACATGCAAAGAAATTAGAGGCATTTAACTTCGTTTTGCAGGGGTGTGCTGTGATGTGATATGGCCATGATTGTGATTATATTTGATGTATGCAATGTTCCTTATTGTAAGTTGGCAACCGGCAGGAGCCATATGGTTGTCTTTAATTTCTGTTAAGACCCGCGTGTCTATTCAAAGTAGTTGTAATAGTTGAAGCTGGTGGACGACAACCATGGAGCAGCTTCATTGACCTTGATGCAATGCTGGTGATGATGGAGATCATGTTCGTGCTTGAAGATGGAGATCGGAAGCACAAAGAAGAAAGGCCATATCATATCACATATTATGAATTGCATGTGATGTTAATCCTTTTATGCATCTTGTATTGCTTAGTTTACAACGGTAGCATTATAAGATGATCCCTCAAGCACACAATTTCAAGTTTTAAAGTGTTCATCCTTAGTAAGCATCGTTGCTAAAGCTCGTTGTTTCGAAGCACCACGTGATGATCGGGTGTGTTAGATTCTATGAGTGTATACAACGTGAGCAAGCCAGATTTGCTCATGCGGAAGCTAAGGTTTGATCTTGACGAGCCTAGCATGTACAGACATGGTCTCGGAACACGGATCACCGAAAGGTAAAGCATGAGTCATATAGTAGATATGATGAACATGTTGATTGTTCGCCATTGAAGCTACATCAACTCTCGTGATGATCGGTTTTGATGTGGTAGATTTGGTTCGTGTGATCACTAAAACAATGTGAGGGATATTGTTTTGAGTGGGAGTTCAACGGCAATATGATTAAAAGTTGAACACTATTTATCATAAATTAAATCAAAGTGAATTTGCATAATTGTTGTAGTCATTGGCATCCGTTTACCACCTTGCGCTTAGTTATAATTGAGATGATAGAACTATAGAATTCTGGTTAGTTACTTTACGAACTGGTATCGTATTGTTTGGAAGTATTAATCTAAAGTTTAAAAGTCCTATTGCAAACTTTCAGTAAGTTCTGGTTACTCCATGAAGTTTAATTGGTATTAAATCAAGAGTGACAATTCCAAGTGTTAGTGTATGAGTATCATGTTTGTCTCCATGATTCTTGATATTCAAAGGATTGTCTTAATATCAAGGTTATCTAGGATCTGAAAGAGTTGTTTCAGAAACCATGATGTGTGGAAGATATTGTGATATCTGAAACAAAGTTTTGGTTGCAACATGATAGAGTATAATATGGAAAAGGTCATGTTCTCATATTTGATGAGAATTTGCAAAAGGTTGGAGACACTAGTTGTCCTAATCCACCAAAAGGTTTTGGAGAGCAACATTATACTCGCGATTCATCGTTATAAGCTAAAAGTAGCTTGATCATGGATAATTCCATGATAAGGGTGAATATTTGATGTAGGTAAAATGTTTACTACACCAAGAGATTACTAAAGAAAGGAATTTGAAAGAACACCAAACATTTGATGATGGTGATCTACTTCAAAGTGCAAGTCCAAAGACATTGGTATTTAACTATACATGCTTTGGACTATGTGTCATGTCTATGGCTCCACTATTGATGTTGATAGATTTTTTCAAACATAAAAATAAATACTGAAAGAGAATCTCATAAATATATGGCAGAAAAGAAAAGACTAGAATTGTTCAGCTTAGGTATATAGAGGATATACATGTTATGGTTATATTCTTTGCTTGTTAAACAATGTAGTTCTTAAGTATTTGATACTGAATTTGTTGGTATGAATCGTCATACGAAACAACACAATTCATGAACCACAATGGCCTAAGTAACTAGCAAAAGAATATGTGATGATGTTCATCGAGAACAAATAAAGGGTTATTGTGCTGCTTGTTAAACATCAAAGCTTGCCTTCAAGATTTGTTTTGACGGGTATTATGAGAACAAAAGGGTTGTTCAAATAATTTTCGTAATCCATAAAATATGGATGATTCACAAATCTCGTTGGAGAAATCACATCCATAAAACTAGTGCTAAAAATGTCGAAAGACAAATTGATTGAAAGATCACTTAGGAAGTGACATCGCCGTTTAAATTATATTGGAAAGAAAACATCAAGAAACTCCATATGGATGGAGTTTTGGAGTCTTTTGATTTTTGATCAAATGACGCTTGTGAAACTTTCCTAGAGATAATTAAAACTTCGTTCATAGGCCAAAAGGAAACGACTGACTAGCTTATTGGAACTTGCACATATTGTTGTATGAAGTCCATTATGTGTAGTCAAGAGCGATGGATTTCAACTTCATATGCTTTCTCCAAAAATTTGAGTGAATATATGAATATTTACTTAATAAGGATGAAGTATGAAACATTTGAAAAGTTCAAAGACTTTCAAGATGAAGTGCAAAATCATTGTAACAAGAATATAAATAGTTTATGATAAGATCATAAAGGAAGATATTTGAGTTACAAGTTTAGCATAATACCTAAGATTTAAGGAATCGTTCCGTGGATTTGCATGTCCCGAAACACCATAAGAGTATGGAGCGTTCGAGATATGTAATTAAACCTTGTTTGACATGGTAAGATCGAAGGTGTAATTCATAAAACTGCCATTATATTTTAAAGATTAAAAGCTTTAGAGACTACTGTTTTTCCACTGAAAAGAGCTCCATCATAATCCGTTGAAATGACACCATATAAAGTTATGGTTTGGGATAAAACCCAAGTTGTCCTTTCTTAAACATTGGTATGCTATGCATAAGAAAGATGTTTGCAACCAAAGTCGGATGAACATGTCTTTGTATGTTATTTCGAATAACTATTCCTCCATAACATCGGAGACAAAAGTGTTTTGTCGCTTAGAACATCAAGTTTCTTTGAGAAGGATTTTTTTCGTGAAAAGATAAGTGGGAGGACAATAGAACTTTGATAAGGTTAAAAGAACCTTAGCTATATGTGTAAAGTTGCGCAGTGCCGGAAAAGTGTTCTGGAGGCAGCAACAATGCTCATGGCTCACGTGCCTCAAAGGTTGTGGTCACAGATATCTAAGTTCCTATTGAAACAAGTAGATCGGGTAAACAATCAAATACCAAGATTTGAGAGTTAAATCATTATCTGACAATAATGATCCGACTACATGTAAAGAAGCGATGATGGGCCCTGACTCCGTCAAATGGCTTGAAGCCATAAAATCCGTGATAGTTCCATACATGAGAAATCAAGTTTTGAACTTGAAGGACCCTCGAGAAAGGAGTAAGACCTTACAGTTGTGTTTGGATCTATAAAGAAATAGACATGGATGTTTCACATCTATGAAATAGTCGACATGTTGGGAAAGAGTTCACAACAATGTTCAAAGGTTGACTATGACAAGATTTGATCTTTCATAGCGATATTTAGTCTAGACGGATTAATGTAGCAACCACTACATATAATTTTGTTATGTGGTAGTTGAATAAGCAAAACAAGTTCTTCTAATAGAATTGTTACCTAGGACATGTGCATAACACGGTCCATAGGGTTTTGTTAATTCAAAGGATGCTAAAATCATATGAAAACCTCAATAGTTGAAGTAAGCATTGCGGAGTTGGAATCTTCACTATGATGAAACTGTTAAAGGAGTTTAAATTCGTCGGAGACGATGAAGATGCTTGCATTTGCAAGAAATTAAGTGGGAGCGCTAAGACATGTTTCTAATACATTATGTGGAAGACATATTGTTGATTGGAAATGATGTATCTTTTATTAACACATGCTAAGAATTTCATCCCGATGAAAGGCTTAGGCAGAACCCGAATATTTGGCATCAAAGTCTATATGAATAAATTGTGATGCCAATATGGTTGTGCCAGAAGTACATAGATGAGATATTGAATGAGTTCAATATAGCAACTACAAGAAAGGTTCTTGTTGCATAGGAAGGATTGAATAAATATTTAAGTATTTTTGATACTTGATAGATAAAATCACAAAGAGTATTTTATCAATCATGCTGTGATGTGTACAAATCCAGATATGTCCTATGCTCTAAATGTTATGAGCGTATACCAGAATGATTCATAAGATGATTATTGGAAGATAGTAAAGATATTCTTATGATCTTGTAAAAG
This sequence comes from Avena sativa, assembly GCA_916181665.1. Taxonomy (NCBI): domain Eukaryota; kingdom Viridiplantae; phylum Streptophyta; class Magnoliopsida; order Poales; family Poaceae; genus Avena; species Avena sativa. Next base: position 316,098,693 of record OV702283.1, read on the forward strand.
AAATAAGAATATATTATTTTGTAGAAGTGACAAATAGATGGTTAGTTCATTGTAAATGAATTACATTGATACTAGTTTTGTCACAAAGTACAAATTAAGTTTATCTCAATCTAAACTAAGGGTGGCACAATATGATGGAAAGTAAGTTCCATAATGGATTTGGATGAGTTCCAAAGTTAAGACATTGTGATAGATACTACAACAAAAGGCTAAGTATATAACTGCTATTATAGCAGCAAAAGAGGGCATTTGTGTCAAGTAGTTTGTTATCAAACTAGGTGTAGTTCACAGCAGGGATAATACTATGAAGATATATTGTATGACAATATTATCAACATGTTTCAACCCCAAAGAACTAAATGTCACACGAAAGGACCAAATTTGTACAAAGCCATCTCATTAGAGAATGAGTGATGCGTAGAGACGCAAAGACATGAAATTACACACGGACCTGGAAGTGTCAGATCCGGAGATCAGTTGACCACTAGCAATCGTGTACATACGACACCAGAAAGCCATAGGTGTTGAATACACAAAGGTTTGAAACTAGATTATTGACTCTAGTGCAAGTGGGAGACTGTTGGAGATATTCCCAAGAGGCAATAATAAAGTGGTTATTATCATATCTTCATACTTATGATAAATGTTTGCATACCATGCTATAATTGTATTAAACGGAAACATTAATACTTGTGTGATTTGTAAACATAAAAGAGTCCCTAGTAAAGCCTCTTGTTAAACTAGCTTGTTGGTTAATATATGATCATGGTTTCCTGATCATGAACATAGAGATGTTATTAACAACAGGGTCATATCATTAGGAGAATGATGTGATGGACATACTCCTATAGTTAAGCGTAGCATAAAGATCAAGTCATTTAATATAGTTCATTTGCTATAAGCTTTCTGATACATAGTAACCTAATTCCTTCGACCATGAGATCATGCTTATCACCATCACCGGAAGGATGCTTTGATGACATCAAACACCACACCGTAACTGGGTGGCTATAAAGGTGGCATTGAGTGTTCGGAAAGTATGGGTTGAGACACATGGATCAAGAGTGGGATCTGTCCATCCATATGACGGATAGATATACTCTGGGCCCTCTCAGTGGAATGTCATCCAATTAGCTTGCAAGCATGTGACTGGCTCACAAGGGATCACATACCACGGGAACGAGAAAATAGTACTTATCGGTAACGAGGTTGAACTAGGTATGCAGAGATACCGACGATCAAAACCTCGGATAAATAAACTATCGTGAGACAAAGGGAAATTGGTATCGTATGTAAGTGGTTCATTCGATCGTAAAGTAATCGTAGAAATATGTGGGAGCCATATGAATTTCCAGATTCCTCTATTGGTTATTGATCGGAGAAGTGTCTCGATCATGTCCGCATAATTCACGAACCGTAGGGAGACACACTTAAGGATTCGATGTTGTTGAGTAGTAATGGAATGATGAGTAAGAGACCGAATGTTGTTCGGAGTCTCGGATGGGATCCGGGATATCACGAGGAGATCCGGAATGGTCCGGAGAATAAGATTCATATAAGGAAAGTCATGTTTTGGAGTTGGGGAATGATTCCGGTGTTTTCACCGGGAATGTTCTAGAAGGGTCCGAAAGGTCCGGAACTCCGGAGGGGAAGGGTACATGAATGTGTCATGACAATGTGGAATGGTTGCATCATGTACTAGGTCACTTGGCTGGGCAAAATAAAGGGAGAAATCAAATCCTAGTTTGAAAGTCAAACGCCAATTTGAAAAAGTCAAACGGCAAGTTTGCTTGGTGGAGGGAGAGTAGGAAACCTACTTGGGAAGGAAGTCTCCTCCCTCCACCCGCCGGCCAAGGAGGAGGAGTTGGAGGAGGACTCCCTCCTCCCAACCGCGCCTCCCTCCCACCTATAAAAGGAGGGGCAGGGGTGCCCCTCTTCTCTACACCTCTCTCCTCTAAACCCTAGCCCTAGCCGCCGGCCTCCACCAAGTCGCTGCCGCCCCTAGGGTTTGCCTAGCCGCCGAGTTGGGGCCCTCCCCTTGCCCTAGCCGCCGTCCTAGCCCTCTGTCCTTGGTGCCTCTAAACCCTAGATCTCCAAGGCCTCTCTCATAGTCCACCATACTCGCTTCGGCTTAAGGCGAAGCCTTGCGACATCTCCCCTCTACTTCCGGTACCACACCGTCGTGCTGCCAGAATCACGAGGAGAGTGCTACAACCTCCGCTGCCTGCTGGAACAAGGGAGAGGAAGGTATTCATCGAGTACCAAACGTGTGACCGACTGCGGAAGCGCTGCCGGAACGCAGCGCCGGAAGTATCGTCTACGCGATCTTGCGATCGGAAGTGTACGACTACATCATCCATGAGAATCTGCTCTCGTTAACCGCTTTGGATCTTCGAGGGTTAGTATTCTATAGACTCGTTGCTACAATCTAGTAGGTAGATCTTGGCTTGATCATAGATTAGATCTTGGTTATGTGTTCATGCGGTAGAAAATTTTTGTTTTCCATGCTACGAACCCCTACACCTCTAACACTGTTGTCCATGATGTTGGAGGCGCGATTAACTCTGTCCTTTATGATGTCAATTACTTCGACTTGAAAACTGCGCATTCTGTCGAAGGTTGGAACTCAAAGTGGTTTTACATCATGGACCGGCAAGTCGAGGCCAGAAGTTTAGGTTAGCCCCCTTTGACCCAAAGAAAACTTGCCGGAGCCTTAATTCATGGGAGAATCGCCTTTCTGCCAAAGAAATGAAAGATATACAGCCGCTACTGGACCAGATTGAGGAGTTTTGCACCATAGAGTTGTCGAGTTTACAGATCCTGGCATACTTTCTGCGAATCCGCATCCAACCTCTCCGGGCTTGGCTAGACGGTATGTGGACTTATGCTGGCAGGAAAGATCTAAGGAGAATTTCACCCGAAGATCTGCCTCTTGAGGTCCTGGAGAAGAGGGTGCTCTCCTTCATGATGTTGACAAAGAAGAACCCAGTCCCTGTCGGCTGTCGGGTAAAGCACTTCGGCAAGAAGAATTTGGTGCCTACAGTATGTTTTTCGTGTTCTTGTGCTTTGTAATATGTCACTTCTCTCCTTGTAGTTTTTTGGATTCATTCTTTTTCCTATGTTTTTGCTTGGTAGGATCACAACCATTTGTCATCTATGCCTCCACTTCCTGAGTCTGGTGAATTGCCTGATAGTACCACAATATCCGAAGGGTATGCTGATGCTACAGGTGCAGCTGATGATGACAAGGCCTACTCTGCTAACTCATCGCATGATACTGCATTGGTTCCCTCTGCCCACTCTTAGGATTTCAAGGTGGTATCCGCATCCGGGAAGAGGAAGCACGTTGAGACTGTTGAAATAGTCAAAGATTCTAATGATTCAACAGGCTCCAAGCCAAAGTATGTCAAACCTGTTCCTGTTTCCCCTCCCAAGATGAGGATATTCCGGATGTCGCTGGACATCAACTCATAAGTCCCTTAACTGTCACTTTTTTTTCTCTAACATTCAGTCAGAATATGACCCAAATAAAATTATTATTTTCCCTAGGGGTGATGAGGACGAAAAAAACTCTCCGAAGTCGCCAATTGGTGCTTCTGCGCAGTCTCCTTCGGCCAAATCCGCGGCCCAGCCGATAGATCTGGTCGAGCTTCTAAAGCAGGCTGGTGAAAAGCTAGACCCGAAGGATGCAGCGTTGCTACCTTTAGAGCCACCACTAAAGAAGAAAAACGCAGGCAAGTAAATGGCGATAGAAAAAATCCGTCGGAGCCTGATATTAAAGATATAAGTGCTATTCTCTTCTTTTTTACTTCCGTTGAAATTTTCCTATGCTTCAGCCCCCGAGTTATTTTTGTGCGTCATATGCAGCCACTGATGCACGAGATGGTCGAAATGGCCTCCAGATTTATCAAGATCCGTCACAAAGCAGAAGAGTCCAAAGGTACTGCCTTTTCTTTTTCCCAAATTCGTATCTCCTTTTGTTGACGTACCGCTTACCCAATGTTTTGCTCATATGTGCGCAGCTGCCGCTAAGGAGTCTGCGGTCATTTTGAAACAGGCTCTACATCGGGTAGATGAGCTTGAGGCCGAATTCAAGAAGGTGAAAACATCCCTTAAGAAAGACAAACAGACTGCCGCTTCGAAAGCCTAATCTTTTAAGAAGAAAGCCAATGATGTAGCTTCCCGATATTAAGATCTTTAGATCTTCTGATACGTCGAAAACGTATCTATAATTTTTGATTCTCCATGCTTGTTTTATATCCACTTTGCTTTGCTTTGTCTACACTTTGAGGTATTTTTATATGTTTTTCTAGACTAACCTATTAACAAGATGCCACGGTGCCAGTTGCCTGTTTTCTTCTATTTTTGGTTCTAGAAAAGGGAGAAAATGAATATTCTCGGAATTGGACGGGACAAAAGACAATCTTCCTATTTTTCCCGGAGCAACACGGAACCACGAAGCATAGGTGGAGGAGGACACCAGGGTGGCCGCAGCCCCTAGGCACGGGCCAGCCCTGGTGGTGCCTACAGGGGGTATGGGCCCCTGGAGCTCCACCGACCTTGCCTCATGTGCCTATAAGAAGCCCCCGGGGAGAAAACCCTAAATAATCCAGAAGAAATCCATGAAAACCTCCATAGCACTACCACCACCGAAGGGGAGATTCGGGAGACAGAAAGTCTCTGTTCCGGCACCCTGCCGGGACGGGGAAGTGCCCCTGGAGCCATATCCATCGATCTCCAGCACCATCTCCATCACCGTTGCTGATTCCCATGATGAGGAGGGAGTAGTTATTCCTCAAGGCTAAGGGCTCTACTGGTAGCTATCTGTTCATCTCTCTCTATGCATGATCTTGTTGTGGTCATGAGATTTGTAATCAAGTAGATCTACTCTGTTACTCAAGTGCTTCAATAGATCTCTGCTCTCCCCATGTGTGTGAACGTGACAGCGTGCACGCCATGGTGGCACTTAGGCTAGAGTCTACATAAATACTCATCGTGCTTTAATAGATCTATGTTTTCCCCACGTGTGTGAAAGTGTGCATACCGTGTGTGGCACTTAAGCTAGGTTAAATATATATTTATCATGAGTATATTTTGAGTTGGTTGTCTCTATGAAATTGTGATGTTTGTTGGAACCATCTAGCGCTCAAGGTCATAGTGTGGGGTTATCTAGATTGGGAAAGACGGACTTTGAGGAGCGCTGTTATAGCCCTACCATGAATTAGAGTGTCCAACCGGAGAGTAGTTCAGAGTAGTATCATTAAGAAAAGATATTTATATGAGAGAGTGTTCACTAGTGAAAGTATGATCCCTAGGCCTTGTTTCTAAACATTGAAACACCATTTGCATCTAGATATGTTGCATGTTTGCTTGCTTCCTTCTTGTTGCCTTTAGTCTTTACCTCACCATCAAGCTATTGTCTGGCACCGTTACCGCTTGTATTTCACTATCTCTTTGCCGAACTAGTGCACCTATACACCTGACAAGTGTATTGGGTGTGTTGGGGACACAAGAGACTTCTTGTATCTTGATTAGAGGGTTGCTTGAGAGGGAATATCTTTGACCACTTCCTCCCTGAGTTCGATAAACCTTGGGTGATCCACTTAAGGGAAACTTGTTGCTGTTCTACAAACCTCTGCACTTAGAGGCCCAACAACTGTCTACAAGAATAGAAGTGCGTAGACATCATCCACGTGGAGGCCCTGGTTTCTTCCTTGACCAGTAAGTTTATACCCTGTATATGTACCAAATTACTATTATCCTCTTGTTGTCAAATTTCTATTGAATTCTGGCTTGCTGATTTTTGTTATGCAAAAATAACCGTCCAGTCACTATGATGGGGATATGCCGAGTGGGGTATACCCAGCAGGACGTTTCCTACTGGCCCATGCTGCCAGCGAGTGGGCCTGCATGATCGCGACTGGATCAAGATCCAATAAGGAGCCAGGCGAATGGAAGCTGGAGGCCCAGAAGCGTAGCTAGGCCCAGTTGGATTAGGCCAAACACCCTTCGAATCCTTAACTAATGCAGTTGTAGATCTGTAAACCCTAGCGAGGTGAGTCTATATAAACCTCCTTAGGGTATGCATAGAGGATATGTTCCATCATACACCCCCTGCGACTCGCCACCTAGTCGTCGAGCTCGCTCTTGTACTCTTTCATTAATACAATCTAGCAGGAGTAGGTATTTACCCTCCGGGGGGCGAACCTGGGTAAAACCCTGTGTCTCCGCCCTCATCTCGCACCGCAGATGGTTGGCCGCCCTTGCCCCTTGTTCTACTACTCGCTGCCGATTGCAGCATCTGCCATGGCCATTCCCACGACAGTGGCGCCCACCGTGGGGCCTGGCCGGTCAGGCCTGTGTTCTGCGGAGAGATCCAATCTGCCAATCAACGAGACGATCGCCACCGGCCGCATGATCTCCATCGGCGAGATACTCTAGATCTTGCCGAGTAGCTATGTCCCGGCGGCATGCCCCGTCACACACAATGTGATCATGCCGGTCAGTACGATCAGCCTCTTCGTCGGCTTCACCGACATCATCATCTCAGAGGACTCGGCTCGCATCTGCGAGTCGCCACCGCGCGATCGGCTCTCTGAGAGTTAGGTCCGCACCATCCACCGCCTCGCCTCCGAGTACGACTTGGCCAACAGTAACATGGCCGAGACCAGCATGGCCACGGACGACGCGGCCCTCAACGACAACGCCGACTCAGCGACCGGCGTCAGTCGCCGGAACCATCGTCGCCGCGTCACCCGCGGGCTCCATCACCCAGGTCTCCAACGTGGGGTACTTCGAGGATCCTTCCATCCTCGGGATCTTCGACTCCGACTCCGGGTTGGAGAACTCCGGCGACTTCCACGTCATATCGGGTCGCTTCATCGCAACCTACATGGTGAGCGGCACGAGCACCCCGCAAGACCCCTTCTCTACACCGATCCCGCCAACTGCCACGGCGACGGAGGTCGAGGAACTCCGCATGCAACTAGAGGAGGCGGTCCGCAAGGAACAGGCCGAGCGCGGAAAAATTTGCCTCGAGGAAGTAACGGTGCAGGAGCTCTCACTCTACCACCAGCGCCGCATCTGGTCGCGCCTGAACCCCACCATTCAGGGCTGCGCCCTGAACTTCAACGATGAAAACGACCCACCCGCATGGCCAACCGCGCGGCCTGCAAGAACGTGCCACCGGGAGGAAGTGCCCCAACAGCGAACGGTGCTCCCCCACCGCCGCCCGGTCGCACACCACCCTCGGATCAACCAAGGATCATGATCTCCCCGCAAGAGCGGGATGCGAACGGCCTCCCGTTGTTCTCTACTCCAATGGACAACGTCATCACCAGTCGAGCCGCGGTTGACAACATTAACATGACGGATGAAGGCGCGTTGCAGATCCAGTACGCCAAGGCCCTACTCGCCAAGGCCGTCGAGTAGCAAACCGTAGGCGCCAATTCACGGGGCGCATGTACTCCCGCTCGTCAGGAAGCAGGGCGGCCTCGAGCGGCCACCCAAAAATGGCAAATACTATCAATTGTCCACCTCCCGAGCCCCTGCAGCTCCAGCCGAGACCCGCGAACGCGGCACTCTCCACCAACGACCCGCGACCGACGAACAACATGGTTGCTGCCAACGGGTAGCCAGTCGACGCGCAGACCCACATCATCAACAACCAGAGCTGGCGCACATGTCAGCCTGACGACTTGAGGCACACCCTCACAAACCGCCACGACGGCGCAAGGGGATCGCTTAGCCGAGTCGGACCCCAATGCTTCGGACCAATGATCCGAGGCGAAAAATACCCAGCGAACTTCAAAGTGCCAAAGGAGATCGAGAAGTACGACCCCTCGTACGACCCGTCCGTGTGGCTGGACACGTACCTCATGGCGATGGGAATTGCCGGCCACACCGACCTACTCGCAGCTTGCTACCTCCCCCTGATGATGGAGGGAGCGAGCCGACAAAGGATCAACACCCTCCCCACGGACAGCATCGACTCCTGGGAGGATATGCGCGACGCCTTCGTCAGGAACTTCGAGGGTTCCTACACACGCGCCACCACCATCGAGGACCTGGAACAATGCGTCCAGGGACCCCGCGAGTCGACTCGCAGCTGGGTCTAGCGGTGGCAGGAGCTGTGGTTCAACACGGTCGGCATCCACCCGGATACAGTGATACACTGCTTCAAGACCTCGTGCTGCTACGAGTCCTTGGTCGCCAAACTCAAGCGGGTGTACAAGACACTTGACAACATACCAGATCTCCTCGAGATCGCCAAGCGGTACGCGGAGGAGGACCCGAACCAAGAAACCGACGACGAGTCGGGAGGAAATCGCCGCCCGAGCGGCCACGACAACGGGAGACGACCCGAGCTACGCTACAGCAACACTCGCCTCACCGGCAAGCGCCGCGGTGACGGACGAGTCGACTTCGTCGCCAGCGCCGCCTATGCGCCACATGAGCCCAAAAGCTTTCGCCGCGATGGAGGCCAGCACCGCGACAGCGGAAACTACAAGGCGAGACCGAAATTCGACTCCGTGGCTCTCCTTAACCAGCCCTGTGTGTTCCATAGCAGGGAGGTGAAGCCCGCTACGCACTCGAAAGCCGACTGCCACTCCCTGAAGGGGATCGAGAAGGCACGGCACGCCCGGGAGGACCCCAAATACCACCTGCCGAACGGCGGGACATTTGGCAACGACGTCGGGTCGCTCCATACCTTCACCGGGTTCAATACCAAGCGTGAGAAGAAAGTCATCGCATGCGCTGTCACCGTCAACGCGGTCTCCCAAGTCGATGTCCCTCGCTTCCTCAACTGGTCCAAGCAGCGGATCACCTGGAGCCGCGAGGACCACTCACCATGGATCAAATATCCGGGGCGAGTCGCCTTAGTGGTCAAGCCCAAAGTAGGCGACTACTGGCTCCCCAAGACGCTGATGGATGGTGGGAGCTCCATCAACATCCTCTACCTGGAAACATTCAGGCGATTGCGGCTCCCGCAGTCGATGATCGAGACGACCTACACCACCTTCCATGACATCGTCCCTGGTCGGAAGGTGTACCCGATCGGCAAGGTGACACTGCCACTCACCTTCGGCACACCAGCAAACTTCCGCACCGAGCGAATCGTCTTCAAGCTGGTGCCCTTCAACAGCCCCTACCATTGCGTCTTGGGGCAGCAAGCGTTCGCCAAGTTCATGGTAGCACCCCACTAAGCGTACAACGCGATGAAGCTCCCTGGTCCGTGCGGCATCATCACCATCCACGGCGACCCCGACATGGCCTCGGAGTACAAGGCCAAGGGCGCTGAGCTCGCCGACGCTGTCATAGCCGCAGAAGCCAACCATGCGGAGGAGCTCGCCAAGTACACGAGTGGGGTTGACAGTGACAACCCCACAATACTCAAGAAGCCCAACTTAGAGGGTGGCGGCTCAACCGCCTTCGAGGCAACTACGCACAAGTGCTCCGTCGAGCTGGTCCCATGCGACTCCAGCCAGACGGTGACGATCGGAATAGGCATGAGCCCAGCATAGGAAGGCGCGCTCATCGAGTTCCTACGTGAGAATCGCGACATCTTCGCATGGAAGCCATCTGACATGCCTGGTGTCCCGAGGGAACTCGCTGAGAACAAACTCAACGCCGACCCCAAAGCGTGACCCATCAAGCAGTCGCTATGGCCCATCAATGAAGAGCGCCGTCGAGCAATCGCCGAGGAGGTGCAGCTTCTACTCGCTGCAGGCTTCATACGGCCAATCAAATACTCCAAGTGGCTGGCACACCCAGTCCTGGTCGAGAAGAAGAATGGGACCTGGAGAATGTGTATTGATTACACAAACCTCAACAGCGCCTGCCCAAAGGAGCAGTTCGTCCTCCCGCGGATCCATCAAATCATTGACTCGACCGCGGGCTCGGAGTCATTGTGTTTCCTTGATGCCTATTCTGGTTACAACCATATCAAAATGGCAGTCGAGGATGAGGAGAAGACAGCGTTCATCACGCCATTCGGAGCATTCTGCTACACCGCCATGACATTCGACCTCAAGAACGCCAAGGCAACCTACCAGAGGTGCATGCATGACTGCCTTGCGAGCCAAATTGGCCGCAACATCCACGTCTACATCAACGACGTGGTGGTGAAGTCCACTCGTCAGGGTGATCTACTCGCCGACTTGGCCAAAATCTTCGCAAATCTGCAGAGGTACAAGATCAAGATAAACCTAGGAAAGTGTACCTTCAGCGTACCTATTGGATAGTTGCTAGGGTACGTAGTCTCCAAACGAGGCATCGAGGCGAACCCCACCAAGATCAATACGATCACCCGGCTTGGAAAACCCGAGTGCCTGCGCAACGTCTAGAAGTTGGTCGGGCGAGTCGCGGATCTCAGTCTCTTCATCCCCCTGCTAGGCAAGAAGGCAATGCCTCTCTACCGCCTAATGCGCAAGAATCCCATGTTCCAGTGGGACAAGGAGGCAGACGATGTGCTCCATGCACTCAAGGAAGGGCTACTCGCGGCTCCGCTACTCGCCGCCCCCATCGACAAGGAGCCCATGCTCATCTACGCCGCGGCCTCCGAGCGAGTCGTCAGCGCCATCATGGTCGTCGAGCGACCAGAAGAGGGCAAGGAACGCCCGGTGCAGCGACCTGTCTACTACATCGGCGAAGTCCTCACCGAGTCACGCCAGCGCTACCCGCAGTACCAAAAATTGGTATATGCGGTCTTCCGAGCCCAGCGGTGATTGCCGCACTACTTCCAGGAGCACCCAATCACGGTCGTCTCCTCAGCGCCGTTGCAGGACATCATCCGCAACCGCGAGGCGACTGGGCGAGTCGCCAAGTAGGCCCTCGAGATCGGAGTCCACAACATCAGGTACGAGCCATGCAAGGCAATTAAGTTGTAGGCCCTGGTAGACTTCCTCGCTGATTGGGAGGAGGCGCAGCAACCGGAGAAGCTGTCGTATCTCCACTACTAGTCTCTACACTTCGACGGGTCAAAGAACATAGACAGCGCAGGGGCAGGGATCGTCCTCACATCTCTAAAGGGCGACAAGTTGCGCTACGTCATGTACCTCGACTTCACCCCCTACACCAACAACATGGCCAAGGATGAGGCCCTCCTCCATGGCATGCGAGCAGCCAAGGAGATGAACATCAACCGTATGCGCTTCTATGGTGACTCCGACCTCATCGCTAGGCAAGTCGTCGGTACCTATGATGCAGACTCCCCCACCATGGCGGCATACTGTCAAGCAGTGGACCAGCTGGGGGGGCACTTTGCTGGTTACTCCGTCGAGTGGATCGGCTGGCACAACAACGAAGAGGCCGACGCCCTCTCCCGCATTGGGTCAGCTCGTCTCATGCCACCCGCTGGTGTCTTCCTTGACACCATCACCAAGCTATTCGTCTCTCCCCCAAGGGAGATCGACATCGGGATTCTGCTGCAACCAGAACCAGCCCTGGTCGCCATGGTCGCGGAGCCAAGTGACTGGACCACGCCATACGTCGCCTACCTGGAAGGAGGGACCCTACCCGCCGACGAGACGGAGGCCCGAATGATAGTACGCCACTGTAAGTCCTTCGTCATCATCAACGGCGAGCTCCACAAGCGCAGTGTAACCGGCGTGTTCCAACATTGCGTGCAACCCGTGAAAGGTCACAAAATCCTCCAAGACATCCACGTCGGCGACTGCAGACACCACGTTGGCGCTCGATCCCTGGTCTCCAAGGCCATGCGACATGGCTTCTACTGGCTCACCGCACACACCGTCACGGTCGATATCGTCCAACGCAACATCGTGTTTCAGAAGTACGCCAACCAGACTCACGTCCCAAGGTTGGTGCTCAAGACCATCCCCATCACCTAGCCATTTGCCGTGTGGGGCATGGACATGGTAGGCCCCTTCAACAAGTCCCCCTCTGGCTTCACCCACCTCCTAGTCGCAGTCGACAAATTCACAAAGTGGGTGGAGGCCAAGCCAGTCCGCAAGTGCGACGGGAAGACCGCCACCAAGTTCCTATGCGAGCTCATCTATCGCTACAGGTTCCCACACAGCATCATCATGGACAACGGCACCAACTTCGCCAAAGGAGCCATGGCCAAATTCTGCGAGGAGCACAACATACAACTCGACCTCGCCTCAGTCGCACACCCGGAGTCCAACGGCCAGGCGGAACGTGCTAATCAGAGCATCCTCCACGACCTGAAGCCGCGACTGCAAGTTCCCCTCGAGCAAACTCCGGGGTGCTGGGTTGAAGAGCTCCCCTCAGTCATCTGGGGCATCCGCACCTCCATCAACAGGTCGACAGGGTTCACCCCCTTCTTCATGGTGTACAGCGCCGAAGCCGTCATGCCGACCGACCTCGAGCACGACTCGCCTCGGGTGGTCAACTACACGGAGTCCGACAACGAGCTCGCACGCCAGGACGGGGTCGACCAGCTCGATGAAGCACGTGACCTAGCTCGCTACCGCACCGCCATCTACCAGCAAGGACTTCAGCGCTACCACAGCCAGCGAGTCCGAACTCGCACCTTCCAGGAAGGCGACCTGGTCCTACGACTGATCCAGGACAAGAAGGGCATGCATAAGCTCTCTCCCCCTTGGGAGGGACCATTCTCCATCGGGCGAGTCCTGGGCAACGATGCCTACTACCTCATCGACGTCCGAGGAAACGGACAACTCCACGTCAAGCGGCCGTGGAATGTAAATCTCCTGCGGAAGTTCTACTCCTAGAACTCCAAACATGTACCCCCTACCCGCTATGAAATAAAGAAGATCGATTCGCACAATTGTGTCCACTCTCCATACCTTGTGCCATTCACACTCGTAATTACAGCGCGCTACACTACTCGCGGAAGTCAACCCTTGGTCACGCGACCGGCATGGCCAAGTAGTGCGATACGAGGGTACCGAAAAATTTCAGGCCTTCTATCGTCCATGAAAAACTCCAACCTAGAGCCCCATCGGAGTCGCCTCGCTTGACTGGCTTTCCGAGCTAAGACGACCGCATTCGCTTCCAATAGCGACCCAGTCCTCCACATCCTTGGCGCAGCGACTCGAACGGCTAAGTACCACGCTCGGGGACTGAGACCAGCCCAAACCCGAGAGACTAGGGAAAACTACAAGTATGAGAGCACGTCCTGGACTCGCCACGCGACTGATCCTCCGGGTTAGGTGGAGCGGCGCGCTTAATACAATGCGCCTCGTCCTCACCTACCTTGGGCATCCGACTAGAATGGCTAAGTACCACGCTCGGGGACTCGGCCAACCGACCCTGTTCGCGCCCGAGAAAACGGATAAGTATAGAGCACCCCTTGGGGTTGCCATGCGACTGGCTTTTCAATCCATGGTGAGTCGACCTCAACTGACTAATAGTATAACAACAAACATATAGATAAAAACGAGGTAAACCCCACAAAAGGGCAGACGCGCTTGGGGACTCGCACAACTCAACAATTCACAATCAAACCAAACACTGACAAAAGCATCCATGCATTCCTTATGGCAACAAAATTTGTTTGCTTACAAGGGCAGGCACATTTTTTCTTTACAACTAATGCCACTCGGCAAACTCTCCTACTCTGCAGGCTTCAACGGTGACTCGCCACCACTTCCGCAGACGCGGATGAAGGGCACCCACGGGTTTGATAGATACATCATAAAGGTGCCCGCCATCGCCGATCGGAATGGCTGCTCCACCTTGAAGTCATGCTTCGCTGGCTCCTCGTCGTTCGGGGCGATGATTGTCTCCTGATACGGCAGGAAGTCGCCCATCGCCAACACCCAATCGGAGTAGACCACGGCCCGGTTGGTGAGCTTCAACACGTCGGAGATCTCGACTGCGCCCGTGGATGAAGGATAGCCACTGGTGACGTCGTCGAGGTCGAAATCGTTGGGGAAGTGCGCGATCCCAAGGCTCAGCGCAGCCGCCGCCCCACGGCGAAAAGCCGACCGCGACATGAACTCCACAACCGCTAGAGCCTTCTCCAGATACCGACAGACCTCGGTAAGCTCGCTGGGGATAACCTCCATCGGCGAAATCTCCTGAAGGTACACGCGGATGCAAGTCGCCGACAGAGCGGCAGAGTCCACCAACATAGTGACACACTACCACGCGTCGTACAACTGCGCCTCGGCTTCGTCGTCAAGAATATTCCCTGCAAAGCACAAGTACACAATCAGAAAGGCTCCAACAAAACAAAGGCGACCCGCACGCTCGGGGACTCGCCAATCATTCAAAAGATAGAGGAGCTCACCAATCAAGGGACGGCAGATCCCCATAATAAAATCCTACAGACCAGAGAAGTAAGTTTGCAGACCGGCTACGAGCGCATCCGACACCTTCCGCTCCTCGGCAGCAGCAGCAACGGCTGCCTTAGCTCTCTCCTCCGCCTAGGTCGCCTCCGCCTTCACGGCCTTGAGCTCTCGCTCCAGTTCGGCGACCCACTTATCCGTGGCGCTCAAGGAAGACGGGCAGCCGTCAGGTCGCTCGCGGGCACCATACCCTCGCGAGCCTTATCCACCGTGGCCGCATGACTCTCTGCGTCACCACAACTGTAAGCACGACATAAAATACATCCCTGACCAAGGGCATATCAAATTTTTACTAGCAGTCGCTCGAAGCTGCTTGTTCACTTCTCGGACGGAGTGGGCTTCCTCTTCTAGACGCTCCTTGGCGGCCAATCCCTCCACCGACTCGCGCTGGAGGCCCTGCAAGACCATGGCGAACATCAGCAAACACTCATGAAGCACTTCCTAAGTGCCTAGCCGCTGAAATTCAGCGACTAGCCACTCGGGGACTGGACAACAAAAAAGTAAGAATCTACCCGCTGAAATTCAGCGACTAGATCCTCGAGGACAGGACATACCTGGATTGCCGCACCCAGCATATTGTGAAGCTCGACCGCGTCCACCGACGGGAGAACAAGAGGTGTGCACCCACGGCGCTGCTCGACCTCCGCCGATTGAGTGGAAGCACTCGCCACAAAGCGAGGGAAGGTCGCCACCGTCGCCCCTGCGGCACTCACCGTCGGGCCCGTTTCCCCAACTGGCGCCGCAGGATCTAACCGTTGTGACTCCGCGTCCACTACGGCCTTCGTGGCTGCATCCGCTCCAGTCGGAGCCTTGCCTGGGGCGTCCACCGATATGTCCGAAATTGTGACGACCTCGTCGCCCTTTGCCTTCTTCGCGCCTCAATAGGCTCCTCGACCTCGTCGCTCTTCCTCTTCTTTTAGGGATCGACTTGCGCCCCCGTGGCACCCAATGGGATCTTAGCCACCGAGGGGTGACCTATTTTCTCCACACCAGTCCTGCAACACGGTGACATCAGCGAGCTTGCTGGACAAACATAAATCAGTTCCCCAAAGAAATGAATTAAAGGATGCTCACTTGACGACTGGGATGAAGCGAAGGCCGGTGCGAATATGCGCCGACTTCTCCAACTCTGGCCCCAGCTTCCAGCTGAGGCCCGTCTCGAACATGTTCTGGGCCCAAGACACCGAGGGATTCTTCGAGGATGAAGCTGTGGCAGGAGGATCCGCGGCTATTGCCACAGGCGCTTCCCTCGGTGGCGAGGCACCCGCGGGTGGAGCGTCCTCGAGCCCGTTTACTGCGGTGAAGGGCGGTGGCAGCGATGCCAGCGGCACTTCATCCTCCACCACGGTCGCGTCGGCCGCCGCAGTCGCCCGCGCCGGCACGCTAATCTTAGACTCGTCGGCCGCGCTGGTGGCATCGGACCTACTCGTGGACCGAGGCGGCGACACTGTCTTGGCCGGCCCCTTATTCTTCTGCGGCGACTTATTCTTCGAAGGCGTGGCCACGCGCCGTGAAGTGTGCTCAGGGACCTCGTCATCAGCCCCGTCATGAGCTTTGAGGCTCCTGCTGGCCTCGAGATCGCGTTGTCGCTGCCCGCGGGTCTTACGGATTGTGGGTGCGGCGACCTCCACGGCCTCGTCGTCATCATCATCATCGTTGTCATTTTTTTCACCTCGGACGTCGCCTTTGTCGTCGAAGGACTCGCTCTCGTCCTCGACGGACTCGCTCGAGTTTTCATCATCTGCGGGTGGAAGCCAACCTTCCACCACTTGGAACAACTACATGAACAGTGCATGATCAGCAAAGTGCAACTACAATTTTACAAATGCGGAATAGACAAGGGAAAATAAGCTTACCAATGGCGCCTTGCGCTTCATGGTGTATGGGGGAATCCCGGCCTTCGAGTCGACGTACTCTGCATCGGTGATCTTCTTCAACGCGAGGGCGTAGCCGTTGGCGCTCCATTCAGCGGTGCAGGACTTGGTCGGGTCGTCCTTGCCCGTGTACTCGTACATCCAGTGGGTGCGGCTGGCCAGAGGCACTAGCCGCCGCCCAAGATAGCAGTTACACAAGTTGATATTTTGGAGGCCCTTCTTCTTCAGGTTGCGGATTGTCATCAGCATTTCGTCGACCACCATCTGTTGGTTGTGTGGGAGCTTGGCGACTTGAAGTCGACGCAGCTCGGGCCGGTCGGCGGAGTACATCGGAAGCGCCACCTTGTCGTCTGGTGGCGACTCGGTCACGTATAACCAATGCTTCTTCCATTCATTTGTCGCCTTCTTCGGCAGCATCAGGTCGAGGAAGGAGGCCTTGGACTTCAGATGGAAGGTGAGGCCGCCCGCGGATAGCATCAGGCCGCCTGTCCCTTCACGTCTGATCCTCCCGTGGAACAGATCTTGCCACAGGGGGAAGTATGCTCGGCAGCCTAGGTAGCACCCACAGAATGCCACGAAGATGGCGAGCTGCTCGATGTTGTGTGGCCCTAGGTCTGATGGCTGGATGTCGTAATATGCATAGAAGCGGCGGAAGAAGATGGAAGTGGGGAAGCCGAGCCCCTCTCCAGGTGGCTGGTGAAGCAGATGAATTCTCCCTCGCGCGGATCTGGCACCACTTCTCCGGCCGCAGGGATGCGCCATCTCCCGACGTGGAGGATCCCCGCATCCTCGAAGGACTTCAGCAGCACTTTCGTGCATTAGGATATCCCCCACGGATCTATCGGAGGCGCCATCAGTCGGAAGATCTAGGGTTGCGAGATTACTCTGGGCCGCTTTGGTTGCTACGGAGGAATGGAAGACTGGGAGACACGCGAGGTCGGACGAAGTGTGGGGAATGATCGCTCCCCGCCCGTCACTCTCCTTATATAGCGGTTGCTACCCGCCAATTTTGGGGAGCCGTTACCGCGCGGTGATTACGCTGATATTACCGTTGGATTACCCAACGGCTAGTTTGACCAAGGCTGATGGTCCAACTTCGTCTACTCGACTCGCCGACCCAATCGCCATAGCTGTGATTCGCCTACTCGCTGACCCATTAGCCATAGCTGCGATTTGACTACTCGCCGACCCATTCACCGTGCTGCGACTCGACTGGTCGCCGATATTGTGACTAAGATAACAAGTTCCCTCTTTCATTAAGGGAGTCCACAAATGATTCGACTGGGCGTCCAAATTGGACCCGCATACTCCGACTGCCAAAGAACACCTGCGACGAATCAACGACGGCCTCGGGGACTACTGATGGGGATATGTCGAGTGGGGTATACCCAGCAGGATGTTTCCTACTGGCCCATGCTGCCAGCGAGTGGGCCTGAATGACGGCGATGAAGGAAATATGCCCTAGAGGCAATCATAGAGATGATGATATTTCATATGTATCCATGAGTTATTGTAATGTTCCTTGAATATCCATATCAGGAAACTTGTATTGATTGGCAATTACGTGAATTGTTTGTGAAACTCTATACTTGTATGGTTGTTTAAGAGTTGTCCCTAGTCGGAGTTCATGTGAGGACACAAGTGAATATTAGACTAGCACATCGATTGGTTGATGACTATGTTTCGCAAGTCATAAACATGGAGATGTCAACCCAATGACGTGGACACATGTTATGAACATGGGGTTGGACTGACCCAACCTGAGACTAGCAATTAGTTGCAGCTCTCTCTCTACACATCATGTACGTTTCGTCCTTAGACCTGAGATCGTCGCATGTACTTGAGATGTGGATCGACCTACTTTGGGGCTATCAAACGCTGCACCGTAACTGGGTAGTTATAAAGGTAGCTTTCGGGTTTGTCCTGAAGCATGCTGCAAGGCATGGTCAATCAAGATGGGATTTGCCCCTCTCTAGTTGAGAGAGATATCTCTGGGCCCCTCGAGTGATCGGATCCAGAATTGCATGGCCGTGCTACATATGGTTAAGAGTTAACCTAGTAAAGGGATTCCAAATCACGGTATCGAGAAAGGGAGGTCATCTTGGAGCTAGACCAAATATCGTGAGGCAAAGGGAAAGACATGTACTAAACCTTGTGATGGTTCGTCCGATATGATCTTTGTATGCGTTTAGGAGTTGGCACGTCTTGCTAGAGGCCTCTACCAACTATTGACAGAATAAGTGTATTCGTGTCATGTCTATACACATATGAACCTATAGGGTCACACACTTAAGGGGCTGGAAGCCTAATGAGGATTGGATCCGAATTAGACCAGGCTTAGGGTACTAATGGGTTGCTAATGTAGAAGCCCACTAGGGACGCCTATATAAGAGAGGGTGAGGCGAGCTGACTAGGGTAAGACCTTAGACCTGAGATCATTCCCAGCCGCCACTCCTCACGCATGTGTTGCATGCGCGGACCTAGCAGTCCGACGTCTGACGCTTCCACCCTGTACATGTGGATACCTCGGAGGCGCTGCATCTGTAGCGCTTGGACGAGCCGCGCAAGGGGAGCTGCTCGTGGGACGAGGAAAAGGAGGAGACGTGGAACGTCTGCACTGCCTCGACGTGCTTCATCAATTCCGCAACTGCGCGTCTAGTGGTAATCCCGTGATCTATGACAACAGTAATCCTGGTATACGTGGTAGAAATTTTTTGATTTGCGCTAGTGTAGCCTACCCGTATCCCTTCAGTGGTATCAGAGCCGATGCTGTTCAGTTATAGGTTCGGGATGGTTGCATATGGTGATATGCAGATTGATATGAATGATGTGATCGTTTATATGGCGGTGGTTTAGGATTGATCTATGATCTTGCTTTCCATGATCGTGATCTGAGGTTGTCGAACGACTTACCCCTACCGGTCGGCTTCCGCCATCGGGGTAGACAGTGACACATAAATCATGTTGAATCACGCGAAGATCAATATGATTGATCGAATCAGAACCTAGATCTAAAATCGATGTATCGTGA
The DNA here is from genome assembly GCA_916181665.1 of Avena sativa. Lineage (NCBI taxonomy): Eukaryota > Viridiplantae > Streptophyta > Magnoliopsida > Poales > Poaceae > Avena > Avena sativa. The sequence continues at coordinate 316,117,898 of OV702283.1, forward strand.
TCAAAGGAGTTTGATTGATTCGGGACAGGAGTCGGTTTATGGTAAATTTGATTTGCCGATCAAAATCCTTAAAGAAAATTGTGAAGATTCGATCTCTCATTTTTCACGGTTTTCCGGACGCCCGGAGATACCGCGAGGGGCGCTGCCCCTTCGAACCCCGCAGGGGGAGACCCCTAGACCCCCTTAATCGTAGCCCCTTTTTGTATCTCGTTAAGGTAACTAGGTGTTGCGATGTCACATGATCCGGTAGAATGCGATTCTATGCATAACTTGTTTTTGCAGGATGTATGTGATCAGTATGGCCCATATATGTATGTGATGCATGTATGAAAATTTATCATGACCTGCGTGTCGTGAGTAGGGCAACATGGCTGGAGCCATGTGTGTTGTCAATTATTCTAATGGCCTGCGTGCCAACTTGTGATGATCCTAATACTATGTAATTTTGATTACTAGCTGTTAGGAGTAATAGCTTGTATTAGATCTTGGAGGACTCATCACTTGGAGGATGGCTCACATGGAACATGAAGATGGAGATCATCATGGTGGACAGGTTCTATGGCGATGGAGATCACCATGAGAAAATGGGCCATACTGTGTCACATCTATGTGAATGTTATTCTTATGCGTTTTACTACTATGCATGCTTAGATGATAGAAGTAGAACGATCCCTCACAAAGTGTAAGTTAAACCATGCCCTCCCAACCAAACCTTGCACCATCTTGTGCCCTGTACAATCGTTGGTGGGCCTATGAAATTAGGGTGCCGCGGTTTTCCTTGGCTGGATGGGTTTGTATCGGATACCTACACGCATAAGGGTTGGTGAGCTTGACAAGGTCATCTTAACAGTTAAGGACCTTGGGGCATAAAGGTTGGGCGCCTAGTTTTGACATAGAGATGTCACCCAACAACAAGAGTCATATGTGATATGATTAGCAAGTGTTGCTTACCGATTTACCTTGTCTTCTAGCAGTGATGCTAAAGCTCACTAGTCGACTTGTTAATTGTGGATCTTGAATCACTTAGTATCAATAGAGGGATATTGATTTAAGTGGGAGTATATGCTAATAAATTGTTTAATATGTTTTACTCTTTCTTGGTTACATGGCTTAGTATTTTGCATGTTTTCTGTTGTAGATCAATGGCACCGAACACTACAGCACCTTTTTCTTTGCGTTCGATTCTTGACAAAGATAAACTTAATGGAACAAACTATTCGGACTGGGTCCATAACCTGATAATTGTTCTCAGGTCTGATAAAAAGGAAACGGTTCTGGATACCCCAATCCCCGATGAACCTGCTGATAATGCATCTGCTGCTCTAAAGAATGCCTACAAGAGAGCATGTGATGATTCTCTTGAGGTTAGCTGTCATATGCTTGCATGCATGGAACCTGAACTTCAAAAGAAGTTTGAGGATCAGGATGCGTATGATATGATCGTTGCGCTTAAGGACATGTTCCAAGATCAGGCAAGGACTAAGAGGTACAATGTTGCCAAGTCCTTTGTAGAATGCAAGCTAGCAGAGGGAGCAGCTGTAGGCCCCAATGTGATAAAAATGGTTGGTTACAGTCAGACTTTGGAAAAGCTTGGTTTTCCACTAGGCCAAGAGTTGGCCACTGACTTCATTTTGGCGTCTCTTCCATCCAGCTATGGGCAGTTCATTTCGAACTACCATATGCATGGGGTGGAGAAGGGCCTTAATGAATTATGTGGGATGCTTAAAATAGCAGAAAGTGACATGAAGAAGTGTGCAGGGCATAGCCATGTGATGGCTGTGCAGAACAAGCCTAGCTTCAAGAAAAAGGGTACTTCTTGGAAGAAGAAGGGAAAGGCTAAGGATATGATCCCTAAGTCTGCACCCAAGCAAAAGGCTGGACCTGTAGAAGACACAGACTGCTTCTTTTGTCATGAACATGGCCACTGGAAGAGAAATTGCAGCAAGTACCAGGCTTCTTTGAAGAAGAGTGGAAGTAAGAGTACTTCCAACTCAGGTACGCTTGTTGTAAATGTTGTGGACATTCTTCTCGCTGATTCCTATGTTAACTCTTGGGTATTTGATACCGGATCGGTTGCTCATATTTGCAATTCGATGCAGGGGCTAATAAGGACTAGAGAAGTGCAGAAAGGCGAAGTGGATTTTCGCGTCGGAAATAAAGCAAGGGTTGCTGCATTGTTCGTCGGCGTCATGCAACTTCACCTTCCTTCAGGATTTATTATGGAGTTGAATAATTGTTATTACATTCCAAGTATGGGTCGAAACATTTTATCACCTTCATGTTTGATGAGGGATGGTTATTCATTCGCGAGTGCAAACAATGGTTGTGTAATCTCTAAGAACGATATGTTTATGGCTAATGCTCCCATTGTGAATGGGTTATTTATTTTAAATCTTGATGATGCATCTGTTTACAATGTTAGTGATAAAAGGCTTCAGCCTAATGATTTGAGTCCTACCTTTTTATGGCATTGTCGTTTGGGGCATATAAGTGAAAAGCGCGTGAAGAAGCTCCATGGTGATGGTCTTCTAACTTCGTTTGATTTTGAATCATACGAGACATGTCAGGCTTGTTTACTTGGAAAGATGACCAAGTCACCTTTTTCGGGTTTACCCGAGAGAGCGACAGACTTGTTGGAACTCATACATACTGATGTGTGTGGACCAATGAGCACGACAGCCAAAGGAGGATATCACTACTTCATTACTTTCACTGATGATTTCAATAGATATGGTTATGTCTACTTGATGAGGCATAAGTCTGAAACTTTTGAAAATTTCAAGGAGTTTCAGAGTGAAGTAGAGAATCAACGTGGCAAGAAAATAAAGGCCTTGCGATCTGATCGTGGAGGTGAATATTTGAGTCACGAATTTAGCGATCATCTTAAGAGTTGCGGAATTGTTCCACAACTTACGCCGCCCGGAACGCCTCAAAGAAACGGGGTCTCCGAACGGCGTAATCGAACTGTGTTGGACATGGTTCGATCTATGATGAGCCAGTCGGATTTACCATTATCATTTTGGGGTTACGCTCTAGAAACAGTAGCTTTCACACTTAATAGGGTACCATCTAAATCCGTAGTTAAGACACCATATGAGATGTGGACTGGAAAGAATCCCAGTTTATCTTTTCTAAAGATTTGGGGTTGTGATGCATTTGTCAAGAGACTTCAGTCGGACAATCTAACACCCAAATCGGATAAGTGCATTTTCGTGGGATATCCGAGGGAAACCTTAGGGTATTACTTCTACAACCGAGAGGAGGGCAAAGTGTTTGTCGCTCGTAGCGGTGTCTTCCTAGAGAAAGAGTTTCTCACAAAGGGAACAAGTGGAAGGTCGGTGCGACTTGAAGAAGTTCAAGATAAGCCAGTTGGGGATGCTTCTACGAGTGATGCTATTGTAGCAGAACAAGTTGAGGAACCCATGGCAATAGAAGCACCACAACCACGAAGTTCGGCGAGGCTCCGCGAAGCGCGGGAATTATTATTGTTAGTCAATGATGAGCCTACGACCTATGCAGAAGCGATGGTGGACCCAGACTCTGAGAAATGGATGATCGCCATGAGATCCGAGATAGAATCCATGGGAGACAATCAAGTTTAGAACTTGGTTGACCTGCCTGATGGTTTTAAAGCCATCGAGTGCAAATGGATCTATAAGAAGAAGATTGATATGGATGGAAATGTTCACATCCATAAAGCTCGACTTGTTGCAAAAGGTTTTCGACAAGTTCAAGGAGTTGACTACGACGAGACTTTCTCGCCCGTAGCGATGCTTAAATCTATACGGATAATTCTAGCCATTGCTGCACATTTTGACTATGAAATATGGCAGATGGATGTCAAGACGGCTTTCCTAAATGGAATCCTAACTGAGGACGTGTATATGATGCAGCCTGAAGGTTTTGTCGATCCAAACAATGCTAGAAAGGTATGCAAACTTCTGAAGTCCATTTATGGGCTGAAGCAAGCATCTCGGAGTTGGAACATTCGATTTGATGAAGTTGTAAAGGAGTTTGGCTTCATCAAAAACGAACAAGAACCTTGTGTTTACAAGAAGGAAAGTGGGAGAGCGCTGGTATTTCTAATCTTATATGTAGATGACATATTGCTGATTGGAAATGACATTCCTATGCTCGAGTCTGTTAAGACCTCATTAAAAATAGTTTTTCAATGAAGGACTTAGGAGAAGCGGCATATATTCTAGGCATCAAGATCTATAGAGATAGATCAAGGAGGCTAATTGGATTAAGCCAGAGTACATACATTGACAAAGTGTTGAAACGGTTCAGCATGGAAGAGGCTAAGAAGGGGTTCTTGCCCATGTCTCACGGCATAAAACTCAGCAAGACTCAGTGTCCTTCGACTATTGATGAGCGTGAGCGCATGAGTAGGGTTCCATATGCTTCGTCTATTGGATCCATCATGTATGCAATGATATGTACTCGCCCAAATATTTCCTATGCTCTAACTGTTACGAGCAGATACCAGGCTGATCCAGGTGAAGGTCACTGGACAGCGGTAAAGAACATCCTTAAGTACTTGAAAAGGACTAAGGATGTGTTCCTAGTTTATGGAGGTGAGGATGAACTCAGTGTAAGGGGTTACACAGATGCGAGTTACCTTAACGACTCAGATGATTCGAAATCGCAATCAGGTTATGTGTTTGTCATGAATGGTGGTGTTGTGAGCTGGAAAAGTTCCAAGCAAGATACGGTGACCTCCTCTTCAACAGAAGCTGAATATATTGCTGCCTCGGAGGCTGTAAAGGAAGCTGTTTGGATTAGGAATTTCCTGATCGCTCTCGGTGTGGTTCAGGGTGCGTCCAATCCCTTGGACGTTTATTGTGATAACAATGGTGCTATTGCACGGGCCAAGGAACCTATACAACACCAGAAGAACAAACAAATTCGCATGCTTTGCCATCAGATTCGAGAGTTCGTTGAGGATGGTAGTGTCATGATATGCAAAATACATACGGACTCAAATGTTGCTGATCCCTTGACTAAGCCTCTCCCGCAGCCCGCGCATGAAGCGCACACAAGAGCAATTGGTATTAGATACATTTTAGATTGACTCTAGTGCAAGTGGGAGACTGAAGGAAATATGCCCTAGAGGCAATCATAGAGATGATGATATTTCATATGTATCCATGAGTTATTGTAATGTTCCTTGAATATCCATATCAGGCAACTTGTATTTATTGGCAATTACGTGAATTGTTTGTGAAACTCTATACTTGTATGGTTGTTTAAGAGTTGTCCCTAGTCGGAGTTCATGTGAGGACACACGTGAATATTAGACTAGCACATCGATTGGTTCATGACTATGTTTCGCAAGTCATAGACATGGAGATGTCAAACCAATGACGTGGACACATGTTATGAACATGGGGTTGGACTGACCCAACCTGAGACTAGCAATTAGTTGTAGCTCTCTCTCTCTCTACACATCGTGTACGTTTTGTCCTTAGACCTGAGATTGTCGCATGTACTTGAGATGTGGATCGACCTACTTTGGGGCTATCAAACGCTGCATCGTAACTGGGTAGTTATAAAGGTAGCTTTCGGGTTTGTCCTAAAGCATGCTGCAAGGCATGGTCAATCAAGATGGGATTTGCCCCTCTCTACTTGAGAGAGATATCTCTGGGCCCCTCGAGTGATCGGATCCAGAATTGCATGGCCGTGCTACATATGGTTAAGAGTTAACCTAGTAAAGGGATTCCGAATCACGGTATCGAGAAAGGGAGGTCAGCTTGGAGCTAGACCAAATATCGTGAGGCAAAGGGAAAGACATGTACTAAACCTTGTGATGGTTCGTCCGATATGATCTTTGTATACGTTTAGGAGTTGGCACGTCTTGCTAGAGGCCGCTACCAACTATTGACAGAATAAGTGTATTCGTGTTATGTCTATACGCATATGAACCTATAGGGTCACACACTTAAGGGGCTGGAAGCCTAATGAGGATTGGATCCGAATTAGACCAGGCTTAGGGTACTAATGGGCTGCTAATGTAGAAGCCCACTAGGGACGCCTATATAAGAGAGGGTGGGGCGAGCTGACCAGGGTAAGACCTTAGACCTGAGATCATTCCCAGCCGCCACTCCTCACGCCTGTGTTACGCGTGCGGACCTAGCAGTCCGACGTCTGACGCTTCCACCCTGTACGTGTGGATACCTCGGAGGCGCTGCATCTGTAGCGCTTGGACGAGCCGCGCAAGGGGAGCTGCTCGTGGGATGAGTAAAAGGAGGAGAGGTGTAACGTCTGCACTGCCTCGACGCGCTTCATCAATTCCGCAACTGCGCGTCTAGTGGTAATCCCGTGATCTATGACAACAGTAATCCTGGTATACGTGGTAGAAAATTTTTGATTTGCGCTAGTGTAGCCTACCCATATCCCTTCAGGCGAGTGGATCAAGATCCAATAAGGAGCTAGGCGACTGGAAGCTAGAGGCCCAGAAGCATAGCTAGGCCCAGTCGGATTAGGCCAAACACCCTCCGAATCCTTAACTAATTCGGTTGTAGATCTGTAAACCCTAGAGAGGTGAGTCTATATAAACCTCCCTAGGGTACGCATAGAGGATACGTTCCATCATACACCCCCTGCGACTCGCCGCCTAGTCGTCGAGCTCGCCCTTATACTCTTTCATCAATACAATCTAGCAGGAGTAGGTCTTTACCCTCCAGGGGGCGAACCTGGGTAAAACCCAGTGTCTCCACCCTCATCTCGCACCGCAGATGGCTGGCCACCCTTGCCCCTCGTTATACTACTCGCAGCCGATTGCAGCATCTGCCGTGGCCATTCCCATGACACACTAACTCTAGAAGAGGATCAATGATCTGATCCTTTGTCGGATGCGGTGGGGGTCTTGGAAGCAAACAGCGTGCACGGGCCCAATCTTCTGATTCGCTCGCACTGTGCCTTCAAATCCCTTCACGCTTGAATCTTCCCTAAGAAGGAAGTACCCGCTGATCTAAATGATCTGGTGACCATCTTCAATGTTGTTCCTAACCCGTTGATGGGATATAGCTTGACGCGGTCGAAGAATGGCATAGAGAGCCTCGGCGATGGCCCATGGCAAGAAGATCAACTGGAAGAAGGTTAGCTCTTCTCTCCCAATCAATGATGCTGGCAAAGATGTAGATCTCAAGCCCTTTATAAGGAGGGTGAGAAGATTTTCGCGGCTGCTTCTGTCAATCAGCCCGGGGCAAGGAGCTCCTGGCACTAAAGCTTCGACTGACACTCCCTATGCTAGTGTTGCCGCTTCTGCTAGGTCTATAGTTGATGCTCCTTTGGCTAGCATCACTGCTTTAGTCGAGAAAACTTCTTAGGATTAGGTCGTGCTAATGGTTATTTTGCATTGTAAAACTCTTTCAATTGTCTGCTCTTGCTGAGGTGTGATGACACAATTTTTATCCTTGCTGCATATATCGTTCTTCTGTTGCCCAAATTTCTGAATGTTGATACTTTGTAGTTTCCAGATGATGTCTGATTCTTCTGGTCCTTCGACTTTCTCTCCTGCCTCTACCGTATGTGCGACACCGTCCGAAACTAATGCCCCCGTGAACATTGTCACTCGCATTGTGGATCCTCCTTTGTATGCCGATAAAATTTAGTGCATAAAGTGGATAGAAGCTGATCTTCGTGCTGCGCAAGCCATAGTCGATGTTTCCCAGTCGAAGACGCGAAAAGCCTTGGACCGTGAATCCTATCTTATGGAAGAAATTTCTAGGGCGAGCGAGAAGATGCTTTGTAAGTTCTCTCGCAGAGCCCTCAAGTTTTTTTACATAGTCAAAAAATAAATGACATCGAGTATTGATTTTTAGGTATCCGATTGAGTGAGGTGGAGGATAGCCATCGTCTGCATATTCAGATGAGTGCTCTGATAGAAGCCTCTCGGGGTACAAGTGCTTATTTTTGGACTGATCACAAACATGCTTCTACGCTTGCTCTTCTCTAGAATCGTGTATCCCAGGTGGAGGAATTTGTAGAGTGTTGCCACCAAGCCTTATCCCGTGTATATAACACGCTGTTTCCTCGAGATCCTCAGCCTCAAGGCCTTGTCGCGTTAATGATGAAATTTCTAGGCATGTTGCGAGTGCCAAACTAGCGTTCGCCTGGGTGCACGCACACTACCCAACCCTTGATCTGGATGAGATATCTAGGCATCTTGCTTCTTTGTAGGGTGGTAGTTTTACTATGGAACCTCATTACACGACTGCTCGTGGCCCTGCTATTCGAATCATCCGTGGATGCTTGGATGACGAAGAGTTCTTCCTCAATTTTGAGGTGTAGATTAGTACCTGTAAAGAACTCCTGCATATAATACATAGAAAAATATGTAAAGCCTGTTGCTCTTTGTATATGATCTTGATATGTATTTGTGTGTATTTTATGATATTTCTAGGGGGTTTCCCTGTGCGAGATCCTTCCGTTTGCCTGATGTCCTGAGGCTGAGTCAGCTATTCAGGTCAAAGCTTTGAGCTGGACGATGTAGCTGAATAATTGTTGTGCTAAGTAGCGAAGCCCCCCAAGTAACCGGTCATCGCGAATCAAGACCATGTCTTAAGACCTCATCTGAAGACCTTATCTCAAGACCTTGTCTAACTCACATACCTAGTCCATGTCTGGTTCAGGTCCAACCCGACCGACATACCTGCTCTTGCTCTTAAGTGTGTGACCCCGCAGGGTCATGGCAACTTGGACACGATTCAATTTTGACTGCAATCGATCAATCGGTAGCGGCTCCTAGCAGAACATGCCGACTCAAAAATGCCATAGAGTCATAGAAGACATACCTTTGAATGTGACTTAGGTCTAAGTCCCTTTCCCTCAAGATATAACTAAAACTCACCTTTAACTAAAAATCTTATTTTAAAAACTTGATAAGCCCAGGATTCTTATCCACAACTATAGATAGAGCATCAAACAACCACCATAGAACTTGCTAAGTACGCTAGTACTCAATCGTACCTTCTTAAACCCTTTCTTAGGTTGTAAGTAGACAAGAAGCCAATCGAAGAGGAGGAATTCAATAACATGTATCAAATCTTTAGAAGATAGTAGAGGTGTAGATATAGCAGAAATAAAAGATGTAGATATAGGAACCACTAAAGTAAGCATATGTAGATGAGCTCGAAATATATCACCTTAGTCTATCGAGAGGTCGATGTACGACGGTGGTGTACAGGGACCTGCTGCGGCCACGCCGGGTGCGCCTGTGGTGGTGGATCCTCCTGCCTAGTCCACACTACATGGGGTGGAGAATGTAGTGGTAGCAGCTGAAAGGATCGTATGGGCACCTAGAGGGAGGTGAATAGGTGATACTTCAAATTTTATTCTTTTTCAAGTTAAGGTTTGACAAGAAAGGTAAATTCTCTAGAATATGCAACTATGGTGAATGTACCTATATGTCAACCATGCACAACCTAGCACAACACTAAGCAAGAACAAGTAAGTAAAGTGCGGTAAAGGATAGAAGTAACCAAACGAGTGGACGCGGAGACACAAGGATTTGTTTCCCGTAGTTCCTTCCTTTTGAGGGGAAGTACGTCTAAGTTTGGAGAGGGGGTGGTTTCAAACCACCAACGCCACGAGAGGCCTCCCTTGTTCTCCGATGAACCTCACCCCAACGGGCTCGATTCACCTTCCACTATATCGGCAACCTTCGAGGTGGAAGCCGACACCTTTACAACAAGTTTGGGGCACACATCCACAACTGAATTGGAGGCTCCCAAATACAAGCAAGCTATCAAGACAAATCAAAGACAAACTTGTAAGAACCAAATCAAAGTTAGGGTTTCCAATGAAACACTAGAGCTTGGGGGCCCTCAAGTGAATGAGGGGGAAATGAAGATCTCTCTTGGTGAAGATGTAGATCAAGGCCTCCTCCTTCGATTCTCCAAAGATCAATGACTTTGGATGGTTGGATGAAGAGATCTTGTAGATTTGGTGGCTCTAATGGGGTTGGTGTTCTTGAGCAGCTCAAGCAACTGGAGGAAGAAGATAAGGGTCCCTTTTTATAGGCAGTCCCCTCCATGAACCGTTGTCTGACCATTGTAGAAAAGTCAGACCGGAGACTCCGGTCTACACCGGAGACTCCGGCCAATCTCCGGACCAGCCTCCAGACTTCCCTTCTGACTGACCCAGACCAATTCTCCCCTAGCAACACCGGAGACTCCGGTCTTCCAACACCGGAGACTCCGGACTGAACAAAGTCCGGAGACTCCGGAGTAACCTCCGGTGCAGCCTCCGGACCCCTAGTCAGAATGTCCCAGCCAGATCCTGGGAGGCACCACCGGAGCCAGAACCGGAAACTCCGGACCACACCGGAGACTCCGGTCTTGGCAGACCGGAGACTCCGGTCTGGAGTTTCCAGAACAGTGGCATATGAATGTGGTCATTTCCCAAGAGTGAGGGTGTTGTTTATCTATGATAATACCAACCTGTGGACAATAACAAACTGTAAAATGATCTACTTGTTAACAAACACCAAAAGTGATTATGACAATAAATGCCCTTTCAATCTCCCCCTTTTTGGTGTTCGATGACAACAAGTGATTTGCATGGAATAACATATAAATGTGGCTCCCCCTGACTATGTGCAGCAAGATAATGAAGTAAATCATGTAAGGAAGATAATATCAACGATAGCACACATAGATCTCACATGAGTTACAATAGGTGGTGCACACAAGCACATAGTCATAGACACACATAAGAACAGGAGATAACACACATAAAGTTCAAGTTCGAATATCCAAATAAAAGGCAAATAAAGGCAGATAGTCGCAAATCCCAAATCCCATGCAAACCGATGAGAATGTCTTCTCCCCCTTTGGCATCGAAACGCCAAAAAAGGGAAAAGACCTACACTAGCGCCCCAACAACTCAGTAGTCATCGTCATCCTCGTCATCCTCATCCTCCTCCTTGTCACCATCATCCTGATCATAGTCATCATCATCATCGTCTTCAGGGACAGCAGGCCCTTTGACGTGAGGGCGAGAATGTTGGAATTATGCCCTAGAGACAATAATAAAGATGTTATTATTATAATTCTTGTTCATGATAATGTTTATATTCCATGCTAGAATTGTATTAAGCGGAAACTTTAATACTTGTGTGGTTTGTGAACAACACCGTGTCCCTAGTACGCCTCTATGGACTAGCTCATTGATTAATGTTGGTTAAGGTTTCCTAACCATGGACATGAGTTGTCGATTAATAAAGAGATCATATCATTAGGAGAATGATATGATGGACAGACCCAAAACTAAGCGAAGCAATTAGATCGTGTCATCGTGTTCATCTTTGCGAAGCTTTTCTTATGTCAAATATTGTATTCCGTAGACCATGAGATAATACAACTCCCTGGTATCGGAAGAAAGCTTTGAGGTCATCAAACGTCATCCTATGAGAGGGTGATCATAAAGGTGTCTCTCAGGTGATCGGAAAGTATCTGTTGGGTTGTATGTATCGAGATGGGATTTGTCCCTCCCAAGTCAGAGAGATATACTTCGGGCCCACTCGGTAATCGATATCAACATCGCTTGCAAGCATGTGGTTAAGGAGTTGATCACAAAGTGATATCGTATTACGGAACGAGTAAAGTACTTGCTGTGAACGAGATTGAACTAGGTATGACGGTACCGACGATCAAATCTCGGGCAAGTAAAATATCGCGAGACGAAGGGAATATATATATGGGATTGATTGAATCCTGGCATCGTGGTTCATCCGATATGATCATCGATGAATGTGTGGGAGTCAATATGGGTTTCCAGACCCCGTTGTTGATTATTGATAGAAGATCATGTCTGCATATTCTCGAACCCGAAGGGTCACACACTTAACGTGTCTCGACGCTAGGATAGATTGGATAATTGGTTTATGAGTTTTTGTTCGGAGTCTCGGATGGGATCCGGGACATCACGAGAGGTTCCGGAATGGTCCGGAGAATAAGATTCATATAAGGCAGTGCAGTTTTTGGAGTTCGGAATTGTTCCGGGTTAATCGGTATTGTACCGGAAGCTTCTAGAACCTTCCGGGAGGGGGCCAATGTGGTCCCACCTGTCGGGAGGGGGCATGGGCCTATGAGGGAGTGCCCTGGCCGCATTGGGCCAGGGGCACAAGGCCCCATAGGGCCCAGCCGGCCAAACAAGGGATAAACCCTAATTGGACCTTCTAGAAGGAGGGGTTCCTTGCCCCCCACTCCTCCCTCCTTTGGCCGCCGGCCTAGGGCTTGGGGTAGGGGTTAGGGCTGGAGCCCACCCCTCTATATATAGAGGGCTGGGGCACACCCCCCCCCCCCCCCCCCACACACACACACCTTCCCCTCAAGCCTAGTCGCCCTGCTGCCCTCCTCTCTCTCTCCCTCCCGACTGCGTGTAGGCGAAGCCCTGCTGCAGAAACTCTCCACCAATTGCACCACGCCGTCGCGTTGTAGATCCAACCCATCTCTCCACCATACTTGCTGGACCAAGGAAGGAGGAGACGTCGAGGTGCTGCACGTGTGCATCTCACGGAGGCACCACCACTTGTGGTGCTAGATCGGATCGGATCGCGAGGAGGAGAAGCGAGTACGACTACATCACCCACGTTCCGACGAACGTTCCGTTGTGCGAATCTTCAAGGGTATGAAGATCTAATCCAATCTCTCTCGTTGTTTGCATCTCCTAGATTAGATCTTGGCTTCCCTCTGTTCGCATCCGTAGAAAATTTTGATTTACTATGCCGCGAAACCCTTCAGTGGTATCAGAGCTAGATCTATGCGTAGATGTGTTCACGAGTAGAACGCAACATGGTTGTTGCAGGAGTTGATGTTTTCTGTTGCAAGCCTCTTGTTTGTGTTCTTCTTATGACGCGTGATAGTGAGATTGAAGCAGTCCAGGCCAACCTTACGCGACGTCGTTCGCGAGACCGGCTCCGCACTTGACGTGTGGCTTGTTCCAAACATGCGGCTGGTGGATGCCAGTTTCTCTCACTATAGTTGTCATGGGATTTACACCGAAGTTTGGCAACCATAATATCACCGTTGTGGCTTTCCGTAGGTAAGAATCGTTCTTAGCTTGCTACTCCCATAAGCCACGTAAAACATGCAACAACAAAGTAGAGGCGTCTAACTTGTTTTTGCAGGGATATGGTATGGCCCAAGATGTGATGTGTATAATGTATGCGATGATCATGTTTTGTAATGTTTCACGACTTGCATGTCGATGAGTACACAACCGGCAGGAGCCATATGGTTGTCTTTATAATTGTGTATGACCTGTGTGTCAACTTCTTATACGCCATGTAATAGTTTCACTTTATCGCTAAGTAGTTAGCAATAGTTGTAGTTGCTATTTGTGGTGGAGGCAATCATGGTGGAGTGATGGAGATCATGCCGGCACGCACAAGATGGAGATCATTGCGTGAAGATTGGCTATACCATGTCACATAAAGTTATATGCATGGGATGTTTATCCTTTTATGTATCTTATTATGCTTAGATCGCGACGGTAGCATTATAAGATGATTCCTCACTTAAAGATCAAGATAAAAACTGTGTTCTCCCCAAGTATGCACCGTTGCGAAAGTTCATCGTGTCTAAGCATCACGTGATGATCGGTTGCTATAGACTCTACGTTCACATACAACGGGTGCAAGCCAGTTTTGTACACGCGGAAATACTTGGGTCTAACTTGACGAGCCTAGCATGTACAGACATGGCCTCGGAACACATGAACCGAAAGGTTAAGCATGAGTCATATGAATGATATGATCGACACTTCGTTGTCCACCATTGAAACCACATCTCTTCTCGTGAAGATCGGATTAGGTGTGGTGAATTTGGATCATGTTCACTAAACAACTTGAGGGATGTTGAATTTAGTGGGAGTTCGTCTAGTAATTTGATTAAAAGTTGAACTAGTTATCATGAACATATTCTAATTTGTACTTGCAAACATTGTAGATCAAATGGCTAAGTCCAACTTCAACTTCAACGTTTTTGCTGAGAAGGAAAAGCTTAAAAACAATGGGTCTAACTTCACCAACTGGTTCCGTAATCTAAGAATCATTCTCTCTGTTCGGTCAAAAGGACTATGTCCTTGAGAATGCGTTAGGTGACGCCCCTGCTGCTTGTAGAGGGAGTGTACCAACCTTTATTTAATATAAGGTGGATTCCCCTGTGTTTACAATGCTAGTCCCTGGATCAATAGCTAGCATCCACAGCTAAGTTGTAATATCAATAAACAAAGGTCATAATATAACTTTATAACCAGGAATAACATAATTTTATTACATCTTACATAGCTCATTTGGCTATTACATTACATTGCAGCGGAATATCTATAGTATGGGGTCCTTCATCTTCAAAGTGCCACAGGCAGATGTTGGTTGTAGACTTTGTAATCCTAATCAATCAATCTTCACAAAAAAAAAATCAAACCTGCAACATTACAAGTTACAGCCACAAGGGTCAATACATTTGAATTGTATTGGCAAGCTTCACTGCTATGTAGAATATAAGTGGATCCTAACATTACATGCATAATTGGCTAAGTAGGGTTTTAGGCTTCTTTGCAGAAAGCAAAATTTATCCTACCTTTTCAAAATGGTTTTGTTCCTTTGTCAAATCTCCTTTTCAAAATCCCTTGAACTCCTTGGTAAATTCCCAAGTGTTCAAGTCCTTGTCAAAAATCCCTTGAGCTCCTTGGTAACCCCAAGTGCATCAAGTTTTATCAAAATCTCTTGAGCTCCTTGGTATCCCCAAGTGCATCAAGTTTTATCAAAATCTCTTGAGTTCCTTGGTACCCCCAAGTACATCAAGTTTTCATCAAAATTTCTTGAGTTCCTTGGTACCCCCAAGTACATCAAGTCTTTAAAAGTTTTCTTTTAGAAATTAGAATGTCGAGATTTCCCATAGCTTCAAACTTTAGTTGCTCAGTATTGTCCATAACCGGGGACACGGCTAAGTACTTAGATTTTATTATCTTCTGCAGAAGTAGTACACTTTACCCACATGTCACACTCCCATCTTGTTGCCACCAGTGGCCACTGGATTAGTGCTCACCAAGATGGAGTACTGGCAGATTGAGAATGTGACGAAGTCTTTCCAGAGGGTCCTCCCATACACCATTGCTAGCTTGTCTTCAAGTACCCATGTAGGATTCCAGGTCCTCATGTCCAGTAGCCTGAAGACAATGCATGGGTCTTCCCAATGTAGTTGACTAAGCCAGAGCCATAAATAGCATGTGGTTGCACACGAAAGCCACAATTGGAGAATCATGTTCAATCTCTAAGTTTCCTGGGTGGTTTCCTTTGGAGAACAACACAAAGAGATTGCCATAGACATGGTTCCTTTTGTTGCCACCTTCTCCAAACTCAAAGTATCCTTGGCCACCCAGGTGGTTCATTGAGTCCTTGTTTTATTATATAAAAAACACAAGTCCTTTTCTCAACTTCATAAAATCTCAACATGTATCTCTTTTCAAAATATAGCATGGCTAAGCATGTAACAACTACATTGTTTTCACTAAGGAATGTATAGGGCATCCTATTAGGATTAAGCATAGCATAAGTATAGAAATTCTTTTCATGCATGTTTTCAAATTTCACTAAGTATAATGAAAATAGTAGGACTTTTAGATGATAGTGTAACTTGCCTTTTTTGGTAGGGAATGTTGGTTCACTCCTTGATCTTGCTAGTCTCACACTTTTCTAACTTCACTACAATCAATCAAGCAAACAAAATATCAACAAGCATTCCAAACCAATAATCAATCAAACAGTTCACTCACATAAAACAATGGGATCTAAGCCATGCATGTAAGCATGCAAGAGGTGGTTCTATTTGCAAAGATGGTCTCCACTAGGCTTATAAACTTTGTAAAGTCCAAAGTGGTCATTTTTCCAAAGTGGCAAGGTCATTTGCAAAAGGGTTTTGTCCATAAACCATTTTTTTTAAATCCAATCATTATTTTATGTAGTGGAAAATATTTTTATCAAAGCAACAACTTTAAGTTGTTCACAAAATTTGTTTCTCAAAACTTGGTGTTTAGGGTCAGTAGGTTTAATCCAAATCATTCTCCCAAAGTTTTTACTCCAAAAACATTTTCATAACAAAACCATTATTTTTATTTGGCTAAAAATGGCCTAAACCAATTAATCCATCCTAAACTTCACCAAATTCATTTTTGAATCCATGGGTTAGTTCCTAGGGTCAGTAAGTTTACCACAAACTAATTTGCAAAGGTTTTAACCTCAAAAACATTTTTGAACAATTTTTCTAATCTAAACAAGCATTCAAATGTTTCTACAAAAACAACTAATCTAACAGATACTATTTACCAAACAAATGGCATGGTTGGTTAGGACTTGTTCCACTGATTCCAACGGTATAAAGTTTTTAATTTTTGGACGTGTGGATCAAAAGTTATAGTGTTTTCAAAATCACATTCTAATCAGATTTCAAATTCAGTTCTAAACAAAGTCTTCCCACGCGTCGCTTTCCTATTCGCTGGTACCGGTTCGGGTGGATCACGTGTTGTAGGCCGTTGGATCAAGTTGCATCGCACGGCACTGGCTGCGTACCCTTTCGCTGATAAGTGGATCTATCGTGTCTCTTCGATCTAAATCGAACGGCTCTTATCTATCTTGCCAAGAACTGGCGGCGCAAGGTCAATGGCGAGCGGCGGTGCGGTCAGATGGTGGCGGTGCTGGCGAAGCAGGAAGCGAGAGAGGGAGGGAGTAGGCTCACCGTGTTCGCGAGGACGTGGTGATGCTCAAGGTACGGTCGGCTTGGCAAGGGGCGCTCAGGGTCTGCAGCAATTCCTCGCCGGAGTAGAGGACGGCGGAGTCGTTCAGTCGAAGACGAAGTCGTCGTTGCAGAGCACTCGTGAGTGAGGGAAAGGTACTGGCGGATGCAGGAGACGATGGCGAGCAAGATAGTGTGCTCTGGTGGCAGTGGGGCTAGCGGTGGTGGCCGGAATTTTCGCCGGAGAGCGTCGGAGACAGTGACGGTTTGGAGAAGATTCCGAGCAACCTGGTGGCGATGTGGAGTTGGCGTTTGAGGGGAATGATAGAGGGAGGAGAGGCGCTTAAGTGCACGCAGTCACGGGCTGAATCAATGCGTGGTTAAGGAGGAATCAAGCGCGCATTCAACAGCAGAAACGGCGACGTGGTTTGGGGAGAAGAAGTCGCGGCGGGTGGAAACGATGACAGGAAGGTGGGGTCGGCTGGTCAGTGAGAAAGGGAGTGAGGGGGAGGGTCCACTTGTCATTGGTTCCGCGGGTGAGAATTTAAGTGAAAGAAAACGCTTCTGGAGGGGAGAGGGAAATGGGCTGCTGGGCTTAATGGGCTGGCCGACTGTGCTGAGTCCAATTCTTATTTTTTTTCTTTCAAATTGTTTTTCCTTTTCTGATTCTATTTTTCTGTTTTGAAATTCAAACAAACAAAACAACAATCAAATAAATTCAAATAATCAACACACTTTACAACTTTGAATTTGGTTATGTTCAGCAACATAAACCAATTCCCAAAATAAAATAATATTTTTATTTTAGAGTCCATTTATAATTAAATAAAATGGACACTAGTTAATAAATCAAATAGGTTTTAATTTATTTAAAACTCCATTTGACATATAAATATTTTTCAAAACCAAAACAGTAGGTTTTATTTGAGAATATAAAATATTTGGAAAACTTATTTGAAATAAATAAATAAGTTTTGATGGTTAATTAAAATAGTAAAACCTTTATTTATAAAACTTGGATATTAAATCCTTATTAATTTATTTTAAACAAACCTTTATTATTTTTATCAAATAGAAATATTTTATTTCAAAGGCTTGGCCAAGTTTTAATTTGGCTTATAAGATAATCCTTATTTATAAATCTATCCTTTTATTTTGAAAACAAAATCTTTTTATTAAAAGATTCAAAATAGTAATTTTAAATATTTTTATTTTCCTTTATTAAATATTTATCTTTTTAAATCCCTTTAGGATTTATTTGATCCAAATTGGTTTGAAGATTTCCAATTGGATTCAAAAAGTTTCTTCTCACTCTGAAAATCAACAAAGTTTTTATTTTATTCAATTATTTTTCACATTACAAGATTTGGAAAATCTTGGGATGTGACACTGCTACTGCGCCGGCTGATGAGAAAGCTGTCTATCAGTCGCGCAAAGATGATTATGGTGTGATTAAGAGCACCATGTTGTTTGCTATGGAATCGGACCTTCAAAATCGTTTTGAAGACTATCCCGGGCCCTTTGAGATTCTCGAGGAGCTGAAAACCATGTTTCAGACTCAGGCCCGTTCTGAGAGATACGAGATCTCTGAGAAGTTCTTGAACTGCAAGATGGAGGAAGGGAGTTCCGTTAGTGAGCACGCCATTAAGATGTCGGGCTACACTCGACGCCTTGAGCAACTGGACTGCAAGATTCCAGAGGAGCTCAAGATTGACAGGGTTCTGCAATCACTCCCTCCCAGCTACAAAAGTTTTGTAGTGACTCACAATCAGATTGGTTCCACTGATACGATCACCGAGCTCTTCGCAAAACTGAAGGCTGCAGAGGTGGACATCAAAAAGGATAATCATGTGTTGATGGTCAACAAGCCCCCCACCTTCAAGAAAGGTAAGGGTGCAAAGAAGCCCTTCAATAAAGGCGGCGGCAAGCGCGTTGCCCCTGCTGAGAAGAAGCTCAGGTCTGGTTCTAAGCCGGACACTGAGTGCTTCTATTGCAAGGACAAGGGTCACTGGAAGCTCAACTGTCCGAAGTACTTAGCGGACAAGAAGGCTGGCACCATCAAAGGTATATTTGATATACATGTTATTGATGTTTTCCTTACTAGACCTCGTTGTAGTGCCTGGGTATTTAATACTGGTTCAGTTGCTAATATTTGTAACTCGAAACAGGAGCTACGGAATAGACGGAGGCTTGCGAGGGATGAGGTGACGATGCGCGTTGGCAACGGATCAAGAGTTGATGTGATGGCCGTTGGCACGCTCTCCTTAGTTTTACCTTCGTGATTAGTTTTAAACCTCAATAAATGTTATTATGTGCCTGCGTTGAGCATGAACATTATTTCTGGATCTTGTTTATTGCAAGACGGTTATTCATTTAAATCGGAGAATAATGGTTGTTCTATTTATATGAGTATCATCTTTTATGGTCATGCACCTATTGTGAATGGTTTATTTCTTCTAAATCTCGAAAAGGGTGAAACACACATCCATAACATTGAGGCTAAGAGATGCAAAGTAGATAGTGATAATACTACTTATTTGTGGCACTGTCGTCTAGGTCATATTGGTGTAAAACGCATGAAGAAACTCCATTCTGATGGACTTTTGGAGTCTCTTGATTTTGAATCATTTGACACATGCGAACCATGCCTCATGGGCAAGATGATCAAAACCCCGTTCTCCGGTATGATGGAGCGAGCAACGGACTTGTTGGAAATCATACATACCGATGTATGCGGACCGATGAGTGTTTCGACGCGCGGTGGATATCGCTATTTTCTCACTTTTACCGATGACTTAAGTAGATATGGGTATATCTATTTAATGAAACATAAATATGAAACATTTGAAAAGTTCAAGGAATTTCAGAATGAAGTGGAGAACCATCGTAACACAAAGATTAAGTTTCTACGATCCGATCGTGGAGGTGAATATTTGAGTTATGATTTTCTCACGCATCTTAAAGCAAGCGGAATCGTTTCGCAACTCACACCACCCGGAACACCACAGCGCAATGGTGTGTCTGAACGCCGGAACCGAACCCTATTAGATATGGTCCGATCGATGATGTCTCTTACTGATTTGTCGTTATCATTTTGGGGTTATGCATTAGAAACCGCTGGATTCACTTTAAATAGGGCTCCATCTAAATCCGTTGAGACGACACCGTATGAACTGTGGTTTGGTGCTAAACCTAAGTCGTCATTTCTTAAAGTTTGGGGATGCGAAGCTTACGTCAAGAAATTGATGCCGGACAAGCTCGAACCCAAAGCGGAGAAATGCGTCTTCATAGGATACCCTAAGGAAACTATTGGGTATACCTTCTATCACAGAACCGAAGGCAAAGTGTTTGTCGCAAAGAACGGTTCCTTTCTTGAGAAGGAGTTTCTCTCGAAAGAAGTGAGTGGGAGGAAAGTAGAGCTAGACAAGGTTATTGAACCTTCTCTTGAGTTGGAGAGTAGCGCGGCACCTGAAATTGTTCCAGTGCCGCCTGCACCAACAATAGAGGAAGCTAATGACAAGGATCATGAAGCTTTGGACGATGCTGCTACTAAACGTCGCGGGTCGACAAGGTCGCATGCCCCTCCTGAGTGGTACGGCAACCCTGTCTTGACTGTCTTGTTAGTAGAAGACAGTGAACCTACGAACTATGAGGAAGCGATGATGAGCCCAGACTCTGAGAAATGGCTAGAAGCCATGAAATCCGAATTGGGATCCATGAGCGAAAACCAAGTATGGACTTTGGTGGACCCTCCTAGCGACCGAAAGGCCGTTGAGTGCAAATGGATCTTCAAGAAGAAAACGGACGCGGATGGTAATGTTACCGTCTATAAAGCACGGCTTGTCGCGAAAGGTTTTCGACAAGTTCAAGGTGTTGACTACGATGAGACTTTCTCTCCCGTAGCAATGTTTAAGTCCATTCGGATTTTATTAGCAATTGCTGCGTTTCATGATTATGAAATATGGCAGATGGATGTCAAGATTGCGTTCCTCAATGGCAACATTAATGAAGAGTTGTATATGATGCAACCCGAAGGTTTTGTCGATCCTAAGGATGATGATAAAGTATGCAAACTTCAGCGTTCTATTTATGGACAGAAGCAAGCATCTCGGAGTTGGAACCTTTGTTTTGATCAAGTGATCAAGAGCTTTGGATTTGTTCCAAATTGCTACGAAGCTTGTATCAACAAGAAAGTGAGTGGGAGCTCAGTGACATTTCTGGTACTATATGTGGATGACATATTGATTATTGGAAATGACATTAACATGCTTAACGATGTGAAGAGTTATTTGAACAAGTGTTTTTCAATGAAAGACCTAGGTGAAGCTGCTTATATATTGGGCATCAAAATCTATAGAGATGGACAAAGACGCCTGATAGCTTTAAGCCAGAGTACATACCTAGACAAAGTTATGAAAAGTTCAGAATGGATAAGGCAAAGAAAGGTTCAGTGCCTATGTTGTCAGGTAAGATATTGAGCAAGGCTCAGTGTCCAGCTACGGTAAATGATAGGGAAGCTATGAGCAAAGTGCCTTATGCCTCAGCCATAGGTTCTATCATGTATGCCATGCTGTGTACTAGACCGGATGTGTCCAATGCTCTTAGTTTGACGAGAAGATATCAAAGTGATCCAGGAGTGGAACACTGGACAGCCGTGAAGAACATCCTAAAGTACCTAAATAGGACTAAAGAAATGTTCTTAGTCTATGGGGGTGATGAACAGCTCGTCGTAAAAGGTTACGTCGACGCTAGTTTCGACACCGACAAGGATGATTCTAAATCTCAGACAGCATACGTGTATATTTTGAATGGAGGAGCTGTGAGCTGGAGAAGCTGCAAGCAAAGCGTGATCGCGGGATCTACAGTAGAAGCGGAATACATGGCTGCTGCAGAAGCGTCAAGTGAAGGAGTTTGGATCAGGAACTTCATCACTGAGCTTGGTGTGGTTCCAAGTGCATTGGACCCACTGGAGATATTGTGTGACAACACTGGCGCCATAGCACTCGCTAAGGAACCAAGATATCATCCAAAGACCAAGCATATCAACCGCAAGTTTCATATAATCCGAGATTATATAGCAGATGGAGATCTGAAGATTAGTAAAGTACATACAGATCTGAATGTCGCAGATCCATTGACTAAACCTCTTCCACGTGTAAAACATGATCAGCACCTCAGTGCCATGGGTGTGAGATTGTTGCCAAATGTAAACTAGATTATTGACTCTAGTGCAAGTGGGAGATTGTTGGAATTATGCCCTAGAGGCAATAATAAAGATGTTATTATTATAATTCCTGTTCATGATAATGTTTATATTCCATGCTAGAATTGTATTAAGCGGAAACTTTAATACTTGTGTGGTTTGTGAACAACACCGTGTCCCTAGTACGCCTCTATGGACTAGCTCATTGATTAATGTTGGTTAAGGTTTCCTAACCATGGACATGAGTTGTCGATTAATAATGAGATCATATCATTAGGAGAATGATATGATGGACAGACCCAAAACTAAGCAAAGCAATTAGATCGTGTCATCGTGTTCATCTTTGCGAAGCTTTTCTTATGTCAAATATTGTATTCCTTAGACCATGAGATAATACAACTCCCTGGTATCGGAAGAAAGCTTTGAGGTCATCAAACGTCATCCTATGAGAGGGTGATCATAAAGGTGTCTCTCAGGTGATCGGAAAGTATCTGTTGGGTTGTATGTATCGAGATGGGATTTGTCCCTCCCAAGTCGGAGAGATATACTTCGGGCCCACTCAGTAATCGATATCAACACCGCTTGCAAGCATGTGGTTAAGGAGTTGATCACAAAGTGATATCGTATTACGGAACGAGTAAAGTACTTGCTGTGAACGAGATTGAACTAGGTATGACGGTACCGACGATCAAATCTCGGGCAAGTAAAATATCACGAGACAAAGGGAATATATATATGGGACTGATTGAATCCTGGCATCGTGGTTCATCCGATATGATCATCGATGAATGTGTGGGAGTCAATATGGGTTTCCAGACCCCGCTGTTGATTATTGATAGAAGATCATGTCTGCATATTCTCGAACCCGAAGGGTCACACACTTAACGTGTCTTGACGCTAGGATAGATTGGATAATTGGTTTATGAGTTTTTGTTCGGAGTCTCGGATGGGATCCGGGACATCACGAGAGGTTCCGGAATGCTCCGGAGAATAAGATTCATATAAGGCAGTGCAGTTTTTGGAGTTCGAAATTGTTCCGGGTTAATCGGTATTGTACCGGAAGCTTCTAGAACCTTCCGGAAGGGGTCCAACGTGGTCCCACCTATCGGGAGGGGGCATGGTCCTATGAGGGAGTGCCCTGGCCGCATTGGGCCAGGGGAACAAGGCCCCATAGGGCCCAGCCGGCCAAACAAGGGATAAACCCTAATTGGACCTTCTAGAAGGGGGGTTTCCTTGCCCCCCACTCCTCCCTCCTTTGGCCGCCAGCCTAGGGCTTGGGGGAGGGGTTAGGGCTGGCGCCCACCCCTCTATATATAGAGGGCTGGGGCGCACCACCCCCCCCACACACCTTCCCCTCAAGCCTAGTCGCCCTGCTGCCCTCCTCCCTCTCTCCCTCCCGACTGCGTGTAGGCGAAGCCCTGCTGCAGAAACTCTCCACCAATTGCACCACGCCGTCGCGTTTTAGATCCAACCCATCTCTCCCCCATACTTGCTGGACCAAGTAAGGAGGAGACGTCGAGGTGCTGCACGTGTGCATCTCACGGAGGCACCGCCACTTGTGGTGCTAGATCGGATCGTGAGGAGGAGAAGCGAGTACGACTACATCACCCACGTTCCGACGAATGTTCCGCTGTGCGAATCTTCAAGGGTATGAAGATCTAATCCAATCTCTCTCGTCGTTTGCATCTCCTAGATTAGATCTTGGCTTCCCTCTGTTCACATCCGTAGAAAATTTTGATTTACTATGCCGCGAAACCCTTCAGAGAAGAGGAAGAACCCTGGTACCCAAAACTAGAGGTGACATCAGCAAACGTCTTCCAGTCCACCAGACTATCCTATTGGGAATTCCATGCCCCAAATGAGAGGGTATGATCAGACTTTGTGGACTGCTGAGCCCCATGCTCATCATTGTATTCATCCTCACCTTCCTCGGCCCCCTGTTCCTTGATCTCTTTGAGGAGCCTCTCAATGCGGCGGTTGCTTTGATAGGATGCATGCTGCTGCTTGCGTATGTCGACATTCATGCAACAAAGGGTCCTCTCCCAAAAGCTAGCCTTCTTGACCCTATCATGCACATAGTCTCGAGTCATAGTAGGAAAAGGGGCATTGGAGGCATTCTTCCTCCAAACTCTAGGTGGAGAGGGAGCCCTCTCCGTCTCAATCTCCTCATCATCATCCCCATAGCGATGCCTTGGAGCAGGCCCCATGCGCCCCTTCTGCTGCAGAGAGACCAGAGTGTGATCAGTGAGGTGTGGTGGTATGCCAAGTGGAGAATTATGCTCCTGGGAGTTGATGAGCCTCATCACCAAGGGTCATATGGAGGAGATTTCTTGTACAGAATGGCATAGAACATATCCTCGAAAATGAAGTCCATCACATCAATAGGTGCAGCCTTAGCCTCAGGTCCAGCATTGAAGGTCCGGTGAGTATGGTACAGGAGGTTGACAAGCCCACCCCTAATAGCATCATCATTGCCAGCACTGGGAGCAATAGTGTGACGGAAGATCCTCAGCATAAGGTTGTAGAGGGTTTTGAGTCCCTTGGAACCCCCCACAACACCTTCATCATACAGAGGTGCCAGCTTCAACTTGTTCTCACCCAAAGCAGCTGAGTGGATGCGCAGTCCCACAGGAGTTGATACTCCATGAAAGGTCTCAAAGATGACATTGGCAAAGTCATGAAATGTAGCCGTGCAGCGAGTAGTGCCAGTGATCCACACCATGGTCCGGTTAAGATCAGACCCAAACACAACTGTGGCATAAAACTGCTGGACAAGGTGGACACTGTAGTCTTCGTGCAGCTCCATCAAGTTGTAGAGACTCAGCTTCTCACAGATCCACAGGGAATTATTGAAGTAAGGGCTCTGGCGCATTTGCTCAACACTCATGAACTTCTGGGGGCAGACAGGTGATCTGGTGAGTACACCATACACATCCTTCATGAACACAGCCTGTTCTTTCCTCTAGTAACGAGGATCCTCACTGGTACGAGGCAGCGCATAGAAATCTATCTTCCTCAGCTCACGGTACTCCTCTTTAGAAATTTTGGCTAAGGACTGCAGGTTGTCATACTTGGCCCTCTTGTCACGGTCCTCCCGTTCAGCCCTCTCCTGATCCCTCTTCATGTAAGCTGCATCACGTGCCCGCTGTTTCTGGTTGGACGGAGGCACAATGAACTGACCCTGAGCTTCATCAAGCGAGGATTGCCCCTTTGGGACTTGGCCTTGGTACGATGAGGACGACTAGAACCATCACCTGTGAACAGCAGTGAGGGAGATAGCATGGAGATGAGTATATATGTCCCAATGATGCAGTACAAGAGCTTTGATGCATTTCTGGACTATTTTGATTCACCCAACACCGGAGTCTCCGCACCTTATACCGGAGTGTCCGGCACAGACCGGAGTCTCTGGTCCTGGGGACTGGAGTCTCTGGCCTGGACCGGAGTCTTCGGACCTAAGTCCGGAATCTCCGGTCAGGAGGCTCGGGTATGAGATGGGGAGATGCTGGTGAGGGTGAATCTAGTAGATCGGGCAATGCAACAAGGCAAAAGTACTAGAGTTCTCGCAAACAAGTGATTCCAATGGACAAATCAGCAACAATCCTCAAAAACACATCTAGAGATGAA
The DNA here is from genome assembly GCA_916181665.1 of Avena sativa. Taxonomy (NCBI): domain Eukaryota; kingdom Viridiplantae; phylum Streptophyta; class Magnoliopsida; order Poales; family Poaceae; genus Avena; species Avena sativa. Next base: position 316,143,467 of record OV702283.1, read on the forward strand.
CCCTAGGAGAAAAAAATAGAGGAGAGGTACCAGATCTGTCCATGGGATCAATTCCTCCGGTGGGAATGACCCAATGGAGGAGAGGGGAAGGTTGGCCGTCGGCATGGCGGATCCCGGGGGCTTCTTGACCTCCGGGGAGGATTTTTGGAAGAGGAGGCGACGGGTTTGGAGGTAGGGGACGGGGTGAAGAATGAGGAACTGCTGTACCAGTTCACCCCGTGCCCCCTTCTTTAAGTGACAGAAACCGTCTAGACCGAAGACTTCGGTCTACACCGGAGACTCCGGTCCTCCTCGACCAAAAGTTCCAGGAAAAGTGTTTAGGGACATATATGAGAGATAGATGGTCTTTTAAGATAGGGATAGGGCTTGGGTTGAGACATCAAACTGTGAAGAACCAACAAGAGCCATAGAAGTTCAAAAATAATCAGAAAAGCTCCAAGAGACTAAAATCAAGCAAATGACAAACATGAGTAAGTGCCAACTTCTCAAATGAGAGAGTGCGGTGGCCTAGGCCACCATATTTGAGTATACTTGGCTTGGCACCACGAAGATATATCTTGGGTCCATTACCAAAACTCATCATTAAGCTCACATACCACTGAATGATATTAAGAGGAATGATTTTGATTGCTTTGGGCATAATGGGGGGAGGGATGGTCCAATCAATTAGGACCGCACTCCCCCTATATACATGCCTGCACCTAAACCAAATATGAGATGAAACATAGGTGAGAATGCAAGAAAATCAAGTCAAGCTCCCTGAATCTAAGACATTTAGTTCATTCCTCAAGTAGCAAAATCTTGCTTCATCAAGTGGCTTCGTGAAGATATCGGCAAGTTGATCTTTGGTTGATACATATGATAGATCAATATCACCTCGAGCAACATGATCTCTAATGAAGTGATGGCGAATCTCAATATGCTTTGTCCTTGTGTGATCCACCGGGTTGTAGGCAATCTTGATGGCACTTTCATTGTCACATAGAAGAGGCACTTTGTCACAATGGACACCGTATTCCTTTAAAGTTTGCCTCATCCATAGCAATTGGGTGCAAGAACTAGCAGCTGCCACATACTCGGCTTCGGCGGTGGAGAGAGATATGCAATTTTGCTTCTTGGAAGACCAACATACCAAGGACCTACCAATGAATTGGCAACCCCCGGATGTTGATTTTCTATCATCCTTGTCCCCCGCCCAATCCAAATCCGTGTATCCACAAAGAGAAAATGTTGAGCCTCGTGGATACCAAAGACCATAAAATGGGGTATGAACTAAATATCGAAAGATTCTCTTGTCCGACATTAAATGGCTTTCCTTAGGAGCCGCTTGATATCTTGCACACACACCTATACTCAACAAAATATCGGGTCTAGATGCACAAAGGTAAAGAAAAGAACCAATCATAGACCGTTATACCTTTTGATCCACATCTTTACCATTTGGATTTTGTTCTAGATGAGTCTTTGTAGCCATGGGAGTAGGAGCTCCATTCAAATCTTGCATTTTGAATATCTTGAGCATATCTTGAGTATACTTGGCTTGATTGAAGAATGTCCCTCCTCTAACTTGCTTGATCTCAAAGCCAAGAAATACTCTCAACTCTCCCATCAAAGACATCCGGAACCTACTAGTCATAAGCTTTGAGAATTCATCATTAAAAGCTTTGTTAGATGAGCCAAAGATAATATCATCAAAATATATTTGGCATACAAAAAGCTCCCTGTTGACCCTCTTAGTAAAAAGAGTGGGATCGATTTTCCCAACCTCAAATCCACGGTCAAACAATAACTCTCTAAGGTGCTCATACCACGTGCGTGGGGCTTGCTTGAGCCCATAGAGCGCCTTATCAAGTTTGTAGACATGGTTTGGGAAGTTGGGGTCCTCAAATCCCGAGGGTTGATTAACATATACCAATTCATTTAATGGACCATAAAGAAATGCACTTTCTACATCCATTTGTTGCAACTTAAAGTTATGATGTGTCGCATAAGCAAGAAGGATACGAATGGACTCAAGACGAACCACAGGTGCATATGTCTCTCCATAGTCAATGCCTTCAATTTGAGAGAACCCTTGTGCAACCAATCTAGCCTTGTTCCTTACTATGATTCCATGCTCATCTTGCTTGTTCTTCAATATCCACTTTGTTCCAATAACATTGCGGCAATCCTTTGGCTTCTCTACTAACTTCCACACTTTGTTTCTCTCAAAGTTGTTGAGTTCTTTGTGCATAGCTTCTAACCAATCCGAATCTTCAAGAGCTTCCCACACTTTCTTTGGTTCAATCATGGAGATGTGTGCTTGGTGTTCACTAAACCTCTTCAATTGTGCTCTTGTGGAAATACCTTTCCTTAGATCACCAACCACATTTTGTAGAGAGTGGTCTATTAATTCCAACATTCTTTCCTTTCTAGCTTCGCGACGAGTGTGGATCTCTGTGTTGTTTCTTGGAGGACCCTCTTCATCATTTTGATCCTCGTCTTGACCATCATCTTGACCTTGATCATCATTAGAATCATCCTCTACATTGGGAGGCAAGGATTGACCTTGGTCTTGATCAAGTGCTCTTCTAGCGTCAATTTGAGCTTGTCTCAAAATAGTTTGTATGGATCTTCCTTGACAAATTGACTTGGCACCACTTGACAACCCGTCGAACGGACCAAGCACCCTTTGACTAGAGTTGTCACTTTGATCATCATGTTGAGGGTCCACATCTTGTCTTTGGCTTGAGTCAATGTCCTCTTCGGTGGATGGACCATGTTGAGGTTGTGAAGATGAGGGCTCCACTTGAGTGGAGCATAGTTCTTCTCGATCCGCCATAAGGGGTTCCTCAACGGGGCGTAATATTCCACACCCATTCTTCCTATGGCATCCTGAGGCAATTCATCATCTGCATCACAAGCATCAACACGCCCCCCTTGGGGACCATCATATTCTTCGAAGGTCACACTACAAGATTCTATGACGGCTCTAGAGAGCTTATCATAGATTCTATAAGTGTGAGATTCGAGACCATAGCAAACAAAAATACCCTCTAATGCTTTAGACTCGAATTTAGACAAACGAACACCTTTTATGAGATAGAAACACTTACAACCGAACACCCGGAAGTAAGATATGTTGGGCTTGTTACCGGTAAGTATTTCATATGGAGTCTTGTTGATTTCTTTGCGGAGGTAGAGCCAGTTTGAAGCATGGCAAACGGTGAAGATGGCTTCGGCCCAGAAGTTGTATGGAGATTTAAACTCCGCCAACATGGTACTAGCCATCTCAATAAGAGTCCGGTTCTTCCTTTCGGCCACACCATTTTGTTGAGGGGTGTATGCAGGGGAATATTGATGTTTAATCCCCTCATCACTAAGGAAATCATTCAAGGTGTAGTTCTTGAACTCGGTGTTGTTGTCACTTCTTATAATCAGCACGGGAACATTGTATTGTCGTTGAACCAAGTTGATGAAGTCGATAAAAGTCTTTTGAGTCTCACTCTTCAACTTGAAGAAATAAACCCAAGAGTATCCTAAAAATTCGTCAACAATCACCAAACAATATTTCTTCCCACCAAGACTTGCATGAGATGGAGGACCAAATAGGTCCACATGGAGAAGTTCCAAGATCTTGGTAGACTTGATTCAGTTCTTAGGCTTGTGAGGAGCGTCATGCATCTTCCCTAGAACACATGCCCTGCAAACATGATCTTTGGCAAAGGAAACATTTTCTTTTAGTCCCACAATATGGCCCTCTTTATGGACACTTTGCAAAGTTCTCATATTGACGTGGGCTAGTCGGCGATGCCATAGCCAACCCACATCAGCCTTTCCGAATAAGCACATCGGACCTGTAGTGGTTTGCTCCGAAAAGTCCACCACATACAAGTCATGTTCGACGTGCCCAACGAAAGCGACCTTGAGAGACTTTCTCCACAAGAGGACCACAATATAAACATCAATAAAGACGACAAAGCCCATCTTTCCAAGAGCAAGGACTGAAAGTAGGTTGTATCCAAGGGTCTCAACAAGCATGACGTTCATGAGTGTAATGTCGTGAGCAACCACAACCTTGCCGAAACCCATTACCTTAGATTTTGATTTGTCGGCATATGTCACTGTTATTTGATCATCATTTGGCTTTAACTCCTTGACAATAGACGAGCTTCCGGTCATATGACTTGTGCAACCACTATCAAGCACCCACTTGGACCCTCCGGAAGCATAAGTCTACAAAAGATCAAGCTAATTTTTAGGTACCCATTTTTCAATGGGTCCTCTTTTGTTAGCAACAAGGGTCTTGGGAACCCAAATAAACCAAGCAATGTAACCATCATAAGGGCCAACATATTGTGCATAAACATCACCATAATAATCACGCATTAGAACATAGTGAGGGTTAGCACTTCCCGCAAAGTCATCATGAGACATAGTTTTACCACTTGTGGTCTTACTCTCCACAATGGTCTTGTTGGTCTCTTGTGCGGGCTTGGACTTCTTCTTATTGTTCTTCTTCTTAGTTTTGGAAACAAAACCAATGCCCCCTTTATCACCACTACGCCTTTGCTTGCTCAATAGATCATCAATGGACTTGTTGCCTTGTGGAAATGTGGCCTTAGCAAGCTCCCCCTTCAACCTAGCATTCTCTTCAAGAATAGTTGTGCTACTAGATGGAATGAAGTTACTAGGTGAAGGTATATTGGCCAATTGAGTTTGAAGCGTTTCATGGGACTTTGTGAGTGACAATAGTTCACTCTCCAAGGCCTTGTGAGCCTTGTTAAGCAAACTAAAGTCCTCGGCAAGTTTTTCATGAACCACACCAAACTCAATCTTGTCCTTTTTAGCCCTTTTGTATTTAGCAATAGCATTATCACGCTCTTTGATGAGTTTGTTAACAATAATGTCATTGGCCTCGTCAAGCCCTTCAAGTTTTAATTCAAGTGACAACCTAGTTTCTTGTTCTTCTTCTAGAGCATTGTTTAAAGCCTCTAGCTTAATCATATGTTCATGCCCAAGTTTACATCTTACATCTAGAAGCTCTTGAGTATGTGAGAGTTGATCTAAGATGTTCCCAAAATGTAACTTAGCATCTCCTTCTAGGTTAGTCATAAACTCATCAAAGGCAATTAGTTCCTTTTTAACATCAAGAGACATCTCATCATCAATTTCATTATTATCTAAGGGAGTAGAGCGGGATGATGAGGATACCTCCGTTCCTCTTGCCATAAGGCAAGTGACGTTCTTGGTGTGAGAGTTCTCATTTGGAGAATCGAAGAGTGAGAATGTCGGAGTAGAGGTGGTGGCTAGAGCAGCCACACCATGAGAAGTTTCCTCTTCCTCATCTTCATCATCTTCATTGTCGGAGGAGTATTCTTCATGAGTGATCAAGACAATTTCTCCCGACTTCTTGTTGATGGGATTCTTTTTGATGAAAGGTTTCTTGTAAGGTGCCTTGAGAGTCTTCTTCAACACAAGCTTACCCCCATGATCTTCTCTCTTTTCATAGGGACAACTTGCTACAAACTGATAGTGGTCACCACAATTGAAGCAAGTTCTCAATCTCGTTGTATTTTCTCTTTTCCCATTTGGGTTGCTTTTTCTTTGCATTTCCATCTTGGCCTTGGCGGGGTTCTTCCAAAATTTCTTTGCATAGAAGGCCATATATTGACTATGAGCAATCTTGACTTCATCGGGGTGGTCCATGGAAAGCCCTTCATCACTATCATCTTCATCCCCAAGGTCCACAACTTTGGCCTTCAAAGCAACATTGACAACATTGCTCATACCAAGGGCACGAGCACGGGCATCTTTGGCATTCTTGGCGGCAACCTTGAAAGCGGCCATCTCTTGCATAACTTCATTTGAGGTCATGAGATGGTAGTTGGTCTTCCTTGTAGGCTCTTCAAGTCGGTGGGCTCAAAAGGCATGAGTGCACTCACATATTTCCTTTTTATCCATGCATCATCCACATGTGAGGCACCCACATTTCTAAAAGCGGTGGCGGTGGTCTTGAGCCTTCGATACATGTCTTCGTGATCTTCACCTTCTTTCATGTAGAAGCCTTTGGCTTCATTGCTTAGAGCATCATATCGGTTCCTCCTCATACTCTCATTTCCAACAAACAACACAGTGAGAGCATCCCAAGCTTCCTTAGCAATGCTAAAGTGCTCAATGTGTGGATAATCCTTTGTCCCCAAACCTTGTTGAATCATATGCAAAGTCGTGGCATTGAGTTGACTATTGACAATCTCTCTTCTTGTCAAGTTGTTTGGATCCCCAATAAAGAGTCCATGCTCGATGATGTTCCATAGTTCAATGCAAGAGCTGCGCACATGAGTTCTCATTAGTGATTGCCATTGAGAAAAAGTAGCCGACTCTTCAAGCTTAGGTGGGTCACCCCTATTGTACACATGAGGGTGTGGGATGGGAGGATTGGGAGAGTACCAAGAATCACGATGCTCACCCTTTCCCCCATCAAGTTGTGTGGAGGAATTAGCATTGTCTGGTTTACCCCCCACCATCATACCCTCGGGGGATACTGACGTATTCCCCTTAGGTAAAATGGATGGTTGATACTCTTGAGGAGGTGGGGGTGATGAGCCTTCTTTGTCTTTAAGAAGTTGCTCAAGCATCTTCTTGACTTCGTTGACCAAGGAAGAGCTCAATCTTTTTTCCAAGTTTTTGAGATCTTCCATGGTCACCGGGGTCGGCTCACTACCACCATACCCTCCATTGCTACCCATATTCTCTTAGGCGGTAAAACCCATAAAGAGCCGAAGCTCTGATACCAATTGAAAGGATCGTATGGGCACCTAGAGGGGGGTGAATAGGTGCTACTTCAAATTTTATTCTTTTTCAAGTTAAGGTTTGACAAGAAAGGTAAATTCTCTAGAATATGCAACTATGGTGAATTTACCTATATGTCAACCATGCACAATCTAGCACAACACTAAGCAAGAACAAGTAAGTAAAGTGCGGTAAAGGATAGAAGTAACCAAAGGAGTGGACGCGGAGACACAAGGATTTGTTTCCCGTAGTTCCTTCCTTTTGAGGGGAAGTACGTCTACGTTTGGAGAGGGGGTGGTTTCAAACCACCAACGCCACGAGAGGCCTCCCTTGTTCTGCGATGAACCTCACCCCAACAGGCTCGATTCACCTTCCACTATATCGGCAACCTTCGAGGTGGAAGACGGCACCTTTACAACAAGTTTGGGGCACACATCCACAACTGAATTGGAGGCTCCCAAATACAAGCAAGCTGTCAAGACAAATCAAAGACAAACTTGTAAGAACCAAATCAAAGTTAGGGTTTTCAATGAAACACTAGATCTTGGGGGCCCTCAAGTGAATGAGGGGGAAATGAAGATCTCTCTTGGTGAAGATGTAGATCAAGGCCTCCTCCTTCGATTCTCCAAAGATAAATGACTTTGGATGGTTGGATGAAGAGATCTTGTAGATTTGGTGGCTCTAATGGGGTTGGTGTTCTTGAGCAGCTCAAGCAACTGGAGAAGAAGATAAGGGTCCCTTTTTATAGGCAGCCCCCTCCACGAACCGTTTTCTGACCGTTGTAGAAAAGTCAGACCGGAGACTCCGGCCAATCTCCAGACCAGCCTCCAGACTGCCCTTCTGACTGACCCAGACCAATTCTCCCCTAGCAACACCGGAGACTCCGGTCTTCCAACACCGGAGACTCCGGACTGAACAAAGTCCAGAGACTCTCCGGTGCAGCCTCCGGACCCCTAGTCAGAATGTCCCAGACAGATCCTGGGAGGCACCACCGGAGCCAGAACCGGAAACTCCGGACCACACCGGAGACTCCGGTATTGGCAGACCGGAGACTCCGGTCTGGAGTTTCCAGAACAGTGGCATATGAATGTGGTCATTTCCCAAGAGTGAGGGTGCTGTTTATCTATGATAATACCAACCTGTGGACAATAACAAACTGTAAAATGATCTACTTGTTGTTAACGAACACCAAAAGTGATTATGACAATAAATGCCCTTTCAGCAGCGGTGGAGGTGACAGCTCTGCCTCATGTGCCGCCACCATCGCAATGAGCTAGACGGCCTCGTCCAGCCGAGACAAATTGATAGTGCATGCATAGGCATCATCCTCGTCGTAGTCTAGTGGTAGGATAGCCTCGCTCTCCTCTTCATCATCGCCTCCCTCCTCTTTGTCGTTCATGTTGTCGCTGCTGCCACCCCCTCTTTGTCGTGGTCGCACTCCTCGTTGTCGGAGTTCTCGTCGTCGAAGTGCACGTGCATATTATTGTAATCTTGCTCCGGCTGGAACTCGCCCCGGTACGAGCACTCCCGTGGCGCGCCGTGCTCCCAGACGAGGAACTTCCGCCAAAAGTCCTTTAGGTGGTACGCACGGCCATACCGTAGCACCGGCGGGACCAACGCGATGCAGCAGTGCATCTTCGCTTCTAGCGCCATAACGCCAGTCGGTGGAGGCGACATCGACACCCTGCTGGCATTGAGGGGCCAGCTGGTGGGGAGGGAGACGTCGTGATGGTCGCATGGATCCCCCTCATCCCACCGCTATATGCAGTCCTCCACCGACATGTACCAGCGGTAGTGCTCCAGTCGTTCGGGCCGCGCCACGAGCGCAGGTGCCACTAGGACCACAAAATCTTGCATCCATGGAGGTGTCTGCGGGGAGCCACTTTGCACGTGGTTGAGGCGGTGGTGTTGACGATCGTCGAGGGAGACATTGGCTTGAGGACGAGCTGGTCGCATGGTCATTGGTCATCTTCTTCAGCCAAGACGACAACTTCATGGCGATGGCTAGGGTGAGGGAGAGGTTTGGCTAGCAGTGGAGATGGCGCGGGCGAGGTGTGTGGGGAGAGATGGGCGCAAGGCTAGTATAAGAAGCTCTGTCCATCAATGTCGGCGCAGAGGCAAGCGATTTTGGCATAAATGCCAGCGCAGGAGTTCGGGCGACACGTCACAGTGGTCAGCGTCGGCATTGATGGGCATGGCTGCTAGCGCCGCTCGGCCTTCTGAAGGCCATCGGCCAGCAGCCATCACAAGTGTCAGGCACACGAAGACCATTGGTCGCTGCCAGGCGGGCCAGGTGCGAACGAGAGAGGACACGCGTGCGGTCCGCGATGTGTCTAACCCGACATATTCGTGCCCCAAATTTGGTGGATAAATGGGTCAGGCTAGACGCATCGCTTCGTGTGCATACCTACCCTTCTGTCCGGGTAGACGGGTTTGGATCGGCTCAAACCCGATGGGTGCGTACGGTGGGAGATGCCCTAACATAAATAGAACAGTACAACTATACCATGCTGAACTGCGGATCAGAACTACCTTCATGAACAAGTTAGGCACGGGGGACCACCCAATGCAAGGGAATACATTGGTGAATCTAGCATTAGCATCGGCAGTGGTCCTCCATGCTCATTGCTCAGAATGGCACACGAAGAACACAAGCCGAGTGGCCTCATGGGCTTTGCGGCAGCAATGAGCCGTGAGAGGTGTGGAGGAGCGAGCGACATGGACTGGGCGATATGAGAAACCACACGCCGCCTAGGAACTGGACTCCGACGGTGAACAGGAGGCGGACATGCTTGGTGGTGTCATAGGGCTGCAGTCTGAAGAGTCACTGGCTGAGTTCATTTTCAGGTAGACGAACGTAGAAATAGAAAATTTATACTAGGAGAAAATTTCGTGCTTGCAATTAGCATCCAAGTGGAAAGAGAACCAAGGCCGTGGGAGAAGATAAGCAGACGGAATGGGATGAAGCACACTCGAGCTTGAGGCTGCTAATTCTAAGTGAGATGACTGCTAATTCTAAGTGAGATGACGTGGAAGGAGGATGACAAGGGAGGCTGATGATGTGGCATAGCTGCATGTCAAGAGAAATATGGTAGTGCAGTGCGGACGATCTTGTAGGGAGGTAAAAGATGCATTTGTACTGTTTATTGTACACCCCAGAGAAGATGGTTACATAATTGCTGCTCAACTATACGGATGAAACCTCCAAATGTAGTCCAGTAAAACATGGTACATTTGAAAACAAAGCCTCGTCATTTGCCATTATAATTAGTAAACCTCGTGCTAGAAAGATCCACTCAGAATGCCTATTCAGTAGATCAACAGAACAAAACTCACTAATAGGGGAACAAAACATCAGTTACAAACAGAAAACAAAGATTATACAAGCCAAACACTTCCTAGTGATCATTTGTTAAACCAATTGCCCACGTTTTGATGCATCTACTGTTAGGATTTCTGCACGCCCGGTTGCGAGAAAGATCCGTGGCATGTCACAAGAAACCTGCTAGTCTGTGAGCTGACAATGCTAGTCATTGCAGAAGTGAACTCATCTCCTGCTCTTAGCTCTTGAAAGATGCCTGAATGATGATGTCCGTGCTCATCTAAGATGACCTGTTGCTGGAATAATCTGGTGTTGTGCAATCCCAAGAGGCTTCTTTACATTATCAGGATTCTCTCCTGATCCGCCACCATCACAACTGGGTTCCAACAATCGCACAAGCGAGAGAAAAATCTCCATTCTAGTGACGTCCCTGTTGGCCTGCACAAACGGGACCAGTTAAGAACTCTGACAAAAGTAGGCAAAGGAGGGGAACAACAGACGGTTAAATTCATGGGAGAAAAATGTTAGAACACTGTGGAATCTGAAAGGATGATCTGTACACGTACATGAACCATGCAATCTGACCCAACCAAGGGATCTTCATACTACTTACCTCAACAGTGAACCGTGCCCAGATTTTATTTTTTCGTGCTTCCATCACACCCCTCAAGATGGTTAATCCAAGTCCTTTAATGAAGTCAGCTATCTCTAGGAAGATCCCTCTATCCTCACAAATCATCTGCAGACATACTGGTGTCAACAAATGGGCAGTGTAATATGTGAACTGAGATTAACGACACAAAGAACAATTAATAGCTCAATCATTTACCTCCACTAGCATCTGACGAGGCCGGTCAAGATCCTCAACAATGATTGGGCATGTCATGGATTGACTGCCTACATTGAAGGCCCAAGTTGCACCACCCTCGAAGTAGTCTTTCCAAAGAGGACCATTCTCACCGCCAAGTATCTGTTTGAAGTTTATCAAGTAGCACAGCAAAAGATAGTATGAGGTTTGCTTGCAACTACTTTTCGTGGAACTTTTTTAAGTAAAAATAATTGTAACTAATGTGTGTGCATACCTTAGATTCATTGGAATCCTTGAGGTTGTCGGCATGCTTTGTCACACTTTGCAAGAAAACCATGTGCTTGATGGTCTTTTCCAATAAAGCATCAATGCTACACTGTTGACAACAAATGCGATGAGAAATAGCAGTCATTACACAAAAAGTCTATGACCATTTTGAATACAAGTGCAATCAATTTTTATAATAATAGCTAAGGGACCACTGAAATGTGAACTAGAGGGTACTACCTTTGCTCCATTAGGTACAAGTTCCCGGAGCTCCTTTATACGATCCTGAATGAGCTGACGGTCCTTTGGTCGAGGCTTGGAACTCTCTCCTGGCCGAGATCTCTTCCGATTTGCCTTGTTCGGTGTATCATGACCTTTGCTGTTTGAGGCTGACACGCTTTCACATTTCATGTTATTTCCACTCTCGATCCAAAGGCGTATCTGAGATTTGTGCATTCCATTATTCTGGGAGAGACAAACATCCTCAGTCTTCTCTAGGAAACATGGCTGTTTAACAAAATTTGAAACAGCCAACTCATTCTTGACTAGCAAAGGAGGAGCACCAGATGATTCTTGTTGATTCGTCTCTTTTGAGCCACAATAAGAGCTGCTAGGCATGTCTGTCAATGAAGTCTTGCGAGAGACACTGTCGCCAGAGATCTGCTTGCCACCGGGATTGACACTGGAGATAACAGCGTCTAATAGTTGGTCACTATCTGTTAGTGAGAAGATTCCAGAAAAAGGAAACTCGTCATTCACTGCACCAAATACTGGAGAGGTATCAAGATAAACTGATGATTCAGGAGGATCCCTCTCCGAGCTCTCCTGTTCTGCAGTGTTCCAGGTTAGATCACCATCCACATTGTGGCACAGATGAGGAAATTCAGCACCAAATATATCAAACAGATCATTTCCTGTAGTTGAATTTGGATCCATAATAAATGAGGAGGATCGTTCACTTGAAATGTCTGGGAGCTTCTGTCGATCCATATTCCTCATACCTTGTATTCTTATAGCAAAACTGGAGTCATTTACTTCTTTAGCCTTCGCATTTTGGCACACATGATCTGAATTAGCCAGTTGATTCTCCTGAGGAAGTTCTTTTTTAAATCCACTAAAGACTTGAACTTCAGATCCAGAGGACTGAGCAGCAGCAGCATGACATGCGTCTCTTTTGGGACTGCCCATTTTCATAATAAATTGGGCGGATTGAGGGATTTTATATGAAACAGCAGCATTGTGCCCTATCATCCCAGAAGTAGAGCTACAACTTTGGTCAAAGACATGACTTGTTGAGCTGTTATACAAGTTAGACTTGACTATTCTATTACCTTCAGGGAGAAAATCAAAATTTCCACGACTGTTAAGAAAATCCAACACCTCACCTCCTCCATGCAACAGGGGCATGCTTGTATTTTCATGCAACAGAGGGTTCTTGCGTGCAAGAGATTTCAGCAAAAGATTTCTTATATCCGATGACTCTTCCATGTTTCCTAGTCCCAACTGTCCATCATTCATCAAAAATGGATGCTTTTCTGCTGATGTTGAGGTAGAAGAGATAAAACCTGAGCTCACCACACTGCTTTGTGTGGTACTTTCAACTCCCATGTCACAGTAAGAAGGTTGTCGTCTGAACCTCATATCAGGAGCATACAAACTGTGATCTCTGATAACTTCATCATTTCTCTGTGCTACCTTAAGAAAGGAAGCTTTCCTTCCAGTGTTTGCTGATGTACTAGTTGATACTGTGGCCACATCAGCACCATAGAACTTTTCATAAGCCACTGGGGAGGCACCAAAGGCTTTTGAGCAACTATCTGTAGGGTAGGCACTCAGAAGACCATGCGAAGAGCGTGACTGAACCTTCTGGCTAGAATCATTTTTAGCTGAAGTAGATGCAACCATACTTGATCGATTATTTAGCTGAGAACAAAGCTTCTTATACTGAAGCACATAAGTTGTATTTTCCATAACCTATCAGAAAATAAGCATTTCATAAGCTCGTCATATTGGAAGCCCAAACAGGAGACCTAGCATATACCCAGTGGTCATAGTATAGCTCAGGAACAATTCCTCACAATGCAGTCCTTACAGCGCTAAATTAAAATGGTGACACTTGTAGATCATTTTTCTTTCCAACTCTCGACTCCAATCCACAGGAAGGTTTGGTCTTCCTTGGGCCTCACCATGAATATAGTTTACATAAGGATCCAAAGAACAGAATATTTGACCAGTCAACTATGGAATAGTCTAAACTCTGAAGTAGTACTAGTGTACCTACTGTTCTACCTCATGGCCCATATTATGAACGGAAATTAAACTTCAAGACATGTTCAGTTGGATATATATACTAATCTGCATTGTCAAAAGCATGGCCATCTTACCACACTAGTAGAGCCGAGCTGGAGTACACCGCGTGGTAACACAGGAATTATTGCAATAGTCTGTGCAGCAAGCAACTTATTAAGAGATCAGAAGTTAATTTTTTTGCAGATAATGTACCATGCAAGGGCAATCATTCTACTGACCTGAATCCCAGCTCTGAACTGATAATTCATCTCAGCAGCAACCTATCACCATGAAAAGACAATAGTTTAGTATATTCCACTACAGAAGCTCACTTTGTAATTGAAGATATCCAAACAAGAAAAGCAAGAGGTTAAGTTCCACTACATTACCAAAAGACAATTAGATATCATTATGGGAGAAGCATTATGGTTAGCTAAAGTTTAACTGGCAAATCCTGTTAAATTGTTAACAAGAACCTTGACATCCAGTTATTCACATGCCATGTGTTTGCTCTTGCAACTAGCTTATCCAGTGACCACTTATTTGTCAGAACAACAGATTAAACTCACTACATGCCAAAATTTCAACACATAAGGAACAACTATGTGAGGACAAAATAACTCCACAAGGGTTGTTGCAGTGACATAGATCCCGGATTCCATGCTATTAACCACACAGCAGCAAAAATGGACTAGACAATACTGAATTTTGGCTACATTTATATCAGTTCACAAGAAGGAAGAGAAGAAGAATTTTATACCTCAGGTCTGAGTCCGTGATCACCAGCAGTATCATGGATAATCCACTGATGATTCCCAGTAAAAGCGGCACGACCAATGGTACTGAAAAAAAAAACAGAATGCAGCAGGCGTCCATAAGAAGAAGAAAATTACTAGCTAGTAACAAGGAATTGTGTTCCCTGTTGTTACTTACCCTTCCCCGACAACATGAACTTGTGATGCCATAACCTTCCTAACAAGGGTGCACACAGAGCCGCCACCTGATTCGCACCCAACCTCAGAAGCCTCAGATCCGTCCGGACAAGATGTGTGGCCACAATGGCCATCCTCCCACACTAGATGCCTGCACATCACCAATGCAAAACAATGCACGCAAATCATCAAACAAGAGCCGAATTCCCAAGGCATTAAGCTCGTTAAAAGGCTTAATTCACAATGCATTTAGTAAAATTAGCATTCCTCCATGACACCCCGAAATCTTGTCCCCATTTCTGTCTTCTCCATTTCCTCCCAAAAAGCTTACACCGAACTGGAGAGCATCTCGCACATCCACGCCCTTTAAGCCTCAAGGAGCTAACACGCATTTACACAGACAAGGGCACTAGTAGCTTTTTTGCTTCATGTTCCTTGTAGTAAAGGCAGTACTAAATTTGCAAGAATCAGTGAACGCGCACACAAGCGCACGCGCGTTCTTTTTTCCAGGCGCCATCTTTCCCGCAACGAAAGGAGCCCCTTATTAGTAATCGCTGAGGAATATACACATCCTACGAATCTTCCCCGCGCACGCTTCACTGGTACGAGGCAAATCTAGCTGAAACGGAATGTTCAAGAAAACTCCAAACCCAGCAAAATAAATAAAAGAGGACACTGAAGTGTGTGTGAGAGAGGAAAGCTAGAACTCCATTCGAGATTTGATGTTCGCAAGATGGAGCGGGAGGAGAAGCATGGGAGGAAGAGAAAAAAGAAAAATGCACAGGAGAAGGATGGTAAGTCTTACACGGGGTCAGCGGCGCCGATGGCCTTCCAGAAGACGGCGTAGGACCAGCCGACCTCCTCGCACAGCCTCCTCAGCGCCTCCCCCACTGCCATCTCCGCCACCCACAGCCCAACGGAACCCTAACGAACAAACCCTAGCTCCTCCGACGGGGGAACGAAAGACGAACAAGTACTCCGCCGCCGCCGCCGCCTCCCTAGGCGCCGCGGCAGCTGGCGCGCCCGCCCTGCTTCGCGCGGACCCTGCCGTCCCTCCTCTCCGTCTCCGTCTCCGCCGGAACCCCGACACTCGCTCGCTTCGCCGCCGGCAGGCGGCAACCGGACTTCAGAGGAGGGGCCCACCACCAACTGGGGGCGCTGGTCCCAGCGTCAGTGGGGCCACGGCGCAGCGCCAGAGACGCTCCGACAGGTGTGTGTGTGCGGCGTGGAGACGCCGGAGCCGCACGGCGGCGGGCGGGCGAGCAATGCGCTGTTGGATTTTGGTGCCGCCGCCGCTGCTGCTACAGCCGCTGCGCGTCCTCGTCAATCTCTTTCTTTCTTCTCCGCTTTCGCTTTGGCTTCTTTGGGTTCTCACTCTGGCCTGGGACTCTTCTTGCCCCGCCCTCTATGGGGTGGGGTTGCGCCTGTGCAGTGTGAGTGTGTGTAATTTTTTTTTTCCCTGGCTTTTCTTCTTTGTTGCTTTCTCTGCTTGCCCCTCCTTTTCCTTTGGCCCTCGCGGCTCCCGAGGCAGGCATCATTTCCCTCCACGAGGGGCAGGATGGGCATTCTTATGTGTGGCTCCCCAGGCTCACACTGTCAGACGAGGCAATTTCTTATCAAACCATAGGGCAGCTAGTGTAGAGTCTAGGGGGTGTGGAAATAAAAGGAAATCAAAAATATGGCCTTAAATAGTTCCTTTCATGTAAAGCAGCTCTGCATATCCGATGAATACAAAAAAAAATCAATAGAATTGTTCCATATTATATTATATAAGAAAGTTGTTGAACTTTGTACTTATAACCACACGAGGCGCTAAGTATGCTTTTAGTCTTATAATTGTCATTTCATTTCTATTGAAGAGTTGCTTTTCAAATTATATCACATTTTGCATCATTGCTAAGACTAGTCAACAAACCATCCAGCAAATAAATATATCAATACCATAGTTTGAAAGTATTAATTTCCAAAAATGCAGGGCATGCCAAACAAAAAAAACACTATGATTGGTTTAAGACAATATTTGAGTTTGAACACCCAAATCATGTGACAGATTAATATGTTAAAAGTAACTTCTGGAGACCAACAACAAGATTCAAAGCTTGAGCAAATGACACTTTAAGAATGTTGAAAGCATATGTTCATGATGAATCTATCAATATTGCTTTTTTATTCAATGGTCAAACCAAAATGTAGTTTTCCACATAAGCAGATAGATATGTATAATGCACTATGGGAGAATTTACTCGATAAATGTAGAAAAACACATGCTACTTTAGATGGTTTTTTCTTGCATGTGTGGAAAGCAATGGCTGTGATCACAAGCTATGTCAAAACAAGGTTAATCGTTTTTAAAAGAAAGGTTATATCTCTTTGCCTCTGCATCCTTGAATGACATACCCACTTAGGTATATATATATATATAAAATGACTGGTGCAACTTAGTGTCCAGACACCAAACATGATACGCATAAATTCTCTTTGAACTAGACATACCTGAAGGTATACATACCTAAGTTACACATACCTAGGTATCACATACTTAAGATATAGATACCTAGGTATCACATACCTAATGTATATGTACCCTGCATACGTGAATATATATATAACTTGGGCACGTATGCTTTAGGTATGTGATATCTTGGGTATATGTAACTAGGATACATATAACTTAGGTAGAAGTTAGGTATGCGAAATTTGCATACATACACCATCAGGTATGTATGAATTTAAATGAAATACAGGTATGGTGCCCAGACACTATATGTTTGATTTTCTGGTAAGGCTAATATTGTGCTTGATAGCCAATACTTTTCGCATACCAAAAAAATCTTCTTCTAGTTCCTCACATGGGAGAAGGGTTTGCCCTATCTGCCGGATGATTTTTGGCAACAAAAGAACACGTAGGCTTAGCAAAATATGTTTATAATTTTTTTATGAAGAAGATAGATATGTTTTATAGCTAAGTATGGTTTGCATTATAATGAGTAGAAAACTAGGCTGCACGTCACCCATGATCCCATGATCACCGCTCGAGCGCCAACCATTTTTAATATAAGAGAGTTCATATAAAATTGAAAGCACCATCCTGGACCATTAGCAGCTTCAAGCAATGCATGGTTAATTAGAATATCTTCCATATAGAAAACTAAATAAAGTATTATATATCTTCATCTCTTTTTGCCTGAAAAAAAAACTAATCAGTTTGAGAAGCTTTCGTCAGATTGTACCATGTAACACCTTTTAAAATTAAAAAGGCTTCGCATAACATAACCACTCATCATAATCCTATGGAAGAGGACAAAACGGATAACTTAAGTTTATCCAGCTAATGGTCTGTCATGTACCAAAAACAAGAGCACTTTTCTACCCTAAAACTCTTATCTTACTATCTCTATCCCAGTTTATAAGACTTACGCGTATACCTAGGTCGTCCGCATGAGCTATATAATATAAATTATATAATATAAAAATTATATCATTAGAAAATATAACATTTGAAGTTTCTAATAGTATAGTTTTTATCTTATTTACCTCATGCTAAGTTGGTTAGTTTATCGATCTAAAAATACGCGTAGGTCTTATAAACCGAGACGGAGGGAGTAGTAACCACACAAGACGGTTATGCCCTCGAGATTACTGAGCAACTACAATTGTGCCAAGATGGGGCCTTCAAAAGGTGGGCATGGAGTGCAATTATGTGGTCGTGTATGCTTTTGAGGGAGTGGTGGGGTGTAATTTTATTTTAAAATTAACAGGCACGTAGCATTTGTTTATTTACAGCGAAGGGCACAAAAGGCAGAGGCTAAGACAATCAGGTGGCAGAGCCTGTCTTAGCTTGCAATACTACTATTTTTCTCTCGGAAAGAAAGTTGTTTTTAGATGCAATGTGTGTATGGATATGATTTAAAAATGTGGTTAACATGGTCTTGCGGACTTGTTTCTCTTTCATGATTGGACAAGCGATGAACCCAAAGAGGAGCTGTCACTGGCGGGTGGACCTCCTAAAAATCATGTGGAGAATGATCCCACCTGTCAGCTTGCGTGGCTGCATCAGATTTGCTTAGTTGCTTTTGGGGTCCGTGAGATCTTGGCTTTATTTTCTGAGGAAAAGCGAAGGTGGATTCACAGATCTTGCAGTTCCATGTTCCCAGCGATCTCAGAGCTCCAATTAGGAACTGACTTAATTACTGCGTCCGCAGTGCATGATTTAACCTTACAAATTTACCGTCCAAAATCTGCAGGAACGATCCGGTCGGTCTTCACGGGATATAGTGGTGGATTTCGCTGGAAAAAATGAGCTAAACTTTCTCACAAACTCATTACTACATAACACTAATAATCAGCGCCTTTCGGAACCTTTTCTTTTTTGACAGCGATGCCTCACTCCATTGCCAGTTTGCGACACCCTGCCTTTGGTCGTGACTCTAATCTTTTTACCGGCGCATCATCATATTTTACACAGATCCGGTGAATGCAGACCAGACCAGACAGCAGCAGATGCAGAGGGAGGAGGACCGTGAAAAAACAAAAAGAGGAAGGAGAAGCTTTAGTAGAGGTTTATTGTGCTTTAGCTCTTGACCGGACCGGCACGTGACAAGTCCCCGTTTACTCGAGCCTCGGCCCTCGGTCCAAGTTTGTTGCTACGCCACAGAGGGCCAAAGGCAACAGGACAGGACGCCATCAACTAAATTCCATATTACCAAAACCAGACCGTAATCCGGACCAGTCCATAAACCAAGCTCAAGAAAGCAGCCTTCTTCTGCCCTGTGCGGCGTGGAACAGGCAAAGATCACGCGTCCTTGTCATGAAAACGATATATTCTTCCGGTTTAATCATACTGCTTCTTATTTTACGATCGTCGTACGCACGAGCATTATTTTTTTCTCCGCTCTTTTTTTTCTTGAACGTGTGGCGTTCCTTTTGTTTAATGAGAGACGGCCTAACACAGGATAGGCGAAATGCTAATCCAAGGTTTATGCTGACTCATTAGTGGAGGCTTGCAAACTAATCCTACTCTCTCTTCTTTGATGTGGATGTTCGTGTTGCTTCTAGAAGTGCTCCACTAGATCGGCAAGAAACCCACATCTGAAAAGAGATCAGCGAATAACAGGGACGTTTGTAGATGGAGTTCTTTTTTTTTTCGCTGAAAGGAACGTTCAGAGAATTTAGTCACATCATATGCAATGAGCCGAAACTGCTTTGGATGTTAGGAGAAAAGCCAAATTAGATGGTCACTTCATCCTCGTAGCGACATGTCCGTGTAATGTCACTAATAGTACTTACTATTTTCTCTGTTTTATAATATAAACTTTTTTAGCAATCTAAAACAGCTCGCTAGAAATAATTATATTATGAAAGAATTTTTTAGTAAACTAAGACAGCTTGCTAGAAAGACTTATACATTGTGGAACAGATGTAGCACTAGTTAATAGGAACAGGGCTGGAAATCGGTTGCCATCTATCGATCCAGTCCTTAATGGAGAGAATGTAGACACGAGTTGGTTGCTGCCCTGCACAAGAGGGAACTGGATTTAGGAGGGTGGAGATGGAGAATGGCACGGGTACCAACCCACTAGACAAGAGGACACGATCTGCATGAGAATCTTGACCTTGGCACTTTGCAAATAACACCAGCGACCACTGCTGCTGCTGCTGCAAACCCTAGGCGAGAGGGCAATAGTTTCTTTGATCTGAAGACTGCTTTGCCTTGGTTCCCTTTGCTTTGGCCCACACCAAAAACCTTTTTTTTTTTTTGCATCCAGCTGTAATGGCCTCAGCAAAAGGGCACGTATGACCTCTCCGTGTAATTCTGTTTTGCCCATCAACGCAACGACTCGGATGTTCTGCATTTTCTAAAACATATTGTATGTTGTATATATATTTTTTACTTGTTCTCTCAAATAAAGGGAAGTGAACTTTACATGTTCACTGAACTAGCATATTCTACTGCAACCGATTTACTAAATATTGGAGTACACGCTCATCAAGGATAACAAAAAAAAATCATGGACAAATATACATCACAAACGGTTTTTTCCTTTCCCTCCGGGATGATTTTGTACAGAATATCACACATGATCTTTTTTTTTCCTTAGACAACTCGTTGAAAAAGCACTAGCACTAGTTCTCTACGCGGCATATAGAGTTTGCGAGGCCGCTAGTAATGCTGGCCCATAGCCAAGCATGGAGGTAGAATACATACCGGCATATATTTATGACGTGGTGGGTGTTAATCAAGAGCAGCGTATTTTACAGTTGTGGTATGTCAAAGGCGGCACAAATTTATTCTTTTCTCAAAAGCTAAATCAGGTCCTTTTATTTTACCTAAAAGAAATGGTTTATCATCTAATATGAAACTGTGTGTTTTCACTGTGGGCAAGGGGATATATGTGTTGATTTTATCTTTATCTTATCCGTATTGCAATTGTTACAAATAGGCTCTTTGCAAAATAGTTTACCTCAACAGCGTGCAAAATTTAAGGTACGGTTGTATGACTGTTGCTTCTAGTGTCAATCTGTCATTTAACTGTAGAGAATTTCTTTGGAAGAACAGCGTACGAGCGAGCGAGAGAGTACAAAGTTGCTGGGCATGGGGGATCCATGTGCCCACCTAATGTGGTGCTCGCTGATGGCGATTGTGACGTGTCTTGTTTCTTCCATCGATTAAAGATAACTCTAATCATGGGCGACAAGAAAGGTAGTCACTACACAAAGACAGAACTAGGGAGATGAGGAATATCGGTGGTTGGTGCCAACCATACAGAGCTACAGTACGTACACGTGTACTCTCTCCTAGCTAGAACTTCTTCAAGAGCTGGTTTCAAGCAAACATACTACACCTTTTTTCTCTTCTTTATTTACTTTTTCATATCAGGTGCAGTTGCAGGCGGCAGCCATTTGGCCTTCGGATTATCCTTCTATACTTTTATCTTTTAGATCACCGTTACAGAAGTCTACGAATGAGTTTAAATTTGAACTTGGATGGATGATCTGTGATGGTTTTTACGAGATGGTTAAGGCTATTTGGGAGAAACCGGACGATGGACAAACGCCTATCCTACGATGGAATAACAAAATGCGTGCTTTATGCAAGTTCCTTCGTGGCTGGGCCAGGCACACAACTAGGATCCTGAAAAAACGAAAAACTACGCCTAACATTTATAAGTGATGACTTAGAGGCTTTCGCGGAGGTCATGACGTTAACTGCACAAGAAATTGAGCTTAAAAGCCAATCGAATGCAGAGATAGCCCGACTTCTGCACGAGGAGGAACTCAAATGGTATCAACAGTAAAATTCATTATGGAAGGAGATGCGAATATAAAGTACTTCCATGTTGTTGCCAATGGCAAGCACAAGAAAAAATTTATTCACTCTCTGATTCAGGATGAAGGTATGATTGAGACAGGAGCAACTGAAGTTATATATCACAGCTTATTATAAATCCTTCTTTAGGGCCCCAGCGAAAAATTCATTCTCTATGGGTGAGTCTCAAACGACCGATATGCCCCAGGTTTCTGATAAAGAAAATAACTTTATAATTGCCTCATATACCGAGGAAGAGGTCAAGAAAGCGGTTTTTCAAATGGAACATAACAAAGCGCCAGGCCTGATGGCTTACTAGCGGAATTTTACTAAAAATTCTGGGACGTTATCAAGAAGGACCTGATGAATTTGTTTGGGTTTTTACAAGTAGGTCAATGGAATCTCTTTAGACTAAACTTTGGCAATATAATTTTACTGTCTAAGGTTAACAATGTAGAACGTATACAATAGTATCGGTCAATCTGTTTGCTTAGTGTTAGCTTTAAGATTTTTACTAAAGTTGCCACGATTAGACTAAACTCAGTTGCTGACAATGTTGTTATGTAACACCCTCGCCTGATAAGGCTGAGTTCATGTGTATAGTATCAATCCCTGGATCGGTTCACTGACATACACAGTACAAAATGAATACCAAATATAACGGTGCATCATAAATACAATGAATATGATCCATAATTTACATTATATCACATCGGAAAGCAATACAAGATAGATCTCCATCCTTCAAATGTGCCATAGGCGAACAATCGTTGAGTGGAGTCTCGCGACCTATAATGATCACTCATAAATGATATAACCTGCAACATGAAAGGTTGCAGCCACGAATGGTCAATACTTTAAATGTATTGGCAAGTGTCACTAGTATGTGGATATAAATAAAACCTATCAATTACATGCATATTTGGCTAAGTGGAGTTACATGCTGATTTGCATAAAGCAATAGTTTTATCCTAACATTTTCAAATAGTTTTAATCTTTTTTGAAAATTGTATGAACACGTTGGCCAACACCAAGTGCTCCTAATCCCTTGTTCAAACCATCAAATTTTATTAAGAAATTGGAATGTCGAGATCATCCATAAGCTTCAAGTCTTAGTTGCTCAATATTGTCCATAACCGGGGACACGGCTAATCGGTTAGATTTATATCTTCTGTAGAAGTTGTATACTTTACCCACACGACACAATCTCGTGTTGACGCCACCAGTGGCCGCTGGTTTAGTACACACCAATTGGTATACCGGCAGATCGAGAATGTGACGAAGTCTTTCCATAGGAGTCCTCCCATTATACAATGCTAGCACGTCTAACAGGCACCAATGCAAGGATATAATCTCCAATACACAATTCTAGTTAACCTGGAGATATACCAATGTAAAGAGTCTTCTGCTATGTAATTAACTAAGCCAGAGCCCATATTAGCATGTGGCTGTACACGGAAGTTACTGTACGAGAAACATGTCAATCTCTATGATGCCTAGGTGGTTTTCTTCTAGTGAACACACAAGAGAGGTAGTCAAAGATACGGTCCCCTTCGTTGCCACTTCTTACAGACTCAACAACAACAATATTCCATCCAGGTGATTCATTAAGTACTTGTTTGATTATATAAAACATAGATTTTCCAATACCTCATAATACTCATGACATGATATTCCACCCTGTATCTATAGCAGGAATAAGCATACTATAACTACGATGTTTCCACTAAGGGCATCCACTATGTAGTCCATAAGGCTATCCACAAACCAAAAAGTAGTCCATAAGGCTATCTATATACATAGTGGAGGTTCACTTTAGGAGATTTTCCTTAAGGGTGACCTACAAGCTTATGGGTTGTCTACAAGCAATAAAAAATTATTTTACTCTCTCCTCTCTCTCTTGTTTGTGTGTACTTTTAACAGACATGTGGGTCATAGCTTATGGTGAACTTGACCTTATACATTGTAGCCATTTTCATAAGCTATGTGGGTCCCATCTTATAGCAAAAGGTTCACCTTATACATAGGTGATGCCCTAAGCAAGATATAAAAGGATATCCTAAATAGGACATAGCATAGCATAGCACATAGTGCAAATATTCCTACACATGCACTTCTACTAAAAACATCTACAATGCATAGGAAAATAAGTAGGAAATTTATGATAGTGCCACTTTCCTTTGTTGTTGATGTAGTCGTTCAAACAATTCTCATAATTGTAATCGTTGCACTCGTCACAATCACAATACTTGCAATTATAGTAGTTCCAATCGCAGTAGTTGCACTCCTCGCAATCTAACGATTAAAATAAAAGCACAACAAACACACCATTCAAAACATTGTAATTATGCACAATATAACAAAATAATGATGAACAAATGCATGCATGATGATTTAATAAGTCACACTGGTTGAAATTAGTTCTCTAAACATTACTAGATCATATCATGCATGTGGAGAATTATTTAATGCAATAGGGAAATTATTATTAATACTTGATTGCCAATATAGGGGTTTTAATAGTTCTATTGCAACTTCTGTCCCAACTGTCGAATTAAATTTGTTTCTAGGGTGTACTGGATAGAGGACATTATTATGAACCAGTAGCAATTGGATTCACCTAAATCGAAGTTATAAATATTTTCTTATGATTTAAATAGTGTCTAATGGAGTTTAAATCATTTAAATAGTTTCTATTGTCCAAAAATCAAACTAAAAACAGATCTATAATCTTCATGGGATTGTGAATCCAGGAACATATTATTCATATTTTTCTGATGTATAAATTATTTAATATGATTTTTATACTCTAAAATGACATTAAATCTATTTAAATCTTTACAGAAAATATGTACTGTAAAAGTTAGATATAATCTCGTATTAATGTTCTACACAATTTTCTGAATCCAACGATATATTATTTATAATTTTTGGACATGTATTCAATTTGATATGAATTTTACAAGGTTTAATGTATTTCCGTCTATTTATTCAATTTCTGGATTAAACAAACAAAAATAGATGGCCACATGGCGCAATAGGATTGGTCTGTACCCCTTCGCTAAGTGGGTCGTCATGGACCACTGGATCAAGATCTGATGGCTGCAGGTTTGGCGGCTCCGTGGCGGCTTGGCTCGCGTCGGCTTGAGCTTCGGCTGGAGTCGGCTGAGCTCGGCTCCTTTCAATCTGGTCCGTCCAGATGTGATCAGATAGTGGCTGAGAAGATGACGAGCTGGCGGTGACGGTGACGATGGTGAGCGGCGGCGCGGTCAGGCGCTGATGGTGGTCGGCGTTCCCGTGTGTACCCTAGATGGTGAGGTGGACGACGAGGTGAGGCGCGGCATGGCAAGATCGATGGTGATAATTTCTTTGTTGTTCGCTTCCTTTAGCGACGACGAGGGGCAGCTGGAGGCGGCAGACAGTAGCAGAGCTCCGGCGAGCAATTGTCAATGTTCTGGTACTCTTGCGAGGGGGAAAGAGGGGTCAGTCGACGCGGTCGAGGACAGGGAAGAGAATGAGGGAAAGAAGAGGGCGCGGGGTAGACGGTATCGACGGCGGCCTGGAGCTCTGGCGTTCATCCGTGGAGAGATTGGGATCTAAGGTTTGAGGTGGCTAGGGTTCGCAAAACGCGAAAAAAAACCGACGAGGTGGATGCGAGGATATATATAGGGGTGTACGCGCACGAGAGGGGTAGCGGGAACCAACGGAATCACCGAATTTCACGGGGGATCCGATCGGGTGGAGATCGTGCTCATGACGAGTTCTGGCTGAAGGGGACGACCCTGTGGGTCCCGCCCGTCAGTGAGGAGGAGAGGGGGAGCGGGCTGGGTGCTGCAAGCTGGGCTTCTGGCGGGCCGCGATGCTGCTCGCTGCACTGCGCGCGGGGCGAGAGGCGGTAGCTAGGGAGAGGAGGGCTGGCTGGGCTGGGCCTGGCCGGCTGCCCGATTAGAGTAGGTTAGGTTAGTTTTTTTCCTGTTTCTTTTTCTTTTTCTGTTTTTAGTGTTTCTTTTATATATTTTGTTTTATAGCTCCAAATGGAGTGATTCCAATTTCTAATTTTTTGTAAATTCAAAATACATGCAGTCAACTTTATAGAGAGGACAATTTTGACTAGTGACAAGGTTTCAATATGCCGTTTGCATATAATGCTAGTCCCCGAGTGACTCGAACCTACCCCTAAGTCGATGTCCATTGGCACTGCCTCTGATTCCTGACTCGCCGGGATAATCCTGATTAATTCGGACTCCGGTGACGGCTTTATCGATGGCTTCCTGCGATGCTCCAATGCTACCCCTGGTGGTATTGTTTGCCTGGAGGATCCTAGTTTGGACAGTACATCTGCTGCCTCATTTTCTGCTCTAGGAATGTGATGAAATTCACAACTGTCAAAATATCCCGAAATTTGTTGCACGCGGAAGCGATATAATGCCATGTTTGCGTCCAGCGCATCCCAATGTCTATACACTTGCTGAATCACCAAAACACATGATCCTTTTGATACCAATTTCCTTGGCTACTTTAATGCCATGGACAAGTGCTTCATACTCGGCAACGTTGTTAGAAGCAGCAAAATGAATCTGCACCACATACCTCAGTTGATCCCTCTTTGGAGAAGTGAGCACTATCCCGGCGCCCAACCCCATTCTCGTCTTGGACCCGTCAAAATGCATTTTCCAGTAGTTTGGATCTGGCAGTGGTGGTTCGTACTGCATTTCCATCCATTCTACAAAGAAATCTGCAACAGCTTGAGATTTTATTGCATCTCGCCTATCATATTGTAAAGTGTACGGTGCTAGTTCAATGGCCCATTTGGCAACTCGGCCATTGGCATCCTTGCTGCCCAATATATCCGAGATAGGTGCCTCGCATATTACCCGAATTGGGTGTTCTTGAAAATAATGTTTCAGCTTCTTTGCTGCCATATATACCCCATATGTCATCTTCTGATAATGCAGGTAATTCTGTTTCGAGACAGAGAGCACTTCACTCAAGTAATACACTGGTCTTTGGACTGATTTGCCCCCTTCTTCACGTTCAACCACTAGTACTGCACTTACAACTCTGTTGGTTGCGGCGACATAGAGCAACATTGGCTCCTTGGATAGTGGTGACGCTAATATTGGTGTTGTTGCCAACATTTTCTTTAATTCATGGAAAGCGCTATCAGCTTGCTGTGTCCATGTTAATTTGTCTGATTTCTTCATCAGCTGATATAGTGGTAGGGCTTTTTCGCCTAGCCGACTAACAAACCTGCTCAATGAGGCCAGACATCCAGTAAACTTCTGGACATCATTGAGGGTTTTTGGCAATTCCATTCTTTCGATGGCCCTGATCTTTGTCGGGTTAGCTTTGATTCCTCGGCTGGATACAAGAAATCCGAGTAACTTGCTAGCCGGGACACCAAATGTACATTTTTTCGGGTTAAGTTTTATCCGGAATCTTCTCAAGTTTGCGAATATTTGACGCAAGTCCTCAATTAGAGTATGACTTTGTTTAGTTTTTATTACCACGTCATCCACGTATACTTGAAATTTTTTATCCAATTGATCTTGCAAGCATTTTTGCATGCATCTTTGATATGTTGCGCCTGCATTTCTCAATCCGAATGGCATGGTGCGATAGCAATAAGCCCCGTACGGGGTGATAAAAGCTGTCTTTATTTGATCATTTGGATTCAGTGGAATCTGATGGAATCCTTAATATGCATCCACAAACGACAACAACTCATACCCAACAGTAGAATCTATGACCTGATCGATCTGAGGCAGAGGAAATGGATCTTTTGGACACGCCTTATTAAGGTTCGTGTAATCAATACACATGCGCCATACCACTACCACGTTCGGGTCATCTTTTTTCTTCTCGGCCAAGACTGGATTTGACAACCAGTCCGGGTGTAGTACTTCCATGATGAATCCAACATCTAAAAGTCTTGCAATCTCGGCAGCTATTACTTTCCTCCTATCTTTGGCGAAGCGGCGGAGGGGTTGCTTCACCAGCTTTGCATCTGGTCTTACATGAAGAGAGTGCTCAGCCAGCTCACTCGGAACTCCTTGCGGATCTTGAGTGGACCATGCAAAGATGTCCCGATTCTCACGGAGGAAGCTGGTGAGCTCGCTTTCCTATTTATTTGTAAGGCCAGCCCTAATGGTAACTGTGCGCTCTGGGAAAGTTTCATCCACCTGCACCTTCTTGGTTTCCTTGGTAGCTTGAAATGACACACTGCCATGCGGGTTGGTGAGTGCCGGCATGGACATTTGTGCTGCTTTGGCCAATGCTGCCACTTCCAACATCTGACTTTTCTCTTGTGCTATGACGAGTGACTCGGCCAGTGAAGATCTGGCTGAGGCACAAGCAATAGATCTTTTGTAATCTCCTTCCACTGTGATCACCCCACATTGGCCTGACAGCTTCATTTTTAGGTAAGCCATATGGGTAGTAGCCATGAATCTTGCCATAGTCGGTCTGCCGAGTAAGGCATGGTATGAGCTGACCAGATCTACCACCTCGAACTCTATAGCTTCAGTGCGACAATTCTCTCTGTTTTTGAATAAGACGTCGACCCAGATCTTTCCAATTGGCTCACAGGACAATCCCGTCACAATACCATGGAAAGTGGTATTAGTTGGCTCCAACATGTTCATGGTAATGCCTAACTTGAGCATTGTATCCTTATACATAATGTTGATGCTACTGCCATCGTCAATCAACACTTTTGAAAACTTCACGTTGATATCTGGGCCCATGAATGTTGGATCCAAAACCAGAGCGTATCCTCCAGGGGTTGGCATGATCTTGGGGTGATCTTTTATACTCCAAGTTATCTCTTGCTCAGACCAATGCATGTACTTGGGAATTGTCGGCATCGTGGCATTCACTTCCATCATTCGTCGATGCTGGCTCTTCTTGTCATTTGGCTCTGTGACAAAGACAACATAGATCCGGTGATGTTCTTTGTACTCATTTCTGGTTCCGTGGCCGACATGAGCATCGTCACCTCTTGGATTGTGCACCTGGTGCACAGCTTCTCTTCTTTCCTGATTCTGATATCTCGGCTGCCTGTTTTCATATCTGTTATTTGCTCCTACTGCTTGAGCATTTCCTCCTGTAAGTGGTGGAGGGGGAAGTGGTGGGAGCTGCTTATTCGGCGAGTCCACTCTGTCTGCTTTCTGAAACCAAGTGCATTGCCTTGTTGAGTGATTTGCCGGCTTACTCGGACTAGGCATGTGAAACTTACACGGCTGATCCAGCATCTGTCGGTCCTGATACTGCTTCCTCTGATCGTATGGCCTTTTGCCGTCATTCTTTGGCACCCATTGTTGTTGACCATTTGTCCTTTGATGTTGACTGCTTCCAGCATCTGGATGATCCTGACTCACGGCCGTAACCTGAGTCGAACCATACCTGTAATCCGGCCTCTTGTCTCTTCTCTTGCTTCTGTATTCGGATCTTTCCTGGCGCCTTTGCGACCCGGCAGTGTCATAGATCTGAGTATTAGTCATCCCATCTGCCGACATGAGCAGCGGCTGAGTCGGATCTCCTAACGCATACTAGTCAGCGATTCTTATCGTCTCTGCCAGGCTTGCCGGCATATCTCTTTGTAAACTTTGCCACAGCACACTTCCATGTCTACATCCTTGTGCAAACCATGCGATTGCTTGTGACTCGATTACCCCTTCACAAGAGTTACGCATCGTACACCATCTTGTGAGGAATTCCCTGTCTGTCTCATTCGGTCTTTGCTTGCACATTGCTAGTTGTTGTGGGTGATTCAGCCTCTTGTAAGTGCTTGTGAAATTGCTCACGAAAGCGTCATGAAAATCGATCCAACTGTTGATGCTTCCGGGTGGCAAATTGTTCAACCATACCCGATCTGGTCCTTCCAGCATCTGTGGCACGTAACGTATTGCCCATCTCAAGTTTCCCTGTGCGATCTTCACAGCGGTTCCATAATCTATGAGCCAGTCCTCTGGCTTTGTGCTTCCATCATATGTTTTTGTCCCTCTGGCCAGCTGGAAATTTGGAACCGGTGGCTCCTTCATGATCCTTGGGCCAAAGCACGGTGGACCCTGCAGACCTTGTGATTCAATTATCTCTGCCATTTTTATGCGGTCAAGCTTCAACCTTGCATCATCCGGTTGAAGGTTCATGCCTCCAAATCTTGCTCCCATTACCTGATATGCATGATCCGGCAGTTCATACCCGTCATTCACCATAGCCGAGTAACCGTCATTATACTTATTCGCGTTTGGGTCCGCAGGTTGTTGAACTGCTTTTCCCGCGCTTTGTTGTCTTCTTTCCGGCTGAGCTGGCGTGCTATTCGGAGGTGGGTTTCCTCCTCCTACCGAGTGAGTTCCGCGCCTAGCATGAGGCGCAAAATTTTGCCCTCCGTTGTCATTTCTCTGCCCAATTTTTTCCTGGTTTTCATTTTCTCGGGGATTATTTCTTTTTTCCCCTTGCACATGCGCCGGGTTTCCTTGAATCACCGCCGGATCATAGGCGACCATCTGCTTGTTTCTTCCTAAATCTACACTTTTTTTCTTTTCTCGGCCTAGGCGCCGCTCCGGGTAAGGATGCTGTGTGCCCTGCCGATCTTGCTAGGACAGGAGTTGCCGAGTGTACCAGCTGTGACCTTCCTACTATACCCGGATTTGCTCTGTAATATGCCTCATTCAGCATGCTGGCTGCTTTTACTAACTCATTGACTCGTTCTTGCTGCCTTTTCTTTGCTTCCCCCTCCAAGTGGGGTAATTCTGCCATTGCTGCTTCTGATGCTCGCAGATTAGCTGCTGATGTGTTGTACGTTGGACGCATGGCCGTCTCATTGCTGTTCTCCAGTGTTATCTTGGATGTCACATCTGCCAGCTCTTCATTGAGGTTCCTTCCTCTCAATCTCGTCGCATCAAGCCGGGTCTTTGTGCCTTTGACTCGATTTGCCGAGTTAAGCTCTCGGATAGTGATATCCACATCCTGCTATAACTATGCTAGCTCCTTGGCTTTCTCCAGGACTTTTATCCTGGCTTCTTCCAACTCGGCTTGCACACGCGCCGGGTCACTTGCTTGTGCCACTGGCTCTGCCAACTTGTCCATCGCTTCCTGCAGCTCCTTAGCTCTTTTGCTCCTAGCTATGTTCTCTGGTTTTTCCAGCGGCGCCTTTGCTGTTCTTGCATCCCTTGGCGTTTCCTCGTGATTTCCTCCCTCTGCGTTCTCATTCACTACTGGAACTACTGGGGGAGCTGTGGGGTTTGGGGATGTCATCATTACCTCCATGGAGACGAGTTGGTGAGATTTCCCAGCGACAGGAGCCGTTGGAGGATCCGGCGCCAGGATGACGTGCTCAGGATATGTGCGCTCCACGAGCACCGCGACGTAGACCTGGTGCTCGCCGAACTTGATGAAGCGACCGCCCCTAGGGAATGGCTTGGTCCCGAAGCAACCCACGTTGTCGCTGACGAAGTTGAGCGCCCCAAACCTCTGGATGAGGCCGGAGTATACGCGCTCGCCGGTCTTGGCGATGATGTTGCCCATCCGGATGAAGACTCCATCAAGCACCTGCTTCTGCCCCACGGTGGGCGCCAACTTTCGTGCTGGTGTGTCACATCCCAAGATTTTCCAAATCTTGTAGTGTGAAAAATAAATAAACAACATAAATAATTGTTGAAATTTTGGGTGAAAAGAAACTTTTATTTCTAAATGGAAACTTAAAATCCCATCTTGAACAAACTTCGGTTAATGTTTGAATCCAACAAAGCATTCAAATCAAGTGAAATGCTTTCTTCATAGATGCGTCTGGAAATTTTAACACTTGAGAAATAAACCAAAACCCTAAAACCCTAATGGAAGAAAATCATTTTCAAGTTACCTCTAAGACTATGGATTTGATCCATATAAAAATTGGTCAAACAAACATTTCAAAATGATCAAGAATGATTATTAGAAATATTATAAAACCATATAATTGGTTTCACTTACTTTGGAGCCATGAATAAAATCCTATGAATTTAATAAGGTAAGGAAAAGTAATTTCCAAAGCTAATAAAGCAACCACCTAGAAATCCATACCAAATGGTGAGCAAATGATCCTAAAGGAATTAAAAGGGTAAACAAAATAATAAATAAAATTATAATAGTTGGAATCACTATTTTGGATCTTTAAATAAAAAGATATGGTTTTTATAAAGCAAATGTAGAAATATAAATAATGATTATTTTATAGAGCCAAATTAAATCTTGGCCAAGCTTTTGAAATAAAATATTTCTATTTGATAAAAAGAGTAAATGTTTATTTAAATAAAATAATGAGGATTTATTAATATCCAATTTTGTTTAAGTAAAGGCCTTTCCCTTTCAAATAAACATTAAAATTTATTAAAAAATTTAAAATAATAAGAATTCCAAGTGTTTTAATTTTTCAAATGAAACCTACTGAAAATATTTTGATATTATTTAGATTTCAAAAAGAGTTTTAAAATAATTAAAACCTATTTGAATTAAAGACTATGGTCTATTTATTTAATTATTACTAGATCCTAAAAGAATTATTTTATTTTGAACTTTGAAATATGTTGATAAACAGAATTAAAAATTCACCAAAGTTTGGTGATGATTTGAATTCAAATGGGGATTGAAAAATATTATTAAATCTCATTTAATTTATACTAGAGCCTATTTTAAATAATTAAAAGACACTAAAAAGAAGAAATGTATTATTCTAAATTTGACTTTGGAATGTGTTATTAATCAGTATATGAATCTACACAAATTTTGGTTGAGGTTTGAAATCAAATTGATGTTTGAAATAATTAATCAAAATCAAAACAGAATAAAAGAAATGGAAAAAGAAAAAGAATCAGGAACAAAAAAATGAACAAGGTCGACCCAGCCCAGCCGGCCCAACTGACCCAGCAGCAGCCCAACTAACCCTTCTCCCCCGAAACGTTTTTCTTCACACGCAGACAGACCCGCGCAGTCACTGACATGTCGACCCCACTTTTCCTCTCTCCCTCTCGCTTACAACGGACCCCATCTCCACGTCACCGTCTTCCTCACCCTCCCGCTGACCTCACCAGCCGTTGCTGCCAAATGAATGCCGGCGTAATACGCAGTAACGCCGCGATTAAACGGCCCCTCGATCATGCGTACTAAAGCGCCTTCGCCCCTCTCTCTTTCCCCTCACTCGCCAGACCCTAGTGCGCCTCGAGGCTGCCTAATTTCACGCTGCACCGCCACTGTCTCCGGCGAGCTCACCGAGCAATTCTGGCCAGTCGACGTCGCCCCTCGCCTCCTCAACCACACGAACATGCTCCCCACCCCCTGGCGCTTCTCTCTGCATCCTCAGCTTGCCCGCGCTTGACCCAGAACATGGGCAACCACCTCGACTGAACTCCGCCGTCGTCTGCTACCTCTCCGGCAAAGCCCCTAGTTAAAATCTGACCGCCCTAACCCCTCTCCTTCACACGCACGTGCTCGCCGCGACCCCGCGCATCTAATGGCATCTCTTTTTCTCTCTAGCGTGCACCATGCTTTCGCCATAGTCTTCAACAGGACGAGCCCGACGCGGACTCGAACTCCGGCGAGCGATTCGAGCCAACTCCGAGCGCCCCTTCGCCAGCAAGTACCACCTTGAGCATCACCACGACCACGCGAACCTGGTGAGCCATTTACCTTCCTCCCTTGCTTCCTGTAGTCGCCGTAGCGCCGTTAGCCGAGCGTCGCTGCCGCCAGCCACCGTCGAGCGCCGCTGACATTTGGTCACAGTGACCTGAGCCGCTGGATCTTGATCTGACGGATGCGATAGAGCGTAACTCGAAGGGGTAAGTAGTGCCTCTGAACCGTGCGATGTCACTTAGATCCAACGCTCCACAGCGATCGATCCGAGCGAAACGGTACCGGCGAATAGAATTGTGACGCGTGGCCAGTGTGTTGATTTAAAAACAGAATTTGATCTATTGTATTAGTAAACTTGCAAAATTCATAACTTTCAAACCACACGTCCAAATTTTGCAAATTTTATATCAATGTATTCAGCAAAACAAGTACTTTCTGACCATGCACTTTGTTTAGTAAAATGCTTCTGATAAATTGATTGTTTTTGCAGAAACTTGTGTATACATGTTTAGAATATAAAAATTGTTCTAAAATGATTTTTGAGATAAAACCTTTGGCAAATGGATTTTTTTGAATCTACTGACCTTAAAAACCAACTCATGGATTTGAAAATTTATTTGGTAAAGCTAAAGAGTAAATCTTTGATTTAAAGCATTTATAGTCAAATAAAAATAATGTTTATTTACAAAAAAATGCTTTTGGAGAAAACCTTTGGGAAATGTTTTGATTTAAACTCTCTGACCCTAAACACAAAGATTTATGTTTTGAAAAACATATTTTGATAAACCCTATAGAGTGTTGCCTTATTAAAAGCATTTCTCAACCACATAAAATAATACTTTGGTTTAAAAATGGTTTATAGGTAGAATCTTTTGCAAATAGTTTTGCCACTTCATAAAATGACCAACAAGTGTTTTAGAATGTTTATAACCTATTATAAACCACTTTTGTAAATAAAACAAAGTTTGGCATGCTTGCATGCATTGTTTCGTTTCTATTATTCTATGTAATGTTGCTTGAATGGTACATTGAAATATTGCTTGCTTGATTGAATTGTAGTGATTTGAAGAGTGTGAATATTGCAAAGATCAAGGAGTGAACTTATACTCTCTACCAAAAAGGTAAGTGATGCTTCATACTTTTGTCCCATTATTTTCACTATGCATTAGTGATATTTCTAAGTAGGACTGACATGGAATTTTGCTAAGTGTAAACTATGCCATGGGAAATCCTAGTAGATGAAACCTTAGTAGAAATTTCCTAAGTTAAGATTCCTACTACTATCATGCTTAGCTTAGCTAGTAGAAAACAAGGGTGGAATATATATTCATACTATGGAATATTTCTAAGTCAAGGACTTATGTTTTGTTTAATAAAACAACTAAGTGAATGAATCACCTGGGTGGAATGGAAGGAATGGTTTGTGTTGAGTGGTTCACAAGGCCCATTTCTATGGTTTACCTTGTGTATCTCACTTGTGGATGGCCACCCAGGAACAAAGAGATTTGAGATGTCAAATGTTGAGAAGCTTCAAGTGCAGCCACTTGGCATTATGGGCTCTGCCTGGATCATATAGGTTGCAATAACTTAGCCAAATGGACAGTTGGTGGTAGGGGATTGATAGGTTGGAACGCGTCCATTCTGGTCTAAGGGAAGGCTTCTGAAAGATCTTGTCTTGGTGAAACCAAGTCTTGTGGGGAAAGTGCACCACCTCTGCAGAGTGTAAAATCTAAGTACTTAGCCATGTCCCTGGTATTGGACAACTTGAGCATCAAGACATGGAAGCTATCAAGAATCTCATCATCCCAATTTCTAAGTAAAAATCTTGTGGTTGAACAAGGGTGAAGGACCCCAATGTCTATTGGTGGCTCCTTGGGAAAAGTTTTTGACAAAGAAAACTTAGTGTTTTCAACTGATAGGAAAAATCTATTTTGAGCAAAGCAAGCCTAAGCTCCACTTATCCAAATGCATATAGATGATAGCCTCCACTATACTACCAAATTATCACTTGCCAATGCAATTCAAATGTATTGACCCTTGTGGCTGTAACTTATTATGTTGCAGGTTTGTTTGATGTTAGTGAAGTTTAATGATTAGGATTGCAAGTCTACAACCAACATGACTGCCTGTGGCACTTTGAAGATGAAGGACCCATGCTATTGCTATATTCTGCTGCATTGTAATGAGATAGCCAAATGAGCTATGTAAGATGTAATGAATTATTTTATTCCTGGTTATAAAGTTGTAATATGACCTTTTTTTCTTGATATTACATCTTAATTATGGATGCTAGCTATTGATCCAGGGACTAGCATTGTAAACACAGGGATCTCTACCTTATTAAAGGTTGGGAACCTTACAGATGGTATCAGAGCATTGTGTTGCCTATAGGATTGTAACCCTAGGATTGGACAAAACCCCTTAGAAAAATAGGAGTTGTATTTGTTCCAAAACTTATTTACAAACAATCTTATAAACTCTTTCCTCAACCATTTTGGTTTTGATTCTAACTCTCTTCTATTTCAACTTGACGGATAAAGCCTTTCCATGGCCAAGACTTCACCATGTGCAAAGGACTTCATCAACTCTAATGACTTCAACATCTTCAAGTGATTTCAACCTTATTCTCAACAAGGACTTCTACCTTGGATATCACTAAGGACTACAAGTGAGACAAGAAATGCTGCTAAAGACTTGAAGACTAAGGAAACACAACATGGGAATCATC
Organism: Avena sativa; assembly: GCA_916181665.1. Classification (NCBI taxonomy): domain Eukaryota; kingdom Viridiplantae; phylum Streptophyta; class Magnoliopsida; order Poales; family Poaceae; genus Avena; species Avena sativa. The sequence continues at coordinate 316,179,497 of OV702283.1, forward strand.
ATCACCTTTGAAGTTTTAGTGACCAAGAATGTTCCTAAGGAAACCATGACCTCATTCAAGAAGAATCCACCAAGAAGGATAGAATGATCCCAAGTGAACCATATAGATGGACCACCATATTAAGTATAGATCAAACACACCAACTTAATGTGGTGTAGCAAAAATATTTTGTTGCCTAAAAATATGCTTGAGACTTGTTGTTTGAGTGGAATGTTTGTTTGTGATTGCTTGCACTTTACTTGTGTGAATTGTAATGTGTGTGATTAGAATTATTCCCTTAGAAATATTTTGCCTATTCTAATCCCAACCCAACCCAAACAGATGACTACTCCAGGAAACTCCAACATCAAGGATTGTGACAACAACAACCAAGAGACCAACATGACAGAACTCATAGTAACCCAAACCCAGTTGAACCAAGTGACAGCTCAATTTTTAGCCAACACCAGTGAGTTAGATCCAACCATGCAAAGGTTTTTGGAAACCCAAACCCAATTGTTGCATAAGGTGACAGATCAAATGATCCACATGGGAAACAACTCTTCCCAAGGAGTTTGTGACAACAAGGATGACAAGGATGATATTCTAGAAGGAACCCAAGCTTGCAATGTTTGTGGAGACAAGGATCACACTTCCAAAGAGCATGAAGATCAATGCCCCAATTGTGAAGAGAAACATCCAGCTAATCAATGCCCCACAACCCAAGCTACTTGTTTCCTATGTGAAGGAAATAATCATGTCCCTATCCAATGCCCCATCTATTCCATAGCTCAACAAAGGAAACAAGGTGGAGTGCAACAACAGATTGTAGACTTCCATGAGGGAACAACTTCTGCCAAGAAGAATGAGGGCAAAGTCAAAACCATGCAACATAGGGCCAAATCCAAAGTGACCACAAAGTGTTGCTACTCTTGTGAAGAAGAAGGTCATATCTCTAGTAACTGCCCCAAGAAGAGAGAAAGATTTCCCACCTTTGTGGTGAAATATGAAGAGCATGAACTAGAAGAACTCCTAGCTTTTGAGAGACCCAAAAAGAAGAAGAAGAAGGACATAAGCCAGTTGCAATGTTATAATTGCAAAGAAATGGGACAATATGCCTGTGATTGCCCAGAAAAGAAGAAGAACCAAGGAAATAAACAAGAGGAAATGATACCAAAGAAGAAGAAGGATAATAGCCAAGTGAAGTGTTTCAAATGCAAAGAGCTAGGCCATTATGCAGACAAGTGTCCAGAGAAGCTTCATCAAAACCCCAAGCAAGCCAAGAAGTAATCTAGTTGGAAAATTTTTAAGGGTGGTAGTACCCTAGTTGCTTTGAGCCAACTTGTAACCCCTAGCCTTCCCAAATCTCGGGACGAGATTTATTTTAAGGGTGGTAGCCTGTCACATCCCAAGATTTTCCAAATCTTGTAATGTGAAAAATAATTAAACAAAATAAATAATTGTTGAAATTTGGGTGAAAAGAAACTTTTATTTCTAAATGGAAACTTAAAATCCCATATTGAACAAACTTTGGTTAATGTTTGAATCCAACAAAGCATTCAAATCAAGTGAAATGCTTTCTTCATAGATGCATCTGGAAATTTTAACACTTGAGAAATAAACCAAAACCCTAAAACCCTAATGGAAGAAAATCATTTTCAAGTTACCTCTAAGACTATGGATTTGATCCATATAAAAATTGGTCAAACAAACATTTCAAATTGATCAAGAATGATTATTAGAAATATTATAAAACCATATAATTGGTTTCACTTACTTTGGAGCCATGAATAAAATCCTATGAATTTAATAAGGTAAGGAAAAGTAATTTCCAAAGCTAATAAAGCAACCACCTAGAAATCCATACCAAATGGTGAGAAAATTATCCTAAAGGAATTAAAAAGGTAAACAAAATAATAAATAAAATTATAATAGTTGGAATCACTATTTTGGATCTTTAAATAAAAAGATATGGTTTTTATAAAGCAAAGGTAGAAATATAAATAAGGATTATTTTATAGAGCCAAATTAAATCTTGGCCAAGCTTTTGAAATAAAATATTTCTATTTGATAAAAAGAGTAAAGGTTTATTTAAATAAAATAATGAGGATTTATTAATATCCAATTTTGTTTAAGTAAAGGCTTTTCCCTTTCAAATAAACATTAAAATTTATTCAAAAATTTAAAATAATAAGAATTCCAAGTGTTTTAATTTTTCAAATGAAACCTACTGAAAAGATTTTGATATTATTTAGATTTCAAAAAGAGTTTTAAAATAAATTAAAACCTATTTGAATTAAAGACTATGGTCTATTTATTAAATTATTACTAGATCCTAAAAGAATTATTTTATTTTGAACTTTGAAATATGTTGATAAACAGAATTAAAAATTCACCAAAGTTTGGTGATGATTTGAATTCAAATGGGGATTGAAAAATATTATTAAATCTTATTTAATTTATACTAGAGCCTATTTTAAATAATTAAAAGACACTAAAAAGAATAAATGTATTATTCTAAATTTGACTTTGGAATGTGTTATTAATCAGTATATGAATCTACACAAATTTTGGTTGAGGTTTGAAATCAAATTGATGTTTGAAATAATTAATCAAAATCAAAACAGAATAAAAGAAATGGAAAAATAAAAAGAATCAGGAACAAAAAAATGAACAAGGTCGACCCAGCCCAGCCGGCCCAACTGACCCAGCAGCAGCCCAACTAACCCTTCTCCCCCGAAACGTTTTTCTTCACACGCAGACAGACCCGCGCAGTCACTGACATGTCGACCCCACTTTTCCTCTCTCCCTCTCGCTTACAACGGACCCCATCTCCACGTCACCGTCTTCCTCACCCTCCCGCTGACCTCGCCAGCCGTTGCTGCCAAATGAATGCCGGCGTAATACGCAGTAACGCCGCGATTAAACGGCCCCTCGATCACGCGTACTAAAGCGCCTTCGCCCCCTCTCTCTTTCCCCTCACTCGCCAGACCCTAGTGCGCCTCGAGGCTGCCTAATTTCACGCTGCACCGCCACTGTCTCCGGCGAGCTCACCGAGCAATTCTGGCCAGTCGACGTCGCCCCTCGCCTCCTCAACCACACGAACATGCTCCCCACCCCCTGGCGCTTCTCTCTGCATCCTCAGCTTGCCCGCGCTTGACCCAGAACATGGGCAACCACCTCGACTGAACTCCGCCGTCGTCTGCTACCTCTCCGGCGAAGCCCCTAGTTAAAATCTGACCGCCCTAACCCCTCTCCTTCACACGCACGTGCTCGCCGCGACCCCGCGCATCTAATGGCATCTCTTTTTCTCTCTGGCGTGCACCATGCTTTCGCCATAGTCTTCAACAGGACGAGCCCGGCGCGGACTCGAACTCCGGCGAGCGATTCGAGCCAACTCCGAGCGCCCCTTCGCCAGCAAGTACCACCTTGAGCATCACCACGACCACGCGAACCTGGTGAGCCATTTACCTTCCTCCCTTGCTTCCTGTAGTCGCCGTAGCGCCGTTAGCCGAGCGTCGCTGCCGCTAGCCACCGTCGAGCGCCGCTGACATTTGGTCACAGTGACCTGAGCCGCTGGATCTTGATATGACGGATGCGATAGAGCGTAACTCGAAGGGGTAAGTAGTGCCTCTGAACCGTGCGATGTCACTTAGATCCAACGCTCCACAGCGATCGATCCGAGCGAAACGGTACCGGCGAATAGAATCGTGACGCGTGGCCAGTGTGTTGATTTAAAAACAGAATTTGATCTATTGTATTAGTAAACTTGCAAAATTCATAACTTTCAAACCACACGTCCAAATTTTGCAAATTTTATATCAATGTATTCAGCAAAACAAGTACTTTCTGACCATGCACTTTGTTTAGTAAAATGCTTCTGATAAATTGATTGTTTTTGCAGAAACTTGTGTATACATGTTTAGAATATAAAAATTGTTCTAAAATGATTTTTGAGATAAAACCTTTGGCAAATGGATTTTTTTGAATCTACTGACCTTAGAAACCAACTCATGGATTTGAAAATGTATTTGGTAAAGCTAAAGAGTAAATCTTTGATTTAAAGCATTTATAGTCAAATAAAAATAATGTTTATTTACAAAAAATGCTTTTGGAGAAAACCTTTGGGAAATGTTTTGATTTAAACTCTCTGACCCTAAACACAAAGATTTATGTTTTGAAAAACATATTTTGATAAACCCTATAGAGTGTTGCCTTATTAAAAGCATTTCTCAACCACATAAAATAATACTTTGGTTTAAAAATGGTTTATAGGTAGAATCTTTTGCAAATAGTTTTGCCACTTCATAAAATGACCAACAAGTGTTTTAGAATGTTTATAACCTATTATAAACCACTTTTGTAAATAAAACAAAGTTTGGCATGCTTGCATGCATTGTTTTGTTTCTATTATTCTATGTAATGTTGCTTGAATGGTAGATTGAAATATTGCTTGCTTGATTGAGTTGTAGTGATTTGAAGAGTGTGAATATTGCAAAGATCAAGGAGTGAACTTATACTCTCTACCAAAAAGTTAAGTGATGCTTCATACTTTTGTCCCATTATTTTCACTATGCACTAGTGATATTTCTAAGTAGGACTGACATGGAATTTTGCTAAGTGTAAACTATGCCATGGGAAATCCTAGTAGATGAAACCTTAGTAGAAATTTCCTAAGTTAAGATTCCTACTACTATCATGCTTAGCTTAGCTAGTAGAAAACAAGGGTGGAATATATATTCATACTATGGAATATTTCTAAGTCAAGGACTTATGTTTTGTTTAATAAAACAACTAAGTGAATGAATCACCTGGGTGGAATGGAAGGAATGGTTTGTGTTGAGTGGTTCACAAGGCCCATTTCTATTGTTTACCTTGTGTATCTCACTTGTGGATGGCCATCCAGGAACAAAGAGATTTGAGATGTCAAATGTTGAGAAGCTTCAAGTGCAGCTACTTGGCATTATGGGCTCTGCCTGGATCATATAGGTTGCAATAACTTAGCCAAATGGACAGTTGGTGGTAGGGGATTGATAGGTTGGAACGCGTCCATTCTGGTCTAAGGGAAGGCTTCTGAAAGATCTTGTCTTGGTGAAACCAAGTCTTGTGGGAAAGTGCACCACCTCTGCAGAGTGTAAAATCTAAGTACTTAGCCATGTCCCTGGTATTGGACAACTTGAGCATCAAGACACGGAAGCTATCAAGAATCTCATCATCCCAATTTCTAAGTAAAAATCTTGTGGTTGAACAAGGGTGAAGGACCCCAATGTCTATTGGTGGCTCCTTGGGAAAAGTTTTTGACAAAGAAAACTTAGTGTTTTCAACTGATAGGAAAAATCTATTTTGAGCAAAGCAAGCCTAAGCTCCACTTATCCAAATGCATATAGATGATAGCCTCCACTATACTACCAAAGTATCACTTGCCAATACAATTCAAATGTATTGACCCTTGTGGCTGTAACTTATTATGTTGCAGGTTTGTTTGATGTTAGTGAAGTTTAATGATTAGGATTGCAAGTCTATAACCAACATGACTGCATGTGGCACTTTGAAGATGAAGGACCCCATGCTATTGCTATATTCTGCTGCATTGTAATGAGACAGCCAAATGAGCTATGTAAGATGTAATAAATTATTTTATTCCTGGTTATAAAGTTGTAATATGACCTTTGTTTCTTGATATTACATCTTAACTGTGGATGCTAGCTATTGATCCAGGGACTAGCATTGTAAACACAGGGATCTCTATCTTATTAAAGGTTGGGAACCTTACATGGTGGCACGACAGATTCCATGGGTAGGCTTAAAGTTGGGGGCCGAATGGGTGCTTGTGGTCACCGGGGAGGGAGTACATGGTCGAGCCAAGAACGAAGAACAAGAAGAACTCTCCAGACTTGGCAATTCGATTGATACCTGAAAGATTACAAGTGCTCCTTGAGCTGTTTAGGTTTGAGTACACGGCACTAGTTTCCTACTTGGTCCAACCTCCTTCTACTACTGCTATGCCCTCCCTTATATAGGTAGTGCTATCTAGCTAATACCCCCTCGGGTTCTAGGTTTTACTGTTTGGATCTTGGTCCCTATGATATGGGCCAGGTTATGGGCTTGCCCTAAGCCCAGAGGCCCGGTCCATAAAGCTTGACAGCTAACGGTCTTCTAGTATGCTGCTTCTTGTTCTTTTTGGCGTCATGTTGTTACTTTATACGTCAGCCCGTGCTTTGGGCGTCACCCGGCTCCTTTTGTGTCACCCGGAGTCGCCCTTCTCTTTTGACCATGCTTTACCATGGTCCCTCCTAAACCTTACTCGGAAAGGTGCCACGTGTTCTCCTCGACTCGGCCCTTCCTCGCTTGACTCGGCTTGTTGAGACCTGCAAGGGTTACAACTTTGTCCTATGCGGGCCGACATAGTTTGTATGTCAGCTTTCTTGTTTATCCTACCCGGCCATTCTTACCCGTCTGGGTTCTTTATTTACTCGAAGCCAACCCAGCTGCGCTATGTTTCCCCTCTCGTGACCCTACCGGGAGCTATCCCCCGACATGAGGTGTGGCCCTCGTATTCAAGGGACTTGAGATTGCCAACTTATACTTTGTCAAGCATATACTCCATAGTTTGTTCACTTTAACCTTAACCACTTCAAGATGCTTATGATAGGGGCAATGAGGGCTGAAAGCTAATAAGTACCATAATTTTTGGAAGCTCTTTTTGAAACTTGAAATCCCTGCTTTGCTTTATGAAGGGCCTTTCTTCCACTACTATTGAGTCTCCACCTTCTTCCTTTAGGCACCATTAAGAGAGCATAGTTGCCATTCTTAGTACTATGTGCAGTGTCCCAAAACTTATTGATTGATGCATATTGTTATATTACTTGTTCTTGTGCTATTTGTATCTAGTCACCCTTGTGAACTTTGAAGGTGTCCTATGCATCTATTTGCTACTCTATGAGGGACAAGCTGATTGCCACTATGCCATGTTTTCTGTATGTGAAACAAACGTCTATCAATGCATGTTATTCATGATCTTTGTTTGTAGCCTTTCATGTTGCATGCGTATTTACTTTGTCTTATTGTTAGAACTCCATCTTTCATGCACATGTCTAGAGTTCTTTGATCCCAGCTTTCAATGCTTGCAAATGGTTTGATCTTGGTTTTGATGGTGCATGTCACCTAAAAAATTATTCTTTTTATCACTTACCTACTCGAGGAATAGCAGGAGTTAAGCTTGGGGATGCTTGATACGTCGAAAACGTATCTATAATTTTTTATGTTCCATGCTTGTTTACTATCTACTTTGCTTTGCTTTGTATACACTTTAAGGTGTTTTTATATCTTTTCTGGAACTAACCTATTAACAAGTTGCCACAGTGCCAGTTGCATGTTTTCTTTTGTTTTTGGTTCCAAAAAGGCAGAAAATCAATATTCTCGGAATTGGACAGGACAAAATCCAACGCCAATATTTTACCGTGGGGGACACGAATCCAGAAGACGGGACGGAGAAGCAGACCAGGGCGGCCAGACCCACCTAGGCGTGGGTGGTCCCACCCCGCGCCTAGGTAGGGTGTGGGGCCCCTGGCCGCCTCCCAGCCTCGCCTCTTCGCCTATAAGAAACCCTCGATGCAGAAACCCTGGGGACCCGATCAAAACTCCATGAAACCGTCTGTAGCCGCCGCCACCATCGTCCTAGATCGGGGGGATCTGAAGTTCTTCTTGGCACCCTGCCAGTGGGGAGATCATCCCGAATGCCTTCTTCTCCGGTATTATGCGTGAGTAGTTCCACCTTGGACTATGGGTCCATGTAGTAGCTACCTGGTTGTATCTCCTTCTTGTGCTTTCATGTAAAGATCTTGTGATCTTTGTTCATGATCAAGATCTAATCTATTTGTAATCATGAATGTTGTGTTTGCAGGGATCCGATGGATATTGAGATTACTATGTCAGATTGATTAATGGTTTTGTCTTTATGATTCTATAATGTCTGTGTTGTTTGTGATCTTGCATGCTCTTCCTTTGTTAGTAGCTATCTTGGCCAAGTAGTTGCTAGTGACTCCAAGAGGGGGTATTTATGATCGATAGTGGGTTCATGCCTCTAGTTTCCAAGGGAAGTGACAGAAATCTCTTCGGTTGTAGACGTGTTGTTGCTACTAGGGAGAAATCAATGGTCTCTTGTTCATGGAACAGGTGGATTGTTTACCTTACACACTTTGCTTAAAGAAGTTGTCTGTTGCTTGCAACTTAATACAGGAGGGGGTTCAGATGATAACCTGAAGGTGGACTTGTAGTTATAGATGTAGTTGGATGGCGGTCTATGTATCTTATTGTATTGCCCAATCGAATCTCATAGGATCTTTTTGTCTGGTATTGCATTATTATGCCCTGCTCAGTTCCTTTCAATTGCCCTGTTGTAATTTGCTTACCCTTCATGCCATGTTGTTTATCTAAGGAGAGCACCTCTAGTGAACTATGGACCCCGGTCCAATCTTTACCATTGATACATCTTCCACTGTTACTTGTTTACTTGCTACAAACCATTACCTTACACACCATACGTTTAATCCTTTGTTATAGCAAACCGGTGAGCTTGACAACCTCACCGATTCATTGGGACAAAGCCTTGAGTCTATGTTATGTAGGTTTCCGTGTTGCTTGCAACACCTGTGTGACGTTTCCTTCCTCCAGCTGGTTTGATAACCTCGGTTTCTTACTGAGGGAAAACTTGTTGTTGTGCTGCTTCACACCCTGCTCTTGGGGTTCCCAACAGGCTCCATGTTAGCCATCAGGATGCGTCAGTCATCTCTTCCTCCGGGATCAGCCTGGCCTACAGATCTGCCGCAGCTCGTCGATATTCATGGTGGACCGCCGCCAACCGCCATCGCTGACATGGCCTCCGGCGACCTTCTTCTCAGCGGCTGCAGCCGCACTTGATCCAGCACCAGCGGATTTCCTCTCCTTCACCATCATGACAAGGCACCTCTTCCACTGCGTGCGAATAATGGAGCTCGTAAAGGTTTAAAGACTTTTCGGCGTGAGGTGAAACTACAGGGAGCAAGAAGCAGCGCACAAGAAGAACAAGGGAGATAGAAAATATGAGCGACGAAGAAGAGGAAATAAAATTACCAGCACCCCGATGTATTAATCAGCAGGAAATGATGAAGGTCAGTCGTTGATCTGCAGCACGCTACACATATCAAGCATCACTTCCAACACGTGACAGCGGCCGCATGAACCGCCGCCACCACACTCTCTACTATGCATAGAAATCGAGGATGTGCAATTAAAATACCCCAAAATTATGCATGATTGGTAAAATCCTAGTTAGACTATGGGGCCCACGACCGTCCAGTCCCATCGATGCCTCTCTCACTGGAGGATGTGCTCACCAGTCATCGTCCCTGATGTCATCATTGTTCACACCAACAGCAAAATGTGGAGCACTGCAACGACTCTCTTACTCGAGTCATTAAGTTTTTGCTTGAGTCTATGACACGATCAAATACTCGGGGTCTACTCCTAACAGGAGTGCTAGTTGCGCATGTAGGGGTTTGTAGCATGTAAAACAAAAAAATTCTACCGCATGAACACACACAAGCCAAGATCTATCTACTAGATTGTAGCAACGGGTCGATAGAGTACTAACCCTCGAAGATTCCAAAGCGGTTAACAAGATCGGATTCTCGTGGGTGATGTAGTCATTCACTTGCCGATCTCAAGATGTCGTAGACGATCCTTCCGGCGCCTCGTTCCGACAATGCTCCCACAGTAGGTCACACGTTTGGTACTCGATGAAGACCTCCATCTCCCTTGTTCTAGCAGGCAGTGGAGGTTGTAGATCTCTCCTCGTGATTCCGGCAGCACGACGGCGTGGTGTCGGAAGTATAGGGGAAATCCCTCAGGACTTCGCCTAAGCCGGAGAGGGTATGGTGGAGTAGAAGAGGGCCTAGGCGATCTAGGGTTTAGAGGGACGAGGCTTAGATAAGTGGCCGACGGCTATTATAGGTTTAGACGGCGGCTACTTTTAGAGGCTCTAAATCGACTACAACTTTAGAGGCTGCAACCAATCTAGGGTTTGAGGTGTGGGTTGTCAAGGGGGCGCCCCCTCCCCTCTATTTATGAGAGGAAGGGCGGCAAGGTGAGGAGAGTCCTCCCCCAACTCCCCTTTCTTGGCCGGCGGCAATGAGAGGGAGGAATCCTCCCTTAGGTAGGATTCCTTTCCTCCCTCCACTAGGCAACCAATGTTGGGATTTGACTTTTCAAACTAGAGTTTGATTTCTATCTTCCCATTGCCCAGCCAAGTGACCTAGGATATGATGCAACCATTCCACTTTGTCATGACACATCCATGTACCCTTCCCACTCCGGATCGGTGGACCTTCTAGAACATTCCGGGGAAAACACCGAAACCATTCCCGAACTTCGGAATTAGAATTTCCTTATATGAATCTTATTTTTCAGACCATTACGGATCTCCTCGTGATTTACTGGATCCAATCCAAGACTTAGAACAACATTCGGTCTTCTTACTCACATTCCATATCTACTAAACAACATTGAATCCTTAAGTGTGTCTCCCTACGATTCGTGAATTATGCAGACATTACCGAGACCCTTCTCCGACCAATAACCAATAGAGGAATTTGGAAATTCATATGGCTTCCTACGTATTTATATGATTATTTCATGATCGAATGAAACATTTACATACGATACCAATTTCCCTTTGTCTCGCGATACTTTACTTATCCAAGGTTTGATCGTCGGTATCTCTGCATACCTAGTTCAACCTTGTTACCAATAAGTACTCTTCACTTATTCCTGTGATATGTGATCCCTTGTGAGCCAGTCACATGCTTGCAAGCTAATTGGATGACATTCCATCGAGAGGGCCCAGAGTATATCTATCTGTCATATGGATGGACAAATCCCACTCTTGATCCATGTGCCTCAACACATACTTTCCGAACACTCAATGCCACCTTTATAATCACCCAGTTATGAAGTGGTGTTTGATGTCATCAAAGCATCCATCCGGTGTTGGTGATTAACATGATCTCATGGTCGAAGTATTTAGTTTACTATGTATCTGAAAGCTTATATCAAACGGACTAATGAAATGACTTGATCTTTATGCTACGCTTATCTATAGGAGTATGTCCATCACACCATTCTCCTAATGATATGATCTTGTTGTTAATAACATCTCAATGTTCATGATCAGGAAACCATGATCATCTATTAACCAACAAGCTAGTATTACAAAGAGGCTCTACTAGGGACTCTTACAAGTTTACAAATCACAAAAGTATTAATGTTTCCGTTTAATATAATTATAGCATGGATGTAAACATTTATCATAAACACAAAGATAGAGTAATAACTACTTTTATTATTGCCTCTTGGGTATATCTCCAACAGTATCCCACTTGCACTAGAGTCAATAATCTAGATTACATGGTAATATACCTAACACCCATGGTGGTTTGGTGTTGGTCATGTTTTGCCCTCGCGAGAGGTTTAGTCAACGAATCCGCCACATTCAGATCTGTGTGTACTTTGCAAATCTTTATGTCACCATCTTGGACATGCTCTCGAATAGCATGAAAACGTAGCTTGATATGCTTCAGCTTCTTGTGTGACCTTGGCTCTTGTGCATTGGCTATGGCACCCATGTTATCAAAGTAGATAGCCATTGGGTCCAGTGCACTGGGAACCACACCAAGCTCTATAATGAACTCCTTCGTACATATCGCCTCTTGTGAAGCCTCCGAAGCAGCTATGTATTCCGATTTAGTTGAAGATCTCGCCACAACGCTTTGCTTTGCACTTCTCTAGCTCACTGCTTCACCATTCAAAGTAAATATGTATCCATATTGTGATTTAGAATCATCTGTATCGGTGTTCCAACTAGCATTGATGTAACCATTAACAACGATCTGTTCATCACCTCCATAAGAAAGAACCATATCCTTAGTTCTTCTCGAGTACTTAAGGATGTTTTGACCTCTGTCCAATGATCCACTCCTAGTCACTTTGATATCTACTATTCAAACTAACAGAATATGCAATGTCTGGTCTAGTACATAGCATGGCATACATGATAGATCCTATGGCTGAGGCATAGGGAGTCTTACTCATCCTCTCTCTCTATCTTCTGTCGTAGCAGGACTTTGATCTTTACTCAAGGTCGTATTGGGCAACATGGGCAAGAACCCTTTCTTGCTATCTTCCATTCCAAACCTCTTTAGAACCTTGTCCAAATATTTACTTTGTGAAAGCGATATTAGGCGTCTCGATCTATCTCTATAAATCATTATGCCTAATATATAAGCTGCTTCGCCAAGATCCTTCATAAAAAAACTATTATTGAAATAATCTTTGACACTTTTAAGAAGGTCTACATCATTCCCAATCAACAATATGTCATCCACATATAGTACTACGAATTCTATAGAGCTCCCGCTCACTTTCTTGTAAATACAAGCTTCTCCATAAGTTTTGATCACCTTATCAAATGTTGATTCCAACTTCGGGATGCTTGCTTCAATCCATAAATGGATCGTTGAAGTTTGCATACCTTGTTAGCATCTTTAGGATCGACAAAACCTTTGGGTTGTACCATATACAACTCTTCATCAATGTCTCCATGAGGAACGCCATTTTGACATCCATCTGCCATATCTCATAATCATAATATGCAGCGATTGCTAACCGAATTCTCACAGACTTTAGCTTCACTACTGGTGAGAAAGTCTCACTGTAGTTAACTCCTTTAATTTGCCGGAACACTTTTGCGACAAGTCGAGCTTTATAGACGGTTACATTACCATCAGCATCTGTTTTCTTCTTGAAAATCCATTTATTCTCGACAGCCTTCCGGCCATCCGGTATGTCCACCAAAGTCCATACTTGGTTTTCGTACATGGACCCAATCTCGGATTTCATGGCTTCTTTCCATTTATTGGAATCTGGGCTCATCATCGCTTCCTCATATGTCGCAGGGTCGTCGGTGTTGTCCACCAACATGACACTCATAATGGGATCATACCAATCGGGAGTGGTACGAGTCCTCGTCGACCTGCGAGGTTTCGTAGTAACTTCGACTGAAGTTTCATGATCGCCATCATTAGCTTCCTCTCTTATTAGTGTCGGCGCCACAGGAACTTCTTCTGGTGCTGCGCTACTCTCAAATCTGAGAGAAGGTTCGACAACCTCGTCGAGATCTACTTTCCTTCCAGTCACTTATTTCGAGAGAAACTCCTTCTCTAAAAAGGATCCATTCTTGGCAACAAAGATTTTGCCTTCGGATCTATGATAGAAGGTATACCCAATAGTTTCCTTCGGGTATCCTATGAAGACGCGTTTTTTCACTTTGGGTTCAAGCTTGTCGGGCTGTAACTTCTTTACATAAGCTTCGCAACTCCAAACTTTAAGGAACGACAATTTAGGTTTCTTCCAAACCATAATTCATACGGTGTCGTTTCAACAGATTTAGATGGTGCCCTATTTAAAGTGAATGTGGTTGTTTCTAATGCATAAACCCAAAATGATAACGGTAAATCTATAAGTGACATCATAGAATGCACCATATCTAAGAGAGTTCGATTACGACATTCGGATAAACCATTTCGTTGTGGTGCTCCTGGCAGTGTCAATTGTGAAAGTATTCTGTATTTCTTCAAATGCTCGCCAAACTCGTAACTTAGATATGCACTTCCACAATCAGATCGTAAAAATTTAATCTTCTTGTTACGTTGATTCTCTACTTTACTTTGAAATTCCTTAAACTTCTTGAAAGTTTCGGACTTATGTTTCATGAAATAGATATACCCATATCTATTCAAGTCATCCGTGAAAGTAAGAACATAACACCGCGTGAAGCCACACTCATTGGGCCACACACATCAGTATGTATGATTTCTAATAAGTCTGTAGCCACTATAAGAAATGTGTTATTCTATGATCTTCTAATAGTGAGCGTGAACAAAATCATCATAAAGTTATGATGATTTTCACTAGATGGTCGTAAGCAGTTCAAGAGGGCCTATACCCTGGAAAATTACGACAATTTTGCTAAAAATCGTCATAGTTACTTTAGATGAAATCGTCATAACCTAGTGGAAGCAGCCTACGGTGCTACTTGTATCTCACTATGACGACTTTAAATCGTCATATTGTCCAAATTAGCATAACTTGAAATGAGTAGTCAGCCACACAAACAATTGCGCCTATGTGGCGTGTCTATGTGTCAGTTTTTACTACGTGTCTTATCTATGTGTCAGTATTGGCTTATATATTAATATTTAGTAGGATTATATTAGTCAGAAAGAGACACGCGCACAATCCAAACCGACATGCGGATTATTAGATATAATTTAGTACGCTTATATTAATATATTTTTTTAATAAAAAACTCAGGATTTATTACATAAATAGCGGGATTATTAGTAAAAAAAGGTCGGTTGAGGAGTTTGAACCCACAACCACAAGGTCAAGCAAGGGTCTGCCTAACAACTACGCCAGCCAAGTATTACGTGTCAATTTTCGTATGCCCATGTGTCGATAGCTGCTGAGGTGCACTCCTTTTAACTCAATAATCCAAAAAGGGTGAGAAGGGGCTTCAAACCCGTGACCGCCCAAACAACCAGGGCGTTAACCACTACGCCACTTGATATTTTGTGTTAGACTATCGCTCGCGCCCTTCTTTAACTCAATACCTTAGTCGGATCTTCGTCTTGGGACGCAAACAGCTTGGACCATTAGCTTGGGAAACTACTTGGGCCGCTGTAAATAGAATAAGACGAAATTTATAAAACTTTTAACGTGCGAGGATAAGATTTGGAGCCAGAATAACTTCGGCCCAAAGCATATTTGAAAAAAATCGTGTTTTTTCTTTTTATAAATGAATGGAACTAGTTATTTGTGTAATTTTATTTACATTTTGCATATGATCTCAGATTTAGAATCTATGAGAGGATTTTCGAAGAAACAACATATTGCGAGTCTAAAAATGATTTTTGCAAAAAATCATGGGCATCAAATAATGTACATATAGTTCAAATCGGACCCACTTTCTACCGTTTCGGCAAGAATTTGTCTTTTTGCCATGGGTGGACGGAAATGTTTGAGATATCCTGGTTGGGAAATTTTCCATCTAAGGTGGTCTACTATTTTTGGAAACTAGGGTGGTAGCATTCTAAAACTATCATTTGGTGGTTGCTTCACAAAACGCCCTATTTTTTGTACTTGAAAAATGGAAAATAGATTTCTGTGCGACGAAAAGGAAAACTTCCTCCTGCAACATTCTTCGCCATCCCAAGATGCACACATGTGCACAATACAGACACACTATGACAAACTATGCCCTGATTCTAGCCATAACACTCGTCGTTTGGCCCGAAAGCCATGAAACCTTAAACATGATAGGTCATTTCCGAGAAGGTTTTTTGAGACGCAATAAATTAACCAAGTTTGGTATTTTTTCTTGCAACTATGTCACATAATATGACGCCACACAAAGGATTCACATAGTTCGGACCGTTTTTGAATTTTTCATGCCCGTTTCAAATAATGGTCAAAACGGCGGGCATAAAGGTTCTTAGCTAGGGGCCGAGCCTCGCTAAACTTGCATTGGATCTCTGAAGAAATGACATATTGCGAGTCTAAAAATGATTATTGCAAAAAATCATGGGCATCAGATAATGTACTTGTAGTTCAAATTGGACCCACTTCCTATCGATTCGGCAGGAATTTGTCTTTTTCGCCAGGGGTGGACTGAAAGGTTTGAGATACCCGTTGGGACATTTGTCTATGTAAGGTGGCCTATTATTTTTGAAAAATTGTATGGTAGCATTTTGAAACTTTCATTTGGTGGTTGCTTCACAAAATGGTTCGTTTTTTGCGCTCAAAAAATGGAAAATGGTTTTTTCGTGTGACGAAAAGGAAAACTTCCTCCTGGAACATTGTTCGCCATCCCATGATAAATATGTGTGCATAATATGGTATCACAAACTATGTCGCGATTTTAGCCATAACATTGGTCGTTTGGCCCGAAAGCCATGAAACCTCAGACATCATAGGTCATTTCTGAGAAGGTTTTTTTGAGACACTTGCAATATACCAAGTTTGGTATTTTTTTCATTGAAGCTATGTCACATAATAAGACACCACGCAAAGGATTTGCATTGATCGGACCGTTTTTGAATTTTTTATGCTTGTTTGAAACTATGGACAAAACGGCGGGCATGTAGGTTCTTAGCTAGGTTCTGAGGATCGCTAAAATTGCATTTGATCTCTGAAGAAATAGCATATTTTGAGTCTAAAAATCATTTTTTCAAAAAATCACGGGCATCATATAATGTACATGTAGTTTAAATCGGACCCACTTCCTACCGATTCAGCAGAAATTTGTCTTTTTCGCCAGGGATGGACGGAAAGGTTTGAGATACCCCGGTTGGGACATTTGTCTATGTAAGGTGGCCTATTATTTTGAAAAACGGGATGGTAGAATTTTGAAACTTTCATTTGGTGGTTTCTTCATAAAACGGTCCGTTTTTGGCGCTCGGAAAATGGAAAATGGTTTTTTCGTGCGACGAAAAGGTAAACTTACTCCTGGAATATTGTTTGCCATCCCATGATACATATGTGTGCACTATATGGGCACATTGTCACAAACTATGCCGCGATTCTGGTCATAATATTGGTCGTTTGGCCAGAAAGCCATGAAACCTTGAACATGATAGGTCATTTCTGAGAAGGTTTTTTTGAGACACTTGCAATATACCAAGTTTGGTATTTTTCCTTGCAAATATGTCACGTAATAAGACACCATGCAAAGTATTTGGATTGATCAGACCGTTTTTGAAATTTTTATGCTCGTTTCAAACTATGGTCAAAACGGCGGGCATGAAGGTTCTTAGCTTGGGGACGAGCCTCGCTAAACTTGCATTGGATCTCTGAAGAAACATTATATTGTGAGTCTAAAAATCATTTTTTCAAAAAATAATGGGCATCAGATCATGTACATGTAGTTCAAATCGGACCCACTTCGTGCCAATTCGGCAGGAATTTGTCTTTTCTCCAGGGGTGGAAGGAGAGGTTTGAGATATACCGGTTGGGACATTTGTCCATGTAAGGTGGCCTATTATTTTGGAAAAATGGGAAGGTAGCATTTTGAAACTTTCATTTGGTGGTTGCTTCACAAAACGACCCATTTTTGCCTTCGGAAAATAGAAAATAGTTTTTTTGTGCGATGAAAAGGAAAACTTCCTCCTCCAACATTGTTCACCATCCCACGACACATATGGGTGCACAATATGGGCACATTATCACAAAATATGTCGCGATTCTGGACATAACTGTCCCAAGCCCTCTTTTTGGCACTTAGATTATGGAAAATATTCCACAACCAATCAAATCACAGCAAATCATCTCCCATGGATCTTCCATTCTTGTTTGATCTGGACCATTCACTGCCCATCCAACGGCTTAGTCTCTCAGTGAAGAAACACATATCCCACTGCGCCTACTGCATCACCAAGTCCCCACTTCCCAGACCCGCGCAACCACCTACCTCACTCCACATCCACAGATCACAGAAACCCTAGGCCTATCCTCCCGTCCACCGCTAACACCACCTTATAGCAGATCCCTCGTGCCGCCCCTGATGCCCACCTCCTACCGCTCCGATGCCCACCTCGCAGTAGATCCCCACTCCGTCACATAGCCAGACCCACCCACGAGCCCCGCCTCCACTCCACCTTGATACGATCCCCTCCCCATATCCTCCTTCCCTGGCTTCTACTGATCACATCGTCGGCTAGCCACCAGCGCCCATCCTCCCCTCGGTACTACCTCTGCCCCAAACCAAACCTCTCCCCTCCGTAGTAACAGATACGAACCCTAGCCTCTCCTCCCCCAATACCGGATCTCCTTCGGACACCAGGATCTCCTTCCATCACCAGTTCGCCCTACCTCGCCCCTCGATCTACCCAGTGCAACTACCCGCCCGCGCTTCCCAAGGCTAGTCCGGCGCCCCACTGCCTCGCGTCGTCCGGATCCATATTCTCGAGAGCTCGCTGTCCAGACCAGGGGTCCTACCTCTCTCGATTCCTAGGGCCGCCTGTCGACCTGTAGAGCGACGAGTTGAAGGTCCTCCACTGCTTCCTCGGGCACTATAAGGCCTTCCACGGCATGATCACTGGAGAGCACGACCAGGACATCAAGCGCCTCTACCAAACCTACAAGCAGTACCCCAGGCATGATGGCACTGTGTCCATTGACGCCCTGAGGATGCGCTCCATCACCACCATCCTCCTCTACTCTGGCCGAATAAGGTACTACCACTACTGATCCGTACTCCTCGATCCTGCTCTTAATTGATCTTGAAGCATGGTTGGTGTTTATGTTCGTAGGGCCATATCTCTGTCCCAATTGTTCGTAGCAGAACCTCGTTAGGTTATTGTGGAAGTTGTAGGTAGTTGTACCAGGGACTTATTCTGCTTACTCCAATAATCTTTCTTGTTTGCTCTGTGATTTGTATTTGATTGCAGTTAACTAAATCTGAGAGGTTGCTCCATCATACCAGAAAATGGAGTCTTGGTCATTTTTCCCATCAGACATGCTTCGCATATTTCAAGTGATTCGAAATCAAGTGATTCAAGAAGTCCATCAAAATGGAGTTTCTTCATATGCTTCACTCCAATGTGACTAAGATGATAGTGCCACATGTATGTAGAATTATCATTCAATTTCAAATGTTTAACATCTATATTATGAACCTGTGTATCACTACTATCGAGATTCAACAAGAATAGACCGTCTGTCAAAGGTGCATGACCATAAATATATTACTCATATAAATCAAACAACCATTATTCTCGGACTTAAACAAGTAACCGTCTCGAAGTATAAAAATAATCCCGATGGTAGATGAAGAGGGAGCGTGCCGACCGCAACCACATCAACCTTTGATCCATTCCCAACGCGCATCGTCACCTCGTCTTTCGCTAGTCTTCATTTATTCTATAGCACTTATTTCGAGTTACAAATATGAGCAACCGAACTAGTATCAAATACCCAGGCACTACTACGTTGACTAGTAAGTACACATCAATAACATGTATATCGAATATACCTTTCTTCTTGATGTTTTAGTTCTTCAGATCTGCCAAGTACTTGGGGGCAATTCCGGTTCTAGTGACCTTCTCCCTTGCAGTAAAAGCACTCAGTTTCAGGCTTAGGCCCAACCTTGGTCTTCTTTGTAGGAACGGTAGCTTTCTTACCACCCTTCTTGAAGTTACCCTTTTTCTTAGGCTTGGCTTGCTTCCTAAAATTGGTGGTCTTATTGACCATCAACACTTGGTGCTCTTTCTTGATCTCCACTTCCGCAGACTTCGACATAGAGAAGAGTTCTGGTAACGACTTATCCATGCGCTGCATGTTGTAGTTCATCACAAAGTTCTTGTAACTTGGTAGTAGTGATTGGAGGACACGGTGAATCCCCAATGCATTAGGAATCACTATCCCCAATCTTTGGAGCTTATTGGCGTGCCCAAACATCTTAAGCACATGCTCACTGACAGAGCTTCCCTCTTCCATCTTGCAGTTAAAGAACTTTTCAGAAGCCTCATAACTCTCAACTGCCGCATGAGCCTCAAATATCATTTTGAGTTCACGGACAATATCATGTGGGTCAAAGTTCTCAAACCTTTTTTGAAGCTCTGATTCCAAACCATAAAATATAGCACACTGAACTGTGGAGTACCGATTCTTTCGAGCGAGGAGAACATTCTTCACCTCATCGGTAGCATCAGCTACAGGTGGGTCACCCAGCGGTGCATCCAGCACATAGGTCAACTGACCAGCATTAAGGACAATCCTCAAACTGCGAAACTAATCCGCGAAGTTGCTTCCATTGTTTTTCAACTTCTCTTTCTCTAGGAAAAAAACTAAAATTGATGGTAGGGGCCACCATGATCTACAACGTATTTGCAATAGTTTATACTAAGTTTATGACAAACTGAGTTCTAATTAATACTTAAATTAATCTAGGTAAAACTCCCACTCAAAACAATATCCCTCACATTGTTTTAGTGATCACACGACCCAAATCCACTACATCAAGTCCGATCATCACGAGAAATGATATAGTTTCAAAGGCGAACAATCAACATGTTCATCATATCTACTATATGACTCATGCTTTAACTTTCGGTATTCCGTGTTCCGAGCCCATTTCTGTACATGCTAGGCTCGTCAAGATTAACCTTAGTATCCGCATGAGGAAATCTGGCTTGCTCCCGTTGTATGCACACATAGAATCGATCACACCCGATCATCACGTGGTGCTTCAAAACAACGAGTCTTAGCAATGGTGCTTACTAAGGACGAACACTTTATCACTTGATATTTTGTGAGAGGGATCATCTTATAATGCTACCGTCGCGATCTAAGCAATACAAGATGCATAGAAAGGATTAACATCACATGCAATTCATAATATGTGATATGATATGGCCTTTTGTCTTGTGCTTCCGATCTCCATCTTCAAGCACGAACATGATCTCCATCATCACCGGCATGGCGTCAAGGTCAATGGCACCGCTCCATGGTTGTCGTCCACCAGCATCAAGTATTAAAACTACTTTGAATAATAGACACGCAGGTATTAACGAAATTAAAATACAACCATAAGGCTCCTACCGGTTGCCAACTTACAATAAGTATCATTGCATACATCATATATAATCACAACCATGGCCATATCACATCACAACACACCCCTGCAAAACAAAGTTAGACGCCTCTAATTTTCTTTGCATGTTTTACGTGGTTTGGGGCTTTCGAATAAGAACCGTTCTAACTTATAAACAAGAACCACAACGTTGATGCAAGTACTATCAAGTGCCCGTTGTAAATTGAATCTTCACTATGATGGGAGAGACAGACACCCGCAAAGCCACTT
This sequence comes from Avena sativa, assembly GCA_916181665.1. Taxonomy (NCBI): domain Eukaryota; kingdom Viridiplantae; phylum Streptophyta; class Magnoliopsida; order Poales; family Poaceae; genus Avena; species Avena sativa. Next base: position 316,200,429 of record OV702283.1, read on the forward strand.
ATGTAATACAAGTTGCATGTCGAGTGTGGAGAAAGTCTCATGAACGATGTCATGTAAGGTTAGCCCGGGCCGCTTCATCCCACCATCCCGCAAGATGCAAAGTACATAAGAAGCAGTTGATAATAAAGCAACAATGCTCACAATGACCATTGTGTTCTACTCGTGCAACAGATCTACTTATAGACACGGCTCTAATACCACTGTAGGGGTTCATAGCATGGAAAAGAAAAAAATTCTACCGCATGAACACTTAAAAGCCAATATCTATCTACTAGATTGTAGCAATGAGTCGATAGAGTACTAACCCTCAAAGATTCCAAAGCATTTAACGAGATCAGATTCTCGTGGGTGATGTAGTCGTTCACTTGTCGATCTCAAGATCGCATAGACGATCCTTCCGGCGCTACATTCCGATAGCTCTCCCGCAGTCGGTCACACGTTCGGTACTCGATGAAGACCTTCCTCTCCCTTGTTCCAGCAGGCAGCGGAGGTTGTAGCACTCTCCTCGCGATTCCGGCAGCACGACGGCGTGGTATCGGAAGTAGAGGGGAGATCTCGCAGGGCTTCGCCTTAAGCCGAAGCGAGTATGGTGGACTATGAGAGAGAGGCTTGGAGATCTAGGGTTTAGAGGCACCAAGTAGAGGGAGCTAGGCCGGCGGCTAGGGCAAGGGGATTTCCCCAATTCGGCGGCTTGGGCAAACCCTAGGGCGGCCGCAGCTGTGGTGGCCGGCGGCGGCTAGGGTTAGGTTTAGAGGGGCAAGGTGTAGGTCTTGGAGGGGCAGCCCTGCCCCTCCTTATATAGGTGGGAGGGCGCGGCCAAGGGGAGGGGAGTCCCTCCCTAAATCGGCTTCCAAGGCCGGCGGTGGAGGGAGAGGGACTTCCTCCCCAAGTAGGTTTCCTACTCTCCCTCCACCAAGCAAACTTGCCGTTTGACTTTTCAAATTGGCGTTTGACTTTTCAAACTAGGATTTGATTTATCCCTTTATTTTGCTCAGCGATGACACCTAGTACATGATGCAACCATTCCAACTTGTTATGACACATTCATGTACCCTTCCCCTCCGGAGTGCCGGACATTCCGGAACCTTCTAGAACATTTCCGATGAAAACACCGGAACCATTCTCCAACCCTGAAACAGGACTTTCCTTATATGAATCTTATTCTCCGGACCATTCTGGATCTCCTCGTGATATCCCGGATCCCATCCGAGACTCCGAACAACATTCGGTCTCTTACTCATCATTCCATAACTACTCAACAACATCGAATCCTTAAGTGTGTCTCCCTACGGTTCGTGAATTATGCGGACATGACCGAGACACTTCTCCGATCAATAACCAATAGAGGAATCTAGAAATTCATATGGCTCCCACATATTTCTACGATTACTTTGCGATCGAATGAACCACTTACATACGATACCAATGTCCATTTTTCTCACGATAGTTTACTTATCTGAGGTTTTGATCGTCGGTATCTCTGCATACCTAGTTCAACCTCGTTACCGATAAGTACTCTTTTCTCGTTCCCGTGATATGTGATCCCTTGTGAGACAGTCACATTCTTGCAAGCTAATTGGATGACATTCCACCGAGAGGGCCCAGAGTATATCTATCCGTCATATGGATGGACAAATCTCACTCTTGATCCATGTGTCTCAACCCATACATTCTGAACACTCAATGCCATCTTTATAGACACCCAGTTACGGTGTGGTGTTTGATGTCATCAAAGCATCCTTCCGGTGATGGTGATAAGCATGATATCATGATCGAAGGAATTAGGTTACTATGTATCAGAAAGCTTATAGCAAATGAACTATATTAAATGACTTGATCTTTATGCTATGCTTAACTATAGGAGTATGTCCATCACATCATTCTCCTAATGATATGACCTTGTTGTTAATAACATCTCTATGTTCATGATCAGGAAACCATGATCATATATTAACCAACAAGCTAGTTTAACAAGAGGCTTTACTAGGGGCTCTTTTATGTTTACAAATCACACAAGTATTAATGTTTCCGGTTAATACAATTATAGCATGGTATGTAAACATTTATCATAAGTATGAAGATATGATAATAACCACTTTATTATTGCCTCTTGGGCATATCTCCAACACGTTCATTCCTTGAATAAGGTCTTGGGAGGGTTTTAGAATTTTATCATGAAATAATGTCTTCCCTGTTTCTGGGTGCAAGGATCCCCTGTGCCCGTACCACCAGTGCTTTGACCTCTCGGGCCATCCATCTGTACCAGGAGTGACGCCTCTAGCCCTCATGTTCTTCTCCATAGTTTCCCACTTAGGGACGGCACTCTTGTAGCCACCTGTCCCCATTTTATGATGGTATTTCTTGTTGGCAGCATTTAACGCGTTCTTTGCCGACTTTGCCTTTGCTTTATCAGATTGCTTGTACTGTACAAAATCGGGCCACTGTTCTCTCAACTTCTCGTTTACTCCTGTGAAGTCTGGAGTTTTCTTTTTCGCGACATATTTCGCGTATAAACTTTTCTTGTGGTTCTGGTACAGTTCAGCCCTCTTGCTCAGAGCCCACTCCTTCACTTTCGCTCTATTTTCAAGCCCACCCGGCCTTGGGGTAATACCATCTACCTCAAATTCTTCATACTCTAGAGGTAGTATGAAATGCGCTATGAGCTTCTGCCAAAGGTCATCTTTGGCATCATCAGTGACATAGCTAGATTGTTCACCGGATTTCTTTGACTGATTCCATTATTGGATGGTGATCGGCAGGTTGTCCCTAACAAGCACCCCGCATTGATTTATAAACATCCTCCGGTGCTTCTCTAGAGCAATCGGTTCACCATCATCATCTATTTCTTCGATGGTGAACCTCAGATTACCATCCAACTTTTTGTTCGGCCCTCGTTTCGTTCGAGCTGTCGATTACTTCGATCCGGTGGGCTAAAAGAAGAAGAGAGAGTGATTAATATATATCTAGATCAGTTAATGAATAGAGGTAACATGAGACTTTATATATATATATATATATGTACCTCGCCGGATCCTGTCGAGGGGCCATCATTATTGTTGTTATTTGTTTGCCCTTCGTCCATCTGGTCTTCCCCTTGGTACATTAGGTTTTCCTCTAGTCCATCACCAGATGGATTCAGATATGAGGATATCTCTTCCTCGAGCAAAATATCTTCGCCGGTAGTAATATTAAGAGGAATTTCACCTCTTATCATGCCCTGAAGAAAACCTTCACCGATGCGACCAGGATCTTCGGATGGATCCATGACTTAATTATCTATAACAAAAAGAGAGTTAAACAGGTTAGAAAAAACAATAATCCTAATATTATTTGTGCTAAAACAATAATCATAATAACTAAAACAAAAAAATAACCCTAATAAAACAATACTCCTAATATTTTTTGTGGTAAAACAAAAAAATAACTAAAACAATATAATCCTAATAAATAAAACAAAAAATAACTAAAACAATAATCCTAATCCTAATTTTAATATTTTAATTAAAACAATAATCCTAATACTAATCCTAATAACTAAAACAATAATTCTAATCCTAATAACTAAAACAATATAATCCTAATACTAATCCTAATAACTAAAACAATAATTATAATCCTAATAACAAAAAATAACTAAAACAATATAATCCTAATAAATAAAACAAAAAAATAACTAAAACAATAATCCTAATCCTAATTCTAATATTTTAATTAAAACAATAATAACTAAAACACTAATCCTAATACTAATCCTAATAATTAACTAAAACAATAATAATCCTAATCCTAACTAAAATAAAAAAACCACCCCCGGCCTCGATCGAGCGCTCACGGCACGGCGGAGCGCGACACGGCGGCGTGGTGGAATCGGCGGCCAGACAACACCTCCCCTGCATTTCGTCTCTGCGTTCGCCTGCTTCGTATTCGTCGAGGAATGCCAAGTGCTGGACAGTGGCAGTGGCGCGCAGAATATATAGGGACACACCATTTAGTCGCGGGCTAAGCCACCGCCCGACACTAGAGGGTCTTTAGTCCCGGGCCGTGGCTTAACCCGCGACTAAAGACCCCCCTTTAGTCGCGGGTTAAGCCACGGCCCGGGACTAAAGTGTTTTTTCGGCCGCTTCGTTTTCGCGTGCAGGCACCCTTTAGTCCCGGGTCCAGCCGACCCGCGACTAATTATTTTTTTTGTAATTTTCTTTTTTTAATTCAAATCAAATATAAAACTTTGGAAAATCATATCTTTTATTGTAAAAATCCAAATAAAACAAATAATATGTCTATTATTATCAGAAAAATATAAAGAATCTTAATATAATATCCATATATTTGTTTGCATCATTTGTAAATTTTCTTTTTTTAATTCAAATCAAATATAAAACTTTGGAAAATCATATCTTTTATTGTAAAAATCCAAATAAAACAAATAATATGTCTATTATTATCAGAAAAATATAAAGAATCTTAATATAATATCCATTTATCTATTTGCATCATTTATAAATTATTTCATTTGTAAATTTATTTTTTTAATTCAAATCAAATATAAAATTTGGAAAATCATATCTTTTATTGTAATAATCCAAATAAAACAAATAATAAGTCTATTATTATCAGGAAATAATAAAGAATCTTAATATAATATCCATTTATCTGTTTGCATCATTTATAAATTATTTCATTTGTAAATTTCTTTTTTAATTCAAATCAAATATAAAACTTTGGAAAATCATATTTTTTATTGTAAAAATACAAATAAAACAAATAATATGTCTATTAATATAATATCCATTTAGTACCGGTTGTAGTCACAAACCGGGACTAAAGATATTTCCTGCCATTTCCCACCGCTTCCCGCCAAGTTTTCCCGCCCTTTCCTTTCTACGAGAGCTTTTACTCCCGGTTATAGTCACTAATCGGGACTAAAGATATTTTCCGCCATTTTCCCAAAGCTTCACGCCAAGTTTTCCCGCCCTTTCCCTCTATATCTAGGGCGATTGTTCCATGGCTATCCACACATCCACACCTTTCTCTCTTAGAACAATGGACAACGCCTACTGGGTCATTCTGACCCTTGAGGAGACCGAGGCGCTGTGCGCCTCAAACTACCTTTGTCTGTTGGGCTATCGGCCGCTCGCCGGCTGGATGCTGAGCGCTGGAGGGGTTCTTGTCCCTCATGTCCCTCGAGGTTCCGCACGCCAGGCGGCCATCACGAACCACTTCTACCACGATCTCACGCCGGAGCAGCGGATGGATCCCTAGTGGGATCCCGACAACTACGACACCTGGAATGCCTTCTTCACTAATAGGAGGGAAAGGGATCTCGCCAGGTACGAGGGTGATGGCCCGCCCCCGGTGAACCACAACGAAGCCGGCCGTCGTCTGTGGTGGGCGAACCGTACTATCACCGGAGTGATGCGCTACATCGCCGGGGGAGACCATCCTCGCCTGCGATGCCCATGAGTCCACCCTCCACAGAGCCACAAAAAGTCCCCACACCGGCCCGGCGGTAGCGGAATTGTCTTCCAGGAGACCCCTCCCCCGCCCGCCATGAATCCGAGGCCGGAATGGCCCCTGGTATATGCCATGGCTGGGATGAGGATCCCCGGATTGGCAGGTGACGATGACGATGACGAAGAAGACCCTGAAGCTACGTACTATAGGACTAGGAATGATTATGACTAAAGGGGTCGGCTTTAGTCCTGAGTGTTAGCTAGTCCCGGTTTGTCCCGGTTTTTAATATTAATAAATGTCTTGAGTGTTACCTAAATATGAAGATGTTGTATTTAGAGGAAAAGAACTATAAATAGAGCAGGCTGGATCGAGCAGCCTATAAATAGAGGGAAATTCCTATAAAGAGAGGGTTCATCATTAGTCCCGGTTGGAAAAACCAACCGCGACTAAAGGGATTGCGGCAGACTGGGCCAGGAAACACTAATAATAGGGGTGAGTGTCGACATTATGTCGTGCGGCTTGTAACTTGTCCCGGATGGTGTCACCAACTGGGACTAAAGATGAACCTTTAGTCCCGGTTGGAGACACCAATCAGGACTAAAGATGAACCTTTAGTCCTGGTTGGAGACACCAACCGGGACAAAACATGAGTCAGCACTAATAATAGGGGTGAGTGTTGACATTATGTTGTGAGTGTCGACATTATGCCGAGTTGCTTGTACTATAAATAGGCATCCTTGTGAGTCCAGTCCTCCAGCCAGTTTGAGGCATCTCCAAGATGGTTTTCGAGAGCAGGGACACCACTATGGCCAGTTTCAAGGAGATGCCGCCGGAGCCCAGTCCTCCGGCATCTCCAAGAAACTGGTCATAGAGGCACTCCCTAATATGTGAAATTAGTTAGCTCCCAGGCGTATTGATCTAGTTAGAGAAGTTACAAGAAGCAAGATGGTTTTCAAGAGCAGGGACACCACTACGGCTAGTTTCAGGGAGATGCTGCCGGAGCCCAGTCCTCCGGCATCTCCAAGAAACTGGTCATAGAGGCACTCCCTAATATGTGACCTCACGCGTTTGGAGATCAGATCTTAATGGTAAGTATGAATCGGGACTAAAGGCCCTCCTTTAGTCCCGGTCCAGCCACAAAACGGGACTAACACACTCAAGATTGTTTGCAGACAACACTATAAAAATGGACACATGGAGTATCTTCACTCATAAAATGTTACAATTATTACATATCATTTCTTCGCGTGTGTTCCTTTCTGATATCGTCGTATCCATGGAACATCTTCATTCATTAACATGATGCTTGGGTCATCCTTCACCGCGAAGGGCGGAATTTCATGAAACTTATCACAATCTTTTGACATGTCTATCTTGTCCTCCACTCCCACGATGTTTCTTTTTCCTAAAAGAACTATGTGGCGCTTTGGCTCATTGTCTGATGTATTCTTTTTCTTATTTTTTCTTTTTCTAGGTTTGGTAGACATGTCCTTCACATAGAAAACCTGAGCCACATCATTGGCTAGGACGAATGGTTCGTCTAAGTACCCAAGATTGTTGAGATACAACGATTTCATTCCTTATTTCTTGTCTACCTCAACCCCTCCTCCTGTCAGCTTGACCCATTTGCACCGAAACAAGGGGACCTTAAAAGTAGGTCCATAGTCAAGTTCCCATATCTCCTCTATGTAACCATAATATGTGGTCTTTGACCCATTGTTGTCTGTTGCATCAAAGCGGACACCACTGTTTTGGTTGGTGCTCTTTTGTATACATTCTTCTTACAATGTTCCAAATATATACTTTCAGTCTCATCTAAACAATGTGTGCATGCATTGTATCCCTTGTTTGACTGTCCGAAAGGTCACTAAGAGCAGGCCAATCATTGATTGTTACGAAAAGCAATGCTCGAAGGTTAAATTCTTCCTGCTTGTGCTCATCCCACACGCGTATCCCGGGTTCGTGCCACAACTGTAAAAGTTCTTCCACTAATGGCCTTAGGTACACATCAATGTCGTTGCCGGGTTGCTTCGGACCTTGGATCAACACTGGCATCATAATGAACTTCCGCTTCATGCACAACCAATGAGGAAGGTTATAGATGCATAGAGTCACGGGCCAGGTGCTGTGACTGGAGCTCTGCTCCCCAAAGGGGTTCATGCCATCTGTACTTAGACCAAACCTTAAACTTCTTGCGTCATCTGCAAAGTCCGGGTACTTTCTATCGATTTTTCTCCATTGCGACCCATCAGCGGGGTGTCTCAACATCCCGTCTGACTTACGTTCCTCTTTATGCCATCGCAACAACTTGGCGTGCTCTTTGTTTCTGAATAAGCGTTTCAACCGTGGTATTATAGGAGCATACCACATCACCTTGGCAGGAACCCTCTTCCGGGGGGGGGGGGGGGCTCGCCCTCAACGTCACCAGGGTCATCTCATCTAATCTTATACCGAAGTGAAGTGCATACCGGACATGCATCCAAATTCTCATACTCCTCATCGTGGTAGAGGATGCAGTCATTAGGGCATGCGTGTATCTTGTGAACCTCTAAACCTAGAGGGCAGACAACCTTCTTTGCTTCGTACGTACTGGCGGGAAATACATTATCTTTTGGAAGCATATTTTTCATCATTTTCAGCAACTTTTCAAATGAGGAGTCAGGTATAGCACACTCAGCCTTCCATCGCAGCAACTCCAGTGTGCTGTCCAGCTTTTTCACACCATTTTCGCAATTTGGGTACAACAACTTTTTATGATCCTCTAACATGTGATTGAACTTCTCCCTATCCTTTTCAGTTTCACAATCTCTTCGTGCATCGGCAATGGTCCGACCAAGATCATCAGCGGGTTCATCATGTGTCTCTTTTTCATCCTCCCCTTCAGCATCCCCCATGGAAGTATCTCCGTACTCAGGGAAACCATGATAGTTGTCATCCTCCTCCTCTTCTTCATTGTCTTCCATTATAATCCCTCTCTCTCCGTGCTTGGTCCAACAATTATAACTGGACATGAAGCCGGACTTCAAAAGGTGGCTGTGAAGGGTTTTTGAGTCAGAGTAATCCTTCTGATTCCTACATACATTATATGGACAGAATACAAAACCATTGCGCTTGTTTGCATCAGCAACACGGATGAATTCATGCACGCCATTAATGAACTCGCTAGAGCGTCGGTCAGTACCGTACATCCATTCCCGGACCATCTGCATTATAGTAAAAGTATATCAAAAACCATTACACAACATGATAAAATTATTACAAGTTATATTGAGAGCTTCTAGAGCATTAATTTTGAATTTTGAAAAATTTACATGCACCAATTTGAGAATTGGAGAAAAAAATCAACATGATAAATGTGGAGTTTTTAATTATTGTTCTATCAGTGAAAACCTTATTCCATTCTAAGCTCTGAAACTCTAAAATTACACATTTCAATTTTCAGTAACTATGTGCCTAATCAAAATTTGTTACACATATATATCAAAATCCTTCTAGCTACTTCTAGAGCATGCATGCATTGATCCATATCTCTATACTTCTAGAGCATTATAGAGCTAAAGTAACAATAAGAGATGAAAGAATGAAGTTCTAACCTTTTAAAGCTTTGGATTTAGGTGATGCAAACTAAATCTTGACAAATCTTGAGAAAAAATGGCATGAACTCTCTTCCTTCTTTGAGAAAAATGGCCACCATATGCTTTAGGGCAGCAGGACAGGAAGCATAATATATAGTGGTGGGCAACTAGTTCCGGGTCGTGATACGACCCGAGACTAATAGTCCCCGAAAGGACCAGCTGGCCTGCTCCAGGTTATTAGTCCCGGGCCGTATTACGGACCGGGACTAATGACCTGGTCCGGCACGGGACTAGCGACTACGGCCGTTTCTAGCCGTTAGAGGCTTCACGGTCCGGGACTAGTGCTCCCACTAGTCGCGGGCTGTGCCAGGCCGGGACTGCTGGTCTTGTTCGAAGATGGTTTTTCCAGTAATGGAGGAACGGGTAAATTGCAGGAAGCGTGGGGTTGCTGACATATAAGACATAGACATATAAGACGTGTATTTCGTGGACCAAAAAATATTAGGTTAGGATGCGAATGGCAGTGCGTCGGCCTTTAGTTTTGCTGCCACTTCCAGTTCCCAAAAAATATCGATTCCCTGGTAATTTCACCATTTTTATTTGCTTTCTAGTGCATAGCTAGCTCATGATGTGAGCAGGGTGTTTAATTAGCACACAGCCCGCGTAGACCATTCCAGCGGTCTTGCTAGCTCTCGAGACCTACATGTAAAGCGCACCGTTTGAAAAGACAGAAAAATGGGCTCCTAAACTGATAAGCCTTTCTAAACACAGGATTCGCCGGGACAAATCGCCCTTTTGCCGCTTTTATCTCAGGCTGCCTTGCCAATGTAGCACGCCACTGTCTCTCAGGCAAAAAAAAATCAAGTGCGAAACGCAAAACAAATTACTCCCTTCTAAATCAACTAATTTAGATTTGAGGGAGTACGAAACTGCTTTCACGCACAACATTTTCCGTCCGATATCTGTACGCTTCTCTACCTTGTGCTAGTAGTGTTTTTTTTTAAACGGGCCTTGGACGATTGTGCTAGTTACGTGCTAATAAATCCTCTTGCCGTGAGTACATCCCAATTACAAACCCAAGCCCGCAATACTGCCAGACCTTAAAATCTGTCCACTAGCCATGCCTATCTCAATACGAAAAATATATGTAACTGTTGGGCTCGATTTGTAATAGCCAGATCATCTCTCGTGGCCGCGTGATCTTCATCCGATGGCGTGCAGCGAACATCCCGCCCGCAGCCTACTTCTCACATACTGTACGTTTTTATGGGCACGTGTGCGTACTAACTTTTGGCAGGTTCAATTTTTGGGGAGTTGAGCCGTTGACACAGACCCTCTTCGTTTCCGCCTGATCGTCCCGAGCTCACCAATGTCCGAATCCTCTTTCCCAGACGAGCTCCGTCATTTCTCTACAGAGCAAGCGGTTGACGATGGGCCGCTCGCCGCCCCGTCCCCTGTTTGAGGTCTGTTGTTCCTCTCGCCGGCGAATCAAGCGACTGACGACGTGTCGCTTGTCGTTTGCTGCTCGTGATCTAGATCCCTCGGTGCCGCTCGTTCGGGTCACGCGTTTCCCTTGTTTCAATCTTCGTCGCGCCAGCTTGTTGATCTATTGAGGTACGGCCGATTCCAAAGTCTCTCTAGGGAGTATAACATTTTTGCTCCCCGGAAGAGTCACGCAAGGCTCGATTTTACAGTTCTAGATCATATTTTGCAGTACGAAATTCTGTTTATTATAGGCTACACAAAAGAGACAAATTCTGATTTGCTTAAACCTTGAAACGTGATACCTGGACCCACATTTTTCATATTTAGTGTAGCTTAAAAGATACATTTATTTTCAATTATGATTTGTACATATGTGGTATACATCACTTTTTTTTGACAGACGCCCTGCGGCGTATTTTTATTATTTTTTAACAATAGAGTACGGTATACATCAGTAGAGGCATCTTAATTTTTTTTAATCTTGAACCCAGAAATATGATTTTGATTTTTTAATAAGATGTGGGGCCTACCAACGTGAGAGGAGGGCCGATCCATGTACCGCCGAAACCAAGCCCAACCGGTAGTTGCCCCGCCGATCTTAGTACCTATAGCAGCGCCGAATTTAAGATCGGAGATTGGGACAAAGGCTAATTTTTTTTTTAGAAATGGGCGTACTTATTAATATAAACTGTTTAATATTTACACTCGGCCTTTGTATAATCAAGATGCACATAGCCATACGAACGACAGAACTAGAGGAAAAAAGTAGACACAAAAAGGTACTATCAAAATAATTGTCTTAAATCTAAGATAGATCAATCCTCAAATTACGCGGCCATCCATGCCGGGAGAAAATATTCCTCGCCGTGCCTCCAATTGCGTACAACCCTCCACAAATAAGTCGTGAAACTCTATGTGTTGGAGAATAGTCCATGGTCGGAGGATAGCCGTGGCTCGATAGATAACCTTGAGAGAAGAAGATACAATGTAATTAAAAATCTTGTCATTTCTATAAAGCCATAGCGACCATATAATGGCAAGCGCTCCCACCCTAAACAAAGTTCTGTATTTATCAATAATTCCATGCAACCAATTACCAAAAACATTGGTTACAGAACATGGTGGAGATAAACCAGAAGCTATTTGGATAAATGACGTTTTAGAGCGAGCAAATTTACAATGGAAGAATAAATGACGAATTGTCTTATCTTGATGATAAAAAACACATTGTGTATTTGCATGCCAATTCCTCTTTGCAAGATTATATTTTGTTAGAATTACCCCTTTCCGAAGATACCATGCAAATATCTTCGTCTTAAGGGGTATTTTTATTTTCCACATTTTACTATTATCATCGACCGGGATATCAGGTTGGACCAAACCTCTATATAGTGAGCCAACAGAAAATTTACCACTTTCTAGTAATTTTCATTTGAACACGTCAACACCATCCGACAATTATATCGTGGATAATCGTAATAGTAGATTGTTCCAAGATACCAGTCGAGGCCCAATGAGACTTCTTCTGAAAGACACATTAGGAGGATAGTCTTTCATCACTGTGGAAATTGTATTCCCTTTGTGTCTAACAATCGAATATAGAGTTGGATATTGTTCGCGAAGAGTAGTTTGGCCAAGCTACTTATCTTTCCAAAACCTAATATGTGATCCATCATTAATCTCGAAAGCACCAAAACGAAAGAAATGTTTTTTGGTGGCCATAAGACCTCCCAAAAATGTGAATCACCGGGTTTCCAAACCACTTGAGACACAACTTTGGACCTCACATATTTCCTCCATAATATGGTTTGGCAAACACCTTCTTCTGTAAGTAGTTTAAAAAGCCATTTGCCTAGAAACATGGTGTTTTTGACTTGCAAATCGTGTATGCCTAGTCCACCAAACTCTTTCGGGCGGCAAACCACATTCCATCTGGCCAATCGATTTTTTTTCTCACTATCCCCTTGCCAAAAGAACCTTGAAGGGAAATAATCCACTTTGTTCAAGACCCCTTTTGGTAATTGGAAAAACGAGATCATATACAGTACCATGTTAGTAAGTACGGAATTTATGAGTACTAGTCTTCCACCAAGAGATAACAATTTACATTTCCAACTATTAAGACGTTTTTGTAGCCTTTTCTCAATAAGTTTCCATTCAACAATTGTGAGACGCCGATAATGAATCGGTATTTCCAAATAGTAGATTGGAAATTGCCCTGACCATAGCCGAAAAGTTCAGCATATAGGTGGGCATCTTTTTGGGCCTCGCCAAAACAATACGAGTCACTCTTATGAAAGTTTATTTTAATTCCAGATAGCTGATCGAATGCTGATAAAACTAATTTCAGATTCTTAGCCTTCTACAGATCATGTTCCATAAAAAGGACTGTCTCATCAGCATATTGAAGAATAGATAGTTCACCATCAATAAGATGTGGAACTAATCCTTCAATTTGACCATCAGCCTTTGCTCTCTCAATAAGGATAGCCAACATATCAGCCACTATATTAAGTAGTAAAGGCGCTAATGGATCCCTTTGTCTTGGTCCTTTCTTGGTCTGAAAGTATTTGTCAGTATCTTCATTTACTTTAATGGCAACACTACCCCTAGACACAAACGACTGAATAAGAGCGCACTACTCCTCAGAAGAACCTTTCATGCGGAGTGTTTGCTGGAGGAAAGATCAATTAACTTTGTCGTATGCATTCTCAAAGTCAATCTTGAACAGTACACCATTTATTTTTTTTGAGTGTAGTTCATGAATTTTTACATGCAGAATTACAACACTATTTAGGATATTTCTTCCTTGCATGAACACAGTTTGAGACGGACTAACATGTAACATCCCGGGATTTTAGAATTTTCGATTTAAAAAAAAATGGCATTTCATTCATCATTGCATCTCATGAAAAATCTTGATTAAAAACCTTGTGTCAAGACCCTATTTTGCCTTTCCTAATATTGCCATATAAAGCATTATATGCAAACGGTATATTGAAACCTTGTCAATAGTCAAAATTGTCCTCTCTATAAAGTTTACTGCATGTATTTTAAGTTTACAAAAATTCAGAAATTGGAACCACTCCATTTGGAGCTATAAAACAGAATATATAAAAGAAACACTAAAAACAGAAAAAGAAATAGAAACACCAAAGAAAACTAACCTAACCTACTCTAATCGGGCAGCCGGCCAGGCCCAGCCCAGCCATCCCTCCTTTCCCTATCTACCTCCTCTCGCCCCCACGCGTGCAGTGCAGTGAGCAGCACCGCGGCCCGCCAGAAGCCCAGCTTGCAGCGCCCAGCCCGCTCCCCCTATCCTCCTCACTGACGGGTGGGACCCATAGGGTCGTCCCCTTCCTCCAGCCAGAACTCGTCACGAGCACGATCTCCACCCGATCGGATCCCCCGTGAAATTTGGCGATTCCGTTGTTTCCCGCTGCCCCTCTCGCACGCGTACACCCAATATATATCCTCGCATCCACCTTGCCAGGTTTTTTTCGTGTTTTGCGAACCCTAGCCACCTCAAACCGAAGCTCCCGATCTCTCCACGGATGAACGCCAGAGCTCTAGGCCGCCGTCAATACCGTCTACCCCGCGCCCTCTTCTTTCCCTCATTCTCTTCCCTATCCTCAACCGCGTCGACTGACCCCTCTTTCCCCCTCACAGGAGTACCAGAACATTGATAATTGCTCGCCGGAGCTCTGCTACTGTCTGCCTCCTCCAGCTGCCCCTTGTCGTTGCTAAAGGAAGCGAACAACAAAGAAATTCTCACCATCGATCTTGCTGTGTCACGCCTCACCTCGTCGTCCACCTCACCATCTAGGGGACCCATGGGAACGCCGGCCACCATCACCGCCTGACCGCGCCGCCGCTCACCATCGTCATTGTCGCCGCCAGTTCGTCATCTTCTCAGCCACCATCCGATCACATCTGGACGGACCAGATTGAAAGGAGCCGAGCCCAGCCGACTCCAGCTGAAGCCGAAGCTAAAGCCGACGCGAGCCAAGCCGCCACGGAGCCGCCAAACCTGCAGCCATCAGATCTTGATCCAGTGGTCCACGACGACCCACTTAGCGAAGGGGTACATCCCAATCCTGTTGCGCCACGTGGCCATCTTTTTTGTCTGTTTAATCCAGAAATTGAATAAATAGACATAAATACATTAAACCTTGTAAAATTCATATAAAATTGAATACATGTCCAAAAATTATAAATAATATATCGTTGGATTCAGAAAATTGTGTAGAACATTAATACGAGATTATATCTAACTTTTACAGAACACATTTGCTGTAAATATTTAAATAGTTTTAATGGCATTTTAGAGTATAAAAATCATAGTAAATAATTTATAGATCAGAAAAATATGAATAATATGTTCTTGGATTCAAAATCCCATGAAGATTTATATCTGATTTTAGTTTTAATTTTGGACAATATAAACTATTTAAATGATGTAAACTCCATTAAACACTATTTAAATCATAAGAAAAGATTTGTAACTTCGATTTAGGTGAATCCAATTGCTACTAGTTCATAATAATGTCATCTATCCATTACACCCTAGAAACAAATTTAATTAGACAGTTAGGATAGAAGTTGCAGCAGAACTATTAAAACCCCTATATTGGCAATCAAGTATTAATAATAATTTCCCTATTGCATTAAATAATTCTCCACATGCATCATATGATCTAGTAATGTTCAGACAACTAATTACAACCAGTGTGACTTATTAAATCATCATACATGAATTTGTTCATCAATGTTTTGTTGTATTGTGCATAATTATAATGTTTTGAATGGTGTGTTTGTTGTGCTTTATTTTAATCGTTAGATTGAGAGGAGTGCAACTACTGCGATTGGAACTACTATAATTGCAAGTATTGTGATTATGACGAGTGCAGCAATTGCAATTGTGTGAACTGTTTGAATGACTACATCAACAACAAAGGCAAGTGTCACTATCATAAATGTCCTACTTATTTTCCTATGCATTGTAGTTGTTTTTAGTAGAAGTGCGTGTGTAGGAATATTTTGCACTATGTGCTATGCTATGCTATGTCCTATTTAGGATATCCTTTTATATATTGCTTAGGGGAAACATCGTAGTTATAGTATGCTTATTCCCGCTATAGATTTGGGGTGGAATATCATGTCATGAGTATTATGAGGTATTAGAAAAGCTATGTTTTATATAATAAAACAAGTACTTAATGAATTACCTGGGTGGAATATTGTTGTTGTTGAGTTTGTAAGAAGTGGCAACGAAGGGGACCGTATCTTTGGCTACCTCTCTCGTGTGTGCACTAGAAGAAGACCACCTAGGCATCATAGAGATTGACATGTTTCTCGTACAGTAGCTTTCGTGTACAGCCACATGCTAATATGAGCTCTGGCTTAGTTAACTACATAGCGGAAGACTCTTTACATTGGTATATCTCCAGGTTAAGTAGAATTTTGTATTGGAGGTTATATCCTTGCATTGGTGCCTGACGTGATAGCATTGTGTAATGGGAGGACTCCTATGGAAAGACTTCGTCACATTCTCGATCTGCCGGTATACCAATTGGTGTGTACTAAACCAGTGGCCACTGGTGGCATCAAGGCGAGATTGTGTCGTGTGGATAAAGTGTATAACTTCTATAGAAGATATAAATCTAATCGATTAGATGTGTCCCCGGTTATGGACAATATTGAGCAACTAATGCTTGAAGCTGATGAATGATCTCGACCTTCCAATTTCTTAATAAAATTTGATGGTTTGAACAAGGGATTAGGAGCACTTGGTGTTGGCCAACGTTGAAAGAACATTTCATAATCCCTAGTGTTTTGTGTGTTAGATAACAATATCAAGGATTATTTAACATGTATTGAAGTGATGCAGATCTATACACTGAGAAGGGAAGGAAACTGCTTTCTGGGGGCGGATAATCTGCCCCAACCCTCTTTCAGAGTGCGCGACCCCAGAGAGGGGGCGGAGTTTCTGGCCGGATTTTCCGTCCCAGCCGGATAGTCCGCCCCCTCGAGGATTTCCTTCAAGTCAAGGCCGCGTCGCTCTCTGTATGGGGGGCGGAGTTTCCCTCAGACTTTCCGGTCCTTGGGCGGACTTTCTCCCAAGGGCGGATAGTCCACCCCTGGCGGGGGCGGATAATCCGCCCCCTCTGGAAATTTCTTCAAGTCAAGGCTGCGTCGCTCTCTGTATAGGGGGCAGAGTTTTCCCCGGAGTTTCCGTCCTGGGGGGCGGATTTTGTCCCCAGGGCGGATAGTCCGCCCCAATGGGGGCGGATAATACACCCCCAAATTTCTCCAACGGCTTGTTCTAGGCAGGGTGTATTTAAGCCTATCTTCCCCCTCTGTCCAGAACTCTTGATTCATCCGAAAAAGAAAAGACCTGATCTGCAACCTTCATCCAAGAGAACTCCACCTAGATCCACTCAAAGGCTCCGTCCCTTGGGGAATCAAAGGAGGAGGACTCGATCTTCATCAACTGCAATCAAGCGCTTCATCTCCTCTCCATTCATTTGGAGAACCACCGATCTAGTATTTCTTGCAAATACCTAGATCCTTGTTTTTGTTTATATTGATAAACCTTGTTCTTGTGACAGCTTGTTGTCATATCGGGAGCCCCCAATTCGGTTTTGGGTGTGTGCCCCGATAGTGTTGTAAAAGGCATCGGTTCCCGCGTCGAAGGGATCCAATAGTGGAGAAGGTGGATCAGGCCTCTCGTGGCGAGATCCATCGGAGAATAGGGTGAGGCCTATTGTGGCGTGGTGGTCTTAGAACTGCCCACCCCTCCAATGCATATGTACTTCCCTTAACAAGGAAGGAACTGAGGTAAAACAAATCCCTGTGTCTCCGCGTGCTCCACTACGGTTCCTTCGCTCCTCTCTTTACGTGCTTAGTAGTTAGGGTTGCATATAGGGAAATTCTCGTAGTTGCATATCTAGAGAATTTACTTTGTGTCAAGCCTAAAATTGAAAAATTATTAAAAATTGGTTAGCACCTATTCACCCTCCCTCTAGGTGCCCATACGATCCATTTCAATTGGTATCAGAGCCTTGGCTCTTATTTCGGGCTTAACCGCCTCAGAGAAGAATGGGTTCCAAGGTAGATGGGAGTGATGCTCCGGATGTAGTCACCATGAACGATCTCAAGGCGTTGGAAACAACCTTGGTGAGTTCAATGGAGGCTAAGATGGAAGAGATGCGTCAATTGATAATGCATCTCTCCACATCCACAGCATCACCTCCATCTAACTCAGAGGCTACCACTCCGCAATCCAAGGACGGGTAAAACCGATTCCAAAGAGAACGAAGTGGTTGGTGATGAAACTAGCAAGAGCTCCTCCTCGAAAAAGGATAGTGGTAAGGATGAACACAATGAGGTTTCTCATGTGTATTCTCCTGATCCACCTATCCCTCACCCACACATACATAATAGGGGTGACCCACCCAAACTTTCTGCATCTACTTTTTCTCAATGGCAATTTTTGATGAAATCTCATGTGTGTAGTTCCTCCATTGAGTTGTGGAAAATCATAGAAAAAGGTCTTCATGTTGGAAATCCCAACAATCTCACAAGAAGATAAGTTGTCGATAGCCAACTCAATGCTACAGCTTTACACATGATGCAGCTTGGTGTGGGTGACAAAGACATGCCACACATTCAGCATCTTAGCACAGCTAAGGAAGCTTGGGATGCCCTCACCGAGCTCTTCATCGGAAATGAAAGTATGAGAAGAAATAGATATGATGCTTTGAGCAACGAAGCTGAAGGATTCTATATGTTGGATGGAGAAGACCACGAGGACATGTATAGGAGGCTCAAAGCAATAGCCACAACCTTCAGAAACCATGGTGCCGCTCATGTTGATGATGCATGGATCAAGCGCAAGTATGTCAGTGCTCTTATGCCATTTGAGCCCACAGATTTGAAAAGTCTCCAAGGTAGGCATAACTATCACCTCATGACATCCAATGAGGTAATGCAAGAAATGGCCGCTTTCAAAGTGGCTGCCAAGAATGCCGAAGATGCTCGTGCTCGAGCTATGGGGATGCAAAAGGGGGTCAACGTGGCCTTGAAGACTAGTGTGATTGATCATGATGAATATGCCATAGAAGGTCTGGATTGTCCCGAGGATATAAAAAGGATCCACGGACAATACTTGGCTCTTTATGCTAGAAACTTTTGGAAAGATCCAGCCAAGGCTAAAGCTGAACTAGAACGCAAGAGTGGAGCCTATGGAAGAAAAGAAAATAGTCCCAAGCTGAGAACATGTTTCAACTGTGGTGACCGGCTGCACTTTGTAGCTGAGTGTCCATATCAAAGTAGGGAAGATAATGGAGGAAGACTTATTTTCAAGGACAAGTCAAAGGCTCCACGCAATAAATAGTTTGTAAAGAAGAATGCTCCCTTCAAGAAGCAACCAAAGATTGTTCTAGTGGCTCAAGAAGAATATTCATCGGGAAGTGAAGATGAGGACGAGGACGATAGCTTTCAAGAGGTGGCTGCTATAGCCACCACATCTACATCAACATCTCTCTTCGACTCTCCGAACGAAAACATCATCAACAAGAATGCTACTTGTCTCATGGCAAAGCTCCGAGGTAACGACTTCTAACTCTTCTTTTCCTAAGGCTATGATTTACATGGATGATCCTACTAGTATTAAGGTTAAAGAAGAGATTATTGCTTTGGATTACTTCTACAGTAACTTGCAAGGTGAGCACAAAATTCTTTTTGAAGCTCTTATGGATCAGCTGGCCCAAAACGAAGCTCTTCTCAAAGAAAAGGGCAGAATTGAAAGGGAAGATGCAATGGAAATTGCATCCTTTAAAAATGCTCTTGAGGAAGAAGAAGAAGCTCGGGTATCTCTTGAAGAGAGGCTTGAGTCCATTGAAGATTCACATGAAGAAATTGTGGCTAAACTTGTTAAGGAACGTGACAATGCAGTCACCAAAGCAAAGAAGTTAAAGAAGGAAAAGATTGACTTTGGGGCTGCTCATGATAGACTCTCCGAGGAATTGGAGAAACTTGACAATGCTCACAAGGCGTTGAAAAACGATTTCTCTATTCTCAATGAGTCACATGATCAGCTTCAAAGTCGATTGGCCAAATATGATGTTCCTAGCTCATCCAACTCAACATAGAGTCATAAGGAAAATGCTAGTGTGGAAAAAGGAGTGGTCAAGGACATCACTCCCAAGGATAAGGATGTGCTTGATGAAGTTCTTGGCAATAAAAGGTCAAATCATGGTAAAGAGGGACTTGGGTATGTCACCAAGTCCAAGAAAAAGAAAAACAAGAAGAACAAGAACAAGAATGTGCAATCAAAGACAAGCACCGCTGAGAAGAATGTCACAAAAGACAAGACTAACAATATTGGTTTTGCAGGGTCTCACAATCCAAATTATGAACTCTTTTGTGATGATTATGGCGATGTTTATGATTATTATGTCGGTCCCTTTGATGAATATATTGCTTGGTCTATTTGGGTCCCAAAGACCCTTGTTACTAACATGAAAGGACCCATTGAAAAATGGGTACCTAAAACCAAGAAGTAATTCTCTTGCAGGGCTATGCTTCCGGTGGGTCAAAATGGGTGCTGGATAGTGGATGCACTTGTCATATGACCGGAAGCAAGGAGATCATCACGGAGATGCGTCCAAATCATGATAATATCACAGTCACCTATGGTGATATGTCTAAATCTCAGGTATTGGGTCTTGGAAAAGTTGTGGTTGCCCACGATATATCGTGGACGTCATGCTTGTTGAGACCCTCGGTTACAACCTTATTTCTATTCGTGCCCTTGGCAAGATGGGTTTTGCTGTTTTTATCGATGATGATTTGGTGGTACTCTTGTGGAGCAAGTCTCTAAAGGTCGCTTTCGTTGGATACGTCGAAAAATGACCTGTATGTGGTGGAATTTTCGGGGAAAACCACTTCGGGTCCGATGTGTCTATTTGGAAAGGCCCACGTGGGCTGGCTATGGCATCGCCGTTTAGCCCATGTCAACATGAGAACTTTACAAAGTCTCCACAAGGGTGGCCACATCCTTGGACTAAAAGACAATGTCTCCTTTGCCAAAGATCGTGTTTGTAGGGCTTGTGTTGAAGGCAAAATGCACGACTCTCCCCACAAGAGGAAGACTATTGTGTCTTCAAAGAGGATCTTGGAATTACTTCATGTGGATTTATTTGGTCCTCCTTCTCATGCAAGTCTTGGTGGGAAGAAATATTGCTTGGTCATTGTCGATGATTACTCAAGATATACATGGGTCTATTTCTTCAAACTAAAGAGTGAGACTCAACAAACAGTCATTGACTTTGCCAATGAAGTTCAACGTCAACACAATGTTCCTATCTTGGCAATAAGGAGTGACAACGGCTCCGAATTCAAAAACTACACCTTGAATGAGTTTCTAAGCGAAGAGGGGATTAGACATCAATATTCCGTTGCGTACACCCCTCAAAAAAATGGTGTAGCTAAGAGGAAGAATCGGACTTTGATGGATATGGCAAGATCAATGTTGGCTGAATTCAAGTCTCCTTACAACTTTTGGGATGAAGCCATATCCACTGCTTGTCACTCATCAAACCGGCTCTACCTCCGCAAGATTTTGGACAAGACTCCTTATGAAATACTTACCGGTAACAAGCCCAACATCTCATACTTCAGGGTATTCGGGTGTAAGTGTTTCTTTCTTATTGAAGGTGTCCGCTTGTCTAAATTTGAGTCCAAGGCTTTAGAAGGTATTTTTGTTGGTTATGATGCCGAATCCCACACTTACAGAGTCTACAACAAGCTCACTAGGATTGTTGTAGAATCTTGTAGTGTGGAGTTCGATGAAAATAACGGCTCCTTTGTAGGGCAAGTTGATGTTTGTGATGCAGATGTTGAAATACCCCAAGATGCCATAAGAAGAATGGGCATGGGATTTTTCCGCCCCATTGAGGAACCCCTTGTGGCGGATCGGGAAGGACAATGCTCCACTCAAGTGGAGCCCTCATCTACACAAGATCAACAAGCTCCTACTATTGGAGAAAACTCTGCACCAACACTGCAACCTGCTGAAGATCATCTGTCTCCTGGACAAGTTGGTAGTCCCAGGCCGGACTATCCGCCCCCTCCAAGGGGCGGACAATCCGCCCCTGGCACTCCAACTCGTTCCAGGGGATCCGAAGGAGAAGACAACAGCCAAGAAGCTCCCAGGCCGGATTCTCCGGCCCCCGAGGGCGGATTATCCGGCTCTGATTCTCCAAGTCCTGTCACGCACTCTCAGGAAGAAGGCACTGGTGCTTCACCTCCCAGGCCGGATAGTCCGGCCCCTCCAAGGGGCGGATTATCCGACCCTAAAGAACAAACCCTGTATTAACCTCCTGGTGTTAACTCAGATCAAGATCAAGGGCAAGGCAGTGGTCAAGACAAGGATACAAATACTGAATCAACTCCTTCTAGAAACAATAAGGACATTGAGGCTTGTCGCAAGGCTCGTGCTTATCGGAACCTTGAACTAAGGGGTCACACTCTTGACAAGGTTGTTGGTGATCTACGAAGAAGGGTATCTACTAGAAAAGAACTTGCAAGCTTCTGTGATCATCAAGCCCACATTTCCATGGTTGAACCGAAGAAGGTCTTTGATGCTCTTGAAGACCCCGATTGGGTTGTTGCAATGCATGAAGAATTAAATAACTTCGAACCCAACAAAGTTTGGAAGCTCGTAGAGAAACCCAAGGACTGCCGCAATGTTATCGGTACCAAGTGGATCTTCAAGAACAAACAAGATGAAAATGGCATTGTTGTGAGGAATAAAGCAAGACTCGTGGCTCAGGGATTCTCTCAAGTGGAAGGAATTGATTTTGGCGACACTTATGCTCCTGTGGCTCGTCTTGAGTCCATCCGTATCCTTCTTGCATATGCAGCCCATCATATTTTTAAATTACAGCAAATGGATGTTAAGAGTGCATTTCTTAATGGTCCTCTCCATGAGTTAGTATACGTCAAGCAGCCCCCGGGTTTTGAGGACCCCAAATTTCCGAACCATGTCTACAAACTCGATAAGGCGCTCTATGGCCTTAAACAAGCCCCACGTGCGTGGTATGAGCACCTTAAAGAGCTTTTGCTAGACCATGGATTCGAATTTGGGCAAATCGATCCCACTCTTTTTACTAATAAGGTTAATGGGGAGCTTTTTGTATGCCAACTTTATGTAGATGACATTATTTTTGGCTCTACTAAAACCAAGCTTTTAACGATGAATTTTCAAAGCTTATGACTGACAGGTTTGAGATGTCCATGATGGGTGAGTTGAGGTTCTTTCTTGGATTTGAGATCAAACAACTTAGAGAGGGAACCTTTATTAATCAAGCTAAGTACATCCAAGACATGCTCAAAAGGTTCAAGATGACAGATCTCAATGGTGTGGCTACTCCAATGCAAACAAAGTGTCATCTTGAGCTCAATCCCAAGGGTAAAGACGTGGACCAAAAGGTATGCCGATCGTTTTAAGTGTAGGAGTGTGTGCAAGGTACCAAGCTGCTCTTAAAGAAAGCCACTTAGTGGCGGTCAAACGAATCTTCAGATATTTGGTTCATTCCCCAAATTTTGGGTTATGGTATCCCAAGGGTTCAAGTTTCTCTCTATGTGGTTTCACTGATTCAGATTGGGCTGGTGACAAAGATGATAGGAAATCAACCTCTGGTGCATGTCAATTCTTGGGCAGGTCTCTAGTGTGTTGGTCTTCAAAGAAACATAATTGTATTTCACTCTCAACAGCCGAAGCTGAATATGTTGCTGCTGCAAGTGCTTGTACACAATTGTTATGGATGAGGCAAACTTTAAAGGAATATGGTGTCAATTGTGACAAAGTGCCTCTATTATGTGACAATGAAAGTGCTATCAAGATTGCTTACAATCCCGTGCAACATACAAGAACAAAACATATAGAGATTCACAACCACTTCATTCGGGATCATGTTGCTCGTGGTGATATTGCCCTATCCTTTGTGAGCACGAAGAACCAACTTGCTGATATTTCCACGAAGCCCCTTGACGATGCAAGATTTTGTTATTTGAGGAATGAGCTAAATATCATAGATTCAAGGAGCTTGGCTTGACTATACTCGCACACTCACTTACTCTTATTCATGTATTTGGTTTAGATGCGGGCATAGACAGAGGGGGAGTGTGGTCCTAATTGATTGGGCCAACCCTCCCCTATAATGCCGAAAGCAAGTAAAATCATTTCCCTTAATATCATTTGGTGATATGTGGGTCATCGATGAGCATTGGTTTTGAACTCAAGATACATCTTCGCGGTGTCATGCCATGCGCTCCAACATGGTGGCTTCGGACACCGCCCTCTTCCTAGAGAAGAGTTGGTTTCTAATGGGTCTCTTTGGATTTTCTTGCATATCTCGTGTTCTTATGGAAAATGTCGTGGGAATGACCACGGTAGATGCTGCAATCGGAAGCGAGTAGTAGAACATGGGGCAAGGGCGGCCAGCCATCTGCGGTGCGAGATGAGGGCTAAGACACAAGGGTTTACCCAGGTTTGCCCCCCCGGAGGGTAAAAACCTACTCCTGTTAGATTGTATTATGGCGAGAGTACAATGGGGCGAGCTCGACGGCTGGGCGGCGAGTCGCTTGGGTGTATGATGGAACGTATCCTCTATGCGTCCTCTAGGGAGGTTTATATAGACTCACCTCCCTAGGGTTTACAGATCTCAACCGAATTAGTTAAGGATTCGGTGATTCTACGACCTAGTCCGACTGGGCCTATCTATGCTTCTGGGCCTTCAGCTTCCAGTCGCTGGAGTCCACGCCAAATCTCGATCCAGTCGCCGTCCTGCAGGCCCACTCGCTGGCGCTTGGGACAGTAGGAAACATCCTGCTGGGTATACCCCGGTAGGAATATCCCCATCAGTAGTCCCCGAGGCCGTCGTTGATTTGTCGCAGGCGTTCGCTGGCAGTCGGAGTATGCGGGTCCAATGCGGACGTCCAGTCAAATCGGCGGCGGACTCCTAAATAAAGGAAGAACTAGTCATTTTAGTCGTAATAACGGCGGCCAATCGTGTCGTAGCTCGGCGAACGGGTCGGCGAATACTCAGTCACTGTTATAGTAATCGGGTCGGCGAATCGTCGAGTCGCGTGGAGCGACGAGTCGAATGGATGAAGTTGGACCGTCAATTGGGGTCAAACTAGCCGTTGGGGTAATCCAACGGTAACTTCGGCGTAATTACCGCGTAGTAACGGCTCCTGAAACTGGCGGGTAGCAACCGCTATATAAGGAGAATGATAGGCGAACGGGGAAACACTTCTTCGTTCTCCCTCCGACCTCGCCCGTCTCCGTTTTCCACTCCGCATAGCGATCTAAACAATCCAGAGAGCCCCGACCTCCGCGAACTTCCAACCGATGGCCCCCTCCACCGAACCATGGGGCAGATTCAAGTGTACTAAGGCGCTACTGGCATCCTTCGAGGAGGCTGGGATCTTCCGCGCCGGCAGATGGCGCATCCCCGCGGCCGAAGAAGTGACTCTGGACCCGCGCGAGGGAGAATTCATCTGCTTCACCAGCCACCCTGAGCGGAGGTTGGGCTTTCCTACTTCCCTCTTCTTCCGGCGTTTCTGCACCTACTACGGGATCTAGCCATCGGATCTAGTTCTGCATAGTATCGAGCAGCTCGCCATCTTTGTGGCATTCTGTGAGTGCTATCTGGGCTACAGGCCCTACTTCCCCCTGTGGCAAGATCTGTTCCATGGAAAAATCAGCCACGAAGAGTCAGGCGGCCCGATGCTAGCCGCGGGCGGCCTGACGTTCCAGCCGAAGTCAAAGGCGTCGTTCTTTGACCTGATGCTGCCCGCCAAGGCGGCGAACGAATGGAAGAAGTCCTGGTTCTACGTCACCGAGTCGACCCTAGACGGCGAAGTGGCGCTTCCAAGGTACTCCGCCGACCGGCCCGAACCGCGTCGACTCCAGGTCGTCAAGCTCTCGCTGGATCAACGGATGGTTGTCGATGAAATGCTGCAGACCATCTGCGGCCTGAAGAAGAAGGGCCTCCAGACCATCAACCTCTACAACGGCTGGTTCGGGCGGCGGCTCGTGCCCTTGGCCCGCCGCGACCACTACATGTATGAGTATACGGTTAAGGAGAATCCGACGAACTCCTCCCTCGCTGAATGGCATCTCGAAGACTACACCCTGGCCCTGAAGAAGATTACCCATGCGGTGTATCTTGACGCGAAGGCCGGGGTCGCCCCCTATACTGCAAGGCACGCAGCTCCAACGGTAAGCCGTCATTTCGTCATCACTCGTAGTCCCAGATGATGCATTCGCGGTTGTGCTGACATTGTTTTGTTTCTATTGCAGTTGTTCCAAGTGGTAGAAGGGTGGCTTCCACCCGCAGACGACGAGAACTCGAGCTCGTCCGTCCAGGACGGGAGCGAGTCATCACCCGTGAAAGGCGACGCCAAGAGCGACGAGGGTGATGATGACGACAACGACGAAGACGAGCCCGTGGAAGTCGCTGCCCCCACAGTTCGCAAGACCCGCGGGCAACACCAGCGCGAGCTCGAGGCGAGTAAAAGCCTCGAGCCCCACGATGATGGCGACGACGAGCTTCCCGAGAACACCTCACATCGTGAGGCCACGCTGTCAAAGAAGAAGAAGAAGAAGGAGACGAAGGCTCCGCCGAAGTAGAAGGCGAAGCCGGCGAAACAGATGTCTCCGCCCCGATCTGCGACCAGTTCCGACGCCACCAGCTCAGCTAAGGACGCAGCGGCGCGCGCGACCGTGGCACCGGATGCCACTGCCCCCATGGACGAGGTGCCTCTGGCATCGTTACCACCTCCATTCGCCCCGGTCTTTGGTTTGGGGGCTGCTCCAGCCGCAGCAGCCTTGCCTCCGAGGGAAGCTTCCGCAGCAGTTATCACGGAAGCTCCTGCCGCAGCTTCTTCTTCGAAGAAGCCCTTAATGTCTTGGGCACACGGTGTGTTTGAGACAGGCCTCACTCGGAGGTTGGGGCCCGAGTTGGAAAAGCCGGCTAGCATCCGCACCGGACCGTGGTTCATACCAGTCGCCAAGTGAGTATTGTTCATCTACCTGTTTTTCGTTGTAGTTGGACAGACTTATTCGTATCGTTGTTTCATAGGACTGGTGTTAAAAATATCGGCCATCCTTCCGTGGCTAAGGTTCCGCCAGTCGTCACCGAGGTGGACTCCTCGCGGAAGAGGAAGACCGACGAAGTCGCTGCTCCCGCCGAAGGTGTCAAGAGGGCGAAAGTCGATGACGTTGTCACGGTCTCTGATCGTCGGTTGCTCCGAGCGAACCTCCGACTACGGCGGAAGTGGCCTCGAAGACCAAGGAGGCTATTGCCTCACCCGACGTTGCCGAGCCGGCTCCGAGTGGCGCCGCGGCATCTACAACGACCTTCCCTCGCTTCATGGCGAAGGCGGCCGCAGCAAGTGGCTCGACGCCAATGAGACGGATGCCTGGGGTCGCCGAGGTGGAGGTCGAACAACATCGTGGACACACTCCGGTCGTTCTTGCATCTGTGGACGCGCTGGAGCTTCACGGCATGCTAGGCGCTGCCATCTAGGTATGTCCAGTCCCCGAGGATCGGGCCACTAAATTTCAGTGTTCGGATTCTTAATGTTTTTATATCGTCCAGTCCCCGAGTGTCTAGTCGCTAAATTTCAGCGGGTGGACACTTAGGATTTTCAATGTCCCGTCCCCGAGTGCCTAGTCGCTGAATTTCAGCGGGTGGGCACTTAGGATTTTCAATGTTCAGTCCCCGAGTGCCTAGTCGCTGAATTTCAGCGAGTGGGCACTTAGGAATTTCGTTGTTGTTGACGTTGCAGTTTGTGCGCAGGGCCTGCAGCGCGAATCGGCCGATCGGCTTGCTGCAAAGTGTCGCTTGGAGAAGGAACTCGTTGCCGTCCAGGAGACGAACAAGGGGCTTCAAGCAATTGCAGCCGAGGCGGAGGAGGTCCGCCGGGGCCTTGTCCCGGTGGGTGACTTGACAGCGGCTCAATCTGCTTTGAGCGTGGCCGAAAAGCGGGTTGCTGACCTGGAGCGTGAGCTCAAGGAAGCGAGGGAGGAAGCGAGTTCAGCGGAGGGGCGTGCGAAAGAGGCTGTCACTTCTGCCGCTGAAGAGCGGAAATTATCTGACGTGCTCGTTGCTGGGCTGCAGGATGACCTTTCTTCTCTTCAACGTTTCATCACGGACCTCTGCCGCCCGCTGATTGGTAAATTCTCCTTCACCCAATTCTTGGTGGTACGAACTTTATTGTGATGTCGACGAGTCGCTTACTGTTTGTTGATGTGCTACAGGCCGGATTACTGACAACGTGGAAGAAGCGCAGTCGTATGACGCGCGGCAGTGCGTGGCCACTCTGGTCGACTCGGCCGCGTTGTCGGCGACTTGCCTTCGAGCATATCTTCAGGAGATATCGCCCATGGAGGTGATCCCCATTGACCTTGTCGAGGTATGGCGCTATCTGGAGAAGGCTCCGTCGGTGGCCAAGTTCATGACGCGGTCGGCCTTCAGGCGTGGGGCAGCGACAGCGCTCAGCCTTGGGCTTGCCCACTTCCCGGAAGACCTCGACCTCGACGATGTCACGAGCGGCTACCCCTCGTCAACGGGCTCGGTGGAGATTGCCGAGGTGCTGAAGCTGACGGACCGGGCCGCGGTGTACTCTGACCGCGTTTGGGCGATGGGCGACTTCATCCCCTATCAGGAAACGGTTGTCGCCCCCAACGATCCTAAGCCGAAGCATCGGGACTTCAAGGTTGAGCAACCATTCCGGGCGGCGATGGCGGACGAGCTGAAGACGTACCCGTCGAACCCGTACGTGCCCTTCATCCGTAACCGCAGGGGTGGCGGCAAGTCGGCGTCAAAACCTGCGGAGTAGAAGCGTCGTGCCCTTGGGAGTTAGTACAAAATAGCTATTGAACTTTCCTTGTATTTTGGAACAACTTTGTGCTGCTATAAAGGAAATTCGTGTTGTTTTGTCATTTGCTTTGCGATTTTGGATTTTGATTGAACGAGTCCCCGAGCGCGTGCGCCCTTTTTATGGGGTTTACCTCGTTTGTTATGTTTTTGCGATTTTTTAATGGATTAAGGTCGACTCGCCAGGGCTCGGAGAGCCATTCGCAGGGCGACTCCCATGGGTGCTCTATACTTGACCGTTTTCCCGTGCGCGAACGAGGTCGGGTAGCCGAGTCCCCGAGCGTGGTACTTGGTGGTTCTATTCGCAGCTCCAAGGTAGGTGAGGCCTAAGCGCGTTAAAGTAAGCGCGTCACTCCTGCCTGGCCCGAAGGATCAGTCGCATGGCGAGTCCTGGGCACGCTCTCGTACTAGGCGTTTTTCCCTAGTCGCTTGAATTTGAGTGGACGTTAGTCGCCGAGTGTGGTATTTGTCCGTTCGAGTCGCTGTGCCAAGGATGCAGAGGACCTTGGTCCCTGTGAGGAGCGAGGGCAGTTGTCTTGGCTCGGTAAGCCAGTCGAGCTAGGGGACTCCAATGGGGCTCCGGGTTGGTGTTTTTCGTGGACGTTACAAGGCCTGGGGTTTCCCAGTGCCCTCGTACTGCACTACTTGGCCGTGCCGGTCGCTTTACCAGAGGTTGACTTCTGCGAATAGCATGGCGCTGTCATTACGAGTGCGAGTGGCACAAGACACGGAGAGTAGACGCAACTTTCGGTAACCACTGTTTTATTTCATAGCGGGTGGGTAGTACATGTATGGAGTTCTAGGAATAGAACTTTCGTACGAGGTTTACATTCCACGGTCGCTTGACGTCGAGTTTTCCGTCTCCTCGGACGTCGGTGAGGTAGTAGGCGTCGTTGCCTAGGACTCGCCCGATGGCGAATGGTCCCTCGCAAGGGGGGGAGAGCTTGTGCATGCCCTTCTTGTCCTGGATTAGACGAAGTACCAGGTCACCTTCCTGGAAGGTGCGAGTCCTTACTCGGCGACTGTGGTAGCGGCGGAGCCCTTGCTGGTAGATGGCGGTGCAGGAGCGAGCTAGGTCGCGTGCCTCGTCGAGCTGGTCGACCCCGTCTTGGCGTGCGAGTTCGTTTGCAGCCTCCGTGTAGTTGACCACCCTTGGCGAGTCGTGCTCGAGGTCGGTGGGCATGACTGCCTCGGCGCCGTACACCATGAAGAAGGGGGTGAACCCTGTCGACCTATTGACGGAGGTGCGGATGCCCCAGATGACGAAGGGTAGCTCCTCGACCCAACACCCAGCGGTGCGCTCGAGTGGAACTTGGAGCCGTGGCTTCAGGCCATGGAGGATGCTCTGATTGGCGCGTTCCGCCTGGCCGTTGGACTCCGGGTGGGCGACTGAGGCGAGGTCAAGTCAAATGTGGTGTTCCTCGTAGAACTCGGCCATGACTCCTTTGGCGAAGTTGGTGCCGTTATCTGTGATGATGCTGTTTGGGAACCCGTAGCGATAGATGAGCTCGCGTAGGAACTTGGTGGCGGTCTTCCCGTCGCATTTGCGGACTGGCTTGGCGTCCACCCATTTTGTGAACTTGTCGACGGCGACTAGGAGGTGCGTGAAGCCGGAGGGGGCCTTCTTGAAGGGGCCTACCATGTCCATGCCCCATACGGCGAACGGCCAGGTAATGGGGATTGTCTTGAGTGCCGAGCTTGGCACGTGGATTTGATTGGAGTATTTCTGGCATCCGACCCACCGCTGGACAATGTCGACAACGTCTGCGTGTGCGGTGAGCCAGTAGAAGCCATGCCGCATAGCCTTTGCGACCAGAGAACGGGCGCCGGCGTGGTGGCCGCAGTCGCCGGAGTGAATGTCTTGGAGGATTTTTCATCCTTCAGCGGGCTGAATGCAGCGTTGGAACACGCTGGTCACGCTGCGCTTGTGGAGCTCGCCGTTGATGATGACGATGGATTTGTAGCGGCGTGCTATCATTCGGGCGTCCGTTTCATCCGCTGGCAGGGTGACTCCCTCCAAGTAGGCGACGTATGGCGCGGTCCAGTTGTCTGGCTCGACGATTAGTGCGACCAGGGCTGCTTCTGGTTGCAGTGGTATTCCGATGTCGATCTCCCTGGGGGGAGAGACGGAAGGCTTGGTGATGGTGTCGAGGAAGACGCCGGCGGGTGGTGCGAGTCGAGCCGAGCCGATGCGAGAGAGTGCGTCGGCCTCCTCGTTCTTCCGCCCATCAATCCACTCGACAGAGTAGCCTGCGAAGTATCCACCCAGCTTGTCCACTGCTTGGCGGTATGCCGCCATTGTGGGGGAGACGGATTCGCAGGTGCCAGCAACTTGCCCGGCGACGAGGTCGGAGTCTTCGTAGCAGCGCAGTCGGTTGACATTCATCTCTTTGGCAGCTCGCATGCCGTGGAGTAGCGCCTCATACTCGGCCATGTTGTTGGTGCAGGGGGTGAAGTCGAGGTAGAGGACGTAGCGGAGCTTGTCGCCCTTTGGAGATGTTAACACGATCCCTGCTCCTGCACCGTCCGCGTTCTTGGAGCCGTCGAAGTGTAAGCTCCAGTAATGGAGGTATGACAGCTTCTCTGGCTGCTGGGCCTCCTCCCAGTCGGCGATGAAGTCTGCGAGAGCCTGTGACTTGATCGCCTTGCGCGGCTCGTACATGATGTTGTGGACGCCGATCTTGACGGCCCACTTGGCGACTCGCCCACTTGCCTCACGGTTGCGGATGATGTCCTGCAACGGTGCTGAGGAGACGGCCGTTATCGGGTGCTCCTGGAAGTAGTGCGGCAATCGCCGCTGTGCTCTGAAGACCGTGTATACCAATTTCTGGTATTGCGGGTAGCGCTGGCGTGACTCGGTGAGGACTTCGCTGATGTAGTACACTGGTCGCTGCACCGGGCGCTCCTTTCCTTCCTCTGGTCGTTCGACGACCATGACGGCGCTGACGACGCGTTCGGAAGCCGCGACGTAGACCAGCATGGGTTCCTTGTCGATGGGGGCGGCGAGTAACGGTGCTGCGAGTAGCACCTTCTTGAGGTCGCGGAGCGCGTCATATGCCTCCTTGTCCCACTGGAGGTGGGGTTTTTGCGCATTAGGCGGTAGAGGGGCATCGCCTTTTCGCCCTACCGGGGGATGAAGCGACTGAGAGCCGCGACTCACCCGGCCAGCTTCTGGACGTCGCGCAGGCACTCGGGTTTGCCGAGTCGAGCGATCGTGTCGATCTTGGTGGGGTTTGCTTTGATCCCATGCTTGGAGACAACGTATCCCAGTAGCTGTCCAGCTGGCACACCGAAGGTGCATTTGCCTAGGTTTAGCTTTATCTTGTACTTCCACAGGTTGGCGAATGTTTCCGCCAGGTCAGCGAGAAGGTCGTTCTGGCGAGCGGACTTCACCACCACGTCGTCGATGTAGACGTGGATATTGCGGCCAATTTGGCTCGCAAGGCACTCCTGCATGCACCCCCGGCGTTCTTGAGGCCGAAGGTCATGGCAGTGTAGCAGAAGGCTCCGAATGGCGTGATGAACGCCATCTTCTCTTCGTCCTCGACGGCCATTTTGATCTGCTTGTACCCAGAGTAGGCGTCGAGGAAGCATAGCGACTCCGAGCCCGCGGTGGAATCGATGATTTGGTCGATCCGCGGGAGGACGAATTGGTCCTTCGGGCAGGCGCTGTTTAAGTTTGTGTAATCGATACACATCCTCTAGGTCCCATTTTTCTTCTCGACTGGGACTGGGTTTGCCAGCCACTTGGAGTACTTGATTGGCCAGATGAAGCTTTCAGCGAGTAGACGCTGCAGCTCCTCGGCGATGGCTCGGTGGCGCTCTTCATTGAAGGGCCACAACGACTGCTTGACAGGTCGCACTTTGGGGTCAGCGTTGAGTTTGTGCTCAGCGAGTTCCCTCGGGACACCAGGCTTGTCAGAGGGCTTCCACGCAAAGATGTCCCTGTTCTCACGGAGGAACTCGATGAGCGCGCCTTCCTATGCTGGGCTCATGCCCGTCCCGATAGTCACCGTCTGGCTGGAGTCGCCTGGGACCAGCTCGATGGTGCGGGTATGCGTCGTTGCCTCGAAGGCGGTGGGGTTGCCGCCCTCCGAGTTGGGCTTCTTGAGTATGGTGGGGTCGTCGTTGTTGACCCCGCTCGCGTACTTAGCGAGCTCCTCGGCATGGTTGGCCTCTGCCGCGATGACGGCGTTGGCGAGTTCGGTCTTTTGGCCTCGCACTCGGCGGCCATGTCAGGGTCGCCATGGATGGTGATGACGCCGCACGGCCCGGGTAGCTTCATCGCGTTGTACGCGTAGTGGGGTGCTGCCATGAACTTGGCGAACGCCTGGCGCCCCAGGACGCAGTGGTAGGGGATGTCGAAGGGCACCAGCTCGAAGACGATCCGCTCGGTGCAGAAGTTTGCTGGTGTGCCGAAGGTGACTGGCAGCGTCACCTTGCCGATCAGGTACGCCTTCCGACCGGGGATGATGCCGTGGAACGTGGTGTAGGTCGTCTCGATCATCGACTGCGGGATCCGCAGTCGCCTGAAGGTGTCCAGGTACAGGATGTTGATGGAACTGTCGCCGTCCATCAATGTTTTGGGGATCCAGTAGTCTCCCACCTTGGGCTTGACCACCAGGGCGACTCGGCCCGGATACTCGATCCGTGGCGAGTGGTACGCGCGGCTCCAAGTGATTGGTTGCTCAGACCAGTTGAGGAACTGGGGGATATCTACCTGGGCCACCGTGTTGATGGCGACGGCGTGTGCGATGACCTTCTTCTCGCGCTTCGTGTTGAAGCCTGTGAAGGTGTGGAGCGAGCCGACGATGCTGCCGAATTTTCCGCCGTTTGGCGGGTTGTTGTCGGGGTCTTCCCGCGCGTGCCGTGCCTTCTCGATCTCCTTGAGAGAGTGCAGTCGGCGGTAGTGTGCGTGGTAGGCTTTCCTTCCCTGCTGTGAAATACACAAGGTTGGTTAAGAAGGGCCGCGGGGTCGAACCTCGGCTTCGCCTTGTAGTTGCCACCGTCGCGGCGGAAGCTCTTGGGCTCGCGCTGCGTGTATCCAGCGTTGGTGACGAAGTCGACTCGCCCGTCACTGCGGCGCTTGTCGGTGAGGCGAGTGTTGCTGTAGCGTAGATCGGGTCGTCTCCTGTTGTCGTGGCCGCTCGTGCGACGGTGTCCTCCCGACTCGTCATTGGTTTCTTGGTTTGGGTCCTCCTCCGCGTACCTTTTTGCAATCTCCAGGAGATCCGGTATGTTGTCAAGTGTGCGGTACGCTTGTTTGAGCTTGGGGACCAGGGGCTCGTAGCGGCACGAGGTCTTGAATCAGTGGATCGCGGTGTCTGGGTGGATGCCGACCGCGTTGTACCACAGATCTTGCCACCGTTGGACCCAGCTGCGGGTCGACTCACGGGGTCCCTGGACGCACCATTCCAGGTCCTCGATGGTGGTGGCGCGGGTGTATGAACCCTCGAAGTGCCTGACGAAGGCCTCTCGCATCTCCTCCCAGGAGTCGATGCTATCCGTGGGAAGGGTGTTAATCCACTGCTTGCACGCCCCCTCCATCATCAGGGGGAGGTAGCGGGCGGCTAGTAGGTCGGTGTGGCCTGCGATCCCCATCGCCATGAGGTAGGTATCCAGCCATACAGAGGGGTCGTACGAGGGGTCGTACTTCTCTATTTCCTTCGGCGCTTTGAAGTTCGTCGGGTATCTTTTGCCTCGGATCATCGGTCCGAAGCATTGGGGTCTGATGCGGCTCAGCGACCCCCTCGGTTCACCGTCGCAGCGATTGGTGAGGGTGTGCCGCAGATCGTCAGGCTGGCGTGCACGCCAGCTCTGATTGTTGATGATGTGGGTGCGGGCGTCGACGGGTTGTCCGTTGGCGGCGAAGAATTTGGTCGCCGGCCTGGGGTCGTTGGTGGAGAGTGCCGCGTTCGCGTGCCGGTGTTGGAGCTATAGGGGTTCAGGTGGCGGGCAGTTGAGAGTGTTCGCCGCCAT
Source organism: Avena sativa (assembly GCA_916181665.1). Lineage (NCBI taxonomy): Eukaryota > Viridiplantae > Streptophyta > Magnoliopsida > Poales > Poaceae > Avena > Avena sativa. The sequence continues at coordinate 316,234,876 of OV702283.1, forward strand.
GGGGCGGCCGCTTGAGGCCGCTCTGCTGCCCGATGAATGCGAGTACATCCGACCCTGTGAGTCGACGCCTGCGTTTTGTTGCTCGACCGCTTTGGCGAGTAGAGCCTTGGCGTATTGTATCTGCAGGGCGCCTTCACCAGTGGCTGCGATGTTGTCGACTTCTGCTCGGCCCGCGACGAGGTTGTCCATTGTGGTGGAGAACAACGGGATGCCGTTCGCGTCTCGCTCCCGCGAGGAGACCACGAACCTTGGCTGGTCCCTAGGGGGTGCGCGGTTGGGTGGTGGCGGGGCGCCATTGGCCGTTGCTCCTGGTGGGGGCCGAGTGCTTCCTCTGGCGCGTTCTCGCAGATCGCGCGCTTGGCCGTGCGGGCCGGGTCGTTCTCATCGTCGAAATTCAGGGCGCGCCCCTGGATGGTGGGGTTCAGGTGCGACCTGATTCGGAGTTGGTCTTAGCGTGACAGCTCCTGCGCTGTCACCTGCTCGAGGCAAAATTTTTCGCGCTCGGCTTGTTCCTTGCAGACTGCCTCCGCCAGCTTTAGGCGGAGTTCTTCGACCTCCGTCGCCGTCGCATTTGGAGGGACCGGCATGGAGAATGGATCTTCCGGCGGGTCGGCGCCAGTTGCCATGTAGGTCGCGGCGTGGCGACCGGTTCCGTCGCGGAGGTCGGCGGAGTTCTCTGACCCGGAATCAAAGTCAAAGATTCCGAGGATAGAGGGATCCTTGAAGTCTCCGACGTTGGAGACCTGGGTGATGTAGCCCGCGGGTGACGCGGCGACAATGGATCCGGAGAGTGACGCCGGGGTCGCCGAATCGGCGTCGTCGTTGAGGGCCGCGTCTTCCACGGCTACGGTGGTTTCGGCCACGTTGCTGTGGGCCGAGTCGCACTTGGAAGCGAGGCGGTGGATCGTGCGTACCTGGCTCTCAGAGAGCCGGTCGCGTGGCGGCGACTCGCGGATGCGAGACCAGTCCTCCGAGATGACGACGTCGGTGAGGCCGACGAAGAGGCTGATCATGCCGACCGACAGGATCATGCTATGCGTGACGGGTCGCGCCGCCGGGACGTAGCTGCTCGGCAAGATCTGGAGCATCTCGCCGATCGCGATCATGCGGCCGGTGGCGATTGACTCGTTGATGGGCAGATTGGATCTCGCCGCAGAACACCGGCCTGACCGGCCAGGCCCCACGGTGGGCGCCACTGTCGTGGGAATGACCACGGCTGATGCTGCAATCGGCAGCGAGTAGTAGAACATGGGGCAAGGGTGGCCAGCCATCTGCGGTGTGAGATGAGGGCTGAGACACAAGGGTTTACCCAGGTTCGCCCCCCCGGAGGGTAAATACCTACTCCTGCTAGATTGTATTATGGCGAGAGTACAATGGGGCGAGCTCGACGGCTGGGCAGCGAGTCGCTTGGGTGTATGATGGAACGTATCCTCTATGCGTCCTCTAGGGAGGTTTATATAGACTCACCTCCCTAGGGTTTACAGATCTCAACCAAATTAGTTAAGGATTCGGTGATTCTACGACCTAGTCCGACTGGGCCTATCTACGCTTCTGGGCCTTCAGCTTCCAGTCGCTGGAGTCCACGCCAAATCTCGATCCAGTCGCCGTCTTGCAGGCCCACTCCCTGGCGCTTGGGCCAGTAGGAAACGTCCTTCTGGGTATACCCCGGTAGGCATATCCCCATCAGAAAACACACTCAATTTTGGCTTTTGTTTGATTTGATTCTTGCAAATTTGGGTGTGTAGTACCATCTCAGTTTGTTGCTCTAAACCCAAGCCTATCTTTCCTCCTTGAACCATATACTCTTTCACACAAGTCCTCTATACACCATCGAGGGGTTCTGCAAGGTTGCTCCGGCCTGAATCTGTACTTCACAGAATTTTTAGAGGGGGCGGACTATCCGCCCTAAGTGGGGGGCGGATTATCCGCCCCGGGCGAAATCTCCCTGTTAAAGGCAGGGTCGGGGAGGGTAGGCTCAAACAGAGAAGCCAGTCCTCCCGCAACCCTCCCTCAGCCCCCAGCCTCCGCCGGAGCCTCCGCCCCTCCCCGGAGTCAATTTGACCACCAGATTCTCCGGGCCATCCCCGGATCTTCTTCCTCACGCCTCCGGGTACCTTCTCCTCTGAGCTCTTCCTCCAATGAGTGAGGGTAACTCCCTCATCCATCTCTTTTGCTTGAGATTCATTGTTGTGGTGGAAATCTCGGTGTAGATGATACTTGGTGTTTTCCCGTGCATGTTAGAATCCGTAGAAATACATCCATTGTGCCCGATCTGTGTTGCCGTAGGTAAATCTGGGCCAAACCAGAAAAATTTCGACAGGGGCGAATTATCCGCCCCCTGACCGGAAAGTCCGGCCTGGAGACAACATGTCTGGTCTGTTTTGGTTCCGATTTTCTCCCATGCACTCTTCTGGCTCATGGACTGTTTTCCTACTCGTTCTAGCATGTTTCCTGGACTTGTGTGTGCGCTTATCCCCATGCTACCTCGCCATGCTTTTCACAGGTGGTTCTCGTCCTCCTAAGACATACAAGCGTCGTCCTCGTGCCCGTTATCTCAGGCCCACTGCAGAGGGCACATCTGTTGACAAAACTGAGGTTCGCAGGTAAGCCAGAGAAGCTGAACAGATGGCATAGGCAGCAAGGAAAGCCAAGCGGGTTGCATCTCGCAAGGGCAAGGGTAAAGTCAAGGAGGCTCGGCCTAACTACAAGGCCATGGACATCACTGATTACTCCTCCATGCGTTAGACAGATTTTTATGCAGATGTTGACAGTGATGGTGAGCCAGAGGATTCTATGTTTTGGTGCTCTCATTTTCGGTATATCCATGATGATGTCTATGTTCCTCTCAAAATTCGCCCCATGCACCCTCTGAATATGACTGAGGCTCAATCAAAGGCTCGCCTTCGTGAAGCTTTGGATGTGACAAACAAGATGGGGCTTCATCCTCTTATGTCTCTGTAGTGCCACTATGATTCCAAGATTGTGAAGCAGTTTTTGCCCACTCTGGTTATCTGCGGCTATGAGCTTCGTACTATGAAGTGGATGACGGGAACATCAATGATCCAGTCTGATTTCCACACCTTTGGTCAGGTTATTGGCTATGCTTTTCACGGGCGGGACACCCCTTCAGGACACCGCATTATCTCTCCGCTCAGGCCATCCAAGGATACTATGCTTGCTCCATGTTTGTCGCCCAATGGCGTTGTTGGTACCTTCGCTGGCCTTTCACCACTGTATGCCACCCTTGTAGGCATGTTTCGGGACAACATTACTCCTAGTGGAGGCAACAATGACAAGATCCGCGGTCACCTGGTTCCTCTTTTGGCCTTTGCTCATGAGTGTGCCACCAATGCTGGCTCATCTACATGATACAAGTTGGATGTGGTGGATTTCATTTATCATGAGATGACTGATGTGATGCTCAAAAGGCTCTCCATTCCATATGCTCCTTTTATCATGATGCTCATCAAGCATATGCTGCCCCATGAGGATTTTGGCACTGATTTGGATGGTTTGCACAAGTCAAAGAAAATTTACAACAAAGCTCAGAAGACATCTCACCCCTCCACTGCCCCTGAGTCCTTTATGCGTGATGCACGGGCTAGTGGTCATCGTTCTGCCGTGTCCCCAATGGCACGCGAGGTTAAACAACTCACTTGGTTCCAGCGACACATTCTTTGCATGGGTGTTTACACTCACAAGGGACAGTATGAGTCGTACCGCAGGGACCATGCGAGGGATCACACTCAGCAGCTCATTCTTCACCATGTTTCTGGTGCCATTGGCCTTCCACCTCCTCCCACTGCTTCGGAACCATATGCTCAATGGAACACTGCAGGGATCAACTATGGTGAGCTTGAGAGTTGCCTGTTTGCTCCACCTCCGAGGGCACCCACTCCTCCAGCTGATGACGATGATGATGAGTATGACGAAGAGGAATGGACGGGGACGACTACGACGAGGAAGAGGAGGCGTGATCTTCTGGGGCGTTAGCATCGCTCTTCTTCCTTTTTGGCGTTTCGACGCCAAAGGGGGGAGAAGTAGTTCTATTAGGTCAGCAGATTTGCATGGGTCGGGCATAAGCACTTGCTTTTCCGCTTTTCCATTCGTTCGTTTTACTTGTGCCCCTTTAGCGTGAACTTATTTGCTATTTGTGCTTGCTTGGTTATTGTAAGACTCCGTGTCATGACTTATTATGTATGGTCCTATGGAATTCTGGATTTATATTGTGGACCTACTATCATGGAATTCTGGATTTATCTGTGGAGTCTGGAATTTTGTTGATGACATATGGAATCATGGGATTATCTTATGTATGCATCAATCTTGTGGGATGTGCAATCTCATTAGTTTATTTGGCAATATTCACATCCCGGTGGTATGATCTCGTTTACCAACCCATCTGGTTTTAATTGTTCTTTCTATGAAAGTTGTGTTTTATCTAGTGTGTGCATGTGTGTTTCAAAGGTAAATCTTAATATGCACACATCTAGGGGGAGCCTCTTTCATTTATTTTAAGGGTGTCGTTGGTAGTCGTTTGCAAATCCTAGTATTGTCATCTAACACCAAAAAGGGGGAGATTGAAAGAACATTTCATAATCCCTAGTATTTTGTGTGTTAGATAACAATATCAAGGATTATTTAATGTGTGTTGAAGTGCTGCAGATCTGTACACCGAGAAGGGAAGGAAACTACTTTCTGGGGGAAGATAATCCGCCCCTCCCAGGGGTGGATAATCCGCCCCAACCCTCTTTCAAGAGTGCGCGACCCCCACAGAGGGGCAGAGTTTGTGGCCGGATTTTCCGACCTAGCTGGATAGTCCGCCCCTTGGGGGCGGACAGTCCGCCCCCTCGAGGATTTCCTTCAAGTCAAGGCCGCGTCGCTCTCTGTATGGGGTGCAGAGTTTCCCTCGGACTTTCCGGTCCTTGGGCGGACTTTCTCCCAAGGGCGGATAGTCCGCCCCTGGCAGGGGCGGATAATCCGCCCCCTCTGGAAATTTCTTCAAGTCAAGGCTGCGTCGCTCTCTGTATTGGGGGCGGAGTTTTCCCCGGAGTTTCCGTCCTGGGGGGGGCAGATTTTCTCACCAGGGCGGATAGTCCGCCCCAAAGGGGAGCGGATAATCCGCCCCCAAATTTCTCCAATGGCTTGTTCTGGCCAGGGGGTATTTAAGCCTGTCTTCCCCCTCTGTCCAGAACTCTTGATTCATCCGAAAAAGAAAAGACCTGATCTGCAACCTTCATCCAAGAGAACTCCACCTAGATCCACTCAAAGGCTCTGTTTCTTGGGGAATCAAAGGAGGAGGACTCGATCTTCATCAACTGCAATCAAGCGCTTCATCTCCTCTCCATTCATTTGGAGAACCACCGATCTAGTATTTCTTGCAAATACCTAGATCCTTGTTTTTGTTTATATTGATAAACCTTGTTCTTGTGGCAGCTTGTTGTCATCTCGGGAGCCCCCAATTCGGTTTTGGGTGTGTGCCCCGATAGTGTTGTAAAAGGCACCGATTCCCGCGTCGAAGGGATCCAATAGTGGAGAAGGTGGATCAGGCCTCTCGTGGCGAGATCCATCGGAGAATAGGGTGAGGCCTATTATGGCGTGGTGGTCTTAGAACCGCCCACCCCTCCAATGCATATGTACTTCCCTTAACAAGGAAGGAACTGAGGTAAAACAAATCCCTGTGTCTCCGTGTGCTCCACTACGGTTCCTTTGCTCCTCTCTTTACGTGCTTAGTAGTTAGGGTTGCATATAGGGAAATTCTCGTAGTTGCGTATCTAGAGAATTTACTTTGTGTCAAGCCTAAAATTGAAAAATTATTAAAAATTGGTTAGCACCTATTCACCCCCCCTCTAGGTGCCCATACGATCCATTTCAAACGTGTTCATAAAATTTTCAAAAAATATTATAACTATTTGGAAATGTTAGGATAAAACTATTGCTTTATGCAAATCAGCCTGGAACTCCACTTAGCCAAATATGCATGTAATTGATAGGTTCCATTTATATCCACATACTAGTGGCACTTTCCAATACATTCAAAGTATTGATCATTTGTGGCTGCAACCTTTCATGTTGCAGGTTATATCGTTTCTCAGTGATCGTTATAGGTCGCGAGACTCCACTCAACGATTGTTCGCCTGTGGCACATTTGAAGGATGGAGATCTACCCTGTATTGCTTTCCGCTGTGATATAATGTAAATTCTGGATCATATTCGTTGTATTTATGATGCACAGTTATATTTGGTATTCATTTTGTATTGTGTGTGCCAGTGAACCTATCCAGGGATTGGCACTATACACATGAACTCAGCCTTATCAGGCGAGGGTGTTATAAGATGGTATCAGAGCTGTGTGTTGATTGTAGGATCGTGACCTTAGGAATGTATTAGTAATAGAATACCTCTATTAGGAGAACTATCATATTTTCTACTTACTAGAGTTCTTATATTTCTTGTCTATCTTTTCTAGAACCTCTTCTTGTTCAAAATTTATAGTTGTCCATTCCTTTGATACATGTATGAGTGTTGCCTACAAGTAGAATAAGACATAAGATGATACAAATGAACTTATCATCATGTTTGGTTAGATCTGGACCACCATATTTTATCTCTTTAGGAGATCATCGCTATCGTGTTAGCATATTGATCTTACCAACTTATGTGGTGTGACAATATTAGTTGCTTCCTTATTTATATTGAGCTATTTTGTGCGATGACTTGTTTAGGATTAGTTAGTGTTGAAACACCAAAGTTTCTGAAATTTTCATGAGGTTTTTAGATTAGTTTAATTGTTTGAACTGATTGAAATTCGTGAGATTACTCATGCAGTTTTTCTGGCTGACCTGTTGTACCGCGCGATTTTTCATACTTTACTGGTAACTCAGAAAAATCTGAAAAAATAGGACCGGAAGCACAATTATCTGTACTACATGCACAAAAATTGGCTAAAATTTCTGACGAGCTTAAGGTGCCCAAATAAATTCGTGAAACCTGCTTTAGTGTTTTGACAGATTTTGTTTATTGCTTATTTGTTGCTCTATTCTACTCTAGTATTATCCCCAACTTTTTCAAACTATTTTATGGTTATATACTGCTAGGTTTAAACCCATGTAACGTTTTTATGCAAGTGTATGGTTATGTGTTGATTGCTTATGATTGTTTGCTTGTTTGTGACATTGATTGCTTCATACAGCTATGGATAGTACTACTTCTCTTAGCCCTCTTCTATCTATACTCATCTATGCTATCCCAAACAGATGCCACCTCGTCGCCGACCCACTGAGATGGAGTAGTTGATAGCAGCACAAGCGCAACTAGCGCAAGTGGTGACTCAGTTCGTAGCAAACAGCAACAACCCAACTCAAGTGGATGCACTCACTAGATTTCTAAAACTGCGGACTGCAAAATTCTCAAGCGCACCTGAGCCTATGATTGCACTTGATTGGCTGCGCTCAGTGAATAAGGACTTAGTAATAGTTGGATGCACGGGTGAAGAGAAAGTGAGATTTTCTGCTCACTTACTTGAAGGACAAGCAGCTACTTGGTGGGATACCTTTCAGATTACCCACCCCATTGATACAATCACTTGGGAGATGTTTGAGGAAGGATTTAAGATAAACCATGTCTCGTCTAGAGTTATGATCCTAAAGAGAAAGGAATTCCATGATCTACACCAGTACAATCGCACGGTGTCGGAGTACATAGAGGAATTCACCAATTTGTCTCGCTATTCTCCGGAGGATGTCAACACTGATGATAAAAGGAAAGAGAGATTTCTGGATGGACTGAGTGATGAGCTATCCATTCAGCTATCAGTAGTTTACACTCCCACTTTCCAGGATCTAATGGACAAAGCTAGAATTCTTGAAGAAAAACAGAGGCAAGTTGAGAAGCGCAAGAGGAAGCACAACAACAACTGCAACTCAGGATCATGTCAGAGAATATGTACCTTCCATAACGGGAATGGAAACTCTATAGATCACATACATGAAGGCAACATACATGACCACCATGGGCACGAGGACCACCACAACAACGATGGAGTTACTAGTGGTGATGAGGATAGTCAAGAGTGTGACCTTAACCATCATAAGAAGTCCAAAAATAGGGATATAAGCCAACTACAGTGTTATCATTACAAGGAACTAGGGCATTATGCATCAAACTGTCCTGAGAAGAAAAAGGAGAAGGCTGAGAAGAAGAAGAATGCTGGAAAATCAAATGGGAACAAGCCCAATCCAATCCAGAGGGGGAATGTGAACCACCTCTTCGATGGAGGAGTCATTGAATAGCTGGACGAAGATGATATATGATAATTGGTAGCAACTTTGGTATGCCAAGAAGCTCACATATTTCCAAGAGAACACTAGAGAAGCAACCTAGACCGTTTCCTCTTAAGGGTGGTAGCACCCTGATGTACCTCGAATCTATTTCTTTCTATCCTTCCCAAATCTTGGGACGAGATTTCTTTTAAGGGTGGTAGTCTGTAACATCCCGGGATTTTAGAATTTTTGGATATAAAAAAATGGCATTTCATTCATCATTGCATCTCATGAAAAATCTTGATTAAAAACCTTGTGTCAAGGCCCTATTTTGCCTTTTCTAATATCGCTGATCCGTTCAATTCAGGGATCGCCGAATCACACTCGGGGACTCCTCAGGTTATGTCGGCAGAGCATATGTCGGCCGAACTGATGGACATTGATGTTGAAGCAGACCCGGAACCATTAATACCAACGTGGGCATAGCCAATATTTAGTTATTTGAAAGATGGAACCTTGCCGAGTGATGAAACATTGGCAAGGAAAATAGCACGAAGGGAAAAAGCGTACACCATAATCAACAAGGAGCTCTACAAGCGAAGTGTGAAAAGTGTACTGCATCTTTGTATCAGCTCAGAGAAAGGCCAGGAGATCTTATTGGATATCCATCAGGGAGAGTGCGGGCACCATGCGTCATCAAGAGATTTGGTAGCCAAGGAATTCCGACATGGATTCTACTGGCCAAGCGCATTGGCACAAGCACAAGAGTTAGTCGGAAAATGTAGTGGTGTCAACACTATGCGTCCAAGTCACATTTACCAGTGTCTGAATTGAAGACTATACCAATCACTTGGCCTTTTGCAGTGTGGTGCCTAGATATGGTAGGACCATTCAAAATAGCAAGGGGAGGCATGACTCATATCTTGGTCATGATCGATAAGATCACCAAGTGTATAGAAGTGAAGCCAATCAAGAAATTGGACGGTAAAACAGCTGTTACATTCTTAAGGGATATAATCCTCAGATACGGTTACCCGCATAGTGTGATCACTGACAATGGCACGAACTTTGCCGAAGGAGCTTTTGCTCGCTTCTGTGGGAAACACCGAATAAGACTTGATGTAGCATCAGTCGCCCATCCAGAATAAAATGGACAAGTTGAACGGGTTAATGGCTTAGTTCTGTCCGGGATAAAACCCCGTTTAATGGAACCACTCCAGAGATCACCTGGTTGTTGGATAGAGGAACTACCCTCAGTACCGTGGAGCTTAAGAACAACTCCGAATCGGTCAACTGGCTATACGCCATTTTTCCTTGTATATGGGTCTGAAGCAGTTTTTCTTGCCGACATAGAATATGACTCGCCAAGGATAAGGCAATACTCGGAAGCTGAGGTAAAAGAGGCCCGAGAAGATGGAGTAGACTTACTCGAAGAGTCAAGGGAACTGGAATTCTCTAGATCCGCTATATATCAACAAAATCTCCGACGCTACCATAGCCGGAAAGTGCAACCTCGTGTTTTTCGAGAAGGAGATATGGTGCTAAGGCTGGTGCAGCGCACAATAGGAATGCATAAATTATCACCTCCATGGGAAGGTACATTCATTGTAAGCGAAGCATTGCACAATGATTCCTACTATCTCATAGACGCTCGTGAAGCGCAAAAGAACAAGGCGGACAGGTCAGGAGATGAAACCAAAAGGCCATGGAATGTGGCACTGCTTTGTCCCTTCTATACTTAGGAGAAGCAGTGCATGTATCACTCGAACTCTCATATATCGGACATGTTTGCCGGCTATGTGCTAATAATAAGATGGTATGATTCAAAAAACTGACTCGGGGACTACCCCTTAAGTTTTCCACTTCAGTTATTTTACGTCGGCTGGCGTGATACCCGAAATTTATCTCGGAGCAAGTAGTGTTTACTCGAAATAAATCAAATCTTCGACTATGCTGTTGTCCGAAAACACGGCTTCATGGCAAGCAAGAGAAAAAGATGTAAGACGGGTAAACATGAACGCCGGATAAATACAAGGGAGAAACGCGAGTCGGCTTTAATTTTTTGCCTAACTCTCTGCAGGTCGTGTTATACTATGTGTCGTGTAATATCGGCCAAGTTATCCAAGTTTCATACCCGCTAACTATATCCTTCATACTTTGAGACCCTAATGTCGAACACCGAAAAAGGTAGACAAGGGCCAGAGGCAAGGAAAGGTGACACGGCAAAATGAAACTCGGGGACTTGCCCTTGGATGATTCGCACTTCGAGCATAACACAAACACATAAAGACTATCAAAAGGCACATAGTCAAACTTCAAGTGCAATGTCTATTACATCTGTACCCGGCATACCGGGGATCTAATAAAAGTTCGAGTATTTGTTGGCCTAAGGAGCAGAAGAACTCGGAGGAGCACTCTCGGAGCCAGGAGCAGTGCTTGGAGCATCGGCCGGGTGAGGGGCATCTGCGGCCGGGTCATATGGATCATCTGACTCGGTTGCCTCGCTGTCTCCACACTCTTCAGCAGCAACTTCGACGAGCGGGTCGCCAAGGTCGAGGAAGCTGGGCCCTTCACACCAAGCATGCACCATGGTGTACTCGATCATGGCATAAGCTTGCTCTTGGCGCTTCTTGATCAGCTCCGGGTCATTAAGCCATTTGCCATCTCCCCTTACGCGAGCAAGAATGTCGAGGTTGATGTCCTCGTACCATGAAAGCACGAAGGAGAGAGCCTTATCTGCTGCAGCTCGGCCGGCCGACTCACGCCATTGATCCAGCCGGTCTTCAGTAAGAAGTAATCTGTCGGCGAGTGGCTCGATGAGTTCGGGTGGGTCTTCATCCGGCCAGAGCATGCGAAACACATGGATAGCCGATTTGAGCAAGTCCACACCGCAAGATCTGAGGGTCTTGACCCGTTCAGACAACACTATGAGGAGCTCCTCCATGGACACCTTGCTGTCAGCAGCAGCACCAGCTTCGACTCTCACCTTCTTCATGGCTCGGATGGCAAACATGTTGCCCTCAGGAAAGTTTTCTGCAAGCAAAAAGAGAAAGTTAGCAAATAGCAAGGGCAGATGGAAAAATCCAAGAAGGACTCATACAGTGCGTAAAGTGTAAGAACTCACTACCGAGAAAGAAATTGATGGCGGCGAGTTTGTTATGCCAAGTCTTGGTCTTGGCTTGAAGGGCGTCGAAGTTCTGGTTTGCTGACTCAACCGATGACTCGGCCTCGTCGAGCAACCTCTTGGTCTTCTCGGCGTTGGCAGCATGTTGCTCGCTCTTCTCGGCAAGATCTTCCTTTAGCCCTTTCACCTCGGCCAAGTGCTTCTACTCCGTCTCGGCCATCAGTTTCTTCAGCCGAGCCACCTCATCTCGCTCCTTCTGGAGTTCAGCTTGGTGCTTCTCTGCTTATTCAGAACAAACATTTGTCAGTACCAACGGAAAAATTTCAGCTATTGGCTTAGGCAGGCAAGAAATTTACTCTCGGCCTCGCTGATTTGCGAGTGAAGATCGTTGATGGTAGACTGAGCAGTGGCTGTGGAACAAGAGCGAGAGGAAAAGTGAGAAGATGAACCAAGGAAAATTACACCAAATAGAATAGAGGAAGAGCAAAGATATTACCTTGGCCGAAGGTGTCAGTATGTAGCTTATCATACACAAGTTCGATCTTGCGATGCGCTAGGACGAGAGCTTGGTGCACCTTGGTGCGCTCGTTATGCCTGAGCTAATCAAAGAACAAACAATAAGGAAGAGTTAAGTCAGGCAACCTGCCGAATAAAAAAGCTTAAGAGTTTACAGCCGAGTAAGTTCCTTACTCGCCAGTAATATCGAGGGCTAGGGATTGAAGCTCTAACATGAGTTCGGCATAAAGGAATCAAAGAGCTTAAGAGCTTACAGCCGAGTAAGTTCCTTACTCGGCAGTAACCTCGAGGGCTAGGGATTGAAGCTCTAACATGAGTTTGGCACAAAGGAATCAAAGGGCTTAAGAGCTTACAGACGAGTAAATTCCTTACTCGGTAGTAACCTCGAGGGCTAGGGATCAAAGTTCTAACATACAAGCTTGGAGTAAAGGATTTAAAGGCTAAGTGACTATTGAAGAGCTTATAGCCGAGTAAGTTTCTTACTCGACTGTAACCTCGGGGACTAGGTGATATGTATAAAGGAAATACTCAATGATACAAAAGAGTAAGAAGTTAGTTTAACTCGTTCACCTCGTCAGCACGGGCCATCAGAGCAATGGCCTGCTGGGTCATGTCGGAGACAGCCTTGGGGCCCAGCTTCAGCTTGTTGCCGGCACGAGTGCTGACCTCCTGCTCGCCTGCTGCATTCCAGGCCACGACGTAAGGCTGAGCTGAACCAAGGCTCTTGCCACTGAGCGTCCGAGTGAGAAATCGACCTGTTTTCAGGGCGGTTACCACGGTGGCACGGGTTGCAGCGGTAGAAGTATGGAGGGTAACAGCCCTGGAGTCGTCACCTGACCCGGCAGCCGCAGATTCGTCCCCCTTACGCGTTGAAGCAAGCTTTGTCGCCGACGTCGGAGGCCGGATCTGAGGAGCAGAACTCGGAGTGCAAACAAGCGTAGTTTGTTTGGAAGAGGTGGATTTGCTAGATGAGGGGCGAGTAGAGCCAGAAGCCTTAGGCTGGGTCTGGCCCTTTGACAAAATTGGAGAGCGAGCAGAAGGATTTGAAGAAGAATGTGGAGCCTCCTGACTAGGCTCAGCAGTTTTGCTAGCTCCAAGATCAGGAAGTTATTCATTCACATCAGCTTGAGGGCTGATGCTAGAGGAACTAGTGGCAGAGGGTTTCTCGGCGCCAGACTTCTGGGCACCAAGATCAGGAAGTTTTTCCTGGCCAGCGCCAGGGGCGCTAGCCGAATGACCCACCGGGTCTGACTGACACTAAGAAGCGTGAGCCTTAACAGTGCGAGCCTCAACCCGGACGGGACTCGGCGCCGCCGAGTCAGCTGGAGGAGGTGCGGGCCTAAGCGGTGAGGCAATGCTAGAAGCAGCCTGATTTTCCGTCAAAGGTGCAACACTGAAAACAATAAGACATATATAAGAGAACATCAGCGATGAAAAAAGAAAAGAACAGAGAAGGCAAAGTATAAAAACTTACCCGGTGACAACCGGGTCACGGGCGACTCGGTGTGTGACTCGGCACCTAGCATCTTGGCGAGTCTCACACAGGGTGGCAGCAGCAGAGGCAGCAGGAGCTGCCGGACTGGGCTTGTTCTTCTTGGCCGGCTGAGTGCTGGAGGAGGTTCCGTGTCGCTTCGGCTTAGCGACGGGGATCTTTCCGACTCCGCCCATGGCGAGAGGAGGAATGTCATGTACCTGGCCAGCTGCATAAGTAAATGACGGGCTTACTCGGATAAGAAAAGAAATTAAGATCATAAGGCATATACCTCCAAAAGCGTACAATCATCATCCTCATCATCGTCAGACCAATCTTGTAATGGATTGCAAGATTGACTCTTACCCGAAGCTGAAGCAGCCGCAGTGTGCGGGATGGGCATGAAGCACTTCAGGTCATACTCGTACTCATCCGAATCAAAGCGATCCCCGTTATAGCCGGCAGGAGGGACAGTATTATCATCAACCTGGTGAAGGAGATTCTGCGAAGGACAAACAAAATGAGAAATTAAAAACTAAACTTAGAGTGGCAAAAGAGCTAAAGCTTACTCCTTGAGAAAGTAATACAGAAAACTTACCCAGGGGACAGGCCTGACCCGGCTAAACGGCGGGCAACTCCAAGCCCAATCATCCGCCAAGTTCAATTTAAAGTTTGAGCTTACTCGGCGGGCAATGGAGTCATGGGTGAGCTCCTTGGTGGAATGCCGAGTGGGATCATGGGACCCGCTCGTGAAGCACATTTTGTGGCTCCTGGCTTGAATGGGGCTTACCCGGCGTGATATGAAGGTGCACATGAGGTCAGAGTCGGCGAGATGAAAGTTTTCATCCGGTGACATCAACCTTTCCAGGATAGCGTTGGCTTCGTTCACCGCAGCGTCTTGGTCGCGCGGGTCAAGCTGCCAGTGCTTCTTGTGGGGGACCTCGTCCGAGAAAGGGGGAAGCCGGATGTTATCGATGGACCCGCTGTTTTTGACATAGAAAAAGTTTCTATGCCACTTCTTGCAAGAGTCAATACCAGCAACCCGAGGAAATATGGAATCCCTCCTGGGCGTGATACTGGCAGCACCGCACCGAGTAGGCTTCTTCTCGGCACGGGGAACTTCAGGCTGGGGAACAACTTGAACTTTGAAGCGAAAATACTTGGCCCACAGAAGAACTGTAGGCCAAATTCCAAGATAGGCCTCGCAGGCAGAGATGAAGCAAGAAAGAGAGCCAATCGCATTGGCAAGAAGATGGTGGGTCTGCAGACGGAAGGTAGAAAGAAACAAGGAAAAGAAGGTGGTCATAGGAAGAGCAAAACCACATTCAAAGTGGGAAAGGAAAACCACCCGCTCGCCAACTTGAGGTTTGGGAGAAATCTCACCGGTGGGGAGATGGCAATCCACTTGTAATGGGATGCGTCTAGTGGAGCGGAGCCACTCCAATTCTTCGGTGGAGACCTCCGAGCCTTCCTAGCCAACACGCTCGCCGGCGGGGATCTCCTGCTCCTTAGCGCCATCAGCGCGGTTGCGGGCGTCCATGAGAGCGGCAGAATCTGTCTCCTCCACGGAAAGGAGAGGCTTGGAACAGCGTGGACCCGTGCTGGAATGGAAAGAGGACAGGGACAATCGCAGCACTAGAGGAAGAGGGAGAAGGAACCGCAAAGGAGGCAGTTCGATCTTGCAGGCGCGAGGAAGAAGAAAGGAAAAGGAAAAACTAAACGGGCGTGGGGAAGTGGAAACCCCCAACCCCTACTTAAGGGCAGTAAAAACCCCCATCGTGGGATCTAATTGTGCCGTGCGGCCAGCGTGTGGCCGTGTACCAGGCCGGGAGAGCCAATCAGCAAGCGCCACGTAGCCAAGGATACACGAAAAATCCAATGCCACGTCACAGCTAGAAGGACAAGAGGCGCAGGTCGATGAGACTGCCACAGTGACGGGGAATAACTGCGCAGCCGTCACTGTGCCGCTAGAGCTTGGAACAAAAATTGAGGCAAGTAATCATGATTACCAGCCATCAGTGACTGAAGCGCGCCGAAAATGACCCGGAATTGGCCAAAGTAACTCGGCTCGAGGCAAGAACAAGCTAGGAAGTCAAAGAATTGACCCGGAATTGTCAGACTAACCCGGCAAGATGCGAAGTTGCAACAGATAAAGACAAAAACTAAGTTCCGTTCACACAAAAGGAACCTGGAGACGCCTAACAGCTTGAACTGCTAGACCTCACCAGCTTCGGGGACTAATGTCGGGGGGATAGCCCCCGGTAGGGTCACGAGAGGGGAAACATAGCGCAACTGGGTTGGCTCCGAGTAAAGAAAGAACCCGGCCGGGTAAGAATGGCCGGGTAGGATAAACAAGAAAGCCGACATACAAACTATGTCGGCCCGCATAGGACAAAGTTGTAACACTTGCAGGTCTCAAAAAGCTGAGTCAAGTGAGGAAGGGCTGAGTCGAGGAGGACACGTGGCACCTTTCAGAGTAAGGTTCAGGAGGGACCATGGTAAAGCATGGTCAAAAGAGAAGGGCGACGCCGGGTGACACAAAAGGAGCCAGGTGACGCCCAAAGCACGGGCAGACGTACAAAGTAACAGCATGACGCCAAAAAGAACAAGAAGCAGCGTACCAGAAGACCGTTAGCTGTCAAGATTTATGGACTGGGCCTCTGGGCTTAGGGCAAGCCCATAACCCGGCCCATATCATGGGGACCAAGATCCAAATAGTAAACCCTAGAACCCGAAGGGGTATTAGCTAGCTAGCACTGCCTATATAAGGGAGGGCATAGCAGTAGTAGAAGGAGGTTGGACCAAGTAGGGAACTAGTGCTGTGTACTCAAACCTAAACAGCTCAAGGAGCACTTGTAATCTTTGGGGTATCAATCGAATTGCCAAGTCTGGATAGTTCTTCTTGTTCTTCGTGCATGGCTCGACCGTGTACTCCCTCCCCGGTGACCACAAGCACCCATTCGGCCCCCAACTTAAGCCTACCCATGGCATCTGCCGTGCCACCACCAAGACACCTCATGCTACTCAACTTCAGTCACCTGTAAGTTCTTGTCATTGTAAGTACACGCGTATCATACAGAACCGCCAACGGGGTACCCCTTGCACATTGTACAGGAGCTATCCCATAACCAAAATAACAAGGCAAGCAGACAATGAGCATCTCAGCGATCTTTTTATTTACTATATGCATAGCTTTTTATTGAGGATGCTTCATAGATAGCTCACTATGGTGATGCTGCAAGTTTCCACCATGATTAGGCATGGCTTAGGCTAGCGGCCCAGGCGTTTATCTAACACAAAATACATACTCCATGGACTTACAAGTTACCTCTTTATTTCACATTGTTGACATCTGTAGACAAAAGAGCATGATATCAATTGAGTACAAAGTAAAAGTGCAATGTTGAGAACGTTCCCCATAACAGCATGGTTCTGCTAATTCCAACGTATAAGTGCAAGCATATACAACATAGACGACACAATGGTTCAAGTTTATTAGGGGCAAAGAATATGAAGTGTGCCATCAAGTTTGTGAGGGCTTTAATCACTAAGTTTTCACATAACAAAATAGTTTTTTAATTGGAAGATAGCTGAAAACAAGAATATACTTGGAATGGTGTAACACACCATGCATAGGAGTTTATAGTGGACACTTTGGAATAACTTGGTTTCTTGGGAGTTAGAAGCATGAATAGAGCTTACTCATACAAGTGGAGGCTAGTAAAAGACTGGGAGCGACCAACTAAGAGAGAAATAGCGGCCATAATCATGCAGAACGACAAAACATTACTAATCAAAGCATAGAGTGGTACTACAAGTCAAGGACTAAATGATCATATAGGCTATGGTGACTTGTCATAGTCATAACATAGTGTGAGCATGTGCCAAGTCAACCCAAACAAAACATCAAAGGAGAATACCACAATACTATGCTTTTGCATGCGAAAACAACGCATAAATTGTTCAAGGCACACTAAGCAATCCCAATTGTTTGGAACAAGACATGCTACAATAATAATCACTAAGCATAAGGACAAAACAACACCTGGCATGTCATGCTAAATTCTAAGTCACAGTCAATGCAAGCTCCTCTTGCACTTTCAAGAAGGAACTTCCTACTCCTTTCCAACACCAAGCAACTTATTTGAAACAACACAACGAGAACGGGGGTCCAAATTAATTTATTCAGGCAAACTAAACAAAGCTAAGCAAAGCAAACGAAAACTAAGATGCTCCAATAACAACACAATAGTGCATGAAACAATAAAAACGAAGAGTCTAGATAGACCTGAGCTTTTTATTGATCAAGAAGGGGATGCCTTGCGCATCCCCAAGCTTTGACGCTTGTACCTCTTGGATATTTCTTGGGGTGAAACTGGGGTGGCATCCCCAAGCTTGAGCTTTTGTCCATTCTTCATCTCATTACATCATTCTCTCTCTACACCTGAAATTTTTTCCTTCATACAAAACTTCACACAATCTTCATTAGCAACATTAGTTTATTCAAAAGATATTAGACCTTAGGCAAAGCTTTGGAACAACAAAAAATTTCACTAAAAACACAAGCTACTGTAGCAACTCCTTAAAAAATCTCAATTCCCCAAAATAGAACTCAAAAAGGTATCAATAAGAAGAAATGCAAATAATGGCAGAGATCTGTCAGAACAGACCAACAGGTAGAAACCGATTTTTTAGAAAATCTTATGTTGCTCAAATAAAAAAGTGTTGAACTAATGAAAGTTATCTAACATACTGGGGTATTTATTCATAAATGTTCATCTGAATTCGAGTTACAGATACTCCTCACGAATTTTTTTGGTGGAGAGAAGAAATCTGTTTCGTGACAGCAACTCCCCAAATATTACTTCCCTCTCATTAGAGGTCATTCTTGGCACAAAAATCAAACATAAAGGATATGGAGAGGTCAGTACTGAATTAATAACTTCCAAGACTCAATGAAACTCTTAGGTTATCTCCCAACAAGTACTTCTCTTTAACGCCTTTAAGTTAGGCACAATAGTTTGAGAAGATGCTCTCATAAGAAATATGAATTGAAGTAAAAGTGAGCATGAAGAAGGAAATTCAAAATACATTTAAGTCTAACCCACTTCCTATGCATAGGAATATTGTAAGAAAATAAATCAAAGAATCACAAAGCAACAATCATTGGAAAGCAAAACAAGTGCAACTTCAAGATTTTCAACATAAAGAGGGGAAACTTAATATTGTTGAGATACATAAGACCATGTTTCCCTCTCTCATAATAACTTTCAGTAGCATCATGAATAAACTCAACAATATAACTATCACATAAAACATTCTTATCATGATCCATATGCATAAAATTATTATTACTCTCCACATAAGTGGTGGGAGCAAATTCAACAAAATAGCTATCATTATTATTCTCATCACCATAGTCATCAAATATAGGAGGCATATTGTAATAACAATCAATTTTTTCCTCAATAGTAGGTGGACTAAAAATATCAATATCATCATTTTAATCATCATAAATTAGAGGTAAAGTATCATCATAGGCAATAGAATTTTGAGAATTGGTACCAAAGAGGTTTTCAATATCAAAAGTAGTGTGCTTTTCCCAATCATGATCACTACGATAGGTAAAAAGCATAGGAACATCATCACAAGTTTTATCCATAGTAGATATTTCAAAAGGATCCACAGGAACATAACTTTCATCCTCCTTTGGTAAGCATGGGGGACAATCAAATAATGTAAGGGATAAAGAGTTACTGTCATTAGAAGGTAGGCATGGGTAGATAATCCATTCTTCCTCCTTTTGTTCATCACTCTCCTCCTCTTTTTCATCTAATGAGCTTCCAATTTCAACAAGGCATTAGTCACTTCCATTTGTGGAAAGCATCTATTAAAATATTCAAGAATATAGCCATTTTCTCCCTTGTAATTATCAAAGCAAAATTTAAGTATCTCATAAACCTCATATTTATAAGGTGCATCATCAGTATTTTCAAGCAAACTGGCAAGTTCAAATGCACCCTTGAAGGCAATAAATTCTTCAATTTGTTCCACATAATAAAAGTCATAATTTCCTTTAACATAAGAAGATATGGTAACATCATCATTATACTCACATTGAAAAGGAAGGTGTTTATACCTCCTACAACAACAAGACTTATCAAAGCAATAAGTAACATTATAAGTAGAGCACACATCTCTAGCAATAGTATTCAACTTATCAATTTGTTCCCATAAGTGTTTCCCTTTTTGTGACAAACGATGTTCCTTATAATAATACTTTTGTTCTTCCGTGAACCCACCTTGCCAATAAGAACTAGTTTCAAAGAAACCATCCATTGATGGAAATCATGACAAAGCAAGGCAATAACAGACCAGCAACTGGAGTAGGAACTAATTTTTTTGTGTTTTTGAATAGAGAAAGCAAACCAAACTAGACTATTTTTTTTGGAGTTTTTGAAAAGAGGCAAACAAAACCAAGCAAAAGAAACTAAGCAAACTAAAAACAAAGTAAAGATAAAGGAAGTGGAGGATTCCCCTTTTGAAGACGTACTTAGCCTCGCCGGCAACGGAGCCAAAAAACCTTGATGGCTAACGTGGAGATGTTGGGAACCCCAAGAGCAGGGTGTGAAGCAGCATAGCAGCAAGTTTTCCCTCAGTAATAAACCGAGGTTATCGAACCAGCAGGAGGAAGGAAACGTCACACAGGTGTTGCAAGCAATGCGGAAACCTGGACAACACAGACTCAAGACTTTGCCCAAGCGAATTAGTGAGGTTGTCAAGCTCACCGTTTTGCTGTAACAAAGGATTAAACGTATGGTGTGGAAGGTAATGGTTTGTAGCAAGTAAACAAGTAATAGTGGAAGATGTATCAATGGTAAAGATTGGACCGGGGTCCATAGTTCACTAGAGGTGCTCTCCTTAGATAAACAACATGGCATGAAGGGTAAACAAATTATAGTAGGGCAATTGACAGGAACTGAGCAAGGCGTAACAATGCAATACCAGACAAAAAGATCCTATGAGATTCGGTTGGTCAATACAACAAGATACATAGACCGCCATCCAACTACATCTATGACTAGAAGTCCAACTTCAGGTTATCATCCGAACCCCCTCTAGTATTAAGTTGCAAGCAACAGACAACTGCTTTAAGAAAAGTGTGTAAGGTAAACAATCCACTTGTTCCATGAACAAGAGACCGTTGTTTTCTCCCTAGTAGCAACAACACATCTACAACCGAAGAGATTTCTGTCACTTCTGTTGGAAACTAGAGGCATGAACCCACTATCGAGCATAAATACCCCCTCTTGGAGTCATTAGCAATTACTTGGCCAAGATAGCTACTAACAACGGAGAGCATGCAAGATCACAAACAACACAAACATGATATAATCATAAAGACAAAACCATTAATCAATCTGACATAGTAGTCTCAATATCCATCGGATTCCTGCAAACACAACATGTATAATTACAAATATATTAGATCATGATCATGAATGGAGCTCACAAGATCTATACATGAAAGCACAAGGAGGAGATACAACCAACTAGCTACTATATGGACCCATAGTCCAAGGTGGAACTACTCATGCATCATACCGGAGAAGAAGGCCTCCGGGATGATCTCCCCTCCGGTAGGGTGCCAGGAAGAACTTCAGATCCCCCCGATCTAGGGACGATGGTGGCGGCGGCTACAAACGGTTTCGTGGAGTTTTGATCGGGTCCCCAGGGTTTCTGCATCGGGGGCTTTTTATAGGGGAACAGGCGAGGATGGGAGGCGGCCAGGGGCCCTACACCGTACCCAAGTGCGGGGTGGGCCCACCCGCGCCTAGGGGGGTCTGGCTGCCCTGGTTCGCTTCTCCGTCTCGTCTTCTGGATTCGTGTGCCCCACGGTAAAATATTGACTTTGGATTTTGTCCCGTCCAATTCCGAGAATATTGATTTTATGCCTTTCTGGAACCAAAAACAGAAGAAAACATGCAACTGGCATTGTGGAAACTTGTTAATAGGTTAGTTCCAAAAAAGATATAAAAACACCTCAAAGTGTAGACAAAGCAAAGCAAAGTAGATACTAAACAAGCATGGAACATCAAAAATTATAGATACGTTTCCGATGTATCACATCCTGGCCCCAAGGTATTTCTCGATCCTCCTACTAGGTTTCACATAATGTTCTTGGAATTCGTCCTTAGAGGCCTTTCTCTTCCTGTCTACGATTTCGTTCGTGGTCTGCTTTTTCTCTATGGGATTCATATGCACCAGTTGTTACCCAATTCCATCTTCCATCTGTCTTGTTTCATTACCCTTTGCGAGTGATGGCTTGAAATCGAGCCACAATTCGGCATCTTCAAGAAATTATACGGCATGAAGAGGCAATCAGGTGCTGGCGGCACTGTCTATCAGGTTGGCGGGTGCGACTTCTTCATTCACCCCAATTAACAGTACTTCAGCCTCGTCGAGTCAGCACAAGGATGGAGAGCCTAGTGGTTCTACATCCGCGATCAGAAACAGGCAGAGCAACACTATGGCCTTGCATCCTTCGATGCAAGTGCTGAGACCAAGAGGAAGCAATCCTGGAAGAACAAAGTTCCTTCGGGTGAGACTGATGTGGTCGAAGTGTTGTACGAGCGGGTGAATGGTCTTCAGCTGAGGTGTGGCCAGGAGGTCACTGGCCTCAACATCACCCGCATCTTCCTGCAGCGTCTGGTACAACCCCTACAAGATAGGGCATACCTGATGTTCTTGTATGCTGGCTCTGGTGACCCGACACGGACCTCTGCTGAGGAATTATCATTGACAGAGCTCGAGAGGAAAATCAGGTCCTTGACAAGCTTAACGGCTGAAGAGTCTCTTCTAGCAGAAACATCGACTACACCCTTCGACGCAACCAACCCTGTCCCAGAGGTAATCTCCTTGCTATATTTTCCCTTTATGTTGTTATGATTGTGATATGTGACTGTGACTGCTGTATCATTATACTTGTAGGCTCTGAAAGTGAAGGGTATGATGCCTCCATTGCCCAAGAAATTTGAAGGTTCTCCTGATGGTGGGGACATGGACGAGTCGGATTCGACTGGCCCTGCCGCCCAATCACCGGAGCATTAAGCCTTCGAGTCTAGTGACGGCGACTCTCACAAGAGAGGCCGAAGCGAGTGATTGTAGGCTTAGACACCCGCATCTCCGAAGAGGCCTGATCCAGCCACGTGTAACACTAGGCCAATCCCAGCAGTGCCCATCCGAGTTGTAGCTCCAGAGCCGCAGGCCAAGAAGCAAAAGCGTGTGGAAGTCTTCGACCTTGATGACATCACCATATGAGCATCTAGAATATTTTCACTTTTAGTGCGTTCCTTAGTTCTTGCCTAATGAATGTTCTTTGTTGTGTTCATTCGATAGGGAGTCTACTCCGGAAGGGACTGCCAAGGAAGAGGATGAATAGGGAGCTATGGACTCCAAGGCAGCGGGTTCTAAGGCAGCGGTGCCCTCCCCGAAGATAGCGGCCACCTCCGGTGATAGCTCCTCCAAGCTGGGGCATCACAGGGTTATCGCTGGAACGACCACACCAGGACCTTTGGAGTATTCGGATGACCATGTAAGTACTTGTGAACTACTCTGAGCAGCCCCTGAGTCCTTCTGTTCTGATCCGAATTTTTCTTTTCAGACGTTCCTGCAGGAGATGACGCGTTTGGGCCAGCAGCATGTTCTCCTAGAGGCGGACTTCAAGCAGCTCCAGGGTGAGTGACATTATCTTTGGTGCTTGAGTTGTTTTAATGAATTCGACTAACTTCCCTTGCTTTGGCTCTAGAGGATAACAATCAAGTTCTTCATCGGCTGGAGTCTCTCGATAAGAGCCACAACACGGTGGAGACGAAAGAGAAGAATGCCGTGGAGGCTCTCGAGTGCTTCAAGTTGGAGTCAAAACGGTGCAAGGAGAATTTGGCAATAGCTGCGGCTGAACAAGAGAAAAGCCTTGCTGACTAACTCATGACAACTGCCCAGGCTCTTTTTGGTGAGTTTCCTGGCACAAGCTTCTTATCAATTCTGTCCTCCTTTTGATTTTTCTTGTTGTTGAATTTGGGGTGTTACACATTTGCAGAT
This sequence comes from Avena sativa, assembly GCA_916181665.1. Classification (NCBI taxonomy): domain Eukaryota; kingdom Viridiplantae; phylum Streptophyta; class Magnoliopsida; order Poales; family Poaceae; genus Avena; species Avena sativa. Next base: position 316,258,349 of record OV702283.1, read on the forward strand.
GCTATTGGCCTCATCTTTGACCGCCAAGCACTCGAGCGTGTCGATCTTCTGGATGGCATTGTGGCTACGGTCGAAAACCACTGCGACTCCACCCAAGATGCTCTCTTGAAGGCCAAGATGGTGCTTAGCCACTTCCATTAGGAGATGTTCCCGAAGGCCCCAGCTGTGGAGGACATCGGCGGTCTGGCGGATGCGCTTGCTGGGAACGCACCCGTGGAGTTCAAACAAATTCAGAAGGGCATGGGTGCATCGCTTGGGATGGCAATGGCTCAAGCTTGTGGCGTTGGCCTAGACCTCGGTAGTATCACCTACAAGATGCCCGTGACAACCGAGGGTGTAGAGGTATCCTTCACTCCCTTTTCTAGGCGCTCTAAGAAGTATGGCCCACAACTGATAGATTTGCTTGTGGAGTACTCTGCGGAGCAGAAGCGGTTGGCCATGGAAAATTCCATGGGGTTGGAGGCTGCCACGGACGCCACGAAGCCCTCTGGTGCCTCTGCATAGTTAGTGATGCCATGCCCTTTAGCTGCTTGAACTCTTAGTTATTTTGCCAAAACTTGTGTGTGGTCATTGTGTGTACTTGACTGTGCTTTGAACTTCTATGTAGTAGCTTCTGTGTAAATATATGTTATGCTTCCTTGTGCACTCATCAGGGTCCTTATCTTCCATTACTTTTCTTGTATAGGGTTCCTTGGGTGCATTCCCGATGATCTCACCTACTCCTTCGGCTCCTCCATGGCCAAGGTACGATGATTTATCTCAACTTCCTCTGTTCCGATCATGTAAAAGACTTGGAGAAAACCGTTGACATCATCCGCGGCAACGCTGATGTGTGGAAGTCGAAAGCGGAAAGAGCCTTCGAGAGGGAGAAATACCTTCTTGGAGAGGTTGCTCAGATTGGTAAGAAGCTGCAATGTAAGCACATTCTGGCTTGCATTCTTCGGGTCTTTACCTTGGTACTGACTGACTTTATGTTGTCTTGTAGTTGTGAATCTAATTCTGCAGGAAGAGAAAGAGTGCATTGATATTCTACTAAACTGCTTGCCACACGCAGAGCTGGAGTCTGGGGGCTTCTTCTGGATGGACCAGCACCGAGCCACTATATTGGTGATGGTGCAGGACCATGTTTATCAAGTGCTGGAGGTGTTGAAGAGCGCGTGGTCGGCACTCACATCGGTATAAAGCTCCAAGTTCCCCCTGGATGAGGCTCCTTCCAGCGTGCTTGGGATGCTACAGAAGTTTCAAAACGTGAATGCCGTGAAGGAGTGCGCTAGCAACTAGTTGCGGGTTCCAAGGCTGTGTTGGCCCTTGTCTACCTGCATAGCCCTAATGTAGACTTGGAGGCCATTGCGGTGGGGCTGCCAGTGCCTCCAGATGGCATGGCTTCAAACATGTGACCCCATTACCGGGCAGTTGCTTATCCTATGGAAGATATTATCCAGCTTTTCGACGAGCGTACCAACGTCATTATTCATCGAAGACGGTGATATTTTCCCTGTGTATAACATGTATAGGATGTAAATTTGTATAGTCACGATAGGGCGATGTTGACTTTGTAAAAAAATTGTAAGTGGTGCATGTTATGCATTCGATTCATGCTACTTCATTGCCTTTTCGTTAGCCTGACACCTGTCGATCTCAACACCTTTCCAACCTATCAGTTGGGCTGCAACTGGGTTAGAGTTTTCAAGGGTTCGATTGTAAGCATAGTCAGCTACTCTGGTGAATGCAGTCATGAGGAAATTCATTATCCGACGAAGTCATCTGGTGAGGCGTAGCCCCCGAGTGCAGTATGTATGAAATGTAAAAAAGGACTCATTGGGAGAGGAACTTAGCTTTACTTATTGAAGAGTAACAAGTATAGATTTTGACTAAGTAGCCTTATTCGAAAGTAAAAACGTCTAGGGGTAGAAACATGGCAGCTGCACAATGTCCTAGGGGTTGGAGTATGCAAGTCCGGTCTCTACATCTTTGAGGCGATAGGTTCCACCTGGGATCACTTCGGTGATCATGTAGGGTCCTTCCCGGGGGGACTCAAGCTTCAGATGCCCTTTTAGCTTGAGTCGCAGGACGAGGTCGCCTTCGACGAAAGGACCTTGGGAATAGCCGTCGGCTGTGGTAGTTGCGGAGGCTCTGTTGATACACTGTCAAACAAGAGGTGGCGATGTCTCTTAATTCGTCCAATAGATCAACAAATTCTTCAAGTGTGCCCGTGGATTAGGCCTCGTTGTAAGTGACGACATGTGGGGCCTTGTAGCGTACTTCGGCTGGTAGTACCACCTCAGTGTCGTGCATCATGAAGAAAGGCGTGTAGCCGGTGGCACTGTTTGGAGTTGTGCACAGGCTCTAGAGTATGGAGGGCAGCTCCTTCGCCTAGGCTCCTTCCGCTCATTCGAGAGGCCGGAGCAGTCGCTTCTTGATGCCATTGCAGACGAGGCCATTGGAATTTTTGACTTGACCGTTGGTTTGGGGGTGCACCATGGAGGCATAGCTGATTTTGATGCCAAGCTTGTCTCAGAAGATTTGGAACTCCTTTTAGGTGAAGTTTGTTTCGTTGTCGGTGATGATGTTGTGCGGTACCCCGAAACTGAAAACGATGGACTCGAAGAATTTGATGGCGGTTGTGCCAGTTTGGTTGGTGACGGGCGTGACCTCGATCCACTTGGTGAACTTATCAAATGCGGCGAGGAGGTAGACATAGCCTCCAGGTGACGACTTCTGGAGCTTTCCGACCATGTCAAGTCCTCATTGCATGAAGGGCCAGGCCAATGGTATTGGCGGTAGCTCGGAGCTTGGTGTGTGTAGCTTATCCGCAAATCTCTAGCAGGTGTTGCACTTCTCGATGATTCTCTTAGCATCACACATTGTGGTTGGCTAGTAGAAACCAACCCGGATTTCATTGGCGACAAGGGCATGACTGCCGGCGTGGTGTCCACAGGTGCCTTGGATATCGATGAGGATGATTCTGCCGTTGATTGCGCCTAAGTGTGCTTCGTCGGGAAACCCCAAGAGCAAGGTGTGATGTAGCACAGCAGCAAGTCTTCCCTCAGTAAGCAACCAAGGTTATTGAACCAGTAGGGGGAAGGAAATGTCTCAAAGGTGTTGCAAGCAATGTGGAAACCTGCACAACACAAACTCAAGACTTTGCCCCAACTAACAGTGAGGTTGTCAATCTCACCGGTTGCTGTAAGAAAGGATTAACTGTATGGTGTGGAAGGTAATGATGGTTTGTAGCAAGTAAACAGTAACAGTGGAAGATGTATCAATGGTAAAGATTGGACCGGGGTCCATAGTTCGCTAGAGGTGTTCTCCTTAGATAAACAAACATGGCATGCAGGGTAAACAAATTAAAACAGGGCAATTGACAGGACTGAGCAAGGCATAACAATGCAATACTAGACATAAAGATCCTATGAGATTCGATTTGGCAATACAACAATATACATAGACCACCATCCAACTGCATCTATGACTATAAGTCCACCTTCAGGTTATCATCTGAACCCCCTCCAGTATTAAGTTGCAAGCAACAGACAACTGCTTTAAGCAAAGTGTGTAAGGTAAACAATCCACTTGTTCCATGAACAAGAGACCATTATTTTCTCCCTAGTGGCAACATCACATCTACAACCGTAGAGAGTTCTGTCACTTCCCTTGATTAAGTAGAGGCATGAACCCACTATCAAGCATAAATACCCACTCTTGGAGTCACTAGCAACTACTTGTCCAAGATAGCTACTAACAACTGAAAGCATGCAAGATCACAAACAACACAGACATGATAGAATCAATAAGACAAAACCATTAATCAATCTAACATAGTAATCTCAATATCCATCGGATCCCCGCAAACACAACATGCATGATTACAAATAGATTATATCTTGATCATGAACGGAGCTCACAAGATCTAGACATGAAAGCACAAGGAGGAGATACAACCATCTAGCTACTACATGGACCCGTAGTCCAAGGTGGAACTACTCACGCTTCATACCGGAGGCTGGCATGATGAAGAAGAAGGCCTCCTGGATGATCTCCCCCCCGGCAGGGTTTCGTGGAATATTGATCGGGTACTTAGGGTTTAGGCATCGGGGGCATCTTATCGGCGAAGAGGCAAGCCTGGGAGGCGGCCAGGGGGCCCACAGCCTGCCTAGGCGCGGGCCCACCCTAGGCCGCGCCTGGGGGGGGGGGCTGGCCACCGTGTGGTGCCCCTCCGTCTCTCCTTTGGACTCCGTGTTCTCCTCGTGAAATATTGACTTTGGCTTTTGTCCCGTCCAATTCCGAGAATATTTCCTTACTAGTTTTTCTGGAACTAAAAATAGCAGAAAACAGGCAACTGGCACTGTGGCAACTTGTTAATAGGTTAGTACCAGAAAACATAATAAAAGAACCTCAAAGTGTGGACAAAGCAAAGCAAAGCAAAGTAGATACTAAACAAGCATGGAACATAAAAAATTATAGATACGTTTCTAACGTATCAAGCATCCCCAAGCTTAACTCCTACTCGTCCTCGAGTAGGTAAGTGATAAAAGAATAATTGTTGAGGTGACATGCACCATCAAAACCAAGATCAAACCATTTGCAAGCATTGAAAGCTGGGATCAAAGAACTCTAAACATGTGCATGAAAGATGTACTTCTAACAGTAAGACAAAGTAACTATGCATGCAACAAGAAAGGCTACAAACAAAGATCATGAATAACATGCATTGAAAAACGTTTGTTTGTTTCACATACAGAAAACATGGCATAGTGGCATTTAGCTTGTCCCTTATAGAGTAGCAAATAGATGCATAGGACACCTTCAAAGTTCATAAGAGTGACTAGATACAAATAGCACAAGAACAAGCAATACAACAATATGCATCAATTAATAGGTTTTGGGACACTGCACATAAAACTAAGAATGGGAACTATGCTCTCTTAACTGGTGCCTGAAGATAGAAGGTGGAGACTCAATATAATGGTGGAAGAAAGGCCCTTCATAAAGGGAAGTAGGGATTTGAAGTTTCAAAAAGAGCTTCCAAAAATTATCGTACTTGTTAGCTTTCATCCCTCATTGCCCCTATCATAAGCATCTTGAAGTGATTAAGGTTAAAGTGAACAAACTATGGAGTATATGCTTGACAAAGTATAAGTTGGCAATCTCATGTCCCTTGAATACGAGGGCCGCTCCTCATGCTACTCAAGTTTAGTTACTTGCAAGTCCTTGTCATAGTAAGTACATGTGTATCATAGAGAACCGCCAACGGGGTACCCCTTGCACATGGTACATGTAGAGGTCCCAACATGATAAGGTAGAGATCCCTGTGTTTACAATGCTAGTCCTTGGATCAATAGCTAGCATCCACAGTTTAAGATGTAATATCAAGAAACAAAGGTCATAATACAACTTTATAACCAGGAATAAAATAATTCATTATATCTTACATAGCTCATTTGGCTATCTCATTACAATGCAGCAAAAATAACTATATAGCATGGAGTCCTTCATCTTCAAAGTGCCACAGGCAATCATGTTGGTTGTAGACTTGTAATCCTAATCAACACATTTCATTAACATCAAACAAACCAGCAACATAATAAGTTACAGCCACAAGGGTCAATACATTTGAATTGTATTGGCAAATTTCACTACTATGTGGAAATAGTTGGAACCTATCAATATATGCATATTTGGCTAAGTAGGCTTTAGGATCATTTGCAGAAAGCAATATGGTTTTATCCTATCTTTTCAAAATAGTTTCGATCTTTTAACAATCTTTCTGAACTCCTTGGCAAACTCCCAGTGCTTCTAATCCCTTGTTGACACCATCAAGTTTTACTTTGATAAATTGGAATGTTGACTAACTACTCAGGCCTTAGTTGCTCCAAGTGCTTCTCCATAGCTTCAGGCCTTAGTTGCTCAGAGTTTTCCGTAATCGGGGACACGACTAAGTACTTAGAATTTGATCTTCTTCAGAAGTTGTACACTTTACCCACATGACACAGTCTCATCTTGATGCCACCAGTGGCCGCTGGATAAGTACACACCAAATGGAGTACCGATAGATCGAGAGTGTGACAAAGTCTTTCCATAGAAGTCCTCCCAATACATAATGCTAGCATGTCTACCAGGCACCAATGTAAGGATATATTTCCAATACATGAATCTAGTTAACCCGAATAGGTGCCAATGCAAGGGTCTTCCACTATGTAATTGACTAAGCCAGTGCCCATTTAGCATGTGGCTATACACGGAAGCCACTATACGAGAAACATGTTCAATCTCTATGTCTCTAGGTGGTTTTCACTAAGGAAGATATAAAGGATATCCTAATAGGACATAGCATAGCATAGTAATATAGTAGCCCTATCATGCATACTACAAAAATTATACTAAGTGTATTGAAAATAGTAGGACTTGGATGATAATGCCACTTTCCTTTTTGGTAGAGAAAATAGATACACTCCTTGATCTTGCAATAGTCTCACTCTTCAAATTTCACTACAATTCAATCAAGGCACAAATTCAAACTAGCATTCGAACAATTCACTACATAAAATAAAGAAAACAAAACAATGCATGCAAGCATGCAAAAGATTGTTTTATTTGGAAAAGTGGTTTCTTATAGGCTATAAACATTTTAAAACACCTATTGGTTATTTATAAAAGTGGCAAAACCATTTAAAATTAAGTTAGTGAAAAATGTCCATTAAATCATTTTTATTTTGCTAGAGATGATTTAAATCAAAGTGATAATTTCTAGTGTTTGCCAAATATATTTTTAAACACAAAATGTTAGTGTTTATGGTCAAACTGTTTAACACAATTACATTTACAAAAGGTTTCACTCGAAAACCATTTTAAATCAAAGTAATATTTTATTTTGTTAGAAATGCCTTTAAACAAAGTAATAATTTACTAGGGTTCATCAAATATATTTTTAAATCCTAAAACTTGATTTTTAAGGTCAGAGAGTTTAAATCAAACCATTTTCAAAAGGTTTTACTCAAAAAGCATTTTCAAACCATAATCAATATTTTTATTTAACTAGAAATGCTTTTATTCAAGGATTAATTCCTTAGTGTCACAAAATATACTTTTAACTTCAAAAGTTGGTTTTTTGGTCAGTAGGGTCAAAAAAAAAACATTTACAAAAGATTGTACCCTAAAATCATTTTTAGAATAAATTTTATACACAAAATAAGCCTAAATATGTTTCTACAAAAACAACCAATTTTACAGAATAAAAATACTAAATTAAGGGAATGGTTGCAAAGGTTTCATTTTTCTGAATCCAGTGATATAAAATTTGTAAATTTTGGACGTGTAGATTAAAAGTTATGAATTTTACAAAATCAAATCACTAATAGATCTAATTCTGTTTTTAAATCCTGAGTCTGGCTACGTGTCAGCATCCCATTGGCGCATACCGTTTCGCCCGGATCGATCTCTGTGGACTGCTAGATCTAAAGTGATCTGTGCGGCTCAGATCAGCAGATAACGGTTCAGTTAAGTGATCTATCTACACCGCTGGATCTAAATCTAACGGGCTACAGTGCAACGACTAGGAACTGGCGACGCTCGACAACGGCGCGGGGCGGCGACGCTCTGTCAGCGATGTCCCGACGTCTACAGGAAGCGAGGAAGGTAGCGAAGGGCATTACCAGACTCGCTGTGATGAGGAGAAGCTCGAGGTGGTTTCTGTTCGTCGGGGGCGCACAAAGTCACTGTCAATTGCTCGTCAGAGTTCACGGCGGCGTCGGGCACGCACTGGTCTGGACGGAGGCGAGGCTACAAGTCACGGGAAGACGAGTGGAGAGGGGCGTTAGACGCGGGCGATAGTGGCGAGTGCGGGAGAATCATTCAGAGAGAGAGAGGGGAGGACGGAGCTTACGAGGAATGGTCGCCGGAGTGGGCACTGTCGACGGCGGTGCTCAGGTGTTGTCCTTGCTGACGCTCTGAAGCGCGCGCGGGCTAGAGGAAGGCACTGGCAGGTGCGTGAGGTGGTGGCGAGCACTCTCGTGGAGTCCAGAGGGCAAGGGGAGGTCGGACATCGCCGGATTTCGCCGAGAAAGCTCGTCGGAGCAGGAGGTTTGAAGCGGGCAATTGGGGCATCCCGGTGGCACAGAGTGGATGTCGTCTGGGGGAAATGAGGAGGAGGGCAAGGCGATTTATTGTGCGTGATCGTGGACGAGTATTAATCGCGCATTGATGTGAATTCATGCCGCGGATTCAAGGCAGGAACGGCGAGGTGCGAGGGGAAAACGGTCGCGCGTGGTTGATGACGATGCCAAGCTGGCGGTGGGGTCACGCTGTCAGCGTGGTGGAGGGTTGTGAGTGGGGTCCAAGCGTCAGCGACTATGTGGGTTTGCTCGTGAGTAAGAAAACGATTTGTCAGGGGGAGTAAGGTGGGATGCTGGGCCAAGTTGGGCTGGACTGGCTGGGCTGGCTTCGTTTTCTGTTTTTCTTCCTGATTTCTTTTTCCTTTTCTATTTTGATTTTCTTTTTTCATTTTATTCAAATGATTCCAAACTCTAGTTTGTTTTCAAAATTTTCTCAACTTTCAGTATGCTTTTAATACTGTTTATTAATATATTCTAAAGTCCATTTTAGAATATTTTTTTTTATTCTATTATGGTTTATTATTATTTTAAAATAGACATTTGTTTTTATTTTAAATAAGATTTAAATATGGTTCCAATCCATATTATTTATTCAAATAATTCTTTTATTCTCTTTAAGTTAATTAGATAACTTTTAATCCTCTTGGCAATTTCCATTATTTTTCCGATGATTTAATTAATAATTTATCTTAGGGATTTTGTCCCCATTTAAATATAACTAGAATATGGTTTAATCCCATATACTTTTATTTGAATATTCTTTATCCCTTTATTTTATTTGGAATATCTATATTCCATTTGCTTATGAATTTGGCCAAGATTTAATTTGGCTTTTAAATATTCCTTATTTATTTATTTCTTTCTTTGCCTTATAAAATCTATATCTTTTTATTTAAAGATCCAAAATTGGTGATTCCAATTTGTATAATTTTATTTAATATTTTTTTATCTTTTAAAATACTTTTAGGATTATTTTTCTCAAGATTTGGCATGGTTTTTAGATAGGGCTTTATGAGCTTTGAAAATTATTTCCTTTTATCTTATTAAATTCATAAGTTTTTATCTATGGCTCCAAATTGAGTGAAACCAATTTCTATGGTTTTATAATATTTTTATTTATCATTCTTGATCATTTACAAGTGTTTGTTGACAAATTTTTATATGGATCAAAACCATAGTCTTAGAGAGATCTTGGAAATGAATTATTCCATTAGGGTTATAGGGTTTTGGTTTAAATTTTCTAAGTGTTTAAATTTCAAGGTACATTCATTGATGAATGCATTTCACTTGATTGAAATTTTTTTAAATTCCCTTTTATTTAAATTTTTTTCAAGAAGGGTTTTGATGTTTCCTTTTAGAAACAAAAAGTTTCTTTTCACCCTAAATTTCAACAATCATTTCTTTTGTTTATTTATTTTTCACATTTCAAAATTTGGAAAATTTTGGGATGTGACAGTACAGGAGCTTTCCCATAAACAAAATGACAAGGCAAGCAGACAATGAGCATCTCAGCATTCTTGTTATTTACCATGGGATATGGTACTTTTTTTGTCTCTTTCCTCTTTTCTCAATATGTCTCTTTTTTCTCAATATATTTTTTGTAAGAAGAATGCTTCATAGATGTCACTATGGTGATGCTGCAAGTTTCCACCATGATTAGGCATGGCTTAGGCTAGCGGCCCAGACATTTCTTTAACACAAAATACATAACTCCATGGACTTACAAGATCCCCTTTCATTTCACACCGACGACATCCATAGACAAAAGAGCATGATATCAACTGTGTACAAAGTACAAGTGCAATGGTGAAAGCGTTCCCCGTAAAAACATGGTTCTGCTAATTCCAATGTATAAGTGCAAGCATATACAACATATATGACACAATGGTTCAAGTTTATAAGGGGCAAGAAAAATAAAGTGTGCCATCAAGTTTGTGAGAGCTTTAATCACGAAGTTTTCACATAACAAAATACTTTTTAATTAGAAGATAGCTGAAAACAAGAATATACTTGGAATGGTGTAACACACCATGCATAGGAATTTATAGTGGACAATTTGGAATAACTTGGTTTCTTGGGAGTTGGAAGCATGAGTAGAGTTTACTCATACAAGTGGAGGCTAGGAAAATATTGGGAGCGACCAACAAAGAGAGCAATAATGGCCATAATCATGCAGAGCGACAAAACATTACTAATCAAAGCATAGAGTGGTACTACAAGTCAAGGACTAAATGATCATAGAGGCTATGGTGACTTGTTCATAGTCATAGCATGGTGTGAGCATGTGCCAAGTCAACCCAAACAAAACATCAAAGGAGAATACCATAATACTATGCTTTTGCATGCTAAAACAAAGCATGATTCTTTGAAGGCACAATAAGAAATCCCAATTGTTTGGAACAAGTCATGCTACAGCAATAATCACTAAGCATAAGGTCAAAACAACACCTAGCATGACATGCTAAAGTCTAAGTCACAGTCAATGCAAGCTCCTCTTGGACTATCAAGCAAGAACTTTCTACTCCTTTCCAACACCAATCAACTTATTTGAAACAACACAGCGAGAATGAGGGTTCAAACTACTTTACTCAAGCAAACTAAACAAACTAAGCAAAGAAAAGTAAAACTAAGACGCTCCAAGAACAACACAACAGTGCATGAAACAATAAAAACAAAGTGTCTAGAAAGACCTAAGCTTTTTATTGATGAAGAAGGGGATGCATTGGGCATCCCCAAGCTTTGAAGCTTGTAACTCTTGGATATTTCTTGGGGTGACACCGGGGTGGTATCCCCAAGCTTGAGCTTTTGTCAATTATTCATCTCATTAATCATTCTCTCTCTACACCTGAAATTTTTCCTTCATACAAAACTTCACACAATCTTCATTAGCAACATTAGTGTATTCAAAAGATAATAGACCCTTGGGTTTAGCTTTGGAACAGAAAACTTTTCACTAAAAGCACAAGATACTATAGCAAATCCTTCAAAAATCTCAATTTCCCAAAAAGAACCCCAAAAGGAATCAATAAGAAGCAAATGCAAATAATGGCAGAAATCTGTCAAAACAGACCAGCATGTAGAAACCTATTTTTTTGAGGACCTTATGTTGCTCAAATTAAAATGTGTTGAACCAACTAAAGTTATCTAACATACTATAGGATTTATTCGTAAATTTTCAGATCAAACCGACTTACAGATACTCCTCACAAAATTTTATGGTGGAGGACAGAAATCTGTTTCGGGACAGCAACTCCCAAAATCTTACTTCCCTCTCATTAGATCTCATTCTTGGCACAAAAATCAAACGAAAAGGATAAGGAGAGGTCATTAATGAAGTAATAACTTCCAATACTCAAGGAAACTCTTGGGTTATCTTCCAATAAGTAATTTTCTTTAACGCCTTTAAGTTAGGCATAAGAAGCAAGAAATCAAGTATTTTCAAATGAAGAAGCATTAACATCAAACCTCTTGCACCTACCTTTCTTACCTTTCTTCTTCTCTTTAGGGAAAATATGATTGCTTACTGGAGGAGAAAAATGCATAATGCCTTTTCCCGCATCTATTATTGCTCCAAGGTGTTTCAATAGGGATCTTCCAAGTGTAATCTGTCCTTTGCCTACACATTCAATAACAAGATAATCAGTAGACACCATTTTCCATGATATTTTTGTAAACACACCTTCAACTATTCCAGTGGGCAATAATGTTGCATTATTAGTAAGATATATTTCTTCTCCTCCTTTAGAAAGTCCCCAAAGACTCAAAGAATCATAAATATCTTCAGGCATAAGGCAAAATTTAGACATGATATCACAGCGAGCATCAAAAGTTGCACTATTTATAGAGACTTTGATCGTGGGAAACCACTTTGAAGGCTCAGAATTTATGGGAACATAATCATGGTACTCCCTAAGTGTGTGATAGCAACTGTTCAAAGCAGCAGTATTGGCATCAAACTTGCCAGGCATATTATAAATTATAATCAATTTATTTATGGCATCAAAAGCTTCATCCTCAGTACATCAAAAAATATCTTTCCCAGCCACAGCATCCAAAGCATATCTATAACAAAGAGCAATACCGTGGTAGAAACTATTAATAACCAAGCTAAGACTCATCTTAGGCTCAATTTCCCATTATAAAGCAGAGATTCTAGACCAAGCTTCTTTGAAACTCTCTTCACTTTTTTGCTTAGAAGTAAAGATCTTTTCCATAGGTGTCACAGAGATTGGACCAAAACCAGACATGGTAGAAACTAGGGCAGGAACCATTTTTTTTGTGTTTTTGATAAGAAAAGGCAAACCAAACCAAACTATTTTTTTGGAGTTTTTGATAAAAAGAGGCAAACAAAACCAAGCAAAAGAAACTAAGAAAAATAAAAACAAAGTAAAGAGAAAGGTTGAGAAGGACTCCCCTTGTGAAGACGTCCTTAGCCTCCCCGGCAACGGCGCCAGAAAACTTGTTGATGGCGCGTGAGAGCGCTTCGTCGGGAAACCCCAAGAGCAAGGTGTGATGCAGCACAACAGCAAGTCTCCCCCCAGTAAGAAACCAAGGTTATCGGGCCAGTAGGAGGAAGGAAACATCTCAAAGGTGTTGCAAGCAACGTGGAAACCTGCACAACACAAATTCAAGACTTTGCCCCAACTAACAGTGAGGTTGTCAATCTCACCGATTGATGTAACAAAGGATTAACTGTATGGTGTGGAAGGTAATGATGGTTTGCAACAAGTAAACAGTAATAGTGGAAGATGTATCAATGGTAAAGATTGGACCGGGGTCCATAGTTCACTAGAGGTGTTCTCCTTAGATAAACAAACATGGCATGCAGGGTAAACAAATTGCAGCAGGGCAATTGTCAGGACTGCGCAAGGCATACCAATGCAATAGTAGATATGAAGATCCTATGAGATTCGATTGGGCAATACAACAATATACATAGACCGCCATCCAACTGTATCTATGACTAGAATTCCACCTTCAGGTTATTATCCGAACCCCCTCCAGTATTAAGTTGCAAGCAACAGACAACTGCTTTAAGCAAAGTGTGTAAGGTAATCAATCCACTTGTTCCATGAACAAGAGACCGTTGTTTTCTCCCTAGTGGGAATAGCACATCTACAACCGTAGAGATTTCTGTCACTTCCCTTGATTAAGTAGAGGCATGAACCCATTATAATGCATAAATACCCCCTCTTGGAGTCACTAGCAACTACTTGGCCAAGATAGCTACTAACAACGGAGAGCATGCAAGATGACAAACAACACAAACATGATAGAATCAATAAGACAAAACCATTAATCAATCTGACATAGTAATCTCAATATCCATCAGATCCCCGCAAACACAACATGCATGATTACAAATAGATTAGATCTTGATCATGAACGGAGCTCACAAGATCTAGACATGAAAGCACAAGGAGGAGATACAACCTTCTAGATACTACATGGACCCATAGTCCAAGGTAGAAGTACTCACACTTCATACCGGAGGATGGCATGTTAAAGAAGATGGCCTCCGGGATGATGTCCCCTCCGGCAGGGTGGCGAGAAGATCTTCAGATCCCCTCGATCTAGGGACGATGGTGGCGGCGCTACAGAAGGTTTCATGGAATATTGATCGGGTACTTAGGGTTTAGGCATCGCAGGCTTCTTATAGGCGAAGAGGCGAGGCTGGGAGGCGGCCAGGGGCCCATACCCTACCCAGGCATGGGCCCACCCTAGGCCGCACCTGGGGGGGGGGGGGTGGCCACCCTGTGGCGCCCCTCCGTATCTCCTCTGGACTCCGTGTTCTCCTCGGTGAAATATTGGCTTTGGCTTTTGTCCCGTCCAATTCCGAGAATATTTCCTTACTAGCTTTTCTGGAACCAAAAACAGCAGAAAACAGGCAAGTGGCACTGTGGCAAATTGTTAATAGGTTAGTACCAGAAAACATAAGAAACTCACCTCAAAGTGTGGACATAGCAAAGCAAAGTAGATACTAAACAAGCATGGAACATCAAAAATTATAGATACGTTTCCGACGTATCAGCCATCACCTCTGCTGATGCATTGTTGGAGAGCTCCGGTGATGCTTCGTTTGTAGAGTTCACCATTTATGATGGTGAATTCTTTGGATCGAAAGGCGATGTGTCGCACGTCTATTGGATTGTCTGGAAGCTGCTTACTCAGCAAGTATGTGATATACGGCTGAGTCTTGGAGGGCTAGATGAGGATGACCTCCATGGGACCCTCGGACAAGTGATCTAGTATTACTTCCACATGTGCTCTAGAATCTTCGGGTGGTGTAGCTCCCGAGGGTGTAGCTGCTTCGGCTGAGTCCTTGGATGGCTTGAGTTTGATGGATCTCTCTCATATTTTCTCTAGGAACATGCCTGGTGGCCCCGAGGCGCAGCTAGAGCCAATGTTTGTGAGTTTGTCAGCTTCTTCATTGCTTTCATGATCGACATGCCGGAGTTCGTAGCTGTTGAAGTCACCTTCGAGTGCGTTGTAGAGGTCATGGTAGGCGATCATGTTATCCTTCTACATGACGAGGTTGGAGTCACCGTAGATTACGAATTTGGAGGCATCGCTGGCTTTGGCCATCCGCATCCCGTGGAGCAGGGCTTCATATTCTGCTTCGTTGTTGTGCGCGCAGAATTTCATTCCCAGCATGTACCACATCTTAACACCTTGTGGGGACGTCAGTATGACTCCAGTTCCTGCTCCTTATTGGCGCTTGGACCTGTCAAAGTGCATTGTCCAGAACCTCGACATGTCTGGAGTATCCGACAGTAGAGCTCCATCTAGTGGACTAGGAAGTCTGGGAGTACTTGTGACTTGATCGCGGTGCGGCATTCATAGCTGATGTCTTGTAGGGACAGTTCGATGCCCAAAGGGATACTCGCCCTGTTGCTTCGGGGTTGTTGAGGATCTGGGATAGTGGCGTGTCATTGACCACGACTATCAGGTACTCTTGGAAGTAGTGGCACAGTCGATGCTCAGTCATGAACACACCGTAGGCCAACTTCTGGTAATGGGGGTACCATCGCTTTGTTGGTGTGAGTACCTCACTGAGGTAGTACACCAGGCGCTAAACTCTGTGGATCTTGCTTCCCTAAGTTCGTTCAACCACGAGCACGATGCTGACCACCTGGCGCGTTGTGGCTTTGTATAGCAACATTGGTTCCTTCTCCTTAGGGGTCACCAGGACTGGTGAGGTTGATAGCAGATTCTTGAGGTCTTCGAATGCCTCTTGCACTTTGGTTATCCACTCGAACTGATCCATCTTGCTAAGGAGTTGATAGAAAGGCAAGTCCTTTTTGCCCATTCGAATGATAAATCGACTGAGCTCCACAATTCACCCAACTAGATGTTGGATGCCCTTGATGTTCTTTGGCTTCTACATGTACAGTATAACCTTGATCTTCTTAGGGTTTGCTTCAATTTCCCTTGCAGAGATAAGGTACCCGAGTAGTTGACCGAAGGGGACGCCGAAGGAGCACTGTTCTAGGTTTAGCTTGATCTTGTAGCACAAGGTTGTCGAGTGTCTCGCGGAGATCGTCGTTCTTTATTTTGTCTTGACCACTATGTTGTCGACATAGACTTGGATATTGCGGCCAAGCTGACTCTTCAAGTAGGCTTGCATGCACCTTTGATAGGTTGCGCCTGTGTTCTTCGACCCGAAGGGAATCGTGGTGTAGCAGTAGACTCTGATTGGTGCGATAAAGGCCATTTTTTCTTGGTCTTCGACCTTCATACGGATATGGTGATAGCCTGAGTAGGCATTGAGGAAGGAGAGGCGTTCGCACCCCTCGGTAGAATCGATGGTTTGATCGATATGTAGTAATGGGAAGTGGTCCTTCAGGCAGTGTTTGTTGAGGGCCATGAAGTCCACACACACACAACCGAGTATGTCAGTGTCCTTCTTTGGCACCAACACGAGGTTAGATATCCAGGTGCTTTCCTTGATCTCGCAGATGAAGTCAGCGTCGTGGAGTCTATTGACTTCCATGCTGACTGCTTTTGCCCTCTCTTCTAACAGTCAATGCATTGACTGCTTGACTGGCCATGCATGATAACACCAAGCAAAGATTTTCTAGCGCTCATGGAGGAATTCGATGAGCGCGAGTTCCTATGCGGAACTCAGGTTGTTGGCGATGAGGGTCATCTTGGTGGGGTCTGTCGGGTGGATCTAGATCTCCTTGGTGTTGACTGTGGAGTTGAAAGATTATTCTAGTGCATTTGTCTTTCTCACCGGGGGGAGGCTGGTGTCTGTTGACTCCTTCCGTTTTGCGAGTTCTTCCTGCATGCCGAAGGACTGGGAGATTATGTTGAATTCCCTATCGCAGCTTTCGGATCTTCGAAAGCTCCCTTGGATGGTGATGATGACGTTTGGCCCTAGAATCTTTAGCAGGAGGTATACGTAGTGTGGTACCGCCAAGAATCGTGTGGATGCCACGTGACCGAGGATGACGTGGTACTGTGACGGCCAATCGAACACCTCGAACTCGAGACGGTCGTGCCTAAAGTTCTTGGGTGTGCCGAAGATGACGTCGAGGTAGATCTTGCCCAGGGGTACCTTCCCTTTCCTGGGATGATGCCGTGGAAGGTCATTTCAGATGCCTCAAGGCTGGATACAAGGTTCCACATGGTGCGTAGGGTGCTGGCGAACATGAGGTTGATGCCACTGTCGCCGTCCATGAAGACTCTACTCATCTCGAAGCCGCTGATTTGTGCCTCAAGGACCAGGGTTGCATGTCCTGGACTAGGATCTGACGTGGGTGGTCAGATATGTCGAAGGTGATGCAGGACTCAGAGCTGCTGAGGAACACAGGGACGGCTGGTGGAGCAATGACTGCCAGGTTCACCTGGAGAGTGATGGTATTCTGGGTCCTATTGGAGGGGCATCCCTTATAAATCATGACCATGTTCCCTAGTGGGCGTGGGTATCGCTTGGCTCCATTGTTTTGGGCCAGCGCAGCCACAGGTCCTCTAGGTGGTGGTGGTGGAGCACCTGTTGGGTTCGCAGCATAAAAAACAAAAAATTTCCTACGATGCGAACTACTAAGCACCAAGATCTATCTACTAGATACAAGCTACGGATGGATATACATCCATAGAGAACATATCCTTGTAGACCAACAAAGTTTAACGAGGTTGAACTCATGGATGATGTAGTTAAACGTTTGCTGATCTCAAGATCGAGAAGAAGTCCAGCGCCACAAATCAGCAGCGCATCCGTGATCGCACACACGTTAAATCCACCGAACAACCTCCGCCTCCTTGCTCCAGCGATGCAGCAGAAGCTGCAACTCCTTCCAGACGAAAAGCCACCGGGAACATGTATCTCGCTAGTCCGAGACCATGGGGGAATAATTCTAGAGGGGAAGAGAGATCCTTCACGAGGAGGTGTGAGTGAGAGAGAGGGAGAGGGGGGCCTTTTATTGGAGGAGGGGGGTCACCCCAAGGGCCATGGCCAACGCATGGGGGCTGCCCCCACCCCTTCCTCCATTCATTTGAGTGGATCTCCCACTCACAAATTGCCTCTCCATTTCCTCCACTCAAAATACCACTCAAATTCCCATTAAATTTCCACCAAATTTAATGTAATCTCTCATTAAATAAAAATACTTTTATTTATTTATTTATTCAGAATTTTGTCAATTATATTAATTAACAAACAATCGCATAAAACCCCTTGCTACTTTTCAATTTCACATGTAGAACCAATTTCAGCAATTTCACCCGAAACAATTTCGGTGTCCATTGAAATAATTCAAGCATTTTGAAATTCTTTCATCTAGAACATATTTGCTCCAAGTGGTGTTGGTATCCCTTAAGCGTGTCACCCTACGATTCATGAATAATGCAGACATGATCGAGACCCCTCTCGGATCAATAATCAGAAGCGGTACCTGGAGATCCATACAGACTCCCACACATTCAACGATGACTTCTGTGATCGTGAGAAACTTTTATGCTAGTAACTTCATCCCTTTGTCTCATGATATATTACATGTCCGAGATTCGATCAACGGTATCTCCATACCTAGTTTGATCTTGTTACCGACATGCACTCTTTTCTTGTTCCCGTGATATATCATTCTAGTGATCACATCACTTGCTTGCAAGCTAACTAACGTGATATCACCAAGAGGGCCTAGAGTATATCTATCCATCATCGGGATGGACAAATTCCTCCCTTGATCCATGAGCCTCTACATAACACCTTCATAGCACTAAACTGACCTTTATAGTCACCCTGTCATGGTGTGACGTTTGATGTTATCAATATACTCTTCCAGTGTTAGTGATTGACATGATCTCATGGTCTAAGGACTAGGATTACTTCGTATGATGTTATAGCAATATAAACACAATGACTTTGATCATAATTCTATACTTCAGATGAATGTTATCACATCATTGCAACAATGTTGTGACCTCATTATTAACAACATCCAATGTCCATGATCAGGAAACCTTGATCATCTTGTTAATCAACGAGCTAGTTTATAAGAGAGGCATAACTAGGAAGTTTCTATTTTTTTATTAAACACACATGTATTAACGTTACGTATTAATACAATTATAGCATGAAAAATAAACATCTATCATATACTTGGAATACATATAATAACAACTTTATTATTGCCTCTCAAGGCATATTCTCTTTAGTCTCCCACTTGCACTAGAGACAATAATATTGTTACATAGTGATAAATCTAACACCCATGGAGTTCTGGTGTTGATCATGAATTTCCCTAGGGAGAATTTTAGTCAACGGATCTGCTACATTGAGATCCGTGTGTACTTTAAAAATCTTTATATCTCCATCTGACTTGTTTGCGGATGGAGTGAAACCGGCGCTTAATATGCTTGGAATTCTTGTGAGACCTTGGTTCCTTGGCATTGGCTATGGCTCCATTGTTGTCACAATAGATCACCATTGGGTCCTACGCACAAGGAACCACACCTAGTTTGGTTATGAACTCTTTCATCCAAACCGCTTCCTATGCTGCTTCTATAGCAGCAATATATTCCGCCTCCGTTGTTGATCTTGTCACCACAGATTGTATGGAGCTCCTCCAACTAACTGCTTCTCTGTTCATGAGAAATACGTATCCGGATTGAGACTTAGAGTCATCCAGATCGGTGTCAAATCTAGCATCGACATAACAATTAGCAAATCAAAGAGATGCGAACAGAGGGAAAGCCAAGATCTAATCTAGGATATGCAAACAACGAGAGAGATTGGATTAGATCTTCATACCCTTGAAGATTCGCACAGCGGAACGTTCGTCGGAACGTGGGTGATGTAGTCGTACTCGCTTCTCCTCCTTGCGATCCGATCCTATCTAGCACCACAAGTGGCGGTGCCTCCGTGAGATGCACACGTGCAGCACCTCGACGTCTCCTCCTTCCTCGGACCAGCAAGTATGGTGGAGAGACGAATTGGATCTACAACACGGCGGCGTGGTGTATATGATGGAGAATTTCTGCAGCAGGGCTTCGCCTACAAGCAGTCGGGAGGGAGAGAGGAGGGCAGCAGGGCGGCTAGGGTTGGAGGGGAAGGTGTGGGGGGTGGTGCGCCCCCAGCCCTCTTTATATAGAGGGGTGGGGCGGCAACCCTAGCCCCCTCCCCCAAGCCAAGGCCGGCGGCCAAGGAGGAGGAGTGGGGGGCAAGGAAACCCCCCCTTCTAGAAGCTCTATCTAGGGTTTAAACCGTCTTGGCCGGCTGGGCCCTATGGGGCCTTGTGCCCCTGGCCCAATGCGGCCAGGGCACTCCCTCATAGGCCCATGCCCCCTCCCGGAAGATGTGGCCACGTTGGTCCCCTTCCGGAAGGTTCTAGAAGCTTCTGGTACAATACCGATTAACCCGGAACAATTCCGAACTCCAAAAACTGCACTGCCTTATATGAATCTTATTCTCCGGACCACTCCGGAACCTCTCGTGATGTCCCGGATCCCATCCGAGACTCCGAAAAAAAAACTCATAAAACCAATTATCCAATCTATCCTAGCGTCAAGACACGTTAAGTGTGTGACCCTGCGGGTTCAAGAATATGCAGACATGACCTTCTATCAATAATCAACAGCGGGGTCTAGACACCCATATTGACTCCCACACATTCATCGATGATCATATCAGATGAACCACAATGCCAGGATTCAATCAATCCCATATATATATTCCCTTCGTCTCGCGATATTTTACTTGCCCGAGATTTGATCGTCGGTACCGTCATACCTAGTTCAATCTTGTTCACAGCAAGTACTTTACTCGTTCCGTAATCCGATATCACTTTGTGATTAACTCCTTAACCACATGCTTGCAAGCGGTGTTGATATCGATTACCAAGTGGGCCCGAAGTATATCTCTTCGACTTGGGAGGGACAAATCCCATCTCGATACATACAACCCAACAGATACTTTCCGATCACCTGAGAGACACCTTTATGATCACCCTCTCATAGGATGACGTTTGATGACCTCAAAGCTTTCTTCCGATACCAGGGAGTTGTATTATCTCATGGTCTAAGGAATACAATATTTGACATAAGAAAAATCTTCGCAAAGACGAACACGATGACACGATCTAATTGCTTCGCTTAGTTTGGGTCTGTCCACCATATCATTCTCCCAATGATATGATCTCATTATTAATCGACAACTCATGTCCATGGCTAGGAAACCTTAACCATCATTAATCAATGAGCTAGTCCATAGAGGCATACTAGGGACACGGTGTTGTTCACAAACCACACAAGTATTAAAGTTTCCGCTTAATACAATTCTAGCATGGAATATAAACATTATCATGAACAAGAATTATAATAATAACATCTTTATTATTGCCTCTAGGGCATAATTCCAACAGTCTCCCACTTGCACTAGAGTCAATAATCTAGTTTACATCTGGCAACAATCTCACACCCATGGCACTGAGGTGCTGATCATGTTTTACACGTGGAAGAGGTTTAGTCAATGGATCTGTGACATTCAGATCTGTATGTACTTTGCTAATCTTCAGATCTCCATCTGCTATATAATCTCGGATTATATGAAACTTGCGGTTGATATGCTTGGTCTTTGGATGATATCTTGGTTCCTTAGCGAGTGCTATGGCGCCAGTGTTGTCACACAATATCTCCAGTGGGTCCAATGCACTTGGAACCACGCCAAGCTCAGTGATGAAGTTCCTGATCCAAACTCCTTCACTTGACGCTTCTGCAGCAGCCATGTATTCCGCTTCTACTGTAGATCCCGCGATCACGCTTTGCTTGCAGCTTCTCCAGCTCACAGCTCCTCCATTCAAAATATACACGTATCCTGTCTGAGATTTAGAATCATCCTTGTCGGTGTCGAAACTAGCATCGACGTAACCTTTTACAACGAGATGTTCATCACCCCCATAGACTAAGAACATTTCTTTAGTCCTATTTAGGTACTTTAGAATGTTCTTCACGGCTATCCAATGTTCCACTCCTGGATCACTTTGATATCTGCTCGTCAAACTAAGAGCATTGGACACATCCGGTCTAGTACACAGCATGGCATACATGATAGAACCTATGGCCGAGGCATAAGGCACTTTGCTCATAGCTTCCCTATCATTTACCGTAGCTGGACACTGAGCCTTGCTCAATATCTTACCTGACAACATAGGCACTGAACCTTTCTTTGCCTTATCCATTCTGAACCTTTTCAGAACTTTGTCTAGGTATGTACTCTGGCTTAAAGCTATCAGGCATCTTTGTCTATCGCTATAGATTTTGATGCCCAATATATAAGCAGCTTCACCTAGGTCTTTCATTGAAAAACACTTGTTCAAATATCTCTTCACATAATTAAGCATGTTGATGTCATTTCCGATAATCAATATGTCATCCACATATAGTACCAGAAACGTCACCGAGCTCCCACTCACTTTCGTGTAGATGCAAGCTTCGTAGCAATTCGGAACAAATCCAAAGCTCTTGATCACTTGATCAAAACGAAGGTTCCAACTCCGAGATGCTTGCTTCAGTCCATAAATGGAACGCTGAAGTTTGCATACTTTACCAGCATCCTTAGGATCGACAAAACCTTCGGGTTGCATCATATACAACTCTTCATCAATGTTGCCATTGAGGAAAGCAGTCTTGACATCCATCTGCCATATTTCATAATCATGAAACACAGCAATTGCTAATAAAATCCGAATGGACTTGAACATCGCTACGGGAGAGAAAGTCTCATCGTAGTCAACACCTTGAACTTGTCGAAAACCTTTTGCGACAAGACGTGCTTTATAGACGGTAACATTACCATCCGCGTCTGTTTTCTTCTTGAAGATCCATTTGCACTCAACGGCCATTCGGTCGCTAGGAGGGTCCACCAAAGTCCATACTTGGTTTTCGCTCATGGATCCCAATTCGGATTTCATGGCTTCTAGCCATTTCTCAGAGTCTGGGCTCATCATCGCTTCCTCATAGTTCGTAGCTTCACTGTCTTCTACTAGCAAGACAGTCAAGACAGGGTTGCCGTACCACTCAGGAGGGGCACGCGACCTTGTCGACCTGCGACGTTCAGTAGCAGCATCGTCCGAAGCTTCATGATCCTTGTCATTAGCTTCCTCTATTGTTGGTGCAGGCGGCACTGGAACAATTTCAGGTGCTGCGCTACTCTCCAATTCAAGAGAAGGTTCAACAACCTCGTCTAGCTCTATTTTCCTCCCACTCACTTCTTTCGAGAGAAACTCCTTCTCAAGAAAGGAACCGTTCTTTGCGACAAACACTTTGCCTTCGGTTCTGTGATAGAAGGTATACCCAATAGTTTCCTTAGGGTATCCTATGAAGACACATTTCTCCGCTTTGGGTTCGAGCTTGTCCGGCATCAA
The DNA here is from genome assembly GCA_916181665.1 of Avena sativa. NCBI lineage: Eukaryota > Viridiplantae > Streptophyta > Magnoliopsida > Poales > Poaceae > Avena > Avena sativa. The sequence continues at coordinate 316,281,324 of OV702283.1, forward strand.
CTTCTTGACGTAAGCTTCGCATCCCCAAACTTTAAGAAACGACAACTTAGGTTTAGCACCAAACCACAGTTCATACGGTGTCGTCTCAACGGATTTAGATGGTGTCCTATTTAAAGTGAATGCAGCGGTTTCTAATGCATAACCCCAAAATGATAACGGTAAATCAGTAAGAGACATCATTGATCGGACCATATCTAATAGGGTTCGATTCCGGCGTTCAGACACACCATTGCGCTGTGGTGTTCCGGGTGGCGTTAGTTGTGAAACAATTCCGCTTGCTTTAAGATGCGTGAGAAAATCATAACTCAAATATTCGCCCCCACGATCGGATCGTAGAAACTTAATCTTTCTGTTACGATGGTTCTCCACTTCATTCTGAAATTCCTTGAACTTTTCAAATGTTTCAGATTTATGTTTCATTAAATAGATATACCCATATCTACTTAAGTCATCGGTAAAAGTGAGAAAATAGCGATATCCACCGTGCGTCGAAACACTCATCGGTCCGCATACATCGGTATGTATGATTTCCAACAAGTCCGTTGCTCGCTCCATCATACCGGAGAACGGGGTTTTGATCATCTTGCCCATGAGGCATGGTTCGCATGTGTCAAATGATTCAAAATCAAGAGACTCCAAAAGTCCATCAGAATGGAGTTTCTTCATGCGCTTTACACCAATATGACCTAGACGACAGTGCCACAAATAAGTAGTATTATCACTATCTACTTTGCATCTCTTAGACTCAATGTTATGGATGTGTGTTTCATCCCTTTCGAGATTTAGAAGAAATAAACCATTCACAATAGGTGCATGACCATAAAAGATGTTACTCATATAAATAGAACAACCATTATTCTCCGATTTAAATGAATAACCGTCTTGCAATAAACAAGATCCAGAAATAATGTTCATGCTCAACGCAGGCACATAATAACACTTATTAAGGTTTAAAACTAATCCCGAAGGTAAAACTAAGGAGAGCGTGCCGACGGCCATCACATCAACTCTTGATCCATTGCCAAAGCGCATCGTCACCTCATCCCTCGCAAGCCGCCGTCTATTCCGTAGCTCCTGTTTCGAGTTACAAATATTAGCAACTGAACCGGTATCAAATACCCAGGCACTCCAACAAGGGCTAGTAAGGAAAACATCAATAACATGTATATCAAATATACCTTTGATGATGCCAGCCTTCTTATCCGCTAAGTACTTCGGACAGTTGCGCTTCCAGTGACCCTTGTCCTTGCAATAGAAGCACTCAGTTTCCGGCTTAGGACCAGACCTGAGCTTCTTCTCAGCAGGGGCAACGCGCTTGCCGCCGCCTTTCTTGAAGGGCTTCTTTGCACCCTTACCTTTCTTGAAGGTGGGCTTGTTGACCATCAACACATGATTATCCTTTTTGATGTCCACTTCCGCGGCCTTCAGCTTTGCGAAGAGCTCGGTGATCGTATCAGTGGAACCAATCTGATTATGAGTCACTACAAAACTTTTGTAGCTGGGAGGGAGTGATTGCAGAACCCTGTCAATCTTGAGCTCCTCTGGAATCATGCATTCCATTTGCTCAAGGCATTGAGTGTAGCCCGTCATCTTAATGGCGTGCTCACTAACGGAACTCCCTTCCTCCATCTTGCAGTTAAAGAACTTCTCAGAGATCTCATATCTCTTAGAACGGGCCTGGGTCTGAAACATGGTTTTCAGCTCTTCGAGAATCTCAAAGGGCCCGGGATAGTCTTCAAAACGATTTTGAAGTTCCGGTTCCATAGCAAACAACATGGTGCTCTTAATCACACCATAATCATCTTTGCGCGACTGATAGACAGCTTTCTCATCAGCCGGCGCAGTTGCAGCAGGGGGGTCACCTAACGCTTTCCCAAGGACATAGTCCTTTTGACCGCCAGAGAGAATGATTCTTAGATTGCGGAACCAATTGGTGAAGTTAGACCCATTGTTTCTAAGATTTTCCTTCTCAGCAAAAACGTTGAAGTTGAAGTTGGACTTAGCCATTTGATCTACAATATTTGCAAGTACAAATTAGACTATGTTCATGATAACTAGTTCAACTTTTAATCAAATTACTAGATGAACTCCCACTAAATTCAACATCCCTCAAGTTGTTTAGTGAACACGATCCAAATTCACCACACCTAATCCGATCTTCACGAGAAGAGATGTGGTTTCAATGGTGGACAACGAAGTGTCGATCATATCATTCATATGACTCATGCTTAACCTTTCGGTTCATGTGTTCCAAGGCCATGTCTGTACATGCTAGGCTCGTCAAGTTAGACCCAAGTATTTCCGCGTGTGCAAAACTGGCTTGCACCCGTTGTATGTGAGCGTAGAGTCTATAGCACCCGATCATCACGTGATGCTTGGACACGACGAACTTTCGCAACGGTGCATACTTGGGGAGAACACAGTTTTTATCTTGACCTTTAAGTGAGGAATCATCTTATAATGCTACCGTCGCGATCTAAGCATAATAAGATACATAAAAGGATAAACATCACATGCATATAACTTTATGTGACATGGTATAGCCAATCTTCGCTCAATGATCTCCATCTTGTGCATTCCGGCATGATCTCCATCACTCCACCATGATTGCCTCCACCACGAATAGCAACTACAACTATTGTTAACTACTTAGCGATAAAGTGAAACTATTACATGGCATATAAGAAGTTGACACAAAGGTCATACACAATTATAAAGACAACCATATGGCTCCTTCCGGTTGTGTACTCATCAACATGCAAGTCGTGAAACATTACAAAACATGATCATTGCATACATTATACACATCACATCTTGGGCCATACCATATCACAGAAAACACTCCCTGCAAAAACAAGTTAGACGCCTCTACTTTGTTGTTGCATGTTTTACGTGGCTTATGGGAGTAGATGCTAAGAACGATTCTTACCTACGGAAAGCCACAACGGTGATATTATGGTTGCCAAACTCCGGTGTTAATCCCATGACAACTATAGTGAGAGAAACTGACATCCACCAGCCGCATGTGTGGAACAAGCCACACGTCAAGTGCGGAGCCGGTCTCGCGAACGACGTCGCGTAAGGTTGGCCTGGACCGCTTCAATCTCACTATCACGCGTCATAAGAAGAACACAAACAAGAGGCTTGCAACAGAAAACATCAACACCCGCAACAACCATGTTGCGTTCTACTCGTGAAACACATCTACGCATAGATCTAGCTCTGATACCACTGAAGGGTTTCGCGGCATAGTAAATCAAAATTTTCTACGGATGCGAACAGAGGGAAAGCCAAGATCTAATCTAGGAGATGCAAACAACAAGAGATATTGGATTAGATCTTCATACCCTTGAAGATTCGCACAGCGGAACGTTCGTCGGAACGTGGGTGATGTAGTCGTACTCGCTTCTCCTCCTCGCGATCCGATCCGATCTAGCACCACAAGTGGCGGTGCCTCAGTGAGATGCACACGTGCAGCACCTCGACGTCTCCTCCTTCCTCGGACCAGCAAGTATGGTGGAGAGACGGATTGGATCTACAACATGACGGCGTGGTGTATATGGTGGAGAATTTCTGCAGCAGGGCTTCGCCTACAAGCAGTTGGGAGGGAGAGAGGAGGGCAGCCGGGCGGCTAGGGTTGGAGGGGAAGGTGTGGGGGGTGGTGCGCCCCCAGCCCTCTTTATATAGAGGGGTGGGGCGGAAACCCTAGCCCCCTCCCCCAAGCCAAGGCCGGCGACCAAGGAGGAGGAGTGGGGGGCAAGGAAACCCCCCCCTTCTAGAAGCTCTATCTAGGGTTTAGACCCTCTTGGCCGGCTGGGCCCTATGGGGCCTTGTGCCCCTGTCCCAATGCGGCCAGGGCACTCCCTCATAGGCCCATCCCCCTCCCGGAAGGTGTGGCCACGTTGGTCCCCTTCCGAAAGGTTTTAGAAGCTTCCGGTACAATACCGATTAACCCGGAACATTTCCGAACTCCAAAAACTGCACTGCCTTATATGAATCTTATTCTCCGGACCACTCCGGAACCTCTCGTGATGTCCCGGATCCCATCCGAGACTCCGAACAAAAACTAATAAACCAATTATCCAATCTATCCTAGCGTCGAGACACGTTAAGTGTGTGACCCTGCGGGTTTGAGAATATGCAGACATGATCTTCTATCAATAATCAACAGCGGGGCCTGGACACCCATATTGACTCCCACACATTCATCGATGATCATATCGGATGAACCACGATGCCAGGATTCAATCAATCCCATATATATATTCCCTTCGTCTCGCGATATTTTACTTGCCCGAGATTTGATCGTCGGTACCGTCATACCTAGTTCAATCTCGTTCACAGCAAGTACTTTACTCGTTCCGTAATCCGATATAACTTTGTGATTAACTCCTTAACCACATGCTTGCAAGCGGTGTTGATATCGATTACCGAGTGGGACCGAAGTATATCTCTCCGACTTGGGAGGGACAAATCCCATCTCGATACATACAACCCAACAGATACTTTCCGATCACCTGAGAGACACCTTTATGATCACCCTCTCATAGGATGACGTTTGATGACCTCAAAGCTTTCTTCCGATACCAGGGAGTTGTATTATCTCATGGTCTAAGGAATACAATATTTGACATAAGAAAAAGCTTCGCAAAGACGAACATGATGACACGATCTAATTGCTTCGCTTAGTTTGGGTCTGTCCACCATATCATTATCCCAATGATATGATCTCATTATTAATCGACAACTCATGTCCATGGCTAGGAAACCTTAACCATCATTAATCAATGAGCTAGTCCATAGAGGCATACTAGGTACACGGTGTTGTTCACAAACCACACAAGTATTAAAGTTTCCGCTTAATACAATTCTAGCATGGAATATAAACATTATCATGAACAAGAATTATAATAATAACATCTTTATTATTGCATCTAGGGCATAATTCCAACATAATATGCTTGGAATTATTGTGAGACCTTGGTTCCTTGGCATTGGCTATGGCTCCATTGTTGTCACAATAGATGACCATTGGGTCCTACGCACTAGGAACCACACCTAGTTTGGTTATGAACTCTTTCATCCAAACCGCTTCCTATGCTGCTTCTATAGCAGCAATATATTCCGCCTCCGTTGTTGATCTTGTCACCACAGGTTGTATGGAGCTCCTCCAACTAACTGCTTCTCCGTTCATGAGAAATACGTATCCGGATTGAGACTTAGAGTCATCCAGATCGGTGTCAAAGCTAGCATCGACATAACAATTAGCGACCAGCTCTTCTTGACCTCCGTATACAAGAAACATTTCCTTAGTTCTTCTTAAGTACTTAAGGATATTCTTGACCGCTATCCAGTGTTTCGTACTTGGATTAGATTGTTACTTACTAGTCAAACTAATAGCATGTGCCACATCAGGTCTTATACATAGCATGGCGTACATTATAGAGCCTATGGATGAAGCATATGGGATCTTATCCATTATCTCTCTTTCTTCCGCCGTAGGCGGACATTGAGTCTTACTTAATGTCTTGCCTTGCAACATAGGTAATAACCCCTTCTTACTTTCATCCATTTTAAACTTCTTTAAATCTTATCAAGGTATGCACTCTATGATTGCCCTATTAGGCGTCTTGATATATCTCTATAGATCTTTATGCCTAATATGTATGACGCTTCACCTAGGTCCTTCATCGAAAATTTGCTGTTTAGATAACTTTTAACACTCTTTAAAAGATCTACATCATTTCCAATCAGTAATATGTCATCCACATATAATATCAGAAATGCCTCATTGCTCCCACTCAATTTCTTGTAAATACAAGCCTCTCCATAAGTTTGGACAAATCCAAACTCTTTGATCACCTCATCAAAGCGGAGATTCCAACTCCGGGATGTTTGGTTCAGTTCATAGATGGATCGTTAAAGCTTGCATACCTTGTCAGCATCCTTAGGATCGACAAAACTCTTTGGTTGTATCATATACAACCCTTCTTCAATGTTGCCATTGAGGAACGCAATTTTGACATCCATCTGCCATATCTCATAATCGAAATATGAAGTAATTGCTAACATAATCCTAACCGAATTTAGCATCGCTATGGGATAGAATGTCTCATCGTAGTCAACTCCTTGAATTTGTCGAAACCCCTTTGTGACAAGTCAAGCTTTATAGATGGTTACATTACCATCAGCATCAGTTTTTCTTTTGAAAATCCATTTGTTCTCAATGGCCTTTCGGTCGCGAGGTAAGTCCACCAAGGTCCAAACCTGGTTTTCGTACTTGGATTCCATCTCGATTTCATGGCTTCTAGCTATTTGTTGGAATCTGGGCTCATCATCGCTTCTTCATACATCGCAGGGTCATCTATTTCATCAACCATGAAATGCATAACAGGATTTTCGTACAGTTCAGGAGCTGCACGGGTCCTGCTTGACCTTCGAGGTTCAGTAGTATTCTCTTTCAGAGTTTCATGATCATTATCATTAGTTCCCTCTTCATTCGGTGAAGTTAACTCCGGAACAATTTCCGGTGCTGCGCCACTCACCGTTTCATGAAGAGAAGGTTCAATAAGATCTTCAAGTTCTACCTTCTGACTACACACACCTTTTGCGAGAAACTCTTTCTCTAGAAATGATCCATTCTTTGCAACGAAAACCTTGCCCTCGGATCTGTGATAGAAGGAATACCCAATAGTTTCCTTATGGTATCCTATGAAGATGTATTTTTCCGCTTTGGGTTCGAGTTTATCAGGCTGAAGTTTCTTCACATAAACATCGCATCCCCAAACTTTAAGAAATGATATCTTAGGTTTGTTTCCAAACCATAATTCATACGTTGTCTTTTCAACAGATTTAGATGGTGCCCAATTTAAAGTGAATGCAGCGGTTTCTAGTGCATAACCCCAAAATGACAGTGAAAAGTCAATCAGAGACATCATAGATCGAACCATATTTTATAAAGTACGATTACGACGTTCCGACACACCATTACGCTATGGTGTTCTGGCAGGTGTGAGTTGTGAAACTATTCCACACTCTCTCATATGTGCGCTAAACTCGTAGCTTAGATAGTCACCTCCACGGTCGGACCATAGAAATTTGATCTTTCTATTACGATGATTTTCCACTTCACTCTGAAATTCCTTGAACTTTTCATAGGTTTCATACTTGTGTTTCATAAAATATATATACCCGTATCTACTCAAATAATCCATGAAAGTAACAAAATAACGATATCCACCTCACGCCGACACACTCATTCGACCACATACATCAATATGTATGATGTCCAATAAATCTGTCACCCATTCCATTGAACCGGAAAAAGGCGTTCTAGTCATCTTGCCCATAAGGCATGACTCACATGTATCAAATGATTCCAAAAGTCCATCTGAATGTAGTTTCTTCATGTGTTTAATGCCAATATGACCTAGACGGTGGTGCCACATATATGCAGATATATCATCATCAAGTTTAATCCTTTTAGCATCAACATTATGAATATGTGTAACACTATCCAAAAGAAATAAACCATTCATCATAGGTGCTTGACCATAAAAGATATCATTCATATAAATCGAATAACCATTATTTCCAGATTTAAATGAATAACTACTTCACATCAAACACGATCCAAATACAATGTTCATGCTTAGTGCAGGAACCAAATAACAATTTTTTAGATTTATTACTAATCCCGATGGTAAGTGGAGAGGCAGCGTTCCGATGGAAATCACATCAACTCTTGATCCATTGTCGGCACGCATCATGACATCACCCGTTGCTAGCGGTCGCTTGTTCCGCAGACCCTGATTTGAGTTACATATATTAGCAACAAATCCAGTATCAAATACCCAGGTGCTACTGCGAGTACTAGTCAAGTACACATCAATTACATGTATATCATATATAACTTTGTTTGCCTTGCCAGCCTTCTTGTCTGCCAAATACGTGGGGCAGTTGCGCTTCCAATGGCCAGTCCCCTTACAATAATAGCACTCGGTATCAGACTTAGGGCCATCTCGGGATTTATTTCCAGGCGCAGCAACAAATTTGCCGCCCTTCTTTCCCTTCTGTTTACCCTTCTTGTCATTCTTGAAACCGATGGTCTTATTGATCATCAACACTTGATTTTCTTTCTTGATCTCCACCTATGCAGTCTTAAGCATTTAAAGAAGCTCGGGGAGAGACTTCTTCATGCCCTGCATATTATAGTTCATCATGAAGCTCTTGTAGCTAGGTGGCATAGATTGGAGAACATGATGTATGCCTAAGTCAATGGGAATAGTTATTCTCAAGGACACAAGCTTATCGGCGTACCCAAACATTTTGAGTACGTGCTCACTAACGGAGCAATTCTCTTCCATCATGCAGCTAAAGAACTTTTCAGAAGCATTATAACTCCCTACGGCAGCATGGGTATCGAAAATCATTTTCGATTAACCCATTGTATCAAAGGCATTGCCGTTTTTGAAACGTTTTCGAAGTTCTAGCTCTAGCCCATACAATATGCCGCAATGAACTAAGTTGTAGTCCTTCTGACGAGTCAAATAGATGTTCTTTTCCTCGTCAGGAGCATCATCAAGTGGTGGGGGGCCTAGCGGCGCTTCTAGCACATAATGCTTTTGTGCAGCAGTGAGGAGAATCCTCAAATTCATGGCGCAGTCAGTAAATTTGCTACCATTCGTCGCAAGTTTCTCTTTCTCCATGAACACATTGAAATTAAAATCAGGTGGTGTCATCTAAAATAGAATTTGTAAAGTGTATACTAAGTTTGTGATAGATCTAGTTCTACTAATCCAAATTATGAATGAAATCCCACTCAAAAACAACATCCCTCGTGTATTTTTGGTGATTACATGAACCAAATCCACTACACCAAGTCTGATGATCACGTGAGTCCGTGAAATTTCAAAGGCGAGCATCTATATGGGCATCATATCAAATATATGACTCATGGTTAACCTTTCGGTCCGTGTTCCGAGGCCATGTCTGTACATGCTAGGCTCGCCAAGTAAGAACCTTAGTACTTGTGTGTGTAAAACTGTCTTACACCCGAAACATGATCGTGGATTCAAGTGCACCCGATCATCACGAGATGTCTTGAAGCGGCGAAACATAATCGATGCATACTTAAGGGAGAAACATTTTTATCTTGATATCTAAATGAGGGATCATCTTATAATGCTACTAAAACGCCAAACAAGCAATATAAGATGCAAAAACATAATATGTGAAAAGTGAGATGATATGGTTCTTGCACTTGAACACTATCATGTGCATCGTGGTATGATCTTTATCATTCCTTTGTGTGTAAGGCCAAGGTCTATGGGACTTACATGTTAGGTGTGTTGTAAGTGTGTAGAGGTCTCAACCCAATAAGGTAGATTCCTCCTGTGTTTTACAATGCTAGTCCCTGGATCAATAGCTAGCATCCACAGTTGAGATGTAATATCAAGATACAAAGGTCATAACATAACTTTATAACCAGGAATAACATAATTTTTATTACATCTTACATAGCTCATTTGGCTATTACATTACATTGCAGCGGAATAACTATAGTCATGGGTCCTTCATCTTCAAAGTGCCACAAGCAGATGTTGGTTGTAGACTTTGTAATCCTAATCAATCAATCTTCACTAAAGACATTCAAACCTGCAACATTACAAGTTACAGCCACATGGGTCAATACATTTGAATTGTATTGGCAAGTTTCGCTACTTTGTATATGATGAGTGGATCTTATCAATACATGCATATTTGGCTAAGTAGAGTTTAAGGCTTATTTGCATAAAGCAACATTTATCCTATCTTTTCAAAAATGGTTTTGGTCCTTTGTCAAATCTCTTGTCCAAGTTCCTTGAACTCCTTGGTAGAAACTCAAGTGTTCAAGTCCTTGTCAAAAATCTCTTGAGCTACTTGGTAACCCCAAGTGCAACAAGTTTTATCAAAATCTCATGAGTTCCTTGGTAACCCCAAGTACATCATGCTCTTGAGCACCTTGGTAACCCCAAGTGCATCAAACTTAACAAAATCTCTTTGAATTCCTTGGTACCCCCAAGTGCATCAAGTTTTTATATTAGAAGTTGGAATGTCGAGATCTCCCATGGTTCAAACTTTAGTTGCTCAGTATTGTCCATAACCGGGGACACGGCTAAGTACTTAGATTTTATTAACTTCTGCAGAAGGAGTACACTTTACCCACATGTCACAATCCCATCTTGTTGCCACCAGTGGCCTACTGGATTAGTGCTCACCAAGATGGAGTACTGGCAGATTGAGAATGTGACGAAGTCTTTCCAAAGGGTCGTCCCATACACCATTGCTAGCTTGCCTTCAGCACCCATGAAGCATTCCAGATCCCCATGTCCAGTTAACTGAAGACAGTGCATGGGTCTTCCCAATGTAGTTGACTAAGCCAGAGCCATAATAGCATGTGGTTGCAGACGAAAGCCACAATTGGAGAAACATGTTCAATCTCTAAGCTTCCTAGGTGGTTTTCATTTGGAGCACAACACAAAGTGATTGCCATAGACATGGTTCCTTTTGTTGCCACCTTCTCCAAAACTTCAAGTATCCTCCACCTAGGTGGTTCATTGAGTCCTTGTTTTATTATGTAAAACACAAGTCCTTTTCTCAACCTTTGTAAAATCTCAACATGTATCTCTTTTCAAAACATAGCATGGCTAAGCATGTACAACTTCAATATTTTCACTAAGGAGTGTATAGGGAATCCTATTAGGATTTAGCATAGCATAAGTACAGAAATATCTTTTCATGCATGTTTTCAAAATCCACTAAGTATAATGAAAATAGTAGGACTTTTGTATGATAGTGTAACTTGCCTTTTTGGTAGGGAATGGTGGTTCTCTCCTTGATCTTGCTAGTCTCACACTTTGCTAATTTCACTACAAGTCAATCAAACAAACACAAAATCAACTAACATTCCAAACCAAAGTCAAACAAACAATCTCACACACATAAAGCAAATGGAATCTAAGTCATGCATAAGTATGCAAAGGATGGTTCCATTGCAAGGTTGGTCTCCACTAGGTTTATAAACTTTGTAAAGTCCAAATTGGTCATTTACCAAAATGGCAAAGTCATTAGTTAGAGTGTTTTGCCCCAAACTATTTTAAAATCCATTCAATGGTTTTATCAAATCAAAATTTTTAAGTTTCTCATCAAAAGTTTCTAACTCTCAAGACTTGGTGTTTTAGGTCAGTAGCTTTGAATTATAATATTTTCCCAATAGTTTTTATTCCAAAATCCTTTTTCATAATACAACCATTAACATTACTTAGCTAGAATTAGACTAATTCAATTAATTCATTCTAAATTTTTCCAATTTCATTTCCAAAACCATGGGTTGGTTCCTAGGGTCAGTAAGGTCACAACAAACCATTTTGCAAAAGTTTTAACCCTTAAATCAATTTTAAACAATTTTTATACTCTAAACAAGCTCACAAAAGAATCTGCAAAAACAAACAAGCTAACAGATACTATTTGCTAAACTAATTCCATGGTTGGATAGGGCTTGCTCTCCTGAATTCATTGATATAAAATTTGTAAATTTTGGACGTGTGGTTTGAAAGTTACAGGGGTTTGAAGTTTGCAAATAATTCTGTTTTCAAATCTGTTTTTAAACAGATTAGGTGACACGCGGCGTGTTTTTACTGGACGATACCGATTCGGCTGGATCACGCGACGACAGCCGTTGGATTTCAGTTAAATCGTGCGGCACAGGCGGGCTCTTACCACTTCATTCTACTTCCTATCCTATCCACTGGATCAAGATCGGATGGCCCTCAGTGCCCGACCATTAGCTGGCGGCAATATGTTAACGGCGAGCGGCGGAGCGGCCAGTTGGCGGCGGTGCTGGCGAGGCGGGAAGCGAAACAGGGAGGGAGCAAGATCACCGAGGTTGCGAGGATGAGGTGATGCTGTTCGTGTGGTCGTCGTGGCGAGGGGCGCACGGGAACGGGCAGGATTCTTCGCCGGAGTTGGTTCTGGCGACGGACGCACGCGGTCGAGGTCGAGGACGTCGCTGGAATTCGCCCTATGGCAAAATGGAGGCGCGGTCAGATGCGCAGGATCAAGACAATGCTATGTGCGTGATCGAGAAGTGCAGAGACGGTCTGGTTTCACCTGGGGAACGCGCCGGAGTTGGAGACAGACGCGGCGGTGCTCGGAGTTTGTCGAGGACGGTGTTCTGGGGCGCCCGCGGTCGAACGAAGAGCACAGGGAGGATTGTCTGGGAGTGGGGAGTCTGCTAGTGTGCTCGGAGAGGCAGGAGGCGGTGACACTTGGCCGGAATTCGACGAGGAAGGTTGTCGGAACAGAGAGGCTCGCGGAGGAATTGAGGCGGCCTGGGGGCGTGATACTGCGGGGTGACAGAGGGGAAACAGAGAGGAGGGGCGAGCGATTTAAGGTGCGTGGTCAAGGCGAGGTAAAGGCCCGGCATTATGACGAATTGAAGCCGCGGGATTACTGCAGGAAACAGCGACGAGGGGGAAGAAGGGTCGTGCGGGTGGGGAGGAAGAACAGAAGGAGTGGGGTCTGCTGGTCAGTGGGAAAAGAAACGAGGGGGAGGGTCCACTGGTCATTGGTTCTGTGGGTCAGAATCTGGGTGCAAATTATTTTCTTTCGGGGAGAGGGGAATTTGGGCTGTTGGGCTGTTGGGCTGGGCCTGATGGTTGGGCTGCTCGTTTTGTTCTATTTTTTCTGTCTGATTTCTTTTCCTTTTCTATTTCTATTTTTCTGTTTTGAATTTGAATCAATTATTCATTCACTCACACCATTCAAATAATTCAAACTTATAATGAGTTTTTGGTTCTGTTTATCAACATAAACCATATAATAAAATAATGTTTTTATTATTTTTAGGACCATTCATTAATTAAATAAAATGGTTCATTAGTTATTTAATACAATAGGGTTTGATTTAATTAATAGAATCTCCAGTTAAAATCCAAATATTTTCAAAACCAAATCAGTAGGTTTATTTGGAAATAAAGAATATTTGGAAACCTTGCTTTGAAATAAAATAACCTTTTACTTTAAGTCCATTAATTTAAATAAAGTAGACTTTCAAATATTTATTCTGAATCTAAAATAGAGACAAAACACTTTAGTAGGTTTTATTTGAGAATATAAAATATTTGGAAAACTTATTTAAAATAACTTAATAAGTTTTGATGTTTTTATTAAAATGGTAAAACCTTTTATTTAAATAAAATTTGGATATTAATTCCTTATTATTTTATTTAAATAGACCTTTACTATTTTTAAACAAAACAAAACATTTTATTTCCAAATCTTGGCCAAGGTTTAATTTGGCTTTATAAAATAATCTTTATTTATAAATCCACCTTTTCCTTTAAAAACAAAATCTTTTATTTAAAAGATCAATAATGGTATTTCCAAAACATTTTATTTTACTCTATTTAATATGTTTATCTTTTTAAATTCCTTTAGGATTTTATTTAATCCAAATTGGTTTAAGGTTCCAATTGAATTCAAAATGTTTCTTCTGGCCATGAAAATCAAACAAAGTTTTATTTTATTCATTTATTTTTCACATTACAAGATTTGGAAAATCTTGGGATGTGACAGGCTACCACCCTTAAAATAAATCTCGTCCCGAGATTTGGGAAGGCTGGGGTTACAAGCAGGTTCAAAACAACTAGGGTACTACCACCCTTATAAATTTTTCAAACAAAAATTACATATTGTCCTTCTTGGGATCCTGGGGAAAATTTCTCTAAGCAAACATTTGCATGGTGTCCTTGGTTTCCATACTTGACTCATGGGCCAAGGTTGAGTTTCTCCATAGGCTTGTTCAACTTGTTCTTCATCTTTTCTGGACAGTTGCTTGCATAATGTCCTGGATTCTTGCAGTTGAAACAATGAATGTCCTTGAGTTCTTTACGCGGCTCTTGTGGACAAGTGGCTACATAGTGGCCTAACTCCTTGCAGTTGTTGCACCACACTTGGTCAATCTCTTTATTCTTCTTGTTCTCTGGGCATCCACTGGAGTAGTGTCCCATTTCCTTACATTTACGACATTGTGCAAGGCTCATGTCTTTCCTTGGTTTCTTGGGTTTCTTTGATCCTTTGAATTGAGTTGTCTTGTTTGGAGGTATAAGTGGTCCTTTTTCTTTGGTAGATTTGGATCCTTCTTGTTTCCTTTGTTCCACCATGGCATAGATGGGACATTGGTTAGGAGTATGATCACTTCCTTCACATAGGTAGCAAGTAGCTTGAGAGGTAGGGCATTGTCCAATAGGATGTTCTTCTTCACAATTGGGGCATTGTCCTTCATGCTCCTTGTAAGTATGATCCTTGTCTCCACAAGTAATGCAAGCTGGGGCTCCATCTAGAATAACATTCTTGTCATCCTTGTTATCATACACTCCTTTGGGATAGTTTTCTTCCATGCTGATCATTTGATTAGTCACCTTGAGCATCAGTTGGGATTGTTCTTCCAAAAACCTTTGCAGTGCTGGATCTTTATCACTATTGTTGGCTATGAATTGAGCTGTCAATTGGTTTAACTGGTTCTGGGTTGCTATGAGCTCTTTCATGCTGTCCTCTTGGTTGGTGTTGGTGTCATCATCCTTGATGTTGGAGTCTCTTGGAGTAGTCATCTGTTTGGGTTGAAAGGAGATTAGAATAGGCAAGATATTTCTAAGAACTCAATTCTAATCACACACATCACAATTCAAACAATGTGCATGCAATCAAACAACTTTTCACTCAAACAACAAAGTTCAAGCATATACTTAGGCAACAAAATATTTTGTTCACACCTCATAAGTTGGTGGTTTTGTCTTAACTAGTATATGGTGGTCCATCTATATGGTTCACTTGTGATCTTTCCATCATTCTTGGTTGCTTCTTCTTACTTGGGATCATGGTTTCCTTGAGAAAAACTCTTGGTCATAATACTTCAAAGTTGTTGATGGCTCCTTATTTTGCATTCCCTCAGTCTCCAAATCTAGAGTAAGATTTCCTTGTCTCACTTGTAGTCCTTAGTGGTTTCCAAGTTGGAAGTCCTTGGTGAATATGCTGAAGATGTTGAAGTCATTAGAGTTGAAGAAGTTGAAGTCATTAGAGTTGAAGAAGTTGGAGAAGTCC
This sequence comes from Avena sativa, assembly GCA_916181665.1. Classification (NCBI taxonomy): domain Eukaryota; kingdom Viridiplantae; phylum Streptophyta; class Magnoliopsida; order Poales; family Poaceae; genus Avena; species Avena sativa. The sequence goes on from OV702283.1 coordinate 316,296,465, forward strand.
TTTGCACATGGTGTAGTCTTTGGCCATGGGGTAGGTTTTTCCATCAAGTTGAAATAGAAAAAGATGTAGAGTTGAAACCCAAAATGGTTGAGGAAAGAGTTTACAAGTGTTTTTGTATATAAGTTTTGGATCAAAATATAACTCCTATTTTTCTAAGGGTTTTTGTCCAATCCTAGGTTTACAAATCCTACAGGCAACAAAATGCTCTGATACCATCTGTAGAGGTCTCAACCCAATAAGGTAGATTCCTCCTGTGTTTTACAATGCTAGTCCCTGGATCAATAGCTAGCATCCACAGTTGAGATGTAATATCAAGATACAAAGGTCATAACATAACTTTATAACCAGGAATAACATAATTTTTATTACATCTTACATAGCTCATTTGGCTATTACATTACATTGCAGCGGAATAACTATAGTCATGGGTCCTTCATCTTCAAAGTGCAATAGGCAGATGTTGGTTGTAGACTTTGTAATCCTAATCAATCAATCTTCACTAAAGACATTCAAACCTGCAACATTACAAGTTACAGCCACATGGGTCAATACATTTGAATTGTATTGGCAAGTTTCGCTACTTTGTATATGATGAGTGGATCTTATCAATACATGCATATTTGGCTAAGTAGAGTTTAAGGCTTATTTGCATAAAGCAACATTTATCCTATCTTTTCAAAAATGGTTTTGGTCCTTTGTCAAATCTCTTGTCCAAGTTCCTTGAACTCCTTGGTAGAAACTCAAGTGTTCAAGTCCTTGTCAAAAATCTCTTGAGCTACTTGGTAACCCCAAGTGCAACAAGTTTTATCAAAATCTCATGAGTTCCTTGGTAACCCCAAGTACATCATGCTCTTGAGCACCTTGGTAACCCCAAGTGCATCAAACTTAACAAAATCTCTTTGAATTCCTTGGTACCCCCAAGTGCATCAAGTTTTTATATTAGAAGTTGGAATGTCGAGATCTCCCATGGTTCAAACTTTAGTTGCTCAGTATTGTCCATAACCGGGGACACGGCTAAGTACTTAGATTTTGTTAACTTCTGCAGAAGGAGTACACTTTACCCACATGTCACAATCCCATCTTGTTGCCACCAGTGGCCTACTGGATTAGTGCTCACCAAGATGGAGTACTGGCAGATTGAGAATGTGACGAAGTCTTTCCAAAGGGTCCTCCCATACACCATTGCTAGCTTGCCTTCAGCACCCATGAAGCATTCCAGATCCCCATGTCCAGTTAACTGAAGACAGTGCATGGGTCTTCCCAATGTAGTTGACTAAGCCAGAGCCATAATAGCATGTGGTTGCACACGAAAGCCACAATTGGAGAAACATGTTCAATCTCTAAGCTTCCTAGGTGGTTTTCATTTGGAGCACAACACAAAGTGATTGCCATAGACATGGTTCCTTTTGTTGCCACCTTCTCCAAAACTTCAAGTATCCTCCACCTAGGTGGTTCATTGAGTCCTTGTTTTATTATGTAAAACACAAGTCCTTTTCTCAACCTTTGTAAAATCTCAACATGTATCTCTTTTCAAAACATAGCATGGCTAAGCATGTACAACTTCAATATTTTCACTAAGGAGTGTATAGGGAATCCTATTAGGATTTAGCATAGCATAAGTACAGAAATATCTTTTCATGCATGTTTTCAAAATCCACTAAGTATAATGAAAATAGTAGGACTTTTGTATGATAGTGTAACTTGCCTTTTTGGTAGGGAATGGTGGTTCTCTCCTTGATCTTGCTAGTCTCACACTTTGCTAATTTCACTACAAGTCAATCAAACAAACACAAAATCAACTAACATTCCAAACCAAAGTCAAACAAACAATCTCACACACATAAAGCAAATGGAATCTAAGTCATGCATAAGTATGCAAAGGATGGTTCCATTGCAAGGTTGGTCTCCACTAGGTTTATAAACTTTGTAAAGTCCAAATTGGTCATTTACCAAAATGGCAAAGTCATTAGTTAGAGTGTTTTGCCCCAAACTATTTTAAAATCCATTCAATGGTTTTATCAAATCAAATTTTTTAAGTTTCTCATCAAAAGTTTCTAACTCTCAAGACTTGGTGTTTTAGGTCAGTAGCTTTGAATTATAATATTTTCCCAATAGTTTTTATTCCAAAATCCTTTTTCATAATACAACCATTAACATTACTTAGCTAGAATTAGACTAATTCAATTAATTCATTCTAAATTTTTCCAATTTCATTTCCAAAACCATGGGTTGGTTCCTAGGGTCAGTAAGGTCACAACAAACCATTTTGCAAAAGTTTTAACCCTTAAATCAATTTTAAACAATTTTTATACTCTAAACAAGCTCACAAAAGAATCTGCAAAAACAAACAAGCTAACAGATACTATTTGCTAAACTAATTCCATGGTTGGATAGGGCTTGCTCTCCTGAATTCATTGATATAAAATTTGTAAATTTTGGACGTGTGGTTTGAAAGTTACAGGGGTTTGAAGTTTGCAAATAATTCTGTTTTCAAATCTGTTTTTAAACAGATTAGGTGACACGCGGCGTGTTTTTACTGGACGATACCGATTCAGCTGGATCACGCGACGACAGCCGTTGGATTTCAGTTAAATCGTGCGGCACAGGCGGGCTCTTACCGCTTCGTTCTACTTCCTATCCTATCCACTGGATCAAGATCGGATGGCCCTCAGTGCCCGACCATTAGCTGGCGGCAATATGTTAACGGCGAGCGGCGGAGCGGCCAGTTGGCGGCGGTGCTGGCGAGGCGGGAAGCGAAACAGGGAGGGAGCAAGCTCACCGAGGTTGCGAGGATGAGGTGATGCTGTTCGTGTGGTCGTCGTGGCGAGGGGCGCACGGGAACGGGCAGGATTCTTCGCCGGAGTTGGTTCTGGCGACGGACGCGCGCGGTCGAGGTCGAGGACGTCGCTAGAATTCGCCCTATGGCAAAATGGAGGCGCGGTCAGATGCGCAGGATCAAGACAATGCTATGTGCGTGATCGAGAAGTGCAGAGACGGTCTGGTTTCACCTGGGGAACGCGCCGGAGTTGGAGACAGACGCGGCGGTGCTCGGAGTTTGTCGAGGACGGTGTTCTGGGGCGCCCGCGGTCGAACGAAGAGCACAGGGAGGATTGTCTGGGAGTGGGGAGTCTGCTAGTGTGCTCGGAGAGGCAGGAGGCGGTGACACTTGGCCGAAATTCGACGAGGAAGGTTGTCGGAACAGAGAGGCTCGGGGAGGAATTGAGGCGGCCTGGGGGCGTGATACTGCGGGGTGACAGAGGGGAAACGGAGAGGAGGGGCGAGCGATTTAAGGTGCGTGGTCAAGGCGAGGTAAAGGCCCGGCATTATGACGAATTGAAGCCGCGGGATTACTGCAGGAAACAGTGACGAGGGGGAAGAAGGGTCGTGCGGGTGGGGAGGAAGAACAGAAGGAGTGGGGTCCGCTGGTCAGTGGGAAAAGAAACGAGGGGGAGGGTCCACTGGTCATTGGTTCTGTGGGTCAGAATCTGGGTGCAAATTATTTTCTTTCGGGGAGAGGGGAATTTGGGCTGTTGGGCTGGGCCTGATGGTTGGGCTGCTCGTTTTGTTCTATTTTTTTCTGTCTGATTTCTTTTCCTTTTCTATTTCTATTTTTCTGTTTTGAATTTGAATCAATTATTCATTCACTCACACCATTCAAATAATTCAAACTTATAATGAGTTTTTGGTTCTGTTTATAAACATAAACCATATAATAAAATAATGTTTTTATTATTTTTAGGACCATTCATTAATTAAATAAAATGGTTCATTAGTTATTTAATACAATAGGGTTTGATTTAATTAATAGAATCTCCAATTAAAATCCAAATATTTTCAAAACCAAATCAGTAGGTTTATTTGGAAATAAAGAATATTTGGAAACCTTGCTTTAAAATAAAATAACCTTTTACTTTAAGTCCATTAATTTAAATAAAGTAGACTTTCATTATTAAATCAAATAGGATTTATTTTATTTAAAATATTTATTCTGAATCTAAAATAGAGACAAAACACTTTAGTAGGTTTTATTTGAGAATATAAAATATTTGGAAAACTTATTTAAAATAACTTAATAAGTTTTGATGTTTTTATTAAAATGGTAAAACCTTTTATTTAAATAAAATTTGGATATTAATTCCTTATTATTTTATTTAAATAGACCTTTACTATTTTTAAACAAAACAAAACATTTTATTTCCAAATCTTGGCCAAGGTTTAATTTGGCTTTATAAAATAATCTTTATTTATAAATCCACCTTTTCCTTTAAAAACAAAATCTTTTATTTAAAAGATCAATAATGGTATTTCCAAAACATTTTATTTTACTCTATTTAATATGTTTATCTTTTTAAATTCCTTTAGGATTTTATTTAATCCAAATTGGTTTGAGGTTCCAATTGAATTCAAAATGTTTCTTCTGGCCATGAAAATCAAACAAAGTTTTATTTTATTCATTTATTTTTCACATTACAAGATTTGGAAAATCTTGGGATGTGACAGGCTACCACCCTTAAAATAAATCTCGTCCCGAGATTTGGGAAGGCTGGGGTTACAAGCAGGTTCAAAACAACTAGGGTACTACCACCCTTATAAATTTTTCAAACAAAAATTACATATTGTCCTTCTTGGGATCCTGGGGAAAATTTCTCTAAGCAAACATTTGCATGGTGTCCTTGGTTTCCATACTTGACTCATGGGCCAAGGTTGAGTTTCTCCATAGGCTTGTTCAACTTGTTCTTCATCTTTTCTGGACAGTTGCTTGCATAATGTCCTGGATTCTTGCAGTTGAAACAATGAATGTCCTTGAGTTCTTTACACGGCTCTTGTGGACAAGTGGCTACATAGTGGCCTAACTCCTTGCAGTTGTTGCACCACACTTGGTCAATCTCTTTATTCTTCTTGTTCTCTGGGCATCCACTGGAGTAGTGTCCCATTTCCTTACATTTACGACATTGTGCAAGGCTCATGTCTTTCCTTGGTTTCTTGGGTTTCTTTGATCCTTTGAATTGAGTTGTCTTGTTTGGAGGTATAAGTGGTCCTTTTTCTTTGGTAGATTTGGATCCTTCTTGTTTCCTTTGTTCCACCATGGCATAGATGGGACATTGGTTAGGAGTATGATCACTTCCTTCACATAGGTAGCAAGTAGCTTGAGAGGTAGGGCATTGTCCAATAGGATGTTCTTCTTCACAATTGGGGCATTGTCCTTCATGCTCCTTGGAAGTATGATCCTTGTCTCCACAAGTAATGCAAGCTGGGGCTCCATCTAGAATAACATTCTTGTCATCCTTGTTATCATACACTCCTTTGGGATAGTTTTCTTCCATGCTGATCATTTGATTAGTCACCTTGAGCATCAGTTGGGATTGTTCTTCCAAAAACCTTTGCAGTGCTGGATCTTTATCACCATTGTTGGCTATGAATTGAGCTGTCAGTTGGTTTAACTGGTTCTGGGTTGCTATGAGCTCTTTCATGCTGTCCTCTTGGTTGGTGTTGGTGTCATCATCCTTGATGTTGGAGTCTCTTGGAGTAGTCATCTGTTTGGGTTGAAAGGAGATTAGAATAGGCAAGATATTTCTAAGAACTCAATTCTAATCACACACATCACAATTCAAACAATGTGCATGCAATCAAACAACTTTTCACTCAAACAACAAAGTTCAAGCATATACTTAGGCAACAAAATATTTTGTTCACACCTCATAAGTTGGTGGTTTTGTCTTAACTAGTATATGGTGGTCCATCTATATGGTTCACTTGTGATCTTTCCATCATTCTTGGTTGCTTCTTATTACTTGGGATCATGGTTTCCTTGAGAAAAACTCTTGGTCATAATACTTCAAAGTTGTTGATGGCTCCTTATTTTGCATTCCCTCAGTCTCCAAATCTAGAGTAAGATTTCCTTGTCTCACTTGTAGTCCTTAGTGGTTTCCAAGTTGGAAGTCCTTGGTGAATATGCTGAAGATGTTGAAGTCATTAGAGTTGAAGAAGTTGAAGTCATTAGAGTTGAAGAAGTTGGAGAAGTCCTTTGCACATGGTGTAGTCTTTAGCCATGGGGTAGGTTTTTCCATCAAGTTGAAATAGAAAAAGATGTAGAGTTGAAACCCAAAATGGTTGAGGAAAGAGTTTACAAGTGTTTTTGTATATAAGTTTTGGATCAAAATATAACTCCTATTTTTCTAAGGGTTTTTGTCCAATCCTAGGTTTACAAATCCTACAGGCAACAAAATGCTCTGATACCATCTGTAGAGGTCTCAACCCAATAAGGTAGATTCCTCCTGTGTTTTACAATGCTAGTCCCTGGATCAATAGCTAGCATCCACAGTTGAGATGTAATATCAAGATACAAAGGTCATAACATAACTTTATAACCAGGAATAACATAATTTTTATTACATCTTACATAGCTCATTTGGCTATTACATTACATTGCAGCGGAATAACTATAGTCATGGGTCCTTCATCTTCAAAGTGCAATAGGCAGATGTTGGTTGTAGACTTTGTAATCCTAATCAATCAATCTTCACTAAAGACATTCAAACCTGCAACATTACAAGTTACAGCCACATGGGTCAATACATTTGAATTGTATTGGCAAGTTTCGCTACTTTGTATATGATGAGTGGATCTTATCAATACATGCATATTTGGCTAAGTAGAGTTTAAGGCTTATTTGCATAAAGCAACATTTATCCTATCTTTTCAAAAATGGTTTTGGTCCTTTGTCAAATCTCTTGTCCAAGTTCCTTGAACTCCTTGGTAGAAACTCAAGTGTTCAAGTCCTTGTCAAAAATCTCTTGAGCTACTTGGTAACCCCAAGTGCAACAAGTTTTATCAAAATCTCATGAGTTCCTTGGTAACCCCAAGTACATCATGCTCTTGAGCACCTTGGTAACCCCAAGTGCATCAAACTTAACAAAATCTCTTTGAATTCCTTGGTACCCCCAAGTGCATCAAGTTTTTATATTAGAAGTTGGAATGTCGAGATCTCCCATGGTTCAAACTTTAATTGCTCAGTATTGTCCATAACCGGGGACACGGCTAAGTACTTAGATTTTATTAACTTCTGCAGAAGGAGTACACTTTACCCACATGTCACAATCCCATCTTGTTGCCACCAGTGGCCTACTGGATTAGTGCTCACCAAGATGGAGTACTGGCAGATTGAGAATGTGACGAAGTCTTTCCAAAGGGTCCTCCCATACACCATTGCTAGCTTGCCTTCAGCACCCATGAAGCATTCCAGATCCCCATGTCCAGTTAACTGAAGACAGTGCATGGGTCTTCCCAATGTAGTTGACTAAGCCAGAGCCATAATAGCATGTGGTTGCAGACGAAAGCCACAATTGGAGAAACATGTTCAATCTCTAAGCTTCCTAGGTGGTTTTCATTTGGAGCACAACACAAAGTGATTGCCATAGACATGGTTCCTTTTGTTGCCACCTTCTCCAAAACTTCAAGTATCCTCCACCTAGGTGGTTCATTGAGTCCTTGTTTTATTATGTAAAACACAAGTCCTTTTCTCAACCTTTGTAAAATCTCAACATGTATCTCTTTTCAAAACATAGCATGGCTAAGCATGTACAACTTCAATATTTTCACTAAGGAGTGTATAGGGAATCCTATTAGGATTTAGCATAGCATAAGTACAGAAATATCTTTTCATGCATGTTTTCAAAATCCACTAAGTATAATGAAAATAGTAGGACTTTTGTATGATAGTGTAACTTGCCTTTTTGGTAGGGAATGGTGGTTCTCTCCTTGATCTTGCTAGTCTCACACTTTGCTAATTTCACTACAAGTCAATCAAACAAACACAAAATCAACTAACATTCCAAACCAAAGTCAAACAAACAATCTCACACACATAAAGCAAATGGAATCTAAGTCATGCATAAGTATGCAAAGGATGGTTCCATTGCAAGGTTGGTCTCCACTAGGTTTATAAACTTTGTAAAGTCCAAATTGGTCATTTACCAAAATGGCAAAGTCATTAGTTAGAGTGTTTTGCCCCAAACTATTTTAAAATCCATTCAATGGTTTTATCAAATCAAAATTTTTAAGTTTCTCATCAAAAGTTTCTAACTCTCAAGACTTGGTGTTTTAGGTCAGTAGCTTTGAATTATAATATTTTCCCAATAGTTTTTATTCCAAAATCCTTTTTCATAATACAACCATTAACATTACTTAGCTAGAATTAGACTAATTCAATTAATTCATTCTAAATTTTTCCAATTTCATTTCCAAAACCATGGGTTGGTTCCTAGGGTCAGTAAGGTCACAACAAACCATTTTGCAAAAGTTTTAACCCTTAAATCAATTTTAAACAATTTTTATACTCTAAACAAGCTCACAAAAGAATCTGCAAAAACAAACAAGCTAACAGATACTATTTGCTAAACTAATTCCATTGTTGGCTAGGGCTTGCTCTCCTGAATTCATTGATATAAAATTTGTAAATTTTGGACGTGTGGTTTGAAAGTTACAAGGGTTTGAAGTTTGCAAATAATTCTGTTTTCAAATATGTTTTTAAACAGATTAGGTGACACGCGGCGTGTTTTTACTGGACGATACCGATTCGGCTGGATCACGCGACGACAGCCGTTGGATTTCAGTTAAATCGTGCAGCACAGGCAGGCTCTTACCGCTTCGTTCTACTTCCTATCCTATCCACTGGATCAAGATCGGATGGCCCTCTGTGCCCGACCATAAGCTGGCGGCGATATGTTAACGGCGAGCGGCGGAGCGGCCAGTTGGCGGCGGCGCTGGCGAGGCGGGAAGCGAAACAGGGAGGGAGCAAGCTCACCGAGGTTGCGAGGATGAGGTGATGCTGTTCGTGTGGTCGTCGTGGCGAGGGGCGCACGGGAACGGGCAGGATTCTTCGCCGCAGTTGGTTCTGGCGACGGACGCGCGCGGTCGAGGTCGAGGACGTCGCTGGAGTTCGCCCTATGGCAAAATGGAGGCGCGGTCAGATGCGCAGGATCAAGACAATGCTATGTGCGTGATCGAGAAGTGCAGAGACGGTCTGGTTTCACCTGGGGAACGCGCCGGAGTTGGAGACAGACGCGGCGGTGCTTGGAGTTTGTCGAGGACGGTGTTCTGGGGCGCCCGCGGTCGAACGAAGAGCACAGGGAGGATTGTCTGGGAGTGGGGAGTCTGCTAGTGTGCTCAGAGAGGCAGGAGGCGGTGACACTTGGCCGGAATTCGACGAGGAAGGTCGTCGGAACAGAGAGGCTCGGGGAGGAATTGAGGCGGCCTGGGGCGTGATACTGCGGGGTGACAGAGGGGAAACGGAGAGGAGGGGCGAGCGATTTAAGGTGCGTGGTCAAGGCGAGGTAAAGGCCCGGCATTATGACGAATTGAAGCTGCGGGATTACTGCAGGAAACGGCGACAAGGGGGAAGAAGGGTCGTGCGGGTGGGGAGGAAGAACAGAAGGAGTGGGGTCCGCTGGTCAGTGGGAAAAGAAACGAGGGGGAGGGTCCACTGGTCATTGGTTCTGTGGGTCAGAATCTGGGTGCAAATTATTTTCTTTCAGGGAGAGGGGAATTTGGGCTGTTGGGCTGTTGGGCTGGGCCTGATGGTTGGGCTGCTCGTTTTGTTCTATTTTTTTCTGTCTGATTTCTTTTTCTTTTCTATTTCTATTTTTCTGTTTTGAATTTGAATCAATTATTCATTCACTCACACCATTCAAATAATTCAAACTTATAATGAGTTTTTGGTTCTGTTTATCAACATAAACCATATAATAAAATAATGTTTTTATTATTTTTAGGACCATTCATTAATTAAATAAAATGGTTCATTAGTTATTTAATACAATAGGGTTTGATTTAATTAATAGAATCTCCATTTAAAATCCAAATATTTTCAAAACCAAATCAGTAGGTTTTATTTGGAAATAAAGAATATTTGGAAACCTTGCTTTAAAATAAAATAACCTTTTACTTTAAGTCCATTAATTTAAATAAAGTAGACTTTCATTATTAAATCAAATAGGATTTATTTTATTTAAAATATTTATTCTGAATCTAAAATAGAGACAAAACACTTTAGTAGGTTTTATTTGAGAATATAAAATATTTGGAAAACTTATTTAAAATAACTTAATAAGTTTTGATGTTTTTATTAAAATGGTAAAACCTTTTATTTAAATAAAATTTGGATATTAATTCCTTATTATTTTATTTAAATAGACCTTTACTATTTTTAAACAAAACAAAACATTTTATTTCCAAATCTTGGCCAAGGTTTAATTTGGCTTTATAAAATAATCTTTATTTATAAATCCACCTTTTCCTTTAAAAACAAAATCTTTTATTTAAAAGATCAATAATGGTATTTCCAAAACATTTTATTTTCCTATATTTAAAATGTTTATCTTTTTAAATTCCTTTAGGATTTTATTTAATCCAAATTGGTTTGAGGTTCCAATTGAATTCAAAATGTTTCTTCTGGCCCTGAAAATCAAACAAAGTTTTATTTTATTCATTTATTTTTCACATTACAAGATTTGGAAAATCTTGGGATCTGACAAAGTGTATCAACTATACATCAACTTACAACATTACCATGTCATGACACTAGCCTAGCAACAATCTAAACTAGACGCTTCTAATTTATCCATTGCGGGTTTTACATGGCTTAGGGCTTTTGAAGATATAACCTTTCTTACCTACGAACATGGAACCACAACGATGATAACTAAGTTATTAGCAACTTGTTGTAAATCAGATATTGACTATAGTAGGAGAGACATACACCCGCTAACCACTTTTGCAAAACTAGTTGCATGTCAAGCGTGGAACAGGTCTCATGTGCAAGGACATGTAAAGTTAGTCCGGGCCGCTTCATCCCACTATGCCACCAATATCCAAAATAAAAACAAGACGCAATAACAAGATCATCATCTCCCACATACTCATATGTGTACTACCCGTGCAAAGGATCTACACATAGATTTGGCTTTGTTACCACTGTTGGGTTCACAACATAGAAAACAAAAAGTTTCCTATGATGGGAACTACACCAAGATCTATCGCCTAGATACAAGCTACGGGTGGATATACATCCATAGAGAACATACCCTTGTAGATCGACAAAGTTTAACGAGGTTGAACTCGTGATGATGTAGTTGAACGCTTGCCAATCTCAAGACCGAGAAGAAGTCCAGCACCGCAAATCAGAAGCACATCCGTGATTGCACACACATTCAAGCCACCGAAAAACCTCCACCTCCTCGCTCCAGCGATGCAACGGAAGCAGCAACTCCTTCTAGATGAAAATCCACCAGGAACATGTATCTCGCTAGTCCGAGGCCATGGGGGAATAATTCTAGACGGGGAGAGAGATCCTTCATGAGGATGTGTGAGTGAGATATAGGGAGAGGGGGGCCTTTTATAGGAGGAGGGGGATCACCCCAAGGGCCATGGATGGTGCATGGGGGCTTCCCCCATCCCTTCCTCCATTCATGTGAGTGGAGCTCCCACTCACAAATTGCCTCTCCATTTCCTCCACTCAAAATCCCATTTAATTTCCACCAAATTTAATGTGATCTCTCATTAAATAAAAATCCTTTTATTTATTTATTCAGAATTTTGTAAATTACATTAATTAACAAACAGTCACATAAAACCCCTTTCTACTTTTCAATTTCACATGCAGAACCAATTTCAGCAATTTCACCCAAAACAATTCCGATGTCCATTGAAATAATTCCAGCACTTTGCAATTCTTTCGTCTAGAACATATTTGCTCCAAATGGTGTTGGTATCCCTTAAGTGTGTCACCCTACGGTTCGCGAATAATGTAGACATGATCGAGAACCCTCTCGGATCAATAATCACAAGCGGGACCTGGAGACCCATATAGACTCCCACACATTCAACGATGACTTCTGTGATCGTGAGAACCTTTTACGCTAGTAACTTAATCCCTTTGTATCGCGATATATTACATGTTTGAGATTCAATCATCAGTATCTCCATAACTAGTTTGATCTTGTTATTGACATGCACTCTTTTCTCGTTCCCGTGATATAACATTCTAGTGATCACATCACTTGCTTGCAAGCTAACTAATGTGATATCACTGAGAGGGCCCAAAGTATATCTATCCATCATCGGGATGGACAAATTCCACTCTTGATCCATGAGCCTCTACACAATACGTTCATAACACTAAACCCACGTTTATAGTCGCCATGTTACGATGTGACGTTTGATGTTATCAAGATACTCTTCCAGTGTTAGTGATTGACATGATCTCATGGTCTAAGGACTAGGATTACTTTGTATGATGTTATATCAATATAAACACAATGACTTTGATCATAATTCTATACTTCGGATGAATGTTCATCACATCATTCCAACAATGTTGTGACCTCGTTATTAACAACATCCAATGTCCATGATCAGGAAACCTTGATCATCTTATTAATCAACGAGCTAGTTATAAAAGAGGCATAACTAGGAACTTTCTATTTGTTTATTAACCACACATGTATTAACATTTCTGTATTAATACAATTATAGCATGCAAAATAAACATCCATCATATACTTGGAATACATATAATAACAACTTTATATTGCCTCTTAGGGCATATTCCCTTCAGCACCATATGGCATGGGTCATGGGGAGGTTTCGTACCCCTGGTTTTTTGCCGCACGCTGCATCTGAGTGTATGCATCTTGGGGCTTCTAGAACTCACGATAGTCCTTGAGGAGGTGGCTGCATTTCTTCTTGCCATATTTATTTTCGATGTAGAAGTGGACGTTGCTTGGACCGGACAACCTCTACATGGTCATAGGTGCATCGTCGTGGGTGCTGCGTTGCCAGACTTGTGTTGTTTTACTGCTGTTGCGGTATCCGCCGCTGCGGTTGCCATTGTTGCGCCTGTCGGTGTAGCTGGCCTCAACCATGTCGACTTCTTAGCGGTCTTCGTAACCACGCATTCTTCTTTTCCCTTGGCGGTCACGCGTGCGGCTGAGGTTATCTTCATCATCTAGGCATGCTCGGTTGTTGTGGATGTCATCTTCTTCGTACGTCTAGCAATTCGCGATATCTATCAGGTGGTCGATGGTCTTCGGTTTAGTGAAGCCTAGCTTCTCTCTGAGCTCACGGCAGGGGAAGTTCTTTGATTAATGTCGGCTGCTTGTAGGTGCCCTTAAAGTTTTGGACGAAGCTGTACACAAGCTCCTCCCTGCTGCGGATCAAACCCAGGGGAAGATTGTTGAGCCAGGTCCATCCTGTGGCCTCCAGCTATAGCTACAGGCATTGCATGGTCGTTTTCTTACACCTGCCATGACACTTGACTGATGGAATGTGGTCATCCAGCCAGGTTTTCGTCTCCTATAGGCCGTCGAACTTCGGGTTGTCTAAAGGAAGCTTGAAGCCTTTGGGCATCCGAGTTTGTCATATGGCTCGAATGAAACATATGGTGCCACAGGAATCAGTGTCCTCATCTTCCAAGTCGGTGGAGTAGGTGCGCTTGGCGCGCATCTTGTCCACTTTGTACTGTGTGATTTCATTGTGAGCACCGTAATTGCGACTCCTTCGTCACGGGCTGTGGTGTCGCCGCGATAGGTCATGATCTTCCTCGTCAGATGATGGCAAGCAATTCCTCATGAATTTCACTGTTGCTTTCTTCGTCTTAGAAGTTGGATCTCTGGTCAGTGCCGCTTTGATCAGCCCGAGGCCAGCGATGGCAGATCGATGGATGGCGGATTGCCGATCCTAGACCAGTGGCTGGTTGGTTAGCAGGTACGTGGTAGCTTCTATAACTATGGCTTGCGGCATCTTGGATATCATATTAACCTGCGAGTCCACCGACATGAAGGATAAGTCGAGGGATTTGGTGGCTTCACTCCTTGCATCCATGCCCAGATGGTCTAGCCGAGAGCGCCTCTTGTGGGTGCCATCGTCATTGACCTTTGAGGAGGACCCGATGATAGAAGAGAGTGTCGCTCGCCTGGCAGTCAATTCGTCGGCTGCCTTCTTGCGCTGCTCGAGTTGAGCATGCATCACATGTTGGCGGTTGTGCTCCTTTACAAGGAGACAATGGTATCCCATCAGTATGTCGCAGGATGCGTCATTTGGTAGGGGATTGCCTCTTAAGGCTTTCCTGACCCTCTCCCACTTGGGATTAGTGAGGTGGATCTAAGGATGACCTGACCCACCCCTGCTGTTATCATTGGGGTCTGGAGGGGTGCCGCTATTTGGGTTGGGATTGGGAGGGTCTCCGTTGTTGGCATTGGGATTGGGAGTTTCGCCCCTGTTCCCGATGTTGTCGCGAGTGTCATTGCCACTGTTGATGATGATGGCACACATGTAATGGTGGGGGAGATCGTTACTCCTATAGCTCTCTGATCCTGAGTTGTAGGCCTCCTCTCCTGATGGTGGATCATATATATTGGAGTCGCAATTGTTGTTTTTATCTGTGTTGTAGATCGACACGAGAGCGCTGAGCTCGCTCAATATGCCGATTGATGGTGGGATCCACGAAGAAGGTGCGATCGTTGGTGGCATCAGCCGTTTAGGGAGGCAAAGTGTGCCAATCTTGCCAACTTGGAAGCATAGGCTCCTGATCATCGTGTCGACTCCGTCTCCTATGGAGTCAAAGGTCGGGCGTGTTGCCGGCAATTGGATTGTGAAGTAAATGGTGCCGAAGAGAAGGTGGTCCTCAGATGCGGATGAGTCATAGATCGCAGGTGATGGGGCCTTCCAGGTTGCAACATCAGCGCTCCTAGTTCCCACAGACGATGTCAATTCATGTGGGGTTAACATGTCAATGCCCATTGTTGATGGACTTGGTTTGAGGAAGAGGAGTTCACTGAGATCTCGTTCGGCTAACAAGCAAGCAACGCAGGTGTTTACCCAGGTTTAGGCCCTCATAGGGAAAACCCTACTCGGCTACTCTTACTTGTCTGTTCTTGATTATTGAAGGAACCGAAGGTTATAGGGGGTGCCTTAATGGCTATGGTGCGTAGATGTAATCTGGCAGGGGTATATGTTAGGGTTTCAGATGATCCTTCTCAATGTTCCCTCCTGGCCTTTATATGGAAAGGCCATGTCTTGGGATACAGTCCGAGTCGGTTACAGGTCAGTGCTTTTCCTTTCAAAGTTTCTATCTTAAGATAGCCATTTCCTCCAAGGAATCAAATCCTTGATGGTCCTGGGCCACCCGAATCCTGCTAGGATTCATCATGGGGTGTAGATCATCACATGGGCTCCCGCTGGGCCAAATAATATAGGCCAATCTTGGGTACCCACAGGGCATACCCATGTCAATAATCCTGTCGTAGCAAGGATCTTTACACGCTCATCATCAACAACAAGGATAGCATAAACATCACAAGAACATCAACCACAAGAACATGTTGAACATGTTCTTTAAAAATCATGTCATGTATCTATTCTTATCAATTATAAGAATATGATCTGTTAGTTTAGGTAGAATCCTCAAAGCTGCACCCAACTAGGTGTATACTCATCACAAGAAAGTAAAAGTGCTAGTAGGAGAATCCAATCTTTATCTAGGCAACACATCAAATCTCAGTCTATGCATCATTGATATAAATCCATAGAACATCAAGGCAACAAACATAATTAGTGGAGGTTAACACTGTGTAACATCCAATAGGAGGCCTCATAGTGGCATCCTTCCAAAGTTAAGCCATATTCTAGTATAATAAAATTAAGGATCATTTTCCTAAAATGCTAGGAACCATCAGTATTTAACTATCTATCATAAGATAGCAACAGCATAATAACTTTACCATAAGCATCATCCTAGTAAGGGTTAGATCATCACTGCTACATCTAGGAGTTCATTTCCATATCGCACCATCAATTCCACATAGCAATACTTGGTTCCCAAAGCAAAAACCATTAATCATATTTCGAACCAAAAAGCCAGGAATCATATTTATATTACCTATCTATCATTATTTGGACAACAAACAAACATTAGGATCAATGACTTATACCAGATAACATTAATATATTGTCCTTTGGACAAACAACACACTTTTCATCACTACCAGGACATGTCAAGCAGATGAAGCACATAGCAAATTAACCAATTATCCCAAAGTATAAATTGATGAAGGCATCAACCATATCACAAAAAGTAACAGTACTGAGAAAGTAAGCCCACATATCAAACTACAGAGCAACACTAAAATTAACCATGAATAATTTGTAAGGCCAACTTTATCTCGGAATCACAAACATACCAGTATAGGCAGGGCAGAACCCTAAAACAAGGATTCAAACCATAATTAGGGTTGCAAATATAGTACATAGGAATCTAGAGAGAGGCAGAGAGAAGAGATAAGATAGAAGAGAGAGGGGAAGAACTCACCTGTAGTCCTCGCTAAGTTTAGAAGAGGAAGCAACACCGACGACAGCCACGACGGCACGATGGGCATATGCACCGTGCCGAGCTGAGCTAGCAGCCGCAACATCACGGGTTTGGCGGCATAGGACTCTTAACATCCCAACATTTAGGAACCAACAAAGGGTAGAATTAGGAATTTGTGCATTTGCATGCATTCATCTATAAAATCAGGGTAGATTTTTTGCCAAAAAAATCCTGGAGTGATCAGAGTTTCTTTCACTATTTGGAGATAGTTTTAGCTCTTTATAGTGATTGCTATAATTTTGACATGATATTTAGGAATTCAAAAGATTTTGGGTGAACAAATTTGAGTTCAAGTTTGAATTTGAATCATTTGAAAAAGATTAGAAAATTAGAAATAATTAGTATTTAATTGTTTTTCCAAAATTATTTAGTTAATATTGTTTGAATATATAATATTTATAAAACAATAATGATAACTGAAAAGTATATGAACAAAATAATTTAAATAGGAAAGTATTTCTTATTTCTTTCCTTTATTCAATTACAAAAATACAAGTATAAATAAATATATCAAATAAGGATATTGCAGCAACATTTCTCAAAGAATAGAAAACTTTATTGAATAACAGGATATTGTTACACAGATATTGTACAAAGTGAATAAATGAAAGATTACAAAGAAATTAAATGAAGAAAACCTAAACTAATTTCTAGTCTAGTCTTCTTAATCTCCAATGAATGATCTTGTTCCTGTGAACACAAAAGCAAACAAAAGAGAGATAGGGGTTAATGTTAGATAGATTGCTCTTAGCCTTGAATAGTGAAATGCACTGTTTAAATTGCATCTTTGAGCAATTAACATGTAATAGGGGCAGGTGTCACCATTATAGCAGAGGAAAATAACAATCTGAGGATAATACCAACTTCCATTTGAACCAATCCACAACCAAATAACTCAACCATTGAAACTTGAGTATAGTGGAGCCCACTGGTAAGAAGCTTGGTCATTGCATGCATGGTGTGTGTTGTCAACACAACAATAGGATGCCAATTCACATAAAATAGGTCACACAACCGCAACACAACTGCTAGCTACTACCTTAGTTCCTTTATATCTTAGATCATCACCAAGAAATCAAGAACACAGTCAATACCACATCATCTCTTGCTAGATCCCCAAAATATCAACCAACCATTCACCACAGAAAACCTATCAGATCAACAACAAGATGGTGACTTCATGGAGGGGTGGTTTAGGAGGACAGTAAGGCCACACAGGAGCTGGAAGGAGCTAGGAGGAGCAGGGCCTACTTTAGGAAGTGCAGAGCAAGGCCAAGACGTAGTACCAGTTCTAGAAGCTAATCTGCAAGCTCATCAACAAGGCTAGAGCAAGGTAGCAACCACATCTCTTCACCAACTACTAGCAGGTTGGTGATTTATAAAGAAAACATGGTTTGTATTTGTTCTTATCCATTCAATAAATAAGATCTGTTGGATAAGTTGAATCCTCAGAGACACACCTAGGTGGGGTGTATATCTCATCATTGGATATATTAAGCAGCCACATATAGATCTGTTCAAATCCATAACCAAGAAATCATCCTCTGCATCATTGACCTTGGATGATATTCTCTAGTTCTAAAACTAGATGCAAAGGAATTCATTGGTTAACCACTACTAGGCACATTCCAAGAATAGTAGCATCCCAGTAGTGACTTCATTTTATTAATTTCTCTCATAAATTAAGAATCAATCATAACACTTCTTATAAAGTTTATCAAATCACCTTCCTAAAATCTATAGGAATCATCGCTTAGAACTAACTATCATGGAACAAATGAGAAGGGAGGTAGTAGATAAAACCATTTGTTTTTACCTAGAAGTGCCTCAGACCAGCATCATAGGCCAATATATATTTAACTAGTATAACACTATATTTGATAGAGTTCTTCAATTCTTGCAATAAAAGATAATTCAAAGTAGATTTGATGAAAAAACTTAGTATCAGACAGGATTTGTGTACCATTCCATAGAAGGTGTCACAAAAATCCATACTAACTAAGTAATCCATATACATAGGCTTCATAGCCAAATCTTCTCAAAGAAATGATTAATCATTTTCCTAAACAAACAATTAGGAATCATTTTCGTTCATCTACAAATACTATCATCAGAATTCATCAGAGAACATTTAAACTAGATATCCAACTCTGATGCTTTCATGTTAAAGCATATCAATCAGAACCAATGAATCAATCTCAAGCCAGATTCTAACCAAAGCATCACCAATCAAGTGTATGACAGTGAGTAAAATTTAGACAACAACCCACTGTCAGAAGCCACCGTCATCATTCAAAATTCTCAATACAACAATGAATTCGACACAACCTAGATTCAGTAGGCAATCAAATAAAGCAGCTTCATCATCTTGAATAATAAATAGTACCAAGGTAAGAACCCTAGCACAGAGGGATGAACCCTAGAGCAGTGGACAACCCTAATTAGGGTTCATAACAAACAACCACATGGAGGGCAGCAAGGTAAGATAGATAACAAGAGGGTAAAAGGAGTAACATACTTGTGGTCCTCGCTAATTATTAGAAGAGGGAGCATGATGGCTGGTGGTGGTGTATACGGCGGCACGTGGAGGAACCAAAGGCGTTGCGACCCATGCCAAGCCGCAGACACGGAAGCCACAGGATCATGAAGGCTCTAGCGGCACCACCCATCCACCAAAGCACCGGATCAGCACCATAGGAGCCTAGGAGCACCAGATCACCGGCGACACCCGAATCCTAGGTATCGGGATGGAGGCAGCGTGGTCAGGGAAGCGCTGAATCACGCTAGACCAGTCGATGGAGCATTGTCGACTGACCCATCTTGCATCACGGCAGCGGTCGGGGAGGACAGAGGTGGCCGGAATCGCTCGACGACGGCGGCGTTACCACATCACCACAGAGGGGAACGATAGAGGAGAGCACGAATACGCAAGGAAGAGAGAGGGGTACTGGGCCGGTCTGGGCTAGTACAGGGTGAGATAGGGGTTTGACCCAACCCAGATGGGCTGGGTCGGGTTGGGCCACACAAATGGGCCAAAGCCCAGATTTAAAGAAAAGAAAACCCTAATCTAATTATTAAAAGACCAAAATACACCCAGGACTAAATAAGTTCTATAAAAAAATTCCTAAAAATACAAATAACATATCCAAATGTTAATAAAAATATAAACTACCCAATAAAAAATAATGAATTGTATTATAGGATAATAACACTTAAGTTAATTATTTAAATGATACAAATTCCTTATGGAATTTATAAAAATAACTAATATACCTAAAAAAATAAAATTCACTTTTACCATTCTAAATAGGTATAGTATTTTAGAAAAATACTAAATTATTATTTAAGGCAGTAAAATGAAATTCTCTAAATTGAAATATTTATTCTTAGATAGAACTTTAAGAAAATATTAATAAGAGTTAAAATTAAACAAATATAAATTTTAAACTCTTATATTAATGTATCGTACCACAAAAATATTAAATATAATATTTACAAGATTTTAGGACTTATCAAATACTAACTTTCTTTTATTAATAAAGAAACTTTAAGACTTTGATAATGTGGGTAAAACACGCAAAGAATATAAATAATAAAATGATGCATTACATTACTATGCATATTCATTATTGCTTATTTAAATATTTTCCTTACTGGGCAATAATGGTGTTTTGTAGAAATAGAAGCTCAAGGTCGAGTGCAAGCATCCGACTTCACTACCTTGCAGTCACAAGGCAAGTTCATCACTTGCTCATGTCCTTTGATGAATGTTATCAAAGTATTTAAAAATTGTGTGTTATGATCTATGTTCTAAGATAAGAAAGAAAATACTATTTTCTCAAATAAATGGAATTCTATTATCATCCTAAGTGGTGGTAAATATAAGATTGGCAATGGAACTTATATTTCCATTTGCAGTGAGGTTCATCACATAGGAATTAATAACCCATGACATCAGTGCTTCTAGAACCATATAATACACGTTAACCATGATATTTGGAATGGCACGGAGAAGTCAGTTGGATCTTCTTCCTTTCACATGAACGGATGACCTTATCGTGACGCTGTAGATTCCTTGCGAGGATTCAGCATGGGTGGGAACCCTTTTGTCCCTGCGAATTGGTGTCTAGATTATCCGTGTGCGGCTGTCGAAGGTAGATCTGCCACTTCGGTGGGGGTTGCTAGGGACATGATCTTCTTACTGGAGTCTCCAAGGGGTTGCCAGGGTTATATCTGCCTATATGGGGGTTAACGGAGGTATTCCTGCTTGGCGAATCGTGTTCCATGTGGGGTCGTGAAGAAGGACAGTGATTGGCTTGGAGCATCTACTGGGCCCCACATCATGGAATTGTGGACGGGAAATTACGCCCGGTTGTGCAACAAGGATTTGATCTCTCATGGGTAAATCAATGCACCTCTGCAGAGTGTTAGAACTGTAACTTGTTACTCCTTGTTCCGGGAAGGAACTATGAATGCAGCAGGAAAGGAACTCCATGAAGTTCTGGTCAACCTATGAAGGCTGATGGGCATAGTTTTTGATATTAAAATCAACCTTGGAAGAAATAGATGTTTATGGAAACTGCATAGTTCCAAGGACTGATAGTCCGAGGTGGTAGATAGAGCATCAAACTTCCCACCTTGCATATAATGAACTTGCTGTTACTCACTCTTTTCGGTGATCCCCTGCTTAGACTATGAGGACCCAGAAGACACTCCAATGTAGACTGCCAAAGGACAAGAGGATGCCTACTACGAGGAACCAGACCTGTACGGAGGAGTGCAAGGGGTGGACTACGAGATACGCTATGGAGTGGAAGGCAATGAGTCCGAGTAGTTTCCTTAATTAGATAGTAATCCAGATGAACCGAGGAGCACAAACTTTATATAATAAGTTGTTGTGCTCAATTCTGGTTATGAGTTTGAAACTTGGATCTTCCTCTAAAACTACTTAAGTTTGGTTTGTAAGTTTGAATAACTGTAAGACCCCACCTTTATAAAGGTAAAGGTCCCTGTGATTGCAATGCTAGTCCCTGGATCAAATGCTAGCATCCACAGTTTAAGATGAAGTACACAGAAACAAAGGTCATTATTACATCGTCATTCCATAGATAACATAGTCTTTTACAACTCCATAGCCATAGTCTAGTACAAGAGTTTAACTTATCAATATAAATAAAAGTCTTCATCTTCATGTGCCATAGGCAAGCATGTTGAGTGTAGACTCATAACCCTAATCCTCATTAGAGTAACCTGCAACATCACAAGTTACATCCACAGTGGGTCAATACATTGGAATAGTATTGGCAAGTGATACCTTAGTAGAATAATAGTATCTAGCTTATACATGAATTTGGCTAAGTGTAGCTTAGGCTTGCTTTGCTCAAAATAGGTTTTACCTATTAGTTGAAAACACTAAGTTTTTGTTTGGCAAAAACTCCCAAGGAACCACCAATAGACATTGGTGAACCTTTACCCTTGTTCAACCACAAGTTTTTAACTTAGAAATTAGGATGAGGAGATTCTTGATAGCTTCCATGTCTTGATGCTCATGTTGTCCATTTCCGGGGACACGGCTAAGTACTTAGATTCTTCCTTCTGCAGAGGTGGTGCACTTTCCCCACAAGACTCGACATGCATCGAGACAAGACCTTTCAGAAGCCTTCCCTTAGACCAGAATGGACGCGCTCCAAACCTATCACCCCTACCACCAACTGTCCATTTGGTTAAGTTATTGCAACCTATATGATCCAGGCAGAGACCATAATGCCATGTGGCTGCACTAGAAGCTTCTTAACATATGGCATCTCAAATCCCTTTGTTCCTGGGTGGCTTTCCACAAGTGTGATACACAAGGTAGACAATAGATATGGGCCTTGTGTAACCACTCAACATAACCCAAACATACCATTCCACCCAGGTGATTCATTCACTTAGTTGTTTTATTAAGAAAAAACACAAGTCAAAAGACTTAGCAATATTTCCATAGCATGTATATATTCCACCCTTGGTTGCTACTAGCTAGGCTAAGCATGGAAATAGCATGTATCTTAACTTAGAGAAAATTCTAACAATTCTACAACTAATAGGATTTCCCAAGCATATCATATAGATACTTAGAAAAATTATCATGCAAGCCCTATACGAAATATCTCTAATGCAAAGTCAAAATATTGGGACAAAAATATGAAGCACCACTTGCCTTGGTAGTTATGGGAGTAACAACAATCCTCACAGTCACAATCACCACTAGCACCAAAATCTACACATAAAATGATAGCACCAAATTCATATGTCAAATAATCAAGCATAACTATATGAATGCATGCAAATGCCATATGATGATTTTTCTAAACCAAACAAGACAAGTAAAACAGTACTGAACAATAAACTAAACATTTATACACTAAATAAACTTAATTTGGCTTTTAAAACATTTTCCAAATAATTTTTATACACAAGTTAGGCCTACAAATGTCTCTACATAAAATTCTATTTTAACAGAAGAAATTTATAAAACTAAGCCTACAGATGTGTAGAATTTATTTTTGTGATTCCATTGATATCTTATTTGCATTTTTTGGATAAACAGAACAAAAGTTATTGAATTTACAAGTTTATTTATCTAATAGATTCAAATCTAAATTTAAAACAGAAACCCTGACACGTGGCGCCATCTGATTGGTTGATACCAGTTCCGGGGGGGGGGGGGGATCACTCTCGCGAGCCGTAGGATCTAAGTGACGATGCACATCCCAGATCTAATCGTACCGCTTCACCCTCTAATCTAATCCTAGCCTCTAGGTCTGGATCTAACGATCCTCGATGCTCTGACCATCGAGTGGCGACGCAAATGGCCAGAGTGGCGGCGATGCTTCTGCCGGCGGTGAACTGGCGGCGCTAGGGGGTAAGTGGGGGTGGGGTTGGTCGTTACCGAAGCGTGGGGACGCGACGATGACGATGGTTGACAAGGTGGAGACGCGGGCGTGCGGGACCGTCGAAGAATTCCTCGCCGGAGATGCTCCTGGCGTCGGGTGCTTGAAGTTGTCGACAAAGGTGAGCCTACAGAGAGCCAGTGAACAAACCAAAGGCATTAGCATGAGCGCGAGAGGACAGCGAACTTGGCAAAGCAAACCAGAGGCGAGGGGGTGGTCAGACCTCACCGTAATTGGTCGCCGGAGCTCGTCGGGATAGCGGCGGTGCGAGGAGGAAACCGAGCAGCTTGGTGGCGATTAAGGGGTGGGGTTTGAGGGGAAATGGTCGCGACGGTGTGGGGTTTAAGTAGCAGGTGAGGGCTGGGCGAATTACTGCCTGAATCAAAGGAATTGATTCGATTTTAATCAGCGAGGTAACGGGCGGTGACGGCGTGTTCATCGCGCAGGATTTGGGGAGGACGACGACGACGTGGCGTTGGGGCCACTGGTCAGTGACTGGGGGGTTGGTTCGACGCGGGTGAGAGAGGGAGGGGAGGAAATGCCCCGGGTGGGCTTGTTAGGCTGGCTCTGATGCTGGGCCGAAAGGCTGGCGCATGCCCTTTCTTATTTTCTTATTCCGTTTATTTTTCTGATTTGATTTTCAGAAATCATTTTCAAATGATATTCAAATGGGTTGGAATTCAAACTTCCTTTGGATTTTTGTAAAATAATCCAAGCATATATTTGTGTATAAAACATTGCTGTTTGATCACAAATACTTTGGTCCATTAAAAATAGAGTTTAAATCATGCCTTAATATGATTATAGATAATAGGCATAAAATGCTTTCATATTTGAATTTTATTTTGAGAATTTTTGTGCAAGCTTTGCATTCATCTTTGAAATATTTCTGATCATAATAAGGTATTCTCATACTTTGAGAGTAAAATAGAACCATTCCCTTTCTATCATAAAATAATAGGCATATAAATGGTTTCTCAGATTGAAATCTTGTTTGAAAATAATCAACTGCTTATGAATGCATGAATGATATGCAAACTTTTCAAATTATGATTTTTGGGATGTTACATTAACTTGCAGCACTGACCTTTTAGTATTGTAATAATAATAATGTGTGTATGTTTGTAATATGGACCCACAATGTTTCTGTTGTACCACTCTAAGGGATGTGATATTTGCGGAACGGTGTTCTGTGAGTGTCATGTCAACAACTATAGTGTACTACACATGCAGTGGTATGCTGTGTCGTTGCAGGCGTGAACCTTACCGCCATGTCACGAGGGAGCGAGGCACCATGGGGTCACCGGGGCACAACATGGCAAAGGGGGCAAAACCCTAGCCACTAAAGAGGAGATGACGCAGCAAAATGAGAGGCCATGCGACAAATATAATTGGACTAGTTGATGCAGCATCGTCGACTGAGTTAGCCAGCATAGCAGCGGTGGACAGAACATGCCGGAATTGAAGGGAGATAGAGGTGGCTTCATGAGGTCGCTAAGAAGGAAGAGAACGAGAGGTGGGTGAGCGCGTACGTGGTCTGGGTCAGTTGACCAAGGCACCATGGTCGGTTCAGCCCAACCCATTGGGCCGAACTAGGGCTTGGCTAGCCCAATGGGCCAGGCCCAGGTTTTAAAAAGAAAGAAGTAATTCATAAAATGTTAAATTACAAAATCCCCTTAGAGTATTGAGGCTCTAGAAAAATAAAGAAAAATCCTAAAAATCCAAATAATATCACTAAATGTTCATAAAAATATACACTATTAAATAAAAATAAGAACTTGTATTTCAGGATTATAAAATTTAATTTGATTATTTTAATGCAATAATTACTTTATGGAACTTTCTAAAAATAAGGATAATACTTAAAAATAAATAAAATTCATTTTAAGATCCTAAATAAATACATTATATTAGGAAAATATTAATTATAATATTTCAAAGAATTTTAGGATTTCTTAAATAATAAATCCTCTATAACTATTTAGTACCTATTTTATAGGAAATAATCCTCTATAATTATCTCTCTTATAAGAAATCTTTGAAGTTTAAATTTAAAATAAATATTTAAAGAAGGGTTTTGAATTAAAATAAAACATTGCATGACATTATTATGCATAATTTATTATTGCTTATTTAAATATTGTCCTTACCAGGCAATAATAGTGTTTTGTAGAAACAGGAGCTCAGGGTCTAGTGGAAGTATCCGACTTCACTACCATGCAGTCAGAAGGCTAGTTCATCACGTGCTCATGTCCTTTGATGAGATTTCCCAAAGTATTGCAACTTTTGTGTCATCACCTATATTCCAAAAGGAGACAAAAAATAATATTTTCGCAATGATATTAAATGTTATTATCATCCTAAGTGATGGTAAGTTATTAAGGATAACAATGGAATCTAGAATTCCATGTGCAGTGAGATTCACAAGATAGGGATAATAACCCATGACATCAGTGATTCTAGCGCCGTATAATAAGCGTTAATCATGAGATCTAGAATGGGATGGAGAAGTCAGATGGATCTTATTCCTTTCACATGTTAGCAGATGGCTGAAATCCTTGTAGCATGGTCAATTCGTAGAGTAGTATACAACATATGGGTGGAATCCCTCAACATTCCATGATAGTTCTGGCATCTATAATGGTTTGCACGCTGCATTTCCGTAATACATATGGTGTACATGACGTACACCAAGGGGGCATGCGGGGTCACGAAGGAGGGCAGCGATTGACTTGGCTCATCTACTAGGCCCCACATCAAGGAATTTTGGACGGGAAAGTACGCCCGATTGTGAAACAAGGATTTGATCTCTTATGGGTAAAGCAGCGGACCTCTGCAGAGTGTAAGAATTCTGACATGTTACTCCCTTTTTGGGGAAGGAGCTATGAACGCAGCAAGAAAGGAACTCCTTGAAGTTCTTGTCAAGCGGTGAAGACTGATGGGCATAGTTTTTGATAATAAAAGAAATCTTTGAAGAATTGTTTACAAAAATTGCATATTGCCAAAGACTTATAGTCTGAGGTGGTAGTTAGTGCATCAAACTTACCACCTTGCATATAATGAACTTGCTGGGTAACGCTGTTACCCTGCTTAGAATCTAAAGAGGCAGAATATACTCCAATGTATGCTATTGTGTGCTAGGATGATGTATTCTATGAGGAGCCAGAACTGTTAGGAGGTATTGAAGGAGTGGACTACGAGATCCTCTATGGATCCGAATTCAACGAGTCAAAGTAGTTATCGTGTTAGTATTTAGTACTTGAGTTGGCACGAGCAGCATAAAATTTATATAATAAGTTGTTGAGCTCATGTTATGTAATGTAGTTTGGATCTTCTGTTCTTCAGTCAAACATCTTTGAATAAGCTGTATGAGGTTTGTAAGTTTGAACCACTTGGAAATAACTGATCTTTGGTAATGTAATAATAATACTGTCTGTATGTTTGTAAATTGGACCCGTAATGTTTCTGTTGTACCACTCTGAGGGACATGATATTTGCAGAATGGTGTTTCGTGAGTGTTATGTCAACGACTATAGGATAATACAATATGGAGTGGTATGCTGGGTCATCATAGCTGGTATCAGAGAAATTTCTTTGACCTTAGGTTGGAAACCTAGTAAAGGGTTATACCTGTAGGAGTCTAGGCACAACGGTACAGAGTTCTCTAAAAATATAATGAGTATTCACTTGGGAATATTTCCTTGTATATTTAGTACGATAATTATTTATTATGATGCATCATAACTAATCATTACTAATTATAATTATTTTCAATACAACTAGGATGGCACCAAAGTTTCCTAAACAAAATTTTGTGAAGAAGGAAGAAAGTCTTGATGACTATCAAGGGGCATTGACCGAACAACTTTGGCAACTTTTGAGAGTTTTGGGGTGTGAGACGAACATCCCAATGGTGAGTTTTACATACTATGATGGGCACATGATAGTGAAGCATCGTGTTAGTATCCATCTACCGGAGAATCTTAGGTCGAGTCTAGTCATGCCATTTGGAGAGGGTCATAATTAGTTGGCGGCATATAATATTGCATTAATAGATGCACTAGCCACTGGTCGAGAGTGAAAGGCTTGATATCTTTAAGGAAGCACAGATGTTGTGATTCCTCATGATTCCATGGGCTCGGAGTTAGATATGGACCATCTTTAGTTAGTCCAGAAGTATCCTATTTTAGCTTCCAAGTTTATGTACCGATATAGGAAGTTAGTTGAGTCTTTCTATAACACTCATCATGTCATAGTGGAATATAAGGATAGTATGCTAGAAGACCTCACTAATCCTAAGAGAAGGGAGGTTTTGGCAGCATAGTTAGAGAATGAAGCAGGAGGCAACAATAGTCCTATATAAAAATATATCCCCATAGATCCAATATCATTCACACCATATCCCTATTCACTTGCACCAGAGCCTACCTATGATCCTGATGTAGGAACGAGTTACCCAATACCACAGAGCTCATGTGGGGCAACTAATTCTGAACTTCCCATCGAGAACTCTGATGGGTGGAGGTCCGGATCACCTATTGGATCTAGTGTTAGGCCACGTAGAGATAAAACAAAACTTATCTTTTCTAACATGGTGATCCCAAGATCCAGCTGAGGTAGTAGGCCATGAGGATTACCACTAGACACGCGGTTGCGGATTACTGATGAAGCATGTAAGTTGATGCGATGCAGTCCTCATGATCCGATCCGATCATGATCATCCTGGTGCTGATCGTACACCACCACAGCTGGTATCCACATGTATAAGGAGGAACATCGACAGCGAACTGCTAGGTTCATTATGATGGCATGAATGTTGTGGAGCTAGTGTTTCCAACGCATGTAATGACCTAACCATTCACACCTCCTGGGTTTCTGCGCCCCACTATATATAGGGAGTGAATGTGGGCTCCACTCACTCGTGGCCCATTCACTAAATCCCATATAATATTAGTCAATGTGAGTCCGACTCACTGACTCAGTCCAAATTCGGCTCGGGTCCAACCCAACCAGATTTCCGGTTTAGATCCAATCCAAACTTGCTCCCGCTCTTAAGTGTGTGACCCCGTAGGCTCATGGCAACTTGGACACGATTGGAGTCTAAATCTCAATCGATCAGATGGTAGCGGCTCCTAGCAGAACGTGCCGACTCCCAAGTACCAAAGAGTCTTGACGACATGCCTTTCCAATGCGACTTGCGTCTGAGTCCCTCTTGCCTCACGATCTACCTTGTCAGACTATAGGCGAATAATTGTCATCCCTTAAATAGTCCGACTCTCTTATCGATCCGAGATAAGTGATCCATCCAACTAACTCTTAGTCGATCGCCTCGGTTAACATTTAACTGAGTCGTGCATGGTCATGCTTTCCGAATCATATCATCCAAGAGGGCCCACTGAATATATCTCCAACTAGAGGGGCAAAATCCCATCTTGGTTATTCACATCATGCAACTTGATTCTCGACCCGAACTCTGCCTTTATAACTGCCTAGTTATGAATCAGCGTTTGACAGAATCTAAGTCGATGATCCTCAACTCGGACTATGAAACAACCTCAGGTCTAAGTATTACATTGATTGAGATATACAAATGTCAACTTGTTCGTTGTACCTCAATATGGGTAAATCCGACTTGCTAAAATCTTTAGCCAAATCTGTGTCGGAATAGAATCACCATTCTCATGACAAGTGGAACCATGTCATCAAGCCGACTTTCACATTGGTCTAAGTTGGATGTCCAGCACAACCTCAATGACCAAGGATATTTAGTATGAACAACATGAATTTATATTTCCACAATTGAATCACATATTCAATGATATACATCAGATGTTACATGCAAGGACAACTCAATAACTTTATGAATACAATGGAAATATCATCATACATGATTGCCTCTAGGGCATATTCCAAACATCTAGTAGTACCCATATGTCATTATATGGTTCTGACAGGGATGTCGGACAATCTAGTTGGATGGGAGAAAGGTCTGATACCGCTGATTGCAGGGATGTAGTATTTTTAGATGGTCAGGATGAGGAGGAAGAACCTGAGGAGATGGTATATGAGTCACCTATGCATTACCCTACCCCAGAGAATGTTCATTATCCACTGATAGCTGAGGACTATCATACCCAACATAGTACCTAGGGAGCATCAGAGTCCGAGTATTCTATTGACTACTCGGTAGATAGGGCGCAGGTGGTGCATGAGGAGATGGATGAAGAGCATGTTTCTCAAGATGTTTTAGATGAGCTGGATGGAGTTGATAAACTCAGGCTAAGCAATGACTCGAGTCCTGATACTTCAGACACCGAGTACATTCCATCTGGGAGGCTAGTTGTTTCACAGATTGTGCGTCAGACTTCACTTCAGCATGGTTGGATTCCAGGCATGTACAATGAGTGTCGCAGCTACTGAGGAGTAGGATCACTTGAGATGAAGGATGTAGAAGTTGGTATTGCATATTGTAGTGCTTGAGAGGTTGTTGTATTAGCAATCACAGGGAACCATAGTGGTTGTGTCTTACAGGGTTGTGTTGGTATTGTATTAACTATGTTGCTTGTAATGTATAATATATGATGCATATTTGGGTTTTGTTTGGATCTGGTTTCCATTCTGTGACTAGTTTTGTGCATGAAGTTGAGCTCAGAAAACATGAGCATGGTGTAATTATGAGTATTTGCTTTATGTAATAGGACTAGGGGGTCATGGATATGGGAGTAGGAACCAAGTCTGAGCAACATTGCATGGAGCATGAGGCAAAGGAAAATGCGAATGAAGATGCCACGACACACGAAACATTATTACCACCAATGAGACAACTGATGGATCAAAATTTCATGCAACACATGCAGATGATGCAGGAGTCCCAAAATAAATTCAAGGAGTAATTACCTTAATAGGCGGCAAACCCGAGAGAACCTGAAGGCTGAGGTGTGAGCCTCTCCGACTTTCAGAATTCAAGGCCACTACCTTTTGCATCAGCTCTGGAACCAATGGATGCCGAGGATTGGTTAACAGATACAAAGAGGAAGTTGAAGACTATAGGGTGCAATGATGAGGATAAGTGTAACATACCAAAAATATGAAACTTGGATCATCAAACTCTAATCATCAAAATTTAGGATTAACAAAAACTTTTCTAAATAAAAATATGAAAGCATGCATATGTGTAAGCATGACAATTTGGATTCTTTTGAATTGCCATGATTGTGTGTTTCCTTGCTTGTAAAAGGATTCTTAGGTAAAATAAACATCATCTAAACAATCCCCACACTTTTCCCAAAGACAAATAAATCAAAACAAACAAAATAAGGGAATGGTCACTTTGGCCAAATTAACTCCCATGCCTACTTTGGTTATCTCTAACTTTCAGAACTTAACAGAAACTTGTTTGGATCTTTGCACCCCTTGA
This sequence comes from Avena sativa, assembly GCA_916181665.1. Lineage (NCBI taxonomy): Eukaryota > Viridiplantae > Streptophyta > Magnoliopsida > Poales > Poaceae > Avena > Avena sativa. The sequence continues at coordinate 316,327,237 of OV702283.1, forward strand.
TAGTAATCATAACAAAGTATCAAGGCCCACCTTGTGATCATCCAAAAACATTCAAATGCATAGTTTAAATGACAGTTTAAAATTGAATCTATATCATATGGGAAGATCCCATTTTTTCAAAAACCACTCAAACAAGCTCAACTTTCAAAACCCAAGCATCTACAGACTCACCAGCACATGCCTAGCACACCCACCAAAAAATCTTTTCAAAATTCAAAAATTGAATTCATGCGGCCATTTCATCAAACACCTTGCAGATGCAAATCAAACAAAAGAAAAACACTATAGTGTGCAGTGATTCTGGCCAAACTTGTTCCCTCTCTAGCTCACAACCACCTCAGTAGATCATCTAGCAAACTTAACTAATCACTAGTCCCTCTGTAAGCTAGCCATTGTCATCAATGGTGAACAACCCGAGAGCACCATGGTCACCCCAGTGTGGACAACAAGATACAAGCAGCACTAGCCTCGCCAACCTTGTCTGGGAGCAAGCTAGCACCCCACCGCCACTCCCTGTCCCAGCCACGAGCGATGCCAGCCCCTGGACCACACGCACAGACCATGCCAAGCTGCTCTGCAACCATGCCGAGAGCGCGCCCCATGCGCCACGCTCGAGAGACGCCCACAGACCGCGCGCCGCCCTCGCCGCGTGCATATGTGATCACCACCGTCCAAGCAACTCCGCAGACACGGTCGTTCGCCGCCGCGCGGACCACGCGAGCTGTGCGTCATTAAAATTTCCGTCAGACACGCGCAGAGCACCGCAGCGTTCCGACCAATCCGCACCGCCCCACGCCTCGCCACCACGCCATTGAGCTTCGCCAGGGAGCACAGCACCGCCCCTACCGTCGCCCACGCCGATAGCCCTCTGTGCCATCGACCACGATGAGCTTAGCTTGCGCCCGTCGGTCCCCTCTCGCCACTATAAATAGAGGCCTCCCCCACTCGAATTCTTCACACCATTCCACTCCCCTCTCACCCAGAACCACCCCGCCTCAGTCCCGGAGCAAGGCAAGCAGCGCATCGCCAGAATTTGGCCGGAGCCCGTCGCTGCTGGAGAAGAAGGAAGCTAGTGATTGGAGCCGTCCCAGGAGAAGCTGCCGGTACCAGGAGGTTCGCCGTCATCGACTTCGTCGTTTGCCTACCTCGTGGGCCCTCGCCTGAGCCCCGGTGAGCCTCCCACGACCCCCACCTGCCGCGTTAGGGTTCTGTCTCGCCGACGCTGCCCGACGTGGACGATGAACCAGAGCCGTTGGATTAGAACTGAATCCAACGCACCACATTGCCCCGTATCGCTTCGCACCCCCCCAACTCACTGACGCGTGGGGACAGCAACTTAACCAGCCCGCGTATGCGCTGTGCGTAGCAGGCCGGCCCATTAGCAGTTCCCGTGCAGCCCAGTCGTTTGAATTTGGATTTTTCCATTTTCATTCAAACACAGTTCTGTACCTATTTTAAAAATCAACCCAGCTCGATTCAGTGAACCAAATTGAATGAAACCAATTTTGTTAGAAAGGTCTGGAAATGCGGAATCCAAGCCCGTTGGATTCAAATCATTTGAATTTGTAGATCACCCTTGGTAAAAATAACAAGGCAGAAGCTTTTCTGCATTCAACCATTTTTAAAATTTAAACCATAATAGCTTTTGAGTTGATTCCAACTCTCAAAAATCACATTTGATCATACCTTTCAGAATATATAAAAATATATGGGTTTACTTACAGAAATAATGTCCAAGTAATAAAAGGATGCCACATAGGAATTTCTAGTCACTTTATTTAATTAAAATAAAAGGTTAAACCTTATTAAATTGTGACACCACTTTAAATCACATTCCCCTGTACTGAAATGTGTGGTGATGACATGTGTCAACATGATCCCATGTTTGTTTTGGAGAATATTAAATCTTAAGTAGTTTTTCAATGATAGACGCTAGTACCGACCAAGGATACGAGGAAGAAGGAGGATACTACGAAGAAGAAGCCGAGGAGAACTTCAACCACTGCTCTGCACAAGGCAAGCTAACACTTGCAATTATGAGAGTTAAATAACCTATGCAATGCACTAAGCATGCTTGGTTAGATATATTTGAGGATACCCAATCCAAGTTTTACTTGCAAGCTTTATACTTTATTTCTTTATCAAAGCTCTTACTTAGAGTTTACTGGAATCAATTGTAGATATTAGAAAGATAATTGAAGGTTGCATAAAGAGCATAAAACTTGGCCTAAGCTAGATAATCCTTATGTCATCCTAAGGCATGAGATTGAACTTAGTAAAACTCCAATAGTTTACCACCCCTCATTAGTACTTACCCCCACTTGTAGATGCTAGTGCTAAGCATAAAACTTGATCAACCTTAGATGGGAATACTTGGTGAAAATGGTTATGAAAACCTTGGAATGATGGATCATTCTATTGAAATGTTTTGGACATATGTTTCTAAACACCAGATGATTTTGGTGATGAAAATGTTGAGGCATGAGCCTTAGCCCTTTATAAAACTGATGGTTGTCTGGATGCGATACCATTCCAATTTTACCATACAACCACAATACCCGAAAACTGGGTAGGGCTTGACTGGAAACTTATATACCTTAGTATTAGTTCCCTCATGGCCAAGGTCTGAGCTGAGGCTACCTTGTGAAGATTGTCCACCTGTGCAGTACCCAAGATGACAGTTGGTCATGGTTGGGAGGCCAAACTCACAGGAGAGGTGCTTATACTAGGGCGTGTAATTGAAAGGTTAGGATTGATTATCTGCATACTGAGTATGGTGAATTCAGGATTTGTTCCTGACGGATGTATCGAATGTTATGGTGAAAGCGTACAATCTCTGTAGAGTGTCAAACTATTCGAATAGCCGCGTCCGCGGTTATGGACAGTTGGAGTGGCCATACTGTTCCCCCGTCAGATGTTTTCAAAATGACTTGTGAAATGGATTGAGATTTTGACTTGACCTCAATAGAATTGTGATATGAAATACAAGTTCCCACTTACGTGTGATAAAACTTCAACTAGCTTTCTTCATTTCTAAACTTAGTAGAGGTAAATCTAGATTTTTGCAAAACAACCCTAGAGCTTAGTGTCCTACAAAAAAAACCCCTTCACTTGTTAGTATTAGTGTGCGAGTACTTAAAGAGTACTCATGGCTTTGTCCCTGGCTATTCCCGTGGCTAGACTATGAAGATGAGTACCAGGATGATGGACCCCAGGAAGGTTACGACAACTAGGATCATCTCCCATCGTCAGCATTGCCTGTGACCCCGAAGATGGAGCTTCGCCTACGCTACCGTTATTATTACGTATTTCCGCTGCTTGAGTTGTATTAAGAACTGGATCATGAGATCCTTATTTGTGTAAGACCTTATGTATGGTTTGTAATGGATGATGTACTGTGGTATCCAAATATTTTATGTCTCGCAAAAATGGTAATCCTGGGATTGCGATGTATGGCATAACAGACATCTGGGATTAAAAATCCGGGTGTTGACAATAAGTTAAGGTATGCAACATATCTTTTACCGGACCTGCAGCATCCTGGTGGGAGAATCAGTTAGCAATACAAACTCCAGGTAGAGAGTATACTTGGGAGGAGTTGAAACAAAGGTTCCGTGAGTACCATGTTCGGAGAGTGTTCTTGAATTGAAGCGAAGGGAGTTTGAGGAGTTACAACAAGGTTATTCTAGTTTCATGAAATACATATGGGAGTTCAGTCAGTTATTTCATTATGCTGATGACGATGTAAGTACCAAAGAAAAGATGAAGAAAAGGTTTATGCGTTCCTTGAATCCATTTGTGAAAATGCAGCCAAGGCTCTCCAATAAGCAGACATTCCAATAGTTGTTGGATGTAGCTATTACCTTCGAGGATGATTATAAAAGTGTTCAAGAGAACTGGAGGAAGAGGGCAAAGAAAGAAGCTAAGAGGGTCCAAGCAAGCAAGCCTAAACCAAACCTAGAATTCAAACCCAGGAGTAGTAGACCTTCCAACAATAATGACAATAATAACCGAGGTCAATTTAATTCCAGGAGGAATATCATATGCAATAACTATGGACTTCCAAGGCATATTAAAGGAGAATGCAAATATCCAGTAGTCATATGTTATGGACGTGTCCAGAAGGGGCACATAAATCCTAATTATCCCAATAAACCACCAGGTGGTTGGCCAACACCAGGCAATGTTAAAGCTGGCGGAGGAGGCGGGCAGCCTAATAGGAGTGGAAACTATGAAAAGAACAAAAATTGAAAGCGGAATAGGCCCGTGGGAAAGCTGAATTGCACAACTTTGGAGGAGGTGGTAAATTCAGAGCAAGCAGTGATATGTAGGCTCAATATTTTCACAAATCCTGGAAAAGTTTTATTTGATACTGGTGCCACTACTTCATTCATATCTGAGGATTTTCTTGATAAGTTTGGGATTAGAAGGGCACCGTTAAAAAATCCAATGACTGTAATAACCACAGGTGTACTGTAGTAGTATGCCATATTAAGAAAAACCAGGTTATATCAATCTATGGTAATACATACTATGCGGATCTATATGTGATCCCATTGAAAGAAATAGAAGTAGTTCTGGGAATGGATGGCTGAACATGGATCCCAGATAAATTACGAGGATAAAACAATATCAATGAAGACTCTAGGTGGACGAGACTCATATAATGGTGGATTTGCAACTCAATTCAATGAAAGAGGTTGTCGAAGAATGTGCCCCTTGAAGGAACAAGGGGTCTGACTAACCCTGAGTTCATCAGGGGAAAGAATGACACGCTCGGAGGTTCTCAACGATGGTGATGATGACGGAACACGCACATGACAGAGAGTGGACACAAGGTTTTTTACCCAGGTTCAGGACCCTCGTGAGGAGGTAAAGTCCCTACTCCTACTATATTGTATTGCTCGTGGTGTCTCGCAAGAGTACAATGGAGGATGAATGCCTTAGATCCCAGGGATCGGTCCCTTCTAAGGTAGGAGGATCCCTCCTTTTATAGTGGTGTCGGGCCTCTTCCCCCAAATGACACCACCCTGCCGCCCCTTGAAGTCCTGGTCTACAAGACTACTTTGTGTGGAATTGGTCTTGCTCGTCGGGGGCCCTCTGCACCTTCATAAATCTGACTCCTCCGGTGTCGCCTGTCGTTACTTGGCACTACCTACTCCCTTCCTTGCACCAAAATAGCAAAGGGTGGCGCCATCAATGCTGAGGTCGTCTTCCCTGCTTTTGCGCTGAAGGGGCCGAACCAGCTTCTCTTTACGGAGGAGGTCTATGTGGTCCATAAATCTGCGGCACCACTTGTAGGGTCACATTATCCTTGCCACCTTTGCTGCGAGATTAAGTGCATTCTTTTGAGGCATGCTCCGAGGTATCCTAGGCCTGGGACGAGCCATGGGGCCACGTGAGACTCATTCCTGCATGTTGGTCGCTTGATCCAGGTGGAGCTGCGGCCAGAGCCTTGCGAGGGATTATCCCCTAGTGTCGCATCTGAGGCGTCGCTCCTGGCGTCATAGCCTCCTCAGGGAACCATTGCTCAAGTTGTGGGCCCGCTGATTTTCGGGGCATGGCACCCTAGTAGCCAGGACCTCGACAGAGGTAAAGTTGGAAGATATTCCTATAGTGGATGAGTTCAAGGATGTATTTCTACCAGAATTACCCGGAATTCCACCTGATCAGGAAATATAATTCACTATTGAACTGATACCAGGAACAACACCTATTGCATAAGCACCATACAAGATGGGTCCTAAAGAGCTTAAAGAGCAAATTGATGAGTTAGCTAGTAAAGGATTCATACAAGAAAGTGTATCCCCATGGGAAACTCCCATGATTTTTGTGGATAAATGGGATGGAGGATAACATATGTGTGGAGATTACAGAAGTTTGAACAATGTCGCTATCAAAAACAAGTATCTTTTGCCTAGAATTCAAGATTTATTTGATCAAGTCAAGGGAGCTAGAGTGTTTTCCAAGATTGATTTGAGATCAAGCTATCATCAATTCAATATTAAGCCTGAAAATGTTCCCAAAACAGCATTTGTTTCAAGGTATGTACACCATGAGTACTTAGTTGTACCTTTTGGATTAACTAATGCACCGACAATCTTCATGAATCTGATGAACAAGATATTTATGTCATATTTGTACAAGTTTGTCAAAGTGTTCATAGATGATATCCTAATATATTCCATGGATAAGGAGGAACATGTTGATCATTTAATGATATCATTGCAAATTTTGAGAGAACACAAGATTTATGCTAAGTTCAGTAAATGTGAGTTCTGGTTAGACAAGGTAAAATTTCTTGAAAATTTCATAAACAATGATGGAATTGTTGTAAATCCATCAAAAGTTCAATCACTTTTGGACTGGAATGCACCTACCAATGTGAATAAAATTAGGGGTTTCTTGGGAATGGTAGGTTACTATAGGAGATTCATTGAAGGTTTCTCCAAAAAAGCTCGACTAATGAACAAACAACTAAGAAAGAATACTCCATTTTTGTGGGATGACAAGTGTGAATCCAGTTTTCAAGAGCTGAAGACTAGATTAACTACAACACCAATCTTAGCAGTGCCCGAAACCGGCAAGGATTATTGTAACACTCGAGTTTTAGTTAGATGTTTATTAGGGTTGTTTGTGTATTCATGAGCATCATATATCTTGCTAAGATAAAATTTGCAAACAATAAGAAATGCAAAACCTTAAACCTTAATCTTCCCCCTCCCTTTGAAATCATTCAATGTTTTTTTATTTTGAAACTTACTAAAAGTGTGGAGCCCAATTAGTGTCAAGGGCCCTAAAGTATTTTACATATTTTATATACTCTCTGGTATTTTTGGAATATTCAAAACAGAAAAAATAAAATACAAATAGAGAAAGAGAAATCTAAATGGAAAAAGAATTTCAGAAATAAAAACCAAGCCAGCTGTCAGCCAGACCGACCCATTCCTTCTCCCCTTCCTTATCTGCCGCTTAGCACGCTGTAGCAAACCCAGCAGCTGGCCCATGCACAGCCCACCTGGCCCATACCCCTTCGGCGTACCTCACCTTTCTTCTTCCTCGCGCCAGAGCCGAAGATATTGTGTGCCCGTGCACCGACCATCGATTTCCCAGGCGCCAAGCTGCCCGCCCCACCGCTGTTCGGTGCGAGGATAAAACCCTAGTGCCGTGCCTGTTGGGTTCGCAGCATAGAAAACAAAATTTTCCTACGAGATGAGCAACAGAGCACCAAGATCTATCTATCTAGATACAAGTAATAGGTGGATATACATCCATAGAGAACTTACCCTTGAAGACCGACAAAGTTTTCCTACGAGATGAACAACAGAGCACCAAGATCTATCTATCTAGATACAAGTAATAGGTGGATATACATCCATAGAGAACTTACCCCCGACAACCCCCGACAACCTCCGAGTCCTCGCTCCAGCAAATCAGGGGAAGAAGCAAATCCTTGCTCTAGAAAAAGCCACCGGGAACATGTATCTTGCTGATCCAAGACCCTGGGGAAATTCTACAGGGGGAGAGAGATCCTTCACGAGGAGGTGTGTTATGAGAGGAGGAGAGGGGGACTTTTATAGGGGAGGGGAGGCAACTAAGGGGCATGGCATGGTGACCATGGTGGCTTCCCCCACCTCTTCCACATTCATGTGGGTGGCGCTCCCACTCAAAAAAAACCTCCACTCACCTAAACATGCCTCCACTAAAAAATCTACTCACATCCATTAAATTTCCACCAAATTTAATGCAAGCTCTCATTTAATGAAACTCTTTTATTTATTTTATTCAGAATTTTGTTAATTACATTAATTAACAAACATTCACATAAAACTCCTTGCAACATTTCAATTTCACATGTAGAACCAATTTTAGCAATTTCACCCGAAACAATTCCGGTGTCCATTGAAATAGTTCCAGTGCTTTCATATTCTTTCTCTAGCATTTCATTTTCTCCAAATGGTGTCGGTATCCCTTAAGTGTGTCACCCTACGGTTCGTGAATAATGCAGACATGATGGAGACCCCTCTCCGATCAATAATCAGCAGCGGGACCTAGAGATCCGTACTAACTCCCACACATTCAATGCTGACTTCTTGTGATCGTGTGAACCTTTAACATTTCAACTAAATCCCTTTGTCTGAGATTATATCATTGGTATCCCCATACCTAGTTTAATCTCATTACTGACATGTACTGTTTTCTCGTTCCCGTGATATAACATCCTAGTGATCCCCATCACTTGCTTGCAAGCTATATCAATGTGATAGCACCGAGATGGCCCAGAGTATATCTCTCCGTCATTTGGATGAAAAAATCCCACTCTTGATCCATGAGCCTCTATATAACACTATCGGAGTATCTGAACCCCATCTTTATACTCACCATGTTACTGTGTGACGTTTGATGTTATCAAGTTACTCTTCATGTGTTAGTGATTGGCATGATCTCATGGTCTAAGGACTAAAGTTACTTGTAATGATGCTATAGCAATTTAAACATAATGACTTTAATCGTATTATTATACTTCGTATGAATGTTCATCACATCATTCCACCAATGTCGTGATCTCATTATTAACAACATCCAATGTCCATGATCTGGAAACCTTGATAATCTTGTTAATCGGCGAGCTAGTTTATATGAGAGGCATAACTAGGAACTATTTATTTGTTTATTAAACACACATGTATTAATTTTTACGATTAATACAATTATAGCATGCAAAATAAACATTTATCATAAACAAGGAATAAGATAATAACCATTTTATTATTGCCTCTCGGGCATATTCCCTTCAGTGGACATCCTCCCCAGTCCCTCTTGCTCGCTCTCTCCCTTCCTCTATGGATACCCTCTCTAGCGAAACCCTAGCCCTCAGACCCGCCAGCATCACGCCATTGTCGTTCTCCACTTGTCCATCTGAGACCGCCAGCAGCTCCTCCTCGTCCTCTTCTCCCTATCCACCGAAGCTCATATGCTGGGATGCCTTCTTCCGCTGAAATCGAGCCTGTTTTCCCCGCCTCTGACGCTGCTCACCATCGCCATTGCCATCGATCCCGTCCACCTATGGCCCATCTGACAGCCGCATCGCATCGAGGGTGAGCTTGTGCTTGTTCTGGTGCCCTCCAATCCCTCCCTCTTGCTCCGGCCTGCTCCCGCGTCGCGTGCCGCTGTCGGAAGATGTGTTATCTGTCATCAATGGGCAAAGGGAATCATAGCCCCACCATGATACAATCCCATTCTTCCAAAGTATTTCAATTGTTTCCATGATGCATACGATTTTACTATGGTATTTTATCGATAGATAGAGTATCCTATCTATTGAAGTAGTCCCTTTGAGCTTACATTACCTGATCCACTGCTCCTAGCATACCTAGGTTTGGCTTGTGTGCACTTCTAGAGCTTATATGTGTGTCCTTCTTAGCCATGCTTAGCTCTTGAGTCCGGTTCATCCAGAAGATGTATCCGATTTAGATAATCTAGTATGGTAGGAGAACGTGATGAGATGAGATGAGTGGTGAAGTGAGGTAAACATGCTAATGCTTCTATGGGAGGCCACGGTGGGATGTGGTTTTTATAGTCCCATGCTCTCCACCACTAGGACACGAGTTCTTTACTTTGAAACCGAGACGAGCGTACAACCACACATGGCTTGGGAACCCCTCGATTGACTAACTTGCCTAGTAGATTGTTGGAATTATGCCCTAGAGGCAATAATAAAGATGTTATTGTTATAATTCTTGTTCATGATAAAGTTTATATTCCATGCTAGAATTGTATTAAGCAGAAACTTTGATACTTGTGTGGTTTATGAACAACACCGTGTCCCTAGTACGCCTCTATGGACTAGCTCATTGATTAATGATGGTTAAGGTTTCCTAACCATAGACATGAGTTGTCGATTAATAATGAGATCATGTCATTGGGAGAATGATGTGATGGACATACCCAAATCAAGTAGAGAAATTAGGTCGTGTCATCATGTTCATCTTTGTGAAGCTTTTTCTTATGTCAAATATTGTATTCCTTAGCCCATGAGATAATGCAACTCCCTGGTATCGAAAGAAAGCTTTGAGGTCATCAAACGTCATCCTATGAGAGGGTGATCATAAAGGAGTCTCTCAGGTGACCAGAAAGTACTTGTTGGGTTGTATGTATCGAGATGGGATTTGTCCCTCCCAAGTCGGAGAGATATACTTCGGGCCCACTCGGTAATCAATATCAACGCCGCTTGCAAGCACATGGTTAAGGAGTTAATCACAAAGTTATATCGGATTACGGAACGAGTAAAGTACTTGCTGTGAACGAGATTGAACTAGGTATGCCGATACCAACGATCGAATCTCGGGCAAGTAAAATATCGCGTGACGAAGGGAATATAAATATGGGGTTAATTGAATCCTGGCATCGTGGTTCATCCGATATGATCATCGATGAATATGTGGGAGTCAATATGGATTTACAGATCCCGTTGTTGATTATTGATAGAAGATCATGTCTGCATATTGTCGAACCCGTAGGGTCACACACTTAACGTGCATCGACGCTAGGATAGAATGGATAATTGGTTTATGAGTTTTTGTTCAGAGTCTCGGATGAGATCCAGGACATCACGAGAGGTTCCGGAATGGTCCGGAGAATAAGATTCATATAAAGGAAAGCAGTTTTTGGATTTCAGAATTGTTTCGGAATGTTCGGTATTGTACCGGAAGGTTCTAGAAGCTTCCGGAGTAGGACCAACGTGTCCCCACTTGTCGGAGGGGGGCGTGGGCCTACGAGGGAGTGCCCTGGCCGCATTGGGCCAGGGGCACAAGGCCCCATAGGCCCAGCCGGCCAAAACCCTAGGTGAAACCCTAGGGGATCTTCTAGAAGGGGGGGGGAAGAGTTGCCCCCCACTCCACCCTTGTGTCCGCTGGCCCTAGGGCTTGGAGGAGGGGCAAGGGGGCCGACCATACCTCTATATAAATAGGGCAGGGGCGCACCCTCCTGCCACCCCTCCTTGAACCCTAGCCGCCTACCTGCTGCCCTCCAGATCTCTCTCTCTCTCCCGACTGCGCGTAGGCGAAGCCCTGCCACAGAAACTCTCCACCTTTGCACCACGCCATCGTGTTGTAGATCCAATCTATTTCTCCACCCCACTTGCTGGACCGAGGAAGGAGGAGATGTCGCGGTGCCGTATGTGTGCATCTCTCGGAGGCGTTGGCACTTGCGGCGTTTGATCGGATCGCGAGGAGGAGAAGGCTAGTACGACTACATCAACCATGTTCTGTTGAACGTTCCGCTGTGCGATCTTCAAGGGTATGAAGATCTCATCTATCCCTCTCGTTGATTGCATCTCCTAGATTAGATCTTGGCTTTCCCGTTCGCATCCATAGAATTTTTTTGATTTACTATGCTGCGAAACCCTTCAGTGGTATCAGAGCTAGATTTATGCGTAGATGTGTTTCACGAGTAGAACGCAACATGCTTGTTGCGGGCGTTGATGTTTTATGTTGCAAGCCTCTTGTTGTGTACTTCTTATGACGCGGGATAGTGAGATCGAAGTGGTCCAGGACAACTTTACGCGACCTCGTTCGCGAGACCGGCTCCGCACTTGACGTGTGGCTTGTTCCACACATGCGGCTGGTGGATGCCAGTTTCTCTTACTATAGTTGTCATGGGATTTACACCGGATGTTGGAAACCATAATATCACCATTGTGGCTTTCCGTAGGTAAGAATCGTTCTTAGCTTGTTACTCCCATAAGCCACGTAAAACATGCAACAACAAAGTAGAGGCGTCTAACTTGTTTTTGCAGGGAGTGTTTCTGTGATATGGTATGGCCCAAGATATGATGTGTATGTTGTATGCAATGGTCATGTTTTGTAATATTTCACGACTTGCATGTCGATGAGTACACAACCGGCAGGAGCCATATGGTTGTCTTTATAATTGTGTATGACCTGTGTGTCAACTTCTTATACGCCATGTAATAGCTTTACTTTATTGCTAAGTAGTTAGCAATAGTTGTAGTTGCTATTTGTGGTGGAGGCAATCATGGTGTAGTGATGGAGATCATGTTGGAACGCACAAGATGGAGATCATTGCGCGGAGATTGGCTATACCATGTCACATAAAATTATATGCATGTGATGTTTATCCTTTTATGTATCTTATTATGCTTAGATCGTGACGGTAGCATTATAAGATGATTCCTCACTTAAAGATCAAGATAAAATTGTGTTCTCCCCATGTATGCACCATTGTGAAAGTTCATCGTGTTCAAGCACCTCATGATGATCGGGTGCTATAAACTCTACGTTCACATACAATGGGTGCAAGCCAGTTTTGCACACACGAAAATACTTGGGTTTGACTTGACGAGCCTAGCATGTACAGACATGGCCTCGGAACACACGAACCGAAAGGTTAAGCATGAGTCATATGAATGATATGATCGACACCTTGTTGTCCACCATTGAAGCCACATCTCTTCTCGTGAAGATCGGATTAGGTGTGGTGAATTTGGATCATGTTCACTAAACAACTTGAGGGATGTTGAATTTAGTTGGAATTCATCTAGTAATTTGATTAAGTTGAACTAGTTATCATGAACATAGTCTAAATTGTACTTGCAAATTTTGTAGATCAAATGGCTAAGAACAACTTCAACTTCAATGTTTTTGCTGAGAAAGAAAAGCTTAAGAACAATGGGTCTAACTTCACCAACTGGTTCTGCAATCTGAGAATCATTCTTGCTGGCGGACAAAAGGACTATGTCCTTGAGAAAGCGCTAGGTGACGCCCCTGCTATAGATGCGCCGGCTGATGAAAAAGCTGTTTATCAGTCGCGCAAAGATGATTATGGTGTGATTAAGAGCACCATGTTGTTTGATATGGAATCGGACCTTCAAAATCGTTTTGAGGAGTTCGCCGGGCCCTTTGAGATTCTTGAGGAACTGAAAACCATGTTTCAGACTCAGGCCCGTTCTGAGAGATATGAGATCTCTGAGAAATTCTTTAACTGCAAGATGGAGGAAGGGAGTTCCGTTAGTGAGCACGCCATTAAGATGTCGGGCTACACTCAATGTCTTGAGCAACTGGACTGGAAGATTCTAGAAGAGCTCAAGATTGACAAAGTTCTGCAATCACTCCCTCCTATCTACAAAGGTTTTGTAGTTACTCATAATCAGATTGGTTCCACTGATACAATCACTGAGCTCTTTGCTAAGCTGAAGGCTGCGGAGGTGGACATCAAGAAAGATAATCATGTGTTGATGGTCAACAAGCCCCCAGCTTTAAGAAAGGTAAGGGTGCAAAGAAGTCCTTCAAGAAAGGCAGCGGCAAGCGCGTTTCCCCTGCTGAGAAGAAGCTCAAGTCTGGACCTAAGACGGACACTAAGTGCTTCTATTGCAAGGACAAGGGTCACTGGAAGCGCAACTGTCCAAAGTACTTAGCGGACAAGAAGGCTGGCACCATTAAAGGTATATTTGATATACATGTTATTGATGTTTACCTTACTAGCGCTCGTTGTAGTGTCTGGGTATTTGATACTGGTTCAGTTGCTAATATTTGTAACTCGAAACAGGAGCTATGGAATAGACGGCGGCTAGCAAGGGATGAGGTGACGATGCGCGTTGGCAACAGATCAAGAGTTGATGTGATGGCCGTCGGCACGCTCTCCTTAGTTTTACCTTGGAGATTAGTTTTAAACCTTAATAAATGTTATTATGTGCCTGCGTTGAGCATGAACATCATATCTGGATCGTGTTTATTGCAAGACGGTTATTCATTTAAATCGAGAATAATGGTTGTTCTATTTATATGAGTAACATCTTTTATGGTCATGCACATGCTATGAATGGTTTATTTCTTCTGAATCTCGAAAGCAATGAAACACACATCCATAACATTGAGGCTAAGAGATGCAAAGTAGATAGTGATAATTCAACTTATTTGTGGCACTGCCATCTAGGTCATATTGGTGTAAAACGCATGAAGAAACTCCATTCTGATGGACTTTTAGAGTCTCTTGATTTTGAATCATTTGACACGTGTGAGCCATGCCTCATGGGCAAGATGATCAAAACCCCGTTCTCCGGAATGATGGAGCGAGCAACGGACTTGTTGGTAATCATACATACCGATGTATACGGACCAATGAGTGTTTCGACGCGCACTGGATATCGCTATTTTCTCACTTTTACTGATGACTTAAGTAGATATGGGTATATCTATTTAATGAAACATAAATCTGAAACGTTTTAAAAGTTCAAGGAATTTCATAACGAAGTGGAAAACCATCGTAACAGGAAAATTAAATTTCTACGATTCGATCGTGGAGGTGAATATTTGAGTTATGATTTTCTCACGCATCTTAAAGCAAGCGGAATCGTTTCGCAACTCACGCCACCCGGAACACCACAGCACAATGGTGTGTCTGAACGCCGGAATCGAACTCTATTAGATATGGTGCGATCGATGATGTCTCTTATAGATTTGTCGTTATCATTTTGGGGTTATGCATTAGAAACCGCTGCATTCACTTTAAATAGGGCACCATCTAAATCCGTTGAGACGACACCGTATGAACTGTGGTTTGGTGCTAAACCTAAGTTGTCGTTTCTTAAAGTTTGGGGATGCGAAGCTTACGTCAAGAAGTTGATGCCGGACAAGCTCGAACCCAAAGAGGAGAAATGCGTCTTCATAGGATACTCTAAGGAAACGATTGGGTATACTTTGTATCATAGATCCGAAGGCAAAGTGTTTGTCGCAAAGAACAGATCCTTTCTTGAGAAGGAGTTTCTCTCAAAAGAAGTGAGTGGGTGATGGGGATATGCCTACCGGGGTATACCCAGCAGGACGTTTCCGACTGGCCCAAGAACCGGCTAGTGGGCCTACAGAACGGCGAGTGGATTGAAGCCCAGCGAGGAACCGAGCGAATGGAAGCTGAAGGCCCAGGCGAGTAGATAGGCCCAGTCGGATTAGGTTGAACGACTACCGAAGCTTTAACTGAATCGGTTGAGATATGTAAACCCTAGGGGAGGTGAGCCTATATAAACCTCCCTATAGGGCGAGTAGAGATACGTTCCCTCATACACCCAAGCGACTCACTGCCTAGCCGCCGAGCTCGCCCATTGTAACACCTCCATAATACAATCTAGCAGGAGTAGGTCTTTACCCTCCGGGGGGCCGAACCTGGGTAAAACCCTGTGTCTTTGCCCTCATCTCGCACCGCAGATGGCTGGCCGCCCTTCCCCCTCGTTCTACTACTCGCTGCCGATTGCAGCATCTGCCGTGACTATTCCCACGACAGTGGCGCCCACCGTGGGGCCTGGCCGGTCTGGCCGGTGTTCTGCGGCGAGATCCAATCTGCCCATCAACGAGACGGTCGCCATCGGCCGCATGATAGCGATCGGCGAGATGCTCCAAATCTTGCCGAGCAGCTACGTCCCGGCGGCGCGACCCGTCACGCACAACGTGATCCTGCCGATCGGCACGATCAGCCTCTTCGTCGGTCTCACCGACGTCATCGTCTCGGAGGATTCGGCTCGCATCCGCGAGTCGCCGCCACGCAATCGGCTTCCGAGAGCCAGATCCGCACGATCCATCGCCTCGCCTCCGAGTACAATTCCGCCCACAGCAACGTAGCCGAGAACTCAGCAGCCGCAGAGGACGCGGCCCTCAACGACGACGCCGACTCGTCGACCCTGGCGTCACTCGCCGGATCCATCACCGCGGCCTCATCCGCGGGCTCCATCGCCCAGGTCTCCAACGCGGGGGACTTCGAGGACCCCTCCATCCTCGGGATCTTCGAGTTCGACTCTGGGTCGGAGAACTCCGCCGACCTCCGCGACGGAACCGGTCGCCACACCGCAACCTACATGGCGACCGGCACCGATCCGCCGGAGGATCCGTTCTCCACCCCAATCCCTCCTAACGCCACGGCAACGGAGGTCGAGGAACTCCGCCTGAATCTAGCGGAGGCGATACGCAAGGAGCAAACCGAGCGCGAAAAATTTCGCCTCGAGCAGGTGACGGCGCAGGAGCTATCATGCTACCACCAGCAGCGGATCAGGTCACGCCTGAACCCCACCGTTCAGGGGCGTGCCCTAAACTTCAACGACGAAAACGACCCGGCCCGTGTGGCCGAGCGCGCGATCTGCGAGAACGCGCCACCAGGAGGAAGCTCCCGGCCCCCGCCAGGATCAACGGCAATGGGCGCCCCACCTCCACCCAACCGCACCCCTCCCAGGGACCAGCCGCGGATAGTAGTATCCTCAAGGGAGCGAGACGCAAACGGCCTCCCACTATTCTCCACCCCGATGGACAACCTCGTGGCAGGCCGAGCAGCAGCCGACAGCATCACGGCCACCGGCAACGGCGCCCTACAGATCCAATACGTCAAGGCCCTGCTCGCGAAGGCCGTCGAGCAGCAAAGAGCGGGCGCCGACTCGCAAGGTCGAGTATACTCGCATTCCTCGGGAAGCAGAGCGGCCTCCAGCGGCTGCCCAGCGGCGGCAAACACCCTCAACTGCCCGCCACCAGAGCCACTGCAGCTCCAACACCGACCCGCGAACGCGGCACTCTCCACCAACGACCCCAGGCCGGCAACCAACCTTGTCGCCGCCAACGGGCAACCCATCGACGCCCGCACCCACATCATCAACAACCAAAGTTGGCGCGCACGCCAGCCCGACGACCTGCGACATACCCTAACCAATCGCCGCGACGGCGAGCCCATGGGGTCGCTCAGTCGACTCGGACCTAAGTGCTTCGGACCAATGATCCGAGGCGAGAAGTACCCGCCAAACTTCAAGGCGCCAAAGGAGATAGAAAAGTACGATTCCTCGTACGACCCCGCCGTCTGGCTCGACACATACCTCATGGCGATGGGGATCGCATGCCACACTGACCTGTTAGCCGCCCGTTACCTCCCCCTGATGATGGAGGGGACATGCAGGCAGTGGATCAACACCCTCCCCCAGGACAGTATCGACTCCTGGAAGGAGATGCGTGACGCCTTTGTCAGGCACTTCGAGTGCTCCTACACCCGCGCCACCACTATCGAGGAACTGGAGTAGTGCGTCCAGGGACCCCGCGAGTCGACCCGCAACTGGGTCCAACGGTGGCAAGAACTTTGGTACAACGCGGTCGGCACCCACCCGGACACCACGATCCATTGCTTCAAGACCTCGTGCCGCTACGAGCCCCTGGTCGCCAAGCTCAAGCGACACTCCCGCACACTCGACAACATCCCCGACCTCCTCGAGATCGCCAAACGGTACGCCGAGGAAGATCCAAACCAGGAAACTGACGACGAGCCAGGAGGTCAACGCCGCACGAGCGGCAACGACGGCGGACGCCGATCCGACCTACGCTACAGCAGCACTCGCCTCACCGGCAAGCGCCGCAGTGACGGGCGAGTCGACTTCGTCGCCAACGCCGGGCACGCGCAACGCGAGCCCAAGAGCTTCCGACGCGACGGAGGACAACGCCGCGACGGCGGCAACTACAAGAACAAGCCAAGGTTCGACCCCGCGGCCCTCCTTAACCAACCATGTGCGTTTCATAGCAGGGAAGGGAAGCCCGCAACGCACACCACCGCCGACTGCCACACCCTTAGGGAAATCGAGAAGGCACGGTGAGCGCGGGAGGACCCCGACAACGACCCGCCAAACGGCGGAAAATTCGGCAAAGTAGCCGGCTCGCTCCACACCTTCACAGGCTTCAACACGAAGCGCGAGAAGAAGGTCATCGCCCGCGCTGTCGCCGTCAACGCGGTGGCCCAGGTGGACATTCCCCAGTTCCTAAACTGGTCGGAGCAGCCCATCACCTGGAGCCGCCAAGACCACTCGCCACGCATCGAGTACCCAGGACGAGTTGCCCTGGTGGTCAAGCCCAAGGTCGGCGACTACTGGCTCCCCAAGACATTGATGGACGGCGGCAGCTCCATCAACATCCTGTACCTCGACACCTTCAGGTAGCTGCGGCTCCCGCAGTCAATGATCGAGACGACTCACACCACATTCCACGACATCGTCCCCGGTCGGAAGGCGTACCCGATCGGCAAGGTCACGTTGCCAGTAACCTTCGGCACACCGGCAAACTTCCGCACCGAGCGGATCGTCTTCGAGCTGGTGCCCTTCGACAGCCCCTACCATTGCGTCCTGGGGCGCCAGGCGTTCGCTAAATTCATGGCAGCGCCCCACTATGCGTACAACGCGATGAAGCTCCCCGGGCCGTGTGGCGTCATCACCATCCACGGCGACCCCGACATGGCCGCCGAGTGCGAGGCCAAAGGAGCCGAGCTCGCTGACGCCGTCATCGCGGCGGAGACCAACCACGCCGATGAGCTCGCCAAGTACGCGAGCGGGGTCAACAACGACGACCCCACCATACTTAAGAAGCCCAACTCAGAGGGCGCAAACACCTCAACCTTCGAGGCCACGACGCACTCCCGCACCGTTGAGCTGGTCCCAGGCGACTCCAGCCAGACGGTGACGATCGGGACAGGCATGAGCCCAACGTAGGAAGGCGCGCTCATCGAGTTCCTCCGTGAGAACAGGGACATATTCGCATGGAAACCCTCTGACATGCCTGGTGTCCCTAGGGAGCTCGCTGAGCACAAGCTAAACGCCGAACCCAAAGTGCGACCTGTCAAGCAGTCGCTACGGCCCTTCAATGAACAACGCCGTCGAGCAATCGCCGAGTAGGTGCAGCGTCTACTCGCTGCCGGCTTCATCCGGCTAATCAAGTACTCCAAGTGGATGGCAAACCCAGTCCTGGTCGAGAAGAAGAACGGGACCTGGAGATTGTGTATCGACTACACAAACCTGAACGGCGCCTGCCCAAAGGAGCAGTTCGTCCTCCCGCGGATCAACCAGATAATCGATTCAACCGCGGGCTTGGAGTCGCTCTGTTTTCTCGACGCCTACTCTGGGTACAACCAGATCAAAATGGCTGTCGAAGACGAGGAGAAGACGGCGTTCATCACGCCATTCGGAGCCTTCTGCTACACCGCCATGACCTTCGGCCTCAAGAACGCCGGGGCGACCTACCAGCGGTGCATGCAAGAATGCCTCGCGAGCCAAATTGGCCGCAACATCCACGTCTACATCGACGACGTGGTCATGAAATCCGCTCGCCAAGGCGACCTACTCGTCGACCTGGCGGAAACATTCGCCAACCTGCGAAGATACAAGATAAAGCTCAACCCAGGCAAATGCACCTTCGGTGTACCTGCCGGACAACTACTGGGGTACGTCGTCTCCAAACGAGGGATCGAGGCGAACCCCACAAAGATCGACACGATCGCCCGGCTCGGCAAACCCGAGTGCCTGCGCGACGTCCAGAAGTTGGCCGGGCGAGTAGCGGCTCTCAGTCGCTTCATCCCCCACCTGGGCGAAAAGGCGATGCCCCTATACCGCCTGATGCGCAAGAACCCCACCTTCCAGTGGGACAAGGAGGCGGACGACGCGCTCTGCGACCTCAAAAAGGTGCTACTCGCCGCACCATTACTCGCTGCCCCCGCCGAAAAAGAGCCCATGCTGGTTTACGTCGCAGCTTCCGAGCGCGTCGTCAACGCCGTGATGGTCGTCGAACGACCAGAGGAAGGAAAGGAGCGCCCAGTCCAGCGGCCGGTGTACTACATCAGCGAGGTCCTCACCGAGTCGCGCCAATGGTACCCACAGTACCAAAAGCTAGTATACGCGGTCTTCAGAGCTCAGCGGCGCCTGCCGCACTACTTCCAGGAGCACCCGATCACGGTCGTCTCCTCAGCACCACTGCAAGACATCATCCGCAATCGCGAGGCGACCGGGCGGGTCGCCAAGTGGGCCGTCGAGATCGGCGTCCACAACATCAAATACGAGCCACGAAAAGCAATCAAGTCGCAGGCACTGGCAGACTTCATCGCCGACTGGGAAGAGGCCTAGCAGCCAGAGAAGCTGCCGTACCTCCATTACTGGAGCCTGCACTTCGACGGCTCCAAGAACGCGGACGGTGCAGGCGCAGGGATAGTGCTAACTTCACCAAAGGGCGACAATCTCCGCTACATCCTCTGCCTCGACTTCACACCCTGTACCAACAACATGGCTGAATACGAGGCCCTACTCCACGGCATGCGAGCCGCCAAGGAGATGAACGTCAATCGCCTCCGCTGCTACGGAGATTCTGACCTTGTCGCGGGGCAAGTCGCTGGCACCTGCGACGCCGTCTCCCCTACCATGGCGATGTACCGCCAAGTAGTGGACAAGCTGGGCGGACACTTCACCGGCTACTCCGTCGAGTGGATCGACAGACGGAAAAACGAGGAGGCCGACGCACTCTCTCGCATCGGGTCGGCTCGACTCGCACCACCCGTCGGCGTTTTCCTCGACACGATCACCAAGCCATCAGTCTCTCCCCCGAGGGAGATCGACATCAGAGTCCCACTCCAACCAGAGGCAGCCTTGGTCGCACTCGTCAACGAGCCAGACGACTGGACCAAGCCCTACATCGCCTATCTGGAAGCCGGCACCCTGCCGGCAGACGAGACGGACGCTCGAATGATCGCTCGTCGATGCAAGTCCTACACCATCATCGACGACGAGCTCCACAAGCGTAGCGTCACCGGCGTGTTCCAACGCTGCGTCCAACCAGCTGAAGGACGCAAGATCCTCCACGACATCCACTCCGGTGACTGCGGCCACCACGCCGCCGCTCGTTCCCTGGTCGCCAAGGCTATGCGACATGGCTTTTATTGGCCCACCGCACACGCCGATGCTGTCGATATCATCTAGCGGTGCGCCGGGTGCCAGAAGTACGCCAACCAGACGCACGTGCCGAGCTCGGCGCTCAAAACAATCCCCATCACCTGGCCATTCGCTGTGTGGGGCATGGATATGGTAGGCCCCTTCAAGAAGTCCCCCTCCGGCTACACCCACCTGCTAGTCGCCGTCGACAAATTCACGAAATGGGTGGAGGCCAAGCCAGTCCAGAAATGCGACGGGAAGACCGCCACCAAATTCCTACGCGAGCTCATATATCGCTACGGGTTCCCAAACAGCATCATCACGGACAACGGCACCAACTTCGCCAAGGGAGCCATGGCCGAATTCTGCGAAGAGCACCACATCCGGCTCGACCTTGCGTCAGTCGCCCACCCGGAATCCAACGGCCAGGCGGAACGGGCCAACCAAAGCATCCTCCACGGCTTGAAGCCGCGACTCCAAGTACCACTCGAGTGCACCGCCGGGTGCTGGGTCGAGGAGCTACCCTCTGTCATCTGGGGGATCCGCACCTCAGTCAATAGATCGACAGGATTCACTCCATTCTTCATGGTCTACGGCGCCGAGGCAGTCATGCCCACCGACCTTGAACACGACTCGCCGCGGGTCGTCCACTATACGGAGGCTGCAAACGAGCTTGCCCGCCAAGACGGGATCGACCAACTCGATGAAGCACGTGACCTCGCTCGGTCACGCACCGCCATCTACCAGCAGGGACTCCGCCGCTACCACAGCCGGCGGGTGAAAGCTCGCACCTTCCAGGAAGGCGACCTGGTGTTACGCCTGATCCAGGACAAGAAGGGCATGCACAAGCTCTCCCCTCCGTGGGAAGGCCCATTCGCTATCAGACGCGTACTCGGCAACGACGCCTACTACCTCATCGACGTCCGCGGGGACGGCGAACTCGACGTCAAGCGACCATGGAATGTAAACCTCCTACGGAAGTTCTACTCCTAGAACCCCACACATGTACTCTCCAGTCGCTATGAAATAAAAAGAAACGGTTACCGCAAATTGCGCCTACTCTCCATGACTTGTGCCACTCGCACTTGTAATAACAGCGTTACGCTAACCGCAGAAGTCAACCTTTGGCACAGCGATCGGCACGGCTAAGTAGTGTGGTGTAAGAGCACTGAATAACCTCAGGTCTTGCATCGTCCATGAAAAAGCCTACCCGGAGCCCCATTGGAGTCGCCTAGCTCGACTGGCTCTACGAGCCAAGACAACTGCCCTCGCTTCTCACAGCGACCTCGGTCCTCCGCATCCTCGGCATAGCGACTTGAACGGCTAAGTACCACGCTCGGGGACTGAAAACCAGTTCATCGCGAGCGGTCAGGGAAAACGCCAAGTAAGAGAGCATGCCCAGGACTCGCCACGCGACTGACCCCACGGGCCAGGCAGGAGTGACACGCTCAAACCAACGCGCTAAGTCCTCAACCACCCTCGAGTCGCACCTAGAACAACCAAGTACCACGCTCGGGGACTCGGCCACCCGACCTCGCTCGCGCAAGGGAAAACGGTAAAGTACAGAGCACTCAAGGGAGTCGCCTAGCGACTGGCTCTTCGAGCTCGGGCGAGTCGACCAAAATAACAAAACACATAACAATAACACATATATCGCATACGAGGTAAACCCCACAAAAAGGGCGGACGCGCTCGGGGACTCATTCAAAAATCAATCACAAGCACACAGCAAACACCAAAATAGACACGATGTTTCATTCAATTGCATATCGCATTGTTTTGATACTACAAAATATGCCAGCATGGCAGACCTGCTGCTAATACCACAAGGCAAACTATCCTACTCTGCAGGCTTTGATGACGACTCGCCAACATCCCGGCGATTGCGGATAAACGGCGTGTACGGGTTCGACGGATACGTCGTCAGCTCACCCGCCATTGCCGCGCGAAAAGGTTGCTCGACCTTGAAGTCACGATGCGGCGGCTCGGGGTCGTTCGGCGTGGCGACCGTCTCCTGGTACGGAAGGAGGTCGCCCATCGCCTAGACACGTTCTGAGTACGTGGCGGCACGGTCCTGCAACTTGAGAACCTCGGACAGCTCCACCGCGCCAGTCGACGATGGATATCCACTCCTTACATCGTCGATGTCGAAGTCTTCGGGGAAGTGGGCAAGTCCAAGACTAAGTGCCGTCGACGCTCCGCGCCGAAACGCAGATCGCGTCATGAACTCAACGACCGTGGGCGCCTTCTCCAAATACTTCCACAGCTCAACGAGGTCGCTGGGAATCACCTCCGTGGGAGATATCTCTTGGAGATAGGCGCGGATGCACGTCGCCGACAACGTTGCCGAATCGACAAGCATGCTTACACATTGCCTCGCGTCGAACGAGCTCGCCTCTTCCTCGCTATCGATGATGCGACCTGCGAGTATAAGACAATAATGAGTACGACGGACACCACAAAAGAAACAACCACCTGAAGGGGCAGATGTACTCACCAAGCAGCGGGCGGGCGAGTTCCGTGATGAAGCACTGAAGCGATGTATGGTCGTCCTGAAGCCCAGCAATAAGGACTTCCGACACTTTGCGATCCTCCTCAGCGGCTGCAACGGCGGCCTTAGCTCGCCCGTCAGCCGAGCTCGCTTCTTCCTTCGCCTCCCGCAGCTCGCGCTCGAGGTTGGCGATCCGCTGTTCAGCGGCACTCAAAGCCGATTGCGCCGCCGCCAATTCACCAGCAGGGACAAGTCCGTGGCGAGCTTCCTCGGCCTTCGCGGCAACAGCCTGAAGCCCTTTGTTCGCTTCCTGGACGATGGCCAGCTCCCTCTCCGTGTGCTTCTTCGCGGACAATCGGTCAGCCGACTCAAGCTGCAGACCCTGCACATCACCAAAAAGGTTAATCAAAGTAAAATTCCTAAGTGCCCACCCGCTGAAATTCAGCGAGTGCGCACTCGGGGACTGGCGATCAAGAAATTCCTAAGTGCCCACCCGCTGAAATTCAGCGAGTGCGCACTCGGGGACTGGCGATCAAGAAATTCCTAAGTGCCCACCCGCTGAAATTCAGCGAGTGCGCACTCGGGGACTGGATGCGAAAAATAAAAAGAGGAGAAATTATAAGAATCAGGCCGCTGCAAAGCACCGACCTGATCCTCGGGGACTGGATGTACCTGGATGGCTGTGCCAAGCATGCCGTGGAGTTGTATCGCGTCCACGGACGCGAGGAGCGCCGGTGTATGCCCACGACGTTGGTCAACTTCAGCGTCGGCGGTCCCAGGAGCGTGGCTTGAGGGCGAAGTCCCACTCGCCGCGGTCGCCTTGGTCACGAAGCGGGGGAAGGTAGCGATAGAGGCACCCGCTCCAAGAGAGGTCGGCTCCGCCGTTCCAGGCAAGGGAGCGCCCTCCTTCGTAGACGCGGCTGCCTCCATCACGGGCCCGGCTGGTGCAACCGCCATGTCATCAGAGATAGTGACGGTGTCACCACCCTTGGCCTTCTTGCTGCCATCCGCCGAGACAACGACCTCGTCCGCCTTCCTCTTGCGGGAAGGATCCTCCTCGCTAACGGCGGGCGGCACCTTAGCCACGGTCGGATGGCCCATCCTCTTCACTCCGTTCCTGTGCATCAATCGAATAAGCAAAAACAATTGAAGTAACTATGAATAGCAAGGAAGGGTGAGTGCACTCACTTGGCGACTGGGATAAAACGTAGCCCCGTACGGAGGCCGGCTGGTTTTTCCAGTTCAGGGCCCAGTCGGCGACTGAGCCACATCTCCAGGACGTCGCGTGCCCAAGACACGGACGGCTTCTTCGTCGTTGAGGCCGCAGCTGGAGCCTCTGGATATCTTCGGCAGGAGCCTCCTTGCGAGGCGAAGCCGCTGTAGCCGGAGCCTCCTTGCGAGGCGAAGCCGCTGCAGCCGGAGCCTCCCCCAGCCTAGAGACTGGGGCGAATGGCGGAGGTATTGAAGCCAGCGGCACTTCCACGGTCGCCGCGTCCAGCACGGCTGTCGCTGGTGGCGCGTCATCACCGGCTGGGCTGGGAGCATCAGAGCTGCTCGCCGAGTGCGGCGGCGAGGCCGGCTTCGACGGCTTCGTCTTCTTCTTCGGGGGGCCCTTGCCTCCCTTTCCTTCTTCTTCTTCTTCGACGGAGTGGCTTGACGGCGCGAGGTGGTCTCTGGGAGCTTGTCGTCGTCATCATGACGCTCGAGGCTTCTGCTTGCCTCGATCTCACGCTGTCGTTGTCCGCGGGTCTTTCGGACCAGTGGGGCGACCTCCTCCTCGGACTCGTCATCGTCGTCCTCGTCGCCCTTAGCAGGCGGTGACTCGCCCACGTCCTGGGCGGACGAGCCCGAGTTCTCGTCGTCCGAAGGTGGGAGCCACCCTTCCACCACTTGGAATAGCTGCGACGAATACAAAATGAATCAGAATTACCGCGACTGCATAATCTGCGACTGCGAGCAAGGTAAAGTGATTACCGTTGGAGCCGGACGCTTCGCGGTGTAGGGGGCGACCCCAGCCTACGCGTCCAGGTACACCGCCTGGGTAATCTTCTTCAGCGCTGGGAGATAGTCCTCCAGCTTCCACTTGTCGAGCCATGCCTTCGTCGAGTCTCCCCGGCCCGTGTACTGGTACATGTAGTGGTCGCGCTGGGCGAGCGGGACGAGCCGCCGCCCGAGCCAGCAGTTGTACAGGTTTATCGTCTGGAGGCCCTTCTTTTCCAGACCGCAGATGGTCTGGAGCATCTCGTCGACGACCATCCGCTGGTCGTTGGGGAGCTTGCCGACTTGGATATGGCGCGGCTCGGACCGATTGGCGGAATACCGCGGGATAGCCACCTCGTCCTCCGGGGTCGCCTCAGCCACGTAGAACCACAACTTCTTCCAGTCGCTCGCTGCCTTGGCGGGCAGCATCAGATTGAAGAATGAAGCTTTGGACTTGAGCTAGAACGTCAAGCTGCCCGCGGCTAGCATTGGGCCGCCTGCTTCCTCGCGGCTGATCCGTCCGTGGAACAGATCTTGCCACAAGGGGAAGTAGGGCCGGCAGCCCAAGTAGCATTCGCAGAACGCCACGAAGATGGCGAGCTACTCGATGCTGTGGGGACCCAGATCTGAAGGCTGGATCCCGTAGTAGGCGCAGAAGCGCCGGAATAACAGGGACGTAGGAAACCCTAGCCCCCGCTCGAGGTGACTGGTGAAGCAGATGAATTCCCTCTCTCGGGGGTTCGGGGTCGTTTCTCCGGCTGCAGGAATACCGGCTCGCAGGATCCCGGCCTCCTCGAAAGAGGCTAGCTGCGCCCTCGTGCATTTGGATCTACCCCACGGTTCGGTGGAAAGGGCCATGGCCGAGGGGTTGGTTGGGGGTCGGAGGATTTCGGGTCGGCTGGATCGCGATGCGAGGGAAATAAAATGCGTGCAGTCGGAAGAAGTGGTGAAAAGTTGGCTCTACGATCGCCTGCCATTCCCCTTATATAGTGGGTGTTACCCGCCAAATCAGGGAGCCGTTACCGCGCGATGATTACGCCAAAAGTTACCGTTGGATTACGGCCACTCGGCTCGCCGACCCAATCACTATGACAGTGTTTCGCCGGCTCGACTCGCCAAAGCTGCGACCTGGATCACTGGTTTCCTCCTTTATACAGGAGCCCGCCGACGATTCGACCGGATGCCTACTCTGAAGCCGTATACTCCGACTGCCAGCAGCCACCTACGCCTAATCGACGACGGCCTCGGGGACTACTGATGGGGATATGCCTACCGGGGTATACCCAGCAGGACGTTTCCGACTGGCCCAAGAACCGGTGAGTGGGCCTGCAGAACGGCGAGTGGATTGAAGCCCAGCGAGGAACCGAGCGAATGGAAGCTGAAGGCCCAGGCGAGTAGATAGGCCCAGTCGAATTAGGTTGAACGAAAACCGAAGCTTTAACTGAATCGGTTGAGATATGTAAACCCTAGGGGAGGTGGGCCTATATAAACCTCCCTATAGGGCGATTAGAGATACGTTCCCTCATACACCCAAGCGACTCGCTGCCTAGCCGCCGAGCTCGCCCATTGTAACACCTCCATAATACAATCTAGCAGGAGTAGGTCTTTACCCTCCGAGGGGCCGAACCTGGGTAAAACCCTGTGTCTTTTCCCTCATCTCGCATCGCAGATGGCTGGCCGCCCTTGCCCCTCGTTCTACTACTCGCTGCCGATTGCAGCATCTGTCGTGACTATTCCCACGACAGTGGGAGGAAGGTAGAGCTAGACGAGGTTATTGAACCTTCTCTCGAGTTGGAGAGTAGCGCAGCACCTGAAATTGTTCTAGTGTCGTCTGCACCAACAAGAGAGGAAGCTAATGATGAGGATCATGAAACTTCAGACGATGCTACTGCTGAATGTCACAGGTAGACAAGGTCACGTGCCCCTCCTGAGTGTAACGGCAACCCTGTCTTAACTGTATTGTTGGTAGACAACAGTGAACCTGCGAACTATGAGGAAGCAATGATGATCCCAGACTCTGAGAAATGGCTAGAGGCCATGAAATCTGATTGGGATCCATGAGCGAAAACCAAGTATGGACTTTGGTGGTGAAGGGAATATGCCCGAGAGGCAATAATAATGTGGTTATTATCGTATTCCTTATTTATGATAAATGTTTATTTTACATGCTATAATTGTATTAATACGGAAACGTTAATACATGTGTGTTTAATAAACAAAAAGGAAGTTCCTAGTTATGCCTCTCTTATAAACTAGCTCGTTGATTAACAAGATGATCAAAGTTTCCTGATCATGGACATTGGATGTTGTTAATAACGAGGTCACAACATTAGTGTAATGATGTGATGAACATTCATCCGAAGTATAGCATTACGATCAAAGTCATTGAGTTTATATTGCTATAACAACTTACGAAGTGATCCTAATCCTTAGACCATGAGATCATGTCAATCACTAACACCGGAAGAGTTTCTCGATGACATCAAACGTCACACCGTAACTGGGTGATTATAAAGATGGCTTCAGAACTACTAAAGTGTTATGTTGAGGCCCATGGATCGAGAGTGTAATTTGTTCATCCCGATGACGGGTAGATATGCTTTGGGCCCTCTCGGTGATATCACATTGATTAGCTTGCAAGCAAGTGATTTGATCACTAGAATGTTATATCACGGGAACGAGAAAAGAGTGCATGTCGGTAACGAGATCAAACTAGGTATGGAGATACCGATGATCGAATCTCGGACATGTAATATATCGTGAAACAAAGGGATTAAGATACTAGCATAAAAGGTTCACACGATCACAGAAGTCATCGTTGAATGTGTGGGAGTCAGTATGGATCGCCAGGTCCCGCTATTGATTATTGATCGGAGAAGGGTCTCTATCATGTCCGCATTATTCGCGAACCGTAGGGTGACACACTTAAGGTATGCCGACACCATTCGGAGCAAATGATATGCCAGAGAAAGAAAAAGGAAAGCGCAGGAATTTATTTCACTAGACACCGAAACTGTTTCGGTTGAAATTGCTGAAACTGGTTTTGCATGTGAAATTGAAATGTTGTAAGGGTTTTTATGTGAATGTTTGTTAATTAAAGTAATTAACAAAATTCTGAATAAATAAATAAAAGATTTTTATTTAAATGAGAGCTTGCTATAAGTTTGGTGGAAATTTAATGCATGTGAGTGGATTTTTGAGTGGAGGCTTTTTAATGGGAGTGGAGGCTTTTCATTTTGAGTGGGAGCTCCACCCACATGAATGTGGAAGAGGTGGGGGCAGCCCCATGGCTGGGTGCCATGCCCCTTGGGTGCCCCCCCTCTCCCCTATAAAAGGCCCCCCTCTCCTCCTCTCAAAGAAAACCTCCTCGCGAAGGATCTCTCTCCCCCCTTTAGAATTCCCCCATGGTCTCATACATGTTCCCGGTGGCTTTTTCTGGAAGGATTTGTTGCTTCCGCTGCTTCGCTGGAGCGAGGGCGCGGAGGTTGTCGGGGTACCCGTACGTGTGTGCGATCACGGATGCACCACTGCTTTGAGGTGCTGGACTTGATCGTGCTGGACCGGTTGGACCAGATGGACTTCATCACGATCTTGAGATCGGCAAGCGTTCCTCTACATCATCCACGAGTACAACCTCGTTAACGCTATTCGGTCTTCGAGGGTATGTATTCTATGGATGTATATCCACCCGTTGCTTGTATCTAGTAGATAGATCTTGGTACATAGATGTTCCCATCGTTGGAAAATTTTTGTTTTCTATGCTGCGAACCCTACAGTGGTATCAGAGCCGGATCTATGCGTAGATACTTTGCACGGGTAGTACACATATGAGTATGTGGGCGATGATGATCATTTTATTGCTTCTTAGTTGTACTTTGGATATTGGTGGCATAGTGGGATGAAGCGGCCCGGACAAACTTTACATGTCCTCGCACATGAGACCTGTTCCACGCTTGACATGCAACTAGTTTGCATAAGTGGCTAGCGGGTGTCTGTCTCTCCTACTATAGTCAATATATAATTTGCAACGAGTTGTCAACAATTTGGTTATCCTCGTTGTGGTTCATGTTTGTTGGTAAGAACGGTTCTATCTTCGAAAGCCCTAAACCACGTAAAATTTGCAATGGATAAATTAGAGGCGTCTAGTTTAGATTGTTGCTGGGCTAGTGTTATGATATGGTGATGTTGTAAGTAGAAGTATGAGATGATACTCTTACAACATACATAACGTGTAAACTCCATAGATCTTGGATTTAAACATAAAGGTATGATAGTGATCATACCAGGATGCACATGATAGAGATCATATGCGGGAACCATATCATTCCACTAATTAACATGTGATGTTTGATTGCATCTTATATTGCTTGTTTGGCGTTTTATTAGCATAATAAGATGATCCCTCATTTAGCTATCAAGATAAAAATGTGTTCTTCCTTAAGTATGCACCGACAATGATTCGTCGCTTCAAGGCATCACGTGATGATCGGGTGTACTTGAATCCACGAGCATATCTCGGGTGTAAGACAGTTACACACGCGAATACTAAGGTTCTTACTTGGCGAGCCTAGCATGTACAGACATGGCCTCGGAATACGGACCGAAAGGTTTAGCATGAGTCATATAGTAGATATGATGCCCATTTGATGCTCGCCTTTGAAGCTACACCGACTCACGTGATGATCGGACTTGGTGTAGTGGATTTGGTTCATGTAATCACCAAAAAGACACGAGGGATGTCGTTTTTGAGTGGGAGTTCATTTCTAATTTGGATTAGTAGAACTCAATTTATCATAAATTAAATCAAAGTGAATTTGCATAATTTGTTGTAGTCATTGGCATTCGTTCACCACCTTATGCATAGTTGTAATTGTGATAATAGAACTATAGAATTCTGGATATATACTTTACGAACTGGTATCGTATTGTGTTGAGTGTCAATCTAAAGTTTAAAGTCCTATTGCAAACTTTCAGCAAACTCTATTTACTCCGTGAAATTGAATAGTTGGTATTAAATCGAGAGTAACAATTCCAGTGTTAGTATCTTAAGTATCATGTTTGCCTCCATGATTCTTGATTGTTTTAATATCAAGTTTATCTAGGAGCTGAAAGAATTGTTTCAGAAACCACCATGTGTGACAGATATAACGATATCTGAAACAATTTTTTAGTTGCAATATGATAGAGTATAATATATGATCTCATATTGGATGAGAATTTACAAAGGTTGGAGATGCTAGACCTCCTAATCATCCAAAAGGGTTTTGGAAAGTAATGTTATACTCACGATTCACCTTTATAAGCTACAGTAGCTTGATCATGAAAGTCGTCATGATAAGGATGAATAGAAGATGTATGTAAAATGTTTACTACACTAAAAGATTACTAAAGAATGGATTTTGAAAGAATACCGATCATTTTGATGATGGTGATCTACTTCAAAGTGCAAGTCCAAAGGTATTATTATTTGAATATACACGCTTTGGACTATGTGTCATGTATATGGCGCCACTTTTGATGTTGATAGATTCTTTTAAAAAGGAAAAGGAAATGCTGAAAGAGAATCTATAAAATATATTTGGCAGAAAAGAAAAGATTGGAAATATCCAATTTAGGTATATGGATGATATACATGTTATGGTTGTATTCTTTGCTTGTTAAACAATGTGGTTCTTGGGTATTGGATACCGAATTGGTTGGAATGAAATTTTATACAGAACGACGCAATTCATGAACCACAATGGCCTAAGTAACTAGCAAGAGAATATGTGATGATGTTCATCGAAAACAAACAAACCGTTGTTTGTATTTCTCGTTGACATCAAAGCTTGACTGCAAGATTTGTTTTAATAATTGTTATTAGAATCAGGTATTATGAGAACAAAGGTTGTTCAAATAATTACCGTATTCCATATAAGATGGATGATTTACAAATCTAGTTGGAGAAATCACATCCATAAAACCTAATGCTAAAATGTCGCAAGACAAATGATTGAAAGATCACTTACAAAGTGTCGTCGTCGTTTAAATTATATTGGAAAGAAAACATAAAGAATCTCCATATTCATGGATTTTTGGAGTCTTTGATTTGATCAAGTGACGCTTGTGAGACTTTCCTCGGGATAATTAAAACTTCGTTCAAAGGCCAAAGAAGAACGAACGACTAAAATATTGGAATTTATACATATCGATGTATGTAGTCCATTATGTATAGTCGTAAGCGATGGATTTCATCTTCATATGCTTTCTCCGGAAATTTGAGTGAATATTCACTTAATGAGAAAGAAGTATGAAATATTTGAAAACGTTCAAAGAATTTCAAGATGAAGTGAAAATCATTGTGACAAGAAAATAAATGGTTTATGATTTTATCGTAAGGGATTTATTTGAGTTACAAGTGTAACAAGAAAATAAATGAATTATGATTTCATCATCAAGGGATTTATTTGAGTTGCAAGTTTAGCAAAACACATAGATTTACATCTCCCGAAACACCATAGGAGTATGGAGTGTTTGAGATTTGTAATGAAACCTTGTTTGACATGGTTGGATCAAAGGTGTTATTTATAAAACTGCCATTATGTTTTAAAAAGATTAAAGCTTTAGAGACTACCGCTTTTACACTGAAAAAAGCTCCATCTTGATCCATTGAAATGACACCATGGAAGTTATGGTTTGGGGTAAAACCCAAGTTGTCATTTCTTAAATTTTGGTATGCTAAACATAAGTAAGATGTTTACAACCGAAGTCGGATGAGCATGTCTTTGTAGGTTATTTCGAATAACAATTGGTTATTCCTTCATAACACCAAGGACAAAAAGGGTTTTTCGCTTGAAACGTGAAGTTTCTTGGAGAAGGAATTTTTCGTAAAAGTTAAGTGGGAGGACAATAGAACTTTGATAAGGTTAACGAACCTTAGCTATATGTGCTGAGTTGCGCAGCACCGGAAATCATTCCGAAGGCTGCCATAATGCTCATGGCTTATGTGCCTCAAAGGTTGTGGTCACGGAGATCTAAGTTCCTATTGAACCAAGTAGGTCGGTTAAACAATCAAATGCTAAGATTTGAGAGTAAATCATTATTGTTTGACAATGATGAACCGAATACATACAAAGAAGCGATGATGGGCCCTGACTCCATCAAATGGCTTGAAGCCATAAAATCTGTGATAAGTCCATACATGATAAATCAAGTTTTGAACTTGGAACACCCTCCGGAAAGGTGTAAAGACCTATCGGTCGTATTTGGATCTATAAAGAAACAGACATGGATGTTTCACATCTATGAAATAGTCGACATGTCGTAAAGTATTTTATGACAATGTTCAAGGAGTTGACTATGACAAGATTTGATCTTTCATAGCGATATTTAGTCTGGACGGATTAAAGTAGCAACCACTACATATAATTTGGTATATGGTAGATGAATAAACAAAACAAAGTTCTTCTAATAGAATGGTTACCTAGGACGTGTACATGACACGGTCTAAAGGGTTTTGTTAAATTCAAAGGATGCTAAAAGGGCGTGCAAACTTCAATGGTTGAAGTAAGCATCGCGGAGTTGGAATCTTCACCATAATGAAAAAGGAGTTTTTCATCAGGAGACGATGAAGATGCTTGCATTTGCAAGAAATTAAGTGGGAGCGCTAAGACATATTTCTAATACATTATGTGGAGGACATCTTGTTGATTAGAAATATCTTTTATTGAAGAAGGTTAAGAATTTTATTTCGATGAAAGACTTAGGCAAAACCCGAATATTTAGCATGAATGTCTATAGTGGATAGACTATGACGCTAATATGGTTGTGCCAAACGTACATATATGAGATATTGAAGGAGTTCAATATAGAAACAACAAGAAACGGTTCTTGTCACATGGAAAGGAATTGAATCAAGATTCAAGTGTATCGACACTTGATAAGTGAAACAAGATTCAAGTGCTTTGACACTTGATGAGTGAAATCACGAGAATGTTTTGATCAATCATACCATGATATGTACACATACAGATATGTCCTATGCTCTAAGTGTTATGAGCAAATACAAGAAGTAATCATAAAATGATCATTGGACGATAGTAAGGATATTCTTATGATCTTTTGGAAAGAACTAAGAATATATTTGTGTAGAGGTGACAAACAATTACAAATAGTTCAATGTAAAGCATTACATTGATACTAGTTTTATCACAAGATACAAATTAAGTTTATCTCAATTTAAACTATGGGTGGCACATTGTAATGGAAAGGAGATTCCATGATGGATTTGGATGAAATCCATAGTTAAGACATTGTGACGAATACTACAACAAAAATGCTAAGTATATGACTGCTATAGTAGCAGCAAAGGAGGGAATTTGTGTCAAGTAGTTTGTTATCAAACTAAGGTGTGGTTCGCAACGGGCTAACACTAAAGATATATTGTATGACAATAGTATAGACGTGTTTTAAACCCCAAGGAACTAAAGGTCTCACCAAAAGACCAAATTTATACAATGCCATCTCATTGGAGAATGAGTGATGCGTGAAGACGCAAAGACATGCAAATACACACGGACCTGAAAGTGTCAGATCCGTAGATTATGTTAACCACTTGCAGTTGCGTATTTGGAACACCAGAAAGCCATAGATGTTCAATACACAAAGTTTTCAAACTAGATTATTGTCTCTAGTGCAAGTGGGAGACTGAAGGGAATATGCCCAAGAGGCAATAATAATGTGGTTATTATCGTATTTCTTATTTATGATAACTGTTTATTTTACATGCTATAATTGTGTTAATACGGAAACATTAATACATGTGTGTTTAATAAACAAAAAGGAAGTTCATAGTTATGCCTCTCTTATAAACTAGCTCGTTGATTAACAAGATGATCAAAGTTTCCTGATCATGGACATTGGATGTTGTTAATAACGAGGTCACAACATTAGTGTAATGATGTGATGAACATTCATCCGAAGTATAGCATTACGATCAAAGTCATTGAGTTTATATTGCTATAACAACTTACGAAGTGATCCTAATCCTTAGACCATGAGATCATGTCAATCACTAACACCGGAAGAGTTTCTCGATGACATCAAACGTCACACCGTAATTGGGTGATTATAAAGATGGCTTCAGAACTACTAAAGTGTTATGTTGAGGCCCATGGATCGAGAGTGGAATTTGTTCATCCCGATGACGGATAGATATGCTTTGGGCCCTCTCGGTGATATCACATTGATTAGCTTGCAAGCAAGTGATTTGATCACTAGAATGTTATATCACGGGAACGATAAAAGAGTGCATGTCGGTAACGAGATCAAACTAGGTATGGAGATACCGATGATCGAATCTCGGACATGTAATATATCGTGAAACAAAGGGATTAAGATACTAGCATAAAAGGTTCACACGATCACAGAAGTCATCGTTGAATGTGTGGGAGTCAGTATGGATCTCCAGGTCCCGCTATTGATTATTGATCGGAGAAGGGTCTCTATCATGTCCGCATTATTCGCAAACCGTAGGGTGACACACTTAAGGGATGCCGACACCATTCGGAGCAAATGATATGCCAGAGAAAGAAAAAGGAAAGCGCAGGAATTTATTTCACTAGACACCGAAACTGTTTCGGTTGAAATTGCTGAAACTGGTTTTGCATGTGAAATTG
Source organism: Avena sativa (assembly GCA_916181665.1). NCBI lineage: Eukaryota > Viridiplantae > Streptophyta > Magnoliopsida > Poales > Poaceae > Avena > Avena sativa. The sequence goes on from OV702283.1 coordinate 316,362,077, forward strand.
AAATGTTGTAAGGGGTTTTATGTGAATGTTTGTTAATTAAAGAGTTTTATGCCAGAGAAAGTAATTAACAAAATTCTGAATAAATAAATAAAAGAGTTTTATTTAAATGAGATCTTGTTATAAATTTGGTGGAAATTTAATGCATGTGAGTGGATTTTTGAGTGGAGGCTTTTTAATGGGAGTGGAGGCTTTTCATTTTGAGTGGGAGCTCCACCCACATGAATGTGGAAGAGGTGGGGGCAGCCCCATGGCTGGGCGCCATGCCCCTTGGGTGCCCCCCCTCTCCCCTATAAAAGGCCCCCCTCTCCTCCTCTCAAAGCACACCTCCTCGCGAAGGATCTCTCTCCCCCCTTTAGAATTCCCCCATGGTCTCGGATCAGCGAGATACATGTTCCCGGTGGCTTTTTCTGGAAGTATTTGTTGCTTCCGCTGCTTCGCTGGAGCGAGGGCGCGGAGGTTGTCGGGGTACCCGTACGTGTGTGCGATCACGGATGCACCACTGCTTTGAGGTGCTGGACTTGATCGTGCTGGACCGGCTGGACCAGATGGACTTCATCACGATCTTGAGATCGGCAAGCGTTCGTCTACATCATCCACGAGTACAACCTCATTAACGCTATTCGGTCTTCGAGGGTATGTATTCTATGGATGTATATCCACCCGTTGCTTGTATCTAGTAGATAGATCTTGGTACATAGATGTTCCCATCGTAGGAAAATTTTTGTTTTCTATGCTGCGAACCCTACAGGTGGACCCTCCTAGCGACCGTAAGGCCGTTGAGTGCAAATGGATTTTCAAGAAGAAAACGGACGCGGATGGTAATGTTACTGTCTATAAAGCTCGACTTGTCGAGAAAGGTTTTTGACAAGTTCAAGGTGTTGACTACAACGAGACTTTCTCTCCCGTAGCGATGTTTAAGTCCATTCGGGTTTTATTAGCAATTGCTGCGTTTCATGATTATGAAATATGTCAGATGGATGTCAAGACTGCGTTCCTCAATGGCAACATTGATGAAGAGTTGTATATGATGCAGCCCGAAGGTTTTGTCGATCCTAAAGATGCTGATAAGGTGTGCAAACTTCAGCTTTCCATTTATGGACTGAAGCAAGCTTCTCGGAGTTGGAACCTTCGTTTTGATCAAGTGATCAAGAGCTTTGGATTTGTTCCAAATTGCTACGAAGCTTGTATCTACAAGAAAGTGAGTGGGAGCTCAGTGACATTTCTAGTACTATACGTGGATGACATATTGATTATTGGAAATGACATTGGGATGCTTAACGATGTGAAGAGTTATTTGAATAAATGTTTTTCAATGAAACACCTAGGAGAAGCTGCTTATATATTAGGCATCAAAATCTATAGAGATAGACAAAGATGCCTAACAGCTTTAAGCCAAAGTACATACCTAGACAAAGTTCTGAAAAGGTTCAGAATGGATAAGGCAAAGAAAGGTTCAGTTCCCATGTTGTCAGGTAAGATATTGAGCAAGGCTCAGTGTCCAGCTACGGTAAACGATAGATAAGCTATGAGAAAAGTGCCTTATGCCTTGGCCATAGGTTCTATCATGTATGCCATGCTGTGTACAAGACCGGATGTGTCCAATGCTCTTAGTTTGACGAGCATATACCAAAGTGATCCAGGAGTGGAACACTGGACAGCCATAAAGAACATCCTAAAGTATTTAAATAGGACTAAAGAAATGTTCTTGGTCTATGGAGGTGACGAGCAGCTCGTCGTAAAAGGTTACGTCGATGCTAGTTTCGACACCGACCTGGATGATTCTAAATCTCAGACAGGATACGTTTATATTTTGAATGGAGGAGCTGTGAGCTGGAGAAGCTGCAAGCAAAGCGTGATCGCGGGATCTACACTAGAATCGGAATACATGGCTGCTGCAGAAGCGTCAAGTGAAGGAGTTTGGATCAAGAACTTCATCACTGAGCTTAGTGTGGTTCCAAGTGCCTTGGACCCACTGGAGATATTGTGCGACAACACTGGCGCCATAGCATTGGCTAAGGAACCAAGATATCATCCAAAGACCAAGCACATCAACCGCCAATTTCACATAATTCGAGATTATATAATAGATGGAGATCTGAAGATTAGCAAAGTACATACGGATCTGAATGTCATAGATCCATTGACTAAACCTCTTCCACGAGCAAAACATGATCAACACCTCAATGCCATGGGTGTTAGATTGTTGCCAGATGTAAACTAGATTATTGACTCTAGTGCAAGTGGGAGACTGTTGGAATTATGCCCTAAAGGCAATAATAAAGATGTTATTGTTATAATTCTTGTTCATGATAAAGTTTATATTCCATGCTAGAATTGTATTAAGCGGAAACTTTGATAATTGTGTGGTTTATGAACAACACCGTGTCCCTAGTACGCCTCTATGGACTAGCTCATTGATTAATGATGGTTAAGGTTTCCTAACCATAGACATGAGTTGTCGATTAATAATGAGATCATGTCATTGGGAGAATGATGTGATGGACAGACCCAAATCAAGTAGAGCAATTAGATCGTGTCATCGTGTTCATCTTTGTGAAGCTTTTTCTTATGTCAAATATTGTATTCCTTAGACCATGAGATAATGCAACTCCCTGGTATCGGAAGAAAGCTTTGAGGTCATCAAACGTCATCCTATGAGAGGGTGATCATAAAGGTGCCTCTCAGGTGATCAGAAAGTACTTGTTGGGTTGTATGTATTGAGATGGGATTTGTCCCTCCCAAGTCAGAGAGATATACTTCGGGCCCACTCGGTAATCGATATCAACGCCGCTTGCAAGCACGTGGTTAAGGAGTTAATCACAAAGTGATATCGGATTACGGAACGAGTAAAGTACTTGCTGTGAACGAGATTGAACTAGGTATGCCGATACCAATGATAGAATCTCGGGCAAGTAAAATATCGCGTGACGAAGGGAATATAAATATGGGATTAATTGAATCCTGGCATTGTGGTTCATCCCATATGATCATCGATGAATATGTGGGAGTCAATATGGGTTTCCAGATCCCGCTGTTGATTATTGATAGAAGATCATGTCTGCATATTCTCGAACCCGTAGGGTCACATAGTTAACGTGCCTCGACGCTAGGATAGAATGGATAATTGGTTTATGAGTTTTTGTTCGGAGTCACGGATGAGATCCAGGACATCACGAGAGGTTCCGAAATGGTCCGGAGAATAAGATTCATATAAAGGAAAGCCGTTTTTGGATTTCGGAATTGTTTCGGAATGTTCGGTATTGTACCGGAAGGTTCTAGAAGCTTCCAGAGTGGGACCAACGTGGCCCCACTTGTCGGAGGGGGGCATGGGCCTACGAGGAAGTGCCCTGGCCGCATTGGGCTAGGGGCACAAGGCCCTATAGGCCCAGCCGGCCAAAACCCTAGGGGAAACCCTAGGGGATCTTCTAGAAGGGGGGGGGGAGACTTGCCCCCCACTCCACCCTTGTGGCCGCCGGCCCTAGGGCTTGGAGGAGGGGCAAGGGGGCTGGCCACACCTCTATATAAAGAGGGCAGGGGCACACCCTCCTCCCACCCCTCCTTGAACCCTAGCCGCCTACTTGCTGCCCTCCAGATCTCTCTCTCCCGACTGCGCGTAGGCGAAGCCCTGCCGCAGAAACTCTCCACCTTTGCACCACGCCGTCGTGCTGTAGATCCAATCTATTTCTCCACCCCACTTGCTGGACCGAGGAAGGAGGATACGTCGCGGCGCCGTACGTGTGCATCTCTCGGAGGCGTCGCCACTTGCAGCGTTCGATCGGATCGGATCGCGAGGAGGAGAAGGCTAGTATGACTACATCAACCACGTTCTGTTGAACGTTCCACTGTGCGATTTCTTGAAGGGTATGAAGATCTCATCTATCCCTCTCGTTGATTGCATCTTCTAGATTAGATCTTGGATTTCCCGTTCGCATCCGTAGAATTTTTTTGATTTACTATGCTGCGAAACCCTTCATAGATTCCATGGGTCACATAGTTAGGGCTTTCCATTTGGCATACACATTGAAAACGTTTTGTAAACAGGAGGAGAAGGAGGTGCATCATAACATGTAGGTAAGCGTGGCCGTGGTTGCTTGGGGTAGATAGCGCCCCCTATAAACCAACCTTGCCTCACGTCTTTGGGGACCAGCTTCAGGATTTGACCCGTTACGGAGGAATCATCCTTAGGCCGTGACTCATGGTCTCGATGTAAGCAAGGTAAACATCGTGGTCAACCACCCTCTTCCAGCACACCAAGGAAGTATGTTAAGTGGAACTAATAGTCAGTTGGGACGCGTGGGTAAAGTTGTACACCCTTGCAGGGTTAAATCTTTTCGAAAAGCCGTGTTCACGGTTATGAACGCTTGGTGACCAGATTCTAAGATCATTGAGAACTTTAACCTAATTGTAAAACTTTGCAGATCAACGTGTGATTAAGGATGCTTCCTCATGGGTACGAGGGGTTGATCCTAGTTGATATGTGATGATGACGACTTGGTGGATATCAAAAGATGATGATCAATATTTTGGAGATGTAGCTCTCTTGTTCCCTTCTAAAATATTCTAATTAGATGAGCTTCTTCTCCCTCTTGTTTTGTATGACATTTCATACCAACCAATCTTGCATCCAATACCCAAGAATTACATTGATAACTAGCAAAGAATTCATCTATATCTTGTATATCATGTATATACTCTGAGCTGGACATTTCCAGACTTTCTTTTCTGCCATATAATTTTGCAGCTTTTCTTTAGGTTTATCCTCTCGTTGTAGAAGAAGAATAAACATCAATAGTGGTGCCAGCTACATTGGCACAATGATCCTAGGCATGTTAGTCAACTACTAGCACCCTTGGATTAACACTTTTTAAGTTGATGTTTTATTCACTATCATCACATGACTAGAGTTCTTTCGGATTCAACTTTTAGCAATCTTTAAGTATAGTAAAAAATTTACCCATACCTTTTTATCCATCCCATCATGACTACTTCATGATCAAGCTACTATAGCTTGATATGAGGATGATAATAATATCAGTTCTTCAACTTTTGATTGATTTAGGCGCCTAGCGTATTCCATCTTTGCATACACTCATATAGTATAAGCACATGTTGCACCTAAATAATTCTCAATCATCTTGCAACAAAACAAGGTTTTAGATATCAAATATCTTTCACTCCTTGCTTGTTTCTGAAACTATATTTTTAGTTCCTGGAACAATTAGATTCTCAAAATATCTTTTGAATATCAAGTTTCATGGAGGCAAGCATGATGTAGATACTAATTGGAACCATTGCTCTTTGCTCAAATTGCATGAAGCACGATAGGGTTTACCAAAAGTTTGCAACAAGACTCAATCTTCTCTAACATTATAGTACTAGTCTGTAAAGTAAAATTACCAGATATCTATAGTTCTTTTATCTCAATTAACAAACTAAGTGAAAGGTGGATAACACATTCCAATAACTACTCCGAACTATGAAAATTCACTTGATTAACAATTCATGATTAATGAGCTACTCAAAATTAACAACAATTTTTTTGTATCTCCTAGTAAAATCAATAGACCTCATAATTAATACATAGTGATTCAAGATCCACGTCTTACTTTCCCGACACAAATGTCACATTGCATGCCGTGGAGAAAAACTGGTAGGTAATCATACCAATCACATCTCCATATGGTTCTTGTTAATCTTTCCATTCTTGTGTTCCATATTCTATATTTTCTAGGTATTATATCAAGTGAACCTTAGTACACCGGCTGTGCGATAGTATCGCACCCATATTATGAACGTCTCTAGGTGCACCCATGTTACATGCCTCTCACCAGTTTTAAACTCATGTTATGTGACGCCTAACTTAGGGAGAACACATTTAACTTGATAATTTTAAGTGAGGGATCACCCTATTTATTACGACTACCATGCAACAAAAAAGTGCATAAAGGGATTAACATCACATGAAATTCATATAGTGATATGGTATAACACTTCACGCCATCGATCTCCATCATCAACGTCTTCCGACACCGAGAACATCTTCACACGCCATGGGCATATCATCGGGGTCCATCGTTTCTTGATCGTCATCGCCACACCATGCTCTTACAACTGTTGCTACTCTAGCTAATAAAGTAAAAAACAAATATGGCTATTACAATACTATTATGACAATAATCATGGCTCCGACCACTCATGACCAATGAGATTACAGCATAACACATCTCATACATCACATTACAAAACTCACATTGTTATACCACATCACTTCTCTGAAAAAAAATAAGCTAGACGCTTCTAACACGTTTTGCTATATTGCGGGCTCTATGGTTGCAAAGAGAACCGTAATTTACCTACGTGGTAAGTAAGCATCATGATTCAATTGTTTGCTATTTAAATTATCTGGAGGTGTGTCTCCATAGTGCTATAAATAGAAACTATAACTTCACTAGACTTTGTCTTTACGTGTGACCCCATGCGGATTTCAACCAATTCCACAGAAAGCCCAACATGCAAAATATCTTTCTCATACTATTGTGGAAAAATAGGCACCCGCAAAAGTTGTTTCGTACACCCGAAGTGCACTTTACAAACCAGTTTCGATCCGAAGATCGTAAAGTTTGCTCGGACCGCTAATCACACAATACCGCCGAGATCAAAATTGCAACAATTGGGAAGCATAACAAGATCAATAATGCAGGAATTCAATGATTCCTATATGCATACCAGTTCCTACGCATAGACCTCTTTGATACCACTGTTAGGGAACATGGTACATAAAAAAAATTCTAGCGCATAACCAAGTCATATGAAAGGGGAAAGGCAACAGATCATACCCACGAAGATCCAACTAGCGGAAGTTTGACGATGACGAGGTCGGTCGTGCGTCGATCCCTGCAACAATCCTTAGTGATTCACGAGGAGATGTATTATCACACAGACGGCACCCGTTAACATGCACTAATGAATATGTCATTGTCTAAATAGTCGAAATGTTGATTCCCGCAGCTAGTAGATTAGCCATGAGAAGATTTCTCCCTGTGAAGATCCGCATGATCAATTGATCCAACACCTCCACCGGCATCCACATGTACAAAATCAGCGGCACCGCATCGAGCTGTTATCAAGAACACACGGGTGAAGCAGGAACATGTCGATGAAGGTCAGGCAGCGCTTCCGCAGTCCCGTCAAGATTAGATCCAAACAGATGTAATACTCGGGTAGCGCTCTGGCCTCGTAGTATAAGAAGACCTAGGGCATACCACCCTAGGGTTTATCACCACACCATGGTTATGAAGGAGAGAGGAGGGTGGCGGCGGCGCAGGGAGGCGACATGGAGTGTGGCGTCGAAAGCGCCTGCTAGGGTTTTAGCAAGGGAGGAGGCGGCAGATTGGGGGAGGCTAGGCTACGAATTGAGTGCCTCTTGGGATTCCCCTTGGTGCCCTTTTTTTGGTGTCAAGGCCCCTTGGGTAGTCCTTGACCCAGCCCCAAAGTTTGGACGAGTTCCGGTAGGTGTAGGTCAATCCAAACCTAGTTAAAAATAACTTCCTTTTGCAAATATGAATTTGACTAGTGTATCTTTATTTGCCCTTTACGACAACGTCACTATACCTATTATGGAAGCTTCCGGACATCCTAAGATGAACCGGGTCACCCCGGTACCTTCCGGAGCCTTCCATAACCTTCTTCTCCTTCCAAAACCCTCCATATATGTCAAAAACCATTTTGGACACTCCTAGGACCATTCCGGACACTTCCGGGATCATCCGTGACGTCTTAGAACCATTCTGAGACCATTTGAGACACTCTCGGAATCATTCTATCATCTCGTTAATGCTCAAAACTTATTTTGAACACTCTCAAAAATATTCCAGACACCTCCAATATATTCTGAGACACTCCGAACACCTTCAGAATTAGTTCTCTACTAAATTTTCATTCGCAATCATATTCTAAATGCCATTGAACTCTTAAGTGTGTGACCCTATGGGTTTGAATATTTGCAGACATTTCTGGAACTCATTCCGCAACAATGATTGCTATTGGCGTCTTGATACATGTAGTAACCCCCGAAAATAACACGAAGATCTTTATCATGTGAACCATAGTATTAAGTCCAATACATATCGTATTGCTCCGTCGATACTTTAGATTGTCCGATATGAAACACTAGGTTATTCTCGTTACCCGACATGTACTCTTTACTCATACCGCAATATCGATGTTCATGTATTCAATAACTTGATCGCATGTCTGGCCAGGCGATGATGAACATCATAGTACATGAGTGGGCCCAGAGTGTATCTCTCCATCGCCAGGAGTAGAAATTTCTACAAGCACGCCATGTGAATAATTGACGTATCATACGGTAATAGAAATAATCAACTTTATGATTACTGCGTTAATAACAACATTTGAAGAATCTTGCCACGTACATATTGTACCCAAGTTCACATGTATCTCGCGGTTAAAAGATCTTTAGTAAAGGCAGTACATTATTTATGAGAAACTACCAATAACAATATTGACGATGTGTTTCATGGTATATCATGTTGGGTCTATCTAGCGTTGTTGTTCTCCTAACAACTCCTATCTCATATATCACCGACAACTCCACAACAAATTGTAGTTTTGCCCATAGTCAGGAAACTGGGACTATCAATGATACATGAACTAGTCTTGGAGGTGAGACTAGGGATATCTAAATGATGTTTATGATTCGACATTTGTATTAGGGTTTTCCTCCAAATACACATTATCCAGAACAAATACAAGTATAGCATGGAATAATAAACTTAATCATGAACATGAAATATAGAATATACAATTTATTATTGCCTCTAGAGCATATTTCCATCAAAACACACTCTACCTTTGTATATTCATCTGTTTGTTACCTTGTTCTTGCTTGGCTTGGTTGTAGGGATCAGAGGAATAAGAAGATATAACGTCAAGAACAAGGAAATAATTGGAAATATAGTTTTGCCTTTTTTCTTATTATTTTATAATTTTTCTTTTTATCCTTTGTTGTATTTTTCTTTTCCTTTTCGACAATTGTAAATACATTATAACATTATTATTGTAATAAAGTATAGGTTTTATTTCTTATACTTCTAAAATTGTATTATTGATGATGTAATAAAGTTTCTTTATTTCTAATAATTATTTTATTCACTTACTTTTTTTGATATCCTTTATTGCGTTTGATTTATTATTACCTATTCCTAAATGTTAGAAAACATGGATAACTAGTATTGTGATCAAGAATTCTTATTTCTTTATTGATATTTGTTTTCTTTTACTTTATTCTAATTGATATACTGTATATAATTGTTAAGAATGCAATTTTAATTCAAAACTTGTTTGAATTATTTAAATACAATTTTTTAAATTAAATTCAAATTTATCCCCTCATAAACAAATAAAATTAAATTCAAGTCTATCACACTTTTCTAATATTTCCATAAGAACAAGAGAGACTATCCCTTTATACATCTTTTAGTTTTGCATGAAAAATTCTGGGTTCTCTGATTCATGAATGCAATGTACACATTCGTATTCTCTCTATTTCTGACCTTAAATCCTAGGATATTGTAGAGAGTGACATAGGGCACAATGTGCGCGTCTTGTCAGCCATGACAATAAGACTAAAGAGGAATACCATACCGACAACCTTCGTTGATCGGTCATGCATAATGTCTCCACCTGTAACATCCAAGTGTTTTAGGTTAGGAAAGGAGAGAACGCAAGTGTGTGCATTGCATTCATGTATAAGAAAATTAGGGGAATTTTCATGCAAACTAAAAGAGGCTAGAGTGATCAGAGTCTCTCCTACTTTGATGGATTAGAATTCGTTCATCTTAGCGAATGCTATAGATTTGACATGACCTCTATGCTTTATTGTTGTTTTGAGAAAGTCAATTCAAATGAGAATTTGAATTTTTGAATTAAGGTTTGAATTTAAAAAAATGGAAATAGAAATTTCAAAATTTAATTATACAATATTATAAAAGATAAATTGATATTATAATATAAATGAAATTTGATATTGAATAATGTTATATGATATTAAAATAATATCACAAGTAAATCCAATAAAAAGAATAAATGGATTTATTTCCATAATGTAATCTCACCACTTATTTATACAAAGAAAAGGTAAATTGCAATAATACAAATAAAGAAACTCTTTATTACAATTAGATATTTTTACATTGTTTCTTACAATCTACACCTAATAATAAAAAAAGGAACGATTGAGTCAACAACCTTTTTTGGATGGTTTTTCCCTCCCACTAATTCACATATTACGCACTTATGTAATTGTACAATTCGTTTTGTTTTTTCAACCTACCTGATCGGATGCTTTGCGTTGCCCCGCAAGCAGCGTCGACTAGGTCATTAGTGGCGACTAGCGAAGGCAACCGAGATGGAGGGAGAGGAAAGTAGGCAGAGATAGCATCCGTCTTCTGTGGGCGAGGTGAGAAGAAGCAACCTGTGTCCAACGACGGACTCTCCTGAAACAGTGAGGCGAGAGGAAGTACAACCTGTGTCCGACGGTGGACTCTTGGATGGCCTCGGTGGCTCAGCCCGCCATCCCTGCCCATAACACCCTCCACGGCAAGGCTACCGATGAGGCCCACACCTCCATGGCTCGGACACCCACCTCAGCACACACACACACACGCCCGCCATTCTTGCCCATAATGCCCTCCATGGCAAGGCTAAGCGCCACTGACGTGCAGAGATCGACGAGCCCCCTTCCCCAGCTCGATTCCATCGTGTACACCACGCTTGCACCTCCCTCCAAGCACCAACAGCCTCCCCACTACTCTTGAGTGCCATGGCCTCTTCTCCCGCGGCCTCCGGCACCGCCAACCACTCGGCTCCATCTCCGCGTCCGACCGCCGTCCTCGTTCTAGTCCCTGACTACGCTGCTCACCTCCGCTCTACACGCGGGCACCATCGACACCAAGAACGGCACACCCCACCGCCGTCCATGTCGCCGCCCGTCTCCGTCTCATCCTCGACCCACGACCTCCAGCAGGGACCCGCCATCATGAGCCAGTATGGTGTAGAAAATCAGAGGAGAGACACGGGGTGGCCTCGGAAGGAGAACTTGATTGCAAAAGCAAACGCAGCGGTAGGGTGTTTTTTTGCATAAATGCCAACAGGGTTGGTGGAGCAACCGAGCAAGGCTTAGGGCGTGTTTGGTAGTCCCATATCAACCGAGATTCAGGTGTTTGTTAGCCCGGTTTAATCGCGTGGGCACTTCCCACCTCATACCGAAAACGTTTCTGAGCCCTGCCCAGTTGCGAAGATTGATTCGAGCTTCTCAACTCAGCTTGGGCGAGCTCATCCTGCAAATCCGCCCCGCGCGTCCCACCGCACCTGAGCCCCTCACCCCCAGACCTGAGCCCCCACCCTCTCGCTCTCAATCCACCCTTTTTCCAACCCAGAACCTGCCTCCCCTCCCTCTTAGGCCTGAGCCGCCCCTCTCCCATTACCAGTGCCGTCCTCCTGTGGACATCGGCAAGCTCCACATCTGCGGCCGTCTCTCACTAGCAGCAGTCCGTGTGTCAGAGCAACTTCTCCATGAATTCCACTGCCCTGCTCCACTGGTAGCCGCCTAGAGGGGCCGCACCACCATCGGCAGCACGCCTAGCTGCACGACACACGTCCACCATGCTGATCCGCACAGTCACTGGCGGCACATCAAGCCATAGCTATCAGGTCGATACACACCGCGATGCTCGTCCACTCGCCACTGCCCAGGTTGACGCAAGCCGCGGCGCTCCTCCACTGGCCGCCGCCCACTGACCGCACGCCACGCAGGCTACTTCTCGACGTGCGCCGCGGCCTAGGCCCGCAACGCAAGGCCGACCTGCTCCTCCATGAACACAAGCGACTAGATGGTCGCTGATGAGCCCAGGACGAACAGAGGACCCGATTGATTTTCTTCATCCTTATTCTAGGTACCTTTTGCAAAAGTATTGGACCTAAATGTAAAACTGCTATGTAAATGTTTGAAATAGGCACTGATATGTGATATCTTTCTTGCTGAAGTATGCATTTATACTTAGGTAAGGAACCGAATTGGTGTTGAAATCATAATAATTCATCATTTATCCATTGTGGTGGTATCCTCACCATCTCATAGAAGAGGTATCTACGTCAAACTGACACAGACACTACCAAACAACGTCTTAACTCAGCATAGTTGAAAAGATAGAGTCTGCCAAACATGTGACATAATCTCAATTCAACCTATCCAGGGTCGACATGTATGAGAAAAAATGTGAATTCTAGGTTAACCCGGGCTACCAAACGACTATGTGGTGCGTTGTGTGTGTGTCCAGAGGTGGGAATCGCTCTGTACGTGTGTGCTGTGTCGTGTGCTGGCATGCGTGTGTGTTTGTGTGTGTTTTACTGAAACAAAGATATCCAAATATATTTGTAATTCATGGAGAGAGGCCGAGAGATCTGTACTCAAATATCTCTCGCACGGTCTGCGCAGAAGTCAAAGCAAAGTCGCCATGATGGTAGACTTGGGAGGATTAACCAACTCGTTTCTGAGGACGAGGGGAAATGGGAAGGAGGGTTAAAAACGGGAGAATAGCGACGCGAACGACCCCGAGTCTTATCGATTGAGTAAAAATCGAAAAAGATTTTGTTGGGAAACTGGGCCGGTAGAGGCCCACTCTTTAGCCTATAAATAGAGGAACAACCTTTATAGTTGAGTTTATCGAGAGAGTTATCAATAAAGTTCCCTGTTTCATCTACTTTGTACTGTGTGTGCCTTCCTCTAGTCTTCTTTTTCGGTGTGGAACATCCTCGGGACCGGCCAGTCGGCAGGGCGTGTTTCAACACGTTATCAGCACGTGTCTCTCCGTCGAGCCTCCGTCAAGCCACCGTCAAGCCTGCATCACGCAGGCTTTCGTTGAAGGTAACACAAATCTGACCGCAAAAATGGATTCGTCTCGCTCCTTTCAAGATTTGCGTTCAGATCTTAGATCAGATCCCATCTTAGGTGCGGATTTTTCTTTCCGGGAGTCGAGCTGACCCGCTGTCGTCGACCAATGTCGATCTAATCACTCCCAGATTAGAAATTTGTAGACTGTACCGTCGATGCGTGCACCTGCTGTGCCGATCTGGATTTTTTTTTCTTAGCAGATCGGACTGATCTTGACTGTTTTTAGACCGATCTAGTTTTTTTTTACGAACTGTACGTGCACGAGGCCATGGCCGCTCACGCCAGCGTGCAGAGCTGCGTCGGCCCTGCTGGCCGCAGCTGCCGCTGTGCCGCGCCGCCGCCGCCCAGCTGGTCGCCGCCGCGCCGCCTGCCGCGCCGCCGCCGCCCAGCTGGCCGCCGCCGCGCCCCTGGCCATGCCGCCGCCCGCGCCGCGCTGGCCCCATGCCGCCGGCCGTCTCCCCGTGCGCGCCGCCGCCGCCCAGCTGGCGGCCGCCGCGCGCCTGGCCATGCCGCGTCACGCGCCGCGCTGGCCCCGTGCCGCCGCCGCGCGTGCTCGCCACTGCGCCGCCGGCCGCGTGCCCGTGCACGCCACGCCTCCGCCGCCCAGCTGGCGGCCGCCGCGCGCCTGGCCATGCCGCGTCCCGCGCCGCACTGGCCCCGTGCCGCCGCCGCGCGTGCTCGCCACTGCGCCGCCGCCACGCACGCTCGCTGGCCGCGCCCGCCACCGTCGCGCCGCTGGCCCCGCGCCGGGCCGCCGTCGCGAGCTGCTCCGCGACGCCGCCGCGCGCCCGCGTTAGGCCACTGCCGCGAGCTCCGCGCGCGCCGGCCCTGCTGGCCACGCCCGCGCGCTGCCGCCGCGAGATGCTCCGCGTCCGCCGCGCGCCGTGTTGGAATTATACCCTAGAGGCAATAATAAAGATGTTATTATTATAATTCTTGTTCATGATAATGTTTATATTCCATGCTAGAATTGTATTAAGCGGAAACTTTAATATTTGTGTGGTTTGTGAACAACACCGTATCCCTAGTACGCCTCTATGGACTAGCTCATTGATCAATGATGGTTAAGGTTTCCTAACCATAGACATGAGTTGTCAATTGATAATGAGATCATATCATTGGGAGAATGATATGATGGACATACCCAAACTAAGCGAAGCAATTAGATCGTGTCATCGTGTTCGTCTTTGCGAAGCTTTTCTTATGTCAAATATTGTATTCCTTAGACCATGAGATAATACAACTCCCTGGTATCGGAAGAAAGCTTTGAGGTCATCAAACGTCATCCTATGAGAGGGTGATCATAAAGGTGTCTCTCAGGTGATCGGAAAGTATCTGTTGGGTTGTATGTATCGAGATGGGATTTGTCCCTCCCAAGTCGGAGAGATATACTTCGGGCCCACTCGGTAATCGATATCAACACCGCTTGCAAGCATGTGGTTAAGGAGTTAATCACAAAGTGATATCGGATTACGGAACGAATAAAGTACTTGCTGTGAACGAGATTGAACTAGGTATGACGGTACCGACGTTCAAATCTCGGGCAAGTAAAAATATCGCGAGACGAAGGGAATATATATATGGGATTGATTGAATCTTGGCATCGTGGTTCATCCGATATGATCATCGATGAATGTGTGGGAGTCAATATGGGTTTCCAGACCCCGCTGTTGATTATTGATAGAAGATCATGTATGCATATTCTCGAACCCGCAGGGTCACACACTTAACATGTCTCGACGCTAGGATAGATTGGATAATTGGTTTATGAGTTTTTGTTCGGAGTCTCGGATGGTATCCGGGACATCACGAGAGGTTCCGGAGTGGTCCGGAGAATAAGATTCATCCAAGAGAGGTTTAAACTCTAGATAGAGCTTCTAGAAGGGGGTTTCCTTGCCCCCACTCTTCCTCCTTGGGGCCGCCGGCCTTGGCTTGGGGGAGGGGCTAGGGCTGCGCCCACCCCTCTATATATAGAGGGATGGGGGGGAACCAACCCCCTACACCTTCCCCTCCAACCCTAGCCGCCCTGCTGCCCTCCTCTCTCCCTCCCGACTGCTTGTAGGCGAAGCCCTGCTGCAAAAATTCTCCACCAATTGCACCGCACCGTCGCGTTGTAGATCCAACCCATCTCTCCACCATACTTGCTGGACCAAGGAAGGAGGAGACGACGAGGTGCTGCACGTGTGCATCTCAAGGAGGCACCGCCACTTGTGGTGCTAGATCGGATCGGATCGCGAGGAGGAGAAGCGAGTACGACTACATCACCCACGTTCCGACGAACGTTCTGCTGTGCGAATCTTCAAGGGTATGAAGATCTAATCCAATCTCTCTCGTTGTTTTCATCTCCTATATTAGATCTTGGCTTTCCCTCTGTTCGCATCCGTAGAAAATTTTGATTTACTATGCCGCGAAACCCTACAGTGGTATCAGAGCTAGATCTATGCGTAGATGTGTTTCACGAGTAGAACGCAACATGGTTGTTGCGGGCGTTGATGTTTTCTGTTGCAAGCCTCTTGTTTGTGTTCTTCTTATGACGCGGGATAGTGAGATTGAAGCGGTCCAGGCCAACCTTACGCGACGTCGTTCGCGAGACCGGCTTCGCAATTGACGTGTGGCTTGTTCCACACATGCGGCTGGTGGATGTCAGTTTCTCTCACTATAGTTGTCATGGGATTAACACCGGAGTTTGGCAACCATAATATCACCGTTGTGGCTTTCCGTAGGTAAGAATCGTTCTTAGCATCTACTCCCATAAGCCACGTAAAACATGCAACAACAAAGTAGAGGCGTCTAACTTGTTTTTGCAGGGAGTGTTTTTCTATGATATGGTATGGCCCAAGATGTGATGTGTATATTGTATACGATTATCATGTTTTGTAATGTTTCACGACTTGCATGTCAATGAGTACACAACCGGCAGGAGCCATATGGTTGTCTTTATAATTGTGTATGACCTGCGAGTCAACTTCTTATACGCCATGTAATAGCTTTACTTTATCGCTAAGTAGTTAGCAATAGTTTTAGTTGCTATTCGTGGTGGAGGCAATCATGGTGGAGTGATGGAGATCATGCCGGAACGCACAAGATGGAGATCATTGCGTGAAGATTGGCTATACCATGTCACATAAAGTTATATGCATGTGATGTTTATCCTTTTATGTATCTTATTATGCTTAGATCGCGACGGTAGCATTATAAGATGATTCCTCACTTAAAGATCAAGATAAAAACTGTGTTCTCCCCAAGTATGCACCGTTGCGAAAGTTCGTCGTGTCCAAGCATCACGTGATGATCGTGTGCTATAGACTCTACGCTCACATACAACGGGTGCAAGCCAGTTTTGCACATGCGGAAATACTTGGGTCTAACTTGACGAGCCTAGCATGTACAGACATGGCCTCGGAACACAAGAACCGAAAGGTTAAGCATGAGTCATATGAATGATATGATCGACACTTTGTTGTCCACCATTGAAACCACATCTCTTCTCGTGATGATCGGATTAGGTGTGGTGAATTTGGATCGTGTTCACTAAACAACTTGAGGGATGTTGAATTTAGTGGGAGTTCATCTAGTAATTTGATTAAGTTGAACTATTTATCATGAACATAGTCTAAATTGTACTTGCAAATACTGTAGATCACATGGCCAAGTCCAACTTCAACTTCAACGTTTTTGCTGAGATAGAAAATCTTAGAAACAATGGGTCTAACTTCACCAAATGGTTCCGCATTCTGAGAATCATTCTCGCTGGCGGACAAAAGGACTATGTCCTTGAGAAAGCGCTAGGTGACGCCCCTGCTATAGATGCGCTGGCTGATGAAAAAGCTGTTTATCAGTCGCGCAAGGATGATTATGATTTGATTAAGATCGCCATGTTGTATGCTATGGAATCGGATCTTCAAAATCGTTTTGAGGAGTTCACCGGGCCCTTTGAGATTCTCGAGGAGCTGAAAAACATGTTTCAGACTCAAGCCCATTCTGAGAGATATGAGATCTCTAAGAAATTCTTTAACTACAAGATGGAGGAATGGAGTTCCGTTAGTGAGCACACCATTGAGATGAAGGGCTACACTCAACGCCTTGAGCAACTGGACTGCAAGATTCCAGAGGAGCTCAAGATTGACACTCCTAGCTACAAAAGTTTTGTAGTTGATCACAATCAGATTGGTTCCACTGATATGATCACTGAGCTCTTTGCTAAGATGAAAGTAGCGGAGGTGAACATCAAAAAGAATAATCATGTGTTGATGGTCAACAAGCCCACCACCTTCAAGAAAGGTAAGGGTGCAAGGAAGCCCTTCAATAAAGGCGGCGGCAAGCGCGTTGCCCCTGCTGAGAAGAAGCTCAAGTCTGGTCCTAAACCGGACACTGAGTACTTCTATTGCAAGGACAAGGGTCACTGGAAGCGCAACTATCCGAAGTACTTAGCGGACAAGAAGGCTGGCACCATCAAAGGTATATTTGATATACATGTTATTGATGTTTTCCTTACTAGCCCTTGTTGTAGTGCCTGGGTATTTGATACCGGTTCAGTTGCTAATATTTGTAACTCGAAACAGGAGCTACGGAATAGACGACGGCTTGCGAGGGATGAGGTGACGATGCGCGTTGGAAACGTATCAAGAGTTGATGTGATGGCCGTCGGCACGCTCTCCTTAGTTTTACCTTCGGGATTAGTTTTAAACCTTAATAAGTGTTATTATGTGCCTGCGTTGAGCATGAACATTATTTCTGGATCTTGTTTATTGCAAGACGGTTATTCATTTAAATCGGAGAATAATGGTTGTTATATTTATATGAGTAACATCTTTTATGGTCATGCACCTATTGTGAATGGTTTATTTCTTCTAAATCTCTAAAGGGATGAAACACACATCCATAACATTGAGGCTAAGAGATGCAAAGTAGATAGTGATAATACTACTTATTTGTGGCACTGTCGTCTAGGTCATATTGGTGTAAAGCGCATGAAGAAACTCCATTCTGATGGACTTTTGGACTCTCTTGATTTTGAATCATTTGACACATGCGAACCATGCCTCATGGGCAAGATGATCAAAACCCCGTTCTCTGGTATGATGGAGCGAGCAACGGACTTGTTGGAAATCATACATACCGATGTATGCGGACCGATGAGTGTTTCGACGCGCGGTGGATATCGCTTTTTTCTCACTTTTACCGATGACTTAAGTAGATATGGGTATATCTATTTAATGAAACATAAATTTGAAACGTTTGAAAAGTTCAAAGAATTTCAGAATGAAGTGGAGAACCATCGTAACAGAAAGATTAAGTTTCTACGATCCGATCGTGGAGGTGAATATTTGAGTTATGATTTTCTCACGCATCTTAAAGCAAGTGGAATCGTTTCACAACTCACGCCACCCGGAACACCACAGCGCAATGGTGTGTCTGAACGCCGGAATCGAACCCTATTAGATATGGTCCGATCAATGATGTCTCTTACTGATTTGCCGTTATCATTTTGGGGTTATGCATTAGAAACCGCTGCATTCACTTTAAATAGGGCTCCATCTAAATCCGTTGAGACGACACCGTATGAACTGTGGTTTGGTGCTAAACCTAAGTTTTCGTTTCTTAAAGTTTGGGGATGCGAAGCTTACGTCAAGAAGTTGATGCCGGACAAGCTCGAACCCAAAGCGGAGAAATGCTTCTTCATAGGATACCCTAAGGAAACTATTGGGTATACCTTCTATCACAGAACCGAAGGCAAAGTGTTTGTTACAAAGAACGGTTCCTTTCTTGAGAAGGAGTTTCTCTTGAAAGAAGTGAGTGGGAGGAAAGTAGAGCTAGACGAGGTTGTTGAACCTTCTCTTGAGTTGGAGAGTAGCGCAGCACCTAAAATTGTTCCAGTGCCGCCTGCACCAACAATAGAGGAAGCTAATGATAAGGATCATGAAGCTTCGGACGATGCTGCTACTGAACGTCGCGGGTCGATAAGGTCGCGTGCTCCTCCTGAGTGGTACGGCAACCCTGTCTTAACTGTCTTGTTAGTAGATGACAGTGAACCTACGAACTATGAGGAAGCGATGATGAGCCCAGACTCTAAGAAATGGCTAGAAGCCATGAAATCCGAATTGGGATCCATGAGCGAAAACCAAGTATGGACTTTGGTGGACCCTCCTAGCAACCGAAAGGCCGTTGAGTGCAAATGGATCTTCAAGAAGAAAACGGACGCGGATGGTAATGTTACCGTCTATAAAGCACGGCTTGTCGCGAAAGGTTTTCGACAAGTTCAAGGTGTTGACTACGATGAGACTTTCTCTCCCGTAGCGATGTTTAAGTCCATTCGGATTTTATTAGCAATTGCTGCATTTCATGATTATGAAATCTGGCATATGGATGTCAAGACTGCGTTCCTCAATGGCAACATTGATGAAGAGTTGTATATGATGCAACCCGGAGGTTTTGTCGATCCTAAGGATGCTGATAAAGTATGCAAACTTCAGCGTTCCATTTATGGACTGAAGCAAGCATCTCGGAGTTGGAACCTTCGTTTTGATCAAGTGATCAAGAGCTTTGGATTTGTTCCAAATTGCTACGAAGCTTGCATCTACAAGAAAGTGAGTGGGAGCTCGGTGACGTTCTGGTACTATATGTGGATGACATATTGATTATTGGAAATGACATCAACATGCTTAACGATGTGAAGAGTTATTTGAACAAGTGTTTTTCAATGAAAGACCTAGGTGAAGCTGCTTATATATTGGGCATCAAAATCTATAGAGATAGACAAATACGCCTGATAGCTTTAAGCCAGAGTACATATCTAGACAAAGTTCTGAAAAGGTTCAGAATGGATAAGGCAAAGAAAGGTTCAGTGCCTATGTTGTCAGGTAAGATATTGAGCAAGGCTAAGTGTCCAGCTACGGTAAATGATAGGGAAGCTATGAGCAAAGTGCCTTATGCCTCGGCCATAGGTTCTATCATGTATGCCATGCTATGTACTAGACCGGATGTGTCCAATGCTCTTAGTTTGACGAGCAGGTATCAAAGTGATCCAGGAGTGGAACATTGGACAGCCGTGAAGAACATCCTAAAGTACCTAAATAGGACTAAAGAAATGTTCTTAGTCTATGGGTGTGATGAACAGCTCGTCGTAAAAGGTTACGTTGATGCTAGTTTCGACACCGACAAGGATGATTCCAAATCTCAGACAGGATACGTTTATATTTTGAATGGAGGAGCTGTGAGCTGGAGAAGCTGCAAGCAAAGCGTGATCGCGGGATCTACAGTAGAAGCGGAATACATGGCTGCTGCAGAAGCGTCAAGTGAAGGAGTTTGGATCAGAAACTTCATCACTGAGCTTGGCGTGGTTCCAAGTGCATTGGACCCACTGGAGATATTGTGTGACAACACTGGCGCCATAGCACTCGCTAAGGAACCAAGATATCATCCAAAGACCAAGCATATCAACCGCAAGTTTCATATAATCCGAGATTATATAGCAGATGGAGATCTGAAGATTAGCAAAGTACATACAGATCTGAATGTCGCAGATCCGTTGACTAAACCTCTTCCGCGTGCAAAACATGATCAGCACCTCAGTGCCATGGGTGTGAGATTGTTGCCAAATGTAAACTAGATTATTTACTCTAGTGCAAGTGGGAGACTGTTGGAATTATACCCTAGAGGCAATAATAAAGATGTTATTATTATAATTCTTGTTCATGATAATGTTTATATTCCATGCTAGAATTCTATTAAGCGGAAACTTTAATACTTGTGTGGTTTGTGAACAACACCGTGTCCCTAGTACGCCTCTATGGACTAGCTCATTGATCAATGATGGTTAAGGTTTCCTAACCATAGACATGAGTTGTCAATTGATAATGAGATCATATCATTGGGAGAATGATATGATGGACAGACCCAAACTAAGCGAAGCAATTAGATCGTGTCATCGTGTTCGTCTTTGCGAAGATTTTCTTATGTCAAATATTGTATTCCTTAGACCATGAGATAATACAACTCCCTGGTATCGGAAGAAAGCTTTGAGGTCATCAAACGTCATCCTATGAGAGGGTGATCATAAAGGTGTCTCTCAGGTGATCGGAAAGTATCTGTTGGGTTGTATGTATCGAGATGGGATTTGTCCCTCCCAAGTCGGAGAGATATACTTCGGGCCCACTCGGTAATCGATATCAACACCGCTTGCAAGCATGTGGTTAAGGAGTTAATCACAAAGTGATATCGGATTACGGAACGAGTAAAGTACTTGCTGTGAACGAGATTGAACTAGGTATGACGGTACCGACGATCAAATCTCGGGCAAGTAAAAATATCGCGAGACGAAGGGAATATATATGGGATTGATTGAATCCTGGCATCGTGGTTCATCCGATATGATCATCGATGAATGTGTGGGAGTCAATATGGGTTTGCAGACCCCGCTGTTGATTATTGATAGAAGATCATGTCTGCATATTCTCGAACCTGCAGGGTCACACACTTAACGTGTCTCGACGCTAGGATAGATTGGATAATTGGTTTATGAGTTTTTGTTCGGAGTCTCGGATGGGATCCGGGACATCACGAGAGGTTCCGGAGTGGTCCGGAGAATAAGATTCATCCAAGAGAGGTTTAAACTCTAGATAGAGCTTCTAGAAGGGGGGGTTTCCTTGCCCCCCACTCTTCCTCCTTGGGGCCGCTGGCCTTGGCTTGGGGGAGGGGCTAGGGCTGCGCCCACCCCTCTATATATAGAGGGCTGGGGGCGCACCAACCCCCTACACCTTCCCCTCCAACCCTAGCCGCCCTGCTGCCCTCCTCTCTCCCTCCCGACTGCTTGTAGGCGAAGCCCTGTTGCAGAAATTCTCCACCAATTGCACCGCGCCGTCGCGTTGTAGATCCAACCCATATCTCCACCATACTTGCTGGACCAAGGAAGGAGGAGACGTCGAGGTGCTGCACGTGTGCATCTCAAGGAGGCACCGCCACTTGTGGTGCTAGATCGGATCGGATCGCGAGGAGGAGAAGCGAGTACGACTACATCACCCACGTTCCGACGAACGTTCCGCTGTGCGAATCTTTAAGGGTATGAAGATCTAATCCAATCTCTCTTATTGTTTGCATCTCCTAGATTAGATCTTGGCTTTACCTATGTTCGCATCCATAGAAAATTTTGATTTACTATGCCGCGAAACCCTACACGTCGCCTCGGCCGCCGCCCGCTGCGTGCCTGCCGCCGCGCTGGCCGCTGCGCCGCGCCGCGCCGCCGGTGCCTTGCGCCGCCGCGCGCGCCGGCCGCCGCTGCCTTGCGCCACCGCGCGCGCCGGCTCTGCTGGCCGCCGCCGCGCATGCCACCCCACCCCACTCGCCCTCGTCCCGCCGCCGGTGCGGCCTGCTGCCGCCACCGACCCACTCGAGAGCACACCAGTGCTCTGTTCCCCCGTTTTCGGGCAGGGACGGTGTGGGGTGGGCCGGTACACGGACGACCGCGCGTTTTTCGGCCATTTTTGTGCCGATTTTGGGCGTGGGAACACGCGATTGCGGGGCTGTTGGACCGTTTCGGCTCTGTTTTTGGCCCGATTTTATACAAGCTTTTGCACTATGTTTTACTATAGTTATTAATTACCGCATGTCTTTAATACTTTGTATCTCATAGATAGCTTGCACCGTTTTTAAATTGAATTTTGGAACGCCGTCATATTTGAATTATTGTATCGATTATCGCATTTATGCAACCGATTACCTGCTGTAATCTTACACACTTTGCATAAATTGCAGATGACCGGAATCGTCAGCCGCGAGTTCCCGGAGTTGACCCAGGATGGGCTTAACCTCCTGACTTGGGCCTCGGACGTTGAGATCGTCCTTGAGGGCCGATGCATCAAGGATGCGTTGATTGCGGGGACCACCAGCAAAACCATCCCGGCGGATAACGCCAAAGCCCTGCACTTCCTCCGCCATCACATGTGTGAGACTCTCAAGAATGAGGACATGGCAGAACGGAGTGCTTCTGCCCTTTGGACCGCCCTCAACAAGCGGTTCTCTAGGCTGAAGTACACCATTCAGCCACAGGCGGAGGCAGATTGGATACGTCTGAGGTTTGCGGACTTCAAGACGGCGGGAGAGTACAACTCCAGGTTGCACCGGATTTGTACTATTCTTCAGCTGTGTGGGACCAGTACCACCGATCA
This sequence comes from Avena sativa, assembly GCA_916181665.1. Classification (NCBI taxonomy): domain Eukaryota; kingdom Viridiplantae; phylum Streptophyta; class Magnoliopsida; order Poales; family Poaceae; genus Avena; species Avena sativa. The sequence goes on from OV702283.1 coordinate 316,385,213, forward strand.
GCAGAAGATAGACAAAACCCTCTCCACATTCCATCCGGACAACATCCAGTCCTCGCGAAACTTTCGCCAGGAAGGATTCACGGAATATGCAGTGCTTATTGATGCTCTCCAGGTGGCCGAGGCGCAGGATAATGTTCTGAAAAAGAACTTCTCCGTGCAACCCTTCGCAGGGGGCCCAAGTCATGAGGCCAATGCTGGTGCCTACAAGGTGCGCAAGCCCATCCACAAGAAGAGAGGCAAGAAGGGCAAGAAGGGCCCCAACTCCTCCAACCCGCCCAAGCAACGCACGGCGGGCAAGGGGGAGGCGAGGCCCCAGGACTGCTTCCGTTGTGGCTCCAAGACTCACTTCTCCAGGCAGTGTTTGGCCCTTAAACACGTCGTGGACGCGTTCAAGGCCAACAAGAAGGCGCGCGAGGCGCATCTTGTCCAGGTTGAGGCACCACTGGCGCCCGGAGCGGCGCCTGTGCAGAACGTCACGCACATAGTGGCGCAGGACGTAGCACAAGTGGCAGCACCCTCGGAGGTCCCCACGGACGCCGCTGTGCCCATGGAGGTTGAGCACGTTGTGCCCCCGCCGCCTCAGCTAGGCCCCCTGTCCATGATGATGACCAACAAAGAGCCGCCCACTGACCTCGAGATACTGGCTGAGCTTGGTGATTTCCTCGCAGAATCCACCTGAGCTCCTTTTGTTGTGATGATTCCTTTTTCCTAATAATCAGATACATTTTTTCGATATGGTTGTAAGCTCTATGAGAGCATAACACTTATTTTCGGCGATTGGATGACATTTATTTTATCCATTTATTCCATTATTTGATTATGTGATGTTCTGAAATGTCTATGTGTTTTACTTACTTGATGTAGCAACTTCCTCGCTCCATTATATTAATTAGGCACTATATTTTAGAACGCGTGTGGCGCCCAAATGGAGGAAACGTGCCTTGCTGATAGCGGCACCACCAATACCATCTTGAGAGAAACAAAGTATTTTGAGTCCATTACCAAAAACCCTGGTAACATAATGACGATCGCCGGCTGCGGTCCGAATGTAGTTGGCTCCGGAAGAGCAACTATCATACTCCCAAATGGAACAACTCTGATCATTGAAGAGGCATTGTTGTATCCGGAGTCGACTCGTACTCTCTTAAGTTATAGAGACATCCGCGCAAATGGTTTCCATGTCGAAACCGATGATGATGAGAATGGAAAGGAGTTCCTACTCATTACCAAGCGCGACGAAAATGGTAAACATGTTATCGAAAGACTCCCTTCATTAGCTACTGGGCTGTACTACACTAAGATAGTAGCACCACCTATTTACACTACCTTAAGACTGTCTTTAGAAGCTCCGAACTATTCTGCCTTTGGCATGATAGGTTAGGCCACCCCGGTCTTAGGATGATGAGAAATATAATTAACAACTCGAACGGTCATAATGTTAATGTGAAAAATTTCCCGAATCCCGATGATTTCGTGTGCTCCGCATGCGCTATGGGGAAATTAATAATTAGACTGTCTCCCCTAAAGGTGAAGGATGAACTCCCCGCGTTCTTGGAACGCATTCAAGGGGATATATGTGGTCCAATTCAGCCCCTCTCAGGGCCGTTTCGGTACTTCATGGTGCTCATCGATGCTTCCTCTAAATGGTCCAATGTTTGCCTGCTGTCAACAAGGAACCATGCTTTTGCAAAGTTGATCTCCCAGATCATACAAATAAGGAATAAATTCCCTGATTATAGTTTAAAGTCTATTCGAATGGACAATGCCGGAGAATTTAATTCAAAGGCATTCGATGATTATTGCATGGCAACTGGAATCACACTTGAGCACTCCGTACCGCATGTCCACACTCAAAACGGACTCGCGGAGGCATTGATTAAAAGGATTAAATTCATTGCCAGACCACTCCTCCAGGGTTGTAATTTACCAACTACATGTTGGGGACACGCGGTGTTACACGCCGCTAATCTCATCAACTTTCGACCATCGGCCTACAACATCCACTCTCCCATCCAACTTGCGCAAGGGTCGGCACCGAAAATTTCCCACCTACATAGGTTCGGCTGCCAGGTATATGTACCTACACCACCATCCCAGCGATCAGCAATGGGACCGCTCCGTAAGTCGGGGATATACGTTGGTTATGAGACTGTGTCCATAATCAGGTTCTTGGACCCCTTGACAGGTGACTGTCACACGGCCCGTTTTGCTGACTGCATTTTTGATGAGGATCTTTTCCCGACTTTGGGGGGAGGTAATCAACCCCTGGATGACAAAAGTCGAGAAATCACGTGGAAAGCCACGGGGATCCACGCTCATGACCCGCGCACTGTTGAGACTAATAGAGAAGTCCAAAAGATACTAGATTTGCACTCCCTAGCGAATCAACTGCCCGATCATTTTAGTGATTTAAAGACTGTAACAAAGTCGCATGTGCATGCACGCAATGCACCGGAAAGGGTTGAAATACCAAAGAAAAATGATGGTATACCTGCTCCTGCTCCAAGGCCTAAGAGGACGCGGATTCCGGTTTCTCAAATCCCAAGTACCCGGGGACTCCCGAAGAAAAAGGATAAGAGAGATTTATTACAGACTACCCCTATTGAGGGGAGCTAGTTGAGACCTGGCACGAGTACGGATATTTCAGTGCACGAAATTCCGGACTTGAACTTTCCTATATCGGAAATACCCAACGATGTTGTGTGCACACACATCGGAGCGGGAAAGCTAAAGTACCTAGCTCCTGGATTGGGAAATCCGGTGGAGCAAGAGGATGTGCCTGATGCACTCCATGACGGAATGGCCATTAACTACGTTAATTCGGGCGAGTCATACAACCGAGCCATGGCAAACGTCGACGTTAATTTTGCCAAGAAAATTGCCTCAATCATAGATCTTGACCCTGAGCCTAACACGCTCGCTGATTGCAAGAAAAGGTCGGATTGGAAAGATTGGCAGAAGGCAATTACTGCTGAATTATTATCGTTAAACAAAAGAGAGGTATTTGGACATGTTTGTCTAACTCCTCCCCACATTCGCCCCGTTGGCCATAAGTGGGTTTTTGTTCGAAAGAGGAACGAGAATAATGAAGTAGTAAGGTACAAAGCAAGGCTCGTTGCTCAAGGTTTCACTCAGCGACCAAGTGTCGACTTTGAGGAAACTTACTCCCCAGTCATGGATGGAATTACCTTTAGATACTTGATCTCAATGGCAGTAAACATGGACTTAAAAATGAAACTAATGGATGTTGTCACCGCTTACCTATATGGTAACTTGGATTCGGACATATACATGAAAGTACCAGAAGGTATCCCTGTCCCGAACCAGGATAGAGCAAACAGGAGCTTATACAGTGTTCAGCTTAAGAAGTCATTGTATGGACTAAAACAGTCAGGTAGGATGTGGTATAATCGTTTAAGCGATTTCCTTCATCAGAAGGGCTACGCGAGCAATGAAGATTGCCCATGTGTTTTTATACGGAGATCCCAGGATGGTTTTTGTATTATCTCGGTGTACGTGGACGATTTGAATATAATCGGTACACCTGACGATATTGAGGAAGCGAGTTCCTACCTGATGTCGGAATTCGAGATGAAAGACTTAGGCAAAACCAAGTTTTGCCTCGGTCTGCAACTTGAGCATTCCCCTGCTGGGATTCTAGTTCACCAGTCGGCCTACACCCAGAAGGTGTTGGAACGATTTGGGTTTGAAAAGGCATATCCTTCTAAGACCCCGATGGTCGGAAGATCTTTGCAGCAAGACAAGGACCCGTTCAGGCCTAAAGAAGAGGGGGAGGAAATTCTGGGACCGGAATTCCCCTACTTAAGTGCAGTTGGCGCACTTATGTACCTCGCAAATTGTACACGGCCGGATATTGCATTCGCCATCAATTTGCTCGCAAGGTACAGTTCTGAGCCTACCAAGAGGCATTGGAAAGGCGTTAAAGACATCTTTAGGTACATACAAGGGACAAAGGACCTTGGCTTGTTTTACCAAAAGAACCAAGACCTATCTGTTGTAGGCTATGCAGATGCTGGTTACCTTTCGGACCCGCATACATCCAAGTCACAGACTGGATATGTTTTCCTTTGTGGTGGAACAGCTATTTCCTGGAAATCGTCTAAGCAAACTCTTGTGTCGACTTCGACGAACCACTCGGAAATCATAGCATTATATGAAGCATCACGAGAATGTGTATGGCTTCGACGAGTAGTCAGTCACATCCAGATGTCATGTGGACTGAACACCGTACAAACCCCAACAATTATCTATGAAGATAATGCCGCTTGTGTTGCACAAGTCCAGACGGGTTACTAGAAGAGCAATCTCACAAAGCATATAAACCCCAAGTTCTTCTATGCACATGAGTTGCAAAAGATGAACGAAGTGAAAGTCTTGCATACTAAGTCGTGTGAAAATCTCGCTGATTTGTTCACTAAATCATTGCCAGCGTCTTCTTTCGAGAGATGTGTCCGAGGGATCGGCATGATGAGACTTAGGTAGATGCAAGGTTCAGGGGGAGAATCTTCACAAACTCATCGCTGAAATCTTGATCCCGATGATTGAGTACTTAACTTTATAGTTAAGTGAACTGTACTCTTTTTCCCTTAGTGAGTTTTTATGAAGTTTCTCACATGAGGTTTTTAATGAGGCAATTCGTGCAACATAGCAATAAGTATACCGTGTGCATTTCTCCATATTTTTCCCACTGGGTTTTTCGGAGTTTTAAGCCATGGTTATACAGATAAGATACCCAGGGGAGTGTTGGGAAACTGGGCCGGTAGAGGCCCACTCGGTGTGGCCTCTACCAGGCTAGGGTTGGCCCATGTGGGTATCGTATCCCCCTTTAGCCTATAAATAGAGGAACAACCTTTGTACGTGAGTTTACCGACAGAGTTATCAATAAAGTTCCCTGTTTCATCTACTTTGTACTATGTGTTCCTTCCTCTAGTATTCTTCTCCGGTGTGGAACAGCCTCGGGACCGGCCAGTCGGCAGGGGGTGTTCCAACAGATTTAACGCCCTAATCCTTAGGATGGAGGGAGTAGGATTTAAAATAGATAATTTAATTAGTTAGATCTGACGGCATGTTAAAAAAATCTAGACCAACCCTAACACTTTCATGTAAAACGAGAATCCTTATATATGATTTCGAAATAATTATTACTAATTCAGTCAATGGTGAATTCTTCCTCTAAAAAGTTCTACAAATAAATAACAATTGATAATGCACTCGTTTTTTATTTGGTAGTTCAGAAGCACTAGATGTACAGTACTATTACTACACTGCTTAAAATGTCAAGAAGACAACATAATTGTTGCAAAAAATGAGGCCTTGACAGGTCCACAATCGAGGTGGATGGCTTGCATGAAGGACTATCAGGAAGAGGAAGAGTAAGAGGTGGGGGGGGGGGGGCGTTGCCGTCGAGCACAAAAATAGGGGGGGGGGTGAGCAAAGAGCTATCAAGGAGGAATAGGCCAGAGTTGTACACTGGTGGAAGGTGACGGATGGGAGGCGGCGAGGATGTAATTGATTTTCGTTGAAGAAGTTCCCTCAACGTTGGTGGGACAAGTTTGACGGGTCAATAGTGCTCCCTCGGGTGAGTGGAATTGTTTAGTATGGTACAAATTTAACTGCGTTGATTAAGGAATACTAACTGTAGCAATGCATGGGTTCTTTGCTAGTCAAAGAATAAAAACAAAATTACAAAAGGAATTAAAGGAAAACCCTAAACTATTTCTTCTTGTTCTTAGTCCCTGCAAAAGAAAAGACATACAAACTAAATAAAAGAGGGTTACTGGGGGCCAGTGTACTCTTAGTTAGGCAATGTAATGCATTGCTAAACTCATCATTGAGTAGTCGATTAGGGCTAAATATAGAAACCTGTTCTCATCAGGTGGTGCATTAGACTAGTGCATCGCAGGTAAGTAATAGGCCAAGTTTCACCAAGTGGAGTAAGAGTAAAATAGTAAAAGCTTATGAAAAAATCAGGTTTCTACTTGCTCTCATCCACAACAATAGTTGTTGGTGTTGTAATTTGAACCAGAGGGGGGATCCACCTGTAAGTAGCTTACACCACAACATGCAACTGTTGTGTTGTCAGCACAACAGCAACAACCAAGCACACTTAAAAGAGGCAACCTAGCCGCAGCTCAGCTGCTAGGTACACAATGTTCACCACAGAACACACAAACACTATATCATCCCACTAAACTATCACAAACACCTGGTTTCTTGGAAAGCCATCCAGGAGCCAGGAGGAGAAGGTTAGGAAGCAGCCATGACAAGTTGGACATCAGTTAAAGTGAAGAACAAGCAAGAGAGAACCAAGACTAAGTAAGGATCAGGACCAACTAGCATAAGGAGGAGAAGACCAACCCAAGATCTGGAGCTAGGAGGGGAAGTCCATCAACCTCGGCAAAGGAGGAGCAGGCCAAGCACCAGGCCAAGCAACAGAGTAGAACCAACACTAGATCGTTTGCACAAGAACCAAGCTCACTTGTCTACTCTGCATAACAGGTTGATCACCAGATACCGAGTAGTATCTATTTTCATCATTTTAATTGCATAATAAAGAAATAGTAGATTTGTCCTCATATGCGAACTCAAATGGAGTACTAAATAATCATAGAACATGTAGATGAATCCAAGTATCTGTTCTCTGGCTAGTGACTTCAAATCCAAAGCTACTACATAATTAAGATTCCATCCAAGTAGTTGAGAAGCAGAACATGTTAGCTCAGCTAACCACTATGCACACTCCATAAACTGGATGCACCATAGTGGCAGCCTCACCAGCAGAAGCTAATCAAACAAATATCCATATCAATACCCAGTCAGCTAGCCATACAAACATATCATTTTCCTAGCTAGAGTCCTAGGAATCAAATCATGATTATATTTACTGTCAAGTTGACAGGTGATGGTGCTGACGTGGAGCACTTTGTTGGAAACCCCAAGAGCAAGGTGCGATGATCACAACAGCAAGTCTTCCCTCAAAAGAGACCAAGGTTATCGAACTAGAAGGATGAAGGAAACGTCACACAGGTGTTGCAAAAAACGCGGAGACCTGCACAACACAAACTCAAGACTTTGCCCCAATGAATCAGTGAGGTTGTCAAGCTCACTGTTTTGCTTTAACAAAGGATTAAACGTATGGTGTGAAAGGTAATGGTTTGCAGCAAGTAAACAAGTAACAGTGGAAGATGTATCAATGGTAAAGATTGGACCGGGGTCCATAGTTCACTAGAGGTGCTCTCCTTAGATAAAAAACATGGCATGAAGGGTAAACAAATTACAGCAGGGAAATTGACAGGAACTGAGCAAGGCATAACAATGCAATTACTAGTCAAAAAGATGCTATGAGATTTGATTGGGCAATACAACAAGATACATAGACTGCCATCCAACTGCATCTATGACTAGAAGTCCACCTTCAGATATCATCTGAACCCCCTCCAGTATTAAGTTGCAAGCAACAAACAACCGCTTTAAGCAAAGTTGTAAGGTAAACAGTCCACATGTTCAATGAACAAGATACCGTTGTTTTCTCCCTAGTGGCAACAACACATCTACAACCGAAGAGATTTCTGTCACTTCCCTTGGAAACTAGAGGCATGAACCCACTATCGAGCATAAATACCCCCTCTTGGAGTCACTAGCAACTAATTGCCCAAGATAGCTACTAACAACAGAGAGCATGCAAGATCACAAACAACACAGACATGATAGAATCATAAAGACAAAACCATTAATCAAACCAACATAATAATCTCAATATCCATCGGATCACCGCAAACACAACATGCATGATTACAAATAGGTTAGATCTTGATCATGAACGGAGCTCACAAGATCTATGCATGAAAGCACAAAGGAGGAGATACAACCATCTAGCTACTACATGGACCCATAGTCCAAGGTGGAACTACTCACGCATCATACCGGAGAGAAGGCCTCCGGGATGATCTCCCCTCCGGCAGGGTGACGGGAAGAACTTCAGACCCCCCCCCCGATATAGGGACGATGGTGGTGGAGGCTACAGACGGTTTCGTGGATATTTGATCGGGTCCTCAGGGTTTCTGCATCGGGGGCTTCTTATAGGCGAAGGGGGAGGCCGAGGCGGCGGCCAGGGTGGCCAATCCCTAGCCAGGCGCGGGGCTGGGCCCACCCGTGCCTGGGGTTGGTCTGGCCCTCCTGGCTGGCCCCTCCGGCTCCCCTCTGGGCTTTTTGTTCCCCATGGAAAGTAATTGACTTTGACGTTTGTCCCGTCCAATTCCGAGAATATTTCTTTACTAACTTTTCTGAAACCAAAAACAGCAGAAAACAGGCATCTGGACCTGTTGCAACTTGTTAATAGGTTAGTACAATAAAACATGTAAAAAGCACCTCAAAGTGTGGACAAGTAAAGCAAAGTAGATACTAAACAAGCATGGAGCATCAAAAATTACAGATACGTTTCCAACGTATCAACATCCCCAAGCTTAACTCTTGCTCGTCCTCGAGTAGGTAAGTGATAAAAGAATAAGTTTTGAGGTGACATGCACCCTCACAATAAAGATCCAACCATTTGCAAGCATTGAAAGCTGGGATCAAAGAATTCTAAACATGTGCATGAAAGATGGAGTTCTAACAATAGGAACATAGTAACTATGCATGCAACATGAAAGGCTACAAACAAAGATCATGAATAACATGCGTTGAAAAATGTTTGTTTGTTTCACATGCAGAAAACATAGCATAGTGGCAATCAGCTTGTCCCTCATAGAGTAGCAATATAGATGCATAGGACACCTGCAAAGTACACAAGGGTGACTAGAAACAAATAGTACAAGAACAAGTAATAACACAATATGCATCAATTAATAATCTTTGGAATACTGCACACAGAATGACAACTATGCTCTCTTAAATGGTGCCTAAAGGTAGAAGGTGGAGACTCAATAGTGGTGGAAGAAAGGCCTTTTTGTAAAGGAAGCAGGGATTACAAGTTTTAAAACGAGCTTCCAAAAATTATGGTACTTGTTAGCTTCAGCCCTCATTGCCCCTATCATAAGCATCTTGAAGTGGTTAAGGTTAAAGTGGCAAAGCTGGAGTATATGCTTGACGAAGTATAAGTTGGCAATCTCAAGTCCCTTGAATACGAGGGCCACACCTGATGCATACTCAACTTTGGGTCCAGGTAAGTTCTTGTCAATGTAAGTATTTGCATATCATTGAGAACCGCCAACGGGGTACCCCTTGCACATGGTACAGGAGCTTTCCCATAACCAAAATGACAAGGCAAGCAGACAATGAGCATCTCCGCAATATTTTTATTTACCATATGCATAGCTTTTTATTGAGGATGCTTCATAGATAGCTCACTATGGTGATGCTGCAAGTTTCCACCATGATTAGGCATGGCTTAGGCTAGCGGCCCAGGCGTTTCTCTAACACAGTATACAAACTCCATGGACTTACAATTTCCCTCTTTATTTCACACCGGTGACATCCATAGACAAAAGAACATGATATCAACTAAGTACAAAGTACAAGTGCAATGTTGAAAACGTTCCCCGTGACAGCACGGTTCTGCTAATTCCAACTTATAAGTGCAAGCATATGCAACAAAGTTATCACAATGGTTCAAGTTTATTATGGGAAAATAATAAAGTGTGCCATCAAGTTCGTGAGGGCTTTAATCACTAAGTTTTCACATAACAAAATAGTTTTTAATTGGAAGATAGTTGAAAACAAGAATATACTTGGAATGGTGTAACACACCATGCATAGGAGTTTATAGTGGACACTTTGGAATAACTTGGTTTCTTGGGAGTTGGAGGCATGAGTAGAACTTACTCATACAAGTGGAGGCTAGCAAAAGACTGGGAGCAACCAACTAAGAGAGCAGTAATGGCCATAATCATGTAGTGCAACAAAGCATACTAATCAAAGCAAAGAGTGGTACTACAAGTCAAGGACTAAATGATCATAGAGGATAATGGTGACTTGTCATAGTCATAACATGGTGTGAACATGTGTCAAGTAAACCCAAGCAAAGCATCAAAGGAGAATACCACAATACTATGCTTTTGCATGCTAAAACAACACATAATTTCTTGGAACAATTGTTTGGAACAAGACATGCTACAATAATAATCACTAAGCATAAGGCTAAAACAACACCTAGCATGTCATGCTAAAGTCTAAGTCACAGTCAATGCAAGATCCTCTTGCACTTCAAGCAAGAACTTACTACTCCTTTCCAAACACCAAGCAACTTATTTGCAAAACAACACAGAGAGAACGGGGGTCCAAACTACTTTATTAAATAAAATTAAACAACCTAAGAAAAGCAAATGAAAACTAAGACGCTCCAAGAACAACACAACTTGTGCATGAAACAATAAAAACGAAATGTCTAGACAGACCTGAGCTTTTTATTGATGAAGAAGGGGATGCCTTGGGCATCCCCAAGATTTGACGCTTGTACCTCTTGGATATTTCTTGGGGTGACACCATGGTGGCATCCCCAAGCTTGAGCTTTTATCCATTCTTCATCTCATTGCATCATTCTCTCTCTACACCTGAAATTTTTCCTTCATACCAAACTTCACACAATCTTCATTAGCAACATTAGTGTATTTAAAAGATATTAGACCCCTGGCAAAGCTTTGGAACATCAAGGCTTTTCACTATAAACACAATATACTGTAGTAACTCCTTAAAAAATCTCAATTCACCTAAAGAGAACTTAAAAAGGAATCAATAAAAAGCAAATGCAAATATTGGCAGAAATCTGTCAAAACAGACCAGCAGGTAGAAACCGATTTTTTCGAACATTTTCTGTTGCTCAAATCAAAAAGTGTTGAACTAACGAAAGTTAGCTAACATACTGGGGGATTTAATCGTGAATTTTGAGCTCAATGTTTTTTGTGGAGGACAGAAATCTGTTTCGGGACAACAACTCCCCAAATTTCACTTCCCTCTCATTAGAGGTTACTCTTGGCACAAAAAGCAAACAAAAAGGATAAGGAGAGGTCATTACTGAAGTAATAACTTCCAAGACTCAAGGAAACTCTTGGGTTATCTCCCAACAAGTACTTTTTTTTAACGCCTTTAAGTTAGGCACAAGAAGCAAGAAGAATCAAGTATTTTCAAATGAAGAAGCAACCTTCTTGTTCTTTCTTTCTTACCGTTCTTCTTTTCCTTAGGGAAGATATGATTGCTTACCGGAGGAGCAAAATGCATGAAGCCTTTTCCCGCATCTATTACTGCCCCAAGGTGTTTCAGTAGAGATCTTCCAAGTGTGATCTGTCCCTTGCCTACACATTCAATAACAAGATAATCAGTATTCACCATTTTCCCTGAGATTTTTGTAAACACACCTTTATATATTCCAATGGGTAATATAGTGGCGTTGTTGGTAAGAGAGATTTCCTCTCCTCCTTCAATAATCCCCCAAAGACTCAAGGAATCAAAAATATCTTTAGGCATGAGACAAAATTCAGACATGATATCACAGCGAGCATCAAAAAGTTTAGTATTTATTGAGACTTTGATTGTGGGAAACCACTTTGAAGGCTCAAAATTTATGGGAACATAATCATGGTAATCCCTAAGCGTGTGATAGCAACTATTCATAGAAGCAATAGCGGTCTCAAGAGTGTTCAACCTATCAAAAATATTTGTGAAAGAGGAATCAGACTTGCAAGGTGTACCATAGATCATGATTAATGTCCTTATGGCATCAAAAGCTTCATCCTCAGTACATAGCAAAAAATATTTCTTAGCCACAGCATCCAAAGCATATCTATAACGAAGAGCAATACCGCGGTAGAAACTATCAATAACCAAGCTGAGGCTTACCTCAGGCTCAGTTTCTGTCAACACCCGGATTTTTAATCCCAGATTCCTGTTATGCCATACATCGCAATCCCAGGATTACCATTTTTGTGAGACATATCAGAATTGGATACCATAATACATCATCCCTTACAAACTGTACATAAGTTCTTACACAATAGGGATCTCATGATCCAGTTCTTAATACAACATCAAGCAGCGGAATACGTAATAATAACGATAGCATAGGCGAAGCTCCATCTTCGGGGTCACAGGCAATGCTGACGATGGGAGATGATCCTAGTTGTCGTAACCTTCCTGGGGTCCATCCTCCAGATACTCCTCTTCATAGTCTGGCCATGGGAATAGCCAGGGACAAAGCCATGAGTACTCTTTAAGTACTCGCAAACTAATACTAACATGTAAAAGGGGTTTTTGATAATAGGTCACTAGGATCTAGGGTTATTTTGCAAAATCCAGATTTACCTCTACTAAGTTTAGAAGCAAAGAATGCTAGTTGAAGTTTTATAACACCTAAGTGGGAGCTGGTATTTCATATCACAACCCTGTTGTGGTCAAGTCAAAGTCTCAATCCATTTCACAAGTCATTTTGAAAAGTCTAACGGGGGAACAGTATGGCCACTCCAACTGTCCATAACCGCGGACGCGGCTATTCAAATAGTTTGACACTCTGCAGAGATTGTACACTTTCACCACAACATTCGATACATCCGTCAGGAACAAATCCTGAATTCACCATACTCAGTATGCGGATAATCAACCCTAACCTTTCAATTACACGCCCTATTATAAACACCTCTCCTATGAGTTTGGCCTCCCAACCATGACCAACTGTCATCTTGGGTACTGCACAGGTGGACAATCTTCACAAGGTAGCCTCAGCTCAGACCTTGGCCGTGAGGGAACTAATACTAAGGTATATAAGTTTCCAGTCAAGCCCTACCCAATCTTCGGGTATTGTGGTTGTACGATAAAATTGGAATGGTATCGTATCCAGACAACCATCAGTTTTAAGAAGGGCTAAGGCTCATGCCTCAACATTTTCATCACCAAAATCATCAGTTGTTCGAAAACACATGTCAAAACATCTCAGTAGAATGATCCATCATTCTAAGGTTTTCATAACCATTTTCACCAAGTATTCCCATCTAAAGTTGATCAAGTTTTATGCTTAGCACTAGCATCTAAAAGTGGGGGTAAGCACTAATGAGGGGTGGTAAACTAGTGGAGTTTTAACTAAGTTCAATCTCATGCCTTAGGATGACATCAAGATTATCTAGCTTAGGCCAAATTTTATGCTCTTTATGCAACCTTCACATATCTTCTAGTATCTACCATTATCTCAAGTAAACTCTAAGTAAGAGCTTTGATAAAGAAATAAAGTAAGAAGCTTGTAAGTAAACCTAGGATTGGTTTATCAAGTGGAGATGATCATATATGCTTAAGGCATATAATTGGCATAGTAACAAGTAGTGGTTTGTTGCATCAGTAGAGTATCTTGCAAGTGTTAGCTTGCACATTCACTAGTAGTATTAGGCTTGCCTTGTGCAGAGCAGTGGTTGAAGTTCTCCTCGGCTTCTTCTTCGTAGAATCCTCCTTCCTCCTCGTATCATTGGTCGGTACTAGCGTCTATAAATAAATACGATGTACACAATCACCAAACAATACTTAACTACTTACAATCATCACACAAAAAGGGTCCTATAGATGATCTAGCATCATCACTAACATTACAAGATAAAGCTTGGTTTAATTCCTTTTATTTTTAGAAAAGTAATTTCTACTCATTGAAAAACTACTTAAGATTTAATATTCTCCAAACCAAACATGGGATCATGTTGACACATGTCATCACCACATATTTTAGTCCATGGGAATGTGATTTAAAGTGGTGTCACAATTTAATAAGGTTTTACCCTTTTATTTTAATTAATTGAAGTGGCTAGAAATGCCTATGGGGCATTCTTTTATTACTTGAACATTATTTCTGTAAGTAACCCTATATATTTTTATATATTCTGAAAGGTATGGTTAAATGTGATTTTTGAGAGTTGGAATCAACTCAGAAGCTGTCATGGTTTAAATTTGAAAAATGTTTGAATGCAGAAAAGCTTCTGCCTTGTTATTTTTACCATGGGTGATCTATTGATCCAAATGACTTGAATCCAACGGGCTTGGATTTAGCATTTCCAGACCTTTCCAACAAAATTGGTTTCATTCAATTTGGTGCGCTGAGTCGACCTGGGCTGATTTTTGAAACTGGGTATAGAAGTGTGTTTGAAATAAAATGAAAAAGGTTTAATTCAAATAACTGGGCTGCGCGGGAAAAGTTAACGGGCCGGCCTGCTAAACGTAGCGCTTCCACGGGCTGTTTAAGTGGCTGTCCCCACTCGTCAGTGAGACAGGGGGTGCGAAGCGGTACGTGGCAACGTGGGTTGTTCGATCTGGTTCTAATCCAACGGCTGGGAGTCATCGTCGATGTTGGGCAACGCCGGCGAGACAGAAACCTAGCGCGGCCAGTGAGGGGTGCTGGGGGCTCACCGGGGTGCAGGCGAGGGTCGGCGAGGCGGGCTAACGACGAAGTCGACGACGGCGAATCTCCTGGTACCGGTGGATCCTCCTGGGGCGGCTCCAATCGCTGGCTCCTTTCTTCTCCAGAGGCGGCGGGGTCCGGTGAAATTCTGGCGAAGTGTTGCTCGTCTTGCTCCGGGAACGGTGTGGCACGATCAGTGATGAGAGGGGAGTAGAATGGTGTGCTCAATTCGGCTGGGGGTGGCCTCTATTTATAGTCGAGCGAGGGGACCGACGGGGCGCAAGGTGAGCTCGTCGGGGGCGATGGTACAGACGGCTATTGGCATGGGCGAAGGTAGGGGACGGTGCAGTGTTCCCTGGCGATGCTCAACGGTACGGTGGCGAGACGTGGGGCGATGCGGTTCGGTCAGAACACGACGGTGCTCTCCGCGTGCCCGATGGTGAATTTAATGGCGCACAGCGCGCGTGGTTCGCGCGGCGGCGAACGAGCGTGTCTACGGGGTTGCTGGGACGGTGGTGATCACGTATGCACGCGTCGAGGGCGGGGCGCGGTCTGTGGGTGTTGGTCGAGCGTGGCGCACGGGGCGTGCTCTCGGCATGGTTGCTGGCGAGGTTGGCATGGTCCGTGCATGTGGTCCAGTGGCTGGCAGGGTTCAAGCGGTGGACAGGGAGTGGCGGTGGAGTGTTGACTTGCTCCCAGACATGCTGGCGAGGCTTGTTTCTCCTCCTAGCTTGCTTTCGACATGGGGGTGACAAGGGTGGCTTCGGCTATTCACCATTGATGACAATGCCAAGCTCACAGTGGTGCTAGTGCTTGGTTAATCTTGCTAGATGATCTACTGAGCTGGTTGTGAGCTAGATAGGGAACCAGTTAGGCAAGAATCACTGCTCACAATAGTGTTTTGATTTTATTTGATTTGTGTCTGCCAAGTGTTTGATGAAATGGCCGCATGAATTCAAGTTTTGAATTTTGAAAAGATTTTTGGTGGGTGTGCTAGATTGGTGCTGGTGAGTCTGCAGATGCTTGGGTTTTGAAAGTTGAGCTTGTTTGAGTGGTTTTTGAAAAAGTGGGATCTTCCCATATGATAAAGATTCAATTTTGAATTGTCATTTAAACTATGCATTTGAAAGTTTCCGGATGATCACAAAGTGGGCCTTGATACTTTGTTATGAGTACAATCAAGGGGTGCAAAGATCCAGAAAAGTTTCTGTTAGGTTCTGAAAGTTTGAGACAACCAAAGTAGGCTTGGGAGTTAAATTGGTCAAAAATGACCATTCCTTTATTTTATTTGTTTTGCTTTACTTGTCTTTGGGAAAAGTGTGGCAAATGTTTAGATGATGTTTATTTCACCTAAGAAACATTTTACATGCAAAGAAACACACAAACAAGTTGGTTCAAAAGAATTTCAAATTAAATGCATACACTCATGCATGCTTTCATAATTTTAATTAGAAAAGTTTTTGTTAACCCTAATTTTGATGATTAGAGTTTGATGATTTAAGTTTAGTATTTTTGGGATGTTAAAGTTTCCCTCTAGAAAGCAGAGATTCTAGACCAAGCTTCCTTAAAACTTTCTTCACTTTTTTGCTTAATAGTGGAGATTTCTACCATAGAGGAACAGAGGTTGATCCAAAACCAGACATGGTAGCAACTGGAGCAGGAAATAAAGAAAGCAAACCAAACTAGACTATTTTTTTGGGTTTTTTTGGAAAGAGGCAAACAAAACCAAGCAAAAGAAACGAAGCAAACTAAAAACAAAGTAAAGAGAATGGAAGTGAAGGACTCCCCTTGTGAAGACTTCCTTAGCCTCCCTAGCAACGGCGCCAGAAAATATCTTGATGGTGCTGACGTGGATCACTTCGTTGGAAACCCCAAGAGCAAGGTGTGATGGCACAACAACAAGTCTTCCCTCAGTAGAGAACGAGGTTATCGAACCAAAAGGAGGAAGGAAACGTCACACATGTGTTGCAAGCAACGCGGAGACCTACTCAACACCAACTCAAGACTTTGCCCCAACGAATCAGTGAGGTTGTCAAGCTCACCGGTTTGCTGTAATAAAGGAGTAAACTTATGGTGTGAAAGGTAATGGTTTGCAGCAAGTAAACAAGTAACAGTGGAATATGTATCAATGGTAAAGATTGGACCGGGGTCCATAGTTCACTAGAGGTGCTCTCCTTAGATAAATAACATTGCATGAAGGGTAAACAAATTACAGCAGGGCAATTGACAGGAAATGAGCAAGGCATAACAATACAATTACTAGTCATAAAGATCCTATGAGATGCGATTGGGAAATACGACAAGATACATAGACCTCCATCCAACTGCATCTATGACTAGAAGTCCACCTTCAGGTTATCAGCCGAACCCCCTCCAGTATTAAGTTGCAAGCAACAGACAACTGCTTTAAGCAAAGTGTGTAAGGTAAACAGTCCACATGTTCAATGAACAAGAGACCGTTGTTTTCTCCCTAGTGGCAACATCATATCTACAACCAAAGATATTTCTGTCACTTCCCTTGGAAACTAGAGGCACGAACCCATTATCGAGCATAAATACCCCCTCTTGGAGTCACTAGCAACTACTTGGCCAATATAGCTATTAACAATGGAGAGCATGCAAGATCACAAACAACACAGGCATGATAGAATCATAAAGACAAAACCATTAATCAAACCAACATAATAATCTCAATATCCATCGGATCCCCGCAAACATAACATACATGATTACAAATAGATTAGATCTTGATCATGAACGGAGATCACAATATCTATACATGAAAGCACAAAGGAGGAGATACAACCATCTAGCTACTACATGGACCCATAGGACAAGGTGGAACTACTCAAGCATCATACCAGAGAGAAGGTGGAACTAATCAAGAAATAGCATCAAGCATGAACTCAAGCCTAGTGGTACCATCAACATACATTGTAGTGGACTTAGGGTTTCTAGTAAAGCATGGGGTAGTAGTTGAAGAATAGAACAAAGGGCAGAACACCTACCTATGGCAAGCACAAGGCTCGCTAGCGAGGAAACAGAGAAACCAACAGGGGCGACCACTACACGGTGGCATGGAGGGCGCCATAGCGCCTGAACCACGCCGAGCCACACTATAGCACCTCTACCACCATGTCAACAAAGAACCCCAATGAGGGGAGGGGCACACCACCGGCGTGTGGTGGCGCCAAATTGCCAAACCCTAAATCCATAGGGGCTCAACACGACCAAGAGAGTAAGCACCTAGTGAATCTGATTAGACCAGTCGACATCGAGAATCACATCGACTGTGACTGCGGCGGCAGACGAGGTGGCCTGGGCTCGCCGCTCTCAGAGAAGAGTGCGAATGTTCCATTGCATTGCCATAGAGGGGAGAGAAGCGAGGATGAGTGCGCGTGAGAGAGAGAGAGAGAGAGAGAGAGAGAGATTAGCGAGCCAGTGCTCGGGCATGTGTGATGGTTGGGATTAACCCTACCCAGTTGGGCCGGGTGGGCTCTAGGCTGGGCTGGCACATGGGTCAGGCCCAATTAAAAGGAAGAATTAGAAAAAGAATTAATTTAAAAAGATAAGGAAATTACCAAAAGGCCCTCTGAAGATTTCAAGCCCTAGAAAAATATAGAAAAATCCTAAAAATGCTTATGTTATATCAAAATGTTCACAAAAATCATATCTACCTAAGAAAAATATGAAATCACTTATTTGGGTTAAATAAAAATTCAACCAAAATTCCAAACCACTAGCTCTTCAATGAAATTTAGAAAAATAAGGAGAAAACATAAAAACAAATAAAAAGTACTTTTGTGTATGAAAAGGAATCTATTATTTTATAAAAATGCTAATTATGAAATATCAAGTTATCCTAGGATTTATAAAAAAAGTTACAAAAATCTTTTATTTTTGGAACATAAAAGGACTGTATTTTCTTTATCTTTATAAATCAAGATAGATTCCTTTTAATTTCACTTAAGCCATATACAATTTGTTGTTTTAAATGTAGACTCTTATTTTCTTGGGATTTCTATTTTCGTGCCCCTGGTTCGTTAGCTATACTTAGTTTTCCCTAGTCGCTTAACTTTTCCTCACTTTTGCCCATCTCCTTCTACGAAACTCTCACATAGTCTGAAACTCGCTATCCATCAGCCTTTCCATTATATGCTGACAAGTGGGGTCACGTTTAGTCGGGTCCCGTAGTGGACCCTCGCTGTTTACGTGTTCACAAGTCGTTACGTGTTGAAAAGTGTGACCTCTTGGTCAGGTATGCGTTATGCTGACGTGTGGGACCATGCCATGTTGGACTAGGTGGGGCCGCATTGTTAGGAACGCATTATGGGGACGTGGTGTCGGACCATGTGAGCGCGTTTGGTGGTTACGTGCATCCTAAATTGGAAGTTTTATTTTTTATTATTTTTATGATTGACTTTTTAAGAGCGCCTTTTCCCCGTCTATCTCGCTAACAGTTGTGTTTTTTTTCCCAAAAAGGCGAATCTAGAGAAGCTTATATCTTCAGTTATTGTTCCTTTTGGCCCTCGTATTTCCCCAATCTAGTAGCAAATCTAGAGCAGCAAATATAATTAGCACCATAGATACATTCAGTAAACATAGCAGATGTAGATAAAACAGCTAATATAGGCTGCTCATAAGCTAATGTAGTATGATACTTAAAGAGGTTAGATAATTAGGCTTCTCAGCAGCAGCAGCGGATAGGTTCAACAGACAATACAAAAGAAGCTGCGTTACACCACTAGCAGCAGCAACACAAGATCAGTGCCCCCTCATGGCCTCCATCAGGAGGGCCTCCGCCTCCTCCCTCTAGAGCTTCCTCCACTTCTTGTTGCCCAGTCCCTTGACCTTGTGTGCCTTGGTCTTGATAGAGGGCATGCGATCCTCCTCGATGGCCGCTTTCTGGAGGTTTTAGAGGTGAAAACCGAGCGCCTGGTGCTTGGCTCTGAAGCCATTGATGTTCACGGACAAGCCACGGGTCTTCACGTCCTTGACATGCTTCACGAGGGAGTTGAAGTCGGTGGCTAGGCTCCTGGTGCAGAAGGGGAACCTATAGACGTCGTCAGTGAAGAAATTGTCGTACTGGCCGGACTTCAGCCTCCTCAGCACCTGACGAGTCTCGGTGTCCTTGGACTCGTTGTCGCTACAAACATCGCTGCTATCCACCTGTTGGAAAAAATAGTAGAGTGCAATAAGGATATGATTGAGATATCTTGATTATCGGGATTGATTACTTGCATAAATTAACCGACTGAGATCCCGTGATTATTCCCCAATCCCCAAATTTCAAACCAAATCGAATACTGATCCCAACTACAGACCGATGCTGGTAAAACTAGGGAATCCCTTAATTACAACTCGGAGGACAAATAAAATAGGATTGAAATACGAATAGGGGGATTCAGTGAAATACGTGATCTAACACAAGAGGATTAGATACTGTAAAATACTTAGCATCCAACGATTGAAAATACGAACAATTGAACCCTAATAACACACGATCTAGCATCCAACAATAGGAATGGGGGAAGAACAAATTAAGAGGACAAAACCCTAGTTACCTCCGACCATGGATCGGTGATGCTGGTGTTATAGGGGTTCTCCGGCCTGATTTAATCCTCCTCCTCGTAGGGATCCTAGCCGAGCGGGATCTACCTGAGACCGGCGCGGGCCTCCTCGCCGGCGGCTAAGGCAGAAGAAGTGACGGGGGTCTGGACGGGGACGACGACTACATTCGATGCCTCGACGGGGGAACGTATATACGGGGATGGGGGCCTCCTCGCCGGTGGCCTTGGAGGCGACGATGCCATCACGCCGTTCTTCTCCATCGCCGACGTGGTTGGGGTTTTCTTCGGGGGTTGCAGAAGGTGATGGGACAGTGGAGATAGTTGCGTGAGTGAGCGAGTGAGTGATGGGTGAGAGTGAGAGTGAGGAGGCCTCTATAAAGGTGAAGGAGGAGACGTTCCGTTGCACCACCATGCACCACGTAACCGCGTACGCTACTGCACCATGCACATCCACATGCATCCGCTACCGCCTTGTGCACCGCGATACGCGTACCGTGAGTCACTTTTTTCCCTCGTATCTAACCCTGGCGTGGCATCCCGCAAAAACCACTACTAGAAAATCGCGTTGTTTTTGTGCATTGCATCATCATGACCGCATGCTCATGTCATCATGCCACATTGCATTTGAGCATCGTCATCATCTTGCATTTGCTTGCATAAAACTATTCTCGGAAAAACCTAATTTGTTTTCTAAACGCCCCGTCTTTGTTCAAACACAAAACCCGGGTCTCCGGATTATTTTGTTTTGTCTGCCAACGGTTTGCAAACGCCCCGTTTTAAATAATGAAATGTTTATTTTATTTTTAGGGGGCAGCCGAACCGGGCCGATCCGACCCAGTTGGCCACCCCAGTACAAAAACCGGTCCACCTAAGTCTTTTCCTACCCAACCCTAACCTACCCAGCCCCCAGCCACATCACTCCCTCCAATCGGTTCTCGCCACCTCACCTCCCTCCACTCCCATGCTGCCACCTACCCTGGAGCCAAACCCACACACCACCCCACAGTACACACACAACCCACACAGAGCATGCACGCCACTCTCGCACCCGCGCGCAGCAGCCGACCCCACCTGGCCCCACTCTCACGCCTCCACCCCGATCCCCACGCAGCCACTCACGCGCACCCCGCTCCTGTCCCACAGCCCCACCCCACCTTCCTCCCCGCGGGCCCACCCCCACCAACCGCGCCTCCTCTCCGCCTCGACGCGCCCCGCGCCTCCTCGACGCCACCCCTCCGGCCGGCCTCGCTCGCTCCGCCTCCCCCCCCGTCGCTGGACGCCGCCGCTGCGGTTCCTCTCGCGCTCCTCCTTCACCCTGCTGGCCCCGCCTCGCCCGCGACCCCTCCCCCCGCCGCCAGCTCCACCTCGCCCGGCCTCTGCCTCCTCTGGCCGCCATCGCGCCGGCGACCCCTCCCCCCGCTCCGGCCTCCACCTCGCAGCGCAGCGCCGCCGGCCGCCTGCGAGACCACCGCGCGCCCCGCCGTCGACCTAGGCGACCCCGCCTCGCCGGCCGCCATCCCCTACCGCCTCTGCCCGCCTCCCTGCCGTCAACAGCGCCCCGCCATCGCCTCGCGTCCCGCCTCCCCGTCGCTCGCCTCCGACCCCGGGCCGCCTCTTCTCCAGCGCCGTCGCCGGCCTGCACGACTCCCTTCCTGCCCCATGTCTGCCGCCTTCACCTCGAGCGCCACCGGCAAACCTCACCGCAGGAGCTCCACCCCGGTGCCGCGTCTGGCCGCCTCTGCACCAAGCCACCTCCCTCTGCGTCACGCCACCGTCTCTGGACCCCTCTGTCGCCCTGCAAGCCAGCTGCAGCCCCATTCATGCCACGCCTGATCTGGTGCTGTCGTTGCTATGTCGATGCGGTACTGATGTGGTACTGCTACTACAAGACGCGGGACCACCTCTTCGATACAACGACGACAAACAAGATCAACTTCCATAGTGACCGCAACCAACTCAAGTTCGCCATCGAGCCGGAACCCCGAGTACGCTGATATGTGATCGAGGGGTGATGCATGCTAGGCCAAGGATCCGGTGACGTCGGTACGACAAGGTGTTCATGGAGCACCGATGACGCCGCCACAGACCCGAAGACCGAACCAAACCCAATGGCTCGACATGATCTTCCTCAGGGGATGCCAAGACACCCGTCAAACCCTCGGAACCGCCAAGTTCGCCAAGACCCGTTCCCGGAGTCCGATTGTCGAGCCCGAACCCGTGGAAACCCGAAACCCCAAGATCTACGCCGCGGAACAACCAGGCCTTCGGGGTGGAACCGACAAGATCTACCGCCTAACGCCAAGTTCTTCATCCCGGACGCCAAGACCGACTTGATGGCGCGGACCCGGCAAGATCTTCGCAATGACAAGATCGACACCGACCAGGGCGAGTCCGATGTGCCCCCGACACCGAACCAAGTCCTTCCCGGATGCGAGATCGATCCCCGTCGAACCCTGAGACCAACCCCGAGCTCCTCGGAGCCCAAGATCTTCCGAACCCTAATGTGTGAACCTTTTCCCGGGCCCCTATTTTATAAATGCTAAATATAAAACCTGTTGCATAATAATCATTCATCTCGCATGCATATTTGTGTGGTTTGGGGGCCTTATGCCGATTCACATTATAATTAAATATGGAGCCCATATGCGGGCAAATCTAGTCTTATATTGGCCTCATTTAAATTTGTGTAGCGAACCGGTAACTTATCTTGCCCTGTTATTACAACATTTAATTTGCGGGGTAGATAAATAACTTGAACCGTTTAATTAACTGTCGGGACCCCCGGTTCCGCTTAATATGGCCTAATTGCACCGCATATCTACCATGCCATGCATCATACATGCATCATGCCCGATCTTTTGCCGTAGTATTAAATAGTGCATCCGGTGTTTCTTCTAGTGTTTTGCTTCTTCGCGGAAAAGGCCGTTGAGTTGATGCGAGTGTCGACCCGATCTTCGGATGAACCTTCGACAATGTTTTCAGGCGAGCACCTCCCCCTTTCTACCTATCTTACTTTTATAGTATTTATTCCCTCCTGTTGATCTATTGTTATCTGTGTTGCGATGCTCTAGTTTCCGTACCCGAGATATCCCTTGCAGCCAAATATTGCCTTGGACCCATCCTATTACCTGTTGTTTGGTAGATAGTTGGACCTGCGCGTCGTAGTCGCTTGCTCAAGTGCTGTTGCGTGTCTTCAAGTACCACAGTTGTTGGAGTATTGCCGCATGTTTAGTGTTGGAGATGATCATGGCTTTAATTATCGTTTACTTTAATTATTGTTTAATAACTAAAATTCAAGTAGGTAAGCAGAGGCACAGGTGGGCAATAGATGTTATTTGGTTGTTAACCGTCCACTTGTGTCCCGTAGGACCCCGAGTTCTTGACACCTGTTCCGAGATCGAGCGCGCTAACCACATGTGGGATGTATGGGCACCCCATCGATTTAGTACCTGATTTCAAAGCACTGTACCGGGGGCCACAAGTAGTTTGGGGCTTTATTACTATTCTGTACTTATGCCATGCTTTACTGCTTAATTTAAATTGTGCGAGGTACTGCACGTGTACTGTTTTGGAAGCGGAGTGTTTTCGCGGTATCGACAAGCCCAGTTTTGGGTTCCCAGTCGTTTACAGCCACTGGCGCAAACCCTGAGTCCGTCTCGGAGACCGGCCGACTTTGTTGCGGGTGTACTTAGTGGGGTGGCCCCCCGTGCTTGCTTTGGGTCTGGGAAACGTCATGACTTAGGCCCCGCCGACATACCGATGGGTGTATGTTAATTGATCTGGCAAAAAGGATCGAAGTGCGTGTGGATACTTTGGTGCACCCCTGCAGGGTTAAATCTTTTCGAGAAGCCGTGTCCGCGGTTATGGACGACTTGGAGCACAGTGCTTGATCATAGACAACTATAACTAAAGTTTACTGTTATAATTTGACTTGTATCCGGTATGACTAGTAATCAGCTTCACTACAACGGAATGGTTGAATAAAAGTACCAACAACTGCTGGGTTTTGGGATATCTCATGCTAATCGTATCTGACTAGTAAGTGTTGCAACCACAACGGAATGGTTAACTAAAAGTGCCCACTGCTTATTGTATCAGGACGACTATCTAAACCTGACTAGTAATTGCTGCAACGATAACCGAATAAATAAAACTGCCAACTGTGTGAGATCCTCAGTTGACTTCCTCGTTGGTCTCGAGGGGGAAATACCAGGATGGGTTTGTTTGATGGTAGCATCAGGTTGGTTCCGAATAGGTCTTTCTTACCCCTCTCTGATAGCCGCCAGTTATATTGAGTCTCTATAGGTTGTTTAGTGCATGCCGCGCTGCCGCTTCAGTCCACCATACCTATGTAGGCGAGGACCGCCGAATTCTAGCCTCGCCATGTACTGGCCTCAGTACTGACCGCTCTCTCTTTTTCCTTTGCCCTTTGTCGGCACCCCTTTTGTCTAAGCAGGTTTTGAGATCGACGTCGTTAGCAGGGTTACCCTTCCGGCTTGGCCTGGGCAGGGTTATGGATGCCATTGATTATTCTTCAGGGCTCTTAGCTCA
Organism: Avena sativa; assembly: GCA_916181665.1. Lineage (NCBI taxonomy): Eukaryota > Viridiplantae > Streptophyta > Magnoliopsida > Poales > Poaceae > Avena > Avena sativa. The sequence continues at coordinate 316,409,714 of OV702283.1, forward strand.
ATTTGCATCTTGTCCGTAGTCGGACGCTCTATCATTTTCAAGGTGATTTGGATCTTTGTATATTATATCTGTATTCTTGACTCATGGAGTCGCTGTTGTATATATATCTGTTCTGTGGGTCCCATCGAGGACTGTTGTGTGATGTTATTACTTCGTTTTCCACCCGCACAAAAGTGCCTGGTGGGCACCTTTGAATCGTTTCTATGCGGGTTTGGCGGGAAGCGCTGAAACTTGCATAGGGTCGATTCTGAGGGTGTTACACCTGGCCACTTAGTTATGCTCAGTTATACCCTCGAGTGTAACATTGCCAGTTTGCTTGTACTTAGTTTTGCCCTCCAGTACTAACACCGCCATGTGCAATATCCTCACTTTTACCCTCCGGTGGTTGGTCAACAGAGAGTCAATGAATGGGTTTTAGCTAGCTAATTGAGTCATTTTATGCACAAAAAATTCAAAATGATCAAAACATAGTGGAATCTACCAAGGGAGTCTTATTATGTGACCTTCCACCATAATAAATGTATATAAATCAAGTTTTAACCTAAAACACCACTTCTCATATCATCTACTATCTATGAAGGTTCATGGTTTTATACTCAAGCCTCTTCCCAAAACATCTCTGCTCAAAACATAGTTTGTCTGAATGAGGCAATAATTGTCAAACTAATGAATATTTTAATTGCAAATAGTTTGATGTATGCCAAGATGTATTTTATTGTATAAAATAAGCATTTTCTATTTTTGAAATCTATTTCTATTTTCTGTTTCAACCCCTTTGTCAGTTTCACCCTTGGTTTTAAATTTCTACTCAGTTTTTCCCTTGTTTTTTAGGTTCTACTCAGTTTTCCCCTCTCTCTTAGTCACAAACTCTCACACATGTACTCATCTTGGCTGCTACGCTATGATTGGTCGAGACAGTTGATGACCCACAAGTATAGGGGGTGTATCGCAGTACTTTTGATAAATAGGAGTGTCGATCCCAACGAGGAGCAGAAGGTGTTGACTAGTGGTATGGAGCAGGAACTCTCTACAAATACTTAGCAAACGGAATTTTAGTGGTTTTCTGACAAGGCAACAAAACAAAGAGCAAGTAACAAAGACAACGAACAAACACAGCAAGTGGCCCAATCCTTTCTTAGCAAAGGAAAAGCCGGTGGAAATACTTATAAGGACCAAACGTTCTCGAGGACACATGGGAATTCTGTCAAGTGATTTCGCTTCAAATAGCTGAGTACTCTTCTTTGGTGTTGTAAGTGTTGTGTGGGTGAACCTGTGCTAATGTACCGACCTTACTTGGACTAATACATACTTGTGATTAAACCCCCTGCAAGCATCCGCAACTACAGGAAAGTAGTTAAGATATAAACCTAACCACAGCCTTAAACTCTGAGATCCTACACTCCCTTGTGCAAAGGTGTCCTAATGGGGGTTCAGGTTTCTGTCACTCCGGCAACCCCACAATTAGTAGCCAAATACACAATGCATTCCCCTAGGCCCATAAATGGTGAAGTATCATGTAGTCAACGTTCACATGACACCACTAGTAGAATAGCACCATAACTTAAATAATAAACCATTGAATAATAACTCAACACAAATCCACTACTAACAACATGACTTCTCCCATGTCCTCAAGAACTAAAGGAACTACTCACGAGACATCATATGGATCAGGATCAAAGATGATATGGTAATGGATAACAATCTAAACATAAACAATAATCCAATGGTTCCACTCACGAGCATCAACTACAATAGTAATCAACACCGGGAAAGTTTCCCCTAAGAACTAAAGCAATATCCAACACAATTGTTACGGCGGGATGTAGTAATGATGATGGTGCTGGTGGAGATGATGGTGTGGATGATGATGATGATCCCGATGAAGCCTAGATTGACGATGGTGTTGATGGCGACGATCTCCCCTCTCCGAGAAGGAATTTCCCCGGCAGAAATCTGTCTGCCGGAGAGATCTTTCTCTCTCGGTGTTTTACGCCCCGCAGAGGCGGCGGAAATCTATCTGTGGTCGCTCCCCTGGTGTTAGGGTTCCGTAGGTAAGATATAGGCGAAAGGGCAGAGTCAGGAGCCGGGCAGGTGGGCCACACCTGCCCTAGGAGCGGCCTAGGGGGGACCCGTGCCTAGGGGGGTGTGGGCCCCCTGCGGCCCTTCTTCGCCTCCCCTTCTGGCTTCCTTTGTCTTCTAGGAAAATATAATTTTCCCATATTTTTCTAGTATTTTTCTGATCTTCGCGAAAATGCATCAAAACACCTCTTTTTCCATCAGAATCTAGACTCCGGCAGTTCATCCTCCAAGAATCATCCAACATGCATAAATAGATGAAAAGACAAAAGTATTACCTCTAATAAGACATATATCAATGAATAGAGGTAAATTATGATATAGAATGGTGATGCAAATTGGACGTATCAACAGTTGTCACGTGGCTCGTTCCCACCAACCGTTGATCCTCGATAATCTAGCGGACAGGATAACCCCTATATCTGTCGGGGGGCACCCATCTATCCATGAAAAATAACGAGTTTGCCACTGGTACTTTAATTCTATAAACAAATGATTTTGAATATAATTTGAAGGGAAAGTGTTCAAAGGTTTATACTTTCCATATATGCAAGTTTATGCATTACAAAATAACGAGTTTATGCAAGTTTATTAGCACACCATTACATGTCCGAAGTGTGATTTCAAAGAGTTCAAAGGTGTATAATTTTCGTATATGCACGAGACATAAATATTTTAGTTTAGGGATAACTTTTCACGCTCTAAAAATGGTAAACTCTCAAGATTTTATTAGGACAATTTTGTCATGTCCAAATTGTAATTTGAAAGTGTTCAAGAGTTGTGTCAAATATAAAAACTATTTTACATTAAGATTTGTATATTTTTTTTAATTTTAAAGTGTTCAAGAGTTGTGTCAATTATCAACACTCTTTTACATTAAGAGTTGTATAATTGTTTAATTTCAAAGTGTTTAAGAGTTGTGTCAATTATAAACACTCTTTTACATTAAGAGTTGTATAATTTTTTAATTTGAAAGTGTTCAAGAGTTGTGTCAATTATAAAAACTCCTTTACATTAAGAGTTGTATAATTTTTTAAATTTGAAAGTGTTCAAGATTTGTGTCAATTATAAACCCTCCTTTACATTAAGAGTTATATATTTTTTTAATTTGAAAGTGTTCAAGAATTATGTCAATTATAAACACTCCTTTACATTAAGGATTGTATAATTTTTTAATTTGAAAGTGTTCAAGAGTTGTGTCAATTATAAACACTCCTTTACATTAAGAGTTGTATAATGTTTTTAATTTGAAAGTGTTCAAGAGTTGTGTCAATTATAAACACTCCTTTACATTAAGAGTCATAAATGTTTTTTAATTTGAAAGTGTTCAAGAGTTGTGTCAATTATAAACACTCTTTTACATTAAGAGTTGTATAATTTTTTAATTTGAAAGTGTTCAAGAGTTGTGTCAATTATAAACACTCTTTTACAATAAGAGTTGTATAATTTTTTAATTTGAAAGTGTTCAAGAGTTGTGTCAATTATAAGAACTCCTTTACATTAAGGTTTGTATAATTTTTTTAATTTGAAAGTGTTCAAATGTTGTGTCAATTATAAACACTCATTTACAATAAGAGTTGTATAATTGTTTAATTTGAAAGTGTTCAAGAATTGTGTCATTTTCTTATTTCTTATACATCCATCTCCCTAAATCTCAAAGTTTGACTTTCACCTCATAGATTCACTTGATTGCAATTGAGACATTAACTCGATAAGCCGATTAAATCATTGGAACGGCTCGCCGGCCACATTCTCCACAACAAGTGCCCCGGTCTAATCGGAACATTTTGGTGCGAGATCCAACCTTCCCTGTGCACGGTTGCCATTGTTATCCTTCATACATGTGCGGGCAGGACGAACGGGAGGCCGAAGTGACAAGTAGGGCCACCATAACTAGAGAAGTGTGGCATCCCGCAAAACCACTACTAGAAAATCGCGTTGAATTTGTGCATTGCATCGTCATCATCATGCATCATTTGTCTAAAACTATTTTCGCAAAGCCCGATTTGTTTTCCAAACGCCCCATCTTAATTCAAATGCAAAGCCCGGTTCTCCGGATTAATTATTTTGGCCGCTATCGGTTTGCACACGGCCCGTTTAAAACAAAATAAAAGTTTTAATTGTTTTAGCGGGGGCAGTCGAACGGGCCGAATCGACCCGAACGACCACCCCCATTTTTCAAATCGGTCTACCTAACCCGCCCTCTAAATCCTAAGTCACCTACACCTAATCTACCCCCCAACCGGCCACCTCACTCTCTCCAATCAGCTCTCGCCACGTCACCTCTTCCCCTCATCCCTCCAATCCCCTTTTGCCACTTGGCCACCTCCACATCCCTTCTCCTCTCTCTCTCCTCTCTCTCCACTCAGCACCACGCGCCAGCCACCCCCACCTTTTCCCCTGGCCCACCTGCCAGGCCAGCCTCTCTCCTCTCCTTAGTGGCCCACCCCGTCAGCCGGCCCCACCCCCTGGCGCCACCGACGCTCCCACGCCCTGCCCATCTCCTTCCTCCCAGCGCCTCCCACGCGCGACAACGCGCGCGCTCCACGCCCCCGACCCCCCCCCCCCCCCCCCCGCGAGTTCCGGCCACCGCCCCTCGCCAGGCCGCCGCACGCCTCGCCGACGACCTCGCCCAGCGCGCCTCCAGCCCCATCTCTGACCGCCGCCGCCGTGCGTGCCGTCCACCGCCGCCCGTCCCGCGCTCGCCTCCAGCTCTCCATCGCCGCCCGCGTCTCCCCCTTGCCGTGCGCCTCGCCGGCCCGTCCCTCGCCTCCGGCCCGGGCCCGTCCACCGCCGCTTCCCGCGCGTCGCCGCCGACCCGCGGACCTCCCCCTCGCCGCGCCGCTGCGCCTCCTCTCCGCCGGCGTCGCCCGCGCGCCCCGCCAGCACGCGCCTCCGCGCGCGCGTCCTCCGCCCTCAGCATCGCCCCCGTCCTTCCCTCATCCGCGGCCCCTACCGCCGCCGCGCCAGGCTTCCCCTTCCCCGTCGCCGTTCCCCCTCGCCTCCGGCCGCGAGCCTCGCCGTCCACCACCGCCCGTCCCGCGCCGCTAGTCCTCGCCTTGGGGCCCACCTCGACCTCGTCTGCGGGCCGCCCGCCTTCTGCTCTGGCCTCGTCACCATGTCCCTCTTGCTCCTCGGCTCTCCAAGCCCTGCACGTCGTCTGCCTCACGCGAGCCTCGTGCTAGGCCTTTTCCTGTCGCAGCCTTGTTCAACAGCTTTTCGTGTTTGTTTGGAAGGAGACACCTCCCAGGAAATAATCTGCACCGGCGGCCGCTTTTTGTTCTGTTGATGTTTGGAGGCTTCAGTGCGTGCTCCTCGCCCCCGTTCCTGGACAAGTGCTTCCGTTGTTGGTGCACCGCCACGACGCCAAGTTCGGCTAACGACAAGACCGACATGAGGCCCCGGCATGATCTCCTTTGCGGGATCTGAAGACCGATCCGAAGGCGCCAAGACCCCGGGCCCCAAGATCTTCGCCATGAGAAAACAAGACCGCCGGCACGACCCGACGACCGCGGATGCGACAGGATCGTCCCCGGAACGCCGAGCACTTCAATCCCGAACGCCAGGATCTACCCTCGGACGCCAAAACCCGAACCGGGAGGACGCAAAGATCGCCACGAGACCGACAAGCACTCCACCCCGAAGCCAAAACCGACCCGACTTGAGAACCCGACAAGATCTTCACAACGACAAGCACGGCATCGGCCCGGAAGAATCCGACGCGCCCCGACACCGAACCAAGTCCGGCTTCCCAGAACGCCAAGATCCACCCCCGCTACCCGAGAACGATCCCGCCGAGACCGAAACCGTCGAACCCTGGACCCTGTCGAACCTCGAACCCCCGGATCCCCAAGACCGTCGAGACCCCTCAATGTGTGAACCCCTTATCCGAGAACCCTATTTTATAAATGTCACCTATATAACTGTTGCATATAAATTGTTCACGCATGCATCCATATCATGTGGTTTGGGGGCCTTATGCCGATTCACTTAATAATTAAATATGGGGCCCATATGCGGGCAAATCTAGCCTTATATTGGCCTCATTTAAATCTGAGTAGCGAACCGGTGCTATCTTTTGCCATGCTAAAACCACATTTAATTTGCGGGGTAGATAAATAACTTGAACCACCTAATTAATGTCGGGACCCCGGTTCCGTTTAATATGACCTAATCGCATTGCACCTTTGCCATGTCATCCATCATACATGCATCATGCCGATCTTCTGCCGTTGTATTAAATATTGCATCCGGTGTTTCTCCTAGTGTTTTGCTCCTTCGCGGATAAGGCCGTTGAGTTGATGTGAGCTTCGCCCCGATCTTCGGATGAACCTCCGACAATGTTTTCAGGCGAGCATCTCCCCCTTTCTACCTATCTTACTTTTATAGTATTTATTCCCTCCTGTTGATCTATTGCTATCTGTGTTGCGATGCTTTAGTTTCCGTACCTGTGATATACCGTGCAGCCCTATATTGCCTTGGACACATCCTATTACCTGTTGTTTGGTAGATAGTTGGACTTGCGCGTCGTAGTCGCTTGCTCAAGTGCTGTTGCGTGTCGTCAAGTGCCACAGTTATTGATGTATTGCCGCATGTTGATGTTGGAGATGATCATAGTTTTACTTATCGCTCACTTTAATTACTGTTTAACAACTAAAATTGAAATAAGCAGAGGCATCGGTGGGTGATAGATAATATTTGGTTTCCGAACGCCCACTTGTGTCCCGTAGGACCCCGAGTACTTGATACCTGTTCCTTGATTTATCGCGCTATCCACATACGGGAGGTATATGGGACCCCCCTGAGCCAGAGCTTGATTCAGTCTTATTTCTTGGGGCCACAAACTAGTTTGAGGTTTTATTACTATCCTGTACTTATGCCATGCTACTGCTTTATTTACGATTGTGCGAGGAGCACACTGTACTGTTTAGGATCGTGGCACGATTCCGCGGTGTCGACAAGCCCAGCCACACTTTCGGGTTCCCAGTCGTTCACAGCCGTCCCCACAACCTTAAGTCCGTCTCGAAGCCGGCCGGCTTCGTTGCGGGTCTACTTTAAGGGGTGGCCCCCTGAAATATTTCTGAATCCTGTGATTGCTTCGTAGTGAAAGCCTCGTTGGGATTTGATTTGGTTTTTCCGAGGTTGATCTAGTGTGTGTTGCTATTGGTGCACCCCGGCCGGGTAAAACTTTCTGAAAGCCGTGTCCGCGGTTATGGACGACTTGGAGCACAGTATCTCGACCATAGACAAGCATAACTAAAGTTTATCGCTATAAATTTGACTTTATAATGACTAGTAATTCAGCTTTACTATAATGGAATGACTAAATAAAACTGCCAACAATTGTTTTGTTTGCTTGTCGCTTGCGACCATTGTACCTGACTAGTAAGTACTGCAACTACAACGGAATGGCTAAATAAAAGTACCAACCACTGCTGGGTTTTCGGGTCATCTCATGCTAAATGTATCTGATTAGTAAGTGTTGCAACTATAACGGAATGGTTAACTAAAATGACCCACTGCTTATTTTATCAGGATGATTATCTATACCTGACTAGTAATTGCTGCAACGATAACTGAATAAATAAAACTGCCAACTGTGTGAGATCCTCGGTTGACTTCCTCGATCGGTATCGAGGGGGAAACACCAGGATGGGTTTGTTTGGTGTTAGTATCAGTCTGGTTCCGAATAGGCCTTTCTTACCCCTCTCTGATTGCCGCCAGTTGTATCGAATCTCTATAGGTTGTTTAGTGCATGCTGCCGCTGCCGCTCCAGTCCACCACACCTATGTAGGCGAGGACCGCTGAATTCTAGTCTCGCCGTGTACTGGCCTCAGTACTGACGCTCCTCTTTTTCCTTTGCCCTTTGTCGGCACCCCTTTTGTTTAAGCAGGTTTTGAGATCGACGTCGTTAGCAGGGTTACCCTTCCGGCTTGGCCTGGGCAGGGTTATGGACGCCATTGGTTATTCTTCAGGGCTCTTAGCCCCATTTGCATCTTGTCCGTAGTCGGACGCCGTATCATTTTCAAGGTGATTTGGATCTTTGAATATTGTATCTGCATTCTTGGCTCTTTGAGTCGCTGTTGTATATATCTGTTCTGTGGGTCCCATCGAGGACTGTTGTGTAATGTTATTACTTCGTTTTCCACCCGCACGAAAGTGCCTGGTGGGCACCTTTGAATCGTTTCTATGCGGGTTTGGCGAGTTTTGCTAAAACTTGCATAGGTCCGATTCTGAGGGTGTTACAAGAAGTGTTGCCGTCACCAGAGAAGAAGAAGAAGAAGAAGAAGAAGAAGAAGAAGAAAGGGGAGGCAACGACACGGGTGCGAGCACGGGGTTGGCTCGGGGTCCCATCTTGCAATGCTAACTTGGGTAAGCTATGAGTCCGACACTCACGTGGATAAGCCGTGGGTCCCATGATGATCAAGATAGGTGTAGATAGGTGTCCACTACGAGAATCGACTAAATGCGGCCCTACTTGTCAGCATGTAACGACAAGGTTCCACTACGGAACCCGACAAAACGCGGCCCCACTTGTCAGCACGTAACGACGAGGGTCTACTACAGGACCCGACTGAATGCGGCCCCACTTGTCAGCGTGTAATGACAAGGCTGACAGACAGTGAGTTTCATACCAAGTGAGAGTTTCGTAGTATAAGATGGTTAAAAGTGAGGAAAAGTTAAGCGGCTGGGAAAAGTGAGTATAACTAAGGAGCCAATGGCATGAAAATAGAAATCCCTATTTTCTTTATACATGAGTAAAGACGTTTTTACCTCTGAAAATTATTTCTTACCTAATACTTTAGGTAAAACACCAAAATAAAGATTAAGTCTAAATACTAAACTTAAATCCATAATTATGGTTTCTAACAAAACTTAAGAGTAAACTACTAACCATATAATATTCCTTTAGAATCTTACACCAACTATAACTTAGGGATATACAAATCTATTTGGTTATCCATTCACTTATGTTAAAAGTGAATGATCTCATATTAGTTAACTATATTAAGAATTGCTCTAAAACTTAGTAGTAACTAAGTAAACCATATAATGAGATCACCCTTACCTCATAGTTAGCTTAAACTCTAAAACCTACCTATCCTCAACTTCCTAAATCTAGATTCGTGTAACTATACGCAATACCTATATGATTTCGTCATCGATCGTGCCTATGAGAACTCTTGAACTCGAAAGAAATATGAAATTACTGTATCTTAATTGTAATTATATTTTATAGTTAACTTTGGTGTGTCACTCAACCATCTAGAAGCTCATTAACTTAAGACAGTTAGATCAATATGTATAACCACTAAATGCATTCCGAGAACACTATGAATTGATTAACTTAATATAAGAAGTATTTTCTTCAAAAGTTATTCTTTTTTCCACTTCAAACAAAAGCTTTAGCAAATCTGTTTAAACTCACTAACCTTAAATAGGATCACTCTTAAGAATAAATATCAATCAACATTCAACATTAAGCAATGTTGTGCTTTACTTTCATTAATTGTTAATTACTTTTAGAATCTTAGTATATATCTTATTTATGAGGTAAACTTGAATGTAACATGAATCTTTCATAAACCACCAAACTCAATCCATATTAAAACATGGGGATTTAATTTGGTATTTATACAAAATGCATATCATTATCTATGCATAATAGTATATTGCCTCTTTAAACATTAGTCCTTATCGGAATAATGATGCTATTTCAGATATTGGAGTATATACAGACTAGAATACCTTGGTTACATAATCTTGTAGTCAAAAAGGAAATGTCACATCCCAAGATTTTCCAAATCTTGTAATGTGAAAAATAAATGAATAAAATAAAACTTTGTTAAATTTCAGGGTGAGAAGAAACTTTTTGAATCCATTTGGAAACTTTCAAAACCTATTTGGATCAAATAAAATCCTAAAGGGATTTAAAAAGATAAACATTTAATAAAGGAAAAATAAAAATATTTGGAATTACTATTTTTGAATCTTTTAATAAAAAGATTTGGTTTTCAAATAAAAAGGAAGAAATTTAACTAAGGAATATTTTATAAGCCAAATTAAAACTTGGCCAAGTCTTTGAAATAAAATATTTCTATTAGTAGAGGTTTATTTAAAATAAATTAATAAAGATTTAATATCCAAGTTTATTAAAAATAAAGGTTTTACTATTTTAATTAAACATCAAAAACTTATTTATTTATTTTAAAACAAGTTTTCCAAGTATTCTTTATTTTCAAATAAAAGCTACTGATTTGGTTTTGATAATATTTAGATTTCAAAATGGAGTTTTGAATAAATCAAAATCTATTTGATTAATAAACAAGGTCTATTTATTAAATTAATAATGGACCCTAAAATAAAAATATTATTTTGATCTTTGGACTTTGGTTTATGTTGTTAAACAGAACCAAACTCAATGCAAAATTTTGGTGGAAGTTTGGATTGTTTTGGTTGTTTGAATTGTTGTTTGAAATTCAAAACAGAAAATAGAATTAGAAAAAGAAAAAAACAATCAGGAAGAAAAAAAATAGAAATGGACACAGCCCAGCCGGCCAGCCCAACTAGGCCCAGCAAGCCCACCTACTTTCCCCTTCCTGAAACATTTTCTCACTCGCGAAACGACCCACGCAGACGCTGGCAGATGGACCCCATTTCCCTTTCCCCTTTCTCGCTGCCAGACGACCCCACGCCACGTCATCTTCTTCCTCCTCGCGTTGAACTCGCCTAGCCATTGCTGCCATTGATTTCTCCGTTTGAATTCGCCTTAATGCGGCGTTAATCTCTCGTCGTGACCACGCGGTATTAATCGCCTCCCTCTTCTCTCTCTTTGCCCCCAGACGCCACCCCACCGGAGCCACCAGGCTGCGACAATTCCTCTCCACACCACCCTCTGTCCGACGACGCTCCAGCGAGGATTCCGGCAGCCCCACGCCACCTCTTGCCTCCTCGAGCACGCAGCTGTGATCCCCATCTCCTGGCGGACCTTCCCGCGTCGCCATCTCACCCGCGCACACACCAGAACGTCGGCAACGACAACAACCGCCTCCGCCACCGTCTGGTTCTTCTCCGACGACCTCTCCTGGTAAGCTAGACCACCCCGAGCCCTCTCGATCATGCTCGCGTGTACACCACACCCTCCTGCGTTTAACCATGTACTTATTTTGCTTCGGCACGAATCGCAGCCTCGCCCTCGACGACCTCCAGAGACACCCGCCGCCCACAGCAACTCCGGCGAGCAATCGCCAGCACATGCGAGCGCCCCTTCGTCTGCAACCAGCACGTCGAGCTTCCCCACGTCCTTGCGATCACGGTGAGCCTCTCCTCCTCTTCTCTCGCTGCCTAGAACGGCCGGACCACCTCGGACAGAGCTTGCGCCGCCAGTCGTCGCCGGCGCCGCCAGTTGATGGTCAAACTCACCTAAGCCGTTAGATCGTGATCCAGTGGACGCGATAGATTGACTTAAACCGAAACGGTACGTGTGATCTGAGCCATGCGATATGACTTGATCCAACGGTCTGTGTTAGTCGATCCACGCGAAACGTTTTCGACGAATAGGAAATAGACGCGTGTCCCAGACTGTTTGATTTAAACAGAATTTGATCTATTAGATTTCCAATTTTGTAAATTGCATAACTTTAGTTCCACACGTCCAAAATTTGCAAATTTTATATCAATGGAATCAGTGGAACAAGCCCTAGCCAACCATGCCATTTGTTTAGTAAAAAGTTTCTGTTTAATTGTTTGTTTTTGAAGAAACTTATGTATGCTTGTTTAGATTGTAAAAATTGTTCAAAAATGATTTTGGAGATAAAATCTTTTGCAAATGGAGTGATTTGAACCTACTGACCATAGGAAACACTTTGTGGTTTCAAAAATGTATTTGGTGAAACAAAAGAATGATTCTTTGATTTAAAACCATTTCTAGTCAAATAAAAATATAGTTTATTTATTAAAAATGGTTTTGGGGAAATGTTTTGTTTTAAACTCTTTGACCCTAAAAACAAATTTTTATGGTTTGAAAACATATTTTGTGAACCCTATAGATTAATGCCTTAGTAAAAACATTTCTACACCACATAAAATGATACCTTGTTTTGAAAATGGTTTATGAAGTGAAATCTTTTGCAAATGAGTTTGCCACTTTATAAAATGACCATTAGGTGTTTTCAAATGTTTAAGACCCATTAAGAACCACTTTTCCAAATAAAACAAAGCTTGGCATGATTGCATGCATTACTTTGACTTTATCATTTTATGTGATGTTTTGCTTGATTGGTAGATTGAGTTTGTGCCTTGCTTGATTGAATTGTAGTGACTTGAAGAGTGTGATTGTTGCAAGGACAAGGAGTGAACTTATACCCTACCAAAAAGGCAAGTGATGCTTCATACTTTTGTCCCATTACTTTCACTATGCATTAGTGATTTTTCTAAGTAAAACTTGCATGGAATTTTTGCTAAGTATAAACCTTGCTATGGGAAATCCTAGTAGATGGAACCTTAGTAAAATTTCCTAAGTTAAGACTCCTACTACTATCATGCTTAGCTTAGCTAATAGAAAACAAGGGTGGAAATATATTCACACTATGGAAAATTTCTAAGTCTGAGGACTTGTGCCTTTGTTTAATAAAACATCTAAGTTAATGAATCACCTGGGTGGAATGGTAATTGCTTGGTGGTTTTTGGTTGAGTGGTTACACAAGGCCAGGGGACTGGTGAACCTTGTGTATCTCACTTGTGGATGGCCACCCAGGAACAAAGAGATTTGAGATGTCAAATGTTGAGAAGCTTCAAGTGCAACCACTTGGCATTATGGGCTTTGCCTGGATCATATAGGTTGCTAGAACTTAGCCATTTGGATAGTTGGTGGTAGTGGGAATGATAGGTTGGAACGCGTCCATTTGGTCTAAGGAAAGGCTTTTGAAAGATCTTGTCTTGGTGAAACCAAGTCTTGTGGGGAAAGTGCACCACCTCTGCAGAGTGTAAAATCTAAGTACTTAGCCATGTCCCTAGTAAAGGACAATTTGAGCATCAAGACATGGAAGCTATCAAGAATCTCATCATCCAAATTTCCAAGTTAAAAACTTGTGGTTGAACAAGGGTTAAAGGATCTTCAATCTTTGATTAGGAGTTGCCTTGGGAAAGATTATTTTGTCAAGCAAAAACTTAGTGTTTTCAAATGATAAGGAAAAATATATTTTTGAGCAATGCAAGCCTAAGCTCCACTTAGCCAAATGCATATAGATGATAGACTCCCCTATACTACCATAGTATCACTTGCCAATACAATTCAAATGTATTGACCCTTGTGGCTATAACTTGTATGTTGCAGGTTTGATTGATGTTAGAAAAGTTTGATGATTAGGATTACAAAGTCTATAACCAACATGTTTGCCTGTGGAACTTTGAAGATGAAGGACCCCATGCTTATAGATATTCTGCTGCAATGTAATGTAATAGCCAAATGAGCTATGTAATATGTAATAAATTATGTTATTCCTGGTTATAAAGTTGTATTATGACCTTTGTTTCTTGATATTACATCTTAACTGTGGATGCTAGCTATTGATCCAGGGACTAGCATTGTAAACACACGGGACTCTACCTTATTAAAGGTTGGGAACCTTACAGATGGTATCAGAGCACTGTGTTGCCTGTAGGATTTGTAAACCTAGGATTGGACAAAAACCCCTTAGAAAAATAGGAGTTGTATTTGTTCCAAAACTTATTTACGAACAATCTTGTAAACTCTTTCCTCAACCATTTTGGTTTCAACTCTACATCTCTTCTACTTCAACTTGATGGACAAACCTACCCCATGGCCAAAGATTTCACCATGAGCAAAGGACTCTATCAACTCTAATGACTTCAACATCTTCAACTCTAATGACTTCAACATCTTCAACTCTAATGACTTCAACATCTTCAGCATATTCACCAAGGACTTCAACCTTAGATACCACTAAGGACAAGTGAGACAAGAAATCTTGTTCAAGGATTTGGAGACTAAGGAAACACAACTTAGAAGGATCCATCCTCACCTTTGAAGTTTTGTGACCAAAAGTTTTCCCAAAGAAACCATGATCTCAAGTAAGAAGAATCAACCAAGAAAGATGGAAAGATCACAAGTGAACCATATAGATGGACCACCATATATAGTTAAGTCTAACCCACCAACTTATGTGGTGTAACAAAAGTATTTTTGGTTGCCTAAGTATATGCTTGAACTTTGTTGTTTGAGTGAAATGTTTAGCTTGTGATTGCTTGCACATTGCTTGTGTGAATTGTGATGTGTGTGAATAGAATTATTTCCTTAGAAATATCTGCCTATTCTAACCTCAATCCAACCCAAACAGATGACTACTCCAAGAAACTCCAACATCAAGGTTAGACACCAACACCAACCAAGAGGACAACATGGGAGAACTCATAGGAACCCAAAACCAGCTGAACCAAATGACAGCTCAATTCATAGCCAACACTAGTGGGGAAGATCCAACCCTGCAAAAGCTTTTGGAAGACCAAGCCCAAATGTTGCATAAGGTGACAGACCAAATGCTCAACATGGAAAGCAACTTCAAGGATGACAAAGATGTTATTCTAAAAGGAGCCAAAGCTTGCAATATTTGTGGAGACAAGGATCACACTTCCAAGGAGCATGGAGATCAATGCCCCAACTGTGAAGAGAAACACCCAGTTGGCCAATGTCCCACCTATCAAGCTACTTTCTATCTATGTGAAGGAAATAACCATGTCCCAATCCAATGCCCCATCTATTCCATAGTTGAACAAAGGAAACAAGGTGGAGTGCAACAAATGATAGCAAACTATCAAGAAGGATCCAAGTCTACCAAGAAGAATGAGGACAATGGAAAAGCTCCACTTATACCTCCATGCAATACAACCCAATTCAAAGGACCAAAGAAGAGGCATATGAATTATCCAAAGAGCAATAGAAGGTCCAAGAAACATGTAGACATACCTACCTACCAGATAACATATGAACAACATGAACTAGATGCACTCCTAGCTTTGGAGAAGCCCAAGAAGAAAAAGAAGGACAAAAGCCATGTGCAATGTCATCATTGTAAAGAAATGGGACACTATTCCAGTGAATGTCCAGAGAAACAGAAGTATAAGGAAATTGGTCAAGTATGGTGCAACAATTTCAAAGAGCTAGGCCATTATGCAGCAACTTGTCCACAAGAGACACGTGAAGGACTCAAACTCATCAACTGTTTCAATTGCAAAGAACCAGGACATTATGCAAGCAATTGTCCAGAAAAGATGAAGAACAAGATAAACAAGCCTATGAAGGATCTCAGCCTTGACACATGTGTCAAGTGTGGAAACAAAGGACACCATACAGATGTTTGCCCAGAGAAGTTTCCCCAAGATCCCAAGCAAGCCAATATGTAATTTAGTTGGAAAATTTTAAGGGTGGTAGTACCCTAGATGTTTGAGCCTACTTGTAAACCTAGCCTTCCCAAATCTCGGGACGAGATTTATTTTAAGGGTGGTAGCCTGTCACATCCCAAGATTTTCCAAATCTTGTAATGTGAAAAATAAATGAATAAAATAAAACTTTGTTAAATTTCAGGGTGAGAAGAAACTTTTTGAATCCATTTGGAAACTTTCAAAACCTATTTGGATCCAATAAAATCCTAAAGGGATTTAAAAAGATAAACATTTAATAAAGGAAAAATAAAAATATTTGGAATTACTATTTTTGAATCTTTTAATAAAAAGATTTGGTTTTCAAATAAAAAGGAAGAAATTTAACTAAGGAATATTTTATAAGCCAAATTAAAACTTGGCCAAGTCTTTGAAATAAAATATTTCTATTAGTAGAGGTTTATTTAAAATAAATTAATAAAGATTTAATATCCAAGTTTATTAAAAATAAAGGTTTTACTATTTTAATTAAACATCAAAAACTTATTTATTTATTTTAAAACAAGTTTTCCAAGTATTCTTTATTTTCAAATAAAACCTACTGATTTGGTTTTGATAATATTTAGATTTCAAAATGGAGTTTTGAATAAATCAAAATCTATTTGATTAATAAACAAGGTCTATTTATTTAATTAATAATGGACCCTAAAATAAAAATATTATTTTGATCTTTGGACTTTGGTTTATGTTGTTAAACAGAACCAAACTCAATGCAAAAGTTTGGTGGAAGTTTGGATTGTTTTGGTTGTTTGAATTGTTGTTTGAAATTCAAAACAGAAAATAGAATTAGAAAAAGAAAAAAACAATCAGGAAGAAAAATAATAGAAATGGACACAGCCCAGCCGGCCAGCCCAACTAGGCCCAGCAAGCCCACCTACTTTCCCCTCCCCGAAACATTTTCTCACTCGCGAAACGACCCACACAGACGCTGGCAGATGGACCCCATTTCCCTTTCCCCTTTCTCACTGCCAGACGGCCCCACGCCACGTCATCTTCTTCCTCCTCGCGTTGAACTCGCCCAGCCATTGCTGCCATTGATTTCTCCGGTTGTATTCGCCTTGATGCGGCGTTAATCTCTCGCCGTGACCACGCGGTATTAATCGCCTCCCTCTTCTCTCTCTTTGCCCCCAGACGCCACCCCACCGGAGCCACTAGGCTGCGACAATTCCTCTCCACACCACCCTCTGTCCGACGACGCTCCAGCGAGGATTCCGGCAGCCCCACGCCACCTCTTGCCTCCTCGAGCACGCAGCTGTGATCCCCATCTCCTGGCGGACCTTCCCGCGTCGCCATCTCACCCCCGCGCACACCAGAACGTCGGCAACGACAACAACCGCCTCCGCCACCGTCTAGTTCTTCTCCGACGACCTCCCCCTGGTAAGCTAGACCACCCCGAGCCCTCTCGATCATGCTCGCGTGTACACCACACCCTCCTGCGTTTAACCATGTACTTATTTTGCTTCGGCACGAATCGCAGCCTCGCCCTCGACGACCTCCAGAGACACCCGCCGCCCACAGCAACTCCGGCGAGCAATCGCCAGCACATGCGAGCGCCCCTTCGTCTGCAACCAGCACGTCGAGCTTCCCCACGTCCTTGCGATCACGGTGAGCCTCTCCTCCTCTTCTCTCGCTGCCTAGAACGGCCGGACCACCTCGGACAGAGCTTGCGCCGCCAGTCGTCGCCGGCGCCGCCAGTTGATGGTCAAACTCACCTAAGCCGTTAGATCGTGATCCAGTGGACGCGATAGATTGACTTAAACCGAAACGGTACGTGTGATCTGAGCCATGCGATATGACTTGATCCAACGGTCTGTGTTAGTCGATCCACGCGAAACGTTTTCGACGAATAGGAAACAGACGCATGTCCCAGACTGTTTGATTTAAACAGAATTTGATCTATTAGATTTCCAATTTTGTAAATTGCATAACTTTAGTTCCACACGTCCAAAATTTGCAAATTTTATATCAATGGAATCAGTGGAACAAGCCCTAGCCAACCATGCCATTTGTTTAGTAAAAAGTTTCTGTTTAATTGTTTGTTTTTGCAGAAACTTATGTATGCTTGTTTAGATTGTAAAAATTGTTCAAAAATGATTTTGGAGATAAAATCTTTTGCAAATGGAGTGATTTGAACCTACTGACCATAGGAAATACTTTGTGGTTTAAAAAATGTATTTGGTGAAACAAAAGAATGATTCTTTGATTTAAAACCATTTCTAGTCAAATAAAAATATAGTTTATTTATTAAAAATGGTTTTGGGGAAATGTTTTGTTTTAAACTCTCTGACCCTAAACACAAAGTTTTATGGTTTCAAAACATATTTTGTGAACCCTATAGATTAATGCCTTAGTAAAAATATTTCTACACCACATAAAATGATACCTTGTTTTGAAAATGGTTTATGAAGTGAAATCTTTTGCAAATGACTTTGCCACTTTATAAAATGACCATTAGGTGTTTTCAAATGTTTAAGACCCATTAAGAACCACTTTTCCAAA
This sequence comes from Avena sativa, assembly GCA_916181665.1. Taxonomy (NCBI): domain Eukaryota; kingdom Viridiplantae; phylum Streptophyta; class Magnoliopsida; order Poales; family Poaceae; genus Avena; species Avena sativa. The sequence continues at coordinate 316,427,750 of OV702283.1, forward strand.
TAAAACAAAGCTTGGCATGATTGCATGCATTACTTTGACTTTATCATTTTATGTGATGTTTTGCTTGATTGGTAGATTGAGTTTGTGCCTTGCTTGATTGAATTGTAGTGACTTGAAGAGTGTGATTGTTGCAAGGACAAGGAGTGAACTTATACCCTACCAAAAAGGCAAGTGATGCTTCATACTTTTGTCCCATTACTTTCACTATGCATTAGTGATTTTTCTAAGTAAAACTTGCATGGAATTTTTGCTAAGTATAAACCTTGCCAAAAAGGCATGTGATGCTTCATACTTTTGTCCCATTACTTTCACTATGCATTAGTGATTTTTCTAAGTAAAACTTGCATGGAATTTTTGCTAAGTATAAACCTTGCTATGGGAAATCCTAGTAGATGGAACGTTAGTAAAATTTCCTAAGTTAAGACTCCTACTACTATCATGCTTAGCTTAGCTAATAGAAAACAAGGGTGGAAATATATTCACACTATGGAAAATTTCTAAGTCTGAGGACTTGTGCCTTTGTTTAATAAAACAACTAAGTTAATGAATCACCTAGGTGGAATGGTAATTGCTTGGTGGTTTTTGGTTGAGTGGTTACACAAGGCCAGGGGACTTGTGAACCTTGTGTATCTCACTTGTGGATGGCCACCCAGGAACAAAGAGATTTGAGATGTCAAATGTTGAGAAGCTTCAAGTGCAACCACTTGGCATTATGGGCTCTGCCTGGATCATATAGGTTGCTAGAACTTAGCCATTTGGACAGTTGGTGGTAGTGGAAATGATAGGTTGGAACGCGTCCATTTGGTCTAAGGAAAGGCTTCTGAAAGATCTTGTCTTGGTGAAACCAAGTCTTGTGGGGAAAGTGCACCACCTCTGCAGAGTGTAAAATCTAAGTACTTAGCCATGTCCCTGGTAAAGGACAATTTGAGCATCAAGACATGGAAGCTATCAAGAATCTCATCATCCAAATTTCTAAGTTAAAAACTTGTGGTTGAACAAGGGTTAAAGGATCTTCAATCTTTGATTGGGAGTTGCCTTGGGAAAGATTATTTTGTCAAGCAAAAACTTAGTGTTTTCAAATGATAAGGAAAAATATATTTTTGAGCAATGCAAGCCTAAGCTCCACTTAGCCAAATACATATAGATGATAGACTCCCCTATACTACCATAGTATCACTTGCCAATACAATTCAAATGTATTGACCCTTGTGGCTGTAACTTGTATGTTGCAAGTTTGATTGATGTTAGAAAAGTTTGATGATTAGGATTAGAAAGTCTACAACCAACATGTTTGCCTGTGGCACTTTGAAGATGAAGGACCCCATGCTTATAGATATTCTGCTGCAATGTAATGTAATAGCCAAATGAGCTATGTAAGATGTAATAAATTATGTTATTCCTGGTTATAAAGTTGTATTATGACCTTTGTTTCTTGATATTACATCTTAACTGTGGATGCTAGCTATTGATCTAGGGACTAGCATTGTAAACATAGGGGACTCTACCTTATTAAAGGTTGGGAACCTTACAGGAAAGTTCATACTTGCTCATGTACATTGGTTATTTCCTATCAAGTATTTGCAATCTACTATTGTTATCACCTGCATTTTGAAAAGGTCAGAAAACTCATGATATTATTATGGGTTATTTACCAATTGGTAATAACCTACTATTCAAGTTCCAGTGGTATAGAAGCATAATACCTAGGACTTAACAACCAATGTCGCCGGTGATTCTTGTGCCGTATAAAATGCGTTAACCATGAGATCTATATGGCTCTAGGGAAGTCAGTTGGATCTTCTTCCTTTCGCATGCCATGGACACCGTTCTGGGCATTTTGTAAGTTGCAGATTGTGGGTAAAGCCATATATTTTGGGAGAAGCCTACCCTGGATCTGGGCGTACAAAAGACAGATTTCTAGTGTTTATGGTTGTCATGCGTATCAGACTAAGGTAAAGCCGTATTACCGGGATAAGTGTGCCTTGAGTTCTGATAGTACACCAATTAAGGGTATGCGGGATCACGAAGAAGGGCAGTGTTTGGCTTGGGTCCTTATACCAAGGACGTGTGAAAAGGTTGGCTGCTCGGATGTGCAAGATGGATAAGGATATCTCTTGGGAAAAGCAATGCACCTCTACAGAGTGTAAAAAAGTGCGACATGTTACTTTTATTCCGAGAAGGAGATACGAACGTTGCAGGAAAGAAACTCCATGAATTTCTAATCAACCTGTGAAGACTGATAGACATAATTTTTTAGAATAAAAGCAATATTTGAAAAAATGTTTACGAAAACCTTCATAGCCTATGACCTATAGTCTATGGCTGTAGATAGTGCATCAAACAGTCCTCTTGAACTTGCTGAGTACACTCGTACTCAACTGCATCTTCTTAACCCTTGCTAGGTATTGGAGCAATTAATGACGTCATTCGGAGGTGAGCTACTTTGAGGAACTAAAGATACCCGATGGAATAAATGGAGTCAACGTCATTGTCATATACTATATAAATTAAGTTGAAGATGTAGACAGTGGATAAACCCTAGTTGTCAGAACCTACTTCTGTAGAGCATTGCTATAGCACCAATCGCAAGGAAAATAAATATTAGTAATAGACTTACTAGTAGAATCATTTACATGTTGATCTTTATGGTTTTATTTTGTAAGGATACTCTCCTCACTGTATCGAGGAAGTTCTCTGGATCTTTTGTAATATACTATGTTGTAAACTATGGTCATGCCTTGGACTTGCGATGTTTCTGTTGTACCACTCTGAGGGATGTAATATTGGTGGAACGGTGTTTCGGTATTATGTCAATGACTTGCATACTACACCATGAGTGGTATGCTGGGTTACCACACCATCACGCCACTGTGCGCATGTATCCATGTTTCACTTCTACTATAGATTATTAGTCAACGGGCCCCACCAAATGGCGCACGGTAGCCGGTTGTACCTAGTAAACTAGTGCATCATCTGTATATAAGGGGCATTCTGAGATTCTGATAAGGGTCTGGTCGATCTAGAGCTCATTTCCCCCACCGCCCATTCGAGAGAAGAGATAAGAACACAAAAACTTCTCGAGGAGTAACCTTGTATTCCGTATCGATCTAATATCCATTATGGGAAAGAAAAGGGGTGTTACCTCATCAAGGGCCCTATACCTAGGTCTATGGGCACAAATGATGTTTGTGATTTAGTAGAAATTCCCAATGGAGCTAAAATAGTAGGCTACAAGGGGGTCTATAAAACCAAGTATGATTCCAAAGGTAACGTTGAAAGGTTCAAAGCAAGGCTTGTTGTGAAAGAATTCACATAAAGATAAGGAATCGATTACAACGAAACTTTCTCTCTTGTATCAAGCAAAGATTCTTTTGGAATCATTATGGCATTAACAACTCATTATGCCTTAGAGCTGCATCAAATGGGTGTTAAGACTGCATTCATAAATGGTGATATGAAGATGTTTACATGACTCAACAATAAGGTTTTTTCGTAGAAGGAAAAGAACACTTCGTGTGTCGATTAAAGAAATCAATTAATGTCTTGTAACAAGATTCGAGACAATGGTACTAACGTGGCTCAATAGTAGAGCTTCATTGGGAGACCCCAATAGGAAGGTATGATGAGCATAGCGGCAAATTTTCCCTCAGTTATGAAACCAAGGTTATCGAACCCACTAGGAGCAAGGAAACAACTCCAAGGTGTTGCTAGCAACTTGGAATCCCGCATAACACAAACTCAAGACTTTGTCCCAACTTACAGTGAGGTTGTCAATCTCACTGGTTTGCTGAAAACAAAGGATTAAACGTATGGTGTGGAAGGTAATGGTTGCTTGCAAAAAGTAAACAGTAACAGTAGATGATGTATCAATAGTAAAGATTGGACCAGGGTCCACAGTTCACTAGAGGTGTTCTCCTTAAGATAGATAACATAGCATGCTGGGTAAAAAAATTACAGCAGGGCAATTGACAAGATTGAGCAAGGCATAACAATGCAATACTAGGCATTCATGATCCTATGAGATTTGATTGGGCATTACAACAATATACATAGACCACCATCCAAATGCATCTATGACTAGTAATCCACCTTTAGGTTATCATCCGAACCCCCTCTACTATTAAGTTGCAAGCAACGGACAACTGCATTAAGCAATGTGTGTAAAGTAAACAACACAATTGTTCCATGAACAAAAGATTGTTGTTTTCTCCCTAATGGCAATAGCACATCTATAACCTTAGAGATTTTTGTCAATTCACTAGATTCAATAGAGGCATGAACCCACTATCGAGCATAAATACTCCCTCTTGGAGTCACTAGCATCTACCTGGCCAAGATAGCTACTAGAAACAGAGAGCATGCAAGATTTCAAACAACACAGACATGATAGAACAATAATCACAAAGACATGATAGAATCAGTAATCAATCTGACATAGTATCTCAATATCCATCGGATCCCCGCAAACAAAACATCCATGATTACAAATAGATGATCTTGATCATGAACGGAGCTCACAATATCTAAACATGATAGCACAAAGGATGAGAAACAATTATCTAGCTATTATATGGACCCATAGTCCAAGGGTGGAACTACTCACGCATCATACCGGAGGCTGGCATGGTGATGAAGAAGGCCTCCGGGATGATCTCTCCCCTCCGTCAGGGTGCCGGGAAGAGCTTCAGATCCCCCAATCTAGGGACGATGGTGGCGGCGGCTACAAACTGTTTCGTGGAGATATGATTGGGTCCTTAGGGTTTTGGCATCGGGGGGTTTATATAGGCGAAGAGGCGAGGCAGGAGGGCGGCCAGGGCGTCCACACCATGGGGCGGCGCTCCCTAGGGTGGTCCCACGTGGCCCTTGGGTGTGGTGGCCTTACAGCCCCCCTTCGGTCTCTGTGTTCTCCTTGGTGAAATATTTACCTTGGCTTTTGTCACGTCCAATTCCGAGAATATTTCCTTACTAGCTTTTCTTAAACCAAAAACAGCAGAAAACAGGCAAATGGCACTCCGGCATCTTTTTAAAGTGTATAAAAATACCTCAAAGTGTAGACAAAGCATATCAAAGTGGATACTAAACAAGCATGGAACATAAAAAATTATAGATACGTTTACGACGTATCAAGCATCCCCAAGATTAACTCCTACTCATCCTCGAGTAGGTAAGTGATAAAAAGAATAATTTTTTAGGTGACATGCACCATCACAATCTTGATCAAAATATTTGCAAGCATTGAAATTTGGGATCAAAGTACTCTAAACATGAGCATGAAAGGTGAAGTTCTAACAATAAGACAAACAACTATGCTGCAACATGAAAGGATACAAACAAAGATCATGAATAACAATTCATTGAAATACATTTGTTTGTTTCACACATAGAAAACATATCATAGTGGCATTCAGCTTGTCCCTCATGGAGTAGCAAAACATAAATGCATAGGACACCTTCAAAGTTCATAAGGGTGACTAGATATAAATAGTTCAAGGACAAGCAATATTATCATTATGAATCAATTAATAAGTTTTGCGACAATGCACATAGAACTAAGAATGACAACTATGCTCTCTTAATTGGTGCCTAAGGATAGAAGGTGGAGAGTCAATATAAAAGTGAAAGAAAGGCCCTTCAAAGGGAAGCAGGGATTTCAAGTTTCATAAAGGCTTCCAAAAATTATGGTACTTGTTAGCTTTCAGCTCTCATTGCCCTATCATAAGCATCTTGAAGTGATTAAGGTTAAAGTGAAAAAAATATGGAGTATATGCTTAACAAAGTATAAGTTGGCAATCTCATGTCCCTTGATTACTAGGGCCGTTCCTCATGCTACTCAACTTTAGTTACCGGTAATTTTTGTCATTGTAAGTATATGTGTATCATAGAGAACCACCAACGGGGTACCCCTTGCCCCATGACACAGGAGCTATCCCATATCATAATGACAAGGCAACAGACAATGAGCATCTCAGGAATCTTCTTATTTACCATGGGAAAATGGTGCTTTTTTCTCTTCTTTCCTCTTTTTTTCTTTTCTCTTTTTTTCTATCTCTCTCTTTTTTATAAGAAGAATGCTTCATAGATTGCTCACTATGGTGATGCTGCAAGTTTCCACCATGATTAGGCATGGCTTAGGCTAGCGGCCCAGGCGTTTCTCTAACACATATACATAACTCCATGGACTTACAAGATCCCCTTTTATTTCACACCGCCGACATCCATAAACAAAAGAGCATGATATCAACTGGGTACATATTTATAGGTGTTGAAAGCATTCCCCGTGACAGCATGGTTCTGCTAATTCCCAACTTATAATTGCAAGAATATATAACATAGATGAAACAATGGTTCAATTTTATTAGGGGCAAGAAAAATAAAGAGTACCAGCAAGTTTGTGAGAGCTTTAATCACTAATTTTCACATAACAAGTTTAATTTGGAAGATAGATAAAACAATAATATACTTCGAATGGTGTAAAACACCATGCATAGGAATTTATAGTGGACACTTTGGGATAACTTGGTTTCGCGGGAGTTGGATGCATAAGTAGAGCTTACTCAATACAAGTGGAGGCTAGAAAAGACCGGGAGCGACCAACTAAGAGAGCAATAATAGCCATAATCATGCAGAGCGACAAAACATTATCAACTAAAGCATAAAGTGGTATCACAATTCAAAAAGTAAATGATCATAGAGGCTAAGGTGACTGGTTCATAGTCATAACATGGTGTGAGCATGTGCCAAGTCAACCCAAACAAAGCATCAAAGGAGAATACCACAATACTATGCTTTTGTATGCTAAAACAATGCGTGATTCTTTCAAGGCACATTAAGAAATCTCAATTGTTTGGAATAGGTCATGCTACAACAATAATCACTAAGCATAATATCAAAACAACATCTAGCATGACATGTTAAAGTCTAAGCCACAGTGAAAACAAGCTCCCTTTTGTACCACTAAAGCATAAAGCTTTCTACTCTTTTCCAACACCAATCAACTTATTTGAAACAAGACAACAAAAGCGGGGGTCCAACTACTTTATTCAAGAAAACAAAAACCAAAAATGAAAACTAAGACGCTCCAAGAACAACACAACAGTGCATGAAACAATAAAAACGAAGTGTCTAGAAAGAGACCTGAGATTTTTATTGATGAAGAAGGGGATGCCTTGGGCATCCCCAAGATTTGACGCTTGCACCTCTTTAATATTTCTTGGGGTGACACGGGGTGGCATCCCCAAGCTTGAGATTTTGTCCATTCTTCATCTCATTACATCATTCTTCCCCTACACTTGAAAATTTCTTTCATACAAAACTTCACACAATCTTCACTAGCAACATTAGTGCATTCAAAAGTAATAAACCTTTGGGTTTAGTATCAAAACAGCAAAATTTTCATCAACAACACAATCTAATGTAGCAATTACTTTTAAAAATCTCAATTTACCAAAGAGAACTCAAAAATAAATCGATAAAGAGGCAAATGCAAATAATGGCAGAAATCTGTCAAAACAGACTAGGAGGTAAAAACCGATTTTTTCGAAGTCCTTATGTTGGTCAAATAGAAAAGTGTTGAACTTACGAAAGTTCGATAACAACCTAGGGGATTTATTCATAAAATTACAGCTTAATCTGAGATACAGAGATTGTTCAAGAATTTTTACAGTGAAGCACAAAAATCTGTTTCGGGAAAGCAACTTCCCCAAATCTTACTTCCCTCTCATTAGAAGTTATTCTTGGAACAAAAATAAAATAAAAAGTATAAGGAGTGGTTATTACAGAAATAATAACTTCCAAGAATCAATAAAACTATTGGGTTATCTCCCAAGAAGTACTTTTCTTTAATGCATTTAAGTTTGGCACAAAAAGCAAGAATCAAGTATTTTCAAATGAAGAAGCATTAACATCAAATTTTGCTTTAAAAGGAGGAGCAAAAGGTAACTTCTCTCTCCTCATAGGGAAGTGTTCAATACCTTTCTTTAATGGGAATTGATATTTATTGGTGCCTTCTTTCATATCAATGATGGCACCAACAGTTCTAACAAAAGGTTTTCCCGAAGTAATAGGACAAGAAGCATTGCATTCAACATCCCAAACATAGAAATAAACAGGGACATAGGCATTGTTAACCATAATAATAACATAATTAACACTTCCCATGAGTTTATTTTTAGCATTATCATCAAGTGGGATATCTAAATAGCAATCTTCCAAAGGTGGTAAATCAAGAATTTCATAAATCTTTCTAGGCATAATAGAGACACTAGAACCAATGTCACATAAAGCTTTGAGATCAAAGTCATTCACCTGCATATTAATGATGGGTTCCAAACTATCTTCTACTTTCCTAGGAATAGAAGCTTTGTGTTTCAAATTTTCTTCCTTAATTTTAATGAGAGCATTTGTGATGTGTTTTGTAAAATCCATATTCATAGCACTAGCATTAGGACTTCTAGCAAGCTTTTGTAGGAACATAATCACTTTAGAAATATTGCAACCATCAAGATCAAAATCAAACTTAGCATCATAGGTAGAAGACATATTGGGTTTAGGCATTGTTGTAGGAGGAATGGGGACTTCTTGTGGTTTGCTAGCATCAACATTGGCAGTGGTAAAAGCAATTTTAGCTTCTCTTTCCCACTTAGCATGCAATTTAGCTAACATTCTAACATTTTCATCAATAGTAACTTGTATGGCATGAGTAGCAGCAAAGGTACTTTCCAAGGTTTCAGGTTTAGCAGCCATTTTATTAATCAAAGAGGATTGTGCTTCAGACAAAGATGAAATATTTTTCTCAACATTCAACAGCTTTTCCTCCACAGTCTTGTTGAAAGTAGTTTGTTTACTAATAAAGTCATTAAGAATGACTTCAAGTTTAGAGGGAGCACTTCTATTGTTGTTGTAAGAATTTCCATAAGTACTACCATTATTGGGAGGATAAGACCTATAATAATTATTACCAAAATTATTCCTATAGGCATTGTTGTTGAAATTGGTGTTTCTAATGAAGTTCACATCAACTTGCTCTTCTTGAGCAACCAAAGGGGCTAAGGGAACATTATTTGGATCAATATGAGCTTTTCCATTAACAAGCATAGCCATAATAACATCAATTTTATCATTCAAAGAGGAGGTTTCTTCAACAGAATTTACCTTCTTACCATGTGGAGCTCTCTCAGTGTGCCATTCAGAATAGTTGATAATCATATTATCAAGGAGCTTTGTTACATCACCCAAAGTAATGGTCATAAAGTTACCTCCAACAGCAGAATCCAACAGATTTCTTGAAGAGAAGTTTAACCCTGCATAAAAAGTCTAGATAATCATCCAAGCAGTCAGTCCATGAGTGGGAAAATTCTTTACCAAAGATTTCATTCTTTCCCAAGCTTGAGCAACATGTTCATTATCAAGTTGTTTAAATTTAATTATTTCACTTCTCATAGATATAATCTTAGTAGAAGGATAGTATTTTCCAATAAAAGCATCTTTGCATTTAATCCAAGAATCAATACCATTTCTAGGCAAGGATAGCAACCATTCTTTAGCTTTTCCTCTAAAGGATAAATAAAAAAATGAGCTTAATAATATCTCCATCTACATCCTTATATTTTTGCATCTCACAAAGTTCAATAAAGTTATTGAGGTGGGCAGCAAGATCATCAGAACTAGCACCAGAAAATTGCTCTTTCATAACAAGATTCAACAAAGTAGGCTTAATTTCATAAATGGTAGCATCAGGAGCAGGTGGAGCAATAGGTGTACTCAGGAAATCATTGTTGGTTGTGCTAGTGAAATCACACAACTTGGCGTTCTCAGCAGAATTCATTTTTGCAAGGGTGGAGCAAGCCAACAGCAGCAGCAACTAGAGTAGGAACTAATTTTTTTGTGTTTTTGATAAGAAAAATCAAACCAAACAAAACTATTTTTTTGTAATTTTTGGTCAAAAGAAGCAAGCAAAACAAAGAAAAAGGAACTAAGCAAAAAAACAAAGTAAATAGAATGGTTGTGGAAGACTCCCCTTGTGAAGCTGTCCTCAACTCCCCTGCAACAGCGCCAGAAAATATCTTGACGCGGCTCAATAGTCGAGCTTTGTTGGGAGACCCCAAGAGGAAGGTATGACGAGCACAGCGGCAAATTTTCCCCCAGTTATGAAACCAAGGTTATCGAACCAGTAGGAGCAAGGAAACAACTCCAAGGTGTTTCTAGCAACTTGGAATCCTGCACAACACAAACTCATGACTTTGCCCCAACTTACAGTGAGGTTGTAAATCTCACTGGTTTGCTGGAAAGAAAGGATTAAATGTATGGTTGATGTCTATGCACTATTATTCTTGTAGACAGTTGTTGGGCCTCCAAGTGCAGAGGTTTGTAGAACAACAAAAAGTTTTCCTTAAGTGGATTACCCAAGGTTTATCAAACTCAGGGAGGAAGTGGTCAAAGTTATTCCCTCTCAAGCAACCCTGCAATCAAGATACAATAAGTCTCTTGTGTCCCCAACACACCCAATAAACTTGTCAGGTGTATAGGTGCACTAGTCCGGCAAAGAGATAGTGAAATACAAGTGGTAACGGTGCCAAAAAATAGCTTGACGGTGATGTAAAGTAAAAGGACCAAAACCTCCCTAGCAAACATGCAACAAATCTAGATGTGAATGGTGTTTTAATGCTTAGGAACAAGGCCTATGGATCATACTTTCACTAGTGAAAACTCTCTCATATAAATATCCTCTCTTCATGATACTACTCCGACTACTCTTCGGTTGGACACTCTAATCCACGGTAGGCCTACAAAAGCACACCTCAAAGTCCGCCTTTCCCAATCTTGATAACCCCACACTATCACCTTGAGCGCTAGATGGTTCCAACAAACACCACAATTTCATAGAGACATCCAACTCCAAATATAACTCATAAAAATATATATGTAACCTAGCTTAAGTTCCACACACGGCGTGCACGCTGTCACTTTCATCCACATGGGGAAAAGCATAGATTTATTAAAGCACGATGAGTATTTATGTAGACTCTAGCCTAAGTGCCGCCATGGCGTGCACGCTGTCACTTTCACCCACATGGGGAGAGCAGAGATCTATTAAAGCACTTGAGTAGCAAGGTAGATCTACTTGATTACAAAGCTCAAGACCACAACATGATCATGCATAGAGAGAGAGAGAGAGAGAGAGAGAGAGAGATGAACACATATCTACCGGTAGAGCCCTATGCCTTGAGGACGAACTACTCCCTCCTCATCATGGGAATTAGCAACGGCGATGGAGATGGTAGTGGAGATCGATGGAGATGGTTCCGGGGGCACTTCCCCGTCCCGGCAGGGTGCCGGAACAGAGACTTTCACTACTAGGAAAATGGCTATAGGTAATCAGCACATCCGTGGCTCACATGGTTGAAGTGCCCCATGGCTAAAACAGGCGTGGCTCACCTATGGGCAGTGCTCTACTAGTAACTAGAACAACCGTGGCGCACATGACCATAGTGCGCCACAGATATGTGTGGGCCAGGGCCCTGTTGGCCGCACGCCAAACATCTGTAGCGCACATAGGGTAGGTGCCCTACGGTTGTTTGTGTCAACCGTGGCGCACATGGAGGGGGTGCGCTACGCCTAAGCGCATGCCCCCTCTGCTGTGAAACGGCCAGACACATCCGTGGCGCACTATGGCATGTGCGCCACGGATGTTACTCCTCCCTGTGGCGCACTAGGGCAGAGTGCGCCACGGATGTGTCGATTTTTTTTACATCACTTTATGTGCACATGTGTGACCACATCCACCACCCCACACTTCACTTTCCCCTTCTTCTTCCTCCTTAGATCAAGTCGGGATTTTCTCCTTCCCACCTCAATTTCTCCATCCATTCACCATTTTTAGCATGTAGAACTTTCCTTGGATGTTACATAAGTAATAGAGGAAGGTGTCTGGTCTCTCATCTCCTTCTCCGGTCTCTCGCGCGCACCTCTCCTTTCCATCTTTCTCGCGATCAGTCTCTCATCTCGGTAAGTTGTCCATGTAAGGATGTGTTCATGTGTATATGGATGATATGCTCATATGTATGTAGATGATCGATGCTCATGATGTGTGTATGGAGAGGATCGATGGTCATATGTGTGTGTATATGGAGAGTATTGATGATGCTCATGCATGTGTGTATGGAGAGGATAATGATATGTTCATGTGTGTATGGATCGGTCTCTCTCTCTCTCTCTTGTGTTTGTATGTGAACAAGTTTCCATTTGTTTTGCCAAAATGTTGATTCATTTCCATTTTGGCAAGACTTTGGCATTTCGCAAAGGTCCTAATTTTAGGATAGGTCATGCCGAAATTTTCTATCGACCATTGCATGCATGCATTCATTATGTGGTTCTAATAGACTTCTAATTGTACCGTGTACACCGTGTAGGCAAAAATGGTCCGCATAATGAGCGAAGGCATTGTGGCTAGATTTTTGAAATGTGCGACGGCTGACATGATACGAAATAACAAGACGGATATAAGATGTCTGTGCAGAAGATGCAAACTCAACTGGGTGATCGACCCAGATTCCGGGAATCTGCAGGCGCACCTGCTCCGCCAAGGTTTCATGGATGGATACACTCGTTGGATAAGCGATGACGAAGACGATGGAGACGGCGAAGGTGGCCAACATGACGATGATCATCATCACGGCGAGAACGGGCGAGATGATGAAGAGTCTCCTGGAGATGGTGAAGGTGCGGAAGCAGACCGGGATGATGATGATCTAGATGCCGGAGGAGCAGACGACGATGGAACAACGTCAGGCTGGGTGCGGGACCCTTATGTGCAAGAGCTGCTTCTCAAGCAGACGAGTAACGCCAGGGCTGTCGCTAGAGATAAAGCCAAGCTTGCGCAACTTGAGAAATACGCGGTTACTCCATTGTATGAAGGATGCAGGCCCGATGATACCCGGTTGAATGTAACTCTCAAGGCTATGGAGATGAAGGCAACACACAAATTGAGCGACACAAGCTTCGACGATATGATGGCATTCTGGCACGATCGTCTCCCGGAGGGGAACACATGTCCAACTAGTATCGAGGACGCCAAGAAAATCGTCTGTCCTCTCGATCTACCGCACGTTAGATATCACGTATGCATCAACGATTGCATCATTTATCGGGGCGAGGACGTGGAGAAAACCACATGTCCGGTGTGCGGCATGAGTCGATACAAGAAAGGAAAGAAAGCACCTCGAAAAGTGGTATGGTACTTTCCTATCACTCCTCGTCTGCAGCGCTATTTCGCGGACCCTATGTAGTGACCTCGGATCAAGTAAGATCCTAAGTCCCTGTGATTAACATGCTAGTCCCTGGATCAATAGCTAGCACTCACAGTCGATGAAATATCATGTAAACCACAAGTCTTTATTACATGAATCGAATAATCCAGAGTTTACATTATTACAACAGAAGCGATATAAATACAACTTGGAGTCCCATCAATGCCACATGCAGGTTGAGTGAAGACCCGCGTTCCTAGCGCACCTTTCAACGATCTCCAAAATTCTGCACATAAAACATGCAGCCAACAAGTTGGGTCAATACTTTGAATGTATTGGCAAATTACACCAAGGAAGGAAAGACTAACTCTACATGCAAGGCTAGTTTAGGCTTTGGAGTTCATTTGCATAAAGCTAATTTTCTTAAGTAGAGAGAAGAAGAGAGGATTGTCCTACTTTGTAAACATTTGCTTAGATAAAATAAGGTCGAGTGGCACACGAGGATATTATGCACCAAGTGTCCAAACAACCAAACACTTGGATATTACGCACCAAGCGTCACTTGGATATTACACACCAAGTTCCCAAATTCCCACCCATTAGCGATATTACGCACACCATGGGGTTTCAAAACTTTGTTTTAGAAAAGAGAGAGGAAGATCCTTCAGAGGCTCCATCCTTCAGATGCTCAATGTTGTTCTGTTTCCGTGAACACGGCTGATCGATCAGATTGCAATACTCTCGAGAGTTTGTGCACTTTACCCACAATCCACGATCAAGTCCTTTTACAGATAAGACCATGGCGAGGCTTTCCCTTAGTAGCCCCTCTACCTTCCGGATCCAACCGTGCCAAGAACCTCCAAATGTTGGTACCCAGGTGAGGTTTCCCACTAAGTACTAGGCCAAGACAGAGCCCATAATGTATTGTGGTTGCACTGGAAGCTTATGAATTCTGAAACATGGCAGACTTCTTTGATTCCTGGGCGGCCGTCCTCCACCAAAATCTCACTCGTTGTCCCGACAACCATTCCACCCAGAAGAAAACTTAGTTTTATTTTGAAGTGGATTTGAGAAGAAAAGTTTGCTCTAGAGAGCCTTTATACTTAGAAAAATTCTTTGTCTTTCGAACCCCCCAACGGTACTTTGTATATATAGCATAGCAAGCAATACTTAGTAAAAACAGGGGTAACCTATTAGGATGGGAAATCCTAAGTATAGAGCTACTCATGGCATACTACAAAATCATCGCACTTGCAAAATAATACTAAGGAAAAATTCTACTAGATCATCCTACACATGCATACTACAGAATTTTGAAGATCACATGCATAGAATCAAAACTGGGACAAAATTATGAACAAGTGGTGTAACTTGCCTTATGTTGATAATATGGGTGTTGATTGTATTTCTTCGCGGCAATCGCACTCTCCGAACAATCTAATACGAGGACAAGGTAGTTCCAATCAAAACAATTGCAAAAATAGCAAACACAACAAGGATGATCGAAAACATGCATGACGATTTAACATGACACAATGGTTATAATTAGTTTTATGAACATTAATATATCATATGATGCATGTATGAGTTCATTTAATGCAATAGGGTACTTGTTATTAATGATTACTTGCCAATATAAGGGTTTTGATAGTTCTGTTGTAACGCCTGTTCTAACTGTAGAATTAAATTTGTTTCTTGGGTTTACTGGATAGAGGACGTTAATACGAACCAGTAGGCGTTGGATTCACCCTAATCGGAGTTATAGATCTTTTTATATGATTTAAATAGTGTTTAATGGGTTTTAAATGATTCATACAGTTTCTGTTGCCTAAAAATCAAACTAAAATTATATCTGTAATCTCCACGGAATTGTGATTTCAGGGACATATTATTTGTAATTTTCTGAATAGTATTTATTTTCTTTTAAATTTATTACTCTAAATAAGCCATTAAACCATTTATTTAATTGCTGCCAAACCTTATAGTATTTTACTGAACCATTTGCAGATTGATGATCTACATGGAACCAGCTTTCTATCGGTATATTATTTATATTTTTATGACAAGCAATTAATTTACTATGAATTTAATGATTTATAAAGCCATTAAAACTAATTAAATTGCTACGGGTTAAATAATCTGCAAAGGCTAGATCCAACCAGATATTCTTAAAGGACATTACAGTAGCTTCAATTTGATATATTATTCATATTTTTCGGAGTTACAGATAATTTCTTATGAATTTATTAACCTAAAAGACCATTAAAACTAATTAAATTACTGCAGTAACCACGTACAGTAAAAGTTGGATCTATTCTAATAAGATGATTCTACGTGAAATTATCTTCAATTTGATATATTATACGCAATTTTTGGACGTGGTATGAATTTCTAATAAATTTTACAAGTTAGATCTATAATATGCAATTTTAAATTCGAACGGAACATTGCAGGGAATATTCCGCTGACTGGACAGGTTGACTTTGCATGCTGACTGGGACTAGATGTTGACCTTACGTTGATGTGGTGTTGATAATGAAGATAACCGGGATGACGACATGGTACGCACCGGTTTGATTGGATCTCGACCGTCTGGATAGGATCCGGTGGCTAGAAGAAGAGATTGACCCGATTTTGGCTCAGAATAGACAAGAAATAGATCTGTGTTAGAGAGACAAATCCATAGGTCAAATTGAAAAACTCAGAACATGAAAGTTGTGGGGAATCATTATTCCTACCTTCTCACCAAAGGAATTTGGATTTGAAGAAACGAGCGCGAGTAGATCTTGGATTTACACCGTAAGATCTGAAATATTGCGATACGAAATTCTCCATCTGTGGTGGATGAAAAGAGGTGAGGTTTGTCGGGATTGAAAGATTTTGACGATTCCTACAACTTTTGTTTTTTGACCAAAGGCAAACGACGAAGTCTAGTTGGGTTAAAAAGCGAAATAAGATTCGGAAATATGTAGATTCGGGATTTCAAGAATAGAAACTCGTACAGTCGTGGCTACACGAGTTTATATGGGGATTTAGGACGGTGGGGAGATAGGTATTAGAGTAGGGAACAAGTAGAAACAAGCGGAAGTCAATTCGGAGTTGTAGATCAAAAGATATAAGAGTTTGAATAGAGGTAGGTTTGTTAAAAACTGTTTCACACGCTTTTTAAAGCAATCCAATGGGATCGATCCCTCTCCCTCCTGTACGTGGCTGGTTGGGTCGGTCCGGGTGGGCCGGCCCGTTTAGGTTTTTTTTCTTCTTTTTTTTTTCTTTTTCTATTTACTTGTTTCCCTTATATCTTTTGCATACGAACTCCAAATGACATGATTCTTGTTTCTAAATTTTTCTAAAATCGAATAGATTATTATAGGATCAAATTTGTAATATTTTTACTAGTTTGGAAGTAGTGGATTTATAAATCCTTGTATATTCCATTTTATTTATATCTTTATTTGTTTGTATTTATTCCATAACTTTTTCATACTAGCTCCAAATGAGCTCAATTTTGTTTCTAAAATTTTGTAGTATTAATTGGATCTCTTTAGGCTATAATTATAAATAATTTATGCCTTAACAACAATGGGTTTTATAAAGTCAATTTAATTACCCTTAGGAACATTTGGGCGAATCAACTATAGGATTTAGATACCAGGATTTGGATTTAGTTTATGAGAACTTTGCATGGATGTAATGAAATGCTAATGAATGCTTCATGATTTTCATTTTGAAATATTGCACACCAATTCTACAATCCATAATCAATCCATGCCCTTTTGCCTATATGGCTACTTAGGTCATAACAAAAGAATATAAGATTTTGAATTCAAGGTTGAGAGGATTTCTATTCAAAAAGTTTCTTCTCTTTAAGAATTTTCAACATAGTCAAACAATCAACCAAACTTATTTATTTATTTCACATTCCAAAATTAGGAGAATTTTGGGATGTGACACCCTAAGGAAGCGAAGCTCATGCGATGGCATGCGGAAAGGAAGAAGCCAGGAGATGATGATGACCCCGAAAAGGATGAGTTGCTGACGCACCCTTCAGATGCTAGCCAGTGGAAAGCATTGGACCTCGAATTCCTAGAATTCAGTGGAGATTCGAGGAACATCAGGCTTGGTGCGAGCACCGATGGACTCATTCCGTTCGGTAGCCAGAGCAACACGCACAACACTTGGCCCGTGTTTGTATGGATGTACAACCTCCCTCCATGGTTGTGCATGAAGAAGAAGTACATACAAATGAGTATGCTAGAGGAGATAGGCGTAGCGCACTCTGGCATAGTGCGCTACGGATATCCGTAGCGCACTATGCCAGAGTGCGCTACGCCTATCTTTGTCTTATCCACATGCACGCAGGCACACTTCCCTCATCCCCATTCAACCGCGCCCACGCCCATCTCCTGCCAGCCGCCGCCGACACTGTCGATCCGCCGCCTCGCCAGCGCTGCCAGCCGCCGCCACTCGAGGAGGAGACCATGGAGGAGAAGGCCCGTGCCGCTGCCAATCCGCCGCCACCGCATCCCAGGAGGAGGAGGTCGCAGTCGCCACGCCAGGAGGAGGGGGTCGCGCTCGTTCCGTGGAGGAGGAGGTCGCAGTCGCCGCGCAGTCCGTGAAGGAGAAGGCCCTCATCGTCCGCGTGCTCATCGTCGTCCTTGTCTCGGAGGTGAGCATCACCCTCTCCCCTCTCCCCCTCTCTCCCCTCTCGTTGCATCCATTCACTTAGGGGATTCAGAGTAGGATTCAGAGTAAGGGTTCAAAGTTAGGGTTCACAGTTAGGAAATGTTCAGATTTTCTTAGGATTCAGAGTAGGGTTCAGTTAGGAAATGCTTAGAGTAGGATATGTTCTTAGGAAATTCAGTTAGGAAATGTTCAGATTAGGAAATTCAGATTAGGAAATGTTAATTAGTTAGGAAATTCAGATTAGGAAATTTAGAGTAGGAAATTCAGATTAGGAAATTCAGTTAGGAAATGGTTGCATGGTTTATGGTTGTTCAGAGTAGTGGTTCAGAGTTAGGATTCAGAGTTAGGAAATGTTCTTAGGTAGTATGAAATCATAACAGTGGTTTTGTCTTCATAGTTCATGGTTGCATGGATTAGCACTGCAAGCAACTTCCTTTCCTAGTTGTCTTAGCCCCTAGATAAATTATTCTGAGATGAACATTATTCTGAATTTTTTTTTCTGCATGATTGTATGCTTGCCTGTGTGGATTCTTCTAAGATGGACATTATGCCCGTGTGGCATACACCAACTGGTAGCATGTTAGCATGTTGACCAAAATTGTTTTAGCTATCTCTCTTTAGCATTTTGGGTCTGCAAGCTAACTTGTATGAGACACGTTGAGAGCATGGTGTTTCAAAATCTCAGAGAAACAACATAACATGGTAAAGATACAAATGAAACTATTTTAATAGTTCAAATAATGACCTGCAGCTAAAAAAATTATGGTTCTCTGTACTATATGAAAACAATGCATTTATGTAATTCATTTATCACCAGTAGCTTTGGCCAGTGTTGCTGTTATTGCTGTGCAGTGTTGCTGCTGTTATTGTTGTGCAGTGTTGCTGCTGTTATAAAAAATTGATGATTCTCTGTACTATATTGATGGAAATTTTTGCACATGTTGCTGCTGTTATTGTTGTTATTGTTGTAGCTATACATGCTGTTGTTATTGCTGTGAAGTGTTGCTGTTATTGCTGTGCAGTGTTGCTGTTATCTCCTATGCAACATATCAGTTTTGAAATGGCAAGTCCATGATGTAGGTGTATGATCTGTATGCATGTTCTTGTATGAAATGAGTCCTGATTTTTGCCGGAATGTTGATTAACTTCCGTTTCGGCAGAAATCGGGCACTCCTAGTTTAAGAAAATTAGCAAAGGTCATGCCGGTTTTTTCCGTGCATTTAACCAATTATTTGTTTTTTATTAGTGCAAAGATGTGTGACAACGACAAGGCTGGATGTTCTAAGCGCATCAGCGCTGAAGGAGAACTCAGACCTCCGAATAAACAATTGACATTCTAGGAGGCGGCCCGGCGGCTAGAAGACGATGAAGAATACCATACTTCAGAGAGCGAGGATGATGAGATGGAAGACGCGGAGGAAGAAGCCGAAGGAACGGCGGACGATGAAACCACTGATGGAGGAAAGGGCACAGGGAGTGGTAGCAATCCTCATAAGAAGAATAAGAAGAAGCCGGAGGACCGGCGCCCGAACACAGTCGGCACGGTCAGGGAGGAAATTACCGAAGTGAGCCCATCAGGGGTTCCTTTGGAACCCGCCCTTGTCGTCAAAGGGTACGGTGGGCAAGTGGCGGCGATTACCCGGACAACCATCTCGATCAACACCGAGAATCTCCGGCATAAAGATAAAGGCTGGATGTTCTAAGCTGCACGCAAGATACAAGTTCCCCGCTAAGTATCAGAACACAAATTATCATGGGAACGAAGTAAACAAATCCGCCCTCACAAAGATGAGCACCGCCCTGGCAAGCTGGAGAACCCGGATAAAGACGAAGATCTATAAAGAAGGCAAAAGTCTTGAGGAGATCCAGAAGATTGACCCGCAGATCACCGAAGATCAGTTCCGGGAGTTCAAGGAGAGGTGTGAATCCGAAAGAGCCCTGGCCAATAGTAATCGGGGAAAGGTGCTGCAGGCGATGAATATAGGTCATCACCATCTCGGATCTGGTGGATACAGAACCACGGAGGCCAAATGGAATAAGGAGGACGGAGAGTATAGATCCAAGGGGATAGAAAACCCCTTTGCTAAATTCGAACCGGGGCAGGTTCGAAACTTCATCAGGGCCCGTTACCATGTGGACCCAAAAACCAAACAACTCACCGTGGATCCTGCGGTGAAGGAATTCGAGGAAATTGTGGTAAGTATAATCTAATTACCGCGGATCAACTCGATTGCAATCTAATCGATGATCTAAACGATTCACTGTTACTTCTTCTGCAGGAGGAGGAAATTGTTGCTAGTCATGTATCCCAGGGTTTCTCATCCCAGGGGTCGACGGCAGCCACCCGGTGGGATAACCCTTTTAACAGGGCGATGAACCGGGCCAGGAAAATAGAGCCGGTTACAAAGAAGCCGTCGTCGGCTGGCCGTCTGGCCGGCCTCGGGGGTAAGAATTGGGTGGATCATTTTGGTCCACCGCCGAGGACGCATGTGGCGCCATCGGGAAGGAGCGAGGAGGAAAACCGCGAGGTTCAAGAACTTAAGGCACAAGTGGCGCGGATCCCGCAGATCGTCCAAGACAACCTGGAAATCACCCTCACGTCCTTCCTGCCTACCCTGGTGGAGTCAATAGCGAACTGGAGTGCGGGTGGTCGAGTAGGGCCGTGCCCGATTCCAAGCATGGTCAGCAGCCACTCAAACAACGCGGCGCCGACGAACAGGCGAACTACGTGTTCGTGACTCTGCCCGCTAGCACCGTTGCGCCGCAAGTGTTGGTGACTCCCCCTGCCATCACCGCGACGCCGGAGTACATGTTGGTGCCCCCTGCCATCGTCGCGGCGGCACCGGAGCTCCAAGCACCCGTCGGTAGGGAGAATACACCGGTGGCCAGCACCACGCCATCAAGCAGCCCTTCCGTCTCTTGCACGCCCGTCGCCGTATGCGGTGAGTCGACATTAGCCGATCTCGACGCCATCACGGTAAACAAATTGCTTTAATTACCGCCTTTCATGCCATCTATTACTCTTATGGCATCTTTGACGACGCCGTACATGTTTTCCGCAGACGGATGTTCCTTGCACTCTCTTATGCTACGTGAACAACGAGCTGAGGGATGTTGCCAAGGGTACCATCGTTCAACCCTTGCAGCGCACGTTCCACTCAAGGCCGATGCCAGATAGCGTGCACAGGGTTAAAATTAGTCGGGTGCTAAGGGGCTGCGACGACCTGGAACCTCCCATTCAACCCCCAGGAGCGGATGAAGAAGAGGCGTCTATCCTCAGAACTTGCTTCGGCTTATTCTTGCTATGGCCAAAGAGCATGATCCGTTTGGGGACGGCAGGGCCCATCACGCCACAGACAACAGCACCGCCTGTCGTGCCAGTGACAAGCGGTGGCAAGGCCCCCTTACCGCCCTCGCCGTCACCTCCACGCGGTGGGTCGGATGATCATGTTGATGATATGCACATGGCGCAGGATCCGGCCGAGGAAGACGAAGACTGGAATGATCACTTCTTTAGCACTCAGTTTAGCAACAAAGACCTAGCTGGTGGCCCCACAGAGAAAGCCACTATCACCAAGCGTCTGTTTGGTTCTCAGGAGACGCCTCCAGCTTGCGCCTTTACAGAGCCAGCTGATACAACCAACCGGCCCTTTATTCTAAGCCCTGACACACTACATAGTGCGGCCGGTGCTCAGATTGCGGTGCCTGCCCACTCTCCAAAAGGAAAAAAGGGCAGGAAAAGAAAATCTAGCAGCTCGAGCCAGCCGGTGGCGTCAACAACTGCGAATCCGATCAGGTTTCGGGATGGGCCACCAAGACCCGAGGGTATTATGTGGAGGATTCATGTGGCGGGTGAGCCCATGCTACCTAAGAATTTGCGGAAGCTCGCCAGTTCGGAACTGCAGATTGTGCATGACGGCGTGCTGACGATAGAGAGACGCCTTCTATCCGAGAAAGATCCCTCGCACCCAGTATTCGTGGTTAAGGTGCCACCAGGCTTGGGATTCGTCGACAATGCCCCTGCGGATCTGTTCTTCCTACGGTTCGATGACATCTTCAATATGTTCCACCTATACCCGTTGCACTATACCATGGTCCGTCTGTTTTCTCTCAGCCTGGCCATGCAGATCATTAGTGAGAACACACCGGGCATCGCTATAGTGGACCCCTACTACATGCGTGATGGCTGCTTGGGTTCCCCCGCCGAACGACGTATCGTGGCCTCGTACCTAAAAAGAATCCTCGTGGCGAACAAGACAAAGGAATATATTCTCGTGCCTTACTTTCCCGAGTAAGTCGTTATTCACTCGCCACCGTCGATTGGCTTTATTAGATCATCATCATTCTTTTTCCAACACATTCCATTTGAATTTTTTGCGCAGAGATGAACACTGCACGCTCATCTCCTTATCGCCGAAGCATTCCCACGCCACGTATTTCGACTCGGGGAGTCTAGAAAAGAAGAAAAACTACGACAAGATCAAGGAAGTTCTGGATGATGCTCTCACTGGCTTTTCCTCGACGGAAGGCACCACCTTCGTGCGTACGAAGGTCAAGTTCGGCAGGCACGTCTTCAACCACGTAACAGAGTTCCCCTGCGTGAAGCAGCCGGAAAACAGTAATAAGGAAGCCTACTACGCACTCCATCACATGAGGGCGTTCCTACTTGACCAGCAGAATTCTACGCTGCCAGATCATCTCAAATAGTGGGCCGAAGCAAAGGCCAAGATCAATGATTCAGATATTAGACAAGAGATGTATCGCATCCAGCAGCAGTTTGGGGCAATCATCTTTCGTGATGTCATGACTTCGGGGGGGATCTTCTACGGAGGAAATATCCCGAATAACCATGACATAGAAGATCGCTTAGAGATGCAGGGTGACTATAGGAAGTTCATGACGAGACAAGGCGTCCTCCCGTTCCCTAAGCCGAGCCAGAAGGCTTGATGTTGGCCTAGTTGTAGTTACAAACTATAGATGACCTTTGTGTGTGTGTGGACAATACTTATCTTATTAGGTTTATGAATCATCGCTTACTTATTTTGCTTATTATTATTATATATCAATCAATGCTTGGTTTTTTTGCTTACTCTTTGGTCCTTTTCTCACTTTGGTCCTTCTTTTTTTCTTTACTCTTTTTTCGAGAATAGTGCCGATGATTGAAATGTCGTGGCACACTATATATGTGAATGTGCTACGATGGGATTGTGAGCCTTGTGATATGCACAAGTCCAGGTCTTGTGCATCCTACTTGGCTCACCGTTCCATCGTATCATATTCCTGTGTCCAACGACCTATGTATATATATGAGGCATTCTTTTCGAGTTATTTTTGTCTTTTTTGAGAATAATGCCGATGATTGAAATGTCGTGGCACAATATATATGTGAATGTGCTACGACGGGATAGTTAGCCTTGTGATATGCACAAGTCCAGGAATTGTGCATCCTACTTGGCTGACTGTTCCGTCGTAGCATATTCCTGTGTCCAACGACCTATGTATATATATGAGGCATTCTTTTCGAGTTATTTTTGTCTTTTTCGAGAATAATGCCGATGATTGAAATGTCGTGGCACACTATATATGTGAATGTGCTATGATGGGATTGTGAGCCTTGTGATATGCACAAGTCCAGGTCTTATGCATCCTACTTGGCTCACGGTTCCATCATAGCATATTCCTGTGTCCAACGACCTATGTATATATATGAGGCATTCTTTTCGAGTTATTTTTGTATTTTTCAAGAATATGCCGATGATTGAAATGTCGTGGCACAATATATATGTGAATGTGCTATGACGGGATAGTTAGCCTTGTGATATGCACAAGTCCAGGAATTGTGCATCCTACTTGGCTAACCGTTCCGTCATAGCATATTCCTATGTCCAACGACCTAGCTAGTTATATATGAGGCATTCTTTTCGAGCTACTTTGGTCTTTTTCGAGAATAATGCCGATGATTGAAATGTCGTGGCACACTATATATGTGAATGTGCTACGATGGGATTGTACACCTTGTGCTATGCACAAGTCCAGGTGTTGTGCATCCTACTTGGCGTACGGTTCCATCGTAGCATATTCCTCTGTCCAACAACCTAGTTATATATGAGGCATGCTTTTTGAGTTTGCTCTTTTTGATTTAGGAGTACTTTCTATAAGTGTATCTTCATATGTGACTTTAATTATACATGTTTTTTCAATCACCGGTTAATTATTATTTTCAACTTGTAGATTTCGTGGTACGTCGTGTACAAGGGACGGGTTCCCGGAGTCTACGATGATTGGGAAGACTGCCGGAGACAGGTGCACTGTTTCAGTGGCAATATCTATAAAGGGTACAACACTATGGCAGAGGCGGAAGCTAGATACACGCGCTATCTAGCGGGAGTTAGGACAAGGAACCGGATGAAGACCTACACCTTCGTCGCGGCGGTGATCATGCTTATCTTCTTTGGTTGTTTATCCCGCGTTTGTGTCTAGCTAGTTTAGATGTCTAGGCGAGCTTCCGAGCTCTAACTTGTTCGATCGACACATGTATTCGCATGTCACCAACTACTACTTTGTAACTTGATCGAAACAATGTAACTTACACTATGTATTCATGTATGAGACTTATCTATATGTATTTGTTTCAATCTTGTTTTTCATATTGTGTATTTATATATATAATTGTATATCTTGTATCTGTGTGTGTATATCTGCTGTAATATTGTATATAATCTGTATTGTATATAATCTGGCTCGGAAATTAAAAAAAAACACACCTGTGGCGCACATGATCTACCTTCTGTGGCGCACTACACCTAAAGCGCACTATAGAAGCTTAGTGGCGCAGTGGGAGTGCGCCACAGAAGATCCTACGCGTAGCGCACCTGCCCACATAGCCGTGGCGCACTAGCAGGAGCGCTACGCCTATCTCGACACAACCGTGGCGCACTAGGCAGTGCTCCACGGCACAGAGATAGCCATAGCGCAAGGCACGTGGCGCACTGCTAGTGCGCCACAGATGATGTTTTCAGGTGCGCCACTAAATGCTGTTTTCCTAGTAGTGTTTCTGTCCCTCGAATCTCCCCTTCGGTGGCGGCGACGCTACATAGGTTTTCATGGCTTTTGGTCGATGATTTAGGGTTTCTGAGTCGGGGGCTTCTTATAGGCAAAGGATCCAAGGTCAGTGGAGGGCCAGGGGCCCACACCCCCTATGGGCGCAGCTAGGGTGGCACCCGTGCCCACCTAGGGTGTGGCCACCCTGGTGTCCTCCTCTGTCTCGTCTTAGATTTTCCGTATCATTCAGGTAAAAATATGAACTTTGGTTTTTGTCCCGTCCAATTTCGAGAATATTCATTTTTTAGCTTTCCGAAACCAAAAAGAGCAGAAAATAGGCAACTGGCACTGTGGCATCTTGTCAATAGGTTAGTTCCAGAAAGTGTATAAAAATACCTCAAAATGTAGACAAAACAAACCAAAGTAGATACTAAACAAGCATGGAACATCAAAAATTATAGATACGTTTACGATGTATCAAGCATCCCCAAGCTTAAATCCTACTTGTCCTCGAGTAGGTAAGTGATAAAAAGAATAATTTTTGAGGTGACATGCACCATCAAAATCATGATCAAACCTTTTGCAAGCATTGAAAGCTGGGATCAAAGAACTCTAAACATGAGCATGAAAGATGGAGTTCTAATAGTAAGACAAAGTAACTATGCATGCAACATGAATGTTTATAAACAAAGATTCATGAATAACATGCATTGGAAAATGTTTGTTTGTTTCACATATATAAAACATAGCATAGTGGCATTCATCTTGTCCCTCATGGAGTAGCAAATAAATGCATAGGAAACCTTCAAAGTTCATAAGGGTGACTAGATACTAATAGTTCAAGAACAAGCAATATCAACATTATGAATCAATCAATAAGTTTTGGGACAATGCACATAAAACTAAGAATGACAACTATGCTCTCTTAATTGGTGCCTAAGGATAGAAGGTGGAGACTCAATATAATGGTGGAAGAAAGGCCCTTCATAAAAAGGGAAGCAAGGATTTGAAGTCTCAAAAAGAGCTTCCAAAAATTATGGTACTTGTTAGCTTTTAGCTCTCATTGCCCCTATCATAAGAATCTTGAAGTGATTAAGGTTAAAGTGAACATACTATGGAGTATATGCTTGACAAAGTATAAGTTGGCAATCTCATGTCCCTTGAATACGAGTACCGCTCCTCATGCTACTCAAGTTTAGTTACTTGCAAGTTCTTGTCATAGTAAGTACATGTGTATCATAGAGAACCGCCAATGGGGTACCCCTTGCACATGGTACATGAGCCATCCCATAACCAAAATGACAAGGCAAGAAGACAATGGGCATCTCAACATTCTTCTTATTTACCATGGGAAAATGGTGCTTTTTTCTCTCTTTCCTCTTTTAAATATGTCTCTGTTTTATAAGAAGAAAGCTTCATAGATGTCATTATGGTGATGCTGGAAGTTTCCACCATGATTAGGCATGGCTTAGGCTAGCGGCCCAGGCGTTTCTCTAACACATATACATAACTCGATGGACTTACAAGCTCCCCTTTCATTTCACACCGACGACATCCATAAACAAAAGAGCATGATATCAACTGTGTACAAAGTACAAGTGCAATGTTGAAAGTGTTCCCCATGACAGCATGGTTCTGCTAATTCCCAACTTATAAGTGCAAGCATATACAACATAGATGACACAATGGTTCAATTTTATTAGGGGCAAGAAAAATAAAGTGTTCCATCAAGTTCGTGAGGGCTTTAATCACTAAGTTTTCACATAACAAAACACTTTTAAATTGGAAGATAGATGAAAACAATAATATACTTGGAATGGTGTAACACACCATGCATAGGAATTTATAGTGGACACTTTGTAATAACTTGGTTGCTTGGCAGTTGTATGCATGAGTAGAGCTTACTCAATACAAGTGGAGGCTAGCAAAAGACTAGGAGCGACCAACTAAGAGAGCAATAATGGCCATAATCATGCAGAGCGACAAAACATTATTAACTAGTGGTATCACAAGTCAAAAACTAAATGATCATAGAGGCTAAGGTGACTGCTTCATAGTCAGAACATGGTGTGAGCATGTGCCAAGTCAAACCAAACAAAGCATCAAAGGAGAATACCACAATACTATGCTTTTGTATGCTAAAACAACGCATGATTCCTTCAAGGCACATTGAGCAATTCTAATTGTTTGGAACAAGTCATGCTGCAACAATAATCACTAAGCATAAGGTCAAAACAACACCTAGCATGACATGATAAAGTCTAAGTCACAGTCAAAGCAAGCTCCTCTTGTACCACCTAAGCATGAAGCTTCCTACTCTTTTCCAACACCAATTGACTTATTTGAAACAACATAGAGAGAACGGGGTCCAAACTACTTTATTCAAGCAAACTAAACAAACTAAGCAAAACAAATGAAAACTAAGACGCTCCAATGACAACACAACAATGCATGAAACAATAAAAACGAAGTGTCTAGACAAACCTGGGCTTTTTATTGATGAAGAAGGGGATGCCTTGGGCATCCCCAAGCTTTGACGCTTGTACCTCTTGGATATTTCTTGGTTTGACACCAGGGTGGCATCCCCAAGATAGAGCTTTTGTCCATTCTTCATCTCATTACATCATTCTCTCTCTACACCTGAATTTTTTCCTTCATACAAAACTTCACACAATCTTTATTAGCAACATTAGTGTATTCAAAAGATAATAGACCTTTAGCCTTATCTTTGGAATAGAAAAAAAATTTACTAAAAACTCAAGCTACTGTAGCAACTCCTTAAAAAATCTCAATTCCCCAAAAGAGAACTAAAAAAGGAATCAATAAGAAGCAAATGCAAATAATGGCAGAAATTTGTCATTACAGACCAGCAGGTAGAAACCGATTTTTTAGAAGACCTTCTGTTGATCAAATCAAAAAGTGTTGTACTAACAAAAGTTAGCTAACATACTGGGGGATTTATTCGTAAATTTTCAGCTTAAACCTACTTACGGATATTCCTGATGAATATTTATGGTGAAGGACAGAAATCTGTTTCGGGACAGCAACTTCCTAAATCTTACTTCCCTCTCATTAGAGGTCATTCTTGGCACAAAAAGCAAACAAAAAGGATAAGGAGAGGTCATTACTGAAGTAATAACTTCCAAGAGTCAAAGAAACTCTTGGGTTATCTCCCAACAAGTACTTTTCTTTAACGCCTTTAAGTTAGGCACAAGAAGCAAGAAATCAAGTATTTTCAAATGAAGAAGCATTAACATCAAACCTTGCTTTCAAAGGAGGAGAAAAAAGCAACTTATCTCTCCTCATAGGGAAGTGTTCAATACCTTTCTTGAACGGAAAATGATATTTAATGGTGCCTTCTTTCATATCAATGATGGCACCAGCAGTTCTAAGAAAAGGTCTTCCCAAAGTAATAGGACAAGAAGCATTGTATTCAACATCCAAAATATAGAAATCAACAGGGACATAAGCATTGTTAACCATAATGAGAACATCATTAATACTCGCCATGAGTTTATTCTTAGCATTATCATTAAGTGGGACATCCAAATAACAATCGTCCAAAGGTGGCAAATCAAGCATTTCATAAATCTATCTAGGCATAATAGAGACACTAGAACCAAGATCATATGAAGCTTTGAGATCAAAGTCATTCACTTGCATATTAATAATGGGTTCCCAACTATCTTCTACTTTCCTAGGAATAGAAGCTTCATGTTTTAACTTCTCTTCCTTAATCTTAACAAGAGCATCTGTAATGTGTTTGGTGAAAGCAACATGCATATCACTACCATGAGGACTTCTAGCAAGCTTTTGCAAGAACATAACCACTTCAGAAATATTGCAACCATCTATATCAAAATCAAACTTAGCATCACTAGTAGTAGACTCATTAGGCTTAAGCATTGTAGGAGGAGGAATATGGACTCCTTGTGGTTTAGTGGTGATGGTGCACACACCATTGTTTCTTTAAATTCCAGCTTCCACTTCCCACTTAGCATGAAGTTGGGCTAATAGTCTAACATTTTCAACAATAGTAACTTGTATGGCATGAGTACCATCAAAGGTACTTTCATGGTTTCAGGTTTAGCAGCCATTTTATTAATCAAAGAGGACTGTGCTTCAGACAAAGAGGAAATATTTTTCTCAACATTCAAAAGCTTTTCCTCTATAGTCTTGTTGAAAGTGGTTTGTTTACTAATAAAGTATTTGAGCATGACTTCAAGTTCCGAGGGGGCACTTCTAGCATTGTTGTAGGAGTTTCCATAGGTATTTCCATTATTAGGGGGATAAGGCCTATAATTGTTGTTACTACCAAAATTATTCCTCTAGGCATTGTTGTTGAAATTGTTGTTTCTAACGAAGTTCACATCAACTTTCTCTTCTTGATCAACCAAAGAGGCCAAGGGAACATTATTAGGATCTAAAGGAGCTTTCCCATTAACAAGCATAGCCATAATAACATCTATCTTATCATGTGGAGGAGGTTTCTTCAACAAAATTTACCTTCTTACCATGTGGAGCTCTCTCAGTGTGCCATTCAGAGTAGTTAACCATCATATTATCAAGGAGTTTTGTTGCAGCACCCAAATTGATGCCCATAAAGGAACCTCCAGTAGCTGAATCCAACAGGTTTCTTGAAGAGAAGTTCAAACCTGCATAAAAAGTCTGGATAATCATCCAAGCAGTGAGTCCATGAGTGGGACAATTCTTAACCAAAGATTTCATTCTTTCCCAATCTTGAGCAACATGCTCATTATCAAGTTTTTTAAATTGCATAATATCACTTCTCATAGATATAATCTTAGTAGGAGGGTAGTACTTTCAAATAAAAGCATCTTTGCACTTAATCCAAGAATCAATACTATTTCTAGGAAGAGATAGCAACCATTCTTTAGCTTTTCCTCTCAAGGATAAAGGAAATAGCTTGAGCTTAATAATATCTCCATCTACATCCTTATACATTTGCATCTCACAAAGTTCAACAAAGCTATTGAGATGGGTAGCAGCATCATCAGAACTAGCACCAGAAAAAAGATCTCTCATCACAAGATTTAACATGGCAGGCTTAATTTGATAAAAGGTAGCATCAGGAGCAGGTGGAGAAATAGGAGTGCTAAGGAAATCATTGTTGTTTGTGCTAGTGAAGTCACACAACTTGGTGTTCTCAGCAGAGTTCATTTTGGCAAAAGTGGAGCAAGCCAAAAACAGCAGCAGCAGCTAGAGCAGGAACTAATTTTTTTGTATTTTTGAATAGAGAAAGCAAACCAAACTAAACTAATTTTTTTGGAGTTTTTGATAAAAATAGGCAAACAAAACCAAGCAAAATAAAAACAAAGTAAAGAGAAAGGTTGAGGATGACTCCTCTTGTGAAGACATCCTTAGCCTCCCCAACAATGGCGCTAGAAAAAGCTTGATGGCACCCAGTACTATCATGGGACGCTTTGTTGGAAACCCCAAGAGCAAGGTGCGATGAGCACAACAGCAAGTCTTCCCTCAGTAATAAACCAAGGTTGTCAAACCAGTAGGAGGAAGGACGTCTCAAAGGTGTTGCAAGCAACGTGGAAACCTGCACAACACAAACTCAAGACTTTGCCGCAACGAACATTGAGGTTGTCAAGCTCACCGGTTTGCTGTAACAAAGGATTAACTGTATGGTGTGGAAGGAGATGATGGTTTGCAACAAGTAAACAGTAACAGTGGAAGATGTATCAATGGTAAAGATTGTACCGGGGTCCATAGTTCACTAGAGGTTCTCTCCTTAGATAAACAACATGGCATGAAGGGTAAACAAATTACAGCAGGGCAATTGATAGGAACTGAGAAAGGCATAACAATGCAATACTAGACAAAAAGATCCTATGAGATTCGATTGGGTAATACAACAATATGCATAGACCTTCATCCAACTGCATCTATGACTAGAAGTCCACCTTCGGGTTATCATCCGAACCCCCTCTAGTATTAAGTTGCAAGCAAGAGACAACTTTAAGCAAAGTGTGTAAGGTAAACAATCCACTTGTTCCATGAACCAGAGACCATTGTTTTATCCCTAGTGTCAACAACACATCTACCATCGAAAATATTTCTATCGCTTCCCTTGAAAAGTAGAGGCATGAACCCACTATCGAGCATAAATACCCCCTCTTGGAGTCACTAGCAACTACTTGGCCAAGATAGCTACTAACAACAGGGAGCATGCAAGATCACAAACAACACAGACATGATAGAATCAATAAGACAAAACCATTAATCAATCTGACATAGTAATCTCATAATCCATCGGATCCCCGCAAACACAACATGCATGATTACAAATAGATTAGATCTTGATCATGAACGGAGCTCATAAGATCTATACATGAAAGCACAAGGAGGAGATACAACCATCTAGCTACTACATGGAACCGTAGTTCAAGGTGAAACTACTCATGCTTCATACCGGAGAAGAAGGCCTCCAGGATGATCTCGCCTCCGGAAGGTTGCCAGGAAGAGCTTTAGATTCCTCCAATCTAGGGACGATGGTGGCGGCGGCTACAGAAGGTTTCGTGGAATATTGATCGGGTCTTTAGGGTTTTGTCATCGGGGGACTTTATAGGCGAAGAGGCCAGGCAGGGGGGCCAACAGGGCGGCTACACCCCCCAGGCTTGCTCAACCCTAGGCCGCGCCGCCAGGGAGTGTGGCCCCCTGGTGAGCCTCCTCCGTCTCGTATTCTGGCTTCGTGTTGCCCACGGTAAAGTATTGACTTTGGCTTTTGTCTCGTCCAATTCCGAGAATATTGATTTTCTGCCTTTCTGGGACCAAAAATAGAAGAAAACAAGCAACTGGCACTGTGGCAACTTGTTAATAGGTTAGTTCCAGAAAACATATAAAAACACCTCAAAGTGTAGACAAAGCAAATCAAAGTAGATACTAAACAAGCATGGAACATCAAAAATTATAGATACGTTTCCGACGTATCAGCAGCCCGCGGAAGGTCGCAAAATCCTCCAAGACATCCACACCGGCTACTGCGGCCACCACGCTGGTGCCCGGTCCCTAGTCGCCAAGGCCATGCTACATGTCTTCTACTGGCTCATCGCACACGCCGAAGCGGTCGACATCATCCGGCGCTGCGTCGGGTGTCAGAAGTACGCCAATCAAACGCACGTACCAAGCTCGGTGCTCAAGACCATCCCCATTACCTGGCCATTCGCCGTGTGGGGAATGGACATGGTGGGCCCCTTCAAGAAGGCCCCCTCCGACTACACCCACCTCCTGGTCGTAGTCGTCAAATTCACAAAGTGGATCGAGGCCAAGCCAGTCTGCAAGTGGGACGGAAAGACCGCCACCAAGTTTCTACACGAGCTCATCTACCGCTACGGATTCCCGCATAGCATCATCACGGACAACGACACTAACTTCGCCAAGGGAGCCATGGCCGAGTTCTACGAGGAGCACAACATACGGCTCGACCTCTCCTCAGTCGCCCACCTAGAGTCTAACGGCCAAGCGGAACGCGCCAACCAGAGCATCCTCCATGGCCTGAAGCCGCGACTGCAAGTTCCCCTAGAGCGAACTCCGGGGTGCTGGGTCGAGGATCTACCCTCTGTCATCTGGGGGATATGCACCTCCGTCAACAGGTCAACCGGGTTCACTCCCTTCTTCATGGTGTACGGCGCCGAGGCCATCATGCCGACCGACCTCGAACACGACTCGCCTCTTGTCGTCAACTACGTGGAGGCAGACAACGAGCTCGCACGCCCGGACGGGCTCGACCAGCTCGACGAAGCACGCGACCTAGATCGCTCCTGCACCGCCATCTACCAGCAAGGACTGATACGACGAAAACGTATCTATAATTTTTGATGATCCATGCTTGTTTTGTATCTACTTTTCTTTGCTTTTTCTACACTTTGAGGTGTTTTTATATATTTTATGGAACCAACCTATTAACAAGTTGCCATAGTGCCAGTTGCCTGTTTTCTTCTGTTTCTGGTTCCAGATAGGCAGAAAATCAATATTCTCGGAATTGGACGGGACAAAAGCCAAAGTCATTATTTTTTCCGGAGCAACACGGAACCACGAAGCAGAGTTGAATGGGGGCCACAGGGTGGCCGCACCCCCTAGGCACGGGCAAGCTCTAGAAGCGCCCACAGGGGGTGTGGACCCCCTGGAACCCCACTGACCTTGATTCCTACGCCTATAAGAAGCCTCCGATCCAAAAACCCTAAGGCATCCAGAAGAAATCCACGAAAACCTCTATAGCGCCGCCGCCACCGAAGGGGATATTCGGGGGACAGAAAGTCTTTGTTCCAGCACCCTGCCGGGACGGGGAAGTGCCCCCGGATCCATCTCCATCGATCTCCATCGCCATCTTCATCACCATTTCTGATTCCCATTATGAGGAGGGAGTAGTTCTTCCTCAGGGCTAAGGGTTCTACAGGTAGCTATGTGTTCATCTCTCTCTCTCTATGCATGATCTTGTGGTCATGAGCTTTGTAATCAAGTAGATCTACCTTGCTACTCAAGTGCTTCATTAGATCTCTGCTCTCCCCATGTGTGTGAAAGTGACAGCATGCACACAATGGTGGAACTTAGGCTTGAGTCTACATAAATACTCTTTGTGCTTTAATAGATCTATCTTTTTCCCCACGTGTGTGAAAGTGACAGCGGGCATACCGTGTGTGGCACTTTGTCTAGATTGAATATTTGTTATGAGTTATATTTGGAGTTGGATGTCTCTATGAAATTGTGGTGTTTTTTGGAACCATCTAGTGCTCAAGGTGACAGTTTGGGGTTATCTAGATTGGAGAAGGCAGACTTTGAGGAGTGCTGTTATAGCCCTACTGATGATTAGAGTGTCCAACCGGAGAGTAGTTAAGAGTAGTATCATGAAGAGAGGATATTTATATGAGAGAGTGTTCACTAGTGAAAGTATGATCCCTAGGCCTTGTTTCTAAGCATTTAAACACCGTTTACTACTAGATCTGTTGCATGTTTTCTTGCTTCCTTCTTGTTGCCTTTAGTCTTTGCCTCACAATCAAGTTATTTTCTGGCACCGTTACCACTTGTATTTCACTATATCTTCATCGAACTAGTGCACCTATATTGGGTGTGTTGGGGACACAAGAGACTTCTTGTATCTTGATTGCAGGGTTGCTTGAGAGGGAATACTTTTGACCACTTCCTCCCTTAGTTCGATAAACCTTGGGTAATCCACTTAAGGGAAACTTGCTGCTGTTCTACAAACCTCTGCACTTGGAGGCCCAACAACTGTCTACAAGAATAGAAGTGTGTAGACATCAAGCTGTTTTCTGGCGCCGTTGCCGGGGATGTAAGGTAAAAGGTACTCATATCCTTTGGTGTGAGTGCTCGAAGTTATTTCCTTTAGATTCTGCAATTTTGTATTTTTGTTTCTTGTTTTCACTAGTTAGGCTTAATGGAAAACAACAACAAAATTTGGAGAGCTTTACAGTGTTTATCTTGAGTTAGGACATGAAGTGTTTGAAGAGAAAATAAAAAAACCTATGGAACTCTATTTGCATGCTAATAGCAATGTTATTAGTATGAATTTTTTGAACACCATTGTTACTAATAGTATGGAAACGTCTAAGCTTGGGGAAGCTAGTTTTTATGAGAAGGATCTTTTTAGTTCCCCAGCTTTAGGGAAGAAAATTTGCTCTTATGATACTTTATCTCCCACATGTGGTAATTCTAATGATATTTGTGATATTTTAAATCCACATGCTGAAAGTGTCCCTTTTAAAATACCTATTGAAATTGTTGAACGTGTTATGAATAACTGCTATTTTGGAGATGGAACTATCCATCCTAGTGATCATTTACTCTTTATACATGAATTATGCGAGTTGTTCAAGTGTCCAGGTATTTTAATGGACCAAGTTAAGAGGAAGCTATTCCCTTTCTCACTTAGGGACAAAGAAAGGGAGTTGTATGAGCTACTAGATGATCCTCATCATTTGGAGTGGAAGGAACTTGAATCTCTCTTTTACTCTAAATTTATCCTCCTCATGAAATTCATAAAGATAGGAACTATATTTATAATTTCCATCCTCATGAGGGGGAAGGTATTGCCGAAGCTTGGGGGAGATTGAAGTCACTAATGCTCAAATGTCCTATTCATGAGCTCCCAAGTAATACTATTATCAATATTTTTTATGCAAGGCTTTCAGGACATTACAAGGACTATCTAGATACCTGTTTAGAGGGATCCTTCACAAGTAAGAAGGTCAAAGCTAAGTGGGATCTTCTTGAAACAATTCAAAGCAATACTGAAGATTAGGATAACGACAAAGGTAAAGAACCAGGTATAAACTATGAGTATGATTGCATTAAGTCTTTCGCTGAAACTGCTGATTTTCAAGAGCTTAGTGCTAAATATGGTCTTGATCCTCAAATTCTTGTTAGATACTATAGAGCCTTTGCTTCCCATATTAATGCTCCTAAATAAAAATGGGACATGTATCATGAACTTTTTAAAGACAATTGCATGGAAAATGAAAATGTTATTAATGATTGCAATAAACATGCTCAAACTTCTGAAAGTACTATTTCTTATAAGCATGTTAATTTTTGTGGTATGCATAGACCTTGTGAGAAGAATCAAATAGAAGAAGAATATTGTATCACCCACTAGAATGAAAAAACCAGAACGTGGTATAAGGCTCTAAATGATTTTGGTAAAAAAAATTGTCCCCTCTACCCTTTTATTTGTGAATTGCTATGAAGTGGGTCATTTCAATTTTCAATGCTCAGGCCATATGAGTAATGCAAGCTTGTAATGTGATAACGCGATCACTTATAATCAACATGATGAACTTACATTGTTTTTGGGGTGTGAAGAGTTATCAAGAAAAACTTCTTTGGTAGACATGAGTGCTTTTGGTATGAATTGTGTCCTGCATGGGTGTCATATTTATTCTGTTGATAATTGCCACGTGAATACTTACGTACAAAATCTTATAAAATATTATATTTTACCAAAATATGAAAGGACTGATATGAGTTTTTTCTTATTAATGAAAAGGAGGAATCCTCCAAAGTTTCTTCTATTGTCTCTAACAATAAACCAGGGTATGTGGAGAAGCTTCCTTTCAAGCCTCTCCCTCCTAAAGAGGAGAAGAAGAAGAAGAAGAAGAAGAAGAAGAAGAAGAAGAGTAAAAGGAGAGAGGAAATGGTATCTTCCTCTAATCATGTTGCTCCTACCATAGTTTTTGCTGATGAGTCTGAACTAGATGATATTCCTATGCTTGTTACCTATAGTAGTGATCATGATTGGAAAAAGCACACCACTTTTGATATTGAAAATCTCTTTGGTACCAATTCTGAAAATGATGATATTAATAATTGTTGTGCTATTAGTGCTATCCATGTTCCTTCCAATGATGATATGTTTACAAATGAACACACTTGGGAAGATAGCTATTCTATTGCTTATGATGATACTATACCTCCAATATATGATGATTACAATGATTAATATGATATTTTCAGTCCACCTACTATTGAGGAGAAAATTTATTGTGATTACAATATGCCTCCTATATTTGATGATTATGATGATGAGAATAATATTGATAGCTATTTTGTTGAATTTTCTCCCACTACAATTAATAAGAATGACTATGCTTATGTGGAGAGTAATAATCATTTTATGCATGTGGCTCATGATAAGAATGTTTTATGTGATAGTTATATTGTTAATTTTGTTCATGTTGCTACTGAAAGTTATTATGAGAGAGGGAAACATGGTTTTATGCATCTCAATAATATTAAGTTTCCCCTCTTTATGTTGAAAGTCTTGAAGTTGCACTTGTTTTGCTTTCCTATGCTTGGTGCTTTGTGCTTTCATGACTTGTTTCTTTACAAGATTCCCATGCATAGGAAGCGGGTTAGACTTAAATTGTTTCGAATTTGGTTCTTGATGCTCTCTTTTACTTCAATTCATATTTCTTATGTGAGCATCTTCTCAAACTATCTAGCCTAACTTAAAGGCATTAAAGAAAAGTACTTATTGGGAGATAACCCAAGAGTTTTGTTTAGTCTTGGAAGTTATTACTTCTATAATGACCTTTTCTTATCCTTTTTGTTTGCTTTTTTTTGTGCCAAGAATGACCTCTAATGAGAGGGAAGTAAGATTTGAGGAGTTGCTGTCCCAAAACAGATTTCTGTCCTCCACCAAAAAAAATCGTGAGGAGTATTTGTAACTCGGATTGAGCTGAAAATTTATGAATAAATCCCCCAGTATGTTATCTAACTTTAGTTAGTTCAATAATTTTTTATTTGAGCAATAGAAGGTCTTCGAGAAAATCGGTTTCTACCTCATAGTATGTTTTGATAGATTTCTGCCATTATTTGCATTTGCTTCTTATTGATTCCTTTTTGAGTTCTCTTTTGGGAAATTGAACTTTTTGAGGGAATTGCTACATTAGCTTGTGTTTTTAGTGAAAGTTTTGGTGTTCTAAAACTAAACCCAAGGGTCTATTATCTTTTGAATACACTAATGTTGCTAATGAAGATTGTGTGAAGATTTGTATGAAGGAAAAATTTTAGGTGTAGGGAAAGAATGATGTAATGAGATGAAGAATGGACAAAAGCTCAAGCTTGGGTATGCCACCCCGTGTCACCCCAAGAAATATCCAAGAGGTACAAGCATCAAAGCTTGGGGATGCCCAAGGCATCCCCTTCTTCATCAATAAAAATCTTAGTTCTTTCTAGAGACTTCGTTTTTATTGTTTCATGCATTGTTGTGTTGTTCTTGGAGCGTCTTAGTTTTTGTTTTTGGTTTTCATTTGCTTAGTTTGCTTGAGTAAGTTGGTTGGTTACACCACACTTCTATTAGAGAGAGACACACTCTTTTTCCATTGCCTAGAACACTCTAGTTTTCATTCTTATTGTTCTGTGAGTGTTCACTTTTGCTAGCACTGTGTTTAGCCTTAGTTTTCTTGTGCTTTCAGCTTAGAACTTTTTAGTTCTTCTTTGTGGATTTGTGAAACAAGCTCACTGATCTTTGTTGATTATTATCTTTGTGAGTTGTTTCAAATAAGTTGTTTGTGTAGGGGTTCGTAGCATGGAAAACAAAAAATTTCTACCGCATGCACACAAACAAGCCAAGATCTATCTACTAGATTGTAGCAACGAGTCGATAGAAGCACTCACCCTCGAAGATTCCAAAGTAGTTAACGAGAGCAGATTCTCGTGGGTGATGTAGTCGTACACTTGCCGATCTCAAGATCGCGTAGACGATCCTTTCGGCGATGCATTCCGGCAGCGCTTCCGCAGTCGGTCACACGTTCGATACTCGATCAAGACCTTCCTCTCCCTTGTTCCAGCAGGCAGCGGAGGTTGTAGTTCTCCCTTCGTGATTCCGGCAGCACGACGGCGTGGTGTAGGAAGTAGAGGGAGGATCCCGCAGGGCTTCGCCTAAGCCGGATGCGAGTTATGGTGGATTAGGGTTTCCCGGAAATCTAGGGTTTAGAAATCCGGGAGGAGGAGGAGGTGTCGGCAGTGGCTAGGGCGGCGGCGATGGACCGACAGTGGCGCGAGGCGGCGGCGCGGTGGCGGAGGGCTCGGGTGGAGAGGGCTTGGAACTTGTGTGTTATGTTGGGGCAACCCTCCTCCTCTATTTATTAGAGGGGGGCAGCCTTGGGAGGGGTGGGTTTGAATCCAAACCCAAACCCAAGTTGGATTGAGAGAAGGACTTGTTTCTTCTCCCACTAGGAAACCATTGTTCCAGTTTGACTTTTCAAACTTCCGTTTGACTTTCAATTTAGAGATTTATTTCTCTCTCGCATATGCCAACACCAAGTGACCTTGGATATGATCAATCATTCCACATACCCATGAAACATTCATGGACCATTATCCTTCCGGACCGGTGAACCTTCTAGACCCTTCTAGAACCTCTCCGATGAAATCACCAGAAACTTTCCCGAACTCCGAAATAGGACTTTCCTTATATGAATCTTATTCTCCGGACCATTCCGGATCTCCTCACGATATCCCGGATCCCATCCGAGACTCCGAACAACATTCGGTATCCCTACTAACATTCCATATCTACTAAACAACATCGAATCCTTAAGTGTGTCTCCCTACGGTTCGTGAATTATGCGTACATGATCAAGGCACTTCTCTGATCAATAACCAATAGAGGAATATGGAAATTCATATGGCTCCCACATATTTCAACGATTACTTTGCGATCGAATGAACCACTTACATACGATACCAATTTCCCTTTGTCTCACGATAGTTTACCTATCCGAGGTTTTGATCGTCGGTATCTCTGCATACCTAGTTCAACCTCGTTACTGATAAGTACTCTTTTCTCGTTCCCGTGATATGTGATCCCTTGTGAGCCAGTCACATGCTTGCAAGACAATTGGATGACATTCCACTGAGAGGGCCCAGAGTATATCTATCCTTTATATGGATGGACAAATCCCACTCTTGATCCATGTGCCTCAACCCATACTTCTCGAACACTCAATGCCACCTTTATAGCCACCCAGTTACGGTGTGGTGTTTGATGTCATCAAAGCATCCTTCCGGTGATGGTGATTAGCATGATCTCATGGTCGAAGGAATTAGGGTACTATGTATCAGAAAGCTTATAGCAAACGAACTATTAAAATGACTTGATCTTTATGCTACTCTTATCTATAGGAGTATGTCCATCATACCATTCTCCTAATGATATGATCTTGTTATTAACAACATATCAATGTTCATGATCGAGAAACCACGATCATCTATTAATCAACAATCTAGTATTATAAAGAGGCTTTACCGGGGACTCTAATTTAGTTTACAAATCACACAAGTATTAATGTTTCCTGGTAATACTATTATGGCATGAATGTAAAAATTTATCGTAAACACAAAGATATAATAATAACTGCTTTTATTATTGCCTCTAGGGCATATCTCCAACAGTCTCCCACTTGCACTAGAGTCAACTAATCTAGATTACATGGTAATATACCGAACACCCATGGCGGTTTGGTGCTGGTCATGTTTTGCCCTCGGGAGAGGTTTAGTCAACGGATCCGCCACATTCAGATCTGTGTGTACTTTGCAAATCTTTATGTCCCCATCTTGGACATGTTCTCGAATAGCGTGAAAACGTAGCTTGATGTGCTTCAGCTTCTTGTGTGACCTTGGTTCTTGCGCATTGGCTATGGCACCCATGTTATCACAGTAGATAGACATTGGGTCCAGCGCACTTGGAACCACACCGAGCTCTGTAATGAACTCCTTCATCCATATCGCCTCTTGTGAAGCCTCCGAAGCAGCTATGTATTCCGATTCAGTTGAAGATCTCGCCACAACGCTTTGCTTTGCACTCCTCCAGCTAACTGCTGCACCATTCAAAGTAAATACGTATCCAGATTGAGATTAAGAATCATCCGGATCGGTGTTCCAACTAGCATCGGTGTAACCATTAACAACGAGATGTTCATCAACTCCATAAGAAAGAACCATATCCTTAGTTCTTCTCAAGTACTTAAGGATGTTTTTGACCGCTGTCCAATGATCCACTACTGGATCACTTTGATATCTGCTAGTCAAACTAACAACATATGCAATGTCGGGTCTAGTACATAGCATGGCATACGTAAGAGATCCTATGGCTGAGGCATAGGGAGTCTCACTCATCCTTTCTCTATCTTCTGCCGTTGCAGGACTTTGAGTTTTACTCAAGGTCGTATTGGGCAACATGGGCAAGAACCCTTTCTTTCTATCTTCCATTCCAAACCTCTTTAGAACTTTGTCTAAATATGTACTTTGTGACAATGATATTAGGCGTCTCGATCTATCTCTATAAATCTTTATGCCTAATATGTAAGCTGCTTCGCCAAGATCTTTCATTGAAAAACTATTATTCAAATAATCCTTGACACTATTAAGAAGGTCTACATCATTCCCAATCAACAATATGTCATCTACATATAGTATTAAGAATTCTACAGAGCTCCCACTCACTTTCTTGTAAATACAAGCTTCTCCATAAGTTTGTATAAAACCAAAACTTTTGATCACCTTATCAAAACGTTGATTCCAACTTCGGGATGCTTGCTTCAATCCATATATGGACCTTTGAAGTTTTCATACCTTGTTAGCATATTTAGGATCGACAAAACCTTTGGGTTGCATCATATACAACTCTTCATCAATGTCTCCATTGAGGAACACCGTTTTGACATCCATCTGCCATATCTCATAATCATAATATGAAGCGATTGCTAACATAATCCTTACAGACTTTAGCTTCGCTACTGGTGAGAAAGTCTCATCGTAGTCAACTCCTTGAATTTGTCGAAAACCTTTTTGCGACAAGTCGAGCTTTATAGACAGTAACATTACCATCAGCATCTTTTTTCTTCTTGAAAATCCATTTGTTCTCGACAGCCTTCCGGCCATCCGGTAAGTCCACCAAAGTCCATACTTTGTTTTCGTCCATGGATCCCATCTCGGATTTCATGGCTTCTTGCCATTTATTGGAATCTGGGCTCATCATTGCTTCCTCATATGTCGCAGGGTCATCGGTGTTATCCACCAACATGACACTCATAACGGGATCATACCAATCAGGAGTGGTACGAGTTCTCGTTGACCTGCGAGGTTCTGTAGTAATTTCAATTGAATTTTCATGATCAACATCATTAGCTTCCTCTCTTATTGGTGTAGGCGCCACAGGAAGTACTTCCGGTGCTGCGCTACTCGCAAGTTGGAGAGAAGGTTCAAAAACCTCGTCGAGTTCTACTTTCCTTCCAGTCACTTCTTTCGAGAGAAATTCCTTCTCTAGAAAGGATCCATTCTTGGCAACGAAGATTTTGCCCTCGGATCTATGATAGAAGGTATACCCAATAGTTTCCTTCGGGTATCCTATGAAGACGCATTTTTCCGCTTTGGGTTCAAGCTTGTCCGGCTGTAACTTCTTTACATAAGCTTCGCAACCCCAAACTTTAAGGAATGACAATTTAGGTTTCTTTCCAAACCATAATTCATACAGTGTCGTTTCAACGGATTTAGATGGTGCCCTATTTAAAGTGAATGCGGCTGTTTGTAATGCATAACCCCAAAACGATAGCGGTAAATCTGTAAGTGACATCATAGAATGAACCATATCTAAGAGAGTTCGATTACGACGTTCGGACACACCATTACGTTGTGGTGTTCTCGGCGGTGTCAATTCTGAAAGTATTCCGCATTTCTTCAAATGATCGCCAAATTCGTAACTTAGATATTCACCTCCACGATCAGATCGCACAAATTTAATCTTCTTGTTACGTTGATTCTCTACCTCACTTTGAAATTCCTTAAACTTCTCGAAAGTTTTGGACTTATGTTTCATGAAATAGATATACCCATATCTACTCAAGTCATCTGTGAAGGTAAGAACATAACGATAACCACCACGCGATGCTACACTCACTGGACCACACACATCGGTATGTATGATTTCTAATAAGTTCGTAGCTCGCTCCATCATACCAGAAAATGGAGCCTTAGTCATTTTACCCATCAGACATGCTTCGCATCTTTCAAGTAATTCGAAATCAAGTGATTCAAGAAGTCCATCGGAATGGAGTTTCTTCATACACTTCACTCCAATATGACCAAGACAACAGTGCCACATATAGGTCGAGTTATCGCTCAATTTCAAACTTAGCTTTAATGTTATTAATGTGTGTATTTCCACAATCGAGATTCAATAAGAATAGACCATCTATCTAAGGTGCATGTGCATAAAACATATTACTCATATAAATCGAACAACCATTATTCTCAGACTTAAACAAGTAACCATCTCGCAATAAACATGATCCTGATATAATGTTCATGCTCAACGCAGGCACCAAATAATAATTATTTAAGTATAAAACTAATCACGATGGTAGATGAAGAGGTAGCATGCCGACCGCGATCACATCAACCTTTGATCCATTTCCTACGCGCATCGTCACCTTGTTATTCGCTAGATTCCGTTTATTCTGCAGTACCTGTTTCGAGTTACAAATATGAGCAACCGAACCAGTATCAAATACCCAGGCACTACTACGAGTACTAGTGAGATACACATCAATAACATGTATATCGGATATACCTTTCTTTGTGATGTTGCCGTTCTTCAAATACGCCAAGTACTTTGGGCAATTCCGCTTCCAGTGACCTTCTCCCTTGCAGTAAAAGCACTCAGTATCAGGCTTAGGCCCAGCCTTGGTCTTCTTCGCCGGCACGGCAACTTTCTTACTGCCCTTCTTGAAGTTTCCCTTTTTCTTAGACTTGCCTTGCTTTTTGAATTTGGTGGTCTTATTGACCAACAACACTTGGTGCTCTTTCTTGATCTCCACTTCTGCAGATTTCAACATGGAGAAGAGTTCTGGTTACGTCTTGTCCATGTTTTGCATATTGTAGTTCATCACAAAGTTCTTGTAACTTGGTGGCAGTGATTGGAGGACACGGTGAATCCCCAAAGAATTAGGAATCACCATACCCAAACTTTGGAGTTTATTTGCGTGCCCAGACATTTTAAGCACGTGCTCACTGACGGAGCTGCCCTCTTCCATCTTGTAGTTAAAGAACTTTTCAGAAGGCTCATAACTCTCAACTACCACATGAGCCTCAAATATCATTTTGAGTTCACGGACAATATCATGTGGGTCATGGTTCTCAAACCTTTTCTGAAGCTCCGATTCCAAACCATACAAGATAGCACACTGAACTGTGGAGTACTGATTCTTCCGAGTGAGGTAAACATTCATTACTTCATCGGTAGCAGTAGCTGCAGGCGGGTCACCCAGCGGTGCATCCAGCACATAGGTCAAATTACCAGCATTGAGGATAATCCTCGAATTGCGGAACCAATCCGCGAAGTTGCTTCCATTGTTTTTCAACTTTTCTTTCTCTAGGAATGCATTAAAATTGATGGTAGGGGCCGCCATTGGTCTACAACATATTTGCAATAGTTTAGACTAAGTTTATGACAATTTGAGTTCTAATTAATAGTTAAATTAATCTAGGTGAACTCCCACTCAAAACAATATCCCTCACATTGTTTTAGTGATCACACGAACCAAATCCACCACATCAAAACCGATCATCACGAGAGTTGATGTAGCTTCAATGGCGAACAATCAACATGTTCATCATATCTACTATATGACTCATGCTTTACCTTTCGGTGATCCGTGTTCCGAGACCATGTTTGTACATGCTAGGCTCGTCAAGATCATACCTTAGCTTCCGCATGAGCAAATCTGGCTTTCTCATGTTGTATACACTCGTAGAATCTAACACACCCGATCATCACGTGGTGCTTCAAAACAATGAGCTTTAGCAACGGTGCTTACTAAGGATGAACACTTTAAAACTTGAAGTTTTTGTGCTTGAGGGATCATCTTATAATGCTATAGTCGCAAACTAAGCAATACAAGATGCATAAAGGATTAACATCACATGCAA
This sequence comes from Avena sativa, assembly GCA_916181665.1. Lineage (NCBI taxonomy): Eukaryota > Viridiplantae > Streptophyta > Magnoliopsida > Poales > Poaceae > Avena > Avena sativa. The sequence continues at coordinate 316,472,191 of OV702283.1, forward strand.
TTCATAATATGTGATATGATATGGCCTTTCTTCTTGTGCTTCCGATCTCCATCTTCAAGCACGAACATGATCTCCAGCATCACCAGTATGGCGTCAAGGTCAATGGCGCCGTTTCATGATTGTCTTCCACCAGCTTCAACTATTACAACTACTTTGAATAGACACGCAGGTCTTAGCGGAATTTAAAGGACAACCATATGGCTTCTGCCGGTTGCCAACTTACAATAAGGAACATTGCATACATCATATATAATCACAATCATGTCCATATCACATCACAGCACACCCCTGCAAAACAAAGTTAGACGCCTCTAATTTTCTTTGCATATTTTATGTGGTTTGGGGCTTTCAATAAGTGTCGTTCTAACTTACGAACAAGAACCACAACGTTGATGCTTGAACTATCAAGTGCCCGTTGTAAATTTAATCTATAATATGATGGGAGAGATAGACACCCGCAAAGCCACTTATGCAATACAAGTTGCATGTTGACCGTGGAGCAAGTCTCATGAACGATTTCATGTAAGGTTAGCCCGGACCGCTTCATCCCATCATACCTCAAGATGCAAAGTACACAAAAAGCAATTGATAATAAAAGCACCACCACCCACAATGACCATTGTGTTCTACTCGTGCAACAAATCGACATATAGACACGGCTCTGATACCACTGTAGGGGTTCGTCGCATGGAAAACAAAAAAAATATACCGCATGCACACAAACAAGCCAAGATCTCTCTACTAGATTGTAGCAACGAGTCGATAGAAGCACTCACCCTCGAAGATTCCAAAGCGGTTAACGAGAGCATATTTTCGTGGGTGATATAGTCGTACACTTGCCGATCTCAAGATCGCGTAGACGATCCTTCCGGCACTGCATTCCGGCAGCGCTTCCAAAGTCGGTCACACGTTCGGTACTCGATGAAGACCTTCCTCTCCCTTCTTCCAGCAGGCAGCGGAGGTTGTAGTTCTCCCTTTGTGATTCCGGCAGCATGACGACGTGGTGTCGGAAGTAGAGGGAAGATCCCGTAGGGCTTCGCCTAAGCCGGATGCGAGTTATGGTGGATGAGGGTTTCCCAGAAATCTAGGGTTTAGAAATCCGGGAGGAGGAGGAGGTGTCGGCGGCTGCGACGGACCGGCGGCGACGCGAGGTGGTGGCGGCGCGGCGGCGACGGGCTCGGGTGTAGAGGGCTTAGAACTTGTGAGTTGTGTTGGGGCTGCCCTCCCCCTCTATTTATGAGAGGGGGCAGCCTTGGGAGGGGTGGGTTTGAATCCAAACCCAAACCCAAGTTGGATTGAGAGAAGGACTTGTTTCTTCTCCCACTAGGAAACCATTGTTCCAGTTTGACTTTCAATTTAGAGCTTTATTTCTCTCTCGCATATGCCAACACCAAGTGACCTTGGATATGATCAATCATTCCACATACCCATGACACATTCATGGACCATTCTCCTTCCGGACCGGTGAACCTTCTAGACCCTTCTAGAACCTCTCCGATGAAATCATCAGAAACTTTCCCGAACTCCGAAATAGGACTTTCCTTATATGAATATTATTCTCTGGACCATTACGGATCTCTTCTTGATATCCCGGATCCCATCCAAGACTCCGAACAACATTCGGTATCCCTACTAACATTCCATATCTACTAAACAACATCGAATCCTTAAGTGTGTCTCCCTATGGTTTGTGAATTATGCGGACATGATCGAGACACTTCTCTGATCAATAACCAATAGAGGAATTTGGAAATTCATATGGCTCCAACATATTTCAACGATTACTTTGCGATCGAATGAACCACTTACATATGATACCAATTTCCCTTTGTCTCACGATAGTTTACTTATCCGAGGTTTTGATCGTCGGTATCTCTGCATACCTAGTTCAACCTCGTTACTGATAAGTACTCTTTTCTCGTTCCCGTGATATGTGATCCCTTGTGAGCCAGTCACATGCTTGCAAGCCAATAGGAAGACATTCCACCGAGAGGGCCCAGAGTATATCTATCCGTCATATGGATGGACAAATCCCACTCTTGATCCATGTGCCTCAACCCATACTTTCCGAACACTCAATTCCACCTTTATAGCCACCCAGTTATGGTGTGGTGTTTGATGTCATCAAAGCATCCTTCCGGTGATGGTGATTAGCATGATCTCATGGTCGAAGGAATTAGGTTACTATGTATCAGAAAGCTTATAGCAAACGAACTATTAAAATGACTTGATCTTTATGCTACGCTTATCTATAGGAGTATGTCCATCATACCATTCTCCTAATGATATGATCTTGTTATTAACAAAATCTCAATGTTCATGATCGAGAAACCACGATCATCAATTAATCAACAAGCTAGTATTATGAAGAGGCTTTACCAGTGTAAGATCCCTCCCTTTATAAAGGAAAGGATCCCTGTGATTGCAATGCTAGTCCCTGGATCAATGCTAGCATCCACAGTTTAAGATGAAGTACACAGAAACAAAGGTCATTATTACAATTCATTCCAGAGACAAACATAGTCTTTTACAAACTCCATGGCCACAGGCTTAGTACAAGAGTTCAAATATGCAATAAGATAAATAAGTCTTCATCTTCATGTGCAACAGGAAAGCATGTTGAGTGTAGACTCATGAATCCTAATCATCATCAGAATATCCTGCAACATCACAAGTTACAGCCACAGTGGGTCAATACATTGGAATAGTATTGGCAAGTGATACCTTAGTAGAATATTGGTGAACTAGATACTATATGCATTTTGGCTAAGTGTAGCTTAGGCTTGCTTTGCACAAAATAGGTTTTGCCTATTAGTTGAAAACACTAAGTTTTTCTTTGTCAAAAACTTTCCCAAGGAACCACCAATAGACATTGGGGTCCTTCACTGTCAACACCCGGATTTTTCAATCCTAGATGCCTGTTATGCCATACATCGCAATCCCAGGATTACCATTTTTGCGAGCCATAACAGAATTGGATACCATAGTACTTCATCCATTACGAATGATACATAAGTTCTTACACAAATAGGGATCTCATGATCCAGTTCTTAATACAACTTCAAGCAGCGGAATACGTAATAATAACGGTAGCGTAGGAGAAGCTCCATCTTCGGGGTCACAGGCAATGCTGACGATGGGAGATGATCCTAGTTGTCGTAACCTTCCTGGGGTCCATCTTCCAGGTACTCCTCTTCATAGTCTGGCCATGGGAATAGCTAGGGACAAAGCCATGAGTACTCTTTAAGTACTCGCAAACTAATGCTAACAAGTAAAGGGGGTTTTTGGATAATAGGACACTAGGCTCTAGGGTTGTTTTGCAAAAGCCAGATTTATCTCTACTAGGTTCTGAAGCTAGTCAATATTTTATAACTCCTACGTGGGATCTTGTAACTCAGGTCACAACTCTGTTGTGGTCAAGTGAAAGTCTCAATTCATTTCACAAGTCATTTTGAAAAGTCTGACGGGGGAACAGTATGGCCACTCCAACTGTCCATAACCGCGAACGCGGCTATTCGAATAGTTTGACACTCTGCAGAGATTGTACACTTTCACCACAACATTCGATACATCCGTGGTTGTCCTGATTTCCGTGGCCTTGGTTGTTGTGGGCTAGCTGGGCTATCAGTTGTAGAGTGGCTAGGTTGGCTTGACGTTTCGCTCTTTCAGCTTCGCGGTCAGAAGTCAACATTTGTAGAATCTGCAACATCGGGTCCGGGGCTGAACCACTTCCTCCACGTGGCATCTGAAGGTTGAGATAGATCGTGAGAAAATAAGGAATTTCTAAGGTTCTGGGACTTCTAAAAGTTTTTTAAAGGTTTGACTCAGGTTTTTCTAGCTACTTGCTTTTTCATTCATTCATTCACACGATACAACGCACACCACAGCAAGGAAAAACAGATGGTTTTAAGAACCATTCTGGAAACTACGATACAGTGGGACCGACTACTACTCACTACGCTAGTGCTCAGTGCTACTACTCCTCGAAATTTGTGGCTTCATCATCTTCATCATCATCGATGAAGGCGAAATCATCCTCATCGGTGAAGAAGTCCATGGCCTGATCCTCCAGAAAATCATCGTCATCGCTGAGATAAGAGTAAGGGTCTCCACGAAGATCCTCTCCGGCATTCTCCCTTTCCTCTAACTGCATGTCTCTCTCATGGATGGTCTCCTCCAGAGATGAGATGCGATGGCGAAGACGGGCAATAATGCGCTCCTTCTTGTCGAGCTAACGGAGGCGAGACTTGCGATCCTTTGCTAGCATGGCGATGGTCTGGTCCTTCGTCTTGATGATGGCAGACTTGTGGTTGCAATAGACATGGCAGTTGTCCAACTCCTGCTGATGATCATACATCATGAAGCTAAGGTGGTCCAATTGAGTCTTCAGCTCGGGGTGGTATGGGGCTTCCAGTGGTTGTGCATTTGCATCACGCCTTGGGCAAAACTCAAAGCGATTACCCTTGATCTGATTGATGCTCTGCCCACACAGACGGGAAAGAGCTTCTTGCATTGCTCTGGCAAGTCCATCGAGCCAGTTGTTTTCCCGCAAGGTAAACTGAATTCCCTCCGCAGTGGGAGGTTCAATCTTTCCTCGGAGACTTGCAACAATTAGCCACTGCAGATCTTCTCCTCCTTGATCATTGAGCTGAGCTCCGAAGAACTTGGGGTGCGGACGCTCCAGAAGTTCCGAAAGCTGATCCAGATCCCTCTCAAAGATAAGGTCTCCACCATTCCCCAGTAGGTAAAACTTGCTGTACTTCACGTCCATCTATAAAAATATAGGATGAGTAGATTAGCAGAGCGCTCAAGTGTGTCAAAATTTTATCTATTTTGCAAGAGTTTTTGAGGAACATGAATTTTTATGAAAGAATTAAAGAGGTAAGAATGAGAATAATTTTTCGTAAATATTTGTTTTCTTTGGTTTTGAAACTAAGTGTTTGGTTCCACGTCCAATCTAACTAGGGTCTCCTATGGTCAGGATGGCTCTGATACCAACTTGTCAACACCCGGATTTTTCAATCCTAGATGCCTGTTATGCCATACATCGCAATCCCAGGATTACCATTTTTGCGAGACATAACAGAATTGGATACCATAGTACTTCATCCATTACGAACGATACATAAGTTCTTACACAAATAGGGATCTCATGATCCAGTTCTTAATACAACTTCAAGCAGCGGAATACATAATAATAACGGTAGCGTAGGCGAAGCTCCATCTTCGGGGTCACAGGCAATGCTGACGATGGGAGATGATCCTAGTTGTCGTAACCTTCCTGGGGTCCATCTTCCAGGTACTCCTCTTCATAGTCTGGCCATGGGAATAGCCAGGGACAAAGCCATGAGTACTCTTTAAGTACTCGCAAACTAATGCTAACAAGTAAAGGGGGTTTTTGGATAATAGGACACTAGGCTCTAGGGTTGTTTTGCAAAAGCCAGATTTATCTCTACTAGGTTCTGAAGCTAGTCAATATTTTATAACTCCTACGTGGGATCTTGTAACTCAGGTCACAACTCTGTTGTGGTCAAGTCAAAGTCTCAATTCATTTCACAAGTCATTTTGAAAAGTCTGACGGGGGAACAGTATGGCCACTCCAACTGTCCATAACCGCTGACGCGGCTATTCGAATAGTTTGACACTCTGCAGAGATTGTACACTTTCACCACAACATTCGATACATCCGTCAGGAACAAATCCTGAATTCACCATACTCAGTATGCGGATAATCAATCCTAACATTTCAATTACATGCCCTAGTATAAGCACCTCTCCTGTGAGTTTGGCCTCCCAACCATGACCAACTGTCATCTTGGGTACTGCACAGGTGGACAATCTTCACAAGGTAGCCTCAGCTCAGACCTTGGCCGTGAGGGAACTAATACTAAGGAATATAAGTTTCCAGTCAAGCCCTACCCAATCCTCGGGTATTGTGGTTGTACGATAAAATTGGAATGGTATCACATCCAGACAACCATCAGTTTTATAAAGGGCTAAGGCTCATGCCTCAACATTTTTATCACCCGAATCCTTCAAGGGTTCGGAAACACATGTCCAAAACATTTCAGCAGAATGATCCATCATTCTAAGGTTTTCATAACCATTTTCCACCAAGTATTCCCATCTAAAAGTTGATCAAGTTTTATGCTTAGCACTAGCATCTACAGGTGGGGGTATTACTAATGAGGGGTGGTAACTAGTGGAGTTTCACTAAGTCCAAATTATATCTTAGGCTGATATCAAGGTTTCTAGCTTAGGCCAAATTTTATGCTCTTTATGCAACCTTGAGCATCTTTCCATAATCTACCAGTCACTTAAGTAAACTCTAAGTAAGCTTTGATAAAGAAATAAAGTGAGAAGCTTGCACATAAAACTAGGATTGGTTTATCAAATGGGTAATCTTGCAAGGGTTAGCTTGCATAGGTATAGTATCAGATTGCACATTCACTAGTAGTATTTGGCTTGATAAAGTAGAGTGTCTTGCAAGTTTTAGCTTGCCTTGTGCACAGCAGTGGTTGAAGTTTTCCTCGGCTTCTTCTTCGTAGTATCCTCCTTCCTCCCCGTAGCCTTGGTCGGTACTAGCGTCTATGAATAAATACGAGGTACACAATCACCAAACAATACTTAACTACTTGCAATCATCACACACAAGGGTCTTATAGATGATCTAACATCATCTCTAATCTTACAAGGTTAAGGCTTGAATTGATTCTTTTTATTTTTAGAAAAGTAATTTCTACTCATTGAAAAACTACTTAAGATTTCATATTCTCCAAACCAAACATGGGATCATATTGACACATGTCATCACCACATATTGTAGTCCATGGGAATGTGATTTAAAGTGGTGTCACAATTTAATAAGGTTTTACCCTTTTATTTTAATTAATTAAAGTGGCTAGAAATGCTTATGTAGCATTCTTTTATTACTTGAACATTATTTCTGCAAGTAAACCTATATATTTTTATATATTTTGAAAGGTATGGTGAAATGTGATTTTTGAGAGTTGGAATCAACTCAAAAGCTTATATGGTTTAAATTTGAAAAATGTTTGAATGCAGAAAAGCTTCTGCCTTGTTATTTTTACTATGGGTGATCTACAGATCCAAATGACTTGAATCCAACGGGCTTGGATTCAGCATTCACAGACATTTCCAACAAAATTGGTTTCATCCAATTTGGTGCACTGAATCGACCTGGGTTGATTTTTGAAGTTGGTACAGAAATGTGTTTGAATTAAAAAGAAAAAGGTTTAATTTGAATCGCTGGGCTGCGCGGGAAAAATTACTGGGCCGGCCTGCTAAGCGCAGTGCTCCCGCGGGCTGCTTAAGTCGGTGTCCCCACTCGTCAGTGACACGGGGCTGGGCGAAGTGGTATGGGGCAACGTGGATCGTTCGATCTAGTTCTGGTCCAACGACTGGGGGTGATCGTCGACGCGAGACAACTCCGGCGAGAACGAAACCTAGCGCGGCCAGTGAGGGGTGCTAGGGGCTCACCGGGGTACGGGCGAGGGTAGGCGAGGCGGGCGAACGACAAAGTCGACGACGGCGAATCTCCTGGTACTGGTGGCTTCTCCTGGGGCGGCTCCAATCGCTGGCTCCCTTCTTCTCCAGAGGCGGCGGGCTCCGGTGAAATTCCGGCGGGGTGGTGCTCGCCTTGCTCTGAGAGCGGTGTGGCACGATCAGTGAGGATAGGTGAGTGAGATGGTGTGAAGAAATCGTGCGGGGGTGGCCTCAATTATTATCGAGCGAGGGGACCGTTGGGGCGCACGGTGAGCTAAAGGCATGGGCAAGGGTAGGGGACGGTGCGGTGTCTCCTGGCGATGCTCAACGACATGGTCTCGAGGCATGGGGCGGTGCGGCTTGGTCTGGAACGGGTGGTGATCTGCGCGGCAGAGGCGGCGTCTTCGACGGCGGGCGGTGGCTGTATGGCACGGGGCGGCAAACGGGGATGTCTGGCGGTCTCCTGGGTCGGTGGTGATCGTGTGTGCACGCGGTGAGGGCGGCGCGCGGTCTGTGGATGCTGGTCGAGGGTGGCGCTCTGGCGCATGCTCGGCAGGGTGTGGGCGCGGCTTGTGCGCGTGGTCCAGGGCTTGGCAACGCTCGCGGCTGGGACAGGTAGTGGCGGTGGACGGTGGGCTGCCTCCCAGACAAGGTTGGCACGGCTAGTTCTTCCTCTAGCCTGCTGTCCACAATGGGGTGGCAAGGTTGGCTTCGGCTGTTCACCATTGATGGCAATGGCAAGCTCACAGGGGTGCTAGTCCTTAGTTAAACTTCCTAGATGATCTACTGAGCTGTGTGTGAGCTAACTAGGGAACAAGTTAGGCCAATTTTACTGCACACTATAATGTTTGATGTTTGTTTGATTTGTGTCTGCAACCTGTTTGATGAAATGGCCGCATGAAATCAAGTTTTGAATTTTGAAATGAATTTTGGTGGGTTTGCTAGATTGGTGCTGGTGAGTCTGCAGATGCTTGGGTTTTGAAAGTTGAGCTTGTTTGAGTGGTTTTTGAAAAAGTGGGATCTTCCCATATGATAAAGATTCAATTTTGAATTGTCATTTAAACTATGCATTTGAAAGTTTCTGGATGATCACAAAGCGGGTCTTGATACCTTGTTATGAGTACATTTAAGGGGTGCAAAGATCCAGAAAAGTTTCTGTTAGGTTTTGAAAGTTTGAGACAGCCAAAGTAGGCATGGGAGTTAAATTGGCCAAAATGACCATTCATTTCATATATGTGTTTTGATTTACTTGCCTTTAGGAAAAGTGTGGGAAATGTTTTAGATGATGTTTATTTCACCTAAGAAACATTTTACAAGCAATGAAACAAACAAACAAGGTGGGTTTAAAAGAATTCAAAATCAATGCATACACATATGCATGCATTCATAATTTTATTTAGAAAAGTTTTTGTTAACCCTAAATGTGAGGATTAGAATTTGATGATCCAAGCTTAGTATTTTTGGGATGTTACAAACCTTCCCCCCTTAAACAAAATCTCGTGCCGAGATTTGAAAAAGGACGAAAAGATTACCTAGGATTTGAAGAGATCTGGAAACTCCGTCCTGATGTGATCTTCGCGTTCCCAGGTAGCTTCCTCTTCTGTGTGGTTGCTCCACTGAATCTTGAGAAACTTGATACTTCGGGTTCGGGTAGTTCGAAAAGCTTCTTCCAAAATGCGGATGGGTACTTCAGGATAGGTCAGGTCATCTTTGATTTCTATGGTCCGATGATCGATATTTTTGAACACTTCGGTCTTCTCGGGGACTTCGAGACACTTGCGAAGTAACGAGATATGGAACACATTGTGCACAACTGACATCTCTTCAGGTAGTTCCAATTGATACGATACTTCTCCTCGACGGTTCAGAATTTTGAAAGGTCCGATATATCTGGGGGCTAACTTTCCTTTAAGTTGGAAACGCTGCATTCCCTTCAATGGCGACACTTCCAGATAAACAAAATCTCCTATATTGAAGGCGAGGTCTCGACGTCTCTTGTCGGCATAACTCTTCTGTCTGGATTGGGCGGTCTTGAGGTGCTCACGAATCTTGTGAACCTTCTCTTCTGCTTCTCGTAGGATGTCGGGTCCGAAAATCTGACTCTCTCCTACTTCTGACCAGTTCAAAGGGGTGCGACACTTTCTTCCGTACATGAATTCAAATGGGGCCATTTGCAAACTGGCTTGGTAACTATTGTTGTATGAAAATTCTGCAAACGGCAGACAGTCTTCCCACTTGTATCCATATTCTAACACACATGCTCTCAGCATATCTTCGAGTATTTGATTTACTCGCTTTGTTTGTCGATCGGTCTGAGGGTGATACGCGGTACTGAAATCTAGGCGGGTTCCTAAACCTTCTTGGACTTTCTTCCAGAATCTCGAGGTAAACTGAGTTCCTCGATCCGATACGATGTTCTTGGGGACTCCATGCAAACTAACAATTCTAGCGATGTACAACTCTGCTAGCTTCGAACTCTGATAGGTGGTTTTGACGGGCAAGAAATGGGCGACTTTGGACAATCTGTCCACTATGATCCAAATAGAGTCATTTCCCCTACTAGAAGTAGGTAGTCCAGTGATAAAGTCCATTCCCACAGAATCCCATTTCCATTCCGGAATCTGCAAAGGTTGCAACAATCCAGCGGGTCTTTGATGTCCTGCCTTGACTCGCTGACATATATCACACTTGGCGATATAGCTTCCGATTTCTCTCTTCATCTTATGCCACCAAAATTGCTCTTTCAAATCTTGATACATCTTAGTTCCTCCGGGATGGATAGAATAAAGAGTATCATGAGCCTCCTTCAAGATAACTTCTTTTAACTCCGAATCTGATGGTACACAAAGGCGTCCTTTGTACCACAAAACTCCTTCTTCATCCTCGGTGAATCCGGGTACTTTGCCTGTACCGATACGACGCTTGATTCCGTCGATACTGGCATTTCCCTTCTGGCCTCTTTAATCTGACTGATCAAAGTGGGCTGAAGTTCTATGCTAGCCAAAAATCCTTCACTTACTAACTCCATTCGAAAATCTTCCATCTCTTTGTGCAAACTTGGTTGCTCCTTCAAAATCATGGAGTTCAAGCGGCACGACAATCTGCTAAGGGCATCGGCTACCACGTTGGCTTTACCAGGGTGATAGTGAATGTCCAGGTCGTAATTCTTGATTAGCTCAATCCATCTTCTCTGCCTCATATTCAGCTCCTTCTGAGTGAATATATACTTTAGGCTCTTGTGATCCGAATAAATCTCACAACGGTTTCCATCAGGTAATGTATCCATGTCTTCAGGGCTAGAACTACGGCTGCGAGTTCGAGGTCATGGGTTGGGTAATTTTGTTCATGTTGCTTCAATTGTCGCGATAGATAAGATATAACTTTGCCTTCTTGCATTAGCACACATCCGAGACCAATCTTGGATGCGTCACAATACACATCGAAGGGATTCGTGATATCCGGCATGATCAAGATTGGGGCTGAAATCAATCTCCTTTTGAGTTCTTGAAAACTCGCTTCACATTTGTCGGTCCATTCAAACTTCTTGTATTTCTTCAGCAATTGGGTCATGGGTCTGGCGATACTAGAGAATCCTTCTACAAATTTGCGGTAATATCCCGCCAATCCGAGAAAAGCACGAACTTGGGTTTGAGTGGTTGGGGCTTGCCAATCTTCTACATCTTTCACTTTGGCGGGGTCGACAGCAATTCCTCCAGCTGATACAATGTGACCGAGGAATCCTACTTCCTGTAACCAGAATTCACATTTGCTGAACTTGGCATACAACTGATGCTCTCTAAGGGTTCCAAGAATGGTACTTAGGTGTAGCTCATGTTCTTCTTCTGATTTGGAATAAATCAGAATGTCATCGATGGAAACAACGACAAACTTATCCAGGAAGTCCATAAAAATCTTATTCATGAGGTTCATGAAATAAGCGGGGGCATTGGTTAATCCGAAAGACATGACAGTATACTCATACAATCCATATCTGGTGGTAAAGGCAGTCTTTGGAATATCCTCTGCACGAATTTTGAGTTGATGATAGCCAGTCCTAAGATCAATCTTAGAAAACACTTTGGCACCGGTCAACTGATCAAACAAATCTTCTATCTTGGGCAAGGGGTACTTGTTCTTGATGGTGACATCATTCAACTTCCGATAATCCGTACACAAACGGTTACCTCCATCCTTTTTGTCCACAAACAAGACAGGTGATCTCCATGGGGATGCACTTGGTTGAATCAATCCGATTTCCAGCATGGAATCCAGTTGCTTCTTCAGTTCTTCTAGTTCTGATGGGTTCATACTATAGGGTCTCTGGCTATGGGTCCTGTTCCGGGGATTAGTTCGATGATAAACTCGATATCCCGATCTGGGGGCATACCGGGCAAAACATCTGGAAATACATTGGGGTATTCGCAGACTATCCGGACTTGGTTAATGGTAGGTTGGGCTATACTCTTGTTACACTTGAATTGGCGAGGTAAGGTTTCAGATATATGCTCGACTGATATTCCGGTGGTACTGGTCATGGTGATGGCTTTCTTGGCATAGTCAATCAATCCCTTATGTTTGGACATCCAATCCATTCCTAGTACTACTTCCAAACCTTTAGTTCCGAGTACTATTAGATTAGCATAAAAATCTACGCCATGGATTCGGATAAGGATGGCTTTGCAAATTTTCCTAGCCTTGGTGGTTGATCTGGGAATTTGCACAATCATAACATGCTTCAGTTTGGTTGGTTGAATTTTACTAGTGCAGGCAAATTCTTCGGTGACAAATGAATGCGAGGCACCAGAGTCAAACAACACTCTTGAAAGTACTGAATTAACAGAAAACATACCCAGCACGACGTCTGGCGCTTCCTGAGCTTCTTCAGCATGCAAGAGAAAAAGACGGCCATTGCGGTTGAGTGAATTCCCTGGGGCAAATCTTCTCCCTGGCTGGACACGACGCTGCTGCTGAGCTGGGACATTGGCATTGGGGGCTATAGCATTCTTCTTGTTGGGGCACTCGTTGGAATAGTGGCCTTTATTTCCACAGTCAAAACAGGTCACTTGCGACTTGTCCTTGGCTGCGACAGGCACAACATTGCTTCCAGTCCTCGGGGCAGTGTTGGGGTTGGCGGTAGCATTGTTGGTGTTGAACTTGGGTGGGGCACGGGTGAAATTGCTAGAGTTGCCGGGGTTGTTGTGATTTCCTCCTGGTCTAGGGTTTCCATGGTTGGGATAGGTCGGACGGGTCATCGGGGTCTATTGGTTGGGGCAAATCCGGGAGATGGGTTGGGGCGATACTTTGGGGTCTGATGGGTTCCTGGTTGATGCATCATACGACGCTTGTGGTTCTCATTGGCTTGGTTGATCTTTCCTTCCATCTGGATAGCAGAGTCGACAAGGGTATCAATATCAACAAAGGGGATATTGACTAACAATGTCTGCATCTCGTCATGCAGACCATTCAGGAACCTTTCTTTCTTCTTGGCTTTGGTGTCTATCTCGTCCGGGGCATACCTAGCTAATGACAAAAATTTGTCACGGTATTCCACTATAGTCATCCTTCCTTGCTTCAACTCTCTGAACTTGTCTCTCATTCTCTTGATCAAACCCGGTGGCACATGGGTTCTGCTGAACTTGACCTTGAATTCCTCCCAGATCATCATTTGTCCTCCGGTCATTGCACGAACACTGTTCCACCATGCCCTGGCATCTCCGGCTAGATAATGGGTGGCGAACAGGACTTTCTCGTTGGCATCCACTCCTGCGACTTCTAAGTTATTTTCCACGGTTTGCAGCCAATCATCCGCATCTAGGGGTTCTTCTGACTTAGTGAAAACGGGTGGGTTGGTATTCTGGAAATTCTTGAGCTTAGATCCGTGGTTGTCCTAATTTCCGTGGCCTTGGTTGTTGTGGGCTAGCTGGGCTATCTGTTGCAGAGTGGCTAGGTTGGCTTGACGTTCCTCTCTTTCAGCTTCGCGGTCAGAAGTCAACATTTGTAGAATCTGCAACATCGGGTCCGGGGCTGAACCACTTCCTCCACGTGGCATCTGAAGGTTGAGATAGATCGTGAGAAAATAAGGAATTTCTAAGGTTCTGGGACTTTTAAAAGTTTTTTAAAGGTTTGACTCAGGTTTTTCTAGCTACTTGCTTTTTCATTCATTCATTCACACGATACAACGCACACCACAGCAAGGAAAAACAGATGGTTTTAAGAACCATTCTAGAAACTACGATACAGTGGGACCGACTACTACTCACTACGCTAGTGCTCAGTGCTACTACTCCTCGAAATCTGTGGCTTCATCATCTTCATCATCATCGATGAAGGCGAAATCATCCTCATCGGTGAAGAAGTCCATGGCCTGATCCTCCAGAAAATCATCGTCATCGCTGAGATAAGAGTAAGGGTCTCCACGAAGATCCTCTCTGGCATTCTCCCTTTCCTCTAACTGCATGTCTCTCTCGTGGATGGTCTCCTCCAGAGATGAGATGTGATGGCGAAGACGGGCAATAATGCGCTCCTTCTTGTCGAGTTGACGGAGGTGAGACTTGCGATCCTTTGCTAGCATGGCGATGGTCTGGTCCTTCGTCTTGATGATGGCAGACTTGTGGTTGCAATAGACATGGCAGTTGTCCAACTCCTGCTGATGATCATACATCATGAAGCTAAGGTGGTCCAATTGAGTCTTCAGCTCGGGGTGGTATGGGGCTTCCAGTGGTTGTGCATTTGCATCACGCCTTGGGCAAAACTCAAAGCGAGTACCCTTGATCTGATTGATGCTCTGCCCACACAGACGGGAAAGAGCTTCCTGCATTGCTCTGGCAAGTCCATCGAGCCAGTTGTTTTCCCGCAAGGTAAACTGAATTCCCTCCGCAGTGGGAGGTTCAATCTTTCCTCGGAGACTTGCAACAATTATCCACTGCAGATCTTCTCCTCCTTGATCATTGAGTTGAGCTCCGAAGAACTCGGGGTGCGGACGCTCCAGAAGTTCCGAAAGCTGATCCAGATCCCTCTCAAAGATAAGGTCTCCACCATTCCCCAGTTGGTAAAACTTGCTGTACTTCACGTCCATCTATAAAAATAGAGGATGAGTAGATTAGCAGAGCGATCAAGTGTGTCAAAATTTTATCTATTTTGCAAGAGTTTTTGAGGAACATGAATTTTTATGAAAGAATTAAAGAGGTAAGAATGAGAATAAGTTTTCGTAAATATTTGTTTTCTTTGGTTTTGAAACTAAGTGTGGTTCAACGTCCAATCTAACTAGGGTCTCCTATGGTCAGGATGGCTCTGATACCAACTTGTCAACACCCGGATTTTTCAATCCTAGATGCCTGTTATGCCATACATCGCAATCCCAGGATTACTATTTTTGCGAGACATAACAGAATTGGATACCATAGTACTTCATCCATTACGAACGATACATAAGTTCTTACACAAATAGGGATCTCATGATCCAGTTCTTAATACAACTTCAAGCAACGGAATACGTAATAATAACGGTAGCGTAGGCGAAGCTCCATCTTCGGGGTCACAGGCAATGCTGACGATGGGAGATGATCCTAGTTGTTGTAACCTTCCTGGGGTCCATCTTCCAGGTACTCCTCTTTATAGTATGGCCATGGGAATAGCCAGGGACAAAGCCATGAGTACTCTTTAAGTACTCGCAAACTAATGCTAACAAGCAAAGGGGGTTTTTGGATAATAGGACACTAGGCTCTAGGGTTGTTTTGCAAAAGCCAGATTTATCTCTACTAGGTTCTGAAGCTAGTCAATATTTTATAACTCCTACGTGGGATCTTGTAACTCAGGTCACAACTCTGTTGTGGTCAAGTCAAAGTCTCAATTCATTTCACAAGTCATTTTGAAAAGTCTGACGGGGGAACAGTATGGCCACTCCAACTGTCCATAACCGTGGACGCGGCTATTCGAATAGTTTGACACTCTGCAGAGATTGTACACTTTCACCACAACATTTGATACATCCGTTAGGAACAAATCCTGAATTCACCATACTCAGTATGCGGATAATCAATCCTAACCTTTCAATTACACGCCCTAGTATAAGCACCTCTCCTGTGAGTTTGGCCTCCCAACCATGACCAACTGTCATCTTGGGTACTGCATAGGTGGACAATCTTCACAAGGTAGCCTCAGCTCAGACCTTGGCCGTGAGGGAACTAATACTAAGGAATATAAGTTTCCAGTCAAGCCCTACCCAATCCTCGGGTATTGTGGTTGTACGATAAAATTGGAATGGTATCGCATCCAGACAACCATCAGTTTTATAAAGGGCTAAGGCTCATGCCTCAACATTTTTATCACCCGAATCCTTCAAGGGTTCGGAAACACAGGTCCAAAATATTTCAGCAGAATGATCCATCATTCTAAGGTTTTCATAACCATTTTCCACCAAGTATTCCCATCTAAAAGTTGATCAAGTTTTATGCTTAGCACTAGCATCTACAGGTGGGGGTAGTACTAATGAGGGGTGGTAACTAGTGGAGTTTCACTAA
This sequence comes from Avena sativa, assembly GCA_916181665.1. Classification (NCBI taxonomy): domain Eukaryota; kingdom Viridiplantae; phylum Streptophyta; class Magnoliopsida; order Poales; family Poaceae; genus Avena; species Avena sativa. Next base: position 316,488,216 of record OV702283.1, read on the forward strand.
GTCCAACCTTATATCTTAGGCTGATATCAAGGTTTCCAGCTTAGGCCAAATTTTATGCTCTTTATGCAACCTTCAGCATCTTTCCAAAATCTACCAGTCACTTAAGTAAACTCTAAGTAAGCTTTGATAAAGAAATAAAGTGAGAAGCTTGCACATAAAACTAGGATTGGTTTATCAAATGGGTAATCTTGCAAGGGTTAGCTTGCATAGGTATAGTATCAGCTTGCACATTCACTAGTAGTATTTGGCTTGCTAAAGTAGAGTGTCTTGCAAGTTTTAGCTTGCCTTGTGCAGAGCAGTGGTTGAAGTTTTCCTCGGCTTCTTCTTCGTAGTATCCTCCTTCCTGCTCGTAGCCTTGGTCGGTACTAGCGTCTATGAATAAATACGAGGTACACAATCACCAAACAATACTTAACTACTTGCAATCATCACACACAAGGGTCTTATAGATGATCTAACATCATCTCTAATCTTACAAGGTTAAGGCTTGAATTGATTCTTTTTATTTTTAGAAAAGTAATTTCTACTCATTGAAAAACTACTTAAGATTTCATATTCTCCAAACCAAACATGGGATCATGTTGACACATGTCATCACCACATATTGTAGTCCATGGGAATGTGATTTAAAGTGGTGTCACAATTTAATAAGGTTTTACCTTTTTATTTTAATTAATTAAAGTGGCTAGAAATGCTTATGTAGCATTCTTTTATTACTTGAACATTATTTCTGCAAGTAAACCTATATATTTTTATATATTCTGAAAGGTATGGTGAAATGTGATTTTTGAGAGTTGGAATCTACTCAAAAGATTTTATGGTTTAAATTTGAAAAATGTTTGAATGCAGAAAAGCTTCTGCCTTGTTATTTTTACTATGGGTGATCTACAGATCGAAAGGACTTGAATCCAACGGGCTTGGATTCAGCATTCACAGACCTTTCCAACAAAATTGGTTTCATCCAATTTGGTGCACTAAATCGACCTTGGTTGATTTTTGAAGTTGGTACAGAAGTGTGTTTGAATTTAAAAAGAAAAAGGTTTAATTTGAATCGCTGGGCTGTGCGGGAAAAATTACTGGGCTGGCCTGCTAAGCGCAGTGCTCCCGCGGGCTGCTTAAGTGGGTGTCCCCACTCGTCAGTGACACGGGGCTGGGCGAAGCGGTATGGAGCAACGTGGATCGTTCGATCTAGTTCTAGTCCAACGGCTGGGGGTCATCGTCGACGCGAGACAACTCCGGCGAGAACGAAACCTAGCGCGGCCGGTGAGGGGTGTTGGGGGCTCACCGGGGTACGGGCAAGGGTAGGCGAGGCGGGCGAACGACGAAGTTGACGACGGCGAATCTCCTGGTACTGGTGGCTTCTCCTGGGGCGGCTCCAATCACTGGCTCCCTTCTTCTCCAGAGGCGGCGGGCTCCGGTGAAATTCCGGCGGGGTGGTGCTCGCCTTGCTCTGAGAGCGGTGTGGCACGATCAGTGAGGAGAGGGGAGTGAGATGGTGTGAAGAAATCGTGCGGGGGTGGCCTCTATTTATAGTCGAGCAAGGGGACCGTCAGGGCGCACGGTGAGCTCGTCGGGGGTGAGGTTATAGGTGGCTAAAGGCATGGGCAAGGGTAGGGGACGGTGGGGTGTCCCCTGGCGATGCTCAACGACATGGTCTCGAGGCATGGGGCGGTGCGGCTTGGTCTGGAACAAGCGGTGATCTGCGCGGCAGAGGCGGCGTCTTCGACGGCGGGCGGTGGCTGTATGGCACGGGGCGGCAAACGGGGATGTCTGGCGGTCTCCTGGGTCGGTGGTGATCGTGTGTGCACGCGGTGAGGGCGGCGCGGTCTGTGGATGTTGGTCGAGGGTGGCGCTCTGGCGCATGCTTGGCAGGGTCTGGGCGCGGCTTGTGCGCGTGGTCCAGGGCTTGGCAACGCTCGCGGCTGGGACAGGTAGTGGCGGTGGATGGTGGGCTGCCTCCCAGACAAGGTTGGCACGGCTAGTTCTTCCTCTAGCCTGCTGTCCACAATGGGGTGGCAAGGTTGGCTTCGGCTGTTCACCATTGATGGCAATGGCAAGCTCACAGGGGTGCTAGTCCTTAGTTAAACTTCCTAGATGATCTACTGAGCTGTGTGTGAGCTAACTAGGGAACAAGTTAGGCCAATTTTACTGCACACTATAGTGTTTGATGTTTGTTTGATTTGTGTCTGCAACCTGTTTGATGAAATGGCCGCATGAAATCAAGTTTAGAATTTTGAAATGAATTTTGGTGGGTTTGCTAGATTGGTGCTGGTGAGTCTGCAGATGCTTGGGTTTTGAAAGTTGAGCTTGTTTGAGTGGTTTTTAAAAAGTGGGATCTTCCCATATGATAAAGATTCAATTTTGAATTGTCATTTAAACTATGCATTTGAAAGTTTCTGGATGATCACAAAGTGGGCCTTGATACCTTGTTATGAGTACATTCAAGGGGTGCAAAGATCCAGAAAATTTTCTGTTAGGTTTTGAAAGTTTGAGACAGCCAAAGTAGGCATCGGAGTTAAATTGGCCAAAATGACCATTCATTTCATATATGTGTTTTGATTTACTTGCCTTTAGGAAAAGTGTTGGAAATGTTTTAGATGATGTTTATTTCACCTAAGAAACATTTTACAAGCAATGAAACAAACAAACAAGGTGGGTTTAAAAGAATTCAAAATCAGTGCATACACATATGCATGCATTCATAATTTTATTTAGAAAAGTTTTTGTTAACCCTAAATGTGAGGATTAGAATTTGATGATCCAAGCTTAGTATTTTTGGGATGTTACATTCACCCTTGTTCAACCACAAGTTTTTACTTAGAAATTGGCATAAGGAGATTCTTGATAGCTTCCATGTCTTGATGCTCAAGTTGTCCAATACCAGGGACATGGCTAAGTACTTAGATTTCTTCCATCTGCAGAGGTTGTGCACTTTACCCACAAGACTTGATTTTCACCAAGACAGGACCTTTCAGAAGCCTTCCCTTAGACCAAATGGACGCGCTCCAACCTATCATCCCACTACCACCAACTGTCCAAATGGCTAAGTTATTGCAACCTATATGATCCAGGCAGAGTCCATATTGCCAAGTGGCTGCACTAGAAGCTTCTTAACATTTGGCCTCTCAAATCCCTTTGTTCCTGGGTGGCTTTCCACAAGTGAGATACACAAGGTAACCATAGAAATGGGCCTTGTGTAACCACTCAACATAACCCATTCTTTCCATTCCACCCAGGTGATTCATTCACTTAGTTGTTTTATTAAGCAAAACACAAGTCCAAAGACTTAGAAATATTTTATCATAGCACATAGGTATAACCACCCTTGGTTGCTACTAGCTAGGCTAAGCATGCAATAGATAAGCATCTTAACTTAGAAATTTCTAGCAATTCTACAACTACTAGGATTTCCCAAGCATAGCATATAGATCAAAAATATCCATGCAAGACTAGCAAAATATTTCTAATGCATATTTGAAAAACATAGGAATAAACTCATGAAGCACCACTTGCCTTGGTAGTTTGGAGAGTAGTTACAATTCTCACAATCACAATCACTATTTGCACCAAAATCTATACATAAAATGATAGCACCAAATCACATACAAAATAAATACAAGCAAAAATATATGGATGCATGCAATATGATATGTGATGATTTTCTATACTCAACAATACAAGTGCACAGTACTGATTCATAAACAAGTTCAAAACTTTGCAAACAACCTTTATTTGAACATTAAAACATTTCCCAAATAATTGTTATACCCAAATTATGCCTACAAATGTTTCTGCAAAAACAGCCATTTTAACAGAAACAAAACATTAAACACATTGCATAAATGGAAAGGGATTTCTCTCCTGATTCCATTGATATAAATTTTGTCAAATTTGGACGTGGCAATCAAAAGTTATGAATTAAACAAGTTTAAACATCTAATAGATTTAAATCAGAATTTTAAAACGAAGAACATGCCATGCGGCGCTTTCTTACTGGCTGGTACCGCTTCGCGCTGGATCGCGCTTCCGAGCCGTTGGATCTAACTAAAACGCGCGGCTCAGATCTAAACTTACCCCTTCAGCTATGATCTATCATATCCACTGAATCTAAATCGAACGGCCCTAAGCAACTGACTAACAAGTGGCGGCGCTAGCGGCGGCGACAGGCGGCGGCACGCTCTATCAGTGGCGAAGCCGGCGAACTAGGTCGCGCGGGGAGGTGGGAGGTTGCTCACCAGAATCGCCGTGATGAGGAGATGCTCAACGTGTGCTCGATTGGCGAAGGGGCGTGCTGTTGTGGCCGTGGGAGCTCGTCGGAGTCAAGGACAGCGTCGGGCTTAGGTGGATGGCGACGTTGGCGACGTTCTGATCCGCCCTAACACAAATGGAGGGCATCAGCGTGTGCGCACTGATAAGGCAAACAAGATAGGGTCAAAGGGAAAGCACGGGGCGGTCGAATCTCACTGAAATTTCTTGTCGGAGTTGGAGACGGCGTCGGGAGTTGTGGTGCTCGTTGGAGTCGACGACCTGGGGCAGTACAAGACAAACTAAGGGTGTCAGAAGGAGCGCAAGATGGTTGTGAAGCAGCTCGTGTGAACCAGAGAGGGAGCCATGCACGAAGCTTACCACAATCAGTCACCGGAGTCTGTCGGTACCGCGGCGGTGTGGAGAGGAAAGCGAGCAGCCTGGCGGCGTCCAGAGGAAATTGACAGGGGGGAAATGACCACAGTGGCGAGGTGATTAAGTAGCCAGGAGGGGCGAGGGAATTACGCAGTGGTTCTATGCCAATTAAGCGAGGAATCAACGCAGCGTTTCTGGAGGAAACGGCGGTGGCGACGGGGTCTGCGCGCGTGGGGGTGGAGAAGAAGATGCTGACCTGGCTCGGGCCCAGTGGCAGTGTCAGCGGGGCAGAGCGGGTTCGGGTGAGAGAGAGATAAGGGGGAAACCCGGGTGGGCTGGCTTTTGGGCCGTTTCTGCTGTTGGGCTGGAAAGGTGGCGCGAGGCCCAGTGCTGTTTTCTAATGCCTTTTCTTTTTCTAAATTGATTTTCAGGAAACATTTTCAAATGATTTCAAAACCATTTGAATTCAAACCTTTTTCTGAATTTTTGTAGAGTGTAACACTCATAATTCTGGGCATAAAATCATGTGGTCTCTCTGTATTAGCTTGGTTCTTTTGATCAAACAAAATAAACAGTGTCATAGCACTTGATTTGAACAAGTTTTGAAAATGGTTTTAAATCCATATTTGTTTTGTAAATTTTGGTTTAAGCACTAGCAATCAAGCAAAACAATCTGAGAGCAACAAGGTTTGGTTTTGAACAAATAATCTCTCATTAGAGAGTAGCATTTGATTTAATGTTGATCACATAAAATCATAGCTCTCAAGTTCTGTTTTCTTTCAAATGAGTTTGGGTTTTGATCCTTAAATGTTATGCATGCATGCATGATATGAAATCTTTGAAAACATGATTTTAGGGATGTTATAAATTTAACCCCCTTAAGGTGAATCTCGCCCTCGAGATTCGGATTGGCTAGCAAATAGGTGAGGGTGGTCTTTCCGAAGGTCATCTTCTCTTTCCCAAGTTGCTTCTTCTTCGGAATGATGGTTCCATTGAACTTTGCAGAATTTGATAGTCTTAGTCCGTGTAACTCTTTCTGCTGTTTCAAGAATCTTGATAGGTTTCTCTTCATAGGTGAGATCACTCTCCAATTGAACCTCTTCCAAAGGTATAGTATCCTTCAAAGAAGTTTCTTCCATTTCCGGATGACATTTCTTAAGCTGACTCACATGAAACACATTATGAACAGCTGACAAAGACTCTGGAAATTCCATCTCATAAGCTACTTCTCCTTTACGACTCAGAATCTTGAATGGTCCAACATACCTTGGGGCCAACTTTCCTTTGACTCCAAACCTCTTCACTCCACGAAGTGGTGACACTCTAAGATAAGCTCTATCACCAACTTCATAGGTGACTTCTCTATGCTTAGGATATGCGTAGCTCTTCTGTCGGGACTGTGCTATCTTCAATCTGTCCTTAACCAGCTTGACTTTCTCTTCAGCCTCTTTGATGAGTTCTGGTCCGAACAAACTTCTTTCTCCCATACCATTCCATAGCAATGGGGTGGTACACTTTCTCCCATAGAGAAACTCAAATGGTGCCATCTCAATACTGGCTTGATAGCTGTTATTGTAAGAAAATTCTGCGTTAGGCAAATTTTCATCCCAACTGGCTCCATAGTCTAGAGCACATGCTCTCAACATATCTTCAAGAATCTGATTAGTCCTTTCTGTCTGTCCATCAGTTTGAGGATGAAATGCAGTGCTGAATTCCAACCTCGTTCCCAATGACTCATGTAGTTGCCTCCAAAAATGAGAAGTGAATTGGGTTCCCCTATCAGACACAATACTCTTGGGTACCCCATGTAGACATACAATTCTATCATATAGATCTTGGCTAACTTAGCACTTGTATAAGTTGTCTTCACGGGTATGAAATGAGCCACTTTAGTTAGGCGATCCACTACTACCCAAATAGAATCATATCCTGACCTGGTCCTCGGCAATCCGGTGATGAAATCCATGCCAATCTTGTCCCACTTCCAATCAGGAATAGGTAGTGGTTGTAACAATCCTGCTGGTTTCTGATGTTCTGCTTTCACTCTACTACATACATCACACAAAGCAATATGTTCGGCGATGTCCTTTTTGAGATTATTCCACCAAAATCTTTCCTTCATATCCATGTACATTTTGGTGTTACCCGGATGAATGGAATACGGTGAGTTGTGTGCTTCTTGTAAAATCAGTTCCGAAGCTCCGGATCTTCTGGAACACAGATACGTTTTCCATGCCATAAAGTACCCTGTTCGTCTTCATGGAATCCTTTGGCTTTTCCCTTGCCAATCTTTTCCTTAATCTCTTCAATTTCCTTATCTGCCTTTGGGATTCTTTGATCTTGTCCAACAAGGTGGGTTGTGCATCCAAAGACATGAGATGTCCCTCTGGCACAATCTCCAATCTGAGATCTCTAAATTGGGCACACAGATCATCGGGAAATTCTCCCTTAGTAAGGCCATTCACAAAAACCTTACGGCTTAGAGCATCCGCTACAACATTTGCTTTACCGGGATGGTATTGTAAACTCAAGTCATAGTCCTTGATGAGTTCTAGCCATCTTCTTTGTCTCATGTTAATTTTCTTCTGGGTGAAAATATACTTTAAACTCTTGTGATCTGTGAACACTTCACAACGCTTTCCAAAAGATAATGTCTCCATGTTTTGAGTGCATGGACAACAGAGGCTAACTCTAAATCATGAGTAGGATAGTTTACTTCATGAGTTTTGAGTTGTCTCGAGGCATAAGCCACAACTTTCCCTTCTTTCATAAGAACTGCACCTAACCCATGATGAGATGCATCACAATACACTTGGAAATCTTTCTCCAAATCTGGCAAACATAAGACTGGTGCTGTCACTAGTCTCTTCTTCAATTCTTGGAAGCTGAGTTCACAAGCTTCAGACCAAGCAAATTTCTTATCTTTCTTTAGCAGTTCTGTCATGGGTTTGGCTACCTTGGAGAAATTCTCAATAAATCTTCTGTAGTATCCTGCCAAGCCAAGGAAACTATGAACCTCTTTTACTGACTTAGGAGATTCCCATTCAGTTATAGCTGAAACTTTAGCAGGATCAACTGCTACACCATCTCCTGACACCACGTGTCCAAGAAATCCAACTTCATTTAACCAAAGTTCACACTTGCTGAATTTGGCATACAGCTTATGCTCTCTAAGCTTCTCAAGTATCAAACGTAAATGTCCTTCATGATCTTCTTTGCTCTTGGAG